>CM060901.1:1623510376-1628510376 GCA_030737815.1 Allium fistulosum
CTCGTCCGATAGCTTCCCATTCGTTTTGGCCATCAAGGCTTAGGCAAATTGTTGCCCAGACCAGGTCTTCAGACGTCTGAAATGCAAGTTCAGACGTCTGGTTTTAAACCTAGAACACAAAAGTATACGGCAGAAATTTATAAAAATGGCAGAAAACAAAGTCAGATGTTTGAAACAACCTCTCAGACGTCTGAAACATTGTGTCAGACGTCTGAAACAACCTTTCAGACGTCTGATGCAACATGTCAGACGTCTGAAGCCACTCTCCAGACGTTTGGAAGGTTTCTGAATTTCCAGTGAATAAATCCAGACGTCTAGATTTTAAATCAGACGTCCGGAACTGCCTAGTTTTCCTATTTGCCTATTTTTGAGTGAATTTCCATTTTTATAGATTCTTGTCGATCCAATTAGTTGTTATCGCATTTTTGACTTTGATGATTCTTTTTAGATTTCGTACACGGGTTTTTATAAAGTGATCTTTTTAAATGGTATTAAAAGCTCGTTTCTCCAACTTATAATTTCTATATAAAACACACAATTTTGCACTTCGAGCGAAGAGGGAGGAGAATTAAATGATTAAAAATAATGCATGGTATGAACACGTGTGTTTATCTTTTCAGTTAATTCCTAATCTATTCGTTTGACCGTTTTGACCTTTGGGTTTGGTTTACCGATGAGATGAGGTGAACTTTGTACTGCTTTGAGTGTGAAATTGACTAACGGTTAGTAAACCGCTTAGTGCGAACGTGTGGTATGGGACTCATGTTAACATTTTTCGGGTTCCTTTCTGAGAGTTGTAACACATTCTGCTAGTTAGTGGTGTCCAGTACTGGGCCTCCGGACCTTTGCCACTATGGTTTGTTGCCTTCGGGGTTTGTTGCTTTCGGGCTTGAGCCTTCGGGGTTTGTTGCCTTCGGGCTTGAGCCTTCGGGATTTGTTGCCGTCGGGTATGTTGCCTTCGGGCTTGTACCTTCGGGTTTGTGCCTTTGGGTTTGTTGCCCTATAGTATCGCTTTTGGAGTTGGTCATTCGTCACCGCTCGAGAGATATTTGGGTTTGTTGCCTTCGGGCTTGTGGATCCTTGTTATACAGTACTGAGCTCGAGCATCTTTTGTTTCTTTGACATTTATATTTCCCTAGTGTATCGCCTTTCGGTGTAGGTTCTTTGAATCACACAATATATAGCGATTACCCTGTGGAAACTTGTGTTACCTTTATTGGTATTTGTTATTTTCCTTTTTGGCTTGTTTTGGGATATTCATATCCTTTGTTTATTTGAGTTGCCGATGATATGAGGCTTGTTATGATTCATCTTTTGTTAAATGATCTGGTTACCTCTTTTGGAGATATTTGTGGTACTTTATGACCTTGTACGTTCATTATCATTTACTTTATCTAACTGATTTGTTTAGGTAGAGTGACCCGTGTATTTTATACTCGGGTCAGACCGAGATGTTTCAAGTTAGGTACTTTGGACTTAGCCTATTTTGCTTTCGCATGGACTATTCTGCTAGCTCCTTTTTGTTATAGCTTTTTGTGTAATCCTTTTTGGCTGTAATTCTGATATGTATTCTTTTGGCTCGCCAGTATATTGTGGTTTGCTTTACCACTTGATATGTATCATTTTATATATTCTGTAATGTATCTGTATATGTGTAAATGTATGTGATGATCTACTGTTCTGTGATGTGTATTACATTTGAGTTGTTATATTTTATTCTGATAGATCCTTCAGCCACCTATGGCTTTGTATTAAGTATTTATTGGATATGTCGATCCGTTTGAGAAAGAAAAAGAAATGTAAGGCAATTGTCGGTGTATTCAATAGATAATTAAGACAAGGCTATATATGGTCGCTCCTATCCAGCTCTATTCTCCGTATTAGCAGACGGTGTTACCTAGTAATACTCTTTGCTAATGTGGGTCTCGGAGTGGGGCGTCACAGCTTGGTATCAGAGCTGTGTTCAGAACAAAATATGATAAACATAGAACAGAGACATATATTACGGTACATCAAAGTGTAGTACGAATGTTACGAATCTTTGAATCATCGTGCCTTTATTCTTTCCGTGCCTTTGGGGTAGATAGAATTTTGGGAATACGTCTAGGAATGCATTTATTCTGTAGTATTCCATATTTGAATTAATGATATCTACCTTGTGAATAATCTTTATCTTATCTTAACTTTCAGCTAATGGCCGGAAGAGGCAGAGGACGACGCTCGGATGCTGGGCAATCCAGCGGCTCGCATCCGGACGGCGTTTATATGTCTACCGAGTAGTTTTTGGAGTTATTTAGGAGCACTCAGCCTCCAGCTCCTACTCGAGCATCTCCTCCACCCAAGTCTGCCTTTGCACGCCTGTGCAGTGATTTTTCTCATCTTGGAGGAAAACCATTCAAAGGCTCCGAGTCCGTTCTTGAGGTCCAAGCTTGGATTCGCACATGCGAGCGTATCTTCTCTCGCATGGATCTTTCTGACCACGATCGAGTTCTTGTAACTTCTAGCTTATTGCAAGAGCGTGCCCTTGATTGATACGAGCTTCTTGTAGCCGAACTGGATGAGTCTATTCTTTCTTGGACTCAGTTTATGGAACGATTCGAACTCAAATTCATTCCTGAATCTGAGAAAGTTTTATTAGCCCGTCGCTTCCTTGAGTTGAAGCAAGGGAATTCCTCCATCTCTGAGTATGTTGCATCATTCGAGGTCTTATCTAAATATGGTCTTGAATTCATTAGCACCTCTTATAAGAAGAATATGAAGTTTGTCTCTGGTCTTAAGAAATATCTTAAGAAGTCTTTAATGCTTCAACTTAAGCTTTCTTTTGAGGAGTTGGTTGACTCGGCACTTCATCTCGAAGCCATCGAGAAGGAGTGTGATAGTGGTGATGATGTTGAGGTTTGCAAGAACCACAATAAGAAGAAGTTTCCATTTCATAAGCGGGAATTTTTCCCTTCCAAGAAGAAAAAGCCTGTTGAATCTGTTTCTAACTCTCAATCTGCTGGAACACCTTCCATTCGGAAGTGTTTCAATTGTGGTTCTCCTGATCATATGATTCGAGCTTGTCCTAAGCCTCTCTTCTGCCGTTATTGCAAGAAGGAAGGTCATCATGTTTCCTCCTGTCCTACTGTTCCTGCTAATGCCAAGTCTAGCAAGCTTTATGTTTCTAAGGCTTCTGGAGGTTCTTTTCAGCCCAGAGGTATATCTCCATCTATTTTGGAAGGTTTTATTTTATTTCATGACCGTAGTATTCGAGTTCTTTTCGATACGGGTGCTTCGCATTCTTTCGTATTGAAAAAGCTCGTCGATGATTTGTCTTTGGATGTTTCTTGTATGGTTACTTCGTTGAGGATTGCGAATCCTATTGGGGGATCTGCAACCCTTAGCATGCTTTGTGATGATGTTGAGATTGTTTTATATGGCTTTTCTTTTCGTGCGAATCTGCACGTTATTTCCTATCTGGGATTTGATATGATTTTGGGTATGGACTGGCTAGTGAGATACGATGCCAGGATTATTTGTTCTGAAAGAATTTTATATCTTCGACACCCAGATTCGTCTACTCAGCTATCACTTGTTCTTCGGAATGTGGGTAATTCCGAAATGGCTTTATATTCTCTTGACTCACGAGATGATGATGATATATCTCGTATTCTTATTGTTTGTGACTTCTCTGATGTTTTTTAGCCAGTTTCGGGTTTGCCACCCAAGCGGGCGATCGAGTTCCGCATTGATCTCATTCCAGGCGCGCAGCCAGTTGGCCGTCCTCTCACGAGGATGTCTACAAAAGAAAATGAGGAACTCAAGAAACAGTTTTTAGAGCTTGAGTCCAAACAGTTGATTCAGTCCAGTTTTTCACCGTGAGGTGCTGCGGTCGTCTTCGTGAAGAAGTCCGATGGAACTCTTAGGCTCTGCATCGACTATCGCAAGCTTAACGAGTTGACCATCAAGAATAGGTATCCATTGCCTAGGATCGATGATATGTTCGATCTATTGAGTGACGCTAAGGTCTTCTCTCAGCTCTACCTTGCCACTGGTTTTCACCAGCTCCAAGTCGCGGAAGATAGCATATCTCTTACAGCTTTCCGCACTCGATATGGTTCTTTCGAGTGGCTTGTTATGCCGTTCGGTTTGACGAACGCCCCTGCTTTCTTTGTTGATCTTATGAATCGAGTATTCCGGGAATATCTCGATAAGTTCGTCCTTGTGTTCATCGATGACATTCTTGTTTATTCTAAGTCTGAAGCCGAGCATGCTAATCACTTGAGAATTGTCTTGAGTACTCTTCGTCACCATCAGCTTAAAGCCAAATTCTCCAAGTGCCATTTTTGGGAGAATAAGGTTAAGTTCTTAGGCCATGTTGTATCTTCCGACGGCAATTATGTCGATCCCTCAAAGATCGAAGTATCCTAAATTGGAAGAGGCCTGAGAATGTTCATGAGATTCGTAGTTTCCTTGGATTGGCGGGTTATTACCGTCGGTTCATTAAGGATTTTTCCCGTGTTGTGCTTCCTATCACCAGCCTTACTAGGAAAGGCATTTGTTATATTTGGTCTGATAAGTGTGAAGCTTCCTTTCAGACATTAAAGGAACTTCTCACTAATGCTCCTATTCTTGTGGTTCCCGAGAGGAATCATGATCTTGTTGTCTACACCGATGCTTGTGGTAGCGGTCTCGGTGTCGTGCTTATGCAGAAGGATCGGGTAGTTGCTTATTCTTCTAGGAAACTGCGTCCAAATGAGGTTCGCTATGCCACTCATGATCTTGAGTTAGCCGCCATTGTCTTCACCTTGAAGATTTGACGACACTATTTATTAGGCGAGCGCTTCATTCTCTATACCGATCATAAATCCTTGAAGTATTAGTTTACTCAGAAGGAACTCAATATGAGGCAATAGCGTTGGCTCGAGTTTCTTGCCTCCTATGAATTTGATATCCAGTATACCCCTGGTAAGGGTAATCGTGTTGCTGATGCACTTAGTCGCAGACATTCGGCTGTCGTTTCTATGATGCTTGCCGAATGGGATATTCTTGAGACTCTATCTTTTTTTTATATTCGTGATCGAGCTCCATCCTATGATTCTCCGATAGTATTATTCAGTTTGGAAGCTCGACCCTCTCTATTTGATCGTATTGCCAAAGCTCAGCGGCGTGACCCTGATCTTGTGCACCTTATTCAGCTTTGTGAGACTGAACCTCGTGATGAGGCGTTGTGGGATTTCAGCATTGATTTTCATGGGTGTCTTCGTAAGAAGAACCGTCTTGTTGTTCCTTCTGATTCTGCACTTAGGCATGACATTCTTGATGACTATCATCGTTCTAAGTATACCATTCATCTTGGCAGTAGTAAGATGTATGCCGATATGCATCGCCTTTATTATTGGGAAGGCATGAAGCGCGATGTGGCGAGTTATGTGAGTAATTGCATGACTTGTCAACATAATAAAGCCGAACATCAGCGCCTTTCTGGTCTCCTTCAGCCTCTAGAGATTCCATTGTGGAAATGGGATCAGATTTCGATGGATTTCATTGATGGCCTACCTCGTACGAGATCGGGCCATTCTAGCATTTGGGTTATTGTTGATCGCCTCACCAAATCAGCTCATTTTGTTCCTATTAAATCTAATAGGACTGCTTCTCTTTTGGCTAAGTTATATATCACGGAAATCGTGAGACTTCACGGTGTTCCTAGCTCGATTGTGAGTGACCGTGATCCTTTATTCACAAGACATTTCTGGCAGAGTCTTCAGCAAGCTTTGGGAACAAAGCTTAATTTCATCATAGCTTATCATCCACAGTCTGATGGACAGACTGAATGGGTGAATCATTTCTTAGAGGATCTCCTCCGTATTTGTATTCTTGATTTCGGAGGTAGTTGGGAGGATCATCTACCCCTTGTAGAGTTCTCCTACAACAATAGTTTTCAGTCCAGTATCGGTATGGCTCCTTTCGAAGCCTTATACGGAAGGCCATGTCGATCACCTTCTTGTTGGTTGGAATCTGGGGAGAAGCTTATTCTTGGCCCAGATTTTGTTCATGATTCTTCTGAGAAGATTGATCTTATTCGTCAGAGAATGAAAGAGGCACAGAGCCGCCAGAAATCCTACGCAGATAACCGTAGGAAGCCTCTCGAGTTCTCGGTTGATGATCTCGTCTTTATTCGTGTTTCTCCTTTGAAAGGGGTTATGCGCTTCAGTACGACAGGGAAATTGGCTCCTCGTTTTGTAGGACCATTTCCTATTACTGAACGTATTGGCCCTGTGGCTTATAAAGTTTCACTTCCAGCTCATCTATCCGGTGTTCACGACGTGTTTCACCTCTCTCAGCTTTGGAAGTGTCTTCGAGAATCGGATTCTGTTATCGATTCTCCTGATTTGCAAGGGCTTGAGATCTCACCAGACTTATCTATTGTACAGCAGCCTATTCGCGTACTGGCCTTGGAAGTGAGACACCTTCGAAACAAGGACGTGCCGCTCATTAAAGTTCAATAGTCCGCTAATCCCAATGATTGTACTTGGGAAACCGGAGAGTTTATCGAGCGATCCTATCCGGGTTTTCTATCTTTGCATAGCAATGGTGAGAATATCTCTTTATCCCAAGCTTATTTTTCTTTCCTTTTTAGGTGATGTAAGTATGTAGTTGTTACAAATTCTTCTCTAGGAATTGCGCGGACGTAATTTTGTTAAGGAGGGGAGATCTGTAACAACCCGCATATTTTACGATGGTATATTTAAATGTTTTATTTAAATAAGCGTCGTTAGTCGGATTTAAGTCCGAAATGTTACTTTTTGCAAACGGTCGAATTAGGACTCGGGACCACTTCTATTGAGTCCAAAATGGCGTTTGCGATCTTTTTGAGTATAAGCATCGATATGGTTGGAGTTGAGTAGAATTTTGCTATTTTCTATTTGGACTTTGGGTTTGGGTTTCAGCCCACTAACCTAACTTATTACCCTAACTCATTAACTCTTTATCCATTCACTCATTTCATTTCCTAACACTCTAGCTCAACTGAAAATGGGGGAAGAGAATGGAAAATAGAAATTCCAAGCCCTAGTTTTCTTTGCAAACTCAAATTCTTGCTCCAAAATCAAAGATAAGCTTAGGTAAGCCTTCTTTTCACCTTCTCCATCTCAATCTCTCTCCAATTTAAAAAATTTCCTATAACCTAATTTAGAAAATATTTGTTTTTGATCTTAGATTGGAGCTTGTAGAGTTGAAGTGAAGAGTGGTTGATACTTTCTTTGCGTTTGAGCTTCTCATCATTGTTTTTGAGTTAAAAGGTGAGTTTTTGAACTCACATCTACGTCTATAGCTTTCGTTGTTGTTAGGTTTGAATTCCTAACATCTATTCATGTTCATTTGCTTTGATTTGGATTGATATGGTGAATTCTCCAAATTTTGGTGTTTTGGAGACAAAATCTTTAAAGATCCTATTGTGGATATTGGGACATGTTGTTTGGGGTGTATCGAAGAGCCTATAAGACTGGGTTGTCGCTTGGCATAATCCCCTAGTCTTCGTTGCTCATTCGATAGCTTCCCATTTGTTTTGGCCATCAAGGCCTAGGCAAATTGTTGCCCAGACCAGGTCTTCAGACGTCTGAAGTGCAAGTTCAGACGTCTGGTTTTAAACCTGGAACACAAAAGTATACGGCATAAATTTATAAAAATGGCAGAAAACAAAGTCAGACGTCTAAAACAACCTCTCAGACGTCTAAAACATTGTGTCAGACGTCTAAAACAACCTTTCAGACGTCTGATGCAACATGTCAGACGTCTGAAGCCACTCTCCAGACGTCTGGAAGGTTTTTGAATTTCCAATGAATAAATCCAGACGTCTGGATTTTAAATCAGATGTCTGGAACTGCCTATTTGCCTATTTTTGAGTGAATTTCCATTTTTATCGATTCTTGTCGATCCAATTAGTTGTTATCACATTTTTGACTTTGATGATTCTTTTTAGATTTCGTACACGGGTTTTTATAAAGTGATCTTTTTAAATGGTATTAAAAGCTCGTTTCTCCAACTTATAATTTCTATATAAAACACACAATTTTGCACTACGAGCGAAGAGGGAGGAGAATTAAATGATTAAATAAAACGCGTGGTATGAACACGTGTGTTTATCTTTTCAGTTAATTCCTAATCTATTCGTTTGACAGTTTTGACCTTTGGGTCTGGTTTACCGATGAGATGAGGTGAACTTTGTACTGCTTTGAGTGTGAAATTGACTAACGGTTAGTAAACCGCTTAGTGCGAACGTGTGGTATGGGACTCACGTTAACATTTTTCAGGTTCCTTTCTGAGAGTTGTAACACATTCTGCCAGTTAGTGGTGTCCAGTACTGGGCCTCCGGACCTTCGCCACTATGGTTTGTTGCCTTCGGGGTTTGTTGCCTTTGGGGTTTGTTGCCTTCGGGCTTGAGCCTTCGGGGTTTGTTGCCTTCGGGTATGTTGCCTTTGGGCTTGTACCTTCGGGTTTGTTGCCCTATAGTATCGCTTTTGGAGTTGGTCATTCGTCACCGCTCGAGAGATATTTGGGTTTGTTGCCTTCGGGCTTGTGGATCCTTGTTATACAGTACTGAGCTCGAGCATCTTTTGTTTCATTGACAATTATATTTCTCTAGTGTATCGCCTTTCGGTGTAGGTTCTTTAAACCACACGATATATAGCGATTACCCTGTGGAAACTTGTGTTACCTTTATTGGTATTTGTTATTTGCCTTTTTGGCTTGTTTTGGGATATTCATATCCTTTGTTTATTTGAGTTGCCGATGATATGAGGCTTATTATGATTCATCTTTTGTTAAATGATCTGGTTACCTCTTTTGGAGATATTTGTGGTACTTTATGACATTGTATGTTCATTATCATTTAGTTTATCTAACTGATTTGTTTAGCTAGACTGACCCGTGTATTTTATACTCGGGTCAGACCGAAATGTTTCAGGTTAGGTACTTTGGACTTAGCCTATTTTGCTTCCGCATGGACTATTCTGCTAGCTCCTTTTTGTTATAGCTTTTTGTGTAGTCCTTTTTGGCTGTAACTCTGATATGTATTCTTTTGACTCGCCTGTATATTGTGGTTTGCTTTACCACTTGATATGTATCATTTTATATACTCTGTAATGTATTTGTATATGTGTAAATGTATGTGATGATCTACTGTTCTGTGATGTGTATTACATTTGAGTTGTTATATTTTATTCTGATAGATCCTTCAGCCACCTATAGCTTTGTATTAAGTATTTATTGGATATTTCGATCCATTTGAGAAAGAAAAAGAAATATATGGCAATTGTCGGCGTATTCAACAGATAATTAAGACAAGGCTATAGATGGTCGCTCCTATCCAGCTCTATTCTCCGTATTAGCAGACGGTGTTACCTAGTAATACTCTTTGCTAATGTGGGTCTCGGAGTGGGGCGTCACATGACGTCTCACTCAAAAGGTGATTTACAAATTTATTATATAAAAATATCCAAGTTTGGAAAACATTTTATCATCAGCAAATATTAACTGATTTAAATTAAAATAAAATTACACAATAAAATAAACTTTCATATTATCAGATGAAAATTTACCATTTGCTATGTTTAAGTAGACGTATTCCAAATATCAAATTTTTATTTCAAAATATTATTGTTTAAAATTTCACAAAAATTCAATTAATTAAATAAATAAAACTACTAAAATTTACAGGTCGTTACAATTTTAATAAGTATTTGTACTTAGACACTATTATACTATCACTGGATTTTCTATAAAAGATTTTTGTTACCGTAAGGGAAAACCCGTCGTTTTTATGTGTGGTGTGGTCTTATGGGATACCTTTGATTTCAAAAGGATTTTTAAAAGCTAAGATAAATAAATTTGCTTGTGATTTAAATTCTCACGCTGGTTTTACCAGACCTAGGCATGGTTTTTCCTATGTGCTCCGGTCAGACCGAGCATATTTCCAAGTTTAGATGGATAATTGGAACTTCAGGAGAGGAGCTGGAGGCCCAGAGACGTATTCACGTAGATGATTATATTTCCATTGCATTATAGTTGTGTTTATCAGCAAATTGTGAAGACAGGGTGTTATAACTGTTCGTGCTGAATAGGTTAGTATATTTTGATGGATGTCTGTATATGTATAAGTTACAAGTTTGGTTTTATGTAAAGATTTGTTCTATATTATAGATTATTCGTTTCCGCTGTGAGATTCTATGTTGTTTGGTATTCTTTCTTTCTTCCTTCTACCTTCTTTCTACTTTCTTTTCTTAACTATCCGCCTTTCCGTGCAATTTGGCTGGACAAGTATGGTTAAAATGTCAGTTCAAACTATACAGAAAAGTGGGTCGTGACACTACTACACCATATTCATAATGGTCTAACACACAAAAATTAGATGCTACTACAAATGCTAAAGCCATGAATATGTTATTTTGTTCTCTAGACAAAAATGAGTTTAACAGAGTTAGTGTGTATAATTTTGCATATGAAATTATGCGTACACTTAAAGTTACACATGAAGGTACTGGCAAAGTCAAACAAAGCAAGATTTCTATGCTTAAGTTCCAGAACTTTAGAATGAAGCAAAATGAAACTATAAATGAAATGTATTCTAGGTTTCAAGATACGTATCATTCACTTTTGGCATTAGGAGAAAAATTCACAGATTTTGATATCGTTTCAAAAATCCTTAACTCTTTAACGGATGAATGGAAATGAAAAGTCTTAGCAACTGAAGAAGCTAATGACATTTCAATAATAAAACCAGAAGAGTTGACTAGAAAATCTAATGTCGTATAAAGTAAATTTACAGGCAAAAAGAGTTCAGACACAAGACAAAAGAACAATAGCATTCTAGGTCGAAAAGGAAGAATCAGACTCGGATGAAGGTGATATGGCGTTTATAGCTAAAAATTTCAAAAAGTTTTTGAAATTTAGAAAAAGCAATAAATTTAGAAATAATAAGAACACCAACAAACCATCAGCTTCAAATCTCGAATGCTATGAATGTCACAAAAAGGGTCACATAAAGAAGGACTATTCCGATCATAAGAAAGACAGGTAAAACTACAAGAACAAAAGAGACAAAGATAAGAAGAAGCAAGCATTTTCCGTTACATGGGATGATTCAGAATCATCTTCCTCATCAAATAGTGATAGTGACACAGAACAAGCCAATATATGCTTTATTACTACAAATGACGATGCAATTGATCTTTCTTTTGATCATTTAATAGATATAAACTCAGAACTACTAGATAAACTAAGAAATATCAAGAGAAAATATAAAGATACACTTGAAAAGTTAAATAAAACTGAAATTGGAGAAGATATGTTAAAAGATGAGAAGAAAACTTTAGAAGAAGAACTTGTAATCATTCAAGAATCTTGTTCTGATACAACCTCTCAATTTACGATGCTAAGTAGGGAAATAGAAACTCAAAATGAAAAGAATGGTATTCTAGTATCTAAGAATCACGAATTAAAATCTACTATTAAAATATTAGAATTAGATATCTCTAGTCTTAAAAAAAAATTAGAAAATATTACTAAGAATGTTTCTAATTTTAATAAAGGAAGAGAAAATCTTTCTAGAATTATAGAAAATTCACAGACTATTTCAAATAAAAAGGGATTAGGATATAATAAAATTACAAACTATTCCTAAAAACAATATATTTTTTATATACAAACTTTAAAAAGAAAGATAATTCTTTAGTAAAACCTATTTTAAAAAGCTTTAATCATCCAAAATATATTAAGATTTGGGTTCCAAAGACAAACAATTGTTTAATTAGAAATAAGTATATTAAGACATTTATAGATACAATTCATAAAAATGAAAATTTTACTTATAAAGAGAATTCTAAACCTTCTTGCGTTTGGCTTCCTAAGACCCAACTCTTAGGACCCTAACAAAAAGTGGGTGCCAACGTCATTTCTATATTTTTTGCAGGTACTGATTAAGAAAAGAGGAAAGTGGATACTTGATAGTGGTTGCTCAAAACACATGATAGGAAACAAAGACATGCTAACTAACATTATCTACTTAGATGGTGGATCTGTCACATTTGGAGATAACTCCAAAGGATATATCATCGGCAAAGGTGATGTGAGCAATGACAATACATCTAACTTACCTCTTATTACAGATGTTTTACTAGTTAAAAATTTAAAACATGATTTGCTTAGTATAAGCCAACTATGCGATAAAGGTTTTAATATGTTTTTTAGAAAATAAATGTAATATATTTGACCAAAATTGTAACGACCTGTATTTTTTGACAATTAAAAACATTAAATTTAACAAGACTTTAGAATTTAATATTGTCAGAAATTAAAATTTATGATTTATAAACGAAAAATAATTATTAGAATATAATTTAATAATATTGGTTGAAGGTAATTGACAACCATTTTAATGTAATTACAATCAATTGCAGTAACAAAGGTAAATAAGGATTTAAATCAATGTTGTATTTAATGGTAAAATTATATGTTATTTAATTTAAATTGGTTTTAATATAGAATAAGAAATCAATTAGTTAGTACGTAGATTTAGTAATCTTTGTTTGTAAACAATAAATTTTGAAATGTGTTTAAATTACTAAGTTGTAACAATTGTTTATTTCCCATCGTATTATTAAAACCCGTTGAAATTAATTTGAAAATCAATGAGAATTTAATGTAATTAAATATTGCAATTAGTATGGTAAAAGATGTTAACTGTAGAATATGAGCGTAATAAATGAAAACTTATGTTTAATGAACACAAAAGGATTTGTTGATTTAATATAAAGAACTTGTAAATCAAAATAAAGGAATTTGATTGAAATTTAAAATATAATAAATTGGGGTTTTATTACTATTGTAATTTAACATTGTAATAAATCTAATATTTAAATTTTGAAGTTAACATGGAAAATTGAATTTCAAAAGATCATTAAATTTCTATGTAATCAAGAATGATGGAAATTGTCAACTTTTAAATTTGAATTTAAAAGTGATTAAATTGATTTTAAAATAGATTGTTTTAATTAACGTGTAAAATTAGTCTGTTTGGGCACTGTCTCGAATTTCGACGAAACCAGTTTCATTGGATCCATAATAGTGAATTATTTTCGTAGCGATCAGACTTATCGTTTGATCGTGCGAGCTCGAAACGCGTAGAAATCAATTAAAGGAATTTAATTAAAATAATTTGATTTTAAAAGCTAACTTCTATATACAACGGAATTAGAGTTTGAAATTAGTTTCATTGAGTTTAAAAATATTGAAAACCTGTATTTTGATATATAGAATGACCTATTTTCGTTTCGAGGACGAAACGGGCTTTTTGGGCCTTACTTATCGCTTCGACCCAATCGATCTGTCCCATCCATTTCTATTCAATATTTGCCGATATATATGTTATTATAAACCTTAGTAGCTCTCTATTCTATTTTATTTACGTACAATTTCAGTTCTTATCTGCTTCTTCTCAATGGAGATTAGTCAAAACCCTAATTACTGATTTCAAATCAAACTCCAAAAATTCAAACTGCTAAAATGTGACGACCCACATTTCGAAAGGTTTAAATTGACAATAATTCACACATATCCAACTTAAACAATCTGAAACATAGATAATCAATGGGGTTAATTAAGAAAAAAGAAAAGGAGAAGAGAACAAACACAGAATCTCGCAGCGGAATGACAAAATATAATAATCAAATAAACAGTCCATGAAGCTATTTATACTATACATTTGATTATAATTTATACCGCATTTATCAGAGTTATATGTACAACAGAATTATAGACTACTGCAGCAGACAACATGATGTAGGAAATAGTAATAGTAATAATAATATACCAAATCTTCGTCTTCGTCCTCCAAAGAATAATCTTCAATGCGCTGAAAACTCAGGACTGACCTGAGCGTAATGAAAAAACAAAACACTCGAGTCAGGACTAAAATATCCTTATGTGAGTCAAATCGATATCACATAACATGAGTGTAATAGCATCAGAGATGTTTATAGGATTTCACATCTACTATCCAGTGTATAACATGCGTCTAGTGACTGAAGAGATGTTATGGGATTTTCTATCTCTTAAGGATCCGTCAAAATATTTATATATAGTAGAATACGCTACATATATAATGTCTAATCAGTAAAATAAATATTTTTCTTACCGTTAAGGCTTTACATTAATCCCCCTTAACGCGTTTTTAAGCATTGTCATATAGTTTGCATTTAGAACAACCAGTAGCACATCGGTAGCCAGTGATGCGCCGTGATACGACAACACTACGCCAAAATCATAGGGGTCTCGTGTAGGGATAAAAGTATGACAGGGCATGTAAGACAATGCCCAAGGTAGGATAATACCAGTTCGGGTCATAGGGCTGGTCGTAACACATCGTAGCCACGACCGCCCATCGCGTACATCCATCCCATATCGAGTCAAAGGGAGGCTATCCCAAAATCAAGGTGCACCAATCGAAACCAACAACAAGAGGAATAATATGGACCACTTGTCAAGCCATCCTGTTTTAGTCATTTCAAATTGCCACAAGTGCCGAGGTCTATCCATCATCGTTCTCTTTCTTCAAATCCAGCAAACGACGCCAAATCCAACCACTTCGTTCTGGAGTCTTCTCCCCGTACACAGTTGTTAAAGTGGTTCAAATATTGACAAAGAGTATGCCAATAAGAGGCCCCAGTCTCTTTAACAACCAAACGTCGTTATACACACCGGTTGGTAATTTTATATTTAGAAAACAATTCATACTTGATATCAAAATATCATATTCGCTTCAAAATCAAATTAATTCGAAATCATCATACTTATTCAAATATACTATTTCACTTCAAAATCATTTTCACCTTAATATCTCGATTTCGCTTTCAAAATTGTTTCGAATTTCAATTTAGGTTATAACTTAATTTTAACCCCATTCGTATTTAAATCCATGATTTAAATATAAAAATTCCCACTCTGACCAGTTTGAATTTTTTAGAAAATAACATGAATAGTTTTAAAATAGTTAAATAGTTAAAATAGTTAATATAAAATAGTTTGAGTATTGAAAATGGTTTATGTAGTAAAATAGCTTGGAAAATCAAAACAATTTGAATATTTAAGAAGATAGATTTTAAACAGTTTATATTAAAATAATTTATTTGAAAATAGTTTCATGTCAAACTGATTCTGTGAGAAATGCGGATTAAGGATCTTAAGGCTAGAATTAACACTAGAGGGGGGTGAATAGTGTTTTAAGAAATTTGTTAATCTTTTTGAGTTTATCTAACTTTATTAACAATGTATACACTAATTAGACACAGATATGAACACAGAATCAAACACAGATGCAAATATAAAGTAAAAGCAGTAAAGGAAAGAAGACACCAGATTTTATACAGGTTCGGAGTTACCCTACATCCAGTCCCGCACAACTAAGTACGGATTTCCTTTCAAAAGCAATTCAACAATTACAACCCTCGATTTCAAGGCTACGAGGTACACCCTCCAGAATACCAATCCTCTGGGTAGGGATACTTGATTTCCGGGGCAACAAGTTCACCCAATTGATTTCCAAGGCTACAATCACACCTTTTCTCGCTTGATTGATTTACAAGGCTACAATCACACCTTTTCTCGCTAATATATTACAAAGAAATATATAACTCTGAATAGCACTGAGAACCTTGTAGAGATAGTGATGTAGAATCAAACTAGAAGTAATCGAGTATGATTCGATGTTGATTTCGGCAGATTAATGGTATGATTTTGTAATAAGAAATGTGGAAGATGAAGAGGAGTGAAAATCAGAAAAATATGATTAAAAATTCGTTGAAACTGACCCCTATTTATAGAAAACCAACAGCCATGACCATTCATGAAGAGTTATGGCGAATAGACACTTCTTTTGAAATTTGAATTTGAACTTCAACTATCACTATGTCGACATACTACCTAGGGGCATGTCGACATCCCTCAGCCAAAAAATGATAATTTGAATTTCTATAAAAACAATATTTATCTTATATAAAAACTATTTAAAACTTTATAAATATACTTGAATATAGTTGAAATTCATAAGTAAATATAAAGAACAATAAATACATAATTTAACTATAATTTTATATTTAAATCTAAGTATAATAATAAAAGTTAAATATATTATTTGAAAAGACATTTGAAACAAGAGTATTTTGACTTTGAAAATAAAGATGTTTTGAGACTAAAATTATTTAAAATTAGGATAGAGAGTTTTGAATCTTTTAAAAGGAAAGTTTTGAAATCATTTTGAAAACAAGATAATTTTGTAAAATCATTTGAATTAAAATTAGTGGATACAAAACAAGGTCCCACTAGATTTTCGTAGGTTCCATCCTACTTAGGGTTCCATCCCTTTAACGGGCTCGAAGTGGATTCCATTCCACGAATAAATTGGATATTAAGATGCCAGTGCTTTTCTACGAGTTTTAACAAATATTCCTAATAAAACAAACTTAACCTTGAACTCTTGATAATCTTGATACTCATGAGTCTTCTATCTCTGTATCTTGAATCTCTATACTGTACAGTCTTCATTCTTGATACCTGCATGGTTAGATCCTGCAAATACATATATATCTAAACTTGTAATGTTAGTATTTCTATTTTATAATCTATTCTAAGGTTGTTGTCATCAAAACCATCTTCTCAAGGACTAACAGATTCCATTCCCAATCTTCCAATTCATATCGATTTCAATTTCTGTTTCAATTTAAATCGATTCAATTCCAATTTCAATCCGAATTAACTTCGATTCCAATTTTAATTCAAATCGATTTCAATTTCGATTTCACATTATTCAATTTCGATTCAACTCCAATTAATTTCAATTCAATTCTAATTCTAATTGATTTCAATTCAATTCTCAATTATAAACCATTTCGATTCATATAAATTCGAGTTCGATTTCAGAATATCGATTTAAATCATCGAATTCAAATTAGACTTCAATCTTCGAATTTAGATTCAAATCTAAAAATAAATTCCATTCTCGAGTCCAAATTTTATACATCTAACTATATTACTTTTACTTAGCAATAATTCAAAGTTCGAATGAAAGTTCAAATCTTTTTAAAAATAATCAATTCCTGGAATTCAAATCATATTTCGATTATAACTTCAAAATCTCAAATTTCATTTTTGAACAATTTTGTTTAACAAATTCTGAGTCCAACATTTTTGAGCTTAATTCCGAAAATAATTCGATTTCCATAAATTCGATTTTTACTTCTTTAAATCAAAATCTTTTAAATAATTTCAAGTAAAATTTCTGAAATCATTTAATTTAACCAATCCGGTGTCCGTATATAATTTTCTATCCTATGGCCAAGTGAATCAGTTATTTCAATTTAATTCAGGGATGGATATACATTATTTCAATCCAAAATAAATCTCATAGGTATATATCATTTCAATCTATTTCTTAATTTATTCAAAATAATTTGATTTACAGTTTTATATACTGTAAATAATATACATGATGATAACAGGATATATCAAAATAAATAAACATCCAAATCATTCAAAAATATGAATCAATAGCATCCATCACAATCAACATCCAAATCAGTCAAAATATCATTACAATTTACTAGTTATTAAAAATCGGAAATTTAACTAGCAATTTAATTTCCCTATCAAATTTGAACTGTCAATTCAAGTTCCTATCATTTTAATTCCTATCAATTTAAATGTCAGTTAAATTTACCAAATAACATTCAATAAATTTAAATCACTTCACGATACAAATTTAACTAATGTAAAAATTATTTTTGTACATCATGAGCATTATAAACACTCACCTTTTTATTTAAAACTGAAAATATTTTCCAACTTCAAATAAATACCACTTCCACTCCAAGCTGTAGCCTTCGTCGAAACGATTGCAGCGCAACTTGTTTCGTACGAATCCGACCTCGTACGAGAAAGTTACGAGTTTTATTAATATAACTATTTTAATTAACATAATTAATAACTTAATAAAATAATTAGTAGCCCTAATCACCCTCCATTGTTTCTCTCTCTCGTGTGCTTCGTTCCTGCTCACGCACACCCTAGGCTCGAGAACCCAACCCACGCGATCACACTCTGTCATCGCGCTCCGCCCACGCCGCCACCCTACGCGCCTTCACCAATGCTACGCACGTGCCTCGATGCGTGACCCAAAGCAGCGACGAACGAGAATCGCCACCAGCACCAGAGACCTCTCTTGCACTGCCTCTAGGCAATCACATTGCTTCCTCCTTCTTCCAGCGCTGCCGCGAATCGCTCGCGCTCTTTTGTTTTTTTATTTGTTTGATTGATCGAGAGTTTCTTTTTTTTCATATGATGGCTACGATTTCGAATTGAGAAGAAAAGGGGAAAGGTAGAGTATGGGGGAAGACAAAATAGGGCATGGCTTGCACGAGTTGTTAGAAGAAAAGAAAATAAATATATTATTAAAAATTAGAAAATATCTAGCTTCATACGTCCGAAATTCTCGAACTCCAAACAAAGCTTGCCGGCTGGCATTCCCAATGTTTTACCACCATTCCGAACACAATGAAACTAGTCTCGAGGTCTAATTCGATCGTATTCAGAAGATAACATTTCAAAATCAAATTATTTAATTAAATTCCGATAATTAATTTCTATGCGTTTCAAGCTCGCACGGTCAAACGATAAGTCTGACTGCTAGGAAACTTAAAATCCTACAATAATTCACTATTACGGATCCGATGAAACTAGTTTCGTCGAAATCCGAGATAATGGCCAAAATGACTATTTTTACTTGTTAATTAAAATATAAAATTTTCGATTTCTATATATTCACTTAAAATTCAATTTTAAAAGTTGACAATCTTCCTTCTCGTTTAAATAAAATCTAAATCAACCTTCAACGTCATTTTCAGTCATATAAAATTCAGAATTCAAATATTCAAATAATTTCAAATATTAAATTTAAACAATTTAATTATCCAATAAATTACATTAAATTTAAATTCAATCTAAGCGAGGTTTAAGGCAAGGGGATCCTCTATCATCTCTTTTGTTTAACTTAGCCGCAGATGGTTTTGCTAAGATAATTAAAAAAGCGGTTGATAATGGATCTCTGGGGAATGTAGGTAATGGTATATCGCGTAACGTTATATTTGTCATTCAATTTGCAGATGATACCTTGTTTTTTTTCTCCCCATTTACGTAGACACATTATTACTTTTAAGTTTATTTTATATAGTTTTGAATTTCTATCAGGTTTAAAAATAAATTTTGATAAAAGTTCAGTTTTAGTTTTAAATGATTTTGAAATAGTTGAAAATTTAGTTGCTAATACGCTTAATTGTAAAACTATGAATTTTCCCTTTGACTATCTTGATTTTTTTATTAGACCTACTAAACTTAAACATGATGATTGGTTTATAATCATAGATAAAATCAAAAATAGGATTTCTAATTGGAATGAGAGATTTTTATCGAAAGCGGGTAGATTAGTTCTAATAAACTCTGTCTTATCAGCTCTCCCGATCTATTGGATGTCTATGCATCTTTTTCTAGATTGGGTGATTGATAAAATCGACAAAATTAGAAGGGACTTCTTATGGAGTGGGGATATTTAATAAATTGGGAAACTGTTTGTAAGTCCAAAAAGGATGGTGGTTTAGGAGTAAATAATTTTCGTAATATGAATTTGTCGTTGTTAGGTAAATGGTTATGGAAGTTTAAGGATATTAATGAAAATCCTACTTGGAAAGAAATCATTTCTAATATTACTATAATGGTAGTAGTATATCAAATTACTCCTACAGTCATACGTAAATTTTCTAATTATTGGAAACCTATTTTAAAATACCACGAAAATTTCAAATTAGGCACTAATACAATAGTTCATTCTAGTAATTTGACTTCTTTTTGGTATGATCGTTGGATTTCCGTTATCCCTCTTAGAATAGAATTTAAAGAGCTATATGAAATCCGTAATTTTAAGGATGCTTTAATTATAGAAGTTTTTTCTCCCGAAAATGACCCTTCTTGGAATTTTAGTTTTAACAAAATTTTAGTAGGTTTCAACTCTTAGGCAGCTTGCTTTGCTTTATGCTAGATTAAACCTATATAATATTGATAACGATAAAGATAATATTAGTTGGGAATGGGATAAGAATAAGAAATATACTTCTAATTCTTTTTATAGATTTATTAACTTTTCGGGTGTAACAAATAACTCTTTTAAATTTATTTGGAAATCAAATGCTCCACCTAAATCTAAAATTCACATGTAATTATGCATGGAAAACTAAATACTATAGAATTTTTAAAAAGAAAAAATATGCAAATTGGTAATAAATGTTATTTTTGTAATCTGCATTTTGAAGATATTAAACATGTATACTATGATTGCATGGATACTTATTTCATTCTTAATAGGACCTTTAAAATCTTTAACTTTAATCTAACAACTAAAATTTATGATTGTGAATATTATTGGAATAGTTTTATATTTAAGTTCCAAAAGGAAAAAATATTTTTACTTGACACTTTGTTCATTATAATTAGTTGGTATATTTGGTTTGAAAGATAAAAGAGAATTTTTTAAAATAATTATAGTAGTTTTAATAAATTGATTTTTATAATTTCTTCATTTTGTTTTAATTGGATTTCTAATCCTAAATATAAATTAGCTAAAAATAATCTATTTAATGGATATCTTCATAAGGTTAATAATAATAAATAACTATTTAAATATAAGAATAATATTTTTGATATTTATAATTGTAGTATTAATATTTTTTCAAACTTAAACGATGATTTCACCGTGTATCATAATATCCTTTTGATCAAAGGACCATAAGGATATATTCGATTAGTTTTAGTTATTGTTTTAGGTTATAGATCTTTAAGTTCATTCGATCATGGATTCCTTTTAGTCATTTTTCTAATCGTTAGATTATTCTTTCATATTAGCTTAAATCTTGTATCATTTCTTCTATTTCTTTTATACATATATAAATTTCATTTATATACATATATGTGTATCATTATAACCTTTTTCTTTAGTTCTGTTGCAGGTACAGGTTTGGGGTAGATTTGGTGTAAGTTTCTTATTGTAGGTACTCAGGATTGCGGATTGCAGGATTGCCGTATGCAGTGTGGCGTTCTTCTCAGTAAATCTTCATCTTCATTATGGCATTCTGTTTCCAAGAGGATTCAATATTCAGCTATACACTACTTCCAGTTTTACAGAGTCTTCAGAGTTCACTTTCAGATCGTTCACCTTTTCAGTTCTGATAATTCGCAGGTCCGGTTCAGATCATTCACTTTTCAATTCCTTCAGAGTCAGTAGCATGGAGTTGCCTTTTTAGATAGAGCTGGCTTCCAGTTTCATTGGCTATGAGATATTTCATAGTTTTTAGGTACTTCTAACACCTTAATATCGGGCGGTGGCCATGTCGGAGCTCGATATTGGGGTGTAATGGGCGGTGGCCATGTCGGAGCTCATTTTAGGGGTACTTGAGGTTTTTCCTCTTGTATTTTGAACTTAGATTAGCTACCTGCCAGGCATGTTAGTAGTACCGTGTCTTGTGATATATATATATATATATATATATATATATATATATATAGACACACACACACAGGTGTGCTCTCCTCTATTTTAGAGGATCACACATTTTTCTAAAAAAACACCAATAAATCATAGAATTTCAAATGAATTTTAATTATCAACAATTATTTTATTTCCATCTAAATAATTCAACATTTATTATTCAACTCCAGTTATTGATTATAAACACAGTCAATACATAGAATTTTGTTTCAATATTTGTTATTGCCAAAATCTTCGAAATTGGTTATTTCAAAATCTTATTCAAGTTCATATTCAATAACTACTCTAATAATTCATTAAATTTTTATTTCTAACCATTTTTATTCAATAATTATATTAAATTTAATAAATTAAAATAGTTAAAAATAAGGGTCATTACATTCTCCCCCACTCAAAACTTTTCGTCCTCGAAAAGGGGTTAAGTAGAGAATTTAACATTTGATATATTTTATTCAAAACAATCAACTTATAAAACATTAAATCTTATTTACAAAACCATTACTATGCTATACTATGCCACTCCGATATCGGCTTTACGTAAATTACAACTTATTTTATCAAACAAGTTATAAAATTTTAAAACCTCAAAATTTTTCTACCACTCGGATTTACGGAAAAATTCGGCAGCGTCTCCTTTGCGCGGCTCGATCGAATTTTTTTTACAATAGATTATATAACACAAATATACACCAAACATATCAAATATATATCTCATCTCAATGATGAGGCATCCCATAGGGAAAAATATAAAAATACGGTATGTAATCCGAGATGTGTACCTTATTATTAATAATACGAGCGAGTTTGCTCGTATTAAGCAAGCAAAAGCATATAAAAACCCGCATATACATCCAAACGGTCTTCGTATGTACCTACCTCAACTCAAATTAGAATATTAGTTACTTATAATAAGATATAGAACATATATAAGTTTAATAAAACCATTTAACATGAATTCTGAATCAAAACCACAAACACGAGCATGAATACACAACTATAACAATCATATGTAATCAAAACAGTTAAAACAATGATTTCCAACCAAAGAAATCATCCAACCAAATAATAGTCATCTAATTAATTCAAACTATGTGAATTTACATTATCCAATGAAAATATTTAATTTATACACTTCATTTCTTATTAACATCCAATTTTTATTAACCTTTAATTGGTTTATTTCAAATTTATTCACATCTATTTCATTCACATTCAATTAATTCAATTTAATTTGTTAAATTTCAATTGTTTCACCTTTTTTTTACTTAACATATCCCATATAAATTAATTTATGAACCATTTTATAAAATTATTCCATTTAACCTTGTTTAAGTTAAATCTTACTTTTATAAACGCTCATTTAATTGGCTCATTTCATTTTATTTGTATTCAACCAACTTACATTCAATTTGATTCACATTCAATTAATTTTCATTCAGTTTATTTACTTTCAATTGATTGGCATGCACTTATCAACATTAATGAATTCACATTCTATTAATTTACATTCGTTTATAGTTACATTCATTTTTCACTTCCATTAGTTCATTTCAGTAATTCAAATTCATATTAATAATTTTACTTAAGTAAATTTTATTTTATAACTCAAATTCATATTAATAAAAATTTCTTCTCTCACAATCAATTTCATTCAACTTATTAAGTTAACTTCATCTTATAATTCATTTTGTTAATTTATTCCATATTAAATTAGTTAACATTCAATTTTTATTGAAACTCATTCCATTTGCATTTAATTATTTACATCCAATTTAAATTAAATTCAATTACTCATATTAATTTTTCTTACACTCATTTATTTTTATTCAACTTTTTTCACACCTAAATTGCATTTTATTTTATAATTCAAGTTCGTATTCATACTATTAATTCATTTTATAGCTTAAGTGGAATTAATTCACTTTACTAATTCATCGAGTTTCATTCAAATCTAATTCAATTCATTTAATTTTTATTAAGTGAAGTTTTATTTCATTTAATCCATTACTCATTTTATTTAAATTTATTCAAGTAAATTTTTTTTCTTATCATTCACATTCATCAAATTTTTAAAAAAATTAGCTTAATATTTCTCAAATTTATAAGTTATACAAACTTATTCACTTAAAATTTCATTTATTATTTTACCTAATTCATTTCAAATATAATTCATTTTTCTTTAAGCTTTCTTGAGTTAGACTTCATTTTATTTTCTTCATTTTACTAACTCAATTTATTTAACATTTCTTAAGTTAATTATTTTTTTTCATATCTCAAATTCAAAATTTTCTCTTGTTTGCTAAACCAAAATGTTCAACCATTTTAAAAATTCGATTTTTATTTTCCTGTTCAAATTTATAAGTTATAAACTTATGTCTCATCTTTACTATTTTAAATTTATAAGTTCAAAACTATTTTCATATATTTATCAAATCATACTTAGAACATTTTTTTCATAATCAAAACTTGTTTTAATCGAAAATAAATTTCTTTTGGTAGCAAATCTCACTCAGAAACTCAAAAATGAATACTAGCGATGCTGTAGTCATCCCCAGAATTATTTCCCAGCGACTAAAGCGAGTTCAATGCTTTTATTTCTTTTAAAAATCTTTTTAAAATATATTCTAGTCAAAACACTTTAAAATAACATTATTATTAATTTTTAAAGGCTTTAAAAGCAATTTTGAAAATCAACAGGATTTTAAATTTTAAAATTCTCATTTTTAAATCCTTTTATTTATAAGCTATATTATAAATATACTTATACAAATTTCATTACCTTATTACCAAAACATTTCATTAATTTACAACTTTGTTATTGTAAACAAGTCTTATTGTAATTAGATTTCAATTTAATTTAATCATCGAACGCTTCGTGAAATAGAATTCACAAAGTATTCGTTTTTATTTTAGTTTAACCAGTGTTTCCTGGAGATTTGACCAGGCAACTGAGTGCTCGGCATTGGCCACTACTCGGCATGAAGGACTGTTCGGCATCCAGGAGGACTCGGCGAAGTGCGCGACATCCAGTGGGACTCGGCATCCATAGCGTTCGGCATCCGTAGTGCTCGGCGTCAGTTAGTGTTCGGCGACAACCAATGCTCGGCGCTAGCGTTCGGCGTCCAGTGGAACTCGGCATCAGAGAGTGACCGGCATCCAGTAGTGTTCGGCGAGGCACTTGACATCCAGGAGTGTTCGGCGCAGTACTCAGCAGTGTTCGGCATACGAGAGCACTCGACATCAAAAGCACTCGGCATCGAGACTACTCGGCGTAGTACTCGGCAACAAGGGTACTCGGCGCCAAGTAGTGTTCGGCATCAACTGGCACTCGGCAACAACCTATGCTCAGCGTCAACTAGTGTTCGGCATCAAGACCACTCGGCATGAAGGACTGCTCGGCATACCAGAGTACTCGGCATCAAGGCTGTTCGGCATTCAGAATGCTCGGCATGCAAGAGTACTCGGCATCCCATGGTGTTCGGCGTAATACTCGTCATCCAGGAGACATTCAACACAACTAACCAGCACACCGTTCGGCATAGAAGGAATGGTTCGGCGGAGATCGTTCGGCGAACCTTGCTCGGCATACGGCGACCACTGTACTCGGGCTGGGACGTTCGGCAATCAGCCCACTTGGGAAGTCCAGCCCATCTTTGCCTATAAATAGAGGGGCAGGGTCACAGTGAAAGGGATCCTTTTTTGGAGAAAAAATACGGGGAGACTCTGCCATTTTCAAGACTCATCTCCTCTACTTAAACAACTTCATTCAAACATTTGATTCACGAATTGTATTTGTAATCAACCATAAAGGAAATCAATAAAGTTGAGCAAAGTGGACGTAGGCAATTACGCCGAACCACTATAAATTTGGTGTTCTTACTTTCTGCATTTGAATTAGAACTGTCTTCTCTGTTTAATTTATCTTCATCACTTTTATCTCTACACAATCTTTCTGAACGAGGTTAGTGACCAATTTTGGTGCTAACACTTTGGTGCTTTCACTGAGAATTGAATTCTCAGACCTCAAGGATCTGCTTTGAAGCTACTGGATTGAATAAATCCCCCAAAGAAGATCCGACTTACTGATAGAACATCCGCTGATCCTACTCAGAGTTCATACCCATAACTCTACAATGGCAAGACCACGTACCAGGTCAGCTTCTCTTAATGCGGATGCCCGAGAGACTGCTAGCGTGCAACAAGCTGGACCTAGCAATCAACCAGCAATCCCGAGTGCAGGGATTGCCGCTCAAGAACAGACTCCAGTTGTCACCAGAGTGGAGTTCAACGACTTGATGAGAGAACTTAGGGAAAGCAGGAGACAACTGGGAGAACAGATGCAAGCTAATGCCAACCTGATGGCACAACTCACTCAACAGCAGCAGCAAAATGCTGGGGGCAATCCAGCTGCTTATTCCTCTTCTGACAGCTCAACTTCTTCTGATGAGCCACCCAGGCGCAGACGCCGTAAGACTGAAACTGCAAGGGCAGATGCTGCTGTTCGAACAGCAGGAGACCGCGACCAGGGCAGGACTGGGAACTTCCGAACCGGAGTACAGGTGGAGGAGGGAGCTCCAGATCATCAAGATGTTAACAATGTTGAACCTCATGACGCACGATTGGCAGATCGCCAGGAAAGGAGGCATCAGCATGGACAGGCACGTAGAACTAACTCCAACCTCCCAGCTTCCATACAGACACCTGATCTGACAGCCATGATCAGGCAACTGATGAAAGAAAATCAGGGCCTATCAAATGACGATTGGGGAGTGTCAAGAAGTCATACTCCGTTCACGGATGTTGTGCTGCAAGCGTCCTACCCCAAGAAGTTTAGCATGCCAACCATTCCTGCATACGAAGGAAAGACTGACCCCAGACAACACGTAATGAGGTATGAATGGATGATGGATTCAGCCAGAGCAAATGATGCCACCAAGTGTAGGTGCTTTCCGATTACTCTATCTGGGATCGCTACTATATGGTTCACCCGACTTCCTCCGCGATCCGTATCAAATTTCGAGGAGTTGGCAAAGAAGTTTATTGAGCAATTCAGGATACACACTACACGCCCAAAGGACGTGATGTCTCTGTCGAGTGTAATCCAAAATCCCGGAGAGTCGCTGAAGGAGTACTTACAAAGATTCCACGTTGCGGCAACTGAAGTCAGTAATCCCAACGACCATGCAATTCTAATGGCTGTGATGAGAGGTGTAGATCCGGATTCTGAATTCGGAGATTGGCTGGCAGGAAAACCTCCGACTACGCTAGAGCGTTTCTACTCCAAGGCGCACCAGTTCATAAGAAGAGAGGAAGCTAGGTGGGTACGACGAGACAAGGCACCGGGACCTGCCCAAGAGTCAATTAAGAGCAACATTGCTGTGAAGCAATCTGGAGACAATTCAGGAAAGGTCCAGGTCAACGTCCAGAATAAGCCTGTGCAGCCCAAAGAGTCCGGAGGAAGGAGTCAAGGAAAGAGGAAAGAAGCGGGAAAGTGGAAGTCGAGAATTCCAAGCTACAGCGAGTACACTCCGCTAAACGCCCCACTTGAGAACATTTACCTATCCACATGCAATACTTTTCAGTACAGAAAACCACGTCCGAAAGAATCAACTGAAGAACAGAAACGGACTGGGAAATATTGCCGCTTCCATGAAACCTATGGACACAACACGGAAGAATGCAGACACCTGCATGACGCTATCGAGAAATTGATCAGACAAAAGAAGTTGCAAGAATTTGTGAAGGACCCGCAGGAAGGAGGACAGGGAACGTCCGACCCAGGTCGTGCACCGGCTCCACGTCATCCAGAGGAGCCTGCCCGGACTGTTGGAAGATTGGTTATAAATACAATTATCGGCGGACCTCATCCCGCAGATAAGAACTGGCAAGAGATGGAATGATATGCGAGCTCCTTGAAGCATGCGGATTTCGAGTGCTGTTCGAACGTAGAGGACGGGGCCCCTGCTAAGCAGCAGCGCGTGATGACAGACGATATTGTGTTCAGAAACAGAGACGCTGATCAGATAGAGGCTCCGACCATCGATCCCATGGTCATATCTGCAACAATCGGACCAGCATATGTAAAAAGAATTTTGATTGATTGTGGAAGTTCAGTCAACATCATCTTCAAGAAGGCATATGATCAGATGAAGCTAGAGACAAAAGACTTGAAACCATCCAAGGCTCGTATCCACGGTTTTAACGGCGTTGCGACTGATGCAGTAGGATATGTCGAGTTACCAGTTGAACTGGGACAAGGCGAGCGTCGGAGGGTACGAATTCTACCCTTTGTGGTGTTGGATGTGGACTCTCCATATAATGTTTTCTTGGGTCGGCCGGCCCTGGCTGAATTTAGGGCGGCACTAGCCCCGTGGTGCTTGACTTTGAAGTTCCCGACTGACAAAGGAGTAGGCATTGTTCATGGAGACCAAGCAGCTGGTCGTTCTTGTTATGTGGCCGAGCTCCGAGAAGCCCACCGGAGGGAAAAAGGAAAGGGTGCGGACAATCCTGTCCGCATCCTCAACGCGAATAATTGACAAGTAGTGCCCGAGCCCTGGCTCGGGCATAGTTCTCGGATCTACGGAGATATAGATCCGAGAGACGACGATGAGAAACCCAGGGAAGAGAAGGCGGCACCGGCTGAACTAACAATTGACATTTCGGTTAGCCGTGACGACCCTTCGCAAATACTGAAGATCGGATCACAGTTAGGCCCCGCAATGACAGAAGACCTTAGCGACTTCCTCCGAGCAAACCTTGATGTTTTTGCCTGGACGCATTCTGATATGTGTGGGATTTCTCCCGCCATCACAAGTCATATGTTGAACATAGACCCGAAATACGTCCCAGTCAAGCAAAAGAGGAGAGGAATGGATCCAGAGAGATCCGCCGCTCTTGGAGAGGAGGTGGACAAACTCAAAGCAAATGGGTTCGTCCGCGACGCCCTCTACCCGGAGTGGGTCTCCAACCCCGTGCTAGTAAAAAAGGCAAATGGGAAATGGAGGACTTGCGTAGATTATTCCGACTTGAACAAAGCATGCCCTAAGGACAGTTTCCCATTGCCTAGGATCGATCAGTTGGTCGATTCCACAGCAGGACACGAATTATTGTCATTCATGGATGCGTACTCGGGATACAACCAAATCCCAATGCATATTCCGGACCAAGAACACACCAGCTTCGTTACAAATGTCGGGCTGTATTGCTATGTAGTGATGCCCTTTGGATTAAAGAATGCTGGAGCAACTTACCAACGTCTGGTGAATCGAATGTTCAAGGACCAGCTGGGCAAAACCATGGAAGTCTATGTGGATGACATGCTCGTGAAGTCACGGCAGTCAAACGACCACATTCAAGACTTAGCTGAAATGTTTAACATACTCAGGTCCTATGGAATGAAGATCAACCCGCTGAAGTGTTCTTTCGGCGTTGCATCAGGGAAGTTTTTAGGATTCATCGTCAACGCTAGGGGAATCGAAGCCAACCCGGAAAAGATCCAAGCCATTCGAGATGTGCAAGCGCCCAGGACTATAAAGCAGGTACAGAGCTTGAACGGAAAAGTGGCTGCGCTGAGTCGATTTATATCCAAGGCAACTGACAAGTGCATCCCATTCTTCGACATAATAAAGAAAGGAAAGAGGAATTTTGAATGGACGTCTAGCTGCGAGGAAGCTTTCCAGAACCTGGTAAGGCATCTGGAGAGCCCACCAATGCTATCTAAACCAGTTGACCATGAGATGCTGTACGTTTACTTGGCTATATCCCCTCATGCGATAAGCGCAGCTTTGGTCCGTGAGGAGGATCGAGTCCAGAAGCCGGTATATTATGTTAGCAAGCGTTTAACGGGGGCAGAGAGGAATTACCCTAAAATTAAGAAATTGGCTTATTGCTTGGTGATTGCATCGCGCAAGCTACGCCCGTACTTTCAAGCGCATTCAATCGGCGTTTACACCGATCAACCCCTGAGGCAGGTACTTCAACGACCGGAAACTTCTGGAAGATTGCTAAAATGGAACATCGAGTTGAGCCAATTCGATATCGCGTACTTACCACGGAGAGCTATCCGAGGGCAAGCGTTAGCAGACTTCATCGCTGAATTTACCGTACCTATCAAACCGGACGATCACGACATCATCCCCCCCATTCGATGGAAATTATACACTGACGGTGCATCAAACGACCGTTGCTCCGGCGCGGGCGTAGTTCTTATAACTCCGGAGAGCCGATCAATCTGTTATGCCCTGAAGCTCGATTTTCCGGCCACGAACAACGAAGCTGAATATGAAGCATTGATCGCTGGCTTGAAGCTTATCAAAGAACTCGGAATCAAATCAATCGAAATCTTTTGTGACTCGCAGTTAGTGGTTTACCAAGTACGAGGAGACTACCAAGCAAAAGGACGAAAGCTTGCTCCGTACCTCGTTCAGGTCCAGGAACTACTATCAAATCTTGAGCGTTATGACATTTCACATATCCCGCGAGAACAAAACAAAGAAGCCGACTTGTTGGCTAAGTTCGCGAGCACCGACGATGTTCAACAAATGGGATTGTATCCCGTGGAAGTCTTGCATGCCCCGAGTGCAGACGAGATGAAAATCGAACTTGTGTTGGAAACAGAGAACGAGAAGGACTCGTGGATAACCCCATTCAAACTGTACCTGACAACCGGGGCTTTACCAGAAAGAAGAAGCGAAAGACGACAGGTCCTTCGAAAGGCTGCGCGGTACGTAATGCAGGATGGATCCATGTACCGGAAAGGATTCTCAATCCCATTGTTACGATGCATCGCTCATGATGAAACAAAGAGAGTCTTGAGGGAAGTCCACGAAGGGGAATGCGGCGACCATACTGGGGGGCAAACGCTAGCAAAGAAGATCCTCCGCTATGGGTATTACTGGCCCACCGTAAACCGGGATGCCGCGGATTACGCAAGAAAATGCGACAAGTGTCAAAGATATGCAAAAATCCCGAGGGCTCCGTCAACGGAACTCACACAAATGATCAGCCCTTGGCCATTCGCGATCTGGGGAATCGACATAATCGGCTCTTTGCCTCTATCCAAAGGTGGTGCGAAATACGCGATAATTGCAGTCGACTATTTCACGAAATGGGCTGAGGCAGAACCTTTGGCCACTATCACCTCTAAGAAAGTCATTAACTTCGTTGTACGAAACATCATATGCCGCTTTGGTCTTCCGCGCACCATCATTACAGACAACGGAACGCAATTCGAAAGTAGAGAATTCAAAGAGTTCTGTTTAAAGTACGGCATCGAGAAAAAGTTCGCTGCCGTTGCACACCCAAAAGCTAACGGACAAGTCGAGGCCGTTAACAAAATAATCAAGTCCATACTAAAGAAGCGTCTGGAGAAGGTTGGAGGCAAGTGGGTAGATGAACTCCCGACAGCATTATGGGCATATAGGACTACCCACAAGTCCGCGACCGGCCACACTCCGTTCGCCTTGGCATACGGCTCTGAAGCCGTAATACCCGTGGAACTTGAAGTTCCATCGCACCGAGTGACATACTATGACCCCAAGACGAACCAAAACCTCTTGCTGGAATCACTGGACTGCATCGACGAAAAGCGTGAAGAAGCTGAGTTAAGGGCGGCGGCGCACAGACATCGAGTCAAGCGCTACTACGATGGCAGAGTCCGCCCAAGAATCTTCGATGTGGGTGATCTCATTCTGAAACGAGTCTTCCCAGTACCATCACGCATGAATCCCAGCTGGGAAGGTCCATACGCCATTGAACGGAAGCTTGGAGAAGGAACATTCAAGCTAGCGACCGTTGACGGCGCGACACTCCCCCGAGCATGGAACAGTGAACATTTGCGGCACTATTACATTTAGCATGTTTCCCTTTCTTGTTATAGGCACTATTGTTTTCTGCATGTTTCCATTCAATAATGACTTAGTTTCCTTTTGAAGTTGTAATCGAGCAATTTAGTTGATTTTCATTAATAAAGGCTTGAAGCCACATTTTCTACGAAGTTTCTGTATCTCTTAATTGAATGATAAATTACATTATTCTGTGCGGCGTACAGACTCATACAAACAATTCCCAATCTCCGAATCCCCAGAGTGCGGAGCGGAGTACTCTAAGTCCCCAGAGCGCGGACTAGAGTATAAACGATTTCCAATCTCCGAGTCCCCAGAGTGCGGAGCGGAGTACTCTAAGTCCCCAGAGCGCGGACTAGAGTATAAACGATTTCCAATCTCCGAGTCCCCAGAGTGCGGAGCGGAGTACTCTAAGTCCCCAGAGCGCGGACTAGAGTATAAACGATTTTCAATCTCCGAGTCCCCAGAGTGCGGAGCGGAGTACTCTAAGTCCCCAGAGCGCGGACTAGAGTATAAACGATTTCCAATCTCCGAGTCCCCAGAGTGCGGAGCGGAGTACTCTAAGTCCCCAGAGCGCGGACTAGAGTATAAACGATTTCCAATCTCCGAGTCCCCAGAGTGCGGAGCGGAGTACTCTAAGTCCCCAGAGCGCGGACTAGAGTGTAAACAATTTCCAATCTCCGAGTCCCCAGAGTGCGGAGCGGAGTACTCTAAGTCCCCGGAGCGCGGACTAGAGTATAAACGATTTCCAATCTCCGAGTCCCCAGAGTGCGGAGCGGAGTACTCTAAGTCCCCAGAGCGCGGACTAGAGTATAAACAATTTCCAATCTCCGAGTCCCCAGAGTGCGGAGCGGAGTACTCTAAGTCCCCGGAGCGCGGACTAGAGTATAAACGATTTCCAATCTCCGAGTCCCCAGAGTGCGGAGCGGAGTACTCTAAGTCCCCGGAGCGCGGACTAGAGTATAAACGATTTCCAATCTCCGAGTCCCCAGAGTGCGGAGCGGAGTACTCTAAGTCCCCAGAGCGCGGACTAGAGTATAAACAATTTCCAATCTCCGAACCCCCAGAGTGCGGAGCGGAGTACTCTAAGTCTCCAGAGCGCGGACTAGAGTATGAACAGTCTCGAGTCTCCAAGTCCCCGGAGCACAGTGTCAGCAAACCAAATAAAGACAAGAGAACCATTCAAACAAGAAGAAACTGAAATTTTATTCGATAAGTCCAAAATGGGGATACAAGATCACTCCTACAAAATTCGGGCCTATACAAACTACAAGTTATGGAAGAAAGAAACTGTTACAAACTTAGGCAAAAAACTTGTTGAACAAGTGCATCGATCATTTCTTCGACTTCTTCTTCTTGTCTGCCTTCGGTGTTTCCGACGACTCCTCTCCCTCACGTTTCTTCTTGGACTTTTTGCTTGCTAGAGAGACGGAGTCAGGAGTAGGAGATGGAACATCTAATGGTTTAGACCTGCCCGGGAGAATGATTTTCAAAGGTCTATTCCGCGGGTCAGTAAGTTCCAGGACTTCAGATTCAACTTTGACTTTGACCTTTCTCTTCTCCTCGTCGGCAAGACGATCCATCATGCTCATCTCTGAAGTATGTTCAGAGGTGCCAGTGATTTTAACTTCGTCGCTTCCTTCGGCAGGAGACGAGGCATCAAGTTTGTCATCGTCAAGCGCCCCGATCACTTGAGCATCTGGGCCGGGAGTTACCCCTGCGTGAGCAGCGTCGCTTGTTTTCCCAGCTTCCTCCTTGGCGTCATCGCTCCTCGGAGTTAGCTCGGTGTCAGAACAACCTGTGAGACATATAAGAAGTGGGCATTAGAACGAATAACCACTGCTAAAAAATGACGGATCACTTCGACTTCTAGAGAAAGAAGAGTCTCCTACCAGGATCAGGTTGGCTGTCGGTGGCGCGCGGGGTTTCACCCTCCAGGATAGGTGACGGCACATGAACGCCGAGCCCAGGATCTTCGGGGTCGTAGCTGGCATGCTGCTCGAATGGATCAAGCGTCGACCGACCAGCCGATTGAGCAGCATAAGGAGCGGCAGTGTGAGGAGTAGTGGTGTCGGCCTCTGACGGGCCAGCCTCGTTATTCTTCTCTTTCGAAGGGGAAGAGCCTTTGCCATAGAGAGCCAATGCTACGGATAAATCCGATGGCTCATTCCCCCTCAGGAACTCCTTCACCAGTGCATCTTCGTCGATTTCTTCGGAGCCTGATTCGACCTTCTTGATCTTTATCAGAGTCTCCCATGCCTCAGCCAGGGATTCATGGTAGCCGTCGCCCAAGAATGTTAGGTCGCGGTGCATAAGGACGCGGGCTCCGTACTCGGCGATCAACGGGTCAAACATACTTTTGACTTCTTCCCTGCCGGTCTCTGCGGCCGCCTCCAGGCGAGAATCAAGCTCCTCCTCAGCCATTCTTTTGCCCTCCTCGCGGGCCTCATCCTTCATTTTCTCGACCCCGGCAAGTTCACCATCAAGCTTTGCCTTCAGGAGCCGGGTAGCCACAATCTCATCACAATACCGCTGTGATTCTTCCTGAGCGGCTATTTTGTCTTCTTTCTCCTTGGAGAGTTGTTCTTTCAGCTCTTTGACTTGAGTAGCAAGCGCGTCCCTTTCTTTTTGGACAGAGTCTTTTTCTAGGGCAAGGGCGCCGCTGCGCTGAACTGCTTCGTCAAGCTCCTTTTTGTGAGCCACCTCTAAGCGAGTAACTGCCTCGGCAGTATCTTTTGCACCTTGTTCAGCGGCTTCTAGCTTTAACTTATAAGAGGCGAGTTCTTCATCTTGGAGTTTGATGATTTTCTTATCGCTGTCAGCCTCCAGAGTTAGACGGTCAATCTCGTGTTGACGCTCAACAGATACTTCTGAGATCTTCTCCACCAAGTGCACGAATGCGTCATGTTGAACATAGACGTCATTGTTGCAGGCAATCGCACTTTGCTTCACGTGCCCAGGAATGTGATGGATGGCCGGGAGGAATTTCAAACCGTCAAAACAAATCTTCGGAAACTTGGCCTTAAGGTCGACCATCTTTTCCGCAACGGTCGGGTCCACGGCAGGAGCAGGAGGAGGAGGCTTAGAGAATTCTGTTCTTTTACGCGGCTCTCGAACTTGCCTCGTACTCGACGAACTGGAATGTTGTTCTCGAGCAGCATCAGATTGATAACCCTTCTGCAGAGACTTCTCTTTATCCGGCTCAGTTGTAGGAGGAAGATCACGGGACTGAGAAGATTGATAGTGTGCTTTCTTGCGGTGAGACGACTCGCGCGGACGATTGTCCCTATCTTCATAATCACCTCGGTCCCGGCGCCTGCCTGAACCGGAATCCCGTCCGGAGTGATGAAATATTGAAGACCCCTGAAGGCGATCAAGTCCGTGGGAGCGGCCCATATCACCTGCAAAGAAGGGAGATAACAACGAATTAAGGAAAATTCACGAATTAAAAAGACTTGAAGTATGTTATGGAATGCGCATGTGCGTGTGTGTCCTAAGTGTTCCACCCGACGGACCCGTTCGTTTGTCTTTGCTAATCGGAGTACTGTCCCTGTGAGCCGGGAGTTGAACTCCTACATTGCCTCTAGCGGGCGAGGAGAATTTGAGAGCTTCAGGATCATCGAACCCGTAATTAAGTATGTCTTCGGGAATAGAGAGGTTCGAGAGACCCCTCAGAGAACTCTCCAGGCGCTGCGAAGAAGCCTCTTTTTTAGGAGGGATAGGCGTAGATTTTGAGCAGGACCCACGTTCTCGCCCTGAGTGTCGGGTGCATCATCCTCTCTACGCTCGCTTTCTTCGTGCGCGTCGGGAGCGCGACGCGACGACGGACCGGCAAGTTTTTTCCCTTTACCAGATGGGGGTTTGGGAATTGTAACGCCTTCTGGAAGGCTGACCCGACGATCAGGGGCTAGCAAGCCGAACCCCGACAGCGATTCATTTGAAATGATAGCTCGAATATCTCGATCCTCAGCCGGAAGAGCTCTAATCGCGTCGACAGCATCAGAATATCCTCGGCCTTCCGGACGCGGGTTAATACCTGAAAAGAGGAAATGAAGAGTTAAGAAAAACGTGACTCCCATTAAGTACGAGTAACGGTTCAACAGAGAGACTTACTGCCTTCAACCCATCTCCTAGCAAAACCAGACGGGCATCGCACGTAGAACCATTCCTGTTTGTATAGGGCGAACTTGCTACAGGCCCCTGTCAAGATCTGGCACTTGTGATACGGCTCGAGGAAGATGAAGGAAGGGCTATCTTTTCGTCTCTTGAACATGTAAATGTATCGAATATCACCGGGGGTTGGAGGTCTGGAGAAGACAGCCATGAAGAGTAAATAAGTCCCATATAGGAACGCATGACCATTCGGGTGCAGCTGCGAAGGAGCGATGTCTATATACTGCAGCACATCCCGGAGAAATAGGTTAAACGGAGGCACGCTGCCCATCCAGCACATGAACTTGTTGCAGGCCGTGTACCCGACTGGGGGCAAATGAGGACGGTCGTGTCTCGAAGGAACCAACACGTCAGTAAAGGGAATTCCGTGAATGGAACATATCCGTCGCAGAGCGGCCTCATTGATCCTCGAGGCTTGAGAATCGACCGGATTGTCCAGTAGGATGGTTGACTCCAGAGCGTCGGGCGCCAGATTATGAGCAGGAGAGACTGACGGGTTGGAGGCATCTGCGGCTCCTTGCTTTGCTGACGGCCCAGGCCTGTCAGATATGGTGGCAGAACTAGATTTTCCTGACATCTCGAATAAATAATGAACCTGGCTAAATGCTTGAGAAAGCTATACTTGAAAAACGATGAGCGTTAGAATTAGCAACACGAGTTTTCCCCCCACGTGGTGTGTGAACTAGTGCAAGCAACTGTGTACAGACAATAAGAATTTAAAGGTTTTAAAGATACAATAATTAGCTTCGAGTCATCGCCTTCGAAGACCATCATCGCCTTCGAAGACCGTCATCGCTGACCGTCTCAAAAAGCTTGCCTTAAGGTGATTACAGTTAAAGATTCAGAAAACATGTAATTTATGAAGTATCCGGCTTAAGTCTAATTTGACATTTATATCGTTCGGCATTTAAAGGTCGCTCGGCAGTTACATTGTTCGTCCTGAGAAGTGTTCGGCATGTATCTTGGTTCGGTTAAGTCATTGTCAAGTGTTCGGCATTGAAATTGTTCGGCATATATATGTTTGTTCAGCATTTGAATGTTGTTCGGCTTGAATTATAGTGCGACAATTGTATTGTTCGTCCTAAGTATGGTTCGGCACATATATTGTTCGGCCTAGGCATTTATATTGTTCGACATTTTTGATGTTCGGCGAATATAATGTTCGGCAATTATACTGTTCGGCATTTTTGATGTTCGGCGAATATAATGTTCGGCAGTTATACTGTTCGGCATTTTTGATGATCGGCGAATATAATGTTCGGCAGTTATATTGTTCGGCAGGTATGTAGCTGTTCGGCATGACAGTTGTTCGGTAATTATGTCGTTCGGTCTAAATGCTACTCGGCATATATGTCTGTTCGGCATAAGGGTAGCGTTCGGCCTTAGTTCGTTCGGCTAAGGCAGCGCTCCACCCTCGATCATAACTCCGCCCTGCTCCTTCTCCATTTACGACGAACGACAGAGACAAGATCGCTGCGCCGTTCGACACCCCATCTTCCTTTTTCTTCCAATCTTGATCAGCACAAGGGAGCTAGGCCTAACTACCATGCATCGTTCGGCGACTCCGAACGTGCGAACCACTTCAAATAACCACACATTGTACAATCCCATGTGATGAACCTAAAGTTGAAGTAATGTAATCGTGGAGGGAATGATACCTAGTTCGACGGTCGAGGTTGAGGAAGGATCAACTAGACTTTATGTCTGATAGAGTGGCAAGAGTTGTAAATCTCTGGGAATAATAGAAGAGAGAGCGTAAAGAGAGAATGGTGGAAGGGCGCCTGGTTATATAGAGGGAGTTGGAAGTCGAAAAGGCCATGACCGGTGGAACCGGTCAAGGTCGTAGCGTTCGGCCTCGGCGCATAACGGTTCGGCGCTGAAGCATCACTCGGCGAGGAGACACCGTTCGAACGCGCATGTCTCGTTCGGCATTTGGAACGCGTCCGGCACGCATCGATCCCACGAAAGGGGCGTCTCCGTTCGAGGTTAGCCAAGGGTTTAAGACGAGACGAAGAGGTTGCACGGTTCAAAGCGTACCACGTTCGGCCACGCGATACACTTTGGGGGGCAAGTGTTTCCTGGAGATTTGACCAGGCAACTGAGTGCTCGGCATTGGCCACTACTCGGCATGAAGGACTGTTCGGCATCCAGGAGGACTCGGCGAAGTGCGCGACATCCAGTGGGACTCGGCATCCATAGCGTTCGGCATCCGTAGTGCTCGGCGTCAGTTAGTGTTCGGCGACAACCAATGCTCGGCGCTAGCGTTCGGCGTCCAGTGGAACTCGGCATCAGAGAGTGACCGGCATCCAGTAGTGTTCGGCGAGGCACTTGACATCCAGGAGTGTTCGGCGCAGTACTCAGCAGTGTTCGGCATACGAGAGCACTCGACATCAAAAGCACTCGGCATCGAGACTACTCGGCGTAGTACTCGGCAACAAGGGTACTCGGCGCCAAGTAGTGTTCGGCATCAACTGGCACTCGGCAACAACCTATGCTCAGCGTCAACTAGTGTTCGGCATCAAGACCACTCGGCATGAAGGACTGCTCGGCATACCAGAGTACTCGGCATCAAGGCTGTTCGGCATTCAGAATGCTCGGCATGCAAGAGTACTCGGCATCCCATGGTGTTCGGCGTAATACTCGTCATCCAGGAGACATTCAACACAACTAACCAGCACACCGTTCGGCATAGAAGGAATGGTTCGGCGGAGATCGTTCGGCGAACCTTGCTCGGCATACGGCGACCACTGTACTCGGGCTGAGACGTTCGGCAATCAGCCCACTTGGGAAGTCCAGCCCATCTTTGCCTATAAATAGAGGGGCAGGGTCACAGTGAAAGGGATCCTTTTTTGGAGAAAAAATACGGGGAGACTCTGCCATTTTCAAGACTCATCTCCTCTACTTAAACAACTTCATTCAAACATTTGATTCACGAATTGTATTTGTAATCAACCATAAAGGAAATCAATAAAGTTGAGCAAAGTGGACGTAGGCAATTACGCCGAACCACTATAAATTTGGTGTTCTTACTTTCTGCATTTGAATTAGAACTGTCTTCTCTGTTTAATTTATCTTCATCACTTTTATCTCTACACAATCTTTCTGAACGAGGTTAGTGACCAATTTTGGTGCTAACAACCAATAATCGATGATAACTAAATATTATCATCTCCTAACACTAACATCCATTGAAAATTATCATTTTATATATTTAAAATATAATTTAGGTAAAATTATTTCATTTACCCCATTTTAAACAATATTATGTTGACTTTCCTCGTTTAAGTGTTTAGAAATCCCTATCGATAACATGGCATCCCACGCACCGACCATAATTTATAAACAACTCAACGGATAAGTAAACATAGTATAAAGCATTTTATAACACTATCAAGTACGCTCTCTCATATATATACGCTCAAAACAAACTCATTCTAGGGTATTACTACCCTATCTCTAATGAGTCAAACCCCACAAAGCTAAGGTTATCGCTAAACCAAAGCTTTGATACCAACTGTGACGACCCACATTTTGGAAAGTAAATTGACAATAATCCACACATGTCCAACTTAAACAATCCAAAACATAGATAATCAATGGGGTTAATTAAGAAAAAAGAAAAGAAGAAGAGAATAAATACAGAATCTCGCAGCGGAATGACAAAATATAATAATCAAATAAACAGTTCATGAAGCTGTTTATACTATACATCTGATTATAATATATATAACATTTATCAGAGTTATATATACAACATAATTATAGACTAATGTAGCACACAACATGATGTAGGAAATAATAATAGTAATAATAATATACCAAATCTTCGTCTTCATCCTCTAGAGAATAATCTACAATGCGTTGAAAACTTGGGACTGACCCGAGCGTAATGAAAAAACAAAGAGTCAGGACTAAAATATCCTTATGTGAGACAAATCGGTATCACATAACATGAGTGTGATAGCATCAAAGATGTTTACGAGATTTCACATCTCCTATCCAGTGTATAACGTGCATGCAGTAACTCAAGAGATGTTACGGGATTTTATATCTCTTAAGGATCCATCAAAATATTTATATATAGTAGAATAAGCTACATATATAATGTCTAATCAGTAAAATAAATAATTTTCTTAGTGTTAAGGCTTTACATTAATCCCCCTTAATGTGTTTTTAAGCATTGTCGTACAGTTTGCATTTAGCACAACCAGTAGCACGATGGTAGCCAGTGATGCGCCATGATACGACAACACTAAACCAAAATCGTAGGGGTCTTCTATAGGGATAAAAGTAGACAAGGAAAGTGAGGCAATGCCCAAGGTGGGATACTACCAGTTTAGGTCGTAGGACTGTTGGTAACGCATCGTAGCCACGACCGCCCACCGCGTACATCCATCCCATATCGAGTAAAAGGGAGGCTATCCCAAAATCAAGGTGCACCAATTGAAACCAACAACAAAAGGAATAATATGTACCAAGTTCAAGAAAATTGAAGAACGTATGTCCGCTAGGGGTAGCTAGCCCGCTTAGCCCTGTCAAGCCGTCCTATTTTAGTCATTTCAAATTGGGACAAGTGCGGGGTCTATCCATCATCGTTCTCTTTCTTCAAATCCAGAAAACGACACCAAATCCAACCACTTCATTCTAGAGTCTCCTTCATGTACACAGTTATTAAAGTGGTTCCAATATTGACAGAGAGTATGCCAAAAAGAGGCCCCGGTCTCTTTAACAACCAAACGTCGTTTTACACACCGGTTAATACTTTATATTTCGAAAACAATTCACACATGATATCAAAATATCATATTCGCTTCAAAATCAAATTCATTTTGAAATCATCATATTTATTCAAAATATACTATTTCACTTCAAAATCATTTTCGCCTTAATATCTCGATTTCGCTTCCAAAAATGTTTCGAATTTCAATTTACGTTATAACTTCATTTTAACCCTATTTGTATTTAAATCCATGATTTAAATATAAACAATTCCCACTCTGACCAGTTTGTATTTTTTAGAAAATAGCTTGAATAGTTTTAAAATAGTTAAATAGTTAAAATAGTTAATATAAAGTAGTTTGAGTATTGAAAATGGTTTATGTAGTAAAATAGCTTGGAAAATCAAAACAATTTGAATATTTAAGAAGATAGATTTTAAGCAGTTTATATTAAAATAATTTATTTGAAAATAGTTTCAAAGTCAAACTGATTCAATTCCCAATCTTCCAATTCATATTGATTTCAATTTCCATTTCAATTTAAATCGATTCAATTCCAATTTCAATTCGAATTAACCTCGATTCCAATTTTAATTCAAATCGATTTCAATTTTGATTTCACATTAATTCAATTTTGATTCAATTCCAATTAATTTCAATCCAATTGCAATTTGAATTGATTTCAATCCAATTCTCAATTATAAACCATTTCGATTCATATAAATTCTCGTTCGATTTTAGAATATCGATTTAAATCACCGAATTCAAATTAGACTTCAATCTTCGAATTTAGGTTCAAATCTTAAAATAAATTCCATTCTCGAGTCCAAATTTTATATATCCAATTATATTACTTTTACTTAGCAATAATTCAAAGTTCGAATGAAAGTTCAAATCTTTTTTAAACAAATCAATTTCCGAAATTCAAATCATATTTCGATTATAACTTCAAAATCTCAAATTTTATTTTTAAAAACAATTTCGTTTAACAAATTCTGATTCCAACATTTTTGAGCTCAATTCTGAAAATAATTCGATTTCCATAAATTCAATTTTTACTTCATTAAATCAAAATCATTTAAATAATTTCAAATAAAATTTCTGAAATCATTTAATATAACCAATCCGGTGTCCATATATAATTTTCTATCCTATGGCCAAGTGAATAAGTTATTTCAATTTAATTCAGGGATGGATATATATCATTTCAATCCAAAATAAATGTCATAGGTATATATCATTTCAACCTATTTTTTAATTTGTTCGAAATAATTCAATTTATAGCTTTATATATTGTAAATAATATACATGATGATAACATGATATATCAAAATAAATAAACATCCAAATCATCCAAAAAATCAATCAATAGCATCCATCACAATCAACATCCAAATCAGTCAAAATATCATAACAATTTACTAGTTATCAAAAATTAGGAGTTTAACTAGCAATTTAATTTCCACTTCAAACTTGAACTGTTAATTCAAGTTCATATTATTTTAATTCCTATCAATTTAAATGTTAGTTAAATTTACCGACTAACAGTCAATAAATTTAAATCACTTCACGATATAAATTTAACTAATATAAAAATTATTTTAGTACATCATGAGTGTTATAAACACTCACCTTTTATTTTAAATTGAAAATATTTTCTAGCTTCAAATAAATACCACTTCCACTCCAAGCTGTAGCCTTCGTCGAAAAGATTCCATCGCAACTTTTTTTGTACGAATCCGACCTCGTACGAGAAAGTTATGAGTTTTATTAATATAACTATTTTAATTAACATAATTAATAACTTAATAAAATAATAAACAACCCTAATCACCTTCATCGTTTCTCCCTCTTGCATGCTTTGTTCCTGCTCACGCACACCCAGGCTCGAGAACCCAACCCATGCGATCGCACTCTGACATCGCGCTCCGCCCAGGCTGCCACCTTACGTGCCTCCACCAATGCTACGCGCGCGCCTCGATGCACAACACAAAGTACCGATGAACGAGAATCGCAACCAGCACCAACAACCTCCCTTGCACCGCCTCCAGGCCATCGCACCACTTCCTCCTTCCTCCAGCGCCGCCGTGAATCGCTTGCGCTCTTTTGTTTTTTTATTTGTTTGATCGTTCAGGATTTTCTTTTCTTTTCGTATGATGGCTGCAATTTCAAATTGAGAAGAAAAGGGGAAAGGTAGAGTACGGGGAAAGACAAAATAGGGCGTGGCTTGCACGAGTTGTTGGAAGAAAAGAAAATAAATATATTATTAAAAATTAGAAAATATCTAGCTTTATACGTCCAAAATTCTCGAACTCCAAATGAAGCCTGCCGCCTGGCATTCCTAATATTTTACCCCTATTTCAAACACAAATTGAACTAGTATCGAGGTCTAATTCGATCGTATTCAGAAGATAGTATTTCAAAATCAAATTATTTAATTAAATTCCGTTAATTAATTTCTACGCGTTTCAAACTCACTCGGCCAAACGATAAGTCCGATCCCTACGAAACTTGATATCCTACAATAATTCACTATTACGGATCCGATGAAACTAGTTTCGTCGAAATCCGAGACACTGGCCAAAATGGCTATTTTTACTCGTTAATTAAAATATAAAAATTTAGATTTCTATTTATTCACTTTTAAATTCTATTTTAAAAGTTGACAATCTTCCTTCTCATTTAAATAAAATTTAAATCAACTTTCAACGTCATTTTCAGTCATATTAAATTCAGAATTCAAATATTCAAATAATTTCCAATATTAAATTTAAACAATTTAATTATCCAATAAATTACATTAATAGATCATAGAATTTCAAATGAATTTTAATTATCAAGAATTATTTTATTTTCATCTAAATAATTAAACATTTATTATTCAACTCCAGTTATTGATTATAAACACAGTCAATGCATACAATTTCATTTCAATATCTTTTATTGCCAAAATATTCGAAATTGGTTATTTCAAAATTTTATTCAAGTTCATATTCAATAACTGCTCTAGTAATTCATTAAATTTTTTTCTAACCATTTCTATTTAATAATTATATTAAATTTAATAAATTAAAATAGTTAAAAATGTGGGTCATTATATAAAACCCTATCGAATTATATATCGTTGTGAAGCTCTCGACGAACAAAATCAGCGTCTGCAATTCGTTTTTCGATTGGAGGCTCTGTTGTCTAGAAATTAGTGATTTATTATCGGCCATTCATCGACAATGTTTGGTTTAACGGTCGATCGTCGCCCATTTGACAATCGGGAAGCACTGCAGCGTAGAGGCGGCCAAGACGAGTGCATCCATACCGTTGGATCATGTCAGAGACACACGAGACCACCAGATCTGGCGATTGAAGGCAAACGGCGGCGGAGGACGTAGGGGAGGCCGAGGTGACCGTGCGAGTTTAAGCAAGTGCGGCGTGGCGTGCTGAGGGTCGTGGCAGGGTCGGATCTTAGTATTGGCATGCGTAGGGCGTTCGGCACTAAGGTCAAGGTGGCGAGTGATATGTGTTCCATTCATTTCTTTGATCGTGATAGTTTGGGAATGGTAAATATTTACGTGTTTGCCATTATATTTTATTTTAATTAAAAATTTTAAAATTCAAACTTCTAACCCTCATAACTTTTGCGTACGAACTCGGATTTGCACGCAGTTTTTTCAGTTGGGTTCGTATCAAAATTCCGGACAATATGAAACTGATTTGGTTGATTTTGGACACTATTGAAATTTTGAGCTTTTATTGGATTTTTAATCGGCTATAAATCAAAGGTGAGTGGTTTTACCCACTCATACAATACTAAATCTTCTTATGTTAGTTGAATTAAATTTATGAAGTGATAAGAATTTTATTAGTTGCTGTTTGGTAGTTTAAATTGACATTTTAATTGAAATTGAATTTTATATTGAATTAAATTGGCATTTAAATTAATATCGAATTTAATTACTAGTTAAACACAAACAATTGATAATCAGTTACTGTTGCGATATATTGGTTGATTTGGATGTTAATGGTTATTGTATGCCTATTGATTGATGATGGATGTATGATTGTTTATTTATTTTGACATATTCCTATTATTACCTATTTATTTATTAACATCATTTATATTATCACTTGGACCATTGGAAATGAACTAAAAAATAGGTTGAAATGATATATACCTATGACACCTTAATTTGGATTGAAATGATATATATTCATCCATGTAATTAAATTGATATAAATGATCACTTGGCCAAAGAGTAGAAAATTATATACGGACACCGGATTGGTTAAATTAAATGGTATTAACATCTTGAATTTGGATTTTGATTAAATGACATTGTTTTAAAGGAAATAAATTATGGATTTATATGAATTGAATTATTTTCTAATTCAAGCTTTGAAATGTTGAAACTGAAATTGGTTAAAAGAAAATTGTTTTAAAGAATTAAAATTGAATGTGAAGTATAATCGATATATGACTTTAATTTTGGAAATAGAATTATTTTAAAGATTCAAACCTTAAATTGAACAATGAGGTTTAATTTGATTTAAGTGTTTTAAATCAGTAAATTGAAATCGGACTAGAAATTGATATAAATTGAAATGGTTTAAAATAAGAATTGGATTGAAATTTAAATCATTGAATTGAATTGTTGAATCGAGTTTGAAGTTAAAATGAACGTTTCGAAAATTGAAGTTAATTCAAATTGAAATTGAAATCTAGTTGATTTGAAACTAAATCGAAATTTAGTCAAAAGTGAATTGAAAGATTGAAAATTTAGAGTTGTTGATTTGAAATTTGGACATGGGCCCAGATTTGTTGAAATGGGAAGAAACAGTTTGATTTGGTGTTATTTTCAAAATAAATTATTTTAATATAAACTGTTTAAAAATCTATTTTTTTAATACAAAAATTATCTAGATTTTCCAAACTATTTTACTATATAAACCATTTTCAATACTCAAACCATTTATATCAAACTGTTTTAAATCTTTAAAAACTACTTTTAATATTAAACTATTTATATTCAAACTATTTTCAATCTTTAAAACTGTTTTACTTATTCCAAACTATTTTCCAATATTCAAACTATTTTAATTATTCAAAATTATTTATAATATTCAAACTATTTTAAACTATGGACCATTTATGTGACACCTGAAGGTTTTCAACCCCGAAAATCGACACTAATACATTCACTGTATAGAGTGCCGAGCCATCGAGTGCCGGAAACCCCAGGCTGTTAGGGTTAAGAAGAAAAAGAGGTAGAAGAAGAACATAAAACAACAGCACAGAATCTCACAATCACAGCTTAACAAATATATATACAAATAACATCATTTTTATACCATGAAAAGCTGTAACTGTCAATATATACACAAGATATCAGAGTACAACAAAAACTGGACAGTTGTAACAACTTGTCCTCAACTGCTGTCTATACAGCCCCTAATATACAACGGAATATAATATGTACATCTCTGCCATCCAGCTCGTCTCCTGAGCTCCAAACGTCCCAACCTGAAAATCTGTAATACTCGGTCTGACCCAAGCAATACAATAAAGTAACACCCGAGTCAGGCTGAAAACCAGCGTGAGTAAACCCATTTAATTTGAAATAATATCCATATGCCGTTACTTAATTTAAAAGGTCCGATTTACTTAATTTTATTCAACTCCAGCATATTAGGTTCTATAGTCAAATCCGTAAGGATCTGTAGTGCTTATCAAATTGAAGTGGTTCCGGATACTGCTTATATCCGATCCCGGCCTCCAAGTAACAACTTTAAAGGGTTAATTGTTTAAGATAAACAATTTATTTATTCGGGTGATAATATTTCAAATATAGCAATTTATTACAACCGTTTATTTCAAATAAAACGTATCCTCATTTTAACCCAATTATTTAACTCGACTGATCACTTTACGTCACGGACACGAATGATTAGATTGAATTTCCAATACAATTAAACGATGATATAGATCGTTAACTAGTTTAACGGTCTATAACATATGTCAAAATAAGTTGCACTTCAGGCTTTTTATTAACGCTCGATTCCCCATATCCATTAACTTTTAAATCCAAATTAATTTCAAATTAAACAATTATTTATAATAAATTATAAAATACCGTTAATTTTTCATAAGTTTAAGTTAAATAATATTAATTAGCCTTAAATTGTACATATCACCGAAATTTTAAATTATGGATTTAAAATAAAAATAGATTTTTAGTTAAGGAAGGAGATATAAGATATTATGTAAATGTATATATATATGTAAATAAAATTTCCATTTATTTTCTTTCTTTTCATTTTCTTTTCTTTACTCTTATTTTACTTTCTTTTAAATTTCTTCCTTTCCTTTCCTTTTATTATTTTCCCTCCTTATCTTTCTCTTTTCCTTTTACTTCTACTTTTATTCTTTCCTTTGTATTTATTTTCTTTTCTCTTCCCTTTTCTTTCCTTTCAAAAATACAATACTTTTACTTTTGATATCTCAAAATATCAAAAATATATTCAGCCAAACCATAGCATTCAATAGCTTCAATTTCCAATATAATCTATCACAGGTTATCAAATAAATCACAATCACAGACCATGAAAATAGATTTCAATATTTTCGAGGAATCCAGTTGGATCCCTCTAACCTGTTTTCCCTACAGCCACAGATGTTAGCTGTAACAACCCACATATTTTACGATTGAATATTTAAATATTTTATTTAAATATAGAATCGTTGATCGGATTGAAGTCCGAAATGTCACTTTTTTCAAATAGTCGAATTAGGACTCGAGACCACTTCCATTAAGTCCAAAATGGTGTTTGCGACTTTTTTAAGTATAAGCATCGATATGTTTGGAGCTGAGTGAATTTTGCTATTTTTCACTTAGGGCTTTGGGTTTGGGTTTTAGCCCAATAACCTAACATAACACCCTAGCTCAGTCCCCCTCTTCTCTTCATATCGAATGACCTAAAAGTTAAGTCGCACTGGGATTCGAACGACCTAAGACCTAACAAATTTGTACATAAATTCCAAGCAGAGCGACTTAAGAACTCAACGATTTAACTTTCTCGAACGACTTATGACTTTAGCGGCATAGGTTTTAGGTCGCGGCCGAGCTAGGACTTGGACAAATCTGCGTTTCCTTGAGCCTTATAATTTGCACAGTGCGACCTAAGGAAGCTCCGACCTATGCTAGGTCGCTGGACGACCTAAGACTTGTGAAATTCTAAGAAGACTTGACTGAATTGTTTGGACTTGAACTTTGTTGTATTTCTTTGCAGATTATTCTAACTTTTAAAGCTGTCAACCTGTTAAATACAACATTTGCAGAAAAATGGGACGAATATACTGTCATTGACTGCCCATATCGAATGACAGATTAGTCGACAAAGAATAATTAACTTAAATGAACTGTGTGAATGAAATGCTGTAAACCAACCAATTCAAGTGGAGTATTATGGAAAAACTAAAATAGTCAACTAAAGCTGATTCGTTTGCATTAACACTACACTTGAGTTTTAAATTAACAAGTCCTGAAATCTTGTAATCGACCAATTGTCAACTAGTTTAATTCCAGTTATGTTTGCTTTCTGTTTTTGCTAGTTCTGCACAACACTTCACACTTTTTAGGAAACGTGCACCTTCATATTTGAACATCCAGTTGCTTGTGTAGAATGACTTCTCAACAAGAAGAGGTAATAGTTCAAGCTGGAGAGGCTATTCCCATTCCTGCTCCGCTAACCAATCCTCCAGAAAGAATCTCAACCACACTAACATATAAAGTTTTCCGCCAATTGTGCGCTCAGTTTGGCATTGCTGACACGAATGCCATACTTCCTAAAAAGCGACACTGCTGATATACCACCTTCTGGTTTCTTCGCAGTTAATCGTCAAATGTGCATGAGTGGAGCTATCCCTCCTTTCAACGACTTTCTTCAGCAACTTCTTCTCCGACTGGCTATCTCCCCCTTCCAGCTACACCCCAATGGCTACGCCATTTTGATGGGGTTATGTGTGCTATTTAGGAGGACGCTGGATCGTCTTCTGAGTTTTGACGAAGTTTGTTACTTGTGCACATTTGCCAAAAATAAAGACCATCCCTCTATCACACTCGTAAGAAGTGCTAGGAACCACAAACTGATCATTGGTCTTCCCGATAGTGCTCACGGGTTTTTGAGTCAGTTTTTCTTCGTTCGCTGTCCTCCGGGATTCTACGCTATTTGGAGAGTAGGAAGTAAGATCATTTATCTTTTGTTCCTTATGCTTTCTGAACTTTTCAAAGCCCTGAGTTTTCAAGTTGTTAACTTTGTTCTTTACTTTTCAGTGCTTCCTCCTCCTTCTAGGGATCCGGGTCATTTGGAAATTATGCGGTTGCGAGCTCAGCTGTCAAAAACTGAAAAAGAGCGCGATGAAGCCGTTGTCGAAAAAGAAGCGGCTGAGCAGTCGCACGAGGCGACGAAGGCCAAAGTTAGTTCTACTTTGTTTGATTTTTACTTGCACAGCGTCCTGGGGCGTGGTAGTCTCTCCTTTCTGGGACCAACATATGAGATTACTTTGGCCGAAGTGTGGGAGGCCATACTTGATATGCTCGGAGGTGCTGGCTATGCAGAAGCGGATCTTGAGGCGACATATCTGGATGATGAAGCGCGTACCGCTCTTGCCAGGGGAAAAGAGCAGCTTGCTAGGTAGCGAGCCGAAGCAGCAGGAAGAGAGCGTTTAGTGAAAGCGCCTTTAACTGACCCTGCTCATCTTCCGGCTCTGGTCGATCCTGACATTATTAGCTCTAGCTCTTATTCTCCAGCTCCCGCAAAAGCTGAAGTTAAGTCTGCCATTACCGAGTCTCCCACTGTTCAAGTTGAAGAGAAGTCCCAAGATGACGCTGATGCCGAAAAATTTGAAATTGAAATGATTAAACCGACTTCTCCAGGTCCTGAATTTGATGAATTTCTTGCTGATTACTTAAGTCTCGATGAACCAATATCTTCTCTTTTTTCGGAGAATACTGATTTTAACTTCTTTTCTTCTGTAGCGGAAGTACCGAAAGCTGCGCAAACTTTTCCCATTCTAGCTGTTCCTCCTCCATCCCTTCAAGTCACTCCTGCTTCTCAGCCGGGATCGCAGGCAGAGCAAATAGAGGCCCTTCAAGGCTTGGAGGATCCGCTTGCTTCGCAGGAGCAGAAGGTTGGCGAACTTGCAGAAGGCGAAAACACTCCGGAGCAAACTTATGATGACGATACAAAGCTTTTTGAGTTTTTTACTCCGGGCAGTGAGTCTTCTTCGAAAAAGAAGGGGAAGCGCGCAATTACGAAGAAGAAGAAGGAAAGTGCTTCTGCTGGTGAAGACAAAGTAGAAGAAGATCCGGCTACACCTTCTTCTCCTTCTTCCCTGACCCGTCCACACCGGATTCCGAAACTAGTCATCAAGCCGGGCAAGAGTTCTAAAGGCGGCAGGAAGAAGGAGTAATGTGCTGGACTTTAGGCTTATTGTTTTGCTTTTTGCTTTTTGCATGTATTGACCGGAGATTGTGCGGATACCGGCCTCCGCTTGTTGAGACCTGCATATGTACAAAAATTTCATAGTACGGAATAAAATGGTTCTTTCTACTTATACAATTTCCTATTAGTATATGTGTGAACGCATTTATTCCTTGTTTTTGCACAAGTTTCTTTATTTACTTTATATGATACTGCAGTGAGCTCGTGGTATGATGTTTGAGCATTGTTTTTATTAATATAGCTATGTGCCCCCATACCACGGCTTATTGCAATATTCTAAAAAGACTTGTACTCTTATTTTAAAGAATAATTCTTCCGTTTTGAGGAAATATTATTCTGCTTTTAATAGAGTATGCTTTGTATCAGAGAAGTTTCTCTTTCTCTTTCTTTTAAAAGAACACTTCTACTTTCAAGGATGATCACTTTTATTTGTTGAAAAGTGGATTCCCCTACGCAGTGAAGCGAGCTTCTAAAGAATTTTTTGATCCGTTGGACGTGCCTCGTTAGAGGGCTTTGTTTGATATGCCTTTGGGAAGGGCTTTTTTGTTGTGCCTCGCGAGAGGGCTTTGTTTGTGTGCCTCCGAAGAGGGCTTGTGCCTCGTTAGAGGGCTTTGGTTTGGCACTTCAAGCTTGGTGAAGTGTGCCTCCGAAGAGGGATTTGTGCCTCCGAAGCAATTTTTGCCTACAAAGAGGTCTTCGTTCGTGTGCCTCCGAAGAGGGCTTGTGCTTCCGAAGCAATTTTCTGCCTACGAAGAAGTCTTTTGTTTTTGTGCCTCCGAAGAGGGCTTGTGCTTCCGAAGAGAAGCAATTTTTGTCTCCGAAGAGAAGCGATTTTAGTCTCCGAAGAGAAGCAATTTTGGTCTCCGAAGAGAAGCAATTTTGGTCTTGTGTCCTTCCACCATTAGCTTCTTAGGGATTCCTCGTTATCACTTCAAGTGCATGTCCAATTCTTTTGCAAGTTGTTTGCTTTTTGCCTAAGAAGTGTACTTTGTTGTTGAGTGTATCCACGGGGCAGACGCAAGCTACTTTACCGGATGTTCATTTGCATAAATGATCGCGATTAGTTAGCAAAGGTCTGGTACCTTCTCGTCGGGAAGGTGCCCGCTTTGGTGGAATCATCAACTGTTTGTGAGTAGCACTTCTTTTGTGAGAGTTGAGTTTTGGAACTTTTGTGACTTGACATTTGTTTGTTGAGTGATTTGTAGGAATCGCTGAGCCTTGTGATGTGTTGAATAGGTAAGCTTAGCTTTGATAGCCTGCAATATTAAATTGACATTTTAGCAATATTTTAAAGATACTTGCATATCGAAATGAAACAGGCATTTTATAGTATTAGAGAACACAAGATTTATAGTTCTTTATTATTGATTCACACTGATTTCTCAGTGGTTTACAATACAAAAGTTATACATCCATCATCATTTTACAAATTTAAGCAATGCTGTTAAGTAAAAATTGGATGCAAATGATTGTTGTTCCAGAATCTCCGGATTGAATTTCCATTCCTACTGGACTCGTAGTTTTTGGATTTATATGCTAGAGAGACTGGAAGATGCCCCAGCTGCAGTCTTGTGGGTAGTCAGCAGTCGTCCCAATTCCAGCCTGCTGGGTGAGGACCTCCTGCGACAACATTAATGACAAGCTTTTCGGAATCTTGCACTGCAGTGTTATTGCCAGAGCCAGATCGATGGGCAGGAAGTTGTTACCCATGAGTGGAGGAGGTTGGGTCGACTCCGTTTTTCTTCACATATTGTTGCAGTTTTCCTTGTTTCAGCAACTCTTCAATCACATTCTTTAACTGGCGGCATTGGTTAGTGTCATGGCCAGGTTGATTGTGAAATCAACAGAATTTCCCATTATGCACTGCACCTCTCCCCATCTCAGGTGGTTTAGGATACCCGACAACGTCCTTCGTTGCAAAGAAAATATTTTCTGGTGTATCAGTTAAAGGAGTAAAATCTGAAGGATCAAAGCGGCGAGGTTTCTTTTCATTCCCCTGTTTCTTTCCTCCGTCATTTTCCCTTTTCTGGTTTCTAGATTCTCTTCTGTTAGAAGCAAGATCATTATTCTTGACCTCGGCAACAACCACTTTCGCTGGTGCAGAAAGGCTCTCTAAGCGCATGAATTCGTCGGCCTTTTTATAAAACTTCTCAAGTGAATTTGTTCCTTCATTTTTAACCATTTACCGAATTCACTCGATTTGTTGACGGCTCGCATCAAGCAGAGTAACAACGCTTCAGAAGATCAGCCAAAAGTCCCTTTTCCGTTGGAGTAGCTCTAGTATTTATAGGGAAAATTCTGGGCAAGATTCAATCTCCAAGTCTTAGGTCGTGAACGACCTAAGATAGGTCGTAGGTCGCCGGCGACCCAAGAAAGGTTGTGGTCTACTTGCGGCTTAGGAGACATAGCTTCAATAGGGTTGCACTGGGTGAGCAACCTAAGGAAATGTGGCATAAGGAGTTGTCTCAGCTTGTTTAAACTGGGTAAGGTTTAGGTCGTGAACGACCTAAGATAGGTCATGGGTTGTGAGCGACCTAAGGATAGTTGTTGAAGCTTTTAGGTCATTGAACTGTTCCATCTTTAGGTCGCTAGGTTCTTTATGAAGTTGGGTCGCTCCTTCCTTTAGGTCGCTAGCTCGTTATAACTAGTAGGTCGTTAAGTTGCCAAGTCCTTTAGGTCGTTAGGTCGCTGCTTGCTTATCCGGTTAAGTCGCTAGGTCGCTTAGGCTATTAAACTGCTAGGTCGCTATGGACTTTAGGTCGCTGGAGAGGTTAGGTCGCTATGAGCTTTTAGGTCGTTAGGTCGCTCCCTTCTTTAGGTTGTTAGGTCGCTTTAGTCTTTAAGTCGTTAGGTCACTGGTACCAATAGGTCGCTAGGTCGTGAGAAGAAGTTAGGTCGCTAGGTCGCATGTGTTAGGTCACAGAGTTTTAGGTCGCTCCAAAAAGAGGAGTTAACACTACAATCATTTTTGTGATTTGTCACTTCTAAATACAAAGGTTTCTATACTAGTAGTAAATACTCAAACTCTTTCACAAAGATGATTTCGACTCTATTTTTAATACAAAGCTCGTTTATAAAACCGTTTTCCAATCTATTAGTATATACAAACCTTTGTCTCATTCGTATGAGAAATCTAATTAAACGGCTTAGTAAAACAAGTGGTATGAAACACTTGCGTTTATTTCGTCGGTTAATTTTTGGACTTGTTCGATTGAAGCTCTTGTGACAATTTTCGAGTGGAAATCTACAATCTGTTCGTAAATATTTGAATTAAGCAAGTGGTTATGGGACATGAAGCTAAACTCTTATATTTACTAGCTTAGTGTAATCTACACTTCTTGAGGATCGATGATGATCATTTTATGGTTTAGACTAGCAATGTGCGATGTCTCTTTGTCCATGTGGGGGACTGTACCTCGTTTTATTAAGCTTCGTCTCATTTCTTTTATGGGCTAGCGACCCATGTTCTTTTACGGTTTTTGGTTCATCGGATGTACCGTTATTGTATTACATCGATGTTTCGGCTTTCGAGTTCATCGGGCGTACCGTTATTGCACTACGTCGTTGTTCCGAATTATTTGAGTTTCGAATTCATCGGGCGTACCGTTATTGCACTACGTCGTTGTTCCGAAATATTTGAGTTTCTGGTTCCTCGGGCGTATCGTTATTGCACTACGCCGTTGCACCGGCTCTATGGTTAGCGATCATGGAATAGCATTCCGTTTGTGATACACCTGTTGGTGAGTTTTCATGCTCCCGTTTGTGATAGGCCTTCCCCCCTTGTGATTTCTGGATTTCTAATTGATGATTTCTAGAATTTGTGTTTCACCAATTTTCGTGGATTACACTGATAAGCTTTATCAATATTTGTGTTTGGTGAATAATTTAAAGAATATGTGATTCTTTTTGGTGCTTCGAGTTGATTTGAGATATTGTATGATTTTTGTGTTATTTGATGTATACTTGACACAGAATGGCATTTTTGGTTATCATACGTTTTTGGGTCATATCTCTTACCTATCTCATTTTATCCGATATCTATAGCTAGACTAATCCGTTTATTATTTTCTTCTTAAATAATACTCGTGTCAGACCGAGGTATTTTAGGTGCTCCTGCTTGACTTCTTATCAGGGATTATCATCTGATTCTTTTGCTAACTACTTTAGATTAGTAGTTTTTGTTATTATACATTTGAGATATAGACACCTTGATGTATAATTATTCTTTTGTCTTGCACCTGTACCTATTCTTGTATGATGTAGTGGATCTTGTTTGACCACTAATTTGATGTACACTTTTATGTGATATATTCATATCTGATTCCGCCTTTGTGATATGAATGTCTGTGACTGATTTGTGTTATGTTTATTTCTATATTTGTTTCCGAGGTCCACATAGCCACTGTGTGGTTTCTTTGAGTTTGAATCGGTATGTCAGATTTCATCTTGAAATGAAATGTAAGTTATATTATCTGACATATCGTTACTCGCACAAAGCAATTACACAGATAGTCGCTCCTCAACAGCCTTATTCTTCGTGCTAGTCGACGGCATCACCTCGTAGTGTTCTTGGCTAGCGTGAGTATAAAGGTGGGGCGTCACAGCTTGGTATCAGAGCCAAACTTCAGAACAATGTAGAATAATCTAGCAAGGATCATTGTCCTAAGTCTTTCTTAGGAATCGTGCCATAGGATTTAATTCGAGTCTTCGAACCGTTCTATCCTATATTCTTTATGATGCCTTGTTTTATCAATCAAGTTTGTTTGATATTCATTTTGTAAATAACCTTTTTCTCCTTTTCTTTCTTTCTTAAAGAAGAAAAATGGTTAGACCTGGCCGTCCCAGCGCCGGTCAATCGAGTGCTACTCCTCAGGATGGAGTATTTATGTATTCTCAGCAACTTCTAGACCTTGTGAGAAATGCTCAAACTGCCGGACCTATTTCTGAGCCCACACATCCTAAATCTGGTTTTGCACGCTTGTGCGGTGATTACACCAATTTGGGTGGAAGGCCATTCAAGGGATCCGAAAATGTTATAGAAATCCAAGCTTGGCTTAGATCATGTGATCGCATCTTTTCCCGCATGGATCTTATTGATTCACTTCGAGTCCAAGTGGCTTCTAGCATGCTCCAAGAAAGAGCATTAGATTGGTATGAGCTTTTGGTTTCTGAGATTATCGAAGCGGATCTTACTTAGGAGAAATTCCGGGAAAGGTTCGAATTGAAGTTTGTGCCGGAAGCTGAAAAAGTAACTTTAGCTCGGCGCTTTATTGACCTTGTTCAAGGTGAATCTTCTATGACCGACTACGTCGCATCTTTTGAATCTCTCTCTAAATATGGGGTCGAATATATTAATACCCCATTGAAGAAAAATCAGAGATTTGTTTATGGGTTGAATAAGAACCTCAAAAAGCCTTTACTTCTAAAACTAGAAGTTTCTTTCGATCAGCTTGTAGATATCGCTCTTCGACTTGAAGAGACCGATAGAGAAAGTGATGTTGAAGTTGTGCATGCCAAACAGAACTTCAACAATAACATGAAGAGGCCTATTAAGTTCAAAGGCTCCAATCCCAACAAGAAAGGGAAGCAAGAAACTTCGATAGCAAAGTCCCCTACCCCTAGTCGTGGACGATGCTACAATTGTGGTTCTACGAACAACTATGCAAATGAGTGTCCGAAACCTTTTTTTTGTCGTTATTGCAAAGGTTCGGGACATCTTTTATCTTCATGCCCCAGACTTCCAAAGTAGAGAGAGGGAAAGGTTCAAGCCCCTAGTGACACTTCTTATGGTCAAGGTATTTCTCCTTCTATCCTTGATGGCATAATTTTATTTCGTGATCTTTCTATTTGATTTCTTTTGATACAGGTGCGTCCCACTCTTTTATATCGAAAGAACTTGTTGATTATTTTTCTTTAAATATTATGGGCTTGATGATTTCACTGAGAATTGCGAATCCGGTTGATGGATCCGTAACACTCAGTTTACTTTATGAAAAATGTCGAGATTATTTTATGTGATTGTTCTTTCCGAGCCGATTTGCATGTTATGCGTTACTTAGGCTTCGAAATTGATTTTTGGGAAAGGATTGGCTTAATCATTATGAAGCCCATATCCTATGTCCAATGTGGACTATTCATCTTCGACATCCTCAATCTGTTAAGCAAATTTCTATTTTTTCTTGGTGATTTCGATTTCCAATTCGGTGACATCGTTTTATTCTTTAAACCCACTTGATGAGGAAAGAGTTATTTCTTTCATTCAAGTAATTTGTGAATTTTCCGGAATATATTTGAGCTTGTCTTAGGATTATCACCTAAGCAATCTATTGAGTGGTGCTAAGGTCTTTTCAGCTCGACCTTGCCACCGGTTTTCATCAGCTATGAGTTGCAGAGGATAGCATTCCACTTACCGCATTCCGCACTTGTTATGATTCTTGTGAGTGGTTCGTTCTGTCATTCGGTATGACGAACCTTCTACCTTATTTCATCCATTTTTGGTGAATCGAGTATTCTACGAATATCTCGATTAGTTTATCTTGATATTTATTGATTATGGATGAAAATAACAAATTTAAAATTTGCAAATCTTTTAATAAGATATTTATAAGTAAGATTGGATTTTGTTCTTAAAACGAGCAAAGAATATTTGTAAATTTTATAAGAGTCATGGTTATCTTGTAGAAAATGATTTTGTGTTATTTTGCCCATTTAGTGCTTTAAGAATTCTGGTCGATGCGCTTGATCAACGTTATCGATAGGAATCTCCTAAACGCTAGGATGAGACAGTCAAACACAATAAATTGACTTGTAAAACGTAAATTTTTCTAAAAAGATGATTACATAAAGTTAATTATAATTTTGAAAGTCTTAGCTTTTCAGGAAAGAGGATCATTAAAAGAACTCTTTTCCGATGTTTTTATTCTTGCGATTCCCGAAGGGGATCAAGACTTTAATGTTTATACCGATACTAGTCGTATTGGTTTTGGTGTCATTCTCTTGTTAAGGGAATGTGTTTTATCATATGCTTCTTGACAATTAAAGCTTGTCGAGACTAGATATGCCACTCATGATCTAGAGCTCGCGGCTATTGTTTTCGCTCTTAGAATTTGGCGACATTCTCTTTTGGGAGAGAAATTGTTCTCTACCCCGATCATAAGTTTTTGAAGTATTTATTTTCTCAAAAGGAACATAAATTGCGTCAACAATGTTGGCTCGAGTTCCTTGCATCTTATGATCTTGATCTTCTTTGTACTCCGGAAAAGGGTAATCAAGATTGTCGATGCCCTTAGTTGTAAGCAACAAGCAGTTGTTTCTTTGATGATATCCGAATGGAATGATCTCGAGACTTTATTCACTTGTGAGATTCGAGATCGTGAATCCAATCATGTTCATCTCTTGTTTTGTGTAGCCTTGAGGCTCGTCCTTCTCGTTTGGACCATACCTCTTTTGGCTAAACTCTATGTCAAACTAAAATTGCATGGAGTTCCTACTTCTATTATTAGCAATCGTGATCCATTATTTTACTAGTGGATTTTGGTAAGGTCTTCAAAAGCTTTGGGAACAAAGCTTAATTCTAGCACCGCTTATCGTCCTCGATCCGATGGACAAATAGAGCGTGTGAAATCAAATTCTTGAAGATCTTCTTCGTGCATGTGTTCTTGATTTTGGTAGAAGTTGGGAAGATCATATGTCTCTTGTTGAGTTTTCTTCCTATAGTAAGCTTCCAATCTTGTATTGGTATGGCACCTTTCGAGGTACTCTACGGAAGGCCATGCCGATTTTCTTTGTGTTGGCTTGAAGCCGCTGAGAAGCTGGTTTTAGGTCCATATTTTATTGGTGTTCATTCATGTTTCACCTATGATGGGTGCTGTGCGTTTCAGTTGATCGGGCTTATTGCCTTTTATTACTGGCTCAATTCTTTTGCTATTCTTGTCGTTTTCAACGTCTCTCAACTACGGAAATACCTTAGGGATTCTGATTCTATTCTTGAGCCCGGTGTAATTGAAGAAATTGAAGTTTCACCAAATTTGACTTATGAGCAACATTCTATTCATATCATTAATTCGGAGGTTGAACGCCTTCGAAATAAAGATGTTCTTCTTGTGAAAGTTCAATGGTCCTCAAATCCTAAGGATTGCTCCTGGGAATCTTGAGAATCCATTGAGCAAACACATCCGGACTTACTCTTTCGTGCTCTTTCTGGTGAACTTCTTATTTCAAATTTTCTTTTGTGTTGATATGCTTTTGTGGTTGTTAATTTTTATTTTCCTCTTAATTATTGCGAGGACGCAATTTCTTTAAGGAGGGGAGTCTGTAACAACCCACATATTTTACGATTGAATATTTAAATATTTTATTTAAATATAGAATCGTTGATCGGATTGAAGTCCGAAATGTCACTTTTTGCAAACAGTCGAATTGGGACTCGAGACCACTTCCATTGAGTCCAAAATGGCGTTTGCGACTTTTTTAAGTATAAGCATCGATATGTTTGGAGTTGAGTCAATTTTGCTATTTTTCACTTAGGGCTTTGGGTTTGGGTTTTAGCCCAATAACCTAACATAACACCCTAGCTCAGTCCCCCTCTTCTCTTCATTCACTTTCATTTCCTAATAACTTCAAGCTTTTGTAAAAATGAGGGAAGAGAAAAAGAATTAGAATTCCCAAGCCCTAATCTTCTTTGCAAAATTCAAGTTCTACCTTCAAAATTCAAAGAGAAGCTTAGGTAAGCATCCTCTTCATCTTATCCAACTTATTCTCTCTTCAATTTCAGAAATTTCCTAAACCTAACTTAGGGAATGTTCTTCTTTTGAGCTTAGATTCAAGCTACTTGGGTTGAAGTGAAGAGTGTTGATCTTTCCTTTGTGATTAAGCTTCTCATTCATTGTTTTTGGATTTAAAGGTGAGTTCTTTAACTCACATCTACGTCTATAGCTATCTTTGTTGTTAGGTATGAATTCTTAACACTTGTGCATATTCATTTGCTTTTGATTAAATTGATTTGGTGAATTCTCCAAATTTTGGTGTTTTGGTCCAATTTTATGAAAATCCTTCTACGCATATTTGGACATTGATATTCGGGGTGTATCGAAGAGCCTTTAAGGCTGGGTTGTCGCTTGGCATAAATCCTTAGTCGTCGTTGCTCAACCGATCGCTTCCGATACGTTTTGGCCACTTTGGCCTAGGCAAAATATTGCCCAGACCAGGTGACCAGACATCTGGTGACCAAGTCCAGATGTCTGGTTTGGACCTGGAGAGAAAAATGTATGCACACAGATTATAAAAAAATGCCAGAGACTAATTCCAAATGTCTGAAATCTCAGATCAGACGTCTGGATGAGTCTTAGACGTCTGACTTGAAGTTTCAGATGTCTGGGTGTTCTCTGGATGATTTCCAGAGAATGAAACCAGACGTCTTGATTCAAAACCAGACGTTTGGACATGGCTCAGACGTCTGTTTTGATAATTCCAAACGTCTGGGTGGCTTTCTGAACTGTTTCCAGAAAACAAATCCAGACGTCTAGATTCCAAATCAGACGTCTGGAAATGTTTATTTTTGCCTATTTAGGCTGTTTTGTGTGGATTTCCTATTCTAATCGATTTTTGTTGATCCGGATAGTTGTTATCACTTATTATCGACTTTGATGACTTCTTTCTTTGGATTTTTGGGAAAAACCATTTGATGGATTTGATATCGATTTCTATGGTTTTGATTCAAGACTTCGAACGTGAATCTTTGGTGATTGATTGTTTCTACAATCATTTTTGTGATTTGTCACTTCTAAATACAAAGGTTTCTATACTAGTAGTAAATACTCAAACTCTTTCACAAAGATGATTTCAACTATATTTTTAATACAAAGCTCGTTTATAAAACCGTTTTCCAATCTATTAGTATATACAAACCTTTACCTCATTTGTATGAGAAATCTAATTAAACGGCTTAGTAAAACAAGTGGTATGAGACACTTGCGTTTGTTTTGTCGGTTAATTTTTGGACTTGTTCGATTGAAGCTCTTCTGACAATTTTCGAGTGGAAATCTACAATCCGTTCATAAATGTAACGCTCCGGCATTTTCGACTTCCGAAAATCGTCATTAATACGTCCACTGTATCAACTGCCGAGCAATCGGATGCCGGAAAACCGAATTGTTATGGTTAAAAACGAAGAGGTAGAAGAAGACGGAAAGAAAGAAAGAAGAAACAACAGAAACAATATCAGAATCTCACATTCGCAGCGGAACAACATATAATAGATAAATGAATAATCTTTAAATCAAAGAACTATATCATTTTATACATTACATCATCATCAGAGTTTACAACAACAATACACACTGGACAATTATATAAACTTGTCCTCATACATAATACAAAGCGGAATAATAATATCATATACACGTGATACGCCTCGCCATCCAGCTCGCCACTGAGCTCCACAGCATCTCTTGAATCCAGAATGACCTGATAACCTGACTCTAGGCTGCCCGTGTGGAAAATATGGGCACCCAGAGTTTAGGAAAGGAACAATAAACTCCAGGTCGGTCATGGTGACTGGTGTGAGAACTTAAAACAGTTATTAGCACAAAAGAATACAACAAAGGAAGTAAAAGACATTCGCAATGCTTTTGGAAAATGAAACTACCATAAGGCCTCCCGCCACACACACAATGCAAACGCAGAATTGGAGCAGATTTCTCCTTATGATAGTCAAACATGCTTACTACGCAAAATCATTCGATATTATTATTATTAGTGCATAGTGAGGAAAACATTTCTAAAGTATAATATTAATCTTAGCTAGCATAGACATTTCGAACTATGCTTACTATAGTTACCATCTAAACAGTGGTGACCACCATAAGTAAATGGCAGGTTCTACAACTAATACCGTACAAGGTTCGTATTGGAAGATGGATTGCCAACAAATGGCCAGGCTAAGGAAATTCCTATTGTCAATGGGATCGCCTCTGGTGGGACGTCCCGAGACCTAACTAGCTCTCTGCCAACACAAGGCCGGGTTACCCCTTACACTGGGTAACTACTACACGAATATGCCACCCCCGGTCCTTTGGGACCTTTATTTCAGGCGCCTCGACAAAACAACAATCACACAGTAAATGAGATTGGAGTAACCATATAGGTTAAATACCAGGGCTCCATACCTGATACCACCCTTTTCTAGAAGGAAATGACATATCCTAAAGGGAGCGACCCTCATAACCTTGCCGCATATTCCTATTTTGACCATTTCCAGGTTGTGAAGTCCGAAGAGGTCTCGTCCACAAAGCTACGCTTTTTCACAAAGCCACGCTTTGATCAACAAATGATCAATAAATAATCATCACACAGCAACACTCAGCATGCCACACTACCAAATTGGGGGTATATCACTGATAACTTTCAACTACATAACCTCTGAGCTCGTACGTCTCAGAGAAGGGTGTTAAGCTAAGAGAATAAATTCTCCGCCACCAAACAGAAATGTATTTGAAAGAAATCAGCTTTATATCTCAAAATGTAATGTCAGACATGTAACTATACAAGTCTGTTCTGGGTTCGAACAGAACCGAAGGCACTTCCGAAGAAGCCCTTGCAATCCGGGTATTCACAATCCCGATCGAACTTCCCATCACAAAGAAAATCTCTATACCGTAGCTAACAGTGCAGAGACAATCGATAGGTCATCCTATCATTTTCACAAATACCCGGTCTTCAAATGTTATCCATATCGTCATATCACTTATTCGGAATGGGTTATATGACACAAAGGTCCTTTCCCGGCTAAACCGAATAGTGAGCACAATATTTAAAACATATGGATATAGGGATTTCAATCAAGTCACAACTTATTAACCAAATCCTTTCCTTTAAATGGTTTAAACAAATTACCATTTTAAATCTTTAAACAAAAAGATTTACTTCACAAAGTTTACCCAGTTTCACAAAGATTCATTCACAGATTCCCAAATCAATTTCCATTTCAATTTGGATTAACCCATTAAATCTTTAGATTAAGATTTAATTTATAGCTTTCAAAACTATTCACAATTCAAGTCTTTTATAATATAAAAGATACACCTTTTAAAATCTTCTTTGATTTCAAAATAAAGCTTAATCATCTTCACAAAGGTTAATTCATAGTTTTTTTCCAAACTATTTACAATTTCATTTCAACTTGAAATGTTTCGATACAAATTGGAAATATTTTCACTTTATGAAAGCTATTATTATCTGAAAACGGATAGTTTTCGTTTTGGAAAAAACTGGTTACAATTACACAGGTTAAAGCCGTCCAAGTATAAAACTTGAATTTAAATTTAAATTTCCAAAACCATATTTTAAATGGTTAAAAACCCATATAAACACCTTTTACACTTGTAAAATCCTTTAGACCGTAATTCCCAATTCATTGAATTCAATTTCAAAATATTGAATTCAAAATTTAAATCAAATGATTTAAATTCCAATTTTTATTAAGTTATTTAAAATAACTCTTATTTTTTGAATCTCATTTTCAAGAACTTTCAATTCCAATTCCAAAACTAATTTGGATTCAAAAATTCAATCTTTAGAATTGTCAAAAATCTGTGACTTAACCGATTTCCACGTGAAATCCACATTGGTGTGTGTATTGTGTAGTCTAGGGGTTTAACACAATAGTGCAACAACATCCAATCATCACAGGTAAAATATAACAATATAATTGATAAGCGGTACAAACTATAATGCTTATCTTTCATTCACAGATCACAGATATATATATATATATCACAGATAAACAAATTACAGATCACAACACAGAACAGGATATATCACAAAGCATCACATATTTGGGATATCAAATAATTCAACCATTCAATAAAATCCAAACATCCATAGATAGGTTCAATTTAATCATCTGATTAATTTAAATCAGATAAATTTCTATAAATCAATTTTACTAGTTATGGTAAATTAAAAATCAATTAATTTCAAATTGATTTTCAAATTTATTTCAAAACACCAAATCAAATTTTCAACGAATTTCCAAATTATTTCCTTTTTAAAATAAATTTCTTTATCTCTTCAAATCTATTTAAAAATCCAATTTTTTTTAATAAATTCTTCAACTTATAAATAATATTATTAAAAATCACTTTATTAAGGCTTTTTCCCAAAATTTGGAATTTAATTCAATATAGTTCCAAAATAAGACTTTTATCTTTTTAAAACTCCTTTTAAATTTATCCAATTCTCAAAAAATAAATTTTTCGATAAATTTTTAACTTGAATTTCGAAAATCTAATTTTATTTATTTCTGGTATCCAACGATACCAAAAATATATTCGGCTAAATTATAGCCTTCAACAATTTCAATCACAATATAATCACATGGAGATTATAAATAATCAACACACAGCATATGAAACAAATTCAAATGTTTGAGGAATCCAGTTGGATTCCTCCAACCTGTTTCCCTGCATCCACAGATGTTAGCACAATACCAATTCCACTTCGAGGTGGAATATCGCGGTATATGGGATTTATAAAATACTATTCGCTATTATGCGGCACAATAGGGTCTCATCCGCTATATAATGCGGGAAATCAACTCCAAATACATATATAATACCAATTCCACTTCAAGGTGGAATATCGCGGTATATGTTTTTAATATAACAACCTCCGCTTAATATGCGGCGTATAGGGTCTATTTCAGCAAAATAGATAGCAATTATCATTCAATTCACACAAGCAAGCTATTTTTGATTTAACTATTTAAAATTTAAATCGAAACACAATTCGATTGAGTGAGAAGTTCTCACCTTGCTTCCAAAATAGTTGCAGTTTTTTATTTCAAATAAAATTAAACGCACATTTAATTTTACTCAAAATCATCACTAGCTCCAATCAACTCCAATCCAGCTCCATTGTGTAGTGCTCATCAAAACGAACCCGACGCAATTCGTTTCGTGCGAAACGGACCTCGTATCAAAAAGTTATAGCATTTAGAAGTTTATATGATTTTATTACATAAATAATTTCAACTTCTTTTTAATTTTCAAACCCTACATCTCATCTCAGCCGTGCATTCCAGAGATGAAATCGTGGCCACGCGTTCTATCTTCTCCCCCCCAGGCTATTCGAACACGCAAACAACCCAATGCCGCCATCAAACCCTAATTGCCCCGGCCTCCCCGTCCACTTCCACGTCGATCGAGCAATGCCATTTCGTGCGCCATCACGAGCTTCACCCACGGCTGCAACATCAGGGAGCTCGGTCCCCCCTTGTGTGTAGAAAACGTGCGCGAACATGTGGAGAACGCGGTCTTCTACCTACCTCTCCGGTCGACGAAAATCGATCTCCACCGTTGATATTCTAGCTCTCGTCGTCCTCTTCAAAGTTGTAGTTGAAAGTTTGTTGAAATATTTCACAGATTGGAAGAAATTGATGGAGGAAGCATGCGAATTTCTGGCCATTGAAGTTGAAACTGGCGGCCAGCCCTAGCTAGGGTTTCTTTGATGAAAAAGTGAAATTATAACGTCCTTTTATAGAAAATTGCCAAAACACTATTCACTCGAAATTTTCCGAACTCCAAACAAAGCGTGCCGGCTGGCGTTTCTAAGGTTTTACCCGTGTTCCGGACACAATGGAACATGTTTCGGAAGCTAATTCGGTCATATGTGCGAGTTACGGAATTAAACGATCAAATTAAAATTAAATCGATTAAAACAATTTCTATGCGTTTTGGCTTGCCCCGGACAAACCGTAAATCCGATTGACACGAAATTTGAAACATTACGATAATTTAACATTATAGATCCAATGAAACTAGTTTCGTCAAAATTCGAGACTGTTTGAAAAATCACTATTTTCACTAGTCAATTAAATATTAAAATATTCAATTTTCACAAATTAACTTTTAATTCAATTTTAAAAGTTTACAAACATCATTAGAACTCCAATATGATTTAATATAACTTTATAAATCATTTTTATACACATTTGATCCAATTTCCAATTATTTTAGTAATTTCAAATATTAAATTATCGATTTAATTATCCAATTAAATCACTATATTCGAATTTTAATTCATTCAGCTTATAAAACTTACTTGTTAATATTTAAAATCAATTAAATATACAAATTTCAAATGACAGAAATTCTGGGTTGTTACAATCTTCCCCCTTAAAAGAATTTCGTCCTCGAAATTGCAAAGTAAGAAAAATGCCCCAAATTCATTAACTTTTCAAAAATCCACTTAGTGAAAATTTTATATTCACCTTTTCCAAAACCTTTAACTTCAACCAAAACAATGGTTTCCATTTTCTAGTTCAATTCCTACATTTTCATTACAATCTGGAAATTGACTTTTCATTAACAAAAAATTTTCCAATTTTTTTTTTCAAAATTTTTCTAACTCCCAAAATTTACGGAAATTTTTTGCAGAGTCTCCTTTGTACGGAGGAGCTTTCGCAATTTCACAATAGATATAAATATATATACATCGACCCACACGGTCGGAAAAGCAGAAAAACAGTTCATATTTCCTATTTTTATTGCGTAGGCGTACCTTTTTAGCATTTTTAAGCAAAGCAGTTATTTATTAAGCATTTTAGCGCGACCCAACCAGCCGAATGGTAGCCACGGCACCTGTACTTACTCAATTTAAACACGTAAGTGACATATATATAAAGTTATTAACAATTTACTCTTTTAAACAACTACAACACATGCATATTAAAAGAAATGCATACTAAACAAGGTTTATAAGCAACTTATATAATTTCGACATTACTTGTAATTGTTTACAACCAATTCATATACAACGACATTCATTTATTCATTTTCAATTAGTTTACATTCACTAATTTAAATTCAAGTTGGTTCACTTTCAATTCAAATTCCATCACATAGCTTTCAATTTTTATCAATTCAATTTCATTAACACTTAATGAATTATATACAATCAACCAACAATCATATAACAACCAATGTCATAACCAACATAACCAAGTTATTAAATTTACTTTCAATTTGGTTTAACACTTTTAATTTCAATTGGTTTAATATTAAATTGGCTTTCATTGAATTTCCAATTTATTAGCTTTAATGAATTAACACTTACATCCATTATTCCATATCGATTCATTTACATTAGATTGATTAACATTCAATCCATTTATTAATTCAATTGCTAATTCATTTTACAAATAAAGTTAAATCTCCTTTATATAACTCAAGTTCAAATCCATTTAATTCACTTTATTATTTTATTTCGATACCAAACTCAACTTCATTTAACATCACTTAAGTTATATTCCATTTCAAATTTCCACTTACATTTGCTTTCACTATACAACTTAAGTTATATTCCTTTTAAACATTATTTGTTTAACTTAACTTAAATTTCCACTTATAAATCCAATTCAGATTCCAATTCTAAAGTAAATTCTATTTAACTTTTACCAAAGTCAAATTTCATCAATTATTCAAATTCATATCTCATTTTGCTTAACAAAACTGTTTAACCACTTTAATAATTGGTTTCACTTACCTTTACTGATGCAGGCCAAGTACTAAGTCGTGACCGACTTAACCAAGGCAAAGACATAAGTCGTACACGAGATAGCATAAGTCGTACACGAGATAAGGAGGTAGATTTGATTCGTCCACGACTCCAAGGAGCGCCACGAGATAACAAAGGAAATGCGCGAGTAAATGAAGTGGCATTGAGTCGTCTTCGATCTAATGGTTCAGATGAAAAGGAGCTACGACTTAACTGGGGAGAAGGCATAAGTCGTGACCGACTTAACTGGGGAGAAGGCATAAGTCGTGACCGACTTAAGGAAACAGGCATGAGTCGTCTACGACTTAACGAAGGCGAGGAGATAAGTCATCCACGACTTAATAGGAAAGATACAGGAGGAGCATCACGAGTTGAGAATACACAAGGGTTAAGTCGTCTATGACTTAAGGGAAGTGATGAGTCGCTGCCGAGTTACGACTTAGTTAAGTCACACAGTTTTAAAGCGAACCCTCTTAAGTCGCAGAAGCCTGAAGCCGAAGATTCTTATGCCGCGTTAATCTGAACCGTTGATGCCTTAAGTTGTCCAAAGAAAGACCACTGCTGGAGTTAAGTCGTCTGTTGTAGGTCGCATACGATCTAAGTTGAGTCGAGTGGAGTTGTTATGTCGACAACGACTTAAGTGATGTATTTTCTGTTTATATTTTTCTGTTTTTAAGTCGTTTGTACATATGACTTGAGTCATAAGTCGTTGACACTGTGTTGTAATGTCACTGTTTGTGTTAGGTCGTTACTTTTAAGTCGTAAGTCGTGTGACTTATGTTGAGTCGTAAGTCGTGTGACTTATGTTGAGTCGTAAGTCGGAGGTTGTTAGGTCGGAGCCGACTTATGAGTTTGTACAAATTGTGTTGTTCGAGTCAAATTCCTATAAATAGGTCGTGTGAGTCATTTGTAATAGTTTAGTTGATTTGAAATAAAACTCTTGTTTTGTTAGCTTTGTGCTTTCGCCAAATTGGTAGTCGAGTGTAATCTCCTATCTCCTCTTTCGGTTAATTGAGTGCGCTCGATTCAACGACTGCAGAAGCCGATTCACGGAATCTAGTGCGCTAGATCAACGTGTGAAGAATCGCAGATCTTTGAACCCGGTATCGTGCGCGATCAACGAGTTCGGGATAGCTAGAATTCGGTATCTTCAGATCAACGAATTTGGGCATTTCAGTATCTCCCAATCCATCGATTACTACATTCATCGATCTACATTGTTTTGATTAATCCGCTGTGTCAGTTTTGGTATCAGAGCTTGTTCTAGCCAATCATAGCTAGATCGAGACTTGGAGCCTAATCATTTTGGAGTTTTGAAGAAATCAAGTTGAGCCGAGCATCTCCAATCAAGTCGGCCGAGTTAGTAGAGCTGGTTCGAAGTTGTTTCGATCGAATTTGTGTTGGAGGCCGAGAATTTTTTTCATCGTGTTCATCGCGATTTGCAACAAAAGTGGAAGTTTCGATCCATTTCATTTTGGATCAAAGTTCGAATTGTGTTTGAATTTGAAGTGTTTGTGAAGTTTTCAAAAATGCCGCCAAGAAGAGCTAATCGTCACCAAAACGTAGAAGCTTTGTATCGAAGAGAAGAAGCTGATGAGATGGAGCAAAGAATCAATGAAAACTTTAGTGAAAAGCTTAACGAAGGAATTGGTCGATTAGAGAAGATGATGTTGGAGATGAATCAAAATCGGAGAAGGGTGTCACCTGAATCTAACCATGGGGGAAGTAGAGTCTCGCCACATTCCAATCGAGACAGAAGTGTTGATGATGACCAAAGGCGTGGGAGGAACGTGAATGATCGTGAACGGAAGAATGTAGATAGAAGGGATGATGGTGGAAGACATGATGGTAGTAGAGATGTGGGTGGACGAGATAGACAACGATATACATCTGATTTTGAAGAGGAGTATGATAGTGGTAGTGTTCAAGGACAAGGACGAGGACAAGGAAGAAATTACTCTGAGTATGATCACAAGTGGGAGTCGGGGATGAAGACTGAAATTCCTGAATTCAAAGGTGGTATGCAAGCAGAGGAGTTTTTGGATTGGGTGGCTAATGTTGAAGAGATTTTTGACTTCAAAGAAGTTCCAGAACATCGTAGAGTGAAGTTGGTTGCTACGAGGTTGAGGGGTAGAGCTTTGGCGTGGTGGCAGCAAACCAAACTTACACGTGAACGGATGGGGAAGTCAAAGGTTGAATCATGGGAAAAGATGAGGAAAATGATGAAAGCCACATTCTTACCTTATAACTATCAATCGCTTATGTGTCAGAGATTCCAAAACTTGAGACAAGGAACGAAATCTGTGAATGACTATGCTGACGAATTTTATCAACTTATTGCGAGGAATGATATTATGGAAACGGAAGAGCAGCTGACATCTAGATTCATTGGGGGATTGCGAATGCAGATTCAAGATATGGTTAACATGTTTGACCCTAGATCTGTAGCGGAAGCACATCAGAAAGCGTTGGCTTGGGAGAAACAGGGACGACGAGGAGGTGGTATGTTTACCAATTCCAATAATCAAGTGAAGGGTGTTAGTGGAAGTTCTAATGTTTCAAAAGTTGTTGCAAAACCAGTTGTGAATGAGGTTGGGAAGGCGAAAATCAATAATGGTTTCAAGTGTTATAATTGCCAAGAAATGGGCCACAAAAGTAGCGAATGTCCGAAGCCGAAGAAGAGAGCTATGATAGCGGAGGTTGAGGATGAGGATGAAGAAGCTGAATGTTCCAATTCACCACCTGATGAGGAGGAAGAAGAAGTGTCGGGAGACGAAGGTTATAATCTAATGATGAAGAGGTCCTGTTTAACACCAAAGCAAGAGGAGGATTGTAGTTGGTTAAGGAGCAATATTTTTCAGTCAACATGTACCATTCTGGGGAAGGTTTGCAAATTTGTTATTGATGCTGGAAGCTGTGATAATATAATTTCTTCAGAAGCTGTGAGGAAGTTGGCGTTGAAGACTGAGAAACATCCGAAACCATACAAGCTAGCTTGGTTGAGGAAAGGCGGGGAAGTGAAAGTTGGACGAAGGGCTTGTGTGAAGTTTTCAATTGGGAAGAAATATAAAGACGAAATCTGGTGCGATGTGGTAGATATGGATGTCTGTCATTTGTTGCTGGGGAGACCGTGGCAGTACGATAGGGCGGTGCAACATGATGGGCGTACCAACAATTACAGTTTCATGTTTGAAGGCACAAAGATTACTCTAATTCCCAAGGAGCGACAACAAGAGGAAAACAAGTTGGAGGAGATTGAAGAGCTTAAAACTTTGTTATCTTTGAAGGAGTTTGTGAAGGAAGTAGAGAAGGAGCCTGAAGTGTATTTGTTGATTGGGCGAGAGAGTAGTGAAGAGGTTGAAATTCCGGAAGAAGCGAAGCCAGTTTTGAAAGAATTTGACGATGTATTTCCAGAGGAGTTACCAACCGAGTTGCCACCGTTGAGGGATATACAACATCAGATAGATCTTGTTCCAGGTGCTGTGTTGCCACACAGACCACATTATCGAATGAGTCCAAAAGAACATGAAGAATTGAGGAGGCAAGTGGAAGATTTGCTTGAATAGGGGCGTGTGCAGGAGAGTTTAAGTCCTTATGCTGTACCAGCTTTATTGGTACCCAAAAAGGATGGAACATGGAGGATGTGCACAGATAGTAGAGCATTGAATAAGATCACAGTCAGATACAGATTTCCGATGCCGAGGCTTGATGATCTATTGGATCAAATCAATGGGTCCGTAATCTTTTCTAAGATTGACTTGAAGAGCGGTTATCATCAGATTCGCATTAGACCAGGGGATGAATGGAAGACAGCGTTCAAGACGAGGGAAGGATTGTATGAATGGCTGGTAATGCCGTTTGGTCTATCGAATGCACCGAGTACATTCATGAGGGTGATGAATCAAATTTTCAGACCGTACATTGGGAAATTTGTGGTGGTTTACTTTGATGATATTCTAATCTACAGTGCTAGTACAGAAGAGCATGTTCAACATTTGAAGAAAGTGTTAATTATTCTTCGTGAAGAACAATTCTATGCTGCTACAAAGAAGTGTGTTTTTATGGCGAGGAGTGTTTTATTTCTGGGGTATGTTGTGTCGGAAGAAGGAATACAGGTTGACCAAAGTAAAGTCGAAGCTATCAGAGATTGGCCTTAACCCAAGACGATAACGGAAGTTCGTAGTTTTCACGGGTTGGCTTCATTTTATAGGAGGTTCATTCCACACTTTAGTAGTGTGATGGCACCTGTTACATATTGTATGAAGGGTAAACAGTTTGCATGGACGGAGGAAGCAGGGGTTGCTTTTGAGCGAATCAAAGAACTCTTGACGTCTGCACCAATTCTAATATTACCAGATTTTCAGTTAGTGTTTGAACTACATACTGATGCATCCAAGGTTGGGATTGGAGGAGTATTGAGTCAGAGGGGACGTCCGATTGCATACTTTAGCAAGAAGTTATCAGGAGCAAAGATGAGATACAATACATATGATGTGGAATTTTATGCTGTCGTGCAATCTATTAAACACTGGAGACACTATCTATTTCAGAAAGAGTTTGTTCTTTACACTGATCATGAGGCATTGAAGCATTTACAAGGGCAAGACAAGATTTCAGCGAGACATGCATCGTGGATTGCATATCTGCAACAGTTTACTTTTGTTGTTAAACACAAGTCAGGGGTGACGAATCGAGTGGCTGATGCTTTGAGTAGGAGGAGTCATTTGTTGACTACACTGAAGGTTGAAGTGACGGGGTTCGATGTGTTACCAGAATTATTTGTCGATGATCCTTACTTTGCAAAGTTTGTTGATAAAGTCAAGGAGGGAGTGATGGATGAGTTCGTGATAGTAGATGGTTTTCTGTTCAAAGGAAATCGATTGTGCATACCTGATTGTAGTTTGAGAATGAAGATTGTAAAAGAGCTACATGAAGAAGGACATGTTGGGAGAGACCGTACCTTACAGTTGATTTCACAATCTTACTTTTGGCCATCGATGAGGAAAGAGGTGGAGAGGTTTGTGGAGCGATGTCATATCTGTCAGGTTTCGAAAGGAACTGCGACTAATGCTGGTTTATATATGTCGTTACCTGTACCAACTAAACCATGGGTTGATGTGAGTATGGATTTTGTGTTGGGGTTGCCGAGGACACAGCGTAGTAACGATTCCATTTATGTGGTGGTTGACCGATTTTCGAAAATGGCACATTTTATTGCTTGTAAGAAGACGACGGATGCTGTTCATGTTGCTCAGTTGTTTTTCAAAGAGATATATCGACTTCATGGATTGCCAGAATCTATTATGTCGAATAGGGATACTCGTTTTCTGAGTCATTTTTGGCTAAGTTTGTGGAAGATGGTGGGAACGAAGTTGAACTTTAGCAGCGCTTATCATCCGCAAACGGATGGACAGACCGAGGTCGTGAACAGATCGTTGGGAAATTTGTTGAGGTGTTTTGTGCAAGACAATCTGAAGAGTTGGGACGTGAAGTTAAGTCAAGCAGAGTTTGCTCATAATCATGCAGTGAATCGTAGTACGGGATTCAGTCCATTTCAGATTGTATATTCTAGTTTGCCAAAGGGGCCGTTGGAGTTAACGGCCATACCACAACCAAAGAAGACCGTCAAGCGAGCTGCTGATTTGTTGAAGGTTTGACAGAGTGTCATAGAATCGTTCAAAAACGATTGGAAAAAGCAAATGAAAAGTATAAACGATATGCAGATTTGAAGCGAAGAAATGTTGAATTTAATGAAGGTGATTGGGTTTATGCCGTGTTAACGAAGGATCGTTTTCCAGTGGGCGCTTATAACAAATTGAAAGCCAGGAAAATTGGTCTTGTAGAAATCGTAAAACGGATTAATGAAAATGCTTACAAGTTGAAGCTACCAGAGGATGTGTACACGTCTGACGTATTCAATGTTAAGCATCTAGTACCTTATCATGGGGATGGGTGTGTCGCAGAGGAGGAAAGTGCAAATTCGAGGACGAATTTCTCTCAACCAGGGGAGGATGATGCAGGCCAAGTACTAAGTCGTGACCGACTTAACCAAGGCAAAGACATAAGTCGTACACGAGATAGCATAAGTCGTACACGAGATAAGGAGGTAGATTTGATTCGTCCACGACTCCAAGGAGCGCCACGAGATAACAAAGGAAATGCGCGAGTAAATGAAGCGGCATTGAGTCGTCTTCGATCTAACAGTTCAGATGAAAAGGAGCTACGACTTAACTGGGGAGAAGGCATAAGTTGTGACCGACTTAACTGGGGAGAAGGCATAAGTCGTGACCGACTTAAGGAAACAGGCATGAGTCGTCTACGACTTAACGAAGGCGAGGAGATAAGTCATCCACGACTTAACAGGAAAGATACAGGAGGAGCAGCACGAGTTGAGAATACACAAGGGTTAAGTCGTCTACGACTTAAGGGAAGTGATGAGTCGCTGCCGAGTTACGACTTAGTTAAGTCGCACAGTTTTAAAGCAAACCCTCTTAAGTCGCAGAAGCCTGAAGCCGAAGATTCTTATGCCGCGTTAATCTGAACCGTTGATGCCTTAAGTCGTCCAAAGAAAGACCACTGCTGGAGTTAAGTCGTCTGTTGTAGGTCGCATACGATCTAAGTTGAGTCGAGTGGAGTTGTTATGTCGGCAACGACTTAAGTGATGTATTTTCTGTTTGTATTTTTCTGTTTTTAAGTCGTTTGTACATATGACTTGAGTCGTAAGTCGTTGACACTGTGTTGTAATGTCACTGTTTGTGTTAGGTCGTTACTTTAAAGTCGTAAGTCGTGTGACTTATGTTCAGTTGTAAGTCGGAGGTTGTTAGGTCGGAGCCGACTTATGAGTTTGTACAAATTGTGTTGTTCAAGTCAAATGCCTATAAATAGCTCGTGTGAGTCATTTGTAATAGTTTAGTTGATTTGAAATAAAACTCTTGTTTTGTTAGCTTTGTGCTTTCGCCAAATTGGTAGTCGAGTGTAATCTCCTATCTCCTCTTTCGGTTAATCGAGTGTGCTCGATTCAACGACTGCAGAAGCCGATTCACGGAATCTAGTGCGCTAGATCAACGTGTGAAGAATCGCAGATCTTTGAACCCGGTATCGTGCGCGATCAACGAGTTCGGGATAGCTCGAATTCGATATCTTCGGATCAACGAATTTGAGCATTTCAGTATCTCCCAATCCATCGATTACTACATTCATCGATCTACATTGTTTTGATTAATCCGCTGTGTCATTTACCCATTCAATAAGTTATACAACTTATTATTCAACTTTCCAAATCATATTATAATCACTTATCTAATCCAATTCAATTTATTTAACCTTCCTTTAGTTAAATTCACATCATATGTTTACTATGCTAACTCAAAAAAAAAATTAACTTTACCAAAGCTAAAATCTTTATTTCATATTATAAGTCTAAAACTCGTTTCACTTATATTCATCAATTTCAATTTGGATTTTAATTTAAATTTTGTTTATCACAACAAAACTTCAATTTTTTAATTTATTATGGTAGAAAATCCATCACACAGAAACTCGAAAATGATACTGATGATGCTGCAGTCATCACCCTTATTATTTCCTAGTAATAGTAGTGAATCCAGTGCTTTAAATTCTTTCAAAATTTTCCTTTTATTTATAAATCACATTTATAAATCTTTTTCTCATATAATTTCACTATTTCTCGTTACTTATACAAGATTATTTCACAATTGTATATCATATTAATTATAATTCCATACTTAATAATTCATTTGCTTATATACTTCATTCTTTTACAATTGTTGTTTTTATTTAGATTATTCAAACAACTTTTATTAACTCATATATATTCTTACATTTTCAACAACCAAACAATTAATTTATATACACCTCAAAAATTTCTGAAAAATTATTTCTTTATATACAAAATATAATCGAGGTAAAATTATTTCGTTTACCCAATTTAAAACCATATTATGTCGGTTCATCTTGTTTAAGAGTTTAGAAACCCCTATCGATACAGTTAGCTAGACTGCACCGACCAGAGTCCATAAACAATAAACCGATAAGTCAGCATAATACAAAACAATTTCATATTCACTAACAAATACGCACTCATATCTATTATTACACTCACACTCATTCTAGAGTACTACTGACTCTATCTCTCATGAGTAACACCCAACAGAGCCAAAGTTATCGCTTAACCATATGCTCTGATACCACATGTAATGCTCCGGCATTTTCGACTTCCGAAAATCGACATTAATACGTCCACTGTACCAACTACCGAGCAATCGGATGCCGGAAAACCGAATTGTTATGGTTAAAAAAGAAGAGGTAGAAGAAGACAGAAAGAAAGAAAGAAGAAACAACAGAAACAATATCAGAATCTCACATTCGCAGTGGAACAACATATAATAGATAAATGAATAATCTTTAAATCAAAGAACTATATCATTTTATACATTACATCATCATCAGAGTTTACAACAACAATACAACACTGGACAGTTATATAAACTTGTCCTCATACAGAATACACAGCGCAATAATAATATCATATACAAGTGATACGCCTCTCCATCTAGCTCGCCACTGAGCTCCACAGCATCTCCTGAATCCAGAATGACCTAATAACCTGACTCTAGGCTGCCCGTGTGGAAAATTATGGACACCCAGAGTTTAGGAAAGGAACAATAAACTCCAGGTCAGTCATGGTGACTGGTGCGAGAACTTAAAACAGTTATTAGCACAAAAGAATACAACAAAGGAAGTAAAAGACATTCGCAATGCTTTTGGAAAATGAAACTACCATAAGGCCTCCCGCCACACACACAATGCAAACGCAGAATTAGAGGAGATCTCTCCTTATGATAGTCAAACATGCTTACTACACAAAATCATTCGATATTATTATTATTAGTCCATAGTGAGGAAAACATTTTTAAAGTATAATATTAATCTTAGCCACCATAGACATTTCGAACTATGCCTACTATAGCTACCATCTAAACAGTAGTGACCACCATAAGTAAATGGCAGGTTCTACAACTAATACCGTATAAGGTTCGTATTGGAAGATGGATTGCAAACAAATGGCCAGGCTAAGGAACTTCCTACTGTCAATGGGATCGCCTCTGGCGGGACGTCCCGAGAACTAACTAGCTCTCTGCCAACACAAGGCCGGGTTACCCCTTACACTGGGTAACTACTACACGAATATGCCACCCCCCGGTCCTTTGGGACCTTTATCCGAGGCGCCTCGACAAAACAACAATCACACAGTAAATGAGATTGGAGCAACCACATAGGTTAAATACCAGGGCTCCATACCTGATACCACCTTTTTCCAGAAGGAAATGACATATCCTAAAGGGAGCGACCCTCATAACCATGCCGCATATTCCTGTTTTGACCATTTCCGGGTTGTGAGGTTCGAAGAGGTCTCGTCCACAAAGCTACGCTTTTTCATGAAGCCATGCTTTGATCAACAAATGATCAATAAATAATCATCACACAGCAACACTCAGCATGCCACACTACCAAATTGGTAGTATATCACTGATAACTTTCAACTACATAACCTCTGAGCTCGTACGTCTCAGAGAAGGGTGTTAAGCTAAGAGAATAAATTCTCCGCCACCAAACAGAAATGTATTTGAAAGAAATCAGCTTTATATCTCAAAATGTAATGTCAGACATGTAACCATACAAGTCTGTTCCGGGTTCGAACAGAACCGAAGGCACTTCCGAAGAAGCCCTTGCAATCCGGGTATTCACAATCCCGATCGAACTTCCCATCACAAAGGAAATCTCTATACCGCAGCTAACGGTGCAGAGACAATCGATAGGTCATCCTATCATTTTCACAAATACCCGGTCTTCACCACCGGTCTTCAAATGTTATCCATATCGTCATATCACTTATTCGGAATGGGTTATATGACACAAAGGTCCTTTCCCGGCTAAACCGAATAGTGAGCACAATATTTAAAACATGTGGATATAGGGATTTCAATCAAGTCACAACTTATTACCCAAATCCTTTCCTTTAAATGGTTTAAACAAATTACCATTTTAAATCTTTAAACAAAAAGATTTACTTCACAAAGTTTACCCAGTTTCACAAAGATTCATTCACAGATTCCCAAATCAATTTCCATTTTAATTTGGATTAACCCATTAAGTCTTTAGATTAAGACTTAATTTATAGCTTTCAAAACTATTCACAATTCAAGTCTTTTATAATATAAAAGATACACCTTTTAAAATCTTCTTTGATTTCAAAATAAAGCTTAATCATCTTCACAAAGGTTAATTCATATTTTTTTTCAAACTATTTACAATTTCATTTCAACTTGAAATGTTTCGATACAAATTGGAAATCTTTTCACTTTATGAAAGCTATTATTATCTGAAAACGGATAGTTTTCGTTTTGGGAAAAACTGGTTACAATTACACAGGTTAAAGCCATCCAAGTATAAAACTTGAATTTAAATTTAAATTTCCAAAACCATATTTTAAACGGTTAAAAACCCATATAAACACCTTTTACACTTGTAAAATCCTTTAGACCATAATTCCCAATTCATTGAATTCAATTTCAAAATATTGAATTCAAAATTTAAATCAAATGATTTAAATTCTAATTTTTATTAAGTTATTTAAAATAACTCTTATTTTTTGAATCTCATTTTCAAAAACTTTCAATTCCAATTCCAAAACTAATTTGGATTCAAAAATTCAATTTGTCAAAAATCTATGACTTAACCGATTTCCACGTGAAATCCACATTGGTGTGTGTATTGTGTAGTCCAGGGGTTTAACACAATAGTGCAACAACATCCAATCATCACAGGTCAAATATAACAATATAATTGATAAGCGGTACAAACTATAACGCTTTTCTTTCATTCACAGATCACAGATATATATATATATATATCACAGATAAACAAATTATAGATCACAACATAGAACAAGATATATCACAAAGCATCACATATTTGGGATATCAAATAATTCAACCATTCAATAAAATCCAAACATCCATAGATAGGATCAATTTAATCATCTGATTAATTTAAATCAGATAAATTTCTATAAATCAAGTTTACTAGTTATGGTAAATTAAAAATCAATTAATTTCAAATTGATTTTCAAATTTATTTCAAAACACCAAATCAAATTTTCAACGAATTTCCAAATTATTTCCTTTTTAAAATAAATTTCTTTATCTCATCAAATCTATTTAAAAATCCAAATTTTTTTAATAAATTCTTCAACTTATAAATAATATTATTAAAAATCCCTTTATTAAGGCTTTTTCCCAAAATTTGGAATTTAATTCAATATAGTTCAAAAATAAGACTTTTATCTTTTTAAAACTCCTTTTAAATTTATCCAAATCTCAAAAAATAAATTTTTAACTTGAATTTCGAAAATCCAATTTTATTTATTTCTGGTATCCAACGATACCAAAAATATATTCGGCTAAATTATAGCCTTCAACAATTTCAATCACAATATAATCACACGAAGATTATAAATAATCAACACACAACATATGAAACAAATTCAAATGTTTGAGGAATCCAGTTGGATCCCTCCAACCTGTTTCCCTGCATCCACAGATGTTAGCACAATACCAATTCCACGCCAAGGTGGAATATCACGGTATATGTGATTTATAAAATACTATCCGCTATTATACGGCGCAATAGGGTCTCATCCGCTATATAATGCGGGAAATAAACTCCAAATACATATATAATACCAATTCCACTTCAAGGTGGAATATCGCGGTATATGTTTTTAATATAATAACCTCCGCTTAATATGCGACATATAGGGTCTATTTCAGCACAATAGATAGCAATTATCATTCAATTCACACAATCAAGCAATTTAAAATTTAACTATTTAAAATTTAAATCGAAACACAATTCGATTGAGTGAGAAGTTCTCACCTTGCTTCCAAAATAGTTGCAGTGTTTTATTTCAAATAAAATTAAACGCACGTTTAATTTTACTCAAAATCATCACTAGCTCCAATCAACTTCAATCCAGCTCCATTGCGTAGTGCTCGTCAAAACGAACCCGACGCAATTCGTTTCGTGCGAAACGGACCTCGTATCAAAAAGTTATAGCATTTAGAAGTTTATACGATTTTATTATATAAATAATTTCAACTACTTTTTAATTTCAAGCCCTACATCTCATCTCAGCCGTGCATTCCAGAGATGAAATCGTGGCCACGCATTCTATCTTCTTTCCCCCCAGGCTATTCGAACGCGCAAACAACCCAATGTCAAACCCTAATTGCCCCGGCCTCCCTGTCCACTTCCACGTCGATCGAGCAATGCCATTTCGTGTGCCATCACGAGTGTTAGCACCAAAATTGGTCACTAACCTCGTAGAGAAAGATTGTGTAGAGATATAAGTGATGAAAGTAAATTAAACAGAGAAGACAATGCTAATTTAATTGCAGAAAGTAAGAACACCAAATTTATAGTGGTTCAGCGTAATTGCCTACGTCCACTTTGAGGTTAAACTTTATTGATCTTCTTTATATTTGATTACAAATACAATTCGTGAATCAAATGCTTGAATGAAGTTGTTAAGAAGAGAAGATGAGTCTTGAAAATTGCAGAGTCTCCCCAGTGTTCTCTCTCCCAAAAAAGGATCCCTTTCACTGTGACCCTGCCCCTCTATTTATAGGCAAATATGGGCTGGACTTCCCAAGTGGGCTGGATAGCCGAACGCTCTAGCCCCAGTACAGTGGTCGCCGTATGCCGAACCAGGTGTGCCGAACGCCCTGAGGCCGAACAGTCCTTTCTATGCCGAACGATGTGGTTGATGTTTGGGGAGTGCAGGATGTTTGTCAGGAGAAGTTGAACGCTCTTCTAGACGCCGAGTACTCTTGTTGCCGAGTACTCCTGATGCTACCGAGTACTACGCCGAGTACTCCTGTATGCCGAACTCCAGATGCTGCCGAGTTCTCCTGTAACGACCCGTAAATTTCAACTGTTTTAATAAAGTAATTAGTTGAAATTTTGTGGAATTTTAAAACGATAAAATTTTGAAATAAAAATTTATTATTTGGAATACGTCTAGTTAAACATAGCAACTGGTAAATTTTCGTCCGAAAATACGAAAGTTTATTTCGCACGTAAATTCACTTTAATTTAATCAGTTAAAAAGCGATGAAAATAAAATGTTTCCGAAACCTAAATATTTTTACATAGAAAAATTCTAAACCATCTTCTGAGCAAAATGTCAGTTGGTCGTTTTTCCAAATTCGGACATCTTTGGCTCCGTCGATCTTATTTTTCAGCGTTTTTCTTGCATTTTCCGCCAGTAGAAAAATTCGAATTTTTATAATTCAATCATACCACTGATATCTTTATACCGTTTTGATCGCCTTGTCGTGCCGATCTCAACAGTGTATTTATTTGTGTGTTTCGGTGTCCGGTACGCAGCGAAACCGCGATACGGTTAGCCGTACCGGTACCCAAATTTCAACCTGTTGGGTTGTTTCTCCTTTCATCTATCCAACTGTTGAAAACAAACAGCCAATTGCATTAATAATTCCCTGAATTCTCGTGCTTGACATTTGCCCTTCCCACTGTTAAATAATTGATGGTTCGTTCTACCTTCCTACTGTTTCCTAGAAAATTAATATAGCCTATAGTTGCATACTTATTCCAGAAACCTGTTCATTTCTCTAGGCCTTCTCGTCTGTCCGTTCATTTGAAGAGAAAAAAATTAGTATCTATGCTTTATCTTTCTCGAGCAACACATTTTTGCTCAGAACTCATCTAACCTCAAAATGAGAAACTTGTCCCCTTCATTTTCACATGCTATCCCCTGGCAACCAACACCTCAACAACCCGATCGCCTTCTCGAGCATGGCAGCCCAGGCCAGCGAACATCACCGTCAGCCCCAGCCCAGTGCTCTCCTCCGAACCCGCCTACCCTCTCCACCTTTCGCCTCACCAATGCCACGCCAGCCTTGCCTTGAACCTTTGCCTCCGCCAAAGACCATTCCCTTGGCTGCCGAGCCTCCTCCTTCAACCTCATGTCCTCCAACCCTCTGCCGTGTCCTTCACCTCGAGAAACCAACGGCCACAGCCATCCCCTACGCCTTCCAGCTCCATTATCACCCACCACCTACCTCTGACCAACCAACTAAATGCCACGCAACACAGTCCCCACACCCCATCACTTCGGCCTGCATATACTTCCCTCGTCTTTCCTCTACCGTGCGTTTACCAAGCTTGGCCAAGTTGACAGCAACCTTCGCCTACCATCTCGGCCTTAGCCGAACCTCCTTTGTCCACTTCCTTTCCATCACCTGACCGCCGCAGTTCCCTCCCAAAGCAGCAATGCATCTCAACCTTTCCTTTTCATCACCCTGTGCCACATTCCTTTATATATATGAAGGTTTCTGTAAGTATATATATTAAAGAAAGTTTGTTTTTATGTATTATATATGTGATATAACAGTTTATATTATGGTATCTGCTCGAATAAAAAAAAACTGGTAGTATTATATGTACATGTCAGTTATATGTTTTAAAGTTATGTATGTTATCTGTATGTACATATTTATTTTATAAAAGTTTTCATTTACTTTAGATATATATGTGTACGTTAATGATAACTGTAATTATATGATAAGGTCTAGGTATAATAAAGGCTGTAATATAATTGTTCGTGAAAGTTTTTACTGTAAGTTTATATATTGTTATATGCGTTGTATATGGGTTATAAACTACTTTTATGTGCTAATATACACATCTACCAGTTGAACATGTCTGGTAGAAGACTACTTGGGCTCATCTATTTTCGTTTATATATGTAAGTATATATTATGTTATATCAGTTATATTATTTTTATAATGAATATTTAAATATATTCGTTTGTTTGTTTAATTATTTTCTTTTGAATATATACCGTCATATAAGGTTATATATATGTACTTTTACAGTCTATCAAATTTCGTTTGTATATATATATATATATTGTAAGTTGATATATTCTTTATTTTATATGTTATACTTGTTTGTATATATATATATATATATATATATATAAGTTGGTAGGTATGGAGTGCGGGCCAGTTGTATATATATAACTGAGCTGTTGGGTTTGTTGCATTTGTCGATAATAGTTTTGTATACATTTAAGGTTTGTTTATATGTAAAGCTATATAAGTTCTGTAAAAATATATATTCAACTTTTAGTTTGGGATATTGTTTCATCTTATATATATATTTGCTTATATATGATATGATGTTGTATAAAAGAGTTGATATAAATTATGTGACACTTGGTTGTTATATATGGTGTATGTAAGTTGTAAATATATTTAAATGTTGGTTTTTATAATAAATTTGGATCTTAAAGTATAATATGTTAGTATATATATAAGTTTAAAAATATTGATTTTTGAATAATAATAATAATAACAGTTATATATATATATTTATATATATAAGTCGCTTATTCCGATTTTCTTCATCGACCCTGTTCTGATTGGATTTTGTCTATTCTTATTATCAGCTTTATTTGTGCTGATTTCTCTTTGCTTCGGTTCGTCATTCAAATTTTCAGTGTCTGTATCAGTGTGCGTATCTGTGTCATCTTCTGTACTCTCTAGCCTCGAAAGGTGAGCAATCACTCACGATTAACGTTCTTTTATTTATTAAATTTGATTTCAATTGAAACGACAATTGAAATATACTGCTGTTAGTCAATTACACTGTTATATATGCTATTGCCTGTATCAGTTCACCTGTGACATCTGACACCGTTATCTGTTAATTATTTATGCGATGATAATACAGTTTAACTGATAATTGATTGATTGTTGATGTTTATATTGGACGTTAAATTGTTAATGTTAAAATGATAAACAGTATGAAATTGAACTCGATATAGGATAATTAAATGTTAAATTTGATAAACTGACATTTGTATAATATGACCCCCTTTAACTGTTAAAGTTATTGACACGTAGGATTTTTTTAATTACATTTTGAACCACTGAAATTGTATGTTGTTTAAATTGATGATGTATGAAATTGTAAATAGATAACAAGTGAAACCGTAATGTAATAATCTTTAATCTACATGAAATGATAGTGTAGATTCTAGAAATAATTATATTAATTCGTACAAATAATAATGCGAATTAATACGGTTATTTCGGGATTATTTGAATTAATTATTGGATTGTTATTGTTTGTTGTTATTACTTGTTTATTTACTTTGACACCGTCCCAGTTATCACACTGCAAGTTCCCTTTGTTATGCTTTGTTTTGAATTGAATTGGAATTGGGTTGAAATGATAAATACCCAAAATTGAACTTTGACCTTGGATATAGAAAATTAAATAAAACCCGATTGGTCAATAATTTGATTTAAAAATAAAACGAAGATTTTATTTGAATAAATAATACGGTTTTTGAAATGAAGTTGAAATTTGAATTTTTAATGAAAGGAAAATGTTAATATTTAATAATCTGAAATAAAATATTAACAATGTAATTGATGAAAGAATGTTGTTTAATTTGAGAAATGATTGAATTAAGTGAAATTATAATTAAGTTTAAAATTGTTAAAGTTTGAAATGATTTCATAATTAAATTTGAAATTATAATGGAGTTTGAAATTATTAAACTTGGAAATGATTTAATAATTAAGTTGGAAATTATAATTAAGTTGAAATTATTAAACTTTGAATTATTTAATAATTAAGTTTTGAATTATTTAAATATTAAATAAGATTGAATTATTTAATGATTAAATTGAATTGAATCTTTTAATAAGCAAAATTGAACTTTTGAACAAGTGAATTTTACTTCGTAAATAATTGAAATTGAGTTTTCTTTATTAAGTGAGTTTTGGAAAATTATTCAAGAAAATAAATAAGCGAAATGGAATTTCTTTAACAAGAAATAAAATTGTGATTTATTGAAATTAATGTAAGACTTGAAAATTAAAGGATTTGATTTGACGAATTTAATTTAATTCAAAATTGTAAGTTTTGTTTTAATGAAGTTGAACTTAAGAATTGATTTAATGAATTGGAAATTTAATAGAATTGTTTTGAATGATAAAATTTACTTAACGAATATTGAATGAAATCGATAAATGAATGTAAATTGATTTGAATGATAAAACTAAATTGGTTCTAATGATTTCGAAATGAAACTTTTGTACGAACTTGAATCAATATTTGAAGTGTTTTCAATATAAAGATTGAAATTGAATTATAAGATTTTGAAATGGTAATTTGGAAGTTTTGAAACGTAAAGTATGGAAACTGTTTTGATAGACAAATGAAATGTTGATTTGCAAATTGAAATTGAAATTGATTTGGTTTTGAAATAAATAAACGACCAATCGGTGTAATAATTACGAAAGTTATTAAAGAGACCGGGATCGGTAATGGATATACTCTCTATCTGAACCGAAACCACTTTAATAACTATACGCGGAGTGATGATCCAGAATGAAGTGGTTGGAATGATGTACGTGATGACTGAAGAAAGAGAACGATAATGAATAGCCTTGACACTTGTGTCAAATTGGAAATGACTAAAACAGGAGCTGTGCCGGGCCAATGGAGGATTAGCTACCTCAAGTGGACACACTTCTTCGAACTACTTATACTTGTTGTCGATTGGTGCACCCTTGATTTTGGGAGTGTTGTTTCACGGTGTTGCGGGCGCTGCGGCGTTGCGTTCTCACCAGTCCGGATCAGGCGAACGGTAGTATCACTACCTTGGGTATTGCCTCATGTGCCTTGTCATACTTGTATTGCATTTATGCGCGACCACTACGATTTTGATTTGTACCTTTAGTATATGGATTGCCCTCTGGTGACTTCCGGTTTTGGGGAAACTACGGTCTTGTATATGCTTTTGGGAATAAAAATGTGTTAAGGGTGGAATGGGCCATGACTTAACGCTATTTTGATATCTTCTTATATTACTGATAGACATTATCTACTTAGCGTACATTAATACCTAGTAGATAGTTTGACGGATCCTTAAAGGATGGTTATTCCAAACATCCTTTAAGTTACTTGTATTTCAATTGCTATTTCACTTGAGTTGGATTTATTAATATAAGAATGTTAATCCTGACTCGAGTGTTTTGTGTTTTGCTTTACGCTCGGGTCAGACTGAGTGTACCAGTATTCAAGGCTCACCTTTGAAGTTGGAGCTTTGCTTGAAGATCCAGCCATCTATTCTGCTTTCAGTATTCGATGATTCCAGTGATGTATTCTGATTTGTATCTGATGTATCGTGTTACTCTTCCGTTGTATCTGGTTTAACTCTGATGTATCGTATTACTCTTCTGTTGTAAACTCTGATGTATTTTATATATTCATATAGTAGCTTCATGAACTACTATCTCTTTTATTTCTGCTGCAATTATTTCTCTGTGTCTGTGTTCTGTGATATTTTATTTACTGTATATGTTCAGTTTTGCCAATTTAAATTAACAACGCGGTATTTTGAGCAATTCAATTCCGGCATGAGTGTTTACCTATACACTTATAATTGATGAGAATGGTCCAAAATGGCGGGTCGTTACAGTTGGTATCAGAGCTTTGGTAGCTCTAGGCAAAACTCTACATATAGGGTAAATGTATTTACAGGATCACTCTCATTCGAGTTCAATCTCTTCCTTTGACTCAATTCCTTTGAATTTTGGAACGTTCCCTTCGGTTCCGAGATTCATTCGTGTCCTTCACTATTCGTCTTCTTTCAATTCTGGAGCACCCCATAACTCTATTTTGAATTATATCTATAATAGATCGGCGGTCTCGCTAATCTTCGAATGATTCGTAAAGGAGAAAAACTCCTTTATAATAGGCATCGATTTACCGGAGATTTCTGTATCCTCGGTTTACGATGCTATCTATTCCCTGCTATACCTAAATTCCATCTCTTGAGATCAAGTGTTGATTTACCTCGGAATTCAGCATCGACCTATTCTTGAAGTTACGGACGACCGATTAAGGTTGCCCGTGAATTAAATAAACTTACCCATCTCCCGATTCTGTTATTGAATCATCTTATCTTTTCTTTCGAATTTGTCTTCGAATCAGAATTCTCTTTGATTTGAGTTCATCAAAATTTGAATCTCTATCCTTGCTTTGAATCCATTCTTGCATCGTCGAGCGAGGAAGTGTATTTGTAAATTTATATAAAATGTTTTATTGGTGTTGTTTGAGTTGTTGATGTTGGTTTGGGTTTTCGATCGATTCGTCTGATCAACGCTATCGATAGGATTTCCAAAACACTTGAGCAGAGCAAACCGACACAATATCGTTTTCAAATTTGATAAATAAAATAAAAGTTTTGTATGATTATATTATATATAAATATAAGTTTTCTGAAATTAAATTGTTAATGAATTAGTTGTCTGGAATAATAATATTTGATTTTCATTTATTGTTTTGTAAACCATTGACTATTGCATAATATAAATAAATGAATTTATAAACTTGGTTATAAACTGATTTGGAATTTGAAATGAATTTAATTTAGAAATTTGAGAATTTAGTTTTCCGGTGTTTTCGAACTTTGGTTTTAAAATTTTAAGTATATATATTATTGAACGTATTTTCAAATAGAAACCATTTTCAAAGAATTTTTAAAATGTTGACATCGGTACTCTTCTCTTTGTCGCTGGAAAATAATTTCGGTGATGGCGGCCGCATCATCGACATTCATGTTCGAGATTCGAAGTGGAGAAACCATTCTGTAGCTTTGCTACGGTTTTGTTTTGAAAAAAAAAATAGATTTTGATTTGAATTTCTTCAGTATAATTTGATTTATATATATATAAGTATCTCATTTTAAAATTTAATTTGATTTGATATAAATATATTGTATATATCTCTAAATTGTTTAAAGTTAATCGGAAATCTAATTCTTAAATTTTGTTAAAGGATGATTTAATTATAAATAAAACCAAAATTTGGAATAAATATTTAAACTTGAATAATTGAATTTGGAAAATTTTATTTGTATATTGTTCAACTGCATTCTAATACAACTTACCTAAATCATTCAGAAGTTGAATATGTAATTGGATAATATATAAGATAAATTGAATTTATAAATAAAATTTGAGTGTTTATAATAAATGTTATACACTAAATTTTGATTATAAAGATGTTAATAAAGTTAGATAGGATAATAAGTAAAACTCAGTTAATAATGAAATAAATTTGTTTTGAAAGAATTAATAAATTTTTTTGAAAGAATTAATAAATTTGTTTTGGAAGAATTGATAAATTGAAATTTGATCAACTTATGAAAATACCCTGAATTTAAAAGAAATTAATAAATGTAAATTAATTTAAATCGAAACTTTTATGGTTTAAATTAATTTATATGGGTAAAATATATGTGATTAGATATATTAAGTAGAATAAATTTAACAATAGTTTGGAATAAAAATTTAAATTGCTGAAAAAAAATTATGATTATAATAAAAGACTATTCAAATTTATGGATTTAGAAATTATAAGTTTAAGATAATTGGATAATAAGATAATGAATTTAGAAATAGTTGGGATTGATTTTAGTGAAATCAAATGGATTAAATCAATTATTGAATATCAATTAATTTAAATTTACATGGTTTAAATTAATTGTTATTTTGTATTTCAAATCTGTTTTTCTTTCTGGTTGTTTCTATTCTCCTACCTCGTTCCTTTTCGGGGACGAAAAGTTTTGAGTGGGGGAGAGTGTAACGACCCGTAAATTTCAACTGTTTTAATAAAGTAATTAGCTGAAATTTTGTGGAATTTTAAAACGATAAAATTTTGAAATAAAAATTTATTATTTGGAATACGTCTAGTTAAACATAGCAACTGGTAATTTTTCGTCTGAAAATACGAAAGTTTATTTCGCACGTAAATTCACTTCAATTTAATCAGTTAAAAAGCGATGAAAATAAAATGTTTCCGAAACCTAAATATTTTTACATAGAAAAATTCTAAACCATCTTCTGAGCAAAATGTCAATTGGTCGTTTTTCCAAATTCGGACATCTTTGGCTCTGTCGATCTTATTTTTCAGCGTTTTTCTTGCATTTTCCGCCAGTAGAAAAATTCGAATTTTTATAATTCAATCATACCACTGATATCTTTATACCGTTTTGATCGCCTTGTCGTGCCGATCTCAACAGTGTATTTATTTGTGTGTTTCGGTGTCCGGTATGCGGCGAAACCGCGATACGGTTAGCCGTACCGGTACCCAAATTTCAACCTGTTGGGTTGATTCTCCTTTCATCTATCCAACTGTTGAAAACAAACAGCCAATTGCATTAATAATTCCCTGAATTCTCGTGCTTGACATTTGCCCTTCCCACTGTTAAATAATTGATGGTTCGTTCTACCTTCCTACTGTTTCCTAGAAAATTAATATAGCCTATAGTTGCATACTTATTCCAGAAACCTGTTCATTTCTCTAGGCCTTCTCGTCTGTCCATTCATTTGAAGAGAAAAAAATTAGTATCTATGCTTTATCTTTCTCGAGCAACACATTTTTGCTCAGAACTCATCTAACCTCAAAATGAGAAACTTGTCCCCTTCATTTTCACATGCTATCCCCTGGCAACCAACGCCTCAACAACCCGATCGCCTTCTCGGGCATGGCAGCCCAGGCCAGCGAACATCACCGTCAGCCACAGCCCAGTGCTCTCCTCCGAACCCGCCTACCCTCTCCACCTTTCGCCTCACCAATGCCACGTCAGCCTTGCCTTGAACCCTTGCCTCCGCCAAAGACCATTCCCTTGGCTGCCGAGCCTCCTCCTTCAACCTCATGTCCTCCAACCCTCTGCCGTGTCCTTCACCTCGGGCAACCAACGGCCACAGCCATCCCCTATGCCTTCCAGCTCCATTATCACCCACCACCTACCTCTGACCAACCAACTAAACGCCACGCAACACAGTCCCCACACCCCATCACTTCGGCCTGCATATACTTCCCTCATCTTTCCTCTACCGTGCATTTACCAAGCTTGGCCAAGTTGACAGCAACCTTCGCCTACCATCTCGGCCTTAGCCGAACCTCCTTTGTCCACTTCCTTTCCATCACCTGACCGCCGCAGTTCCCTCCCAAAGCAGCAATGCATCTCAACCTTTCCTTTTCATCACCCTATTCCACATTCCTTTATATATATGAAGGTTTCTGTAAGTATATATATTAAAGAAAGTTTGTTTTTATGTATTATATATGTGATATAACAGTTTATATTATGGTATCTGCTCGAATAAAAAAAAATGGTAGTATTATATGTACATGTCAGTTATATGTTTTAAAGTTATGTATGTTATCTGTATGTACATATTTATTTTATAAAAGTTTTCATTTACTTTAGATATATATGTGTACGTTAATGATAACTGTAATTATATGATAAGGTCTAGGTATAATAAAGGCTGTAATATAATTGTTCATGAAAGTTTTTACTGTAAGTTTATATATTGTTATATGCGTTGTATATGGGTTATAAACTACTTTTATGTGCTAATATACACATCTACCAGTTGAACATGTCTGGTAGAAGACTACTTGGGCTCATCTATTTTCGTTTATATATGTAAGTATATATTATGTTATATCAGTTATATTATTTTTATAATGAATATTTAAATATATTCGTTTGTTTGTTTAATTATTTTCTTTTGAATATATACCGTCATATAAGGTTATATATATGTACTTTTACAGTCTATCAAATTTCGTTTGTATATATATATATATATATTGTAAGTTGATATATTCTTTATTTTATATGTTATACTTGTTTGTATATATATATATATAAGTTGGTAGGTATGGAGTGCGTGCCAGTTGTATATATATAACTGAGCTGTTGGGTTTGTTGCATTTGTCGATAATAGTTTTGTATGCATTTAAGGTTTGTTTATATGTAAAGCTATATAAGTTCTGTAAAAATATATATTCAACTTTTAGTTTGGGATATTGTTTCATCTTATATATATATATATATTTGCTTATATATGATATGATGTTGTATAAAAGAGTTGATATAAATTATGTGACACTTGGTTGTTATATATGGTGTATGTAAGTTGTAAATATATTTAAATGTTGGTTTTTATAATAAATTTGGATCTTAAAGTATAATATGTTAGTATATATATAAGTTTAAAAATATTGATTTTTGAATAATAATAATAATAATAACAGTTATATATATTTATATATATAAGTCGCTTATTCCGATTTTCTTCATCGACCCTGTTCTGATTGGATTTTGTCTATTCTTATTATCAGCTTTATTTGTGCTGATTTCTCTTTGCTTCGGTTCGTCATTCAAATTTTCAGTGTCTGTATCAGTGTGCGTATCTGTGTCATCTTCTGTACTCTCTAGCCTCGAAAGGTGAGCAATCACTCACGATTAACGTTCTTTTATTTATTAAATTTGATTTCAATTGAAACGACAATTGAAATATACTGCTGTTAGTTAATTACACTGTTATATATGCTATTGCCTGTATCAGTTCACCTGTGACATCTGACACCATTATCTGTTAATTATTTATGCGATGATAATACAGTTTAACTGATAATTGATTGATTGTTGATGTTTATATTGGACGTTAAATTGTTAATGTTAAAATGATAAACAGTATGAAATTGAACTCGATATAGGATAATTAAATGTTAAATTTGATAAACTGACATTTGTATAATATGACCCCTTTTAACTGTTAAAGTTATTGACACGTAGGATTTTTTTAATTACATTTTGAACCACTGAAATTGTATGTTGTTTAAATTGATGATGTATGAAATTGTAAATAGATAACAAGTGAAACCGTAATGTAATAATCTTTAATCTACATAAAATGATAGTGTAGATTCTAGAAATAATTATATTAATTCGTACAAATAATAATGCGAATTAATACGGTTATTTCGGGATTATTTGAATTGATTATTGGATTGTTATTGTTTGTTGTTATTACTTGTTTATTTACTTTGACACCATCCCAGTTATCACACTGCAAGTTCCCTTTGTTATGCTTTGTTTTGAATTGAATTGGAATCGGGTTGAAATGATAAATACCCAAAATTGAACTTTGACCTTGGATATAGAAAATTAAATAAAACCTGATTGGTCAATAATTTGATTTAAAAATAAAACGAAGATTTTATTTGAATAAATAATACGGTTTTTGAAATGAAGTTGAAATTTGAATTTTTAATGAAAGGAAAATGTTAATATTTAATAATCTGAAATAAAATATTAACAATGTAATTGATGAAAGAATGTTGTTTAATTTGAGGAATGATTGAATTAAGTGAAATTATAATTAAGTTTAAAATTGTTAAAGTTTGAAATGATTTCATAATTAAATCTGAAATTATAATGGAGTTTGAAATTATTAAACTTGGAAATGATTTAATAATTAAGTTGGAAATTATAATTAAGTTGAAATTATTAAACTTTGAATTATTTAATAATTAAGTTTTGAATTATTTAAATATTAAATAAGATTGAATTATTTAATGATTAAATTGAATTGAATCTTTAATAAGCAAAATTGAACTTTTGAACAAGTGAATTTTACTTCATAAATAATTGAAATTGAGTTTTCTTTATTAAGTGAGTTTTGGAAAATTATTCAAGAAAATAAATAAGTGAAATGGAATTTCTTTAACAAGAAATAAAATTGTGATTTATTGAAATTAATGTAAGACTTGAAAATTAAAGGATTTGATTTGACGAATTTAATTTAATTCAAAATTGTAAGTTTTGTTTTAATGAAGTTGAACTTAAGAATTGATTTAATGAATTGGAAATTTAATAGAATTGTTTTGAATGATAAAATTTACTTAACGAATATTGAATGAAATCGATAAATGAATGTAAATTGATTTGAATGTTAAAACTAAATTGGTTCTAATGATTTCGAAATGAAACTTTTGTACGAATTTGAATCAATATTTGAAGTGTTTTCAATATAAAGATTGAAATTGAATTATAAGATTTTGAAATGGTAATTTGGAAGTTTTGAAACGTAAAGTATGGAAACTGTTTTGATAGACAAATGAAATGTTGATTTGCAAATTGAAATTGAAATTGAAATTGATTTGGTTTTGAAATAAATAAACGACCAATCGGTGTAATAATTACGAAAGTTATTAAAGAGACCGGGATCGGTAATGGATATACTCTCTATCTGAACCGAAACCACTTTAATAACTATACGCGGAGTGATGATCCAGAATGAAGTGGTTGGAATGATGTACGTGATGACTGAAGAAAGAGAACGATAATGAATAGCCTTGACACTTGTGTCAAATTGGAAATGACTAAAACAGGAGCTGTGCCGGGCCAATAGAGGATTAGCTACCTCAAGTGGACACACTTCTTCGAACTACTTATACTTGTTGTCGATTGGTGCACCCTTGATTTTGGGAGTGTTGTTTCACAGTGTTGCGGGTGCTGCGGCGTTGCGTTCTCACCAGTCCGGATCAGGCGAACGGTAGTATCACTACCTTGGCTATTGCCTCATGTGCCTTGTCATACTTGTATTCCATTTATGCGCGACCACTACGATTTTGATTTGTACCTTTAGTATATGGATTGCCCTCTTGTGACTTCCGGTTTTGGGGAAACTACGGTCTTGTATATGCTTTTGGGAATAAAAATGTGTTAAGGGTGGAATGGGCCATGACTTAACGCTATTTTGATATCTTCTTATATTACTGATAGACATTATCTACTTAGCGTACATTAATACCTAGTAGATAGTTTGACGGATCCTTAAAGGATGGTTATTCCAAACATCCTTTAAGTTACTTGTATTTCAATTGCTATTTGACGCAGCGGATTAATCAAAACAATGTAGATCGGTGAAAGTAGCAGTCGATGGATTGATGAATGCTGAATTGCCCGAATTCGTTGATCCGAAGATACCGAACTCTAGCTATCTCGAACTCGTTGATCGCGCACGATACCGGGTTCAAAGATCTTCAATTCTTCAAGCGTTGATCAAGCGCACTTGATTCCGCGAATCGGCTTCTACAATCGTTGAATCGAGCGCACTCGATTAACCGAAAGAGGAGATAGGAGATTACACTCAACTACCAATTTGGAATGAAAGCACAAAGCAATCAAAGGGAATTTTATTCAAAAATCAACAACCTTTACAAATGACACCACTTGCCTATTTATAGGCTACAACACAAATCCAGAAAATTTCCTAAGTCATAAGTCGTTTCCGACTCATCATCTATGACCTACGACTCATCATAAGTCGTATACGACTTATCAGCTTACAATACAAATGTCACAACCAGGTACACGACTTAACAAATCAACACTCCTTATTTACAAAGCATACGACTCACGACTTATTACAAGAAAGCCTAGCGACTTAGCAAACATAAAATACAACATAGAAAAATACATCTTTTAAGTCGTTGCCGACTTATCAACTCCATTCGACTCAACATATTTACAAACAGACGCCATACGACTTATACTCCAGTAGCGACTTAAGAAACAACGGCTCAGATTAACTCGGCAGCGACTCATCCCTTCTCTTAAGTCGTGGACGACTTATAGCAGCCTCTTCCATAACTCGTGGTTGACTTACCTCCTCATCTTCGTTGAGTCATGGACGACTCATACCTGTTTCCTTAAGTCGGAGACGACATATATCTTCCATCCAGTTGAGTCGTGGACGACTTATAGCTGCACCTTAACTCGTATACGACTCATCAACACCGAACGACTCATGCTCTCCTTAAGTCGTAAATTCCTCCCATCTGAACTGGTAGGTCGTAGACGACTCAATGTTAATTCGTTAGCTCGCCGCTTCCCCTCACATGGCTTCATAAGTCGTAGACGACTTATGTCTTTCCAGATGAGTCGTGGACGACTCATCACCGCCTCCTTAAGTCGTAGACGACTTATGCCTTGGCCAAATAAGGGTTGCGCTGCATCATCCTCCCCAGGTTGAGAGAAATTCGACCTCGAATTTGCACACTCTTCATCCCCAACAAACTCATCCCCATGATATGGTACGAGATGCTTAACATTGAATACGTCAGATGTATACACATCATCTGGCAGCTTCAGTTTATAAGCATTTTCATTGATTCGCTTCACAACCTCCACCGGACCAATTTTCCTGGCTTTCAACTTGTTGTATGCGCCCACTGGAAAACGATCTTTTGTTAATACTGCATAAACCAAATCTCCTTCAATAAACTCTACATTTCTTCGTTTCAAATCTGCAGTTCGTTTATATTTCTCATTTGCTTTCTCCAATAGTTCTTGAACGAGTTTATGACATTCCGTCAATCCTTCAACAAAATCAGCAGCTTTCTTAACTGTCTTCTTTGATTGTGGCATTACCGTTAAATCCAACGGTCCCTTCGGTAAGCTCGAATAAACAATCTGGAATGGACTAAACCCAGTACTACGATTCACTGCATGATTATGGGCAAACTCTGCCTGGCATAACTTCACGTCCCAACTCTTCAGATTATCTTGCACAAGACATCTCAACAAGTTTCCCAATGATCTGTTAACCACCTCAGTCTGTCCATCCGTTTGCGGGTGATAAGCACTACTAAATTTCAGCTTCGTTCCCACCATTTTCCACAAACTCAACCAAAAGTGACTCAGAAACCGAGTATCTCTATCCGACACAATAGATTCTGGCAATCCATGAAGTCGATAGATCTCCCTGAAAAATAACTGAGCAACATGAACAGCATCCGCCGTCTTTTTACAAGCAATAAAATGTGCCATTTTCGAAAATCTGTCCACCACCACATATATAGAATCGTTACCACGCTGTGTCCTCGGTAATCCCAACACGAAGTCCATACTCACATCAACCCATGGTTTAGTTGGTACCGGCAACGGCATATATAAACCCGCATTAGTCGCAGTTCCTTTCGAAACTTGACAGATATGACATCTCTCAACAAACCTTTCCACTTCTTTCCTCATCGATGGCCAAAAGTAGGATTGTGAAATTAACTGTAAGGTACGGTCTCTTCCAACATGCCCTTCTTCATGTAATTCTTTGATAATTTTCATTCTCAAACTACCCTCCGGTATGCACAATCGATTCCCTTTGAACAGAAAACCATTTACCATCACGAAATCATCCGTCTTTCCCTCCTTGACTTTATCAACAAATTTTGCAAAGTAAGGATCATTAGTAAATAAGTCTGGCAACATTTCAAACCCCGTCACTTCAACCTTCAGTGTAGTCAACAAATGACTCCTCCTACTCAAAGCATCAGCCACACGATTTGTCACCCCTGACTTGTGTTTAACAACAAAAGTAAACTGTTGCAGATATGCAATCCACGATGCATGTCTCGCTGAAATCTTGTCTTGCCCTTGCAAATGCTTCAATGCTTCATGATCAGTGTAAAGAACGAACTCCTTCTGAAATAGATAGTGTCTCCAGTGTTTAATAGATTGTACAACAGCATAAAACTCCACATCATATGTACTGTATCGCATCTTTGCTCCTGACAACTTCTCACTGAAATAGGCAATTGGACGTCCCTTCTGACTCAACACCCCTCCAATCCCAACCTTGGATGCATCAGTGTGCAGTTCAAACACCAACTGAAAATCAGGTAGCACTAGGATTGGTGCAGTTGTCAGCAACTCCTTGATCTTCCCAAAAGCATTCCCTGCTTCCTTAGTCCATGCAAACTGTTTACCCTTCATACAATCTGTAACAGGTGCCATCACACTACTAAAGTGTGGTATAAACCTTCGATAGAATGAAGCCAACCCGTGAAAACTACGAACTTCCGTTATCGTCTTGGGCTGCGGCCAATTTCTGATCGCCTCAACTTTACTTTGGTCAACCTGTATTCCTTTCTCTGAAACAACATACCCCAGAAATAAAACACTATGCATCATGAACACGCATTTTTTCGTTGCAGCATAGAATTGTTCTTGTCGCAATACCATCAGCACTTCTCTAAGATGATTCAAATGTTCCTCTGGACTCCCACTGTAAATAAGAATATCATCGAAATACACCACCACGAATTTCCCAATGAACGGTCGAAAAATCTGATTCATCACCCTCATGAAAGTACTTGGTGCATTGGATAAACCAAATGGCATGACCAACCATTCGTATAGACCCTCCCTGGTTTTAAAAGCAGTTTTCCACTCATCTCCTGGTCTGATACGAATTTGATGATATCCGCTCTTCAAATCAATCTTCGAAAATATAGTAGCTCCGCTTATTTGATCTAGCAAGTCATCCAACCTCGGCATTGGAAATCTATATCTCACGGTAATCTTATTCAATGCTCGACTGTCAGTGCACATCCTCCATGTCCCATCCTTCTTGGGTACCAATAAAGCTGGTACAACACAAGGACTCAGACTCTCCTGCACACGCCCCTGTTCAAGTAATTCCTCTACCTGCCTTCGCAACTCTTCATGTTCCTTCGGACTCATTCGATAATGTGGTCTGTGTGGCAACACTGCCCCTGGAACAAGATCTATCTGATGTTGTATGTCCCTCAACGGTGGCAACTCCGTTGGTAATTCCTCTGGAAATACATCGTCAAATTCTTTCAAAACTGGTTTAACTTCTTCTGGTATTTCAACCTCTTCCTGACTCTCTCGCCCAATTAACAAGAATACTTCTGGTTCTTCCTCAACTTCTTTAACAAACACCTTTAAAGTCAATAAAGTTTTCAGCTCTTCAATCTCTTCGGACTTACTTTCTCCTTGTGATCTCTTCTTCGGAACTAGGATAATTTTCGTGCTTTCAAACATAAAACTGTAGCTATTGGTCCGACCGTCATGTTGTACTGCTCGATCATACTGCCATGGTCTTCCCAATAATAAATGACAAACATCCATCTCTACTACATCACACCAGATTTCGTCTTTGTATTTCTTCCCAATAGAGAATGGTACACGAACTCGTCTATCCACTTTCACTTCTCCTCCTTTTCTCAACCATGCTAATTTGTATGGACTCGGATGTTTCTCTGTCTTCAATTTCAACTTTGTCACGGCTTCGGTTGAAATAATATTATCACAGCTTCCTGCGTCGATCATAAACTTACACACCTTCCCCAGAATGGTACATGTTGACTGAAAGATATTACTCCTCAACCAACTAGCTTCCTCCTGCTTCGGTGTTAAACACGATCTCCTCAGCATTAGGTTACAACCTTCATCCCCTGACGCAATATCTTGCTTATCCTCCTCAGCTGGACTAGAACAATCCTCATCAACATCCTCATCTTCAACCTCTACAATCATGGTTCTCTTCTTTGGTTTTGGACACTCACTGCTTTTATGACCCAATTCCTGACAATTGTAACATTTGAAGCCATTGTTAACCCTTGTCTTCTCAACCTCCTTCACAACTGGTTTTGCAACAGCTTTTGAAACATTCAAACTCCCACTAACTCCCTTCGTCGGATTGTTGGAATTTGTAAACACACCTCCTCCTCGTCTACCCTATTTTTCCCAAGCCAACGCCTTTTGGTGTGCTTCCGCTACAGATCTGGGATCGAACATATTAACCATATCCTGAATCTGCATTCTCAACCCCCCAATGAATCTAGATGTCAATTGCTCTTCCGTCTCCATAATATCATTCCTTGCAATAAGTTGGTAGAATTCATCAGCATAGTCATTCACAGATTTCGTTCCTTGTCTCAAGTTCTGCAACCTCTGATACATAAGCGATTGATAATTATAAGGTAAGAATGTCGCTTTCATCAATTTCTTCATCTTCTCCCAAGATTCAACCTTTGACTTCCCCATCCGTTCACGTGTAAGTTTGGTTTGCTGCCACCATGCCAAAGCTCTACCCCTCAGCCTCGTAGCAACCAACTTTACTCTACGATGTTCTGGAACTTCCTTGAAGTCAAAAATCTCCTCTACATTAGCCATCCAATCAAGAAACTCCTCTGCTTGCATACCGCCCTTGAATTCAGGAATTTCCGTTTTCATCCCCGACTCCCACTTGTGATCATACTCAGAGTAATTTCTTCCTTGTCCACATCCTTGTACTCGAACACTACCACCATCATACTCTTCTTCTAAATCAGATGCATATCGTTGTCGATTCTGACCACCAACATCTCTACTACCATTACGCCTTCCACCTTCATCCCTTCTATCGACATTCCTCCGTTCACGATCATTCACGTTCCTCCCACGTCCTTGATCATTTTCAACACTTCTGTCTCGATTGGAATGTGGCGAGACTCTACTACCCCCATGGTTAGATTCTGGTGAAACCCTTCTCCGATTTTGATTCATTTCCGTCATAAGCCTCTCTAACCGGCCAATTCCTTCGTTAAGTTTTTCACTAAAATTCTCATTGATTCTTTGCTCCATCTCATCAACTTCTTCTCTTCGATACAAAGCTTCTATGTTTTGGTAGCGATTAGCTCTTCTTGGCGGCATACTTGAAAATCTTCCAACACTTCAAAATTCAAACACAATTCGGACTTTGATCCAAAATGAAACGGATCGAAAACTTCCACTTTGTTGCAAATCTCGATGAACACGATGAACACGACTTCTCCAAATCACAAATCCAAACTTCAAACTTCAAAAGTATGCACGACCCACTTCCTCAAACTCTCGGCCGTGATTGATAACTTCAAATCTTCACATGAATAGGCTCCAAGTCTCGATCTAACTATGATTGGTTAGAACAAGCTCTGATACCAAAAACTGACGCAGCGGATTAATCAAAACAATGTAGATCGGTGAAAGTAGCAGTCGATGGATTGATGAATGCTGAATTGCCCGAATTCGTTGATCCGAAGATACCGAACTCTAGCTATCTCGAACTCGTTGATCGCGCACGATACCGGGTTCAAAGATCTTCAATTCTTCAAGCGTTGATCAAGCGCACTTGATTCCACGAATCGGCTTCTGCAATCGTTGAATCGAGCGCACTCGATTAACCGAAAGAGGAGATAGGAGATTACACTCAACTACCAATTTGGAATGAAAGCACAAAGCAATCAAAGAGAATTTTATTCAAAAATCAACAACCTTTACAAATGACACCACTTGCCTATTTATAGGCTACAACACAAATCCAGAAAATTTCCTAAGTCATAAGTCGTTTCCGACTCATCATCTATGACCTACGACTCATCATAAGTCGTATACGACTTATCAGCTTACAATACAAATGTCACAACCAGGTACACGACTTAACGACTTAACAAATCAACACTCCTTATTTACAAAGCATACGACTCACGACTTATTACAAGAAAGCCTAGCGACTTAGCAAACAGAAAATACAACATAGAAAAATACATCTTTTAAGTCGTTGCCGACTTATCAACTCCATTCGACTCAACATATTTACAAACAGACGCCATACGACTTATACTCCAGTAGCGACTTAAGAAACAATGGCTCAGATTAACTCGGCAGCGACTCATCCCTTCTCTTAAGTCGTGGACGACTTATAGCAGCCTCTTCCATAACTCGTGGTTGACTTACCTCCTCATCTTCGTTGAGTCGTGGACGACTCATACCTGTTTCCTTAAGTCGGAGACGACATATATCTTCCATCCAGTTGAGTCGTGGACGACTTATAGCTGCACCGTTAACTCGTATACGACTCATCAACACCGAACGACTCATGCTCTCCTTAAGTCGTAAATTCCTCCCATCTGAACTGGTAGGTCGTAGACGACTCAATGTTAATTCGTTAGCTCGCCGCTTCCCCTCACATGGCTTCATAAGTCGTAGACGACTTATGTCTTTCCAGATGAGTCGTGGACGACTCATCACCGCCTCCTTAAGTCGTAGACGACTTATGCCTTGGCCAAATAAGGGTTGCGCTGCATCACTATTTCACTTGAGTTGGATTTATTAATATAAGAATGTTAATCCTGACTCGAGTGTTTTGTGTTTTGCTTTACGCTCGGGTTAGACTGAGTGTACCAGTATTCGAGGCTCACCTTTGAAGTTGGAGCTTTGCTTGAAGATCCAGCCATCTATTCTGCTTTCAGTATTCGATGATTCCAGTGATGTATTCTGATTTGTATCTGATGTATCGTGTTACTCTTCCGTTGTATCTGGTTTAACTCTGATGTATCGTATTACTCTTCTGTTGTAAACTCTGATGTATTTTATATATTCATATAGTAGCTTCATGAACTACTATCTCTTTTATTTCCGCTGCAATTATTTCTCTGTGTCTGTGTTCTGTGATATTTTATTTACTGTATATGTTCAGTTTTGCCAATTTAAATTAACAACGCGGTATTTTGAGCAATTCAATTCCGGCATGAGTGTCTACCTATACACTTATAATGGATGAGAATGGTCCAAAATGGCGGGTCGTTACATCTCCTTGATGCCGAGTGCTCTTGTATGCCGAGCAGTCTTGTATGCCGAGCAGTCTTGATGCCGAGCACTCTTGAATGCCGAGCAGTCTTGATGCCGAGCACTCTTGAATGCCGATCACTCTTGCTGCCGAGTATTGGTTGACGCCGAATACCATGGGATGCCGAGCGTTCTTGTAGCCGAGTTCTCCTATTACCGAGTTCTAATGATGCCGAACACTCCTGGTCGCCGAGCACTACGGATGCCGAACGCTATGGATGCCGAGTCCCACTGGATGCCGTGCGCTTCGCCGAACACTCCCGGATGCCAAGTGCTTCGCCGAACACTCCTGGATGCCAAGTGCTTCGCCGAACAATCCTGGATGCCGGACACTCTCTGATGCCGAGTGCTACCTGATGCCGAGCACTAGTTGCCTGGTCAAATCTCCAGGAAACAACGAGTTTCACCCACGGCTGCAACATCAGGGAGCTCGGTCCCCCCTTGTGTGTAGAAAACGTGCGTGAACACATGGAGAACGCGGCCTTCTAGCTCCCTCTCCGGTCGACGAAAATCGATCTCCACCGTTGATATTCTAGCTCTCGTCGTCCTCTTCAAAGTTGTAGTTGGAATTTTGTTGAAATATTTCACGGATTGGAAGAAATCGATGGAGGAAGCATGCGAATTTCTGACCATTGAAGTTGAAACTGGCGACCAGCCCTAGCTAGGGTTTCTTTGATGAAAAAGTGAAACTATAACGTCCTTTTATAGAAAATTGCCAAAACACTATTCACTCGAAATTTTCTGAACTCCAAACGAAGCGTGCCGGCTGGCGTTTCTAAGGTTTTACCCACGTTCCGGACACAATGGAACATGTTTTGGAAGCTAATTCGATCATATGTGCGAGTTACAGAATTAAACGATCAAATTAAAATTAAATCGATTAAAACGATTTCTATGCATTTTGGCTTGCCCCGGACAAACCGTATATCTGATTGACACGAAATTTGAAACCTTACAATAATTTAACATTACGTATCCAATGAAACTGGTTACGTCGAAATCCAAGAGTGTTTGAAAAATGACTATTTTCACTAGTCAATTAAATATTAAAATATTCAATTTTCACAAATTAACTTTTAATTCAATTTTAAAAGTTTGCAAACATCATTATAACTCCAATATGATTTAATATAACTTTATAAATCATTTTTATACACATTTGATCCAATTTCCAATTATTTTTGTAATTTCAAATATTAAATTATCGATTTAATTATCCAATTAAATCACTATATTCGAATTTTAATTCATTCAGCTTATAAAACTTACTTGTTAATATTCAAAATCAATTAAATATACAAATTTCAAATGACAAAAATTCTGGGTCATTATAGTAAATATTTGAGTTAAGCAAGTGGTTATGGGACATGAAGCTAAACTCTTATATTTACTAGCTTAGTGTAATCGACACTTCTTGAGGATCGATGATGATCATTTTATGGTTTAGACTAGCAATGTGTGATGTCTCTTTGTCCATGTGGGGGACTGTACCTCGTTTTATTGAGCTTCATCTAATTTCTTTTATGGGCTAGCGACCTATGTTCTTTTACGGTTTTTGGTTCATCGGATGTACCGTTATTGTACTACATCGATGTTTCGGCTTTCGAGTTCATCGGGCGTACCGTTATTGCACTACGTCGTTGTTCCGAATTATTTGAGTTTTGAATTCATTGGGCGTACCGTTATTGCACTACGTCGTTGTTCCGAAATATTTGAGTTTTTGGTTCCACGGGCGTACCGTTATTGCACTACGCCGTTGCACCGGCTCTATGGTTAGTGACCATGGAATAGCATTTCGTTTGTGATACACGTGTTGGTGAGTTTTCATGCTCCCGTTTGTGATAGGCCTTCCCTCCCTTGTGATTTTTGGATTTCTAATTGATGATTTCTAGAATTTGTGTTTCACCAATTTTCGTGGATTACATTGATAAGCTTTATCAATATTTGTGTTTGGTGAATAATTTAAAGAATATGCGATTCTTTTTGGTGCTTCGAGTTGATTTGAGATATTGTATGATTTTTGTGTTATTTGATGTATACTTGACACAGAATGGCATTTTTGGTTATCATACGTTTTTGGGTCATATCTCTTATCCTATCTCATTTTATCTGATATCTATAGCTAGACTGATCCGTTTATTATTTTCTTCTTAAATAATACTCGGGTCAGACCGAGGTATTTCAGGTGCTCCTGCTTGACTTCTTATCAGGGATTATCATCTGATTCTTTTGGCTAACTACTTTAGATTAGTAGTTTTTGTTATTATACATTTGATATATAGACACCTTGATGTATAATTATTCTTTTGTCTTGCACCTGTACCTATTCTTGTATGATGTAGTGGATCTTGTTTGACCACTAATTTGATGTACACTTTATGTGATATATTCATATCTGATTCCGCCTTTGTGATATGAATGTTTGTGACTGATTTGTGTTATGTTTATTTCTATATTTGTTTCCGAGGTCCACATAGCCACTGTATGGTGGCTTTGAGTTTGAATCGGTATGTCGAATTTCCTCTTGAAATGAAATGTAAGTTATATTATCTGACATATCGTTACTCGCACAAAGCAATTACATAGATGGTCGCTCCTCAACAGCCTTATTCTCCATGCTAGTCGACGGCATTACCTCGTAGTGTCCTTGGCTAGCGTGAGTATAGAGGTGGGGCATCACATTAGCACAATATAAAATACCAATCCCACTTCGAGGGGGATATCGCTGTATATAGGGTCATCCGCTATTATGCGGGGCGCATAGGGTCTCATCCGCTATATAATGCGGGAATATCAATCACTCCAATATATATATATATACTATATATAATATCACATCTAGACTGATAATAAATTATCAATTTAAGCAATCAATCCAATAATTTAATTTTAACTAATTAAATTAACTAGTAATCCAATGTGAGTGAGATTAACTCACCTTTGGTTTTTGTTTTGCAATCTGATCCATCTCGACAATTTTCTTCACGATTTTGGACCTTGTACAACATTATACGTTTTATTAATATTCGAAGTAGTCCAAAACTCAATTTCCATTTAATAGATTAATTTAACTAATAATTTGGTTTTAAACTCATTCCCTATAATAAATAAGTTTTGTAACTAAAATAATTAAATGAGTTAATTTAACAAATTTATCACCATAATTCATTATCCTAAAATTAATAGTAAGTTCAAAACATGTATATTTATTTTATTTATTTTATTTTTTTGAACTACATATAAAAATCTATATATAGATTTAAGAAACCACTAACTTTTTCTTCAAACCCTACAAGCATTTAAAGATTCCCATTTCAAAATCCTACCTTTATACATTTACTGTTTTAAATAAAATATGTGTGTGAGATAATATATATACATATATATATCTATTAAATTAAAATCAAATTATTTTCATATCTTATTGTACCTATTTTTTTTAACATTAACTAAACTAATGCTTTAATAAATTTAACCAACTACAGAAATTACCAGACAGAATATGACCACGATGCCGACCACACGCCACCACCGAATCGAAACCCTTGCGACTGAAACCACGTCAAGCCACCGTCGATCCCTAAAACCCTTGCGAACCACTCGCTTCGAAATCAAGATGAATAAGAAAGCCACTATCGATCTAAGGTAGGCTTGGCCTCGAACTTGATTGGAACCGCGATTCTTCTCTGCAATCCCTGATTTGAATTGCGGTTTCGAGTATGAGGAGGAAGGACCCGAGTGCTGTTCGAACAGGAAGAAGAAACAGGCGAATAAGCTCGGTCATATAAATTATTTTTCGAATGGCGAATTCTCTTTGAAGAAGAAAAGGGATCTTGAGAAGACAGCTTTGAACTGGAAGCGGGAGGAAGAAAAATATATGCGATTTCCCTTTTTTTCTATTCGAAAGTTAGTTCTCGTTATTCTTTTCTTTGAAACTGTCTGCATTTGAAAAGTAAGGGTGGGGGGACAGGAAGAGATATTAACGTGTTTAGACCAACTTGCTACAGTGATTGAAGAGAAGGTCAAAAAGCTCTGATGTTGATATGGCTTTGACTGGTCAATATATTCTATTTTTAAATTCAAATCGTCTCGAATTTGCAACTCAAAATCTCGACCTCCAATCGAGGCGTTCCGCCAGGCATTTATAATGTTATACCACTATTCCAAACGCAATGGAAAAGGTTTCGAGTCATAATTCGATCGTATGGAGAAGATAGCTTTTTTGAACCCAGTTATTATATTAAATTTTCGATTTAAATTTCTAGCGCGTTTATATATCGTATGATCACACGACAACTCCAAACAGTACGAAAATTTAAAATCCGATAATAATACACTATTGCGGATCCAATGGGACTAGTTTCATCAAATTCCGAGATTGTGCCTGGGAAGGCTATTTTCAAATGTTAATTTAAACGATATATTTTTAAAACTGAACAGATCGCCTTTAAATTCAATTTTAACATTTTTACTATCTTCGGTATGATCAATATAAATTTTATAAACCTTCAAATTATTTTTAACAAGCTTAACTCCAGATTCACTATTCTACCCAATTTCTAATAATTGAATTCAATAATTAAATTATCAAATAAATAGTGATATTTGAAATTCAAGTTAGAATTAACTTTTACATATTTAAATCAATTAAATGTTCCAATTTCAAATGCCCCAAATTCTTGGTCGTCACATTCCTCCCCCCTTAAAAGAATTTTGTCCCCAAAATTGCTAGTTAAGAAGAATGGTCCAATACCCGTTTACTATTTCCCAAACCAAACAGTTTTTTTTAACAACTTCCCAAACAATCTTTTGATTTAAAGACACACTATCACTCTTACTAACTTTCCGAACTCATCCATAAGTTCTAAACTATATTACTTCCTCAACCATTTCAAATTAAAATTTAAAAGCAATTTAAATTATCAAAATCTTTCTTAAAATTTTCTAACTTCCAAAATTTTCAAAAAAAATTCGCCAGCGTCTCCTTTGCACGGCTAGGTCGGAACAACTACAAAATGCCTCTATGGCCCCCAAATTTTCAAAGAAAACAAAAGGCCAAGTGGCTAGATTAGGAAATCATCAAATTTCATACTACAGTTTAAATACATACCATTTTGTCGGGCAATCCAAATTTATCTTCTGAAGTCAAAACCAATTTTCGTTTGCTTTTTATTTCCTGTACCCTACTTAGCAATAATATCCAATCATAGAATTCAAAATCATTTTATTCACTTTCTTCACGAAATTTCAATATTTGTTCTACTTAAGACGTACGATGTACACATAACATCTGTACGCAATATCAAATCTGATCGCTCCCTCGGTCACACAATTTCACTTCCGAACTAGTATCGTCCACCCGACTTCTTAGTGCGAACTCAGATCTGGCTTCTTGATCAGAAACCGTCATTCTCCTTGCATATCCATATACTATGATAGAGAATATCCAGAATCAATCAGAAATCCATATCCAGGGTTCGCCGTCGAAAATCGAATGAAAAATCCCAACTCGGATCGATATAACTATCTCGAAATTCCATGCTCGAATCTGGATCAAATCGCTATGCGAATAAAATAATATACGTACATCCTACGTATTAATTTCCAATTGATTATTATTTATACCAATTCTCTTTTTTTTCCACATTTATTTTGATTTCTATTCGCTTATTCACAATTTCCCTTTTCACCATTTTTATTAAACCTTCATTCAAATATTAACTTAGTATATTTCTCAACTCCAAATTTACTTAAGAATTTCACCATCCATTTCTTAAGTCCAGTATAAATATTTTATATACTTCTTATATTTAATTTCACTTTACCACTAAAGCTTTTATATTTATTTTCATTTAACTTAAATTTCCAATTCAATTTGAATTCCATTTACCTTTCATTTTTATTCATCACCAAAACTATCTTTATAAAAATACATTTTATAACTCGGTGTCTCAACAAGTCCATCTTTGTTCTCATAGAAATTCAGTCAAACGTTGATCAGGCGCAGGACTGAAAATCTATAAGTACTTAGTAAACCTATTTCCAACACCTAGTGAAAATACTTGGAAAACATTTTTTTTTGAGAATGCCCTGGAAATCATCACCCCCTCCATAGATCGCAATTAGCCTGATGATTATGTCGCAATCCCGGTGAAATGCATAGAAAACTGTAGGCATTCGCACCCCTCGATTTCACCATGGAACCACCACAGATCGCAGCTACACCTAGGGTTACGTTGCCATCACGGAAAAAACCATGTAACTGTAGGCTTCAGCGCCCTTGAATTTCGCTGCCAAATGAAACTTTACCACATAGATCGTAGACTACATCAGTCGAGTCCCAATGTAGCCTGTAGGCACTCACTGCCACACGACTTTCGCTATGGACCACATAGATCGCAATCTACCGATGTTACGTCGCTCACCCAGCGAAATCAAACGTAGACTTTAGGCAATCACTGCCCCTCGACTTACGCTATGGAAACGCAGTAGATCGCAGTTACACCAAAGTTACACTACCATCACAGCATACCCCAATGTCTCTGTAGGCATCAGCGACCTCGACTTTCGCTACCCCAATCACAATCCATTGGAACTACAGTTTAGTCCGGACGTCCTCTGGGATCAAAATTTAGAACCCCCCTTAGGGCTCAAGGCAGAACCACCCAGTGGATCTCCTACTATAAGTTTCAAATCTAAATGGGAGTGCCTTTTTCCCCATAGCATTCTCAAAACATTTTATACTATACACATATAGTATCTTTCAAAACATACTCTTTATATGTATCACATATAAACTTCAAAATCGATAATTCTCAAACTTGGCTTTCCAAATTCCCAAAATTGATTTTTCCCAAAATCAAAAGCCTTTAAAAAATCAATTGGTTCCACTCTGACCAGTTTGAAATTTGGAAAATAGTTTGAATAGTTTAAAATAGTTGAGTAGTGGTAAAATAGTTAAATAGTTGTAAAATAGTTGTAAAATGGTTAAATAGCTATTATAAGATAGTTTGAGTTTTAAAAGAAAGGTTGTATAGTAAATAGCTTGGAAAAATATATTTAAGACAATTTATATTAAAATAATTTATTTGAAAATAATTTTAGAGTCAAACTGGTTCAATTTCCCAATCTCCAATTCAATCAATTTTCAATTTAAATCTCCACTTCCATTTAAATTGATTGAATTCCAATTCAATTTGAATTAACTTCGATTCCCATACTAATTCAAATCAATTCCCATTTGAATTTAAACTTATTCAACTTCGATTACAAATCCAATTAGTTCGATTCAATTTCAAATTAATCTCAATTCCATTCTTAATTTCCAACCATCTAGATTCATATAAATTCAGGTTCGATTTCAAAATACTGATTTAATTACTTAAATCAGGTTAGCCCTTAAACATTTAATTTAACACCCCAAGTCTTTAAACAATTTAATTCCGAGTCCAAATTTCAAATATTCATTTTAAATTTCCTTTACTTAAACTTATTTGAGGTTCGAGTGAGAGTTAAAATCTTCTTAAGCAAATCAATTCTCAGAATTCAATTGATTTCCCAATTATACTTCAAATTTTTAAACCCAATCCCTTTAAACAATTTCGGTTAATAAGTCCATTTTTAACATTTCAATCTTAAGTCCAACGTGATTCCATTTTCCTAAGTTCAATTTTTATATCTAAAAATCAAAATCTTTTAAATAGTTCAAAATAAAGCTTTAATTCCATTTAATTTCAGCAATGGATGTATATCATTTCAATCCACTTCTTAATTCATCAAAAACAATCCAATTTACAAAATTTGTAACCCGTTTGAGACCATACATAACTCTCCTTTCAATTTGACCCATTTAACTTCCTTAAGTTAAATCTCAATTTCATCTTGAAATTTCCCAGTTTCAGATTATAGGTCCAACTTATTTAACTTTCCTAAGTTATATCTCAATCCATTCAATTCTTTTTAGCCTACTTAATTTAAATTTCTCGTTCCTTAAAAACTTATTTCTCTTTGGGGTTATACTCTCATTTCAAGGGAAATTCAGAATTCAACACTTAGTGTTTATTTCAAATCAACTTTGATATCATATATATTCACCTACACATGTTTATCCCTCTTCAAACAACTCTTGTTTTTAAACAGGGTTTCCATATTCAAAAATATTCTAAGTAATATTATTTATTATTTTCTTTAACATTCAAAACAATTCCAATTTTCTGGACTTAGATTTTAAAACTTCACAATTTAAATCCATTTCAATTTATAAGTCATACTTATATAAATTTTTATTTCCATAAAACATTTCATTCTGCTTTATCATTGTTTGTTTTAAAGATAAACATCCCTTTATTAAGACCCGACAACCAATTTATGACTATTATCATATCAAGAAATCAAACACACCATACATTCCAGCATAATTCACTATAAAATATAATAAGGGTAGCTTATTTGTAACACTTTGAAAATTCCTTTGAATTTTCCAAGATTTAATTTCAGGGTTTGAATCCATTTTTACTTAGCTTATTTTACCCAAATTTCTATTTGGTTATATATGTTTTTACCACTTAAATCGTATAATCTTATTTAATTTTAATAATTAACAACCAATTATCTTAATATATTATAATAATTAGAAAAACTACTTCTTTATATATCAAAATTTAAGCTTATATAAAAATCTTTTTTAAAACCCTTTTAAAATCATTATATAAGAAAATAACAAGTACGCCCTCATATAATACTCTCAACTCATTCTAGGGTACTACTGACCCTATCTCTAATGAGTAATCCCCACCAGAGCCAAGGTTCTCGCTTAACCTTCAGCTCTGATACCACATGTGATAGCCTGAAGGTTTTCGACCCCGAAAATCGACACTAATACGTTCACTGTATAGAGTGCCGAGCCATCGAGTGTCGAAAACCCCAGGCTGTTAGGGTTAAGAAGAAAAGGAGGTAGGAGAAGAACAGAAAAAAACAGCACAGAATCTCAAAATCACAGCTTAACAAATATAATATACAAATAACAGCATTTTTATACCATGAAAAGCTATAACTGTCAATATATACATAAGATATCAGAGTACAACAAAAACTGGACAGTTGTAACAACTTGTCCTCAACTGTTGTCTATACAGCCCCTAATATACAACAGAATATAATATGTATGTCTCTGCCATCCAGCTCATCTCCTGAGCTCCAAACGTCCCAACCTGAAAATCTGTAATACTCGGTCTGACCCGAACATTACAATAAAGTAACACCCGAGTCAGGCTGGAAACCAGCGTGAGTAAACCCATTTAATTTGAAATAATATCCATATGCCGTTACTTAATTTAAAAGGTCCAATTTACTTAATTTTATTCAACTCCAGCATATTAGGTTCTATAGTCAAATCCGTAAGGATCTGTAGTGCTTATCAAATCAAAGTGGTTCCGGATACTGCTTATATCTGATCCTGGGCTCCAAGTAACAACTTTAAAGGGTAATTGTTTAAGATAAACAATTTATTTATTCGGGTGATAATATTTCAAATATAGCAATTTATTACAACCGTTTATTTCAAATAAAACGTACGCTCATTTTAACCTAATTATTTAACTCGATTGATCACTTTACGTCACAGACACGGATGATTAGATCGAATTTCCAATACAATTAAACGATGATATAGATCGTTGGCCAGTTTAACGGTCTATAATAGATGTCAAAATAAGTCAAACTTTAGGCTTTTTATTAACTCTTGATTCCCCATATCCATTTACTTTTAAATCCAAATTAATTTCAAATTAAACAATTATTCATAATAAATTATAAAATACCGTTAATTTTTCATAAGTTTAAGTTAAATAATATTAATTAGCCTTAAATTGTACATATCACCTAAACTTTAAATTATGGATTTAAAATAAAAATAGATTTTTAGTTAAGGAAAGAGATATAAGATATTATGTAAATGTATATATATGTAAATAAAATTTCCATTTATTTTCTTTCTTTTCATTTTCTTTTCTTTACTCTTATTTTACTTTCTTTTAAATTTCTTCCTTTCCTTTCCTTTTATTATTTTCCCTCCTTATCTTTCTCTTTTCCTTTTACTTCTACTTTTATTCTTTCCTTTGTATTTATTTTCTTTTCTCTTCCCTTTTCTTTCCTTTCAAAAATACAATACTTTTACTTTTGATATCTCAAAGTATCCAAAATATATTCAACCAAACCATAGCATTCAATAGCTTCAATTTCCAATATAATCTATCACAGGTTATCAAATAAATCATAATCACATACTATGAAAATAGATTTCAATATTTTCGAGGAATCCAGTTGGATCCCTCTAACCTGTTTTCCCTACATCCACAGATGTTAGAACAATATAAAATACCAATCCCACTTCAAGGGGGATATCGCGGTATATAGGGTCATCCGCTATTATGCGGGACGCATAGGGTCTCAACCGCTATATAATGCGGGAATATCAATCACTCCAATATATATATATACTATATATATATATACTATATATATATATATACTATATATAATATCACATCTAGACTGATAATAAATTATCAATTTAAGTAATCAATCCAATAATTTAATTTTAACTAATTAACTTAACTAGTAATCCAATGTGAGTGAGATTAACTCACCTTTAGTTTTTCTTTTGCAATCTGATCCATCTCGACAATTTTCTTCATGATTTTGGACCTTGTACAACATTATACGTTTTATTAATATTCGAAGTAGTCCACACGCCACCACCGAATGGGAGATAAGATGGTTGAATTTCAAATTGGAAGATGGATAAATTTATATAAATCGCGGGTAACCTTAACCGGGTCAACCGTGACTTCAAGAATTCGATCGATGCGGAATTCTGAATCAAATCGACATTAGATCATAAGAGATAGAATTCGGGTAAAGCAAAAGATAGCAGCATCTAAACCGAGGATACAGAAATCTACGGTGAATCAATGCCTGTTGTAAAGGAGTTTCACCCCTTTACAATTCATTCAAAGATTGGCGAGACCGCCGATTTATTATAGAGATTATTCGAAGTGGAGTTATGGGATACTCCAGAATCAAGAAGACACGAATAGGGGAGAAAAGAGTGGACTTTGGAACCGAAGTGAACGTTCCAAAATTCAAAGGAAATGGAGTCAAAGAAGAAGAAATTCAAGCTCAAACGAAATTGATTCTGTAATTGAAATTTACCATATATGCTGAGTTTTGCCTAAAACCAGAGCTCTTATACCACATGTAACGACCTGAGATTTTCAACCATTCGCATCCATACATGTCGGATTTGAATTGCTCAAAATATCAGATTGTTAATTTAAATTTGGCAAAACTCAACATATACAGTAAATAAAATAATCATAGATCACAGACACAGAGTAATGTAACAATAATGCAACGGAAACAAAAGAATAGTAGTTCATGAAGCTACTATATAAATATAACAGAGTTAAACAAGATACAATAGAAGTCTCGAATACATCGATGTCTCAAAACAATAATCAAATACAAGATCTGAATACACCACTGAAATCAACTGAATAACTCATGGCAGAATCGATAGATAGCTGGATCTCCAAGCGAAGCTCCAACTCCAAAGGTGAGTCTCAAATGTTGTATCACTCAGTCTGACCCGAGCGTAAAGTAAAACACAAAACACTCGAGTCAGGATTAACATTCTTATATCAATAAATTCAACTCAAGTGAAATATCAACTGAAATATAGTAACTTAAAGGATGTTTGGGATGACCATCCTCTAAGGATCCGTTAAACTGTCTACTATGTAGTAATATTCACTATTATAGTAATGTCTAATAATAAAATAAACTTACTTTTAAATAGTGTTAAGGAGTGACCCAATAATCCCCTTAACACGTAATAGTCCCAGTAGTCTATCCGGTATTAGCATACTCCCAGATCGGGGGCTACCCTTAATATTCCACAGGCTACGGCACAAATCCAAACTCGTAGTAAAGCTCGATATGGTAGGTGACACGGCACAACAAGGCAATGCCAGGGTAGATATACCAATTACGCATCCGGGCTGGTGGAAATGCATAGCAGCCACTATCGCCCACCTCGGAACACACTCCCAATCAAAATCGAAGGGTGGCCACCAAATCAATCATAAAGTAATAGAATGGTATCGAAGAAATGCGTCTGATCAGAGGTACTACCTCATTGGCCCGAGAATCGCTCCTGTTTTAGCCACCTTATGCCAACTCACGGGAGTTGGGTCCACGTATATACCTTTAGAATCGTCGCCACCATCCTACTTCATTCTGGAATCTCCACCGCGTACACGGTTGTTAAAGTGGTTTTCGGTATCGACAGAGAGTATGCCCATATCCGATCCCGGTCTCTTTAACAACCAAACATTATTATAACACCACGGTCATTTCAAAATAGTTTATACTTCAAAACCAAAATATCATTTCCATTTCAAAACCCAAATCAATACGATATCATTCCCATTTCAAATATATCCATTTCCAAAAATCATATCACTTTCCAAAGTTATAACGATTTCGAAATCATAGTCTTTTAAAAATCAAAACACTTTGGAAATCACAGCTTTGAAATCATAGCATTTTGGAAATCATAACACTTTGAAATTATAGCATTTTGGAAATCATAACACTTTTCCCTTAAACAGTTTAGATATTAAAATTAGTATATATAATAAAATAGTTTATAAATAAAATAGTTTATATAAATAGTTATAAGTTAAAATAGTTTATAAAATAATTTATATTCAAAATGATTTATATTAAAATAGTTTATATTAAATAAAATTTATAAAGTAAAATATCAATAGTTTTAAATATAATTTTAAATTACTTTATAAAATAAAATAGTTTCCTCGACTTTCACAAATCGATTCAAATCAATTAGAATTACAAATTCAAATTTAATCAAATCTAAATCATCAATTTCAATTCTAATTCAATTAGACATTTTCAAGTTATATCGATTTCAAATACCAATTTGAACCACAAATAAACAATTTCAATTTCAATATATTTCAAAGCTTCAAATATTCCACATTTCAAAACTAAATTCGCTAATTATATATATATATATATATATATCAATTCACTTTTCTATTATTTAGTTTTGAAATATTTACTTAATTATTTCAATATCATTTGAATACAGCTTCAATTTTCAAATATCCCATTTAAATTTATATAAGTTTGAAATATCCATTTAAGTCACCTTTAATCAAATTTCAAGTTGTAAAACACTTCTTTAAAATTTCAAATTCAATAAATTTCAAATCAAACTTATTTAAATATAATTCTTAAATAAATATAATTTCAAATCAAGTTCAAATTTATCTTTACAACCCGAATCATTACAAACTCTATATTCGAAAATATAAATTTTAAATAACTACTTAAACATATTATATATCAACTTATTAAATCAACTTTAATAAATCTTTAAAATTAATATTTATTAAAACCATATATTTCTTTTCAAAACCATAGAAATCATTTTTTAAAATATTTATATATAGACCAACGGTGTCTGTATATAATTTTCTACCCTATGGTCAAGTGATACGAGTATTTATCATTTCAATCCGTAATTTAAATATATACGGGTATATATCATTTCAACCCGCAATCCCAAATTCAACTCAATGAAAATCGCTTGGATTTATCATTTCAACCCATAACGATTTTCTCCTATTCTACAGATCGTTCGGGTATGTATCATTTCAACCAATATTGAATTCTATACTAACATGGAACTTGTAGAGTGATAACAGATATGATAATAATATAACAACAGTAATAGGCATATATCATCAGTATAAATAACAGATAATGGTGTTAGATGTCACAGGTGAACAGATACAGATAATGGCATATATATAGCAATGTGAATAACTAACTGTAGCATATTTCAATTGTCGTTTCAATTGAAATCAAATTTAATAAATATAAGAACGTTAATCATGAGTGATTGCTCACCTTTCGAGGCTAGAGATGAACAAAAATTCGATGAGTTACGAATCCAAAGCAAGTTAAGATGGGCACGAATTTGACGATCAAAGCTGGTAGATAGAATTGATGAAATGAATCAGGATCTGAATCAATGAAGATAATTGGTATAAGTAAACTTTTATAACTATATATACTATATTTTATAAAACCATATTCTAAATTTTAAACACATATTAAATTAAAACATACATATTTATTTTCAAATCAATAATTTAACTTTAATAAAAAAATAACATCTATATATATATATATGGAAACCAAATTCCTGAACAACATAAATCCTTGTGGTAGATTTGAAAAAGAAAGAAGAAAATGAACAAACATCAAAAAAAATATATTCACTTTTCTGAATCAATACTTAATATATATATATATATATTGAAATCATAATATATATACTAATATATAAGCAAAAGGATATAAACTAGTACACATACACACTGTATATTTAAAACTAACATGAATATACTTTAATATATATACCGTATACAAAATAAGAGCTAATATAACTTAGGCATTAATATATACAGATCTTATGATCTGTAACACTTTTAAACATATAATAAATATATATGCAAGAAGCTACAGCTTATTTTATAAAGTAAACTATTATAAACTAGCATATATTAATCTGGCATATATACTAACATATAATTTGATTCCAGATGCGTCAACAGAACCAACTTGGTATTATATATATATATACACACTAACAATATATATATATACAGTAGCAATTATAGCTTGTACAACTTATTATATAAAAAAAAATATCAACTTCATATACTACAGATTCAACATAACCAAAGTCTTTACATACTCCCATATACGCATGAGAAAAAAAAACAACTCATGTAAACTTTTATAAACAAATATATGGATATATTATTTTTAAAATATAATACACGGTACTTAATAATACAGCACATAGCTTATAAATCCATATATATAATGACAACTTGTATAATAACATTTTTAAACAAACAGAAATATACATACCAGAATACAACAAGACATATATCAAATAATTCTAACAACATATATAAACTTGCGTACAAATTATATATAAATTTACAGATTATTAACATATACAGTAAAACTAACAGACTAATTGCATATATAAAACATCTTTATAAGATTTAAAATCAATATATAACAAGAAAATACCCAGCTGAACCATATACATATCATAAAAAATATAACATTTAAAATATTATAAGTATACTACACATATATATTTACTTTAAAAAGCATGCTTGAAATGATCGGTTTACAAAAGAGAAAGATACGCAGGGGAGGAGGTGCTAGGCTCGGGCCGAGGTGATTGCTAGACGAAAATAGTAGAGGGCTTGAGCGGATCTGACTAGAGGCGTGGCGGAGGTTGCCTGAAGGTGGAGAGGGGTTAAAGTGATTTGCTGGAGAGGGTGGGTTGACGGCACGTGTGAAGGTGATGCGTGTAGTACATAGGTGACAGTTTTGGCCAAAATATAGGTGCTCGGTTTAAATCTTTATTTTATTTTACCTTAAAACCAAGAAGAAATGAAATGCATAAGAAAGGAAGAAATGATAACTGAAATAAAGTCTCTGGGAATATGAAATGAAAGTGGTTATTGGTTTAAAAGACGTGAAATATAAAAGAATGGATGGAAACCAAAAGATTTACAAATCGGTAGCGATACGAAATCGCTCTTCGTGGATTCTGCAGCGTACCGTACTTCAAAACACAGAATCGAATATACCGTGGAGATCGACATGACGAGACAATCAAAACGGTATATAGATATCAATGGTACAATCATCCTAACAAAAGTCGATAATCGGTACCGGAAATGCTGTTAATTTGCCAGAAATAAGATAAACGGAGCAACAACAGTTCAAATCTGGAGAAACAAAATATGACGTCTCACTCAGAAGATGCTATACAAATTTATTGTATAAAATATTCAGGTTTGGAAATTATTTTAAAATCATCAAGCATTAACTGATTTAAATTGAAATAAAATTACACTAGAAAATAAACACCCATATTATCTGATGAAAATTTACCAGTTGCTATGTTTAATTAGACGTATTACAAATATAAAAATTTTATTTCAAAATTCAATTATTTAAAAATTTCACAAAAATATATAGATAAACCACTAAAATTTGCGGGTCGTTACACTCTCCCCCACTCAAAACTTTTCGTCCCCGAAAAGGAAGGAGGTAGGAGAATAGAAACAACCAGAAAGAAAAATAGATTTGAAATACAAAATAAACAGTTAATTTAAAACCATATAAATTTCAATTTAAATTAATTAATACCCAATAATTGATTTCAATCCATTTGAATCAATCTTAACTATTTCTAAATTGATTATCTTATTATCCAATTATCTTAAATAAACAATTTCTAAAATCATAAATTTGAATAGTCATTTATTATAATCATATTTTATTCAACAAATTTAATTCTTTTCTATTCCAAATTTTTATTAAGTTTATTCCACTTAATATATCTTATCACATATATTTGAACCATATAAATTAATTTAAACCATATAAATTTCGATTTAAATTAATTTATATTCAATAATTGCTTTTAAATTCTAGGTATTTCCATAAGTTGATCAAATTTCAATTTATTAATTCCTTCAAAACAAATTTATTTATCTCATCAATTATTCAATTAACTTATTATCCTATTTATCTCTATTAATATCTTTATAATAAAATTTAAGTGTATAACATTTATTATAGCATTCAAAAAAAATTCTTATAAAGTCATTTTATATTGTATATTGTCCAATTACATTTTTAACTTCTGAATAATTTAGGTAAGTTATATTGAAATGTAATTGAGTATTATACAAATAAAACTTTCACTATTCAATTATTTCAAATTTAAATATTTATTCCAAGTTTTGGTTTCATCTTAATCATAATTTTAAGAATTTTAAATTTCCGATTAACTTCAAATAATTTAGAGATAAATATATATATATGCTATATTTTGCAAATCAGATTTACAACCATATACCTATATATTATAAATCAAGCCATACTTTAAAATTTTTGAATCAAATTTAATTTCCAAAACAAAAGTGTAGCAAAGCTACTGAATGGCCTCTCCACTTCGAAACACGAAAATGAATGTCGATGATGCGGCCGTCATCACCGAAATTATTTTCCAGCGACAAAGAGAAAAGTACTGATTTAAACTTCTTTAAAATCCTTTGGAAACGATTTACACTCATAAATACTTTATATAATATACATTTAAAACTTTAAAACCAAATTTTGAAATCACCGGAAATTGAATTCTCAAATTCTTTATGTAAATTCATTTAAACTCTAAATCGATTTATAAACCATATTATAAATTCATTTATAGAACAATAAATGATAATCAAATATTATCATTTCAAACAACCTTTTTAATTAACTTATTAAATTCCAGAAAATTATACTTATATATATGATATAATCATACCAATTTATTTCATTTACCAAATTTGAAAATAATATTGTGTCAGTTTGCTCTGTTCAAGTGTTTTGGAAATCCTATCGATAGCGTTGATCAGACGAATCGATCGAAAACCTAAATCAACATCAACAACTCAAACAACACAATATATAAAACATTTTAATATTAATTACAAATACACTCCCTCACTCGATAATTCAAGAACAGATTTCAAAGCAAAGATGGTGTCAAGACCCAAAAGTCGACCTTCGAAAATCGGCACCCGTACTTCACTTGTACTCAAAATGCCGTAGATTCAAATGCCGAATCTGGTTCTTGGGAGCTTATAACACAGTTAAGTAAATAACACAGCGGAATAAAAGAATAATACATTGATATACAATATCGGATACAATATCTGATACAACAGAGTGATACTATGAATATCAATACACACCAGAGATATGATACAACAAATAGCAGCGGAAAAGAAAACGATAACATCAGCAGCAGATAATCTCCATCTTCAAAGCACTAATCCAGAAATAGCTTGAACTTCCAATAACGAGGCACAAAGATAAGCAAGTGCAGTCCGATCCAAAGACTGAACTAGCTCCAGAAAATCTACTAATCTGAATATCTGAAAAACCAAACTCTAGACTGCCCGTGTGGAAAATGGTGGGCACCCAGAGTTTAGGAAGGGAACAATAAACTCCGGATCAGTCATGGGACTGGTGTGAGCAACAAAAACAGTTTATCTTTAAAACAAATAGCAGAGAATTTTAAAGTCAATTCGCAATGCTTTTGGAAAATGAAACTACCATAAGACCTCCCACCACACACACAATGCAAACGCAGAATTGGAGGAGATTTCTTCTTATGATAGTCAAAGATGCTTACTACGCAAAATCAAATCATTTGATATTATTACTAGTGCATAGTGTAGAAAACAATTTCGAAAGTAGAATATAAATCTTAGCCAGCATAGACATTTCGCACTTATGCCTACTATAGCTACTGTTTGCACAAAAAATGGAAAAACACCTCAAAGTTGTGTGATTTAGTAGATCTTATGTTTTTTTAAGTAATTTGAGCGACTTATGCAAATACGTAAAAAACAGGGACTAAACTGTAAAAAAGACACGTAGATTTATAGTGGTTCAGCCAGAATGTGCCTACGTCCACTTTATATGTTATTTCTCTTCTTTCTTTATGATTACAAGTACAAAGCTTTGATACGAGTAAAAGAAAGTTGTTTGAAGAGTTCCTTCCGTGCTTGAGCTCTCAAACTTGTCCCCATTGTTGTACCCCTGCCCCTCTATTTATAGAGTGAGGTTGGGAGCAGGGGTCTTGGATGTATATAGCTGCTGGTGGGCCTGGGCTGACGTGATCTGGCCTGGCACGTCTTGGTCCGGTAGCGTTTGGTCCGGTGGTAGGAGGTTCGTTCGGCAGTCTCGAAAGAGGGTTGGTTCGGCAGTCTCGAGAGAGAGTTGGTTCGGTGTGGAGATGATTCGGCAGGAGGTGGTTCGGTGGGAGTTGGGAAGGTTGGTTCGGTTGGTTCGGCAGGAGGTGGTTCGGGTGAGGTCTGCCGAATGGTGCCTGCCGAATGGGGTTGAGCGAGGTCTACCGAATGGTGCCTGTCGAATGGGGTCTGCCGAATGGGGCTGCCGAATGAGTCTGCCGAATGAAGCAAGTTTCTTGGTCTCCATGTCTTCTGGGTGAGAACACGCCCAACATTTGCCCCCCAAAGTGGGGCATATTCTTGAATATGGCGTGCTTTGTTTTTGGTTGTTTACTGTAGTTGAGGTAGGTTCGTTCGGCGAGGAATGCCGAACCGGCTGATCCGGTTGCCTCTCGCTTGTCTATATATAGGGGCTATACCCCCTTTGCTTTTCCTTACCGAACAATCGAACCAGAGAGACGAGTTTAGCCGAATCAACTTTTTGCCGAATCAAGCTCGCACCGAACCAGGTATACGTCCTTTCGCCGAATGAATATGATAGGTTTCTAAAGCCGAATGCTTCCTGTATCGCACTACCGAATGAGAATAGGGCTTAGTGCCGAACGAGTTTTGGTCCTGATTTACCGAACGAACTTGGTTCTTTGGGCACCGAATGAAAACTTATATTATACTACCGAATGAACCATTGAAGTGCTGCATCTGTCCGCCGAATGAACTATTGTACCGAGTGAACATGTGTTTCATACTTCAAACTTTTTAAGTGAAATTCCATATTATATGCTTACTTGTTTACATCCTTTGTTCTAACACTATGCTTTTCCGGTGTTGTAGATAATGTCTCGCAAAGTAGAAACTCGATCAGACAAGAAGAGATCCGGGGGTGAAGGAGAGTCCTCGGCCGTGCCCCCAGCTCAATCAGGATCGGAGCGTCATGGGCCCGCCCCAAGGTCATTAGTGGATGGATATGGTCCCCAGGAGCTGCTGGATTCCCCGCCTGACTGCTTTCCTAGCTCTCTCAAGGAGGAGCAGCTCGATGTTATATCTCGTTCCTTTGGGATCGATAGAGCCCTCATGCTGCTGCCGGGCCCAGGAGTCATGCCATACAATCCTCCCGAAGGATACTTTGCTTATAGTAGGTACCATTGTATGTGTGGTGCTATCCCGCCTCTCAATGCTTGGGTAGTCAGCTTCCTCACGTATCTAAAGGTGGCCCCATTCCAGCTTCAGCCCAACTCTTATGCCATACTGGTGAGCCTTTTCGTTATTTTTCGGAGGAAGTATGGTCGTGCTCCCTCCAACCGGGAGATCCGGTATTTGTATAATTTAAGGGGCTATAAGAAGGGGTCCCCATATATTAGCTTGGAGTCAGCTGTGACCTTCAAGCCGGTCTTGGACCTGTACTCTAAATTCAGCATGTTCAAGAAAGAGTGGTTCTTTGTTAGGGACGACTCCGTCTCAATCCGGCGCTTTACCTCTGGATTTAAGTTGATGCTTTTACTTATAATTTCTATTCCGATTGCGATGCTTCTTCTCATACTTTCTCATTTTTGCTAGCGACAGGTGGCTTTCCGGTTGTGGAGACTGACCGCCTGGTTTAGACGGCGGCTGAGATAGAAGCCATTCTTGGGAAATATAGATCATCTGCCTTCTTGATTAGAAATGCGATTCTTCTGGAATATAACTTAATCCTTCCGCAGCAGTCTGTAGTTAAGCTGAGGGAAACGGCGGAGGAGAGGGCGGCTGCTCAGACCAAGGAAGGTGTTACGGCAGAGAGTAGCAAGAGGAAACCTTTCACAAAACCTCCAGCTGTCGGAGGTAAGAAACTCAAGAAATCGGACGGTCCCTCCCCCAGCAATTGTCCACTTACCCGGGAGGAGGAAGACATAGAGGAGGAAAGAGGCGAGGGTGGAGATGGTCGGGATGGTGACAAAGGTGGCGATGGCATCGGGGCCCTACTTCCTGGGCAAGCGGGCAAGATTCAGGAGTGGACGGATGATGCGTTCCACCAGGCTTTTGAGGGGTTGGATGAGGATCCGGCTTTGGCAGAGAAGACCGGGAAGGCAGACAAGGCCGGGACTGGTGCAAGTGAGTCTTCTCCGACCATTCCAGCCAAGGTGGCTCCGACGACTCAAGGTGAACTCTTGACTCCTGCATGCTTCATTAATGATAGGGACTTAGGAATATTTTATGACCCGCTCTCGTCCTGGAATGAAATCCAGGACTTATTGCAGTATCCCACTCCTCCCCAGGGTTTGTACAACCACAGCTGTGTTTCTTTTCCTTTTTTAACTTGTAATTTACTGTGTTTCTCGAATCGTATAGTAATGTAAGATTGTGACACTTGTTCTTTATATCAGGAGCAGGCAAGACGTCCAAAGCTTCAGACCTCCGACACAGGCTTGAGCAATATAAACTTTCCAAAATTTCTGCTAAGCCGAAGCCCTCAACCCAACGCTCCGGGGATGTAGTCGGCTACCGTCCTCTTCTTGGGGTCATCGAAGAGGGTATTCAGCAGAGGAAGAGGAGTCATCCTTTATCCGAAACTTCGCCCGGTCCTCAGCCTCCGGCTCAGCCTATTCATGATATTACTGAGGAGGGTAGCGAGTTTGCACCTTCTCCGCACCCGTCCGGAAACCCTTCTGTTATTCATATCGACCGTCCCGACTTGGCCCGTAATCCATTTGCGGGTCATCCTGATCTGGATCCAAGTTCTCATGATATTACTTTTGACGAAGTCACTGGTGAACACCTTCTCCCCCGTAACCCCATGGTACGAGTACTTGATGAAGCCAAGTCCTTAGATCTCGATCTACTCACTACTCGTATAGTCACTATGGGAGACGAGGCCAAGGCTAATATTGATCGGGTGGCAGAGGAGACCAAGAAGCTGATGGGGCATCATGCTCGGCTGGTTAAGGCCGGAGAGGAGATTGGGAGCGCCAATATCCGACTTCGATTGGTGGTTTCGAATCAGGCCAAATAGCTTGCGGATCAGGCTATTCAGATTTCTCAGCATGAGGCTGCTACTAGGCGACTAAGGAAAACCATGGAAGAGGCCAGTCGGGCCGAATTGCGGAAAATGGAAGCTACTTGCAAAGAGCGGATTGACATGGCTATTGCCACGGTGGATGAGGTTCAGAGAGCGGATCTCGAGCAGGTGGAGGAATTGTCCGAGAAACTTGAGGCTGCAGAGCTTTCTCAAGCTAAGTTGAGGGAAGAGATGGAGGTGATGCGGAGGTCCCTTCAGGCTGATTGCTCGAGATACAGATTGGAGAGAGATGCTGCCGTCGAAAGGTTGTCGGCTTCCGATGCCCGGATGAGGGAGTTTGAGGAGAATGAGGGAATGATGGATGACATGCTCCAGGACATGTATTTCCGAACTTGGATGCAGGGCAATCTCTCTTGGATGGATGATTATCCCAGGGTCATGGCTAAGATCTATCTTCGGGCTTTGGAGGAGGCTAAGGCTGATGCAGATAAAGAGGGTGGAACGGTCTTCAGTATGGATGTGGTCACTGCCCAGTTCACCAAGGAGGAGAAAGTGGCGGTAAAGGAGGGTATGCGGTTGCTTGCTGCTGAGGAGGCAGGTGTGCAGGTAGAGGATGACGACCAGGATGGTCAAGAAGCAGGTGCTGGTAAGTCTCCCTTTCTAGTCTTTCCGTTAACTTGGTTACTTATCACTAATGAATCCTTTTATGACCGGACAGGCGGGCAACAGAGCAAGGACAAGACTTCGACGCAACCGGCTCCCTGATTAGACCTGGAAAATTCTTTTTGTAGGCTTGGCATTGTTGTATCTGTTAGTCTTAAGACAGTAGAGTAACTTCTAAGTTGTAATTCTTGCTACTTGTAATAATCAACATTATTCTTGACGTGTAATTTTTTAACTTAAGCTGATTTTGTCGTTTCTTGAATATTTGTTGCTATTTCGACATATCGTATGAGAAATGTAGCTATGTATATTCTTGTAATTAAATTGTGTTTGATGTTAGACTCTGGTTCTACACCATAATTTTATGACTTGCAATATTAGCGTGTGGTCTGAACAAATTATAGTCATGTATTTGTACATAAAAGAAGAAAATACCGCCTTTCATGTTTTAATCGTAGATGGCAGTCTTGAATATCTTGTAGGACCGAGCATGGAATGTAGTCGAATGTCCTGCCACTGTGAGTCCCTACACCCATTGGCGAGTATCTCCTACTCTGTATCATGTACTTTAGGGATTGTTATAGGGGATAGGAAAAAAAAGCTTTTTAAGTAAAATTGAAATACGTGAAATAGTAAAACTTCCAATCACGGAAGGCCTTCGATGTGCTTAAGTTCGTGGCAAACGGGTTTTGTAGTCACTTTCCCTAGCTGTGGGTCTTGGAGACATTTGTCACCCATCTTACGCCTCCGCGGGGAGTTAATTCTTTTTTACCACAGCCGCACTTAAGACACATCGGAGCCGAGATCGCGCACAGTAACTACCCGGGCCATTATGGCCCGTAATCGTGGGTATTATTCGATTTAATGTGGCCGGCTAGCGTGGGTGCCGATCGTCAACTGTGAACTGCCCCTGGCTGGCCACACCTTATGTTGGGGCTTATAGTCGGTTCACAGTTGCCGGCGAGCCTAACGCCATAATGAGCTGCCTCGGCTATAGTCGGCCTTCTCGGTGGCTTATAATCGGCTCATTACAGTTGGCTTTAAGGGCCGTCGCGAGCAATGAGTTAACCCGCAGCAGAGGGATGCTGGAGCAAAAGTGTCTCATTGGCGAGGGCATAGATTCGCATAGTACCTGTTAGGTCTTGTCCAGGTGAAGTTGTGTTGTGGAGTGCTTTGAATAGAAATGCTGTATACTCAGGATTTTGTTCAACAGAAAAGGATAAAGTTAACAAGCAGCCAAGATACAAAGGAATAAAAAAAAGAGACAAGGTTTTTTAAAGTGGTTCGGCACGAAAAGGCCTACGTCCACTGATTCTCTTTGTTAATTCACTTCATATGGGCAATACAAGTTAAGAAAAGTATCGACGGAGGTGTTGGATGTTCCATGCCCTCTGGAACACCTCTTCGTCCACTGTTGACAAAATATAGGCTCCGTTGTGGAGATCTTTATGAATTACATATGGTCCATCCCAGATTGGGTCTAGTGCTCCGGGGCGAGGGAAGATTCGCTTGAGGACAAGATCCCCTTCTTGCAAGGTACGATGCTTGACTTTGGAGTTGTATTGTGCTGCCACTTTTTGCTTGTGGGCTGCTGTTTTGAGGATTGCATCGTTTCTTCTCTCCTCGATTAGATCCAAAGACATGTGAAGGAGTTCTTCGTTCTCTTCTGGGTTATAGTGGATCCGACGATGGGAAGGCACAATAGTTTCAACTGGGAGCATAGCCTCCGATCCGTATGCCAAAGAGAAAGGAGTGTGCCCTGTCGATGTTCTGAAAGATGTGCGATAGGCCCATAGTGCCGTAGGAAGTTCATCCACCCAAGCGCCCTTTGACTTTTCGAGCTTCTTTTTGATTAGAGTTTTCAGAATTTTGTTGACCGCTTCGACTTGTCTGTTTGCCTGGGGATATGCTACGGATGAGAAGCTTTTATGAATTCTGTGTTCTTGGCACCAGTTGGCGAATTCCTCGCTGTCAAATTGAAGTCCATTGTCTGATATGATTTTGAGTGGGACTCCGTACCTGCATAGAACATTTTTGATCAAGAAGTTAATAACTTTTGCTGAAGATACTTTATTTAGAGGTTCCGCTTTCACCCATTTGGTGAAATAATCAACTGCCACTATAGCATATTTGGCCCCGCCTCGGCCCATTGGTAGCTCGCCGATTAAGTCAATTCCCCATATCGCGAAGGGCCAAGGGCTGGTCATCTGAGTAATCTCGGTTGTTGGTAGCCGAGGGATCTTAGCAAATTTTTGGCATCTGTCACACTTCTTGACGAAATCTAAGGCGTCCTTGCTTAAGGTTGGCCAGAAATATCCGTATCGGAGTATCTTTTTTGCTAATGTTTGCCCCCCGGTGTGATCTCCACAGCTCCCCTGATGGGTGTTGGATAAGATTTCCTTGGCTTCCCTTCCGGCGACACACCTTAATAATGGATTAGAGAAACCGCGCCGATAGAGGATGTCTTCTTGTATTGTATAGCGGGACGCTTTCCTCAAGATTTTCTTGACTTCATTACGCCTGTTGGGTAGTGTGCCACCTTGTAGGTAGTCTCGGATGGGAGTCATCCAAGTTGCTTCTTCGGCTGCGGCTATCAGATTCACTTGCTCAAAACTCGGGACTGTTTGCTTTGAGATGGTTACTGCCCCGAAGATGGCGATGTCTCTCATACTCGCTTGCTTTGCCAATTCGTCGGCCTCTTGGTTCTCTTCCCGAGGGATGTGTTTGACTAAGTACTGATCCAATCGGCTGAGAAGCAACTTGGTCTTCTTTAGATATGCTATGAGTCGTTCCTCTCGAGCTTGGAATTCTCCTAGTATTTGATTAACAATAAGTTGAGAATCGCTGTGAAGACACAAAGAATTGGCTCCGATTTCTATGGCAATTTCTAGTCCAGCTATCACTGCTTCATATTCTGCATCGTTGTTGGTGGCAGCGAACTCCAACCTTATAGCATAGTGCAGTTTATTTCCCCTGGGAGTGATTATTACCACACCTGCCCCCGAGCCTTGTTCGTTAGACGCACCGTCCACAAAGAGACTCCACTTGATATCTTCCGTTATTTCCAGTTGCTCCTTATCCTCGTTGGTAGTGAATTCTGCAATGAAATCAGCCATGGCTTGTCCCTTGATGGCGGTGCGAGGGTGATAGGTGATATCATATTGACTCAGCTCAATACACCATTTAAGTAGTCGCCCGGAAGTGTCGGGACGATGGAGTACCTGCCTCAGTGGTTGATCGGTCAGAACTTTGATGGAATGGGATTGGAAGTAGTGACGTAGTTTTCGTGAAGTAATTAGTAAACAGTATGCTAACTTTTCAAGTTTAGGATATCTGACTTCTGCCCCAGTAAACCTTTTACTGACGAAGTAAACTGGTCGTTGCGTGCGGTTGTCTTCCCTTACCAAGGCAGCGCTTAGAGCGTGAGATGACACAGCAAGGTATAGGTATAATTCTTCGCCTTCGCTTGGGGTCGAGAGTACCGGTGGTTTCTGGAGGTGTTCGATTAGGTTAAGGAAAGCGGTTAAGCATTCGTCCGTCCATTCGAACTTTCCTTTATCTTTCTTTAGAGCTTCGAAAAAGGGGACTGTAACGACCTAGGCTTTTTCTCCACAGAAAGTCGTATCATTAATAAGAAAGAAAGGGGTAGAAAATAGAAAAGAAGAGAAGAAAGAAAGAAACAACAACAACGATCTCACAGCGGAACGAATAAATTATATTAATAACATATACATTTACATAGTATACAACACTTTACAGAGTTACACAACATATACATCACTTACTAGACAGTTATAACATCTGTCTAGACATTACAACTCAATACACTACAGAGATACAGACACAGCGGAACTACTATATATATCTACAACGCTGAAGCCTCCTGCTCCATTGCTCCTCCACAATTCGTCAAAGCTAAACCTGAATCCCTTGGCTACTCGTAAAAATTTGAGTACCCAAGAGTTTATAAAACAGAAATAAACAACTTGGGTCAGACATGGGTCTGGTGTGAGTAACAGGTTAAACTTGCTTAACTTCAAAACCTTTAGAAAGAAAAGGTATCACGTAAGACTCCCCACAAATAAACATGGGTAAGTTTTTACCTTACGCTAACCAAAACATTTGATAGGAAATCCAGTTATATTATAATAGGGTCTAGGGTTTTCAAATAAATATGAAATAGCTGAAATTGTTACATTATTAAATTCCAGCATACTAGCCACAAAGTGGGTTATACAATCAAAACCGTAAGGGCACGTAGGAAGAATGGGTTTCCATACAATGGCAGGGCTACTGGGGTACCGCCCGTCACAGTACGTGGCCTAGATCACCGTACCGAGGAGTACGCCCGCTCCCCTGCAACACAAAGCCGGAACCATCCCTTACTGGATAATTCCGAACAAGATAACCCCGTAGTTGGCGCGACCAACCACACACTAAGCCGAATAAAAAGAAAAGGGACCTCTAGACAGGGATCTATCTTGCCCTCAGTGGGTGCTACCCACGAAGCCTTGCTGCACCTCCCCTGTTTTAGCCATTCCCTGTTGATGAGGCTTGAGGTTACGATTACCTTTAATCAGAACATATCACTTAGAATGCTCATCGTCCGCCTGGCGATGTGCTGAAAGCATTCAATCCATACAAGTTCGTTCCGGGTTCGAACGAAACCGAAGGCATTATCTCGTTACACTCGTTTTGGAATCACCCTCAGAGTTAACGACAATAACCCTTGCACTCTGAATCTTCATCTTCACTTGAGATTCACGACCTATCGTAAATTTGGATCGATGTGGTATTCGGGTCTCCAGACCTGGAATCCCGGTATACGGAAACCCGATCCCGGTCTCATCGAAATCCAAAACGTATCTTTTAAGGCCAAGTTGTTTTTAAAGTTAAAACAATTCAATTATACTATCTATTTACACACAGATAGATAATTCACAGATTCACAATAGATAATCAACATTATCATTAAAAGCAGATAATCCATATCATCAGCATTATGCAACCAAAGCATCCAAATCATACAGTATCAATTATCTCATCTCTGAGATCTCAAACCATTCAAGGTAAATCAATATCATTCAATATCCTTAAGAAATGATTTATTAATCACCTTTTATAGTTAATTTAAAATGAATTAAATTAAATACTTCATCTCTAATTAATTTAAAGTAAATTAAATTAATTACTTCCATCATTAACAATCTTGCTTAAATCACTATTAATTAATTATCAATTAATTAATCCACCCTTATCCAATTATTCATTTTAATTAATCATCCTTGATTAATTACATTTAATTACATTCAAGTAATTATCACTTAAATTAATTTCACAAATTAATTATTCTTAACTACTTACAGTAATTAACCTTTAATTACTACATTTATTAATTAACTATAATTAATTATCTTACTCCTTAATTAATTACATTAATTAATCACTTCCTTTATTAATTATCCCTAAATTAATCAATTCTTAATTATATCATCAATTATTAACTAATGATCCTTAATTACATTTTAATTAATTACTTTATTTAAATTAATTAAACCATAATTATTAATCACTATTGATTAATCACATTCAGTAATTAACTATCCTTAATTACTTCTTAAAATAAATTAATTATTCCTTAATTAATTTCTTAATTAATCTCTTGATTAATTCCATTAAGTAATTAACTACCCTTAATTACTCTATTTATTACATCAGTAATTATCCATTAATTACTTTCCTAAGTAATTATACCTCATTAAATTACATTAAGTAATTATACAAATCATTAAATGATTATCTTAAATTAATTAAATCGAATTAATTAACTTAACTAATCAATTTAAACTCAATTAATTACAATGAGTAATTAATTTATTAATTACTTCCATTAAGTAAAACAATTCACAAATGATTAACCTTAATTAATCTATTTAATTAATAAAATTAATCACATTAATTAATTATTTAATAAACCTTAGTTAATGATATATATTAACTATTCTTTAATTATTTTTCTTAAATAATTAAACTTTAATTAACCATTATTGATTACAATTTAATTAATTCCAATTACCAATAAATTAATCTTTCATTTCTTAATTAATTAAGTACCTAACAATAACTTAATTAATCCTTAATTACTTAAATAATTTATTCCTAACTATTAATTAACAATCTTAACTTATCAATTAATAATTCTTAATTTCAAATTAATTACCCTTTAATTAATTTAATTAAGTCCTAATTAATCAATTTAAACCCTTAATTATTAAATTTATTAATCCAAATCATAATTTAATTAAATTGATTAATTAACTTTTAATTTCTTTAATAATTTATTTTATCCTAATTTATTAAATCTCAATTATCTTTAAGATAACACTTTATTCCTATTAATGATTTAAAATATCATTAATAAAGTATTTAAACCAATTTACCTTTAAATTTAATTTAAAATTTTAAAAACTGGAAACAGGTCTCTGTTAAAACCTGTTATACTTAATTAACTCGAGACACTCCCTCAAAACCCTGAGAGCTACTTCGAGTCTCCACCCAAAATTCACGAGTCTTCCTTCGAGTTGCCCTTCTTCCCCAAAACATACAGATACCCAGACATATACGTGCACGTGCACAGTCAAATAACGATGCTCCGACCATCAATGTTGATCTCTCCACATCGGCGATCAACCTCACATATGATTCCGACCATTAGAACATCAACTCCAACTCGAAATCGAATTCGAGATGCCTTCTTCATACCTGGAAACAGAACCCACTGCTCTCGATCAAAACCTGGCAACGCCTAGATCTCCAAACGCCGATCACCAGAAAAGTTGCTACTCCGGCCACGACCTCGCCTACGACCAACCTTCCATCTCCCAAAATATCTCTGCACTCGATCAATTGTGGAAGTCGAACCAATCCAAAGCCTTTATCCTAGACAAACTAGGGCTACAGACCAAATTTCCCCATCACCATCTCCACAGTGAACTACACCATCATTAGATAATTTTCTAGTCATCACTGACCATTCCTCTAACTCCAGAAGAAAATTCGATCCCTCCGATCATTTAGATCAACAGAAACAAACCAAAATGCACATTCCAGACAACTCTGAACTGCTCTCAAATTTTAATACTAGAATTTGTGATTTTATTTTTAAAAATCGTGATTTTGTTTAGTGATTAGATTCATAACTCTGAATACATGAATTTACTAAGTTTAAATTTTTACTTAGCATAAATATTCCAGTACTTATGGTTTCCAGAGCAAATGAATATTATTTTGACTTGATTTAAAACTCTAAACTAAAGTTGAAATGAAACAAACCACCTTTGTTTTAAATCTTAAATCTTAATAAAGATCGAATCAAGTGATGATGTATTATTTACTATATTCTTAATTATAAGAACAAGAACAGACAAGAAACAGATATACATCTAACACAGATATATGCATACATATACACACAGAAGATTCACCCATACATATACATGCAGAGCATATTCATTCCAGAAATCAACATGCAGATAGATCATCAAAACTTATGCATTTTAAAAATAATGTTACTCACCAGATTTTTGAAGAACAGAGCCTCCAGGTTCAATTTGAAAACCCTTTTGAACACTTTGAACTCTTTTAAAACCGAAACTCTTTTTCTTTAAAACTTTAATGCTGAAATGCCTTATCAACCAGAAATGCTTTTGCTCTAGTTTAAATTTTATACTTGATTTGAAGATGCAAGCTACAGATATGCTTGAAACAGAGACTACTCGATTCCAGGCTTGAAGAAACTCAGGCTTTGATTACTTGCTTTAGTTTTAGTTTTTGAGCTTTGCAACTTGGTTACAGATTTGCTTTCAAAACAGAGAAGATTGATCTCTGCTTTGATTCCAGGTTTGAAAAGAATTTGCAGGCTTTTGATTTGGAAAATGGATTACAGGTTTTGATTTACAGATCGAAGAATGTATTACAGGCTTTGTTTTCTGGTTTTGAGGAGTGTTTTGATTATAAATTGTTTTTGAGAAGTTTGTTTGAGGAAGTTTGATTTGTACAGGCTGAACACCATTTTCTCAAGATTTGAAAAGAGAAAATGGGAAAAAAATGAAGATGAAGTAACATATGTATAAATGCTGAAATAATTTAAATAAAAATAAAAGAAAAATTAAATTAAAGGTGACACTTGTCATATACATTAGCTATTTAATTTACACATGTTTTATCAAGCCTTAATATGGTGACATTTGTCTTTTAAGTATTTAATACATATTTTTATTTATTTTTAAATGTAAATAATAGTTTTTATACTTTATTTAAATGTATATATTTGAATTTCTTTTAAAGAAAATGTTATAACAAAATATATATAAATGAAAACTTATCCAAATATTTTAAAATTGTTTATTCTTTTGAATTTCAAAATTTAATTCAAATTCAAATTAAATTTAAAAATCCAATTTTAAAATCAAGTTATATATATGCATATATAACTACCATTTAAAATAACAATTCTATTTTATTAAAGTCTATTTATATTTATAAAAACAAAGTATTATAATTATTATTTGAAAATATCAAATTTGACAATTTTAAATAATTTATAAAAGAGATTATAAATTACTTCTATTATTCAATGAATTAATACCATATGTAAATTGTATTTAAACTTCTATTTTTAATACATACAAATCTAGTAATATTTAAAAAGAAATAAACAAACCTTTTATTTAAATTTGAACTTAAGCTAAATTCTATTTTTAAACAATTAAACATTTATATTATGTATTTTAAAACTATATAGTTATTTATTAAATATCTTTGGAAAGCTTAATATTAATTTAAATCATAATTTCCAAATTACCAAATATATATATTAGAAATTTGAAAACATAATTTCATTTGTTAAATTCAAACCAACTCATCTATTTACAATATATACAATTATACATATATATATTACAAATAGAAAATATTTTATTAAACTTTTAAAAGATAAATCACTAATTAAATATTTTATTTAATTAGATTATTAAATTAATTCAAATTTTATTAACAAATTATCAAATCAATTTAATTTCCAATGCAGATTATTAAATTGATACTGTCCAAATTCCCGGGATATCACATTCCTCCCCCCTTAAAATAATTTCGTCCCCGAAATTTAAACAAAGGTAATTTAATAATCTATTCAATATTTAACAAGCATATATTATCAACCATATGCTAACAACCATAGCAAACAATCATCCAATCAAACAATTCTAATTATCCAGACAAAATTCTGGATAAAATTTCCTCGAGTTTCCCCAAGTATATATATATATACCGGGACACTCGTTCTACAAACAATCTAAATTACGAAGCTACAGAGCTTCTACTCATCTAGATCTACAGAACTAAACAAGATATCAGACTACAGACGAGTCTGACTCAACTACCAAATTCTCCAGAACTGCTGGTTTCAAAACCAAGAACACCAACTCTACTCCTCAAACATCAGAAGACTGAACTAACTTCTCCTATCCAGAGATGCATTCCCAAACTGCTTCTGCTGCACAACTCTGATCTGAAGTAGATAAGAATACTGATGAAGAACACAACCCAGACTGGATAACCCATCCCAGAAATAAGGTCCAACAGATCCATAAAGAAAACTCAGATACTCCATCAAAACCTGAGCTGCTTCACCAAACTCTATCTCTAGGAATCATCCTTCAACTTGGCTGATCCACCGGTATCACTTCTGGAATTCTAGTCGATAAGAAAACTCAATCTCCAGATGCGGACCAACTTCTGACTCCTCTGAAGACATCCAGAAAAACTCTGACAACACAAGAGAACACTCAGACAATCGCAAGTCACTTTTGCGATCAACTCATCCTAATTCCAAACAGACTGTTCTCTCTTTACCAATCAGAACAGCTTACACTTATTTATCCAATTTATCGAAGAAATGGATCCACTCTGCTGCTTCTGATCTTCATCTTCAGAAAAAAAACTGCTCAGCCAGAAAAACTTCCTACCAATGCATAGAACACTCCGAGCTGCACTGCTGACACTGTTGCCAAGGACTTCCTATTCCAAAGATCTTCGAGAAATTCGAACTCCAAACCAAACAGAAACACCATGCTGAACTCAGACACAATACCAAAGCATACACACTTCCTTAATCTTGTTCCAAAGAAAACATCTTCAGGAACATCCATCGTCACTGTATCTCATCATACAGCTACTATTACCTGAGGTATCAAGATACCATCACTCACTTCTGCCTCATCGACAGATCCAACTCTACTCATCCACACTTCAAAGATAAACTCCGAACCTTTAAAAGGTTTCCTTCAGAGATCGATGAAATCCTTTACCATAGCAAAGCTTACTCGAGACGGTATTGGGTCTACAGTCTCGACAGATACACTTCCAATCTCAACACTCAGACTCCTAATCCTAGATGATAAATTATTATCATCTCAACCAATCATTACAAATACCATATACATTTAAAATGATACTTTTTATATAGAAATTATTTCTGGGTAAAATTATTTCATTTACCTCTTTAAAACAATATTGTGTCCGTTGGCCTGGTTCAAGTGTTTAGAGATCCCTATCAATAACGTTAGCTACTCGTATTGACCAGAATCCATATACCACTCAACCGATCAATTAACACAATATAAAACCATTTTATATAACTAACAAATACGCGCTCTCGAATATATATATATACACACTCAGACTCAAACAGGTTGCTGCAGATCCTGTCTCTAATGAACAATCCTTCCGAACCTAGGTATTCACTCAACCTAGTGTTCTGATATTCACTTAACCAAAAGCTTAGGCATTCGCTCAACCTATGCTCTGATACCACTGTAACGACCTAGGCTTTTTCTCCACAGAAAGTCGTATCATTAATAAGAAAGAAAGGGGTAGAAAATAGAAAAGAAGAGAAGAAAGAAAGAAACAACAACAACGATCTCACAGCGGAACGAATAAATTATATTAATAACATATACATTTACATAGTATACAACACTTTACAGAGTTACACAACATATACATCACTTACTAGACAGTTATAACATCTGTCTAGACATTACAACTCAATACACTACAGAGATACAGACACAGCGGAACTACTATATATATCTACAACGCTGAAGCCTCCTGCTCCATTGCTCCTCCACAATTCGTCAAAGCTAAACCTGAATCCCTTGGCTACTCGTAAAAATTTGAGTACCCAAGAGTTTATAAAACAGAAATAAACAACTTGGGTCAGACATGGGTCTGGTGTGAGTAACAGGTTAAACTTGCTTAACTTCAAAACCTTTAGAAAGAAAAGGTATCACGTAAGACTCCCCACAAATAAACATGGGTAAGTTTTTACCTTACGCTAACCAAAACATTTGATAGGAAATCCAGTTATATTATAATAGGGTCTAGGGTTTTCAAATAAATATGAAATAGCTGAAATTGTTACATTATTAAATTCCAGCATACTAGCCACAAAGTGGGTTATACAATCAAAACCGTAAGGGCACGTAGGAAGAATGGGTTTCCATACAATGGCAGGGCTACTGGGGTACCGCCCGTCATAGTACGTGGCCTAGATCACCGTACCGAGGAGTACGCCCGCTCCCCTGCAACACAAAGCCGGAACCATCCCTTACTGGATAATTCCGAACAAGATAACCCCGTAGTTGGCGCGACCAACCACACACTAAGCCGAATAAAAAGAAAAGGGACCTCTAGACAGGGATCTATCTTGCTCTCAATGGGTGCTACCCACGAAGCCTTGCTGCACCTCCCCTGTTTTAGCCATTCCCGGTTGATGAGGCTTGAGGTTACGATTACCTTTAATCAGAACATATCACTTAGAATGCTCATCGTCCGCCTGACGATGTGCTGAAAGCATTCAATCCATACAAGTTCGTTCCGGGTTCGAACGAAACCGAAGGCATTATCTCGTTACACTCGTTTTGGAATCACCCTCAGAGTTAACGACAATAACCCTTGCACTCTGAATCTTCATCTTCACTTGAGATTCACGACCTATCGTAAATTTGGATCGATGTGGTATTCGGGTCTCCAGACCTGGAATCCCGGTATACGGAAACCCGATCCCGGTCTCATCGAAATCCAAAACGTATCTTTTAAGGCCAAGTTGTTTTTAAAGTTAAAACAATTCAATTATACTATCTATTTACACACAGATAGATAATTCACAGATTCACAATAAATAATCAACATTATCATTAAAAGCAGATAATCCATATCATCAGCATTATGCAACCAAAGCATCCAAATCATACAGTATCAATTATCTCATCTCTGAGATCTCAAACCATTCAAGGTAAATCAATATCATTCAATATCCTTAAGAAATGATTTATTAATCACCTTTTATAGTTAATTTAAAATGAATTAAATTAAATACTTCATCTCTAATTAATTTAAAGTAAATTAAATTAATTACTTCCATCATTAACAATCTTGCTTAAATCACTATTAATTAATTATCAATTAATTAATCCACCCTTATCCAATTATTCATTTTAATTAATCATCCTTGATTAATTACATTTAATTACATTCAAGTAATTATCACTTAAATTAATTTCACAAATTAATTATTCTTAACTACTTATAGTAATTAACCTTTAATTACTACATTTATTAATTAACTATAATTAATTATCTTACTCCTTAATTAATTACATTAATTAATCACTTCCTTTATTAATTATCCCTAAATTAATCAATTCTTAATTATATCATCAATTATTAACTAATGATCCTTAATTACATTTTAATTAATTACTTTATTTAAATTAATTAAACCATAATTATTAATCACTATTGATTAATCACATTCAGTAATTAACTATCCTTAATTACTTCTTAAAATAAATTAATTATTCCTTAATTAATTTCTTAATTAATCTCTTGATTAATTCCATTAAGTAATTAACTACCCTTAATTACTCTATTTATTACATCAGTAATTATCCATTAATTACTTTCCTAAGTAATTATACCTCATTAAATTACATTAAGTAATTATACAAATCATTAAATGATTATCTTAAATTAATTAAACCGAATTAATTAACTTAACTAATCAATTTAAACTCAATTAATTACAATGAGTAATTAATTTATTAATTACTTCCATTAAGTAAAACAATTCACAAATGATTAACCTTAATTAATCTATTTAATTAATAAAATTAATCACATTAATTAATTATTTAATAAACCTTAGTTAATGATATATATTAACTATTCTTTAATTATTTTTCTTAAATAATTAAACTTTAATTAACCATTATTGATTACAATTTAATTAATTCCAATTACCAATAAATTAATCTTTCATTTCTTAATTAATTAAGTACCTAACAATAACTTAATTAATCCTTAATTACTTAAATAATTTATTCCTAACTATTAATTAACAATCTTAACTTATCAATTAATGATTCTTAATTTCAAATTAATTACCCTTTAATTAATTTAATTAAGTCCTAATTAATCAATTTAAACCCTTAATTATTAAATTTATTAATCCAAATCATAATTTAATTAAATTGATTAATTAACTTTTAATTTCTTTAATAATTTATTTTATCCTAATTTATTAAATCTCAATTATCTTTAAGATAACACTTTATTCCTATTAATGATTTAAAATATCATTAATAAAGTATTTAAACCAATTTACCTTTAAATTTAATTTAAAATTTTAAAAACTGGAAACAGGTCTTTGTTAAAACCTGTTATACTTAATTAACTCGAGACACTCCCTCAAAACCACGAGAGCTACTTCGAGTCTCCACCCAAAATTCACGAGTCTTCCTTCGAGTTGCCCTTCTTCCCCAAAACATACAGATACCCAGACATATACGTGCACGTGCACAGTCAAATAACGACGCTCCGACCATCAACGTTGATCTCTCCACATCGGCGATCAACCTCACATATGATTCCGACCATCAGAACATCAACTCCAACTCGAAATCGAATTCGAGATGCCTTCTTCATACCTGGAAACAGAACCCACTGCTCTCGATCAAAACCTGGCAACGCCTAGATCTCCAAACGCCGATCACCAGAAAAGTTGCTACTCCGGCCACGACCTCGCCTACGACCAACCTTCCATCTCCCAAAATATCTCTGCACTCGATCAATTGTGGAAGTCGAACCAATCCAAAGCCTTTATCCCAGACAAACTAGGGCTACAGACCAAATTTCCCCATCACCATCTCCACAGTGAACTACACCATCATCAGATAATTTTCTAGTCATCACTGACCATTCCTCTAACTCCAGAAGAAAATTCGATCCCTCCGATCATTTAGATCAACAGAAACAAACCAAAATGCACATTCCAGACAACTCTGAACTGCTCTCAAATTTTAATACTAGAATTTGTGATTTTATTTTTAAAAATCGTGATTTTGTTTAGTGATTAGATTCATAACTCTGAATACATGAATTTACTAAGTTTAAATTTTTACTTAGCATAAATATTCCAGTACTTATGGTTTCCAGAGCAAATGAATATTATTTTGACTTGATTTAAAACTCTAAACTAAAGTTGAAATGAAACAAACCACCTTTGTTTTAAATCTTAAATCTTAATAAAGATCGAATCAAGTGATGATGTATTATTTACTATATTCTTAATTATAAGAACAAGAACATACAAGAAACAGATATACATCTAACACAGATATATGCATACATATACACACAGAAGATTCACCCATACATATACATGCAGAGCATATTCATTCCAGAAATCAACATGCAGATAGATCATCAAAACTTATGCATTTTAAAAATAATGTTACTCACCAGATTTTTGAAGAACAGAGCCTCCAGGTTCAATTTGAAAACCCTTTTGAACACTTTGAACTCTTTTAAAACCGAAACTCTTTTTCTTTAAAACTTTAATGCTGAAATGCCTTATCAACCAGAAATGCTTTTGCTCTAGTTTAAATTTTATACTTGATTTGAAGATGCAAGCTACAGATATGCTTGAAACAGAGACTACTCGATTCCAGGCTTGAAGAAACTCAGGCTTTGATTACTTGCTTTAGTTTTAGTTTTTGAGCTTTGCAACTTGGTTACAGATTTGCTTTCAAAACAGAGAAGATTGATCTCTGCTTTGATTCCAGGTTTGAAAAGAATTTGCAGGCTTTTGATTTGGAAAATGGATTACAGGTTTTGATTTACAGATCGAAGAATGTATTACAGGCTTTGTTTTCTGGTTTTGAGGAGTGTTTTGATTATAAATTGTTTTTGAGAAGTTTGTTTGAGGAAGTTTGATTTGTACAGGCTGAACACCATTTTCTCAAGATTTGAAAAGAGAAAATGGGAAAAAAATGAAGATGAAGTAACATATGTATAAATGCTGAAATAATTTAAATAAAAATAAAAGAAAAATTAAATTAAAGGTGACACTTGTCATATACATTAGCTATTTAATTTACACATGTTTTATCAAGCCTTAATATGGTGACATTTGTCTTTTAAGTATTTAATACATATTTTTATTTATTTTTAAATGTAAATAATAGTTTTTATACTTTATTTAAATGTATATATTTGAATTTCTTTTAAAGAAAATGTTATAACAAAATATATATAAATGAAAACTTATCCAAATATTTTAAAATTGTTTATTCTTTTGAATTTCAACATTTAATTCAAATTCAAATTAAATTTAAAAATCCAATTTTAAAATCAAGTTATATATATGCATATATAACTACCATTTAAAATAACAATTCTATTTTATTAAAGTCTATTTATATTTATAAAAACAAAGTATTATAATTATTATTTGAAAATATCAAATTTGACAATTTTAAATAATTTATAAAAGAGATTATAAATTACTTCTATTATTCAATGAATTAATACCATATGTAAATTGTATTTAAACTTCTATTTTTAATACATACAAATCTAGTAATATTTAAAAAGAAATAAACAAACCTTTTATTTAAATTTGAACTTAAGCTAAATTCTATTTTTAAACAATTAAACATTTATATTATGTATTTTAAAACTATATAGTTATTTATTAAATATCTTTGGAAAGCTTAATATTAATTTAAATCATAATTTCCAAATTACCAAATATATATATTAGAAATTTGAAAACATAATTTCATTTGTTAAATTCAAACCAACTCATCTATTTACAATATATACAATTATACATATATATTATAAATAGAAAATATTTTATTAAACTTTTAAAAGATAAATCACTAATTAAATATTTTATTTAATTAGATTATTAAATTAATTGAAATTTTATTAACAAATTATCAAATCAATTCAATTTCCAATGTAGATTATTAAATTGATACTGTCCAAATTCCCGGGATATCACAGGGACGCACTTGTCCGTTGCTTTGGAGATGAATCGGCTTAGGGCGGCCACTTTTCCATTTAGGCTTTGCATTTCCTTTCGGGTGGAAGGTATCTTGATGTCCCTTAATGCTCGGACTTGTTCAGGGTTTGCTTCAATCCCTCGGGCATGGACGATGAACCCTAAGAATTTTCCCGATGACACTCCGAAGGAGCACTTTAGTGGATTCAACTTCATTCCATACTGTCGAAGTACCTGGAACATTTCGCCTAGGTGGCTCACGTGATCTTTGGCTTTCCGTGATTTCACTAGCATGTCATCTACATATACTTCCATTGTTCGTCCTATTAGCCCTGCAAACATCTTGTTGACGAGGCGCTGGTAGGTGGCTCCTGCATTTTTAAGTCCGAAGGGCATCACTTTGTAGCAATATAAACCCCGGTCGGTGATGAAACTAGTGTGGTCTTGGTCGGGAGCATGCATAGGAATTTGGTTATATCCTGAGTATGCATCCATAAAAGATAGGAGTTCGTGCCCGGCTGTGCTGTCTACAAGTTGGTCGATTCTGGGAAGCGGGAAGCAATCCTTTGGGCAGGCGTCGTTTAGGTTGGAGAAGTCAATGCAGGTCCGCCACTTCTCATTAGCTTTCTTTACTAGTACCGGGTTGGCGATCCATTCTAGGTAAATAGCTTCTCGTATGAAGTCATTGGCGAGTAGATTCTTTACTTCTTCATCGAGGGCTGCTGATCGCTCTGCCCCCATACTTCTCTTTTTTTGTTTTACAGGCGCCTTGGTAGGATCAATGTTTAATACGTGGCATGCTATGTCGGGGGAGATTCCGGTCATGTCAGCGTGTGACCAAGCGAATACATCCAAGTTGTGGTGGAGAAAATCAATGAGTTGTTCCTTCAATTCAGCTTTCAGCTGGGACCCAATTTTCAGTAGCCTACTTGAGTCGTGCTTGTCTACAGATATAAACTCCATAGCCTCTGCAGGCTCGGTGGTGGCCTCCTCCTCTTTGTCCCTAGGGTCTAATTCGTTGAAAGGGTCGCTGGTGTATCGAAGAGGAGGGGCTTTCTTTAGTTGCTATGCTTCAAGGTTTTTTGTGCAGAGGGCAATCTCTACACCTTTCCCTTTATCTTTCTTGTGGTTGTTGCGAAGTTCGGTTACATAGCAGTCTCGTGCAATATCCTGGTCTCCTTCCACTTCCCCTACCCCATTGTCTGTTGGAAATTTCATTTTCAGGCACCATGGGGCTAGGACAATCTGGAAGTCAGACAAGGCTGGTCTTCCTAAGAAGGCGTTGTAGGCCGAATGGTTTTCTACTAGCACAAACGTTTGTTTCCTTACAACGGAGCGGGGATGGCTTCCAATCTCAACAAAGAGGTCCAGCTGCCCGAGGGGCATCTTCGCATCTCCAGTGAAACCGTGTAGTGGTTTATCGCAGGGAGATACATCCTTCATTGATAGCTTCATTTTGTCGAACGCGTGTTTGAACAGGATATTTACAGAGCTTCCAGTGTCTACCAGGATTCGGTAAACTTCGGTGGGACCGAGTCGGGCAGAGATAACCATGGGATCCATGTGAGGGTACTGTCTTCCTTCTAGGTCGCGTTTACTGAATGTGATGTCATCACTTTCTTTCCGCTTTGGGTGGCGCTCTTCTATAACCGTATTGACACAGTCTCTATTGTCTCTAAGCGACTTCCCATATCTTTCCATCTCTCTCCAACTTCTGTCTGCGATGTGCGGACCTCCTGAGATGTTATGGACCACTATCTTCTCTTGACTAGAGCTGCTAGCGTTGCGGTTTCCTCTGTCGGTCCCTGGTGAGGGTAGCCTTGGGTTTTCATTGGCAGGAGCTGGAGTCCTGTCTTGACTTTTTACATAACGCTCCAGTTTCTTCCTTTTGATGTGTTCCTCAATCAGATCTCGGAGATGATGGCATTCGTTGGTATCATGTCCGTGAGATTCGTGGAAGCGGCAGAATTTTCCAGACTTCTGTGCGTTATCTGATTCCTTCTTGTATGGTGGGCGTTTGTATCTAACTTCGCCTTGGGTGGCAAGGAAGATATTTTCGACGGTCTCGTTCAAAGGGGTGTAAGTGTCGAATCTTGGTCCTGGCCGATATAGGCGCTTTTCTACCTTCTTGCCCCCAGCATTGTCTCTGGAATCATTTCTTCGAACGTCCCTCGCCACAGCAGGGACGTTGCCATGGGTCGTCTTACTTTGCTGTCCTGACTGCCCCTCAATGGCAGCATCCTCAAGCCTCATGTATTTCCCAGCTTCATGGAAGAAATCGGGTAAAGTAGCTGGTTTTTCTTTTGTCAATCTTCTAGCAAATTTAGTGTCCGGATGCACCCCACTGCAGAGGGCCATTAGGATAAGCTTCTCATCGGCATCTTGAACTGCGGCTGCTACGGCGTTGAATCTGGTTAGGTATTGCTGCAGCTTTTCTCCAGGTTTCTGTTTGACGCTGGATAAGGAATAAGCGACCTTAGGTTGCTCCACATGAATGCGGAACTGACTGATAAATTTTTCTTTCAACATTTCCCATGAGCTGATGGATCCTTGGGGTAGATGACAGAACCAGGAGGTAGCAAGATCTGCTAAGAAGAGCGGAAAGCATTTGCATAGTACTCCCTCTGTTGCTCCACTCATGAGCATATGCTGCGTGTACCTCTGTAAGTGTACAACGGGATCGGAGGTTCCTTTGTAGGGTTCCATTATTGGCATCTTCCATTCTCGGGGGGTGATAGCAATTTCGATATTGCGGGCGAAAGGGCTGGTTACCCTAGCGCCTATCCCTCGATCTCTTTGCTCCCATTGGACACACTCTCTGAATAAGCGTGCCATCCTTTCATCAGAACTTGGAGCAGATAGAAATGAGTTTGGTTCTGTTCTGTGGGATTGATTCCGTCCAGACAACCTGTAGGGATGGTATCGTCTATCATTCCTCATATTTTCCAGTGGCTGCCTTTGATCTTCTGGGAGCATGCTTGGGTCAGCTACAGTTGGCCCTTGCCTTGATCTTCCCCTGTTGGGTTCTGATCTAAGCACTTCCTCGGGTCCAACTTCGGGCTGAACTCTAGCTCGGCCCCGTTCACTGGTGTTTCTGTGGTTAGGCAGCATGACAGGCTCAGCTGCAGTTGACCTTCGCCCGGTACCTTCCCCGTTGGGTTCGGTACCAAACGTTTCCTTAGGCCTAACTTCGGGCTGTGCTCGGTCTCGGCTCCTACCACGGCTACTTCTGCCGTTAGCTCCTTCGAAGAAGGAGGATCTTTGCTGTCTCTGGGATCCTCCAGACTGGGACTCGCCCCATGATTCAGTGTTGCGGTTGGATTCTTCAGCGTCCCTTAAGCGTGACATGAGATGGTCCACCAAGGCTTCCTGCTGGGACGTGAAGCGGTTAGTTACTTCAACCACAACTCTGTCCAGATCTGCTCTAGTAATTGCTACAGGCTGTTCTATGGCAGGAGTAGTTGGGTTAGCCTGTTCTTCATTCGTTACTGTTGCTGGAGGAGGACGATTTGCTTGATTCGTGACATCTGGATCTGGGAGACTGCTGGATGCGATGTTTTTTCCTTTGTTAACATCTTTTCTCTGTTTGGGAGGCATGTTTTCCAAGTGGCGAACGATGCTGTTAGGAAAACTTGTTAAGCGGATGAAGCTGAAGCTTCGAGCCTTATTTCTCAGTGAAAGCACCAAAAATGTTTGCACAAAAAATGGACAAACACCTCAAAGTTGTGTGATTTAGTAGATCTTATGTTATTTTTAGTAATTTGAGCGACTTATGCAAATACGTAAAAAACAGGGACTAAACTGTAAAAAAGACACGCAGATTTATAGTGGTTCAGCCAGAATGTGCCTACGTCCACTTTATATGTTATTTCTCTTCTTTTTTTATGATTACAAGTACAAAGCTTTGATACGAGTAAAAGAAAGTTGTTTGAAGAGTTCCTTCCGTGCTTGAGCTCTCAAACTTGTCCCCATTGTTGTACCCCTGCCCCTCTATTTATAGAGTGAGGTTGGGAGCAGGGGTCTTGGATGTATATAGCTGCTGGTGGGCCTGGGCTGACGTGATCTGGCCTGGCACGTCTTGGTCCGGTAGCGTTTGGTCCGGTGGTAGGAGGTTCGTTCGGCAGTCTCGAAAGAGGGTTGGTTCGGCAGTCTCGAGAGAGAGTTGGTTCGGTGTGGAGATGATTCGGCAGGAGGTGGTTCGGTGGGAGTTGGGAAGGTTGGTTCGGTTGGTTCGGCAGGAGGTGGTTCGGGTGAGGTCTGCCGAATGGTGCCTGCCGAATGGGGTTGAGCGAGGTCTACCGAATGGTGCCTGCCGAATGGGGTCTGCCGAATGGGGCTGCCGAATGAGTCTGCCGAATGAAGCAAGTTTCTTGGTCTCCATGTCTTCTGGGTGAGAACACGCCCAACAGCTACCATGTTCAATAGCAGGTTACCACCACATTCCGTGGCAGGTAATACAACTAAAACCGTACAGGGCTCGTATTGTTTTGTTTGGATTTCCAACAAATGGTCAGGCTAAGGAACTTCCTATTCCACGAAAGAAACGCCTCTGGCGGGACGTTCCGAGAACCAACTGTTCTCTGCCAAACAAGGCCGGCAACCCCTTTTCCCAAGGGATAAAAGAAACCTCAGATATGCCACCCCCGGTCCTTTGGGACCTTTATCCGAGCGCTCGATAACCAACATCACACATCATAAAGAAAGTGTATCCACACGAGTAAGTATCTGGGCTCCATACCATGATACTACCCTTTTCCACAAGGAATGGTCATACCCTAGGGGAGCTACTCCTGAAACCTTGCCGCAACATTCCTGTTTCGACCATTACCGGGTTGTGAGGCTCGACGAAGTCTCGTCCACAAAGCTACGCTTTTTCAAAAAGCCACGCTTTGGGTCAACAGATGATCAACCTATGATCACAAAGATAAATGATCAAACAAAAGATCATATCACAAATGATCAAACATTGATCATCACACAGCAACACTCAGCATGCCACATTACCAAATTGGGATATATCGCTGATAAATTTCAACTACATAACCTCTGAGCTCGTACGTCTCAGAGAAGGGTGTTAAGCTAAGAGAATAAATTCTCCGCCACCAAACAGATATGTATTTGAAAGAAATCGGCTTTATATCTCAAAGTGTAATGTCAGACAAACAATCCATACAAGTCTGTTCCGGGATCGAACAGAACCGAAGGCACTTCTCACGAAGCCCTTGCAAATCCGGATAATTTCCAATCACGTCCGGACTTCCCGTCACTAAGGGTGATAAAACCTCTATATCGGGGATCAGCCGATGCAGAGTAACTCGACGGTAATCCTTCCGTTTTCAAAAATATCCGGTCTCCAACACCGGTCTTCAAATGCTATCCATATACGACGTATCACATATTCGGAATGGGTTATACGACCCAAAGGTCCTCTCCCGGCTAAACCGAATAGTGAGCGAAATATTTTAAAACATATGGATATGAGATTTCAATTAAGTCACAACTTATTAATTCAACTTCTTTTTAAATGGTTTCCATCGATTACCATTTCAAATCTTTTCAACAAAAAGATTTATTTTAAACAACCTTCAACGGTTTAAACAATTTCCACATTTAAATCTTTTTAAACAAAAGATTCATTCACAGATTTTCCAAATTAATTTCCATTTCAATTTGATTAACTCGTTAAACCTTTAAATCAAGATTTAACTTATAGCTTTCAAAACAATTCCATTTCGGATGGTTTAGATAAATCATTATTTTAAATCTGTTAGAAATAAACAGATTCAAGCCATAGCTTTCAAAAAAGAATTCATTTATAACTTGGAAAAACCATTTTTCAATTCAATCCTGAAATTCCCTTAATTAAACTGGAATTTCATTTCTTATCTGAAAGCTTTTATTCTTTTAAAACAACAGTTTCATTTCAGAAAATCTGATTCCTTCATACGAGTTAAATTCTTTGGGTTAAATCCAAATTCTCAAAATTACATTTTTAAATGGTTTAAATTTAGATAAACACATTTATAACATTTTCAATCCCTAGTTTCAATTCATAGGATTCAATTCCAAACTTGAATTCAAATTTAAATCAAATTATTTAAATTTCCAAAACTCGATTAAGTTATTCAAAATAACTTTTATCTTTGAAATTCCATTTCAAAAGCTTTTCACTTTAAACCCAAATTTCTAATTTTCAAAATCAATTGAAATTAAAATTTCAATTTCAAAAACATCAAATTTAAATTATCTGTGACTTAACCGATTTCCACGTGAAATCCATATTTGTGTGTGTAAAAGTGTAGTCCAGGGGTTTCACACACAATAGTGCAACATCATACAATCATCACAGATCAGAATACAGAAATAAAATTTGATAAGCGGTATTAACTATCCCGTTTATCGTTCATTCACAGATCACAGATATATATATCACAGATAAGTACATTACAGATCACAACATAAATAGGGTATATCACAAAGCATCATATATCAGGGATATCAAACAACCAAATCAATAGAACCCAAATATTCATAAGTAAGGTCAGTTAATTATCGAGTTAATTCAAATCATATTTATTACTTATGAATTCCATTATAATTATTAATTAGTTACCAATCAATTTGATTAATTACTCTTTAAATCATTGATTTTCCTTTAATTAATTTATCCTAATTATTTAATGTATTAAGTATTAACTGTAACTTAATTAGTTCTTATTTACAATTAATTAATTTCAATCATTTATTAGAAATTTAGTTTATGATTCATAAATACCAATTAATTATGCCTTAATTAATCAACTTTAACTTTACTTAACTATTTTAAACTTATAACTACTAATTTAATTAATACCAATCATTAATTATCATGATTAACTAACTTAGTAAATAAATGAATTACAATTCATCAAATTTTCATTTACTTAAGATAAATTTATTTTTATTAATGATTTCATTATCACTTATAGATATATCGAAAACATTTATATTCAATTCACTTCTAGCTTCATTTAATGTTTAACCGATTTAAACATTTAAATTTGTAAACTTCATTTCAAAATCTCGATTTCAAATTTAAACTTAAGTCCAGGTTTGAAAATGTTAATTTAAACTTCTAACTCTAAAACTCAAATCACCCTTGCTAACCAATTCAGTTTAAATTTATAAAGACCAAAAACAAGTTCCTGTTTAACCATGTTCAACATTCATCCTGAGCGAAATTTCCAAGCAACTCGGGTTGGACTTCGAGTTCTCCCAATCTTTTCCCGAGTCTCCCCTCCTTCCTCATTTTGTTTTCTTTGAAAAGTTTAAGTATAAGCTGTAAATTTTTATCACCACTTCTCAAACTCGAGTCTGACTTCATGCAAACACTCCACTACCTCGAACACTTCCCCGAGCTTTCTTCCCTAACATCACAACCACCCAGGCACATAAGTGCACCGTGCACGTGCACTGATGGCCGCCAGCGATCTGATTCCACCACCCATTGTCGACAAGTCGCCGATCCACTCCACAGTCCGACCATCGTTCTGTCATCACGCGCCTCAAATCAAAATCGAAGCAGTTCGCACCCATCACCTGGAACAACACTTCGCCTGAAAACCCCTTAATCCCACGATTCCGACCATCGTTCGCCACGAAATTCTGGCCACATCACCGCAAGGTCTCCACGCTACTATCCCCTAAACATCACGCAACTCGATCTTCGCATAAATTCCCAGTCATGCAATTTCTATACGCGAATCAACATAGGGCTTAAACCCTAAATCCACGTCGTCTTAACAATTCACAGATTTATAAATTCATCTTGTATTTTTCTAGTGATCTCCAACAGTTAATCTAGCTCCACAACAAATTTCAACATTTTAAATTGATTCAATTGTCTGAAATTTGTAAAAATGCAATTTTTATTCAAATTCAAACTGCTCATAAAATACTAATCTAGAAATCCTAATTTTTGTTTCAAAAATCATGATTTGTAGTAAGCATTCAAGGTATGATCTTTAATTAGTTTTTTTACAACAACGAATTTATCAAAGTATTATTTGATTACCTGTAAACAAGATTTCCAGTAGTAATATTTCACTAATATGTTTTAAATCAGCTTTGAAAAATCTTGTTTGAGGTTTAAATATCTTGTTTGATTGAAACTGAAAGCTCTACAATGATTAGATAAAAAATAAAAATAAAAAAAAATTGAATTTTGGAGTAAATATTCAATCCTGTAATCAATGACAGAGGAGTACAGTTTATGTACATATCTCACATGCAACCATTTCATCCAGAACTCAACATGCAACAAATTAAACATTTGAACTTTAAAAAAAAGTGTTACTCACTGCATTTAGTTTAAACAGAGCTTCATCCATATCGAACTGGCTTAACTTATTCATGCATATCAACATATATCTATATATTCTACATGCAGGCAAAACAAACACATCATTCATCAAAAATCATCACATGCAAACCAAAGAAAAAAAAAGAATTTAGAGTTGCTCACCTTGATTTTTAGGAAGAAGAACAGAGATAAACAGAGTTTATATTGTTAAACCAGATTTTGAATTTGCAAACTAAAACTTGTTCTCGATCCAGACATTGATTTCCAGGCTTGAAATCTTGAAACAGGTATGAATTTGATTTTGTTTAAGGCTTTGGACTGCATTGTTTTCCAGATTGAACTTGTATGCTTTAATTCTTTTATTATCTGCCTGAAGCTTGTTTCAGATTTTTTTGTTTCTCAAGTTTGCTTTTGAATGAACTAGAATGGATATGGATGGGTATGCTATTATTTTGTACAACAGGGTATGTTATTTGTTTATACAAAGTGACATTATTTGTTTAGTACCAGTGATGTTTTATTTTGCACACGTATAGGCAGAGATATCTTTCATTGTGGAGGCTGAAAATCTTGTATTAAATGCTTTGTACAAATATACTTGAATATACATATTTCTTTTGTCTTTAGCCTTGTTTATCCAAAAGCTTATACATATTATTTTTGGCTGAGATAATTTATATATATATTTTATTTGTACATACATGTATACATCCTATCCTTGCCTTACTTCACTCCATACTTACTTGTCCTTGTTCACATGGGAATGTATTTTATTCCTATGCTTTTATGTCCTTGCCTACATTATTTGGCTCGACTGAGATGATTTGTTGTGGGCAATATCAAAGACATTTTGTTGCAGCCTACTACTTGTCTTCATTTGTTTAAGTGTATATATTTATCTGGCCTTTGTTTTATTGGTCTCGGCTGAGATAATTTTTTGTGTGTTAGAGATGACATTTCCTTGTCTTTGTTTGCTTAACTTGTTGTTAGAATTATTGTATGTTATTTCTTTTGTTTTATGGTTTGCAATTCAGTTTGTATTTGTTCAAGTTGTATTTTCTTTTTACTTTGTTTTATTCCTATTTTATTCTATATGTTGTTTTGTTAGAATTTATATAAGTGTTACTTTATATTTTTATAGTTCATCTTTTATATGTATATCTATTTGAATTGGTCAAATTTATTTCCTATTCCTAGTTTAAATATTTATTGTTATCTTACTCATTTTAATTCTATTTATAACTTAATATTTATTATCAATCATTATTAAACCATTTATTTAAAATTTTAAATCTAAATTAATATATATACTTATATATAGAATTTCAAATTTACTCATATATCATATATACATATATATTCACATATATGTACAATATTCTTAAATTTATATCAAATTTATTACGATCGGGGAAACTCGAAATCAATTATAAATTTTAATTTTAAAATTTTTATTCAAAATTTCATTTAATTATCAATTTAAATAAAATTAAATTTCGGGGTCGTTACAAACTTCCCCCCTTAAAAGAATTTCGTCCTCGAAATTCGCAGGCACGAAAACAGCACAGAGATAGACAAATTCGATCTCCTATAATTCCTCAAACACAAGATACGGATTCCGAATTCAAGTCGGAATATCTCAGAATACATACCAATTTGTCCCTCTTCGGACTTCGGTATTCACAGAAATTTTAATAGAATTTCAAATTTTGGTTTCAAACGAAATCGTTTTATCGGTACAATTCAAATTTTATCCTCATACTTTATTAATCAATTTAACTCAATTTAAAATTTTCAATTTCAAATTCATTATGGTTTAAATCAAAAAGCTGATAAGAAACCGATGAAGATACTAAGTAAAAATTTTCTACAACGATTCGTAAGGCCATCATCACATCGAACTTCTTCTTGTAGCTGATACGAAGGAATCAAAAGAATTTGGAAACGAATCAAAGAAAATTGATAGAGAAAGATTGTTTCCACTGTTGTAGGGTATTGACCATTTATAGTCGTATTCCCTTGTCCCTTATCTCGTCCTCTTCTTGCACTCATACTCACTATCAGTGGATGGTAAGAAAATTTACTGAGACATTCAGACGGATATCTGAGAATATACTCATTCTAGAGTTAACTTCACTCTATCTCTAATGAGCTACTTAACGTGTTATACTCCTGAGCTAAAGTTCAACCTTAGCTCTGATACCACTTGTCAAGACCCAAAAGTCGACCTTCGAAAATCGGCACCCGTACTTCACTTGTACTCAAAATGCCGTAGATTCAAATGCCGAATCTGGTTCTTGGGAGCTTATAACACAGTTAAGTAAATAACACAGCGGAATAAAAGAATAATACATTGATATACAATATCAGATACAATATCTGATACAACAGAGTGATACTATGAATATCAATACACACCAGAGATATGATACAACAAATAGCAGCGGAAAAGAAAACGATAACATCAGCAGCGGATAATCTCCATCTTCAAAGCACTAATCCAGAAATAGCTTGAACTCCCAATAACGAGGCACAAAGATAAGCAAGTGCAGTCCAATCCAAAGACTGAACTAGCTCCAGAAAATCTACTAATCTGAATATCTGAAAAACCAAACTCTAGACTGCCCGTGTGGAAAATGGTGGGCACCCAGAGTTTAGGAAGGGAACAATAAACTCTGGATCAGTCATGGGACTGGTGTGAGCAACAAAAACAGTTTATCTTTAAAACAAATAGCAGAGAATTTTAAAGTCAATTCGCAATGCTTTTGAAAAATGAAACTACCATAAGACCTCCCACCACACACACAATGCAAACGCAGAATTGGAGGAGATTTCTTCTTATGATAGTCAAAGATGCTTACTACGCAAAATCAAATCATTTGATATTATTACTAGTGCATAGTGTAGAAAACAATTTCGAAAGTAGAATATAAATCTTAGCCAGCATAGACATTTCGCACTTATGCCTACTATAGCTACCATGTTCAATAGCAGGTTACCACCACATTCCATGGCAGGTAATACAACTAAAACCGTACAGGGCTCGTATTGTTTTGTTTGGATTTCCAACAAATGGTCAGGCTAAGGAACTTCCTATTCCACGAAAGAAACGCCTCTGGCGGGACGTTCCGAGAACCAACTGTTCTCTGCCAAACAAGGCCGGCAACCCCTTTTCCCAAGGGATAAAAGAAACCTCAGATATGCCACCCCCGGTCCTTTGGGACCTTTATCCGAGCGCTCGATAACCAATATCACACATCATAAAGAAAGTGTATCGACATGAGTAAGTATCTCGGCTCCATACCATGATACTACCCTTTTCCAGAAGGAATGGTCATACCCTAGGGGAGCTACCCCTGAAACCTTGCCGCAACATTCCTGTTTCGACCATTACCGGGTTGTGAGGCTCGACGAAGTCTCGTCCACAAAGCTACGCTTTTTCAAAAAGCCACGCTTTGGGTCAACAGATGATCAACCTATGATCACAAAGATAAATGATCAAATAAAAGATCATATCACAAATGATCAAACATTGATCATCACACAACAACACTCAGCATGCCACATTACCAAATTGGGATATATCGCTGATAAATTTCAACTACATAACCTCTGAGCTCGTACGTCTCAGAGAAGGGTGTTAAGCTAAGAGAATAAATTCTCCGCCACCAAACAGATATGTATTTGAAAGAAATCGGCTTTATATCTCAAAGTGTAATGTCAGACATACAATCCATACAAGTCTGTTCCGGGATCGAACAGAACCGAAGGCACTTCTCACGAAGCCCTTGCAAATCCGGATAATTTCCAATCACGTCCGGACTTCCCGTCACTAAGGGTGATAAAACCTCTATATCGGGGATCAGCCGATGCAGAGTAACTCGACGGTAATCCTTCCGTTTTCAAAAATATCCGGTCTCCAACACCGGTCTTCAAATGCTATCCATATACGACGTATCACATATTCGGAATGGGTTATACGACCCAAAGGTCCTCTCCCGGCTAAACCGAATAGTGAGCGAAATATTTTAAAACATATGGATATGAGATTTCAATTAAGTCACAACTTATTAATTCAACTTCTTTTTAAATGGTTTCCATCGATTACCATTTCAAATCTTTTCAACAAAAAGATTTATTTTAAACAACCTTCAACGGTTTAAACAATTTCCACATTTAAATCTTTTTAAACAAAAGATTCATTCACAGATTTTCCAAATTAATTTCCATTTCAATTTGATTAACTCGTTAAACCTTTAAATCAAGATTTAACTTATAGCTTTCAAAACAATTCCATTTCGGATGGTTTAGATAAATCATTATTTTAAATCTGTTAGAAATAAACAGATTCAAGCCATAGCTTTCAAAAAAGAATTCATTTATAACTTGGAAAAACCATTTTTCAATTCAATCTTGAAATTCCCTTAATTAAACTGGAATTTCATTTCTTATCTGAAAGCTTTTATTCTTTTAAAACAACAGTTTCATTTCAGAAAATCTGATTCCTTCATACGAGTTAAAGTCTTTGGGTTAAATCCAAATTCTCAAAATTACATTTTTAAATGGTTTAAATTTAGATAAACACATTTATAACATTTTCAATCCCTAGTTTCAATTCATAGGATTCAATTCCAAACTTGAATTCAAATTTAAATCAAATTATTTAAATTTCCAAAACTCGATTAAGTTATTCAAAATAACTTTTATCTTTGAAATTCCATTTCAAAAGCTTTTCACTTTAAACCCAAATTTCTAATTTTCAAAATCAATTGAAATTAAAATTTCAATTTCAAAAACATCAAATTTAAATTATCTGTGACTTAACCGATTTCCACGTGAAATCCATATTTGTGTGTGTAAAAGTGTAGTCCAGGGGTTTCACACACAATAGTGCAACATCATACAATCATCACAGATCAGAATACAGAAATAAAATTTGATAAGCGGTATTAACTATCCCGCTTATCGTTCATTCACAGATCACAGATATATATATCACAGATAAGTACATTACAGATCACAACATAAATATGGTATATCACAAAGCATCATATATCAGGGATATCAAACAACCAAATCAATAGAACCCAAATATTCATAAGTAAGGTCAGTTAATTATCGAGTTAATTCAAATCATATTTATTACTTATGAATTCCATTATAATTATTAATTAGTTACCAATCAATTTGATTAATTACTCTTTAAATCATTGATTTTCCTTTAATTAATTTATCCTAATTATTTAATTTATTAAGTATTAACTGTAACTTAATTAGTTCTTATTTACAATTAATTAATTTCAATCATTTATTAGAAATTTAGTTTATGATTCATAAATACCAATTAATTATGCCTTAATTAATCAACTTTAACTTTACTTAACTATTTTAAACTTATACCTACTAATTTAATTAATACCAATCATTAATTATCATGATTAACTAACTTAGTAAATAAATGAATTACAATTCATCAAATTTTCATTTACTTAAGATAAATTTATTTTTATTAATGATTTCATTATCACTTATAGATATATCGAAAACATTTATATTCAATTCACTTCTAGCTTCATTTAATGTTTAACCGATTTAAACATTTAAATTTGTAAACTTCATTTCAAAATCTCGATTTCAAATTTAAACTTAAGTCCAGGTTTGAAAATGTTAATTTAAACTTCTAACTCTAAAACTCAAATCACCCTTGCTAACCAATTCAGTTTAAATTTATAAAGACCAAAAACAAGTTCCTGTTTAACCATGTTCAACATTCATCCTGAGCGAAATTTCCAAGCAACTCGGGTTGGACTTCGAGTTCTCCCAATCTTTTCCCGAGTCTCCCCTCCTTCCTCATTTTGTTTTCTTTGAAAAGTTTAAGTATAAGCTGTAAATTTTTATCACCACTTCTCAAACTCGAGTCTGACTTCATGCAAACACTCCACTACCTCGAACACTTCCCCGAGCTTTCTTCCCTAACATCACAACCACCCAGGCACATAAGTGCACCGTGCACGTGCACTGATGGCCGCCAGCGATCTGATTCCACCACCCATTGTCGACAAGTCGCCGATCCACTCCACAGTCCGACCATCGTTCTGTCATCACGCGCCTCAAATCAAAATCGAAGCAGTTCGCACCCATCACCTGGAACAACACTTCGCCTGAAAACCCCTTAATCCCACGATTCCGACCATCGTTCGCCACGAAATTCTGGCCACATCACCGCAAGGTCTCCACGCTACTATCCCCTAAACATCACGCAACTCGATCTTCCCATAAATTCCCAGTCATGCAATTTCTATACGCGAATCAACATAGGGCTTAAACCCTAAATCCACGTCGTCTTAACAATTCACAGATTTATAAATTCATCTTGTATTTTTCTAGTGATCTCCAACAGTTAATCTAGCTCCACAACAAATTTCAACATTTTAAATTGATTCAATTGTCTGAAATTTGTAAAAATGCAATTTTTATTCAAATTCAAACTGCTCATAAAATACTAATATAGAAATCCTAATTTTTGTTTCAAAAATCATGATTTGCAGTAAGCATTCAAGTTATGATCTTTAATTAGTTTTTTTACAACAACGAATTTATCAAAGTATTATTTGATTACCTGTAAACAAGATTTCCAGTAGTAATATTTCACTAATATGTTTTAAATCAGCTTTGAAAAATCTTGTTTGAGGTTTAAACATCTTGTTTGATTGAAACTGAAAGCTCTACAATGATTAGATAAAAAATAAAAAAAAATAAAAATTGAATTTTGGAGTAAATATTCAATCCTGTAATCAATGACAGAGGAGTACAGTTTATGTACATATCTCACATGCAACCATTTCATTCAGAACTCAACATGCAACAAATTAAACATTTGAACTTTAAAAAAAAGTGTTACTCACTGCATTTAGTTTAAACAGAGCTTCATCCATATCGAACTGGCTTAACTTATTCATGCATATCAACATATATCTATATATTCTACATGCAGGCAAAACAAACACATCATTCATCAAAAATCATCACATGCAAACCAAAGAAAAAAAAAGAATTTAGAGTTGCTCACCTTGATTTTTAGGAAGAAGAACAGAGATAAACAGAGTTTCTATTGTTAAACCAGATTTTGAATTTGCAAACTAAAACTTGTTCTCGATCCAGACATTGATTTCCAGGCTTGAAATCTTGAAACAGGTATGAATTTGATTTTGTTTAAGGCTTTGGACTGCATTGTTTTCCAGATTGAACTTGTATGCTTTAATTCTTTTATTATCTGCCTGAAGCTTGTTTCAGATTTTTTTGTTTCTCAAGTTTGCTTTTGAATGAACTAGAATGGATATGGATGGGTATGCTATTATTTTGTACAACAGGGTATGTTATTTGTTTATACAAAGTGACATTATTTGTTTAGTACCAGTGATGTTTTATTTTGCACACGTATAGGCAGAGATATCTTTCATTGTGGAGGCTGAAAATCTTGTATTAAATGCTTTGTACAATATATACTTGAATATACATATTTCTTTTGTCTTTAGCCTTGTTTAACCAAAAGCTTATACATATTATTTTTGGCTGAGATAATTTATATATATATTTTATTTGTACATACATGTATACATCCTATCCTTGCCTTACTTCACTCCATACTTACTTGTCCTTGTTCATATGGGAATGTATTTTATTCCTATGCTTTTATGTCCTTGCCTACATTATTTGGCTCGGCTGAGATGATTTGTTGTGGGCAATATCAAAGACATTTTGTTGCAGCCTACTACTTGTCTTCATTTGTTTAAGTGTATATATTTATCTGGCCTTTGTTTTATTGGTCTCGGCTGAGATAATTTTTTGTGTGTTAGAGATGACATTTCCTTGTCTTTGTTTGCTTAACTTGTTGTTAGAATTATTGTATGTTATTTCTTTTGTTTTATGGTTTGCAATTCAGTTTGTATTTGTTCAAGTTGTATTTTCTTTTTACTTTGTTTTTATTCCTATTTTATTCTATATGTTGTTTTGTTAGAATTTATATAAGTGTTACTTTATATTTTTATAGTTCATCTTTTATATGTATATCTATTTGAATTGGTCAAATTTATTTCCTATTCCTAGTTTAAATATTTATTGTTATCTTACTCATTTTAATTCTATTTATAACTTAATATTTATTATCAATCATTATTAAACCATTTATTTAAAATTTTAAATCTAAATTAATATATATACTTATATATAGAATTTCAAATTTACTCATATATCATATATACATATATATTCACATATATGTACAATATTCTTAAATTTATATCAAATTTATTACGATCGGGGAAACTCGAAATCAATTATAAATTTTAATTTTAAAATTTTTATTCAAAATTTCATTTAATTATCAATTTAAATAAAATTAAATTTCGGGGTCGTTACAGATGGGATTCAAAGTAGAGGAACTCTAATCAAATAGAATTCAACTAAAAGATAGACTCGATAGGGAGATAAAATGATTGAATTTAAAATTGGAAGATGGATAAATTTATATAAATCGCGGGTAACGTTAACCGGGTCAACAGTGACTTCAAGAATACGATCGATGCAGAATTCTAATTCAAATCGACATCAGATCACAAGAGATAGAATTCGGGTAAAGAAAAAGATAGCAGCATCTAAACCGAGGATACAGAAATCTCCGGTGAATCAATGCCTGTTGTAAAGGAGTTTCACCCCTTTACAAATCATTCAAAGATTGGCGAGACCGCCGATTTATTATAGAGATTATTCGAAGTGGAGTTATGGGATACTCCAGAATCAAGAAGACACGAATAGGGGAGACAAGAGTGGACTTTGGAACCGAAGTGAACGTTCCAAAATTCCAAGGAAACCGAGTCAAAGAAGAAGTAATTCAAGCTCGAACGAAAGTGATTCTATAATTGAATTTTACCCTATATGCTGAGTTCTGCCTAAAACTAGAGCTCTTATACCACATGTAACGACCTGAGATTTTCAACCATTCGCATCCATACATGTCGGATTTGAATTGCTCAAAATATCAGATTGTTAATTTAATTTGGCAAAACTCAGCATATACAATAAATAAAATAATCATAGATCACAGACACAGAGTAATGTAACAATAATGTAGCGGAAACAAAAGAATAGTAGTTCATGAAGCTACTATATAAATATAACAGAGTTAAACAAGATACAACAGAAGTCTCAAATACATAGATGTCTCAAAACAATAGTCAAAAACAAGATCTGAATACACCACTGAAATCAACTGAATAACTGATAGCAGAATCGATAGATAGCTGGATCTCCAAGCGTAGCTCCAACTCCAAAGGTGAGTCTCAAATGTTGTATCCTCAGTCTGACCCGAGCGTAAAGCAAAACACAAAACACTCGAGTCAGGATTAACATTCTTATATCAATAAATCCAACTCAAGTGAAATATTAACTGAAATATAGTAACTTAAAGGATGTTTGGGATGACCATCCTCTAAGGATCAGTTAAACTATCTACTATGTAGTAATATTCGCTATTATAGTAATGTCTAATAATAAAATAAACTTACTTTTAAATAGCGTTAAGGAGTGACCCAATATTCCCCTTAACACGTAATATTCCTAGTAGTCTATACAGTATTAGCATACTCCCAGATCGGGGGCTACCCTCAATACTCCACAGGCTACGTCACAAATCCAAACTCGTAGTAAAGCTCGATATGGTAGGTGATATGGCACAACAAGGCAATGCCAGGGTAGATATACCAATTACGCATCTGGGCTGGTGGAAACGCATAGCAGCCACTACCGCCAACCTCGGAACACACTCCCAATCAAAATCGAAGGGTGGCCACCAAATCAATCACAAAGTAATATAATGGTATCGAAGAAATGCGTCCGATCAAAGGTGCTACCTCATTGGCTCGAGAATCGCTCCTGTTTTAGCCACCTTATGCCAACTCACGGGAGTTGGGTCCACGTATATACCTTTAGGATCGTCGCCACCATCCTACTTCATTCTGGAATCTCCACCGTGTATACAGTTGTTAAAGTGGTTTTCGGTATCGACAGAGAGTATGCCCATATCCGATCCCGGTCTCTTTAACAACCAAACGTTATTATAACACCGCGGTCATTTCAAAATAGTTTATACTTCAAAACCAAAATATCATTTCCATTTCAAAACCCAAATCATTATGATATCATTCCCATTTCAAATATATCCATTTCCAAAAATCATATCACTTTCCAAAGTTATAACGCTTTCGAAATCATAGTCTTTTAAAAATCAAAACACTTTGGAAATCACAGCTTTGAAATCATAGCATTTTGGAAATCATAACACTTTGAAATTATAGCATTTTGGAAATCATAACACTTTGAAATTATAGCATTTTGGAAATCATAACACTTTTCCCTTAAACAGTTTAGATATTAAAATTAGTATATATAATAAAATAGTTTATATAAATAGTTATAAGTTAAAATAGTTTATAAAATAATTTATATTAAAAATGATTTATATTAAAATAGTTTATATTAAAATAAATTTATAAAGTAAAATATCAATAGTTTTAAATTACTTTATAAAATAAAATAGTTTCCTCAACTTTCACAAATCGATTCAAATCAATTCGAATTCCAAATTCAAATTTAATCGAATCTAAATCATCAATTTCAATTCCAATTCAATTAGACATTTACAAGTTATATCGATTTCAAATACCGATTTGAACCGCAAATAAACCATTTCAATTTCAATATATTTCAAAGCTTCAAATATTCCACATTTCAAAACTAAATTCGCTAATTATATATATATACATACATATATATATATATCAATTCACTTTTCTATTATATTAGTTTTGAAATATTTACTTAATTATTTCAATATCATATTAATACAGCTTCAATTTTTAAAATATCCCATTTAAATTTATATAAGTTTGAAATATCCATTTAAGTCACCTTTAATCAAATTTCAAGTTGTAAAACACTTCTTTAAAATTTCAAATTCAATAAATTTCAAATCAATCTTATTTAAATATAATTCTTAAATAAATATAATTTCAAATCAAGTTCAAATTTACCTTTACAACCCGAATCATTACAAACTCTATATTCGAAAATATAAATTTTAAATAACTACTTAAACATATTATATATCAACTTATTAAATCAACTTTAATAAATCTTTAAAATCAATATTTATTAAAACCATATATTTCTTTTCAAAACCATAGAAAACATTTTTTAAAATATTTATATATAGACCAACGGTGTCTGTATATATATAATTTTCTACCCTATGGTCAAGTGATACGGTATTTATCATTTCAATCCGCAATTTAAATATATACGGGTATATATCATTTCAACCCGCAATCCCAAATTCAACTCAATGAAAATCGCGTGGATTTATCATTTCAACCCATAACGATTTTCTCCTATTCTACAGATCGTTCGGGTATGTATCATTTCAACCAATATTGAATTCTATACTAACAGGGAACTTGCAGAGTGATAACAGATATGATAATAATATAACAACAGTAACATGCATATACCATCAGTATAAATAACAGATAATGGTGTCAGATGTCACAGGTGAACAGATACAGATAATGGCATATATATAGCAATGTGAATAACTAACTGCAGCATATTTCAATTGTCGTTTCAATTGAAATCAAATTTAATAAATATAAGAACGTTAATCGTGAGTGATTGCTCACCTTTCGAGGCTAGAGATGAACAAAAATTCGATGAGTTACGAATCAAAAGCAAGGTAAGATGGGCACGAATTTGACGATCAAAGCTGGTAGATAGAATCGATGAAATGAATTAGAATCTGAATCAATGAAGATAATTGGTATAAGTAAACTTGTATAACTATATATACTATATTTTATAAAACCATATTCTAAATTTTAAACACATATTAAATTAAAACATACATATTTATTTTCAAATCAATAATTTAACTTTAATAAAAAAATAACATCTATATATATATGGAAACCAAATTCCTGAACAACATAAATCCTTGTCGTAGATTTGAAAAAGAAAGAAGAAAATGAACAAACATCAAAATATATTTATATACACTTTTCTGAATCAATACTTAATATATATATATATATATATTGAAATCATAATATATATACTTATATATAAGAAAAAGGATATAAACTAGTACACATACACGCTGTATATTTATAACTAACATGAATATACTTTAATATATATACCGTAAACAAAATAAGAGCTAATATAACTTAGGCATTAATATATACGGATCTTATGATCTGTAACACTTTTAAACATATAATAAATATATATGCAAGAAGCTGCAGCTTATTTTATATAGTAAACTATTATAAACTAGCATATATTAATCTAGCATATATACTAACATATAATTTGATTCCAGATGCGTCAACAGAACCAACTTGGTATTATATATATATATATACACACACACTAACAATATATATACAGTAGCAATTATAGCTTGTACAACTTATTATAAAAAATATATATCAACTTCATATATACTACAGATTCAATATAACCAAAGTCTTTACATACTCCCATATACGCATGAGAAAAAAAACAACTCATGTAAACTTTTATAAACAAATATATGGATATATTATTTTTAAAATATAATACACGGTACTTAATAATACAGCACATAGCTTATAAATCCATATATATAATGACAACTTGTATAATAACATTTTTAAACAAACAGAAATATACATACCAGAATACAACAAGACATATATCAAATAATTCTAACAACATATATAAACTTGCGTACAAATTATATATAAATTTACATATTATTAACATATACAGTAAAACTAACAGACTAATTGCATATATAAATCATCTTTGTAAGATTTAAAATCAATATATAACAAGAAAATACCCAACTAAACCATATACATATCATAAAAAATATAACATTTAAAATATTATAAGTATACTACACATATATATTTACTTTAAAAAGCATGCTTGAAATGATCGGTTTACAAAAGAGAAAGATACGAACCAGGGGAGGAGGTGCTAGGCTTGGGCCGAGGTGATTGCTAGACGGAAATAGTAGAGGGCTCGAGCGGATCTGACTAGAGGCGTAGCGGAGGTTGCCTAAAGGTGGAGAGGGGTTGAAGTGATTTGTTGGAGAGGGTGGGTTCACGGCACGTGTGAAGGTGATGCATGCAGTACATAGGTGACAGTTTTGGCCAAAATATAAGTGCTCGGTTTAAATCTTTATTTTATTTTACCTTAAAACCAAGAAGAAATGAAACGCATAAGAAAGGAAGAAATGATAACTGAAATAAAGTCTCTAGGAATATGAAATGAAAGTGGCTATTGGTTTAAAAGATGTGGAATATAAAAGAATGGATGGAAACCAAAAGATTTACAAACCGGTACCGATACGAAATCGCTCTTCGTGGATTCTGCAGTGTACCGTACTTCAAAACATAGAATCAAATATACCATGGAGATCGGCACGACGAGACGATCAAAACGGTATACATATATCAATGGTACGATTACCCTAACAAAAGTCGATAATCGGTACCGGAAATGCTGTTAATTTGCCAGAAATAAGATAAATGGAGCAACAACAGTTCAAATCTGGAGAAACAAAATATGACGTCTCACTTAGAAGATGATTTACAAATTTATTGTATAAAATATTCAGGTATGGAAATTATTTTAAAATCATCAAGCATTAACTGATTTAAATTGAAATAAAATTACACTAGAAAATAAACTCCCATATTATCTGATGAAAATTTACCAGTTGCTATGTTTAATTAGACGTATTACAAATATAAAAATTTTATTTCAAAATTCAATTATTAAAAAATTTCACAAAAATATATAGATAAACCACTAAAATTTACTGGTCGTTACACTCTCCCCCACTCAAAACTTTTCGTCCCCAAAAAGGAAGGAGGTAAGAGAATAGAAACAACCAGAAAGAAAAATAGATTTGAAATACAAAATAAACAGTTAATTTAAAACCATATAAATTTCAATTTAAATTAATTAATACCCAATAATTGATTTCAATCCATTTGAATTCACTTAAGTTAAATCAATCTTAACTATTTCTAAATTGATTATCTTATTATCCAATTATCTTAAATAAACAATTTCTAAAATCATAAATTTGAATAGTCATTTATTATAATTATATTTTATTCAACAAATTTAATTCTTTTCTATTCCAAATTTTTATTAAGTTTATTCCACTTAATATATCTTATCACATATATTTAAACCATATAAATTAATTTAAACCATATAAATTTCGATTTAAATTAAGTTATATTCAATAATTGCTTTTAAATTCAAGGTATTTTCATAAGTTGATCAAATTTCAATTTATTAATTCCTTCAAAACAAATTTATTTGTCTCATCAATTATTCAATTAACTTATTATCATATTTATCTCTATTAACATCTTTATTATAAAATTTAAGTGTATAACATTTATTATAACATTCAAATTTTTTTTTTATAAAGTCATTTTATATTGTATATTGTCCAATTACATTTTTAACTTCTGAATAATTTAGGTAAGTTATATTGAAATGTAATTGAGTATTATACAAATAAAACTTTCCCAATTCAATTATTTCAAATTTAATATTTATTCCAAATTTTGGTTTCATCTTAATCATAATTTTAAGAATTTTAAATTTCCGATTAACTTCAAATAATTTAGAGATAAATATATATATGCTATATATATCAAATCAGATTTACAACCATATACCTATATATTATAAATCAAGCCATACTTTAAATTTTTTGAATCAAATTCAATTTCCAAAACAACAGTGTAGCAAAGCTATTGAATGGCCTCTCCACTTCGAAACTCGAAAATGAATGTCGATGATGCGGCCGTCATCACCGAAATCATTTTCTAGCGACAAAGAGAAAAGTACTGATTTAAACTTCTTTAAAATCCTTTGGAAACGATTTATACTCATAAATACTTTATATAATATACATTTAAAACTTTAAAACCAAATTTTGAAATCACCGGAAATTGAATTCTCAAATTCTTTATTTAAATTCATTTAAACTCTAAATCGATTTATAAACCATATTATAAATTCATTTATAGAACAATAAATGATAATCAAATATTATCATTTCAAACAACCTTTTTAATTAACTTATTAAATTCTAGAAAATTATGCTTATATATATATATGATATAATCATACCAATTTATTTCATTTACCAAATTTGAAAATAATATTGTGTCGGTTTGCTCTGTTCAAGTGTTTTGGAAATCCTATTGATAGTGTTGATCAGACGAATCGATCGAAAACCCAAATCAACATCAACAACTCAAACAACACAATATATAAAACATTTTAATATTAATTACAAATACACTCCCTTACTCGATAATTCAAGAATGGATTTCAAAGCAAAGATGGGATTCAAAGTAGAGGAACTCTAATCAAATAGAATTCAACTAAAAGATAGACTCGATAGGGAGATAAGATGATTGAATTTAAAATTGAAAGATGGATAAATTTATATAAATCGCGGGTAACCTTAACCGGGTCAACCGTGTAACAACCCTATATTTTGTGATTATTTTAATTGTATATTTATTTATTTTAAATTGAATTTCCTGATTTGTAAACTTTAGTTATTTATTTAAATGGATAATTTTTGTTATTTTAAATATAAATTTTGATTTTGATGTGAATTAGAATTCCAAACATGACTAAATAGAATATTTTCCGCAAAAGTGAATTTTGGTCGATATGGTCAAAACTCTGACTTTTAAATTTAAAAATTTGAAAGTTTGAAAATTTGAATTTTATCTTTTATTATGAAAGTAAATAAAATTTTAAGAATAATGCTTTTCGTTTCGTTAAAATCTGATTAATATTGTGAAAGTTATGCCTTTTTAACTATTGAGTGTAATTTGTTGTATTTAACAAAATTGTTTATTTTAAATTATATAAATAATATTTTATTTGGTCATGTAATGTTCTAATTTACATTTATATGGGTAAAATAACATGTTATGTATATATTTTGGTTTTAAAAACATTTTTAAAAGTGAAATTGACATTTTCCAGTGTCAGTTGTATTTTGTTTACAATTTCCAGTTTCAATTAATTAAAGAAATTCTTTATTTATTTTCTATTTTCTTAAGACCTTATTTTATTCTCATTTCCACTTTATTTGTTCAGCATTTATTTTTATTTTACTTGACTTTTATTGGTTTAGAAGTATAGTAATAATTTTCCATAGTTAATGGTATTTTATTTGTAATTTCTAAGTCTTGTTTCAAATTTATAAACTATTTCTTTTTCTATTTTTCTTAAAATTATTTATTTATTTCAGTTTATTTTATTTTGCTTCCTTTTTCTAATGCATTTACTGCAATTTTATTCGTTTTATTTGATTTAATAGAAATGGAAATTTGAAGAGACTAAAGCTTTAAACATTTGACTTTTCACTTTCTTGCCTTTTCATATTTTTGGCCGTTCCTTTTCTATTGATTAGCCGTGAGTTTTTATTCATTTTTCACGTGAAAAAGCTTCTCAACATCACAAATTTTTGGCCAAACTCAGATCTGAAAGGTTTGGTAATGGCTCTCTCTTCTTTTCTACTTTTTCTTCTTCCTTTTGCCTTTTTTTGGCCATGATTTCTTCACATATTTGCATGCTCTCCACTCTAGTTGCCTCGTCCATCACCTCCACCACCTCCTCCTCTTCACCATCAACCACCTATCACCTTGGCCACCCCCTATTGCTCCACCACCACCATGATATGACCACCACACATAGATTTAGCCTCTATCCAGATCTGAAACATGTATGGCCGAGCCAAACAGTGCATGTGGCCGAGCCTTGTGGTGCACCAAAACTCCATTTAGTGCCTTATCCTTTTGTCTTCTTCATGTTGTAGCCTCCACTCTTCATCTTCATATTGCCTTGCTAATTTAGGTCCAAACCCAAGCCATTCTAGTCCATGTAGTCGTGCTATATTAGGTCCAAACTCGAGCATTTTAAACCCCTAGGTCGAGCACTTGATGGTTGAAAGCATGGCCAAAGCAATTGTGTTCATTTTCTTTTTATTTCAAAGATCATCTCAATATATGTTGTATTATATTTATGTTTATATTTTGTCTTGTTTATGGGTTGTTCACAAGATTAATAGCTTGGTTCTCTTCCCACTTGAGTCTATTATCGTGTCATCGTGCTTTCTGGAATTCGTTTGTGTCATTTGATTTGCTAACTCCAGCATAAAAAGGTGAGTAAATCTCACCTGACATTTATACTTATGCAAATGTGAATTGACAACAATTGAATGTGTAGTACTGTTATGTTATGTTATCCCTGTCTGTGATTATTAATTATATGATGTTAAACCTGTGTATTTACCTGTCATCTCATCTGTTACTAATATATGTTGTTAAACTGTTCATTTATATCTGTTTATCACACTGCAAGTTCCATGTAGATTAGATCACTATGGGTTGAAATGATATATACTCGAACGGACTTTAGAATATGGAAAAATCGTTATGGGCTGAAATGATAGGCCTGAACGATTTATATTTATTTTATTTTACTTGGGATTGTGGGTTTCAAATGATAGAACCTGGATTTTTCTTTGTAAACTGCGGATTGAAATGATATATATCTGTATCACTTGACCTAGGTTAGAAAACAATATACAGGCCCGTGGTTATTTTATAAAGTATTTTGAATATTTTTAATATGTTTAAGAGTGTAAATTTAAGAAAATTTGATTTAAATTGGATTTTTAATGTTTAAATAAAGAAATTTTGATTCTTCTATAAGTTAAAAATGTAATTAAATGAATGGTTAAATTTTAATTATTGAAATATAACTTAAGTCTGGAAATTTGGATTTTTGGGTTTAAAAGAAAATTTGTGTTATATAAATAAAAATGGAAATTTAATTATATTGGAAAAATGGAAATAAAAATTTAAGTGTTAAGTTTAATTGTTAAAATGAAGAGAATAGAAATTTTACACTTAAATTTTATTAAGTGAATTCTTGAAAATTGGTTTTATTTATAAGAAAATTTATTATAAAAATCATAAGTTAAAAGTTTTTTAAATGAACATTTTGAATATTAAAGTATGATTTTTATAATGTTTAATGGTTTAAATTGGGATTTATTGTTTGCTGGAAATACACTAAAATCTGGAAATACCTTTAATAGCACTTCAGAAATGCTATCATTTCTGAAATGAACTAAAACTTAAATAAGAGGCTATTACAGCAGTTCTGTAAATGCTGTAGTTGCTGAAGTAAACTAAAAGGATAAAAACTTAATAAAGGGCTATTACAGTTCTGTAAATGCTGTAGTTGCATGTTGTCTTTGCTGAATTTAATGAAAACCTTTATTATGAAACCTGAGCTATTACAGCATTTCTGTAAATGTTGTCTTTACTGAATTGAACTAATTTTCAACTAAAATTGAGATTTTACAACAGTTTTAAATGCTGTCTTTGCTGAATAAAAATGTTTCAAGTATAACTTATAACCGCTTTTCTAAATGTTGTGAAAGGATGAAATTTTCAATGTTTATGGTTTTTAACTAAGTAAATGAGCTCAGAATGGTTCGAAACTTTGGAAATTTAATACTTGACTTGAAAGAATAATAACTTCACTTTTAAATGGTTAAATGAATTAATTTAATTGGAATATATAAACTATTTAAAGGGTGATTTGATAGAAAAATAAATGAATGATATTTTGGAATTTTAAAAGGTATTTTATTTGATAAATTGGATTTGAATCCAAATAATGATTGAAAGGAAGTTTTGAAAAGATATGATATTTTGATAAATTGAAATTATTTGGAAATGATTTAATCTTTATTTTGATAAAGATTTGGATTTGAAATGATATTTAATTTTGAAGTATAAAATATTGTTCTAAAATATTATAACCACGGGTATACTTCTTTGTATGTCATTTGATTTCTTGATGATGGCTGTGATGCACATTTACACTGTTAGTTGCATTGTTTACTTCGATATGGACATTTCTGTGATATTGTTATTACTGTTTAATTGATGGTTTTATGGATCCTTAAAGGATGGGCGATCCCAAGCATCCTTTAAGTTATTATGCATTTATATTACAGTTCACTTGAGTTGGTTTATATTGTATAAGTATGTATGTCCTTACTCGAGTGTTTTGTGTTTTACTTTACGCTCGGGTCAGCCTGAGAATCACAGCTTTGGATTCACCTTCTAGAGCTAGAGATTTGTTGGAGTTTATTTGTCTATCGGTTCATTGACTTCTATTCCAGTTATTTCCTATTCAGTATTGTCTCTGTATTATTGATTTATGTATCCTGACTTCTATTATATTTATTTTGACTACGAGATTTTGTATATGTTTTGAGAGTTTGTATATAGTAGCTTCATTAACTACTATGGTATTTTATTTCCGCTGCGAGTTATTCTGATATTCTGTGTCTATGATTCTGTATTTGATTTTATTTGCTCCAATTTTTATTACAATATGTTATTTTGAATTATTCAAGTCAGACATGTGTGGATTATTGTCGATTTGAATGGTCCAAAATAGTGGGTCGTTACATTTGGTATCAGAGCTTTGGTTTTAGGCAAACCTTAGCATGCGGAGCAAAAACACATTAGAGATAGGGTAGAAATACCCTAGAATGAGTGAAATCAATCTCAGAATCATTTCTTTGTGAGTGGACATATTTTCGAAGTATAAAATGATTTTCAAATGATTTTCAAAGAATTTTCAAAGATTATTTTGATATAAATTGTCACGTACCGAAATTTTCGACTTTCGAAAATTCGACATCGATACTCACTTTATCGACTGCCGAGCAATCGAGTGCCGGAAACTCCAGTAGTGAGGGTTTTAGAAAGAAGAAAAAGAGAAGAAAGAGAGAATAGAGAAGAACAACAACACGAAAGAACAACAGAACAATATCAGAATCTCACATATCGCAGCGGAACAATATACAATAGATAATTACTAGTCTTTTAAAACAAAGAACTATCAGTTTATACATACATCAATCATCAGAGTCATATACAACAATGGACAGTTATATAAACTTGTCCTCATGCAGAATACACAGCGGAATAAATACTATCAGATACAAATACTACGTCTCGTCATCCAGAATATCTCCAAAGCTCCAGAATATCCAGAATGTCCTGATAACATAACTCTAGGCTGCCCGTGTGGAAATTTGTGGGCACCCAGAGTTTAGAAGGGAACAATAAACTCCGAGTCAGTCATGGTGACTGGTGTGAGATCGTAAAACAGTTATTTTTCACAAAGAAAATAAAACAAATTCGCAATGCTTTTGGAAAATGAAACTACCATAAGACCTCCCACCACACACACAATGCAAACGCAGACTTGGAGGAGATTTCTTCTTATGTTAGTCAAAAATGCTTACTACGCAAAAATCAAAACCTTTTTGATATTATTATTAGTGCATAGTGGAAAACATTTCGAAAGTATAATATAAATCTTAGCCAGCATAGGTACCATTATATTATGCCTGCTATAGCTGCCTCCTGAGGAGACAGGTTATACAATTGAAATCGTAAAGGCTCGTATTGTTTCTTTGGATTTCCAACAAATGGTCAGGCTAAGGAACTTCCTTTTCCACGATGGGTACGTCCCTGGAATAGACGACCCGAGAACCTAACCGGATCTCTGCCAACACAAGGCCGGGTTACCTCTGCAAAAATAGGTAACTACTGACACGCGTATGCCATCCCCCGATCGTCACCGATCTTCCCGAGGATCCCCGATTTCCAACAAACCACATAGATAATAATAATGCAGTAACCACAGAGGTTAAGTATCTGGGCTCCATACCATGATACCACCTTTATCCAGAAGGAATGACATACACTAAGGGGCGCTACTCCCTAGAACCTTGCCGCATCCTTCCTGTTTCGACCATTTCCGGGGTGTGAGGCTCGACGAAGTCTCGTCCACAAAGCTACGCTTTCTCAAAAAGCCCTACTTCGGGTCAAACAAAATGATCAACCTATGATCACAAAGATATAAGATCAAACAAATGATCATATCGCAAATGATCAAACACTGATCATTTCACAGCAACACTCAGTATGCCACGTTACCAAATTGGGATATATCGCTGATAAATTTCAACTACATAACCTCTGAGCTCGTACGTCTCAGAGAAGGGTGTTAAGCTAAGAGAATAAATTCTCCGCCACCAACAGAAATGTATTTGAAAGAAATCAGCTTTATATCTCAAATTGTAACGTCAGACACACAATCCATACAAGTCTGTTCTGGGATTGAACAGAACCGAAGGCACTTCTCACGAAGCCCTTGCATATCCGGATAAATTTCTAATCACGTCCGGACTTCCCGTCACTAAGGGTGATAAAACCTCTAAATCGGAGATCAGCCGATGTAGAGTAACTCGACGGTAATCCTTCCGTTTTCAAAAATATCCGGTCTTCAACACCGGTCTTCGAATGCAATTCATAACGACGTATCACATATTCGGAATGGGTTATACGACCCCATGGTCCTTTCCCGGCTAACCCGAATAGTGAGCGATTATTCAAAATAAGTGTGGCATTCAAATTCATCCAATTCACAACAAATACCTATCTAAAGGTAATTATTGATAGTCGGTTATTTAACTATCAATAAAGATGCGCAACATCATCAAATTCCAAATAATTTTCCAAATTATTTTATCTCCCAAAAATATCTTCATTAGATATAAAATTTCCACACTTTCAAAAATAAATCAATATTTATTTTTAAACAACTTCCCTTTCCTTTATAAATTCCATAGTGAATTTATATTTTCAAAATATCTACTGATATACGATTTTCAAATCGATTTCAAATATTCAATTTCAATTTATCTTTAAGAAGATAAAATCTCAAAACGTTTCATTTCATTTTGGAAAAGCATTTCCATACTTATTTAATAATAAGTAATTCACAAATCTATTTATTTTCAACACTTGAAAAATATTCGATATACTTAAATCGAATTAAGTATATATTCATTCTTTAAGGAAATCATTTACTATAACAACATTTATTTGAGTCAAAACGAATGTTACGTAAAACATCGTTACGACGACTCAAAATCACTAGTATAGGGATTCGAATTTTAAGATAGGTATATAAATCCCAATACTACATCAAAACATTTCCTTTCGGAAATCATTTACTATAACAACAGTGTTATAGTCCATCATTTCCTTATTCCTCGAAAACGTCTATTTCAACAATAAAATGTTGAAATCTATGGTTTCGATATTTCCCACATTTTAAAAACATCTTTAAAATGTTTACTTCATTTTTTTATGTCACTTCTTCAAAAACGTATCCCTCCTACTTAAAATTATATTCACTGGTCCAAAATCGTGAATATAATTCACTTAACCCAATTTCAATCTTTTCTACACATTTTTATTTCAATAAGAATTCGCTATCCAAAATCGCGAATACATCTTCTTTAACATTTTAATTTATCAAATCCAATTTATTTCGAATTTATAAAACAACGTTTATAAATTCTCTTTCTATTTTCTAACGACTTCAATTTAATAAATCTTCTTTATTAATAACTCGATCAATATTCCATTTAAAGGCAAAAATCCAATTTATAAGTTAATCTCTTATAAATCTTTCATTCTACAGTTTCATCCATTTTATAACTTCACAATTTATAAATCTATAAATTCCATATCTTCACGATTTAGAATTCTATAAATTTCATTTTTTTACACTTATCATCTCATTTTAAAATTCCAATATTTTAAATTTATAAATATCAACTTTTTAAATCTTTTAAATAAACTGTTCACAAATATTCGAAAATCTCAGTTCAAACCATTTTATAAATTGCTTAAACTATTTATTTCAAAAATCACCTTACGGTCATAATTCACAAAAATCTTAACTTTTATAACTTCAAAATTTTAAACGTTTATTTATTTAAAATAAATCAATTCAACAATTCAATAAAACGTATAATTTCAAAGATCACTTTAAAAATCCTTTTAAATTAAAGGTCGTTATTTTTAAATTCCAAAACTTGAATCCGATGATGCTACAGCACCAATTGGTCAATCACAACAACAACATCATATATCAACATATGATAATAGAATATACATCAATCCTGTAAATAAATAACTACTGGTGAGGAATCCAGTTGGATCCCTCCAACCTGTTTCCATGCATCCAAAGACGTTAGCACAATACCAATTCCGCTCCAGTACGGAATTATCGCGGTATATGGGTTTTATAAAAATCCGCTTACTAACGGCGCAATAGGGTCTCATCCGCTATACGAGGCGGGAAATCATCAATCCAATATATACATATGCCAATATGTATATATTGTTATATATATAATAGATATATCCTACTATATCTAATAGCACAATCAACATAGCAATCAATAACTGCAAAAATTCCACATTCAATTTTTGAGTGAGAAAAATCTCACCTTAGCCTTATATTTGTAATCCAATCCAATCCAGTTTGTTTCTCCATTTCAGACCTTGTATAAAATTATAGGGTTTTATTAATATTCGAATTCACCAAACAAATAAATAAATTTTAAATTTTCAAACTAATGACTTAATTATTTAATTTAAAATCAAATTTCCCTTAATATTCAAAATTTCTTTTTAACTCGTACCAGAGATATTTTTATATTTGTATTGCTTCAAATTTTTAAACGAACTTCCTATATATTTTCAAAGCTTATTTATACATATGTTTGTAAAACTAAAATCTAAATTTAAATTCTTATATAACTTTCTTGTACATATATATATATTTAAACTCTAGAATTTTTAAAGACTAAACAGTTAAACTGAAATTCGAAAATAATTAAATAGATTATTCACATACAGAATCGAACTCATCTCACCCACGCAGATTCCAGACCTCGCCTTCTAGCTTCGATCGCGACCCCTATGACTCCCCACGGTGCCACCATGCGTGCCGCCAATCCCTCTGAACGCCGCGCCACCATCCATCGCGATACCCATCGCCACTCGCCGCCTAGGCCTACGCGCGCACGCCGCCTCACCCAATCCTCCACGCGTGAGCTTGAATCGCGAGTCCCCCCAGAAATTTGAAACTCACAACTTCGCCCACTGCCGTTGCCTCCTCTCCGATGTCGCGCACACGAAACCCACAAACCAAGCGCGCCCTGATTCTCCAGTCCCACGCGAACGCACTCGCCCTTCCCCAGCCCTAGCCTCGCGAACGACCGCATCTTTGACTTTGAATTTGGACGAGGAGATGGGCTCGTTTGAAATTCGAAATTGAATTGCACTGGGAGTCGCCGTGAATGTCTTCCCCCATTTTTTTCTTTGAACGAACGAAATTGAAGAGAAAGAGGGAGATGGAAGCGGTCATTTTTTTCTCTGTTTAAAATTTTATCTGCTTTGAATGAGGTTGCGTGATTTGTAAAGGAAATGGGGAGGAGACAAGGGATCGTGTTTAAGCAGAGAGGAGTCGTGCTTGCCTTATTTCTACGTGATTCCCTGCGTAAATCAAGGGAGATAATATACTGACATTCGACCAAATATTTAAAGTTTTAAATTTTAATTGAATTTGATTTAAATTTCGATGCGTTTACACGTCGTGTGCTCACAGATTAACTCAAAAAAATACGAAATTGGAAATCCGACAATAATTCAATATTACGGACCCAATGGAACCGGTTTCGTCGAATTCCGAGAACGTGCCTCGGACGGCTATTTTTAAATATCGGTTCGAACGATTTAATTTCAAACTGAGCAAAACAGTTTAAAATAAAATTCTGAAAGTTCGATTATCTTCGGTATTATCAATACGAATTTTAAAAGCTTCCGAAATATTTTTCTTCGGCTTAAAATTGAAGATTCAAAATTTTTTTTATCCAGTTCAATAGATTAAATTTTATAATTTAATCACCAATTTCAAAGTTATATCGGGGATTCAAATTAAATCATCGTTCAAATATTTAAAATAAATTAAATATTCTCAATTTAATTTGTTCAAAATTCTGGGTCGTTACAAACTTCCCCCCTTAAAAGAATTTCGTCCTCGAAATTACAAGTTAGGAAAAATGGTCCTTAACTCGTCTACTATTTTTCACAATCTAATAGTTTTATCAATCTTTCAAAACAAATCTCTCTACTAAAGATTCGTTATTAATTCAACTAAATTTCTAAACCTTTCATAGTTTTCAAACATCATTGTTTTCTTCAAAATTCAAATTCGAGTTTAAATTCAAATTTTAAACTTTCAAAATTTCTCAAAAATTTTCTAACACCCTAAATTTCCGAAAATTTTTGCCAGCGTCTCCTTTGCGCGGCTAATACGGCACGACTACAAAACGTCCCTACGGACTCTCAGATTTCAAAAAGAAAAAGAAAAAGCCAAGCGGCTAGAGAAATAAGTCATCAAATCTCATATTCGAATTTAAATACATACCTTTTTCGAGCAATTCAAATTATCTTCAAAATCAAATCCAATTTATAACACCTGTATATACTACTAGCAATAATATCTAGTTACAGCATTCAAACCATTTTGCACATTCTATTACAAAATTTTCAATATAAACTACTTATACATTTTTACTTCACTATTGAAGTTACACCTATTCATTTTCCTTCAATTTTACATTTCAATTTCATTTGAATTCAATTTTACCTTTCAATTTCTCATTTATTCAAATTCGGTTTCAACTTCATTTACTACCAAATTCAAAAGAAGTTTAACATTCAGTTTTAATCTCATTCACTTCATTCAATTAGCTTCACTTACAAATTTTTAGTTTAATAGTTCACTTTGTTTTCCACAAATCTAAATTCAATTCAGTCTTACTTACCAATTCAAAATGAATTTTTTACATTAAATTTCATTTTCTTGCATTTGCTATTGCAAATTCATTTATTCATTCGTAATTTTATCCATTTTCAATTCGAATTCTCATTTCAATCGAATTTCAAATACTTTATAAGTCTTCGACTTATTTACAATTTTATTTATAAAGTCATTTGTACATTCATATTACTAATTCCATTCCTTTATGAATTTTATCTTCAAATATTTTTCTAGAACTTTATTTCAAACTATATATCACATTAATGTTTCATATTCACAAATTTTATTCATATATGAATTCATTTCTTTTAAGTTAGATTTTTATTTAAACTTAAACTTTACAAGTTATCGACTTCATAATATTTCATAAACATTTTCATATAGCATTCCAGAGTTTTTTCAACATTTCAAAAATCATTTTTGAAAACAATTCAAATTATCCTTTGAATTTCTAAAACAAAACCCAAATTTTCTAAACAATTTCCATTTAAAACAATTTAGCAGCAATTTCTCTTTTGGAAACCCGAAAATGAACACCGGTGATGTCGCGATCATCATCGGAATTATTTTCCAGCGACCGAAAAGAGTTTAGAGCTTTCAACTCTCCAAAATACTTTTCAAATCTTTGAAATTCAATTTCAAATCAAAAAGGATTTAAACCTTCCAAATCTCCAAAATTTTCAAATTCTTTTCAAAACATTTCCAAATACTTTTCTGGAATTTCGTTTCAAATTACAAATTTCAATTTCTTATTCAGTTTCAATAGTAATGATAACATTTCAATATTATTACTTTCCTAACAACCATGCAACCATATACTATGATAATTCATAGAAAACCATTTCTTTTCTATACAAAAATAGTTTTGGGTAAAATTATTTCATTTACCCTATTTAAAACAATACCGTGTCGGTTTATCTTGTTTAGAGTTTAGAAACTCCTATCAACACAGTTAGCCAGACTGCACCGACCAGAATTTATAAACAATCAACCGATAAGTCAACACAATACAAAACAATTTTATATTCAATAACAAATACGCGCTCATATCTATTATTACACTCAAACTCATTCTAGAGTACTACTGGCTCTATCTCTAATGAGTAACACCCAACAGAGCAGGGTTGTCGCTTAACCATATGCTCTGATACCACGCTGTCACGTACCGAAATTTTCGACTTTCGAAAATTCGACATCGATACTCACTTTATCGACTGCCGAGCAATCGAGTGCCGGAAACTCCAGTAGTGAGGGTTTTAGAAAGAAGAAAAAGAGAAGAAAGAGAGAATAGAGAAGAACAACAACACGAAAGAACAACAGAACAATATCAGAATCTCACATATCGCAGCGGAACAATATACAATAGATAATTACTAGTCTTTTAAAACAAAGAACTATCAGTTTATACATACATCAATCATCAGAGTCATATACAACAATGGACAGTTATATAAACTTGTCCTCATACAGAATACACAGCGGAATAAATACTATCAGATACAAATACTACGTCTCGTCATCCAGAATATCTCCAAAGCTCCAGAATATCCAGAATGTCCTGATAACATAACTCTAGGCTGCCCGTGTGGAAATTTGTGGGCACCCAGAGTTTATAAGTGAACAATAAACTCCGAGTCAGTCATGGTGACTGGTGTGAGATCGTAAAACAGTTATTTTTCACAAAGAAAATAAAACAAATTCGCAATGCTTTTGGAAAATGAAACTACCATAAGACCTCCCACCACACACACAATGCAAACGCAGACTTGGAGGAGATTTCTTCTTATGTTAGTCAAAAATGCTTACTACGCAAAAATCAAAACCTTTTTGATATTATTATTAGTGCATAGTGGAAAACATTTTGAAAGTATAATATAAATCTTAGCCAGCATAGGTACCATTATATTATGCCTGCTATAGCTGCCTCCTGAGGAGACAGGTTATACAATTGAAATCGTAAAGGCTCGTATTGTTTCTTTGGATTTCCAACAAATGGTCAGGCTAAGGAACTTCCTTTTCCACGATGGGTACGTCCCTGGAATAGACGACCCGAGAACCTAACCGGATCTCTGCCAACACAAGGCCGGGTTACCTCTGCAAAAATAGGTAACTACTGACACGCGTATGCCATCCCCCGATCGTCACCGATCTTCCCGAGGATCCCCGATTTCCAACAAACCACATAGATAATAATAATGCAGTAACCACAGAGGTTAAGTATCTGGGCTCCATACCATGATACCACCTTTATCCAGAAGGAATGACATACACTAAGGGGCGCTACTCCCTAGAACCTTGCCGCATCCTTCCTGTTTCGACCATTTCCGGGGTGTGAGGCTCGACGAAGTCTCGTCCACAAAGCTACGCTTTCTCAAAAAGCCCTGCTTCGGGTCAAACAAAATGATCAACCTATGATCACAAAGATATAAGATCAAACAAATGATCATATCGCAAATGATCAAACACTGATCATTTCACAGCAACACTCAGTATGCCACGTTACCAAATTGGGATATATCGCTGATAAATTTCAACTACATAACCTCTGAGCTCGTACGTCTCAGAGAAGGGTGTTAAGCTAAGAGAATAAATTCTCCGCCACCAACAGAAATGTATTTGAAAGAAATCAGCTTTATATCTCAAATTGTAACGTCAGACACACAATCCATACAAGTCTGTTCTGGGATTGAACAGAACCGAAGGCACTTCTCACGAAGCCCTTGCATATCCGGATAAATTTCTAATCACGTCCGGACTTCCCGTCACTAAGGGTGATAAAACCTCTAAATCGGAGATCAGCCGATGTAGAGTAACTCGACGGTAATCCTTCCGTTTTCAAAAATATCCGGTCTTCAACACCGGTCTTCGAATGCAATTCATAACGACGTATCACATATTCGGAATGGGTTATACGACCCCATGGTCCTTTCCCGGCTAACCCGAATAGTGAGCGATTATTCAAAATAAGTGTGGCATTCAAATTCATCCAATTCACAACAAATACCTATCTAAAGGTAATTATTGATAGTCGGTTATTTAACTATCAATAAAGATGCGCAACATCATCAAATTCCAAATAATTTTCCAAATTATTTTATCTCCCAAAAATATCTTCATTAGATATAAAATTTCCACACTTTCAAAAATAAATCAATATTTATTTTTAAACAACTTCCCTTTCCTTTATAAATTCCATAGTGAATTTATATTTTCAAAATATCTACTGATATACGATTTTCAAATCGATTTCAAATATTCAATTTCAATTTATCTTTAAGAAGATAAAATCTCAAAACGTTTCATTTCATTTTGGAAAAGCATTTCCATACTTATTTAATAATAAGTAATTCACAAATCTATTTATTTTCAACACTTGAAAAATATTCGATATACTTAAATCGAATTAAGTATATATTCATTCTTTAAGGAAATCATTTACTATAACAACATTTATTTGAGTCAAAACGAATGTTACGTAAAACATCGTTACGACGACTCAAAATCACTAGTATAGGGATTCGAATTTTAAGATAGGTATATAAATCCCAATACTACATCAAAACATTTCCTTTCGGAAATCATTTACTATAACAACAGTGTTATAGTCCATCATTTCCTTATTCCTCGAAAACGTCTATTTCAACAATAAAATGTTGAAATCTATGGTTTCGATATTTCCCACATTTTAAAAACATCTTTAAAATGTTTACTTCATTTTTTTATGTCACTTCTTCAAAAACGTATCCCTCCTACTTAAAATTATATTCACTGGTCCAAAATCGTGAATATAATTCACTTAACCCAATTTCAATCTTTTCTACACATTTTTATTTCAATAAGAATTCGCTATCCAAAATCGCGAATACATCTTCTTTAACATTTTAATTTATCAAATCCAATTTATTTCGAATTTATAAAACAACGTTTATAAATTCTCTTTCTATTTTCTAACGACTTCAATTTAATAAATCTTCTTTATTAATAACTCGATCAATATTCCATTTAAAGGCAAAAATCCAATTTATAAGTTAATCTCTTATAAATCTTTCATTCTACAGTTTCATCCATTTTATAACTTCACAATTTATAAATCTATAAATTCCATATCTTCACGATTTAGAATTCTATAAATTTCATTTTTTTACACTTATCATCTCATTTTAAAATTCCAATATTTTAAATTTATAAATATCAACTTTTTAAATCTTTTAAATAAACTGTTCACAAATATTCGAAAATCTCAGTTCAAACCATTTTATAAATTGCTTAAACTATTTATTTCAAAAATCACCTTACGGTCATAATTCACAAAAATCTTAACTTTTATAACTTCAAAATTTTAAACGTTTATTTATTTAAAATAAATCAATTCAACAATTCAATAAAACGTATAATTTCAAAGATCACTTTAAAAATCCTTTTAAATTAAAGGTCGTTATTTTTAAATTCCAAAACTTGAATCCGATGATGCTACAGCACCAATTGGTCAATCACAACAACAACATCATATATCAACATATGATAACAGAATATACATCAATCCTGTAAATAAATAACTACTGGTGAGGAATCCAGTTGGATCCCTCCAACCTGTTTCCCTGCATCCAAAGACGTTAGCACAATACCAATTCCGCTCCAGTACGGAATTATCGCGGTATATGGGTTTTATAAAAATCCGCTTACTAACGGCGCAATAGGGTCTCATCCGCTATACGAGGCGGGAAATCATCAATCCAATATATACATATGCCAATATGTATATATTGTTATATATATAATAGATATATCCTACTATATCTAATAGCACAATCAACATAGCAATCAATAACTGCAAAAATTCCACATTCAATTTTTGAGTGAGAAAAATCTCACCTTAGCCTTATATTTGTAATCCAATCCAATCCAGTTTGTTTCTCCATTTCAGACCTTGTATAAAATTATAGGGTTTTATTAATATTCGAATTCACCAAACAAATAAATAAATTTTAAATTTTCAAACTAATGACTTAATTATTTAATTTAAAATCAAATTTCCCTTAATATTCAAAATTTCTTTTTAACTCGTACCAGAGATATTTTTATATTTGTATTGCTTCAAATTTTTAAACGAACTTCCTATATATTTTCAAAGCTTATTTACATATGTTTGTAAAACTAAAATCTAAATTTAAATTCTTATATAACTTTCTTGTACATATATATATATATATATTTAAAATCTAGAATTTTTAAAGACTAAACAGTTAAACTGAAATTCGAAAATAATTAAATAGATTATTCATATACAGAATCGAACTCATCTCACCCACGCAGATTCCAGACCTCGCCTTCTAGCTTCGATCGCGACCCCTATGACTCCCCACGGTGCCACCATGCGTGCCGCCAATCCCTCTGAACGCCGCGCCACCATCCATCGCGATACCCATCGCCACTCGCCGCCTAGGCCTACGCGCGCACGCCGCCTCACCCAATCCTCCACGCGTGAGCTTGAATCGCGAGTCCCCCCAGAAATTTGAAACTCACAACTTCGCCCACTACCGTTGCCTCCTCTCCGATGTCGCGCACACGAAACCCACAAACCAAGCGCGCCCTGATTCTCCAGTCCCACGCGAACGCACTCGCCCTTCCCCAGCCCTAGCCTCGCGAACGACCGCATCTTCGACTTTGAATTTGGACGAGGAGATGGGCTCGTTTCAAATTCGAAATTGAATTGCACTGGGAGTCGCCGTGAATGTCTTCCCCCATTTTTTTCTTTGAACGAACGAAATTGAAGAGAAAGAGGGAGATGGAAGCGGTCATTTTTTTCTCTGTTTAAAATTTTATCTACTTTGAATGAGGTTGCGTGATTTGTAAAGAAAATGGGGAGGAGACAAGGGATCGTGTTTAAGCAGAGAGGAGTCGTGCTTGCCTTATTTCTACGTGATTCCCTGCGTAAATCAAGGGAGATAATATACTGACATTCGACCAAATATTTAAAGTTTTAAATTTTAATTGAATTTGATTTAAATTTCGATGCGTTTACACGTCGTGTGCTCACAGATTAACTCAAAAAAATACGAAATTGGAAATCCGACAATAATTCAATATTACAGACCCAATGGAACCGGTTTCGTCGAATTCCGAGACTGTGCCTCGGACGGCTATTTTTAAATATCGGTTCGAACGATTTAATTTCAAACTGAGCAAAACAGTTTAAAATAAAATTCTGAAAGTTCGATTATCTTCGGTATTATCAATACGAATTTTAAAAGCTTCCGAAATATTTTTCTTCGGCTTAAAATTGAAGATTCAAATTTTTTTTTATTCAGTTCAATAGATTAAATTTTATAATTTAATCACCAATTTCAAAGTTATATCGGGGATTCAAATTAAATTATCGTTCAAATATTTAAAATAAATTAAATATTCTCAATTTAATTTGTTCAAAATTCTGGGTCGTTACATAAATTTTTCTTGCTTTAAAAGTAAAATTTTCTAAACTTCATTGCTTTCGTATCCACCTTGTTAGTAATTTCTTCGATTAGGATTCCTTTGAACTTTGGAATGCTCCCACTTGTTCTGAAATCTATTCTTGTCTTCCCTATTTGTATTCCTTTGATCTATGGAGCATTCCGTAACTCCACTTTGAATGACCTTGATAGGGTGGCGATTCCGCCAATCTTTGAATGATTTGTAAAAGGGTGAAACTCCCTCATAATTGGCATTGATTCACCGGAGATTTCTGTATCCTCGGTTTACGATGTTTTCTATCTTCTGCTATATTTGGATTTTATCGCTGGCGATCGAAGGTCGATTTGCCTTAGATTTTCGCATCGATTATATTCCTGAAGTCACGGTTGATCGTATTAAGGTCGCTCGCGATTTATATGGGCTTATCCATCTTCTATTTGGTAATTTAATTATCTTATCTTCGTTTGAGCTTATCTTTGAATCAGAATTCTATTTGATTAGAGTCCCTTTAAATTTGAATCTCTGTTTTGCTTTGAAATCCATCCTTGAATCATCCCTTGAAAAATTTGTGGTTGATTGTCTTTTGAAAATTGCGTATTAATCAAAGTTATTATTTTGATAAGGATGACCATATTTTATATATAAAGGTGAAATGTTTTATATAAGGATCTATATACCTTTTAAATGAGAATTTGAAGTTTTGAAAGGATTAGAAAATTTTGAAAATTTATAAGGAATGGTTTCATATAAAATGATTTATAACTGAAGGTTTTGAATCTGAATTTGAGTGATTGAACTCCGGCATTTTGGAACTGGTTTAAGATTTTGAAATAAAATAATATGATTTGGAAGTATTTTCCGAATATGAAATGTTTCAAATGATTTTAATGAGTTTCAAATGATTTCGAAGAAATTTCAAAAGAAGTTGAGAAAATAGAAGTCCAGAACCCACTTATGTCACTGGAAAATAATTTCGGTGATGAATGCATGCATCATCGACATTGATTTTCGAGTTTCAGTGTGGGGGAGAGGCCACTTCGGTAGCTTTTTTATGCGATTGATTTGTGAAACCAATTTTGATTTCAAATTCCGAAGTGTGATGTGATATTCGAAAGATATATGTATATATATTTGAATAATTTAAAATGATCCGGTGTTCAGTCCTTGGGTTTTGGATTTGATTGATATAACCCTATCTTTTGGAATTGATGTACTGATTTATTTTTGATTTCCAACTCTTGGATTGAAAATATGGTTTCTTCGACTATTTTGAAGGTTCGAGCACTTCCAAATCAAGGTTAACTTTTCAAAGCTAAGAAATTTTAAAGTATAAAGTATATAAGTTTGGTATGTGTGTTTAAAGTATGTAGTAATATGATTTAAATAAGTTGAAATTGTTTTGTTAAGTAAATGAATAAGGCTATTTTGAAAAAAAAAATTCTAATATGAAATTTAGATTTGAAATGTTTTGAAAAAAATTGGTCTTTAAATATTTTGAAAAAAATATATAATTTAGTTTAAATGTTTAACTTAGTAACATCTTTATGAAACTATATATTTGACAAGTTGGAATAGATACATAAGTTGTACGTATGTTGTTTTATTCGCATAATTAATTTGATCCAAGTTTGAGTACACAAGTTCGAGGTGAATTGCACCATTTCGTGTTAAGATTTTTCATTTGATTCTTGATGGCGAATATTTGGTATGGATTTTGGGCTTGATTTTAGAATTCTCTATCATAGTATATGGCTATGCAAGGAAACTGATTGTTTCTAGTCGAGAAACCATATCGAAATCCGCATTAGGGAAGTCGAATGGACAATACTAGTTCGAAAGCGAACTTGTGTGATCGAGCGAGCGATCGAATGTGATTTTGCAAAATGATGACATATGTACATCTTATATTCTAATATCATTGATATACTTGACGCTGAAATTGGAAGTTGTTGGGTTGGATATCTTTGTAATTTAATTGGCATTTTTCCTTTATGAAAAACTACTATCAATTTAAAACCATTTTTTTAAAACTATTTTTCTTTTATATTCTTAAACAAACTATTTTATTCTATTTTATATACAAAACTATTTTTACAAAACTATTTTATATACAAAACTATTTTACAACTAATTTTATATACAAAACTATTCTAAATTCAAAACCTTTTAGTAAGCAAAGATGTTCAATCCCATATGGCTCTTCATGCAGCGAAATTTATTTTGAAAATTTTGATTTTGGTATAAGATGGACCTTATGTAAATATAAGATTATTTTGGAAATGAATTGGTTGACTTATATTATATTGATTTGGAAATTTGGATTTATTTTCTAAATTTATTATTTTGGAAACTTTGAAACTGAAGATATTTGATTTGGAAAAATAACTTGGTGAAATCGTATATGATTTTGAAAACTGTATTGATATTGAAACAAATTGAAATTTGAGAACCTTGTGTTACTAAATACTTGATTTGGGAGTTATCGAACTTATATATAAAAAATTGGTTTGTATAAGTATGATGTTGATTCAAAAACTATGGATTTGAAAAGGTACTCAATTTGAAAAGTGAAATCTTATATAATTGAAGTCTATATAAGTGTGATTTGATATACTTTTGATTTTGGAAAGGTATTTGATTTGAAAATAAAATCTTATATATAATGGACTTTATATAAGTATGATATTTGAAAGTGATTTGAAAAGGTACTATATGATACATATTTTCGAAGTAAAGATATGGAAAGTGCCTTCTGCTTGATATCCGCTTTGTGGCCACATTGTGGATTCATTCTATCGATATTTCTCTGATTTTTGGTTTTCCGGATATGATACTCGAGTGTCCATCGAATTCCATGGCGTTACCCATGGTCTTACGAGCGCGACTGCATAGCGTAATTTACCTGGCTGGATGGCCCAGGGGTACGGATGTTTCCTGGGGGATTCAGGCGTAACCATTGTGTATCCTGTGATCTATGTAGGTCGTATTAGTAGCGAAATCCGCAGGGCTGAGAAAGCTTACGGATACAGATGTTTCCTGGGGGATCCAGGCATAACCTTTGTGTATCTGCGGTCTACTAGTCATCATGGCGTAATTCGCATGGCTGAGAAAGCTTACGGATACGGATGTTTCCTGGGGGATTCAGGCGTAACCTTCGTGTATCTGCGATCCATGGTTAGACAAAGGTTTTGGTTGTTTTGTTTGGATTGTACTTTCCATATCTATTTTAAAAAGTTTTCCAGTATTTTCATTAGGTGTTGAAACAGGTCTACTAAGTACCTGGAGAATTCTAGCTTTGCGCTTGATCAACGCACTGCCAGAGTCTGCAGGAACGAGGATAAACTTGTTAAGACATTGACTTATAAAAGTATTTTTATAAAGTATTATATAAAGGATATTTTGATCAGTTATTTCCTTTCTAAAAGATTTTAAAGTGTTTTAAATATTGTTTACTTCTTAACTAACAAGTTGAATTTAAAGGACTTTTATGGATATAATAAAATGGATTTAACCAAATTATTAAGTATTAAAGAATTCCAATTAAAATTTATATGGTTTTAAATTAATGGCTCATCCTTGTCTTTCGTCCTATTTTCCCTTCTAGCTATTCCTATTCTCCACCTTGTTAAACTTACCTATAACAACAGTTATCAAGTATAATTTTAATCTACTTTTCATCTTGTCTTAATCCTATTCCATTCTATCTTTTCTCTGTTTTCCGTACCTCATTCCTTTTCGAGGACGAAAAGATTTGAGTGGGGGAGAGTGTAACAACCCTGTATTTTATGATTATTTTAATTGTATATTTTAATTATTTTAAATTGAATTTCCTGATTTGAAAACTTTATTTATTTATTTAAATGGATAATTTTTGTTATTATAAATATAAATTTTGATTTTGATGTGAATTAGAATTCCAAACATGACTAAATAGAATATTTTCCGGAAAAGTGAATTTTGGTCGATATGGTCAAAACTCTGACTTTTAAATTTGAAAGTTTGAAAATTTGAATTTTATCTTTTATTATGAATGTAAATAAAATTTTAAGAATAATGCTTTTCGTTTCGTTAAAATCTGATTAATATTGTGAAAGTTATGCCTTTTTAACTATTGAGTGTAATTTGTTATATTTAACAAAATTGTTTATTTTAAATTATATAAATAATATTTTATTTGGTCATGTAATGTTCTAATTTGCATTTATATGGGTAAAATAACATGTTATGTATATATTTTGGTTTTAAAAAAATTTTTAAAAGTGTAATTGACATTTTCCACTGTCAGTTGTATTTTGTTTACAATTTCTAATTTCCAGTTTCAATTAATTAAAGTAATTCTTTATTTATTTTCTATTTTCTTAAGACCTTATTTTATTCTCATTTCCACTTTATTTTTTTAGCATTTATTTTTATTTTACTTGACTTTTATTGGTTTAGAAGTATAGTAATAATTTTCCATAGTTAATGGTATTTTATTTGTAATTTCTAAGTCTTGTTTCAAATTTATAAACTATTTCTTTTTCTATTTTTCTTAAAATTATTTATTTATTTCAGTTTATTTTATTTTGCTTCCTTTTTCTAATGCATTTACTGAAATTTTATTTGTTTTATTTGATTTAATAGAAATGGAAATTTGAAGAGACTAAAGCTTTAAACATTTGACTTTTCACTTTCTTGCCTTTTCATATTTTTGGTCGTTCCTTTTCTATTGATTAGCCGTGAGTTTTTATTCATTTTTCACGTGAAAAAGCTTCTCAACATCACAAATTTTCGGCCAAACTCAAATTTGAAAGGTTTGGTAATGGCTCTCTCTTCTTTTCTACTTTTTCTTCTTCCTTTTGCCTTGTTTTGGCTATGATTTCTTCACATATTTGCATGCTCTCCACTCTAGTTGCCTCGTCCATCACCTCCACCACCTCCTCCTCTTCACCATCAACCACCTATCACCTTGGCCACCCCCAATTGCTCCACCACCACCATGATATGACCACCACACATCGACTTAGCCTCTGTCCAGATCTAAAACATGTATGGCCGAGCCAAACAATGCATGTGGCCGAGCCTTGTGGTGCACCAAAACTCCATTTAGTGCCTTGTCCTTTTGTCTTCTTCATGTTGTAGCCTCCACTTTTCATCTTCATGTTGCCTTGCTAATTTAGGTCCAAACCCAAGCCATTCTAGTCCATGTAGCCGTGCTATATTAGGTCCAAACCAGAGCATTTTTGTAACGACCCGATATTTTCAACCATTCGCATCCATTATAAGTGTATAGGTAGACACTCATGCCGGAGTTGAATTGCCCAAAATACCGCGTTGTAAATAAAATTTGGCAAATCTCAGAGTATACAGTAAATAAATATAATCACAGATCACAGACACAGAGTAAAATAATGCAGCGGAAGTAAAAGAAATGGTAGTTCATGAAGCTACTATGAAAATATATCAGAGTTACATAAGATACAACATAAGAAATAAAGTACAGCAGAAGTCTCAATACAATAACCAAGTACAGGCTGAATAGAACAACGAAACCAAAGTTGATAGAACAAGACTAGCAGATAATCTCCAGCGATTCAAATCTCCAGAAGGTGGAAATCCAAATCTGTGAATACTCAGGCTGACCCTAGCGTAAAGCAAAACACAAAACACTCGAGTCAGGACAATATATACTTATATAATGTAAACCAACTCAAGTGAACTGTAATAAAGGTACAAGTAACTTAGAAGATGCTTGGGACCGCCCATCCTCTAAGGATCCGTTAAAATATCTACTATGTAGTAATATTCGCTATTATAATAATGTCTAATAAGTAAAGTATAATCATATAGAAAATAGCGTTAAGGGGATGGAGAACCTTAACGTGGTCGGATCTTAAAATCATAATCGTAGTAAAGCTCGATATGGTAGGTGACACGGCACAACTAGGCAATGCCAGGGTAGATATACTAATTACGCACACGGACTGATGGATACGCATAGCAGCCACTACCGTTCCACCTCGAACAACACTCCCAAATCGGAGGATGGCCATCTAATCAATCACAAGTAAGAGTATAATATCGAAGAAATGTGTCCGAGAAGAGGTGCTACCTCACTGGTCCGAGATCGCTCCTGTTTTAGCCACCTTATGCCAACTCATGGGAGTTGGGTCCACGTAACATACCTTAAGAACGTCGCCACCATCCTACTTCATTCTGGAATCTCCACCGCGTACACGGTTGTCAAAGTAGTTTTCGGTATCGACAGAGAGTATTTCCATATCCGATCCCGGTCTCTTTGCCAACCAATTGTTATTATAACCCGTGGTTATAACTTTTAAAAATAGTTTATGTTTCAAATCAAAATACATCCTTTAAACCATTTCAAAATCATATCATTTATTTCAAACTAATACATACTTTCAAACCCAAAACATATCTATTCAAAACCAATTCAAAAATATATCATTTCCATTTCAAAACCAATTCAATAATATATCATTTCAATAAAACCCAAATTTCAAAATCACTGAATATTTCCTTTAATTTATTAAACTTGAAATCTTCCTTTAAATTATCATAGCATTTTGGTAATGTAACCTTAAGGAATCATAGCATTTTTGGAATGTAATATTTCCCAATTTAACATTTTATATAATCAAAGTATTTATATACTTACAAATTTTTAACATGGTCATTTTATCATAGCCTTATATTTAAATAAACTTTGTTACTGTAATATCCAATTTAATGCTGAAATTCTTATGTTAAGTTAAGAGTACCTTATTAACTTACATTATCATTACAATAAAGAAACTTTATTATTTTAGTCATTAAAATATGTCATTTACATTAATTAAAACTTACATATTAAATGTACTTTTTAACTTACATTCCTATTACAGTAAAAAGCATTTATCATTTAATCAATATTACACTAATTAAACTTACATTATCGAATGTACGTTTTAATTTACGTTTTATTACAAAAGGGGCATTTATTATTTTAAATCAATATTACACAAATTAAGACTTACATGTTTCTTTCATTAATTAAGACTTTACATGTTTCTTTCAGTAGGTAAAACTTTACATATTTCTTTCATTAATTAGAACTTTACACGTTTCTTTCATAAATTAAACTTTACATATTTCTTTCATTAATTAGAACTTTACACGTTTCTTTCATAAATTAAACTTTACATATTCCTTTCATTAATTAGAACTTTACACGTTTCTTTCACAATAAATTTCTTATAATTAAATCCAATTTTCAACAATTTACTTAATAAGTTTAAGTGTAAAAGTTCCAATTCTTCACATTTCAACAAATAGACTTAACACTTCAAATTTAAATTACCATTTCACAATTTAACAAAATTTCCAATTTTATTTAATTAACTTAAACCTTTAATTAAAACCAAATTTCACATTTCCTAGTCAAGTTATATTTTAAAAGATCACTTTTAAACTTCATTTATTTAACCACTTAAATTCATAGAAAAATCAATAATACTTAATAATCACTTAAATTCAAATTTAATCAAATTATCATATTTATCATTTCCAAATAAAATTTAATATCCATTTTATTTATATAACTTAAATATCATTTTTAACCAAAATTCCAAATTTCCAACTTAAGTTATATTTCAAAAATCCAGTTAAACCATTCATTAATTACATTTTTAACACATAGAAAAATCATAATTTCTTTAATTCAAAATATTTCAAAATCTGTTTAAATCAAATTTCATAAATTTATATTTTTAAAATACTTAAAAATATTCAAAACACTTTATAAAATAACCACGGGCCTGTATATAATTTTCTAACCTAGGTCAAGTGATACGGATATGTATCATTTCAATCCGCAGTTAAAAAAGAAAAATCCGGGTTCTATCATTTCAAACCCGCAATCCCAAGTTAAAATAGGCCTATCATTTCAGCCCATAACGATTTTTCCCTATTCTAAAGTCCGTTCGGGTATGTATCATTTCAACCCATAGTGATTCTAATCTACAGGGAACTTGCAATGGTGATAACAGATATAAATAACATAATAACATTAAAGAATAGTAACATATGATATAATAAGTGTAATAACAGGTGTGAACATCATATGATAATAATATAAACATATATAACATGATGATATACATTACATATTCAAATGGTGTCGGTTTATCAGTTATATAGGTACATATTGTCTGGTGAGAATAACTCACCTTTTTACGCTGGAGTTTGCAAAACAAAATACACAGATAAATTCCAGAAAGCACAATAGCACGATTTGATTTGAGTGGAGAGATCCAAGATATAAACCTTGTATACAAAAATAAAGCAAAGTACATTATAAATATATTTGCAATACCAAAGATAAAATTGAAACAAATGGAAACTAGGCTAGACAAATAACATCACCTAGCTTTAAATCAATGTTTGCTTGATCTTGCCTCAACTTGTGCTCAACCATACATGCTTATGGTTAGGCCATGATGTTTTCATGTGGAAATAGATTAGGTTTGGACTGAAATATATGGTTAGGCTTGAGAAGAGGAAGGGTCTTGGAGTTACAATTGGAAGGAGGTTAAAAGGCAAGGCTAACAAAGGAGTTTGGATGCATCTAGGCTCGACCAAAGGGGTCTATGGGCTCGTCTATGGCTCACTACAGGTCAGGTCAGATCTGAAACAAGGCTATTGGTGATGGCACTTGCTGGTGGTGGAGGCTATAGGGGTGGCCGAAGTCAACTATGAAGGTGGCGGTGGAGTTTTGGTAGGCTATGCATTGTTTTGTGGAGTTCTTGTGCAAATTTGAGGTGGTGGCTTCATCTAATGGTCAAGGCCAGATCTGGTCTGAAGGGTAGGTGTTTGGCAGGGGATGATGAAGAGGAGGAGATGATGGTGGTTGCGGGAGAAGATGGTGGTGGTTGTGGCCAAGCAAAGTTGAAGAGAGATCTAGGAAAACAATGAAAAATAAGAGGGAAAAGTAGAAAGAAGAAGACATTAACTTGCAATTTTTTTCTCAATTCTTTTCAGATCTAAAATGGCCGAAAATTTGTGATGAAGCAAGATGTTTTCACGTGAAAAAGAAATAAAAACTCACGGCCAACAATAAAGTAATGAACGGCTAAAGAAATGAAAAGTCTAGAAAGTGAAAAGTCAAGTTTTTTTAAGGCTTAAGTCTCTTCAAATTTCCTTTTCTCTAATTCAAATAAAACAAAATAAAATTTCAGTAAATGAATTTAAAAACTGAAAAAAAGTAAAAATAGAATAAAAATAAATAATCAAATTTAAAGAAAATGGAAAAGAATATAAGAAATTGCTTAAAAATTGAAAATAGGGTCCAGAAATTTCAAATAAATCACCATTGTCTTTGGAAAATTATCTACTTCATTTTAACAATATTCTAAAGCAAAATTTTGAAATAAAATAATTCATTTATCATTTCTAAAGTGAAATAAATAATTAAATTTAGAGAAAATAGAAAAAGAATAAAGAAAATGTTTAAAAATTGGAAATAGGACATGAAAATTACAAATAAACATCACTAGTTTTACAAAAATTTTATTTCACTTTAAAACAAATAAAAGTCCAATAAATAAAATAAAATGAGTAACAAAATAAAGTGGGAAGAGAATAAATAAGTTCTTAAGAAAAATATAAAGATAAATAAAGAATTTCTTTAGTTAAATGAAGCTGGAAATTATAAATTTTAAACAAATATACAACTGATACTGGAAAATGTCAATTACACTTTAAAATGTTTTAAAACCAAAATATGTTCATAACATGTTATTTTACCCATATAAATATAACTTATAACATTACATGACCAAATAAAATATTATTTATATAATTTATATGATTTAAAATAAATAATATTGCAAAATAAACAGTTTATACACAAAATTGAAAATTACATAACTTCTACAATATAAGTCCGTTTTCAACGAAACGAAAAGCAGTATTCATGGAATTAAATCTATTTTCATAATAAAAGATAAAATTTAAGAATTTAAAATATTTAAATTTAAAGTTCAAAAGTCAAAGTTTGACCAGTTTGAACAGAAATTCACTTTTCAGTGAAATATCCAATTTATACTAGTTTGGAACAAAAATTCACTTAATAATCAACATTTATATTTTTAAAATGAAATGTTTGAAATATAAAAAGTTTAAAATAATTTAAAAATAAAAATAAAGTCAAAATTAAAATATATGCAAAGTCTAGGGTTGTTACAATTTTAAACCCCTAGGTCGAGCACTTGATGGTTGAAAGCATGGCCAAAGCAATTGTGTTCATTTGCTTTTTATTCAAAGATCATCTCAATATATGTTGTATTATATTTATGTTTATATTTTGTCTTGTTTATGGGTTGTTCACAAGATTAATAGCTTGGTTCTCTTCCCACTTGAGTCTATTGTAGTGTCATCGTGCTTTTTGGAATTCGTTTGTGTCATTTGATTTGCTAACTCCAGCATAAAAAGGTGAGTAAATCTCACCTGACATTTATACTTATGCAAATGTGAATTGACAACAATTGAATGTGTAGTACTATTATGTTATGTTATCCCTGTCTGTGATTATTAATTATATGATGTTAAACCTGTTTATTTACATGTCATCTCATCTGTTACTAATATATGTTGTTAAACTGTTCATTTATATCTGTTTATCACACTGCAAGTTCCCTGTAGATTAGATCACTATGGGTTGAAATGATACATACCCGAACGGACTTTTGAATAGGGAAAAATCGTTATGGGCTGAAATGATAGGCCTGAATGATTTTTATTTATTTTATTTTACTTGGGATTGCGGGTTTGAAATGATAGAACTCGGATTTTTCTTTGTAAACTGCGGATTGAAATGATATATATCCGTATCACTTGACCTAGGTTAGAAAACTATATACATGCCCGTGGTTATTTTATAAAGTATTTTGAATATTTTAAATATGTTTAAGAGTGTAAATTTATGAAAATTTGATTTAAATTGGATTTTTAATGTTTAAATAAAGAAATTTTGATTCTTCTATTAGTTAAAAATGTAATTAAATGAATGGTTAAATTTTAATTATTGAAATATAACTTAAGTCTGGAAATTTGGATTTTTGGGTTTAAAAGAAAATTTGTGTTATATAAATAAAAATGGAAATTTAATTATATTGGAAAAATGGAAATAAAAATTTAAGTGTTAAGTTTAATTGTTAAAATGAAGAGAATAGAAATTTTACACTTAAATTTTATTAAGTGAATTCTTGAAAATTGGTTTTATTTATAAGAAAATTTATTATAAAAATCATAAGTTAAAAGTATTTTAAATGAACATTTTGAATGTTAAAGTATGATTAGTATAATGTTTAATGGTTTAAATTGGGATTTATTGTTTGCTGGAAATACACTAAAATCTGGAAATACCTTTAATAGCACTTCAGAAATGCAATCATTTCTGAACTGAACTAAAACTTAAATAAGAGGCTATTACAGCAGTTCTGTAAATGTTGTAGTTGCTGAAGTAAACTAAAAGGCTAAAAACTTAATAAAGGGCTATTACAGTTCTGTAAATGCTATAGTTGCATGCTGTCTTTGCTGAATTTAATGAAAATCTTTATTATGAAACCTGAGCTATTACAGCATTTCTATAAATGCTGTCTTTGCTGAATTGAACTAATTTTCAACTAAAATTGAGATTTTACAACAGTTTTAAATGCTGTCTTTGCTGAATAAAAATGTTTCAAGTATAACTTATAACAGCTTTTCTAAATGTTGTGAAAGGCTGAAATTTTCAATGTTTATGGTTTTTAACTAAGTAAATGAGCTCAGAATGGTTCGAAACTTTGGAAATTTAATACTTGACTTGAAAGAATAATAACTTCACTTTTAAATGGTTAAATGAATTAATTTAATTGGAATATAAACTATTTAAAGGGTGATTTGATAGAAAAATAAATGAATGATATTTTGGAATTTTAAAAGGTATTTTATTTGATAAATTGGATTTGAATTCAAATAATGATTGAAAGGAAGTTTTGAAAAGATATGATATTTTGATAAATTGAAATGGTTTGGAAATGATTTAATCTTTATTTTGATAAAGATTTGGATTTGAAATGATATTTAATTTTGAAGTATAAAATATTGTTCTAAAATATTATAACCACGGGTATACTTCTCTGTATGTCATTTGATTTCCTGATGATGGCTGTGATGCACATTTACACTGTTAGTTGCATTGTTTACTTCGATATGGACATTTCTGTGATATTGTTATTACTGTTTAATTGATGGTTTTATGGATCCTTAAAGGATGGGCGATCCCAAGCATCCTTTAAGTTATTATGCATTTATATTACAGTTCACTTGAGTTGGTTTACATTGTATAAGTATGTATGTCCTGACTCGAGTGTTTTGTGTTTTACTTTACGCTCGGGTCAGCCTGAGAATCACAGCTTTGGATTCACCTTCTAGAGCTAGAGATTTGTTGGAGTTTATTTGTCTATCGGTTCATCGACTTCTATTCCAGTTATTTCCTATTCAGTATTGTCTCTGTATTATTGATTTATGTATCCTGACTTCTATTATATTTATTTTGACTGCGAGATTTTGTATATGATTTGAGAGTTTGTATATAGTAGCTTCATGAACTACTATGGTATTTTATTTCCGCTGCGAGTTATTCTGATATTTTGTGTCTGTGATTCTGTATTTGAATTTAGTTGCTCCAAATTTTATTACAATATGTTATTTTGAATTATTCAAGTCAGACATGTGTGGATTATTGTCGATTTGAATGGTCCAAAATAGTGGGTCGTTACAAACCGTGACTTCAAGAATACGATCGATGCGGAATTCTGAATCAAATCGACATCAGATCATAAGAGAGAGAATTCAGATAAAGCAAAAGAAAGCATCGTCTAAACCGAGGATACAGAAATCTCCGATGAATCATTGCCTGTTGTAAAGGAGTTTCACCCCTTTACAAATCATTCAAAGATTGGCGAGACCACCGATTTATTATAGAGATAATTCGAAGTGGAGTTATAGGATACTACAGAATCAAGAAGACACAAATAGGGGAGACAAGAGTGGACTTTGGAACCGAAGTGAACTTTCCAAAATTCAAAGGAAACCGAGTCAAAGAAGAAGGAATTCAAGCTCGAACGAAAGTGATTCTGTAATTGAATTTTACCCTATTTACTGAGTTTTGCCTAAAACCAGAGCTCTAATACCACATGTAACGACCTGAGATTTTCAACCATTCGCATCCATACATGTCGGATTTGAATTGCTCAAAATATCAGATTGTTTATTTAAATTTGGCAAAACTCAGCATATACAGTAAATAAAATAATCATAGATCACAGACACAGAGTAATGTAACAATAATGCAGCGGAAACAAAAGAATAGTAGTTCATGAAGCTATTATATAAATATAACAGAGTTAAACAAGATACAACAGAAGTCTCGAATACATAGATGTCTCAAAACAATAGTCAAATACAAGATCTGAATACACCACTGACTGATAGCAAAATCGATAGATAGCTGGATCTCCAAGCGAAGCTCCAACTCCAAAGGTGAGTCTCAAATGTTGTATCACTCAGTCTGACCCGAGCGTAAAGCAAAACACAAAACACTCGAGTCAGGATTAACATTCTTATATCAATAAATCCAACTCAAGAGAAATATCAACTGAAATACAGTAACTTAAAGGGTGTTTGGGATGACCATCCTCTAAGGATCCGTTAAACTACCTACTATGTAGTAATATTCGCTATTATAGTATAATAAAATAAACTTACTTTTAAATAGTGTTAAGGAGTGACCCAATATTCCCCTTAACACGTAATAGTCCCAGAAGTCTATCCAGTATTAGCATACTCCCAGATCGGGGGCTACCCTCAATACTCCACAGGCTATGGCACAAATCCAAACTCGTAGTAAAGCTCGATATGGTAGGTGACACGGCACAACAAGGCAATGCCAGGGTAGAAATACCAATTACGCATCCGGGCTGGTGGAAAACGCATAGCAGCCACTACCGCCCACCTCGGAACACACTCCCAATCAAAATCGAAGAGTGGCCACCAAATCAATCACAAAGTAATAGAATGGTATCGAAGAAATGCATCCGATCAGAGGTGCTACCTCATTGGCCCGAGAATCGCTCTTGTTTTAGCCACCTTATGCCAACTCACGGGAGTTGGGTCCACGTATATACCTTTAGGATCGTCGCCACCATCCTACTTCATTTTGGAATCTCCACCGCGTACACGGTTGTTAAAGTGGTTTTCGGTATCGACAGAGAGTATGCCCATATCCGATCCCGGTCTCTTTAACAACCAAACGTTATTATAACACCGCGGTCATTTTAAAATAGTTTATACTTCAAAACCAAAATATCATTTCCATTTCAAAACCCAAATCAATACGATATCATTCCCATTTCAAGTATATCCATTTCCAAAAATCATATCACTTTCCAAAGTTATAACGCTTTCGAAATCATAGTCTTTTAAAAATCAAAACACTTTGGAAATCACAGCTTTGAAATCATAGCATTTTGGAAATCATAACACTTTGAAATTATAGCATTTTGGAAATCATAACACTTTGAAATTATAGCATTTTGGAAATCATAACACTTTGAAATTATAGCATTTTGGAAATCATAACACTTTTCCCTTAAACAGTTTAGATATTAAAATTAGTATATAAAATAAAATAGTTTATAAATAAAATAGTTTATAAATAAAATAGTTTATATAAATAGTTATAAGTTAAAATAATTTATATTAAAAATGATTTATATTAAAATAGTTTATAATAAAATAAATTTATAAAGTAAAATATCAATAGTTTTAAATATAATTTTAAATTACTTTATAAAATAAAATAGTTTCCTCGACTTTCACAAATTGATTCAAATCAATTCGAATTCCAAATTCAAATTTAATCAAATCTAAATCATTAATTTCAATTCCAATTCAATTAGACATTTTCAAGTTATATCGATTTCAAATACCGATTTGAACCACAAATAAACCATTTCAATTTCAATATATTTCAAAGCTTCAAACATTCCACATTTCAAAAATAAATTCGCTAATTTTATAAATATATATCAATTCACTTTTCTATTATTTGGTTTTGAAATATTTACTTAGTTATTTCAATATCATTTGAATACAGCTTCAATTTTCAAAATATCCCATTTAAATTTATATAAGTTTGAAATATCCATTTAAGTCACCTTTAATCAAATTTCAAGTTGTAAAACACTTCTTTAAAATTTCAAATTCAATAAATTTAAAATCAAACTTATTTAAATATAATTATTAAATAAATATAATTTCAAATCAAGTTCAAATTTACCTTTACAATCTGAATCATTACAAACCCTATATTCGAAAATATAAATTTTAAATAACGACTTAAACCTATTATATATCAACTTATTAAATCAACTTTAATAAATCTTTAAAATCAATATTTATTAAAACCATATATTTCTTTTCAAAACCATAGAAATCATTTTTTAAAATATTTATATATAGACCAACGGTGTCTGTATATAATTTTCTACCCTATGGTCAAGTGATACAGATATTTATCATTTCAATCCGCAATTTAAATATATACGGGTATATATCATTTCAACCCACAATCCCAAATTCAATTCAATGAAAATCGCTTGGGTTTATCATTTCAACCCATAACGATTTTCTCCTATTCTATAGATCATTCGGGTATGTATCATTTCAACGCATAGTGAATTCTATACTAACAGGGAACTTGCAGAGTGATAACATATATGATAATAACATAACAACAGTAACAGGCATATATCATCAGTATAAATAATAGATAATGGTGTCAGATGTCACAAGTGAACTGATACAGATAATGGCATATATATAGCAATGTGAATAACTAACTGCAGCATATTTCAATTGTCGTTTCAATTGAAATCAAATTTAATAAATATAAGAACATTAATCGTGAGTGATTGCTCACCTTTCGAGGCTAGAGATGAACAAAAATTCGATGAGTTACGATCCAAAGCAAGGTAAGATGGGCACGAATTTGACGATCAAAGCTGGTAGATAGAATCGATGAAATGAATCAGAATCTGAATCAATGAAGATAATTGGTATAAGTAAACTTGTATAACTATATATACTATATTTTATAAAACCATATTCTAAATTTTAAACACATATTAAATTAAAACATACATATTTATTTTCAAATCAATAATTTAACTTTAATAAAAAAATAACATCTATATATATATGGAAACCAAATTCCTGAACAACATAAATCCTTGTGGTAGATTTGAAAAAGAAAGAAGAAAAAGAACAAACATCAAAATATATATATATATATACACACTTTTCTGAATCAATACTTAATATATATATATATATATATTGAAATCATAATATATATACTAATATATAAGCAAAAGGATATAAACTAGTACACATACACACTGTATATTTATAACTAACATGAATATACTTCAATATATACACCGTAAACAAAATAAGAGCTAATATAACTTAGGCATTAATATATACAGATCTTATGATCTGTAACACTTTTAAACATATAATAAATATATATGCAAGAAACTGCAGCTTATTTTATAAAGTAAACTATTATAAACTAGCATATATTAATCTAGCATATATACTAACATATAATTTGATTCCATATGCATCAACAGAACCAACTTGGTATTATATATATATATACACTAACAATATATATATATATACAGTAGCAATTATAGCTTGTACAACTTATTATAAAAAAAATATCAACTTCATATATACTACAGATTCAATATAACCAAAGTCTTTACATACTCCCATATACGCATGAGAGAAAAAAACAACTCATGTAAACTTATATAAACAAATATATGGATATATTATTTTTAAAATATAATACACGGTACTTAATAATACAGCACATAGCTTATAAATCCATATATATAATGACAACTTGTATAATAACATTTTTAAACAAACAGAAATATACATACCAGAATACAACAAGACATATATCAAATAATTCCAACAACATATATAAACTTGCGTACAAATTATATATAAATTTACAGATTATTAACATATACAGTAAAACTAACAGACTAATTGCATATATAAAACATCTTTATAAGATTTAAAATCAATATATAACAAGAAAATACCCAACTGAACCATATACGTATCATAAAAAATATAACATTTAAAATATTATAAGTATACTACACATATATATTTACTTTAAAAAGCATGCTTGAAATGATCGGTTTACAAAAGAGAAAGATACGAACCAAGGGAGGAGGTGCTAGGCTCGGGCCAAGGTGATTGCTAGACGAAAATAGTAGAGGGCTCGAGCGGATCTGACTAGAGGCGTGGCGGAGATTGCCTGAAGATGGAGAGGGGTTGAAGTGATTTGCTGGAGAAGGTGGGTTCACGGCACGTGTGAAGGTGATGTGTGCAGTACATAGGTGACAGTTTTGGCCAAAATATAGGTGCTCAGTTTAAATCTTTATTTTATTTTACCTTAAAACCAAGAAGAAATGAAACGCATAAGAAAGGAAGAAATGATAACGGAAATAAAGTCTCTGGGAATATGAAATGAAAGTGGCTATTGGTTTAAAAGACGTGGAATATAAAAGAATGGATGGAAACCAAAAGATTTACAAACCGATACCGATACGAAATCGCTCTTCGTGGATTTCGCAGCGTACTATACTTCAAAACACAGAATCGAATATACCATGGAGATCGGCACGACAAGACGATCAAAATGGTATACAAATATCAATGGTACGATCATCCTAACAAAAGTCGATAATCGGTACCGGAAATGCTGTTAAATTGCCAGAAATAAGATAAACGGAGCAACAGCAGTTTAAATCTGGAGAAACAAAATATGACGTCTCACTCAGAAGATGATTTACAAATTTATTGTATAAAATATTCAGGTTTGGAAATTATTTTAAAATCATCAAATATTAACTAATTTAAATTGAAATAAAATTACACTAGAAAATAAACTCTCATATTATCTGATGAAAATTTACCAGTTGCTATGTTTAATTAGACGTATTACAAATATAAAAAATTTATTTAAAAATTCAATTATTTAAAAATTTCACAAAAATATATAGATAACCCACTAAAATTTACGGGTCGTTATACCACGTCGAGCCGCAGTCGATCCCTAAAACCCCTATGAACCACTCGCTACCCCGATGCGCCGCTACCCCTCGCGTGCGAACACGCTTCGAAATCAAGCTGAATAAGAAAGCCACTATCGATCTAAGGTAGGCTTGGCCTTGAACTAGATTGGAACCGCGATTCTTCTCTGCAATCCTGATTTGAATTGCGGTTTCGAGTATGAGGAGGAAGGACCCGAGTGCTGTTCGAACAGGACGAAGAAATAGGCGAATAAGCTCGGTCATATAAATTATTTTTCGAATGGCGAATTCTCTTTGAAGAAGAAAAGGGATCTTGAGAAGACAGCTTTGAACTGGAAGCGGGAGGAAGAAAAATATATGCGATTTCCCTTTTTTTTCTATTCGAAAGTTAGTTCTCGTTATTCTTTTCTTTGAAACTGTCTGCATTTTAAAAGTAAGGGTGGGGGGACAGGAAGAGATATTAACGTGTTTAGACCAACTTGCTACAGTGATTGAAGAGAAGGTCAAAAAGCTCTGATGTTCATATGGCTTTGACTGGTCAATATATTCTATTTTTAAATTCAAATCGTCTCGAATTTGCAACTCAAAATCTCGACCTCCAATCGAGGCGTTCCGCCAGGCATTTATAATGTTATACCCCTATTCCGAACGCAATGGAAAAGGTTTCGAGTCCTAATTCGATCGTATGGAGAAGATAGCTTTTTTTGAACCTAGTTATTATATTAAATTTTCGATTTAAATTTCTAGCGCATTTATATATCGTACGATCACACGACAACTCCAAACACTACGAAAATTTAAAATTTGATAATAATACACTATTGTGGATCCAATGGGACTGGTTTCGTCAAATTCTAAGACTGTGCCTCGGAAGGCTATTTTCAAATGTTAATTTAAACGATATATTTTTAAAACTGAACAAATCGCCTTTAAATTCAATTATAACATTTTTACTATCTTCGGTATGATCAATATAAATTTTATAAACCTTCAAATTATTTTTAACGAGCTTAGAACTCCAGATTCACTATTCTACCCAATTTCTAATAATTGAATTCAATAATTAAAATATCAAATAAATAGTGATATTTGAAATTCAAGTTAGAATTAACTTTCACATATTTAAATCAATTAAATGTTCCCATTTCAAATGCCCTAAAATTCCGGGTCGTCGCAATTTAGATTTAAATCGTTGATTTAAATACGAATGTTTTGGTATGAAGGTATAACCTATTGTGAATTCAAAATGATTTTGAAGTGAATATGATATTTTGATATGAAATACAACTTGTTCTTGAAATTTTAAAGAACTAAATGGTGTGAAAAATGACGTTTGGTTGTTAAAGAGACCGGAGCCGAATATTGGCATACTCTCTACCAATATCGGAACCACTTTAACAATTGTGTATGCGGTGGATGATATCCAGAATGTAGAGGTTAATTGGAGGCGTTTGTTGGATTTGAAGAAAGATAACGATGATGGATAGACCCCGAAACTTGTGTCAATTTGAAGTGACTAAAACAGGAGCCATACCTTACCATTGAGTCTAGCTACCTCTAGCGACATCTATTCTTCGTATTACTATATTGATTTTGACTTGATCGGTGCACCTTGATTTGATTATGGGATGAATGTTCTTGGTGGGCCGTTAGGGGTTACCACTAGTTAGGAAACGCAAAACGGTAGTATCCTACCTTGGGCATCGCCTCACATGCCTTGTCATACTCTTTATCCTTATTCGCGGCCACTATGATTTTGTTTTAGTATGGTACCTATAGGGGACTCATTGGCTATCGACGTTAGTGGTTGTGTTACAGGACCTGCATAGACTACCTGCTTAAGCTTGTGTTAAGGGGGATTAATGTAAAGCCTTAACGCTGGGAAAAATATTTATTTATTGATTAGACACTACATATATAACGTGTCTTACTACATATAGATAGTTTAACGGATCCTTAGGAGATGGAAAATCTTGTAACATCTCTTAAGTTATTACACTCATGTTGTACACTTGATAGGAGATGGAAAATCCCGTAAACATCTCTGAAGCTTTTACACTCATATTTACTTATTATTGATTTAACTTACATAAGAACTTTTAGTTCCGAATCGAGTGTTTTGTCTCTCCATTACGCTCGGGCCAGCCTGAGCTTTTCAGTGTTTGAAGACATTATTTCTGGAGGACGAAGACGAAGTTTGGTATATTATATTATTAGTATTATTCCACTGCATCATTTTGGTATGTTTTTGATTGTACTCTGATTAGTTTGTAAAAATTGTGTAATCAAATGTATATCGTAAAATAGCTTCATGAACTGTTTATTTGATTATTATATTTTGTCATTTCGTTGCGAGATTTTATGTTTTATTTTTCCAACTTCTCTCTTATTTTCTTACTTACCCTATTGATAATCTACCCTTTTGAATGGTTTGAGTTAGACATGTGTGGTTTATTGTTGATTTAAACCGTCCAAAAAGGTGGATCGTCGCAAAAATAAGAATCTTATCTTTGAATTAACTAGAGAACGTAATATATACATCTTAAATATGAAAGTTAATCATAACACAAACATATGTCTAATAGCCAAAGAAAATGATCTTTGGTTATGGCACAAAAGATTTTGTCATATAAACTTCAAACCAATAAGAAAATTATGTAAAAATAATTGAGTAAAAGGTTTACCAAATTTGAATTTTGAAGTAAATAGCATTTGTGATGCTTGTCAGTTAGGAAAATTTACCAAGTCATCTTTTAAATCAAAGAAAATTATTTCTACATTAAAACAACTTGAGTAATTACATTTAGATCTTTTTAGACCAACTCAAGTTCAATTTATAAATCATAATAAATATGTTTTTGTAATTGTAGATGATTTTTCGAGATATACTTGGACAATATTTATGAAAAATAAAAGTGATACTTTTGAAAATTTTAAAAACTTTGCTAAAAGAATTTAAAATATTAAAAATATAAAAATTAAAAACATTAGAAGCGATCATGGAGGTGAATTCGATAATGATATTTTTGAAACATATTGTAATAAGAAAGGAATTTTTCACAATTTTTCATTTTCTAGAACTCCACAACAAAACGGAGTTGTAGAAAGGAAAAATAAAACACTTCAAGAATGCGCTAGAACCTTATTAAATGGAAGCACTCTAACTAAACATTTTTGGGCAGAAGCTGTAGCAACTGCTTGTTATATTTTAAATTGAGTCTCCATTAGACCATTAACAAAACATACTCCATATGAACCTTTTAATGGAAGAAAACCCAACATATCATATTTTAAAATTTTCGATTCAAAATGTTTTCTATTAAATACGAAAGACCAACTTGGTAAATTCGATCCGAAATCCGATGAAGGAATATTCATATGATACTCGGAACGAAGCAGGACATATAGAATTTATAATAAAAGAACTAAAGTAATCGAAGAAACACTTCATGTGTCATTTGATGAAAATTTCAAACTTAATAATAAAAATGAAGATGAAGATATAATTTCAAAATTAAATATCATTTGGTCGATCCAAGTCCATGGCCTTATTGGGTTCACTCAGAGGTTGCCATCACAAAAGATGATAATATTGAAAATATTGATAATAATACTGAAATTGAAAACAACTTACCTAATGAAAAGAAATTCGATCTCCACTGAGATTACTAAGAAATCACCCAATTGAAAATATTATAGGAGAAATAAATTCTAATGTAAGAACAAGAAATCAATTAAATCAAATGGGTCAGATAGCCTTCCTATCAAACATTGAACCTAAAAATGCTAAAAAAGCCTCAACTGATGATTACTGGATTATAGCTATGCAAGAAGAGTTAAATCAATTTGAACGAAACGAAGTTTGGGACTTAGTTCCTAGACCTAGTATTCAAACAGTCATCGGTACTAATTGGGTTTACAAAAATAAAGGCGATGAGCAAAGGAATATTATTTGAAATAAAGCTAGATTAGTCACTCAAGGCTACAATCAAGAAGAAGGAATAGACTACGAAGAAACGTTTGTTCTTGTAGCCCGACTAGAAGCAATACGTATTTTATTAGATTTTGCATGTTTTCATAACTTTAAAGCATATCAAATGGATGTGAAAAGTGCTTTTCTAAACGGATTTATAAAAGAAAATATGTATGCAGAATAACACACAAGAAAAATTTCCAAACAATGTCTATAAATAAAAGAAAGCCTTATACGGTTTAAAACAAGCACCTCGTGCTTGGTATGATCATCTTAATTTCTATCTTATAAATTCTAGTTTTAAAATTGGAAAAGTAGATCAAACTCTTTTTATAAAACAAGATAAGAAGGATATTTTAATAATATAAGTGTATGTAGATGACATCATTTTTGGTTCCACGAACAAAAGATTATGTCAAGAATTTTCCAATATTATGACAAGTGAATTTGAAATGTCTCATATGGGAGAACTTTCATATTTTCTTGGATTACAAATCAAATAATTAAATAATGAAATTTTTATTAATCGAGAAAAATATTGTAATAATATAATATATCGTTTTGGTATGGAATATACTTCTGCTAAACCGACACCTATGAGTACTACGGTACATCTCGATCGAGATGAAAATGGCAAAAGTATTGACCAAAAACTATATTGAAGTTTGATTGGATCATTACTTTACTTAACTGCTAGTCGATCTGATATAATGATGAGTGTATGCTTATGTGCACGATTTCAAGTAAATCCCAAAGAATCACATTTGCGAGCAGCGAAACGAATTTTGCGCTACTTAAGCAAAACTAAAGACTACGGCCTCTTTTACCCGAAAGAATGTTCTTTTGAGTTAGTATTATATAGTGATGCTGACTTTGGAGGATGTCGAATGGATCGAAAAAGTAGAAGTGGTACTTGTCACTTCATTGGACAATCTTTAGTATCATGGTTTAGTAAGAAACAAAATTATGTTTCACTTTTGACGTGTGAAGTAGAATACATTTTTACTGCTTTGGCATATGCTCAAGTAATATATATGCAGCAAACACTTCAAGATTTTGGTATAGATTTATCTAAATTGCCAATTTATTGTGATAATACGAGTGCTACAAATTTTTTGAAAAATCCATAAACCACTCGAGAACTAAACATATTGACATCCGACATCATTTTCTACGTGACAACATAGAAAAAGGTATTATCTCTCTTGAATTTGTAACATCGGAAAATCAAGTTACAGACATATTTACTTAACCTTTAATTGAAAATATTTTTCTAAAATTAAGACTACTTGGAATTATGTCGTTACATGGTTTATAAATTGATAATAAAGTATATATGAATAAAAAAGGTTATAAAATGAATATAAATATAATAATAAAGTTGAACAAAATTTGGAGCTGATGGTACTCGAACTCTACACTCATGGGAGATAGGCATGTGATTTTCTAATGTTCTATTTTATTATTCGCATTAATATCTCTCCTCCTTTCTAATTTATATACAATGATAATCATTTTGTATTTATTTACCTTAGCAACATACAATTTATAACATAAATATAAATTAAAGATTGGCTAATGTTTAAAGAATAGTGTTAACTAGGAAAGTCAAATTCAGAAACAACAAATGAAATTAATATATATACATAAAGAAAATATTTTTTAAATTTAATAAAACAAACAAACATCCACTTCAATTCTTGAAAAATGTCGTCTCAAGAAAATTCCAACTACTCATCAATTATATTCAGCACTCCAACTTCGGATTCGTCTAACAAATCTACTCCAGTGTATGTTCCAACAAAAATTACTCCACCTCCAAATCACCATACCGGATATACACCGAATGGCCAAAGAATTAAAAGAAATTTAGAATTTGGATCACCTTCTACCAAAGAGAAAATCGATGATATTCATCATTACCAGCGTGAAACCTTAAGTATACAACGTGAGATGTATTAGGAGCAAAAACACCATGGAAGACGTTTAAATTTTCTTAAACAGTTTGCTCTAAAATTCTATGGAACTACCCCTAAAGAAGGTGTGCACAATCCATCTCCTCAATGACCTCACGTATCCGCAAATTCTTGGGATCAAGGTGCTACAAATTTATCTCCTATTCGACGTAATACTTGATCTCCTATTAATCTATTACATGAAGACACCAAAGCTGAACCAAGCTCATTCGAAATTTTTTCTTCAGACGAATCCAAGACCTCTGAAAAATAAAGTTTATATTTCATAAAATTATGTTCATAACATTGATATTGTAATTTACATATATAATAAGTTTGTTGAAATAAGATTATATTTATATATAAGAATAAAAGATCACAAACAAAAACATATGTTGCGTACATAGTTAACTAAAGTTGGAAATTGCTGAAAATAGGTTGATTTATAAAAAACCAACAGAAACAGCCGGCTGAATTAAACCATTCAGACAGCTGAATATTCAAAAGTATTTTAATTTCAACCCAGAATTCAACCGGCTGACCCCTTACTTTCAGTCGACTGAATCATACCGAAAATTAACTATTTTCTTATGGGTTTGTAATCAGTCGGCTACCCAGAACATTTCCGCTGGCTGCCTAAACAATTTTTTTTTTTCAAATAGAATAGTACGTTTTTCAAGGCATGAATCCAGCTTAAATCAGTACTTATTATCAACTACCCATTCATTCACTACCTATCTCTTCACTTTTTAGAAAAAACAAAATAAAAACCCTAATTCCTCCAAATCAAAAATCCAATTTCTCTTCTTTTTCAAAAAAATGCCACATAGATCAAAATGAATAAGAATCATCTACCATTCCGTCTCAGAGTCAAATTAGATCATGGCTCCACAACGATACGACTATCGATAGATTTAATAGCATGAAGAATTCCAAGATTTTTGAAGGTGCTTTCATGAAGTTTTCGGATTTTAATGGATATGCTATTAAAGAATTGGCGGAAGCACAAGGTTTCAACTCTCTTATTGGGTATGACGCTAATAATATTAAGATTTATCCTCTCTTGATCAAGCTTTTCTATGCTAATATGAATCTAGACCATCATAATCATCAAAACAAAGATAATTGCATTTGGACTTTGATCTGTGGCGTTAAAATTTATTTACCTTTACAAAGATTAGGGCATATTTTAAGATGTCCATTCGTAGGTTTAGATATTGAGATGGTTAACATTAATATGTATGAACGTGACGAAATGTCACATAGATTTTTGTCTGATGATTTAACCGAACTAAAATCAAGTGCCTTACATCCTAAGGCAAGAATTATTCATCGCGCACTTATTTGCTCTCTTCAACCACGAACCGGAAGCTATGAAAAGGTTTATAAACGTGGCTTCCAAGCCCTATATGCTATTTATTCCTTTCAGCGAGTTAAATGGGGCAAGATTATATTGGATGAATTTCTTAGTGTCAATCATAAGAGAAGTTATAAAAACATACATTATGGAGCTTATATATTGCGGATATTACAAAATTTTGGAGTTCCCTTGCTCGATTCCGACTTCATGACAATAGGTGAACTTAACTCCAAAAACCCTTAGTCTCATGGGTCTTCCTAAGCATCTTGAAAGTCAACAGATTATTAATTTTCAAGAATGGGTCGCCAATCGCAATCAAGGTATTCCGCAACCTCGAGACACAAATATTGCTTCTTCTTCTTAGCAACCTCAACAAGAAGAAGATGATGAAATTCATGAATTAAATATTGATGTGCCTCCTAAACAAGCTCTCGTCACATTATCCAGAAATCAAAGCAAACTCAATCGCCGTTTAGCTAATCTTGATAAAAATGTTTCCAAGAAAAACAAAAAGCTAAACTCCATAAAAGGTTTTTTGAATAAAATTTAGGAAAAAATGTCTTGCTCTAGATCCACTTCAATGGGCATTCTTGAAAATCCGGCACCATTTACTTGGACATCCTCGAAGGAAGAAGGAGAGGGAGAAGAAGAAGGTAGCGACGATTGATTTGGTATGTTTTTCATATATATGACTACTTTTCTTTACGAACAAATTTATGTAATATTTGTTGTGCTTTTTGAATGTTTTAATTCGTGACAATATGCTTTAGGGCTATTTTGTGTGGTTAGGAAATGTTTCTGTCTTGTTTTCTAACATGATCATTTACAATTTTGTGATGTTTATATGTTAGCGTGTTTTGTGAAGTAAATATTGTCATGTTTTTATGTTTATAAGCAAAGCTTATGTGTGTTTATGTGAAATGTCTACATATATGTTTAATTCTTACCTACTTATGATATTTCTCCTATCAACTAGTTGTACTTATGTGAAGTAAATATTGTCATGTTTTCTTTTTTTCGATGAAAAAGGTAGAGAATAAGATTGATAGGGGGAGTATCGAGTCAGAAGGAGAAAAATTCTATATTTTAAATTTACATAATTGTCATCATCAAAAAGGGGGAGAATGTTAGAACCTCTATTTTTGATGTTTTGATTGTGACAACTATATAAGTAAATATTATATATATGAACTAACCAAGTTTGAAGGAGAATATAATCACAAACATATGAAGACTAGACTCCAGATTATTGCTACAATGTAAGTATAAAATCTGAGTCTCCGAAGTGGTATCACATACACACACAACAAAACAATCAGCAAATCAAAAGAACTACATAAAAACATTGGAAAATCAAAAAACTACACAAAAACATTGCTTTCAGCCGTTTGAATGATGTACATGCACAAAATTTTAAGAACATTCAGCCGGCTGACCTACAATATTCAGATGGCTAAATTCTGTCTATTTTGCACTAATTTCTTGCTGTTTCAAATTTCACTCGATTCAGCTAGCTGGAATATTTAATTCAGACGGCTGAAGTTTCATAACGGCTAGTTTTTGAAAAGGTGCTTCTCTTCCATGAACAGTAACAACTCTGATTCAGAAGATACTTCTATATCTCTTCATGGTTGCATTTCATGAACGTATACAACCTTTTAATTTCTATAAATAGCAAATTAATCCAACATCTTGTGAATCAATATTTTCTATTTCTTTATTCTATCCATTCTTGCTATTTACACTCAAAGGTATTCTATACACAAACACTCTATTGATCACTTATATATTCAAGTTTATTCTTTTTTGATCAAATAACTTCTTTTCTTCACAAAATATATGATATACCACAAAGGAGAAGATTATAGGAAGGGTGTACTCTAAAGACTTGTCAGTGCTATTCAAAGAGCACAATTAGTCAGATATTTCTTTATTACTGAAGTTCTATTCGGTTGCTCAGGCGGTTAAAGTCCTACTTTGTTGCTTAGGAGGTTGAAGTCCTATTTGGTTGCTCAAGCGGTGTAATACATATTCCTTCGGGTTAAAAGAGGGTTGATAATTAAATTCCAAAAGGAATCTGGGACTGGTTGTAGAACGTGAAGTTCGAACTAGTATATAATTTTATACTTACATTATATACAATTAAATAGATTGTTAAATATTCCATATTATACAATCCATAGTCACTTTCACAATAGATTTAAAATATATTTAAAATGTAAAATACATAAAAACTTAATTACTCAAAACATAATAACCTTGTGAATAAAATTAAAAGTTAGAAATCATTTGAAGGCCATTTTAAAAGATCATATTAAAAATATGGATTCTTTAAAATCATTTTTGAAATACAGAATATTTGAAAACCATTTAAAATCTGAGAAGAGATTTTGAAACCTTTTTGAAAAATGAAGAAAGAGATCAAAGAAGTGCTATCAGGGTTTTAACAATAATCTACGACTCTCTAACTTAATTGAATATCTTGAATCTCCAATACTCATGAGTCTTCAATCTCTAACTCTTTAATCTCTATATCAACCTCTTGAATATGCTCTTGATACTGTACAGTCTTCTTAATCAACACCTGTCTAATATCCAACACTACATACTTTATATAACTTGATAAAAACATTAGTATCTATATTTTATTTAATGTCATGTGGTTGTTGTCATCAAAACTAATGCTTAAAATACTAACAATCTCCTTCTTTTTGATGATGACAACCATGTTTATAAAATATGACATAACTCCCGCCAAGTTACAAAACTCGCTGTTAATCTACGCTTGGAGTTATATATTTCTCCCCCTTTGTCATTAACCCAAACTCCTCCTAACTAAGGAACTAGATAATATATAAAAGTGATGAGAATGATAAGGGTAAATAAGTGATATGTTGTTTAAAGAAGAAAAGCCAATTTTATTAATCAATCCAATCCAATACATATATTCAATTCAAATCAAACTAAACTAAAGTCAAATCAATTATAACTCTAATATAAGTTTATACACACCAATCTTAATATCAATGCAAACAAATCAATCATAAATATCAAACAACCCAAAAAACAACAATTCAAACAAATCAAACATCCTTATCCTAAACTAAACTAATGTGATTTTCTAGTAATTGGGTATTTATGAATAGGGCAGAAAGGATAATGGAGACAGAAATTTCCTTTTTGCTCGACCAAATTTCCATTCTTTTCAAAACACACTTCTCCAACACACTTGACCTCATTGCCATCGACTTCCTCTTCTTCTTCTTTTCTTCCTCTTCCTGTTCTTCTTCCTTTTCCTCTTCACTATTATTCATAGGATCATGAATGACCAAGTTTGTAGCATCATCCTCAACGACCATTGGATTTGTGGGGTTATCCAATGGGTATTTCTGAAGATATCTTAGAATTCTGTCTTGTTCCGTCTTCATTCTCAATTGAATGGCTTCCATTTCAAAAAGCATATTGAGAACATGCTTTAGATTATTCTCAATCTTAGTCACTTTGGCTAATGTAGTGTTTTGGAGAGGGCCTGGAGTGAAATTTGAACATTCATGCCTTGGATGTTTGGAATGGTTAGGATCCATTTATTTTATTTTATTTGAGATTTTCAGAAAGAAGAAGACTATAAAATGGGTTTGATTTCGACATAAAGTGCTTATATATAGCAGTTTTAAGTTTTGAATTAAGGAGGGAAATTTGAAATCTGAAAATAACTGCATATGTTGTTGTTTTGATTTTCTTTTTAATTTATAATGATATGATTTTTTTAAATTTCTCAGAAAGAACATATTCCTAACTCTCTTCTTAGCTTAAGAAATTATGTTTGATTTAATGGTTTTGTTAATATATCAGCTGTTTGATTTTTCGTATTTAAAAATTCAAGTGAGATTATTTCTTATTTACATTATCTCATAGAAAGAAATGTCGTATATCTATATGTTTAGTTCTTGCATAATGAGTTGGATTTTTAGATAAATTAATCGCACTAATATTGTCGTAGTATATTGGTGATTCGGTAAAATTTATATCAAAATCTTTTAATGTTTGTTGCGTATAAATAACCTGAGAATATGCTAATGCTGCTGAAATATATTCTGCTTCTGTTGTTGACAGAGACACAGAATTTTTCTTTTTGCTAAACCAGGAAACTAGTGAGTGTCCTAAAAAGTGACAAGTTCCATTTATACTTTTTTGGTCTGATTTGCACTAGCATAATCAGCATTACTATATGAAATTAAATCAAAGGAATGTTCTTTTGGATAAAGGAGTCTATAGTCTAATGTTTATTTATGTATCGTAATATTCATTCTTCATATTTTAGATGAGTTTCCTTAGATTGAGAAAAATATCTTGCACAGAGACATACACCATGCATTATATCAGATCCACTAGCAGTTATATAGAGCAGTGATCCAATCATACCTTTATAAAACTTTTGATCTGTATCTTTTGAATTTTCTTACTTATTTAATTTTTCATTTGTTTTATCAATGTTTTCCTCTTCATTAATACTAGTATTATTAATTTTAAAAATTTCATCAAATGAAACATGTAATGTCTCTTTGATAGTATTAGTTCTAGTATTAAAAACTCTATAAGCTTTACTTCTATTTGAATATCTAATAAAAATACCTTTATCTGATTTAGCATCAAAATTTATCTAAATTTCTTTAGTATTCAATATAAAACATTTACTACCAAATACTCTAAAGTATGATACTTTAGGATTTTTATTATAAAATAATTCGTATTGTGTTTTCTATGTCAAATGTCTTATTCAAATTCTATTTAATATATAACATGCTGTAGTAACTGCTTCATCCCAAAAAGTTTAGGTAAATTACTATCATTTAGCATAGTTCTAGCGCACCCTTGAATCGTTCTATTTTTACGTTCGACTACTCCATTCGTTGAGGTGTTCTCGAAAATGAAAAATTATGGGTAATACCTTTCTTATCACAAAAATTTTCAAAATTTCCATTTTCGAATTCTCCACCATGATCACACCGAATTGTTTTAATTTTAATAGACATTTGATTTTGAATTCTTTTAACAAAGATTTTAAACATTTCATAAGCATCACTTTTAAGTTTTATGAAAATCATCCACATAAACCTAGAAAAATCATCTACGACTATATCTATTATGATTTATAAATTGTATTTGCGAAGGACCGAAAAGATCTAAATGAAGAAGTTCAAAGGGTTGAGATGTAGAAATCATATCTTTTTATTTAAAGGAACCTTTTATAAGTTTTCCTAATTGACAAGCCTTACATAGATTATTAACATCAAAATTCATTTTACGAAGACCCCTAACTAGATCATATGGTGAAATTTTAGATAGGTGCTTGAAATTCAAATAACCAAATCTTTTATGCCAAATCCAAGGGTCGCTTGATTCAGCCAATAGACATAAGTTATAATTTGACACTTTCAAACTTAATATATAGATATTTCTTTTTTTAATGCCTTCGAAGATAATGTTTGACTCGTTATCTTCAATATGACATTTGTCTTTTTCAAATTTAATTTTAAAACCCATATCACATAATTGACTAATGCTTAGCAGGTTATATTTTAAATTCCTAACTAACAAAACATTAAAAATAGTAGGAGTTTTAGAATTATCCACATTGCCGATGACAATCACATATCCTTTAGAATTGTCTCTAAAGTTGACTGATCCACCATTTTTGTAAACGATATCCTTCAAGATCTCCTGATTTCCAGTCATGTGCTTTGAGCATCCACTATCCAATATCCATTTATCCTTTTTGATTCGTAAAGTTTGATCATCAGGTGTATGTTCATCAAAAGCCATGAAACACATCTGTTCCTGCAATTTATACCTTTTCAAAAGATCAATTATCTTTTCATAATGGATGGATGCAAATTTATGAAACAATGTCATGTTGATTTTGCAAAATTTCTCTTCAAAAATAGTGTTAAAAATATAATCAATAACTTTTTCCATTAAAGTTTTTTCAAAAATAAAATTATGAATACTTTCAAAACCAATGCTTTGATTCCAAATGTTAGTTTGCAGAAGATGATCTTAAGGCTAATTTAACACTAGAGGGGGTGAATAGTGTTTATTGATTTTTGTGAATCATTTTAAATTCTTTTGAGATTATAATTAAAAAAAATGTAGAATCAACAATCATAGATGCAAACACAGATAGATATAATGTGGTAAAAGTAAAAGGTAAAGAGTTAGAGAGATCACATCAGGAATTTTTATACTGGTTCGGAGTTACCCTACATCCAGTCTCGTACAATTTCTTGTACGGATTTCTTTTCAAATATCAAATTCAATACAATCTCGATTACAAGGCTGCGAGACACACCCTCAAGATTTTCTGAGCTCTGGGTACATTAATTGGATTCGGACGCGACACTACCACACCCACTTGGATTCAAACGGGACACCAAGCAGATCCACTTGATTCAGACACGAGACAAGCACACCCACTTGGATTTCAAGGACACCAAGCATACCTAAGAGTATAGGAGTATGATTTGATAGAATTTACAGCTCAGTTTCTTAATCTTGAGTACAAATGATCCTATAACCTTTTGAATAGCACTTTGATCTTGTTTGAAGTGATAGAGATGAGAGTGATCAGATAGTAATTGATAGATAATCAAATCAATAGAGTTCTAATTTGATTTTGATTGAATTTGAGAATATTTTGAGTAGATTTTGTTTTAGAAATCAAGAGAGTAAAAGTGTAACGACCCAGAATTTCTATCAATTAAAAATTTGAATATTTAATTAATTTTGAATATTAATAAGTGAAATTTTTAAGTCGAATAATTTATTTTTCGAATATTGGATTTAATTTGGACAATTAAATCGATAATTTAATATTTAAATTCCAGAAATAATAGAAAATTGGGTTTAATGTGTTAAAAATGATTTATGAAGTTATATTAAATCATATTGAAGTTATAGTGATGTTATAGAACTTTTAAAATTAAATTTTAAGTTAAATTGTGAAAATTGAATATTTTAATATTTAATTATCGACTGAAAAATAGCCAATTTTCGAACAGTCTCAGAATTGGACGAAACTTGTTCCATTGGATCCATAATAGTTTGTTATTATCGGATTTCAATTTTTGTAGCAATTGGAGTTGTCGTTTGACCGTGGCAGCTCGAAACGCATCGAAATTGTTTTAATATTAATTTGGCGAGTTAAAAATAGTCATTTTTCAAAAAGTCTCGGATTTCGACGAAACCAGTTTCATCGGATCCATAATGTTGAATTATTCTGTGGTTTCAAATTTCGCGTCAATCGGATGTACGGTTTGTCCGGGGCAAGCCAAAACGCATCGAAATCGGTTTGAATCGGTTTAATTTAAAACTGATCGTTTTTTCCGTAACTCGCACAGATGACCGAATTAGCCCCCGAAACCTATTCCATTGTGTTCGGAACGCAGGGTAAACCTTAGAAACGCCAGCCGGCACGCTCGATTTGGAGTTCGGAAATTTTTCGGTGAATAGTGTTTTGCAAATTTTTTATAAAAGGACCTCCACTCTTCACTTTTGCAACCAAACCAAACCCTAACCCTAGTTTCTAAAGCCAGCCGCCACCATTAAAACCGATGGCTAGAAATCAATCTCCTTCTCCCCTCAATTACTCTCAATCCGTAGACAATTAGAAGAAGTGTTCAACATGAAAGTTCTAGAGGACGATGAGAGCTTCGAATCTATACGGAGATGATCGAAAACGGAGCAACGAATCAACGGGAAATCAAGCAAGAAGGGGCTGCGTTTTTCATGCAAATCGAGGTGATAGGGGAGTCCGAGTTGCAAGCTATTCCAGCCGATGGTGGCTCTTGAGTAGGCCTTCGATATGGCACTCTCTGATCGAGATATATGTCGATGATGAAGGAGTATAATTCAACCCTAGTTCGGGCGGCTATGGGTTCTTCCTTGCGTACGTGACCTAGAGGAACGGGTGAGAGGGAAGAAAGGATGCGCGGCCAGATATCCTTGAGTGAAAATCAACGATCCAGATCTACTGTAGGTTTAAAAATTTAAAAGAAAATGTAAATTGAATTATATTGATTTGTATAAACTTTAAAAATCCATAACTTTGTCATACTAGGTCCGTTTCAGACAAAACTTTTTGCGTTGGAATCGTATGGTCGAGCACTACGCTATGGAATTAGATTGGAGTCGATTGGAGTCATTGAAAATTTCGGGTAAAATTAAACGTCCGTTTAATTTTATTCGAAATAAAACGCTACGACTATTATCGGAAATTCAAGGTGAGAACTTCTCACTCAATCGAATAGTTTCGATTTAAATTTTAAATAGTTAGATTTAAAATTGCTTAATTGTATGTTTTGAATGATGATTGCTATCTGTTGATTGTTAAAATAGACATTATACGCCGTTATTAAGCGGAGGTTATTTATTAAAAACATATACCGCGATAATTTCACATTGAAGTGGAATTGGTATTATTTATGTATATAGCAATATATATATATTGGAATATGTATATATTGGAGTTGATTTCCCGCATTTTTATAGCGGATGAGACCCTATTGCGCCGCATAATAGCGGATAATATTTATTAAACCCATATACCGCGATATTCCGTACTGGAGCGGAATTGGTATTGTGCTAACATCTGTGGATGCAGGGAAACAGGTTGGAGGGATCCGACTGGATTTCTCACCGTATTGATTTATTTACAGATATTGTGATATATTCTGTTATCATATGATGATATGTGATGTTTGATTGTCGTGATTGATAATTGGTGCTGTTGCATCATCGGATCCATTTTTGAAGTTTAAAAATAACGATATTGATTTATAAAGGATTTTTAAAGTGATTTTTTTTGAAAGTATACGTTTTATTAAATCTTGGAATTGATTCATTTTAAATAAATAAACGTTAAAATTTTTATGTTATGAAAATTATGAGATTTGTAAAATATAACCAAAGAGAGATTTTTGAAATAAATAGTTGATTAATTTATAAAATGGTTTAAATTGGGATTTTTGAATTATTATGAACGATTTATCTAAAAGATGTATAAAATTGATATTTTATAAATTAAGAATACTGGAATTATAAAACGAGTTTTTATAAGTGTTAAAATGGAAAAATGGATTTCATAAGTGAACGAAATTTATAGACTTATAATTTGTGAAGTTATAAAATGAATAGATGTTGTAAATAAATGGATTATAAGTTCTTAACTTATAATATAGACTTCCGGTATAAAATTGAGTTATATAAATTGAATTGGATAATAAAGGAGATATATTCGTGATTTTGGACAGCGAATTATCCTTTAAGTTAAATGTTGTAATAATAAGAGTTTGGTTGGGAATTTTATCCACGATTTTGGACAGTGGATAATCTTTTAAATAAAATGTGTAGAAATGTTGAATTTGGATAACGTAGTATATTTACGATTTTGGACCGTAAATATATTATTAAATTAAATGGATATGTTTTGGAGAAGTGATATTACGAAATGAAGTAATTGTTTTAAAAGATGTTTTAAAACATGTTAAGTATCGAATACATAGATTTCAACATTCATTGTTGAAATAGACGTTTTCGAGAAATAAGGAAATGGTGGACTATAACACTGTTGTTATAGTAAATGGTTTCCAAAAGGAAATTTTTGTGTAGTATTGGGATTTATATATCTATCTAAATTTCGAATCCCTATACTAGTGATTTTGAGTCGTCGTAACGATGTTTTACGTAACATTCGTTTTGACTCAAATAAAATTTGTGAAAGAGAATGATTTCCTTAAAAGAATGAAATATATACTTAATTTTGATTTAAGTATATCGAATATTTTCCAAGTGTTGAAAATAAATGATTTGTGAACTACTTATTATTAAATAAGTATGGAAATATTTTTCCAATGTGAAATGAAACGTTTTTTTTGAGAATTTATCTTGGTAAAGATAAATTGAAAGTGAATATTTGAAATTTGTTTCAAATGGTTAAGTGTGGAAAATTTTATATCTTGTAAAGATATTTTTGGAAGATAAATTATTTGGAAAATTATTTGGAATCTGATGATGTTGCGCATCTTTATTGATAGTTAAATAACCGACTATCAATATTTACCCTTGAATGGGTATTTGTTGTGATTTTCTTGAATTTGAATGCCACACTTATTTTTGAATAAGCGCTCACTATTCGGGTTAGCCGGGAAAGGACCTTTGGGTCGTATAACCCATTCCGAATATGTGATACGTCGTAATGGATTGCATTTGATGACCGGTGTTGAAGACCGGATATTTTTGAAAACAGAAGGATTACCGTCGAGTTACTCTGCATCGGCTGATCTCCGATATAGAGGTTTTATCACCCTTAGTGACGGGAAGTCCGGACGTGATTAGAAAATTATCCGGATTTGCAAGGGCTTCGTAAGAAGTGCCTTTGGTTCTGTTCGATCCCGGAACAGACTTGTATGGTTGTATGTCTGACGTTACAAATTGAGATATAAAGCTGGTTTCTTTCAAATACATATCTGTTGGTGGCGGAGAATTTATTCTCTTAGCTTAACACCCTTCTCTGAGACGTACGAGCTTAGAGGTTATGTAGTTGAAGGTTACTAGTGATATACTCCCAATTTGGTAACGTGGCATGCTGAGTGTTGCTGTGAAATGATCGTTGTTTGATCATTTGTGATATGATCATTTGTTTGATCATTTATCTTTGTGATCATTACTTTGATCATTTGTTGACCCAAAGCACAGCTTTTGTATAAAGCGTGGCTTTGTGGACGAGACTTCGTCGGACCTCACACTCCGGAAATGGTCAAAACAGGAAAGATGCGGCAAGGTTATTAGGGGGTAGCGCCCCTTTAGTGTATGTCATTCCTTCTGGATAGAGGTGGTATCATGGTATGGAGCCCATATATTTAACCTATGTTGTTGCTGCATTATTATTCTTATGTGGTTGTTGGAATCGAGGATCCTCGGGAAGATCGGTTACGATCGGGGGATGACATATTCGTGTTAGTAGTTACCCAGTTAGGGGTAACCCGGTCTTCTGTTGGCAGAGATCCGGTTTGGTTCTCGGGTCGTCTTTCCAAAGGCGTACCTATGTGGCAATGGGAAGTTCCTTGGCCTGACCATTTGTTGGAAATCCAAACTCCAATACGAACTTTGTACGGTTTTAGTTGTAGAACCTGCCATCTAATATGGTAGCTATAGTAGGCATACTATCATGGTACCTATGCTGGCTAAGATTTATATTGTACTTTTGAAATGTCTTTCTTACTATGCACTAATAATAATATCAAAAATGATTTGTTTTGCGTAGTAAGCATCTTTGACTATCATAAGGAGAAATCTCCTCCAAATTCTACGTTTGCATTGTGTGTGTGGCGGGAGGCCTTATGGTAGTCTCATTTTCCAAAAGCATTGCGAATTGACAAATTTTTTTTATCCTGTTATTGTTTTAAATAAAAATAACTGTTTTAGTTCTCACACCAGTCACCATGACTGACCTGGAGTTTATTGTTTCCTTCCTAAACTCTGGGTGCCCACCAATTTCCACACGGGCAGTCTAGAGTCAGGTTATCAGGTCATTCTGGATTCGGGATGCTGTGGAGCTTAGTGGCGAGCTGGATGGCGAGACGTACCACTTGAACATGATATTATTTATTCCGCTGTGTATTCTGTATGGGGACAAGTTTATATAACTGTTCATTGTTGTATTGTTGTTGTAAACTCTGATGTTGATGTAATGTATAAAATGATATAGTTCTTTGATTTAAAGATTATTCATTTATCTATTATATGTTGTTCCGCTGTGAATGTGAGATTCTGATATTGTTTCTGTTTCTGATGTTGTTCTGTTGTTCTTCTTTCTTTTTCTTCTATCTTTTCTTCTACCTCTTCTTTCTTAAAACCCTAAGTATTCGGTTTTCCGGCATTCGATGGCTCGGCAGTCGATACAGTGGACGTATTGATGTTGATATTTGGAAGTCGAAGAATCGGGTCCTTACAAAAAGAGGAGAGAAATAATGAGAAATTAGTTAAAAAAAATTATTGAAAGTTCCTCATATTTATCGAGAAACAATGGTCATATCCATTCATGAAGAGATATGATGAAAAAACACTTCCATTCATATTCGAATTTTGAATTTTTTTTGCCCATATGTTAGAATATACTATAGGGATATGTCGACACACACTTTGTAATTTTGAAAAACACGTTATAAATTTTTTTTTGAAAATATAAAGCTTTGTAAAATATTTTGAAACTTTGTACAATCATCTAAACATAGTTTATACATATTTCAATCATATCAAAACTTAAGAAAACTTTATAAAATTATTTTGAAATATTTTTAAATATATAAAGGTTTTAAATATGAATTTCTTTCTAAAAATAATATATATATAAGTATAAGTGAATATATATTCAAAATCAAAGTTATAATAAATGTTATAATATACTTACAAACATTTATAAAGCATAAAACTAAAACTATAATAAAATAGATTTTAAAAAATTAAAATATAAAATACTTAAAAACTTAATTACTCAAAATATAATAATCTTGTAAATAAAATTAAAAGTTAGAAATCATTTAAAGGCCATTTTGAAAGATCGTTTTAAAAAAGGGATTCTGTCAAATCATTTTTGAAATTCGGATTATCTATAAACCATTTAAAATCATAGAATAGATTTTTAAACCTTTTAAAAAATAAAGAAAGAGATCAAAGAAGTGTTATCAGGGTTTTAACAATAATCTATGACTCCGTAACTTATTTGGATATCTTGACTCTTCAATACTCATGGGTTTTCAATCTCTAACTCTTGAATCTCTATATCAGCCTCTTGAATTTGCTCTTGATACTATATAGTCTTCTTAATCAACACATGTCTAATATCCTACACTATATACTATATATAACTTGAAAAAAACATTAGTATCTATATTTTATATGGTGTCATATGGTTATTGTCATTAAAACTAATGCCTAAGATACTAACACTTGTGATGAAAAAGTTTTTAAGAGTGTGGGTGATTACATTATATCACTAGGAATTTTGGCGACGAAATTCTTTTAAGGGGGGAGGGAGAATGTATTATCTCATTATTTTGATAACTAAAATTAATAAGAGCATTTTAGTAATTTTCGCTCTAAGATTAAAATAGTAATTTTATATATGAATGGATTAGGCTACAAGAGTTATGCCATTATGTAGAGTGAATTTTTTTGATTGATTTTGACTATAAACTTATTCGAATCAGAGTTAGGACGAAGGAGATATGAGTGGTTTAATATAATGGGCTTTAACTAATTTAAATAGGCTTTGACCCATATATGAATTGGTGTTTTAGATGTTATATATATCTGTGCATTGGTTTCTGGAGATTCAAATTTAAAATCATTCTAAGTTACATTCTTTAATTTCTTCTTCTTTCTGTCTCAAACCCATAACTCAGATAACCTTTAAATCAATACATCTCATAAAATACTCAAAATGAAGAAGGCAGAGACTCTACGTTCTTATACCCAATTTCGTTGGAGTTCGGTTCTTCCTATATTTGGACAATGCAGTATTCATAAGGAATTTGTTCTTATTAGGCACTCCGATTAATTGTTGGTGAGTGGAACCCTTATATTTTGATATTTACTTCACAATGCTTGTTTAATATTATAATTGATTGCGATTAGGGTGTTTATTTTAGAAATTAAACGTGTAATTGATTTAAATAAATTCTAAATTATGATTTATACAATTTATTTTAGGGCTATGGAACCCCAAGATGATTTATAATGTAATATATACACTGTTTAATGAAAAGATGTATGATTTTGTGATTAAAGCCTTGAAATATATCTATGAATATACAAAAATAAATTTTGAAATTATTATATATATATATATATATAATATCAGTAATTAAAATGAGTTTTAAAATATATTTTAATGCATATATAAGTTATATTATTTGAAAGTGTAGAAAATGTATATTTGTATGATGAAACAATGTATACTTGATATTTACATAATAATATGATTTTAAAACAATGGAATAATGTCTAAAAATGAAACATGCTGATTATATATTAAAGTGATGATTTATTTTGAATTTAAATATATTTTTAAGTTTAATATTGAATTTTAAAGCTAAGGGAAATAAAGAAATGTTTGAGTTTGACACACACACATAAGAAATCTATGGGATTGATGGATGGAATTATATGGCTAAACTATTGTTAAATCATAGTATTAAACTCTGAAATAATGTGGTGATGAACTCACATCAATTTGGAGAAGAAATTAGTGGAATAACAATTGAAAAGGAAAAAAACATAATGTACACAAGGTACTTCAGGTTTGATGTATCTTACCGGTCGATCGGTTGTACCGTTGGACGCCAGTTTGGACTTGGAGCTAATAAGGGGAGGTATCAAATAGAATTTCTTTAAGGACTTGGTTTTGGTGTAATTCTCAACTCAAGTCAGTCATCTTGTGATGTTTCTTGCTAGCGATTTATTTTATATTACTTGATGATCAATGTTAGGATGATAATTGCATAGATTGCATGTGATATTTTATTGACGATTATGTTATGTGTACAGATGCACTGTTTGTTAGCGTTATTGTTTAACATGGTAGGGTGGTTGCTCATCCAAGATGGGTTCCCAAGCAAGTGTATGAAAATGGGTTCATAAGAAGTTTAGTGCTCAAGATCATATCTATGACTAAGCCACGGATCAAAACAATAGGGGTTGGGAGTGGTGGTGTACGCAATAGTAACCATGTCACTATCTTTGCAATGTTTAATGTTGGATCATGACTTTAATTAAGTTGTGAACCAAATATAGTGTTGTTAGGCTAATTCCATGGTTGTAGATTATAGATTTCAAGTTGTGATTATAGATACATCATAGACATTGATGATATTATATGAGCATAGTAGTAGTACATGCAGAATATATCTATTACACTCACTCAGACTATTGTATGTATTATCCCTCTCCATATTCCTTTTTTTATATTATTGCAAGGTTTATGGAAGTAAGGAATTATAATGTAAGCGATTGTAATGACCCATAAATTTAACACATTAATTATTAATTAGTTATGAAATAACCGTTTAATGAAATTGTCAATAAAAGGAAATTTTGGGCAGAGTTGTCTTTTTATGAATTTTTATATTTCCATTGTGTTCAGAAATATCTCGGACCAATTTTTGATATATAGCATGATATACTTTCGTTGGCGTTTGAAAATGGGTATTTCGGGCCTTTATGAGTATTTTAGCCCAACACATCCCTTTTTGCTATAAATAGAGTGCTATATAGAAACCCTAGGTAGTCTCCACTCTCTCTTCTTCATTTTTCTAATCTCTTCTAATATTTAGACTCAAGCCCTAGACTAATGGAGACTACCTCTACTAATTACAAAAGTATAGTGATTTATAAATCAGTCCAAAATAAGGCCTTATGATATTTCATTTCATATGAAGCGACGATACATACACATTGGTGGAATTAATTTTCTGAGATTTAGTTACATCTGTTCTAAATATTCTTTGGAGGTTATGAAATTAACAAAAAATTCATGGCCGATAGGATTTTGCAGTCAACGGTTAAATGACGACCAATCGATGATCGGAGGGTACCATTACATGAAGAGCGACGAGTAGATTATATCCATAGTGGCCGATCATCTAAAACCAACTTAAGGCGATCAAATAAATTAAAAGAAGGGCAATGGTGGCAGGGCTAGATGCCATGGCGGGAGTTGATGGTGGGGTTGGTTAAGTCGGGATCGAGGCAAGAAGAAGGATGGTGGCTTCGGAACGGGTAGCAGAACAATAAAGTAGGCGACAGTAACGTCTTAAGATGGAAGCTTATTTGTGTTACGGGCAAACTAAGGTGATGTAGTATTTCACTTTCGCACTTATGAATTTAATAATTACATAAATAACCCTATATATTTTAACTGTTATAACTTATGCATATGACCTTTGTTTCATGAGTTGTTCCGTAGGATTCATGATGAAATTCCGGACAATTTGACATGTGGTTTGTCGACTTTTGGAGTTGTTTGTGAAAGCACCTTTATGGGATTTAATGGTCGTAAGTATTTATGTTTTAAAAATATAAAATAAGTGATCATTGAAAAAAATATGCGTTTGTTGATATGCTCTTTTAGTGGTTTTTGTGATGTTTTGGTGTAATGTGTTCCAAATTGGTTAGCCATCTATTTAGTTGTTGCATTATTAGATGATGATACATTATAATAAATAGTCATAGATCTGGAAAAAAAAAGTAATTAATAGTAAATAAGTAAAACGGTGTAATTTTGAGGAAAATAAAATTATTTACAAATTTCAAGTGATATTTGTAAAATATGTGATTTTCCAAATTATACTAAAATTGATGTGAAAGTTTTAATAAAGTTATTATTTAAAATTTATTAGGGAAATTTATGAATAATAATGGGAAATCTTTCTTAAGTGAATTCGAAGGATTAATTATTATTTATAAAATAAAGTATAATTTATTAAATAATAAAATGATTTTTGTGAAGGATTGTATTATTTTGAGGAATATAATAATACAATTATTTTTTTGGAGTTTATAGAAAAATATTAGCTTTATTATTACTGTTATCTAAGTAAAGAAGCAAGAAGATATTTTAAGAAATAATAACAACAACAAAGAGGTATTTTTTAGGAATAATTTAGGTTAAGTTATTACTATTTTTGAGATAAATAACAATATAAAGGTTATTAAGATTTAATGAAAAATATTATTATTATTAAGTTAAATAGAAATAAATTGGTTGTGAAAGATAATAAGGAGATTTGAGTAAATATTATTATTTTAAAGTAAATTAATAATATTATTGCTTTTGAAAGTAAGCTGACGTAAATTGCTATTTTAGATTTAGTAATAATATTTTGAGATATTTAAAGTTATATTCTGAAAATAAAGCATTTTCGAAGTATATTATTGTTTTGAGGGAATATTGTGTTTTGGAGACAACAAGGGTAAACTTATATTTATAATAAATCTTTATTATACGATTTTATACATAAGAGGAGAAAATATGTGTAAATACATTATTTTGGATTATTGGGACATATGTGATTATTTGTTGTTTTGAAATTATTTTATATGTTTGTTTTGTTGAGGTGGAATCACATTTAGATGAGTTATGTGATATTTTAGCATTATTACACGTGGATGTTGTGAAGTTAATTATGATTTTGTTCTGTTGATGAGTTTGATATTGTGTTACTAATGTAGAGTAGTTAGTACACATTTGATGAGTTTACTGTTGTTTTACTGATATGGACTAATTAATACATATTTATTGTATTTATAGTTGCATTTATGCTATTTATTTTCTGCTACTGATGATGGGTGGTTAGTGCACATATGATGACTTTTATCACTATCGATTTATTTGATGTTTAAGGTTAACATAAAGCACTGTTAAATTTGCATGATGTTTAATGACTTTGCAGTTATTATTGATGTTACCCCCTATTTTTGATGATAGAATGTGATGTCTTTTGCTTGGTTGTTGCTATTGTGTTATGTTTTTACTGACAAGTGTTTGATTTAGGAATGGGCAAGAAATATAACTATGTGGGCTTAGTCCCGAATATAGGCAGTCTTTCCCTATATAATAGTGCACGGATCCTTTGAGGCCGAAGTGTATAGGATAAGGCATCTAAACATAATTCAAACCTTTCCCTTTTTCTTTTCCATTTATTCCATTAACACACACACACAAAGATATATATATATATATATATATATATATCTGTGTGTGTGCTAGTTACGTTTACATGCATATTTCAGACTTACAAGTAAGGAAAAAGGAATAGAACGGAGTAAGTATATGACTCAAGCTTTCAAGTTGCTTACTTCCTTACATTTTATTGAATATTTGCTGTTTTATTTCTTATGGTCAATATAACATGATTGTATTATTGATGTAAACTATAACATTGGTCCTTGTATGATATATGTATTTGTTGAAATGACAATTTATTATATAGTTTCATTGTGAGATAGATTTAAATATAATTAGATAAAAGGTGTTCATTTATTCACCCACATGACTCATTGTTTTTAATATCCGAGATTAGCGTGCAAGCGTAGATGGCGTTTGATACTAATCTTAGATGTTAGGAATAATGAAATGTCACATTTGGTATTAAAGTTAGGTTTAGCAATTAGCTGAGCCTTGGATGAGCTTGACCTGCTTATAGTATGCAAATTTACACCTTAGGATTGGGTTAAAAAAGGATGAGCGAACGTACTTGTTGATTGTTATATGCTTTATGTGTATATGAGATGTATTTGTAACCACCATTACTCTCCCCTAAAATGATATTTTTTAAAATGACATATGAGTGGGAAATAGGTGTTATATAAGTAAGGTAGGATATGAACGTATAGAGGGGATCGAGTGCTAGTTGTGATCTGGGTAATACACACAAAATGTTAAATTATGCAATTAAAACTTAAAGCTTAATAAACGAACTTATTGTTAAATCCAGCGAAGTGTTCACCAAAAAGTTTTTTTTCTAATCTGAAAAAGTTGTAAAATAGATGAAAATATAAAATGTTTGTTTTATATGTATTTTATTAAAAAGGAAAATGCATATTTTTGGATTTAAAGTAGTATACTGAAATTTTCAAATGTGGTTAAAATAAAACAATTGATTAGGGAAAAGATATTTTAAATTTAGTGTGTTTTTATAAGATAGAGAATTAGTTGGGAAATTTCTTATTCAATTATACTGTGAAAGAATATTTAATTTGGAGTATTCCAAAAATATTTTGATGAAAATTTCGTTTAGAAATTGTTTTAGTTTAAAAACGTCCTTTTGGAAACATTTTGTGAAATGTACTAATTCAGGAATATTTGGTTAAAAGTATTTTGTGAGAAATATATTAGTGGAAACTATATTGGGAGAAGTACTTCTGTTTAAGAATATTCTGTAAGAAATGTTGTCCGTTTTGGGTAATGTTTATTTCATTAGTTTTGGGAAAAAGTATTTTTGTTTCAGAAATACATTTAGTTGGAATATATTGGACAAATATTTATCAAAAAAAAGATGTTTGAGAAAAATTATTTGATTTTTGAAATAAATTTTGAAGTAGAGTACGTGAAAAATATTTTTGTTAAGAAAAATAAAAAGGATCTCGTTTGAGTATATTTTTTTATAACAAGAGTGATGCTTAATTCAAGCAGAACACTCATTAGAATGTCTTAGGAGCTCGAACCTATGACCTCTAGAACATGTATCTAAAGCGTCATACCTCTAACTACTTGAGCTAAAGGTCCTTGACTCGTTTGAGGCATATTTTTGTGAAAATATATTGAATCTGAAAGGATGTTTTACGAGAAACAATTTTGGTTAAAATTATTTAAATTCTAAAAGGTGCCTTTTGTCAGGAAATTTTTTTGGAAGAAAACCATTTTTGAGTGGAAATGCTTCAGTTGAAAAGTATCCAATTTTAAAATTACTATTCTTTTAGGAAAATCCGAGAACACTCTTTGATGGAAAAGAAATTATGTTACAAAATATCTATTTTTAGAATACATTGTTGGAAATATTTTTTTTGAAAATCAGCAATTAATTTATGAATATGTGGTGATAAAAAATAAATATTTGGTTTGAGAAAGGAAAATTTGAAAACATAAGTACTTTGTTTTCAAATATTTCACTGAAAGTACTTTATTGGAAAAAATATTTTTGTTAGTGAAAATTTTCAACTTCACAACACTCAACTTGACCATGAAGCAATTTAGGCGATGATTACTCCAACGAATTTGAATTAGCTAACTTAACTTGTGTAATACCTACCTTTAGAGAGTGACTATGTCATCGAATGCTTACATAGTCTTGTAGTCGCACTCCAATTTCTTCTTAGAATGCCGAATCCATTTTTTAATGAAATCATGATTTACAATCTAATACAACATAAGAATAATAAAGTGTGAAAAGCAAAGGACATAGAAATTTTTTACGTGGTTTGGGTTTTTTGTATATCCTTCATCCACTGGTTAAATTCTTCTTATATACTTCTTCTTCTTAATACAAGTTTTTTTTGGGGCATTCCCCGAATGGTATAATACTTTCTTTTTGCCTTTTTTCTTAGAAAAAGTAGAATGATCGCCCAAAAATCCCTCGCTCATCCTCCAATGTCTTCTATTTGTAGTGTAGAAGATGGGTTACATGTTACCACTATTGTCGCTTTTCCACTGTTTCAACCTCGGCCTTTGGATTCTACCTTATGTCATCCATTTACGCTATTTGTTAGATGTGCGTGGATTATTGACTTGTGTTTGTGGGAAACTTGAGTTTTGGTGGGAAACCCCAAAACTATGGTAGAAGACTTAAATTTATGCGAGTTATGCATTCTTGAACTAGTGAGGTGGATGGTCTGTATGCCATCTTAGGAGGGCAAGGGAAGTTACATTCTGGCCTTAGGGTGCGGTCATTATATTCAAAGCGAGGCTGCAAAAATTGGTGCGCATATTTACCTGATATTGTAGTGCTTGCATCTTGGCTGTTTATCTGATTTGTACTCATCGTATCGGGTGAGATTGTACTACCCTGCCTTAGCTTGGGTGCTATCTTGCTATGCTTGCGGATGTGATCTGAGCTGGCTGTGATTCAGGTTGAACCCTTGGCTGATGTGAAAATGTCGTTGGTAAAGGATGACGGATTGGTATCCCTACTGTCTTCTTATGAGTGTGGATCTGCATTGGAGCACTGTTTGAGTGGCCCTGTGCGTAGCCCTATGGAATGCTCATTGACTCCTTACAGTACTGCTTAGCTTGCCCTCAACATATGCAATGTCGATCTGTTCTCGAAGGTGCTAGCAAGAGTTTTTCTGACAGCGTAGTTTGGTTACCTACGCTCTTTGGCTTGTGTGCGCACAATGTATCATCGTTCATGCACAGCCTTGTTTGACCGGATGCATTGTATTACTGAAACAGCAGATTACGTGGCTGCATAGTATCTATGTTTTGCCTTGAATTTGTGTATTGCAATTGCCTCCCGATCCCTGTAACTATGTTAGATGTGAAGGAATACAACATAATATTGAAACTTAAGGGATACACACAGATCTGATATCTTTGCAGCTCGTCTTTTGAGCATAGTATTTCATCCTTTTTTTTTTGCTTATTTTGGCTGCGGTTCCTTTGGTTAGGATTAATGGTAGCGGCCGAAGGCCAGTTTGTTGCGCAATATCATTTAGACCGCTTTGATTCTACTCTTCTTACCTTGATTTCAATTGCAGGGGAAGCTCTCTCAGTGCTGCACCTTTTTCATTTCTCTTCATAATTGTGCGAGAAATGCGAGTGTAACAATTGCCCCCAAGTCTGCAGCGGTCGTAGGCCAGTGTCGGCTTGTCATTATTTGGTCTACGCATTTGTTGCTTTCATCCACGTATCATTTCCCAATTGGGCCATGGTCTGAACTATTATTAAATCAAACTTTTAGTTTTTCCACGTAAAACTATATCAATCTTTGTGCTTATTGTTTTAGCAATTCGATCGACGTTTCATAATTTTCTTTATCATTGCGATCGTGCGGCCATTGTTCAAATTAAGGTATGTGTATATTTCTTCGTCTTCTCTTTATTCATTTTTTGTTCAAGAAAAGAAATGAGAGGAAAAATTATTTATAAATTGATCATATTCTTGCTTTCAGATTTACTTCTTAGATCAAAGTAAAAAATTTGTTTTTTTTAATTTTTGTCAAATCTCTTTAGTTTAGCATCTTTTCTTTTGATTAATCTTGAAACTTTAATATGTCTTCCTCTCCATCTTCCCTTTTACTTCCACCTTCTAAAATTACTCGAATGGAAGAAGTCGAGGGTATTTTAACCATTTTAGGCTTTTGGGCTATGGTACTGGGGTTCCTGAACCCCATGAGGGTTTTGATACTCCTCCAGATTGGTTTACTCCCATTACTCCCGAACATATACATTGTGGTCTCTTCCTGTTCCCCATCCAATTCTGCACCAATAGCTTGCTTCTGTCAGTCTTGTGCCTGATTACCTTGCTCCCCTCTCTTATACTCTTGTGATAGCCACTTTTATTCTTTATGCTGAAAATGATTGCACTCTCTCTTATGAGGAGCTTCGGTTTCTTTTCGATATTAAGAGAAGTCCTTCAAAGGGCGATGCTGGCTTTTTCTACGCCCGGGCCAAAATATCGGTTTTTCCGAAGGTCCCTCGAAAAACGCATCCATGAGTTGATTTATACTTTTTGTTTCATATTTAGATGGTTTTCCTTTTTCATTCTATAGATGGCCTGCTCGGTTTGCTTGTTCCAAAAAAAATATCGAGGAGTTTAAGAGGCATAGGGAGTGTATTCTAAAAATAGATGCAGATAAAAGGCAACATGGGATATTCTTTACCAAAGAAAAACTGATAAAGCATAGGTTCCTACGCTAACCTCGACGCTTCTCTCAATCCATTTTCAAACCTTCCTTATTCTCTGCCGATTCTAAAGGTATAGGATGCCGATGATAGAGTTTAGATTTATTTTATTTTTTTACAATCTTGTTTTTCATTTGGATTTTTTTCTAGTTTAAACATTTCTTTTTTATATAGGTTCAATGGATGCAGCTCTCCTTGACTCAGCCTACTAGCCGTTAAAGCCACCACCGAAATGGATCTCTTGCAAGTGGGGACATGACATGGCTTTGGACTTTGGTCAAGACTCTAAAAAGTAGCTTCTTCTATCCCTCCCCCTCTTCCAAGTGTTCCTTCTCCTTTTAACTCAATCCTACTGACTATTCCTCCTTTGTAAAATGATCATGCCCTCCATGTATGCCATTCATCGTCTATGAGGGCCATATTCGCTCTAGTAGAAAGAATGAGGGAGACTGCCTGGAATTTGTTACTTCATGTTGCATCGTCCTCTCCACCTTTTTTCCTTCCTCTTCCATTTCCCATGCTTTCCTTTTTCGAGCTACGGTTTGAGCTAGAGAAGACCTGGTCGTACGTATAAATTCTTTCATTTTGTTTTTCTTTATCTTATTTTAAACATATTTGTTCTCTTTATTAATTAATTAATTATATATATATAGCATGCTGCCCGTATTATGGATGCATGAGAGGGTGAAAGTGAGCAGGTCACTACTCTTAATCGTGTAGCTAAGCTTGAAGCTAATCTTGCTGCTTATACTGCTGAGAGAGTTGACCTTGTTTCCGCGAAGGTCAAGACCAAAGAGGCGGCCATGGCTGCGATGAAAATCTTGTCCATAGAAAATCTTGCATCCCAGAAAGAGTTGTCCAAAGTGGAAAATGAACTGGCTGATTCAAGAGAAAAGTTTAGGATTGACACCTCCAACTTGGTTTACAATCTATATGTCTCAATTAGGAGTGAGTTTAATAAGGAGAGCAACCTTAACTTTTTGGATAACCAGTCTTCGATTGGCGTAATTTACAAGTATTGCTGGGACAAGTGAGTCAAAAGCTGATTCGGAAGCTTCTCCTATCCATTGATCGTCAAAAGATGTGGGTGAGGGAGCGGGGCAGCAACCACAAGATTTGCCTCATGATGATACTGAGGGAAGAGCTGAAGCTGACATTTAGGTCATCTCACCTTCTCATGTAGACTTTTAAAATCTTTTGTATTAACGCTTAGACATGCTACCGCATGGGTTTTGTTTCTTGATTTGATTCTAAACGGTTTTCTGTAATTACTTTACTATGTTATTGCTTAACAAATGATTGGGTCGATTTTTTTATTTGTATTAGTATTCTAGAGAAGCTTTGTTTGCTAAGCTTTTGATGGAAAGCAAGCACAGGCTCAAAACCCAAACTTTAGATCATCTTGGTTTTAGTGTTCGGCCATCAATAAGTGCAAGCGAGAATTAGATGATTCGTATATCACTCTTAAGAATGAAACCCAAGGGTTGCTTTCAAGGGTTAATCAAGTTGTTAAAGAAAAAGAGGCGCTTAATGACTTTGTACTGTGCCAGTGGCAATATACCCTAGAAAACTACTCTATTCCGCCTGATAACCCCCACTTGGAGTGGTTTAGGCTTAAGCTTAGGAATTGCATGAAGCTTGAAATCTGTTTTACTTTTGCTGCTTTTCTGTATATTACTTTATTGAATTAATGTAGTTAATAAGAGAAGTTTTTATGTTGGACATTGGCTTGGTATCTTTTGATTGTCTTTGAGGTTACATATTCCTCCTTTTGTTATCCATTAGGCTAGCTTCCATGAAACTATGCTTGTGCTCCATGAAGTTTCCACGCATGACCCTCTTTCAGCGCCTATCATCCCTAAGTCGGGTGAGATAGGCGTGTCTGAATTAGGAGTTGAGGTGAAGGATTTTTCTGCCAATATTTGAGGTAGAGGTTAGTTGCCTTCAAGCTAAGAATGCCAACCTTGGAAGGGAGTTGGAGCACGTTCACAAGAAGCTTAAGAAGGTTGAAGATGCGCTTACCTGTCAGTATGAGTAGAATACTAGGTTGCGTACTGAGCTTGATGCAGCTATATCAAAGTTAAGTGAGATACAGCAGACAATGAAGGATGGGAGAGCCTTTATGGAATTGTTCTTTAGAAGGAGATTGAGCAGCAAAAGGAAACTATTGAAAGCATGTCTACGGAGATTTCTCACTTACTCGGAGAGGCAAAGTCTGCCACAGGTAGGGAGTAGTTATGTTATCTTGTTCAGACATGGCGCCTGCCCGTTTAGCGAACGCTAGACCTCTTAAAGTAATTAGTAGTACTAGGACAATGGAACTGTGGGCACCTTCTTGCTCCCTAGATAATAAATGGAAACTTGATGCCCATAAGTGCTTTAGCAGTTTTACTAGGAATACCAAGAAAACCATAGCATAGTTATTTTATACTTTAGAAAACATATGGAGAGAGGCTATACTCTGAATTCATAAGCTCGAGGGTTTTTTAAATAAAGCTCAGGGTAGAATCGCCTCCCTTTCGGAAAGACTTTAACAATAGAAAACTGAAGGTAAGATGGGGCGGATCCTATTACAACGTGCAAAGGGTGTTCTTGAATTTTTCTACCTATTTCTTAATTAGAATTTCCTATGTAACATCGCAGGTTTTAAAATAACCACAGAAGGGCCGATAGACCATTGGGTCGGAACTTGTTATGACCCCTGATAAACTTTCCCTGCTGGTTCAGCTCCGCCTTGATCTACTATACCTTAGGTGTTTAGTATAGTGTTGTTGGAACTTGCGTTAGGGATGTTTTTTATATCATATTCAGGGTTGTATATTTGTTATGTGAACCGGTATCTCTTTGTGAAGTTTGAAATTTTCTGCACTTATTTTACTTATCCATGCTTTCTTTTAATTCTGCTTCATGTGGGCTCGTTTCATTTTTAGCCTGCTTGCTTTGACCTTCGTAGGTGATCGATCTAAAGGACAGGCTTGATTCTGCCCTGGCTAGAGTTGCAGAACTAGAAGGCTTATTGAAAGATGCAGAGATTATATATGAGGTCGTATATGCAAATGAAATAAAGGATTTGATACATAAGGTTAAGGAATTAGATGGGCAGATTGCAAGGCAAATTAGCATAGGAGATGCTCCTTCTCCAACCCTGGCCTGTGGTCTATCTTCTAGACTAGGTGCTGCCCCCGTGCCCCTCATCTGGGGCCAAATCGGATGAATTTTTGATATGGAAGAATGACTTTAAAAATTATTATGAAGCCGAGCTCAAAGAATTTGAAGACCAATATAAGATGGAACTGGGTACACCATGTACTTGGGTTTTACCCTTCTGTTTTACCGAGGATGAGCTTTTTGGCCACTTTTCTAGGAATATTGAAAAAACAAGGGTGCACCTTTTAGCACTACAACAAACAGAACCTTTAACAGTGTTTCAAAAACGCTATAAAAGCTATTAACATCGTTTTTACATATGCTGTATATCGACATGCAGCTATATGTCAGAGATATACAATGACAAGGAATAAACGCTGTTAAATGTCCTTTTTTACAGAATTTCCCTTGTGTCATGAAATCATTTAACAGCGTTTGGTCTAATTTGGTAGAACTTTATTTACAGCGTTTACCTGTTGCAACAAATCGTACTTTATGTTTTTAGATACAATTTAACAACGTTTTAAAAACGCCATTAAATTGTATACAAAGCTACGTCATATAGGATTTTTCTACTTTTTTGTAAATTCCATTTCAGTAAACATCAGTCATAATGTGTATCAATACCACATTTCAAAATCAACAATTGTATCAATACCACATTTTGGACACATAATTGATAACCAACGTATGAAATTTCATAATCAAAATACACGATATTCTTACACCAAACATAAATAGTTCGTCATCAATAGTTCATAAACAAAATATAGAACAAGTAGCAATAGCAAAACAAAAGCAAGTAGTACATACGTTAAAACCAAAATGTAGTTCTAGCACCAAAAATAACTTCAATTCATAACTCGTTGCAACCTTTTTTTGCATCGCAGTCATCTATCTACCTGTAAAGCAAAAGTAATGCTTGAGAATCAATTCATCAAAAAAGCGTACACAAAGTTAAATCAGATTCATAATGCAAACACTAAATATTCATCACACTATTTCATTAGGCGATTGACTAATACAAAGTATACAACTTGCCATAAAATTAAGTAGCATTTACAAGTAAAGTAGAGTAATTTACATCAATTTGTTCAAATCTTCAGAGTGGTTAAATTTTCTTTACTGATTTGTTTAATAATTAAAATACAATGCAAACTTTGTAAATAAAAGAATAACAGCTCTGTACATCATTTATATCAACATGTACAAGCACATTTTACATACTGGATTAGTATAATAATATGACATAGCATATGCCTCAACTTTATAGGCAGATGCAAGATCAGTATAATACTATAAGCATATACTACACACTGGATGTATGTTGATGTAATTAACTTCAGTATGCCAAAGTTAAGTAGCATATAGTTTTAACTAACTTATTAGCATTGTCTAGGCTAACCTTACTTGTAAAAGGTATGGGGCAAAAAGCCATAGTTGCCTAAATATAAAAGGAAAAAATGTTAAGGAGGACAGAGGATAAACAAGCATTAAAAGAAATTAGTTTCAAAACTGTTGTATAGGGAGATTATGAAGTTACAATAAACATGTTGTTATAACATAGATTCTTGTATTTGTTCTAGTGCAAATGTTGTTTGGTAGGTTAAACAATATTTGTGTTGGAACAAAACAATCTTTTTTAGGACGTGAACATCGATAACATTCAATGGTGTCCTATAATGGTGATTAGTTTCTAATGTTGGCTAACAGGGAAAATTTGTCCCATAAATAAATAGAAAAGGAAATCAACTGATTTTTGGTTGGATTAACAAAACACTTATGATCTTACTAAGTTGAAGTCAAATTATACCTGTATATTCGCAGGGTTCCTACCCCAAGAAATACGAACTGTCTGCTTTCTAATAACTGTACCATTTAACCCTTGAAGTGCCTCTTCAGCATTACTCTTGAGAGAAATTGGCAAATCAAAAATACACATCTAATGTATAAACAAACAATATGTTCACCTTTAAGATTCAAAGCAAATAATTTGACCGAATGTTGGGAATCAAACAATCACTAACCTTTGAGCAAATTGTACAAAGCCACATTGCTTTCCAAGTGGGATTTTTACGGATGAAATTTCCCAATATTGAGAGAAGGATTGCTTCAGTTCATCTTCAGTGACATTTCGGTCAAGCCCACCAACAAATACCTGAAATTTGTTATTGATTAAAATTTGTTAAATTGGCAGTCCATGTAAATTTATTAACGGTGTGATCCATATAAATTTTGTAGAAGAATTTCAAGAAATCAAAGTCACTGTAGTGTTGGTTGAATCCCCTTCTGACTGAAAGTTTTGGACAGAACCATTAGAGCCAAAATTGGCTATGATACATTGTCACATACCGGAATTTCAATATTCAGCTTGAATTACATTTACTAACAAATTCAAAACAAAGTTTCACATTCATCTTCAATTTCAGTTTTACTTACTTACAAATTCAAATTTATATATTCATTCTGAAACTCATTCACTAATTCTTTCATTTCCAATTCGAATCTGATTTCCAAATCAAATTTCAAATATTCTATAAGTCTTCGACTTACTTACATTTCGATTTATAAGATCATTGATACATTCACCTTACTAATTTCATCCCATTAGAATTCTATTTTCAATTATAAATTCATATTCACAATTTCATTCCATTATTGAATTTTAAATTTTCAATTACCTTCTTGAATTCTATTCCAAGTTATAAATTCATTTACAATTTGAATTTCATTCCAATCAGATCTCAATATTTTATAAGTTATCAATTTCATAATATTTCATAAATATTTTTATATAGTATTCCAGAGTCTTTTCCACCTTTCAAAGCCATTTTGAAAACAATTCAAATTATCCTTTTGAATTTCCAAAACAAAACCCAAATTTTTTCAAACAATTTCCATTTAAAACAACTCGGCAGCAATTTCTCTTTTGGAAACCCGAAAATGAACACCGGTGATGTCGCGATCATCATCGGAATTATTTTCCAACGACCGAAAAGAGTTTAGAGCTTTCATCTCTCCAAAATACTTTTCAAAACCTTCGAAATCCATTTTCAAATCAAAAAGATTTAAACTTCCAAATCTCCAAAATTTTCAAATTCTTTTCAAAACATTTCCAAATACTTCTCTGGAATTCCGTTTCAAATTACAAATCACATTTATAATTTATATTCTCAAATTTCATTTATATGTGAATTTATCTCTTTACTTTGGAGTTATGATTTCAATTTCTTATTCAGTTTCAATAATAATAGTTTAATATTATTACTTCTAGCAACCATGCAACCATATACTGTAATAATTTACAGAAAATCATTTCTTTTATATACAAAAATAGTTTTGGGTAAAATTATTTCATTCACCCTATTTTAAAACAATACTGTGTCAGTTTATCTTGTTTAGAGTTTAGAAACCCCTATCAATACAGTTAGCTAGACTGCACCGACCAGAATCTATAAACAATCAACCGATAAGTCAACACAATACAAAACAATTTTATATTCACTAACAAATACGCACTCGTATCTATTATCACACTCAACTCATTGTAGAGTACTACTGACTCTATCTCTAATGAGTAACACCCAACAGAGCAGGGTTGTCGCTTAACCATATGCTCTGATACCACGTTGTCACATACCGGAATTTTCGACTTTCGAAAATTCGACATCGATACTCACTTTATCGACTGTCGAGCAATCAAGTGCCGGAAACTCCAATAGTGATGGTTTAAGAAAGAAGAAAAAGGCAGAAGAAGAAGAAAGAAGAAAATAGAGAAGAACAATATCAGAAACAGAAACAACATCAGAATCTCACATATCGCAGCGGAATAATATATAATAAATAAACACTAGTCTTTTAAAACAAAGAACTATATCAGTTTATACATACATCAATCAGAGTCAATATACGACTCAATACAACACAACACATCAATGGACAGTTATATAAACTTGTCCTCATACAGAATACACAGCGGAATAAATACTATCAGGTACAAATACTACGTCTCGTCATCCAGCTTATCTCCAAAGCTCCAGAATATCCTGATAACATAACTCTAGGCTGCCCGTGTGGAAATTGGTGGGCACCCAGAGTTTAGAAGGGAACAATAAACTCCGAGTCAGTCATGGTGACTGGTGTGAGATCGTAAAACAGTTATTTTTCACAAAGAAAATAAAATAGATTCGCAATGCTTTTGGAAAATGAAACTACCATAAGACCTCCCGCCACACACACAATGCAAACGCAGAATTGGAGGAGATTTCTTCTTATGATAGTCAAAGATGCTTACTACGCAAAATCAAATCATTTTTGATATTATTATTAGTGCATAGTGTAGAAAACATTTCGAAAGTATAATATAAATCTTAGCCAGCATACGACCAGTATCGTATGCCTACTATAGCTACTATGTTCAATAGCAGGTTACCGCCACATTCCATAGCAGGTAATACAACTAAAACCGTACACGTCACGTATTGTTTCTTTGGATTTCCAACAAATGGTCAGGCTAAGGAACTTCCTATCCACGATGGGTACGTCCCTGGAATAGACGACCCGAGAACCTAACCGGATCTCTGCCAACACAAGGCCGGGTTACCTCTGCAAAAATAGGTAACTACTGACACGCGTATGCCATCCCCCGATCGTAACCGATCTTCCCGAGGATCCCCGATTTCCAACAACCACAAAGAAATAAATTTGCAGCAACCACATAGGTTAAGTATCTGGGCTCCATACCATGATACCACCTCTATCCAGAAGGAATGACATACACTAAGGGGCGCTACTCCCTAGAACCTTGCTGCATCCTTCCTGTTTTGACCATTTCTGGGGTGTGAGGCTCGACGAAGTCTCGTCCACAAAGCTACGCTTTCTACAAAGCCATGCTTCGGGTCAAACAAAATGATCAACCTATGATCACAAAGATATAAGATCAAACAAATGATCATATCGCAAATGATCAAACACTGATCATTTCACAGCAACACTCAGTATGCCACGTTACCAAATTGGGAGTATATCGCTGATAAATTTCAACTACATAACCTCTGAGCTCGTACGTCTCAGAGAAGGGTGTTAAGCTAAGAGAATAAATTCTCCGCCACCAACAGAAATGTATTTGAAAAAATCAGCTTTATATCTCAAATTGTAACGTCAGACATACAATCCATACAAGTCTGTTCCGGGATCGAACAGAACCGAAGGCACTTCTCACGAAGCCCTTGCATACCCGGATAAATTTCTAATCACGTCCGGACTTCCCGTCACTAAGGGTGATAAAACCTCTAAATCGGAGATCAGCCGATGTAGAGTAACTCGACGGTAATCCTTCCGTTTTCAAAAATATCCGGTCTTCAACACCGGTCTTCGAATGCAATTCATAACGACGTATCACATATTCGGAATGGGTTATACGACCCCATGGTCCTTTCCCGGCTAACCCGAATAGTGAGCGATTATTCAAAAATAAGTGTGGCATTCAAATTCATCCAATTCACAACAAATACCTATCTAAAGGTAATTATTGATAGTCGGTTATTTAACTATCAATAAAGATGCGCAACATCATCAGATTCCAAATAATTTTCCAAATTATTTATTTCCCAAAAATATCTTTACAAGATATAAAATTTCCACACTTTAAAAATAAATCAACGTTTATTTTTCTAAAACAATTCCCCTTTCTTTTATAAATTCCATAGTGAATTTATATTTCAAAAATATCTACTGATATACGATTTTCAAATCGATTTCAATATTCAATTTCAATTTATCTTTACAAGGATAAATTCTCAAAAACATTTCATTTCATATTGGAAAAGCATTTCCATACTTATTTAATAATAAGTATTTCACCAATCTATTTATTTTCAACATTAGAAAATATTCGATATACTTAAATCAATATTAAGTATATATTCATTCTTTAAGGAAATCATTAATTTTAACATCTATTTGAGTCAAAACGAATGTTGCGTAAAACATCGTTACGATGACTCGAAATCACTAGTATAGGGATTCGGAGTTAGATAGATATATAAATCCCAATACTACATAAAACATTTTCTTTTGAAAATCATTTACTATAACAACAGTGTTATAGTCCATCATTTCCTTATTTTTCGAAAACGTCTATTTCAACAATAAATGTTGAAATCTATGGTTTCGATATTTAACACGTTTTAAAACATTGTTAAAACAATTAACTTCATTTCAAATATTGCTTTCCCAACCATAACCATTTTATTCAATAATATATTCATTGTCCAAAATCGTGAATATAATTCACTTAACTATATTTCAATACTCTCAACACATTTTATTTCAAGGATAATTCGCTATCCAAAATCGCGAATATATTTCCTTTAATAACCTTCTACATTTAATTTATCAAATTCAATTGATTTCAAATTTATAAAACAACGTTTATAAATTCTATTTCTATTTTCTAACTTCGATTTTATAAATCTCCTTTTATCTACAAATTCGATCAATATTCCATTTAAAGGCAAAAATCCAATTTATAAGTTAATTTCTTATAAATCTTTCATTCTACAGGTCACCCATTTTATAACTTCACAATTTATAAATCTATAAATTTCATTCACTTACGAATTCCATAAATATTTCATCTTTAACACTTATAAAAACTCGTTTTATAATTTCAATATTTTCAATTTATAGATATCAATTTTATAAATCTTTTATACGAATCGTTTATAGTTATTCAAAAATCCCAACTTAAACCATTTTATAAATAAATCGACTTTTATTTCTAAAACGACACTTTGGTTATATTTCACTAAAAATTATAACTTTTATAACTTTAAAATTTTAGACGTTTATTTATTTGAAATAAATCAATTCAAAAATTCAATAAAACGTCTACTTTCAAAAATTACTTTAAAATCCTTTTAAAGTAAAAGTTGTTATTTTTAAACTTCAAAACTTGAATCCGATGATGCAACAGCACCAATTAGTCAATCACAACATCAAACATCATATATCAACATATGATAACAGAATATACATCAATATCTGTAAATAAATAAATACTGGTGAGGAATCCAGTTGGATCCCTCCAACCTGTTTCCCTGCATCCACAGATGTTAGCACAATACCCATTCCACTTCGAGGTGGAATATCGCGGTATATGGGTTTTATAAAAATATCCGCTTACTAACGGCGCAATAGGGTCTCATCCGCTATACGAGGCGGGAAATCAATCAATCCAATATATACATATGCCAATATGTATATATTGCTACATATATATAGATATATCCTATTATATCTAATATCACATCCAATAGCAATCAAATCAATAACTGAAAATTCCACTTTTCAATTTTTTTGAGTGAGAAGATCTCACCTTAGCTTTAAATTTGCCATCCATTTTTGTTCCAGTTTGTTTTCTCCAAATTTTGACCTTGTATAAATAATTTTATACAATTTATAAGTATCTGAATCAATTGACAATAAATTATCATCTGTTAATTTATTTAAACCAATTTCTTTATAAATAAATTTATTTAACCAATTATTAAATTTCTCTTTTTAAATAGATTTATTTAATTTAAACTAATACCTTTAATTCTCTAAACCAATCACTTTTTAATAAATTGATTTAACTGAAATTTAAATTAAAACTAAATTTCCTTTTTAAATAACCTTTATGTTTTTATCTTCTGTAAACAAACAAACAAAAATAAATTTTTCTTCTTACTAATTTAATTAAATCGAATTCCCTTTAGAAGATCTTTATGAATAAATTCCATTTTATACAAATTAAATCAACTATTGATTTATTTTAACTACTTCTGCCTATTAACCAAAAATTATTACAGTAACTTTTTCTTCTTTCTAACTTTCTTCTTAGCAAATATCAATAACTTTTACTTTACTGTTATGTTTCTTTTTATATATATATATATATAAATTTAAAAACTGCATATATACATTATTATTATTTTTCTGTTATAACTTTACATATATTTAAAATGAGATATGTCTAAATCGAAATATGTTTGTAGATTAAAACTGCATTTATACCTTACTGATGATCGATCAAGCCCACGAATTTTTGCCTCGCTACTCGCCTGCTCGCGAAGCCGCGTCATTCGAGACCATCCTCGCGTGAAACCCTAGCCTCCATCTGAAACGATGTCGAGCCACCTTCGACGTTCGACCACCCATCATCCAAAAGTTGTCATCGACCACCACTGTTTTGCCAATAACAGCGACCACAACCCCTTTTGACTGCGAAGCCTACCCCTCCTCGAGCTTGCCTCGATCGTTGCTTCGATCGACTTGTCCTTCTGCACGAGCCTCCAGGCTGTCGTCCACGTGCGCGAGCCGATGCGCCTGCCCTCGCGTTTGCTTGCGAATTTGAATTGAGGGAAGATCAATCTCCGCGTTCGAGTTCGCTTTTAAAATCGCGACACTTTTTCTTTGATTTGGGGATGAAGAGGGAGACGCCATTGATTTAAAACGAGAAGATAATTTTCGTTTGTTTTTAAATGAAAGAGGCTCGGTTTTGATTTATTTTAAAGAGGGAAGCGTGCTTTTAGGCGTGAGTTAAGGAGGTAGCGTAATTCTAGGCTGAAACAGAGGAAAGTAGCGTGGCTTTGCAGAGAAAAGATCGTGCCTGCCTTTCTGATGTCGGCAAAGGTTTAAATTTTTAAATTTAAATTGAATTTGATTTTATTTCCAATGCGTTTACCCACCGTGTGCTCTCATAACAACTCCGAAAAGTACAAAATTTGAAATCCGGTAATAATTCGATATTACGGATCTAATGGAACTGGTTTCGCTGAATTCCGAGACTGTTTGAAAAATGACTATTTTTCAATATCGGTTCAAACAATAAATTTCAAAACTGATCAAATTGTTTCCAAACTAAATTCTAAAGCTTCTGTTATCTTCAGCATTATAAATACGAATTTTAGAAACTCTCGAAATATTTTTCTTCAACTGTAAATTGAAGATTTAAATTTCTATTCAACTTTCAATCGATTAAATTTTAAAGTTTAATCGCAAATTTCAAAATTATATCGGGGATTCAAATTAAATCATCGTTCAAATATTTAAAATTAATTAAATATTCTCAATTTAATTTGTTCGAAATTCTGGGTCGTTACAAACTTCCTCCCTTAAAAGAATTTCGTCCTCGAAATTACAAGTTAGGAAGAAAAAGTCCTTAACTCGTCTACTATTTTTCAACATCTAATAGTTTTATCAAATTTTCAAAACTAATCTTTCTACTAAAGATTCGTTATCATTCAACTAAATTTCTAAACATTTTCATAATTTTCAAACATCATTGTTTTCTTAACAATTCAAATTTAAGTTTAAATTCAAATTTTAAACTTTCAAAATTTTCTCAAAAATTTTCTAACACGCGAAATTTTCGAAAAATTTCGCCAGCGTCTCCTTTGCGCGGCTAATACGGCACGACTACAAAACATCCCTATGGACTCTCAGATTCCAAAAAGAAAAAGAAAAAGCCAAGCGGCTAGACAAGAAATCAGCAAATCTCATATTGAAATTTAAATACTTACCTTTTGTCGAGCAATTCAAATTCTCTTCAAAATTAAAATCCCAATTCCTTTACACCTGTATATCCTACTAGCCATAATATCTAGTTACATATATTCAAATTATTTTGCAAATTCTATTACAAAATTTTCAATATGGGCTATTTATACATCTTTAGCTTACTATTGAAGTTACATATTCAATTTCATTCAATTTTTACATTTCAAATCTATTTGAATTCAATTTTATCTTCTATTCCGAATATTGAATTTCATCAATTACCTTTCATTTACTAATTCATATCACTCTATATATTAGTTTCATTCACTAATTCATTTTAAATTTCAATATTCAGCTTGAATTACATTTACTAACAAATTCAAAACAAAGTTTCACATTCATCTTCAATTTCAGTTTTACTTACTTACAAATTCAAATTTATATATTCATTCTGAAACTCATTCACTAATTCTTTCATTTCCAATTCGAATCTGATTTCCAAATCAAATTTCAAATATTCTATAAGTCTTCGACTTACTTACATTTCGATTTATAAGATCATTGATACATTCACCTTACTAATTTCATCCCATTAGAATTCTATTTTCAATTATAAATTCATATTCACAATTTCATTCCATTATTGAATTTTAAATTTTCAATTACCTTCTTGAATTCTATTCCAAGTTATAAATTCATTTACAATTTGAATTTCATTCCAATCAGATCTCAATATTTTATAAGTTATCAGTTTCATAATATTTCATAAATATTTTTATATAGTATTCCAGAGTCTTTTCCACCTTTCAAAGCCATTTTGAAAACAATTCAAATTATCCTTTTGAATTTCCAAAACAAAACCCAAATTTTTTCAAACAATTTCCATTTAAAACAACTTGGCAGCAATTTCTCTTTTGGAAACCCGAAAATGAACACCGGTGATGTCGCGATCATCATCGGAATTATTTTCCAGCGACCGAAAAGAGTTTAGAGCTTTCATCTCTCCAAAATACTTTTCAAAACCTTCGAAATCCATTTTCAAATCAAAAAGATTTAAACTTCCAAATCTCCAAAATTTTCAAATTCTTTTCAAAACATTTCCAAATACTTCTCTGGAATTCCGCTTCAAATTACAAATAACATTTATAATTTATACTCTCAAATTTCATTTATATGTGAATTTATCTCTTTACTTTGGAGTTATGATTTCAATTTCTTATTCAGTTTCAATAATAATAGTTTAATATTATTACTTCTAGCAACCATGCAACCATATACTGTAATAATTTACAGAAAATCATTTCTTTTATATACAAAAATAGTTTTGGGTAAAATTATTTCATTCACCCTATTTTAAAACAATACTGTGTCGGTTTATCTTGTTTAGAGTTTAGAAACCCCTATCAATACAGTTATTTAGACTGCACCGACCAGAATCTATAAACAATCAACCGATAAGTCAACACAATACAAAACAATTTTATATTCACTAACAAATACGCACTCGTATCTATTATCACACTCAACTCATTCTAGAGTACTACTGACTCTATCTCTAATGAGTAACACCCAACAGAGCAGGGTTGTCGCTTAACCATATGCTCTGATACCACGTTGTCACATATCGGAATTTTCGACTTTCGAAAATTCGACATCGATACTCACTTTATCGACTGTCGAGCAATCAAGTGCCGGAAACTCCAATAGTGATGGTTTAAGAAAGAAGAAAAAGGCAGAAGAAGAAGAAAGAAGAAAATAGAGAAGAACAATATCAGAAACAGAAACAACATCAGAATCTCACATATCGCAGCGGAATAATATATAATAAATAAACACTAGTCTTTTAAAACAAAGAACTATATCAGTTTATACATACATCAATCAGAGTCAATATACGACTCAATACAACACAGCACATCAATGGACAGTTATATAAACTTGTCCTCATACAGAATACACAGCGGAATAAATACTATCAGGTACAAATACTACGTCTCGTCATCCAGCTTATCTCCAAAGCTCCAGAATATCCTGATAACATAACTCTAGGCTGCCCGTGTGGAAATTGGTGGGCACCCAGAGTTTAGAAGGGAACAATAAACTCCGAGTCAGTCATGGTGACTGGTGTGAGATCGTAAAACAGTTATTTTTCACAAAGAAAATAAAATAGATTCGCAATGCTTTTGGAAAATGAAACTACCATAAGACCTCCCACCACACACACAATGCAAACGCAGAATTGGAGGAGATTTCTTCTTATGATAGTCAAAGATGCTTACTACGCAAAATCAAATCATTTTTGATATTATTATTAGTGCATAGTGTAGAAAACATTTTGAAAGTATAATATAAATCTTAGCCAGCATACGACCAGTATCGTATGCCTACTATAGCTACTATGTTCAATAGCAGGTTACCGCCACATTCCATAGCAGGTAATACAACTAAAACCGTACACGTCACGTATTGTTTCTTTGGATTTCCAACAAATGGTCAGGCTAAGGAACTTCCTATCCACGATGGGTACGTCCCTGGAATAGACGACCCGAGAACCTAACCGGATCTCTGCCAACACAAGGCCGGGTTACCTCTGCAAAAAAATAGGTAACTACTGACACGCGTATGCCATCCCCCGATCGTAACCGATTGTGATAACCCGGATTTTTGAACACTTGTTAATTGGATAATTAACTGTTTTAATAAATTGAACAGAGAAAATTCTGATAATAAAAGATATCTGGATATGTAAATGAATTGGGAAATATAATAAATTTGAATTATTTATTTCTAGATAAATATTTGATAATCTCCTAATTTAATTACTTAAAATTTGACAAAATTTTCTTTTAAAACAAATAATAATAAGATATATATATATTTACATATAGATAAATTGAAATATAAAATGATATTAAAAACACTTAAACTACATATGGTTACATGTGTAAATATTATAATATAAAGATTTTAAACACTAAATAGTATCTATGTATATACTTATAAATTTAAAAAGTATTTTAGTTTAAAGTAAGATTTGGTAAAAGGTGTATGTATTTCTTTAAAAGGTTATACTTGGAATAAATGTAGTTTGTAAATATATAAAGATTGAAAACACACATGTATAAATGTAGATTTAAATAATAAATAAATACATAAGACATTAACAAAACTAAATTTAAAATATAATATAAATATATATAAAACCATATTAAAACATGATATTTACAAATGTAAACTAATGGTGATATGCATAATACAAGTGTGGAAAATTTTGTCATGCAAATTACAAGTGTCATTAGTTTTCACTTTATTTTTAATATAGTAAATAAAAGATAAAATCACGGCTATAAATTATCTCTACTCTACTTCTTTTCTTCTTTTATCTGTTCATTTTCTAAAACCAAAAGTTAAAAACAACCTCCTCCAGAATTCCAAGCTGAAGCTAAGTAAGATCAACTCAACAACATCAGATTCAAGCTAGGATTCAAATCATAGTAGCATATCTAATTCTAGTTTCTAGTGGCAGGGATCAAACTTCCAGTTTTTAAGCATCTCAGATTCAAAACAAAGATTAAAGCTAGATCAAACTCAGATTTTTAAATCAGGAACAAAATACATTTCCCAGGAATTCAATAAAAGCAATTTGTTCCTTCTCTGTTCAAATTTCACAGGTGAGTAAACTACCCTTTAGAATTCTAAAAATCTGTTTATATCTTGATTTCATACTTGAAGTATGTTTTGAAAAAGGGTTGTATGGATGTAATTATCAATGCATGTCTGTATATATGAAGAATTTGTATATGCATGTCTGTGTACAGGCAAATATGCCATGTTCTATGTCTACAGGTTTTAAATACAAGTTTAAAAATCAATTTCTTCTCCCCTAATCTTCTATAGGTCATGATGTATAAACCAAATATGTCTAAAATAACAAGATATTGATTTTAAAAATATTTGCGAGTATAATAATTTAAGTATTTTCTAGAAAATTTGAAAAATACAATAAAAACCCAAAACATGAAAAATCCGAATATCTTGATTTTTGGTTTCATATACATCATCAGAGTCGTATTTAAAAGCCATGAATTTTAAAAGAAGAATCATGATTTTTATGTAAGTATTGATCGTGAATATTGGGGTTGAACGGAAATCCTATTTTGGGCATTTTCTGGCGATCAGCCAAGGGTGGAGCCTCGGGATCATGGCTGGAGGTAGCAGGGAGGTTGACGAACTCAGGAAAAATGGTTGTTGAATTTCCTGATCGCCGTGATGGCTGGACGGTATCAATTTGGGGTTTAAACCTAAGTTTTGGTTGAGGTCGAAATTCGAGTTACCGCGTCGTGGTCGATGCATCGGTCTTGATCGCAGGTGGGGGAATCGAAGTGTAGGTTGTCGACGAAGCTCTGGACGCGATCGCAGGATCTCTGGTGACCGGAGGTGGCAATACGAGGCGATTCTTAGATGATCATGTTCGTCCCAGTGGGTTTCATTTTGCTCGATTCCGATTTGTGATCGATTTTTGGAAACTGAGTGGCCAAATCGTTAGTGGTGGTGGTCGCCGTCATGTTGGAGGTGACAACGATGATCGGAGTGACGAAGTCCAGGCGTGCACGTGCACATGTTTACGTTGTATCAGTTGTTCACTGTGATTTTTGAGGTTCGGGGAAGATGAGTTTCGTCTCGAAGTAAGTCTCGTGTTTGATCGAAGAGAAATGGGTGGTTAGCTTGACTGCTCGAGTAGTAGCACGAGTATTTCTTCTATAGGCTCGGGTTCTTTTTGTTAGCCGTGTTTTAGTAGAGAATGTATAAGTTCAAAGTTTCAAAACAAATGTTTAAGTGATTTCAAAATAAAAAGAGTAGTGATCAATTATCAAGCAGGTTTCCGAGATTTAAAATTTTAAGTCAAATGTTTTAAGATTTGTTATTTTGATTTGAATAAGTTTATATTAGGTCAATTATTTAAATTAAATTAGTAAGTGTTTCCAAGGGTAATTTAATGAAGTAATTAAGTAATTAATAAAGATAAAAGTTTTATCTGGAATTAATTAACATTTTGGGGTAATTATAGATTAAATAAACTAATGTGAGTAATTAAAGGGAAATAAATTAATTGAATCAGTAATTAAAGGTTATTAAAGAATAATTTATTTAGGGTTAATTAATTTATGTAATTAACTTAAGGTTAATCTATTATGTGATAAATTAAAGGTTAATTAATTAATTAGGGATAATCAAGATGGATGATTAAAGGATGATTAAGATCTGGGATGATTAAGAATTAATTAAATAAAATAATTAAAGAGTAATTTAATTTAATTAATTAATTAATGATTTTAAAAGGAAAGTGAATTAATTTAATTAATTATGAGTTAATTAATTAGAGATTAATTAATTTGAAATTAAGGATAAATTAATTAAGTAACGAGAGATTAATTACTTAAAAGATAATTACTTAATGTAAGTAATTAAAGGAAATTTATTAATGATTATGTAGGCAAGATTTAAAAGAGTGATTAAGTAATTAATTTAATTTATTTAAATTAATTAGAAATGGCGTGACTAATTTATCTTGCTTATGAATGATTGAATAATATTGTAAGCCTTAGATAGATGATATCTCTGATATGTGATACTATGTGATGTGATATGTTTTGTTTAAACTATGATAATGTGGATATCTATCGATGATGAATTATTGTGTAAAGGTGACATCCTGTATCTAAAGTTTGAATTGTATTTCACTTGGATAACTTGGGTTAAGATGACTTTGGATTCGAAGAGACCGGAGTCGGGTATTAGTAAATACCCGAAACCACTTCGATTCTTTATAGATCGATTTGTGAAGTAAGTATTGAGCATAACAAGTAATGAACTCATAATGAAGTACGAGTTACCCCGGGTTTTTCTTTTATGGTTTGCACTTAGTATTCAAATTTGTATGGGTTTACTCACGCTGGTTTCCAGCCTGACCCGGGTGTTACTTTGTGGTAATGCTCGGGTCAGACCGAGTATTACAGATTTCCAGGTAAGGACGTTCTGAAGCTCAGGAGGCGAGCTGGAGGGCAGGAACGTATGGAGTTTACCGTTGTGTATTTGAGAGCTTATTGATAGTAGTCTGGAACAGGTTGATAACTGTCTAGTCTATTTGTGTATATGTTGTAACTCTGATGTATTGAATGTAAAGTAACAATTACAGCTTTTCTTTGTATAGATACTATTATTTGTTATTATGTTTAATCCGCTGCGAATGTGAGATGTTGTGTTTTCTTTCTTCTTTCTATTCTTCTTCTATCTTTTCTTCTTTTCCTTAATAATTCGGAATTATCGGAGTTGAAAATTCCGGGTCGTCACATTTGGTATCAGAGCTGAAGATTAAGTGAGAACCTTGGCTCTGGTGGGTGTATTCGTTAAGGATAGGGTCAATGGTACCCTAGAACGAGTTGAGTGTATATATATAAGAGCGTACTTGTTATTTTCTTATATAAAGATTTTAAAATAATTTTAAAATTGAATGATTTTAATATAAGTTTATCTTTTGATATATAAAGAAATAAATTTTCTAATTATTGAATATATTAAGGTAATTGGTTGTTATATTAATTAGATTAAATAAAATAATAAGAATTAAGTGGTAATATAACCAAATTAAAATTTGATGAAGTTAAGTTTGAAATGAATTCAAACTGAAATTAAATCTTGAATTTGTAGAAGTGTTATCAAGAATAAAGATAATAATGAATTGTTTTCCAGATATGATAATCTTGGTTATTATCATAAATGGTAGTTGTGTTTAATAATGAATGTTGTTAATGATTAAGCAAAATGAAATATTTTAGGGAAGTAAACTTTTAGGTGAATATGACTTATAATTTGTAAATTAAATTGGATTTAAATTGTGAATTTTTGAATCCTAAGTTTGAAAACATTTGAAATTGTTTTCAAAATATTAAAAGAAAAAGAATAAATATTATTCAGGTCGTTTTTGAATATGATCTTATTTTAAAATAAGAGTTGTTTGGAAAATTTAAAGAAATTTGTTTTTGAATTAAACCAAGAATGGTTTAAAATTTAAAGTATAACTTGGTGTGTAAAGAAAATGTATATATGAGGAATATACATAATACCAATGATGATTTGAAATAAACACTTAGTGTTGAGTTTTAAATTGGAATGTGATGTAAAACCCAAAGTAAAGTAAGATTTTAAACTTAAAAGGGAAAAGTTAATCTGAAGTTTAAAATTTGAATAGGAATTCAAATTGTGAAAAGTTGACCGGATTAAGTAAATTTAACTTGAAGGAAGTTAAATAAGCTTGAATAAATAACTTGAATTGGAAATTTCAAGATGAAATTTAAATTTAACTTGGATAGTTAAATGGTTAATTTAAATGGGAGTTATGAGTGATCTCAAAATGGGTTTGAGATCTGGAAATTGAAAATGGATAATAAATTAGAATCTGAAGATTAAATTATTTTTGAATTCTTATTTGAACTTTGTAATAAGTTAAGTAAAGATAATTTTAAAATGAAATTTTGAAATTTGAATTCAGAATTAAAAGGTTTAAAGATTTAATTTGTTAAAATTAAAAAAATAAAGGTTGAATTAATTTAAAAGTGAAGGAATTGTGATTTAAGGAATTAAATCAATATTTAAAAATTTTAACTTGAATTTATATAATTCGAGATAGTTTAAAATTGAGATTTAAATTGAATTAGTTCAAACTGAATTAGATTTGAATAAATGGGAATTGTGATTTAAGATGAATAAGTTTAAAATTCAAATGGAAAATTTGAATTGAATTAATTTAAAGTGAAATTGAAGATGTATAAGTATAAAAATTCAAATGGGAATTGGGATTAATTCATATAGAAATTGAAATGATTTGAAATTTAAGTAAATTCAATTTGAAATTAGTTTGAATAATTTGAAATTGTAATTAAAGTGAATATGTTTAAAATTAAATGGAATTTGATTTGAAATTTGGAAAGGAATTAAGATTAATTCAACTTGAATTGAGATTGAATAAAATTCAATGGAAATTGAAGTATTGAGTCAATTTAAATGGAAATGGAAATTTAAATTGAATTGATGAGAATTGAACAGTTTGACTCTGGTTTATTTTCAAAATAAATTGTTTTAGTACAAATATATTTTTCCAAACTATTTACTATACAATCTTTATTCTTAAACTCTAAACTATTTTATATTTATTTTACAATTATTTTGGATCTATTTAACTATTTTGAAAACTGTCTTATAAACTAATTACTATTTTCAGTTACTTATATCTAATCACTATTTTAAAAACTATTTTTCAATTATCTAACTATTTTATACCTACTTAACTGTTTTACAGCTATTTTACAAACTAATAACTATTTTTCAACTACTTATCTATTTTTTTTAAAAAAAACTTTTTCAAGTTATTTTTAAATTTGTCAGAGTTCAAACTGTTTATAATTAAAGTAATAACTCAATTGGAAATGGAAGCAATTGAGAATAAGTGAATGGAATTAAAGGAAATGTGAATAGAAAAGAGAATTGATTTGGCTAATAACCAATAAAGATAAATACGTAGGATGTACGTATATTATTCTATTCGCATAGTGATTTGATCCAGATTCGAACACATAATTTCGAGATAGTATTATCGATCCGAGTTGGGATTTTTCGCTCGATTTTCGACGGCGAACCTGGATATGGATTGTTGATTGGTTCTGGATATTCTCTATCATAGCTACGACTATGCAAGGAGAATGACGGTTTCTGATCAAGAAACCAGATTTGAGTCCGCACTAGGAATTCAGGTGGACGATACTAGTTCGGAAGTTAAATTGTGTGATCGAGTGAACGATCAGATTGATATTGCGTACGGATGATATGTGTACATCGTATGAGTTTGAATGAAATTGATATTGAAATTTGTGGATAAGAATTGTAAAATGGTGTTTGAAATGAAAAGTATATTTGTGAAATATAATGGAATTGGATATTTCTTTGGTTGAAATTTACTATATGGAAGTAAGTAAATGGTAAATAACTTTATAAAGAAATCAAACTTGAATATTTGATTTGGCAATAAAAAAAGTTATATTATATAATATGATAAACTCCTCTTATTGAATCTAGCCAGAATAAAAAGGGTTTTTGGAAGTATTTGAAGTATAAAAGAGGTTTTATACAAGTTTGAAATGATCCAAAGATTTTCAAAGTTATATATATCTATATCTATATATATAAAGGATCTTATAAGAATGATTTTGGAAAAGGTTTTTGGGAACCTATGAATTTGGAAAAGGCTTTTAATTTTTGAAAAAATCGATTTTGAGAATTTGGAAAGCCTAGATTGAGAATTATCGATTTTGGTAATCGATTTTGTGTAAAGAAGATTTTGGTATAAATCATAAAGGATATGATTTGAAGATACTATAAGTATAGTATAAAGTGTTTTATGAATAGCTCTGGGGAAAAAGGCGCTTCCTTGAAATGAACTTCTCAGGAGTGCCACTGGGTGGTACTGCCTTGAACCCCAAGGGGGGATTCTAAAGTTGATCCTGTGAGGAGTCCGGACAAACTAGTTCCTGAGGATTATTTGTGTAGCGAAAGTCGAGGGGCTGGTGCCCACAGAGGCATTTGGGTTATGCTGTGACGACAGTTTAACTCAATGTCACTGCGATCTACTGCAGACCATAGCGAAAGTCATGTGTGCCGTTGAGAGCCAACTGTCTACGTTTGATTTTATATCGGTAGACTGTGACACTATGGTAACATAGCGAAAGTCATTTGTGCCGCTGAGAGCCAACAGTCTGCGTTTGATTTTATATCGGTAGACTGCGACCTATGTGGGAGAAGTTTCATTATTTGGCAGCGAAATTCGGTGGCGCTGATGCCTACAGTTACATGGACTTTTGCTGCGATGGCAACATAACCCTGGATGTAACTGCGATCTGTAGCGGGTTCCATGGCGTAATCGAGGAGCGCGGAGACCTACAGTTATCTGTGGATTTTGCCGGGACGGCAACGTAACCATCGGGTTAACTGCGACCATGGATGGGGGTGATGATTTCCAGAGCATTCTCACCAAAGATATTTCCTCTATTTTCAAAATTGTTTTCTATATTTTCAATAAAATTATTTTCCGAATATTTTCACTGGATGTTGAAATGGGTCTGCTGAGTATTTACAGATTTTCAGTCCTACGCCTGATCAACGTATGACCGAATTTCTGTGAAAACGATGATGGATTTGTTGAAACATCAAGTTATAAAATGATATTTTTATAAACTATTTTGACAATATTATATAGATTTTAAAGTATCTTAGAATTTAAATAAAAAGAGTTAAGAGTTAAAAATGTTCAAAGAGAAAAGTTAACTGATATTAAGTATTTTAATAAATTCTAGTTTCGTTCTTTTTCGAGGACGAAAAGTTTTAAAGGGGGGAGGAATGTGATAACCCGGATTTTTGAACACTTGTTAATTGGATAATTAACTGTTTTAATAAATTGAACAGATAAAATTCTGATAATAAAAGATATCTGGATATGTAAATGAATTGGGAAATATAATAAATTTGAATTATTTATTTCTAGATAAATATTTGATAATCTCCTAATTTAATTACTTAAAATTTGACAAAATTTTCTTTTAAAACAAATAATAATAAGATATATATATATTTACATATAGATAAATTGAAATATAAAATGATATTAAAAACACTTAAACTACATATGGTTACATGTGTAAATATTATAATATAAAGATTTTAAACACTAAATAGTATCTATGTATATACTTATAAATTTAAAAAGTATTTTAGTTTAAAGTAAGATTTGGTAAAAGGTGTATGTATTTCTTTAAAAGGTTATACTTGGAATAAATGTAGTTTGTAAATATATAAAGATTGAAAACACACATGTATAAATGTAGATTTAAATAATAAATAAATACATAAGACATTAACAAAACTAAATTTAAAATATAATATAAATATATATAAAACCATATTAAAACATGATATTTACAAATGTAAACTAATGGTGATATGCATAATACAAGTGTGGCAAATTTTGTCATGCAAATTACAAGTGTCATTAGTTTTCACTTTATTTTTAATATAGTAAATAAAAGATAAAATCACGGCTATAAATTATCTCTACTCTACTTCTTTTCTTCTTTTATCTGTTCATTTTCTAAAACCAAAAGTTAAAAACAACCTCCTCCAGAATTCCAAGCTGAAGCTAAGTAAGATCAACTCAACAACATCAGATTCAAGCTAGGATTCAAATCATAGTAGCATATCTAATTCTAGTTTCTAGTGGCAGGGATCAAATTTCCAGTTTTTAAGCATCTCAGATTCAAAACAAAGATTAAAGCTAGATCAAACTCAGATTTTTAAATCAGGAACAAAATACATTTCCCAGGAATTCAACAAAAGCAATTTGTTCCTTCTCTGTTCAAATTTCACAGGTGAGTAAACTACCCTTTAGAATTCTAAAAATCTATTTATATCTTGATTTCATACTTGAAGTATGTTTTGAAAAAGGGTTGTATGGATGTAATTATCAATGCATGTCTGTATATATGAAGAATTTGTATATGCATGTCTGTGTACAGGCAAATATGCCATGTTCTATGTCTACAGGTTTTAAATACAAGTTTAAAAATCAATTTCTTCTCCCCTAATCTTCTATAGGTCATGATGTATAAACCAAATATGTCTAAAATAACAAGATATTGATTTTAAAAATATTTGCAAGTATAATAATTTAAGTATTTTCTAGAAAATTTGAAAAATACAATAAAAACCCAAAACATGAAAAATCCGAATAACTTGATTTTTGGTTTCATATACATCATCAGAGTCGTATTTAAAAGCCATGAATTTTAAAAGAAGAATCATGATTTTTATGTAAGTATTGATCGTGAATATTGGGGTTGAACGGAAATCCTATTTTGGGCATTTTCTGGCGATCAGCCAAGGGTGGAGCCTCGGGATCATGGCTGGAGGTAGCAGGGAGGTTGACGAACTCAGGAAAAATGGTTGTTGAATTTCCTGATCGCCGTGATGGCTGGACGGTATCAATTTGGGGTTTAAACCTAAGTTTTGGTTGAGGTCGAAATTCGAGTTACCGCGTCGTGGTCGATGCATCGGTCTTGATCGCAGGTGGGGGAATCGAAGTGTAGGTTGTCGACGAAGCTCTGGACGCGATCGCAGGATCTCTGGTGACCGGAGGTGGCAATACGAGGCGATTCTTAGATGATCATGTTCGTCCCAGTGGGTTTCATTTTGCTCGATTCCGATTTGTGATCGATTTTTGGAAACTGAGTGGCCAAATCGTTAGTGGTGGTGGTCGCCGTCATGTTGGAGGTGACAATGATGATCGGAGTGACGAAGTCCAGGCGTGCACGTGCACATGTTTACGTTGTATCAGCTGTTCACTGTGATTTTTGAGGTTTCGGGGAAGATGAGTTTCGTCTCGAAGTAAGTCTCGTGTTTGATCGAAGAGAAATGGGTGGTTAGCTTGACTGCTCGAGTAGTAGCACGAGTATTTCTTCTATAGGCTCGGGTCCTTTTTGTTAGCCGTGTTTTAGTAGAGAATGTATAAGTTCAAAGTTTCAAAACAAATGTTTAAGTGATTTCAAAATAAAACGAGTAGTGATCAATTATCAAGCAGGTTTCCGAGATTTAAAATTTTAAGTCAAATGTTTTAAGATTTGTTATTTTGATTTGAATAAGTTTATATTAGGTCAATTATTTAAATTAAATTAGTAAGTGTTTCCAAGGGTAATTTAATGAAGTAATTAAGTAATTAATAAAGATAAAAGTTTTATCTGGAATTAATTAACATTTTGGGGTAATTATAGATTAAATAAACTAATGTGAGTAATTAAAGGGAAATAAATTAATTGAATCAGTAATTAAAGGTTATTAAAGAATAATTTATTTAGGGTTAATTAATTTATGTAATTAACTTAAGGTTAATCTATTATGTGATAAATTAAAGGTTAATTAATTAATTAGGGATAATCAAGATGGATGATTAAAGGATGATTAAGATCTGGGATGATTAAGAATTAATTAAATAAAATAATTAAAGAGTAATTTAATTTAATTAATTAATTAATGATTTTAAAAGGAAAGTGAATTAATTTAATTAATTATGAGTTAATTAATTAGAGATTAATTAATTTGAAATTAAGGATAAATTAATTAAGTAACGAGAGATTAATTACTTAAAAGATAATTACTTAATGTAAGTAATTAAAGGAAATTTATTAATGATTATGTAGGCAAGATTTAAAAGAGTGATTAAGTAATTAATTTAATTTATTTAAATTAATTAGAAATGGCGTGACTAATTTATCTTGCTTATGAATGATTGAATAATATTGTAAGCCTTAGATAGATGATATCTCTGATATGTGATACTATGTGATGTGATATGTTTTGTTTAAACTATGATAATGTGGATATCTATCGATGATGAATTATTGTGTAAAGGTGACATCCTGTATCTAAAGTTTGAATTGTATTTCACTTGGATAACTTGGGTTAAGATGACTTTGGATTCGAAGAGACCGGAGTCGGGTATTAGTAAATACCCGAAACCACTTCGATTCTTTATAGATCGATTTGTGAAGTAAGTATTGAGCATAAAAAGTAATGAACTCATAATGAAGTACGAGTTACCCCGGGTTTTTCTTTTATGGTTTGCACTTAGTATTCAAATTTGTATGGGTTTACTCACGCTGGTTTCCAGCCTGACCCGGGTGTTACTTTGTGGTAATGCTCGGGTCAGACCGAGTATTACAGATTTCCAGGTAAGGACGTTCTGAAGCTCAGGAGGCGAGCTGGAGGGCAGGAACGTATGGAGTTTACCGCTGTGTATTTGAGAGCTTATTGATAGTAGTCTGGAACAGGTTGATAACTGTCTAGTCTATTTGTGTATATGTTGTAACTCTGATGTATTGAATGTAAAGTAACAATTACAGCTTTTCTTTGTATAGATACTATTATTTGTTATTATATTTAATCCGCTGCGAATGTGAGATGTTGTGTTTTCTTTCTTCTTTCTATTCTTCTTCTATCTTTTCTTCTTTTCCTTAACAATTCGGAATTATCGGAGTTGAAAATTCCGGGTCGTCACACCGATCTTCCCGAGGATCCCCGATTTCCAACAACCACAAAGAAATAAATTTGCAGCAACCACATAGGTTAAGTATCTGAGCTCCATACCATGATACCACCTCTATCCAGAAGGAATGACATACACTAAGGGGCGCTACTCCCTAGAACCTTGCTGCATCCTTCCTGTTTTAACCATTTCCGGGGTGTGAGGCTCGACGAAGTCTCGTCCACAAAGCTACGCTTTCTACAAAGCCATGCTTCGGGTCAAACAAAATGATCAACCTATGATCACAAAGATATAAGATCAAACAATGATCATATCGCAAATGATCAAACACTGATCATTTCACAGCAACACTCAGTATGCCACGTTACCAAATTGGGAGTATATCGCTGATAAATTTCAACTACATAACCTTTGAGCTCGTACGTCTCCGAGAAGGGTGTTAAGCTAAGAGAATAAATTCTCCGCCATCAACAGAAATGTATTTGAAAAAATCATCTTTATATCTCAAATTGTAACGTCAGACATACAATCCATACAAGTCTGTTCCGGGATCGAATAGAACCGAAGGCACTTCTCACGAAGCCCTTGCATACCCGGATAAATTTCTAATCACGTCCGGACTTCCCGTCACTAAGGGTGATAAAACCTCTAAATCGAAGATCAGCCGATGTAGAGTAACTCGACGGTAATCCTTCCGTTTTCAAAAATATCCGGTCTTCAACACCGGTCTTCGAATGCAATTCATAACGACGTATCACATATTCGGAATGGGTTATACGACCCCATGGTCCTTTCCCGGCTAACCCGAATAGTGAGCGATTATTCAAAAATAAGTGTGGCATTCAAATTCATCCAATTCACAACAAATACCTATCTAAAGGTAATTATTGATAGTCGGTTATTTAACTATCAATAAAGATGCGCAACATCATCAGATTCCAAATAATTTTCCAAATTATTTATTTCCCAAAAATATCTTTACAAGATATAAAATTTCCACACTTTAAAAATAAATCAACGTTTATTTTTCTAAAACAATTCCCCTTTCTTTTATAAATTCCATAGTGAATTTATATTTCAAAAATATCTACTGATATACGATTTTCAAATCGATTTCAATATTCAATTTCAATTTATCTTTACAAGGATAAATTCTCAAAAACATTTCATTTCATATTGGAAAAGCATTTCCATACTTATTTAATAATAAGTATTTCACCAATCTATTTATTTTCAACATTTGAAAATATTCGATATACTTAAATCAATATTAAGTATATATTCATTCTTTAAGGAAATCATTAATTTTAACATCTATTTGAGTCAAAACGAATGTTGCGTAAAACATCGTTACGACGACTCGAAATCACTAGTATAGGGATTCGGATTTAGATAGATATATAAATCCCAATACTACATAAAACATTTTCTTTTGAAAATCATTTACTATAACAACAGTGTTATAGTCCATCATTTCCTTATTTTTCGAAAACGTCTATTTCAACAATAAATGTTGAAATCTATGGTTTCGATATTTAACACGTTTTAAAACATTGTTAAAACAATTAACTTCATTTCAAATATTGCTTTCCCAACCATAACCATTTTATTCAATAATATATTCACTGTCCAAATCGTGAATATAATTCACTTAACTATATTTCAATACTCTCTACACATTTTATTTCAAGGATAATTCGCTATCCAAAATCGCGAATATATTTCCTTTAATAACCTTCTACATTTAATTTATCAAATTCAATTGATTTCAAATTTATAAAACAATGTTTATAAATTCTATTTCTATTTTCTAACTTCGATTTTATAAATCTCCTTTTATCTACAAATTCGATCAATATTCCATTTAAAGACAAAAATCCAATTTATAAGTTAATTTCTTATAAATCTTTCATTCTACAAGTTCACCCATTTTATAACTTCACAATTTATAAATCTATAAATTTCATTCACTTACGAATTCCATAAATATTTCATCTTTAACACTTATAAAAACTCGTTTTATAATTTCAATATTTTCAATTTATAGATATCAATTTTATAAATCTTTTATACGAATCGTTTATAGTTATTCAAAAATCCCAACTTAAACCATTTTATAAATAAATTGACTTTTATTTCTAAAACGACACTTTGGTTATATTTCACTAAAAATTATAACTTTTATAACTTTAAAATTTTAGACGTTTATTTATTTGAAATAAATCAATTCAAAAATTCAATAAAACGTCTACTTTCAAAAATTACTTTAAAATCCTTTTAAAGTAAAAGTTGTTATTTTTAAACTTCAAAACTTGAATCCGATGATGCAACAGCACCAATTAGTCAATCACAACATCAAACATCATATATCAACATATGATAACAGAATATACATCAATATCTGTAAATAAATAAATACTGGTGAGGAATCCAGTTGGATCCCTCCAACCTGTTTCCCTGCATCCACAGATGTTAGCATAATACCCATTCCACTTCGAGGTGGAATATCGCGGTATATGGGTTTTATAAAAATATCCGCTTACTAACGGCGCAATAGGGTCTCATCCGCTATACGAGGCGGGAAATCAATCAATCCAATATATACATATGCCAATATGTATATATTGCTACATATATATAGATATATCCTATTATATCTAATATCACATCCAATAGCAATCAAATCAATAACTGAAAATTCCACTTTTCAATTTTTTTGAGTGAGAAGATCTCACCTTAGCTTTAAATTTGCCATCCATTTTTGTTCTAGTTTGTTTTCTCCAAATTTTGACCTTGTATAAATAATTTTATACAATTTATAAGTATCTGAATCAATTGACAATAAATTATCATCTGTTAATTTATTTAAACCAATTTCTTTATAAATAAATTTATTTAACCAATTATTAAATTTCTCTTTTTAAATAGATTTATTTAATTTAAACTAATACCTTTAATTCTCTAAACCAATCAATTTTTAATAAATTGATTTAACTGAAATTTAAATTAAAACTAAATTTCCTTTTTAAATAACCTTTATGTTTTTATCTTCTGTAAACAAACAAACAAAAATAAATTTTTCTTCTTACTAATTTAATTAAATCGAATTCCCTTTAGAAGATCTTTATGAATAAATTCCATTTTATACAAATTAAATCAACTATTGATTTATTTTAACTACTTCTGCCTATTAACCAAAAATTATTACAGTAACTTTTTCTTCTTTCTAACTTTCTTCTTAGCAAATATCAATAACTTTTACTTTACTGTTATGTTTCTTTTTTTATATATATATATATATATATATATTTAAAAACTGCATATATACATTATTATTATTTTTCTGTTATAACTTTACATATATTTAAAATGAGATATGTCTAAATCGAAATATGTTTGTAGATTAAAACTGCATTTATACCTTACTGATGATCGATCAAGCCCACGAATTTTTGCCTCGCTACTCGCCTGCTCGCGAAGCCGCGTCATTCGAGACCATCCTGGCGTGAAACCCTAGCCTCCATCTGAAACGATGTCGAGCCACCTTCGACGTTCGACCACCCATCATCCAAAAGTTGTCATCGACCACCACTGTTTTGCCAATAACAGCGACCACAACCCCTTTTGACTGCGAAGCCTACCCCTCCTCGAGCTTGCCTCGATCGTTGCTTAGATCGACTTGTCCTTCTGCACGAGCCTCCAGGCTGTCGTCCACGTGCGCGAGCCGATGCGCCTGCCCTCGCGTTTGCTTGCGAATTTGAATTGAGGGAAGATCAATCTCCGCGTTCGAGTTCGCTTTTAACATCGCAACACTTTTTCTTTGATTTGGGGATGAAGAGGGAGACGCCATTGATTTAAAACGAGAAGATAATTTTCGTTTGTTTTTAAATGAAAGAGGCTCGGTTTTGATTTATTTTAAAGAGGGAAGCGTGCTTTTAGGCGTGAGTTAAGGAGGTAGCGTAATTCTAGGCTGAAATAGAGGAAAGTAGCGTGGCTTTGCAGAGAAAAGATCGTGCTTGCCTTTCTGATGTCGGCAAAGGTTTAAATTTTTAAATTTAAATTGAATTTGATTTTATTTCCAATGCGTTTACCCACCGTGTGCTCTCATAACAACTCCGAAAAGTACGAAATTTGAAATCCGGTAATAATTCGATATTACGGATCTAATGGAACTGGTTTCGCTGAATTCCGAGACTGTTTGAAAAATGACTATTTTTCAATATCGGTTCAAACAATAAATTTCAAAACTGATCAAATTGTTTCCAAACTAAATTCTGAAGCTTCTGTTATCTTCAGCATTATAAATACGAATTTTAGAAACTCTCGAAATATTTTTCTTCAACTGTAAATTGAAGATTTAAATTTCTATTCAACTTTCAATCGATTAAATTTTAAAGTTTAATCGCAAATTTCAAAATTATATCGGGGATTCAAATTAAATCATCGTTCAAATATTTAAAATTAATTAAATATTCTCAATTTAATTTGTTCGAAATTCTGGGTCGTTACATACATAGACATAATTTTAAAGTAAGGTAAATAAACAAACAAGCAGAAGTTGATTTCAGAACATTTTCAAACATAATAAGTATAAAAATAGATTTGGAAGCATGAAATTGTTGTTACTCAATAGCCTACCTATAACTACAGTGGAACCTTCGAGCACCAAAACATAGGATTGTTAACAAAAGTGCATGTGTATTTGGCACAATGTTTGAAACAAATTTCTTACATGTGTATGTAGGATAAACTTAAAGGAGCAAGCAAACATAAGCAAACATAATTTTCACATCATTGAATGCAAAAAGGAGAACAGTCAATATGTAATGAATTAATTACAATTTGTCGGAGTATTCAATGTCAGATGTACATAAGTGGATGAAATTTGTAAGAGTTCACTCTAGATGAAAGTGAAATCCCATCATCAATAATAGAGTAAGAGTAGCACCTCAACAAGAACTTAAGATCGTTTTTGGCATAAAAGTAATTACGATTCAAACTTCAATGGGAATTATTGATAGTCATTTTCATGGTACTTAACTGGGGAAAAAAATAGCAAGTTCAAATTCAAGGTACCTCATAAAGATCTTTATAGACAATATAATAATCTTATATTCTTCCTTTGTTACTGCGTATCTAGATGGCTTTAGAGTTAGTACATATATGTTTTGGAGACATTTATCTGTTTCCATAGCCTACTTACGGGGTTCGACCTTCACTTAGTCCTTTCTAGAAATTATCAGAGGATTCCTGTCATGGTTCAATGCACCATGACCAATTGTCATTACATATATCGGTAATTTACAAACCACCATAAAATATTATGAAATTAACAAAACATTCATAAAAGTTGGTTGAAGTACCCAAAAAAGGTAGGTCACCAAATATACCTGGGTGTCGTATCCTTTTGCTAATGAACTAATAAAAGTGGGTGCATGTGCTGTTTTTGTGGCCTCTTCAATCTGATCTAGAGTAGCCGATCTTCCATATGCAATATTGTCTCTGATTCTCAAACTTAACAATGCTGGCTCTTGGGTCACGAGTCCAATTTGACTTCTTAACCATTCCAATTTCAAGCTCTTTATATTCTCTCCATCTAAAAGAACTTCACCTGTCTCACACAAGATTATTTCACGTAGTTAGCAGTTAATTGATAGCAGTTTGACTCTAGTAAATTACCATGACAAAAAAAATGATGATCATAAATGAACCTTGAATTTCATTATCGCCACCCGTTATCCTAAGCCTTTTTGGTGAGGTTGCATTTATTACACTCTTACATTGAACTATCTCTACTGGCATAATGCAACTCTAGTGTCAAAGGTTCAAATCTGTCACCTTGTTTTAATATAAATTGATAAATACATTAATAAGTGTGAAAAAAGGGAGTATGGACTATGAATATCTTTTTGAAACATGGTTGCACTATCTTACTGTATATTTGAGAGATGTGTGTGCGTCTTTTTTTGGGGGGGGGGAGGAGTTATATCTTCGTGTCTAACAAATTAACATAAAATGCGGAAAATTTTGAGCGTCACGAAATTTCCTTTGCGTACTCAATTTTCATTGAAATATTATGAGCAACAGCTTTCATTTTTCATCAGTCGAATATGGATATACAGATCTACCTAGTTGAAACTTAACGTAAATTTTGTCTACATATATAATACCAATATAAATATGGATATATCTATGCCATTAGAAAAAAAGATTAAGAAATGTAATACCTTAGTCATCAAATTGAAAATCCATAAAGGTGTGTGCGCACCACAGATGTAAAATACTGATGATGAATAACAACTAGGGAAACACTGTCATTATTTGTCAATAAGTAGAGCTTATAACAAAAGAACCAAACAATGAATCAATTTGTAAGTGAGTTGTTGACGAGAATGGTACCTAGAGTAGGATCATAGAATCGTTCCATGAGAGGAATTATACTACTTATTCCATAACCCTTTCTGCCAACAAGAGCTGCAGTTTTTCTAGCAGGAACAGTCAAATAAAACCCACTAAGAATAGGGATTTCCGGTCGGGATAGATAACTAAAATATACATTTCGAAACTCAATATTCCCTTGCACTAAAAGTAAGGTTTTGCCATCCTGGTTGACACTTGATGTTGAACGACTTATCATCTCATAAAGTCTATAAGCAACAATTCTACTTTGCTCAAATGAATAGAAGTTTGTAGCTGCTTGATTTAATCCTCTGAAAAATAGTTTACAAAATTGTAAGAAAAAATATTCCTAATCAAAATATTGTCACCACAGTTTTAAGAAAGTTAAATGGTAAGAAACCCCAGCAATCATGGTTGATAACAGGAAATCAGTGTGGACTTCAAATTGTCATAATTTTCGCATCTGGTCTTTTTCCTCTGATCTCACCTCATAAATGAGGAAAGATGCAGATAAACCATATACGGAAGAGTACTGAAAAAACATAACTAGCAGAACATATATTGCTGCTACTAGGTCAAAAAATAGAATGTTTCTTTGAAATAAATCAATCTTTTAAATTTTAAAATCTGTTGGTATCAAAGATCCTTACAGTCCGCTTAAAATCACAACAAACAGTGTCGTTATTATTTCACCATCGTTGGCCTTCTTATGTAAAATCATAATCCTTCCAACCCAAAGTTGTAGAGCACAAGAACATATAGCGAGTCCATACGTGAAACTAAGTCCAAGACTTGAACAAGGCTTATCAATATTCCATATCTTAGTGTAGCTTGAAGTGATGTAGCATAAGAATACTCCGCTAGTGTTTCATTGGTGAAAGCATACAATGTCCTGATGTAAGAAATCCCCCGCATGCACACAATGCCCACATTAAAGAATAAATTATTCATATTCATATCAACATACGTATTATCGTAACAACATCTAATCTTGATGATTTGGGTGTGGGTCTCTGAAACGAAATCAGTTGGGTCATTCTTTAAAAGTTCAAATGGCTAACATCAAAGAAAGCATGATAACATATTGTTAGATAAGTTAACAATATAAATTGATATGTTTGAAACAAAACGTTACACAGTTATTCACAACCAAATATGCAAAACACCTACCATGTTCAACTATGTAAGTAGCATTATGAGCATAATATCAACTTTCACATTTAAGTTTTAACGAGTACAATTGCATTTTGATATCTAATGCTGCCTATCATTTTTTGCTTCGCATAAACGATTTGCACCCAACTATTGTACCTTGGGAAAATGTTTTAGCCAGAGATGTGTGTGTGTGTGTGTTATGTAAAAAAATTAACGACCAGTATCCCAAAAGATTCCCCTTTGATAAGAAAAAACAACCTAAATTTAGAAGTAAAAAAAGCTCTGAAATAACAGCCTACTCACCGTCAAAGGTTTCGACCTATTTTTACAATATAAATAGGTATCAAACAATATTTATCCCCAATGATAACAAAAAATACCCTTAATTATAAGTAAAAAAGATCTGAAGTAACAGTCTACCTACAGTAAGAGGTTTTAACATATATTTTTATAATATAAATATATAAATATAAATATCAAACAATAAAAATAAACCATAGATATTTCAATTGGAATTTGAATATAAGTCTAACCTTTTAACCCGTTAACTTGGTCGACCATTATCTCTGTGCATTATTGTAACTTTCATAGTTTACTGTGTAGTGTTATATATGACAGGGTACAAACAATTGAACTAAACCAATGGAAACAAGTAACACTATTTTATCTATTATACGATTTTTAGACATAAAAAACTTGTACAAACGAAATTGAGGACCGACACAAATATTAGATCAATGAAAAAGAAATCGGGCAATAATAATCAATTAACATGTAATTGTTTGTCAAGTGAATCGAATATAAGGATTCTAGTTGAGAAAATCAAACAGATAAAATTGCGAAAAAAATCAGGAGATGGAAAGTTCTTTACCATTAACGACATCGTCATTGGTGAATGAGAGTCAAAACATGTCGACTTGGAGGTCAGATCGACAAAGAAATGAGGATTTTAGGTATTCATGAGGATTTTAGGTATTTGCATTTGAGATTTAACACTTTCCCAAAAGCCTGTCACCTGCAAAACCTTTATCAGACAATTAGTACACTCAACAACTTGTTTATACGCATTTGAAAACTGCGGTATATTGAATATCTCGTTTATCTAGGACACTTTATACTAAGGAACTGATATTTGGAGTCATTTACATTCTGACACTCTTCTCAACTTCTAGTTTTCGTATACATTTGAACTTCCTTTTTTTTCCTTCTCAAGGTAAAACTTAATATATCAGAACCCGATTTACACAGGATCAATATCTCTAACATTTCATGCATATCAAAAATGACATGTTATTGAAAACTGTATGTACTAAACTGCTTAAATATTCGAAAGTTATATATAAGAAGCCTTTATATGAAATTTGTATACAAGAAATTATGTGATATCCCAGAATTTCAAGGAATTTAAAATGTGATAATCTCTTAGTTTAAATTATTTGAAATTGATAAATTGTTATTTTCAAATATAAATAACCAAATAATAATAATGTGATGTTTTAATTATGGTTATAGATTGATTTTTAATAAGAATAATTATTTAAATTGTGTTATTTTATAAATTTGATTTTAAATAGACTTATCTTTTTCAAATTTAATAAGTATTGTTTAAATATATATATATATGTCTTGAGTTGTTTTTAATTTGGATTTTAAAAGTAAAATTTGAATTTGAATCTGGATTTAAATTTGAATCTTTAAAAGATAATTATTTTAATACATTTGGATTTAAAATTATATGAACAAGGCTTTTATTTAAAATAAGATTTGTTTTACAATAATTTCCTTAAAGAAATTTTATTTATATAAATTTGGGAAGTATTTATTTAATAGTAAATTAAATATAAAATTTTTATATTTACACTTAAAAATGAATTAAATATATTATATATGATTTTATTAGATTATAAATGGGTTTTTATTTTATTTTCTTTTAAAGGTTTCATTTATTTATAATATAGGAAAGCATTTACTAATTAAGAAATGTATAAAATTAATTAAGAAATTAATATAAGAGCTTTTAAACTCTTTTTAAAAATAATATAAAAATGAATATTACAAGTGTTCAAATATAAAGGCTTGTTAATAACATGTGTTAACAAGATAAATAAGTTTGAAGACAAGTGTCAACCATTTGTTTTATTTTCTTTAATTTTAATAAATCATAATTTAACACTATATAAACTTTCACCTTCTTCCTTCATTTCTTTTTCTTATCTTTTCATTTTCAAAGACAAAAACCAAAACCAGAAAATGTTCAAACCGAAATCATCTCCACAAACCAAAAGGTGAAATTCCTTTCCAAACTCAAGAATCAAAACCTGAAAACATCTCCTCTAACATAAATCAAAACCTGTAATCAATTATCCTCAAACCTGAAATCGTTTCAAAAGCTCAAACTCAAATTCAAATGCCTGAAACCATATTTCTGACCAAATCAATGCTCTGTAAACAATCAAGATCTGTAACCATTTGTTCTTTCAAGCCTGTAACCATTTCCAAGAGCTTTCCTGTTTTTAAAGAAATCAAAGCAAAATTTTCAAAGCTTACAAATTCCAGAGGCCATGGTTTTCAAGTTTTCAAAGCAAGTATTTCAGTTTTCAAAGCAAATTCAGTTTCAAAGCTCTGCCTCTTTGAAATAGGTGAGTAAACATTTTTATAAAAAATCTTAAGTAGATTAAAATTTGTGCATGTGATTCCTGGAATAAATTGTGTTTTGCAAGTTTGTTTACTATGTATGAATGTATGTATATATGGATATATCTGTGTGCATGTCTGATTAAATAGTTAATATGCTCTGTTCATCTTTAATATGTGAGCAAACTCCTCTTTTATAAGACCTTAAACCTATATATCTTGATCCCAGAAATATGATATGAGATGTCCTTGAATGATTGAGTGAATTTGGTTTGCATGTTTATAAATGTGCAGATATAAAGATATGCATGTCTGTTGTAACAACCCGCATATCTATCGATTTTATATTTAAATATTTTATCGTTAGTCGGATGTTAGTTCGAAAAGCTACTTTTTGCATACGGTCAAATTAGGACTCGAGACCACTCCCATTGAGTTCAAAATGACGTTTGCGATCTTTTTGAGTGTAAACTTTGATATGTTTGGAGATAGTGAAATTTTCGACACTTTTTCCCGCCTTTGACTTTGGTTTGGACTGCACCCCTTTAGTTCAGCCCAACCCTCTTTCTCATTTGTTCAAACACTTCAAGCTTTGTCAAAAATGGTGGTGGGAAAGAGAAATTAAAACTCCCAACTCAAATTCTATTGCAAATCCGAGATTCAACATCAAATTCAAGTAGAAGATTGTGGATTCAAGCTTTGGATTGCTTCTCCTTGCTTTCAATCTTCATCTTCATCAATTTCGTGGAAAAGGTGAGATTTTTGATCTCACATCTTGCCTATATCTATCTTGGACTGTTGGGAATGATCCCCTATTGCATTTGCATCAACATTTGCATTTGGTTTGGATTGGATTGGCGAAAAACTTCAATTTTCAGCGTTTTGGTGATTTTTCTGGCCTTAAGTCGGTTCTGGCCATCCCTAGGTCGTCCACGAGTTAACTCCTTAGGTCGTCCAGGCTGCTAGCTCGCGTGTTGAAATGTCTCCAACTTCTTAGGTCGTCGCCGACCTATAATTCCCAGGCAAGATGTTAAGTCGTTCGCGAGTTAAACTTTAAACCTTAGGTCGTTGCCGACCTATAATCTCCAGGCGAAGTCTTAGGTCGTTGCCGACCTATAATCCCCAGGCAAAGTTAAGTCGTTCGCGAGTTAAACCTTAAGTCTTAGGTCGTTGCCGACCTATAATCCCCAGGCAAAGTTAAGTCGTTCGCGAGTTAAACCTTAAGTCTTAGGTCGTTGCCGACCTATAATTCCCAGGCAAGATGTTAAGTCGTTCGCAAGTTAAACCTTAAGTCGTAGGTCGTCTCCGACCTAATATTTCCCCTGCTATTTCACTAGGTCGCTTGACCTTAAGTCGTAGGTCGTCTCCGACCTATGCCCCACTAAGTCGCATCCCACTTAGGTCGTAGCTCGTAAGTCGTAGGTCGTCTCCGACCTATGCCCCACTAAGTCGCATCCCACTTAGGTCGTAGCTCGTAAGTCGTAGGTCGTCGCCGACCTTACACTTGGTCTTTTTGTTCGAGATTTCCTTAGGTCGTATGACCTATTTTTCCTTAGGTCGCTGGACCGCTTGCCTTCACTAGGTCGTACCGTGACGGGGCGCTGCCCCGCACCCCGCCGTGGGCGCTGCCCCCTGGACCCCCGCGACCCCGAATTACTCTGCGTAGGCAATCTTATCTGACAAAGCATTTATCAGAATTTCTACTTTGATGGTTTTGGGATTGACTTCTTTGGACTTTACTCACGTCTTCGAACGTGAATTGATTTGTTCTACAATCGTTTTATGACTTGTCACTTTAAAGATATATGAAGGTTTCAATACTAATAGTAAATATCAAAACTCTTTCATCAAAGCTATTTCAATACTATTTTAAATATCAAAAGTTCGTTTTCTCAAACCGATTTTCAATCTACTAGTATATACAAGCCTTTACTTCACTCGAATGAGAAATCGACTTAAACGACTTAGTAAAACGAGTGGTATGAAACGCTTGCGTTCACTTCGTCGGTTAGCTCTTGGACTTGTTCGATTGAGCCCTTTTTGTGACAATTTCCTAGTGAAGATTTACAGCTTGTTCGTAAATATTTAAGTTAAGCAAGTGGTTATGGGACATGAAGCTAAACTCATATATTTACTAGCTTGGTGTGATTGACACTTCCTTATGATCATGATGATCATTTTTGTGATTTAGACTAGCGATTGAGCGATGTCTCTTTGTCTACGTGGGAGACTATACCCCGATTATGTGATGTTTCGCCATCACATTTCCTACGGTCTTCGGGCCATTCCTGTGTGAAAATTTAATGGATAGCTTCCATGAGATAACTTCTCGTCATGTGTTTACGCGTAGGTGAGTTTTCATGCTCCCATTCATGTGTTAGGCCTCCCCCCTTTTTTATGTGTTTTTCTGGATTTCTGATGATGATTTATGGAATTTTGTGCTTCACCAATTTTCATGATTTTCATTGATATGATATCAGTTTTTGTGCATTGGTGAATTCATGTGTTATTGACTTGTTATGAATACAAGTTTAGGGTATGATACCCTACCTTATCTTTGTGAAGATTCTTGTGATATTGATTAATCTTTTGTTGATTATCATTTACATACTTATAGTAGTATGTCGTTATGGTTATTTCATGTTCATGTCATGCCTTTTTCTTTATACCATATCATCTGATATTTATAGTTAGACTGATCCGTTTATTATTTTCTTATAAATAATACTCGGGTCAGACCGAGATGTTACAGGTGCTTCTGCTTGACTTCTCTTCCAGATATTTCTGACTTTTGGCTAACTACATAGATTAGTAGTTTTTGGATGTACACCTTTGAGAGATAGACTCTATGTTGTGTACTTATTCTTTTGTATAGCACGTGATGCTATTCTTTTGTATTATCGTGGATCTTTCTGACCACTACTCTGATGTACACTTTCATGTGTTATATATTTATTCATATCTTCTTCCGCCTTTGTGATATGGATGTCTGTGACTGATTTATGTTATGATTATTTCTATGTTTGTTTTCCGAAGATTATATATAGCCACCGTGTGATAGCTTTGTGTTTGTATCGGTATGTCGGATTTCCTCCTTAAAGGATATGCATTCTATTCTATCTGACGTATCGGTACTCGCACAAAGAAGTTACATGGATGGTCGCTCCTCCACAGCCTTATTCTCCGCGCTAATTGACAGCACTACATCGTAGTGTTCTTGGTTAGAGTGGGTATAGAGGTGGGGCGTCACATCTGTATACATATATATCTCTGTTTTATAATAGTACAGGCTTCATATTTTATTAGAAAAATTCCTATCTTCCCATCCATTTGATTTTAGTCTAGGGTTTGTAAATGAAAAGGGTCTCTAACAATGTGTTTTAAATTTTAAAAATAGATTTAAGGATATCTAATAAGTATTTAACTCAAAATTTAAAAATTACAGTGGAAATTAAAGAAATGGGTAAATATTCGAACATGTTAATTTAAATCTTTGATTCTATAATCTGATTAGTGCTTGCAAATGATGAATTTAGAAAAAGAAATCATGATTTTTAAGATTGGAATGGTCGAGAACTTTTAAGTTGAACAGAAAAGACATTTTCGTAAATTGCCGACGATCAACGGGTATGGGTTCATCGTGGTTGATGTCGAAGGTCGATTGGAGGATTTAGATTGTTGGAAAATAGTGAATGATTTTATATTATGCTGTGGTGGTCGATCGATGGAAATTTAGGGTTTAGTGAATGGTTTTGGACGTTGTTGAAGTCGAGGCTTTTTCGTTGTCATGGGTGAACTAGAAGCTATCGCACCTGTGGGGATGGAGGCGTGGGTCAGAGATGAAGCTCTGGTCAAAGTCGTGTGAATTCTGGTGGCTAGAGGTGGTCTGACGAGGTAGTTCTTGGATGAAGTGTTGTTCCAGGAGGTTGTCGAGGTGGCTTAAATTCGATTTTCGAATTTGCTCGTTGATCTGAGTTGTCGTGGTGTTCGAAGGGAAGGTTGGCGACTCGATGGTGGTCAGAACCTTGGTCGGAGGTGGGGCGATCGGCGGTGCATGTGCACCTGGTTTCAGTGTGTTAGTGGATGTTAAGAATTTGGGAATGGAAATTGCTCGGGGAGGAACTCGCGTAGATTAAGTTTTGGCTCGGGTTTGTTCTAGGGTCGTACGCGAGTATTTAAGTGATAACTGTTAAAGTTTTTAACAGTTTAAATTTAAAACAAATAGTTTTAAAAATTTAGATCAAACTCTGTTTTAAGATGAAGATGTATTTGTTTTGTTTCAAGTACATATGGGTCAAACCCAAAGTAAATATTTAAATCAGTTTTAAAATTTAAATAAAGGTAAGATTTTAAATTTAAATAATCAAGTTAAATCAATTTACTGAAAATTGATTTCTTTGTAATAAATGTTTTGACTAAATTAAAGTTGTATGATTTGTTTAACTTAAATATATTAAGTTAAATTCTTAAGTTATTTTCAAACTTAATTTGAAATATAAAGGTTAATTAATAAGGAAATGTTTTTATCTTAAAACTTAATTAAAGTTTGATAGTTAAAGAGATAATTTAAGAGTGATTAATTAATTAAATTAGTTATTGATTAAGGATTTATTAATTAACAGTTAAGGGTTTCAAGTGTTTTATTTACTTGTAAATTAAGGATTGTTAATTAATAATTAGAGATAAGTAATTAATGATTATTTATTTTAAAACTTAATTAATGATTTAATTAAGTAAGTTAATTACAAAGATCAATTTTTTTAATGATAATGTTTTATCTCAAGGTTAATTAAGATTTTTAATGAGTTGAAATTAATTAAGTTAATTAAAAAATTTAAGTTTAATTAATTAATTTAATTAATTATTAATAAGGATTAATTAAGTTATTAAGGGTTAATTAATTATCATTAAGGATTGATTAATTGGTAATTATGGATTAATTAAATTGATAATTAAAGTTTTAATTAATAATTAAGTTTTATTAATTAATAATTAAGAGGTAATTAATTAGTTAATTAAGGTTAATTAATTAATTATAAAGTAATTAGGGATTGATTACTTTGTATTAAAGGATATTGATTAATAATTAAGGTTTATTAATTAATAGTTAAAGAATAATTAATCTGTAATTAAGGATTAATTAATTTGTTTAAAGGGTAATTAAGGGATGAATTACTCAGTTATGATTTATGAAATGAATGTGATTAATTTAAGTAAATTAATTTATTAATTAATTAAAGATAGTCACTTGGTAATTGCTTAAGTATAATTACTTAATGAGATTTGATAAGTGTAATTACTTAGTGTAAGTAATTGATAAATGAATTACTGGATGTAATTGATATAAGGGAAATTAATTAATGGGAAGTAATTTAAAAGAATAATTACTTGGTAAAAGTAATTAAGGATTAATTACTTGGTGTAATTAATAAAAAAGATTTATAAAAGAAATTAAAGTAATTAAGAAGTAATTAAGAATAGTTAATTACGGTTTATGATTTTTAAGGTTGATTTATGAAAGCAATTAATTAAAGCATGATTAATTAATGTAATTAATTAAGGAATAATGTAATTAATTATGGTTAATTAATTAATGAAAGTAATTAATTAAGGATCATTAATTAATGTAATCAATGAGAGTAATTAAGGGTTAATTACTATAATTGATTAAGGATAATAAATCTTAATTACTATAATTGATTAAGGATAATAAATCTGTGAAATTAATTAAAGGATAATTACTTTATGTAATTGATGAATAATCAATCAAGAGTGATTAATATTTAAAGGAATAATTAATTAATTAAATGGATTGTAATTAATTAATGGTTGATTAAGCAAGATTAGGAATTAATTCTTAAGTAATTAATTTAATTTAAATTAATTATAATATGGATTAATAAATGGATGATTGTTTGAGTAGAATGTCTGATTTGGTTGATATCTATTGGGTGATATGCTATGATATTCTGTGATGTGATATTGGATATATCTGTGATAAATGTGTGATATTTATCTATGTTAATGCTATGTGAATTCAAGTATTAAATTGAATTGAATTATTTAAATCTTAAACAACTTGGACCTTTAAGATACGTTTGGATTTCGATGAGACCGGGATCGGGAATCAAATTTGATTATCCGAAAACCACATCGATCCAAGTTAAACGATAGGTCGTGACATCTCAAGTGAAGATTTAGAGAAAGGCTATGGTCGTTAACTCTAAGGGTGATTCCAAAAAGAGTTAACGGAGATAGTGCTTTGAATAGAGATGAAGATTTGAAGTGCAAGGGTTATTGTCGTTAACTCTGAGGGTGATTCCAAAATGAGTGTAACGAGATAATGCCTTCGGTTTCGTTTGAACCCAGAACGAACTTGTATGGATTGAATGCTTTCAGAACATCGTCAGGAGGACGATGAGCATTATAAGATAGATGTGTTCTATTAAAGGTAATCGTAGCCTCAAGCCTCATCAACCGGGAATGGCTAAAACAGGGGAGGTGCAGCAAGGCTAAGTGGGTAGCACCCAAGTAGGACGAGATTTTCCCCTATCTAGAAGTCCCATTTTATTTCGGCTGTGTGGGCAGTTGGTTCGAAACAACTGCAGGGTTGTCTTGTTCGGGGCTGTCCAGTAAGGGATGGTTCTGGCTTTGTGTTGCAGGGGGTCGGGAGTGATCCTCGGTACGGTGATCTAGGCCACGTACTATGATGGGCGGTACCCCAGTAGCCCTGCCATTGTATGGAAATCCAACATCCAATAAGTACCATCGGACTTGATTGTATAACCCACTTTGTGGCTAGTATGTTGGAATTTAATAATGTAACAATTTCAGCTATATGAGTATTTATTTGAAAACCCTAGACCCTATTATAATATAACCGGATTTCCTATCAAAGTTTTGGTTAGCGTAAGGTAAAAACTTTTCCATGTTTATGTGTGGGAAGTCTTACGTGATACCTTTGTTTTCAAAAGGTTTCGAAGTTAAGCAAATTTAACTGTTTACTCACACCAGACCCATGTCTGACCCAAGTGTTTATTTTTTGTTTTATAAACTCTTGGGTACTCAAATTTTTACGGGTAGCTAAGGGAGTCAGGTTTGCTTTGACGAATTCTGGAGGAGCAATGGATTAAGAGGCTTCAGGGTTTGTAGATATAAGTGGTTCCGCTGTGTTGATCTTTGAGACATTTGTTTGTGTTGTATCTTGAATTGTAATAACTAGACAGGTGTTTATAACTGTCTAGTATGTGTTGTATAAGCTATATAACTCTAATAGCTGTTGTATATGATACTATGTAATATCTTATGTGATATAATATAATATATTCGTTCCGCTGTTGAGATTCTGATGTTGTTTCTTCTTTCTTCTCTATCTTTTCTCTTTTCTATCGCTTTTCTTTCTTATTAATGATGCGTCATTCTGTGGAATGAATGGCGGGTCGTTACAGTGGTATCAGAGCATAGGTTGAGATAATACCTAAGCTCTGGAGTGATGTCTATTTTGAGAGCGCGTAATTGTAATTTTTATATAACTATATATATATATATATATATATATTCTACCTATTTTGTTGGGTTACCTGTTCGGGTTTTCCAATATGAGTTCTAAAGGTAGATAGGGTAGTGGTGTGTGTAACACGACTACCAATGGTTGGAGTTTGGATGTTAGAGGTTGGAAGTATATATGTCGAGACTATAGACCTAATACCGTCTCGAGTGAGCTTTGCTATGGTGTAAGGATTTCATTGATCTTTGAAGGAAACCTGTTAAGGTTCGGAGTCCAACATTGAAGTATAAATTTGATCGCGCTCGTGTGAGCGGATTTTTTTTAGAGTTTGGATCTGTCGGTTAGGCAGAAGCAAGTGGTGGTATCTTGGCTACCTCAGGAAGTAGTAGCTGCGTGATGAGACGCAGTGACTATGGATATTTCCGACGATGTTTCTTTGGAGCAAGTTTAAGGAAGTGTGTCTGCTTCGGTGTTGTGGCTGAGTTCAGCAAGATGTTTGTGTTTGATTTGAGGTCCGAGTTTCTCAAGGAACTTTGGATAAGGAGTCTTTGGCATCTGTGGCAGCATTGTAGCTCGGAGTGTTTTGTGTTCCTGCTGGAAGATCTTTTGGCTTAGCAGTTTCTTAGAGGTGGAGTTCAGAAGCTGCAGAGTAGATTCATTTTTTCAAATGGATTGGTTAAGCACTAAGACTGTTCTGATGGGTAAAGAAATCGGTATTTTTGGATATTGGACTGGATAGGATCGCAAAAGTGACTTGCGATAGTTTGAGTGTTCTCTTGGGAAATCTTTTGCTTGGGTTTGAGGCATCTCTAGTAGATATAGGAGTTATAGAGTTATCAGAGATTTTCTGGAATGTGTTGGTCAAGTTTGTGCTCGTGTTCATCGACGACATCCAGATCAGAGTTGAACAGCGAAAGCTTGGTAGTAGTTGTTCTAGAGTGGAAGCAACCGGAAGTTGCAGTGTTTGGATTAGAGGGTTTCTACAGGAAGCTTTTCAGGATCGGAAGGCCAGATTGGCAGGTGCATCTGTTTTGTCATTTTCGGATAGGAGAAGTATTTGGAATCTACTGATGATTGTGGAGAAGAGTTTGTGTTCTGGATTTCTGTAGACCTTGAGAGGATCATTTTGTTGGGTTATTTTTGATCCAGTTTGTCCAAGAAGCATCGGCAAAGGTTGAGCTGATCAGGAAGGATGAAGGCAGCCCAGAATCGTTAGAAGAGTTTTGTGGATTAGAGATGGAGAATTTGGAATTCAAAGTTGGAGACTTCGTTGTTATTTCTTCGGTAAATGAAGCAATTAAGATTGGGTTAGACTAGAAAGCCAGCTCCGAGTATATTGGATATTTTTGAGTTTTTGTGAGGATAAGTGTTTTGGCTTCGGGATTGAATTGCCAGTTTGGATTTAGTAGAGCGAGTAACCCAGTATCTGTATCTGGGAAACTCTGGATAATTTTAGGGAGCTTATCCGGATATATGTCCGGATAGCTAGAGTTGTTTGTTTGTATGAATTGTTTGTTTGGATGAAATTGTTTGTTTGGATGAATGGTTGTTTGATTGATAGTGTATGGTTGATGTGTATGCTTGGATTTTTGAAAATAAAATTAAAAAAACTTTTGGCTTATCTTTTGTTTTAAATTTCGGGGACGAAATTCTTTTAAGGGGGGAGGAATGTGATATCCCAGAATTTCAAGGAATTTAAAATGTGATAATCTCTTAATTTAAATAATTTGAAATTGATAAATTGTTATTTTCAAATATAAATAACCAAATAATACTAATGTGATGTTTTAATTATGGTTATAGATTGATTTTTAATAAGAATAATTATTTAAATTGTGTTATTTTATAAATTTGATTTTAAATAGACTTATCATTTTCAAATTTAATAAGTATTGTTTAAATAAATATATATATATATATATATATATGTCTTGAGTTGTTTTTAATTTGGATTTTAAAAGTAAAATTTGAATTTGAATCTGGATTTAAATTTGAATCTTTAAAAGATAATTATTGTAACGACCCATAAAAGTTTAGCAATTTTTAATTGGTTTATAACGTATTGAATTGGATTTTTGAGAAATTATTAATAATAAAATTTTGAAAAAAAAATTATTTGGATTACATATAATTAAATATAGCAAATGGTAAATTTTCAATTAATTATATGAAAGTTTATTTATTATGTAATTCTATTAAATTCAAATCAGTTAAGAATTGTTGAAAATAAATTTGCATGAAATCAAGGGAATCGACTGTTACCATAAATTTTATTTCTTCCCTGTCCATTCAAGTTTTACATCAGTTACAATCCAATCAATACCATACCTTTATTACTCCCCGTATTCATGCTGTAGCTCTTTAATTTTCTATCCGTTGCTATTTCATTTCGGGTTTGTTCCTTCCCTATTTATTCCATTTCAAACATTTTCTCTTCTCTCTGGTAGAAACATAATATTTTACATCATTTATATATATATATATATATATATCTGTAGCTTGCATTCATTCGTTTGTTCACTTTTACGTTTCTCATACTTTCTACTTTATTGTCCTTAATTCCCGTGCTTGACGTTATCATTTCAGTTTCTTTCCATTGAATGTGGCACGTTTCATTGTTAACGTTTTATTCCATTTATATGTGTGGCTTTCCTTTTGCAACCTATTCCATTTCTATTTTCTTCGTTTTCAAAATTTGAAACGTACAGGCTGGACCACAGTATTAATTGCTTTCCAAATCACGTTCAAACGTTGCTATTCCTAGCTACTAATAAATTTAGAAATCAGTGTCTGTTACTTAATTTATGGCATACGTTCAAAGCATTGGCTTTTATTATTCAGCTCAATTAAGGGTGACCGTTGCCATCACATAACCGGTAAAAGATTTGTATACGTTTTATTTGTTTATGTGGCAACGATTCACATTTACACTATTATTGCCTTTTTAACTTCACTGGTAATCATTTATTTGTGTACGTTTTCATTTCAATTATTGTACACATCATGGTTCCTTTTATAAATTCATCGCCCATAAATAGTTTATTCTTTTCCCCTTCATCTTTATTTGTACCATATTCATTTATTTGTGTATATTTTCATTTCAATTATTGTACACATCATGGTTCCTTTTATAAATTCATCGCCCATAAATAGTTTATTTCTTCCCCTCTTCATTTTCATTTATTCTATATTTATTGCCAACGTTATAAATTTGAAAGATCACTTGCTTCCCTTGTCTCCCTGATTTCACATCTCTGTGCCTATCCTTTTGAGTTTCTTACTTTTATATTCTATTATTAGCCTAAATGTGCATTTTGACTGTTGCCATCCCCGTATTTATTTCTTTCCTTTTTGAAATTAAAACGTATACGTTTTACATTTTATTTATTTCTAAACCATTCATTGCCTTTCCTTTAAATCAATCCATTCTCTTCTTATTTGCTTTAACTTCTCTGCTGAATCAACGCATGAACGTTGATTTTCATTTATTATTACCTTTTATATTATATTTTTCTCTGTAGCTTTCCACTACCTCTCTCTTCATATATTTCATTGTTGCCTGCTCCTTCTTCATTTTCGAGATCCACTCCCAACCATTGCTTACTTTTCCTCCTCCCAAATTTTTCCATGGCCTACGCCAGATTAAAAAAGAAAAAAAAAGAAAAAAAAAATTGCGCGACGTATATACCCATCGCCTGAAGCTATCTCCGCCCCTCTTCCCTTTCCACCGCCTACAACCCTCAACCTCCACTCACGTTTCTCCTACAAGTGCATGCTTACTTCCTTTCCTAAATAAGAAGGTATATTTATTGTTTAAAATTTTTCTTATAAACGTTCAAAAGGATTTGAGAAAAATTTGCATTCTTTTGTACAGATCTTGTTATATGTGAAAGTAAATAAGTTATGAAGCTATAAAGATTTACTTATACAAGATTTATATATATATATAAGAGTGTTATATAAATGAATTTTATACTATGCGTTAACTAAATACATTGTTATTTATATGATCCAGTTTTTGAATATATGTTTGAAACGTTTTGATTTTTATATACAAATATTTTATTTTATACATATATTTTGTTATATATAAAGGTTTAATAAAAAAAAGAGAAAAAAAAGGAGTAAGTTAACAATGTATTATAAAGAATATTGTTTATCTGCACATATATGTGCATAAGTTGTTTGATTTCCTGCTGGATATTTTGAAAAGGAAAGTAATAAACTATAATAATTATATATATACATAAGTATTCATTTCAAAAGATATTATATATATGTGTGTTGATCTTTAATATATGTGTTTTATGTTAGAACATTGATTTTTTAACTATACATATATATTATTTTAATATTGGTTTAAAATGAATATTTATTACATGGAAACGACAACCATAAAATGAATATACTATATATGTGACATTTTGAATAATTATATATTTGTTATTTAACATTAATATGAAATGGAAGTGTTTTAAAGTTATATGGTTTTCATGGGTGTGCACATATATATATATTTCATTTTTTAAAATGCGTGTTTTGATTTAACGTTCATTTTGAAAGAAAGTAATAAATTAATCATATAATCTTCGTTTCAGTTTTATCAAGCTAATTTGATCCGTTCTCATCAATTTCTATCTATCAGCTTTTCCGTCGAAATTGTACCATCTAACTTTGCTTTGGAAGTCGTGCTTGCATTTCATAACTCAACTTCATTGTCTATCTCTCTAACCTCGAAAGGTGAGCAATCACTCACGATTAACGTTCTTGTATTTATTAAATTTGATTTCAATTGAAACGACAATTGAAATATGATGCTGTAGTTATTTAAATTGTTATATATGCTATTATCTGTATATGTCCACCTATGACATCTGACACCAGTATCTAGTATTTATATGCCGGTTATTACCATTATCTGTATATGTTCACCCATGACATCTGACACCAATATCTGTTATTTATATTGATGATATATGCCTGTTGTTATATTTTTTATTATCTGTTATCACTCTGCAAGTTCCCTGTTAGTATAGAATTCACTATGGGTTGAAATGATACATACCCGAACGGACTTTAGAATAGGAGAATTTCGTTATGGGTTGAAATGATAAACCCAAGCGATTTTCATTTGAATTGAAATTGGGATTACGGGTCGAAATGATATCTACCCGTATATATTTAAATTTCGGATTGAAATGATAAATATCTGTATCACTTAACCATATGATAAATATATATACAGACACCGTTGGTCCATATATATAAATATTTTAAAAATGAATTCTATGGTTTTGGAAAGAAATATATGGTTTTAATAAATGTTGAGCCTTAAATTATTATATATAAATGGGAATGATTGATTTAAATACATATAATATGTTGAGTGTTTAAAATATATTTCAAAATAGATTTTGGTAATAATTTGAATAAGTTAAGGTTAGAAAGATAATTTGAATTTAGTTGAAATTGTATTCAATAAAGAATTTTATTTAATTAAACCGATTTGAAACTTATTGAAACTGAGATGTAAGATATGATTTATAACTTGAGTTTGATTTATAAGTAATCTAATGAATATTTTTTTTGTTTAACTAAAGTTTAAGGAAATATTTAGTAAAAATGTAATTTAAGGCTAGTTAAATGATATTGAATTTATTAAGTGAATATTCCCTGATTAAATAATAATGAAGTTAAATCAAGAGCTATATGAAACTGTTAAATTTAACTTTGAAAATGTTGAATATTAAAGCTTTGAAATATATTGAAAATTTAAATGATCTGTTTAGAAATGAATTAAATTGATGAATTGAGCTTTGAATAAATTTGAATTTGGAATTTGAAGTTGATTTGAATCGATTTGCTAGACCTAAGGAAATTAAATACTTTACTTTTTAAATCATTTAATATATATATATATACTATTTTGGAAAATGGATATATTTGAAATGAAATGATATTTGGATTTTGAAGTATAAATTTAATTGAAATGACCACGGTGTTAAAATGTATATTTCCACCTTGTAGATAGTTCTGAAGATCCTTAGAGGATGGTTATCCCAACATCCTTTAAGTTACTCGTATTTCAATTGATATTTCACTTGAGTTGGATTTATTTATATAAGAATGTTAATCCTGACTCGAGTGTTTTGTGTTTTGCTTTACGCTCGGGTCAGACCGAGTGATACAGCATTTGAGACTCACCCTTGGAGTTTGGAGCTTCCTTTGGAGATCCAACTATCGCCTCAGCTTTCAGCTCTTCTAGTTGATTTGTTCAGAGAAGTCATCTGTTGTACTGGAGACTTCACTGCATTTGAGATATTCTGTTGTATTTTATTTCTAACTCTGATGTTTATATAGTAGCTTCATGAACTACTATTTTATCTATTCCGCTGCGTATTATTGTATTACTCTGTGTCTGTGATTATGTGATTGATTTATTTACTGCATATGCTGAGTTTTGCCAAATTTTTATTACAATCTGTTATTTTGAATTATTCAAGTCAGACATGTGTGGATTTATTGTCGATTTGAATGGTCCAAAATATCGGGTCGTTACAGTTGGTATCAGAGCTTTGGCTTTAGGCGAAACTTAGCATATATTGTAAATTTATTTACAGAATCACTTTCGTTTGAGTTTAATCTCTTCCTTTTGACTCGATTTCCTTTGAACTTTGGAACGTTCCCTACGGTTCCAAAATTCATTCTTGTCTCTCTCTATTAGTATTCTTTTGATTCTGGAGTATCCCATAACTCCACTTCGAATGATCTCTATAAGAATAGGCGATCCCGCCAATCTTTGAAGGAATTGTGAAGGGGTGAAACTTCTTTACAATTAGCATTGATTCACCGGAGACTTATATATCCCTCGGTTTAAATGCTGCTATCTTTTGCTATGTCGAATTCTATCTTTGGCGATCGAATGTCGATTTGCCTTAGAATTCGGCACTGATCTTATTTTGGAATCACGGTTGATCGGTTAAGGTCGCCCGCGATTTATATAACTGTATCGATCTATTGTTTTGTAATTAATTATCTCATTTTCGTTCAAACTTATCTTCGAATCAGAAATCCTAATCGATTAGAGTCCCTCTAATTTGAATCTCTATCTTTGTTTGAAATCCATTCTTAAATCATCCTTTGAAATCGGGTTTGTTTGTATTTTAAGAAATTGTTTTCTAAATCGAAATTATTATTTTTATAAGTATGATTATATTCTATATATAAAAGTGAAATATTTTCGATAAAGATTATATACCCTTTTTAAAATGAGAATTTGAGGTTTCGAAAGGATTTGTAATTTGAAAAGTTATATAAGAAATTGATTTATATAAAAATGATTTATAACTAAAGGACTTTAAATTTGAAATTCGAGAATTGAACTCCGGTATTTTGAAATTGGTTTTAAGGTTTTGTAAATATATAATAATACGGTTTGAAAGTATTTTCCGAATAAGAAATGTTTCAAATGACTTCAAATGAGTTCCAATGAGTTTCGAAGAAATTTCAAAAGAAGTTTGAGAAAATAGAAGTCCAGAACTCACTTGTGTCGCTGGAAAATAATTTCGGTGATGAGTGCACGCATCATCGACATTGATTTTCGAGTTTCAGAGTGAGGGATAGGCCACTTCAGTAGCTTTGCTATGCGAGTGATTTTTTTTAAACCATTTTTATTTCAAAATTTTTAAGTATGATTGATATTCGAAAGATATATGTATATGTATTTGAAACGATTTGAAATGAGCGGGTGTTAAGTCTTCGAGTTTTGGATTTGATATAACCCTATCTATTAAAATTGATTTACTGATTTGTTGCTGATTTCCAACTCTTGAATTTGAAAATGATTTCTTCAACTATTTTGAAGGTTCGAGCACTTTCAAATCAAGGTTAACTTTTCAAAGCTAAGAAATTTTGAAAAGTATTTTGATAAAGTATATAAGTTTGTTTTGAATGTTTAAGTATGAAGTAATATGATTTAAATAAGTTGAAACTGTTTGGTTAAGTAAATGAATAAGGAAATTTTAAATTTTCTAATATGAAATTTAGATTTGAAATGTCTTGAGAAGAATTTAGTCTTCAAAATATTTTGAATAAAATTTAGTTTAAATGTTTTAACTTAGTAACATATTTATGAAACTATATATTTAACAAGTTGGAATACATATATAAGTTGTACGTATGCTGTTTTATTCGCATAATTAATTTGATCCAAGTTTGAGTACACAAGTTCGAGGTGGATTACACCATTTCGTGTTAGGATTTTTCATTTGATTCTTGATGGCGAATATTTGATATGGATTTTGGGCTTGATTCTTGAATTCTCTATCGTAGTATATGGCTATGCAAGGAGATCGATGGCTTCTAGTCGAGAAACCATATCGAAATCCGCATTAGGGAAGTCGAATGGACAATACTAGTTCGAAAGCAAACTTGTGTGATCGAGCGAGCGATCAAATGTGATTTTGCGAAATGATGACGTATGTACATCTTATATCCTAATATCATTGATATATTTTGACGCTGAAATTGAAAGATGTCGAGTTAGAATATCTTTGCTTACTAAAAGTAAATTTCCAACTTAAATTACAAAGATATATAACCCATAAAAGCAAAGATATTCAATCTCATATGGCTCTTCATACAGCGAAACTTATTTTTGAAAAATTTGATCCTTATATAAGATGGACCTTAGGTAAATATAAGATGATTTTGAAAACCATTTGATTTTGGAAATGAATTGGTTGACTTAAATTATTGATTTGGAAATTTGGATTTATTTTCAAAATCTATTATTTTGGAAACTTTGAAGCTAAAGATAATTAATTTGTGAAGAAATAATTTGGTGAAATTGTATATGATTTTGAAATTGAACTGATATTGAAACAAATTGAAATTTGAGAACCTTATGTTACTAAAAACTTGATTTGGGAGTTGTCGAACTCATATAAAATTGATTTGTATGAGTATGAAATTGATTCGAAAACTATAGATTTGAAAAGTTACTCAATTTGAAAGTGAAATCTTATATAATTGAAGTCTATATAAGTATGATTTGATATACTATTGATTTTGTAAAGTATTTGATTTGAAAATTAAATCTTATATATAATGGATTTTATATAAGTACGATATTTGAAAGTGATTTGAAAAGGTACTATATGATACATATTTTCGAAGTAAAGATATGGAAAGTGCCTTCTGCTTGATATCCGATTTGTGGCCACATCTTGGATTCATTCTATCGATATTATTCTCTCTGATTTTTGGTTTTTCGGATATGATACTCGAGTGTCCTTTGAATTCCATGGCGTTACCCATGGTCTTATCGTTCTCTCGTGACTGCATAGCGCAACTGCCTGGCTGAGTCTTGCCTAGGGGTACGGATTGTTTCCTGGGGGATCCAGGCGTAACCTGTGACGACCCGGCTTTCATCGACCAGAAAGTCGTATCGCTAATAAGAAAGAAAGGGATAGAAAGAGAAAAGAAGAGAAGAAAGAAAGGAACAACATCAGAATCTAAACAGCGGAATGAATAAATTATATTAAAAACATAAACTATTACATAGTTTCATATACAACAACTATCAGAGTTACGCAATATATACAACACATACTAGACAGTTATAAACACCTGTCTAGTTTCTACAATATAAGATACAACACAGATAACAATGACTCAGAGATCAACACAGTGGAACTACTATATCTCTACAGCGCTGAAGCCTCCTGCTCCATTGCTCCTCCAGATAACTCGTCAAAGCAAACCTGACTCTCTTGGCTACTCGTAAAAATTTGAGTACCCAAGAGTTTATATAAAACAGAAATAAACACTTGGGTCAGACATGGGTCTGGTGTGAGTAAACGGTTTAAACTTGCTTAACTTCAAAACCTTTGAAATCAAAAGGTATCACGTAAGACTTTCCACACATAAACATGGGTAAGTTTTTACCTTACGCTAACCAAAACATTTGATAGGAAATTCGATTGTATTATAATAGGTCTAGGGTTTTCAAATAAATATGAAATAGCCGAAATTGTTACATTATTAAATTCCAGCATACATAAGTATACAATCAAGACCGTTATCACTTATTGGAAGTTGGATTTCCATACAATGGCAGGGCTACTGGGGTATCGCCCGTCACAGTACGTGGCCTAGATCACCGTACCGAGGAGTACGCCCGCTCCCCTGCAACACAAAGCCGGAACCATCCCTTACTGGATAATTCCGAATAAAATCACCCCATGGTTGTGTACATCAACCGCACCACTAAGTCGAAAATAGAAAGGGACATCTAGACAGGGATGACCTTACTCTCAGTGGGCGCTACCCACGAAGCCTTGCTGCACCTCCCCTGTTTTAGCCATTCCCGGTTGATGAGGCTTGAGGTCACGATTACCTTTAATCAGAACACATCACTTAGAATGCTCATCGTCCACCTGACGATGTGCTGAAAGCATTCAATCCATACAAGTTCGTTCCGGGTTCGAACGAAACCGAAGGCATTATCTCGTTACACTCGTTTTGGAATCACCCTCAGAGTTAACGACAATAACCCTTGCACTCTGAATCTTCATCTTCACTTGAGATTTTTCTTCAATAAATATATATGTATTAGATATGAGTAGCCAAATTCTTACCAATATAAAAATATTAGTATATAAGTCAATTCAAGTCATTTATATATATGAAGATATATAAATGTTTCCTTGCTTTTCCAAATCTCAATATTTTTCTTCAACTAATATATATATGTATTAGTTAACGACAATATTTCATTTTCCCCAAGATCCAAATTCTTACCAATATAAAAATATTAGTATATAAGTCAATTCAAGTCATTTATATATATGAAGATATATAAATGTTTCCTTGCTTTTCCAAATCTCAATATTTTCCTCATTGGTGAAACTTTGAGAAACACATAGTCTCCCACCTCAAATTCTACTGGCCTTCTCTTTTTATCTGCATAAGCTTTCTGTCTCTCTTGAGCTACTCTCATTCTTTGCCTCACTAATTCAATTCTTGCAGAAGTTTCTTTTACATGGTCTGGTCCAAGCAACACCCTTTCACCAGCCTCCATCCAACATGCAGGAGATAAACAAGGCTTCCCATACAAAGCCTCAAATGGAGCCATTCCTATAGTGGATTGGTAGCTATTATTATAAGCAAACTCAGCTAAATAAATATGATCCTCCCAGTTGCCTCCAAAATCAAGTATGCATGCTCTCAGCAAATCCTCTAAAACTTTATTAACAATCTCAGTTTGCCCATCTGTTTGTGGGTGGTAGGCTGTGCTTAGGCTTAGTTCTGTCCCCATAGCTTCTTGAAAGCTACTCCAAAACCTTGAAGTAAACAAAGTATCTCTATCACTAATGATAGTCTTGGGGATGCCATGCAACCTCACTATTTCCTTCACAAATAATTGAGCTAGCTTGTGAGCATTTCTGTTTGAACTTATTGGGATAAAGTGTGCTGTTTTTGTGAGTCTATCAACCACTACCCAAATACTATCATTTCCCTTCCTTGTTCTTGGCAAACCATCCACAAAATCCATTGATATACTCTCCCATTTCCAAGTAGGCACTTCCAAAGGTTGCAATAGGCCTGAGGGCCTTTGATAGTCTGCCTTTACTTGTTGGCATGTCAAGCAATTTGCCACATATTTTGCTACTGCTCCTTTCATTCCTGGCCACCAATAATTTCTCTTGAGATCATGGTACATTTTTGTACCACCTGGATGGATAGTATACTTTGTTTTGTGATGCTCATCCATAACTTCTTGCTTTAGTTCCCCTACATTTGGTATGCAAAGTTTCCCCTTTTTCCTTAAGTATCCTTTACCATCTACCTCATAGTTTTCCACTGTCATGCCTTGGGATATCATGTTCTTTTTCTCCTTCAAATTTATATCTTGATTCTGCATTTGTCCTATTTTATCAACCAGTGTTGATTTTAAGGATAAGAGGCTTAATTTACCATATTCAATCATCTTACTGTGTGTCTTATCTGATACACTAGCTTCTTCTTTCACTTCCACCTCACTAAGAATGATCAAATCCTTGAATTCTGCCATCATTAAGCTTGCCAATTTAGCTTGATGTCTACTTAATGCATCTGCTACTTTATTAGCTTTTCCAGGGGTATACAATATATCAAGATCATAGGAAGCTAGAAATTCTACCCACCTATGTTGCATAAGCTATGACTCTACCATGTAACGAACTCAAGTGGACAATAATAATATTAGGAGTAAGTGAAATGAATAAATAAGAGGATAGAGATTTTTCTTCAATAAATATATATGTATTAGATATGAGTAGCCAAAGAAGTATAAAATGATAAAGCCCTTTTGATAACCAAATTGCATGAGAACCAGTTTAGTATTATTGTGCATAAACACCTTCTCAAAAATAAATCAGGAAATAAATGGTTTGAAATAATATAAGAGGACCATTCAGGCCTAACAAGGTATACAATGTTTCTGAGTCACACAAAGATGATGTGTAGATGGATCATGCAAATAGCATGTGCACAGAAAAGCAGAGAAGCAACTGCTTTTACTAGAAATAGAAATCAAGAGAAAATGGCACATTTAGCCATAACAACACACACATAATTCTCTGAGTAATGTGAGGATAAAATGGGTTTTTCCTTTAGTAAAACCCTAGCAAAATGATTTAAATCAAGAGGGAAGCAGAGGTTTTCTCTGGAGGAAAACAGAAACACACTAAAAATAAATAAAAAGGAGAGCTCACCCTGTTTTCAAGCTTAGACATTCTCGGGGAAGAGAGGAGGAAGGTGAGTGATTAATCACTTATGATCTGTAAGGCATTAAGACCCATGTTAAGGGCAGCCAAGTTATTTTATATAAACATTACATTATGTTTTTCCTATTTGATTTTATTTTCTGGATGAAAATATGTTGATCATGGATGGTATTCTGGTTGAGTTTTTGGATGAGGTTTTAATCTGTTTTGACTTGTTGTGATGGTTTCAGTTTTTGTTTTAAAATATAGATAATCAAACAAATACACTAATCACAGGAATAGATTTTATATATGCTAGTTTTGATATGAAAAATGAATCAAATATTTTACTGTGGAGTAGGGTATCAATGAAAGAAAAGAATTAGGCAGTGTGAATATTGAGATTTATGCTTATGTCTAGTCTATATTAAAAATGATATGAACAATGCAATATTACAAATATGTGCTGATTTGTTCAGATCATAAACCAATAAGTTTTTATGGGTTTTTCTCAAAAACCATTCCCTATGTTCACAGTAAAAGAATAAATATAGTTTTGTAAATGACCTCTTCATATTTGTGTAAGAAATGGAAATTTCTAGAAATAAAAATATAAGTAGGTTTTAGAAAAATGTGATTAAAGCAAAAATGACTTTGAAATAAGGTGTGCAATTTTACATGAATGCTTTGTATGTCTGGATATGATCTTTGGGTGATTTTAATAATTCTTGACCTATATAAGGAAGGAAAGAATACGAGTATCTCTGGAATCAAAAGAAAAATTCCCCAGAAAGAAATAAATAAGCATGGTCTCTAAATTATAAAATAATTTAGGAGTAGTGCCTTGATCTACTCATCAGCAGGTGGTTGATGGGTATGTGCATGACTTGTTTAAGTCCCGTAGGCCTCTGTGTAAAGGGTTAACAGAACTGAGCCCCTTTGCAATGCACACATGGTGTTCAATGGCAAGAGTTCAGACCAAACAAAATGAAAAGATGAGAAGGAGAAATTATGCTATGGAATTCAGGGAGTTAATCCATAGGAGTTTTGTACTTGTACAACTGAATGAAGTGAATGGATGAATGCTTGGATGTATGTTTATAGATAGACTTAAATATACACATTCTCAGATTTTAATTGGGATTTGAATAGCATTTAATAGAAAAGTTCTCTATACAGCCTTAAGAATTTACAAGATATTTTGCATACTTGATTTCACTCACACCAGAATTTATTTCTGACCCTATTTGTTGCCTTTGCAATACTTGGGGTGTCTCATTTTATTGAGGCAGTTCAAAGTTTTGCTGCAGGGAAAGATGCATGAATTGCTTGCTTGCTTGCATGGATATTTGGAGATCTTGAGGAATTTAAAGTGTTTAAGAGAAGTAGCAGTGTCTTTGTAATAATTAAGTTAGGAAAACTCTAATATGTTCTAAGTATTTTAATGAGTGTCTTTTACTTTGATATCTGGAAAACAGCATGTAAGAAGAAAAAGAAACTTAAATGTTATATGTGTTTGTGAGCTGTGGACTTAAGTAACAAGTTCTGAAATAGTTTTAGTAGATAATGCTGAAGGAGAAGATGCCATTTAATCTGATATGTGAACATGTTTTTCTAGACAGTCTTGAGGCACTTCAGTTATGATACTAAGTAGGAGAGATCTGATACTATAAAACTGATAAAACTGATACTAATTAGGAGAGATCTGATACTATAGAACTGATAAAACTGATACTAAGTAGGAGAGATCTGATACTATAAAACTGATACTAAGTAGGAGAAATCTGATACTATAAAACTGATACTAGGTAGGAAATTTCTGATACTATAACTACTGATCTAATACTAGGTTGGGAAAATCTGATACTATAGCTTCAAAACTGATACTAAGTGGTAAGACACCGGATTCAACACTTTTCTAGCTCCAGATATAAGAAGTTGTGTGATTTATAAAGTAGCTCACAACACCATCACTCATGTGATGACTATCTGCTCAGTTAACTAGGAAATATGTATTTTGTCTGTCATGATTGGTTTGTGCTTGTTGTGTCTAAACCCTGATCACATGTGTTGTTTTTCTCTGCTTAGACTTCAACCTAGTTTATCACCTCATAATTCATATGATAAGTACCAAATCACAAAAGAATTCCGGAATTTAAATGTATGGCTTGTAAACCAAGAAACCAATTAATTTGAGAAGTAAGCAAGAAAATTATAAGTGGTAATATTCGAATTTATTATTAATCAAGCTTGAGATCAAAAAGAAGAATGTAAAAATAGAAATGGCTATGTGACACCAATTCTCTGAAAAATGAGAAATATTGTGTGATTGAATTTTCCTTGTTAATTTTTAATACTCTGATAAGCAAGGAAACATTTATATATCTTCATATATATAAATGACTTGAATTGACTTATATACTAATATTTTTATATTGGTAAGAATTTGGATCTTGGGGAAAATGAAATTAAAGAAGTGATCACTTGGTTTGGAAAAAAAAAAATCTCAACAGTAAATCACTGAAAAATAACAATCCAAAAGAAGTGGGTCACTTCAGTTGGTATCAGAGCTATGTTATTAAAACATAGCATAAATATATTATCCAATTTTCTTGTAAGGATAAAATTCTAAAAAAAAATATATATAGTAATGATAGAAATAAACATCCACAGTAGAAATAAATTTCAGAAAAATAATTAAATTAGAAATATGACTGACTAGCTATGCAATTGAATAGTGAATCATGGTAGGAAGACCACCAAGTCATGGAGCAGGACCCTCCAATACAACACCAATGGTTATCTTGCAAGATTTGGTGAGGGCATTTAGAGAAGGAGCAGTGCAGAGGGAAGAGAATCCTCATGAGGAATTAGCTAAGTTGTTGAAGACATTTTCAAATTTGGGAGGCAAGGATTTTGAAGGCACTGAGGGAGTTATGGGAGTGCAGACATGGTTGAGAACTTTGGAAAGGATATTTGTAGATATGCAAATTAATGACCAAAGAAAGAGGCAGATAGCTTCAAGGAGACTCAAAGGAGCAGCCTTAGATTGGTGGGAGGTGATCATCACAGGAAGGCCAGAAAATGAGATAACATGGGATCAATTCAAGGAAATGCTTGAAGCAAGGTTTGTTCCAGCTACAGCTAAGGCAACATTGCTAGAAGAATTCATAAGGCTGAGGCAAGGACCAATGAGTGTGACTGAATACACTCAAAAATTTGAGAGTTTGTCCAAGTATGGAACTATGCTCATAGGAGATGAAGAATCAAAGAATTCAAGATTTATCCAAGGATTAAATGCAGGTCTAAGTAGAGCAATGTTACCATACAAGGATAAAACATTTGATCAAGTCATAGACCTTGCTCTTTCTTTTGAACAACATGACAATGCAAGGGAAAAATTTAGGAGCATGAGGGCTACCAATCAAAAGAAGGGGAAAAATAGAGCACATCCCTATGACAAAAAGAATATGGATAAGAAAATGGAGGGAGCAGCCACTGGGGAAGCTAAGAAGAAGGTTACTTGTTTTAATTGTGGCAAAGAAGGACACATGAGTAATAGGTGTCAAGCAGCCAAGAAGGCATTGTTTAGCTGCTATAACTGTGGGAAGGAAGGCCATATTAAAAGAAACTGCCCAGAGTTCAAAAAGGGAGCAAAGGTAGGAGCACTTGAGGGCAAAGCAAAAGCAACTGCAGTGGGAAGTCCTGGACAATTGGAAGGTATACTTCTAATTAAAGATCACCCCATCTCAGTTATATATGACACTGGAGCAACACATTCACTAATATCCCAAGACATAGTGAATAAATTAACTCTCACATGCTATTTAGTTGATAATCCCTTGTTTATTCAGAGCCCACTAGGTAATTCTTGCATGCTAGGGATTAAATGTTTGGGAGTAGAGTTAAACATAGGTGGAAATATGTTTAGTTCTGATTTGTTTGTGCTAAAATATCCTGGAATAGGAATTATTCTAGGAATTGATTGGCTAAGAAAATACAAAGCAATTTTAAACTTAGAAAATCTTACTATTTCTCTGAAAACAGAAAATGGTAAAAATATTATAGTTATGAGTGAAATTGCTAAAATCAATTACTGTAACCACATATGTAGCATGACTGAGAAAGAATTAACACTGGAGGACATAAAAATTATAAATGAATACCCAGATGTCTTTGGTGAAGTCATAGGTGTTCCAGAAAATAGGCAAGTAGAATTTCAAATAAGGCTAATCCCAGGAGCCAGCCCAATCATCAAGAAGCCAACTAGAATGGGTCCTAAAGAACTTGTGGAATTGAAACATCAGTTGGAAGAACTGGAGCAGAAAGGCTTCATAAGGCCTAGTAGTTCAAACTGGGGTTCTCCAATTGTATTTGTGAAGAAGCAGGATGGTACTTTGAGAATGTGCATTGATTATAGGGAATTAAACAAAGTCACCATTAAAAACAAATATCCACTTCCTAGAATTGATGATCTATTCGATCAATTAAATGGAGCAAGGGTCTTTTCAAGGCTAGATTTAGCCTCTGGGTTTCATCAGATGAAGGTGGAGGAAGAGAGTATTAAGTATACTGCCTTCAACACAAGGTATGGATTATATGAATTTTTGGTGATGCCTTTTGGATTGACAAATGCACCATCATATTTTGTAGATTTGATGAATAGAACATTTAGAGATTTTCTAGACAAATTTGTGGTTGTTTTTATTGATGACATTTTAGTATATTCAAAATCAGAAGAAGATCATGCAAGGCACTTGCATCTGGTTTTGTCTAGACTGAGGGCACATGATTTAAAAGCCAAATTCTCTAAATGTACATTTTGGCAGAAGGAAGTAAAATTTTTGGGGCACATTGTATCACAACAAGGGGTTAGTGTAGACCCAAATAAGGTGATGGCAGTGCAATCTTGGAGTAGACCCAAATCAGTAACTGAGGTGAGGTCATTTTTGGGAATGGCAGGCTATTACAGGAGATTTATAAAAGATTTTGCAAGGATAGCTATCCCATTGACCAAGTTAACTAAAAAGGAGCAACCATATGTGTGGACAGAGAAGTGTGAACAAGCTTTCATATCACTAAAGAAGGCACTGGTAGAAGCTCCAGTTTTACAAGTGCCAGAGGGTAATGAAGAATTAGTAGTTTACACAGATGCTAGTGGATCTGGATTGGGGGCAGTGCTTATGCAACATGGTAGAGTCATAGCTTATGCATCAAGGCAACTCAAGCCAAATGAAACTAGGTATGCTACACATGACTTAGAACTAGCTGCTGTGGTGTATGCATTGAAACTATGGAGACATTATTTATTGGGTGCTAAGTTTGAATTGTTTACTGATCATAAGTCACTTAAATATTTGTTTTCCCAAAAAGACTTGAACATGAGGCAACATAGGTGGGTAGAATTTCTAGCTTCCTATGATCTTGATATATTGTATACCCCTGGAAAAGCTAATAAAGTAGCAGATGCATTAAGTAGACATCAAGCTAAATTGGCAAGCTTAATGATGGCAGAATTCAAGGATTTGATCATTCTTAGTGAGGTGGAAGTGAAAGAAGAAGCTAGTGTATCAGATAAGACACACAGTAAGATGATTGAATATGGTAAATTAAGCCTCTTATCCTTAAAATCAACACTGGTTGATAAAATAGGACAAATGCAGAATCAAGATATAAATTTGAAGGAGAAAAAGAACATGATATCCCAAGGCATGACAGTGGAAAACTATGAGGTAGATGGTAAAGGATACTTAAGGAAAAAGGGGAAACTTTGCATACCAAATGTAGGGGAACTAAAGCAAGAAGTTATGGATGAGCATCACAAAACAAAGTATACTATCCATCCAGGTGGTACAAAAATGTACCATGATCTCAAGAGAAATTATTGGTGGCCAGGAATGAAAGGAGCAGTAGCAAAATATGTGGCAAATTGCTTGACATGCCAACAAGTAAAGGCAGACTATCAAAGGCCCTCAGGCCTATTGCAACCTTTGGAAGTGCCTACTTGGAAATGGGAGAGTATATCAATGGATTTTGTGGATGGTTTGCCAAGAACAAGGAAGGGAAATGATAGTATTTGGGTAGTGGTTGATAGACTCACAAAAACAGCACACTTTATCCCAATAAGTTCAAACAGAAATGCTCACAAGCTAGCTCAATTATTTGTGAAGGAAATAGTGAGGTTGCATGGCATCCCCAAGACTATCATTAGTGATAGAGATACTTTGTTTACTTCAAGGTTTTGGAGTAGCTTTCAAGAAGCTATGGGGACAGAACTAAGCCTAAGCACAGCCTACCACCCACAAACAGATGGGCAAACTGAGATTGTTAATAAAGTTTTAGAGGATTTGCTGAGAGCATGCATACTTGATTTTGGAGGCAACTGGGAGGATCATATTTATTTAGCTGAGTTTGCTTATAATAATAGCTACCAATCCACTATAGGAATGGCTCCATTTGAGGCTTTGTATGGGAAGCCTTGTTTATCTCCTGCATGTTGGATGGAGGCTGGTGAAAGGGTGTTGCTTGGACCAGACCATGTAAAAGAAACTTCTGCAAGAATTGAATTAGTGAGGCAAAGAATGAGAGTAGCTCAAGAGAGACAGAAAGCTTATGCAGATAAAAAGAGAAGGCCAGTAGAATTTGAGGTGGGAGACTATGTGTTTCTCAAAGTTTCACCAATGAGGAAAATATTGAGATTTGGAAAAGCAGGGAAACTGTCACCAAGGTATGTAGGACCATATGAAATTGTTCAAAGAATAGGGACTTTAGCTTATAGGTTGAAGTTACCAGAGGAATTGAGCAAAATACATGATGTATTTCATGTATCCCAATTGAGAAAATGGGTGCATGATAAAGAGTCCATTCTTGAATCTCCTACACATGTTGAAATTCAAGAAAATCTGGTTTATAAAAAGGAACCAGTGGGCATTGTGGCTAGAGAAGAAAAGAAGCTGAGAAATAAAATAATTAAACTAGTTAAAATCCAATGGAGTTTGGATGGGAATGATTGCACTTGGGAGGCTGAAGAGAGGATAAAGGATAAATATCCTAATCTGTTTTCTACTTAAAGGTATGTTTAAAAATTATGATGGGACTTTAAAATTATTTATTTATGCTTGATTGATTTGGAATGAATGAGTTTCTGAAATTTCATTCAATTGAAATTATGCTTTGTATACATTTGGATGGAAATGTATGAGAGAATAATTGTGGGACACAATTCCTTTTAGGAGGAGAGTATGTGAAGACCCAAATTATTGAGATAAAAATAATTTTAAAATGAGAATATTTAAGAAAAGAAAATATAGTCTGACAATAATAATATTAGGAGTAAGTGAAATGAATAAATAAGAGGATAGAGATTTTTCTTCAATAAATATATATGTATTAGATATGAGTAGCCAAAGAAGTATAAAATGATAAAGCCCTTTTGATAACCAAATTGCATGAGAACCAGTTTAGTATTATTGTGCATAAACACCTTCTCAAAAATAAATCAGGAAATAAATGGTTTGAAATAATATAAGAGGACCATTCAGGCCTAACAAGGTATACAATGTTTCTGAGTCACACAAAGATGATGTGTAGATGGATCATGCAAATAGCATGTGCACAGAAAAGCAGAGAAGCAACTGCTTTTACTAGAAATAGAAATCAAGAGAAAATGGCACATTTAGCCATAACAACACACACATAATTCTCTGAGTAATGTGAGGATAAAATGGGTTTTTCCTTTAGTAAAACCCTAGCAAAATGATTTAAATCAAGAGGGAAGCAGAGGTTTTCTCTGGAGGAAAACAGAAACACACTAAAAATAAATAAAAAGGAGAGCTCACCCTGTTTTCAAGCTTAGACATTCTCGGGGAAGAGAGGAGGAAGGTGAGTGATTAATCACTTATGATCTGTAAGGCATTAAGACCCATGTTAAGGGCAGCCAAGTTATTTTATATAAACATTACATTATGTTTTTCCTATTTGATTTTATTTTCTGGATGAAAATATGTTGATCATGGATGGTATTCTGGTTGAGTTTTTGGATGAGGTTTTAATCTGTTTTGACTTGTTGTGATGGTTTCAGTTTTTGTTTTAAAATATAGATAATCAAACAAATACACTAATCACAGGAATAGATTTTATATATGCTAGTTTTGATATGAAAAATGAATCAAATATTTTACTGTGGAGTAGGGTATCAATGAAAGAAAAGAATTAGGCAGTGTGAATATTGAGATTTATGCTTATGTCTAGTCTATATTAAAAATGATATGAACAATGCAATATTACAAATATGTGCTGATTTGTTCAGATCATAAACCAATAAGTTTTTATGGGTTTTTCTCAAAAACCATTCCCTATGTTCACAGTAAAAGAATAAATATAGTTTTGTAAATGACCTCTTCATATTTGTGTAAGAAATGGAAATTTCTAGAAATAAAAATATAAGTAGGTTTTAGAAAAATGTGATTAAAGCAAAAATGACTTTGAAATAAGGTGTGCAATTTTACATGAATGCTTTGTATGTCTGGATATGATCTTTGGGTGATTTTAATAATTCTTGACCTATATAAGGAAGGAAAGAATACGAGTATCTCTGGAATCAAAAGAAAAATTCCCCAGAAAGAAATAAATAAGCATGGTCTCTAAATTATAAAATAATTTAGGAGTAGTGCCTTGATCTACTCATCAGCAGGTGGTTGATGGGTATGTGCATGACTTGTTTAAGTCCCGTAGGCCTCTGTGTAAAGGGTTAACAGAACTGAGCCCCTTTGCAATGCACACATGGTGTTCAATGGCAAGAGTTCAGACCAAACAAAATGAAAAGATGAGAAGGAGAAATTATGCTATGGAATTCAGGGAGTTAATCCATAGGAGTTTTGTACTTGTACAACTGAATGAAGTGAATGGATGAATGCTTGGATGTATGTTTATAGATAGACTTAAATATACACATTCTCAGATTTTAATTGGGATTTGAATAGCATTTAATAGAAAAGTTCTCTATACAGCCTTAAGAATTTACAAGATATTTTGCATACTTGATTTCACTCACACCAGAATTTATTTCTGACCCTATTTGTTGCCTTTGCAATACTTGGGGTGTCTCATTTTATTGAGGCAGTTCAAAGTTTTGCTGCAGGGAAAGATGCATGAATTGCTTGCTTGCTTGCATGGATATTTGGAGATCTTGAGGAATTTAAAGTGTTTAAGAGAAGTAGCAGTGTCTTTGTAATAATTAAGTTAGGAAAACTCTAATATGTTCTAAGTATTTTAATGAGTGTCTTTTACTTTGATATCTGGAAAACAGCATGTAAGAAGAAAAAGAAACTTAAATGTTATATGTGTTTGTGAGCTGTGGACTTAAGTAACAAGTTCTGAAATAGTTTTAGTAGATAATGCTGAAGGAGAAGATGCCATTTAATCTGATATGTGAACATGTTTTTCTAGACAGTCTTGAGGCACTTCAGTTATGATACTAAGTAGGAGAGATCTGATACTATAAAACTGATAAAACTGATACTAATTAGGAGAGATCTGATACTATAGAACTGATAAAACTGATACTAAGTAGGAGAGATCTGATACTATAAAACTGATACTAAGTAGGAGAAATCTGATACTATAAAACTGATACTAGGTAGGAAATTTCTGATACTATAACTACTGATCTAATACTAGGTTGGGAAAATCTGATACTATAGCTTCAAAACTGATACTAAGTGGTAAGACACCGGATTCAACACTTTTCTAGCTCCAGATATAAGAAGTTGTGTGATTTATAAAGTAGCTCACAACACCATCACTCATGTGATGACTATCTGCTCAGTTAACTAGGAAATATGTATTTTGTCTGTCATGATTGGTTTGTGCTTGTTGTGTCTAAACCCTGATCACATGTGTTGTTTTTCTCTGCTTAGACTTCAACCTAGTTTATCACCTCATAATTCATATGATAAGTACCAAATCACAAAAGAATTCCGGAATTTAAATGTATGGCTTGTAAACCAAGAAACCAATTAATTTGAGAAGTAAGCAAGAAAATTATAAGTGGTAATATTCGAATTTATTATTAATCAAGCTTGAGATCAAAAAGAAGAATGTAAAAATAGAAATGGCTATGTGACACCAATTCTCTGAAAAATGAGAAATATTGTGTGATTGAATTTTCCTTGTTAATTTTTAATACTCTGATAAGCAAGGAAACATTTATATATCTTCATATATATAAATGACTTGAATTGACTTATATACTAATATTTTTATATTGGTAAGAATTTGGATCTTGGGGAAAATGAAATTAAAGAAGTGATCACTTGGTTTGGAAAAAAAAAATCTCAACAGTAAATCACTGAAAAATAACAATCCAAAAGAAGTGGGTCACTTCAGCATTCAATCCATACAAGTTCGTTCCGGGTTCGAACGAAACCGAAGGCATTATCTCGTTACACTCGTTTTGGAATCACCCTCAGAGTTAACGACAATAACCCTTGCACTCTGAATCTTCATCTTCACTTGAGATTCACGACCTATCGTAATTTGGATCGATGTGGTATTCGGGTCTCCAGACCTGGAAATCCGGTATACGGAAACCCGATCCCGGTCTCATCGAAATCCAAAACGTATCTTTTAAGGCCAAGTTGTTTAAAGGTTTAAACAATTCAATTCAATACTTGAATTAACATAGCATTTAACACAGATAAATATCACACATTTATCACAGATATATTCAATATCATATCACAGAATACCATAGTATATCATCAAATAGATATCAACCAAATCAGACATTCTACTCAAACAATCATCCATAAGCAATCATTTATTAATCCATATTATAATCAATTTAATCAACTTAAATTAAATTAATTACTTAAGAATTAATTCCTATCCTTGCTTAATCAATCATTAATTAATTAATTATCCATTTAATTAATTAATCATTAAATATTAATCACTCTTGATTAATTATTCATTAATTACATAAAGTAATTATCCTTTAATTAATTTTACAAATTAATTATCCTTAATCATTTATAGTAATTAACCTTTAATTACTCTCCTTAATTATAATAATTAATGATCCTTAATTAATTACTTCCATTAATTAATTAACTATAATTAATTACATTGTTCTTTAATTAATTACATTAATTAATTATGCATTAATTAATTACTTTCATTTATCAACCTTAAATAATTACTCCAATTACATACAGTAATTTATTTATTAATTACTTACACTAAGTAATTATACTTAATCAATCTTATTAAGTAACTATACTTAATCGATTACCAAGTGACTATCCTTAATTAATTAACAAATTAATTAACTTAAATAAATCACATTCATTTCTTAAATCATAACTGAGTAACTCATCCTTAATTACCCTTTAAACAAATTAATTAATCCTTGATTAATTATTCTTTAACTATTAATTCATAAACCTTAATTATTAATCAATATCCTTTAATACAAAGTAATCAATCCTTAATTACTTTTATAATTAATTAATTAAACTTAATTAACTAATTAATTACTTCTTAATTATTAATTAATAAAACTTAATTATTAATTAACAACCTTAATTACAAATTAATTAATCCATAATTACCTATTAATCAATCTTTAATGACAATTAATTAATCCCTTAATAATAGTTAATTAATCCTTAATTAACTTTAATTATAGATTAATAATCTCTTAATTATCAATTAAGAAAACTTAATTATTACTTAACAAAACTTATTAAGTACTTCTTAATTTCCATTTTAATTTACTCTTAATCATTTAATTAATCCTTATCAAAAATTAATTAAATAAATTAATTAAACTTAAATTCTTAATTAACTTAGTTAATTTCAACTCTTTAAAATCTTAATTAATCTTGAGATAAAACATTATCATTAAACATTTGATCTTAGTAATTAACTTACTTAATTAAATTATTAATTAAGTTAAAATAAATAATCATTAATTACTTACCTTTATATAAATTAACAATCCTTAATTACAAGTTAATAAAACACTTGAAAACTTAATTGTTAATTCACTTATCCTTGATCATTCACTAATTTAATTTAATAAATCATTCTTTATTCATTCCATTATTATTAAACTTAAATTAAGTTTTAAGACAAACCATTTCCTTATAAATTACCTTATTTTCAAATTTAGTTTGAAAATAACTTAAGATTTTACTTAATAAAATTAAGTAAATCAATTCATACAATTTAATTTATTCAAATCATTCATTTCAAAGAAATGAATTTCAAGACAATTGATTTAACTCGATTTTCCAAAATTTAAAACTTACTTTTGTTTTAAATTTTAAAAACTGATTAACATTATCTTTGGGTTTAACTCATATATACTTGAACAAAACAAATACATCTTCCTTTTTCCAGAGTTTGATTTATAAAAATTTTAAACTGTTTAAAACTGGTTTCACTTAACTTACAACCAACCCGAAGGCAATCCCGAGCCAAAGCTCTTCTTCCCCGAGGTCCTCTCCGATAAATTTTTAAAAACTTGTTTGTTTAAAAATTTAAAACTGTTAAAACTTAACAGTTTCGTTCAACACTCGCGTACGACCCAGATATCACTCGAGCCAAAACATCATCCACGCGAGTTCTTCCCGAGACGAAACTCGAGCAAACTTCATCTTCCCCAAACTCAAACTTACTGACACACAACCTTGCTCGTGCACGTGCACACCACGACCAACCACCTCCGATCATCGCTCCGGCCATCGACGAGTTGCCAACCTTCCCCTCTACCACCACGACATCTCCGATCCTCGAATAAAATTGAAAATCGAAAACAAGCTATCTCGACATCCTACTGGAACAACACATCAGCCAAGAACCATCTCGTACGACCACCCTTGACCATCAGCACCCCCACGACTTCGACCAAAGCTCCAGCTCTAACCCACGCTTCCATTCCCCCATGCGCGATAGCATCCAGATCACCCACGACGTCGAGAAAAATCGCGATTTCGACCAACCCCAAAACCATTGCTAAACCCTAAAATCCCATCGAACAACCACCACGGCATGATATAAAATCATCCACTATTTTTCCTACCATCTACAACTTCCAATCGACCCTCGACATCAACCCCGATGAACCCAGCTCCACTGATCACCGGCAATTTACGAAATTGTCATCTCTGTTAAACTTAAAAGTTCTCAACCCTCCCAATCCTAAAAATCATGATTTCCTTTCCTAATTTCATTACTTGCAAGTACTAATCAGATTTTAAAATCAAAGTTTTAAATTAACAAGTTCGAATTTTACCCAATTCTTTGATTTTCCACTGTAAACTTTAAATTTTGAGTAAATACTTATTACTTATTCATGAATCTATTTTTAAAATTTAGAGTACATGGTTAGAAACCCTTTTCATTTACAAACTTTAGACTAAAATCAATTAAATAGGGAGATAGGAATTTTCTATTAAAATCTAAAGCCTATACTGTTATAAACAGAGACATTCATATGTACAGACATGCATATTTTTATATTTACATATTTATAAACATGCAAACCAAAATTCACTCAATCATTTCTAGTACATCTCATATATACTTCTGGGATCATGATATATATAGTTTCAAGGTCTTATAAAGAAAAGTTTTCTCAAATTAAAGATGAACAGAGCAATTAGCTATTTTAATCAGACATGCACACTAAAATTTTCACATACATACAGAGAGCATTCATAAAATAACCATGCAAATATACTCTATTCAGAAATTATTCAAAAGCAAATTTAATTTCATTTTAACTTTTGAAAAAGATGTTTACTCACTTATTTCAAAAAGTCAGAGCTTTGAAACTGAATTTCCTTTGAAATCTGGAATGCTTGTTTTTGAAAACTGGAAGCTTTTGAACTGCACTTGCTTTCAATTTCTTCCTTGATTCCTTTTAAATTTTGAAAAGCTCTTGCATGCACTTGGAATGGTGACAGACTTGATTTTGAAACAAGCAAATGGTTACAGGTCTTTTGATAAGTGTTGATTATAGACTTTGTTTACAGGCTTGAAGGAATATGTGGTTTCAGGCATTTGAGAAGGGTTACAGGTTTAAAAGAATACATGTTTACAGGTTTGTTTTTTAGGAAGGCTACAGGGTTTTTGAACTGGAAATGATTTTTGATCAGATCAATGTCAACAGGTTTGCAAGAACAAAGGGTTAAAGGTCTTAAAAACATTGTAGATTTGAATTGTTAGAGGAGATGTTTTCAGGTTGTATATTTGCTTTGATTTTTGGTTTTGAGAAGATGATTTCGGTTGGAATATTTTCTGGTTTGAGAATTTTTGTCTTTGCAAATGAAAAAGATAAGAAAAGAAAAAGAAGAGAGGAGGTGAAAGTTTATATAGTTAATTTAGATTTTATTAAAATTTAAAGAAAATAAAATTAAAGGATGACACTTGTCTCATACATTGTTTAATTACCTTACACATGTATTTAACATGTTTAGAAATTTAACACTTGTCCTTAATCTTTTTATATTATTTTTAAAAAGATTTTAAAATCTTTTATATTAATTTCTTAATTATAAATGCTTTTCTATATTATACATAAATGAAACCTTTGAAAGAAAAATAAAATAAAAACCCATTTATATCCTAAAAATCATATACAATGTATTTCATTCATTTTTAAGTGTAAAAATAAACTTTTATATTTATTTACTATTAAATAAACACTTCCTAAATTTATACGAATAAATTCCTTTTAAAGAAAATATTGTAAAACAAATCTTAATTTAAATAAAAACTTTATTCATACATTTCATATAGAAATATATTAAAATAATTATCTTATTACAAATTAATCTATAACCATAATTAAAACATCATATTATTATTATTTGGTAATTTATATTTGAAAATAACAATTTTATCAATTTAAATTAAAAGATTATCACATTTTAAATTCCTCGAAATCCCGGGATATCACATTCCTTCCCCCTTAAAAGAATTTCGTCCTCGAAATTTAAAACAAAAGATAATCCAAAAGTTTTATTTTATTTCAATCCATTTTAAAACAATTCAAGCATACTTATCAGCCATACACTATCAAACAAACAACCATTCATCCAAACAAACAATTTCATCCAAGCAACAATTCATACAAACAACAATTCTAGCTATCCGAACATAGATCCGGATAAACTACCTAAAATTATCCCGAGTTTCCCCAATACAGATACTGGGTTACTCGCTCTACTAAACCCAAACTGGCAATTCAATACTGAAGCCAAAACACTTATCTTCACAAAAACTCAGAAAGATCCAATATACTCGGAGCTATCTTTCTAATCTTACCCAATCTTACTTGCTCCCTTTTACTGGAGAAATAACAACGAAGTCTCCAACTTCGAATTCCAAAATTCTCCATCTCTAATCCACAGAACTCTTCTGACGATTCTGGGCTACCTTCATCCTTCCTGATCAGCTCAACCATCGCTGATGCTTCTCGAAATAAACAGGACCAAAAACAATCCAATAACAGATCCTCTTAAGATCTACAGAAATCCAGAACACAAACTCTAATCCTCAATCATCAGTAGATTCCAAATACTTCTTTTATCAAGACAAAACAGATTCTCTCACCAATCTGACCTTCAAATCTTGAAAAGCTTCCTGTAGGAACCCTTTAATCCAAACACTGCAACTTCTGGTTGCTTCCACTCTAGAACAACTACTTCCAAACTTTCGCTGCTCAACTCTGATCTAGATGTCGTCTATGAACTCGAACACAAACTAGATCAACACTTCCCATAAAATCTCTGACAACTCTATAACTCCAACATCCTCTAGAGATGCCTCAAATCCAAGCAAAAGATTACTCAAGAGAATACTCAATTATCGCAAGTCACTTTTGCGATTCTATCCAGTCTAATATCCAAAGATTACTGTTCTTTCTTAATCCATCAGAACAGTCTAGTGCTTGACCAATCCATTTGAAAAATGAATTTACTCCGCAGCTTCTGAACTCCACTTTACGAACTGCTTAGCCAAAAGATCTTCTAGCAGGAACACAGAACACTCGAGCTGCACCGCTAACACGGATGACAAAGACTCCTTATCCAAAGCTTCTGAAGAAACTTGGACCTCAGACCAAACACAAACATCATGCTGAACTCAGCCACAACACTGAAGCAGACACACATCCTCAAACTTGCTCCAAAAGAAAACATCGTCGGAGATATCCATAGTCACTGCATCTCATCACGCAGTTACTACTTTCCGAGGTATCAAGATACCATTACTTGCTTCTGTTCAACCAACAGATCCAAACTCTCAAAAATCCGCCCACACGAGCGCGATCAAACTTATACTTCAATGATGGACTCTGAATCTTAACAGATTTCCTTCAGAGATCAGAGAAATCCTTATACCATATCAAAACTCACTCGAGACGGTATTGGGTCTACAGTCTCGACAGATATATTTCCAACCTCAAACATCCAAACTCCAACCATTGGTAGTCGTGTTACACACACCACCACCTTATCTACCTTTATAACTTATTTGGAAAACCCGAACAGATAATCCAACAAATAGGTAGAATAGATATATATATATATATATATAGTAAAAATTACAAATACGCTCTCTCAAGATAGACACCACTCCAGAGCCTAGGTATTCACTCAACCTATATCTCTGATACCAAATGTGACGACCCGGCTTTCATCGACCAGAAAGTCGTATCGCTAATAAGAAAGAAAGGGATAGAAAGAGAAAAGAAGAGAAGAAAGAAAGGAACAACATCAGAATCTAAACAGCGGAATGAATAAATTATATTAAAAACATAAACTATTACATAGTTTCATATACAACAACTATCAGAGTTACGCAATATATACAACACATACTAGACAGTTATAAACACCTGTCTAGTTTCTACAATATAAGATACAACACAGATAACAATGACTCAGAGATCAACACAGTGGAACTACTATATCTCTACAGCGCTGAAGCCTCCTGCTCCATTGCTCCTCCAGATAACTCGTCAAAGCAAACCTGACTCTCTTGGCTACTCGTAAAAATTTGAGTACCCAAGACTTTATATAAAACAGAAATAAACACTTGGGTCAGACATGGGTCTGGTGTGAGTAAACGGTTTAAACTTGCTTAACTTCAAAACCTTTGAAATCAAAAGGTATCACGTAAGACTTTCCACACATAAACATGGGTAAGTTTTTACCTTACGCTAACAAAAACATTTGATAGGAAATTCGATTGTATTATAATAGGTCTAGGGTTTTCAAATAAATATGAAATAGCCGAAATTGTTACATTATTAAATTCCAGCATACATAAGTATACAATCAAGACCGTTATCACTTATTGGAAGTTGGATTTCCATACAATGGCAGGGCTACTGGGGTATCGCCCGTCACAGTACGTGGCCTAGATCACCGTACCGAGGAGTACGCCCGCTCCCCTGCAACACAAAGCCGGAACCATCCCTTACTGGATAATTCCGAATAAAATCACCCCACGGTTGTGTACATCAACCGCACCACTAAGTCGAAAATAGAAAGGGACATCTAGACAGGGATGACCTTACTCTCAGTGGGCGCTACCCACGAAGCCTTGCTGCACCTCCCCTGTTTTAGCCATTCCCGGTTGATGAGGCTTGAGGTCACGATTACCTTTAATCAGAACACATCACTTAGAATGCTCATCGTCCACCTGACGATGTGCTGAAAGCATTCAATCCATACAAGTTCGTTCCGGGTTCGAACGAAACCGAAGGCATTATCTCGTTACACTCGTTTTGGAATCACCCTCAGAGTTAACGACAATAACCCTTGCACTCTGAATCTTCATCTTCACTTGAGATTCACGACCTATCGTAATTTGGATCGATGTGGTATTCGGGTCTCCAGACCTGGAAATCCGGTATACGGAAACCCGATCCCGGTCTCATCGAAATCCAAAACGTATCTTTTAAGGCCAAGTTGTTTAAAGGTTTAAACAATTCAATTCAATACTTGAATTAACATAGCATTTAACACGGATAAATATCACACATTTATCACAGATATATTCAATATCATATCACAGAATACCATAGTATATCATCAAATAGATATCAACCAAATCAGACATTCTACTCAAACAATCATCCATAAGCAATCATTTATTAATCCATATTATAATCAATTTAATCAACTTAAATTAAATTAATTACTTAAGAATTAATTCCTATCCTTGCTTAATCAATCATTAATTAATTACTTATCCATTTAATTAATTAATCATTAAATATTAATCACTCTTGATTAATTATTCATTAATTACATAAAGTAATTATCCTTTAATTAATTTTACAAATTAATTATCCTTAATCATTTATAGTAATTAACCTTTAATTACTCTCCTTAATTATAATAATTAATGATCCTTAATTAATTACTTCCATTAATTAATTAACTATAATTAATTACATTATTCTTTAATTAATTACATTAATTAATTATGCATTAATTAATTACTTTCATTTATCAACCTTAAATAATTACTCCAATTACATACAGTAATTTATTTATTAATTACTTACACTAAGTAATTATACTTAATCAATCTTATTAAGTAACTATACTTAATCGATTACCAAGTGACTATCCTTAATTAATTAACAAATTAATTAACTTAAATAAATCACATTCATTTCTTAAATCATAACTGAGTAACTCATCCTTAATTACCCTTTAAACAAATTAATTAATCCTTGATTAATTATTCTTTAACTATTAATTCATAAACCTTAATTATTAATCAATATCCTTTAATACAAAGTAATCAATCCTTAATTACTTTTATAATTAATTAATTAAACTTAATTAACTAATTAATTACTTCTTAATTATTAATTAATAAAACTTAATTATTAATTAACAACCTTAATTACAAATTAATTAATCCATAATTACCTATTAATCAATCTTTAATGACAATTAATTAATCCCTTAATAATAGTTAATTAATCCTTAATTAACTTTAATTATAGATTAATAATCTCTTAATTATCAATTAAGAAAACTTAATTATTACTTAACAAAACTTATTAAGTACTTCTTAATTTCCATTTTAATTTACTCTTAATCATTTAATTAATCCTTATCAAAAATTAATTAAATAAATTAATTAAACTTAAATTCTTAATTAACTTAGTTAATTTCAACTCTTTAAAATCTTAATTAATCTTGAGATAAAACATTATCATTAAACATTTGATCTTAGTAATTAACTTACTTAATTAAATTATTAATTAAGTTAAAATAAATAATCATTAATTACTTACCTTTATATAAATTAACAATCCTTAATTACAAGTTAATAAAACACTTGAAAACTTAATTGTTAATTCACTTATCCTTGATCATTCACTAATTTAATTTAATAAATCATTCTTTATTCATTCCATTATTATTAAACTTAAATTAAGTTTTAAGACAAACCATTTCCTTATAAATTACCTTATTTTCAAATTTAGTTTGAAAATAACTTAAGATTTTACTTAATAAAATTAAGTAAATCAATTCATACAATTTAATTTATTCAAATCATTCATTTCAAAGAAATGAATTTCAAGACAATTGATTTAACTCGATTTTCCAAAATTTAAAACTTACTTTTGTTTTAAATTTTAAAAACTGATTAACATTATCTTTGGGTTTAACTCATATATACTTGAACAAAACAAATACATCTTCCTTTTTCCAGAGTTTGATTTATAAAAATTTTAAACTGTTTAAAACTGGTTTCACTTAACTTACAACCAACCCGAAGGCAATCCCGAGCCAAAGCTCTTCTTCCCCGAGGTCCTCTCCGATAAATTTTTAAAAACTTGTTTGTTTAAAAATTTAAAACTGTTAAAACTTAACAGTTTCGTTCAACACTCGCGTACGACCCAGATATCACTCGAGCCAAAACATCATCCACGCGAGTTCTTCCCGAGACGAAACTCGAGCAAACTTCATCTTCCCCAAACTCAAACTTACTGACACACAACCTTGCTCGTGCACGTGCACACCACGACCAACCACCTCCGATCATCGCTCCGGCCATCGACGAGTTGCCAACCTTCCCCTCTACCACCACGACAACTCCGATCCTCGAATAAAATTGAAAATCGAAAACAAGCTATCTCGACATCCTACTGGAACAACACATCAGCCAAGAACCATCTCGTACGACCACCCTTGACCATCAGCACCCCTACGACTTCGACCAAAGCTCCAGCTCTAACCCACGCTTCCATTCCCCCATGCGCGATAGCATCCAGATCACCCACGACGTCGAGAAAAATCGCGATTTCGACCAACCCCAAAACCATTGCTAAACCCTAAAACCCATCGAACAACCACCACGGCATGATATAAAATCATCCACTATTTTTCCTACCATCTACAACTTCCAATCGACCCTCGACATCAACCCCGATGAACCCAGCTCCACTGATCACCGGCAATTTACGAAATTGTCATCTCTGTTAAACTTAAAAGTTCTCAACCCTCCCAATCCTAAAAATCATGATTTCCTTTCCTAATTTCATTACTTGCAAGTACTAATCAGATTTTAAAATCAATGTTTTAAATTAACAAGTTCGAATTTTACCCAATTCTTTGATTTTCCACTGTAAACTTTAAATTTTGAGTAAATACTTATTACTTATTCATGAATCTATTTTTAAAATTTAGAGTACATGGTTAGAAACCCTTTTCATTTACAAACTCTAGACTAAAATCAATTAAATAGGGAGATAGGAATTTTCTATTAAAATCTAAAGCCTATACTGTTATAAACAGAGACATTCATATGTACAGACATGCATATTTTTATATTTACATATTTATAAACATGCAAACCAAAATTCACTCAATCATTTCTAGTACATCTCATATATACTTCTGGGATCATGATATATATAGTTTCAAGGTCTTATAAAGAAAAGTTTTCTCAAATTAAAGATGAACAGAGCAATTAGCTATTTTAATCAGACATGCACACTAAAATTTTCACATACATACAGAGAGCATTCATAAAATAACCATGCAAATATACTCTATTCAGAAATTATTCAAAAGCAAATTTAATTTCATTTTAACTTTTGAAAAAGATGTTTACTCACTTATTTCAAAAAGTCAGAGCTTTGAAACTGAATTTCCTTTGAAATCTGGAATGCTTGTTTTTGAAAACTGGAAGCTTTTGAACTGCACTTGCTTTCAATTTCTTCCTTGATTCCTTTTAAATTTTGAAAAGCTCTTGCATGCACTTGGAATGGTGACAGACTTGATTTTGAAACAAGCAAATGGTTACAGGTCTTTTGATAAGTGTTGATTATAGACTTTGTTTACAGGCTTGAAGGAATATGTGGTTTCAGGCATTTGAGAAGGGTTACAGGTTTAAAAGAATACATGTTTACAGGTTTGTTTTTGAGGAAGGCTACAGGGTTTTTGAACTGGAAATGATTTTTGATCAGATCAATGTCAACAGGTTTGCAAGAACAAAGGGTTAAAGGTCTTAAAAACATTGTAGATTTGAATTGTTAGAGGAGATGTTTTCAGGTTGTATATTTGCTTTGATTTTTGGTTTTGAGAAGATGATTTCGGTTGGAATATTTTCTGGTTTGAGAATTTTTGTCTTTGCAAATGAAAAAGATAAGAAAAGAAAAAGAAGAGAGGAGGTGAAAGTTTATATAGTTAATTTAGATTTTATTAAAATTTAAAGAAAATAAAATTAAAGGATGACACTTGTCTCATACATTGTTTAATTACCTTACACATGTATTTAACATGTTTAGAAATTTAACACTTGTCCTTAATCTTTTTATATTATTTTTAAAAAGATTTTAAAAGCTTTTATATTAATTTCTTAATTATAAATGCTTTTCTATATTATACATAAATGAAACCTTTGAAAGAAAAATAAAATAAAAACCCATTTATATCCTAAAAATCATATACAATGTATTTCATTCATTTTTAAGTGTAAAAATAAACTTTTATATTTATTTACTATTAAATAAACACTTCCTAAATTTATACGAATAAATTCCTTTTAAAGAAAATATTGTAAAACAAATCTTAATTTAAATAAAAACTTTATTCATACATTTCATATAGAAATATATTAAAATAATTATCTTATTACAAATTAATCTATAACCATAATTAAAACATCATATTATTATTATTTGGTAATTTATATTTGAAAATAACAATTTTATCAATTTAAATTAAAAGATTATCACATTTTAAATTCCTCGAAATCCCGGGATATCACATAACCATTGTGTATCCTGCAATCTGTGTAGGTCGCGAATAGTAGCGAAAATGCTTGGCTGAGTCTTGCCTGGGGGTACGGATTGTTTCCTGGGGGATCCAGACGTAACCATTGTGTATCCTGCATTCTACTAGTCATCATGGCGTAACTCGCAGGGCTGAGAAAGCTTACGGATATGGATTGTTTCCTGGGGGAACCAGGCGTAACCATTGTGTATCTGCGAACCATGGTTAGACAAAGGTTTTGTTTGTTTTTGTTTGGATTGTACTTTCCATATCTGTTTTAAAAAAAAGTTTTTCCAGTATTTTCACTAGGTGTTAAAACAAGTCTACTAAGTACCTGGAGAATTCTAGTTTTGCGCCTGATCAACGCACTACCAGAGTCTACAGGAATAAGGATAAACTTGTTGAAACATCGAGTTATAAAAGTATTTATTTATAAAAGTATTTTCAACAAAGGAATTCTGTATTAATATTTGAAATTGAAATTCTTATGGTTCTAAATTAATTATTCGTGCCCGATACTATTCTCTTGAATCTACCTTATCTGCCCTGCTTTATTTATTCACCTATATTCTCTTTTCCGAATCTATCTTCTTTCCTTCTTTTGAATATATCCTTTAAAATATTGTTTATTTATATACTACATGGTATAATAGAAAATTTTTAGTGTTTCAGAAGTTATTAATTAATTATAACATATTTAAAGTGAATGATTATTAATTTATTATAATGTTGGAAGTATCTTGAGATAAATAAAAAAGTTTTTTTTATAAATTTTGGGTTTAAAATTTTCAATAGCTTCTTTGTAAATATAAGTAATAATGTAAACAATCGTTTTCAAAGGAGTTTTGAAAAGTATTAAAGTATTAAAGAAAATTAAATTTCAAATGATGTTTTTAAATGAATATTTCAAGTAAAATTTGTATAGTTTTAAATTTATTGTTTATCTTGTCTTTCAATCTATTTTCTTTCTGGTTGCTTTAATTCTCCTACTTTGTTCCTTTTCGGGGACGAAAAGTTTTGAGTGGGGGAGAGTGTAACGACCCATAAAAGTTTAGCAATTTTTAATTGGTTTATAACGTATTGAATTGGATTTTTGAGAAATTATTAATAATAAACTTTTGAAAAAAAATTTTATTTGGATTACATATAATTAAATATAGCAAATGGTAAATTTTCAATTAATTATACGAAAGTTTATTTATTATGTAATTCTATTAAATTCAAATCAGTTAAGAATTGTTGAAAATAAATTTGCATGAAATCAAGGGAATCGACTGTTACCATAAATTTCATTTCTTCCATGTCCATTCAAGTTTTACATCAGTTACAATCCAATCAATACCATACCTTTATTACTCCCCGTATTCATGCTGTAGCTCTTTAATTTTCTATCCGTTGCTATTTCATTTCGGGTTTGTTCCTTCCCTATTTATTCCATTTCAAACATTTTCTCTTCTCTCTGGTAGAAACATAATATTTTACATCATTTATATATATATATATCTGTAGCTTGCATTCATTCGTTTGTTCACTTTTACGTTTCTCATACTTTCTACTTTATTGTCCTTAATTCCCGTGCTTGACGTTATCATTTCAGTTTCTTTCCATTGAATGTGGCACGTTTCATTGTTAACGTTTTATTCCATTTATATGTGTGGCTTTCCTTTTGCAACCTATTCCATTTCTATTTTCTTCGTTTTCAAAATTTGAAACGTACAGGCTGGACCACAGTATTAATTGCTTTCCAATTCACGTTCAAACGTTGCTATTCCTAGCTACTAATAAATTTAGAAATCAGTGTCTGTTACTTAATTTATGGCATACGTTCAAAGCATTGGCTTTTATTATTCAGCTCAATTAAGGGTGACCGTTGCCATCACATAACCGGTAAAAGATTTGTATACGTTTTATTTGTTTATGTGGCAACGATTCACATTTACACTATTATTGCCTTTTTAACTTCACTGGTAATCATTTATTTGTGTACGTTTTCATTTCAATTATTGTACACATCATGGTTCCTTTTATAAATTCATCGCCCATAAATAGTTTATTTCTTTTCCCCTTCATCTTCATTTGTACCATATTCATTTATTTGTGTATATTTTCATTTCAATTATTGTACACATCATGGTTCCTTTTATAAATTCATCGCCCATAAATAGTTTATTTCTTCCCCTCTTGATTTTCATTTATTCTATATTTATTGCCTACGTTATAAATTTGAAAGATCACTTTCTTCCCTTGTCTCCCTGATTTCACATCTCTGTGCCTATCCTTTTGAGTTTCTTACTTTTATATTCTATTATTAGCCTAAATGTGCATTTTGACTGTTGCCATCCCCGTATTTATTTCTTTCCTTTTTGAAATTAAAACGTATACGTTTTACATTTTATTTATTTCTAAACCATTCATTGCCTTTCCTTTAAATCAATCCATTCTCTTCTTATTTGCTTTAACTTCTCTGCTGAATCAACGCATGAACGTTGATTTTCATTTATTATTACCTTTTATATTATATTTTTCTCTGTAGCTTTCCACTACCTCTCTCTTCATATATTTCATTGTTGCCTGCTCCTTCTTCATTTTCGAGATCCACTCCCCACCATTGCTTACTTTTCCTACTCCCAAATTTTTCCATGGCCTACGCCAGATTAAAAAAGAAAAAAAAAGAAAAAAAAATTTGCGCGACGTATATACCCATCGCCTGAAGCTATCTCCGCCCCTCTTCCCTTTCCACCGCCTACAACCCTCAACCTCCACTCACGTTTCTCCTACAAGTGCATGCTTACTTCCTTTCCTAAATAAGAAGGTATATTTATTGTTTAAAATTTTTCTTATAAACGTTCAAAAGGATTTGAGAAAAATTTGCATTCTTTTGTACAGATCTTGTTATATGTGAAAGTAAATAAGTTATGAAGCTATAAAGGTTTACTTATACAAGATTTATATATATATATATAAGAGTGTTATATAAATGAATTTTATACTATGCGTTAACTAAATACATTGTTATTTATATGATCCAGTTTTTGAATATATGTTTGAAACGTTTTGATTTTTATATATACAAATATTTTATTTTATACATATATTTTGTTATATATAAAGGTTTAATAAAAAAAAGAGAAAAAAAAGGAGTAAGTTAACAATGTATTATAAAGAATATTGTTTATCTGCACATATATGTGCATAAGTTGTTTGATTTCCTACTGGATATTTTGAAAAGGAAAGTAATAAACTATAATAATTATATATATACATAAGTATTCATTTCAAAAGATATTATATATATGTGTGTTGATCTTTAATATATGTGTTTTATGTTAGAACATTGATTTTTTAACTATACATATATATTATTTTAATATTGGTTTAAAATGAATATTTATTACATGGAAACGACAACCATAAAATGAATATACTATATATGTGACATTTTGAATAATTATATATTTGTTATTTAACATTAATATGAAATGGAAGTGTTTTAAAGTTATATGGTTTTCATGGGTGTGCATATATATATATTTCATTTTTTAAAATGCGTGTTTTGATTTAACGTTCATTTTGAAAGAAAGTAATAAATTAATCATATAATCTTCGTTTCAGTTTTATCAAGCTAATTTGATCCGTTCTCATCAATTTCTATCTATCAGCTTTTCCGTCGAAATTGTACCATCTAACTTTGCTTCTGAAGTCGTGCTTGCATTTCATAACTCAACTTCATTGTCTATCTCTCTAACCTCGAAAGGTGAGCAATCACTCACGATTAACGTTCTTGTATTTATTAAATTTGATTTGAATTGAAACGACAATTGAAATATGATGCTGTAGTTATTTAAATTGTTATATATGCTATTATCTGTATATGTCCACCTATGACATCTTACACCAGTATCTAGTATTTATATGCCTGTTATTACCATTATCTGTATATGTTCACCTATGACATCTGACACCAATATCTGTTATTTATATTGATGATATATGCCTGTTGTTATATTTTTTATTATCTGTTATCACTCTGCAAGTTCCCTGTTAGTATAGAATTCACTATGGGTTGAAATGATACATACCCGAACGGACTTTAGAATAGGAGAATTTCGTTATGGGTTGAAATGATAAACCCAAGCGATTTTCATTTGAATTGAAATTGGGATTACGGGTCGAAATGATATCTACCCGTATATATTTAAATTTCGGATTGAAATGATAAATATCTGTATCACTTAACCATATGATATATATATATACAAACACCGTTGGTCCATATATATAAATATTTTAAAAATGAATTCTATGGTTTTGGAAAGAAATATATGGTTTTAATAAATGTTGAGCCTTAAATTATTATATATAAATGGGAATGATTGATTTAAATACATATAATATGTTGAGTGTTTAAAATATATTTCAAAATAGATTTTGGTAATAATTTGAATAAGTTAAGGTTAGAAAGATAATTTGAATTTAGTTGAAATTGTATTCAATAAAGAATTTTATTTAATTAAACCGATTTGAAACTTATTGAAACTGAGATGTAAGATATGATTTATAACTTGAGTTTGATTTATAAGTAATCTAATGAATATTTTTTTTTTGTTTAACTAAAGTTTAAGGAAATATTTAGTAAAAATGTAATTTAAGGCTAGTTAAATGATATTGAATTTATTAAGTGAATATTCCCTGATTAAATAATAATGAAGTTAAATCAAGAGCTATATGAAACTGTTAAATTTAACTTTGAAAATGTTGAATATTAAAGCTTTGAAATATATTGAAAATTTAAATGATCTGTTTAGAAATGAATTAAATTGATGAATTGAGCTTTGAATAAATTTGAATTTGGAATTTGAAGTTGATTTGAATCGATTTGCTAGACCTGAGGAAATTAAATACTTTACTTTTTAAATCATTTAATATATATATATATATACTATTTTGGAAAATGGATATATTTGAAATGAAATGATATTTGGGTTTTGAAGTATAAATTTAATTGAAATGACCACGGTGTTAAAATGTATATTTCCACCTTGTAGATAGTTCTGAAGATCCTTAGAGGATGGTTATCCCAACATCCTTTAAGTTACTCGTATTTCAATTGATATTTCACTTGAGTTGGATTTATTTATATAAGAATGTTAATCCTGACTCGAGTGTTTTGTGTTTTGCTTTATGCTCGGGTCAGACCGAGTGATACAGCATTTGAGACTCACCCTTGGAGTTTGGAGCTTCCTTTGGAGATCCAAATATCGCCTCATCTTTCAGCTCTTCTAGTTGATTTGTTCAGAGAAGTCATCTGTTGTACTGGAGACTTCACTGCATTTGAGATATTCTGTTGTATTTTATTTCTAACTCTGATGTTTATATAGTAGCTTCATGAACTACTATTTTATCTATTCCGCTGCGTATTATTGTATTACTCTATGTCTGTGATTATGTGATTGATTTATTTACTGCATATGCTGAGTTTTGCCAAATTTTTATTACAATCTGTTATTTTGAATTATTCAAGTCAGACATGTGTGGATTTATTGTCGATTTGAATGGTCCAAAATATCGGGTCGTTACAATTATTTTAATATATTTGGATTTAAAATTATATGAACAAGGCTTTTATTTAAAATAAGATTTGTTTTACAATAATTTCCTTAAAGAAATTTTATTTATATAAATTTGGGAAGTATTTATTTAATAGTAAATTAAATATAAAAATTTTATATTTACACTTAAAAATGAATTAAATATATTATATATGATTTTATTAGATTATAAATGGATTTTTATTTTATTTTCTTTTAAAGGTTTCATTTATTTATAATATAGGAAAGCATTTACTAATTAAGAATTGTATAAAATTAATTAAGAAATTAATATAAAAGCTTTTAAACTCTTTTTAAAAATAATATAAAAATGAATATTACAAGTGTTCAAATATAAAGGCTTGTTAATAACATGTGTTAACAAGATAAATAAGTTTGAAGACAAGTGTCAACCATTTGTTTTATTTTCTTTAATTTTAATAAATCATAATTTAACACTATATAAACTTTCACCTTCTTCCTTCATTTCTTTTTCTTATCTTTTCATTTTCAAAGACAAAAACCAAAACCAGAAAATGTTCAAACCGAAATCATCTCCACAAACCAAAAGCTGAAATTCATTTCCAAACTCAAGAATCAAAACCTGAAAACATCTCCTCTAACATAAATCAAAACCTGTAATCAATTATCCTCAAACCTGAAATCGTTTCAAAAGCTCAAACTCAAATTCAAATGCCTGAAACCATATTTCTGACCAAATCAATGCTCTGTAAACAATCAAGATCTGTAACCATTTGTTCTTTCAAGCCTGTAACCATTTCCAAGAGCTTTCCTGTTTTTAAAGAAATCAAAGCAAAATTTTCAAAGCTTACAAATTCCAGAGGCCATGGTTTTCAAGTTTTCAAAGCAAGTATTTCAGTTTTCAAAGCAAATTCAGTTTCAAAGCTCTGCCTCTTTGAAATAGGTGAGTAAACATTTTTATAAAAAATCTTAAGTAGATTAAAATTTGTGCATGTGATTCCTGGAATAAATTGTGTTTTGCAAGTTTGTTTACTATGTATGAATGTATGTATATATGGATATATCTGTGTGCATGTCTGATTAAATAGTTAATATGCTCTGTTCATCTTTAATATGTGAGCAAACTCCTCTTTTATAAGACCTTAAACCTATATATCTTGATCCCAGAAATATGATATGAGATGTCCTTGAATGATTGAGTGAATTTGGTTTGCATGTTTATAAATGTGCAGATATAAAGATATGCATGTCTGTATACATATATATCTCTGTTTTATAATAGTACATGATTCAGATTTTATTAGAAAAATTTCTATCTTCCCATCCATTTGATTTTAGTCTAAGGTTTGTAAATGAAAAGGGTCTCTAACAATGTATTTTAAATTTTAAAAATAGATTTAAGGATATCTAATAAGTATTTAACTCAAAATTTAAAAATTACAGTGGAAATTAAAGAAATGGGTAAATATTCGAACATGTTAATTTAAATCTTTGATTCTATAATCTGATTAGTGCTTGCAAATGATGAATTTAGAAAAAGAAATCATGATTTTTAAGATTGGAATGGTCAAGAACTTTTAAGTTGAACAGAAAAGACATTTTCGTAAATTGCCGACGATCAACGGGTATGGGTTCATCGTGGTTGATGTCGAAGGTCGATTGGAGGATGTAGATTGTTGGAAAATAGTGAATGATTTTATATTATGCCATGGTGGTCGATCGATGGAAATTTAGGGTTTAGTGAATGGTTTTGGACATTGTTGAAGTCGAGGCTTTTTCGTTGTCGTGGGTGAACTGGAAGCTATCGCACCTGTGGGGATGGAGGCGTGGGTCAGAGATGAAGCTCTGGTCGAAGTCGTGTGAATTCTGGTGGCCAGAGGTGGTCTGACGAGGTAGTTCTTGGATGAAGTGTTGTTCCAGGAGGTTGTCGAGGTGGCTTAAATTCGATTTTCGAATTTGCTCGTTGATCTGAGTTGTCGTGGTGTTCGAAGGGAAGGTTGGCGACTCGATGGTGGTCAGAACCTTGGTGGGAGGTGGGGCGATCGGCGGTGCATGTGCACCTGGTTTCAGTGTGTTAGTGGATGTTAAGAATTTGGGAATGGCAATTGCTCGGGGAGGAACTCGCGTAGATTAAGTTTTGGCTCGGGTTTGTTCTAGGGTCGTACGCGAGTATTTAAGTGATAACTGTTAAAGTTTTTAACAGTTTAAATTTAAAACAAACAGTTTTAAAAATTTAGATCAAACTCTGTTTTAAGATGAAGATGTATTTGTTTTGTTTCAAGTACATATGGGTCAAACCCAAAGTAAATATTTAAATCAGTTTTAAAATTTAAATAAAGGTAAGATTTTAAATTTAAATAATCAAGTTAAATCAATTTCCTGAAAATTGATTTCTTTGTAATAAATGTTTTGACTAAATTAAAGTTGTATGATTTGTTTAACTTAAATATATTAAGTTAAATTCTTAAGTTATTTTCAAACTCTGTCCCGAAGTTGGAAATCCAAAAGCTTGATAGGGAAAATGGCTTCCATTCTGTTGACTACCACAGTTTGGAATGTTTGGAGGGAAAGAAACAGACGCGTATTTCAGAACAATTGGAAGAATGGTCAGCAAATTAATGAGTTGATTAAAAGGGATGCTCGAATCATTATGAAAAGAGTTGGGAAACTTACAGATCTATCAAATGCTGAATCAGAGACATTGAAGAAGCTGGGACTAGAAGTAAGAAATACTGAGATTCAGTTGTTGAGGCCATGGATCCCTCCGTGAGAGCTTTGATGGAAGACGAAGCAGTTTTCTTTTGTTTATTACTTATCTGTTGCTTTGATATATGTGTATCTTAGTTAAACTTTATTGTATGCTTTGGGTCGGGCCGACTAGTGCTAGTTGGGCAGAGTAATAAAGTTTACCCATTTTCAAAAAAAAAGTTATTTTCAAACTTAATTTGAAATATAAAGGTTAATTAATAAGGAAATGTTTTTATCTTAAAACTTAATTAAAGTTTGATAGTTAAAGAGATAATTTAAGAGTAATTAATTAATTAAATTAGTTATTGATTAAGGATTTATTAATTAATAGTTAAGGGTTTCAAGTGTTTTATTTACTTGTAAATTAAGGATTTTTAATTAATAATTAGAGATAAGTAATTAATGATTATTTATTTTAAAACTTAATTAATGATTTAATTAAGTAAGTTAATTACTAAGATTAATTTTTTTAATGATAATGTTTTATCTCAAGGTTAATTAAGATTTTTAATGAGTTGAAATTAATTAAGTTAATTAAGAAATTTAAGTTTAATTAATTAATTTAATTAATTATTAATAAGGATTAATTAAGTTAGTAAGGGTTAATTAATTATCATTAAGGATTGATTAATTGGTAATTATGGATTAATTAAATTGATAATTAAAGTTGTTAATTAATAATTAAGTTTTATTAATTAATAATTAAGAGGTAATTAATTAGTTAATTAAGGTTAATTAATTAATTATAAAGTAATTAGGGATTGATTACTTTGTATTAAAGGATATTGATTAATAATTAAGGTTTATTAATTAATAGTTAAAGAATAATTAATATGTAATTAAGGATTAATTAATTTGTTTAAAGGGTAATTAAGGGATGAATTACTCAGTTATGATTTATGAAATGAATGTGATTAATTTAAGTAAATTAATTTGTTAATTAATTAAAGATAGTCACTTGTTAATTGATTAAGTATAATTACTTAATGAGATTTGATAAGTGTAATTACTTAGTGTAAGTAATTGATAAATGAATTACTGGATGTAATTGATATAAGGGAAATTAATTAATGGGAAGTAATTTAAAAGAATAATTACTTGGTAAAAGTAATTAGGGATTAATTACTTGGTGTAATTAATAAAAAAGATTTATAAAAGAAATTAAAGTAATTAAGAATAGTTAATTACGGTTTATGATTTTTAAGGTTGATTTATGAAAGCAATTAATTAAAGCATGATTAATTAATGTAATTAATTAAGGAATGATGTAATTAATTATGGTTAATAAATTAATGAATGTAATTAGTTAAGGATCATTAATTAATGTAATCAATGAGAGTAATTAAGGGTTAATTACTATAATTGATTAAGGATAATAAATCTGTGAAATTAATTAAAGGATAATTACTTTATGTAATTGATGAATAATCAATCAAGAGTGATTAATATTTAAAGGAATGATTAATTAATTAAATGGATTGTAATTAATTAATGGTTGATTAAGCAAGATTAGGAATTAATTCTTAAGTAATTAATTTAATTTAAATTAATTATAATATGGATTAATAAATGGTTGCTTATGGATGATTGTTTGAGTAGAATGTCTGATTTGGTTGATATCTATTGGGTGATATGCTATGATATTCTGTGATGTGATATTGGATATATCTATGATAAATGTGTGATATTTATCTATGTTAATGCTATGTGAATTCAAGTATTAAATTGAATTGAATTGTTTAAATCTTAAACAACTTGGACCTTTAAGATACGTTTGGATTTCGATGAGACCGGGATCGGGAATCAAATTTGATTATCCGAAAACCACATCAATCCAAGTTAAACGATAGGTCGTGACATCTCAAGTGAAGATTTAGAGAAAGGCTATGGTCGTTAACTCTAAGGGTGATTCCAAAACGAGTTAACGGAGATAGTGCTTTGAATAAAGATGAAGATTTGAAGTGCAAGGGTTATTGTCGTTAATTCTGAGGGTGATTCCAAAATGAGTGTAACGAGATAATGCCTTCGGTTTTGTTCGAACCCGGAACGAACTTGTATGGATTGAATGCTTTCAGAACATCGTCAGGAGGACGATGAGCATTCTAAGATAGATGTGTTCTATTAAAGGTAATCGTAGCCTCAAGCCTCATCAACCGGGAATGGCTAAAACAGGGGAGGTGCAGCAAGGCTAAGTGGGTAGCACCTAAGTAGGACGAGATTTTCCCCTGTCTAGAAGTCCCTTTTTATTTTGGCTGTGTGGGCAGTTGGTTCGAAACAACTGCGGGGTTGTCTTGTTCGGGGCTGTCCAGTAAGGGATGGTTCCGGCTTTGTGTTGCAGGGGGTCGGGAGTGATTCTCGGTACGGTGATCTAGGCCACGTACTGTGATGGGCGGTACCCCAGTAGCCCTGCCATTGTATGGAAATCCAACATACAATAAGTACCATCGGACTTGATTGTATAACCCACTTTGTGGCTAGTATGCTGGAATTTAATAATGTAACAATTTTAGCTATATGAGTATTTATTTGAAAACCCTAGACCCTATTATAATATAACCGGATTTCCTATCAAAGTTTTGGTTAGCGTAAGGTAAAAACTTTTCCATGTTTATGTGTGGGAAGTCTTACGTGATACCTTTGTTTTCAAAAGGTTTCGAAGTTAAGCAAATTTAACCGTTTACTCACACCAGACCCATGTCTGACCCAAGTGTTTATTTTCTGTTTTATAAACTCTTGGATACTCAAATTTTTACGAGTAGCCAAGGGAGTCAGGTTTGCTTTGACGAATTCTGGAGGAGCAATGGATTAGGAGGCTTCAGCGTTTGTAGATATAAGTGGTTCCGCTGTGTTGATCTCTGAGTCATTTGTTTGTGTTGTATCTTGAATTGTAATAACTAGACAGGTGTTTATAACTGTCTAGTATGTGTTGTATAAGCTGTATAACTCTAATAGCTGTTGTATATGATACTATGTAATATCTTATGTGATATAATATAATTTATTCGTTCCGCTGTTGAGATTCTGATGTTGTTTCTGCTTTCTTCTCTATCTTTTCTCTTTTCTATCCCTTTTCTTTCTTATTAATGATGCGTCATTCTGTGGAATGAATGGCGGGTCGTTACAAATTATGCATATCACCTATTTGTACTCAGGGATTTACATATTTAAAAGCACATATGTACTCAAATCAGAATTTTTTTAATCTAAAACCATGTTTATACTTGGACACTAACACATATCTAAAAGCCAATTATATATCAAATCTTAATACTCTAGAAATTTGACTTTATCTTCCAGAATCATAAAGCTGCCAATTTTCAAAATCTAGATATTCGGAACTTGTTAAAAAACCGATGCATATATTTATTCTCGAAAGTTTGACGCATTTGCAAGTATGCACATGCATAAGACTTTGTATTATTTAAATCTTTTGAAGCTTTTTGATATGTAGTTCACCATTTCGATGCATATACAACCAAGTATATGAAACTTATGTATATTCAAAACTGACATTCATTCAAAAATTGTATGCATTTGAGGTTCATAAATTTCGAGAGCATGGCAAATTTAAAGCTTTCCAAAATCATAAGTATATGTTTGAAGTTCATACATACCAAACTGTACATACCAAATACTGATATAGATCCAAAAAATTCACGCTAACCACTCTTTCAAAACTTTAGGTAATATTCCATAAGCTTTTACTTTCAAGATTATTATATAAAGGTACAAATCTATAATCATGTGTATTCTTATTTAAGAGAAAATATATTTGGGGCTATATATGTTATAAATACGTATGTTCCTGAAATCAATATGTACATATAAGCCATATATTCATTCAAAAGATAGTAATATATCCAAAATTTCAAACATATATAGGGAAAACAAGATACCCTTTGAAACCTGTACTTTTAAAACTGTGTATGTGAAATACTTTTAAAACCTGTACTTTAGATACCCTTTCAAGATTATTAGATTATTATTGGAGCTTTTAACAAGAATGATTTAGGATGATTTAGTATTTCAGTACCATAACCTATGCATCAGAAGGTTGACAATGATGAATAATTATGCCATATGAATTACTACCTAAATAAGAAATGGTAATTCATCCAATAATAACAAATGGATCACTTAACATCAGCTCATATAATCAATCATCCATAGGCAAAGCAAAAGCAAATATGGAGTATATACCTAAAATTTAAAATATATACCTAAAAGTGGCCGAAGTTCACCACAGTTGAGGAATCAAACACAATATTGCATAGCGAATCTAACAGATTGGAGCAGCGGGACATGTGAGGAATCGGAGCAGTAGCGAGCAGCTTTAATGAACGGCAAGCAGCAAAGTTGAGGAATGGCGAGAAGGGAAGTTGAGGAACTTTAATTTAGGGGATTTTTAAAGTGACGATAGATTTAGGGCTTTGGAAGTGTGAAGCGCGAAAAAGAGTTATTCGCGGCCAAGGTTGAAATATGAGGGAGGGAGAGTAAATATGTAGCGCCTACTTTTACTTTTTAACTAATAGCGTGTTACTGAGCCATAATTTTGATGTAAGTGACTACTAAATAAGTAAGCATAGCAAGTCATGTTGCATTGCTATCCTCTTGTGCCATCAATAAACCATTTTCTTGTAGTGTAGGCAAGATCGAAAGAACTAGGAAAGTGGCTATTGACGTGTGAATGCCTAAAAAAACAAAATATTCAACTTGGAATGCAAAGCCTGTATGGATTCTAATACCGTTTCCCACGGTGGGATGGACAGGGCATCCTTGTTTGAGCAACTTCATGATCAAAAGGTAAAGAAGGTAACGGTGGAGAATGGCAGGAGGCACACAACTGACGTTTTCGAATGTTTTCTACCTAGTCTCGACCTATCTTTTTTATACAACCTATAGATTATGAATTTCATCCACTGGATTACGGCGATCACTGGGCTAGCGCCAATTATGACCCACATACATCTTACAGAAGTACGCTTACAGTTGTATTGCTCCCGTTTGATCATCTATCATTGTGACTAAATTAAATGATCCACCTCCTACCTTCTAACTTGAGAGCATCTTGCCTCAATGTTCCACTTGGCCTTCCCGAAAATCACTTCGCCGGAGAAGGATTATAGTTAGCTCTTCGTCCGAGTCTGAGTCAGACTTATAATGCGGATTGGTGTAATTTCCTTGTGCTTCTTATTTTTGTAGCTGTAGGTGCGCAGTATTTATGAACATTAACAGGACTTAAATTGATATAAATAAATTCTTGTCTTTAAGGTTTACATGGCAAGCTTTAATTTCTAGAATTGTACTTGATCTTTGAGCGGCGGTACATTCTATGTATTATTTTCCTTGCCATTTATTTTTCATGCTTCTTGCACTTGACCTTTAGCCCACATGCTTCACCGCTTGTTTGGTATGATCTAGCCCCTTATTTGGGGTGCAGTGCCTTATGCCATCTTGGTCACATGATTGGTATGACATGCCCCCTTGTTTGGGGTGCAGTATCATATGTATGCTTGGCCGCATTATTATTTAGCATAACCATTATCATTTCTAAGATTGTCGTTGTCGCTCGTATGTTGCATTGCAACCGTAAAAAGACAGCGCTAAGCTATGAAAAGTGGTTTGTTTATGCGCTTGTCACGGTCTTCCCCACTGTTTAGGGGAGGACTGAAAATTTTGACTGTGAAGTCAAGTCGTATGTTTACAACCTTCGCATGCACATGATTTTTTGTATTGGTTTTGGTTGTCTTATACCCGTACGTCCAATGTGCTATGTTAGCAGTGCTAACATAGAGGGGTTTTTATACTGGTTCGGGCCATTTAATATCCCTATGACCAGTTAGGCTGAGAAGCCGAGCTGCGTTGTGCGTTGCTCCGTTTTGATAACCGGTTCGACCTGTCTAATATCCCTACGTCCAGTGCGGTAATTTGGCTGAATAGATGGATTGCATTGAAGCAATTCCAAATGTTTAGGTCTAGTTTCACGATTCTCATCACCGAGATTGTCGTTCTTTCCTACCGACCTCGCACTTTGCTTGATCAACGGCTATTGGCGGTGAACTATGGATGTGTATGGGGAGATCGTTTAACCATGCCAAAGAGGAATAACATAGAGATTTTTATATTGGTTCGGACCGTCTAATATCCTTACATGCAGTTTAATACCTCAATATATATATATATATATATATATATATATATATATTACAATGCATACTATATAAATGGTGCAGATCACTCAAAATGAGGCCTGAGATTTCTAGCGTAGTATCGAATGCTTCATGTGCATGTAGCCTCTGACCTCGGTTTTCTTCTGACCTTGGCACTTCTCCCACCTAAGACCTTCAATTCGGTTTGCAACTCAGCCACCTTGATTCACTATTTGGTAAGGACGGTAGTTGATGTTGAAGACCCAGCACTTGAACTTCTTGGTCCCGGAATAAAAGTGCGAAAGCCCTTATTGACTCGGCCGCAGTAATATATTCCTAGATCCTCCCATCCTTCATCGGAATCAATGTCCAAATCAACAAATACCCATGCATTTTGGCGATCATTGGTTGGTGAAGGAGGATGACAAAGGGAGGTAGAGGTGGAGGTTATGAAAGATGAAAAGTTTAAAGGCACAAGGACCTACTACAACCATGGTTATTCCTTCCTCGTCGAAGTCTTATCCTAAGGCCATGTGAGGTTATCCGCGTTGCCGAGCCTTTGTTGCTTGTTTGCTTTCTCTCTTTTGGTTAATAGGAAACTTCATATCTAGAGATACTCTTTCTCTGCTAGGGTGAGCAACAACATCGTGGTCCTTAAGGACAGGTTGAGTCCGTCTATTAATTAGTGTTGGGTTAATAATAGGTGACCTGATGTTGACCCATAACCAGCCTCACCATTCTCATTTCTGAGAGTGTCGTTATCACTCACCTGCTGTATAATTAGCGTAAGTAGTGAGCGATGTCGGTTTAGCCATAGTTTGGGTCACTGCCTTATTTAGTCCTTTAAATCGTAGATCTGGCTTGTTATAGGGGGGTTTGTGTAGTGGCTTGGATAGGATTTACAAGGGTCTTGGGAATGGAGGTTCAAGCCCTCATTCTAGCGCTAAAAATATTGGTGAGAATTTTCAACTTCACAACACTTAACTTGATCATGAAGCAATCTAGGCAACAATTACTCCAACGAATTTAAATCAACAGACTTAACTTATGTTAAACCTGCCTTTAGGGAGTGACTATGTCACTGAATACTTATATTGTCTTGTAACCGCACTCCTACTGCTTGTTAGAATGCCAAGCCCATTTTGTAAAGAAATCACGACTTACAATCTAATATAGCATAAGAATAATAAAGTATGAAAAGTAAAGGACATAGAGATTTTTTGTTTGGTTCGGATTTTTTGCAGATCTTTACATCCACGAGTCAAATTATTCTTATATACTCTTCTTCTTAATACAAGTTTTCTTTCTAGGGCATTCCCCGAATAGTATAACACTTTCTTTTTGCCTTTTTTTCTTAGAAAAAGTAGAATGATTGCCAAAAGATCCCTCGCCCGTTGTAACAACCCGCATATCTATCGATTTTATATTTAAATATTTTATCGTTAGTCGGATGTTAGTCCGAAAAGCTACTTTTTGCATACGGTCAAATTAGGACTCGAGACCACCCTCATTGAGTTCAAAATGACGTTTGCGATCTTTTTGAGTATAAACTTCGATATGTTTGGAGATAGTGAAATTTTCGTCACTTTTCCCGCGTGTGACTTTGGTTTGGACTGCACTTCCTTAGGTCAGCCCAACCCCCTTCCTCACTTCATTCACCATTTGTTTTAACATTCAAGCTTCATCAAAAATGGTGGTGGGAAGTGGAAATTGAAACTCCAAACTCAAATTCTATTCCAAATCCGAGATTCAACATCAAATTCACGTGAAGAACATTGATTCAAGCTTGTTGGTGTTCTTGCTTTGCTTTCAAATCTCCATCTTCATCAAATTCCGTGAAAAGGTGAGATTTTTGATCTCACATCTTGCCTATATCTATCTTGGACTGTTGGGAATGATCTTCTATTGCATTTGTATGAATATCTGCATTTGGTTTGGATTGGATTGGCGAAAAACTCCAAAATTTAGTGATTTTGGTGAAAAACTGCTACCAGGTCGTTCTGGCCATTTTTAGCTCGTTCGGAGTTAGGTCGCTCGTCCATAGGTCGTAGGTCGTATTCGCCCTTAAGTCGTAGGTCGTTGCCGACCTATAATCTCCAAGCAAAATGTTAAGTCGTTCACGAGCTAAAGGCATAAGTCGTTCACGAGTTAAAGGCATAAGTCGTTCACGAGTTAAAGACTTAAGTCGTTTGCAGTTAGCTCGTTCGCCTCGAGTTAAGTCGTAGGTCGTTTGGCCTTAAGTCGTTTTGCAGTTAGCTCGCTCGCCCTGGCTTAAGTCGTAGGTCGTCCTCGACCTAACTTCACTAGGTCGTTCCTGCCTTAGCTCGTAGCTCGTATTCAAGGCTTAGGTCGTTAAGTCGGTCGTTCCACTAAGTTGTTCAAGGCTTAGGTCGTAAGACCTTAGGTCGTGCACTTTTAGGTCGCGAACAACCTTATGTCGCGAACCTCTTTAGGTCGTATGACCCTAATTTTTCTTAGGTCGTTGGACCTTTTTAACTCGTTAGGTCGTAGAACCTTAAACTGTTAAGTCGCGTACTTTCTTAGGTCGCGCATCCCACTTAGGTCGCAGAACCCTCTTAAGTCGTAAGTCGTTCGCGAGTTAGCACTTAGGTCGTTTGACCTGTTTTCCCCTAGGTCGTTCGACCTTTTCTTCTGCTAGGTCGCGTGGCATTCTTCCCTTAGGTCGTCTGGCTTCTCGAGACCGCTTGACTTCACTAGGTCGTACCGTGACGGGGCGCTGCCCCGCACCCCGCCGGGGGCGCTGCCCCCTGGACCCCCGCGACCTGACCGGGCAGGTCGAACCCCGTATTACGCTGCGAAGGCAATCTTATCTGAAAAGCATTCATCAGAACTTCCACTTTGATGCATTTTAAGCTGATTTCCTTGGATTTTATTCACGTCTCCGAATGTGAATTTTTGTGATAGATTGTTCCAACAATCGTTTTATGACTTGTCACTTTAAAGATATGAAGGTTTTAATACTAGTAGTAAATATCAAAACTCTTTCATCAAATCGATTTCAACACTATTTTTAATATCAAAAGTTCGTTTTCTCAAACCAATTTCCAATCTACTAATATATATAAGCCTTTACTTCACTCGAATGAGAAATCGACTTAAACGACTTAGTAAAACGAGCGGTATGAAACGCTTGCGTTCACTTCGTCGGTTAGCTCTTGGACTTGTTCGATTGAACCCTTTTCGTGACAATTTCCTAGTGAAGATTTACAGCTTGTTCGTAAATATTTAAGTTAAGCAAGTGGTTATGGGACATGAAGCTAAACTCATATATTTACTAGCTTGGTGTGATTGACACTTCTCGCTGATCATGATGATCATTTTTGTGATTTAGACTAGCGATTGAGCGATGTCTCTTTGTTTGCAAGGTTAGACTAGACCGCAGTAGTGTGATTCCGACTCACACATCTCTCTTTGTCCGCAAGGTTAGTCTAGACCACAGTAGTGTGATTCCGACTCACACATATCTTTTTGTTTGCGAGGTTAGGCTAGACACCACTTGTGTGATTCCATTCACACATACCTTTTTGCTTTTTGGTTAGCCTAGGCCTCAATCAGTGTGATTCCGACTCACACATATGGGGTAGTGCCCCATGGTCTTCAGACCATCATGTGATAGGCCTCTTTCTCTTTTTATGATTTCTGGATTTCTTGTTTGATTTCTGGATTTTTATGTCATTGACTTGTTATGAGTACAAGTTTAGGGTATGATGCCCTCTTTGGATCTTTGAGAAGATTCTCGTGATATTGATCATTTCTCATCGGTTGATCTCCTGTTGATCATCATTTTCATACTTATAGTAGTATGTCAGTATGGATATTTTACGTTTATGCCATATCTCTTATTTTATATCATGTCATCTGATATTTATAGTTAGACTGATCCGTTTATTATTTTCTTAAATAATACTCGGGTCAGACCGAGATGTTACAGGTGCTTCTGCTTGACTTCCTTCCGGGATTTGCTACTCTGACTTTTGGCTGCCTATTTAGTTTAGCAGTTTTTGTTGTATACACTTGAGATATGGACTCATAGTTGCTATTCTTTTGTATTATTGTGGAACTTTTTGACCACTACTCTGATGTACACTTTCATGTGTTAGTTATATATTCATATCTTCTTCCGCCTTTGTGATATGGATGTCTGTGACTGCTTTGTGTTATGTTTATTTCTATGTTTGTTTCCGAAGATTATTTTATAGCCACCGTGTGATAATCAATTACATGGATGGTCGCTCCTCAACAGCCTTATTCTCCGTGCTAGTTGACAGCACTACATCGTAGTGTCCTTGGCTAGCGTGGGTATTGAGGTGGGGCGTCACACCCGTCCTTTAATCTCTTCTATTTGTAGTGTAGAAGATTGGTTGATAGTTACCGCTATTGCCCCTTATCCGTTGTTTCAGTCTCTGCCTTTGGATTATGCTACTTGTCATCCATTTATACCATTTGTCCGACGTACGTGGCTATTGATGTGTTTGGTAGGAAACTTGAGTTTTGGTGGGAAAACTCGAAATTAGGGCGGGTGACTTAAATTTAGGCGGGTTATACATTCTTGAACCGGTGAGGTGGATGGTTTGTATGCATCTTCGAAGGGCAAGCGAAGTTACTTTTTGGCCTTAGGGTGTGGTCATTATATTCGGAGCAAGGCTGCAGTAATTGGTGCATGATATTTGCCTGATGCCATGGTGCTCGTATCTTGGTTGATTATCTGATTTGTACTCATCGTATCTGGATGAGATTGTACTACCCTGCCTTAGCTTAGGCGCTGGCTTGCTATGCTTGCGGATGTGATTCAGGATGGTTGTGATTTAGGGTGACCCCATGGCTGATGTGCACAGGTCATTGATAAAGGAGGATGGGTTGGTATCTCTTCTGTCTGCTCGTGATTATGGATCTGTGTTGGAGCACTGTTTGAGTGGTTCTATGCGTAGCCCTATGGAATGCTCCTTGACTCCTTACAGTACTTCTTAGGTTGCTCTCAACATGTGCAATGTTGATTTGTTCTCGAAGGTGCTAGCAAAGTATGAGTTTTGCTAACAGTGTAGTTTGGTTACTCACGCTCTTTGGCTTGTGTGCGCAATGTATCATCACTCAAGCGCGACCTTGTTTGATCGGGATGCATTATATTACTAAAGCAGTAGATTACGTGGCTATGCAGTATCTATGTTTTTCCTTGACTTTGTGTATTGCAATTACCTCTCGATCCCTGTAACTATGTTAGATGTTAAGGAATACAACATAATATTGAAACTTAAGGGATATGCGTAGATCTAATATCTTTGCAGTTCGTCTTTTGAGCCTGGTATTTCATCCCCTTTCTGCTTATTATGGATGCGGTTCCTCTGGTTAAGATCAATCATAGCGGCCAAAGGGTAGTTCGTTGCGCGGTATCATTTGGACTACTTTGATTCCAGCTCTTCTTACCTTGATTTCAGTTGCAAGGGCAACTTTCTCGGTTCTACACCTTATTCATTTCTATTTATGATAATGCGAGAAATGTGGGTGTAATAATTTTATTTGAGGAACGAGGTAAAGTGAAATATTTTGATAGAAAATATTTATTTTGGAGATATTTTTTTAAACATATTCCTGTTTATAATGGTATTATTGTAGAGTCTATACGAGATATATAATGATAATTTACTCCAAAGTGAGCTTAAGTGAGTTATTATTAACTGTGGGATTTAAAATATCGATATGGGCATTTTTGAGGAATTTGAATATAATCATGGCTATTTACAAGAGTCAATGGGATGTTACTAATTATTATTTATTAAATGGAGAGGAATTTAATATAATAGTAAAAGATATTTCAATGTACTTAAAAGAGAGCGATTGTAGTTTTAAGATAAAATAATCATAATATTGTTTTGAGCGTTTGGAGAGAATTATTACTACTTTTGGACAAATAATAATAATAAAATTTTTAATGGATTGTTTTCTTGAACTAAATGACAACGAGATTTTTTTTGGAAAATTGATATAGAAATTTTTATACTTGGGTCAAAACATTAATAAAGAGATTTTTTTGTAATTCCACATCTATGCCAAGAAAATTATTGAAGTTTATCATTTTGAGTTTTTTCTGTTATTGTTGGATGCATGATGGGTGGAATAGGACATAAGTTGGGAGGATGATATGAGTTTTTGATTCGCCCAACTTTAAAATATCTTAAAAATAATATCTAATTATTTCAAAACATTATTGAATAAACAATAATAATTAATCTTTATCATAACAATAAATAATAATAATTAACTTCCAGAATATTATTAATAATTTAAATAATTAAATTTTCACAATATTTAAAATATTGATAAATAACCTTGAAGCAATATTAAATATAAATAAATAAATATTGAAAAATATCCTTGAAGCAATATTAAATATAAATAAATAACTTTTAAATAATATTAATTATAAATAAATAACTTTAAAACAATATTAAATAAATAACTTTAAAACAATATTAATTAAAAGATAGATAAATAGGTTGGAATAAAATAGAAATTAAATCCTTTAAAACAAAATATTTCTGAAACCCAATTTCGGATTTAAAAACATTCCCTGTGTAAAAAACCCATTTCCAACTCAAATGGCAATATATAGTATTTCTAGAATACTAATTTGAGCCAATAGCTAACAAATGCTTAACCAATATAAATATTAATTTCCTATTAGTATAGGGTTTTTGGTTGCTCATATAACAATGTCATAACCAATAGGGTTAACAATCAGGTTTGATATTCCATAATCATTCAAAAAAATATTATTGAAAACATTTCAATAAATGGCGAGGAATCCCTTGGATTCCTCCAACCTGTTTCCACCTGCATCACAACTCGTTTACATATCAACACACACACACACACACACACACATATATATATATATATATATATATATATATGTAAATAAAATCAACAGTGGTGAGTAATCCTGTTGGATCCCTCTAACATATTCCCCAGTATCGCGAACAGTATATAATTATATAATATGGGTCATCTGCTACTAGGAAGGCATATATAAAGGGTCATCCGCTCCAGGAACGGGAATAAATCCAAACCGACTGATAAAACAGAAAATCATACAAACATCCAACAAATAATTTTTATTAACTATATAACATTACTGGTTAACCAAAAAGGTGCGTTAGCTCACCGGAATTTCTATTGTCACTGAGGCGTTCCAGTTTGGAGCTAAAATCGAACGACGTCTGATTTTAGCCCAAATTTCAACTGTCTTCGAATTTGTTCAAACTAATTCCATCGTGAAGCTTACGTCATCACGAGTGCAATGCAAAAATCCGTGCCTCATTTGGACCTCGTATGAGTGAGTTATACAAATTCTAAGTTATCAAATTTTTAATTACGATATAATAACTAATCATATTTTAATTAAAAAAAGTCCCACCATTAACTCCTTCTCCCTCATCACTCAAAATCAGATGTACACAAGTTCATGCATACCATTGTTGTGCATGCAAAAGCATTGATACGGAGCTACGCTCCGCTAAACTCAATTTCATCTTCGCCATTGATCTTCTCTCCGTGAGCTCGACCACCCGGACCCATCGCTTTCCATTCTGGCCCTTCCCTCAAATCCCGACCTTAACCACCTCCCATGGCTGCTGTATAGACGTCGTGTCCCCCCTCCCAATCGCATACCCTAAAAACTTGCCTAAAGATGTTAATCCACACGAGAATCACGAAGAAACCGGCCTCATGCCTTATCGACGACCATAGCTTGCAAAAACCTTAACCCTGGCTAGCAACTCAAGAAAATACTCCCCTGTTATTTCATCGATCCCCTCCAACATGCTGCCGAGCCCACCAAAACTATGACCGATTGAAGATCTATCCTCTACTAACCCAAAGATCACATATTTCCCTTTTTATGCAATTTATTGAATTTGTTAAAGATTTTTGAAAGAAGGCTCACTTTATGTTTACAGGAAATGAATTTATAGAGGGGATGAGGGATGGCTTGGTTGTGGAGGGTATGGTGATGGCATGAATAGTGTGGGGTATGGGTGGGGTATAGCCTATTATTTATATTATTAAAATAGCTTGACGTACCCGAAAATCTCGAACTACAATCGAGGTGTGCCACCTGGTGGTCTATATGTAACACCCCTATTCCAAACCTAATGGAACTAGTCTCGAGTCCTAAATCGATCATATACAGAATATAGCATCTCAAACCCAGTTATATTATATTAATTTCTATAATTAATTTATATGCGTTTCAAACTCGTACAACCACATGATACGTCTGATCGCCATGAAATTCGTTAATATACAATAATACACCATTACGGATCCAATGAAAGTAGTTTCATCAATATCTGAGACAGTGCCCCGGAAGGCTATTTTTATACGTTAATTAAAAGGAGTTATTATAAAAACTAGTTTATTCGCTTTTAATTCAAATTTAAAAGTTTATAATTTTCATTCTTATTTAAATAGAATTTAAACCAACTTTTGAAATCATTTTTATTTGCATTAAATTCAGGATTTTAATTATTTAAACAATTCCAAATATTATATTCAACACTATAATTATCAAATAAATCGCTATATTTGAAATTCACGTTGTTTAACTTATAAAATTAACTTTTCAATATTTAAAATCAATTTAATATTCCCAATTCGACCGACTAACATTTTGGGTCATTACAATAATTATTTTAAGAGAGTTTAAATAAATGATTAGAAGAAAAACTGTTATAAATAAGTGATTTAATCTTGGCTCTAAAAGTTTATGAGTAGATTAGATTTGTCTATTTGTGAGATTTGGATGTGAGGTGCTTAAACTAAGGAGATGATCAAGAGTAACCCGTGCCCTAACTCTCCTGGCCTCTTTCCTGGTTGAGGAATAGATAAGGTCGAAATGTCGAAAACAAGACAAGTATAAAAGATTCAAATTTTATTTCAGAATTATATAGAAATAATCTTCTTGTACTTGGTATTAAATTCCGAGGAGGAATCCCATACTATCCGTTTGAATTTAATAGGTGATTTCACCGTTATTCTACGAATAGTAAAGGTTTAATACAGAAATTAACATTGAGCAAAATTAATAAAATTTCTATAGATTCTTTTTTTACTCAATACTATCTGGTTTTGAATTTACCATCTTATGATAACATGGTTTCAACTCAATTAAGAGTTGTGATTTGAAAATAAGAAATCTTTGTTAAGATTTAAGTAAATTATTTTGGAAATGATTTCCTAAGTAAAAGGTAAAATGATTCGGGAATTATTCCAAGAATAAAAGGGTTTAATTAACTAGACAATTTGATAAATGAGGCTTAATGATTCCATATACTCTTGAGAAGATAAATGGAATAGTTGAAAAGAATATATCTCTGAAAGATAATTAAATGGAAAGATTAATTAATTAGATGATGTTTAATAATCACCTATATACTTGAAATCTTTTTATCGATGATTGGCTCGGAGAAACCGGAGTCGAATTTGGGTAATTCCTATCCGATAATCACTTCCAACAAATGTATACATTCGAAAGTGAAGACATTTTGTAGACAACGATTTTGAGAATGGAGATCTTCATGATGAAGGGATGCTTGCCACTAGCCCCACGATTTCGTATTACATATATATGGTGGTAGTAATGCTCTGTTATGAAAATCTTCGATGTAAGGACTACTCGCTACTAATCCTAGGGATGATTCCCGATAGGATGTAATAAGAGAGTACCTTCGGTTTGTCTTGTTCCTGGACAACTTGTATGGATAAGTGTCCGACATTGCATTTCTAAAACAACGTACATTGATCTCTACAAACGTACATTTGTTTAGTGATGTAGGAGGTAACTGTAACGACCCACTATTTTGGACCATTCAAATCGACAATAATCCACACATGTCTGGCTTGAATAATTCAAAATAACAGATTGTAAATAAATCTGGAGCAAATGAAATCAAATACACAGAATCGCAGACACAGAACATATCAGAATAACTCGCAGCGGAATATAAAAAAACCATAGTAGTTCATGAAGCTACTATAACAAACTCTCAAAACATAATACATAATCTCTGCTTGAAAACATATACAATAGACATCTCAAATAAATAGAAGTTTATGAATACCAGAACTGAAATAGAACAACTGAACTGAAAGGAACAGATAACTAGACAAGCAGAATCTCCAGCGATTCCTAGCTCCAGAAAGAAATCCAAAGCTAAGCTGTAAATACTCAGGCTGACCCGAGCGTAAAGTAAAACACAAAACACTCGAGTCAGGACAATATATACTTATATAATGTAAACCAACTCAAGTGAACTATAGTAGAAATGCACAATAACTCAAAGGATGCTTGGGATCGCCCGTCCTTTAAGGATCAGTTAAACTATAAATTAAATACATCCCGTGGTTAAGATTTCAAAATGGTATTTTATACTTCGAAATCAAATATCATTTCAAAATTCAATATCCTTCAAAAATCCATTTCAAAATATCAAAATATCATATTTCAAAATAGTTTATATTTCGAAACAAATTACTTCATTTTAAATCATAAAAATGAAGTTAGTATATTTAATAATTAAAATTTTAAATTTCCAAAATTTTAAATTTTCAAAGTTCATTCGTTCACTTCAATTAATTAAAACAATGAAATTTCAACTTTCGCAGCATTTAGAAAATGCTACGGAAAGTCACATTTAAAACAGTTCAATTTAACAAAAGACAGCATTTAAAATGCTGTAATATGGTTACATTAGTTTCAAATAAACTTAGTTAAATTCAACCATTATAACATTTACAAAAATGCTATAATAGCCTTTAATTAAATTTAGCCATTTGGTTCATTATTATCAACTACAGGTTCATTATTATCAACTACAGCATTTACAAATGTTGTATTATCATTTACATTAGAATTTAATAGCATTTCAGAAATGCAGTTAACTAACTTCAAATATTCAGTATAATTTCACAAACAATTATATTTTTATATAAATCATTTTTCTTTTATAAAATCATATAATTTCACTTTTAAAACAATCATTCAAATACCCTTATATTCATGATTTTATAAAGTTAAAACTCCATTCAAAAATCAAAATTTAACAATAATTCACTTATTAAATTCCAATATTAAGTTATAAATTCATTAAATTAAATTAACTTAACACTTAAGTTTAAATTTTCAAATATAACTTAATTCCATTTTTATTTACTTAACTTAAAAATTCACTTTTAAGCCAAATTCACAAATTTCCAATTTTAGTTATATTTCAAAATTTCAACTTAAATATTCATTCATTTCACATTTTAACTTTATTAAAAAAACATTTAATATATTATAAAATCATTTAAATTCACTTCAATCCAAATTATCATGAATTTATCACATTTCATATTTAATTTAAATTCCAATTATCACCAAATTAAAATTTCCCAAAATAACTTACATTTCTAATTTTCTAATTTTACCATTAATGTATTTCACTTATAAATTTTCAGAAAATCAATAATGCTTTACAAAAATCATTTTTATTTAGTTTAAATCAAAATATTATAATATTTACATTTCTAAAATATTTAAAAAAAATTATAAAACATATTTTAACAACGGGTCTGTATTTCATTTTCTAGCCTAGGTAAAGTGATACGGGTAATTTATCATTTCAACCCGTAATTTACAAAGATACCCGGGTTTGATCATTTCAAACCCGCAATCCCAAGTAAATGAAAAATAATTGAAAATCATTCAGGCCTATCATTTCAGCCCATAATGATTTTCTCCTATTCTAAAGTCCGTTCGGGTATGTATCATTTCAACCCATAGTGATTCTAATCTAAAGGGAACTTGCACTGTGATAAACTGATAAAAATAATAGAACAGCATAATATAACAGTAACATATAATATAATAGGTGTTTAAGCATTGGTGAACATCATAAATCATAACATAGCAAGTGTAACATGATAATGCATTTTACAGATTCAAAAGGGGTCAATTCACTAGTTATATATGTACATATTGTCTGGTGAGAATAACTCACCTGTTAAGCTGGAGATTTGCCAACAAAACTCACAACACAAAGATTATGAAGGCACAACAACTCTAATACAATTTGAGTGTGGAGAGCAAATCCAATGATATAGATCTTGTGTTACAACCCAAACAAAAATCAAAGCAAACCATAAATTTCAATACACTAGAAATGACATAACTTTTAAATAAAAAGAGATACGAATGCCAAATCTTTTGCCTTGCTTTCTCTATTCTTTTGTCATGGCCTAGGGATGTTTTTGGCTCTGGTTTGAACAAGTTTGGCTCAGGTTTGGTCATGTGTATGCATGGCCTAGGTAGTAGAATATGAGGAGAAAGTTTATACAAAGGAATATGAAGAGTTTAAGGCAAAATTGGTGGGTTTTGTTCACAAAAATGGCTTGGCCATGGGCTTGTGTGGTCAGGTCAGAAAGGTATGGATCAGGTCAGTGGAAGGAAAGGTGTGTGGTGGTCTGGCCAGAGGTGGTGGAGGTGGCCTAAGGTGGTGGTGGTGGTGGAAAATGAAGTGATGAACAAATAGTGGTCAAACAACATGTTTTTATGGCTTGTGTTGCAATTTTTGTGGAGTTTTGGCATCATGGTGGCTCGGCCTTGGTCAAGACTAGAGGAGTAGCTGGTGGTGATGGCAGGGAAGAGATGTAGGGGGTGGTGGCCGTGGATATGGAGTGGAGGCCATTCAAAGAAGCAAAGAAAACAAGGCAAAATACATGAAAAATGAGAAGAAAAGTGTAAAAAAAGTAGCCATTACCCATAGATTTTCTTGAAGCCATGAATGAATGAGAAGGTAAAATGTTTTAGGGTGAATGGAGGCTGAAAAATCACGGCTACAAACCAAAAATGCACAGCCAAGATAGTAATTGAGGAGTTATGGCAAATGAAAGGACAAAGGAGATGAAAGGACTTAAGGTAAATAAGCTTTTAAAACTCTTCATATTTCTTTTTCTTTAAATTCAAATAAAACAAAAATAAAATCAGTAAATTGACTTTAAAACCGAAACAAAGTAATATAAAATAAAAATAATTAATTAATTTTAAAGAAAATGGAAAAAGAATATAAGAAATTGCTTAAAAATTGAAAACAGGGTCCAGAAATTACAAATAAATCACGATTGTCTTTGGAAAATTATCTACTTCATTTTAAAAATATTCTAAAGAAAAATTTTGAAATAAAATAATTTCTAAAGTATTTTCAAAGTGAAATAAATAATTTAATTTAGAAAAAAATAGAAAAAAACTAAAGAAAAATGTTTAAAAATTGGAAATAAGACATGAAAATTACAAATAAATATCACTAGCCTTATAAAATTCCTATTTCACTTTAAACAAATAAAAGGTCAAATAAATAAAATAAATGAGGAAAAAAATAAAGTGGGAATGAGAATAAAATAAGATTTTAAGAAAAAAATAGAAAAACAAATAAAGAATTACTTTAATTAATTGAAACTGGAAATTAGAATTTTAAACAAAATACAGCTAACACTGGAAAATGCCAATTATATCTTTAAAATGTTTTAAAACCAAAGTATATACATAACATGTTATTTTACCCATATAAATATAAATTATAATATTACATGACCAAATAAAATATTATTTTTTTATAATTTAAAATAAATAATTTTGTTAAATACAACAAATTACACATAATATTTAAAAGGGTATAACTTTCACATTATAAATCAGATTTTAACGAAACGAAAAGCATTATTCTTCAAATTTTATTTACTTTCATAATAAAAGATAAAATTCAAATTTTCAAACTTTAAAATTTCTAAATTAAAAGTCAAAGTTTGACCATATTGACCAAAATTCATTTTTCTGGAAAATATCCTTTTTAGTCATGTTTGGAATTCTAATTCACATCAAAATCAAAATTTATATTTAAAATAACAAAATTTATTCATTTTAATAAATAAAATAAAGTTTTTAAATCAGGAAATCAATTAAAATAACCAAAATAAATAATTAAAATAATCACAAAATACAGGGTTGTTACACTCTCCCCCACTCAAATCTTTTCGTCCTCGAAAAGGAATGAGGTACGGAAAACACAGAAAAGATAAAATGGAATAGGATTAAGACAAGATGACAAGAAGATTAAAATTATACCTGATAACTATTGTTATGGGTAAGTTTAATAAGGTGGAGAATAGGAATAGCTAGAAGGGAAAATAGGACGAAAGACAAGGATGAGCCATTAATTTAAAATTGTTGGTTGAAGAGGTAAAATATTTAAAACACTTTAAAATCGTTTAAAAAGGAAATAACTAATCAAAGTATCATTTATATAATATTTTATCAAAATACTTCTATAACTCGATGTCTTAACAAGTTTATCCTTGTTCCTGTAGACTCTAGTAGTGCGTTGATCAGGCGCAAAACTAGAATTCTCCAGGTACTTAGTAGACTTGTTTCAACACCCAGTGAAAATACTGGAAAAACTTTTAAAAACAGATATGGAAAGTACAATCCAAACAAAAACAAACAAAACCTTTGTCTAACCATGGTTCGCAGATACACAATGGTTACGCCTGGATCCCCCAGGAAACAATCCATATCCGTAAGCTTTCTCAGCCCTGCGAGTTACGCCATGATGACTAGTAGAATGCAGGATACACAATGGTTACGCCTGGATCCCCCAGGAAACAATCCGTACCCCCAGGCAAGACTCAGCCAAGCATTTGCGCTACTATTTGCGATCTACACAGATTGCAGGATACACAATGGTTACGCCTGGATCCCCCAGGAAACAATCCGTACCCCTAGGCAAGACTCAGCCAGGCAGTTGCGCTATGCAGTCACGATCGTAAGACCATGGGTAACGCCATGGAATTCGAAGGACACTCGAGTATCATATCCGGAAAACCAAAAATCAGAGAGAATAATATCGATAGAATGAATCCAAGATGTGGCCACAAATCGAATATCAAGCAGAAGGCACTTTCCATATCTTTACTTCAAAAATATGTATCATATAGTACCTTTTCAAATCACTTTCAAATATCGTACTTATATAAAATCCATTATATATAAGATTTAATTTTCAAATCAAATACTTTCCAAAATCAATAGTACATCAAATCATACTTATATAGACTTCAATTATATAAGATTTCACTTTCAAATTGAGTACCCTTTCAAATTCATAGTTTTCGAATCAATTTCATACTCATACAAATCAATTTTATATAAGTTCGACAAATCCCAAATCAAATATTTAGTAACACAAAGTTCTCAAATTTCAATTTGTTTTAATATCAGTTCAATTTCAAAATCATATTCAATTTCACCAGATTATTTCTTCTCAAATTAATTATCCTTAGTTTCAAGGTTTCCAAAATAATATATTTAGAAAATAAATCCAAATTTCCAAATCAATAATTTAAGTCAACCAATTCATTTCCAAAATCAAATGTTTTCAAAATCATCTTATACTTACGTAAGGTCCATCTTATATAAGGATCAAATTTTCAAAATAAATTTCGCTGTATGAAAAGCCATATAGGATTGAATATCTTTGCTTTTATGGGTTATATATCTTTGTAATTTAAATTGGAAATTTTCTTTTAGTAAGCAAAGATATTCTAACCCGACAGCTTTCAATTTCAGCATCAAAATATATCAATGATATTAGAATATACGATGTACATACGTCATCATTTCGCAAAATCACATTTGATCGCTCGCTCGATCACACAAGTTTGCTTTCGAACTAGTATTGTCCATTCGACTTCTGTAATGACCCGTATTTTCACGGATCGAAAAGTTCGTCAAATCTGGAGTTTTAGCGTTTTGGGCCATTTCAGATTTTAGGCAAATTTTGCCTAAGTCCCAAGTCGTTCACGACTTAGCATAAGTCGTGAGTCATATACGACTTAGGAGATAGGAGTTCTGGACGAGTTAGTGATGAGTCTGGGCGAGTTAAGGACTCAAGGGGTGAGTCGGCAACGACCTAAGGAGATAAGTCATAGCTGGGCTAGGTTAGTAGGTTGAAGTTAACTCGGCAAGTGTTAAGTCGTAGGTTGTAAGTCGTTGCCGAGTTAAGGGATAGACAACCTAAGTGATAAGTCGTGACCGACTTAAGAAGTTTAGGCGACCTAAGGAAATGTTGTGAGCGACCTAAGTGTTTGGGTGAGTTAAGTGTTAGGTCGGCAGTTCGAGTTAGCGACCTAAGAGATAGGAGGGAGCGACCTAGTAGAGTTAACGACTTAGGGAATAAGCAGTTTGCGACCTATAAGAGTTAGCGACCTATGGGATTGACCGACCTAAGTGTTAGCGTAGTTAGGTCGTTAGATCTGTGTTGAGTTAGGTCGTAGGCGACCTAAGATGGTTAGGTCGCGTGTGTGTTAGGTCGCGAGTTTGCTAAGTCGTAGGTCGCGTGAGTGTTAGGTCGCTAGGATAGTTTAAGTGTTAGGTCGCATGGATCTAACTGTTAGGTCGTATGTTGTTGTAGGTCGACATGTGTTAGGTCGCTGGGTTTCCTAAGTGTTAGGTCATACCAGTTGCTAAGTCGTAGGTCGAGGGAAAGCACATTGCTTTAGGTCGTCAAGTGTTAAGTCGCAGATGCGCGTTGTTGTAGGTCGTTAGGCTTAGGTCGGTGGGTTTTAGGTCGGCAAGTTCTTAGGTCGTAAGTCGGAGGCGACTTAAGGAGATAGCCAAATTTCGACTTAAGGAATTTTCTGCTATAAATAGGAGGGGTTGTTCTCACTTTTTGGGATCCGGATTTTGAAGCGACGAAGTGCTGCCATTTTGAGAGCTCGACTTCTACACTTCTTCACTTCTTTTCTCCACTCTAATCTAGTGCTTCCTTCCATCCAAATCAAAGATCAAGATTGAAGATTCAAGAGCTTAAGTTGAAGATCTTCATCTTTTCAAGAGAGATTTCTTCGTTTGAAGCGGATTCGTGATAGATCAAGCTTGATCCTTCGCTGTCCAGATCTGAAGCGTATTGATTTGAGGTTGTTTAGGTGATTTGGTGAGTGGTGATTATCTCTCACATGGATCCAAAGGAGTATATCGGATTGTTGGCTCGATTTGGTGTTAAATAGTGATTTCCATGCATTTTCTTCATCCTAAGTGTAGATCCATATAGATCCATTGTTCATGATGATGTTACATCCATTTTATCATATGTTAACCTATGCAAGTTCATTCATCAAGTTTGTAGAGATATAATCCATGTTTTCATGCTTATTGGACTTTCAACTCTTTAATTACGAAAATGCCATTATTGTTATAATTGTCTACTTAGATCATTTTAGAATGCTTGATTGCTTGGATTGATGTTTGATTTGATTGATTGTTATGAACTAGATGATTGATGATTAGATTTAGATCGAAGGTGATTCAAAAGCTAAGGGAAAGGCTCTTGAATTGGGAAAGCTGCTCGTGGCATATGTAGCGGGATGATGAAGCTCTTATGCATAGATTTGATGATGTGATGTTGAGATGAGGCTTTGCGAGGATGTAATGAAGCGAGGCAATCATGTGATGAAGACTTGGTCTAATCCAGACGGGATCATTCCAAGCATGTTGATAACTCGGTGATATGATTCGAGTTGAGGATAATGAATGGATATGAGAATAGTCGTCGAGGAGGATGACTAGGAGGCTTGGATAGCATCGTTGTTGAAGGTTCTAGCATGCTCTAAGCAAGAGTACGTTTGGGCAGATTCGATAGTCCCAACGGCTAACTGTTGATGGTCGAGTACTCTGGGCAGATTCGATAGTCCTAGGCACGGGCTGCGACGACGTGCGGGAGTTATGTCTAGAACCGGGGTTTCCATTAGCCCTTGACGGACGGCTGAAAGAATGTGCCGGTCATTCAATTAACGGTGATATCGAAGCAATGATAACAGTGATAGCCAGAGTCATGGATGTTTGGTTGTATCGTCATTCGGACTCAAGAGCGGTATTTTCTGGGTGCTTATCTGATTTAGGCCTGGGTACTTGGAAAACATCGCCCTTGACTCGAGTGATAGTAGCTTTACTTTAAATTATATGCTCTGCTATGTTTGCTTCTGCTTAGTGTGTGTCTGGGGGCTATCACTGTAGAATGAGGTTGGAGCGGGAGGGTTGTATTCCTATTCCTTTTCCTTTATGCTCTTTTGGTATGTTGTTAGTTAATTTACTGCTCACTAAGACTGTTGTCTGACTCAAGGCTTTATGTTTTAATTCTTATTGCCTTGGGCTGTTCGTCCATTTTGGGATGGGCAGACTAGGTAGCAGGTGACAGGTGCTGTTCTCTTCTCACGATGCTGATATCGAAGACGAGCTGGAGGGTTGCATATTATCTTCTTATTATATGTACTGGATATTCCGCTGTTTTGTATTCTTTGAGAGATATGTAGTGAGGCTAGATGTATTGACTATGTGGATGCTTGTATTCAACTATTATGGAGTTTTATATGATGTCATTTTGTTCTGTAAAGCTTCACTATACATATGTTCTATTGTATTTTGTCCATGCGCTGTGAGTAATACGATAGATTCTGTTGTTTTAAATCTTACCTTGACAATCGTCCATGGTCGCCTGGCACACTTTACAGCGCTCTATCTTTAGATTCGGTGCAGGGGTTATGGGCGGTCGTCACATTTGGTATCAGAGCGAGGTTAATCGATTTTACCCAACGCTCGCCGTCGTAACTACGTATGAGAGACGTAATTGTATTTTGATGGATGATTACTATATATAATATAGTAGCTTAGTAGAGTTTGAGTCCTTTATGCAGTTGTTTCTCTAGATGTTCTAATCATTCCTTTTTATAGATATTGAGAATGAGTCGAAGAGGGAGGCCAGCTGCTAGGGAAGGTCGTGCTACTGAAGAGACTGCTGATTATGCAGCCATGTTCGAAGCTATGATGACTTCGATCATGAGAAGGATACTAGTTCCGGGGGCAGCAGTTGATGTTGGAGTTCAAGTTCAAACTCCAAAACCGGTGGATTTTGCTAAGTTGTGTAAAGACTATACTGCTCTTGGAGGGAAGGTTTTCTTGGGAACAGAATCTACCATTGAGGTCCAGAGGTGGATAGATGCTTGTAGAAGGATCTTTGGTGATTTGGGAATTGATGATGCAACTAAGAGGAAGTTGGCATCAAGGCAGCTTCAAGGGAGAGCTTCTGATTGGTGGAACTCTATTACCATCACTACTCCGGAAGAAGAGATTACTTGGGAGCAATTCCAAGTCAGATTTGAAGCTAAGTTCATTTCTACAGCTCAGAAGTCTGTTCTGTTCAAGAAGTTTGTAGAGCTCAAGCAGGGTGGATGATCTGTTCTTGAGTATGTTTCTGAGTTTGAAGCTTTGTCCAAGTATGCCCGGTCATATATTGAGTCTGCTTACCAGAAGAATGAGAAGTTTGTGACCGGCTTGGATAGTTATCTTGGGAGACAGTTGGTGGATCATTTGGACGATTCATTTGAGAAGCTTGTGGAGAAAGCTCTCAGGCATGAGAGTCTGTTTCCTAAGGATGGATCTGTTGTTGCTGTGACCAGGGAAGAGTCTAAACCCCAGCAGGGTGGAAACAAGAAGAGGAAGCAGCAGCAGCAGAAGGGTAAGGATGGTCAGAAGAAGCCGAAAGGCGAGGTGACTTGCTACAACTGTCAGCAGAAGGGCCATTTCTCGAAGGATTGTAAGAATCCTAAGGTGCCGATGAAGTGTCACAACTGTGACAAGCCGGGACATTTCAGGAAGAATTGTCCAGAGCCGAGGAGGGACAAGCAGATTGTGCAAGCTTATGCTTTGGGAGCTGTTCCGTCGTCTTCGAAAGCTCCTACTGCTGAAGAGAAGGGAAAGAGTGTGGTGGTTCAAGGTACTCTTTTCCTATGTGGTATTCCAGTTAGAGTTCTGTTTGATACTGGAGCGTCGCATTCGTTTGTTTGTAATGAACTCGTAGGCCGGTTAGGTTTGGAACCGGATATTGTTGATAGGCCATTGGTTGTGACTAATCCAGTTGGGGGTTCGTCTTGTTTGTGTATGTTATGCCGTGGTCTAGTTGTATCGAGTCATGGTTGCTCTTTTGTTTGTGATTGTTTTGTTCTGAACTTTGCGGGGTTCGGAATTATTTTGGGTATGGACTGGCTTAGGAAGTATGCGGCTAAGGTTGATTGTGAGAGGCTGGAGGTGACAGTCGAGAATGTGGAAGGGCGAAAGATTGTGATACGATGTAAGCATGAAGAAGGCGTCTTCATGAGCTTCATGTATTCGCTAGTTGTTCCACGGGATGGACTGTCATCAGTGCCGATCGCTAATGGATTCGAGGATGTCTTTGACGAAGTCAAAGGGTTGCCGCCGCATAGAGAGATCGAGTTTCGTATAGATCTAGTTGAAGGAGCCAGACCTGTTGTGATGCCTCTTAGGCGGATGGCGCCTAGGGAACAGCAGGAGTTGAGGGTGCAAGTTGATGACCTTTTACAGAAAGGATTCATTTGGCGTAGTGTGTCCGAGTGGGGTGCACCAGTTGTGTTTGCAACCAAGGCAGATGGGTCGTTGAGATTGTGTGTGGATTATCGTGAGCTGAATAAGGTGACTAAGAAGAACAAGTATCCATTGCCAAGGATAGATGACTTGTTTGATCAGCTTCACGAAGCTAAGGTGTTTTCTCAGATGGATTTGGCAACGGGATTTCACCAATTGAGAGTAGCTAAGGATAGTGTGCCGAAGACTGCTTTTAGGACACCATCCGGTTTCTTTGAGTGGCTGGTAATGCCGTTTGGATTGACTAACGCACCAGCATATTTTGTGGATCTTATGAATAGAGTGTTCAGAGATCAGTTGAACAAGTTCGTACTTGTGTTCGTGGATGATATTCTGATTTATTCCAGAACTGAAGAAGAGCACAAGACGCACTTGCGTATTGTTCTGGAAATTTTGCGGAAACATCAGCTGAAGGCTAAGTTTTCGAAGTGTCACTTCTGGAAGAGTGAAGTGAGGTTCTTAGGCCATGTAATTTCTGGAAGTGGAATAGCGGTTGATCCCGCTAAGGTGGCAGCAATCCAGGATTGGGTTAGACCTAAGAATGCATCAGATGTGAGAAGTTTTCTTGGATTAGTAGGATATTATCGACGGTTTATCAAAGACTTCTCCAAGATAGCTACACCGTTAACAGGATTGACGAAGAAGAACCAAGTGTTCAGTTGGAATGCTAAGTGTGAGCAAGCCTTCGGAATCCTGAAAGGGAGACTGACGAGTGCTCCTGTTTTGACTATTCCAAGTGGGAATGATGAGATGGTGGTTTACACCGACGCATGTGGTACGGGACTTGGAGCAGTGCTGATGCAGAAGAATAAAGTTGTTGCGTATGCAAGTCGACAACTGAAGCCGCATGAAAGGAATTACCCAACTCATGATTTGGAGTTAGCGGCGATTGTATTTGCTCTGAAGATGTGGAGACATTATCTATTGGGAGTTCGATTCGAGTTGTTTACGGATCATAAGTCGCTGAAGTATCTTTTCTCCCAAAAGGATTTGAATCTTCGGCAGCAACGTTGGCTAGAGTTTTTAGCATCATATGATTTTGGTATAGCTTATACTCCGGGAAAAGGTAACGCAGTGGCAGATGCGTTAAGTCGAAGACATGCAGGATTGGGAGCCATGTTTTCAGAATGGAAGAGTCTCGAGTATTTAGCTGGATTTGACTTCAGGCCTAGATGTGAATTGGAACCTGAGATGTTGGCAAACTTATCGATAAGACCCACTCTTGTGGAAAGGATTGGCGAGGGCCAAAAGCAAGATGATAAGCTTGTCAAGATTATCCGTGAATTGGAATCTGGATTGGATCCAGAAAAGGATAAAGGATTCGAGGTCGATCGAGAGGGTTGGCTTCGAAAGCAAGGACGACTAGTTGTTCCCGATATAGATGAATTGAGGAGTGAAGTTCTGAAGGAAAGTCATCACTCGAAGTTGACAATTCATCCAGGTGGAAATAAGATGTATCGGGATATGAAGAGAACCTACTACTGGGAAGGTATGAAGAAGGATGTTGGAAATTTTATTTCCAAATGTATGAACTGCCAATTGGTGAAGGCCGAACAGAAGAAGCCAAGCGGATTGCTTCAACCATTAGAAGTTCCTACATGGAAGTGGGAACAAGTGTCGATGGATTTTATCGATGGATTGCCTAGAACCAGAACGGGAAATGAAGGGATTTGGGTCATTGTAGATCGTCTGACTAAGAGTGCACGATTCATTCCTGTTCGATCGACTAGGACTGCATCAAAGTTGGCTGAGTTGTATGTTAAGTGGATAGTCCGATTCCATGGTATTCCGAAGAGTATAGTGAGCGATCGAGACCCATTGTTCACTAGTGGATTTTGGAAGAGCTTCCAAGAAGTTTTGGGAACCGAGTTGTGTTTGAGTACAGCTTATCACCCTCAGACAGATGGTCAGACTGAGAGAGTCAACCGAGTTTTGGAAGATCTCCTCAGAGCTTGTGTTTTGGACTTCGGAGGATCATGGGAAGATCACCTTCATTTGGTGGAGTTTGCGTACAACAACAGTTACCAGTCAAGCATTGGTATGGCACCGTATGAGGCTTTGTATGGAAGACCGTGTAACTCTCCGGCATGTTGGTTGGAAACTGGAGAAAAGCTGATACTTGGGCCAGAGATGATTCTTCAGACTTCAGATTGTATAGAGATCATTCGGCAACGAATGAAGGCAGCCCAAGACCGTCAGAAGAGTTATGCTGATAAGCGTCGTAAGGATTTGGAATTTGACGTAGGAGATATGGTTTTTGTGAAGATTTCTCCACTGAAGAATGTTATTCGATTCGGGAAGAAAGGAAAATTGACTCCGAGATTTGTTGGACCATTCCCGATTATCGAGCGAATTGGAAAGCTCGCTTACAGATTGGAGTTACCTGAGAAGATGTCGGGTGTGCACAATGTTTTTCATGTATCATATCTACGGAAGTATGTGCACGACTCGAATACAGTTGTTTCTGCTGATAGCTGTGAAGACTTCGAAGTTGATCCAGTCGATAGAAGACCTCGTAAGCCGCTTCGTGTTGTTGAAACCGACACGAAACAGCTTAGGAGGAAGGTAGTTAAGTTGCTCAAGATACAATGGAGTGACGATGATAACGACTGTACGTGGGAGGTGGAAGAGAGGATGAAAGCAGCTCATCCTGAACTCTTCAAGGTATGGCCCTAAGTTGTCGTGTCATCTCGCGATATTGTAACTTGTTCTAATTTTAGAATTCTGTACGCTAAGCTAAAATTGGATGCATGGTTTGCTGATTGTTATGGATGGTAGGCGTACAAAATAGTTTTGATTGCTATGATTGTTTGGGATTTCGGGGGCGAAATTCCTAAGGGGGAGAGAATGTAACGACCCGTATTTTCACGGATCGAAAAGTTCGTCAAATCTGGAGTTTTAGCGTTTTGGGCCATTTCAGATTTTAGGCAAATTTTGCCTAAGTCCCAAGTCGTTCACGACTTAGCATAAGTCGTGAGTCGTATACGACTTAGGAGATAGGAGTTCTGGACGAGTTAGTGATGAGTCTGGGCGAGTTAAGGACTCAAGGGGTGAGTCGGCAACGACCTAAGGAGATAAGTCGTAGCTGGGCTAGGTTAGTAGGTTGAAGTTAACTCGGCAAGTGTTAAGTCGTAGGTTGTAAGTCGTTGCCGAGTTAAGGGATAGACAACCTAAGTGATAAGTCGTGACCGACTTAAGAAGTTTAGGCGACCTAAGGAAATGTTGTGAGCGACCTAAGTGTTTGGGTGAGTTAAGTGTTAGGTCGGCAGTTCGAGTTAGCGACCTAAGAGATAGGAGGGAGCGACCTAGTAGAGTTAACGACTTAGGGAATAAGCAGTTTGCGACCTATAAGAGTTAGCGACCTATGGTATTGACCGACCTAAGTGTTAGCGTAGTTAGGTCGTTAGATCTGTGTTGAGTTAGGTCGTAGGCGACCTAAGATGGTTAGGTCGCGTGTGTGTTAGGTCGCGAGTTTGCTAAGTCGTAGGTCGCGTGAGTGTTAGGTCGCTAGGATAGTTTAAGTGTTAGGTCGCGTGGATCTAACTGTTAGGTCGTATGTTGTTGTAGGTCGACATGTGTTAGGTCGCTGGGTTTCCTAAGTGTTAGGTCATACCAGTTGCTAAGTCGTAGGTCGAAGGAAAGCGCATTGCTTTAGGTCGTCAAGTGTTAAGTCGCAGATGCGCGTTGTTGTAGGTCGTTAGGCTTAGGTCGGTGGGTTTTAGGTCGGCAAGTTCTTAGGTCGTAAGTCGGAGGCGACTTAAGGAGATAGCCAAATTTCGACTTAAGGAATTTTCTGCTATAAATAGGAGGGGTTGTTCTCACTTTTTGGGATCCGGATTTTGAAGCGACGAAGTGCTGCCATTTTGAGAGCTCGACTTCTACACTTCTTCACTTCTTTTCTCCACTCTAATCTAGTGCTTCCTTCCATCCAAATCAAAGATCAAGATTGAAGATTCAAGAGCTTAAGTTGAAGATCTTCATCTTTTCAAGAGAGATTTCTTCGTTTGAAGAGGATTCGTGATAGATCAAGCTTGATCCTTCGCTGTCCAGATCTGAAGCGTATTGATTTGAGGTTGTTTAGGTGATTTGGTGAGTGGTGATTATCTCTCACACGGATCCAAAGGAGTATATCGGATTGTTGGCTCGATTTGGTGTTAAATAGTGATTTCCATGCATTTTCTTCATCCTAAGTGTAGATCCATATAGATCCATTGTTCATGATGATGTTACATCCATTTTATCATATGTTAACCTATGCAAGTTCATTCATCAAGTTTGTAGAGATATAATCCATGTTTTCATGCTTATTGGACTTTCAACTCTTTAATTACGAAAATGCCATTATTGTTATAATTGTCTACTTAGATCATTTTAGAATGCTTGATTGCTTGGATTGATGTTTGATTTGATTGATTGTTATGAACTAGATGATTGATGATTAGATTTAGATCGAAGGTGATTCAAAAGCTAAGGGAAAGGCTCTTGAATTGGGAAAGCTGCTCGTGGCATATGTAGCGGGATGATGAAGCTCTTATGCATAGATTTGATGATGTGATGTTGAGATGAGGCTTTGCGAGGATGTAATGAAGCGAGGCAATCATGTGATGAAGACTTGGTCTAATCCAGACGGGATCATTCCAAGCATGTTGATAACTCGGTGATATGATTCGAGTTGAGGATAATGAATGGATATGAGAATAGTCGTCGAGGAGGATGACTAGGAGGCTTGGATAGCATCGTTGTTGAAGGTTCTAGCATGCTCTAAGCAAGAGTACGTTTGGGCAGATTCGATAGTCCCAACGGCTAACTGTTGATGGTCGGGTACTCTGGGCAGATTCGATAGTCCTAGGCACGGGCTGCGACGACGTGCGGGAGTTATGTCTAGAACCGGGGTTTCTATTAGCCCTTGACGGACGGCTGAAAGAATGTGCCGGTCATTCAATTAACGGTGATATCGAAGCAATGATAACAGTGATAGCCAGAGTCATGGATGTTTGGTTGTATCGTCATTCGGACTCAAGAGCGGTATTTTCTGGGTGCTTATTTGATTTAGGCCTTGGTACTTGGAAAACATCACCCTTGACTCGAGTGATAGTAGCTTTACTTTAAATTATATGCTCTGCTATGTTTGCTTCTGCTTAGTGTGTGTTTGGGGGCTATCACTGTAGAATGAGGTTGGAGCGGGAGGGTTGTATTCCTATTCCTTTTCCTTTATGCTCTTTTGGTATGTTGTTAGTTAATTTACTGCTCACTAAGACTGTTGTCTGACTCAAGGCTTTATGTTTTAATTCTTATTGCCTTGGGCTGTTCGTCCATTTTGGGATGGGCAGACTAGGTAGCAGGTGACAGGTGCTGTTCTCTTCTCACGATGCTGATATCGAAGACGAGCTGGAGGGTTGCATATTATCTTCTTATTAAATGTACTAGATATTCCGCTGTTTTGTATTCTCTGAGAGATATGTAGTGAGGCTAGATGTATTGACTATGTGGATGCTTGTATTCAACTATTATGGAGTTTTATATGATGTCATTTTGTTCTGTAAAGCTTCACTATACATATGTTCTATTGTATTTTGTCCATGCGCTGTGAGTAATACGATAGATTCTGTTGTTTTAAATCTTACCTTGACAATCGTCCATGGTCGCCTGGCACACTTTACAGCGCTCTATCTTTAGATTCGGTGCAGGGGTCATGGGCGGTCGTCACAACTTCCCTAATGCGGACTTCGATATGGTTTCTCGACTAGAAGCCATCAGTCTCGTTGCATAGCCATATACTATGATAGAGAATTCTAGAATTTAGCCCAAAATCCATATCAAATATTCGCCATCAAGAATCGAATGAAAAATCCTAACACGAAATGGTGTAATTCACCTCGAACTTGTGTACTCAAACTTGGATCAAATTAATTATGCAAATAAAACAGCATACGTACAACTTATATATTTATTCCAACTTGTTAAATATATAGTTCCATAAAGATGTTACTAAGTTAAAACATTTAAACTAAATTTTATTCAAAATATTTTGAAGACCAAATTCTTTTCAAAACATTTCAAATCTAAATTTCATATTAGAAAATTTTAAAATTGCTTTATTCATTTACTTAACCAAACAGTTTCAACTTATTTAAATCATATTACTTCATACTTAAACATTCAAAACAAACTTATATACTTTATCAAATTACTTTTCAAAATTTCTTAGCTTTGAAAAGTTAACCTTGATTTGGAAGTGCTCGAACCTTTAAAATAGTTGAAGAAATCATTTTCAAATTCAAGAGTTGGAAATTAGCAACAAATCAGTAAATCAATTTTAATAGATAGGGTTATATCAAATCCAAAACTCGAGGACTGAACACCGGTTCATTTCAAATCGTTTCAAATATATTTACATATATCTTTCGAGTATCAAATCATACTTCGGAATTTGAAATCAAAAATGGTTTCACAAAATCACTCGCATAGCAAAGCTATTAAAGTGGCCTCTCCCTCACTCAGAAACTCGAAAATCAATGTCGATGATGCGTGCACTCATCACCGAAATTATTTTCCAGCGACACAAGTGAGTTCTGGACTTCCATTTACTTTGAAAACTTCTTTGAAATTCCTTCGAAATCATTAAAACCCATTAAAATCATTGAAACATTACTTATTCGGAAAAATAATTTCAAATCATATTATTTATTATTTCAAAATCCTAAAACCAGTTCCAAAATGCCGGAGTTCAATCACTTAAATTCAGATTCAAAACCTTCAGTTATAAATCATTTTATATGAAACCATTTCTTATAAAATTTTCACAATTTCAAATCCTTTTAAAACTTAAAATTCTCATTTTTTTAAAAGGTATATAATCCTTATCAAAAACATTTCATCTTTATATAAAAATATGGTCATCCTTATCAAAATAAAAATTACGATGAATACACAATTTTCAAAAGACAATCAACCACAAACTTTCCAAGGGACGATTCAAGGATGGATTTCAATGCAAAACAGAGATTCAAATTTAGAAGGACTCTAATCAAATAGAATTCTAATTCAAAGATAGGCTCAAACGAAGATAAGATAATTAAATTACCAAATAAAAGATGGATAAGCCTATATGAATCGTGGGCGACCTTAACCGGTAAACCGTGACTTCAGGAATATAATCGATGCGAAAATCTAAGGCAAATCGACCTTCGATTGCCAGAGATAGAATCTAAATATAGCAGAAGATAGAAAACATCGTAAACCGAGGATACAGAAATATCCGATGAATCAATGCCAATTATAATCATTCAAAGATTGGCGGAATCGCCACCATATAAAGGTCATACAAAGTGGAGTGATGCAATGCTCCAAAATCAAAAGAATACAATTATGGGAGACATGAATGGATTTCAGAACAAGTGGGAGCGTTCCAAAATTCAAAGGAATCCTATTCGATAAGAATCCAAACGAAGATTAGAGATATATAACCTATATCGATACAGGAAAATTCCCATTCAAAATTTGGAATGACTCGAATTCATAACATACGAAAACAGAAGCATAAATATCTTTAGTTGGACAACTTTAGCTAAGCAAAAGATACAACAGAGTTTACTCAAAACAACTTAACAAACTACTGATTTTGCCATACTCAAAATAGATTCCTATCAACAATGGATCTAGATCAATCAAGAGAGAAGTTCAAAATTTTAGAGGATCCTAATCAAAGAAATTACTAACAAGGTGGATACGAAAGGAATGAAGTTTAAGAAATATTTTACTTTCAAAGCAAGGAAATTTATATCAAAATAATTTTTGAAAATTCTTTAAAAATCATTTGAAAATCATTTTATACTTCGAAAATACGTTCTCTCACAAAGAAATGATTCTGAGATTGATTTCACTTATACTAGGGTATTTCTACCCTATCTCTAATGAGTTTTTGCTCCGTAGGCTAAGGTTTGCCTAAAACCAAAGCTCTGATACCAACTGTAACGACCCACTATTTTGGACCATTCAAATCGACAATAATCCACACATGTTTGGCTTGAATAATTCAAAATAACAGATTGTAAATAAATCTGGAGCAAATGAAATCAAATACACAGAATCGCAGACACAGAACATATCAGAATAACTCACAGCGGAATATAAAAAAACCATAGTAGTTCATGAAGCTACTATAACGAACTCTCAAAACATAATACATAATATCTGCTTGAAAACATATACAATAGACATCTCAAATAAATAGAAGTTTATGAATACCAGAACTGAAATAGAACAACTGAACTGAAAGGGACAGATAACTAGACAAGCAGAATCTCCAGCGATTCCTAGCTCCAGAAAGAAATCCAAAGCTAAGCTGTAAATACTCAGGCTGACCCGAGCGTAAAGTAAAACACAAAACACTCGAGTCAGGACAATATATACTTATATAATGTAAACCAACTCAAGTGAACTATAGTAGAAATGCACAATAACTCAAAGGATGCTTGGGATCGCCCGTCCTTTAAGGATCAGTTAAACTATAAATTAAATACATCCCGTGGTTAAGATTTCAAAATGGTATTTTATACTTCGAAATCAAATATCATTTCAAAATTCAATATCCTTCAAAAATCCATTTCAAAATATCAAAATATCATATTTCAAAATAGTTTATATTTCGAAACAAATTACTTCATTTTAAATCATAAAAATGAAGTTAGTATATTTAATAATTAAAATTTTAAATTTCCAAAATTTTAAATTTTCAAAGTTCATTCGTTCACTTCAATTAATTAAAACAATGAAATTTCAACTTTCGCAGCATTTAGAAAATGCTACGGAAAGTCACATTTAAAACAGTTCAATTTAACAAAAGACAGCATTTAAAATGCTGTAATATGGTTACATTAGTTTCAAATAAACTTAGTTAAATTCAACCATTATAACATTTACAAAAATGCTATAATAGCCTTTAATTAAATTTAGCCATTTGGTTCATTATTATCAACTACAGGTTCATTATTATCAACTACAGCATTTACAAATGTTGTATTATCATTTACATTAGAATTTAATAGCATTTCAGAAATGCAGTTAACTAACTTCAAATATTCAGTATAATTTCACAAACAATTATATTTTTATATAAATCATTTTTCTTTTATAAAATCATATAATTTCACTTTTAAAACAATCATTCAAATACCCTTATATTCATGATTTTATAAAGTTAAAACTCCATTCAAAAATCAAAATTTAACAATAATTCACTTATTAAATTCCAATATTAAGTTATAAATTCATTAAATTAAATTAACTTAACACTTAAGTTTAAATTTTCAAATATAACTTAATTCCATTTTTATTTACTTAACTTAAAAATTCACTTTTAAGCCAAATTCACAAATTTCCAATTTTAGTTATATTTCAAAATTTCAACTTAAATATTCATTCATTTCACATTTTAACTTTATTAAAAAAAAACATTTAATATATTATAAAATCATTTAAATTCACTTCAATCCAAATTATCATGAATTTATCACATTTCATATTTAATTTAAATTCCAATTATCACCAAATTAAAATTTCCCAAAATAACTTACATTTCAAATTTTCTAATTTTACCATTAATGTATTTCACTTATAAATTTTTAGAAAATCAATAATGCTTTACAAAAATCATTTTTATTTAGTTTAAATCAAAATATTATAATATTTACATTTCTAAAATATTTAAAAAAAATTATAAAACATATTTTAACAACGGGTCTGTATTTCATTTTCTAGCCTAGGTAAAGTGATACGGGTAATTTATCATTTCAACCCGTAATTTACAAAGATACCCGGGTTTGATCATTTCAAACCCGCAATCCCAAGTAAATGAAAAATAATTGAAAATCATTCAGGCCTATCATTTCAGCCCATAATGATTTTCTCCTATTCTAAAGTCCGTTCGGGTATGTATCATTTCAACCCATAGTGATTCTAATCTAAAGGGAACTTGCACTGTGATAAACTGATAAAAATAATAGAACAGCATAATATAACAGTAACATATAATATAATAGGTGTTTAAGCATTGGTGAACATCATAAATCATAACATAGCAAGTGTAACATGATAATGCATTTTACAGATTCAAAAGGGGTCAATTCACTAGTTATATATGTACATATTGTCTGGTGAGAATAACTCACCTGTTAAGCTGGAGATTTGTCAACAAAACTCACAACACAAAGATTATGAAGGCACAACAACTCTAATACAATTTGAGTGTGGAGAGCAAATCCAATGATATAGATCTTGTGTTACAACCCAAACAAAAATCAAAGCAAACCATAAATTTCAATACACTAGAAATGACATAACTTTTAAATAAAAAGAGATACGAATGCCAAATCTTTTGCCTTGCTTTCTCTATTCTTTTGTCATGGCCTAGGGATGTTTTTGGCTCTGGTTTGAACAAGTTTGGCTTAGGTTTGGTCATGTGTATGCATGGCCTAGGTAGTAGAATATGAGGAGAAAGTTTATACAAAGGAATATGAAGAGTTTAAGGCAAAATTGGTGGGTTTTGTTCACAAAAATGGCTTGGCCATGGGCTTGTGTGGTCAGGTCAGAGAGGTATGGATCAGGTCAGTGGAAGGAAAGGTGTGTGGTGGTCTGGCCAGAGGTGGTGGAGGTGGCCTAAGGTGGTGGTGGTGGTGGAAAATGAAGTGGTGAACAAATAGTGGTCAAACAACATGTTTTTATGGCTTGTGTTGCAATTTTTGTGGGGTTTTGGCATCATGGTGGCTCGGCCTTGGTCAAGACTAGAGGAGTAGCTGGTGGTGATGGCAGGGAAGAGATGTAGGGGGTGGTGGCCGTGGATATGGAGTGGAGGCCATTCAAAGAAGCAAAGAAAACAAGGCAAAATACATGAAAAATGAGAAGAAAAGTGTAAAAAAAGTAGCCATTACCCATAGATTTTCTTGAAGCCATGAATGAATGAGAAGGTAAAATGTTTTAGGGTGAATGGACGCTGAAAAATCACGGCTACAAACCAAAAATGCACAGCCAAGATAGTAATTGAGGAGTTATGGCAAATGAAAGGACAAAGGAGATGAAAGGACTTAAGGTAAATAAGCTTTTAAAACTCTTCATATTTCTTTTTCTTTAAATTCAAATAAAACAAAAATAAAATCAGTAAATTGACTTTAAAACCGAAACAAAGTAATATAAAATAAAAATAATTAATTAATTTTAAAGAAAATGGAAAAAGAATATAAGAAATTGCTTAAAAATTGAAAACAGGGTCCAGAAATTACAAATAAATCACGATTGTCTTTGGAAAATTATCTACTTCATTTTAAAAATATTCTAAAGAAAAATTTTGAAATAAAATAATTTCTAAAGTATTTTCAAAGTGAAATAAATAATTTAATTTAGAAAAAAATAGAAAAAAACCAAAGAAAAATGTTTAAAAATTAGAAATAAGACATGAAAATTACAAATAAATATCACTAGCCTTATAAAATTTCTATTTCACTTTAAACAAATAAAAGATCAAATAAATAAAATAAATGAGGAAAAAAATAAAGTGGGAATGAGAATAAAATAAGATTTTAAGAAAAAAATAGAAAAACAAATAAAGAATTACTTTAATTAATTGAAACTGGAAATTAGAATTTTAAACAAAATACAGCTAACACTGGAAAATGCCAATTATATCTTTAAAATGTTTTAAAACCAAAGTATATACATAACATGTTATTTTACGCATATAAATATAAATTATAATATTACATGACCAAATAAAATATTATTTTTTTATAATTTAAAATAAATAATTTTGTTAAATACAACAAATTACACACAATATTTAAAAGGGTATAACTTTCACATTATAAATCAGATTTTAACGAAACGAAAAGCATTATTCTTAAAATTTTATTTACTTTCATACTAAAAGATAAAATTCAAATTTTCAAACTTTAAAATTTCTAAATTAAAAGTCAAAGTTTGACCATATTGACCAAAATTCATTTTTCTGGAAAATATCCTTTTTAGTCATGTTTGGAATTCTAATTCACATCAAAATCAAAATTTATATTTAAAATAACAAAATTTATTCATTTTAATAAATAAAATAAAGTTTTTAAATCAGGAAATCAATTAAAATAACCAAAATAAATAATTAAAATAATCACAAAATACAGGGTTGTTATAGTAACTCTCTTAAACTTAACACCCTTCTCTGAGACATACGAGCTCAAAGGTTGTACATTCGTGGAAATCAATAGTGTGTTGTTAGAAATGGCAATGTGGCATTCAAAGTGGAACTTGTTATGAGAAAAGAAAAGCGTAGCTTTGTAGAAATTGAGTGTAGCCTCACGAACCTCACATCCTGGTAATGGTATGGGTAATTATGTGGTCTGCAGGACATACATTCAGACTATCGATTTTATCAATATGAAGGAGTCCGGTGGAGTCTGGATCCTCAAGGCATCTATTACCTTATGGATAGATACATCGGCGTCTGAGTCCTTAGATGAGTAGCCGTTGGGTATGCTGATCCATCGGAGTGGAAAAGATAGTATAGAGGCGTTTGAATCCTTGGATGAGTGGTCATTGAATATTATTGTTGTTGCACTAGGAGTTTCACATCGAAAGAAAAGGCCACCGATTCCCTATCATGTTGGAAATCCAATTCCAATACGAGCTTTATGGTTTTGGTTGTATTCCCAAAATAGCTGTAATGATTTGCAAACATTCCAGCTACCCCTTACTGTCAAATGTAATTAATGTAACCATTTCGGTTATTCTATATTTATTTGAAAGTTGTTTTCAAAAGAATGTCATTAATGATAATAAAAAATTGTTTAAATATAAAGTATGTTGGTTATCATAAGGTAAAAAGCGGTTCATGTTTATGTGCGGCGTGGCCTTATGAGATACCATTTCTTTTCCAAAGAGATTTTTTTATCACCAATCCATGACTCCATCGTATGATTATGGTTCAAGTTTTCTCATGCTAGTTTACCAAGCCTAATCCGGGTGTTTTTAATACTTAGGTCAAATCCGAGTAGTTTCGGGTTTAGCTGAAGACGCTTAGAATTTTTAGAAAAGAGCTAGAGATCTTCATCAACATATGAATATATTCTATTTTTTGCTGTGTTTGTTTTGTTATTTTCAGCATTTGTAAGGATAGGGATTTATAACTGTCCAGGCTGATTCTAGGATAGACTTTGATATATGTATTTTCAAATTTTCCACTGTAAAGATTATTGATATTACAAATTATTTCATTTGTGTGAGATTCTGTTCTGCCTTTATTTCTTTCTTACCCTTAAAGAATGTGACGACCGCCCATGACCCCTGCACCGAATCTAGAGATAGAGCGCTGTAAAGTGTGCCAGGCGACCATGGACGATTGTCAAGATAAGATTTAAAACAACAGAATCTATCGTATTACTCACAGCGCATGGACAAAATACAATTAGAACATATGTATAGTGAAGCTTTACAGAACAAAATGACATCATATAAAACTCCATAATAGTTGAATACAAGCATCCACATAGTCAATACATCCAGCCTCACTACATATCTCTCAGAGAATACAAAACAGCGGAATATCCAGTACATATAAGAAGAAAATATGCAACCCTCTAGCTCGTCTTCGATATCAGCATCGTGAGAAGAGAACAGCACTTGTCACCTGCTACCTAGTCTGCCCGTCCCAAAATGGACGAACAACCCAAGGCAATAAGAATTAAAACATAAAGCCTTGAGTCAGACAACAGTCTTAGTGAGCAGTAAATTAACTAACAACATACCAAAAGAGCATAAAGGAAAAGGAATAGGAATACAACCCTCCCACTCCAACCTCATTCTACAGTGATAGCCCCCAGACACACACTAAGCAGAAGCAAACATAGCAGAGCATACAATTTAAAGTAAAGCTACTATCACTCGAGTCAAGGGCGATGTTTTCCAAGTACCAAGGCCTAAATCAGATAGGCACCCAGAAAATACCGCTCTTGAGTCCGAAATGACGTTACAACCAAACATCCATGACTCTTGCTATCACTGTTATCATTGCTTCGATATCACCGTTAATTGAATGACCGGCACATTCTTTCAGCCGTCCGTCAAGGGCTAATGGAAACCCCGATTCTAGACATAACTCCCGCACGTCGTCGCAGCCCGCGCCTAGGACTATCGAATCTGCCCAGAGTACTCGACCATCAACAGTTGGCCGTTGGGACTATCGAATCTGCCCAAACGTACTCTTGCTTAGAGCATGCTAGAACCTTCAACAACGATGCTATCCAAGCCTCCTAGTCATCCTCCTCGACGACTATTCTCATATCCATTCATTATCTTCAACTCGAATCATATCACCGAGTTATCAACATGCTTGGAATGACCCCGTCTGGATTAGACCAAGTCTTCATCATATGATGCCTCACTTCATTACATCCTCGCAAAGCCTCATCTCAACTTCACATCATCAAATCTATGCATAAGAGCTTCATCATCCCGCTACATATGCCACGAGCAGCTTTTCCAATTCAAGAGCCTTTCCCTTAGCTTTTGAATCACCTTCGATCTAAATCTAATCATTAATCATCTAGTTCATAACAATCAATCAAATCAAACATCAATCCAAGCAATCAAGCATTCTAAAATGATCTAAGTAGACAATTATAACAATAATGGCATTTTCGTAATTAAAGAGTTGAAAGTCCAATAAGCATGAAAACATGGATTATATCTCTACAAACTTGATGAATGAACTTGCATAGGTTAACATATGATAAAATGGATGTAACATCATCATGAACAATGGATCTATATGGATCTACACTTTGGATGAAGAAAATGCATGGAAATCTCTATTTTAACACCAAATCGAGCCAACAATCCGATATACTCCTTTGGATCCGTGTGAGAGATAATCACCACTCACCAAATCACCTAAACAACCTCAAATCAAAGCGCTTCAGATCTGGACAGCGAAGGATCAAGCTTGATCTATCACGAATCCGCTTCAAACGATGAAATCTCTCTTGAAAAGATGAAGATCTTCAATCTAAGCTTTTGAATCTTCAATCTTGATCTTCGATTTGGATGGATGGAAGCACTAGATTAGAGTGGAGAAAAGAAGTGAAGAAGTGTAGAAGTCGAGCTCTCAAAATGGCAGCACTTCGTCGCTTCAAAATCCAGATCTCAAAAAGTGAGAACAACCCCTCCTATTTATAGCTGAAAATTCCTTAAGTCGAAATTTGGCTATCTCCTTAAGTCGCTTCCGACTTACGACCTAGGAACTTGCCGACCTAAAACCCACCGACCTAAGCCTAACGACCTACAACAACGCGCATCTGCGACTTATCACTTGACGACCTAAAGCAATGCGCTTTCCTTCGACCTACGACTTAGCAACTGGTACGACTCATCAGACAACATGAGTATACGACTCAACAGCTTACTGGAATACGACTCATCGAACAAACACTTAACTCGGCAACGACTTATGAATGCGTGACCTAACATATGACTCGGTCACGACTTAACCCCTTAGGTCGCCTATGACCTAACCAAAGCCAACAACTAGCCTTCCTTAAGTCGTCTAACGACCTAACTCCAAGCTCTGGGTTAACACTCCCACCTCCTAAGTCGTCCAGGTCTTAAGTCGACCACTACCTTAACTCGTCAGCCGACTTAACACTTAACTCAAAACCTTAAGTCGTCTATAATAACATAAGTCGGTCACTTCCTTAAGTTGTCTATCCCTTAACTCGGCAACGACTTACAACCTACGACTTAACACTTGCCGAGTTAACTTCAACCTACTAACCTAGCCCAGCTACGACTTATCTCCTTAGGTCGTCGCCGACTCACCCCTTTGAGTCCTTAACTCGCCCAGACTCATCACTAACTCGTCCAGAACTCCTATCTCCTAAGTCGTATATGACTCACGACTTATGCTAAGTCGTGAACGACTTAGGACTTAGGCAAAATTTGCCTAAAATCTGAAATGGCCCAAAACGCTAAAACTCCAGATTTGACGAACTTTTCGATCCGTAAAAATACAGGTCGTTACATTCTCTCCCCCTTAGGAATTTCGCCCCCGAAATTCCAAACAAACAAAGCAATTGAAGACTATTCTGTACGCCTACCAACCATAACAATCAGCAAACCATGCATCCAATTCTAGCTTAGCGTACAGAATTCTAAGACTTAGAACAAGTTACAATGTTGTTAGATGATACGACACCTTAGGGCCATACCTCGAAGAGTTCAGGATGAGCTGCTTTCATCCTCTCTTCCACCTCCCACGTACAGTCGTTATCATCATCACTCCATTGTATCTTGAGCAACTTAACCACCTTCCTCCTAAGCTGTTTCGTGTCAGTTTCAACAACACGAAGCGGCTTACGAGGTCTTCTATCGACTGGATCAACTTCTAAGTCTTCACAGCTATCAGCAGAAACTACCGTACTCGAGTCGTGCACATACTTCCGTAGATATGATACATGAAAAACATTGTGCACACTCGACATCTTCTCTGGTAACTCCAATCTGTAAGCGAGCTTTCCAATTCGCTCGATAATCGGGAATGGTCCAACAAATCTCGGAGTCAATTTTCCTTTCTTCCCGAATCGAATAACATTCTTCAGAGGAGAAATCTTCACAAAAACCATATCTCCTATGTCGAACTCCAAATCCTTACGACGCTTATCAGCATAACTCTTTTGACGGTCTTGGGCTGCCTTCATTCGTTGCCGAATGATTTCTATACAATCTGAAGTCTGACGAATCATCTCTGGCCCAAGCATCATCTTTTCTCCAGTTTCCAACCAACATGTTGGAGAGTTACACGGTCTTCCATACAATGCCTCATACGGTGCCATACCAATGCTTGACTGGTAACTGTTGTTGTACGCAAACTCCACCAAATGAAGGTGATCTTCCCATGATCCTCCGAAATCCAAAACACAAGCTCTGAGGAGATCTTCCAAAACTCGGTTGACTCTCTCAGTCTGACCATCTGTTTGAGGGTGATAAGCTGTACTCAAACACAACTTGGTTCCCAAAACTTCCTGGAAGCTCTTCCAAAATCCACTAGTGAACAATGGATCTCGATCGCTCACTATACTCTTCGGAATACCATGGAATCGGACTATCCACTTAACATACAACTCAGCCAACTTTGATGCAGTCCTAATCGATCGAACAGGAATGAATCGTGCACTCTTAGTCAGACGATCCACAATGACCCAAATCCCTTCATTTCCCGTCCTGGTTCTAGGCAACCCATCGATAAAATCCATCGACACTTGTTCCCACTTCCATGTAGGAACTTCCAATGGCTGAAGCAATCCACTTGGCTTCTTCTGTTCGGCTTTAACCAACTGGCAGTTCATACATTTGGAAATAAAATTTCCAACATCCTTCTTCATGCCTTCCCAGAAGTAGGTTCTCTTCATATCCCGATACATCTTATTTCCACCTGGATGAATTGTCAACTTCGAGTGATGACTTTCCTTCAGAACTTCACTCCTCAATTCATCTATATCGGGAACAACTAGTCATCCTTGCTTTCGAAGCCAACCCTCTCGATCGACCTTGAATCCTTTATCCTTTTCTGGATCCAATCCAGATTCCAATTCACGGATAATCTTGACAAGCTTATCATCTCGCTTTTGGCACTCGCCAATCCTTTCCACAAGAGTGGGTCTTATCGATAAGTTTGCCAACATCTCAGGTTCCAATTCGCATCTAGGCCTGAAGTCAAATCCAGCTAAATACTCGAGACTCTTCCATTCTGAAAACATGGCTCCCAATCCTGCATGTCTTCGACTTAACGCATCTGCCACTGCGTTACCTTTTCCCGGAGTATAAGCTATACCAAAATCATATGATGCTAAAAACTCTAGCCAACGTTGCTGCTGAAGATTCAAATCCTTTTGGGAGAAAAGATACTTCAGCGACTTATGATCTGTAAACAACTCGAATCGAACTCCCAATAGATAATGTCTCCACATCTTCAGAGCAAATACAATCGCCGCTAACTCCAAATCATGAGTTGGGTAATTCCTTTCATGCGGCTTCAGTTGTCGACTTGCATACGCAACAACTTTATTCTTCTGCATCAGCACTGCTCCAAGTCCAGTACCACATGCGTCGGTGTAAACCACCATCTCATCATTCCCACTTGGAATAGTCAAAACAGGAGCACTCGTCAATCGCTCTTTCAGGATTCCGAAGGCTTGCTCACACCTAGCATTCCAACTGAACACTTGGTTCTTCTTCGTCAATCCTGTTAACGGTGCAGCTATCTTGGAGAAGTCTTTGATAAACCGTCGATAATATCCTGCTAATCCAAGAAAACTTCTCACATCTGATGCATTCTTAGGTCTAACCCAATCCTGGATTGCTGCCACCTTAGCGGGATCAACCGCTATTCCATTTCCAGAAATCACATGGCCTAAGAACCTCACTTCACTCTTCCAGAAGTGACACTTCGAAAACTTAGCCTTCAGCTGATGTTTCCGTAAGATTTCCAAAACAATACGCAAGTGCGTCTTGTGCTCCTCTTCCGTTCTGGAATAAATCAGAATATCATCCACGAACACAAGTACGAACTTGTTCAACTGATCTCTGAACACTCTATTCATAAGATCCACAAAATATGCTGGCGCGTTAGTCAATCCAAACGGCATTACCAGCCACTCAAAGAAACCGGATGGTGTCCTAAAAGCAGTCTTCGGCACACTATCCTTCGCTACTCTCAACTGGTGAAATCCCGTTGCCAAATCCATCTGAGAAAACACCTTAGCTTCGTGAAGCTGATCAAACAAGTCATCTATCCTTGGCAATGGATACTTGTTCTTCTTAGTCACCTTATTCAGCTCACGATAATCCACACACAATCTCAACGACCCATCTGCCTTGGTTGCAAACTCAACTGGTGCACCCCACTCGGACACACTACGCCGAATGAATCCTTTCTGTAAAAGGTCATCAACTTGCACCCTCAACTCCTGCTGTTCCCTAGGCGCCATCCGCCTAAGAGGCATCACAACAGGTCTGGCTCCTTCAACTAGATCTATTCGAAACTCGATCTCTCTATGCGGCGGCAACCCTTTGACTTCGTCAAAGACATCCTCGAATCTATTTGCGATAGGCACTAAAGACAGTCCATCCCGTGGAACAACTAGCGAATACATGAAGCTCATGAAGACGCCTTCCTCATGCTTACATCGTATCACAATCTTTCGCCCTTCCACATTCTCGACTGTCACCTCCAGCCTCTCACAATCAACCTTAGATGCATACTTCCTAAGCCAGTCCATACCCAAAATAATTCCGAACCCCGCAAAGTTCAGAACAAAACAATCACAAACAAAAGAGCAACCATGACTCGATACAACTAGACCACAGCATAACATACACAAACAAGACGAAACCCCAACTGGATTAGTCACAACCAATGGCCTATCAACAATATCCGGTTCCAAACCTAACCGGTCTACGAGTTCACTACAAACAAACGAATGCGACGCTCCAGTATCAAACAAAACTCTAACTGGAACACCACATAGGAAAAGAGTACCTTGAACAACCACACTCTTTCCCTTCTCTTCAGCAGTAGGAGCTTTCGAAGACGACGGAACAGCTCCTAAAGCATAGGCTTGCACAATCTGCCTGTCCTTCCTTGGTTCTGGACAATTCTTCCTGAAATGCCCCGGCTTGTCACAGTTGTGACACTTCATCGGTGCCTTCGGATTCTTACAATCCTTAGAGAAATGGCCCTTCTGCTGAAAATTATAGCAAGTCACTTCGCCTTTCGGCTTCTTCTGGCCATCCTTACCCTTCTGCTGCTGCTTCCTCTTCTTATTTCCACCCTGCTGGGGTTTAGACTCTTCCCTGGTCACAGCAACAACAGATCCATCCTTAGGAAACAGACTCTCATGCCTAAGAGCTTTCTCCACAAGCTTCTCAAATGAATCGTCCAAATGATCCACCAACTGTCTCCCAAGATAACTATCCAAGCCGGTCACAAACTTCTCATTCTTCTGATAAGCAGACTCAATATATGACCGAGCATACTTGGACAAAGCTTCAAACTCAGAAACATACTCAAGAACAGATCTTCCACCCTGCTTGAGCTCTAAATACTTCTTGAACAGAACAGACTTCTGAGCTGTAGAAATGAACTTAGCTTCAAATCTGACTTGGAATTGCTCCCAAGTAATCTCTTCTTCCGGAGTAGTGATGGTAATAGAGTTCCACCAATCAGAAGCTCTCCCTTGAAGCTGCCTTGATGCCAACTTCCTCTTAGTTGCATCATCAATTCCCAAATCACCAAAGATCCTTCTACAAGCATCTATCCACCTCTGGACCTCAACGGTAGATTCTGTTCCCAAGAAAACCTTCCCTCCAAGAGCAGTATAATCCTTGCACAGCTTAGCAAAATCCACTGGTTTTGGAGTTTGAACTTGAACTCCAACATCAACTGCCGCTCCCGGAACTGGTATCCTTCTCATGATCGAAGTCATCATAGCTTCGAACATAGCTGCATAATCAGCAGTCTCTTCAGTAGCACGGCCTTCCCTAGCAGCTGGTCTCCCTCTTCGACTCATTCTCAATATCTATAAAAAGGAATGATTAGAACATCTAGAGAAACAACTGCATAAAGGACCCAACTCTACTAAGCTACTATATTATATATAGTATTCATCCATCAAAATACAATTACGTCTCTCATACGTGGTTACTTCAGCGAGCGTTGGGTAAGATCGATTAACCAATGCTCTGATACCAAATGTGACGACCGCCCATGACCCCTGCACCGAATCTAGAGATAGAGCGCTGTAAAGTGTGCCAGGCGACCATGGACGATTGTCAAGATAAGATTTAAAACAACAGAATCTATCGTATTACTCACAGCGCATGGACAAAATACAATTAGAACATATGTATAGTGAAGCTTTACAGAACAAAATGACATCATATAAAACTCCATAATAGTTGAATACAAGCATCCACATAGTCAATACATCCAGCCTCACTACATATCTCTCAGAGAATACAAAACAGCGGAATATCCAGTACATATAAGAAGAAAATATGCAACCCTCTAGCTCGTCTTCGATATCAGCATCGTGAGAAGAGAACAGCACCTGTCACCTGCTACCTAGTCTGCCCGTCCCAAAATGGACGAACAGCCCAAGGCAATAAGAATTAAAACATAAAGCCTTGAGTCAGACAACAGTCTTAGTGAGCAGTAAATTAACTAACAACATACCAAAAGAGCATAAAGGAAAAGGAATAGGAATACAACCCTCCCACTCCAACCTCATTCTACAGTGATAGCCCCCAGACACACACTAAGCAGAAGCAAACATAGCAGAGCATACAATTTAAAGTAAAGCTACTATCACTCGAGTCAAGGGCGATGTTTTCCAAGTACCAAGGCCTAAATCAGATAAGCACCCAGAAAATACCGCTCTTGAGTCCGAAATGACGTTACAACCAAACATCCATGACTCTTGCTATCACTGTTATCATTGCTTCGATATCACCGTTAATTGAATGACTGGCACATTCTTTCAGCCGTCCGTCAAGGGCTAATGGAAACCCCGATTCTAGACATAACTCTCGCACGTCGTCGCAGCCCGCGCCTAGGACTATCGAATCTGCCTAGAGTACTCGACCATCAACAGTTGGCCGTTGGGACTATCGAATCTGCCCAAACGTACTCTTGCTTAGAGCATGCTAGAACCTTCAACAACGATGCTATCCAAGCCTCCTAGTCATCCTCCTCGACGACTATTCTCATATCCATTCATTATCTTCAACTCGAATCATATCACCGAGTTATCAACATGCTTGGAATGACCCCGTCTGGATTAGACCAAGTCTTCATCATATGATGCCTCACTTCATTACATCCTCGCAAAGCCTCATCTCAACTTCACATCATCAAATCTATGCATAAGAGCTTCATCATCCCACTACATATGCCACGAGCAGCTTTTCCAATTCAAGAGCCTTTCCCTTAGCTTTTGAATCACCTTCGATCTAAATCTAATCATCAATCATCTAGTTCATAACAATCAATCAAATCAAACATCAATCCAAGCAATCAAGCATTCTAAAATGATCTAAGTAGACAATTATAACAATAATGGCATTTTCGTAATTAAAGAGTTGAAAGTCCAATAAGCATGAAAACATGGATTATATCTCTACAAACTTGATGAATGAACTTGCATAGGTTAACATATGATAAAATGGATGTAACATCATCATGAACAATGGATCTATATGGATCTACACTTTGGATGAAGAAAATGCATGAAAATCTCTATTTTAACACCAAATCGAGCCAACAATCCGATATACTCCTTTGGATCCGTGTGAGAGATAATCACCACTCACCAAATCACCTAAACAACCTCAAATCAAAGCGCTTCAGATCTGGACAGCGAAGGATCAAGCTTGATCTATCACGAATCCGCTTCAAACGATGAAATCTCTCTTGAAAAGATGAAGATCTTCAATCTAAGCTTTTGAATCTTCAATCTTGATCTTCGATTTGGATGGATGGAAGCACTAGATTAGAGTGGAGAAAAGAAGTGAAGAAGTGTAGAAGTTGAGCTCTCAAAATGGCAGCACTTCGTCGCTTCAAAATCCGGATCCCAAAAAGTGAGAACAACCCCTCCTATTTATAGCTGAAAATTCCTTAAGTCGAAATTTGGCTATCTCCTTAAGTCGCTTCCGACTTACGACCTAGGAACTTGCCGACCTAAAACCCACTGACCTAAGCCTAACGACCTACAACAACGCGCATCTGCGACTTATCACTTGACGACCTAAAGCAATGCGCTTTCCTTCGACCTACGACTTAGCAACTGGTACGACTCATCAGACAACATGAGTATACGACTCAACAGCTTACTGGAATACGACTCATCGAACAAACACTTAACTCGGCAACGACTTATGAATGCGTGACCTAACATATGACTCGGTCGCGACTTAACCCCTTAGGTCGCCTACGACCTAACCAAAGCCAACAACTAGCCTTCCTTAAGTCGTCTAACGACCTAACTCCAAGCTCTGGGTCAACACTCCCACCTCCTAAGTCGTCCAGGTCTTAAGTCGACCACTACCTTAACTCGTCAGCCGACTTAACACTTAACTCAAAACCTTAAGTCATCTATAATAACATAAGTCGGTCACTTCCTTAAGTTGTCTATCCCTTAACTCGGCAACGACTTACAACCTACGACTTAACACTTGCCGAGTTAACTTCAACCTACTAACCTAGCCCAGCTACGACTTATCTCCTTAGGTCGTCGCCGACTCACCCCTTTGAGTCCTTAACTCGCCCAGACTCATCACTAACTCGTCCAGAACTCCTATCTCCTAAGTCGTATACGACTCACGACTTATGCTAAGTCGTGAACGACTTAGGACTTAGGCAAAATTTGCCTAAAATCTGAAATGGCCCAAAACGCTAAAACTCCAGATTTGACGAACTTTTCGATCCGTAAAAATACGGGTCGTTACAAAGAACCACCTCTCCAGCACTCGGATTTGCGGCATGTGAATACCGAGGATGTATTAGTGTCGATCTTCAAGGATCAAAGAAATGGGTCTTTACATAAAACCCTTAGGATGACATATAGTTGATGATATTCATAGAATCATAAACTGTAAGTAGATTTGAATCTAATCTTTTTCTCTCTTTATTTTTTTCTTCCTCTTTAAGCTATTAATAATAAATAATTTAGTCAATTAAAAATTAATAGTTTACATTTAAAACGTGTATTACAGATTTTTTTGTCGATTATACAATTATGAGAATGAAGAGATAGCTAATGCTAAGATTGAAAGTATTGATAGTGTTAAGGGTGTGACTTAGGGAAATTATGTAGTTTATTATATAACTTAATTCTTGTATAAGAATATTGTCCAAAATAGAGTATGCTTCTGGTTTGTTTTTTTTATTATAGGTGTTGTTATATTTTGATTTAAGTAATGAACTAAATACATTAAACATAATAAGTAGAATATCCTTAGGAAAAGTATTTAATTAATTGTAGTTACGAACATGTTCCTAACCATGATTTTTGAACTGAACATTCAAAATACTTATCATTAAATTTTCTAGTCAAGATATATTGAGAAAAGGATATCGATACATCTATAGAAATTAGTATATGTAATGCTCTCTATACGATAGACGGTAAATTACTCATGACCACTGCGGACACCAAGAGATTACATATAAGTGGTTGTTTGGAACAATCGTAGAACGATTCCATGAGAGTCTTATATAGGTTAAAACAACTAAGTCGAAATAGTAGATCCCATGTAATATGTGCAGTAATCTTTGAAACTGAGAGTACTAATGATCTTAAGTATCTAAACTATACTTTGATTATGGTTAACCAAATGACATCATGATCATGTTACGACCATAGTTGGATACACGTTGAACTACTTGAACTGCAACATAATTCAATGGAGGTTGGTCTCCCTCTTTGTGGAAGGTTAATACTGGTCATCGACTTAAAGTTAATTTTTTGGCTAGAGTGATATGGTTCATCGATAAATGCCATCGGATTGAATCAAGGTCTTTTAAAGTGATACTCTACAATTACTACAGATATTATTAGAGTTTTTGACTATTAACCAAACTCTAGGTATCTTAATTATATGGTGACGATGAAAAGAAAACATGTGAAATATCATTACAAAGGTGTAGCTTGATAAAAATAGAAATTGGATTTTACCTAGACGACCTTTAAGTAATTGAACTCTTGTCTGATACTGTACTTCAGCAAAGTCTGTACATGCTTTAATATTTAATTGTTTAAATATTAGTAAGGAACGAATTCACATTAGGGAGTTAAAACAACAGTGTTGTTGGTTATGCTCTGGATTCAAATTGTGTAAGTTAATTCATAAATGTTATAAATCAAAAATATAAATTAATACAAATGTTGTGTTAAATTTTTATAGCATTTAATTATTTATTTAAGGCCTTAAAATTAATTAAAATAATATATAATTGCTATGTTTAATTTAATTTAATATTAGGGATTAGATAATTAATTAATATGTAATGTGTTAATTGGGCCAAACATCATGGAGAGTCTATGAAGGAGAACAAAGCAAGGAGCGAAAGTGTAACGACCCGTAAATTTCAACTGTTTTAATAACGTAATTAGTTGAAATTTTGTGAAATTTTAAACGATAAAATTTTTAAATAAAAATTTAATATTTGGAATACGTCTAGTTAAACATAGCAACTGGTAAATTTTCGTCCGAAAATATGGAAGTTTATTTCGCGCGTAAATTCACTTCAATTTAATCAGTTAAAAAGCGATGAAAATAAAATGTTTCTGAAACCTAAATATTTTTACATAGAAAAATTCTAAACCATCTTCTGAGCAAAATGTCAGTTTATCGCTTTTCCAAATTCGGACATCTTTGGCTCCGTCGATCTTATTTTTCAGCGTTTTTCTTGCATTTTCCGTCAGTAGAAAAATCGAATTTTTATAACTCAATCATACCACTGATATCTATATGTCGGTTAGATCATCTCGTCGTGCTGATTCACATAGTATATTCGTTTCCGTATTTCGATGATCGTTACTCGGCGAAAACTATAAAACAAATAGCTGTATCGGTTACGAGATTTCAATTTTTGATTTCTGGGCTAAACCCAACGACCACTGTTATTTATTTTTTCAGAAAATGAATGTCTTTGCTGTAACCATTCACCGTATAATTCCAATGGTCAAGTAATAAATATTATTCCTTGGATTCATCGCCAACTTTCCATATTCTCCGGGTTTAAAATTTATTGGTCCATTTTCCGTTCGTTCCTTTACTGTTCTTGAAATAAAAAGAAACATTTGCTACAGCTTCATCTCCCTTTTATCTTCCTTTCTTCTCCTTGCGTTCTACCTTTCTAAAAATATATTAATAAATAAAATAAAAGCAAACAAAGGAGTATGTTGCCTGTAGCTCCTAAAAAACCTTATCTTCCTCCTCGTGAAATCATCTCCTTTGTGCTTTCTCTGCGGCAACTCCAATCCTCATCCGAAGCAAATCCATGTTCACCCATCCACCTTCCTTGCCACCTCGTCCACAAGTGCCGACCACCCTTCACCTCGTTCCTCCTCCGATCCACGCCTTTCCCAACCCACGCAAACCCCAGCCAAAGTTTCGACCTCACCACCCCGCAAGCGAACCCATGGCCGCGCAACTACCTTAGTGCCTTGCTCCGCCTTATTGTCCAGATCTCCACGTCGACCACCATCAATCCCTCCTTCTTGAGTGCGTCCGGCCCTTCTTGCATATATATACACGCAACTATACAGGTTTGCATGCCTAGTTTCTTTCTTCATACTATACTTCGCATGTCTGTTATATATTTTGAATATATTGTGAAGTCTGCATAGGTGTTTAGCCTATGTATATATTACATAAGTTATAGTTTAGAATACATGTTGTTGTAAATATAGTTTATAAAGTATTATACTAAATTGTGTTGCTGTTTGTGAAAAAAAAAGAGAACGTATGTATATAGAATGAGTTATATGCTGAAATCTTCTCACGGTACCATGTTAAGTTATAGAAGTGTAACATGTTCAAGCATGCATATGGTGTATGTTAGTTATGTATAAGTTAAATATATAGTTTATATAAGTTGAATATGACAGGGCTTTGTATATATGTTAATTTATTTTATATATGATCTACGTTAGTTAGTGTATATTTATATTAACAAGTAAGTTATATTAATCTTGTTTTAAGCATCGATTTTTAAAGATGTACTATTTGCATAGGTTGTATTGAACTTTAATTCCAGGCGAATATAAGATCTGCATTTTTAAATTATATATATTTGCAAGCTTCAGCAACTAAAAACTTTCATTGTATACGTATGTTTATATAAGTTTACAGTTAGTTCTAATAGTGTACAGTTTGTAATAATATGTTTTATATTATATGTATTTGTATTTTTAAATAACAGTCTACTGAGCTTGAATAGGCAGTTGCATTTCATAGCAGGTGTGTTATTTTGCGAAGCAAGTGATGTCGTTTATATAAGTATTGAGTTTAAAATGTATAAGTATATTTTGATTTTAATACTGGGTTTAAGGAAATTAATATAATTTATACATCTAGTTTAAAACTTTATGTTAGGCTAAATTGATTTGATCCCATCGTTTACTATTATCAGATCTGGTCGTCTAATTCGTGCCTATCAACCATGATCGTTGAATTTGTGCCGATCTTGCTTTGCTTGGATTCGCAATTCAATTTCAGTGTCCGTATCCGTGTGCGAATTCGTGTCATCCTCTGTATTCTCTAGCCTCGAAAGGTGAGCACTCACTCACGATTAACGTTCTTTTATTTATTAAATTTGATTTCAATTGAAACGACAATTGAAATATGCTGCTGTTAGTTAATTACACTGTTATATATGTTATTGCCTATATCAGTTCACCTGTGACATTTGACACCATTATCTGTTAATTATTTATGCGATGATAATACAGTTTGGCTGATAATTGATTTATTATTGATGTTTATATTGGATGTTAAATTGTTAGTGTTAAATGGTAAATAGTATGCAAAATTGAAATGGATATAGGATAGTTAACGATTTTAAAACTGAATTATATGTTAAATTTGATTAGTTGAATATGACCCCCTTTTAATTGTTAAATTAATTGACATGTAGAATAGTGATAATTACACTTTGAACCATCGTCTTATATTGGATTAATTGTTGTAGTGTAAAAAAAATTGAAATTGAATGACAAGTGAAAAACCGTAATGTAATAATCTTTAATCTACATGAAATGATAGTGTAGATTCTAGAAATAAGTATATTAATTCGCACAAACAACAATGCGAATTAATACGGTTATTTCGAGATTATTTGAATTGATTATTGGATTGATATTGATTGTTGTTATTGCTTGTTTATTTACTTTGACACCATCCCAGTTATCACACTGCAAGTTCCCTTTGATATGCTTTGATTTTGAATTGAATTGGAATCGGGTTGAAATGATAAATACCCAAATTGAACTTTGACCTAGGATAGAAAATTAAATAAAACCCGATTGGTCAATAATTTGATTTAAAAAATAAAATGAAGATTTTATTTGAATAAATAATATGGTTTTGAAATGAAGTTGAAATTTGAAATTTTAATGAAAGAAAAATGTTAATATTTAATAATCTGAAACAAAATATTAACGATGTAATTGATGAAAGAATGTTGTTTAATTTGAGAAACGATTGAATTAAGTTTGAAATAATTTAATAATTAAGTTTGAAATTATAATTAAGTTTGAAATTATTAAACTTTGAAATTATTTAATAATTAAGTTTTGAATTATTTAATAATTAAATAAGATTGAATTATTTAATGATTAAATTGAATTGGATTCTTTAATAAGAGAAATTGAACTTTTGAATAAGAGAATACTTCGTAAATAATTGAAATTGGGTTTTCTTTATTAATTAAGTTTTGGAAAATTATTTAAGTAAGTAAATAAGTGAATTTTAAATTTCTTTAACAAGAAATAAAATATGATTTATTGAAATTAATGTAAGACTTGAAATTTAAAGAATTTGATTTGATGAATTTAATTTAATTTAATTCAAATTTGTAAGTTTTGATATATTGAAACTAAATTTAAATAATAGATTTAATGAATTGGAAATTTAATAGAAATTGTTTTGACTGGCAAATTAACTTAATAAATATTGAATGAAATCGATAAATGAATTTGAAATTGATTTGAATGTTAAAGTATATTAATTCAATGATTTGGAAGGAAACTTATTTGCGAACTTGAATCAATATTTGAATTGTTTTAAATAGAAATTGAAATTGAATTATAAGCTTTTGAAATGGTAAATTGAAGTTTTGAAACGTAAATTTTGGAAATTGGTTTTTGAAAGACAAATGAAATGTTGGTTTACGAATTGAAATTGAAATGGAAATTGATTTGGTTTTTGAAATATATAAACGACCAATCGGTGTAATAATTACGGAAGTTATTAAAGAGACCGGAATCGGTTATGGATATACTGTAACAACCCGCATATTTATCGATTTTACATTTAAATATTTTATTTAAATATTTCATCGTTCGTCGGATTTTGGTCCGAAAAGCTACTTTTTGCAAACAGTCGAATTGGGACTCGAGACCACTTCCATTGAGTTCAAAATGCCGTTTGCGACCTTTTTGAGTATAAACTTTGATATGTTTGGAGCTAGTCAAAAATTTGACCATTTGCACTTTGGGTTTGGTTTTGGGTTGAGCCCACTAGCCAACTTAACCCCCAAATCTGAACCACTCCTCTCCATTCTCCCTCACTTCCTCCTCATTTCAGTTCTTGAGCAACAATGGTGAGTGGAATGGGAAATTAGAATTCCCAAGCCCTAGTTTCCATTTGCAAATCAAGTTCTAGCTCCAAATTCAAAGAGAACCCATTGGTAAGCTTCATCTTCTTCTTCTCCAACTCTTTCTCCTTTCAATTTCAGAATTTCCTAAACCTAACTTAGGAAATATTTCTCTTTTAAAGCTTGTTGAGTTGGAATTGAAGAGTAATTGCTCTTGCCATTGCTTCAAAGCTTCTTCTTCATTTGTTTGGGTTCAAAGGTGAGATTTTTATCTCACATCTAAGTCAATAATTATCTTCGATTGTTAGGTATGAATTCCTAACACTTATCCTTGTGCAATTCTTTAGTCGTTGTTGCTCGACCGATCGTTATCGATGTCGTTTGGCCATTTTTTTGGCCTAGGTTCAGGGAATGCCCTGAATAACAGTTTCAGCCGTCTGAACGTATGGTTCAGACGTCTGAATGGAATACTGGGAATTTTCTTCTCCCAGCATTCAGACGTCTGAATCAAAATTTCAGACGTCTGAATTGGTTCGTTTTGGACCAGAAAAGAAATAGGCTAAAAAGTGCCTATTTCAGACGTCTGAAGTCTAGGATTCAGACGTCTGAATTCTGTTCTGGAAAATAGTTTATTTTCCAGATTCAGACGTCTGAATTCTTGATCTCAGACGTCTGAATCTGCTGTGTTTTGTCTAGTTGTTTTTTTAGCTTGAATATCCAACTCTAATCAAATCGGGTTGATTCCCTTTTTGTTGTTATCATTTATTATCGGCCACTTTGTTAAGTCGCCCGCCTTTTTAAACTTAGGTCGCTTGTCTTCACTAAGTCGTACCGTTTTGACGGGGCGCTGCCCCGCACCCCGCCGTGGGCGCTGCCCCCTGGACCCCCGCGACCTGACCGGGCAGGTCGAACCCCGTATAACTCTGCGTAGGCAATCTTATCTGAAAGCCATTTAATTGAACTTCTTACTTTGATGGTTTTGAGAATTGATTTCTTTGAACTTTACTCACGTCTTCGACGTGAATTTTTATGATTGATTGTTTCTACAATCACTTCTATGATTTGTCACTTCAAAATATAAAGGTTTTCTATACTAGTATTAAATATCAAAACTCTTTCATTAAAACGATTTCAACTCTATTTTCAATATCAAAGCTCGTTTCTTAAAACCGTTTTCCAATCTATTAGTATATACAAACCTTTACCTCATTCGTATGAGAAAATCTAATTAAACGGCTTAGCAAAACAAGTGGTATGAAACGCTTGCGTTTACTTCGTCGGTTAATTTATGGACTTGTTCGATTGAAACTCTTGTGACAGTTTTCTAGTGCAGATCTACAATTTGTTCGTAAATATTTGAGTTAAGCAAGTGGTTATGGGACATGAAGCTAAACTCTTATATTTACTAGCTTAGTGTAATCGACACTTCCTTATGATCATGATGATCATTCTTGTGATTTAGACTAGCGATTGAGCGATGTCTCTTTGTCCATGTGAAGGACTGTACTTCATTTTATTGAGCTTCGACTCAATCAGGAGGAGCTTCGGCTCAAAGTCCGCAATGGGGGACTATACCCAGTCAGGAGGAGCTTCGGCTCAATCAGGAGGAGCTTCGGCTCAAAGTCCGCAATGGGGGACTATACCCAGTCAGGAGGAGCTTCGGCTCATCAGGAGGAGCTTCGGCTCAAAGTCCGCAATGGGGGACTATACCCAGTCAGGAGGAGCTTCGGCTCAATCAGGAGGAGCTTCGGCTCAAAGTCCGCAATGGGGGACTATACCCAGTCAGGAGGAGCTTCGGCTCATCAGGAGGAGCTTCGGCTCAAAGTCCGCAATGGGGGACTATACCCAGTCAGGAGGAGCTTCGGCTCAATCAGGAGGAGCTTCGGCTCAAAGTCCGCAATGGGGGACTATACCCAGTCAGGAGGAGCTCCGGCTCATTTTTATAGGATTGTCCATCCTCTTTTATTGTGATTTCTGGATTTCTAATTGATGATTTCTGGAATTTATATTTCACCAGCTTTTACGATTGACATTGATGAGTATGTCATTTATTGTGGCTTGGTGAATTAAATTAAGAATATGACATTCTTTTCCCTGTTTTGAAATTATTGAGATATTGTATGACTTTTGTGGGATTTCTAATGTATACTTTTCATAGTATGACACCTTTTTGTTATCATACGTTCTATTATCATATCTCTTATTCTATCTCATTTTATCTGATAATTATAGCTAGACTGATCCGTTTATTATTTTCTTAAATAATACTCGGGTCAGACCGAGATGTTACAGGTGCTTCTGCTTGACTTCCTCCCGGGATTTGCTACTCTGACTTTTGACACTACTTAGATTAGTAGTTTTTGGTTGTACGCATTTGAGATATAGACTCTATATGGTGTACTTATTCTTTTGTATAGCACATGTTGCTATTCTTTTGTATTATCGTGGATCTTACTTGACCACTACTCTGATGTACACTTTCATGTGTTGTATATTTATTCATATCTATTTCCGCCTCTGTGATATGAATTGTCTGTGACTGATTTATGTTACGTTTATTTCTATATTTGTTTCCGAAGATTATATATAGCCACCGTGTGATAGCTTTGTGTTTGTATCGGTATGTCGGATTTCCTCCTTAAATGAAGTTCATGTTATACTATCTGACATATCGGTGCTCGCACAAAGAAGTTACATGGATGGTCGCTCCTCAACAGCCTTATTCTCCGTGCTAATTGACAGCACTACACCGTAGTGTTCTTGATTAGCGTGGGTATAGAGGTGGGGCGTCACATATACTCTCTATCTAAACCGAAACCACTTCAATAACTATACGCGGAGTGATGATCCAGAATGAAGTGGTTGGAATGATGTACGCGATGATTGAAGAAAGTGAATGATAATGGATAGCCTTGACACTTGTGTCAAATTGGAAATGACTAAAACAGGAGTCGTGCCGGGCCAATGGAGGATTAGCTACCTCAAGTGGACACACTTCTTCGAACTACTTATACTTATTGTCGATTGGTGCACCCTTGATTTTAGGAGTGTTGTTTCACGGTGTTGCGGGCGCTGCGGCGTTGCGTTCTCACCAGTCCGGATCAGGCGAACGGTAGTATCACTACCTTGGGTATTGCCTCATGTTCCTTGTCATATTTGTATTCCATTTATACGCGACCACTACGATTTTGATTTGTACCTTTAGTATATGGATTGCCCTCTGGTGACTTCCGGTTTTGGGGAAACTACGGTCTTGTATATGCTTTTGGGAATAAAAATGTGTTAAGGGTGGAATGGGCCATGACTTAACACTATTTTGATATCTTATTATTACTGATAGACATTATCTACTTATCGTACACTACTACATAGTAGATAGTTTAACGGATCCTTAAAGGATGGTTATTCCAAACATCCTTTGAGTTACTTGTATTTCAATTGCTATTTCACTTGAGTTGGATTTATTAATATAAGAATGTTAATCCTGACTCGAGTGTCTTGTGTTTTTGCTTTACGCTCGGGTCAGACTGAGTGATACAGTATTCGAGACTCACCTTTGGAGTTGGAGCTTTGCTTGAAGATGCAGCCATCTATTCTGCTTTCAGCATTCGATGATTCCAGTGATGTATTCTGATTTGTATCTGATGTATCGTATTACTCTTCCGTTGTATCTGTTTTAACTCTGATGTAACTCATATATTTATATAGTAGCTTCATGAACTACTATCTCTTTTATTTCCGCTGCACTTATTACTCTGTGACTGTGATCTGTGATTATTCATTTATTTACTGTATATGTTCAGTTTTGCCAAATTTAAATTGACAACGCGGTATTTTGAGCAATTCAACTCCTGCATGAGTGTCTACTTATACACTTATAATGGATGCGAATGGTCCAAAATTCTGGGTCGTTACAGTTGGTATCAGAGCTTTGGTAGCTCTAGGCAAAACTTAGCATATAGGGTAAATGTATTTACAGAATCACTCTCATTCGAGTTTCAATCTCTTCCTTTGACTCAATCCCTTTGAATTTTGGAATGTTCCCTACGGTTCTAAAAATTTCATTCGTGTCCCTCACTAATCGTCTTCTTTCAATTCTGGAGCACCCCATAACTCCATTTTGAATGATATTTATAATAGATCGGCGGTCTCGCCAATCTTCGAATGATTTGTAAAGGGGTGAAACTCCTTTACAATAGGCATTGATTTACCGGAGATTTCTATATCCTCGGTTTACGATGCTATCTATCTCCTGCTATACCTGAATTCTATTTCTTGAGATCGAATGTAGATTTACCTCGGAATTCCATGTCGATCTTATTCTTGAAGTCACGGTCGACCCGGTTATGGTTGCCCGCGATTTATATAAGATTATCTATTTCCTTATTCGGTTAAATAATCATCTTATCTTTCGTTCCAACTTATTCTCAAATCAAAATTTTCTTTGATTGAATTAATCAAATTTGAAACCCTATCCTTATTTTGAAAATTCATTCCTGTATCGTCGAGCAAAGAAATGTATTTGTAAATTAATATTTAAATGTTTTAAAATATATTGTGTTGTTTGAGTTGTTGATGTTGATTTGTGTTTCCGATCGATTCGTCTGATCAACGCTATCGATAGGATTTCCAAAACACTTGAGCAGAGCAAACTGACACAATATCGTTTTCAAATTTGGTAAATAAAATTAAGTTTTGTATGATTATATTATGAAATTAAATTGTTAATGAATCTGTTGTCAAAAATGATAATATTTAATTATCATTTATTGTTCTAAATGAATTTATAAATATGGTTTATAAATTGATTTGGAATTTGAAATGAATTTAATTCAGAAATTGAGAATTTAGTTTCCGGTGATTTCGAACTTCTGTATATATTATTGGAAGTATTTTTTTTTTGAATAGAAATCGTTCTAAAGAATTTTAAAATGTTGAAATTAGTGCTCTTCTCTTTATCCCTGGAAAATAATTTCGGTGATGGCGGCCGCATCATCGACGTTCATTTTCGAGTTTCGAAGTGGAGATACTATTCTGTAGCTTTGCTACGGTTTGTTTTGAAAAATATTTTGATTTGAATTTCTTCAGTATAATCTGATTTATATATATATATAAGTATCTTATTTTAAAATTTAATTTGATTTGATATAAATATTATATATATATATATATCTCTAAATTGTTTAAAGTTAATCGGAAATCTAATTCTTAAATTTTGTTAAGGTATGATTTTAATTATAAATAAAACCAAATTTGGAATAAATATTTAAACTTGAATAATTGAATTGGGAAAATTTTATTTGTATATTGTTCAACTGCATTCTAATACAACTTACCAAAAGCATTCAGAAGTTGAATATGTAATTGGATAATATATAATATAAATTGAATTTATAAACAAAATTTGAGTGCTTATAATAAATGCTATACACTAAATTTTGATTATAAAGATGTTAATAGAGTTAGATAGGATAATAAGTAAACTCAGTTAATAATGAAATAAATTTGTTTTGAAAGAATTAATAAATCTATTTTGAAAGAATTAATAAATTTGATTTGGAAGAATTAATAAATTGAAATTTGATCAACTTATGAAATACCTTGAATTTAAAGAAATTAGTAAATATAAATTAATTTAAATCGAAACTTTTATGGTTTAAATTAATTTATATGGTTTAAATATATGTGATTAGATATGTTAAGTGGAATAAATTTAACAGTAATTTGGAATAAAGAAGAATTTAAATTGTTGAAAGAAAATATGATTATAATAAAAGACTATTCAAATTTATGGTTTTAGAAATTGTAAATTTAAGATAATTGGATAATAAGATAATGAATTTAGAAATAGTTGGGATTTATTTAGTGAAATCAAATGGATTAAATCAATTATTAAATATCAATTAAATTGAATTTGAATTTATATGGTTTAATTTAATTGTTATTTTGTATTTCAAATCTGTTTTTCTTTCTGGTTGTTTCTATTCTCCTACCTCGTTCCTTTTCGGGGACGAAAAGTTTTGAGTGGGGGATAGTGTAACGACCTGTAAATTTCAACTATTTTAATAACGTAATTAGTTGAAATTTTGTGAAATTTTAAACGATAAAATTTTGAAATAAAAATTTAATATTTGGAATACGTCTAGTTAAACATAGCAACTGGTAAATTTTCGTCCGAAAATATGAAAGTTTATTTCGCGCGTAAATTCACTTCAATTTAATCAGTTAAAAAGCGATGAAAATAAAATGTTTCTGAAACCTAAATATTTTTACATAGAAAAATTCTAAACCATCTTCTGAGCAAAATGTCAGTTTATCGCTTTTCCAAATTCGGACATCTTTGGCTCCGTCGATCTTATTTTTCAGCGTTTTTCTTGCATTTTCCGTCAGTAGAAAAATCGAATTTTTATAACTCAATCATACCACTGATATCTATATGTCGGTTAGATCATCTCGTCGTGCTGATTCGCATAGTATATTCGTTTCCGTATTTCGGTGATCATTACTCGGCGAAAACTATAAAACAAATAGTTGTATCGGTTACGAGATTTCAATTTTTGATTTCTGGGCTAAACCCAACGGCCACTGTTATTTATTTTTTCAGAAAATGAATGTCTTTGCTGTAACCATTCACCGTATAATTCCAATGGTCAAGTAATAAATATTATTCCTTGGATTCATCGCCAACTTTCCATATTCTCCGGGTTTAAAATTTATTGGTCCATTTTCCGTTCGTTCCTTTACTGTTCTTGAAATAAAAAGAAACATTTGCTACAGCTTCATCTCCCTTTTATCTTCCTTTCTTCTCCTTGCGTTCTACCTTTCTAAAAATATATTAATAAATAAAATAAAAGCAAACAAAGGAGTATGTTGCCTGTAGCTCCTAAAAAACCTTATCTTCCTCCTCGTGAAATCATCTCCTTTGTGCTTTCTCTGCGGCAACTCCAATCCTCATCCGAAGCAAATCCATGTTCACCCATCCACCTTCCTTGCCACCTCGTCCACAAGTGCCGACCACCCTTCACCTCGTTCCTCCTTCGATCCACGCCTTTCCCAACCCACGCAAACCCCAGCCAAAGTTTCGACCTCACCACCCCGCAAGCGAACCCATGGCCGCGCAACTACCTTAGTGCCTTGCTCCGCCTTATTGTCCAGATCTCCACGTCGACCACCATCAATCCCTCCTTCTTGAGTGCGTCCGGCCCCTCTTGCATATATATACACGCAACTATACAGGTTTGCATGCCTAGTTTCTTTCTTCATACTATACTTCGCATGTCTGTTATATATTTTGAATATATTGTGAAGTCTGCATAGGTGTTTAGCCTATGTATATATTACATAAGTTATAGTTTAGAATACATGTTGTTGTAAATATAGTTTATAAAGTATTATACTAAATTGTGTTGCTGTTTGTGAAAAAAAAAGAGAACGTATGTATATAGAATGAGTTATATGCTGAAATCTTCTCACGGTACCATGTTAAGTTATAGAAGTGTAACATGTTCAAGCATGCATAGGGTGTATGTTAGTTATGTATAAGTTAAATATATAGTTTATATAAGTTGAATATGACAGGGCTTTGTATATATGTTAATTTATTTTATATATGATCTACGTTAGTTAGTGTATATTTATATTAACAAGTAAGTTATATTAATCTTGTTTTAAGCATCGATTTTTAAAGATGTACTATTTGCATAGGTTGTATTGAACTTTAATTCCAGGCGAATATAAGATCTGCATTTTTAAATTATATATATTTGCAAGCTTCAGCAACTAAAAACTTTCATTGTATACGTATGTTTATATAAGTTTACAGTTAGTTCTAATAGTGTACAGTTTGTAATAATATGTTTTATATTATATGTATTTGTATTTTTAAATAACAGTCTACTGAGCTTGAATAGGCAGTTGCATTTCATAGCAGGTGTGTTATTTTGCGAAGCAAGTGATGTCGTTTATATAAGTATTGAGTTTAAAATGTATACGTATATTTTGATTTTAATACTGGGTTTAAGGAAATTAATATAATTTATACATCTAGTTTAAAACTTTATGTTAGGCTAAATTGATTTGATCCCATCGTTTACTATTATCAGATCTGGTCGTCTAATTCGTGCCTATCAACCATGATCGTTGAATTTGTGCCGATCTTGCTTTGCTTGGATTCGCAATTCAATTTCAGTGTCCGTATCCGTGTGCGAATTCGTGTCATCCTCTGTATTCTCTAGCCTCGAAAGGTGAGCACTCACTCACGATTAACGTTCTTTTATTTATTAAATTTGATTTCAATTGAAACGACAATTGAAATATGCTGCTGTTAGTTAATTACACTGTTATATATGTTATTGCCTATATCAGTTCACCTGTGACATTTGACACCATTATCTGTTAATTATTTATGCGATGATAATACAGTTTGGCTGATAATTGATTTATTATTGATGTTTATATTGGATGTTAAATTGTTAGTGTTAAATGGTAAATAGTATGCAAAATTGAAATGGATATAGGATAGTTAACGATTTTAAAACTGAATTATATGTTAAATTTGATTAGTTGAATATGACCCCCTTTTAATTGTTAAATTAATTGACATGTAGAATAGTGATAATTACACTTTGAACCATCGTCTTATATTGGATTAATTGTTGTAGTGTAAAAAAAATTGAAATTGAATGACAAGTGAAAAACCGTAATGTAATAATCTTTAATCTACATGAAATGATAGTGTAGATTCTAGAAATAAGTATATTAATTCGCACAAACAACAATGCGAATTAATACGGTTATTTCGGGATTATTTGAATTGATTATTGGATTGATATTGATTGTTGTTATTGCTTGTTTATTTACTTTGACACCATCCCAGTTATCACACTGCAAGTTCCCTTTGATATGCTTTGATTTTGAATAGAATTGGAATCGGGTTGAAATGATAAATACCCAAATTGAGCTTTGACCTAGGATAGAAAATTAAATAAAACCCGATTGGTCAATAATTTGATTTAAAAAATAAAATGAAGATTTTATTTGAATAAATAATATGGTTTTGAAATGAAGTTGAAATTTGAAATTTTAATGAAAGAAAAATGTTAATATTTAATAATCTGAAACAAAATATTAACGATGTAATTGATGAAAGAATGTTGTTTAATTTGAGAAATGATTGAATTAAGTTTGAAATGATTTAATAATTAAGTTTGAAATTATAATTAAGTTTGAAATTATTAAACTGTGAAATTATTTAATAATTAAATTTTGAATTATTTAATAATTAAATAAGATTGAATTATTTAATGATTAAATTGAATTGGATTCTCTAATAAGAGAAATTGAACTTTTGAATAAGAGAATACTTCGTAAATAATTGAAATTGGGTTTTCTTTATTAATTAAGTTTTGGAAAATTATTTAAGTAAGTAAATAAGTGAATTTTAAATTTCTTTAACAAGAAATAAAATATGATTTATTGAAATTAATGTAAGACTTGAAATTTAAAGAATTTGATTTGATGAATTTAATTTAATTTAATTCAAATTTGTAAGTTTTGATATATTGAAGTTAAATTTAAATAATAGATTTAATGAATTGGAAATTTAATAGAAATTGTTTTGACTGGCAAATTAACTTAATAAATATTGAATGAAATCGATAAATGAATTTGAAATTGATTTGAATGTTAAAGTATATTAATTCAATGATTTGGAAGGAAACTTATTTGCGAACTTGAATCAATATTTGAATTGTTTTAAATAGAAATTGAAATTGAATTATAAGCTTTTGAAATGGTAAATTGAAGTTTTGAAACGTAAATTTTGGAAATTGGTTTTTGAAAGACAAATGAAATGTTGGTTTACGAATTGAAATTGAAATGGAAATTGATTTGGTTTTTGAAATATATAAACGACCAATCGGTGTAATAATTACGGAAGTTATTAAAGAGACCGGAATCGGTTATGGATATACTCTCTATCTAAACCGAAACCACTTCAATAACTATACGCGGAGTGATGATCCAGAATGAAGTGGTTGGAATGATGTACGCGATGACTGAAGAAAGTGAACGATAATGGATAGCCTTGACACTTGTGTCAAATTGGAAATGACTAAAACAGGAGCCGTGCCGGGCCAATGAAGGATTAGCTACCTCAAGTGGACACACTTCTTCGAACTACTTATACTTGTTGTCGATTGGTGCACCCTTGATTTTGGGAGTGTTGTTTCACGGTGTTGCGGGCGCTACGGCGTTGCGTTCTCACCAGTCCGGATCAGGCGAACGGTAGTATCACTACCTGGGGTATTGACTCATGTGCCTTGTCATACTTGTATTCCATTTATACGCGACCACTACGATTTTAATTTGTACCTTTAGTATATGGATTGCCCTGTGGTGACTTCCGGTTTTGGGGAAACTACGGTCTTGTATATGCTTTTGGGAATAAAAATGTGTTAAGGGTGGAATGGGCCATGACTTAACACTATTTTGATATCTTATTATTACTGATAGACATTATCTACTTATCGTACACTACTACATAGTAGATAGTTTAACGGATCCTTAAAGGATGGTTATTCCAAACATCCTTTGAGTTACTTGTATTTCAATTGCTATTTCACTTGAGTTGGATTTATTAATATAAGATTGTTAATCCTGACTCGAGTGTCTTGTGTTTTTGCTTTACGCTCGGGTCAGACTGAGTGATACAGTATTCGAGACTCACCTTTGGAGTTGGAGCTTTGCTTGAAGATCCAGCCATCTATTCTGCTTTCAACATTCGATGATTCCAGTGATGTATTCTGATTTGTATCTGATGTATCGTATTACTCTTCCGTTGTATCTGTTTTAACTCTGATGTAACTCATATATTTATATAGTAGCTTCATGAACTACTATCTCTTTTATTTCCGCTGCACTTATTACTCTGTGACTGTGATCTGTGATTATTAATTTATTTACTGTATATGTTCAGTTTTGCCAAATTTAAATTAACAACGCGGTATTTTGAGCAATTCAACTCCGGCATGAGTATCTACCTATACACTTAAAATGGATGCGAATGGTCCAAAATATCGGGTCGTTACAGAAAGGGTTTGAACAGGGTCTTTTAATCTAGATTAGATTTAGATTTAAAAGGGAGGAAAAAGTGGAGATGTATTATATTTCAGGTGGCTATAAATAGCCATATCTTCTTGCATTCAAAACCCATAAATCTAATACAACCCTAACCTCGATAAAAAAACTAGTTGGTGTCTTGAAGTTGGGATTTACACACCAAGCTAGAAGGATAGTGCAATTGTAGTTTGAGGAGGAAGAGCTAACATAACAATGTGTCGATAAGCGGTAGATTTGAGATAATTTATATTTCAAATATTATATATATATATATATTCAATTTTATTTTTGATAAAAAGGTCAAAAATAGACAAACAATTATACATATGTATATAAACACACACATACATAAACATTTATGCATATATATATTTCAAAAAATTCTTTTTGACCATTATAAATGTATATATTATTTTAATTAATTATATACATATATAACATTTTGGTTGAAAGAATAAATTTTTTCATTCCAGTATTTTCTAAGAAAATTCTTTCGGTTTTAAAAAATATTATATATATATATATTAATATAGTTGAATTTATAAAATTTAAAATTTAAATTCCAAACTTTAAAATGTATCAGTTTGTGTAGAAAACATTTTTTTTCCATAAATGAACAATTGATTTTAATATTTATATGTACATTAGTATGACAGAAAATAAATAGTCACACGTGCACGCATACACACACACACACACACATATTCATGTATCTTTAAAACATACATAAATATATTAAGGAGATATTCTTCATATTGCATGCATATTTTGTGACCATAAATCATAATGATTTCACACACACTATGTTGTTATTCACATAAAAGTTTCAGGTTAGTTTATATCACTTATGATGTTTGCATTGTAGATGTGAATTTCAATTAAATAAAATATAACAAATTGAATTAAATTTGAATTAAAAATAATATTATATAATTAATTTTTGGTTATAGTATATAATTAAAGTATTAAAAGTAAATTAAATTAAATTCAAATAATAAACCCTTCATCTATTAATATTCACTAAATATGATTTGGTGTAAAAAAATAGTGATGTAAGCCCAAAATAAGATCTAGTGTAAGGAATTTTTTGGAATTTTCTCTTTTTACCCCACTTCAAATACACTTGATCCAATAACTAAAACATTCAAAAGCTACAAAATCGAACCTGAAATAGTGTAGACAAAAAATGAATACAAATGATACTTATATTTTTCTTGAAATTTCGGAGATCAAATAGAAAGAGAGGGTAGATAAACCGAAGAAATGGGATGGTTAAGAAGAGGAAGGCGAAAGGATCCTTCATTTGACATAGTTAGGCTTTTTGTTAGAAATTGGAACACTACAACAAAAGAGGCATATTACAACGGTGGAACACAATTGTATAAGATATATTACAATGGTGGAACCACAGTCGTATTTTAAGAAGTTGTAAAAGACTATCAATTTTTTACAACTGTGTTCTTTAGTTGCATATAACCGTTGTTGTTGGGCGCATTCTCACCCAGAAGACCTTGAGACCAAGGAGAGTGACTCATCCATCCAGGCTCGCCTAAACCCATCCGGTGTTCTCGTCCTCCAAGGCCCATTCGGCAGGAACCCGTTCGGCAGTCTTAGGCAAACACCGAACCAATCTCCTTCCATCCCACCGGACCAACTGCCACCGGTCCAATCTCCTTCCATCCCACCACCGATCCAACCTACTGCCACCGAACCAATATTCTTCCATCCCACCGGACCAACTGCCACCGGTCCAACATTCTTCCATCCCACCGGACCAACTGCCACCGGTCCAATATTCTTCCATCCCACCGGACCAACTGCCACTGGGCCAACCTACTTCCAAACAACTACCGGTCCACTCTACGCTCCAACCAAGCAATGCCGAACCAAGATATACCAGGCCAGGTCACATCAGCCCAGGCCCATCAGCGACTATACATATCCTGGACCCCTACCCCTAGCCTCACTCTATAAATAGAGGGGTAGGGGTACAGCAATGGGGACAAGTTTGAGAGCTCAAGCACGGAAGGAACTTTCAAACAACTTTCTTTTACTTGTATCAAAGCTTTGTACTTGTAATCAAAAGAAGAGAAGAGAAATAATATATAAAGTGGACGTAGGCACATTCTGGCTGAACCACTATAAATTTGTGTGTCTTTTTACAGTTTAGCCCCTGCTTTTCATATATTTGCATAAATCACTCAAATAACTAAGAACAACATAAGATCTACTAAATCATACAACTTTGAGGTGTTTGTCCATTTTTTGTGCAAACATTTTTGGTGCTTTCATTGAGAGCTAGAAGCTCGAAGCTTCAGCTTCATCTACTTAACAAGTCTTTTTACACATCGTCCGCCACTTGGAAAACATGCCTCCCAAACAGAGAAAAGATGTTAACAAAGGAAAAAACATCGCATCCAGCAGTCTTCCAGGTCCAGCTGTCACGAATCAAGTAAATCGTCCTCCTCCAGCAACGGTAACAAATGAAGGACAGGCTAACCCAACCACTCCTGCCACAGAACAGCCTGCAACAATTACTAGGGCAGATTTGGACAGAGTTGTTGTTGAAGTAACTAACCGCTTCACGTCCCAGCAGGAAGCCTTGGTGGACCATCTCATGTCACGCTTGAGGGACGCTGAAGAATCCAACCGCAACGCTGAATCATGGGGCGAGTCCCAGTCTGGAGGATCTCAGAGACAGCAAAGATCTTCCTTCTTCGAAGGAGCTAACGGCAGAAGTAGCCGTGGTAGGAGCCGAGACCGAGCACAGCCCGAAGTTAGGCCTGAGGAAACGTTTGGTACCGAACCCAACGGGGAAGGTACCGGGCGAAGGTCAACTGTAGCTGAGCCTGTCATGCTGCCTAACCACAGAAACACCAGTGAACGGGGCCGAGCTAGAGTTCAGCCCGAAGTTGGACCCGAGGAAGTGCTTAGATCAGAACCCGACAGGGGGAGATCAAGGCAAGGGCGAACTGTAGCTGACCCAAGCGTGCTCCCAGAAGATCAAAGGCAGCCACTGGAAAATATGAGGAATGATAGACGATACCATCCCTACAGGTCGTCTGGACGGAATCAATCCCACAGAACAGAACCAAACTCATTTCTATCTGCTCCAAGTTCTGATGAAAGGACGGCATGCTTATTCAGAGAGTGTGTCCAACGGGAGCAAAGAGATCGAGGGATAGGCGCTAGGGTAACCAGCCCTTTCCCCCGCAATATCGAAATTGCTATCACCCCCCGAGAATGGAAGATGCCAACAATGGAACCCTACAAAGGAACCTCCGATCCCGTTGTACACTTATAGAGGTACACGCAGCATATGCTCATGAGTGGAGCAACAGAGGGAGTACTGTGCAAATGCTTTCCGCTCTTCTTAGCAGATCTTGCTACCTCCTGGTTCTGTCATCTACCCCAAGGATCCATCAGCTCATGGGAAATGTTGAAAGAAAAATTTATCAGTCAGTTCCGCATTCATGTGGAGCAACCTAAGGACGCTTATTCCTTATCCAGCGTCAAACAGAAACCTGGAGAAAAGCTGCAGCAATACCTAACCAGATTCAACGCCGCAGCAGCCGCAGTTTAAGATGCCGATGAGAAGCTTATCCTAATGGCCCTCTGCAGTGGAGTGCATCCGGACACTAAATTTGCTAGAAGATTGACAAAAGAAAAACCAGCTACTTTACCCGATTTCTTCCATGATGCCGGGAAATACATGAGGCTTGAGGATGCTGCCATTGAGGGGCAGTCAGGACAGCAAAGTAAGACGACCCATGGCAACGCCCCTGCTGTGGCAAGGGACGTTCGAAGAAATGATTCCAGAGACAATGCTGGGGGCAAGAAGGTAGAAAAGCGCCTATATCGGCCAGGACCAAGATTCGACACTTACACCCCTTTGAACGAGACCGTCGAAAATATCTTCCTTGCCACCCAAGGCGAAGTTAGATACAAACGCCCACCATACAAGAAGGAATCAGATAACGCACAGAAATCTGGAAAATTCTGCCGCTTCCACGAATCTCACGGACATGATACCAACGAATGCCATCATCTCCGAGATCTGATTGAGGAACACATCAGAAGGAAGAAACTGGAACGTTATGTAAAAAGTCAAGACAGGACTCCAGCTCCTGCCAATGAAAACCCAAGGCTACCCTCACCAGGGACCGACAGAGGAAACCGCAACGCTAGCAGCTCTAGTCAAGAGAAGATAGTGGTCCATACCATCTCAGGAGGTCCGCACATCGCAGACAGAAGTTGGAGAGAGATGGAAAGATATGGGAAGTCGCTTAGAGACAATAAAGACTGTGTCAATACGGTTATAGAAGAGCGCCACCCAAAGCGGAAAGAAAGTGATGACATCACATTCAGTAAACGCGACCTAGAAGGAAGACAGTACCCTCACATGGATCCCATGGTTATCTCTGCCCGACTCGGTCCCGCCGAAGTTTACCGAATCCTGGTAGATACTGGAAGCTCTGTAAATATCCTGTTCAAACACGCATTCGACAAAATGAAGCTATCAATGAAGGATGTATCTCCCTGCGATAAACCACTACACGGTTTCACTGGAGATGCGAAGATGCCCCTCGGGCAGCTGGACCTCCTTGTTGAGATTGGAAGCCATCCCCGCTCCGTTGTAAGGAAACAGACGTTTGTGCTGATAGAAAACCATTCGGCCTACAACGCCTTCTTAGGAAGACCAGCCTTATCTGACTTCCAGATTGTCCTAGCCCCATGGTGCCTGAAAATGAAATTTCCAACAGACAATGGGGTAGGGGAAGTGGAAGGAGACCAGGATATTGCACGAGACTGCTATGTAACCGAACTTCGCAACAACCACAGGAAAGATAAAGGGAAAGGTGTAGAGATTGCCCTCTGCACAAAAAGCCTTGAAGCATAGCAACTAAAGAAAGCCCCTCCTCTTCGATACACCAGCGACCCTTTCAATCAATTAGACCCTAGGGACAAAGAGGAGGAGGCCACCGCCGAGCCTGCAGAGGCTATGGAGTTTATATCTGTAGACAAGCACGACTCAAGTAGGCTACTGAAAATTGGGTCCCAACTGAAAGCTGAATTGAAGGAACAACTCATTGATTTTCTCCGCCACAACTTGGATGTATTCGCTTGGTCACACGCTGACATGACCGGAATCTCCCCCGACATAGCATGCCACGTATTAAACATTGATCCTACCAAGGCGCCTGTAAAACAAAAAAAGAGAAGTATGGGGGCAGAGCGATCAGCAGCCCTCGATGAAGAAGTAAAGAATCTACTCGCCAATGACTTCATACGAGAAGCTGTTTACCCAGAATGGATCGCCAACCCGGTACTAGTAAAGAAGGCTAATGGGAAGTGGCGGACCTGCATTGACTTCTCCAACCTAAACGACGCCTGCCCAAAGGATTGCTTCCCGCTTCCCAGAATCGACCAACTTGTAGACAGCACAGCCGGGCACGAACTCCTATCTTTTATGGATGCATACTCAGGATATAACCAAATTCCTATGCATGCTCCCGACCAAGACCACACTAGTTTCATCACCGACCGGGGTTTATACTGCTACAAAGTGATGCCTTTCGGACTTCAAAATGCAGGAGCCACCTACCAGCGCCTCGTCAACAAGATGTTTGCAGGGCTAATAGGACAAACTATGGAAGTATATGTGGACGACATGCTGGTGAAATCACGGAAAGCCAAAGATCACGTAAGCCACCTAGGCGAGATGTTTCAAGTACTTCGGCAATATGGAATGAAGTTGAATCCACTAAAATGCTCCTTCGGTGTGTCGTCAGGGAAATTCTTAGGATTCATCGTTCATGCCAGAGGGATAGAAGCAAACCCTGAACAAGTCCGAGCGCTAAGGGACATCAAGATACCTTCCACCCGAAAGGAAATGCAAAGCCTAAATGGAAAAGTGGCCTCCCTAAGCCGATTCATCTCCAAGGCAACGGACAAGTGCGTCCCCTTTTTCGAAGCTCTAAAGAAAGAGAAAGGAAAGTTCGAATGGACGGACGAATGCTTAACCGCTTTCCTTAACTTAATCGAACACCTCCAGAAACCACCGGTGCTCTCAACTCCAAGCGAAGGAGAAGAATTATACCTATACCTTGCTGTGTCATCTCACGCTTTAAGCGCTGCCTTGGTAAGAGAAGACAACCGCACGCAACGACCAGTTTATTTCGTTAGTAAAAGGTTTACTGGGGCAGAAGTCAGATATCCTAAACTTGAAAAGTTAGCATACTGTTTACTAATCACTTCACGAAAACTACGTCACTACTTCCAATCCCATTCCATCAAAGTTCTGACCGATCAACCACTAAGGCAGGTACTCCATCGTCCCGACACTTCCGGACGACTACTTAAATGGTGTATTGAGCTGAGTCAATATGATATCACCTATCACCCTCGCACCGCCATCAAGGGACAAGCCATGACTGATTTCATTGCAGAGTTCACTACCAGCGAGGATAGGGAGCAACTGGAAATAACAGAAGATATCAAGTGGAATCTCTTTGTGGACGGTGCATCTAACGAACAAGGCTCGGGGGCAGGTATGGTAATAATCACTCCCAGGGGAAATAAACTGCACTATGCTATAAGGTTGGAGTTCGCTGCCACCAACAACGATGCAGTCCTCAAAACAGCAGCCCACAAGCAAAAAGTGGCAGCACAATACAACTCCAAAGTCAAGCATCGTACCTTGCAGGAAGGGGATCTTGTCCTCAAACGAATTTTCCCTCGCCCTGGAGCACTAGACCCAATCTGGGATGAACCATATGTAATTCATAAAGATCTCCACAACGGAGCCTATATTTTGTCAACAGTGGACGGAGAGGTGTTCCAGAGGGCATGGAACATCCAACACCTCCGTCGATACTTTTCTTAACTTGTATTGCCCATATGAAGTGAATTAATAAAGAGAATCAGTGGACGTAGGCCTTTTCGTGCCGAACCACTTTAAAAAACCTTGTCTCTTTTTTAACTTGTTCCTTTGTATCTTGGCTGCTTGTTAACTTTATCCTTTTCTGTTGAACAAAATCCTGAGTATACAGCATTTCTATTCAAAGCACTCCACAACACAACTTCACCTGGACAGGACCTAACAGGTACTATGCGAATCTATGCCCTCGCCAATGAGACACTTTTGCTCCAGCATCCCTCTGCTGCGGGTTAACTCGTTGCTCGCGACGGCCCTTAAAGCCAACTGTAATGAGCCGATTATAAGCCACCGAGAAGGCCGACTATAGCCGAGGCAGCTCATTACGGCGTTAGGCTCGCCGGCAACTGTGAACCGACTATAAGCCCCAACATAAGGTGTGGCCAGCCAGGGGCAGTTCACAGTTGACGATCGGCACCCACGCTAGCCGGCCACAGTAAATCGAATAATACCCATGATTGCGGGCCATAATGGCCCGGGTAGTTACTGTGCGCGATCTCGGCTCCGATGTGTCTTAAGTACGGCTGTGGTAAAAAAGAATTAACTCCCCGCGGAGGCGTAAGATGGGTGACGAATGTCTCCAAGACCCACAGCTAGGGAAAGTGACTACAAAACCCGTTTGCCACGAACTTAAACACATCGAAGGCCTTCCGTGATTGGAAATTTTACTATTTCACATATTTCAATTTTACTTAAAAAACTTTCCTCCTATCCTCTATAACAATCCATCAAGTACAGGATACAGAGTAGAAGACACTCGCCAATGGATGCGTGGATCCACAATCAGATGGCAGGGCATTCAACTACTTTCCGTGCTCAGTCATACAAGATATACGAAACTGCCATCTACAAACATAACATGAAAGGCGGTATTTTCTTCCTTTATGTACAAATGCATGACTATAATTTGTTCACACCACACACTAACATTGCAAGTCATGAGATTATGATTTAAAACCAGAATCCGACATCAAACACAATTCAATTACGAGAATATACACAGCTATATTTCTCATACGACATGTCGAAATAGCAACAAAAATTCAAGAAACGACAAAATCAGCTTAAGTTAAAAAATTACACGTCAAAAATAATGTTGATTATTACAAGAAGCAAGAATTACAACTTAGAAGTTACTTTACTACTTTTTGATTAACATATACAACCCTGTCGAACCCACAAAAAGAGTTTTTTCAGATATAATCAAGGGGCCGGCTGCAGTGGAGCTTTATCCTTGTCCTGTTGACCCCCTGTCCAGTCAAAGAAAGGACTCATTAGCAATAAGCAACCAAGTTGATGGAGAAACTAAAAAGAGAGACTTACCAGCACGTGCTTCCTGACTATCCTGATCGTCATCCTCTACCTGCACGCCTACCTCCTCAGCGGCAAGCAACCGCATACCTTCCTTCACCGCCACCTTCTCCTCCTTGGCAAACTGGGCAGTGACCACATCCATGCTGAAAGCCACGCCACCATCTTTATCTGCATCGGCCTTGGCCTCCTCCAGAGCCCGAAGATAGATCTTAGCCATGATCCTGGGATAATCATCCATCCAGGATAGGTTGCCCTGCTTCCAGGTTCGGAAGTACATATCCTGGAGCATTTCGTCCATCATCCCCTCGTTCTCCTCAAACTCCCTCATCCGGGCCTCGGAAGCCAACAACCTCCCAACGGCAGCATCTCTCTCCGATCGGTATCTCGAGCAGTCGGCTAGAAGGGATCCCCGCATTGCCTCCATCTCCTCCCTCAACTTAGCTTGAGCAAGCTTTGCAGCCTCAAGTTTCCCGGACAATTCCTCCACCTGCTCGAGATCCGCTTTCCGAACCTCGTCCACCGTGGCAATAGCCATGTCAATCCGCTCTTTCCAAGTAGCTTCCATTTTCCGCAATTCGGCCCGACTGGCCTCTTCCATGTTTTTCCTTAATCGTCCAGTAGCAGCCTCATGCTGAGAAATCTGAATAGCCTGATCCGCAAGCTATTTGGCCTGATCCGAAACCACCAATCGAAGTCGGATATTGGCGCTCCCAATCTCCTCTCCGGCCTTAACCAGCCGGGCATGATGCCCCATCAGCTTCTTGGTCTCCTCCGCCACCCGATCAATATTAGCCTTGGCCTCGTCTCCCATAGTGACTATACGAGTAGTGAGTAAATCGAGATCTAAGGACTTGGCTTCATCAAGTACTCGTACCATGGGGTTACGGGGGAGAAGGTGTTCACCAGTGACTTCGTCAAAAGTAATATCATGAGAGCTTGGATCCAGATCAGGATGACCCGCAAATGGATTACGAGCCAAGTCGGGACGGTCGATATGAATAACAGAAGGGTTTCCAGACGGGTGCGGAGAAGGTGCAAACTCGCTACCCTCCTCAGTGATATCATGAAGAGGCTGAGCCGGAAGCTGAGGACCGGGCAAAGGTTCGGATAAAGGATGACTCCTCTTCCTCTACTGAATACCCTCTTCGATGACCCCAAGAAGAGGACGGTAACCGACTACATCCCCGGAGCGTTGGGTCGAGGGCTTCGGCTTAGCAGAAGTTTTGGAAAGCTTATATTGCTCAAGCCTGTGTCGAAGATCTGAGGCCTTGGACGTCTTGCCTGCTCCTGATATAAAGAACAAGTGTCACAAACTTACATCACTATATGATTCGAGAAACGCGATAAATTACAAGTAAAAAAAAAAGGAAAAAGAAACACAGCTGTGGTTGTACAAACCCTGGGGAGGAGTAGGATACTGCAATAAGTCCTGGATTTCATTCCAGGACGGGAGCGGGTCATAAAATATTCCTAAGTCCCTATCATTAATGAAGCATGCAGGAGTCAAGAATTCACCTTGAGTCGTCGGAGCCGCCTTGGCTGGAAAGGTCTGAGAAGACTCGCTTGCACCGGTCCCGGCCTTGTCCGCTTTCCCGATTTTCTCTACCAAAGCCGGATTTTCGTCCAGCCCCTCGAAAGCCTGGTGGAACGCATCATCCGTCCACTCCTGAATCTCGCCCGCTTGCCCAGGAAGCAAAGCCCCGATGCCATCACCACCTTTATCACCTTCCCGACCATCTCCACCCTCACCTTTTTCCTCCTCTATATCTTCCTCCTCCTGGGTAAGTGGACAGTTGCTGGGGGAGGGACCATCCGACTTCTTGAGTTTCTTACCTCCGACGGCTGGAGGTTTCGTGAAAGGTTTCCGCTTGCTACTCTCTACCGTAACACTTTCCTTGGTCTGAGCAGCCGCCCTCTCCTCCGCCGTTTCCCTCAGCTTAACTACTGACTGCTGTGGGAGGATTAAGTTGTACTCCAGAAGGATCGCATTTCTGATTAGGAAGGCAGATGATCTATATTTCCCAAGAATAGCTTCTATCTCGGCCGCCATCTGAACCAGGTGGTCAGTCTCCACAACCGCAAAGCCACCTGTCGCTAGCAAAAATGAGAGAGTATGAGAAGAAGCATCGCAACCGGAATAGAAATTATAAGCGAAAACTCAACTTACATCCAGAGGTGAAACGCCTAAAAGAAACTGAGTCGTCCTTGACGAAAAACCACTCCTTCTTAAACATGCTGAATTTGGAGTACAGATCCAAAACCGGCTTGAAGGTCACAGCCGACTCCAAGCTAATGTATGGGGACCCTTTCTTATAGCCCCTCAGATTATATAGATACCGGATCTCCCCATTGGAAGGAGCGCGACCATACTTCCTCTGGAAGATGACGAAGAGGCTCACCAGTATAGCGTAAGAGTTGGGTTGAAGTTGGAATGGGGCCACCTTTAGATATGTGAGAAAGCTGGCTATCCAAGCGTTGAGAGGAGGAATGGCACCACACATGCAGTGGTATCTACTGTAGGCGAAGTACCCCTCAGGAGGGTCGTATGGCATAACATCTTTCCCTGGCAACAGCATTCGCGCCCTGTCAATTCCGAAAGAGCGAGAGATGACATCAAGCTGCTCTTCCTTAAGGGAGCTGGGATAGCAGTCCGGGGGAGAATTCAGAAGCTCCTGCGGACCGTACCCGTCCACTAACGATCTCGGGGTTGGTCTATAACGTTCTGGATTCGGCTGAGCTGGGGGCACGACAGAGGAACCTCCTTCACCCTCGGATTTCCTTTTGTCTGATCGAGTTTCCGCTTTACGGGACATTATCTACAACACCGGAAAAGCATAGTGTTAGAACAAAGGATGTAAACAAGTAAGTATATAATATGGAATTTCACTCAGAAAGTCAAAATGCTTAAAAACCCCATTATCATTCGGTAAAACTGAATACAAGATTCCATTCGGCATTCTCATTCGGCGTTCTCATCTGGAAAATTTCATTCGGCACGTATGGCATATGCACTTCTTTCGGTGGACACAGACAAAAAACCATTCGGCTAAGGGAAATTGAGTACCTGGTTCGGCAAGCGAAATGGTTCGGCAAGCTGGGATGATTCGGCAGAGGATCAGAATTTGGTTCGGCTATGTGACTAACTTAGCTTTGCTGTTCGTTCGGTAGAAGGTAATAGAGACCCTGGGCCCTTACTTATAGGCAACTGTAGACGACCGGACCGTCTGATTCGGCGAAAGCATCCAAGACTGACGTCATCATCTTCTAAACAAAGCGCGGCACATTCCGGCATATGCCCCACTTTGGGGGGCAAATGTTGGGCGCATTCTCACCCAGAAGACCTTGAGACCAAGGAGAGTGACTCATCCATCCAGGCTCGCCTAAACCCATCCGGTGTTCTCGTCCTCCAAGGCCCATTCGGCAGGAACCCGTTCGGCAGTCTTAGGCAAACACCGAACCAATCTCCTTCCATCCCACCGGACCAACTGCCACCGGTCCAATCTCCTTCCATCCCACCACCGATCCAACCTACTGCCACCGAACCAATATTCTTCCATCCCACCGGACCAACTGCCACGGGTCCAATATTCTTCCATCCCACCGGACCAACTGCCACCGGACCAACTGCCACCGGTCCAATATTCTTCCATCCCACCGGACCAACTGCCACCGGGCCAACCTACTTCCAAACAACTACCGGTCCACTCTACGCTCCAACCAAGCAATGCCGAACCAAGATATACCAGGCCAGGTCACATCAGCCCAGGCCCATCAGCGACTATACATATCCTGGACCCCTACCCCTAGCCTCACTCTATAAATAGAGGGGTAGGGGTACAGCAATGGGGACAAGTTTGAGAGCTCAAGCACGGAAGGAACTTTCAAACAACTTTCTTTTACTTGTATCAAAGCTTTGTACTTGTAATCAAAAGAAGAGAAGAGAAATAATATATAAAGTGGACGTAGGCACATTCTGGCTGAACCACTATAAATTTGTGTGTCTTTTTACAGTTTAGCCCCTGCTTTTCATATATTTGCATAAATCACTCAAATAACTAAGAACAACATAAGATCTACTAAATCATACAACTTTGAGGTGTTTGTCCATTTTTTGTGCAAACAGTTGTGATATTGTATATTACAACTGTTTCTTACCCTTGCAAATAACCATTTTACAACTGTTGGTAACTCTTGTAGATATGTAACATTTTGTTCTGTAGCAGGTATGACAACTGCTGGATAACTGTTGTAGTTATCTACTACAACTGTTATTCACAGTTGCAATTAATCTTTTTACAACAGTTGATAGCAGTTATAGATTGTAACATTCGTCATATAGCAGGTATGAGAACTACGTGGCCACCGTTGTAGTTATCCCTACTAAAACTGTTATACGCAGTTGCAGTTTAGTATGTTCTGCGACCTCCTCCACAGTTGTAATATACTTTAATTACAACCACATCAATTGCAATTTAAACCCAAATATATAATTGCATGCACCATTTAATAATTTACCAAAACTATAAATATACATAACTGAATCAAATTCATTCATAAATATTAATATTTATATAATTCTAACAAAACACAATACATACCAAATAAAACAGTCTAAAGTATTCGTTCACATCACCAACTAAAACAATACCAAAACAACATTCTCACATAACCATTCCAAAATAGGATACAACACAAAATACATAGGAAAGATAAAGTTTTGTATCGCAAAACACATACCCTAAGGAAATACACTAGTTGAAGGCAACGAAGTCTTTATGCCAAGCCACGGTCGATCCAACTGCTTCTCCAATAGCCATGACATATGAAAATGAAATCCATCTACAACATGAAAAGAAAGTGAGTGCATTATCAAACTAGTTGAATAATTCTCTTCTCCCCAATAGATATATAATAGGTTTGCTCATACCCTTCCCCCTAATAGTGAATACAAGTTTTCTAGTCTAAGATCATAAATAAGTTTTGGATTCATAAGAGAAGTAACATACACGTAATTTTCACATTAGTTGTGTTCTTGTCACTCGAATTAACCTATAAGTGCATTATCATTTTTTCTACTTTGTTGGAGTCTATCTCTTGAAAAATCAAAGAGGTTGAAAGTTTGAGCACAAAATGGAAATTTATATGAAAAAACAATTATTATTTATTCTGAATAATGAGTGTCTTAACCTATATATTTGAATTTGATCAAAATTGGAAATTGTGACCGAATGCAGTTCACATCCATGGTATATTACAACTTTTTTCCTTCAATGTTTTAGAGAAAAATGTTTTAGCAAAATATCTTGTTATGTGGAAGACTCCTTGAAATATAACTTTGCAAACATATTAAAGATGCAAATATATGTTAACACTTTCTGACTTTTATCTGTTAGCTTTTATATTACATCTTATAGTTGCATAAGATGACTTATTGGGAACATTTACTGAAGGCTTAACACATTTTTTTTTATCTGCTCTCTATTGTGTTTATTTAATCGTCTCGTCACATTTCCAGCACTTGATGATGCAAAGGCTAACTTTGGTACCCAATTTTTTTAATTTGACTGCAAACATTTCATTTTGCTAAATAACCACAAGGATAAAATTATTACTTGATTTTCCTCTGTATTATATAACTCATCTATTATCTTCTTGGTTTACCCAGCTTGTTTCAAAATGCCTGAAGGGCCAATCAAATGAATTTTGTATACCTCACTACAGCTGGCCTTTACCATAAATCTCAGGTTAGAGTACTCTTCTATACCTCTGATATTTCAATATTCAGTTTAGCATGCAATATATTTTGGAATAAAATATTGGAACTACTAATGATATTACATTTTAGTTTATTCCTGTAAACAGTACATATCATTTCTTAGGGGGTGCTTATTATAAATTGTTAAGCCTTTCTGATATCAGTACAAGCCTCTAGAATGTCGTAGATTAATCAGTATTTGATATAAATGCTACATCATATGGTTTTGTTTTATTTATTGACATAACATAGCATTTTTATTACCAAGATTCAAACTTTATACTGAATAATTGAATTTCGTCTAATTCCCAAGCTCAAGACAAACACAATTAAACATCCAATATTCTAACACTTGGATTAGCAATATAGCACCACGGTGCTACAACTACATCTACTGCTGAAATATCCAACTTGCAGGAGATCAATTAAGAACTTACATTTAGTAACTGCATAATAATTCAAGAAGTCATTTATTTGAAGAAACCAACTGTAGGCAGACCGGATTCATCTTGGTGTAAAATAAATTAATACTAATCAAATTAATCAATCCTTAAGAATTGTGCACCTGCAAAAATTATACTAACCGGTGTTCCTAACATTAAACCGGAAATAAATTACTACTCATTGAGATTTCAAGAATAATTCATGCCATATTTATTTGTATCCATTTGGTAACCTCCAAAACTAAAATAAGATAATTATCCTAGTGTCTTACAAATTTAACAACAAATTAAAACTTAGTATTATTGAAATTTAACAAATTTAATAATGAACTTATTATGCTTTTAATAGTAATTCACGCCATAAATTAAATTTGACATAAGTAAAAATAATTACTATTCATTAAGCTTTCAAGAGTAATTCATGCCATAACTTGAATTTAACATAACTGAAAATAAATTGCTATTCATTAAGCTTTCAAGAGTAGCTCATGTCATAACTTGCCTTTTAAAATTCATGCCATAACTTGCCTTTAACAATGAACTTAAATTCATGCCATATTTATTTGTACCCAGAATAAAAATTAATTATCTTGTCCGATGAACATAAAGTTAACATAACTAAAAATCGATGTAGCATAAACAACTTTTGACCCGCATTTTTTGAAAAAAAAAAGTTTAAGGGGAAAGAAACAAAACAACTAACTGTACTTGATAAACCAATTAGTGGTATCTAAGCGTTTAGGTTTGATCGAAAGAGTGTGGTTCTTTTTCAGCATCATGACCATTCACTGTCTTAAGCCATTCTCTGTTACCATGAAGCTTATCCTTCAAGGGTTGTTCATGACTGCATGAGTAAGCTATTTCATATTCACTCAACTAATTTTATACAAATTCATAGATTTCTTTTACTGATTTACTTATAAGTATGTTCACATAACAAATGCACATATTTCCTAGAGAAGTTCTTGGAAAATCAGCATTTGGTGGTTTTACTGCTAAAATGGCTTCTATTATGGATAGTTGATAAGATATTTCTTGTTTTGGCATGGTTAATACTTCAAAACATAGAGAAGTATGGGTTAAAGAGGTCCACTTGAGCTAAGAAATACACAAGGAAGAACCCCTGTTTTGGATATTGGAACTCTAGGCAAGATAAAATCTGGGGAAATTAGTACAGTTCCAGGTATCAAGAGGTTTTAACAAGGAACAGTTGAGCTAGTTAATGGTCAGATACTTAACTAGGTTCCACCATTTAACTACATAAGCCTAATAAATATCTATTCAAAATATGAAAGAGTTGGTTTGGAAATACGTATTCAAAATATGGTACTGGACTGAAGTGTAGTGTAAGGTGATGTAGATGGCAAGCTTAAGCAGATCAGTTTCAGAAACATGGGTGTGCTGCATATGAACTGAACTTGTGTGAATGGGAAAGCTTCCTATGACAGCCAAACTGTAATAGAAATGAGGGACAGTAGAGGATGAACTTCAAATCAAGGATATATATATATACACAAAATAAAAACACACTTCATGTAAGATGCTGTATGCAGATAAGTGTAGCCGATATCCAAAAACTTCATGTGGAAATTAGTTCCAAAGTGACGCAAAAGTGATGAAGTTGCATTCATGAATTTAGCTTGGTAGAAGCTGTAGGCATATCTAATCTAACTAGAGCAGCTGCAAACGAGCTAGCAAAACACAACGAGTATGTCTCAAGCATGTATAAATTGGATGGTTAATTGCTAAATGGCTAAGCTGAAAGAGCTTCCATGTAATGGGAAGAAGCAATCAGTAGAAGCAGAATATGCCACACGTACAAACGGGCATAGCAACAAATTTATATATGTCCAACTAGACATAGCAGTATGCATTCCAGGCCGATATGCATAGCAACAATTGACTAATTTTTTGAAACTAGAGCTAATTGGACTCATATATATCCTGAACATATATTGCTTTGCATTTCATACATGCGAAAATATATACTAAGTCCTAATCTGCATAAAGTATATATTACTGCCCATCATACCCTAAAAGAAGAGAATTTATAGGGTACATGTGTATATACCTTCAAAGAAGCACCTCCAACCAAAAACCCTTCAGTATTTCCTTGCTTAGCAAGTTCAGAACAGCTTCAAAGATTCACTAAGCCTGTAATAGAGAAACAAAAACAAAAAATAATATTAAACCTGGAGCTGTTAAATCAAGTTAGGTAACTAGATCCATTAATTTTGATTCATATATGGGATGACTAAAGAACTGTCTTAATTTTACCATGACACAATTGTGTATACACTCAATTGTTTACATATTCGTAGGTTTATATTACAATTGATACTTATTTTACCATTCTCTGTCTTAAGCCATTCACTGCCTTAAGCCAAATTATAATAGAAAAAAAGAAAGAAAATATATTTATGTCTAAATGCAGCAAAGGATTAAGAGAACTTATATTCATATTTGGATTCTACATCAGCTAGTTACATTGGGAGTTTTTAGTGCTAAGGGTATATGGGTATCGTAATTGCACCAGCATTCAATACACATTCATTTTCAATGAATCAACGAATGTTGATTCTTGAAAATTCTAAAGTGTCTAGTTCAGATGTTTATGAAATTGCAGTGATGGCATCGAAAAATGGATTTATGGCACCATCGGGTTATTATATGTTGTTTGTTGTCAATGCAGGAGTTCCTAGTGAAGGTATATGGGTACATATAAGTTAATCAGTTTTTAAACTGTGGTGATTCTTATATATTTTATTTAGTAAAATTATTAAAAGAAAAATTGGATTGAATTAAAAGGCCCGTGTGCAGAATCATTACAGGTTAATTTGTGATATATAACATTTTATATTTTGTAAGCATTATATTTTAGAATGTTTTACTTGAAATTAGAGGAATATTAATTGTTAAGATGACTACCTCTGAAAGTGAAGGAAGTGGCTATTATAACATAAATTAATGTTGGTTGTATGAAATATAAATTTAATTCACTTTCTTAACCTTCTTAATGAAATTTGAAGCTTAATATTGATAAATGTGGAGAAAGACTATTTAAGTATTCACATTAGGAAATGGTAAAGCATTGTATCAATAGCCATATTATGTAAATTGAAAGTACATTTTAAATATGTAATCCGAACAATATGATCGCACAATTTTTTTTTATCTTTTATAAACACTTGTAACGATGTACTTGTCTAAAATTCATGTTATTTTTTGCTCATTTTGTTTACCCTAAACTTAGATGCTGTAAGAGATGCTGGATCCTATATCACTCATCATATTGATACTAATTTCTCAATACACCATAATCTTAGCAGATGAACATGATTAAATTCTAGTATAGTAACATGGCTACCCGACCTAATTGCTATTATCTAAATTTGCACAAACATTGAGGAAAATCAGGCAAAATATAGGATTGCTAACTATACGAAAATCTACGAATTTTGTATAATGTTGCAGCGTTAGGTAACGTGATAAGAAGATGTGTATATTTTTGGAATATGACAAGTGCACATTTCTTATTTCCTTGAATAAAGAAATAAAACAATGTGCTGATAGACTACAAACATCAAAGCTAATAACAAAAACGAAGTATATAATATCCCCTACAAGTATTGAATAAACAAATAAAGCTGGAGATATGGTTACTGTGATGACTTATGATATAGCACAGTAATGAATCATACACGAAACTGAAGATTTTTACCTCTCTGATGTTAGAAGCAGTGGCTCGAATACTTGGTGGTTTACTCGAGCAACTTCGGTGCATCCACTATATCTACAGACTGCATGTACAATATGATTTAGAGTAAGTTATATCTGAAAGCAAGAAAAACCGAATTTCATGCAGTAATTCATATATGGGAAGAAATGAATGATCCCGGTGAATCACGAATTTAAACCTAATGGCCCCTTGTTCTACCGTGCAAAAAGCCCTACATTAGAATCAGTCGATCCCAAGTTGCGCAGGTCATACATACTCACTAAATTACACCTAAAATTTAATAATAACAACATAATAAGATCACCTTAGCAGGAAAACAATACCAAACCTGTAACGACCCATAAATTTCAACTGTTTTAATAAACGTAATTAGTTGAAATTTTATGAAATTTTAAACGATAAAATTTTGAAATAAAAATTTAATATTTGGAATACGCCTAGTTAAACATAGCAACTGGTAAATTTTCGTCCGAAAATATGAAAATTTATTTCGCGCGTAAATTCACTTCAATTTAATCAGTTAAAAAGCGATGAAAATAAAATGTTTCCGAACCTAAATATTTTTACATAGAAAATTCTAAACCATCTTCTGAGCAAGATGTCAGTTTGTCGTTTTTCCAAATTCGGACGTTTCTTGCTCCGTTTATCTTAATTCCGTCAAAATAGCGGCATTTTCGGTACCGATTTTCGACTTTTGATAGAATGATCGTACCACTGATATTTTTATACCGTTTTGATCGTCTTGTCGTGCTGATCTCTATGGTATATTAAATTCTGTGTTTTGAAGTTAGGTACGCAGCGGAATCCGCGAAAATGATTTCTTATCGGTACCTGTTGTAAAACTTTCCAAATTCTTTTGTCCATTCATTATTCACGTGGAATCAAGTGGCTACTTATTTAAAGTTTTATCAAATTTCAATGGGTGACTTTTGTTATTCCTGTCGGTTGAAATATTTCCTGTTTTACTTTAAATAAAAGTAAAATACATTGATAACATTGGAACGGCAGCCTTCCCCTCTTATTTTCCTTTCTCTCTTTCTCCTGGCAAAAGCCAAGACCCATCAGCAACCCAATCTTTCCTTTCTTTTTTTTCTCTAATCTGTGCCTCCACCTTCTATGCGAGACAACCACCGAGCACAGCCGAGTGCATCTCCTACCACCACATCACTTCACCTGCCCCTTGCACTCGCCTATGTTGTCATCAAACCGAGCCCAGCCCATCTACACACCTGCATGCCACAACCACTCGAGCAACCAAGCTAAATCGCCAGAGCTCGCGGCAGACCAGATCGACCATCCACCTCCGCAGCTTTCCGCCATCACTGTCTGTTCCCCTCCCTTCATTGCAACCGGCTTCCCTGTTTTTAGTAAGTTATGTATACAGGTTCAAATAATTTTATAATCTATCTGTTATATATATATATATATCGATTATATATATGTATATATATTTTGCATGACTTGATTTTTCATGTACATATGTTTTACTATTAGATAGTATATAGTCAAGCTTACATTTGTATATTGTTAATATGGTCTGTTTATATACTATATAAGTTTATTTAAAATTTTATTTTAAATATTAATGTTAAAGATATAACATGAATGTAAGTATGTGGTATTTTAATAAAAATAAATAAAGGAGTATGGAGCTTTACTGGTCTTTGAATATGACATGTATATATCGACTTTAACATGTATTTGTCTTAAGAAATAATGATATGCATATATATAGTTCACAAATTTATTGGCCTAAGATCTGACTTGCTTTGGTATAGTTGTTCAAAATGCTTATATTAAATGTTACGGTGGATATTTGAAATGTATAAAGCATACTGCAGCATGCTTCTAGGCATTTCACATATATATATGAAACGTTTATTTTAAGTTTTTATATATATATATATATATATATATATCTATAAAATCAATTTATAATATAGTTCTATATGCAGAGTTTATATATGCTATGTCAAACTCTACAAATTTCTTATACATGCTATGTGTTTTGTCTATGCATGGCCGTGTATATATATGATCGACTGAAGTAATATATTTGTTATTAAATATTTATTTTGAAAGTGTGTGTATATATATATATATATATTTTAGCCTGCACATATATGAATACGTAACTTTTTAGTTTACATATTATAAAGTATCTGAAGTTATATTGACTTATAAAATTGTGTTTTGAATATAGTAGGAACTATATACTAGTCTATATATCTGTCTGCTTGTATAAGTATTGAATATAAATATATATAATGTATATAAATGTTTGATTTTTCTATGCGTGCTTTAATTTGAAACAGTGTATTTTCAAATAAATATATATATTTCTATTTTAGGAAATAATAATTTTAAATATATCTTTGATGATATTTTGTTTAGTATGTGTTAAAAATAAAAACATTGATATGTATAAGATTGAATATGTTTAGGTATAATTTTTGGATATAAATTTTATATATACTTTGATTGTGTATTTGAGTTTTAAAATAGTGACTTTGAAGTTTATTGCCTTAAATTAAAATGTTGATTTAGGGAAAATTTATAATATATATATTTTATTTCAGTTATAACAGGATGGTTCTAATTCGTTTTCATCAATTCTTATCTATCGGCTTTGATCGTTGAATTCGTGCCCATCTTGTGTCGCTTTGGAATCCGTGCTTGGATTCGTAACTCATTCCATTATATATCCTCTCTAGCCTCGAAAGGTGAGCACTCACTCACGATTAATGTTCTTTTATTTATTAAATTTGATTTCAATTGAAACGAAAATTGAAATATGCCGCAGTTAGTTATTTACACTGTTTATATGCTATTACTCGTATCTGTTCACCTATGACATCTGACACCACTATTTGTTAATTATTTATGCGATGATAATACAGTTTGGTTGATAATTGACTGATTGATTGATGGTTATATTGGATGTAAATTTTAATGTATAAAGTGGTAAATATTATGCAACTGAATGTGACGAAGAATAGTTAAAAATTTGAATTGACATATGTGTAGAATTTGGTTAGTTAAATTTGTTAAATCTGACCCCTTAAATGTTTAATCATTTGACACGTAGAAAAATAGTGTTAACTACACCTTGAACCATCAAATTGTATGTTGTTTAAACTGATGATGTATGAAATTGTAAATAGATGACAAGTGAAGAACCGTATTAATAATATTGTAATAATCTTTAATCTACATGAAATGATAGTGTAGATTCTAGAGATAATTATATTAATTCGTACAAATAACAATGCGAATTAATACAGTTATTTCGGGATTATTTGAATTGATTATTGGATTGTTATTGATTGTTGTTATTGCTTGTTTATTTACTTTGACACCATCCCAGTTATCACACTGCAAGTTCCCTTTGTTATGCTTTGATTTTTGAATTGAATTGGAATCGGGTTGAAATGATAAATACCCAAATTGAACTTTGACTTAGGATAGAAAATTAAATAAACACGATTGGTCAATAATTTGATTTAAAAATAAAACGAAGATTTTATTTGAATAAAGAATATAGTTTGGAAAATGAAGTTGAAATTCGAATTTTTGATGAAAGGAAAATGTTAATATTTAATAATCTGAAACAAAGGATTAAAAATGTAATTAATGAAAGAATGTTGTTTAATTTGAGAAATGGTTGAATTAAGTTTGAAATGATTTAATAATTAAGTTTGAAATTATAATTAAGTTTGAAATTATTAAACTTTGAAACTATTTAATAATTAAGTTTTGAATTATTTAATAATTAAATAAGGTTGAATCATTTAATGATTAAATTGAACTGAATTCTTTGATAAGAGAAATTGAACTTTTGAATAAGTGAATTTTTACTTCGTAAATAATTGAAATTGAATTTCTTATTTAAGTAAGTTTTTGGAAAATTATTTAAGAAAGTAAATAACTGAAATTGAATTTCTTTAACAAGAAATAAAATGTGATTTATTGAAATTAATGTAAGACTTGAAATTTAAAGAATTGGATTTGTTGAATTTAATTTAATTCAAATTTATAAGTTGAATTTAAATAATGGATTTAATGAATTGGAAATTTAATAGAAATTGTTTTGAATGATAAAGTAACTTAACGAATATTGAATGGAATCGATAAATGAGTTTAAATTGATTTGAATGTTAAATAACATTTATTTAAATGATTTCGGAATGAAACCTATATACGAACTTGAATCAATATTTGAATTGTTTTAAATAGAAATTGAAATTGAATTATAAGATTTTGAAATGGTAATTTGGAAGTTTTGAAACGTAAATTATGGAAATTGATTTGAAAAGACAAATGAATTGTTGGTTTACGAATTCTATTTGAAATTGAATTGATTTGGTTTTGAAATAAATAAACGACCAATCGGTGTAATAATTACGAAAGTTATTAAAGAGACCGGGATCGGTAATGGATATACTCTCTATCTAAACCGAAACCACTTTAATAACTATGCGCGGAGTGATGATCCAGAATGAAGTGGTTGGAATGATGTACGTGATGACTGAAGAAAGAGAACGATGATGGATAGCCTTGACACTTGGGTCAAATTGGAAATGACTAAAACAGGAGCCGTGCCGGGCCAATGGAGGATTAGCTACCTCAAGTGGACACACTTCTTCGAACTACTCATTACTTGTTGTCGATTGGTGCACCCTTGATTTTGGGAGTGTTGTTTCACGGTGTTGCGGGCGCTGCGGCGTTGCGTTCTCACCAGTCCGGATCAGGCAAACGGTAGTATCACTACCTTGGGTATTGCCTCATGTGCCTTGTCATACTTGTATTCCCTATTCGCGACCACTACGAATCTGTTTTGTACCTTTAGTATATGGATTGCCCTCTGGTGACTTCCGGTTTTGTGGAAACTACGGTCTTGTATATGCTTTTGGGAATAAAAATGTGTTAAGGGTGGAATGGGCCATGACTTAACACTATTTTGATATCTTTATATTACTGATAGACATTATCTACTTATCATACACTACTACCTAGTAGATAGTTTAACGAATCCTTAAAGGATGGTTATTCCAAACATCCTTTGAGTTACTTGTATTTCAATTGCTATTTCACTTGAGTTGGATTTATTAATATAAGAATGTTAATCCTGACTCGAGTGTCTTGTGTTTTTGCTTTACGCTCGGGTCAGACTGAGTGTACCAGTATTCGAGACTCACCTTTGAAGTTGGAGCTTTGCTTGAAGATCCAGCCATCTATTCTGCTTTCAGTATTCGATGATTTCAGTGATGTATTCTGATTTGTATCTGATGTATCGTATTACTCTTCCGTTGTATCTGGTTTAACTCTGATGTAACTTATACATTTATATAGTAGCTTCATGAACTACTATCTCTTTTATTTCCGCTGCATTTATTACTCTGTGTCTGTGATCTGTGATTATTTATTTACTGTATATGTTCAGTTTTGCCAAATTTAAATTAACAACGTGGTATTTTGAGCAATTCAACTCCGGCATGAGTGTCTACCTATACACTTATAATGGATGCGAATGGTCCAAAATCTCGGGTCGTTACAGTTGGTATCAGAGCTTTGGTAGCTCTAGGCAAACTCAACATATAGGGTAAATGTATTTACAGAATCACTCTCATTCGAGTTTCAATCTCTTCCTTTGACTCAATTCCTTTAAATTTTTGGAACGTTCTCCTCGGTTCTGTAATTCATTCGTGTCCTCCACTATTCGTCTTCTTTTAATTCCGGAGTATCCCATAACTCCATCTTGAATGATCTTTATAATGAATCGGCGGTCACGCCAAACTTCAAATGATTTGTAAAGGGGTGAAACTCCTTTACAATAGGCATTGATTTACCGGAGATTTCTGTATCCTCGGTTTACAATGCTATCTATCTCCTGCTATACCTGAATTCTATTTCTTGAGATCGAATGTCGATTTACCTCGGAATTCTACACCAGTCTTATTTTTGAAGTCACGGTCAACCCGGTTAAGGTTGCCCGCGATTTATATAAACTTATCCATCGCCTTATTTTGTTATTTAATTATCTCATCTTTGTTCAAACCTATCTTCGAATGAAATTCTCCTTGATTTGAGTCTATCAAAAATTTGAATCCCTATCCTTGCTTTGAAATCCATTATTGTATCATTAAGTGAGAAAGTGTATTTGTAAATTTATATTAAAAATGTTTTATATAGTGTGTTGTTTGAGTTGTTGATGTTGATTTGGATTTTCGATCGATTCGTCTGATCAACGCTATCGATAGGATTTCCAAAACACTTGAACAGAACAAACCGACACAATATTGTTTTCAAAATATGGTAAAGAAAATAGTTTTGTATGATTATATTATATATAAATATAAGTTTCAAAGAAATTAAATTGTTAATGAATTTGTTGTCTGAAATAATAATATTTGATTTTCATTTATTGTTTTGTAAACCATTGACTATTGCATAATATAAATAAATGAATTTATAAACTTGGGTATAATTAATTAGAATTTGAAATGAATTTAATTCAGAAATTTGAGAATTTATTAGTTTCCGGTGATTTTTAACTTTGTTTTTTTTTTATTTTAAAGTATATATTATTGAAAGTATTTTCGAATAGAAATCGTTTTCAAAGAATTTTTCTTAAATGTTGAAATCAGTGCTCTTCTCTTTGTCGCTGGAAAATAATTTCGGTGATGGCGGCCGCATCATCGACATTCATTTTCGAGTTTCGAAGTGGAGATACTATTCTGTAGCTTTGCTACGGTTTTGTTTTGAAAAATATTTTGATTTGAATTTCTTCAGTATAATTTGATTTATATATATATAGTTATCTTATTTTAAAATTTAATTTGATTTGATATAAATATATTATATATATCTCTAAACTGTTTAAAGTTAATCGGAAATCTAATTCTTAAATTTTGTTAAAGGATGATTTTAATTATAAATAAAACCAAAATTTGGAATAAATATTTAAACTTGAATAATTGAATTGGGAAAATTTTATTTGTATATTGTTCAACTGCATTCTAATACAACTTACCTAAATCGTTCAGAAGTTAAATATGTAATTGGATAATATATAAGATAAATTAAATTTATAAATAAAATTTGAGTGTTTATAATAAATGTTATACACTAAATTATGATTATAAAGATGTTAATAGAGTTCGATAGGATAATAAGTATAACTCAGTTAATAATGAAATAAATTTGTTTTGAAAGAATTAATAAATTGAAATTTGATCAACTTATGAAAATACGTTGAATTTAAAAGCAATTAGTGAATATAAATTAATTTAAATCGAAACTTTTATGGTTTAAATTAATCTATATGAGTTAAATATATGTGATAAGATATATTAAGTAGAATAAATTTAACAATAATTTGGAATAAAAGAAGAATTTAAATTTTTGAAAAAATATGATTATAATAAAAGACTATTCAAATTTATGGTTTTAAAAATTATAAATTGAAGAAAATGGGATAATAAGATAATGAATTTAGAAATAGTTGAGATTGATTTTAGTGAAATCAAATGGATTAAATCAATTATTGAATATCAATTAATTTAAATTTGAATTTATGTGGTTTAAATTAATTGTTATTGTGTATTTCAAATCTGTTTTTTTGGTTGTTTCTATTCTCCTACCTCGTTCCTTTTCGGGGACGAAAAGTTTTGAGTGGGGGAGAGTGTAACGACCCGTAAATTTCAACTGTTTTAATAAACGTAATTAGTTGAAATTTTGTGAAATTTTAAACGATAAAATTTTGAAATAAAAATTTAATATTTGGAATACGTCTAGTTAAACATAGCAACTGGTAAATTTTCGTCCGAAAATATGAAAATTTATTTCGCACGTAAATTCACTTCAATTTAATCAGTTAAAAAGCGATGAAAATAAAATGTTTCCGACCCTAAATATTTTTACATAGAAAATTCTAAACCATCTTCTGAGCAAGATGTCAGTTTGTCGTTTTTCCAAATTCGGACGTTTCTTGCTCCGTTTATCTTAATTCCGTCAAAATAGCAGCATTTTCGGTACCGATTTTCGACTTTTGATAGAATGATCGTACCACTGATATTTTTATACCGTTTTGATCGTCTTGTCGTGCTGATCTCTATGGTATATTAAATTCTGTGTTTTGAAGTTAGGTACGCAACGGAATCCGCGAAAATGATTTCTTATCGGTACCTGTTGTAAAACTTTCCAAATTCTTTTGTCCATTCATTATTCACGTGGAATCAAATGGCTACTTGTTTTAAGTTTTATCAAATTTCAATGGGTGACTTTTGTTATTCCTGTCGGTTGAAATATTTCCTGTTTTACTTTAAATAAAAGTAAAATACATTGATAACATTGGAACGGCAGCCTTCCCCTCTTATTTTCCTTTCTCTCTTTCTCTTGGCAAAAGCCAAGACCCATCAGCAACCCAATCTTTCCTTTCTTTTTTTTCTCTAATCTGTGCCTCCACCTTCTATGCGAGACAACCACCGAGCACAGCCGAGTGCATCTCCTACCACCACATCACTTCACCTGCCCCTTGCACTCGCCTATGTTGTCATCAAACCGAGCCCAGCCCATCTACACACCTGCATGCCACAACCACTCGAGCAACCAAGCTAAATCGCCAGAGCTCGCGGCAGACCAGATCGACCATCCACCTCCGCAGCTTTCCGCCATCACTGTCTGTTCCCCTCCCTTCATTGCAACCGGCTTCCCTGTTTTTAGTAAGTTATGTATACTGGTTTAAATAATTTTATAATCTATCTGTTATATATATATATATATCGGTTATATATATGTATATATATTTTGCATGACTTGATTTTTCACGTACATATGTTTTACTATTAGATAGTATATAGTCAAGCTTACATTTGTATATTGTTAATATGGTCTGTTTATATACTATATAAGTTTATATAAAAATTTATTTTAAATATTAATGTTAAAGATATAACATGAATGTAAGTATGTGGTATTTTAATAAAAATAAATAAAGGAGTATGGAGCTTTACTGGTCTTTGAATATGACATGTATATATCGACTTTAACATGTATTTGTCTTAAGAAATAATGATATACATATATATAGTTCACAAATTTATTGGCCTGAGATCTGACTTGCTTTGGTATAGTTGTTCAAAATGCTTATATTAAATGTTATGGTGGATATTTGAAATGTATAAAGCATACTGCAACATGCTTCTAGGCATTTCGCATATATATATATGAAACGTTTATTTTAAGTTTTTATATATATATATATATATATATCTATTGTTGGGTATATTTCGACATTGCCACCGAACCAAGCTCCATCCCACGACCACTGAACCATCCATAGTCGAACCAGGGTATCACCGGACCAACCCCATCACCAGGGTATCACCGGACCAACTCCATCACCAGGGTATCACCGGACCAACTCCATCACCAGGGTATCACCGGACCAACTCCATCACCAGGGTATCACCGGACCAACTCCATCCAGAACCACCGAACCACTCATCACCATTCTACACCGGACCAGAACCACCGAACCACTCTTCACTACACACACCACCGAACCAACTCCATCCAGAACCACCGAACCACTCTTCACTACACACACCACCGAACCAACTCCTCTTCCATGCCTTGCCGGATCAACCACCAGTCCACCTACCACCAGACCAAGTATTACCGGACCAAAACGTGCCAGGCCAGACCACATCAGCCCAAGCCCACCAGCAACTGTACACATCCAAGACCCCTACCACCAGCCTCACTCTATAAGTAGAGGGGCAGGGGTACAACAATGGGGGACAAGTTTGAGAGCTCAAGCACGGAAGGAACTTTCAAACAACTTTCTTTTACTTGTACCAAAGCGTTGTACTTGTAATCACAACAAAACAAGAGAAATAACATATAAAGTGGACGTAGGCACATTCTGGCTGAACCACTATAAATCTGCGTGTCTTTTTACAGTTTAGCCCCTATTTTTCATATATTTGCATAAATCTCCAAAATCACTAAGAACAACCTAAGATCTACTAAATCATATAACTTTGAGGTGTTTGTCCATTTTTTGTGCAAACATTTTTGGTGCTTTCACTGAGAAATAGAAGCTCGAAGCTTCAGCTTCATCCACTTAATAGTTTTTCTAACCGCATCGTTCGCTACTTGGAAAACATGCCTCCCAAACAGAGAAAAGATGTTAACAAAGGAAAAACCATCGCATCCAGTAGTCTTCCAGATCTAGCTGTCACGAATCAAGTAAATCGTCCTCCTCCGGCAGCGGTAACAAATGAAGGACAGGCTAACCCAACCACTCCTACCACAGAACAGCCTACAGCAATTACTAGGGTAGATTTGGACAGAGTTGCGGTTGAAGTAACTAACCGCTTCACGTCCCAGCAGGAAGCTTTGGTGGACCATCTCATGTCACGCTTAAGGGACGTTGAAGAATTCAACCGCAACACTGAATCATGGGGCGAGTCCCAATCTGGAGGATCCTAGAGACGACAAAGATCTTCCCTCTTCGAAGGAGCTAACGGCAGAAGTAGCCATGGTAGGAGCCGAGACCGAGCACAGCCCGAAGTTAGGCCTGAGGAAACGTTTGGTACCGAACCCAACGGGGGAGGTACCGGACAGAGGTCAACTGTAGCCGAGCCTGTCATACTGCCTAACCACGGAAACGCCAATGAACGGGGCCGAGCTAGAGTCCAGCCCGAAGTTGGACCCGAGGAAGTGTTTAGATCAGAACCCGGCAGGTGAAGATCAAGGCAAGGGCCAACTGTAGCTGACCCTAGCATGCTCCCAGAAGATCAAAGGCAGCCACTGGAAAATATGAGGAATGATAGACGATACCATCCCTATAGGTCATCTGGACGGAATCAATCCCATAGAACAAAACCAAACTCATTTCTATCTGCTCCAAATTCTGATGAAAGGATGGCACGCTTATTCAGAGAGTGTGTCCAACGGGAGCGCAGAGAGATCGAGGGATAGGCGCTAGGGTAACCAGCCCTTTCGCCCGCAACATCAAAATTGCTATCACCCCTCGAGAATGGAAGATGCCAACAATGGAACCTTACAAAGGAACCTCCGACCCCGTCATACACTTGCAGAGATACACACAACATATGCTCATGAGTGGAGCGACAGAGGGAGTAATGTGAAAATGCTTTCCGCTCTTCTTAGCAGATCTCGCTACCTCCTGGTTCTGTCATCTACCTCGGGGATCCATTAGCTCGTGGGAAATGTTGAAAGAAAAGTTTATCAGTTAGTTCCGCATTCATGTGGAACAACCTAAGGACGCTTATTCCTTGTCCAGCGTCAAACAGAAACCTGGAGAGAAACTGCAGCAATACCTAACCCGATTCAATGCTGCAGCAGCCGCAGTCCAAGATGACGATGAGAAGCTGATCCTAATGGCCCTCTGTAGTGGTGTGCATCCGGACACTAAATTTGCCAAGCGGTTGACAAAAGAAAAACCAGCTACTTTACCCGATTTCTTCCATGAAGCCTGGAAATATATGAGACTCGAGGATGCTGCCGTTGAGGGGCGGTCAGGACAGCAAAATAAGACAACCCATAGCAACGCCCCTGCTGTGGCAAGGGACGTTCGAAGAAATGATTCCAGAGACAATGCTGGGGGCAAGAAGGGAGAAAAGCGCCTATATCGGCCAGGACCGAGATTCGACACTTACACTTCTTTGAACGAGACCGTCGAAAATATCTTCCTGGCCACCCAAGGCGAAGTTTGATACAAACGCCCACCATACAAGAAGGAATCAGATAACGCACAGAAGTCTAGAAAGTTCTGCCGCTTCCACGAATCTCACGGGCATGATACCAATGAATGCCATCATCTCCGAGATCTGATTGAGGAACACATCAGAAGGAAGAAGCTGGAACGTTATGTAAAAGGTCAGGACAGGACCCCAGCTCCTGCCAATGAAAACCCAAGGCTACCTTCACCGGGGGCCGACAGAGGAAACCGCAACGCTAGCAGCTCTAGTTAAGAGAAGATAGTGGTCCATACCATCTCAGGAGGGCCGCACATCGCAGACAGAAGCTGGAAAGAGATGGAAAGATATGGAAAGTCGCTTAGAGACAATAAAGACTATGTCAATTCGGTTATAGAAGAACGCCACCCGAAGCGGAAAGAAAGTGATGACATCACATTCGGTAAGCGTGACCTAAAAGGAAGGCAATACCCTCACATGGATCCCATGGTTATCTCCGCCCGACTCGGTCCCGCCGAAGTTTACCGAATCCTGGTAGACACTGGAAGCTCTGTAAACATCCTGTTCAAACACGCCTTCGACAAAATGAAGCTATCAATGAAGGATGTATCTCCCTGCAATAAACCACTACACGGTTTCACTGGGGATGCAAAGATGCCTCTTGGGCAACTGGACCTCTTTGTTGAGATTGGAAGCCATCCCCGCTCCATTGTACGGAAGCAGACGTTCGTGCTAATAGAAAATCATTCGGCCTACACCGCTTTCCTAGGAAGGCCAGCCTTGTCTGACTTCCAAATTGTCCTAGCCCCATGGTGCCTAAAGATGAAATTTCCAACAGACAATGGAGTAGGGGAAGTGGAAGGAGACCAGGACGTTGCTCGAGACTGTTATGTGACTGAACTTCGCAACAACCACAGGTAGGATAAAGGGAAGGGTGTAGAGATTGCCCTCTGCACAAAAAGTCTAGAAGCATAGCAACTAAAGAAAGCCCCTCCTCTTCGATATACCAGCGACCCTTTCAATGAATTAGACCCTAGGGACAAAGAGGAGGAGGCCACCGCCGAGCCTGCAGAGGCTATGGAGTTTATATCTGTAGACAAGCACGACTCAAGTAGGCTACTAAAAATTGGGTCCCAACTAAAAGCCGAATTGAAGGAACAACTCATCGATTTTCTCCGCCACAACTTGGATGTATTCGCATGGTCACACGCTGACATGACCGGAATCTCCCCCGACATAGCCTGCCACGTATTAAACATTGATCCTACCAAGGCGCTTGTAAAACAAAGAAAGAGAAGTATGGGGGCAGAACGATCATGTAATATCCCGGAAATTTGAGCAATATCAATTTAGTAATCTGTTAAATGATTAAATTGATATTGATGATCTTTGATAATAAATTTGAATTTGATTTAATAATCTAATTAAATAAATATTTAATTAGTGAATTTTATCTTTTAAAAACTAATAAAATGATTTCTATTTATGATGTATATATATGTGTATATATATTGTAAATAGATAGGCTTTGGTTTGAAATGTAATAAATAAATAAAGTCTTGTTTTAAATTTCTAATATACATTTTAATAGTTTTGGATTTTAAAATATATGTATGAACTTTTATTTATAAGTATAATTGATTTTATTTTCTTTAAAGAAATTTATATATATATAGATAAGTATTTAATAAATTAAGAAAAGGGCTTTATTAACATTATAAAATAAATATGAATTACTTAAAAAGACAAGTGTTAATTTATTAAGTAACCATGGTGACATGTGTTAGCTCCTAAGGCTTTTATTTATATATAAATATATGCAAATTTCTTAAAATACAAGTGTTATCATATTAAGACTCAAAGTAATATGTGTAAATTTATGAACTAAGATATAAGACAAGTGTCCATCTTTTAAATTTCCATTTTCTTTTATTTTTAAGAAATTATTTTCAGCTTATATAAACAATTTTCTTTATCTTCATTTCCTTTCTGATCTTCATTCCTAAAACTAAGAAAAACTGAATATAAACTCCTCTCTTAACAAATCAGTAAATTAACTTACTCTCAATTCAAAATCCTCATAACAAATCTATCTTCCTCTCTAAAAACAATCTGCAATTCAAATCCTTTTCAAGATCTAAAACCTGATAACCATTTCTTCAATCTCAAAACAAAGACTGCAAGTGTAAACCCTGTAGCCTGCATTTTTCTTCAATCTGGAATCTAAGCAAGACTGCAATTTCTTCTTTTCGAATCTGAAAGTAAGCAACCTGATCTAGAGCAACATCTAAACAAAGCAAGATTTTAGAGCATGCATGCAAGTCTCCAAATCAAATATTCAAGTTTTAATAGCAAAGACATTCAGATCTTAAATTCAAAAGCTTTTCAAGTTAAAACCTGGAAAGTTTCTCTGTTCACTTTTAAAAGGTGAGTAACTTTCATTTTTAAAACTTAAAGCATATGATATATGTTTGCATGTGATAATATTGGCTTGTATTGTAGATTTTAATTTGAATTTATATGAATTAGTATAAATATATATGAGCCTGTCAGTTTACACATAAAAAAACCTATTCCCTGTTATTTATCAAGTGAGTAAACCCAACTTGTTTGTCTTAAATCTGGTTGCTTAAATAAATTATCAATGTTGATATATATATTGTTTGCATGATGATGGATTAGATGTTTGAATAATTGAAATGTGCATGTTTTTAAACTGTTAGCTCTGTTAATCTTTTAAAAAAAAACCTGTGAGTAAATTTAGTTTAAACAGTTTTTAATTAGATTTATGTGATAGATGTTTGAAGTAAAAGTGTGATGCATGTTGTATATATATGCATGTTATTGTGAATGTGAATATATGTGTATATGAATATAGAATTGTGTGCATGTATCTGGAATTAAGAAAAATAATGACTCTGTTAAAAATTACAGGGTTTAATTAAGTTCAAAAATCCAATCTCACTTTCCCCAATCATTTATAGCTTGTGATGATTAAGACAAAACATGTTTAAATCATCATAACTTGATGTTAAAAATATATTTTGATATAAAATGAAATAGTTTTTGTCTAGATAAAGAGATACAGTGAAAATTCAAGTTTTACCCAATTTTCGATTTGCATGAATTTAAAATTGGATTACATCATCTAAAACCATTTTGAAAGCAATGATTTTTACAACAAAAATTAGATTTTTTAGTTGCGAATTAAGGTTGTATTTAGGAGATGAACGGAGAATGGGTTTTGGCGAATTTTGGGTGATCGGCAAACTTTCGAGGGTTGAAACTTGGCATGGTGTTGCTGGAATGATCATGGATGGTAGCAAAAATGCAAGATAATTTTAAAATCCATTGTGGTTGGAGATTTGAATCGATTTAGGGTTTTAGTCCTGCTTTTGGTTCGTGGTTTTCGCGTGACAATTTCATCATCATTACTCCAATTCAATCGATCGCACCAGGGGGAATAGGCGCATGGTTGGTCGGTGAAGCTATGGTTGGGATCGCGAAGGCTCTGGTGATCGGGGACGTTGGGCTCGAGGCGTTTTCTGGCGAAGAGTTTTGGTTCCAGTTGCTCGATTTTGTTCGATTTCGATTTCGGATTGAATCGAGTAATCTGGTGATCGTGTGGGGTTGCCGAGGTCGGAGCTGAGTTGTCGGAGGGTGGAACGATGTTCATCGACGATTGGGGTCGATGTACACGTGCACGTGTACGTTCGTGCATCTGGAAGCTTTGGGGGAAGAAGCATGGACTCGGGAATGATCTCGAGTAGGGTTCGTGTATGACTCGAAGAAATGAGGAACGAGGTTTCTCGTGCGTTGGCTCGGGGTTTTTAGCATTTGACTCGGGTTTGACCTGAGGTGATTTTCTAATCCAATTTAAAGCAAAAGTTTTGTTAAAGAAATCAAGTTTTAAATTTTTAAAACAAAGTACGTCAACTTTTTAAGTTATGGATATTATTCTAGTTTCAAAACAAATGTTTAACTAGTTTTAAAATGTATATTAAAATGGATAAATTAAGATACGATAATTAAGAAGATTAATTAAGATAAATAATTTATCATTTAATTAATTAACTGGTTGATAATTAAAGATTAATTAATAAGTAATTAATTAAGAGTAATTAATTAGTTTAATTAATTAATGATTAAGGATTAATTTATAATTAAAGGTTAAGTTAATTAATTAGAGATAAATTAATTAATAATTAAGTAATAATTAATTAATTAATTAATTAAGATTTATTAATTTAGTAATTAGAGGTAAACTAATTGGTAATTAAGAAGTACTTAATTTGTAATTAAGTTTTATTAATTAATAATTAGGTTTTATTAATTATTAAGGGGTGATTAATTTGCAATTAAAGATTAATTAAGGATTAATCAAAATGGTAATTAAGGATTAATTAACTGATAATTAAGAAGTATTTAATTTGTTATTAAGTTTATTAATTGATAATTAAGGTTTATTAATTAATAATTAAAAGAATAATTAATTTGTAATTAAGGATTAATTAATTTTTTTAAAGGTAATTAAAGGATGAATTACCCAATTGTAATTAATGATGGTGATTAATTTTAGTTGATTAAAATTCGTAATTTAAATTAAAGATAATCACTTGATGCTGATTAAGTATAAATACTTAATGGTATTAATAAGTGTAATTACTGTAAGTAATTAATGTATAATTACAAGATGTAATTAATTAAAGGATAATTACTTAATGAGAAGTAATTAAGGATTTATTACTTGAGGTAATTTATTAAAGGATTAATATAAGGAGTTAATTAATTAGGGTAAGTAATTATAGAATAATAATTACTGTTTATGATTAATTAAGATGGATTAATAGAAGTGATTAATTAATGGAAGTAATTAATTAAGGATCATTAATTAATGTAATTAATGAGAATAATTAAAGGTTAATTACTGTTAATGGTTAAGAAAAATTAATTTGTGAAATTAATTAAAGTATAATTACTTTATGTAATTAATGAATAATTAATCAAGGATGATTAATAGTTAATGAGTAATTAATTAATTAAAGGTTTATAATTAATTAATGATTGATTAAGCAAGGTTAGATAATTAATTCTTAAGTAATTAATTTAATTTAAGTTAATTAAATTAATTATAACATAGGGTTAATAATTGTTGCTTATGGATGATTGTTTGTGTAGAATATCTGAATTGGATGATATCTATTGGATGATATGTTGTGATATTCTATGATATGATATTGGATATATCTGTGATAAATGTGTGATATTTATCTGTGTTAAATGCTGTGTGAATTCAAGTATTGAATTGAATTGTTTAAACCTTTAAACAACTTGGCCTTTAAAAGATACGTTTTGGATTTCGATGAGACCGGGATCGGGTTTCCGTATACCGGGATTCCAGGTCTGGAGACCCGAATACCACATCGATCCAAATTTACGATAGGTCGTGAATCTCAAGTGAAGATGAAGATTCAGAGTGCAAGGGTTATTGTCGTTAACTCTGAGGGTGATTCCAAAACGAGTGTAACGAGATAATGCCTTCGGTTTCGTTCGAACCCGGAACGAACTTGTATGGATTGAATGCTTTCAGCACATCGTCAGGCGGACGATGAGCATTCTAAGTGATATGTTCTGATTAAAGGTAATCGTAACCTCAAGCCTCATCAACCGGGAATGGCTAAAACAGGGGAGGTGCAGCAAGGTTTCGTGGGTAGCACCCACTGAGAGCAAGATAAATCCCTGTCTAGAGGTCCCTTTTCTTTTATTCGGCTTAGTGTGTGGTTGGTCGCGCCAACTACGGGATTGTCTTGTTCGGGATTATCCAGTAAGGGATGGTTCCGGCTTTGTGTTGCAGGGGAGCGGGCGTACTCCTCGGTACGGTGATCTAGGCCACGTACTGTGACGGGCGGTACCCCAGTAGCCCTGCCATTGTATGGAATCCAAACTCCAATAAGTGCCGTACGTATTAGTTGTGCCCAACTATGTTGGAATGTGAGATGTAAGCATTTCAGCTATTTCTATATTTTACTTGAAAACCCTAGACCCTATTATAATAAAATCAGATTTCCTATCAAATGTTTTGGTTAGCGTAAGGTAAAAACTTACCCATGTTTATTTGTGGGGAGTCTTACGTGATACCTTTTCTTTCTAAAGGTTTTGAAGTTAAGCAAGTTTAACCTGTTACTCACACCAGACCCATGTCTGACCCAAGTGTTTATTTCTGTTTTATAAACTCTTGGGTACTCAAATTTTTACGAGTAGCCAAGGGATTCAGGTTTAGCTTTGACGAATATTCTGGAGGAGCAATGGAGCAGGAGGCTTCGGCGTTCGTAGATATAGTATTCCGCTGTGTTGATATCTGTGATAGTGTCTTGTCTTGTATTTGAGTTGTAATGTCTAGACAGATGATTATAACTGTCTAGTAAGTGATGTATATGCTGTGTAACTCTGTAAATTATTGTATACTATGTAATAGTTTATGTTATTAATATAATTTATTCGTTCCGCTGTGAGATCGTTGTTGTTGTTTCTTTCTTTCTTCTCTTCTTTTCTATTTTCTACCCCTTTCTTTCTTATTAACGACGCGACTTTCTGTGGAGAGAAAGTCGTGGTCATTACAGATCAGCAGCCCTCGATGAAGAAGTAAAGAATCTACTCGCCAATGACTTCATACGAGAAGCTATCTACCCGGAATGGATCGCCAACCCGGTGCTGGTAAAGAAGGCTAATGGGAAGTGGCGAACCTGCATTGACTTTTCCAACCTAAACGACGCCTGCCCAAAGGATTGCTTCCCACTTCCCCAAATCGACCAACTTGTAGACAGCACGGCCGGGCACGAGCTCCTATCTTTTATGGACGCATACTCAGGATATAATCAAATTCCTATGCATGCTCCCGACCAAGACCACACTAGTTTCATCACCGACCGGGGATTATACTACTATAAGGTAATGCCTTTTGGACTTAAAATGCAAGAGCCACCTACCAGCGCCTCGTCAACAAGATGTTTGCAGGGCTAATAGGACAGACTATGGAAGTATATGTGGATGACATGCTGGTGAAGTCAAGGAAAGCCAAAGATCACGTAAGCCACCTAGGCAAGATGTTCCAGGTACTTCGACAGTATGGAATGAAGTTGAATCCACTAAAGTGCTCCTTCGGAGTGTCATCAGGAAACTTCTTAGGATTCATCGTCCACGCCAGAGGGATTGAAGCGAACCCTGAACAAGTCCGAGCGCTAAGAGATATCAAGATACCTTCCACTCGGAAGGAAATGCAAAGTTTGAACGGAAAAGTGGCCGCCCTAAGCCGATTCATCTCCAAGGCAACGGACAAGTGCGTCCCCTTTTTCGAAGCTCTAAAGAAAGACAAAGGAAAATTCGAATGGACCGGCGAATGCCTGACCGCTTTCCTTAACTTAATCGAACACCTCCAGAAACCACCGGTACTCTCAACTCCAAACGAAGGAGAAGAATTATACCTATACCTCGCTGTGTCATCTCACGCCCTAAGCGCTGCCTTGGTAAGGGAAGACAACCGCACGCAACGGCCAGTTTACTTCGTCAGCAAAAGGTTTACTGGGGCAGAAGTCAGATATCCCAAACTTGAGAAGTTAGCATACTGCTTACTAATCACATCACGGAAACTGCGTCACTACTTCCAGTCCCATTCCATCAAAGTTCTGACCGATCAACCACTGAGGCAGATACTCCATCGTCCTGACACTTCCGGGCGACTACTTAAATGGTGCATTGAACTGAGTCAATATGATATCACTTACCACCCTCGCACCGCCATCAAGGGACAAGCCATGGCTGATTTCATTACAGAATTCACTACCAACGAGGATAAGGAGCAATTGGAAATAACAGAAGATATCAAGTGGAATCTCTTTGTGGACGGTGCATCTAATGAACAAGGCTCGGGGGCAGGTGTGGTAATAATCACTCCCAGGGGAAACAAACTACACTATGCTATAAGATTGGAGTTCGATGCCACCAATAACGATGCAGAATATGAAGCAGTGATAGCCGGACTAGAAATTTCCATCGAAATCGGAGCCAATTCTTTGTGTCTTCATAGCGATTCTCAACTTATTGTTAATCAAATACTAGGAGAATTCCAAGCTCGAGAAGAACGACTCATAGCATATCTAAAGAAGACCAAGTTACTTCTCAGCCGATTGGACCACTACTTAGTCAAACACATCCCTCGGGAAGAGAACCAAGAGGCCGACGAATTGGCGAAGCAGGCAAGTATGAGAGACATCACCATCTTCGGGGCGGTAACCATCTCAAAGCAACTGGCCCCAAGTTTTGAACAAGTGAATCTGGTAGCTGCAACCGAAGAAGCAACTTGGATGACTCCCATCCGAGACTACCTACAGAGTGGCACACTACCCAACGGGCGTAACGAAGTCAAGAAAATCTTGAGGAAAGCATCCCGCTACACAATACAAGAAGACATCCTCTATCGGCGCGGTTTCTCTAACCCGTTATTAAGGTGTGTCGCTGGGAGAGAAGCCAAGAAAATCTTATCCAAAATCCATCAGGGAAGCTGCGGAGATCACACCGGAGGGCAAACGTTAGCAAAAAAGATACTCCGATACGGATATTTCTGGCCCACCTTAAGCAAGGACGCCTTAGATTTCGTCAAAAAGTGTGACAGATGCCAAAAATTTGCTAAGATTCCACGGCTACCAACAACTGAGATTATTCAAATGACCAGCCCTTTGCAGTGTGGGGAATTGACTTAATCGGCGAACTGCCAATGGGCCGAGGCGGGGCCAAATATGCTATAGTGGTAGTCGACTATTTCACCAAATGGGTGGAAGCAGAACCCCTGAATAAAGTATCTTCTGCAAAAGTTATTAATTTCTTGATCAAAAATGTTCTGTGCAGGTATGGAGTCCCATTCAAAATCATATCAGACAATGGACTTCAATTTGACAGCGAGGAATTCGCCAACTGGTGCCAAGAGCACAAAATTCACAAAAGCTTCTCATCCGTAGCATATCCCCAAGCAAATAGACAAGTCGAAGCTGTCACCAAATTCTGAAAACTCTAATAAAAAAGAAGCTCGAAAAGTCAAAATGCGCTTGGGTGGATGAACTTCCTACGGCACTATGGGCACATCTTTCAAAACATCGACGGGGCACACTCCTTTCTCTTTGGCATACGGATCGGAGGCTATGCTCCCAGTTGAAACCATTGTGCCTTCCCACCGTAGGATCCACTATAACCCAGAAGAGAACGAAGAACTCCTTCACATGTCTTTGGATCTAATCGAGGAGAGAAGAAACGATGCAGTCCTCAAAACAGCAGCCCACAAGCAAAAAGTAGCAGCACAATACAACTCCAAAGTCAAGCATCATACCTTACAAGAAGGGGATCTTGTCCTCAAGCGAATCTTCTCTCGCCCCGGAGCACTAGACCCAGTCTGGGATGGACCATATGTAATTCATAAAGATCTCCACAAACGGAGCCTATATTTTGTCAACAGTGGACGGAGAGGTGTTCCAGAGGGCATGGAACATCCAACACCTCCGTCGATACTTTTCTTAACTTGTATTGCCCATATGAAGTGAATTAACAAAGAGAATCAGTGGACGTAGGCCTTTTCGTGCCGAACCACTTTAAAAAGCCTTGTCTCTTTTTTAACTTGTTCCTTTGTATCTTGGCTGCCTGTTAACTTTATCCTTTTCTGTTGAACAAAATCCTGAGCATATAGCATTTCTATTCGAAGCACTCCACAATGCAACTTCACCTGGACAAGACCTAACAGGTACTATGTGAACCTATGCCCTCGCCAATGAGACACTTTTGCTCCGGCATCCCTCTGCTGCGGGTTAACTCATTGCTCGCGACGGCACTCAAAGCCAACTGTAATGAGCCGATTATAAGCCACCGAGAAGGCCGACTATAGCCGAGGCAGCTCATTACGGCGTTAGGCTCGCCGGCAACTGTGAATCGACTATAAGCCCCAACATAAGGTGTGGCCAGCCAGGGGCAGTTCACAGTTGACGATCGGCACCCATGCTAGCCGGCCACAGTAAATCGAATAATACCCATGATTACGGGCCATAATGGCCCGGGTAGTTACTGTGCGCGATCTCGGCTCCGATGTGTCTTAAGTGCGGCTGTGGTAAAAAAGAATAAACTCCCCGCGGAGGCATAAGATGGGTGACAAATGTCTCCAAGACCCACAGCTAGGGAAAGTGACTACAAAACCCGTTTGCCACGAACTTAAGCACATCGAAGGCCTTCCGTGATTGGAATTTTTACTTTTTCACATATTTCAATTTTACTTGAAAAAACTTTTCTCCTATCCTCTGTAACAATTCTTGAAGTACAGGATACAGAGTAAGAGATACTCGCCAATGGGTGTAGGGACTCACGATTGGATGGCAGGGCATTCAACTGCGTTCCATGCTCGGTCATACAAGATACTCAAAACTGTCATCTACAATTAGAACATGAAGGGCGGTATTTTCTTCTACATAACTATAATTTGTTCACACCACACGCTAACATTGTAAGTCATGAAATTATGTTTTAAGCAAGAACCTAACATCAAACACAATTTAATTACAAGAATATACATAGCTATATTTCTTGGGCAACATGTCAAAATAGCAAAAACATTCAAAAGACGACAAGATCAGCTTAAGTTAAAGAATTACACATCAAAGATAAGGCTATTTATTACAAGTGGCAAAATATAACAACCTAAGAGTCACTTTACTGTTTTAAGACTAACATATACAACCCTGTCAAGTCCACAAAAAGAGTTTTTCCAGGTCTAATCAAGGGGTCGGCTGCATTGGAGTTTTATCCTTGTCCTGTTGACCACCTGTCCAGTCAAAGAAAGGATTCATTAGTGATAAGCAACCAAGTTAATGGAGAGACTAAAAAAGGAAGACTTACCAGCACCTGCTTCTTGACTATCCGGGTCGTCATCCTCTACTTGCACACCTGCCTCCTCAGCAGCAAGCAACCGCATACCCTCCTTCACCGCCACCTTCTCCTCCTTGGCAAACTGGGCAGTGACCACATCCATGCTGAAAGCCACACCACCATCTCTATCCGCATCGGCCTTAGCCTCCTCCAAAGCCCGAAGATAGATCTTAGCCATGACCCTGGGATAATCATCCATCCAGGATAGGTTGCCCTGCTTCCATGTACGGAAGTACATATCCTGAAGCATTTCGTCCATCATCCCCTCATTTTCCTCAAACTCCCTCATCCGAGCCTCGGAAGCCGACAACCTTTCAACGGCGGCATCTCTCTCCGATCGGTATCTCGAGTAGTCAACCAGAAGGGATTTCCGCATTGCCTCCATCTCCTCCCTCAACTTGGCTTGAGCAAGCTCTGCAGTCTCAAGTTTCCCGGATAGCTCCCTTATCTGCTCAAGATCCGCTTTTCGAACCTCGTCCACCGTGGCAATGGCCATGTCGATCCGTTCCCTGCAGGTAGCTTCCATTTTCCGCAGTTCAGCCCGGTTGGCCTCTTCCATGGTTTTCTTTAGTCGTCCAGAAGCAGCCTCATGTTGAGAAATCTGAATGGCCTAATCAGCAAGCTGTTTGGCCTGATCCGAAACCACCAATCGAAGTCGGATGTTGGCACTCCCAATCTCCTCTCCAGCCTTAACCAGCCGGGCATGATGCTCCATCAGCTTCCTAGTCTCCTCCGCCACCCGATCAATATTAGCCTTAGCCTCGTCTCCCATGGTAACTATCCGAGTAGTAAGTAGATCAAGATCTAAGGACTTAGCCTCATCGAGCACCCGTACCATGGGATTGTGGGGAAGAAGGTGCTCACCCGTAACCTCGTCAAAGGTAATATCGTGGGAACTTGGATCCAGATCAGGATGACCCGCAAATGGATTACGGGCCAAGTCAGGACGTTCGATATGAATAACGGTAGGGTTTCCGGATGGGTGCGGAGAGAGTGCAAACTCGCTATCCTCCTCTGTGATATCATGAAGAGGCTGAGCCGGGACTGAGAACCAAGTGAAGATTCAGATGAAGGATGACTCCTCTTTCTCTTTTGAATACCCTCTTCAATAACCCCGAGAAGAGGACGGTAGCCGACTACATCCCCGGAGCGGTGGGTCGAAGGCTTCGGCTTGGCGGAAGCTTTGGAAAGCTTGTACTGTTCAAGCCAGTGCCGAAGATCTGAGGCCTTGGACGTTTTGCCTGCTCCTGATATGAAGAACAAGTGTCACAAGCTTACATCGATACATAATTCGAGAAACGCGGTAAATTAAAAGTTAAAAGAAGAAAGAAAACACGTCTGTTATACAAATCCTGGGGAGAAGTAGGATACTGCAATGAGTCCTGGATTTCATTCCAGGACGGGAGCGGATCATAAAATATTCCTAAGTCCCTATCATTAACGAAGCCTGCAGGAGTCAAAAGTTCACCTTTAGTCGTCGGATCCACCTTGGCTGGAGTGGTCTGAGAAGACTCGCTTGCACCGGTCCCGGCCTTATCCGCTTTCCCGGATTTCTCTGCCAAAGCCGGATCTACGTCCAGCCCCTCGAAAGCCTGGTGGAACGCATCATCCGTCCACTCCTGAATCTCACCCGCTTGCCCAGGAAGCAAGGCCCCGATGCCGTCGCCACCTTCATCGCCTTCCCGACCGTCTCCACCCTCACCTTTTTCCTCCTCCGCGTCTTCCTCCCCCTGGGTAAGTGGACAATTGCTGGGGGAAGGACCGTCCGACCTCTTAAGTTTCTTACCTCCGACGGCTGGAGGTTTTGTGAAAGGTTTCCTCTTGCCACTCTCTGCCGTGACACCTCCCTTAGCCTGAGCAGCCGCCCTCTCCTCCGACGTTTCCCTCAGCTTGACTACTGACTGTTGTGGAAGGATCAAGTTATACTCCAGGAGGGTTGCGTTTCTGATCAGGAAGGCAGCTGATCTATCCCTCCCGGGGATAGCTTCTATCTCAACCGCCGTCTGAACCAGGCGGTCAGTCTCCACAACCGCAAAGCCACCTGTCGCTAGCAAAAACGAAAAAGTATGAGAAGAAGCATCGCAATCAGAATGGAAATTATAAGTAAAACATCAACTTACATCCAGAAGTAAAACGCCGAATAGAAACAGAGTCGTCCCTAACAAAGAACCACTCCTTCTTGAACATGCTGAATTTGGAATACAGATCCAAGATCGGCTTGAAGGTTACAGCTGACTCCAAGCTGATGTATGGGGACCCCTTCTTATAGCCCCTCAGATTATATAAGTACCGGATCTCCCGGTTGGAAGGAGCATGACCATACTTCCTCTGGAAAATGACGAAGAGGCTCACCAGTATAGCATAGGAGTTGGGTTGAAGCTGGAATGGGGCCACCTTTGGATATGTGAGGAAGCTGGCTACCCAAGCGTTAAGAGGAGGAATGGCACCACACATGCATTGGTATCTGCTGTAGGCAAAGTACCCTTCAGGAGGGTCGTATGGCATACTTCTCTCCCTGGCAACAGCATTCGCGCCCTATCAATTCCGAAAGAACGGGAGATGATGTCAAGCTGCTCTTCCTTAAGGGAGCTGAGAAAGCAATCAGGCGGGGAGTTCAGGAGCTCCTGAGGGCCGTACCTGTCCACTAGTGATCTCGGGGCAGGTCCGTGACGTTCTGGATTCGGCTGAGCTGGGGGCACGGCAGAGGAACCTCCTTCGACCCCGGTTTTCTTTTTGTCTGATCGAGTTTCCGCTTTACGAGACATTATCTGCAAACACAAAGAAGAATGTCGTTAGACTAAAGGAAGTAAAGAAGCGAGAGTGTGCAATCTAGAATTTCACTCATAAAACCAAAATGCCCAAATTCCTATTGTCATTCGATAAGGTGAAGGTTAAAATTCATTCGGTATTCAGAGTCTCAAGGTTCATTCGGCATTCCCCGTGTGGAATTCATTCGGTGATCCAAATAAGAATACTCATTCGGCATTCAAAGTCTCGAACTCATTCGGTACACACAAGTCTCATTCGGCGAAGGGAAGTTAAATACCTGATTCGGCAGGCGTAGGCAGTTCAGTAGATTGATTCGGCTATGCAACAAATTTGGCTCAAGTGCTTCGTTCGGTAGGAAATAACAAGGGCCCTAGCTCCGTATTTATAGACGAAGGTGGACCTCCGAACCAGCCGGTTCAGCGTCTGGAACCGGATGTGACTATTCAAAGGAGAAACAAAGCACGCCATGTGCTGGCACATAACCTGCTTTGGGGGGAAAATGTTGGGTATATTTCGACATTGCCACCGAACCAAGCTCCATCCCACGACCACCGAACCATCCCTAGCCGAACCAGGGTATCACCGGACCAACTCCATCACCAGGGTATCACCGGACCAACTCCATCACCAGGGTATCACCGGACCAACTCCATCCAGAACCACCGAACCACTCATCACCAATCTACACCGGACCAGAACCACCGAACCACTCTTCACTACACATACCACCGAACCAACTCCATCCAGAACCACCGAACCACTCTTCACTACACACACCACCGGACCAACTCCTCTTCCATGCCTTCCCGGATCAACCACCAGTCCACCTACCACCGGACCAAGTATTACCGGACCAAAACGTGCCAGGCCAGACCACATCAGCCCAAGCCCACCAGCAACAGTACACATCCAAGACCCCTACCCCCAGCCTCACTCTATAAATAGAGGGGCAGGGGTATAACAATGGGGGACAAGTTTGAGAGCTCAAGCACGGAAGGAACTTTCAAACAACTTTCTTTTACTTGTACCAAAGCGTTGTACTTGTAATCACAACAAAACAAGAGAAATAACATATAAAGTGGACGTAGGCACATTCTGGCTGAACCACTATAAATCTGCGTGTCTTTTTACAGTTTAGCCCCTATTTTTCATATATTTGCATAAATCTCCAAAATCACTAAGAACAACCTAAGATCTACTAAATCATATAACTTTGAGGTGTTTGTCCATTTTTTGTGCAAACATCTATAAAATCAATTTATAATATAGTTCTATATGCAGAGTTTATATATGCTATGTCAAACTCTACAAATTTCTTATACATGCTATGTGTTTTGTCTATGCATGGCCGTGTATATATATGATCGACTGAAGTAATATATTTGTTATTAAATATTTATTTTGAAAGTGTGTATATATATATATATTAGCCTACACATATATGAATACGTATCTTTTTAGTTTACATATTATAAAGTATCTGAAGTTATATTGACTTATAAAATTGTGTTTTGAATATAGTAGGAACTATATACTAGTCTATATATCTGTCTGCTTGTATAAGTATTGAATATAAATATATATAATGTATATAAATGATTGATTTTTCTATGCGTGCTTTAATTTGAAACGGTGTATTTTCAAATAAATATATATATTTCTATTTTAGGAAATAATAATTTTAAATATATCTATGATGATATTTTGTTTAGTATGTGTTAAAAATAAAAACATTGATATGTATAAGATTGAATATGTTTAGGTATAATTTTTGGATATAAATTTTATATATACTTTGATTGTGTATTTGAGTTTTAAAATAGTGACTTTGAAGTTTATTGCCTTAAATTAAAATATTGATTTAGGGAAAATTTATAATATATATATTTTATTTCAGTTATAATAGGATGGTTCTGATTCGTTTTCATCAATTCTTATCTATCGGCTTTGATCGTTGAATTCGTGCCCATCTTGTGTCGCTTTGGAATTCGTGCTTGGATTCGTAACTCATTCCATTATCTATCCTCTCTAGCCTCGAAAGGTGAGTACTCACTCACGATTAACGTTCTTTTATTTATTAAATTTGATTTCAATTGAAACGACAATTGAAATATGCCACAGTTAGTTATTTACACTGTTTATATGCTATTACCCGTATCTGTTCACCTATGACATCTGGCACCACTATCTGTTAATTATTTATGCGATGATAATACAGTTTGGTTGATAATTGACTGATTGATTGATGGTTATATTGGATGTAAATTTTAATGTATAAAGTGATAAATATTATGCAACTGAATGTGACGAAGAATAGTTAAAAATTTGAATTGACATATGTGTAGAATTTGGTTAGTTAAATTTGTTAAATCTGACTCCTTAAATGTTTAATCATTTGACACGTAGAAAAATAGTGTTAACTACACCTTGAACCATCAAATTGTATGTTGTTTAAACTGATGATGTATGAAATTGTAAATAGATGACAAGTGAAGAACCGTATAAATAATATTGTAATAATCTTTAATCTACATGAAATGATAGTGTAGATTCTAGAGATAATTATATTAATTCGTACAAATAACAATGCGAATTAATACAGTTATTTCGGGATTATTTGAATTAATTATTGGATTGTTATTGATTGTTGTTATTGCTTGTGTATTTACTTTGACACCATCCCAGTTATCACACTGCAAGTTCCCTTTGTTATGCTTTGATTTTTGAATTGAATTGGAATCGGGTTGAAATGATAAATACCCAAATTGAACTTTGACTTAGGATAGAAAATTAAATAAACCCGATTGGTCAATAATTTGATTTAAAAATAAAGCGAAGATTTTATTTGAATAAAGAATATAGTTTGGAAAATGAAGTTGAAATTCGAATTTTTGATGAAAGGAAAATGTTAATATTTAATAATCTGAAACAAAGGATTAAAAATGTAATTAATGAAAGAATGTTGTTTAATTTGAGAAATGGTTGAATTAAGTTTGAAATGATTTAATAATTAAGTTTGAAATTATAATTAAGTTTGAAATTATTAAACTTTGAAACTATTTAATAATTAAGTTTTGAATTATTTAATAATTAAATAAGGTTGAATCATTTAATGATTAAATTGAACTGAATTCTTTGATAAGAGAAATTGAACTTTTGAATAAGTGAATTTTTACTTCGTAAATAATTGAAATTGAATTTCTTATTTAAGTAAGTTTTTGGAAAATTATTTAAGAAAGTAAATAACTGAAATTTAATTTTTTTAACAAGAAATAAAATGTGATTTATTGAAATTAATGTAAGACTTGAAATTTAAAGAATTGGATTTGATGAATTTAATTTAATTCAAATTTATAAGTTGAATTTAAATAATGGATTTAATGAATTGGAAATTTAATAGAAATTGTTTTGAATGATAAAGTAACTTAACGAATATTGAATGGAATCGATAAATGAGTTTAAATTGATTTGAATGTTAAATAAAATTTATTTAAATGATTTCGGAATGAAACCTATATACGAACTTGAATCAATATTTGAATTGTTTTAAATAGAAATTGAAATTGAATTATAAGATTTTGAAATGGTAATTTGGAAGTTTTGAAACGTAAATTATGGAAATTGATTTGAAAAGACAAATGAATTGTTGGTTTACGAATTCTATTTGAAATTGAATTGATTTGGTTTTGAAATAAATAAACGACCAATCGGTGTAATAATTACGAAAGTTATTAAAGAGACCGGGATCGGTAATGGATATACTCTCTATCTAAACCGAAACCACTTTAATAACTATGCGCGGAGTGATGATCCAGAATGAAGTGGTTGGAATGATGTACGTGATGACTAAAGAAAGAGAACGATGATGGATAGCCTTGACACTTGTGTCAAATTGGAAATGACTAAAACAGGAGCCGTGCCGGGCCAATGGAGGATTAGCTACCTTAAGTGGACACACTTCTTCGACCTACTCATTACTTGTTGTCGATTGGTGCACCCTTGATTTTGGGAGTGTTGTTTCACGGTGTTGCGGGCGCTGCGGCGTTGCGTTCTCACCAGTCCGGATCAGGCAAACGGTAGTATCACTACCTTGGGTATTGCCTCATGTGCCTTGTCATACTTGTATTCCCTATTCGCGACCACTACAAATCTGTTTTGTACCTTTAGTATATGGATTGCCCTCTGGTGACTTCCGGTTTTGAGGAAACTACGGTCTTGTATATGCTTTTGGGAATAAAAATGTGTTAAGGGTGGAATGGGCCATGACTTAACACTATTTTGATATCTTTATATTACTGATAGACATTATCTACTTATCGTACACTACTACCTAGTAGATAGTTTAACGGATCCTTAAAGGATGGTTATTCCAAACATTCTTTGAGTTACTTGTATTTCAATTGCTATTTCACTTGAGTTGGATTTATTAATATAAGAATGTTAATCCTGACTCGAGTGTCTTGTGTTTTTGCTTTACGCTCGGGTCAGACTGAGTGTACCAGTATTCGAGACTCACCTTTGAAGTTGGAGCTTTGCTTGAAGATCCAGCCATCTATTCTGCTTTCAGTATTCGATGATTTCAGTGATGTATTCTGATTTGTATCTGATGTATCGTATTACTCTTCCATTGTATCTGGTTTAACTCTGATGTAACTTATACATTTATATAGTAGCTTCATGAACTACTATCTCTTTTATTTCCGCTGCATTTATTACTCTGTGTCTGTGATCTGTGATTATTTATTTACTGTATATGTTCAGTTTTGCCAAATTTAAATTAACAACGCGGTATTTTGAGCAATTCAACTCCGGCATGAGTGTCTACCTATACACTTATAATGGATGCGAATGGTCCAAAATCTCAAGTCGTTACAAAACCCAGATTATCATAATCAAATTCCCATCAAGAAGTACAGTTCGCACAGAATGAAAAGGGTAGGGCCGAGCTCATCAAATTCACATTTTCACTTCAGATACCTTTTGATTACTGAATGATTCACATCTCTATCCATTGCAGTGATAGTAACCTAAACCATGCACAGAGCATTTACACATGATACACTATCAACTACTCCCACTTTGGGACTAAAACTTATGCTTAACACTAATCATCCAAAAAGATCACCACTATCATCCAGAACTTGACTTTTAACAATCTTTTCAAAACCTAAATTCAAAAATAAAAATTAAAAACACACAAAACACTATATCAGAAAGACTAGAAGCAGAAACATACTTAAAGTTGACAAGGTTTAGAATGCTTCAAATATTTAAGATAAATTTTTTGAAGTTGTAAAGAACTTAAAGTTTAATTTTTTTATTCTGAAATATTCTATTTTTGAAAACTGAAATCGGTAAAAAAAATGTTAGATTACTACCTGTAAAATTGAAACATGTTATTCTAAAATTTTAGATTCCTACCTTTGATTGTTAACTCCTTAGCCGAGAAGTTTACACTAATTAGTTTGAAAAGCTGTATAACAAACAAATATATTAAAACAACTTTAAGCTTAGATTCAGGATATTTGAAAATAGCATACAGATAAAACTAATCAACTGTATAACCAACTATAGGGAGACTGGATTCAACTTGGTGTAAAATAAATTAATACTAATCAAATTAATCAACCCAGAAAAATGAAATTAAAATCAACAGATTAAAAAAGAATGAAAAAGATCAAACCTATGAGCGATAGCACAAGCGAGTACAAGCGGCGAGCACGAGCGATCTAGCTAGGAGCGATAGGGCGGCTTGTGATCGGTGACGACGATGATTTAGGGCTTTTTGGATCTACGACTAAATTATTACAAGGAGGGAAAACAAATTTTTTTCTGGTTTAGATTTGTTTTGGCATTTAGGTTTTGAGAAAAAGGAAAGGAGCGATGTATTTTTTTTTGAGGTTTGGGCGGCCGAAGAAATAAATGGAGGGAGATTGAAAGTCCCTTGTGTGGTGAAATATAATATTTGTTACAACTGTTGAAAACAGTTGTTATAAATAAATATTACAACTGCTATACAAATATGGTTGTTATAAGTGTCATTATTACAACTGCTGAAATAAAACGGTTGTTACAAAATACCTATTACAACTGCTGAAATAAAACAGTTGTTAAAAAATACCTATTACAACTGTTAATTTTTGTTGGTTGTAAATGAAAGGTTGTAATATGGTTCTTTTGTTGTAGTGGAAAGAGAAGTTATGTTGGTATAATTTAAACATCAAACGTGGTGGGCAAAAATGAATAAAATGTGCCCCAGACTCGGAATGAGGACATTTTATTAATTATAAAAGTTTCAAAAAAAAATTCGTGTAATAATCCGCCAATTTAGAACCTTTGGTTTTCGACATAAAATAATAACTTTAAACAAAGAAGTCGAAAAATAATGGATCGTAAGTGACTGATATAAGAAAATAAAATGGAAACTATCTATTTGTCTTTTGGAACTCATAGTGGAAGGAACACAAAACATAACAATCAAATAACACTATGCCATTTCCAAACCAATTCGTACATAGTTCCACATATCACTGATTTGTACAATACACACCCAACTCAATACAATAGATCAAGTATCCTACTTAAATATACATATCATGACACACATATACTAATATACATATATATACACATACAGACATATACATACACACACACACACACACACACACACACACACATATATATATATATATCTTTGTGTGTAACACGCCTTTGTTACCTATGCCTCTAGCATCATCATAATCCAACATGTCTCCATCAACCTATCACATATCATGAACAAGGAAAACATGGTGGAGAAGGGGGGCCAAAAACAAAGTCTGCTGAATGAATATAACTGAATTCAATATTTACTACACTTGTTTCCTAATATAACATTATAAAATATCATAAACGACCATATCATTATACATTTCAGAAATAAGATGTACAATTCACGTTCACAAAGTTTCATATAGCCGTGTTGCTATACTCGTTCTAAATGAGGTGACTAAAATCACACTCGCATATATGGTAAGTTGTACAGTCGTATCATGGATAAAGTAGACAAACCCTAAACCCTGCTATACCAATAACAATGTGTAGCAGCCAACTCGTAACATCTAGAGTCATGACTACCTTGAATTCCAGCTCTATTCCAAATCAATAATTATAAACTAAGTCACATAGCTTATAAACATTGCCCCTCTACAAAATGCAATATATGTGTACTAATACACATTGCCACTTAGGCTAGGGTACGTTATTTACCCATTCATTCGTGCCAAATACAGTCAAAGAATTTGGCATGAACCTTTAAATATATATATATATATATTACGACCTAAAATAGGTTTAGGTTCAACTTGTCAAATTTTACTCGTTCACCAGTGCACCAGTGCGAACCACCGATGCACTAGCTCAAGGCAATTCCTGGGTTATTTTAGAATATTTATTCTTTTATAAATTTGTGTGCTTTCATTTTAACTCGTTGTTCTTTTGGTTCCTTATCATTTCGATTTCATACTTATGTAACAACATTCATAATACAACATGCTATTTTTCCCACAAACTTTTATCACTATTTACTATTTTTAAATTGCAATTTCTTAACCTTCATATATTAAAATACATTGTATAAACTCATATATATACACACACCTTAAATTCGACATAAAAATATATTCTTACTAAAATATATGTACTAAATAGTTATAGATTAAATCATTTAAACTATATTATATATATATCATATATACAAATTATCACCATTCAATGTATTTTCACAAAACAAATCATATCTATTAAAATATATCTCTATAAATCCAAGACAAAATTTATAAATTCATATAAACATATATTTTACTTCAAAAATCATTTTCATGCCATTTTGATATGATTATATACATTAAATTATTAATTTACAAATCCAGGTTGATTTTCACATATTATGAAACCAAATATATAAAAATTCATATAAATTGAATTAAGTTACATAAAACTACTTTTAGACCTGAAATCATCATATCCAATCTCATAAAATAATTTCATATCAGTTTGGCATATTTAAATGTCCCAAAGTCATCAAATTTATGAATTTGGACGGTTTATGCACATAAATGAAATATCACTATAGTAATTCATACAAATAAAATAAAAATGCATAAAAAATGTATTTAGGTCGGTAAATATCATATTTCGTCTTATAAATTTATTTATATAATTTTCCCATCATTCTACTATGATTTTTCCTAAATATATGTCTCAAATTCGCCTAGTTTTGCATATATACATATACATTATATAATTCCATTAATCCATCAATTACTCAAAAATCATTCATATATCAGATTACGTGAAGTTTCTAGAAATCATAGAGCCTAGTTTTGAATTTACTTATTTAGTTACTAACTTTAATCATATTAAATCATGAAATAAAAAAGTAAACGTCGAATTTAGGTAAAGCCACTCACCCTAATTGATTTCTCTCAATTTCAAGCCTTTAGCCTTGCTTTCTTTCACTGTCTAGAGATAGAACTCCTTTTAGTTCACTGTTCTTATACCGCTAATGACTCATGTGCGCTTATTTGGGAAGAAGAAGGAAGAATGAGAATTACATTTTTGAAATGAAATGGTATATGCATTTCTTTTTTAAGTCAAAGGAGTTAGACAACTATAACACCCCGAAAATTGAATGATACTAATGGAAAAAATTATTAATAATCAGAAAAGCAAGAAATGAAATTTTCAGAAACGTCAGAATTTGGCTATGAAACTTGCATCATTATGTTCACGGCAATTTTCTGATCAATTTTCATATATAAAGTTTCTGAGTCGAGTTAAATGAAAATGCTAATGATGTTTGAAGATTTCGGATTAGAAATAATTATATATGTAATTAAGGAAATAAATATAATTAATTCACGTTAATTCACGTTAACGATAACCAAAGGAGAAACAAATCATATCAATTAACATTTAAAAGGAAACAAAGCAATACTTAACATAAATAGGCAACCGTTCGACCTCTTATTAGGACCGGTCGACCGCTAGCAGTTGATCAGTGGTAGTATAGCGATCGATCGTTGATTGGCTGGCAGCTGTGTATTGAACCTATGCTAAATGATCTGGATTTAATATAATCTAATCTAACAGCTGACATTGATTCGAACCCCATTAAATACAGGCCTAGCCCCTTACTTTTATTCTTATATTTTCTTAAGCAACGACGAAGCTCTGCTATTTGCTTTTCTCCATAAATTCTAAAATCTATATAAACTATAATCTATATATATAAGTGGGAACCAGCTAAGAATAATAAAGAAGAAGAATGGGATCGAATCGAATCACCAAAGCCAAGGTAAATTGTAAATCTAAATCTAAATTAAATTTAGATCTCTTCTTGGATCTAAAATTTTAATATATATATATATATATACACACACACTTTCGCTGCATATTTTAGTAGGAAGAAAGGGAGTCAAACTGGAATAATAAGAATTAGATCCAGAAATTTGAAAGCTTAGAGGTGAGTGGGAAATTATATATTTTTATATAAATTGGATTTATATCGTTGTAAATCTGTTCCATGTATGCATGAATTATAATTTGGGAGTTGTAGGCTTAAATATATACATATAATGAATTTGAGAACCATGCCTACTTATTCTGTGAATTGTTAACTTTTATTAAATATTGCATATACTTGAGTCCAAAAAGTAATGGTGAAAGTCATCCTTAAATTTATAACATGGCATTATAATTCCAGATTTGTTGGTTGAACGATATATGTTACTAAACATGAATTGGAAATTATTATAATTTGGATAGGGGTTTATGTAGTATTTTAATTCATCAGAATAAAGTGTGTTGCAATGTAAATTTCTATAAATTATCCATTTTTATAAATATGAATAAAAGTGTATCGTTTAAAATAACAAAGAATATGTTAAAGGAAAGAGATGTAAAAAATTAGGATGTTTACCGTATTTTGTACCATCCATTTCATTAAGAACAGAAAATATAATTCATTGTAATTCCAAACATAACATGATTCCTCTTTTAGATAAATTATGAAAAATTACAGTGTTAACGTTTCCTTCTGGAAAGATATAATTCCAATGCATTAAAATGCAGAAATCCCTCAACATAAACCAAATTATTGTATGTAATGTAATAACAATAATTTAATTGAGACTATAATATATGCGATTTAAGGTAAGTTAAAGAAATAAATAATAAGGGATAAAATGTAAATAAAGCTAAAGTGGGAAATCAAGGAGTTATAATAATCAAAGAAAGGAAGTCAATAGTTGAAAAGGAACAATAAGCTAACACCTAACAGTGTTAAGTGGAAGTTAGACAGTAAAAGGTGTTTAATCTATAAAATTAGAAGTAAGCGGAAACTGGCATTAAATGGCGTAAATGAAATAAGAATCAAGTTATGTAAAAATAACTAAATATTAACGGTTGAACATAGGAGACGTAGTAATTAAATAAATTTATATAGCCATAAGTACGTGTTTATGGCGGGTGTGAATTATTGAATCTAGTCGATAACTTAGATTAATTAAAAATGGCGTTGTCATTAGTATGGTTTGGAATGCGAGGTCGGTAATGTTGCACAACAGAAGCCTTCCTACTGAAAGGGGTCACCAACGGTAGTGTATATATTGTACTGATGTGAGACATCTCCAATTGTAGGACTTGTGGGATTATACTTTCATGTATAGGTGAACGGAATATAACAAAGTAGGTTTGTCTTGGTTTGAAGTGTACAAGGGCCAAGTTGGGTCTGGTTCAATCCTTTTAGGGGTTACGTGTTAACTAAGTAGGCATTTCCTTGATTGCATTAGGCAATCTGAAAGGAACGGTGAGCATAGACTCGGTGCTATTTCAACAAGGTTGGTACCATATATGTGAGGAGTAGGGTTGTACACATACGTTGAGAGCATTATAAATCCTGGAACAGTCGGTATAAAGACCAGGGTTACGCCTAAATGGATTACACCTCATACTAGTGTAGATCACATTTAGGACATGCACCGCCTCATAATTGTTTGTTAGTTTGTTTATTGTAGGAGGTAAGGATAAATAACACTTAGTTGAGGTCTTTCAAGTGAATAAGATAGTCTAGGGAGCTGAGTCCTCAATAGTTCATAGAGCTGAGTCCATGATTAGTCTAAGGAATGGAGTCCTCAATATGAAGCAGTCGGATAAGTCTTCAAGACGTGGTAGAATATGGCTAAATTGTTATAATTCCATTATTAGGCACTAATGGAAAGATCCTCGGTGTACGTGGATAATTCGGTCTAAACATAGATGGTTGATACTTAGCGAAAGTGTAGAGTTACGGATATTAGTAGGGAAAGCATCTTAATCCAAAGGGGGACTGTGGTACTTACACGTGCACGCACACGCATGCACACACACATATGTAAGCAGTTATTATACCTCAAGTAGGTGGGGCATATCGTACGCATATATGAAGTCAAGATGACTAAATTTAAAAAGTAGACATAACATGTAATAGAAAGCAATCAGTATAAACTAATGATATTTATAAAGTATGTAATTTACCAGTCACCAGAACATTGTTCTGATCCCCTCCTCATTACAACTCATATGATAGACTTAGAGGGATAGGTACTGGTACAAGATAGGAACAGTGGAAGGATAGATTTCTTGCATGGTCAACACTGATAAGGGTACTGGATACCAAAGGTATTAGCCTTAGTTAGTAATTATATATTCTATTATACTTTACTATTATGCTATGAGTTTTATCGATAATGCTCTGATATACTTTTGTCTATTTACAGTATACCAACACAAACGATTTGCACTATGGTGAACTTGGGTTTTCAATTTAACGAAAATTCAGGCCTATTGAGGTGCGGGTTGTTACAACAACTACCTATCCACCTGAATTCAAATTTAAATTCAAATCGTGCAGCACCCATTCAACTCAATGATGTTTTCGGCCATATCTCCTTTATGTGAGCTCCAAATGATATAAACAAAGATACTGCGCAAATCATAATAATCAGATGGTCACAATAGCATTGGTTTCGTCGCCAAATCCATGTCGTAAAATAGGCATTTTGCCTTTTTTGAAAAATGACAAAAATACCCTTATGATGAAAATTTTCTTGGGTTTTAGATTCTCCCCTTTAAAAGACTTTCATCTTCGAAATTCATAAAGGTTGGAAAGAATGTAATAGTCGCTCCTAATTTTCATTTTAACCCGTGTCACTTTTGTCATTCGTGCATGTGCACATTCTCATATAAGAAAACATCAACAGTCAATAACATATTTGAAATAAGGAGTTCAAACATGCATGAATATGATATAAATATTCTGAAATGCAATAATGAAATTTTAATTTGGCCACTTATATGAATGCGGTTTATATGACATATCAGGCATGATGCACAACACCCTAATAAGCATATAAGCATTATATGAATGCAGAAATGATAAGTAATAACATAGGGCAATATATTCTAACCTACTCTACCTAACGTCAGCCAATCAATCAATACCCAAGCATTACAACTATGCATCCAAAGTTATCCTAAAAATCAAATATGCATAAGGAATGTACCAGTAAAGGGATGTGGATGGGAAACCCGCATCCTCTCCTCTGTTTCCCATGTACTCTCCATCGAATCACTTCCCCGCTGGACCATTCCAACTTCACAACCATGTGCTACAGTCATTTCACCTGCTCAACAATCCATGTAGGACCACGACAAACTAACCTTAGGTTCAACTCCATTTTCTCTAATTGACTAGGTTCGTTCACAATAGATGGATCATGCACACATTTTTGCAAATATGAAACATGAAACACATAATGAACACCAACTATCTTTTTTGATAGGTGTACTCTATAAGCCAGAATTCTAATCCGCTCTGTCATAGGGAAAGGTCCAATAAATCGGGTTGCCAGTTTTCCCGAATTGTCAAACCTAACCGCTCTCTTCAATGGTGACACCTTGACAAACACTAAATCGCCTACAACAAATTCCAGGTCTACCATTCTCCTGTCCGTATAAGATTTCTGCCTATCTGGTGCCACTTTCATCCATCTCTGTATTAACTCCACATTTTCTAAAGTATCTCTGATCATTTGCAATCCAAGAATGACCTTGTCCATAGACTTCCACGAACATGACAGCGGTTACAGGGTCATCCAAACAAAACTTCAAACGGTGTCATTCCAATACTTACTTGATAACCATTATTATAAGCAAACTCTACAACCGGTAAATGATCTTCCCATGCTCCTCCAAAATCAAGAATACATGCCCTCAATAAATTCTCCAATACTTGCTTACCCTTTCCTTCTATCCATCTATTTGCGGGTGATATGATGTACTCAAATTCAACTCCATTCCAATAGCACTTTATAGACTTCTGTAGAGCCCACTCATAAAATGTGCATCCTGGTCACTTACTATACTAACTGGTACTCCATGTAGTTAAACTATCCCCTTGATATGAAAAGTTTCCAATGTTGCTGTGGTTCTTGTACTCTTTATCGAAACAAAATGTGCACTCTTTGTAAGGCGATCTTCTATTACCTGAATACATTCATTACTCCTCCTACTTATCGATAATCCATCGATGAAATACAAAGAGATGTTCTACCATTTCCACTGAGGTACTTCCATAGGTAAAACAATCCTCCTAGTTTCTTCTACTCCGCCTTAACCCTCTGACATGTCATATATTTAGCTATGAACTCCATTGCATGTCTCTTCATATCTGGCCAATGGAAAACTATTTTTATGTCTCGATACATTTTATCTCCTCCCAGATGAATGGTCATCCTCGAGCGATGACACTCATCCAATACCTCATAAATCAGCTCCTTCACCTATGGTATGCACAACCAACCATCTCGCCTCAAGTAGCCTTTCTTATCCTTAGAATAGTGGTCCAAATGACTTGATCGCTTGTCTCTCTCCAACTTATCTATAATCTCCATCAAAGCAGCATCTTATGCTTGATTCATACCTATGCAATCCATCTGTGCCAGTCTTACTTCCAAAGCTGCCAATAATCCCGGTGCATACTCCGACGGAGGTTGAAAATCAAACTCAAACTGGCTTATCCCCAACATCATCGAGTTTGACACTACATATTTCCTATTCAAAACATCTGCCAAAACATTACCCTTTCCTAGTGTATATGCGACCCCGAAATCATACATGCCAAAAATTCCATCCACTTTTGTTGTCTTAGATTCAAGAACAAATACTTCATCGTAAATAATTCAAATCTTTCTCCAACTAGATAACGTTTCCAAGACTTTAAAGCAAACACGATAGCAGCCAACTCAAGATCATGGGTTGGATAGTTCTTTTTGTACAAAGATGTCTGCTAGCATAAGCTACCACCTTTCCTTCTTGCATCAAAATTAGCTTCTAATCTGATACTGCAAGCACCAGAATATACAGTAAAAGGCTTGGAACCATCAGGTAAAGTGAGAACCAATGCAGATGTTAATAATTCCTTCAATTTGACGAAAGCTCGTTCATAAAAAATCATCCCATGTAAAACCAAATTCTTCTTGGTAAGGTGTGTATGTGGTGCTGAGATCTTTTCATAGTCCTTGATGAACTTCCGATAGCATCCAGCCAAACCAAGAAAACTCCTAACTTCAGTCGCATTCCTGGGTGTCTTTCAATCTCTCACGGCTTCTACCTTTCCTAGATCTATAACTAAACTAGCCTTCGATACCATATGTCCAAGGATTTGGACTTCCTTCTTCCAAAAGTTATGCTTAGAAAATTTTTCTTTCGACTTATTCCTTCTTAGAACATCTAAAATTTCCCTCAAGTGCTTCAATACTTCTCTTTTCTTTTCGAGAATATTAAAATGTCATCCATGAAGACCACCATAGACTTATTCAACTGCTGCCGAAATACTCTACTCATTAAATGGAAAAAATATGCTAGGCCATTAATCAGTCCAATTGTCATGACTACCTACTCAAAAAACCATCCAACATTCGAAACGTAGTCTTCTATTAGATAGATTTTTCACTTGGCTAACACTCCAAAGTTTTCGAAAGCTAGTACTAAAAGGATATAGAAAATTATTGACCGAGACTAAACATTAAATAAATGCCGAAAGGTAAAAGTAACACAAGATTTGTAGTGATTCAGGACCAAGATCCTTACATCCACTCTAAAGATTATGTTCTAAGATTTATTGCTTAGTTTGGTTTACAAGTACTTCCTTAGCAAATTCTGCCATTAATGATCTTTTAAGCTAAGCTTTTCTAAAAGAGGTAAGAAGTATGGAATGAAAGTGGAATGCCAGAGATTCCGTGTTTCACCCCTTTATTGTAGTAGGTGGTGGTCCTTTGTTTTACTATTTTTCAAAATCACATTTTCATTTTCAAGAGTTTTGAAATTTCCTTTTACTTCGTTTAATTCCCTTTCAAAATTTGCACATTTCGAATTTTTAGGTATCTTAAAACTTTCCAATTCCTTTTATAACATGTCGTTTTTGCAAATCAACTCGGTTTATTTTGCCAAAATCAAAATTTTCTTTTCTAGATTTTGAAAATTTTCAGGAAAAGGAGCAGACTTTTTTTTCGTAATTCAAACAATTTTTGCAATTAGAATTTTTAACTTTCTTAATATTTTTAAACTCATTTTCCAAATCATCATTTTTCCGATGCAATTTAGATTTTTCACTTTTCAACTAGTTATTTTTCATCTTAAGGTCATCAATATTTTTAGTTAATTTTTGACATAAGAGATTTAATGAAAAATCACTTATCTCGTCAGCTGTTGTGCCTTCGTCACTGCCTTCTTTACTATCATTATCCAAACTCTTTTGTAACTCTTGTCAAGCATTCTTTAACTGAGTCGATTTTGGAGAGTTTCTTGATGTGTTGTCTTTTCTACCATATATTGCATCGAGACTATTTTAAATTTCCTATGCAGTTAAACTGTGAGAGATATAGTTAAATTCATTTTGATTAATTAGAGAATAGAGTATATGCATAACAAGAGCATTAATCGAAATATTTTTCTTATGTGCCATATCACACCCATTTTCAATAATATCCTAACATTTAAAATTCGTAGATTTTAAATAAAATTCCATTTTCGATTTTCGATTAAATATGTGTTCCATCAAAAATAGGAGGACAAACACTGGACTAACTCTTGCCAAATCTGCAATTAGGGTTAGACATTTATGCTAGTAATTGGCTATTATACCACATATAGGATCGAATTAATCCTAGAGGGGTGTGAATATGGTTTATAATTAATTCACGGAATAATAAAAATTACAGCACAGATAATAATAGAGTAAACTCGAAAATAAAAGCGACACATACTTTTACCCATCTTCGGCAAAACCTGCCTACTGCTGCCCCCAAGGTTTCTACTAAAAATAAACAACCGTCCGCTTACAGACCCCGTAAACTCGTGACCATCACTAACATGAATGTTTTAATGTCATGCTCAAAACCCTGCCAAAACTCAAATCCCGAGTTGCGAATTCTCGAACCATGCCCCGTAGTTCGTACCTAGTTAAAAACTAGAGTTTTATAAAAAGGTAAATTACAATAAAAATAAAACTGAAACCCTAAGACAAATTGATATGGCCCAAACTAAATTGTTCGCAAATACAATACACGGCCTAAACAAAAATAAGAGAAATGTATAATTTTTGGCATGTATTCTTTTAGTTCATGCCGATTCCCTTTTGCTCTTGCGAGCTGAAATTAGGGTTTCTAATTTGGAAGCTGCTGCTTGCAGTTGAGGTTCGAGTCGCACTGCTCCTTCTCTGTTGAATGCGTTCTTCAATTAGTGGAGACTGACCATTGTGATTGCTCCCACTGATTTGAAGTTGTTGATTCCTCTAGTTGATCAATCAAAGAAATATGTAAGCCTAGATTTCCTTGTCGATTGACCTTGTTGCTTTGATTGCACTCGGTTGCTTCGTCATTGATTTGGTTGGTTCCGGTTTGGTACGCGTATTTATTTTCCCCTTTTCAATTTTTGTTCGAATTCGACTATTTATTGCCAGTGATTATTTGGATTGTATTTATAGGGATTGAATCCTTATATTTTTGTTTGAGTATTTTAGTTTGAAATTCTCAATTTCTTTCCTTGGCCATTCGATTTTCTAATTGATGGTAGTCTAGTTTCTGACTTATTCTATTCCGATATATATTCCTGATTCTCTGATATATGTATGTATATTCGAATAGATTTTGACCGTTGCTGAATTTTTAATTTCGGCCTTGACTTGTTCAATTCATGCTTCAGTTGTGTTTTTGTTTCTTGCTATCACTCGCCATTAATTCTCTGATGCATTGTGACGCCCCACCTCTATACTCACGCTAGCCAAGGACACTACGGGGTAATGCCGTCGACTAGCGCGAAGAATAAGGCTGTTGAGGAGCGACCATCTGTGTAATGTGCGAGCACCGATATGTCAGATAATATAACTTACATTTCATCTCAAGAGGAAATCCGACATACCTAATACAAACTCAAAGCTACCACACAGTGGCTGTGTGGACCTCGGAAACAAATTATAGAAGTAAACATAACACAAATCAGTCACAGATATTCATATCACAAAGGCGGAAATAGATATGAATATAACACATAGAAGTGTACATCAAAATAGTGGTCATAGAAGATCCACAATATCACAAAAGAATAAGTATACATCAAGGAGTCTCTATCTCAAATGTATACTAACAAAAACTACTATGCTAAAGTAGTTAGCCCAAAAGTCAGGTGAAGAACCCTGATAAGAAGTCAAGTAGGAGCACCTGAAATACCTCGGTCTGACCAGAGTATTATTTAAGAAGAAAATAATAAACGGATCAGTCTAGCTATAAATATCAGATAAAATGAGATAGGTTAAGAGATATGAATAAAACGTATGATAACAATAATGCCATACTATGACAAGTAGACATCAAATAACAACAAAGATCATACAAAATCTCAAATCTACTCAAACACCCAAAAAGAATCGCATTCTTTAAATTATTCACCAAAACACAAATATTGACAAAACATATCAATGTCAATCGCAAAAATCGGTGAAACACAAATACTAGAAATCATTAACTAGAAATCCAGAAACGAAAATGGAACGCTATTCCATAAAATGAGCCAGAGCTCCTCCAAATAGGGTATAGTCCCCCATTGCGGACTATGAGTCAAAGCTCCTCCAAATGAGCCGAAGCTCCTCTAAATAGGGTATAGTTCCCCATTGCGGACTATGAGTCGAAACTCCTCCAAATGAGCCGAAGCTCCTCCAAATGAGCTGAAGCTCCTCCAAATAGGGTATAGTCCCCTATTGCGGACTATGAGTCGAAACTCTTCCAAATGAGCCAAAGCTCCTCCAAATGAGCCGAAGCTCAACAAAACGGGGTATAGTCCCCCACGCGGACAAAGAGACATCGCACATCGCTAGTCTAAATCATAAAATGATCACCATTGATCAATAAGAAGTGTCGATTACACTAAGCTAGTAAAAAATGAGTTTAGCTTCATGTCCCATAACCACTAGCTTAACTTAAATATTTACGAACAAATTGTAGATTTCCACTCAAAGATTGTCACAAGGTTTTCAATCGAACAAGTCCAAAAATTAACCGACAAAGTAAACGCAAGCATTTCATACCACTTGTTTTGCTAAGCCGTTTAATTAGATTTTCTCGTATGAATGAGGTAAAGGTTTGTATATACTAATAGATTTGAAAACGGTTTTATAAACGAGCTTTGTATTGAAAATAGAGTTGAAATCATATTTGTAAAAGAGTTTGAATATTTACTACTAGTATAGAAACCTTTGTAATTTAAAGTGACAAGTCACAAAAATGATTGTAGAAATAATCAATCACCAAAAATTCACATACGAAGACGTGAATCAAATCCAAAGAAATCGATACCGAATCCATCAAAATGGATGTTGCCAAAAATGCCGAAAAAGAAATTATCAAAGTCAACTAAAGTGATAACAACTAATCGAAGAAAGGAGAATCGATCAAAAATTAGAAATCCATACAAATTTGCCTAAAATAGGCAAATAAACATTTCCCAGAATCAGTCGACTGGACTACAGGGTCAGTCGACTGACATAGACCTGGAAACACTCGGTTTCCAGGCTCAGTAGGCTGACTCAGTGTGTCAGTCGACTGATACAGACCTGGAAACACTCGGTTTCCAAGCTCAGTCGACTGACTTAGTGAGTCAGTCGACTGATATAGGGGCAGAGAATTTTCTGCCCCCTGGTTCAGTCGACTGAACCTGCTTCATCAGTAGTTTCAGCCTAGCCCCCTTGTGGGGCAAAATCAATAACACGGAACTGAAGCGAACGAGCGAGCAACCACGACTAGGGATTTACGCCAAGCGACAACCCAGCCTTGTATGGCCCTCTGAAACACCCCACTAACGTGTTCAAACATCAAAGATTGGATTTTTAAAGATTTGACCTCAAAACACCAAAAATTGGAATATTCACCAATTCAATTCATATCAAAAGCAAATGAACATAAATAAGTGTTAGGAATTCATACCTAACAACAATGATATCTATAGAAGTAGATGTGAGTTCTAAAACTCACCTTTTCAACCCAAAACAACAAATGAGAAGCTTTGAAATCAAAAGAAAGATCAACCACACTTCAACTTCAACTCTAGAAGCTCCAATCTAAGATTACAATGAATATTTCCTAAGTTAGGTCATAGGAAATTTCTGAAATTGGAGAGAGATTGAGATGGAGAAGAAGAAGAGGATGCTTACCTAAGCTTCTCTTTGATGTTGGAGCTAGAACTTGAATTTGCAAAGGAAACTAGGGCTTAGGATTTTAGTTTCCAATCTCTTCCCCCATTTTTACTAAAGCTTGATGTGTTAGGAAAATAATAGAATGAATGGAGAGGAGAGGGGTGGAGTTAGGATATAAGATGAGTTGGGTTAGTGAGCTGAAATCCAAACCCAAAGCCCTAAGTGAAAATGATGAAGCGTGATCTACTAGTTCGTCGTCTGATTTGAATTGTTCAAAGCCTTTAGGTCGCTCATGACCTAGTGATTCCTTAGGTCGCTCACGACCTAGTGAAGGTCGCTTACGAGTTACTGGATTCAGTGTAAAGGCAGAAGAACGACCTAAGGAGATAGACAAACTAACACGCATTTTATTAGGCCGCTCGACCTTATGTGGCGGAAGGAAAGAAATGTTACGACCTACGTCAGGTCGCGGGGAAATGTTACGACCTATGTTAGGTCGCGAAGAAATGTTATGACCTAAGTTAGGTCGCGGAAGCGGGTTACGACCTATGTTAGGTCGCTAACGTGTATACTGCAAGATCACTGAAGCCATCTGAAGTTAGGTCGCTCGACCATAGGTCGCTCACGTATTAGGTCGCGTGAAGATATCCAGAAGCCTTATTCCTAGGTCGCTGCTGCCGTGTTCTTAGGTCGTTGGTGCTGCTGTTGTTGCCATTGTGTTCTAAGTCGCATGGTGCTAGGTCGTTGTGTGTATTTGTTGAGTCGCTTATGTGTTGTAAATACATTGTATTTCTTGTTTCTTTTAAGTTGCGTCTGTTAGGTCATTGATGACCTATATTAAGTCGTAGGTCGTGATGTTAGGTCGTGGACGACCTAAGTGTTGTCAAATGTTGAGTCGTGTGTGTTGTAAAACTCTATAAATAGCGGGGTTGAGTCATTTGTAATAGTTTAGTTGAATTTGAATAAAATTTCTTTTGTGTGCTCTTGTGCCACCATTAAAATTGGTAGTTGAGTGTTATCTCCTATCTCCACCTTCGGATATTCGAGTGCGCTCGAATCAACGATTGTTGAAGCCGATTCACGGAATCTAGTGCGCTAGATCAACGTCGAAAAATCGTAGATCTTCTCTCACGGCATCGTGCGCGATCAACGTGTCGAAGATAGCTAAAGTCCGGTATCTCGCGAGATCAACGGATTCGGGCGTTTGGTATCATTAATTCATCGATTCATATTGCTTCATCTAATCGTTTCATCGATTAGTTTGACACGAAATCTTCATTTCGTTGTCATCCGTTATTTCCGCTGCATCATTTGGTATCAGAGCTAGACTTAGCCAACCATAACTAAGCCGATTCTTGGAGCCAATTCTTATTGAAGAGTTTGAGGAGTTAGTGAAGCCGAGCTACATCAAGCAAAGCCGAGCTAAGGGAAGTGTTTGAGCCGTGCATAGTTTGTTCATTTCTAAATCAAGGCCGAGAGTTAGCTTTTGTTGAAAAGTAATCATGCCACCGAGAAGAGCTAATCGCCATCATAATGTTGAAGCATTGTATAGAAGAGAAGAAGCCGATGAGATGGAGCAAATAATTAACGAAAACTTTAGTGAGAAGCTTAATGAAGGGATTGGTCGATTAGAGAAGATGATGTTGGAGATGAATCAAAATCAGAGAAGGGTTTCACCTGAATCTAACCATGGGGGAAGTAGAGTTTCACCACATTCCAATCGAGAGAGAAGTGTTGATAATGATCATAGAAGTGTGAGTCGAGATTGTTATAGAAATGTTGATGATCGAAGTCGTGATAGGAATGTGAATGATCGTGATCGGAGGAATGTAGATCGAAGGGATGTTGGTGGAAGAAATGAAGGTAGTAGAGATGTTGGTGGTCAGGATCGACATCGATATACATCATATTTTGAAGAGGAGTTTGATGGTGGTAGTGTTCATGGACGAGGACGAGGTCAAGGAAGAAATAAGTCGGAGTATGATCACAAGTGGGAGTCTGGGATGAAAACTAAAATACCAGAATTCAAGGGAGGTATGCAAGCCGAGGAATTTCTTGATTGGTTAGCTTATGTTGAGGAAATATTTGACTTCAAGGAGGTTCCGGAGGCTCGTAAAGTGAAGTTGGTTGCTACTAGGTTGAGGGGGAGAGCTATGGCATGGTGGCAGCAAACCAAACTTACTAGAGAGCGGATGGGGAAGTCAAGGATTGTTGCTTGGGAAAAGATGAAGAAATTAATGAAGGCTACTTTCTTACCCTATAATTACCAATCACTAATGTACCAGAGATTACAGAACCTGAGGCAAGGGACGAAGACTGTTACTGATTATGCAGATGAGTTCTATCAGTTGATTGCTTGAAATGACATTATGGAGACAGAAGAACAATTGACCGCTCGGTTTGTTGGTGGACTTAGAACACAGATCCAGGATATGGTGAACATGTTCGACTCTAGATCCGTGGCAGAAGCACATCAAAAGGCGTTGGCTTGGGAGAAACAAGGTAGACGTGGGGGAGGTGTGTTTCCAAGTTTTACAGGGCAGAACAAAGGAGCGGGTAGTAGTTCAAATGTTCCTAAAGCATCGAGTAAGCCGGTTGTTCATGAAGTGGCTAAACCAAAAGTCAACACCAATTTCAAATGCTATAATTGCCAGGAAGTGGGTCACAAGAGCAACGAATGTCCGAAACCGAAGAAGAGAACTATGATTGCTGAAATGGAAGATGAGGAGGCAGAAACTGAAGGTTCTAATTCACTACATGATGAGGAGGAAGAAAATGTGTCGGGAGATGAAGGGTATTCATTGATGATAAGGAGAAATTGCTTAACACCAAAGCAGGAAGAGGAAACTAGCTGGTTGAGGAGTAACATCTTTCAGTCAACGTGCACTATCTTGGGAAGGGTATGCAAGTTTGTCATCGATGCGGGAAGTTGCGATAACATTATCTCTACAGAGGCTATGAAGAAGTTAGCATTAAAGACTGAGAAACATCCGAAACCTTACAAGTTAGCTTGGTTGAGGAAAGGTGGGGAACTGAAGGTTGGACGAAGGGCTTGTGTGAATTTTTCAATTGGGAAGAAATACAAAGACGAAATTTGGTGTGATGTGGTTGACATGGATGTATGCCATTTTTTGTTGGGAAGACCATGGGAATACGATAGAGCGGTGCAACATGATGGTCGTACTAACAGTTATAGTTTCATGTTTGAAGGTACAAAAATCACTTTAATTCCTAAGAAGCGACAACACGAAGAAAGCAAGTCGGAGGAGATTGAAGAACTTAAAACTTTGCTATCTTTGAAGGAGTTTGTTAAAGAAGTCGAAGAGGAGCCTGAAGTTTTTTTGTTGATTGGACGTGAGAGTAATGAAGTGGTTGAGATTCCTGAAGAAGTAAAACCAGTGCTGGGAGAATTTGACGATGTATTTCCTGAGGAGCTACCAACGGAGTTACCACCGTTGAGAGACATTCAACATCAAATTGATCTTGTTCCAGGAGCTGTGTTACCACATAGGCCACATTATAGAATGAGTCCAAAGGAACACGAGGAGTTGAGAAGGCAAGTGGAAGAGTTGCTTGAGCAGGGGCGTGTGCAGGAAATTTTAAGTCCTTGTGCGGTACCAGCTTTGTTAATACCGAAGAAGGACGGAACATGGAGGATGTGTACTGATAGTCGGGCCCTGAACAAGATTACAGTGAGATATAGATTCCCTATGCCTAGATTGGATGATTTTTTGGATCAACTTAGTGGAGCTACTATCTTTTCGAAAATTGATTTGAAAAGTGGTTATCATCAAATTCGAATTAGACCAGGGGACGAATGGAAGACAACATTCAAGACGAGAGAAGGGTTGTACGAATGGCTGGTTATGCCGTTTGGTCTTTCGAATGCACCTAGTACATTTATGCGGGTGATGAATCAGATTTTTAGACCATTCACTGGGAAGTTCGTGGTGGTGTATTTTGATGATATACTGATATATAGTAGAAGCTCAGAAGAACACTTGCATCATCTGAGAGAGGTGTTGATAATACTGCGACAGGAACAATTTTATGCTGCAACAAAGAAATGCGTGTTCATGACGCATAGTGTTCTTTTTTTGGGATATGTTATTTCAGATGGAGGTATACAGGTGGATCAGAATAAAGTTGAAGCAATCAAAAATTGGCCACAACCCAGGACGATAACAGAAGTTAGAAGCTTTCATGGTTTAGCATCATTCTACCGAAGATTTATTCCACACTTCAGTAGCGTGATGGCACCAGTTACTGATTGTATGAAGGGGAAGCAATTTTCATGGTTAGAGGAAGCAGGATTTGCCTTTGAGAGAATCAAGGAACTATTGACGACAACACCAATTCTAGTATTGCCGGATTTTCAGTTGTTGTTTAAATTGCATACTGATGCATCGAAGGTTGGAATTGGAAGGGTGCTGAGTCAGAAAGGACGTCCTATTGCATATTTTAGTGAGAAGTTATCGGGAGCAAAGATGAGATATAATACTTATGATGTGGAATTTTATGCTATCGTACAAGCTGTGAAGCATTGGAGACATTAGTTGTTTCATAAAGAATTTGTTTTATATACTGATCATGAAGCGTTGAAGCATATGCAGGGACAGGACAAGATCGCAGCTAGGCATGCTTCGTGGATTGCATACTTACAACAATTTACATTTGTGGTGAAGCATAAATCGGGAATTACGAATCGAGTGGCAGATGCATTGAGTCGAAGGAATCATTTGTTGACTACAATGAAGGTTGAAGTGACAGGGTTTGATGTGTTACCAGAATTATTGGTTGATGATCCTTACTTTGCGAAGTTTGTAGATGAAGTCAAGGAGGAAAAGACTGATGAGTTTGTATTAGTGGATGGTTTTCTATTCAAGGGAAACAGATTATGTATACACGAGTGCAGCTTACGAATGAAGATTGTAAAGGAGTTGCATGAGGAAGGTCATGTGGGGGAGAGACCGTACATTACAGTTGATTTCGCAATCATACTTTTGGCCAACTATAAGAAAAGAAGTTGAGAGGTTTGTGGAGAGATGTCATATTTGTCAAGTATCTAAAGGAACAGCGACGAATGCAGGATTGTATATGTCATTACCTGTGCCTATTAGACCATGGGTTGATATCAGCATGGATTTTGTTTTGGGTTTGCCTAGAATTCAAAGGGGAAATGATTCTATATTCGTTGTGGTAGATAGATTTTCCAAAATGGCACATTTTATTGCTTGTAAGAAGACAGCTGGTGTCGTCCGTGTTGCTCAATTATTCTTTAAAGAGGTGTATCGATTACATGGGCTACCTGAATCTATTGTTTCTGTTCGTGATACTAGATTTCTAAGCCATTTTTGGTTAAGTTTGTGGAAGATGGTCGGAACGAAGTTGAATTTTAGTAGCGCCTATCATCCGCAAACAGATGGGCAAACGAAAGTGGTTAATAGATCATTGGGAAATTTGTTGAGATGTCTTGTGAAAGACAATTTGAAGAACTAGGATATGAAATTATGTCAAGCAGAGTTTGCACATAATCACGCTGTTAACCGTAGTACGGGTTTCAGTCCGTTTCAAGTTGTATACTCAGCAAGTCCGAAGGGTCCATTGGATTTGACGACAATGCCATATCAGAAGGGAGTTGTTAAGCGGGCTTGTGATTTTGTAACTGAGTTGCAGGAGTGTCACAGAAATGTTCATGAACGATTGCTTGCATCAAACGAAAAGTATAAACAACTGGCGGATAAGAAGCGAAGGAGTGTGAACTTCAGAGAAGGCGATTTGGTTTATGCCGTGTTGACAAAAGATCGTTTTTCAGTGGGAATGTATAATAAGTTGAAAGCTCGAAAAATCGGTCCAGTGGAAATTTTGAAGAAAATCAATGAGAATGCATATCAGTTGAGATTGCCGGATGATGTTCATACTTCTGATGTTTTCAATGTCAAATATTTGATTCTGTATCATGGGGATGAGCTTGTTGTGGAAGAAGAAGGTGCAAATTCGAGGACGAATTCTTGTCAACAGAGGGAGGATGATGCAGCGCGATCTACTAGCTCGTCGTCTGATTTGAATTGTTCAAAGCCTTTAGGTCGCTCATGACCTAGTGATTCCTTAGGTCGCTCACGACCTAGTGAAGTTCGCTTACGAGTTACTGGATTCAGTGTAAAGGCAGGAGAACGACCTAAGGAGATAGACAAACTAACACGCATTTTATTAGGTCGCTCGACCTTATGTGGCAGAAGGAAAGAAATGTTACGACCTAAGTCAGGTCGCGGGGAAATGTTACGACCTATGTTAGGTCGTAAAGAAATGTTACGACCTAAGTTAGGTCGCGGAAGCGGGTTACGACCTATGTTAGGTCGCTAACGTGTATACTGCAAGATCACTGAAACCATCTGAAGTTATGTCGCTCGACCATAGGTCGCTCACGTATTAGGTCGCGTGAAGATATCCAGAAGCCTTATTCCTAGGTCGTTGCTGCCGTGTTCTTAGGTCGCTGTTGCTGCTGCTGCTGCCGTTTGGTTCTAAGTCGCATGGTGCTAGGTCGTTGTGTGTATTTGTTGAGTTGCTTATGTGTTGTAAATACATTGTATTTTTTTGTTTCTTTTAAGTTGCGTCTGTTAGGTCGTTGACGACCTATATTAAGTCGTAGGTCGTGATGTTAGGTCATGGACGACCTAAGTGTTGTCAAATGTTGAGTCGTGTGTGTTGTAAAACTCTATAAATAGCGGGGTTGAGTCATTTGTGATAGTTTAGTTGAATTTGAATAAAATTTCTTTTGTGTGCTCTTGTGCCACCATTAAAATTGGTAGTTGAGTGTTATCTCCTATCTCCACCTTCGGATATTCGAGTGCACTCAAATCAACGATTGTTGAAGCCGATTCACGGAATCTAGTGCGCTAGATCAACGTCGAAGAATCGTAGATCTTCTCTCACGGCATCGTGCGCGATCAACGTGTCGAAGATAGCTAAAGTCCGGTATCTCGCGAGATCAACGGATTCGGGCGTTTGGTATCATTAATTCATTGATTCATATTGCTTCATCTAATCATTTCATCGATTAGTTTGACACGAAATCTTCATTTCGTTGTCATCCGTTATTTCCGCTGCATCAGAAAATGTCAAAATTCTACTCAACTCCAAACATATCGATTGTTATACTAAAAAATGTTGCAAACGCCATTTTGGACTCAATGGAAGTGTTCTCGAGTCCCAATTTGACTGTTTACAAAAAGTAGCTTTTCGGACTTTAATCCGATTAACGATGCTATATTTAAATAAAACATTTAAATATACAATCGTAAAATATGCGGGTTGTTACATGCATGTTTTCTGTTGAATTGAGATGCACTAATTTCCATGTATATACATACATATCTATGTATATATGTGTGAAATTTTCTGGGTTGTTTGCTACCATGGACGGTTGTCTTTGAAACTATAAAGTTATTGTTTGAAATCATACTTGGTTTCTTGTATGTGTTCTGTGCATTGCATGATCGTGTGTTTTGTGTACGTGTGTAACGACCCGATATTTTCAACCATTCGCATCCATTATAAGTGTATAGGTAGACACTCATGCCGGAGTTGAATTGCTCAAAATACCGCGTTGTAATTAAAATTTGGCAAATCTCAGAATATACAGTAAATAAATATAATCACAGATCATAGACACAGAGTAAAATAATGCAGCGGAAGTAAAAGAAATAGTAGTTCATGAAGCTACTATATAAATATATCAGAGTACATAAGATACAATAGAAGAAATAGAGTACAACGGAAGTATAAATAAGATAACCAAGTACAAGCTGAACAGAGCAACATAACTGAAGTCGATAGAACAAGACTAGCAGATAATCTCCAGCGATTCAAATCTCCAGAAGGTGGAAATCCAAATCTGTGAATACTCAGGCTGACCCGAGCGTAAAGCAAAACACAAACACTCGAGTCAGGACAATATATACTTATATAATATAAACCAACTCAAGTGAACTGTAATAAGGTACAAGTAACTTAAAGAATGCTTGGGACTGCCCATTCTTTAAGGATCCGTTAAACTATCTACTATGTAGTAATATTCGCTATTATAATAATGTCTAATCAGTAAAGTATAATCATATAGAAAATAGCGTTAAGGGGATGGAGAACCTTAACGCGGTCGGATCTTAAAATCATAATCGTAGTAAAGCTCGATATGGTAGGTGACACGTCACAACTAGGCAATGCCAGGGTAGATATACCAATTACGCATCCGGACTAGTGGTGACGCATAGCAGCCACTACCGCCCACCTCGAACAACACTCCCAATCAAGGGTGGCCACCAAATCAATCACAAGTAATAGAATGGTATCGAAGAAGTGTGTCCGATAAGAGGTGCTACCTCCTTGGTCCGTCAATCGCTCCTGTTTTAGCCACCTTATGCCAACTCACGGGAGTTGGGTCCACGTAACATACCTTAAGAACGTCGTCACCATCCTACTTCATTCTGGAATCTCCACCGCGTACACGGTTGTCAAAGTGGTTTTCGGTATCGACAGAGAGTATGTCCATATCCGATCCCGGTCTCTTTGCCAACCAATTGTTATTATAACCCGTGGTTATAACTTTTAAAAACAATACTTTACTTCAAAATAAGATATCATTTCAAAATCATGTCTTTATCAAAATAAAGATTTATCATTTCCAAATCATTTCAATATTCTAAAATATCGTATCCTTTCAAACTTCTTTTCAAATCATTTTAATACATCAAAATATTATATCTTTTCAAACTTTATTTCAAATCATTTTTATATATCAAAATATCATACCTTTGATAGTTATACTTCGAAACCAAAATCATTTTATTTCAAAACTATGTTCATTTCAAAACAACATCATTTCCATTTCAAACATATATTCACCTTTCAAATAGTCTATACTTTCAAAGTTATAACTCTTTTGAAACAAAACATTTGAAATCATTATACTTTGAAAATCACAGCATTTCGAAATCATATATTTAAAATCATCTTTTAATTCTATACATTTACAAACTTATTAAATTCAAACCATTAAATTTCAATTCAATTACAGTTTACCAACAAACCGTTTCAAATCTTATCAATTCCCAATATAGATTAAATCCACAAAATACAATATTCAATCTTTAGTATATTTCAAAACATTAAATCTCCCACATTTCATAAATCCAATATCATTTAAATAAACTCAATTAATATATACTTCAAATATTCATTTATCAAATAAATTAAATAAGTCAGAAATCAAGTATTTCAAACTCATTTCACAATATCGAAATATTATTCAAAACACCATTCATTTTTATTCATTTAAATACCATTTAAATCCATTCATTTTATTAAATTTAAATACCATTTTAAACTCACATTAGAAATCAAATTCTTCCACTTAAATATCTCTTCATTATCTTTAGAAATTTAACATTTAATTTCCCAAAATTATATCATTTTCCAGAGATTATTTTTCATTAAAATTAATTTAAAACAACAAAATATAGTTTCCGTAGCACTTATAAAATGCTACGTAAAGTTATAGTTTAAAACAATTAATTAACAAAAGACAGCGTTAAATGCTGTAATAGATTTCTTTTAAGTTTCAATTAACTTACATGTTAAGTTTAACCACTATAGCACTTACAAAGTGCTATAATAGCCTTTATTTCAAATTAATCTTTTAGTTCATTTAAAACACTACAACATTTACAAAATGCTGTAATATCCTTTACATTACATTTCAAAATGCTGTTAAATCATATTCAGAGTTTTATTTACAATTCCACAAATAATTAACTTTTAATATAAATCATTTTAACTTATAAAATCATATATTTCACATTTAACACAATCATTTAAATACCTTTATTTCTATGATTTTATAAAGTCAAATTTCCATACAAAAATCAAATTTAATAACAATTAAATTTTCATTTCTTTAATTAAATTATTAACTTAACAACTAAGTTTAAATTTCCAAAAATATAGCTTATTTCCATTTATTTTACTTAATCAAAATTTCACTTTTAAACAAATTTCACAAAATTCAATTTAAGTTATATTTCCAAATTCAGCTTAAATGTTCATTTATTCCATATTTTAATTTATACAAACTCATTAACACCTTTAAAACATTATTATTACTTAATAAAAATCATTAAATTCATCTTTAAATCAAATTTGTCATATTTTCTTACTTTACAAAAATTCCATTTATAAACAAAATCATAAATTCCAAAATTAACTTATATTTCAAATTCTACTTCACCATTTACTTAATTCACTTATTTAATTTGTAGAAAATCACAAATACTTTATAGAAATCATTTTAATGAAATTTAAATCAAAATACCATAATATTTACATTAAAAAAAAGTATTTTAAAAATTTCAGAAAAATATATAAACCACGGGTCTGTATATAATTTTCTAGCCTAGGTCAAGTGATACGGATATGTATCATTTCAATCCGCAGTTTACAAAGAAAAACCGGGTTTTATCATTTCAAACCCGCAATCCCAAGTAATATAAATAAATAAATAAAAACCGTTCAGGCCTATCATTTCAGCCCATAACGATTTTTCCTTATTCTAAAGTCCGTTCGGGTATGTATCATTTCAACCCATAGTGATTCTAATCTATAGGGAACTTGTAGTGTGATAAACTGATATAAATAAATAGAATAGCATGAGATAACAGTAATAGATGATATAACATATGTAATAACAGGGGTAAACATTATATGATCATAATATAACAGTTACAACAGGATGATATAATTTTACAGATTCAAATGGTGTCAGTTTACTAGTTATATAAGTACACATTGTCTGGTGAGAATTACTCACCTGTTCAAGCTGGAGATGACAACCACAAACGCACAACAAAGATTTCCAGAGGCACGAGAGCACGATAATTATTTGAGTGTGGGAGAGCCAAAGCTAATTGCCTTGTCACATTCAAACCAAACAATTACAAACAACATAAGATTTCAACCCAAAAATTCAATAAACAATGCTAGAAATGGATGCATAAACAAAGTCAAAGTGTTTGCACTTGCTTCCTACCACCTATGCTTCAGCTCCAGATCTGAAATGGCACGGCTAAAGGCATGGTTTGGATCAGGTATGGTCTAGAAAGGGTGAGGCTACAAGGTGATGAAGGTGAGTGGAAGTTACAAGGTGTTGAAGGCAATGGAATACCAAAGGGTTTCAAGGCAAAGTGTGGCTTTTGTTGCACCATAGGGTTCGGCCCCTTGCTGATGTGGCTTGGCCATGGTATGTGGTGGTCAGGTGGTGGCTGAAGTGTGGGCCAGAGGTGGTGGTGGTGGAGGTAGTGGTGGCAAAAGGTGGTAGAAGGAGGAGATGACAATTCTAGGTCATAAGTGATAGTTTGTGATGGTTTTTGGTGGATTTTGTGTAGATCTTGGACTTGGATTGGTTAGGCCTGAGGAGGAGGGTTGCTAGGATGGGTGATGGTCAGAGGAAGGGGGTCATGGTGGTCGGCCAAAGCCTGGAGGAGGAGGAACCAAACTATGAAGGTAGAGAGCATATGCAGTTTCAATAGAAAAAAACATAGAAAACAAGGAAGAAAGAAGGAATTTTTACCCAAAATTTTGAAGCCATGGCCGTGATTTTTTTGGAGGAGAAAGAGAAGTGTTTGTGTGAAAAAAATGAAAAGAAGTCCGCTGAAAAGAATAGGGTATGCATGGCCAAAAACATTGAAGAGAGGAGTTGAGAAAGTGAAAGGTCGGGAGGTGAAAAGCCATAGGAATTTCAATAGTTTAAAACTTTTCATATTTCCTCTAATTTCTTTTTAAGTTTTATATAACTGAAATATATATATAAACTCAGATAAAATACGAAAATTTAGTAAATAAACAAAAATAAATGAATTAATTATTAATTATATAAAATTTAATTAAGTACAACAGCAAAAATTGCAACTAGTCTTGAAAATATGAAAAATAAATGCAATGAACTTTGGAAAAAGTTTATGGACTTGAAAAAAATTTATAAACAAATATAATAACATAAAATAAAAATGCATTCAAAAAATGAATAAATAAATTTTAATTAAATATAATTTAATTGAAGAAAATAGCAGAAAAATAGAAACTAGCCTTTAAAAATAGAAAATAAATTCAATACGCTTTGGAAAAATTATATAATCACTTTAAATTATTTAAAAGACAAAATTATACATAAAATAAAATACTAACACATATTAGAACAAAATATGACAAATAAAATATAATTTAAAATAGACAATATTGCTAAATACATCAGTTTACACACAATATTGAAATATACATAACTTTCACAATTTAACTCCGTTTCCAACGAAACGAAAAGCTGTATCCATGGAATTAAATCTATTTTCATAATAAAAGATAAAATTTAAGAATTTGAAATATTTAAATTTAAAGTTCAAAAGTCAAAGTTTGACCAGTTTCAATAGAAATTCACTTTTCAGTGAAATATCCAATTTATACTAGTTTGAACTATAAATCACTTAATAGTCAACATTTATATTTAAAATGAAATGTTTGAAATAGAACAAGTTTAAAATAATTTAAAATAAAATAAAGTCAAAATTTAAAATATAGGCCAAAATCTAGGGTTGTTACACTCTCCCCCACTCAAAACTTTTCGTCCCCGAAAAGGAATGAAGTACGGGAAAACACAGGAAAGATAAAATTGAAATGAGATTAAGACAAGATGACAAAAGATTGAAATTATACCTGATAACTGTGGTTATAGGTAAGTTTAACAAGGTGGAGATGGTCTTCCCAAGATTCTCCAGAATCAGGAACACAAGTACGAAAAGATCCTCTAGAATCTGATTCACTCTTTCCGCTTGACCGACAGTCTGTGGGTGGAAAGCAGTGCTCAGATTTAAAATGAGTACCAAAGATTATAAAGATTATAGAAAGATTTCTAAGCAAAAAGATTATAGATAGATGCCTATACCAGTCTGTAGCAAGATAAGGAAAAATAAGGACAACTAACAGACAGTTTGAAAAACAAAATTAGGTAATAAGTTTGAAAAACAAAATAAGATAATAGGTTTGAAATTTCCATGGTTTCAGCTTAACTGATAATTAATTTTACACAAGTTAAATAAATCTTAACTATCTCTAATTTCATTATCTTATCATCAAATTTTCTTAAACAAACAATCTCTAAAATCATGATTTGATTAAAATTAAGTGTATAACATTCAATAAATTTAATTCTTCTTTATTCCTAATTATAATTAAATTTATCCCTCTCAAATATTTTATCACATATGTTAAATATGCTTACACTTATTATAACTGTTTTAATTTATTCCTAATTCCCTTAACATCATTTGTATTGTAAATTATTCAATTAACCTTTTTTCTATTTACCTGTGTTAATCTTTTTATAACTAAAATTTAAGTGTATAATATTTATTATAACCACTCAAATTTTATTTATAAAAATCTTTTTATATTGTATATTATCCAATTACATTGTTAACTTCTAAAAATTAAGGTAAGTTATATTGGAATGCAATTGAGAATTATACAAATAAAACTTTCTAAAATTAATATACACTATAAACATCCTAATTCAATCATTTCAAGCTTGAATCATCTATTCAAAAATTTTGATTTTCTTTTTATACTTGAAGTTATTATTTAAGATAGAATTTAAGAATAAAATCTCTGATTCCTTTCAAACCATTTAGAGATAGATAAATGTATGTACATAATTTGTCAAATCAAATTTAAATCATATATCTATATATTTTATAAATCAATCATATTTTAGAAATTTATATCAATTAAGTTTCCCAAAACAAAGCTGTAGCAAGACTATAGAATGGTTTCTTCACTTCGAAACTCGAAAATGAACGTCGATGATGCTGCAGTCATCACCGAAATTATTTTCCAGCGACAAAGAGAAGAGCACTTAATTTTTAAACTTTAAAATCCTTTAGAGACAAAAAAAATTATTCAAAAATACTTTAAATAATATCCTTTTAAAAATTTTAAACACAAGGTTTGAAATCCATCGGAAATTAAACTCTTTAAATTTGTTGTTTTAAATTCATTTCAGTTCCCAAATAAATTTATAAACAACTATTTATAAATTCCTTTGTAGAACAATAAATGATAAATCAAGTATTATCATTTTAAATAATCAATTTAAACCAATTTATTAAGTTCCATAAATTTACTTATATATTAAAATTTATTTAATTAACCAAATTTTAAAATAATATTGTATCGGTTTGTTCTGTCAAAGTGTTTTAGAAATCCTATCGATAGCGTTGATCAGACGAATCGATCGGAAACCCAAATCGACATCAACAACTCAAACAACACAATATATAATAAAATATAGATTTAAAAGTACAATTCAAAATGTTGGAGATAGTTTAGAAACAAAGACAAGATGATTAATTAACAAAATATGAAGATGGATAAGCTTAGATAAATCGCGGGCAACCTTAACCGGGTCAACCGTGACTTAATGAATAAGAGCAAATGTGGATTTTCCTGGGGTAAATCTACATCCGATCTCAAGAGATAGAGTTTGGAATAACAAAAGATATTAGCATCTAAACCAAGGATAAATATAAATCTCTGGTGAATCGATGCAAATTTGTAAAGGAGTTTTCCCCCTTTTACAAGTCATTAGAATATTGGCGAGACCACCAATTCACTATAAACCTCATTCGAAGCGGAGTTATGGGATACTCCAGAATCAAAAGAAGATGAATAGTGAGGGACAAGAATGAATTTTGGAACCGCAGGAAACGTTCCAAAAATTAAAAGGAAATTCGAATCAAGAGGAAAAGATTCAAACTCGAACGAAAGTGATTCTGTAAATAAATCTACTCTATATGCTGAGTTTTGCCTCAAAGCCAAAGCTCTGATACCAACTGTAACGACCCGATATTTTCAACCATTCGCATCCATTATAAGTGTATAGGTAGACACTCATGCCGGAGTTGAATTGCTCAAAATACCGCGTTGTAATTAAAATTTGGCAAATCTCAGAATATACAGTAAATAAATATAATCACAGATCACAGACACAGAGTAAAATAATGCAGCGGAAGTAAAAGAAATAGTAGTTCATGAAGCTACTATATAAATATATCAGAGTACATAAGATACAATAGAAGAAATAGAGTACAACGGAAGTATAAATAAGATAACCAAGTACAAGCTGAACAGAGCAACATAACTGAAGTCGATAGAACAAGACTAGCAGATAATCTCCAGCGATTCAAATCTCCAGAAGGTGGAAATCCAAATCTGTGAATACTCAGGCTGACCCGAGCGTAAAGCAAAACACAAACACTCGAGTCAGGACAATATATACTTATATAATATAAACCAACTCAAGTGAACTGTAATAAGGTACAAGTAACTTAAAGAATGCTTGGGACTGCCCATTCTTTAAGGATCCGTTAAACTATCTACTATGTAGTAATATTCGCTATTATAATAATGTCTAATCAGTAAAGTATAATCATATAGAAAATAGCGTTAAGGGGATGGAGAACCTTAACGCGGTCGGGTCTTAAAATCATAATCGTAGTAAAGCTCGATATGGTAGGTGACACGGCACAACTAGGCAATGCCAGGGTAGATATACCAATTACGCATCCGGACTAGTGGTGACGCATAGCAGCCACTACCGCCCACCTCGAACAACACTCCCAATCAAGGGTGGCCACCAAATCAATCACAAGTAATAGAATGGTATCGAAGAAGTGTGTCCGATAAGAGGTGCTACCTCCTTGGTCCGTCAATCGCTCCTGTTTTAGCCACCTTATGCCAACTCACGGGAGTTGGGTCCACGTAACATACCTTAAGAACGTCGTCACCATCCTACTTCATTCTGGAATCTCCACCGCGTACACGGTTGTCAAAGTGGTTTTCGGTATCGACAGAGAGTATGTCCATATCCGATCCCGGTCTCTTTGCCAACCAATTGTTATTATAACCCGTGGTTATAACTTTTAAAAACAATACTTTACTTCAAAATAAGATATCATTTCAAAATCATGTCTTTATCAAAATAAAGATTTATCATTTCCAAATCATTTCAATATTCTAAAATATCGTATCCTTTCAAACTTCTTTTCAAATCATTTTAATACATCAAAATATTATATCTTTTCAAACTTTATTTCAAATCATTTTTATATATCAAAATATCATACCTTTGATAGTTATACTTCGAAACCAAAATCATTTTATTTCAAAACTATGTTCATTTCAAAACAACATCATTTCCATTTCAAACATATATTCACCTTTCAAATAGTCTATACTTTCAAAGTTATAACTCTTTTGAAACAAAACATTTGAAATCATTATACTTTGAAAATCACAGCATTTCGAAATCATATATTTAAAATCATCTTTTAATTCTATACATTTACAAACTTATTAAATTCAAACCATTAAATTTCAATTCAATTACAGTTTACCAACAAACCGTTTCAAATCTTATCAATTCCCAATATAGATTAAATCCACAAAATACAATATTCAATCTTTAGTATATTTCAAAACTTTAAATCTCCCACATTTCATAAATCCAATATCATTTAAATAAACTCAATTAATATATACTTCAAATATTCATTTATCAAATAAATTAAATAAGTCAGAAATCAAGTATTTCAAACTCATTTCACAATATCGAAATATTATTCAAAACACCATTCATTTTTATTCATTTAAATACCATTTAAATCCATTCATTTTATTAAATTTAAATACCATTTTAAACTCACATTAGAAATCAAATTCTTCCACTTAAATATCTCTTCATTATCTTTAGAAATTTAACATTTAATTTCCCAAAATTATATCATTTTCCAGAGATTATTTTTCATTAAAATTAATTTAAAACAACAAAATATAGTTTCCGTAGCACTTATAAAATGCTACGTAAAGTTATAGTTTAAAACAATTAATTAACAAAAGACAGCGATAAATGCTGTAATAGATTTCTTTTAAGTTTCAATTAACTTACATGTTAAGTTTAACCACTATAGCACTTACAAAGTGCTATAATAGCCTTTATTTCAAATTAATCTTTTAGTTCATTTAAAACACTACAACATTTACAAAATGCTGTAATATCCTTTACATTACATTTCAAAATGCTGTTAAATCATATTCAGAGTTTTATTTACAATTCCACAAATAATTAACTTTTAATATAAATCATTTTAACTTATAAAATCATATATTTCACATTTAACACAATCATTTAAATACCTTTATTTCTATGATTTTATAAAGTCAAATTTCCATACAAAAATCAAATTTAATAACAATTAAATTTTCATTTCTTTAATTAAATTATTAACTTAACAACTAAGTTTAAATTTCCAAAAATATAGCTTATTTCCATTTATTTTACTTAATCAAAATTTCACTTTTAAACAAATTTCACAAAATTCAATTTAAGTTATATTTCCAAATTCAGCTTAAATGTTCATTTATTCCATATTTTAATTTATACAAACTCATTAACACCTTTAAAACATTATTATTACTTAATAAAAATCATTAAATTCATCTTTAAATCAAATTTGTCATATTTTCTTACTTTACAAAAATTCCATTTATAAACAAAATCATAAATTCCAAAATTAACTTATATTTCAAATTCTACTTCACCATTTACTTAATTCACTTATTTAATTTGTAGAAAATCACAAATACTTTATAGAAATCATTTTAATGAAATTTAAATCAAAATACCATAATATTTACATTAAAAAAAAGTATTTTAAAAATTTCAGAAAAATATATAAACCACGGGTCTGTATATAATTTTCTAGCCTAGGTCAAGTGATACGGATATGTATCATTTCAATCCGCAGTTTACAAAGAAAAACCGGGTTTTATCATTTCAAACCCGCAATCCCAAGTAATATAAATAAATAAATAAAAACCGTTCAGGCCTATCATTTCAGCCCATAACGATTTTTCCTTATTCTAAAGTCCGTTCGGGTATGTATCATTTCAACCCATAGTGATTCTAATCTATAGGGAACTTGCAGTGTGATAAACTGATATAAATAAATAGAATAGCATGAGATAACAGTAATAGATGATATAACATATGTAATAACAGGGGTAAACATTATATGATCATAATATAACAGTTACAACAGGATGATATAATTTTACAGATTCAAATGGTGTCAGTTTACTAGTTATATAAGTACACATTGTCTGGTGAGAATTACTCACCTGTTCAAGCTGGAGATGACAACCACAAACGCACAACAAAGATTTCCAGAGGCACGAGAGCACGATAATTATTTGAGTGTGGGAGAGCCAAAGCTAATTGCCTTGTCACATTCAAACCAAACAATTACAAACAACATAAGATTTCAACCCAAAAATTCAATAAACAATGCTAGAAATGGATGCATAAACAAAGTCAAAGTGTTTGCACTTGCTTCCTACCACCTATGCTTCAGCTCCAGATCTGAAATGGCACGGCTAAAGGCATGGTTTGGATCAGGTATGGTCTGGAAAGGGTGAGGCTACAAGGTGATGAAGGTGAGTGGAAGTTACAAGGTGTTGAAGGCAATGGAATACCAAAGGGTTTCAAGGCAAAGTGTGGCTTTTGTTGCACCATAGGGTTCGGCCCCTTGCTGATGTGGCTTGGCCATGGTATGTGGTGGTCAGGTGGTGGCTGGAGTGTGGGCCAGAGGTGGTGGAAGGTCAGGTCAGAGGTGGTGGTGGTGGAGGTAGTGGTGGCAAAAGGTGGTAGAAGGAGGAGATGACAATTCTAGGTCATAAGTGATAGTTTGTGATGGTTTTTGGTGGATTTTGTGTAGATCTTGGACTTGGATTGGTTAGGCCTGAGGAGGAGGGTTGCTAGGATGGGTGATGGTCAGAGGAAGGGGGTCATGGTGGTCGGCCAAAGCCTGGAGGAGGAGGAACCAAACTATGAAGGTAGAGAGCATATGCAGTTTCAATAGAAAAAAACATAGAAAACAAGGAAGAAAGAAGGAATTTTTACCCAAAATTTTGAAGCCATGGCCGTGATTTTTTTGGAGGAGAAAGAGAAGTGTTTGCGTGAAAAAAATGAAAAGAAGTCCGCTGAAAAGAATAGGGTATGCATGGCCAAAAACATTGAAGAGAGGAGTTGAGAAAGTGAAAGGTCGGGAGGTGAAAAGCCATAGGAATTTCAATAGTTTAAAACTTTTCATATTTCCTCTAATTTCTTTTTAAGTTTTATATAACTGAAATATATATATAAACTCAGATAAAATACGAAAATTTAGTAAATAAACAAAAATAAATGAATTAATTATTAATTATATAAAATTTAATTAAGTACAACAGCAAAAATTGCAACTAGTCTTGAAAATATGAAAAATAAATGCAATGAACTTTGGAAAAAGTTTATGGACTTGAAAAAAATTTATAAACAAATATAATAACATAAAATAAAAATGCATTCAAAAAATGAATAAATAAATTTTAATTAAATATAATTTAATTGAAGAAAATAGCAGAAAAATAGAAACTAGCCTTTAAAAATAGAAAATAAATTCAATACGCTTTGGAAAAATTATATAATCACTTTAAATTATTTAAAAGACAAAATTATACATAAAATAAAATACTAACACATATTAGAACAAAATATGACAAATAAAATATAATTTAAAATAGACAATATTGCTAAATACATCAGTTTACACACAATATTGAAATATACATAACTTTCACAATTTAACTCCGTTTCCAACGAAACGAAAAGCTGTATCCATGGAATTAAATCTATTTTCATAATAAAAGATAAAATTTAAGAATTTGAAATATTTAAATTTAAAGTTCAAAAGTCAAAGTTTGACCAGTTTCAATAGAAATTCACTTTTCAGTGAAATATCCAATTTATACTAGTTTGAACTATAAATCACTTAATAGTCAACATTTATATTTAAAATGAAATGTTTGAAATAGAACAAGTTTAAAATAATTTAAAATAAAATAAAGTCAAAATTTAAAATATAGGCCAAAATCTAGGGTTGTTACAACGTGTATGCCTGAGAGTCCCTTTTTTTCCTTTCTTTTGCTTGTACTTGCTGGTTTTTGATTTTGTAGTCCCCGTTCCTAAAATTGAATTTGTGCATATGTGGTTACTTTGCGGAGCTGATGCACATTGCCTAATTCTATTTTGCACTTGTATAAATGCACATCCTATTAAAAAGTTTTGGTTTTTGACAATATTTGGTCTGTACTTGTCTTGTTGAAGCTTTTGTTCATTGCCTTTGAGTAGTTTGCTGTTTCACTATGCAACTGTCATATCTGGCCTATATGCACTACCTTTTGCTTTGACCTGTGTGTGCATGCTGAACTACTGTGTACTTAGGCTTGCAAGTGTACTACTTTGCTTATGCTCTTTCTTTTATTTGATTGTGTGCACCTACTAGTGTACTTGTGTACACGTGTTTTGAGTATTCTTCTTGACTTGTGTGTGTTTTGCCTCTGTTGTGCCTGAATTTTGAAACATGTGCACCATATTTCTTCCATATGTGCATTGTTTCATATAGAACTGATTTCTTGTTTGAACATTTTTCCATTTGCACTTGTGTTGAGTCTAAGCTTGCGTAGGCTTAACCTCGTGTACACTTCTACTTGCACTGTGCTGAGCCTTGGGGCTTGACCTTTGCATTTTTCCCTGAAATTTAATTGATGCAAATATATTTTGTATATGTGCTCGTCCCTATGGCATGTACAGTAATACATTGTGCATGTCATATGTTGCTTGTGCACATTTTTTGAGTTTGAGTTTAAAATATGAAAAACAAACAACCCAATTAACTAAGGTAATATCATATTTAATTATATTCTTATTTTTGCAATTTCAGTTTGTTTCCATTTTTCTTTTACTGCATTATTTCTTTGATAAGCAAAGCAGATGATTAGAGAGAAGATAGTTGAAGCAAGTAGATAACAAATTGAATTCGAGTGTGTGTGTGTGTGTGAGTGAGTGAGTTGGATATGAGGGTGTGTTGTATATGAGAGTGTGTTGTATATGAGAGTGAAAAATAATGCTGTAAAATATAGCGGAAGCTATGTTGTAGATGTGTACAATTTGAAATTGTAATAAAGTAAAATATTTGTATAAATGAAATTATGAATAAAATATTTATTTAAATAAAATTATGTGATATTGCAATAGTACTATAACAAACACATTTAAAAAGTATATATATTTATTATCATCAAACGAAAATCATAAACTGTTATATTCTACATATGCAGTCTTCATTCTTCTATGGATCAAATCTACTGTCTCAAAGGTCTCCTTATTCATATTTAGCCTTAGAATGATTCTATCAGTAGTGTCCCACCAACAAGATGGATATTTATACAGCCTGCCGTACAATGCCTCGAACAGTGCCGTTCCAATATTTGCAAGATGGTTATTATTATATGAAAACTCCAATAATGGCAAGTAATCCTCTCAAGGACCTTCAAAATCCAAAATACATACAGTAAATCCTCTAATACCCGATACACCCTCTCAGTCTGTCCATCCATCTATAGGTTATAGGCTATACTCAGATTTAGTTCAGTGCCCAAGGGCTCCTGAAGCCTCCTCCAAAACTCACTACTGAAAAGCGGATCTCGATCGCTGACAATGCTAGAAGGAACTCCATGTAGTCGAAGCACCTCCCTATACGTAAAGGTCGCCAAATATTCAACTATCCTCGTACTCCTAACTGGAATAAAATGAGCGCATTTGGTTAATCAATCGATGAATACCCAAACACTTTCATTCCGCCTTCTGCTCTTAGGCAGTCCATTGATAAAATACATAAAGATATTCTCCCATTTTTGCACTGTGGGCTACCCAAAGGCTGTAATAATCCATCGGGCTTCTTCTGCTCTGCCTTTACTCTCTGGCAAGTTATAAACTTGGAAATAAACTCTTCTACATGTCTCTTCATTCTTGGCTAGTAAAATACTCTTTTCATATCATGATACATTTTATCACCATCGAGATGAATGGTCATCCTTGAATGTTCGAACTCTGCAACTACCATGTCAATAAATTCTTTAATGCGAGGAACACACAACCTGGCATCTCTCCTCAGCCATCCTCTCGAATCAATGGAGTAACGATCCAAATGACTCGAATGCTCTCCTTGGTTCAACTTCTCAAAAATATCCAATGACTTGGTATCTTGCCTTTGACTTGAACCAATACGGTCTATAAGTGAAGGTTGAACATCTAAAACTGCCAACAATCCTAGTGTCATGTCTAAAGGAGATCGAAAATCAAATGTAGAAATAAACTTCAAATTCCTCCACCCCAAGAACATTGAACTTAGCATTGGATGATTACTACACAAGGCATCAGCTATAACATTGCCCTTGCCTAGAGTATATGAAATACTAAAGTCATACGATGCTAAGAACTCCACCCACCACTGCTACCTCAAATTCAAATCTTTTTAGGAGTTAAATATTTCAGAGATTTATGATCCATAAATAACTCAAATCGTTCCCCCAAAAGATAATGCCACTAAGAATTGAGAGCGAAAACAGTGGCTGCCAACTTAAGATCATGGGTTGGATAGTTTCTCTCATGAACTTTCAATTATCAACTAGCATAGCAAATCAATTCTATCCTCTTATCAACATGACACCCAATCCTCTACCATAAGCGTCAGTATATAATGTGGATGCCTTCGAACCGTCATAGAGTACTAAAATAGGTACACTTATCAATAACTCCTTTCGCTTTAAAAAGCATTTTCGCATTCTAAGTTTAATGAGAAAACTAGAATCTTTTTGGTAAGGCGGGTTAATGGTGCGGAAATCTTAGCAAAGTCCTTAATGAACTTCCTATAGTAGCCAAGAAAGCTTTTGACCTCTATGACATTCTTTGGTATATGCCAATCATGTATTGCAACTACTTTACTAGGATTGACTGCTAGTCCATGCTCCGAGGCAACTTGTCCTAAAAAGCGTACCTCCTTGAGCTAAAAGTGACACTTGGAAAATTTTGCCTTTAGCTTATGCCTATAGAGAGTGTCGACCACCTCTTCTAAATGTAACTCGTGCTCTTCCTCACTTTTTGAATTGATAAGTATGTCATCAACAAATACGACCACAGACTTATTCAGCGATCCTCTAAAGACTTGACTTATGAGGTATATTTGTCAGCCCAAATGACATGACCAACCACTCATAGATTTCGTCTTGTGTGCGAAAAGAGGTCTTCTAAACACTATCCTCAACTACACGTAACTGATGGAAGCCGTTAGCCAAATCAAGCTGAGAGAATACCTTTGCTCCAATTAGCCGATCAAGGAGATCGTTTATATGGGCCATGGATAAGGATTCTTCATTGTTAGTTTATTTAGCTTTCAATAATCGATACAAAGACTTAAGGATCGTTCTGCTTTAGTAGAAAAAACAACCAATGCTCCCCACATCGAAATACTTCTCCGAATGAAGCCATTCTCCAACAGTTCATTTACTTTCTCATTCAGCTCGCGGCTTTATTTAGGAGCTATATGCCTAAGAGGTAAGGCAATAGGTCAAGCATTCTCCTCAAGATAAATTAAAATCGATCTCCCTATGAGGTGGAAGACCAAAAACTTCAAAAAAGTAATTTGGGTAATCTCAGACTATAGGTATAGAAGCTAGCTCATCATATGACAGATCAAGGGGATATAGGTAACCCAACGTAACTGAACTCTTGGGATCGCAGTAAACCTCTAGGCTACATCCTCTGCAAGTACTCAAACGAACCACCTTTGTTTCACAATCAAATACTGCTCCATACATAGTCGTCCAGTTCATTCCCAAAATTAACCCAAACCCAGAAAATCCCAAAACATAAGCATTGCAATCGAATTCGACATCCAAAATATACAATTTCAAACCCCTACAAATCATAGATTAATGAATAGATTGTAACAACCCTATTTGATAATTATTTTAAGACCGAATTTTTATAAATACATTTTGGGATTAATTAAGAGGATTTGAAATTTTTTAGTTAAAAGGAATAAGTTAAAAGTAGGATTTTTGTGTAATTTAAAAGAGATGATTTGTTTTAGAAAATTTGATTTGAATTAATGGAGAATTTGTGAATTTGTAATATTTTAAAATAATATATAACTCGTATTAAAATATAATTAGTGAAACAAATTTATTATAATATTGTAATAAATAATTTTTAAAAGTGGAAACTTCTCTTTTTAGACAAATACATGGATTTTATTGGATATTAGAAAATGAGGATTTCAATTAAAACTGAATTGGGAAAATTGATTTAAAATGTTAGTAATTTCATAAAATATGTAGATATTAATTATTTTCTTAAGTTGTGATTAAATTGAGATTTTAAAAGATTTTAGAAAAATGTTAGAAAGCTTTGTTTGTAAAAAAAAGATTAAAACAATGGTTAAATTGGGAAATTAGTGTTAAAATTATGATTTTGTCTAATTGGGTCAAGCACATTAGTACTTAGACAAAATAAGAGAAACAAAAGAAGAATTTTCTCCTCATTCTAAACATCAGTGCGTGCTTTCATCTCAAAACCACAAATGAACAAAATCAAAACCCTCTTCTCCAAATCAATAAAAAAAACCCTAGAAATAATTTGAAATAAAATCGGGGTATGTATCTCTATCTTATAGAAGCTTCAATTTCAGTTTTTGATTGTTGTAGTGATCACCTTTTGCATATAATTTGATGATTTTTCGGCTGGAGATAATTAGTGAAGGAGATTGATTTCTAGGCTTGGTTTGGTAGCTAATTTTGGTTTCAAGGTGAGAAACCCTCATAATTATCAGTAAATTATCAATTGTGTGTGATTTATTCTTTGATTCGTAGTGGTTTATGATTACATGTTGATTAGAATTGACTATATGAAGTTAGAATGAAAAAATATGGAAACTATAGAAACAAAATATGTTTACTTGCTTTGATAAATCATGTGTTTATGATTGCATGATTATTGATGATGTTAGCTAGGTGTAGTATGTTGTTTGCAGACCCCAATCACCCTAAAAAACTCACCGGAATCGGCAAAGTTCGCCAGAAAAGGAGAACGAATTCCTAGGAGCAGCACCCAGGAATCGTTCGAATCGGTCCAACGGTTCACCCCAAACCGATCCACCGGTTCATGAATTTCTTGGGCACTGTGCCCAAGCAGTCTATTCCTGTTTTGGTTGTTCTTTTGCTTCATATTTTGTTTGTTGATATCTAAAGGTTGTTAACTGAATATAAACTGATTTGCAACCTTGTATTGGTTTTGATTAATGAAGCAATGATTTGAAAATTCACACACACACAAAAATGGTTTTATATAAAGTATAATATAGATAGGTTTTTAAAGAAAGGGATTTATATATAATATTAATATAAAATTTATTTTAGCTGTAATAATCATTTTTAACTTAAATCATATTGATATTTTTAACTATGAAATCCTGGATTTACAAATAAATATAGTATTTTATTTAATATAAAAGAAATAAATTATTTTAAGATGATTGTTTGGTGTACTATGGAATGAGAATTATATTTAAACGATAAGGTAATAAATAGTGGTTATGGGACATTAATTATCACCTCCTCGCTTAACTATATGACTAGTTTGTGTAGTGGAATTTACCAATCACTAGTAAATATTTTAGCAAAACCCGATGGTTATGGGACATTGGGATTTACTTTAGTGGTTACTAGTGAATTAGTAAGTGACATTATAGGATCAATTAGCATCTTGTGAAAGCGATCTAGTCGCTATAATTCGTTAGTGCATTAGTAGTTGACCCTAAGGCTAGTGTTCACCTAGCAGCTTGACTGCGGAAGTTGCTCCTCGAGTCGTGGTATTCGTTTCGTTTTTAGTGTTGGTTTGATACCACTAGTAGTCTACACCGTAGGGCTATATTCGATATCATAACTCGTTTCGTGTGACACTAAAAGGTGTAGTTGTGTGTGACGTGAACATTTGGTTATGGATATCCGATACTTTAGGACTATAGAAGTTAGCGGATAACTCCTGGAGTATTCGTATCCCCTTGGAATAGAGCATTTGTGCACTAAGAACATTTGTAGTGTAAAGATGGTTATAGATCCACAAAATTAGTTGGGACTACCTCGTGTGGTCACTTCATTGGTTCATTTCTATGAATCATGTGATTTATGTGCTTTGGATGTCATTATTTAATTAATGACTTATGTGTTTGTTTCGTGGAAATATGATCACTATGTTTAAGTTAACTAATGATTTGATATGAATTAACTATTGAAGTAAATGGTAAATGGTTAGTAATATTGTTTATAAGTTCATATACAAATGACATGCTATTATATGCAAACTCTTATTTGTGAAACTTGTAGGCATTTGTAACGACCTACCTTTTCGAACCCCAGAAGTCGACACTAATACATCCATGGTATTCACGTGCCGAACAACTAAGTGCCAGAAAGATAGATTATTAGGGGAAAGAAAGGAGATAGAAGATAGAAGAAACTAAACAATCACAGAATCTCACAACGTAATGGAATAATATATATTAATTAACATAATACTTTACAAAGCTATTTCAAAAATGATAGATCAGAGTCATACTAATACAAATTCTATCCTAGGACAGTTATAACAGCCTGTCCCTAACCAACTGATACAAGATACATATAATACAGTAGAAACAAGATAATAACTAGCTATCGATGAAGCCTCTTACTCCAAGCTCCTCCAAAATGCATCCGTGGGAAACCTAAACTACTTAGCTGCCTGTCACGACCCGGCTTTCTACCACCAGAAAGACGTATCATGAATTAAGAAAGAAAGGGATAGAAGAAGAAAAGATAGAAAAGAAGAAAGAACAACACATCAGAATCTCACAGCGGAACGAATAAAATATAATATATCACATAAAATATTACATAGTATCATGTTACATCAGAGTTACACAACTTATACATCACAGAATAGACAGTTATAAACTTCTGTCTATTATACAACACAAGTACATCAGTACAATACAGACTAATACAAACACAGCGGAAACTTTATATATCTACACGCTGAAGCCTCCTGCTCCTCAGCTCCTCCAGAATTCGTCAAGACTATCCTGAATCCCTTGACTACTCAATACAATATTGAGTACCCAAGAGTTTAATAAAACAGAAAATAAACACTTGGGTCAGACATGGGTCTGGTGTGAGTAAACGGTTAGATTGCTTAACTTTGAAAACCTTTGAAAACAAAAGTATCACGTAAGACTTCCCACAAATAAACATGGGTAAGTTTTTACCTTACTCTAACTAAAACATTTGATAGGAAATCCGATTGTATTATAATAGGGTCTAGGGTTTTCAAGTAAAATACAGAAATAGCTGAAATGCTTACATCTTACATTCCAACATAGTTGGGCACAACTAATACGTACGGCACTTATTGGAGTTTGGATTCCATACAATGGCAGGGCTACTGGGGTACCGCCCGTCACAGTACGTGGCCTAGATCACCGTACCGAGGAGTACGCCCGCTCCCCTGCAACACAAAGCCGGAACCATCCCTTACTGGATAATCCCGAACAAGACAATCCCGTAGTTGGCGCGACCAACCACACACTAAGCCGAATAAAATAAAGGGACCTCTAGACAGGGATCTATCTTGCTCTCAGTGGGTGCTACCCACGAAACCTTGCTGCACCTCCCCTGTTTTAGCCATTCCCGGTTGATGAGGCTTGAGGTTTACGATTACCTTTAATCAGAACATATCACTTAGAATGCTCATCGTCCGCCTGCCGATGTGCTGAAAGCATTCAATCCATATAAGTTCGTTCCGGGTTCGAACGAAACCGAAGGCATTATCTCGTTACACTCGTTTTGGAATCACCCTCAGAGTTAACGACAATAACCCTTGCACTCTAAATCTTCATCTTCACTTGAGATTCACGACCTATCGTTAATTTGGATCGATGTGGTATTCGGGTCTCCAGACCTGGAATACCGGTATACGGAAACCCGATCCCGGTCTCATCGAAATCCAAAACGTATCTTTTAAGGCCAAGTTGTTTAAAGGTTTAAACAATTTAACTTATCTATACAGATAGATAATTCACAAGTCACAATTGATAATCACATTATCATTTAAACAGATGATTCATAATCAAATAGGTAATCCATATCAACATCACAATAGTTAATCTATATTACCATCATAATACAACCAAGCATTCAACATTACTTATCTCATTTCTGAGATTACATCCATTCAAGACAAATCAATGTCATCCATTCTTATATAAGCAATGATTTACTTAATCATAACATAATTAATTTAAAATTGATTTAAATTAACTATCTCTATCTTTAATTAATTTAAAGTGAATTAAATTAATCACTTCATCTCTTAATTAATTTAAAATAAATTAAATTAATTACTTCATTATAAATCTTACTTATATAATCATTAATTAATTACAAATAAATTAATTAATCTTTCTCTAATTATCCACTTTAATTAATCACCTTGATTAATCATTCTTTAATTACATTTAAGTAATTATCTTAATTAATTTCAAAAATTAATTATCCTTAACCAAATACAGTAATTAACCTTTAATTACTTCATTAATTAATTAATTATAATTAATTACTTTAAGCCTTAATTAATTACAATTAATCACTTATTATTTGATTAATTAATCTTAATTAATTAACTCTTAATTACATCATTAATTAATTATAAACTAATGATTCCTAATTACAATCTTTAATTATTTATTTATATTTAAATTAATTAAATAATTAATCTTAATTAAACCATAATTATTAATCATGTTTGATTAATCTAATCCAGTAATTAACTTCCCTTAATTACTTCCCTTAATTAATTACCTTTAATTAATTACCTTAACAGATAATTAATTACCTTATTAATTAATCTTAATCCTTTAATTAACTTAATTAAATAATTTATTTAATTAATAACACTAAGTAATTAACTCTTAATCACTTCTTATTTAATTACTTTCATAAAATAATTATCCTCTAATTACTTTATTAAATATTTTATCTTTACTAACTTACATCCAGTAATTATTTCTTAATTACTTCATCAAGTAATTATACTTAATTAATTTATAAGTGATTATCTTTAATTAATCATTAATTAATTACTTAGTTAATTATTTAACTAAATTAAATAATTTCTTAACTATAAAAGATCTTGATTAAGAAAACCATTATCTTAATTAAATTATTATCTATTCTTAAATCATTTTATATAAATGAATTATCGTTATTAATTTCACATATTAATTTCCTTTAATAAATCAAAACTCTTAATTACTTAAGATAACTCCTTATTTAAAATTAAACAATTTCAACATTTAAATTTTAACCTTTAAAATCTTTGAAACCTTTCAAAGTTATTAAATAAATTTTAATACAAAGATTATTTTCAAATCCACTTCCTTAATCTTTTAAAACTTATATATTTAAATTATTTAAAACTTGTTTAAATTTCTTAAAACTTTGATCTAGTATTTTATATTGGAACTCCTTTGAATTCAATTCAAAATTAATTTAGTTAACTCCTTTAAAATCAACTATCTTAAGCATTTTAAGATTTAAATTATATAAGTTTAAACACTCCTAAAACTTGACTTTCATTTATTTGAAAAAAACTTGCTTTTACAATTTAAACTCGATTTCTTTTTACAAAACATCGTTTATTTAAACCCAGATTATCCTACAGCAAAACCCAAGTCAAACATTAGCAAATCTCGAGCCTGTCCCGAGACAACCACCAAACTCATCTGCTTCGAGACTTCCCTTCATTCGCACGAGCCAAAACCCGAGACTTCTTCGTCTTCTCCAACGCTAAGCCCACCACCAACGTGCACGTGCACGTGCACAGGCAACTCCGGCCATCGTCGATCGTCGCGACGATCTCCTACAATCCCACCTTCACATGCGAATACGATATCGAACCCAGATCGAAGAATTTCTTCGCGAATCAAAATTTCGAACTTCAAGCTCGAACTGCAGAAAACAACGACCACTAAAACTTCCCCACGGCCATACACCTCGACGCCGTTGAACTCGCCGTCCCCACCATCGAACACCACGACCACGAGCTACCTTCTTCCCAAAAGCGAACGCCTCCGGTCCATCTTCTACGTCGCAAATGCTACGACAATCAAGACCAGTCGAAACAACATAAAACCCTAGTTCGATCGAATCTGATCACCTCGGCCATTAATAAATCCAATTAGTATTTTTCCGATGATCACAAGACCCCCGACCATCTCCAGCATTAATCTCGACCCATAGATCGTCCTCGTTCGTCAGATATTGACTGAAATAAGTTTTCAGTTCAACTCGAAAAATCTCGATCATCCTCATCTTAAAAATCATGATTTCTTTTTCTAAATTCGTCATTTACAAACACTAATCAGATTATAGAATCAAAACGTGAGTTTAAATCATTTGATTTCTGACCAATATTAGTTATCACTGTGATACCTTATTTTTAGAATTAATTGCTTAATATAATTACTTGAAATTATTTTTAAAAGTGAATTCTGGGTAATGCTAACACATTTCATTCAGAGATCATATACTATAAAAGATTGGAAGAAGAGAAATTAAATTTCGAATTTGTTTAAAGACTATATGTTTTTAACAGAGTTATATATATGTACCTGTATTTAAACATGCATGGCTATATCTCTTTTTATATATACATACAATACATTTTCATCTGTATAAACATAATTCCAAACCATCAGCAGCACAGGCATAAGAGTTAAGAATGATCGGGTTTTAAATAAATAATAAAGTTAGTTTACTAGTTTAAAACAGGGGACAGAGAACATTTTTCTGTAGTCTATAAATGCAAATATCAAAGGAAGATCATCCTACACATATAGCAGTTTAATCCATATTCCAGATATAACATTTATGCAACCATATCACAACATATTCATCACATGTATCAATCATAAGAACAGGTTTAAACTGGTTTTAAAAAGAATTTACTCACCTTAAAATAAGAAACAGAGGGCAGATTTTATTACTTCCAGGCTTTTGAAATTTGAATTCTGGAAACTGTTTTTGATTTTCTTTGTTGTTGAAATAGAACCATTTGCATGTTGAAATTTGATGATTTAAAAGATTGTAACTGCAGATCTTTATGAACTTCAGGTTTGAAGGTTGTAGATTGAACATCACTTTTGAAATGCAGGTTTGAAATTGCAGATTTGATTTAGTTGCTTCCATGATCTCAGGTTGAAACAGTTTGATTTACTTGTTGAGTTTGATTTTTGTTATAGTTTTTGATTTTTCTTTTGAATTTAGAAAAGATGGAAAGAAAAGAAGATGGAGGAAGAAGATTTGAACTGAAATAAACTTTGAACGGGAAAGAAAATAACCAGGTTTCTCTTTTACAACATTATATTAGTTTAACTCAATTTTTAGAGAAAATAGAATCTTGCCACTTGTATTTTTTTAAAACATACATGTGTCCTTTATCACTTAATTACCCTACACTTGTTACTACCAAGTGTTAATGTATTTACACATGTCCTTTTTAATATATTAAATAAATTTTTTATTTAATTTAAATGTTAATATAAAGCTTTTCATACTTACTTTACTAATTAATAAACACTTATCTTAGTATATGTATATATAAACTATTTTTAGAGAAAATATTATAAAACCAAATACCCTTTGAAAAATATTTATATTTTAAAACCTTATTTACAAAAGTATTTATATATTTGTGCAATATGAATTTCTATTATTTATGTAATTGTGAAATTTAGTAATTTATGTATATATTACTTATGTTTACAACTATTCTAGTTTAAGAGATGTTAAAAAGAAAGGTTTAATTAAATCTATATATATTTATAACCACTTAAATTTAAACATTTCAAAGAATACAAAATAAAACTTTATTTAAACTATCATAATTAAAATAAACAATTATCTTATATTTTGAAAATAATGGAATTAATCTAAACTAAACTTTGAAAAATATTAATTTTAAAACAAAGCTTTAAATCATACTTCATACATATATAAATTATCAATAGATTAAATTAAATTCAAAACAATCCAAATTATAACATACACATACATATATATTACAATTTGAAAATACAATCTTTAATTTAAAACAAAAGGTTTCTATTCATAATATATATAGCAAAATATATATTATAAATAGAATAAAATTTTATTAGCTTTAACAAACAAATCTTATCAATATTGTCAGATTAAGTATTTATTATCTTTTAAAAGATTAAATTACCAATTTTAAATTAAAATTATATAGGATAATTATCAATCTAATTAAATTATCAATACAGATTATTAAATTTATATTACCCAAAAACCCGGGATATCACATTCCTCCCCCCTTAAAATAATTTCGTCCCCGAAATTAAAAACAAAGATAATTTAATAATCCAGCAAAGATTTCAATCTCTAACAGCAAAGCATACCTATCATCCAATTACTAACAACCAAAGCAACCAATCAAACAATTAAACCTAACTAATTATCCTGATACAAATCAGAATAAATCTTACTAACACTATCTAGAGTTTCCCCGGATATAAATCACCGGGAGACCCGCTCTACAGAATCTAAACAAACTACACCCCATAATCCAGAGCTTCCCTTATCTCTAGATCCACTAATCTGAACAGAATATCAGATCACACCCAAGTCCAGCTCAAACTTCCAAATTCATCTGAACTGCAGATCCTATAACCAGCGATGAATCATACACGTACTCCCTCAGAGATACGTGAAATACAATGAATTCCAGATATCCAACTGGCCATTCAATCCTGTAGACAAAAGAACTACTCCTCTCGAGAACACAGGAAAATCCAAAATACTTCAGTGCTAGCTTCCAGACTTACCAATCTTATAGCTTTATAATCGGAGAAAAACTTAAACAATTTCCAATCTCCAACTCCGAATTCCAAACTCCTTGTCTCATATCTGCATAACTCACTAGACGATTCCTGGGCTACCTTATCTCTTCCTGATCAGCTTAACCTTCGCTGATGCTTCTTGAAACCATTCTGGACCAAGAACAAAATGATCTCTAGATCCTATCAACAAGATGATCCTTCCAAAATTTTCTGAAATCCAAACTTGAAAAATAGATATGACCAATCCATTTTAAAAATTTCTGAGCTGCTACACCAACTCTTCTTTCTAGGAACCATCCTACTACCAGAATAACCACCGGTATCGCTTCTGGAACCAAGTCGATACGGAACTCAAACTCTAGATGCAGACAAACTTCTACTTCCTCGAAGACATCCGGAAAAATCTCTGACTACTTCAGTAGCTCCTACTTCCACATGAGAAACCTCCATCTCACACAAAAGATTACCCAAGATAAATTCCAAAACTAATCGCATGTCACTTTTGCGATCCTACCTAGTTCAGATTCCAAAGAAACTGTTCTCTCTTTACTAATTAAAAAGAGTCTTAAGCTTTTCCAAACAAGGTTAACCCTTCAAGAAAGCCTTCACCATCTTCCCGGACTGTTGATAGAAGAACCACAAAGATTCCAGAATCATCGAAGAAACGAACCCCACTGCTGCTTCCAAACTCTATCTCTGGGACACTGCTAAGCCAAAGACCTCCTCGTCAACACACCAAACACTTCGAACTGCACTGCTACCACAGTTAACCAAAAGCTTCTAATCCAAAGGCTCCTCAAAACTAAAACCATCAACAAACCTCACAACGAACCTTTGAGATGGCAGACATCCCAAAAGAAACTCGGGCTCCCAACCAAACGCCAATATCTTACTCTTCTTAAGGGAACAATGAGACCATGTCCGAAGAACAACTAATCGACCTTAGTCCCATACTTCCAAACAGATAAAACTCTCTTACTCGATATCAAAGAATTCCTATACAGCCGAGTCTTTCCTATGGTAGACATCAACTGTTCCTCCAATACCTTCTTAATCTTGCTCCAAAAAGAACACCTCCTTTGGGAACATCCATAGATACTGTGTCTTATCACACAGCTACTCCTTCCTGAAGTCGCCAAGCTACCATCACTTACTTCTGCACAACTGATAGATCCAACTCTAGAAAATTTGCTCACCCGAGCTCAACCAATTTTACATTCCAATAATGGACTCCGAATCTTGAAAAGGATTTTCTTCAAAGATCCGAGACATCCTTACTCCATACTATCAACTTACTCGAGACGATATTGGGTTTACAGTCTCGATATATACTTCCAACCTCAAACATTCAAACTCCAACTATTGGTAATTGTGTTACACACACTACCACCTTATCTACCTTTATAACTTATATTGGAAAACCCGAACAGGTAACCCAATAAATAGGTAGAAATACATAAATATATATATTTAAAATGATATATTTTTTTTTATATAGAAATTATTTCTGGGTAAAATTATTTCATCTACCTCTTTAAAACAATATTGTGTCCGTTGGCCTGATTCAAGTGTTTAGAGATCCCTATCAATAACGTTAGCTACTCGTATTGACCAGAATCCATATACCACTCAACCGATCAATTAACACAATATAAAATCATTTTTATATAACTAACAATTACGCGCTCTCAAGATAAACACCACTTCAGAGCCTAGGTATTCACTCAACCTACTGCTCTGATACCAACTGTCACGACCCGGCTTTCTACCACCAGAAAGACGTATCATGAATTAAGAAAGAAAGGGATAGAAGAAGAAAAGATAGAAAAGAAGAAAGAACAACACATCAGAATCTCACAGCGGAACGAATAAAATATAATATATCACATAAAATATTACATAGTATCATGTTACATCAGAGTTACACAACTTATTCATCACAGAATAGACAGTTATAAACTTATGTCTATTATACAACACAAGTACGTCAGTACAATACAGACTAATACAAACACAGCGGAAACTTTATATATCTACACGCTGAAGCCTCCTGCTCCTCAGCTCCTCCAGAATTCGTCAAGACTATCCTGAATCCCTTGACTACTCAATACAATATTGAGTACCCAAGAGTTTAATAAAACAGAAAATAAACACTTGGGTCAGACATGGGTCTGGTGTGAGTAAACGGTTAGATTGCTTAACTTTGAAAACCTTTGAAAACAAAAGTATCACGTAAGACTTCCCACAAATAAACATGGGTAAGTTTTTACCTTACGCTAACTAAAACATTTGATAGGAAATCCGATTGTATTATAATAGGGTCTAGGGTTTTCAAGTAAAATACAGAAATAGCTGAAATGCTTACATCTCACATTCCAACATAGTTGGGAACAACTAATACGTACGGCACTTATTGGAGTTTGGATTCCATACAATGGCAGGGCTACTGGGGTACCGCCCGTCACAGTACGTGGCCTAGATCACCGTACCGAGGAGTACGCCCGCTCCCCTGCAACACAAAGCCGGAACCATCCCTTACTGGATAATCCCGAACAAGACAATCCCGTAGTTGGCGCGACCAACCACACACTAAGCCGAATAAAATAAAGGGACCTCTAGACAGGGATCTATCTTGCTCTCAGTGGGTGCTACCCACGAAACCTTGCTGCACCTCCCCTGTTTTAGCCATTCCCGGTTGATGAGGCTTGAGGTTTACGATTACCTTTAATCAGAACATATCACTTAGAATGCTCATCGTCCGCCTGACGATGTGCTGAAAGCATTCAATCCATATAAGTTCGTTCCGGGTTCGAACGAAACCGAAGGCATTATCTCGTTACACTCGTTTTGGAATCACCCTCAGAGTTATCGACAATAACCCTTGCACTCTAAATCTTCATCTTCACTTGAGATTCACGACCTATCGTTAATTTGGATCGATGTGGTATTCGGGTCTCCAGACCTGGAATACCGGTATACGGAAACCCGATCCCGGTCTCATCGAAATCCAAAACGTATCTTTTAAGGCCAAGTTGTTTAAAGGTTTAAACAATTTAACTTATCTATACAGATAGATAATTCACAAGTCACAATTGATAATCACATTATCATTTAAACAGATGATTCATAATCAAATAGGTAATCCATATCAACATCACAATAGTTAATCTATATTACCATCATAATACAACCAAGCATTCAACATTACTTATCTCATTTCTGAGATTACATCCATTCAAGACAAATCAATGTCATCCATTCTTATATAAGCAATGATTTACTTAATCATAACATAATTAATTTAAAATTGATTTAAATTAACTATCTCTATCTTTAATTAATTTAAAGTGAATTAAATTAATCACTTCATCTCTTAATTAATTTAAAATAAATTAAATTAATTACTTCATTATAAATCTTACTTATATAATCATTAATTAATTACAAATAAATTAATTAATCTTTCTCTAATTATCCACTTTAATTAATCACCTTGATTAATCATTCTTTAATTACATTTAAGTAATTATCTTAATTAATTTCACAAATTAATTATCCTTAACCAAATACAGTAATTAACCTTTAATTACTTCATTAATTAATTAATTATAATTAATTACTTTAAGCCTTAATTAATTACAATTAATCACTTATTATTTGATTAATTAATCTTAATTAATTAACTCTTAATTACATCATTAATTAATTATAAACTAATGATTCCTAATTACAATCTTTAATTATTTATTTATATTTAAATTAATTAAATAATTAATCTTAATTAAACCATAATTATTAATCATGTTTGATTAATCTAATCCAGTAATTAACTTCCCTTAATTACTTCCCTTAATTAATTACCTTTAATTAATTACCTTAACAGATAATTAATTACCTTATTAATTAATCTTAATCCTTTAATTAACTTAATTAAATAATTTATTTAATTAATAACACTAAGTAATTAACTCTTAATCACTTCTTATTTAATTACTTTCATAAAATAATTATCCTCTAATTACTTTATTAAATATTTTATCTTTACTAACTTACATCCAGTAATTATTTCTTAATTACTTCATCAAGTAATTATACTTAATTAATTTATAAGTGATTATCTTTAATTAATCATTAATTAATTACTTAGTTAATTATTTAACTAAATTAAATAATTTCTTAACTATAAAAGATCTTGATTAAGAAAACCATTATCTTAATTAAATTATTATCTATTCTTAAATCATTTTATATAAATGAATTATCGTTATTAATTTCACATATTAATTTCCTTTAATAAATCAAAACTCTTAATTACTTAAGATAACTCCTTATTTAAAATTAAACAATTTCAACATTTAAATTTTAACCTTTAAAATCTTTGAAACCTTTCAAAGTTATTAAATAAATTTTAATACAAAGATTATTTTCAAATCCACTTCCTTAATCTTTTAAAACTTATATATTTAAATTATTTAAAACTTGTTTAAATTTCTTAAAACTTTGATCTAGTATTTTATATTGGAACTCCTTTGAATTCAATTCAAAATTAATTTAGTTAACTCCTTTAAAATCAACTATCTTAAGCATTTTAAGATTTAAATTATATAAGTTTAAACACTCCTAAAACTTGACTTTCATTTATTTGAAAAAAACTTGCTTTTACAATTTAAACTCGATTTCTTTTTACAAAACATCGTTTATTTAAACCCAGATTATCCTACAGCAAAACCCAAGTCAAACATTAGCAAATCTCGAGCCTGTCCCGAGACAACCACCAAACTCATCTGCTTCGAGACTTCCCTTCATTCGCACGAGCCAAAACCCGAGACTTCTTCGTCTTCTCCAACGCTAAGCCCACCACCAACGTGCACGTGCACGTGCACAGGCAACTCCGGCCATCGTCGATCGTCGCGACGATCTCCTACAATCCCACCTTCACATGCGAATACGATATCGAACCCAGATCGAAGAATTTCTTCGCGAATCAAAATTTCGAACTTCAAGCTCGAACTGCAGAAAACAACGACCACTAAAACTTCCCCACGGCCATACACCTCGACGCCGTTGAACTCGCCGTCCCCACCATCGAACACCACGACCACGAGCTACCTTCTTCCCAAAAGCGAACGCCTCCGGTCCATCTTCTACGTCGCAAATGCTACGACAATCAAGACCAGTCGAAACAACATAAAACCCTAGTTCGATCGAATCTGATCACCTCGGCCATTAATAAATCCAATTAGTATTTTTCCGATGATCACAAGACCCCCGACCATCTCCAGCATTAATCTCGACCCATAGATCGTCCTCGTTCGTCAGATATTGACTGAAATAAGTTTTCAGTTCAACTCGAAAAATCTCGATCATCCCCATCTTAAAAATCATGATTTCTTTTTCTAAATTCGTCATTTACAAACACTAATCAGATTATAGAATCAAAACGTGAGTTTAAATCATTTGATTTTTGACCAATATTAGTTATCACTGTGATACCTTATTTTTAGAATTAATTGCTTAATATAATTACTTGAAATTATTTTTAAAAGTGAATTCTGGGTAATGCTAACACATTTCATTCAGAGATCATATACTATAAAAGATTGGAAGAAGAGAAATTAAATTTCGAATTTGTTTAAAGACTATATGTTTTTAACAGAGTTATATATATGTACCTGTATTTAAACATGCATGGCTATATCTCTTTTTATATATACATACAATACATTTTCATCTGTATAAACATAATTCCAAACCATCAGCAGCACAGGCATAAGAGTTAAGAATGATCGGGTTTTAAATAAATAATAAAGTTAGTTTACTAGTTTAAAACAGGGGACAGAGAACATTTTTCTGTAGTCTATAAATGCAAATATCAAAGGAAGATCATCCTACACATATAGCAGTTTAATCCATATTCCAGATATAACATTTATGCAACCATATCACAACATATTCATCACATGTATCAATCATAAGAACAGGTTTAAACTGGTTTTAAAAAGAATTTACTCACCTTAAAATAAGAAACAGAGGGCAGATTTTATTACTTCCAGGCTTTTGAAATTTGAATTCTGGAAACTGTTTTTGATTTTCTTTGTTGTTGAAATAGAACCATTTGCATGTTGAAATTTGATGATTTAAAAGATTGTAACTGCAGATCTTTATGAACTTCAGGTTTGAAGGTTGTAGATTGAACATCACTTTTGAAATGCAGGTTTGAAATTGCAGATTTGATTTAGTTGCTTCCATGATCTCAGGTTGAAACAGTTTGATTTACTTGTTGAGTTTGATTTTTGTTATAGTTTTTGATTTTTCTTTTGAATTTAGAAAAGATGGAAAGAAAAGAAGATGGAGGAAGAAGATTTGAACTGAAATAAACTTTGAACGGGAAAGAAAATAACCAGGTTTCTCTTTTACAACATTATATTAGTTTAACTCAATTTTTAGAGAAAATAGAATCTTGCCACTTGTATTTTTTTAAAACATACATGTGTCCTTTATCACTTAATTACCCTACACTTGTTACTACCAAGTGTTAATGTATTTACACATGTCCTTTTTAATATATTAAATAAATTTTTTATTTAATTTAAATGTTAATATAAAGCTTTTCATACTTACTTTACTAATTAATAAACACTTATCTTAGTATATGTATATATAAACTATTTTTAGAGAAAATATTATAAAACCAAATACCCTTTGAAAATTATTTATATTTTAAAACCTTATTTACAAAAGTATTTATATATTTGTGCAATATGAATTTCTATTATTTATGTAATTGTGAAATTTAGTAATTTATGTATATATTACTTATGTTTACAACTATTCTAGTTTAAGAGATGTTAAAAAGAAAGGTTTAATTAAATCTATATATATTTATAACCACTTAAATTTAAACATTTCAAAGAATACAAAATAAAACTTTATTTAAACTATCATAATTAAAATAAACAATTATCTTATATTTTGAAAATAATGGAATTAATCTAAACTAAACTTTGAAAAATATTAATTTTAAAACAAAGCTTTAAATCATACTTCATACATATATAAATTATCAATAGATTAAATTAAATTCAAAACAATCCAAATTATAACATACACATACATATATATTACAATTTGAAAATACAATCTTTAATTTAAAACAAAAGGTTTCTATTCACAATATATATAGCAAAATATATATTATAAATAGAATAAAATTTTATTAGCTTTAACAAACAAATCTTATCAATATTGTCAGATTAAGTATTTATTATCTTTTAAAAGATTAAATTACCAATTTTAAATTAAAATTATATAGGATAATTATCAATCTAATTAAATTATCAATACAGATTATTAAATTTATATTACCCAAAAACCCGGGATATCACACTGCCAAAAAAAGTTTGACCACCCAATACTTTTAGGGAAAGAAAATAAAACTCCGAGCCAGACATGGGTCTGGTGTGGGTAAACTCAAACAGCTGAATTATTATGTTTAAAACCCTTTTAAAATCAAAGATATCTCGTAAGATCACACCGCACATAAACACGGACATGTTTTTACCTTACGATAACCAAAACACTTTTTATAAAAAATCTAGTCATATTATAATAATGTCTAAGCGTTCAAAATAAATTTATGAAAATAGCCGAAATTGTTACCATTATTGAATTCCAGCATCCTAGGCTCTACAACCAAAACCGTAGGGGCACGTATTGAAGATTAGATTCCATACTATGACAAGGCACCGGGGTACCACCTATTACGGTACACGTCTAGAAAATGTACCAAGGAACTCACCAGGTACCCCTACCAACACAAGGCCAGCCTACCCCTGACTAGATAGTATCGAATATGTCATCACCCTGGTTGCTTTGCAACCCTTTTTATTTGAGATCTCATGCACAACCAATCCAAAAATATGTAGATGTATCTAGAAAGGTGACGACACACCCTAATGGGAGCGACCCCCTTAGCCTTGCTGCATCTCCCCTGATTTTAGTCATTCCCGGTTGATGAGGGTTGAGACTACGCTTACCTTTTGAATAGCAATCCCACTTGGAATGCTAACACTGCCTTCCAGGCAGTAATGCAGTTGCAACATTCATCCGTACAAGTTGTTCAGGATAAGGACAAACCAAAGGCACTACTTCTACTATATCCATTTTGGAATCACCCTTAGGACTAATAGCAAGCAGCCCTTGCACTTCAATGCTCCATCTTTGATTCCCTATTCTTCAAGATGTCTTCAATTCGAAATGTTTGAGTTGGATCGACAAATATGTATACTTATGCTAAAGAGTTCACAACGTTTTCGATAACTTTAATCCGGTGAAAAGTCGAAAATTTGGAAAACGAATTCCGACCACATTTTCGATTTTTCTTCAAACTAATTATTTTTGTAAACCAAATTTGAAAACTATAACCATCATTATTTATTATTTAAAAGATTTTTATTTTCATTATAAAACCAATATGTTCAATATTTAAAATTAATTAAATATTCGCAGATCAAAGCAGTGAAATTCTGGGTCGTTACATTCTTCCCCTTAAAAGAATTTCGTCCCCGAAATTACACCTCAACCTAACTCAGAAAACACTTAACACCATACATCAATTCATATGTTGTACATGGATCATTCTTATACAAAAATATTATCCGATTACTACTCGAATAAATAACTTCACTTTCGAATTAGTATCGCTCACCCGATTTTCTAGTGCGGACTCTGATCAGGCTCCTTGATTTAGAACCTCTGTTCCCCTTACATAGCTGTAATGATAATAGAAAACATTTGTCCCATATCAAAAACCCTAATCAAGTGTTCGTCGTCAAAAATCGAGTAATAGATCTTACTCGGAATGGTGTGAATCACCTCAAAGTCATCTACTCGAATCTTCGACCAAAACTATATGGAAGGAGAAATGATCTACGTCCAACCTATGCACTTATTTAATTAGTTCTCACTAATACCAACTGTAATGGCTCGTAATTTTCGACGAAAAGAAAAATAATATTTAATTTAATAAGATGTTGGTGTTAATATTGGAAGAAATAAAAATTTGTGATTTATTAATAAGACAAATAACTAGAATGTAATGTTAATAATGCTAATTTAAGGCAATTGATAACTATTTTAATGCAATCTCAATTAATTGGAATGATTGGAAAGTTATAATTGGTCATAAAGTGTAAATGGTAAATAAACCAAATGTTGTATTAAACGGTGAAATTATATGTAATTAATTGGAATTGATTAAAATAGAATAATTAATCCATATTTGAATTTATTAGTTTTGTTTATTAACAATAAACATAGAATTATGTTTGAAATAGTAAGTTGTAACAATGGTTTAATTATCATTGCATTATTTAATCTGTTGAAACTTAATTGTAAATCAATTGCAATAAATGTAAGTAAATATTGCGTTAATATGAATTAAGATGAAAATTATAGAATATTGATGTAATAAATGGAAAACCAATGTTAACTATGTCCATAAAGTAATAATTGATTGAATAAAAAGATTGAAATCAAAATGAATCAATTTATTGGGTTTTAAATTATAATTAATGAATTTATTACAATTGGAATTGGAACGCTGTAATTAGCGCAATATTAATAGTTGAATTTAACATGGAAAATTTGTTTTAAAAGATTATAATTGCTAGTTAATCAAAAGTGATAAAAATTTGTTGGTTATAAAATTTGAATTTGAAAAGTGATAAATTTAATTTGATAATAATTTATTTAATTAACGTGAAAATAGCCATTTTGGCCACTATCTCGGATTTCGATGAAACCAGTTTCATCGGATCCATAACAGTGAATTATTGTAGAGTTTCAAGTTTTGTAGCGATCAGACTTGTCGTTTGATCGTGCGGGCTCGAAACGCGTAGAAATCAATTTAATTGAAATCAATTTGAAATAAGGTGATTTTGAGAACTAACTTCTGTATATAATGGAATTATGACTTGAAACTTGTTCCATTGAGTTTAAAAATATCGAAAACCTATATTTCAATATGTTGGATGACCTATTTTCGTTTCGGGAATGAAACTGGCATTTCAGGTTGTTGTTATCATTTCGATCCAACCCTACCTATATATAGGCTGTTATAAACCCTAGTTGTTTCTCATTTTATTATTTCTGTATGTACATCTTCTTCCTCCTTCTCAAACGTCAAAACATCAAACCTAATTCCTAAAGTTCCAAAACCTAATTTCAAAAAATAATAATTGGTTGCTCCAGGTTTACTTCGAGTCAGAAAGAGGTTCGTTTTGGGTTCCAGAAGTGAAAACCCTGCAACGACTTCGGGTCAGAGAGAGTTCCATGCCAAACAAGGTGGATCTGGTCGCGCTTCGAGTTCCAGAGGCGAAAACCTTGCAGCAACTTCGAGTCAGGAGCCAAATGACTCGGGACTCGGGTCATTTTGCCAAAAACTCAGAGCAAGCACCTTGTAATTGAGGCGCGACCCAAAGTAAGACCCCAAGTCGAAATTTTCAAATCTTCTAACGTTAATAACTTTTGCATACGAGCTCGGATTCATGAGCGGTTTTCTCCGTTGCGATCGTATCAAAATTCCGAACATTTTGGAACTTGTTTGACAGCATTCTGAGACTGTTAATTTTTTTGGCTAATTTTGGATTTTAAACCGACGATAAATCGAAGGTGAGTGTTTTGACCCACTCACAACTACTATATTTTCTTATGTTAGTTAAATTGAATTATATGATGAAATTAGAAATTGATTGGTTGATGTTTGGTATATTTAAATTGTCATTCCAATTAAATCTGACTTTTATTGAATATTATCGCCATTAATTTAATATTAAATTCTAAATTGCAAGTTAATACCCGTTATTGATAATCAATCACTTGTTATTGTTTATTAATTGGTTTGAATAGTGATTGTGATGGATGTGGATTGTTGATATTGGATGACTGGATGTTATATTTCATATTGTTATAACACTGCAAGTTCCATATGGGTTGAAATGATACATACTCGAACGATCTGTTAGATTAGGGATAAATCGTTATGGGTTGAAATGATAGACTCGAACGATTTCATGGATTTGAAGTAAAATTTGGGATTGCGGGTTGAAATAATATATACCCGTAAAATTTAAATATTTGCGGATTGAAATGATAAATATCTGTATCACTTGACCATAGGGTAGAAAATTATATACGGACACCGGATTGGTTTAATTAAACGATTTTAAACCCTCAAATCTTGATTTTGGTTAAATGATGTTTTGAAGGAAATTGATTTATATAAATTGAATCATTTTGAGAATCCAAGTTTAAATGTTGGAATTGGAAATTGGTTTAAATTAAAATTTTAAAGATGAATTTAAAGTATAAACGAAATTTATCGAAATTGAGTTATTGAAACGTTTGAAATTGTAACTTTGAAATCTATTGGAATTGGAATAGCCTAAATTGATATTTCAAGATTTGAAATTTGGTTTTGATTTGAAATCAGGATATGGTCCAGATTTGTTGAAATGGAAGAAATAGTTAAATTTGATGTTAATTTCAAATCTATTATTTTAATATAAACTGTTTAAAATATATTATTTTGAAAAATCCCGACTATTAAGATTTTCAACTATTAAACTAATTTAATCTATTTTAAACTATTTTAATCAATTTAAACTATTTTAATTTATTTTAATCTATTATAATCTATTTAATCCAATTTAATCTATTTTACCTATTTTAAACTAATTAATCCATTTTAATCTATTTTAAATTTATTTAATCTATTTTAAATCTATTTAATATAATTTAAATCTATTTAATCTGTTTTAAATTTATTTAATCTGTTTTAAATCTATTTAATATAATTTAAATCTATTTAATCTATTTTAAATCTATTTAAACTATTTTAAACCTATTAAAACTATCTTAAATCTATTTAAATTATTTTAATCTATTTTTTTCTATTTTAGAGTATTCTCACTATTTAAAGGTTTATTTTTAAACTATGACAAACTAATTAAACTATTTATAACTATCTAAATTATTTTCCGAATTTCATATTTGTGTAAAGTGGAAGTGTATATATTTAAATCCTTGATTTAAAAGCGAATATGCTTAAATGATATTATAACCTAAGTTGGGATTTAAATGATATTTTCTGGTGAAATGACATATTTGATTGAATATGATGATTTTGAAATAAGATTTAACCTATTTTTTCGATATAATTTCGAAAGTGAATATGATTTTTGAAAGTGATATGTTTGAATTGAATATGATATTTTGATATCAATTATGAAACGGTTTTGGAAATTTAAAAGAACCATCCGGTGTGAAATAAGCATTTGGTTGTTAAAGAGACCAGGATCAGATATTGTCATACTCTCTGTCAATACCGAAAACCACTTTAACAACTATGTATGTGGTGGAGATTCCAGAATGAAGTAGGATAGTTTGGCGAACGATTCTGTATAAGGTATTAGCATAGCCTTGACTCCCGCGAGTCAGCTTGATGTGACTAAAACAGGAGCCATGCCGTGCCAAGTGAGGTCGCACCTCCGATCGGGCACATTTCTTCGATATCATATTATGACTTTGTGATTGATTTTGTGGCCAACCCTCGATTTTGATTATGGGAGTGTGTTTCGAGGTGGGCGGTAGTAGCTTCTATGTGTTACTACCAGTCCGGATCCGCAAAACGGTAGTATCCTACCCTGGGCATTGCCTCGCGTGCCTTGTTACATGCCTTATCGCGCCTTCTACGAGTTTGGTTTGTGTCGTACCTATGGACTACTCCCTGATAGCCCACCATTTTACGGTGGAGTTTACAGTACTATAAAGACTACGACATTATGTAAAATGTGTTAAGGGGGATATGGGTAACGCCTTAATGCTATTTTAATACTTTACTGCAGACACTGTCATAATAGCGTATTGTACTATGTATGTAGATAGTTTAGCGGATCCTTAGGAGATGGAATCTCGAACATCTCTTAAGTTATTGCACTCATGTTTGACACTGGACAGGAGATGTCAAATTCCGTAAACATCTCCGACACCGTTACACTCATATTTATTTACTGTTGATTTAACTTACATAAGATCTTTTAGTTCTAACTCAACTGTTTTGTCTTTTCAATTCGCTCTGGTCAGTCTGAGCTTTTCAGTTTATCGAAGACTGCTTTCTAGAGGACGAAGGCGAAGATTTAATACTGTTATTATTTATTATATTTATTCCATTGCATAATGTTGTTTTGCTGCATTATTTATATACTTCTGTTGTATGTAACTCTGATCTATATTGTAAAGGTATAATCAAATGTATTTGTAAAACAACTTCATGAACTGTTATTTGATTATTATATTTTGTCATTCCGTTGTGAGATTCTGTGTTTGTTTTATTTCTTTCTCTTCTTTTTCTTATTTACCCCATAACAATCCTCCCTTTTGAATGGTCTGAGTCTGACATGTGTGGTTTATTGTTGATTTTAAATCTTTCAAAAAGGTGGGTTGTTACAGTTTGTATCAGAGCTTTGATTTAGCAATGACCTTAGCTTTGTGGGGTCTGACATATTAGGAATAGGGTAGTAACACCCTAGAATGAGTCGTTGAGTGTATATATATAAGAGAGCGTATTTGTTAGTGTTATAAAAGATTTTTGTATTGCGTTAATTTGTTCTGTTTAGTATTTATAAATTTTGGTCGGTACATGGGACGGTATGACACCGATAGGGATTTCTAAACACTAAATAAGGCAGACCGACACAATATTGTTTTGAAATATAGGTAAATGAAATAATTTTACATAGTATTATATTTTGTATATAAAAGAATAATTTTATAAATAACATGATTAGATTTGATATAATTGTTTGTTAGGAAGTGGAATTTATAAATCTTGGTTGTAAAATAGAATTTACAAATAAAGTAAATATAAATTGAAAATTTGAGAACTTAAGTTTCGGGATTTTTAAAAATTGCTTTCAAAAGATTTTGGAATATAATATTAGTATTGTTTGGAAGTATTTTCTGATATAAATATTTTAAGATGATTTGAAAGAAATGTTTAAAGGGATTTGGGAAGGAAATAAGTTAAGTACTCCCTTCTCTGTCGTTGGAAAATAATTTCAGTGATGAGTGCACGCGTCATCGACGTTCATTTTCGAGTTTCAAAGTGGGAAGGCCACTGTAGTAGTTTTACTCCACATTTGTTTTGATGAATAAATTTTAATTTCTAAATATGATTTGATATATAAAATATATGAATATATATATATTGAAATGATTTAAAAAGGAAACCTGGCATTTAGTTCTTAAGTTTTTGTAAATTTGAAATTTCAATTATTATAATGAATGAAATCTTGACTATTTTAATAATTGGAAACTTCTAAAAGAAAAAAAGAAAAGAAAATAAGAGTTAAGTGATAATGAAATGTAAAGAAATTGGAGGTTGTCAGCTATAAATAAAAAAGATATGAAATTTAGAAAATGTAATTATTGAACATTTTGTTAACGAAAGTGAATGAGATAACTTGTGTAACTTTCTATTGCATTCTTAAGACATATATATAACTTACCAAAATGTTAAAAGTTGTAATGTTAAATAGGAATATGTAATGGAATATTATATAAGTGAAACTTAGATAATGAAAGTGTTCAATAGAATTTTTCTATAAATAAGAATTCTTATGTTATAAAACGTTGTAAACTTAAGTTAATAATTTGAAGTGCTACTAATTAAATTTAATAAAAAGGTGAATATTGTAAGTAAATGATTATAAACTTATGTTAATGATTGAAACCATTTATAATTAAAAGTGAATAGCAAAGGTGAATCCCATATTAAGTAAATGCTCATAACTCCAGAAAATGTTGAAATGATTAGAAATTGATTTAATATTCAACAATGCTAGATATGAAGGAAATGAATATAAAGAAAAAAGTAAGATTGAAATTATAAGTATGATTTGATTCACAAATGAATATTGATAATGAAAAAAAAAGAAATCAACGTAAATGAAAATGGTGAATTAGAATTGCAAAGAAACTTACGTTTTAAAATATTATGTAAATAAATGGATGTAAAGTAATAGAAAACTGGCATTGCATAAATGAGAAATGAAATTTTGTAGGTAATGAATGTAAATTAATGGGAAAATAGCATTGTATGAATGAAAAAAAAATAAACAGTAAATAATATGAAAGGAGATTAATAAGAATAAGCCTACATGACATTTGAAATTATTGTTTGTTTTAGCTTATGGGATGGTTGGGAAAGGATACTTCTAACTGTATAAAGGTGTATAAATAATCTATTAAGTTTTATCTAAGACTGTTAAGTGTATGGTATGCTTAGTAGATTATTTATCATTTTTACGATTAAAAGTTTCTGAACCCGGACAAACCATTTGTTTTGGTTATTATGAATGGATGGTTGATTTCTTTGATTTCATATGATGATTATATTATTTTGTTTACATGTGACTATGGTTATGTTGTGTAGATTTGTTTTGTTATTAATTGAAACAACTTAAATACTTCTCTTTTATATAATATTAACCTCTTTGGATTGTATAAGTGTAATACAGGTTTATGGAAGCAATTGCTACTGCTTTTGGATTTATAAATTAAGCGTTGTTTGCCCGACAAATAGGTACGTTTTCGGATTACAGTTTTCTAGCGATATTATATTGTTTTCCCGTGGTTTGGGATATTTTATTTTGAAATATGTGATATATAATGTTATTATTGATATTATTTTTCTCCCGGACCTCTCCGTACAAAGGAGACTCTGCCGAAATTTTCCGTGAATTTTGGACTTAGAAAAATTTTGTGAAAATGTTTTTCAACCTTTAGGATTTAATGGTTTATAAATTGATACATTTTATTTAAATTATTTAATTATGTAAATTTATTTTTTATAAATTGAATACTTCGAATAAAATATATTAATTCCTTAATTACTTCTTTTCCCTTCTTTTTCCTTTTCGAGGATGAAAAGTTTTGAGTGGGGGAGAGTGTAACGATCCCTAATTTTCGATGAAAAGAAAAATAATATTTAATTTAATAAGATGTTGGTGTTAATATTGGAAGAAATAAAAATTTGTGATTTATTAATAAGACAAATAACTAGAATGTAATGTTAATAATGCTAATTTAAGGCAATTGATAACTATTTTAATGCAATCTCAATTAATTGGAATGATTGGAAAGTTATAATTGGTCATGAAGGGTAAATGGTAAATAAACCAAATGTTGTATTAAATGGTGAAATTGTATATAATTAATTGGAAGAGATTAAAATAGAATAATTAATCCGTATGTGAATTTATTAGTTTTGTTTGTTGATAATAAACATAGAATTATGTTTGAAATTGTAAGTTGTAACAATGCTTTAATTGTCTTTGCATTATTTAATCTATTGAAATTAATTGTAAATCAACTACAATAAATGTAAGTAAATATTGCGTTAATATGAATTAAGATTAAAATTGTAGAATATTGATGTAATAAATGGAAAACCAATATTAACTTTAATCCGGGGAAAAGTCAAAAATTCGAAAAACGAATTCCGGTCTTTCGATTTTTCTTCGAACTAATTATTTTTGTAAACCAAATTTGAAAACTAATTAACCATCGTTATTTATTATTTAAAAGAGTTTTATTTTTTATTATAAAACCTATATGTTGAATATTTAAAATTAATTAAATATACGTAGATCAAAGCAGTGAAATTCCAGGTCGTTACACATATGTTTGTCGGAAAAAGATCTCACCTTCTGATATTTAGTGATAATATGACTCGAGTGTTATTTTCTATAATGCTTGGGTCAAACCGAGGCATTCTAGGCAGTGGGACATAGTGATATGGATACTTATGCTTGTTGGAGCTTGGACGCCTTTTGTATTTTGCTGCTTGGAGTGAGATATACATAGTGTTTCTCTTAGTTAATTAGCGTCTACTTATGTGTATTTTGGGAATTCAGATGTAGTTGCATATATGTATGTGTTTGGGAAAGACTTTTTTTGTGACACTATGTATTTAATGGGCATGTATATTTTGCTTACCATTGTGATATCTGTTTCTATGATTTGTGATATGTATTCAATTTGTTCGATTTGTATATAGAGCCAATGTACCTATTTCTTTGTGCCGAGATTGTTTACATACATACATATATATATATATATTTGATTCAGATGAAAAGGTAAAATGTGACAGTGTTAGCCCAAAGAAATAGATATAGACGGTCGCTCCTAACCAGCCATATTCTTCATATTGCTCGACAATGTTACTTGTAATATTCTTGGGTAATATGGGTATAGAGGTGGGGCGTCGCATAGATCCTCCCACATGGTTCGATACTATAGTGTCTGCAACTATACTACTCTATAAGTATAAGTCATCTACTAGTTAACTGAAAATAAATGAGTGTGATGCTTTGGTTTCAAACAGATGCAAGTAGATAAATTAGAGAGAGTTAACACACCTTCAATAACGACCTGCTTTCCCTTATCCACAACTGGAGATGCACTCAAGCTAGGAATAACATCTAGTACATATGCTGGAACTACTTGGATAGAAGCCTTGGATAAGGTCAGACACTTCCTCTTCGTGTGGCCAAGCTGGTTGCAGTTGTAATACTTTATCTTTGCCATTTTCGTCTTGTAGTTCCTTGCAAAATATTCTTTGTAACTACACTTCCAATATATGAGCTCTTGCTTCTTTACCTTGCATTATTTTGTTCAATCGGCTTCACCCCTGCAACCTTTGGTTCAACCTTAGCTTTTCCTTTGGAAATGGTGTTTAGAAAAGCCATCTCCACCAATCCCTCATAAGTAGCTCCCATCAAAATATGGCTAAGGGCCAAATCCTGAAGAGGTAGCTTCAACCCCTTTGCGAACTTCAAGACCTTTTTATGTAGGGAATTTATTAAGTTAAGTTTGAACTTAGCCTATTCATTGAATTAGTTCACATATTCTTTCACTGACATTTCTCCTTACTGCATATGCATAAATTTATCCAATTGAACTCCTTTCTCAGCTACAGAAAGAAACATAGCCTTAAAACTTCTTCTAAAATCACCATAATTTATTTCTTCTTCATTGGTTTATGCTACCACAACATCCCACCAATTTAGAGGTTCTGCTTGTAAGTGCCAGGAAGTAAATTGCCTTTTAATAGCATCATCCAGACTTAATAAACCAAAAATCTTTTCACATGTACGCAACCATGCCTTCGAGTCCACAAAAGATTTAGTTCCAAATTAAGGCTTTCTTCCTAAGCTCGAATAGTCCTTACGTAGCTTGGCAAAATCCGCAACTTATGGGTTAACTGACCCTACTCCCTGTGCTTATACTGCGAGTCCTCTATTAGGGTTAAGTCCGACTTGGCCCCCTTGCTTTTAGATACCGATGGAACCACATCAGAACATTCACATTCAGAATCAACTGTTTCACCCATACTATCTCCAACTTGATTGCTCACACTCACTATTTTTGATTGAGAATTATTAGCAACTTTCCTCAGATAGTATTAAGCACATTGGAATTTAGTGGATGAATTGGTGTTATGCTGATATATGTATATATAATATTTTTTAAAACTTTTAAAATATACAAGTACATTCCCTCAGTATGTACCAAATCCCTAAGGAATTCTGAACGTAAGCTTTGATATCAAATGCAACAATCCGCACCTCCATACACACCTATTAAAAGACCAAAGAGGGATTCTGAGCCATCGTCATGCCAAGAAGTATGAATCATTTGGTTTTAAAATGATTTACATGATACAGAGATAATTATAACTATAACAACCTGCATCTTAATGGACCTAAATTTCAAATCAATCGAAATCTAAGTCCACTAAGGTACATATAGTTGGTTTTGGCACCTACAATAAACATAAATGTATCAGAGCGTTATCCTCCTAATCTCACATTGGAATAGAAAAATATAATAGAACATATATACCGACTACAACTACTACATTAGAATCAACATTATTCATTGGATATCCAGTCCCCTTCTCAGTGTAGAATGAGAAGACTTCTTCTTTGACCGTTCTTGTTTTGCACCAGTTGTTTGTCCCTTTAAATCCATGTTGTGGTTCGTAATGAGGAAAGGGTCAGAATAATGTTCTAATGACTGGTAAATTATATACTTTATCCATAATACTAATTTATGCCAATTGATCCCTATTTTAGTGTTATGACTATTATTTATGGCTAATCCGTTCAATTTGATGTCTGCCTACGATATGCCTAACCTCTTTCGAGATATAACTATATATGTGCCTATACACATATATATCTAAATGTTGTACTACCCAAAAATCTTGGTCACTTAATACTTCTTGAACGGGGAGGAAGAAGACCCAATGGCCATTTAATACTACAACCTCGAAGCGGGCCCTCCGTGACGTATTCGCTAGTCGATCGATTCTAGTTACAAAGACTGATGACCGCTAGATATGGCTTAATAATATAATTGCTATATTTCTAATGCATGTCAAAGACTCACTTAAGGGTTACCTAGCCCACCTATGACAGATAAACAACTAACCAAATGAACTTTGAAGTCTGTGCATATCCTGTAGGATCTAGATTAACCCTAGAGGGGGGGTGAATAGGGTTATCGCAAATTTTCTCGAATTAAACGCGAAATCAAACTGCAGATAAATAAATATGCAGAAAAGTAAATCACACACAAAATTTACCCAGCTTCGGCAACCCCTGCCTACTGCTGCATTCCCAGATTTCTATTAGGATTAAACAGTATCCCGCTTACAAACACTCCTACAGACTCGCACACCCTGCTCCGCCTATAGAGCTTTGCAAACTCGCACACCCTGCTCACTGTACTAACCCTAACTAGACAATCTGACACTACCTAAACCCTAGGTGGTGATTTACCCTGACTGGACTTTTAAAATACAAACTGAAAAACAAAATACAAATTAAACCCAGGGCAAAATATAGATTGACAATTTAAAACAATTTTGCCCTCAAATAAACTAGGCATAAACTAAATTATTTAAACCTGGCCCAATAAGAATTTAAACTAAAAACCCTTAGACCAATTTAAAATTAAAACAAGCCCGGCCCAAAACTAAACCCTAATTAATACTAGATCGGCCCGCTCCTTTTATTTGCTAAAACGTCGGCCCGATTCAATTTGTCTTCGATCCCCTTTCTGTCTGGCCCGATCCCTTTTGAGATAATGGCGACTAGGGCTTCGTTCTGGCGATTCTGGACTTAGCACTTCTGTTGCTCTGGCCAATCTGAATTGTTGAGCTTCTGCTTGTAACGACCCGCTATTTTGGACCATTCAAATCGACAATAATCCACACATGTCTGACTTGAATAATTCAAAATATCAGATTGTTAATTTAAAATTTGGCAAAACTCAGCATATGCAGTAAATAAATCAATCACAGAATCACAGACACAGAGTAATACAATAATACGCAGCGGAAAAGATAAAATAGTAGTTCATGAAGCTACTATATAAACATCATAGTTAGAAATTAAATACAACAGAATATCTCAAATACAATGAAGTCTTCCGTACGAATAGTTGACTTCTCTGAACAAATCAACTAGAAGGGCTGAAAGCTGAGGCGATAATTGGATCTCCAAAGGAAGCTCCAAACTCCAAGGGTGAGTCTCGAATGCTGTATCACTCGGTCTGACCCGAGCGTAAAGCAAAATACAAAACACTCGAGTCAGGATTAACATTCTTATATCAATAAATCCAACTCAAGTGAAATATCAACTGAAATACAAGTAACTTAAAGGATGTTTGGGATAACCATCCTCCAAGGATCTTCAGAACTATCTACAAGGTGGAAATATACACTATAACACCGTGGTCATTTCAATTTAATTTATACTTCAAAAGCCAAAATATCATTTCATTTCAAATATATCTATTTTCCAAAATAGTATATATATATATAGGTTAAATAATTTAAAGTAAAGTATTTAAAATTTCCTCAAGTCTCACAAATCGATTCAAATCAACTCAAATTCCAAATTCAAATTTATTCAATCTAAATTTTTCCATTTTAAATTCAATTCAGTTTCTAAATAGACCATTTAAATTTTCAATATACTACAAAGCTTTAATATTCACCATTTTCAAAGTTAATTTTACAATTTCATATAGCTCTTGATTAAACTTCATTATTATTTAATCAGGGAATATTCACTTAATAAATTTAATATCATTTAACTAGCCTTAAATTACATTTTACTAGATATTTCCTTAAATCTATTTAAACAAGAAATACTCATTAAATTACTTAAATCAAACCTAAGTGATAAATCATATCTTAAATCTCAATTTCAATACGTTTCAAATCGGTTTAATTAAATAAAATTCTTTATTGAATACAATTTTGAACTAAATTCAAATTATCTTCCAACCTTAACTTATTCAAATTATTACCAAATCTATTTTGAAATATAAATTTAAATACTTAACCATATTATATGTATTAAATCAATCTTAATTAAATTAAACATTGTTATTAAATCAACATATATCATTACCAAAAAAAAATTAAAAATCAACATTTATTAAAACCATATATTTCTTTTCAAAACCATAGAATTTATTTTCAAAATATTTATATATGGACCAACAGTGTATGCATATATCTATCATATGGTTAAGTGATACGGATATTTATCATTTCAATCCATAATTTAAATATATACGGGTAGATATCATTTCGACCCGTAATCCCAATTTCAATTCAAATGAAAATCGCTTGGGTTTATCATTTCAACCCATAACGATTTTCTCCTATACTAAAGTCCGTTCGGGTATGTATCATTTCAACCCATAGTGAATTCTATACTAACAATGAACTTGCAGAGTGATAACAGATAATATCAAATAAAACAACAGGCATATATCATCAATAACAATAGAATAAGAACAACGGGATATGGTGTCATATCCCACAGGTGCACAGTTACAGATAATAGCATATATAACAACTTAAATAACTACAGCAGCATATTTCAATTGTCGTTTCAATTGAAATCAAATTTAATAAATAAAAGAACGTTAATCGTGAGTGATTGCTCACCTTTCGAGGTTAGAGGAGATTTGACAAATTGAACGAGTTACAAATCCAAGCAACGATAGATGGACACGATTTGATGAGGAAAACAGGCACGGCTGACAAAGCTGATAAATGGCAAATCGAATTCACATCAGAACTAGATCGATGAGATAAATGGTATAAGTGGACATACATATATAACTATCTATATATCATATTCAAAACTCCAAACACATATTAAATAAAATATATGTGTATTTCAAAATCGCTGTTTTTAAAATAAAACATATATATTAAAATCAACATTTTTTTAAATTGATATATACTGTAGAATTTTGTACAGCTGGTATAAAATATACTTACATACTAAAACATAAACATAATACTAGAACTAAAATTAATATGCGAATAATTATATGTGAAATCCTACATATATATATATATTATAATATACATATAGGAAATATATATACCAACCTATAAACATAATATCGAATCATAGGATACAGTTTTTTTACAGCCTATAACCTAATAATATATATAAGACTTAAATATATCACGTAATCTAATACATACCTCATATACATTTTGTATAAATATTATATAACTTAGTAAACATATGCTGCAAATATATTTTCATTATTTAAATAAATCCAAAACCATATATACTATACGAATACAGTTTTTTATGAATGAAAAAGAATCAATAGTTAAAACTAGTATTTATACGCATACTAATATATATAACAAAACTTATACATATATATACTATTAAAATCATCATACAATGTTAAAAACAGAATACTGTAACATATGAATTACCTATAAACACATGCCTTCTACGGCACTGCAAGGGAAGGTGGACAAAAATAAAGACTTGGCTACACGATGATGTGGAGCTCGGTGGCCAAAGCAGCTGATGCGGGAATGCATGGTGGTAGGACGGTTGCTGGGTGAAGGCCGAAGATGGGTGGCTTCATTCGGCGGTCCAGTGGGAAGTGGGGTCGGATGATGGCTGTGGTGAGGGGGTTTGTGGCCGAACAGGGAGAGGTGGCTGAGTTGCGTTGGAGGTGGTGAAGGGATGTACTCGGCCTCGGTTGCTGGAGGGAGGGAGGATGGATGCGCAAGTGGAAGGGTCAGGTGGCGAAGTGGGAAGAAGGGAAGAGGTTCACGTGAGGAGAGGAGGCTGGAAGGTTGGGATATCAATGGCAGGAGATGGTTTTGATAATAAGGTGGGCAAGTTTTGTTTCAGAAAAATATAAATAGGCTAGTTGTCCTATAGAAGAAAAATGAAAGCAAACATAAAAGAAAGCAAAACAATCATACTTTATTTAGAAATCAAAGAACCGAAGGCACGTGAACCCAAAACGAAAAGCCAGGTGGAAGATAAGCAGGCGAGTCCAAAAGAAAATATACCAAATATTATATAATTCAAAAGAAGGCAATGAACCGTTCGAGGTAAATGAAAGTAAAACGTATAAATAAATATAAAATTTAAATATTTTCAAACAGATGGAAGTGAAGGCAGCGAACCATCAATGCATTAAAATGATGGAATTGTAATAGCTGATAATAAATGCTAGTTGCTGTAAATTCCGGTTTGAATTTTGAATGGATGCCACTATTAAAAGTGTAAAAGTGGTGCCCGTACAGTTAACCGTTTTCACGGGTTTCACCACGTATCGAAATTCAAAACAAAGAATCGAATATACTACGGAGATCTACACGATGAGGCGAACAAAAAGATATACAGATATTAGTGGTACGATCATGCGATTAAAAGTCAATAATTGGTACTAGAAAATGCTGCTATTCTAACAGAAATAAGATAAACGGAGCAATAGAAATCCAAATTTGGAAAAATGAATTTCGCAGTCTGATTCAGAATAATCTGAATAAATTTTCTCCTGTTGACCTATTTTGGTTTCGGAAAACTTTTAAATTCACTGTTATTAGCCGGTTTGATTTGAAATGAAATTTCACAGAAAAATAAACTTCAATATTATCAAATGAAAATTTACCAGTTGCTATATTAAAATAGACGTATTCCAAATAATAAATTTTTAATTTCAAATTTTATTGTTTAAAAATTTACAAATTTCCAGTTAAATATACTTTTAAAACCATTAAATTTTATGGGTCGTTACACTCTCCCCCACTCAACTTTTCGTCCCCGAAAAGGAAGGAGGTAGAAGAATAGAAACAACCAGACAGAAAAGATAGATTTAAAGTCAAGATTAAACAATTAATTTGAACTATATTAATTTTACTTAAAATTTGAAAACTTCATTTGCAATTCAATTGTCTTATATACTTTAAAACTTTTCAAGATCCATTTGAAAAATTTCTTGCTTCCTTTACAATTACCATTTATATGCTTAAATAACAACTTTATAGATATATGAAAACTATTTGAAAACAATTATTTACATTATTACTTATATTTACAAAGAAGCTATTAAATCCGTGATCATAAATTTATTAATTCTATCTAAAATACTTTTCAAATATTATTAATAAATTAATAATCATTTACTTTAAAACATATTTAAAAGGATATAGTCAACAAGGAAAAGAAAGAGGACTTGGAAAAACAGAATATAGGTAAATAAATAAAGCTGAGCAGATAAGGTAGATTCAAAAGAATAGAATCGGGCATGAATAATTAATTCAAACCATTAGAATTTCAATTTCGAATATTAATACAAAATTTCTTTGTTAGAAATACTTTTATAATAAAATATTTTTTTATAACGGAACAAATTTCCTTTCGAAAATACTTTTATAACTCGATGTTTCAACAAGTTTATCCTTGTTCCTGTAGACACTGGTAGTGCATTGATCAGGCGCAAAACTAGAATTCTCCAGGTACTTAGTAGACCTGTTTCAAAACCCAGTGAAAATACTGGAAAACTTTAAAAACAAATATGGAAAGTACAATCCAATCAAAAACACAAACAAAACCTTTGTCTAACCATGGTTCGCAGATACACAATGGTTACGCCTGGGTCCCCCAGGAAACAATCCATATCCGTAAGCTTTCTCAGCCTTGCGAGTTACGCTATGATGACTAGTAGAATGCAGGATACACAATGGTTACGCCTGGATCCCCTAGGAAACAATCCGTACCCCCAGGAAAGACTCAGCCAAGCATTTTCACTACTATTCGCGACCTACATAGATTGCAGGATACACAATGGTTACGCCTGGATCCCCCAGGAAACAATCCGTACCCCTAGGCAAGACTCAGCCAGGCAGTTGCGCTATGCAGTCACGAGAGAAAAATAAGACCATGGGTAACGCCATGGAATTCGAAGGACACTCGAGTATCATATCCGGAAAACCAAAAATCAGAGAGAATATTATCGATAGAATGAATCCAAGATGTGGCCACAAATCGGATATCAAGCAGATGGCACTTTCCATATCTTTACTTCGAAAATATGTATCATATAGTACCTTTTCAAATCACTTTCAAATATCGTACTTATATAAAATCCATTATATATAAGATTAATTTTCAAATCAAATACTTTCCAAAATCAAAAGTATACCAAATCACACTTATATAGACTTCAATTATATAAGATTTCACTTTCAAATTGAGTACCTTTTCAAATTTATAGTTTTCGAATCAATTTCATACTCATACAAATCAATTTTATATAAGTTCGACAACTCCCAAATCAAGTATTTAGTAACACAAGGTTTTCAAATTTCAATTTGTTTCAATATCAGTTCAATTTCAAAATCATATACAATTTCACCAAATTATTTCTTCTCAAATTAATTATCTTTAGTTTCAAAGTTTCCAAAGTTATAGATTTAGAAAATAAATCCAAATTTCCAAATCAATATAATTTAAGTCAACCAATTCATTTCCAAATCAAATGTTTTCAAAATCATCTTATACTTACGTAAGGTCTATCAAATATAAGGATCAAATTTTTCAAAAATAAATTTCGCTGTATGAAGAGCCATATGGGATTTGAATATCTTTGCTTTTATGGGTTATATATCTTTGTAATTTAAATTGGAAATTTTCTTCTAGTAAGCAAGATATCCTAACTCGACAGCTTTCGATTTCAGCGTCAAAATATATCAATGATATTAGAATATAAGACGTACATACGTCATCATTTCGCAGAATCACATTTGATCGCTCGCTCGATCACACAAGTTCGCTTTCGAACTAGTATTGTTCATTCGACTTCCCTAATGCGAATTTCGATGTGGTTTCTCGACTAGAAGCCATCAGTCTCCTTGCATAGCCATATACTATGATAGAGAATTATGGAATCGAGCCCAAAATCCATATCAAATATTCGCCATCAAGAATCAAATGAAAAATCCTAACACGAAATGGTGTAATCCACCTCGAACTTGTGTACTCAAACTTGGATCAAATTAATTATGCGAATAAAACAGCATACGTACAACTTATATATTTATTCCAACTTGTTGAATATATAGTTTCATAAAGATGTTATTAAGTTAAAACATTTAAACTAAACTTAATTCAAAATATTTTGAAGACCAAATTCTTTTCAAAACATTTCAAATCTAAATTTCATATTAGAAAAATTTAAAATTTCCTTATTCATATTCTTAACAAAACAGTTTCAACTTATTTAAATCATATTACTTCATACTTAAACATTCAAAACAAATTTATATACTTTATCAAATAATTCATACTTTTCAAAATTTCTTAGCTTTGAAAAGTTAACCTTGATTTGGAAGTGCTCGAACCTTCAAAATAGTTGAAGAAATCATTTTCAAATTCAAGAGTTGGAAATCAGCAACAAATCAGTAAATTAATTTTAATAGATAGGGTTATATAAAATTCGAAACTCGAGGACTGAACACCGGCTTACTTTAAATCATTTCAAATATATATATATATATACATATATCTTTCGAATATCAAATCTTACTTCGGAATATGGAATCATAATGGTTTCACAAAATCACTCGCATAGCAAAGCTACTGAAGTGGCCTATCCCTCACTCTGAAACTCGAAAATCAATGTCGATGATGCGTGCACTCATCACCGAAATTATTTTCCAGCGACATAAGTGAGTTCTGGACTTCTATTTTCTCAAACTTCTTTTGAAATGTCTTTGAAATCATTCAGAACTTATTAAAATCATTTGAAACATTTCTTATTCGGAAAATACTTTTAAATCATATTATTATTATATATTTCAAAATCTTAAAACCAATTTCAAAATACCGGAGTTCAATTCTCGAATTTCAAATTTAAAATCCTTTAGTTACAAATCATTTTTTTTATAAATTAATTTCTTATATAACTTCAAAATTTCAAATCCTTTCAAAAATTCAAATTCTTATTTTTAAAAGGTATATATAATCCTTATCGAAAACATTTTCACTTTTATATAGAATATAATCATACTTATCAAAATAATAATATCGGTTTATAAAGCAATTTCTAAAATACAAACAAACCCGATTTTCAAGGACGATTCACGGACGAATTTCAAAACAAAGATAGAGATTCAATTTAAAAGAACTCTAATCAAATAAAATTCTGATTCGAAGATAGGCTTGAACGAAGATGAGATACTTAATTACAAAACAGAAGTCGGATACACTTATATAAATCGCGGGCGACATTAACCGGGTAAACCGTGACTTCAAGAATATAATCGATGTGGAAATCTAAGGCAAATCGACATTCGATCGCCAGAGATAGAATTCGGCATAATAAGAGATGGCAACATCAAAACCGAGGGATATATAAATCTCCGGTGAATCAATGCCAATTGTAAAGGAGTTTCACTCCTTTACAAAACATTCAAAGATCGGCGGGATCGCCCATTCTAATAGAGGTTATTCGAAGTGGAGTTATGGGATACTCCAGAATCAAAAGAATACCAGTAGAGAGAGATAAGAATGAATTTTGGAACCGTAGGGAACGTTCCAAAGTTCAAAGGAATCGAGTCAAAAGGAAGAGATTCAAACTCGAACGAAAGCGATTCTGTAAATAAATTTACTATATATGCTAAGTTTGCCTAGAGCCAAAGCTCTGATACCAACTGTAACGACCCGCTATTTTGGACCATTCAAATTGACAATAATCCACACATGCCTGACTTGAATAATTCAAAATATCAGATTGTTAATTTAAAATTTGGCAAAACTCAGCATATGCAGTAAATAAATCAATCACAGAATCACAGACACAGAGTAATACAATAATACGCAGCGGAAAAGATAAAATAGTAGTTCATGAAGCTACTATATAAACATCAGAGTTAGAAATAAAATACAACAGAATATCTCAAATACAATGAAGTCTTCCGTACGATTAGATGACTTCTCTGAACAAATCAACTAGAAGGGCTGAAAGCTGAGGCGATAATTGGATCTCCAAAGGAAGCTCCAAACTCCAAGGGTGAGTCTCGAATGCTGTATCACTCGGTCTGACCCGAGCGTAAAGCAAAATACAAAACACTCGAGTAAGGATTAACATTCTTATATCAATAAATCCTACTCAAGTGAAATATCAACTGAAATACAAGTAACTTAAAGGATGTTTGGGATAACCATCCTCCAAGGATCTTCAGAACTATCTACAAGGTGGAAATATACACTATAACACCGTGGTCATTTCAATTTAATTTATACTTCAAAAGCCAAAATATCATTTCATTTCAAATATATCTATTTTCCAAAATAGTATATATATATAGGTTAAATAATTTAAAGTAAAGTATTTAAAATTTCCTCAAGTCTCACAAATCGATTCAAATCAACTCAAATTCCAAATTCAAATTTATTCAATCTAAATTTTTCCATTTTAAATTCAATTCAGTTTCTAAATAGACCATTTAAATTTTCAATATACTACAAAGCTTTAATATTCAACATTTTCAAAGTTAATTTTACAGTTTCATATAGCTCTTGATTAAACTTCATTATTATTTAATCAGGGAATATTCACTTAATAAATTTAATATCATTTAACTAGCCTTAAATTACATTTTACTAGATATTTCCTTAAATCTATTTAAACAAGAAATACTCATTAAATTACTTAAATCAAACCTAAGTGATAAATCATATCTTAAATCTCAATTTCAATACGTTTCAAATCGGTTTAATTAAATAAAATTCTTTATTGAATACAATTTTGAACTAAATTCAAATTATCTTCCAACCTTAACTTATTCAAATTATTACCAAATCTATTTTGAAATATAAATTTAAATACTTAACCATATTATATGTATTAAATCAATCTTAATTAAATTAAACATTGTTATTAAATCAACATATATCATTACCAAAAAAAATTTAAAAATCAACATTTATTAAAACCATATATTTCTTTTCAAAACCATAGAATTTATTTTCAATATATTTATATATGGACCAACAGTGTATGTATATATCTAGCATATGGTTAAGTGATACGGATATTTATCATTTCAATCCGTAATTTAAATATATACGGGTAGATATCATTTCGACCCGTAATCCCAATTTCAATTCAAATGAAAATCGCTTGGGTTTATCATTTCAACCCATAACGATTTTCTCCTATTCTAAAGTCCGTTCGGGTATGTATCATTTCAACCCATAGTGAATTCTATACTAACAGGGAACTTGCAGAGTGATAACAGATAATATCAAATAAAACAACAGGCATATATCATCAATAACAATAGAATAAGAACAACGGGATGTGGTGTCATATCCCACAAGTGCACAGTTACAGATAATAGCATATATAACAACTTAAATAACTACAGCAGCATATTTCAATTGTCGTTTCAATTGAAATCAAATTTAATAAATAAAAGAACGTTAATCGTGAGTGATTGCTCACCTTTCGAGGTTAGAGGAGATTTGACAAATCGAACGAGTTACAAATCCAAGCAACGATAGATGGACACGATTTGATGAGGAAAACAGGCACGGCTGACAAAGCTGATAAATGGAAAATCGAATTCACATCAGAACTAGATCGATGAGATAAATGGTATAAGTGGACATACATATATAACTATCTATATATCATATTCAAAACTCCAAACACATATTAAATAAAATATATGTGTATTTCAAAATCGCTGTTTTTAAAATAAAACATATATATTAAAATCAACATTTTTTTAAATTGATATATACTGTAGAATTTTGTACAGCTGGTATAAAATATACTTACATACTAAAACATAAACATAATACTGGAACTAAAATTAATGTGCGAATAATTATATGTGAAATCCAACATATATATATATATATTACAATATACATATAGGAAATATATATACCAACCTATAAACATAATATCGAATCATAGGATACAGTTTTTTTACAGCCTATAACCTAACAATATATATAAGACTTAAATATATCACGTAATCTAATACATACCTCATATACATTTTGTATAAATATTATATAACTTAGTAAACATATGCTGCATATATATTTTCATTATTTAAATAAATCCAAAACCATATGTACTATACGAATACAGATTTTTATGAATGAAAAAGAATCAATAGTTAAAACTAGTATTTATACGCATACTAATATATATAACAAAACTTATACATATATATACTATTAAAATCATCATACAATGTTAAAAACAGAATACTGTAACATATGAATTACATATAAACACATGCCTTCTACGGCACTGCAAGGGAAGGTGGACAAAAATAAAGACTTGGCTATACGATGATGTGGAGCTCGGTGGCCAAAGCAGCTAATGCGGGAATGCATGGTGGTAGGACGGTTGCTGGGTGAAGGCCGAAGATGGGTGGCTTCATTCGGGGGTCCAGTGGGAAGTGGGGTCGGATGATGGCTGTGGTGAGGGGGTTTGTGGCCGAACAGGGAGAGGTGGCTGAGTTGCGTTGGAGGTGGTGAAGGGATGTACTCGGCCTCGGTTGCTGGAGGGAGGGAGGATGGATGCGCAAGTGGAAGGGTCAGGTGGCGAAGTGGGAAGAAGGGAAGAGGTTCGCGTGAGGGGAGGAGGCTGGAAGGTTGGGATATCAATGGCAGAAGATGGTTTTGATAATAAGGTGGGCAAGTTTTGTTTCAGAAAAATATAAATAGGCTAGTTGTCCTATAGAAGAAAAATGAAAGAAAACATAAAAGAAAGCAAAACAATCATACTTTATTTAGAAATCAAAGAACCGAAGGCACGTGAACCCAAAACGAAAAGCCAGGTGGAAGATAAGCAGGCGAGTCCAAAAGAAAATATACCAAATATTATATAATTCAAAAGAAGGCAATGAACCATTCGAGGTAAATGAAAGTAAAACGTATAAATAAATATAAAATTTAAATATTTTCAAACAGATGGAAGTGAAGGCAGCGAACCATCAATGCATTAAAATGATGGAATTGTAACAGCTGATAATAAATGCTAGTTGCTGTAAATTCCGATTTGAATTTTGAATGGATGCCACTATTAAATGTGTAAAAGTGGTGCCCGTACAGTTAACCGTTTTCACGGGTTTCACCACGTATCGAAATTCAAAACAAAGAATCGAATATACTACGGAGATCTACATGATGAGGCGAACAAAACGATATACAGATATTAGTGGTACGATCATCCGATTAAAAGTCGATAATTGGTACCAAAAAATGCTGCTATTCTAACAGAAATAAGATAAACGGAGCAATAGAAATCCAAATTTGGAAAAATGAATTTCGCAGTCTGATTCAGAATAATCTGAATAAATTTTCTCCTGTTGACATATTTTGGTTTCGGAAAACTTTTAAATTCAGTGTTATTAACCGGTTTGATTTGAAATGAAATTTCACAGAAAAATAAACTTCAATATTATCAGATGAAAATTTACCAGTTGCTATATTAAAATAGACGTATTCCAAATAATAAATTTTTAATTTCAAATTTTATTGTTTAAAAATTTACAAATTTCCAGTTAAATATACTTTTAAAACCATTAAATTTTACGGGTCGTTACACTGCTCCTCGATTCTTTGTTTCTCTGGTGCTCTGATTTAGGGCTTCGGCCTCTTGATGATTTGCTCTGAATTATGGCTTCGGCCTCTTGATGATTTGCTCTGAATTAGGACTTCGGCCTGTCGTCTCTGGCGATTCTAGTTTGGAGCTACTGCTTCTTCAATCTGGATTTGGTATGTGATTCTTCTCTGATTTATACTTGAAGTTGGTTGCTTGGGCTTGATTGTCAGTGATGATTGGGTTTCTGTTTTCTCTACTCTAAATCGCAACGTTCGATGATGATATTTGGATTGTTTATATAGGGTTTTCGAAACCCTAATACTTGCCTTATTTAATTTTCGTGATCTCCACGCTGTTAAAACTTTCTGTTTTTATGCTTTGATATTTTTGGTAATTGCTTTGTTCACATGGCTTTGATTTTACAATGTTCGATTCCAGAAACTTTCCTAACTTAATTTTGACAGTTTCAATTTGTGATAAAAACATACGGTTTAGAATTTGTGATATATTTTCTTTTCTCTTCACCACGTCTCTGACTTTTTTCTTTGATCACGGCCTTCACTTGTTCACTGTTGATGATCACCTGACTTTGACTTCTTCTTTTAATTTGTAAACTCTGCGACCTTATTTTGGGTTGACTTTTATGTTATGGCTTCGACTTGAATCTTCTTCATGCAACACCGTTGCACTTGTACTCTCTGACCATCTCTGTGATATTCTCTTCCTTTAGACTTTACTGTAAATTCATATCTCTGATCATCTGACTTTTCTCTGTGATATTCTTTTCTTTGTCAAACTACTTGGGTATTGACTTCGGTCTGACTTTGTTCATGACCTTGTTGCCACTGCATATACTCTGACATTGTGATGTTGAACTTTTTTGTTCATTTCTGTAGTCACTGCACTGTTGTTTTGGTTATATGTGCATGTTGTAGCTTTGACCATTTGTAGTTCATCACTGTTGTACTTACTAGTTCCCTCTGTTTCACTTGTACATGTTCATTTGGTCATCCATATGTGCATTTGTATCACTTCATCAATCTAGTTTTCTGACCTTTGTTCCCTGTTGCACATTCACCTGTTTACTCAAGACCATATATGTGCATACATACTGGTTTGAGACCTGATTGCTTTGAACTTGATCATGTTGGCATTGTTTGAGTTTTGCTTTTACTTCACTTTGACCCTTATGTGTAATTGCTGTATGTATGGTTTTGTCTTCTTTGTGCCTGACCAGTCTTGAGCTTGTGTCCACTGTCATGATCATTGGTTCAAGTACTTGAGTTGAATCCAGAAATTTGGGTTTGACCTTTTGTACTAGTGCACTTGCTTTGTTCACTGCCATATTGACTGTGATGTTTAACTGTTGCATTGCTCCAAAGTATTCATGTGTAGCCTTCATATATGTGCATACATTTATTCTGAAGTATAGCTTCACTTGAGTTTTCTGATGCATTGCCTTGTATGGTATTGCACATCTAGTCTTGTCATTTGAGTTACTGTGGTTATGCTTCATGTACAGTTTCATTTGCATGTTGGACTAACTTGAGTTGCACTTTGATGTTGGTCGAGTCCATTTGCACTTGTGTTGAATCTGATTTTGATTTGACCTTGTGCACTCGAGTTGGCGAGGCAGTGCACACGTGTATACGTGTGTACTACAGTCACTCGTAATTACCTGTCCCTGATATGTATACTGATATGCACAGATATTACACAATCAAAGATGATGACGATAACCCATATATCTGAGACAGCTTTAAAAAAATAAATTTTATATTTTTGCAAATCAAATTTGTTTCTTTTCAGATTACTGCTGTAGTTGTTAATTATACAGGTACACAGGAGACAAGACAAATACTGGAGCTGGACAATGCAGATGCAGAAGACTGAGTGTATGAGTGATGTAGTGAGGTCAGAAATGTAAATGTGAAAATGTACGAGTGAGAGTGAACTGTAAGTATGAAATCAGTGTACTGTATGAAATCAGTGTATGAACTGAAAACATTGTGCTGAATAAAATATTATATTGAATAAAAATACTATTTGAATTCGTTAAATTCTATGCAATAGTATTATTACTTCAACACGAATATTTATTCCTGTATTTGTAAAATCTGCAAACACATCTATAATTCGATATATATATATATATATATATATATTTATTTATTTTGTTATCATCAAACACTAAACACACATCAAACATATCCTATGCAGATTCTACAATAGTAGGAAGCGAAATTCATCAAGGCATAACCCGATTCTTTGCTACCGACCTCTCGGGACCACTGGTGGTCATATCCTATATGCCAACCCAACTACTAAACACCAGTCTTTCAAAAATAATGACATAGCTCGCCAACCTCCCACAACCGAAATCCTATTTAGTCTATCCTAATATAAGTCAAGAAAAATACTCATTTTAGTTACTTAATACCACTTATTAGAAATGAAGGAGACCTCATTTCGTTAAAAGTACTAGGCCATTTAATACTTCAAGTCCAAGGTGAACCCTTGGTATATTTTCCCCTTCTTATACGCAAACGCATATCCTTTCCCCGTAGGTTCTATGGTTGGAGATGTCTCACATCAATAGCAAGTATACATAGCCATTAAGTGAAGGGCAGACTTCTGTTGTGTAACTCTACTAACCTTTCATCCTAACCATCTAAACCAAACCAACCATCCTAAGCTTAAATGTTGGAATAGACCCACTAGTTCACACTCGTTCTAAACGTATAACTAAGGCTGCATAATTTCATACTATAAAAATTATACTGCCCTTCCGCATTTAGTTACTATCTTATACGCTTATTTACTAAATTCCACAAATGTCAATTTCCCATGATAAATAGTCATTATTAGTCTAATTGGACAATCTCTAATCACATTTATTTATCTATTTGAATTCATCTTATTATGCCTATTTCATTTCCTCATAAATGTAATATTATATATTTTACCAATCCCATTAAACACATTTACGTCGCTATTTAATTCCCTTAATTTCCTATTAACTGCATATTCATTGCCCTTATAATTTTGGACTTATGATCTCATCTCCATCTACACCTCATAATCCTATAATTTGCTATGTTATTTATAACTGGACGTCCTACTTATAACTAATGCGGATATCAATGTATATTACGCTATATAAATATATTTTTATTTTTAATCAGTAAGTGCGATTATACGTGTGTCTGTATTCCTATTTCTAACTATTAATCCCAAAACCAGAACATCCCTTTCCACGTTTTAATTTATCAGAGCTGTCCCTCCAAATAAGATTAACGTTATAACTTTAAATTAACCAAAAGTGAGAACTTTGCTTTGTTGGAAATTATAAAGAATTATCTCTTTTATTTTACTGAAATAGATAGTGCAAACTACGGGGAAGAGCATTCATAATTTATATATCTCTTTCATTTTTGGTATATTCCTTATTTTTTCAAACGATGACCTTTTTATACATTTGTGGAATTAGATAATTTATGGAAATTACATGGAAATAGATACAACTAAATTGTATCCCGCTCCAAATAAATTAAAACATAGAAATTCACATTCCAAGTCAATTTGGGGTAATCTAAACTAATACTAACATTTTTTAACCCAGTTATAAATCTAGAATAAAGTTTACAACTTTATAAATGTTCGATTTTAACAAATTTAGGGGCTTATTTTCAAATTTCCGAATTAGGGGGAAAATACCATTCTTATTCCACTTACCTATCTTACAAAATATGTAGGCGATATCCATGTACGTTTAACTCATCGGATCTTATGTAGGGATAATAATTAAATAAAATTCAATAATATAAATTTCAATGTTATAAATAAATCAGATAATTTCCAACTCGCCTTTCAAGATTTCCAAATCTTCAAAATCTGAGTCCATTCCTTTACTTGAGTCCCTTTTCCTTTCCAATTCGAAAGAAATGTATAACAAAGTTTATATATACTATTAGAATTACATATCAGAGAAGGGATTTGGGTTAAGGAGAATATAGATTTATAATTATAGACATTACCATTTTCGATGTTATTAATTCGCTCCTTCTATTTTATTTTCTGCCTTTTTTTTATTTATATATATATATATAATATTTTATAATTTCTAGAAATAGTGAAGAAGGAAAAATTACAGAGCTTCATTGCTTTAATAAGAGAATATGAGAAGAGAAGCGATGGGTAAGGTGTGTATTTATAGGTGCTCGAATCAATCGTATCTGTTAATTTAAAATAATTAATTCTGGCTCATTCGACCAAGATTCAACCCTAGCCGCCACTTAAGGATCGGTCGATCGCTCCCCCATGGGAGGTCGATCACTAGTGGTCGACCGGCCCAAGGAGGGATCGACTGTGGGGTCCCTCATTTATTATTATTTATTTTTTATTTTCGTTTATAATTATTTCCATTTCGAAAACTTCAAACATGGATAACTTCTTCATTTGAACTACGATTGCAAAAATTTATATATGAAAGTTGCTAAGAAAATCGCCGTGAACGCAATGGTACAAGTTTCATGACCAAATTCAGATGTTTGTTTAAATTCCTTTTTTAAGCCGTATTAATTATTTATTAATTATTTTTAGTCTTTCGGGGTGTTGCATTCTCTCCCTTTAAAGGAATTCTATCCCCGAGATTCCTCAATGATTGAATCATGTAACACAGCGCAACCATTCTAAACTATCCAAACAATTAGTATACAACCAATTTTTCAGCCAAATGTGTACATATGTACGGTGTATCGCAACATATATGATATGCATGCCGAATAATTCTAAATCGGAGCCTCATATATTAATGCATTCTTCTAAAAACATTTTGAAAATATGATGCAAACAACCTATATATACTGGCAGTTCTACATACCTACAAGTTTTTAAAAGTTAAAAATCTTTGTTTTCAAACAACAAATTTCCACACTCCTACGAGTAGGAGTATAGTTCAACTAATTTTGCATCCAATCTCTACCATCCAAAACCTAGCATATAATTTCTAACATCCAACATTTTGAAAACCTTATGTTTATAAATCTGTACTCTTATGCAGGAAAAGGAATTTCAGTGGAAAATTTCACTTCCATTCTTCTTTTAGATAGCTATTCCACTATACTCTAGAAACTTCTCTCTTGTCTCCAAAAATTTTCCAACTTTTCTAAGCACAATTTGTATAAGAAGGTTTATTTTTGGATGTTAGAACAGAATTATCCTAAACGCAGGTTTACTCTACTATCAACAAGATTTGGAAATAGAAATTCTAAAGCTAAAATAGCCTTTTACCTGTCATTCCCTATGTTTTGTGTACAGTCACCCTTGTTGGACAGTAAAATTTATGTTCACTAACTCATCTACCCTCCCTATGCTAACATGTGGGACTAGAAAATTGGAAATTTTCATTTTCCACCAAAAAAATCTTTTTCCCCCTTTTATTCAAACTTGCAAAACTGTTTGAAAAATCGAATTCCCAAAGCATTTAAACACCATTTTTTAAAAGCATTTGAACCTAACCTCTCAAAAGCAATTAACAAAAAATTTCAGAAACATTTGAACACAATTTCTTTTCAAAATATTTGCCGCTCCATCCTTAAAAACAATTAAGCCATATTTTAAAGTAATTGGGACTTAGCCAATGCATATGATTGACCCTAACATTGTGTAGTTACTCGTAGAATTGGGGAACCTATTTATTTAATCTAAAACAACAATACATAAACTTATTTATAAATTTTATCTTTGAAGGCATATGAATAGTGACCCGTGATTTTGCAAGAACTCTTCCTTGTCCTTTGTCTGCTAAAATTTAATTTTTCCAAAATTATGAAATTTTTGGGATTAAAGCATTCTTAATTTCTAATTTCTAACTGAATTTTCTAATCTATTTTATAAACTTCCAATCTTACCTACATTTTATCGCTAGTTAAGTGTTCGTATCATATTTTCTTATTTATACTGTTTTCCAATACATATACACATATAGTGGTCTAAGCTTATCCAGAAAATCAAACACAATAATAAAATAGGAACATATATCATATTATTTCATACACTTTTCCAATATTCGAAGGGAGACAACTAGCAATTACAATCCAATAAAACCTAAAACAAAACGATTGTTGGACACTTCTAGTATGCCATTGAACTATAATTCTCATGTCTTAGCTTACACCCTTGGCACTTAATAAATATGATCCATCCATTACTTCAATCATTATACCCGATTATCATAAAATTTTTGCATTCCCACACTGCAGTAAATAAGAAATATTAACTTGTACATTTAGAATATCTCATCAAAAAATTGGCTTGGTGGAATAACTTTACAACCACCTATCTTGCCTTCTTTAATCTAGAGTCAGCCAACATCCTCTTTTTGTGTTTGCCATCTTATTACTCTCTTCTGCAATCATACTACTATCTTCTCTCCATCAAAATCTCTTGATAGTATCCTCAAACTTTGGTATTTACTTTCTTCCATCCTTGGTCTTTCATGCGAGTATACCCTAGGACTTGAAAATTTGTACTTTGATACTATTACAGTTTCTTAAAGGGTTCTTCGTATGGATTTCATACATGTTTAATCAAACATTCCTAGGTTCATACCAATATTCCTTATATTCAACGAGAATTCCTTGTTGCTACCATACGAGCATTCGTAGCTATTTTATTCATAGCCTTTACCTTACCCCATCTTACCTAGGTAGTCTTCGCTATCTACTCCATACAAAAATTGGTTTGGTTTTCACCACTCTAAAACTTTGCAATCATGAAGTACCTAATCTGAAACCTTATCATTAAGAATATAAACATATACACCTTTTTATCAAATCCAAAATGTTTCGTTTTCAAAAAAGAGCCATAAAAAATTTCTTATTCTAACCAACTTTCCCTTTTCAAAGACTTTCTACAACAGAAATTTACTTCCTTATAAGTAGGATTTTTAAACTTAAAACATTTATCAGGTTTAAAAAAGTCAATTGTCATACCAACCTAATTTTTTCAAAAAACCATCTTTAAACAATTAAATCTAGAGTATACAAGGATAACTTCCATCCTATTATTTTCTTGCTACTCGTGCTATTTCCACTTTCAACCTTAATAGGGATTTTAATAGCATATGAGAGGAACTTCTAAAAGATACATGCAATTGCTGCTAATTGTTAGAATATAGATTTCTATCGATTCGAAAACCATTGAATTTTTTAGTGGAAATTCAATGGTTTGAGACTATTTTTAACTAAAATAATTAGAAAAACTAGAGTAAAATTAGAATAAAGGTAATGAGATTAAAAGGCAATTTAAAGATAAATCCACTCTCATATTCATATAAATCAACATATAATAAATTTATCATCTCTTTTTTAACATAAGTAGAAATAGTTGATGTGTTTATTTTAAGTATGGAATGTTTATGATATTAAATAAAATAACATAAATGATAAAATTTTAATCCATCAACAAGACTCACTTATTAAATCTCATGAAAATGATTATGAAGTTAAAAATAAAATCTATTTTAAGCATGATCTATTTACCATTTTTATAAAAATAAAATAGTTAGATGATGATGTAACTTGAGTCTATATTTGATTAAGTATATCCTATTTACAATTAACAACATAAGCTATCAAATTCATTTGTAAACTTCAAACTTCCACCTACATCTACATTTAAATTAAGCACAAAAACAAGAGATAATAAATGAAACCATTATGTTGAATTTACATGATTCATGAGAGTTTCATTACTTCTAAATTGAAGGGGTTTAGCCTCTCATCCTTGAATTCATTTCAACAAAAATGGATTTCAACATTAACAAAAAGAAAGGAAATACTAATTACACTAATTTGTATAAAAGAGATCTAATCTACTTGCATAAAACAAAAAAGAAGCATGAAATAAATAACACAAAAGCTAAGCATGAAATAAATAACACAAAAGAAAAGCATGAAATAAAATTGCATAAAAGAAAAGGATAATAAGCCATTAAAGAGAGGGGAGCCTTTTATTTATATTTTTTTGGTTACAATTACATGCATCTCTTTTATGAAACATAAGAGGGTATTTATACGAGTCTATATCCTTGATATATTTTAGGATGCTACCAAAACTACTCTAAATTTATGTGGTCTCCAAGTAATCTTTAATGACTTAATTAATCCCCACTAACATGTGCTTATTTTAAATGTTGCCCATTAGCAAGTGGGTAGGTGGGCTCCTTTGTAACTACCAACTTCGGAATAAACCTAAATTTTGATCAAAAAAATGCCGATCGAAACTTAGATCCATTTTAAGGCTGGTTGTTGGTTGGAAAAAGAAATAATAATACAGAGCAATAACTATTCTTTCAAAACTTACAACGGATGGAACAAAATATAATATCAAATTGTATCCATTTATTTCAAAACCATTTGAACTGTCATAATATAAAACATCATAAAATTGTCACATAAGATCTATTACATCATTTGTTTAAATACACGGGTACAACATAAAAAGATCATAAAAGATAATAATAACTACCACAAGCTTAAGCCGCTCTACCTTCATCCATTGTCACCGTCATCACTCCGTCCTTAACCTGTGTTATAATGAGGAGGGAGTCAAAACAACAAATGTCTGCTGAATAAAAACCTCGAGTCTTACTATTTCAGTACTTGGGCAGTATATTTCAAAATAAGAATATGTCTAGCGTGCATAAAACCATCTAATACTTCTTAGAATGAAAGAAGGTGGATCCACAATCAACCACTTAATACATTCCATTCCCGAAGCAGGTTTCTAAATTCCATAACCCAAATCCCACGTCATAAATTTCTAACAATGCAAGAGATAGTACTCAAGTCACTTAATACCTTTTATTGGAAAATATGCAGAGTTTGGCCATTTAAGACCTCAATTGAGGCAGACCCCATCATTTAATACCTATTCCCAAGGCGAATCCCTCAATGGTAACTATCTAGTTAACATCATATGGAATCTTTTAAGCCACTTAATACTTATTAATGGAAAGGTGTATCTACAATCAGTCACTTAATACCTTACCCTGAAGCGGACCCCTATCGAGATACCACCTAATCTGCCTAATAACTAGCCCTTGGCCATTTAATACTTCATTTAGGGAAAAAAGGCGGGCCCTCAAACAAGCACTTAATACCTCAAGACTTTGAAGTAGGCCCCACGTATTATGACCCATAGTTGTAACGACCCACCTTTTGGACGGTTTAAATCGACAATAAATGTAACAACCCGCATATTTTACGATTTTATATTTAAATGTTTTATTTAAATATAGCGTCGTTAGTCGGATTTAAGTCTGAAATGTCACTTTTTGCAAACGGTCGAATTAGGACTCGGGACCACTTCCATTGAGTCCAAAATGGCGTTTGCGATCTTTTTGAGTATAAGCATCGATATGTTTGGAGTGAGTTGAATTTTGCTATTTTCTATTTGGGCTTTTGGGTTTGGGTTTCATCCCACTAACCCAACTTATCACTCTAACTCTCTAACACTTCATCCATTCACTCATTTCATTTTGCTAACACTAAAGCTCAACTGAAAATGGGGGAAGAGAATGGGAAATAGAAATTCCAAGCCCTAATATCCTCTTGCAAACTCAAATTCTTGCTCCAAAATCAAAGAGAAGCTTAGGTAAGCCTTCTTTTCACCTTCTCCATCTCAATCTCTCTCCAATTTCAGAAATTTCCTATAACCTAATTTAGGAAATACTTGTTTTGATCTTAGATTGGAGCTTGTGGAGTAGAAGTGAACAGTGGTTGATCTTTTCTTTGCATTTGAGCTTCTCATCTTTGTTTTTGAGTTAAAAAGGTGAGTTTTGAACTCACGTCTACTTCTCTAGATATCATTGATGTTAGGTATGAATTCCTAACACTTATTTATGTTCATTTGCTTTTGATTTGAATTGATTTAGTGAACATTTCAATTCTTGGTGTTTTGAAGTCAAAAACTCTAAAAATCCTAGCTTTGATGTATGAACATGCTTTTGGTGGTGTGTTAAAGAGCCAATAGGGCTGGGTTGTCGATTGGCATAAACCCCTAGCGCCCATTGCTCGTCCGATCACAAATTGGAAGAGTTTGCTCTTCATTTTGATAGGCTAAAAAATAGTTCTAGTGCCAGTCAGTCGACTGGCCTCTGCAGTCAGTCGACTGGCTGTAGAAACCGAGAGTTTTTGGGACTGTCTGCAGAAACCGAAAGTTTCTGGTTCCTAGATCAGTCGACTGGCCTCTGCAGTCAGTCGAATGACTGCAGAAACTAAAAGTTTCTGGTTTCTGGATCATTCGACTGGCCTCTGCAGTCAGTCGACTGAAGCTGCATGTCTCAGCCCAATTTGCCTATTTTGCTTGGTTTTTCCAATTTTGATCGATTCGTGTCGATCCAATCAGTTGTTATTGCATTTTTGACTTTGATGATTCCTTTTTGTTTTCGTACACGGGTTTTTATAAAATGATATTTTTTAATTGTATTAAAAGCTTTTTTCTTCAATTTATATTTTCTATATAAAACACACACGATTTTGCACTTCGAGCGAAGAGGGAGGAGAATTAAATGATTAAATAAAACGCGTGCTACGAACACGTGGGTTTATCTTTTCAGTTAATTCCTAATCTATTAGTTTGACCATTTTGACCTCTGGGTCTGGTTTGCCGATGATATGAGGTGAACTTTGTACTGCTTTGAGTGTGAAATTGACTAACGGTTAGTAAACCGTTTAGTGTGAACGTGTGGTATGAGACTCACGTTAACATTTTTCGGGTTCTTTTCTGAGAGTTGTGAAACATTCTGCCATTTAGTGGTGTCCAGTACTGGGCCTTTGGACCTTCGCCACTACGTTTCGTTACCCTATAGTATCACTTTTGGAGTTGGTCCATCGTCACCGCTCGAGTGATATTGGGTTTGTTGCCTTCGGGTATGTTGCCTTCGGGTTTGTTGCCCTATAGTATCACTTTTGGAGTTGGTCCATCGTCACCGCTCGAGTGATATTGGGTTTGTTGCCTTCGGGTTTGTGGATCCTTGTTATACAGTACTGAGCTCGAGCATCTTTTGTTTCTTTGACAATTATATTTCCCTAGTGTATCGCCCTTCGGTGTAGGTCCTTTGAACCACACGATATATAGCGATTACCTTGTGGAAACTTGTGTTACCTTTATTGGTATTTGTTATTTGCCTTTTTGGCTTGTTTTGGGATATTCATATCCTTTGTTTATTTGAGTTGCCAATGATATGAGGCTGTTATGATTCATCTTTTGTTGGATGATCTACTTATCTCTTTTGGAGATATTTATGGTAATTTATGACCTTGTATGTTCATTATCAATCAGTTTATCTAACTGATTTGTTTAGCCAGACTGAACCGTGTATTTTATACTCGGGTCAGACCGAGATGTTTCAGGTTAGGTGCATTGGACTTAGCCTATTTTGCTTCCGCATGGACTATTCTGCTAGCTCCTTTTAGTTATAGCTTTTTGTGTAGTCCTTTTTGGCTGTAACTCTAATATGTATTCTTTTGACTCACATGTATATTGTGGTTTGCTTTACCACTTGACATGTATCATTTTGTATACTCTGTAATGTATCTGTATATGTGTAAATGCATGTGATGATCCATTGTTCTGTGATGTGTATTACATTTGAGTTGTTATATTTCATTCTGATAGATCCTTCAGCCACCTATGGTTTTGTATTAAGTATTTATTGGATATGTCGATCCACTTGAGAAAGAAAGAAAAATGTATGGCTATTATCGGTGTATTCAATAGATAATTAAGACAAGGCTATAGATGGTCGCTCCTATCCAGCTCTATTCTCCGTATTAGCAGACGATGTTACCTAGTAATACTCTTTGCTAATGTGGGTCTTGGAGTGGGATGTTACAGCTTGGCATCAGAGCTGAGTTCAGAACAAAATATGATAAACATAGAACAGAGACACATATTACGGTACATCAGAGGGTAGTACGAATGTTACGAATATTTGATTCATCGTGCCTTTATTCTTTCCGTGCCTTTGGGGTAGATAGAATTTTGGGAATACGTCTAGGAATGCATTTTATTTCGTAGTATTCCATATTTGAATTAATGATATCTACCTTGTGAATAATCTTTTTCTTATCTTAACTTTCAGCTAATGGCCGGAAGAGGCAGAAGACGACGCTCGGATGCTGGGCAATCCAGCGGCTCGCATCCGGACGGCGTTTATATGTCTGTCGATCAGTTCTTGGAGTTATTTAGGAGCACTGAGCCTCTCGCTCCTATTCATTCATCTCCTCCATGCAAGTCTGCCTTTGCACACCTGTGCAGTGATTTTTCTCATCTTGGAGGAAAGCCATTCAAAGGCTCCGAGTCCGTTCTTAAGGTCCAAGCTTGGATTCGCACATGCAAGCGTATCTTTTCTCGTATGGATCTTTCTGACCACGATCGAGTTCTTGTAACTTCCAGCTTATTGCAAGAGCGTGCCCTTGATTGGTACGAGCTTCTTGTAGCCGATCTTGATGAGTCTGTTCTTTCTTGGACTCAGTTCCGAGAACGATTCGAACTCAAATTCGTTCCTGAATCTGAGAAAGTTTTATTAGCCCGTCGCTTCCTTGAGTTGAAGCGAGGGAAGTCCTCCATTTCTGAATATGTTGCATCATTCGAGGCCTTATCTAAGTATGGTCTTGAATTCATTAGCACCTCTTATAAGAAGAATATGAAGTTTGTCTCTGGTCTCAAGAAATATCTTAAGAAGTCTTTAATGCTTCAGCTTAAGCTTTCTTTTGAGGAGTTGGTTGACTCGGCACTTCATCTCGAAGCCATCGAGAAGGAGTGTGATAGTGGTGATGATGTTGAGGTTCGCAAGAACCCCAATAAGAAGAAGTTTCCATTTCATAAGCAGGGATTTCTCCCTTCCAAGAAGAAAAAGCCTGTTGAATCTGGTTCTAACTCTCAATCTGCTGGAACACCTTCCATTCGGAAGTGTTTCAATTGTGGTTCTCCTGATCATATGATTCGAGCTTGTACTAAGCCTCTCTTCTATCGTTATTGCAAGAATGAAGGTCATCATGTTTCCTCCTGCCCTACTATTCCTAATGCCAAGTCTGTCAAGCTTTATGTTGCTAAGGCTTCTGGAGGTTCTTCTCAGCCCAGAGGTATATCTCCATCTATTTTGGAAGGTTCTATTTTATTTCATGACCGTAGTATTCGAGTTCTTTTCGATACGAGAGCTTCGCATTCTTTCATACTGAAAAAGCTCGTCGATGATTTGTCTTTGGATGTTTCTTGTATGGTTACTTCGTTGAGGATCGCGAATCCTATTGGGGGGTCCGCAACCCTTAGCATGCTTTGTGATGATGTTGAGATTGTTTTATGTGGCTTTTCTTTTCGTGTGAATCTGCACGTTATTTCCTTTCTGGAATTTGATATGATTTTGGGTATGGACTGGCTAGTGAGATACAATGCCAGGATTATTTGTTCTGAAAGAATTTTATATCTTCGACACCCGGATTCGTCTACTCAGCTATCACTTGTTCTTTGGAATGTGGATAATTCCGAAATGGCCTTATATTCTCTTGACTCACGAGATGATGATGATATATCTCGTATTCCTATTGTTTGTGACTTCTCTGATGTTTTTGAGCCAGTTTCGGGTTTGCCACCCAAGCGGGCGATCGAGTTCCGAATTGATCTCATTCCAGGTGCACAGCCAGTTGGCCGTCCTCCCACGAGGATGTCTACAAAAGAAAATGAGGAACTCAAGAAGTAGCTTTTAGAGCTTGAGTCCAAACAGTTGATTCAGTCCAGTTTTTCACCGTGGGGTGCCGCGGTCGTCTTCGTGAAGAAGTCTGATGGAACTCTTAGGCTCTGCATCGACTATCGCAAGCTTAACGAGTTGACCATCAAGAATAGGTATCATTTGCCTAGGATCGATGATATGTTCGATCTATTGAGTGGCGCTAAGGTCTTCTCTCAGCTCGACCTTGCCACTGGTTTTCACCAGCTCCGAGTCGCGGAAGATAGCATACCTCTTACAGCTTTCCACACTCGATATGATTCTTTCGAGTGGCTCGTTATGCCGTTCGGTTTGACGAACGCCCCTGCTTTCTTTGTTGATATTATGAATCGAGTATTCCGGGAGTATCTCGATAAGTTCATCCTTGTGTTCATTGACGACATTCTTATTTATTCTAAGTTTGAAGTCGAGCATGCTAATCACTTGAGAATTGTCTTGAGTACTCTTCGTCACCATCAGCTTAAAGCCAAATTCTCCAATTGTCATTTTTGGGAGAATAAGGTTAAGTTCTTAGGCCATGTTGTATCTTCCGACGGCATCTCTGTCGATCCTTCAAAGATCGAAGCTATCCAGAATTGGAAGAGGCCTGAGAATGTTCATGAGATTCGTAGTTTCCTTGGATTGGTGGGTTATTACCGTCGGTTCTGTGATATCCCGGAATTTTGGGCAATATCAATTTAATAATCTGTATTAAAAATTAAATTGATTTGATAATTTTGTAAATAAATTTGAATTAATTTAATAATCTAATTTAATAAATATTTGATTAGTGAATTTATCTTTTAAAAACTAATAAATTGTTTTCTATTTATAATGTATATATATATTTGTATATATTGTAAATAGATAAGCTTTGTTTTAAATTTAATTTATAAAGCATATTTTCTAATTCTAATATCTTTGGTAAAATGGGAAATTATGATTTATTTAAAATTAAACTTTTCAAAGCTATTTAAATAATTATATGGTTTTTAAATACTCAAGATAAATGTTAATTGTTTAAATTTATTTTAGCTGAAGTTTAAAATAGAAATTAATTAACAAAAAGGTTTGCTTTATTTTATTTCTGAATATAGCTTAATAAATATGATTTGTAAATAAGAAAGTTTAAAATACAATTAGTATATGAAACATTAATCCATTCAAGTAATAAGTAATTTATAATCTCTTTTATAAATTATATAAAATTGTCAAAGATGTTATTTTCAAAAAAAAATGATATATGTATTGTTTTTATTTATGAATATACTTTGTTTTATTTCTTTAAAATTAGCTATATATATAACTAAGTATTTATAAACTAATTAATTAAGTTAAAAAGCTTTTATTTACATTTAAACTAAAAGGAAATTACTTGAGAGACATGTGTCATTATCCTAAAGTTTTATATAACATGTGTCATTTAACTAATTAAGGAATTTGACAAATTTTGTAATATTAGACAAGTGGCATTTTTAAATTTAGTTTTTCTTTTATTTTTATTAAAAATCATTTATTAAGTTATATAAGCACACATCTCCATTTTTCTTTTTCTTTCTCTCATTTAATTTCTAAAACAAAGAAAACTTCAGCTGAAACTTATTTCTCAAAATCAAATCTGAGAATCAAAAACCAGAAAACCAAAGCTTTTCATCAACCTTGTAATACATTTTCCAAATCAATAAGCCTGTAATCATTTTCCAAGTTTTCAAATGCAATCTGGAATTTGGTTACTGCATGCAAACCTGAGAACTAAAGCTTCCATTCCAGTTTCAAATCAAAATCAGTTCCTCCTCAAACCAGAAATCAATTCAAAAGCCTGAACTAAATTCTTCAACCTAAAATTCATTTTTCAAAAGAAAATGTAACCATAAGCCTGCAAGCAAACCTGGAATTTTGTCTGACGCAAGCTCAAAATCAAGTCTTCAGTCATCTTTACAAGTTTCAATAGCATGCAGTTTTCAAAAGAAAAGGGAGCTCAAAGTTTTAAAATCAAAGAAGCTAAGGAATTCAAGTTTTCCCAGTTTCAAGTTTTTCAAATACTAAGTGCACTGCTCTCTGTTTCATGCATGCCTGGTGAGTAAATTTCTTTTAAAAACAGATTAAACCTGATCGTATGCTTGATGCTTGTTGAAGTAATATAGTATATTATGTCTATATAAATGCATAGATGTGAATGTATATGTATATAATGTGATGCATGTGAAATATTTGAAATCTACAGACATGTTCTCTGTTTTTAACCTAGTGAGGAAACCATTTCTTTTAAAACCCCCAATCAGTTTTAATAACCTAATGCATGTGATTTATACTTGAAGTTAGTTGTGGAAAATGTTTGTATGAATATATTATGCTTGTATGTATATCAATAGGCAAAAATTTGAGTGTGCTTGTCTGGGAACAGGAAAATTTGCCTCTGCTATTGATTTTAAGTTTCAAAAATATATTCAAAATCCAAATTCTCTTCCTCTAATTCTTTTTAGGCTTCGATCTCTAAATAAAATTTGATTGTAAGACTATAAATTCAATTGTAAAAATAACTTCAAGAATTTATATTAAGTATGTACTTCGGGAATTTATAATTAACAGTGAAGTTCAATAATGGGTTTAAATCGTTAATGTTAATTTCAATTCTTGATTATATAAACTGAAACGTTATGCGAAATGATGAATTTTGATATATATATCAGGATTTTTAAGTTTGTTTTCGGTGAGAAAATTTGGGATGATCAGATTTGGGTTTTTCGGCAAATTCCTAGGAACGGCGGCAAGTTGAAGGCCGTGGTTGTTGCCGAAGGAGGTGTGAGGGATGGGGATCATCGGAAAAATAGTGATAGGTTTTATTGATGGCCATGGTGGCCGAACGAAGGGGATCTAGGGTTCGAAGACTTGCTTGGACGATGATGTAATTGAGGTTCGTGTGATGTCGTTGGCGCATCGGACTCGATCGCGAGGCAGGGGATCGCGGCGTGGAGGCGTGGTGCTGCTCTGGAAGGGGAGCCGGGGGTTCCAGTTCACTAGATCATCGGCGGTGGTCGATTTCTGGCGAGATACGTTTTCCAGATTATGGGTTCAAGGTTCGATTTCGAATCTCGTTCGAATCGAGGAGAAATGAAGGGTCGAATGCGGTGACGTGATGAAGTCTGACTTGTCGGAGGCTAGGCGTAGTTCGTCGTCGATCGGTAAGGGTGTGCACGTGCACGAGCAAGTCTGTACATCTGGGAATATGGATTTGGGGAAGAAAGCATTAGCTCGGGTTTCGTTCGGGGAAATATCGAGTTTTACTAGAAGTAGTGTGAATTTGGTTTTGACTCGAGTTTACTTCGGGAATTCTACGTGTTTTGCTCGGGTCGATTAGAAGCAGACTTTAAGGATTTTGAAAGGAAATGTTTTTAGTTTTAAACAAAAGAAACTTTGTTTTGTAATGTTTCTAAGTTTAAAATAAAGTAAAACAAGATTTTAACTATTTAACTAAATTGTTTTCTAGAATTGTTTTAACAAGTTTAAATTAATTTAAATAAATAAGTTTTAAAAAGAAGAATAGGAAGGTGGATTTTCAAAATGTTATTTGCCTTAAAATTTATGTAATAACTTAGAAAAGTTTCAAAGATTTTAAAGGTAAAAACTAAATGTTGTAATTGTTTAATTATAATAAAGAGTTTATCTTAAGTAAATTAAGATTTGGATTACTTAAAGATAATTAAAATGTGGAGATAATAAGAGTAAATTCAATTAGGGTTAATGACTTAAGAATAATTGATTTTTGTAAATAATTAAATTAAGATAAATGATTTTTCTTAATTAAAGTTCTTAAGTATAAATAGTTAAGAAATATTTAATTAAATTTAAATAATTAGTTAAATAATTAACTAAGTAATTAATTAGTGATTTATTAAAGTTAATCACTTATAAATTAATTAAGTATAATTACTTGAGGAAGTAATTAAAGAATAATAATTTTATGAAAGTAATTTAATGGAAGTAATTAAGAGTTAATTACCTAGTGTTATTAATTAAGTAATTTAGTTAATAAAGTTAATTAAAGGATTAAGGATAATTAATAAGGTAATTAATTATTGGTTAAGGTAATTAATTAAAAAAGTAATTAATTAATGAAAGTAATTAAGGGAAGTTAATTACTGGATTAAATTAATCAAAGGTAATTAATAATTATGGATTAATTAAGAATAATTACTTAATGTAATTAATAAAATAATTAAAGATGTAATTAAGGATCATTAGTTTATAATTAATTAATGATGTAATTAAGAGTTGATTAATTAAAATTAATTAATCAAATGATAAGCGATTAATTGTAATTAATTAAGGATTAAAGTAATTGATTATAATTAATTAATTAATTAGTGAAGTAATAAAGGGTTAATTAATGTATTTGGTTAAGAATAATTAATTTGTGAAATTAATTAAAGATAATTACTTAAATGTAATTAAAGAATGATTAATCAAGATGATTAATTAAAGTGGATGTTTAGAGAATGATTAATTAATTTATTTGTAATTAATTAATAATTATATAAGTAAGATTTATAATGATGAAGTAATTAATTTAATTCTTTAAATTAATTAAAAGATAATATAAATCATTACTTATGAATGGGTGATAGTATTGAATACTTGGCATTGATTGATATCTCTGATGAGATATATGCTGTATGATATGGATGTTAGTTGAATTGTATGGATTATCTGATAATGTTGATTATCTGTTGTGAATTATCTTTCTTTGTGTATAAAGATAATGAATTGAATTTGTTTTAACCTTTAAAACAACTTGGCCTTAAAAGATACGCTTTGGATTTCGATGAGACCGGGATCGGGTTTCCGTATACCGGATTTCCAGGTCTGGAGACCCGAATACCACATCGATCCAAATTAACGATAGGTCGTAAATCAAGTGAAGATGAAGATTCAGAGTGCAAGGGTTATTGTCGTTAACTCTGAGGGTGATTCCAAAACGAGTGTAACGAGATAATGCCTTCGGTTTCGTTCGAACCCGGAACGAACTTGTATGGACTGAATGCTTTCAGAACATCGTCAGGTGGATGATGAGCATTCTAAGTGATGTGTTCTTTTCTAAGGTAATCGTGACCTCAAGCCTCACAAACCGGGAATGGCTAAAACAGGGGAGGTGCAGCAAGGTTAGTGGGTAGCACCCAAGTAGGACAAGATTACCTCTGTCTAGAAGTCCCTTCTTATTTCGGCTTAGTGTGTGCGGTTGCTGATCCCAACCGTGAGGTATCTTGTGCGGGAATTATCCAGTAAGGGATGTTCCGACCTTGTGTTGCAGGGGATTGGGAGTGATCCTCGGTACGGTGATCTAGGCCACGTACTGTGACGGGCGGTACCCCAGTAGCCCTGCCATTGTATGGAATCCAAACTCCAATAAGTGCCGTACGTATTAGTTGTGCCCAACTATGTTGGAATGTGAGATGTAAGCATTTCAGCTATTTCTATATTTTACTTGAAAACCCTAGACCCTATTATAATACAATCGGATTTCCTATCAAATGTTTTAGTTAGCGTAAGGTAAAAACTTACCCATATTTATTTGTGGGAAGTCTTACGTGATACTTTTGTTTTCAAAGGTTTTCAAAGTTAAGCAATCTAACCGTTTACTCACACCAGACCCATGTCTGACCCAAGTTGTTTATTTCTGTTTTATAAACTCTTGGGTACTCAAATTTTTACGAGTAGCCAAGGGATTCAGGTTTAGCTTTGACGAGTAATCTGGAGGAGCAATGGAGCAGGAGGCTTCAGCGTTGTAGATATAGATAGTAGTTTCCGCTGTGTTGATCTTTGTTTAGATCTTTGTTTTGTATTGAGATGTAATAACTAGACAGATGTTTATAACTGTCTAGTATATGATGTGTAATCTGTGTAACTCTGATAAGGGTTGTATATGATACTATGTAATATTTATGTGATATAATATATTTTGTTCGTTTCCGCTGTGAGTATTTGTGTTTGTTTTCTTTCTCTTCTTTTCTTTTCTACTTCTCACCCCTTTCTTTCTTACTGTCGATGCGACTTTCCGGGAGTGGAAAGCCGGGTCGTCACATATGGTATCAGAGCAGTAGGTTGAGTGAATACCTAGGCTCTGAAGTGGTGTCTATCTTGAGAGCACGTAATTGTTAGTTATATAAAAATGATTTTATATTGTGTTAATTGATCGGTTGAGTGGTATATGGATTCTGGTCAATACGAGTAGCTAACGTTATTGATAGGGATCTCTAAACACTTGAACCAGGCCAACGGACACAATATTGTTTTAAAGAGGTAAATGAAATAATTTTACCCAGAAATAATTTCTATATAAAAAGTATCATTTTAAATATATATATTTCTACCTATTTGTTGGGTTACCTGTTCGGGTTTTCCAATATAGGATATAAAGGTAGATAGGGTGGTGGTGTGTGTAACACGACTACAAATGGTTGGAGATTGAGTGTTGAGGTTGGAAGTGTATCTGTCGAGACTGTAGACCTAATACTGTCTCGAGTAAGCTTTGCTGTGGTGAAGGATTTCATCGATCTCCGAAGGAAACTGTAATGGTTCGGAGTTTATCTTAGAAGTTTGGATGAGTAAAGTTGGATCTGTCGATGAGGCAGAAGCGAGTGATGGTACCTTGATACCTCAGGTAATAGTAGCTGTATGATGAGATACAGTGATGATGGATGTTCCCGAAGATGTTTTCTTTGGAACGAGTTTAAGGAAGTGTGTCTGTTCCAGTGTTATGGCTGAGTTCAGCATGGTATTTCTGTTTGGTTTGGAGTTCGAGTTTCTCGAAGAGCTTTGGATAAGAGCATCAGTATCAGCAGTGCAGCTCGGAGTATTCTGTGATGGCAGGAAGTTTTCTGGCTGAGCAGTTTTTCTGAAGGTGAAGTTTAGAAGCAGTAAGAGTAAATCCATTTCTTCGATGGATTGGATAGTTAAGTATGAGCTGTTCGGATTGTGTAAAGAGGAACAGTTTTTCTTGGGAAATAGGTTGGGTTGATCGCAAAAGTGACTTGTGATTGCTGAGTGTTCTCTTGTGTTGTCAGAGTTTTTCTGGATGTCTTCAGAGAAGTCAGGAGTTGTCTGCATCTGAAGGTTGAGTTTTCTTATCGATTGGAATTCCAGGAGTGATACCGGTGATTCAGTCTAGTGGAAGGATGTTTCCTAGAGATGGAGTTGGTGAAACAGCTCAAGTTTTGATGGAGTATCTGAGTTTTCTTTATGGATCAGTGAACCTTATTTCTGGAATGAGTTGTCCAGTCTGTGCTTGTGTCCTACCTCATATCAGAGTTGAGCAGCGAAAGCAGTTTGGAGTGTATCTCTGGATGGGAGAAGTAAGTTTGGAATCTACTGATGTTGTGAAGTAGAGTTATGTTTGGATCTCGTCTGTGTTCTGATTTGGATAAGTAATCGGTCTACTTGGTTGAATTGTCAGTTTGGATAACTGGAATTCATTGAGTTTTACGTATCTCTGAGGGAATACGTATTTGATCTATCTCTGGTTTTAGAATCTGCAGTTTTGGGAAGTTTGGTAGTTGAGTCAGACTCGTCTGTAGTCTGATATTCTGTTTAGTTCTGTAGATCTAGATGAGTAGGAGATCTATAGCTTAATAGTTTAGATTGTTTGTAGAGCGAGTATCCCGGTATATATATACTTGGGGAAACTCGAGGAATTCTATCCAGACTTTTGTCTGAATAGTTAGAATTGGTTGTTTGGATGAATTGGTTGCTATGGTTGTTAGCATATGGATGATAGTATATGCTTGTGTTTTAAATTAAAATCTTAAATAGATTATTAAATTACCTTTGTTTTAAATTTCGGGGACGAAATTCTTTTAAGGGGGGAGGAATGTGATATCCCGGAATTTTGGGCAATATCAATTTAATAATCTGTATTAAAAATTAAATTGATTTGATAATTTTGTAAATAAATTTGAATTAATTTAATAATCTAATTTAATAAATATTTGATTAGTGAATTTATCTTTTAAAAACTAATAAATTGTTTTCTATTTATAATGTATATATATATTTGTATATATTGTAAATAGATAAGCTTTGTTTTAAATTTAATTTATAAAGCATATTTTCTAATTCTAATATCTTTGGTAAAATGGGAAATTATGATTTATTTAAAATTAAACTTTTCAAAGCTATTTAAATAATTATATGGTTTTTAAATACTCAAGATAAATGTTAATTGTTTAAATTTATTTTAGCTGAAGTTTAAAATAGAAATTAATTAACAAAAAGGTTTGCTTTATTTTATTTCTGAATATAGCTTAATAAATATGATTTGTAAATAAGAAAGTTTAAAATACAATTAGTATATGAAACATTAATCCATTCAAGTAATAAGTAATTTATAATCTCTTTTATAAATTATATAAAATTGTCAAAGATGTTATTTTCAAAAAAAAAATGATATATGTATTGTTTTTATTTATGAATATACTTTGTTTTATTTCTTTAAAATTAGCTATATATATAACTAAGTATTTATAAACTAATTAATTAAGTTAAAAAGCTTTTATTTACATTTAAACTAAAAGGAAATTACTTGAGAGACATGTGTCATTATCCTAAAGTTTTATATAACATGTGTCATTTAACTAATTAAGGAATTTGACAAATTTTGTAATATTAGACAAGTGGCATTTTTAAATTTAGTTTTTCTTTTATTTTTATTAAAAATCATTTATTAAGTTATATAAGCACACATCTCCATTTTTCTTTTTCTTTCTCTCATTTAATTTCTAAAACAAAGAAAACTTCAGCTGAAACTTATTTCTCAAAATCAAATCTGAGAATCAAAAACCAGAAAACCAAAGCTTTTCATCAACCTTGTAATACATTTTCCAAATCAATAAGCCTGTAATCATTTTCCAAGTTTTCAAATGCAATCTGGAATTTGGTTACTGCATGCAAACCTGAGAACTAAAGCTTCTATTCCAGTTTCAAATCAAAATCAGTTCCTCCTCAAACCAGAAATCAATTCAAAAGCCTGAACTAAATTCTTCAACCTAAAATTCATTTTTCAAAAGAAAATGTAACCATAAGCCTGCAAGCAAACCTGGAATTTTGTCTGAAGCAAGCTCAAAATCAAGTCTTCAGTCATCTTTACAAGTTTCAATAGCATGCAGTTTTCAAAAGAAAAGGGAGCTCAAAGTTTTAAAATCAAAGAAGCTAAGGAATTCAAGTTTTCCCAGTTTCAAGTTTTTCAAATACTAAGTGCACTGCTCTCTGTTTCATGCATGCCTGGTGAGTAAATTTCTTTTAAAAACAGATTAAACCTGATCGTATGCTTGATGCTTGTTGAAGTAATATAGTATATTATGTCTATATAAATGCATAGATGTGAATGTATATGTATATAATGTGATGCATGTGAAATATTTGAAATCTACAGACATGTTCTCTGTTTTTAACCTAGTGAGGAAACCATTTCTTTTAAAACCCCCAATCAGTTTTAATAACCTAATGCATGTGATTTATACTTGAAGTTAGTTGTGGAAAATGTTTGTATGAATATATTATGCTTGTATGTATATCAATAGGCAAAAATTTGAGTGTGCTTGTCTGGGAACAGGAAAATTTGCCTCTGCTATTGATTTTAAGTTTCAAAAATATATTCAAAATCCAAATTCTCTTCCTCTAATTCTTTTTAGGCTTCGATCTCTAAATAAAATTTGATTGTAAGACTATAAATTCAATTGTAAAAATAACTTCAAGAATTTATATTAAGTATGTACTTCGGGAATTTATAATTAACAGTGAAGTTCAATAATGGGTTTAAATCGTTAATGTTAATTTCAATTCTTGATTATATAAACTGAAACGTTATGTGAAATGATGAATTTTGATATATATATATCAGGATTTTTAAGTTTGTTTTCGGTGAGAAAATTTGGGATGATCAGATTTGGGTTTTTCGGCAAATTCCTAGGAACGGCGGCAAGTTGAAGGCCGTGGTTGTTGCCGAAGGAGGTGTGAGGGATGGGGATCATCGGAAAAATAGTGATAGGTTTTATTGATGGCCATGGTGGCCGAACGAAGGGGATCTAGGGTTCGAAGACTTGCTTGGACGATGATGTAATTGAGGTTCGTGTGATGTCGTTGGCGCATCGGACTCGATCGCGAGGCAGGGGATCGCGGCGTGGAGGCGTGGTGCTGCTCTGGAAGGGGAGCCGGGGGTTCCAGTTCACTAGATCATCGGCGGTGGTCGATTTCTGGCGAGATACGTTTTCCAGATTATGGGTTCAAGGTTCGATTTCGAATCTCGTTCGAATCGAGGAGAAATGAAGGGTCGAATGCGGTGACGTGATGAAGTCTGACTTGTCGGAGGCTAGGCGTAGTTCGTCGTCGATCGGTAAGGGTGTGCACGTGCACGAGCAAGTCTGTACATCTGGGAATATGGATTTGGGGAAGAAAGCATTAGCTCGGGTTTCGTTCGGGGAAATATCGAGTTTTACTAGAAGTAGTGTGAATTTGGTTTTGACTCGAGTTTACTTCGGGAATTCTACGTGTTTTGCTCGGGTCGATTAGAAGCAGACTTTAAGGATTTTGAAAGGAAATGTTTTTAGTTTTAAACAAAAGAAACTTTGTTTTGTAATGTTTCTAAGTTTAAAATAAAGTAAAACAAGATTTTAACTATTTAACTAAATTGTTTTCTAGAATTGTTTTAACAAGTTTAAATTAATTTAAATAAATAAGTTTTAAAAAGAAGAATAGGAAGGTGGATTTTCAAAATGTTATTTGCCTTAAAATTTATGTAATAACTTAGAAAAGTTTCAAAGATTTTAAAGGTAAAAACTAAATGTTGTAATTGTTTAATTATAATAAAGAGTTTATCTTAAGTAAATTAAGATTTGGATTACTTAAAGATAATTAAAATGTGGAGATAATAAGAGTAAATTCAATTAGGGTTAATGACTTAAGAATAATTGATTTTTGTAAATAATTAAATTAAGATAAATGATTTTTCTTAATTAAAGTTCTTAAGTATAAATAGTTAAGAAATATTTAATTAAATTTAAATAATTAGTTAAATAATTAACTAAGTAATTAATTAGTGATTTATTAAAGTTAATCACTTATAAATTAATTAAGTATAATTACTTGAGGAAGTAATTAAAGAATAATAATTTTATGAAAGTAATTTAATGGAAGTAATTAAGAGTTAATTACCTAGTGTTATTAATTAAGTAATTTAGTTAATAAAGTTAATTAAAGGATTAAGGATAATTAATAAGGTAATTAATTATTGGTTAAGGTAATTAATTAAAAAAGTAATTAATTAATGAAAGTAATTAAGGGAAGTTAATTACTGGATTAAATTAATCAAAGGTAATTAATAATTATGGATTAATTAAGAATAATTACTTAATGTAATTAATAAAATAATTAAAGATGTAATTAAGGATCATTAGTTTATAATTAATTAATGATGTAATTAAGAGTTGATTAATTAAAATTAATTAATCAAATGATAAGTGATTAATTGTAATTAATTAAGGATTAAAGTAATTGATTATAATTAATTAATTAATTAGTGAAGTAATAAAGGGTTAATTAATGTATTTGGTTAAGAATAATTAATTTGTGAAATTAATTAAAGATAATTACTTAAATGTAATTAAAGAATGATTAATCAAGATGATTAATTAAAGTGGATGGTTAGAGAATGATTAATTAATTTATTTGTAATTAATTAATAATTATATAAGTAAGATTTATAATGATGAAGTAATTAATTTAATTCTTTAAATTAATTAAAAGATAATATAAATCATTACTTATGAATGGGTGATAGTATTGAATACTTGGCATTGATTGATATCTCTGATGAGATATATGCTGTATGATATGGATGTTAGTTGAATTGTATGGATTATCTGATAATGTTGATTATCTGTTGTGAATTATCTTTCTTTGTGTATAAAGATAATGAATTGAATTTGTTTTAACCTTTAAAACAACTTGGCCTTAAAAGATACGCTTTGGATTTCGATGAGACCGGGATCGGGTTTCCGTATACCGGATTTCCAGGTCTGGAGACCCGAATACCACATCGATCCAAATTAACGATAGGTCGTAAATCAAGTGAAGATGAAGATTCAGAGTGCAAGGGTTATTGTCGTTAACTCTGAGGGTGATTCCAAAACGAGTGTAACGAGATAATGCCTTCGGTTTCGTTCGAACCCGGAACGAACTTGTATGGACTGAATGCTTTCAGAACATCGTCAGGTGGACGATGAGCATTCTAAGTGATGTGTTCTTTTCTAAGGTAATCGTGACCTCAAGCCTCACAAACCGGGAATGGCTAAAACAGGGGAGGTGCAGCAAGGTTAGTGGGTAGCACCCAAGTAGGACAAGATTACCTCTGTCTAGAAGTCCCTTCTTATTTCGGCTTAGTGTGTGCGGTTGCTGATCCCAACCGTGAGGTATCTTGTGCGGGAATTATCCAGTAAGGGATGTTCCGACCTTGTGTTGCAGGGGATTGGGAGTGATCCTCGGTACGGTGATCTAGGCCACGTACTGTGACGGGCGGTACCCCAGTAGCCCTGCCATTGTATGGAATCCAAACTCCAATAAGTGCCGTACGTATTAGTTGTGCCCAACTATGTTGGAATGTGAGATGTAAGCATTTCAGCTATTTCTATATTTTACTTGAAAACCCTAGACCCTATTATAATACAATCGGATTTCCTATCAAATGTTTTAGTTAGCGTAAGGTAAAAACTTACCCATATTTATTTGTGGGAAGTCTTACGTGATACTTTTGTTTTCAAAGGTTTTCAAAGTTAAGCAATCTAACCGTTTACTCACACCAGACCCATGTCTGACCCAAGTTGTTTATTTCTGTTTTATAAACTCTTGGGTACTCAAATTTTTACGAGTAGCCAAGGGATTCAGGTTTAGCTTTGACGAGTAATCTGGAGGAGCAATGGAGCAGGAGGCTTCAGCGTTGTAGATATAGATAGTAGTTTCCGCTGTGTTGATCTTTGTTTAGATCTTTGTTTTGTATTGAGATGTAATAACTAGACAGATGTTTATAACTGTCTAGTATATGATGTGTAATCTGTGTAACTCTGATAAGGGTTGTATATGATACTATGTAATATTTATGTGATATAATATATTTTGTTCGTTTCCGCTGTGAGTATTTGTGTTTGTTTTCTTTCTCTTCTTTTCTTTTCTACTTCTCACCCCTTTCTTTCTTACTGTCGATGCGACTTTCCGGGAGTGGAAAGCCGGGTCGTCACAGGTTCATTAAGGATTTTTCCCGTATTCGTTATATTTGGTCCGATAAGTGTGAAAATCCTTTCAGACATTAAAGGAACTTCTCACTAATGCTCCTATTCTTGTGGTTCCCGAGGGAAATCATGATCTTGTTGTCTACACCGATGCTTGTGGTAGTGGTCTCGGTGCCGTGCTTATGTAGAAGGATCGGGTAGTTGCTTACGCTTCTAGGCAACTGCGTCCGAATGAAGTTTGCTATGCCACTCATGATCTTGAGTTAGCCGCCATCGTCTTTGCCTTGAAGATTTGGCGACACTATTTATTAGGCGAGCGCTTCATTCTCTATACCGATCATAAATCGAAGTATTTGTTCACTCAGAAGGAACTCAATATGAGGCAACAACGTTGGCTCGAGTTTCTTGCCTCCTATGACTTTGATATCCTATATACCCCTGGTAAGGGTAATCGTGTTGCTGATGCGCTTAGTCGCAGACATTCGGCTGTCGTTTCTATGATGCTTGCCGAATGGAATATTCTTGAGACTCTATCTTTTTGTGATATTCGTGATCGAGCTCCATCTTCTGATTCTCCGATAGTATTATTCAGTTTGGAAGCTCGACCCTCTCTATTTGATCGTATTGCCATAGCTCAGTGGCGTGATCCTGATCTTGTGCATCTTATTCAGCTTTGTGAGATTGAATCCCGTGATGAGGTGTTGCGGGATTTCAGCATTGATTGTCATGGGTGTCTTTGCAAGAAGAACCGTCTGGTTGTGCCTTCTGATTCTGCACTTAGGCATGACGTTCTTGATGATTGTCATCGTTCTAAGTATACTATTCATCCTGGCAGTAGTAAGATGTATGCCGATATGCATCGCCTTTATTATTAGGAAGGCATGAAGCGCGATGTGGCGAGTTATGTGAGTAATTGCATCACTTGTCAACGTATTAAAGCCGAACATCAGCGCCCTTCTGGTCTCCTTCAGCCTCTAGAGATTCCATTGCGGAAATGGGATCAGATTTCGATGGATTTCATTGATGGCCTACCTCATATGAGATCGGGCCATTCTAGCATTTGGGTTATTGTTGATCGCCTCACCAAATCAGCTCATTTTGTTCCTATTAAATCTAATAGGACTGCTTCTCTTTTCGCTACGTTATATATCAAGGAAATCGTGAGACTTCATGGTGTTCCTAGTTCGATTGTGAGCGACCGTGATCCTTTATTCACAAGTCATTTCTGGCAGAGTCTTCAGCAAGCTTTGGGAACAAAGCTTAATTTCAGCACAGCTTATCATCCACAGTCTGATGGACAGACTGAACGGTTGAATCGTATCTTAGAGGATCTCCTCCGTATTTGTATTCTTGATTTCGGAGGTGGTTGGGAGGATCATCTACCCCTTGTAGAGTTCTCCTACAACAATAGTTTTCAGTCCAGTATCGGTATGGCTCCTTTTGAAGCCTTATATGGAAGGCCATGTCGATCGCCTTCATGTTGGTTAGAATCTGGGGAGAAGCTTATTCTTGGCCCGGAGTTTGTTCATGATTCTTCTGAGAAGATTGATCTTATTCGTCAGAGAATGAAAGAGGCACAGAACCGCCAGAAATCCTACGCGGATAACCATAGGAAGCCTCTCGAGTTCTCGGTTAATGATCTCGTCTTTATTCGTGTTTCTCCTTTGAAAGGGGTTATGCGCTTCAGTATGACAAGGAAATTGGCTCCTCGCTTTGTAGGACCATTTCCTATTACTAAACGTATTAGCCCTATGGCTTATAGAGTTTCACTTCCAGCTCATCTATCCGGTGTTCACAACGTGTTTCACGTCTCTCAGCTTCGGAAGTGTCTTCGAGAATCGGATTCTGTTATCGACTCTCCTGATTTGCAAGGGCATGAGATCTCACCAGACTTATCTATTGTACAGCAGCCTATTCGCGTACTTACCATGGAGGTGAGACACCTTCGAAACAAGGACGTGCCGCTCATTAAAGTTCAATGGTCCGCTAATCCCAATGACTGTACTTGGGAAACCAGAGAGTTTATCAAGCGATCCTATCCGGGTTTTCTATCTTTGCTTAGCAATGGTGAGAATATCTTTTTATCTCAAGCTTATTTTCTTTCCTCTTTGGATGTAAGTATGTAGTTGTTACAAATTCTTCTCTAGGAATTGCGCGGAAGCAATTTTGTTTAGAAGGGGAGATCTCTAACAACCCGCATATTTTACGATTTTATATTTAAATGTTTTATTTAAATATAGCATCGTTAGTCGGATTTAAGTCTGAAATGTCACTTTTTGCGAACGGTCGAATTAGGACCCGGGACCACTTCCATTGAGTCCAAAATGGCGTTTGCGATCTTTTTGAGTATAAGCATCGATATGTTTGGAGTGAGTTGAATTTTTCTATTTTCTATTTGGGCTTTTGGGTTTGGGTTTCAGCCCACTAACCCAACTTATCACTCTAACTCTCTAACTATTCATCCATTCACTCATTTCATTTTGCTAACACTCAAGCTCAACTGAAAATGGAGGAAGAGAATGGGAAATAGAAATTCCAAGCCCTAGTTTCCTCTTGCAAACTCAAATTCTTGCTCCAAAATCAAAGAGAAGCTTAGGTAAGCCTTCTTTTCACCTTCTCCATCTCAATCTCTCTCCAATTTCTGAAATTTCCTATAACCTAATTTAGAAAATACTTGTTTTGATCTTAGATTGGAGCTTGTGGAGTAGAAGTGAAGAGTGGTTGATCTTTTCTTTGCATTTGAGCTTCTCATCTTTGTTTTTTAGTTAAAAAGGTGAGTTTTGAACTCACATCTACTTCTCTAGATATCATTGATGTTATGTATGAATTCCTAACACTTATTTATGTTCATTTGCTTTTGATTTGAATTGATTTGGTGAACATTTCAATTCTTGGTGTTTTGAAGTCAAAAACTCTAAAAATCCTAGCTTTGATGTATAAACATGCTTTTGGTGGTGTGTTGAAGAGCCAATAGGGCTGGGTTGTTGATTGGCATAAACCCCTAGCGCCCATTGCTCGTCCGATCGCAAATTGGAAGAGTTTGCTCTCCATTTTGATAGGCTGAAAAACAGTTCCAGTGCCAGTCAGTCGACTGGCCTCTACAGTCAGTCGACTGGCCTCTGCAGTCAGTCGACTAGTTTTAGAAACCGAGAGTTTCTGGGACTGTCTGCAGAAACCGAAAGTTTCTGTAACGACCACGACTTTCTCTCCACAGAAAGTCGCATCGTTAATAAGAAAGAAAGGGGTAGAAAATAGAAAAGAAGAGAAGAAAGAAAGAAACAACAACAACAATCTCACAGCGGAACGAATAAATTATATTAATAACATAAACTATTACATAGTATACAACAATTTACAGAGTTACACAGCATATACATCACTTACTAGACAGTTATAATCATCTGTCTAGACATTACAACTCAAATACAAGACAAGACACTATCACAGATATCAACACAGCGGAATACTATATCTACGAACGCCGAAGCCTCCTGCTCCATTGCTCCTCCAGAATATTCGTCAAAGCTAAACCTGAATCCCTTGGCTACTCGTAAAAATTTGAGTACCCAAGAGTTTATAAAACAGAAATAAACACTTGGGTCAGACATGGGTCTGGTGTGAGTAACAGGTTAAACTTGCTTAACTTCAAAACCTTTAGAAAGAAAAGGTATCACGTAAGACTCCCCACAAATAAACATGGGTAAGTTTTTACCTTACGCTAACCAAAACATTTGATAGGAAATCTGATTTTATTATAATAGGGTCTAGGGTTTTCAAGTAAAATATAGAAATAGCTGAAATGCTTACATCTCACATTCCAACATAGTTGGGCACAACTAATACGTACGGCACTTATTGGAGTTTGGATTCCATACAATGGCAGGGCTACTGGGGTACCGCCCGTCACAGTACGTGGCCTAGATCACCGTACCGAGGAGTACGCCCGCTCCCCTGCAACACAAAGCCGGAACCATCCCTTACTGGATAATTCCGAACAAGACAATCCCGTAGTTGGCGCGACCAACCACACACTAAGCCGAATAAAAGAAAAGGGACCTCTAGACAGGGATCTATCTTGCTCTCAGTGGGTGCTACCCACGAAGCCTTGCTGCACCTCCCCTGTTTTAGCCATTCCCGGTTGATGAGGCTTGAGGTTACGATTACCTTTAATCAGAACATATCACTTAGAATGCTCATCGTCCACCTGACGATGTGCTGAAAGCATTCAATCCATATAAGTTCGTTCCGGGTTCGAACGAAACCGAAGGCATTATCTCGTTACACTCGTTTTGGAATCACCCTCAGAGTTAACGACAATAACCCTTGCACTCTGAATCTTCATCTTCACTTGAGATTCACGACCTATCGTTAATTTGGATCGATGTGGTATTCGGGTCTCCAGACCTGGAATACCGGTATACGGAAACCCGATCCCGGTCTCATCGAAATCCAAAACGTATCTTTTAAGGCCAAGTTGTTTTAAGGTTAAAACAATTCAATTCAGTTATCTATACTACACAGATAGATAATTCACAATAGATAATCTACATTATCACAAATAGATAATTCATATTATCATTACAATTCAACCAAACATCCATATCACATATCATATATCTCATTAGAGATATCAAACAATGCAAAGCATTCAATAATATTCATCCATCCTAAGTAATGATTTATATCATCTCTAATTAATTTAAAATGAATTAAATTAATTACTTCATTCTATAAATACTGCTTACTTAATTATTAATTAAACCAATTAATTAATCATACTTTAAGTATCATTTTAATTAATCAATCCTGATTAATTATACTTTAATTACCTTAAGTAATTAACTCTTAATTAATTTTACAAATTAACTAACTTAAATCATTCAGTAATTAATCTTTAATTACTTCATTAATTTATTAACTATATTTAATTACATTAATCCTTAATTAATTATAATTAATTAATTACTTTAATCACTAATTATATATTAATTAATCTTAATTAATCAATTCCTAATTACATCATTAATTATATTAATTAATGATCCTTAATTATTCTTAATTAATTATCTTATTTAAATTAATTAAATCTAATAATTAATTAGTCACCTTTATTAATCACCTTTGATTAATCACATCTAGTAATTAACTACCCTTAATTACTCTTCCATAAATTAATTACTCATTAATTAATTATCTTTTTAATTAATCCCTTGATTAATTATTTACAGTAATTAACTCAAATAACTTTCATTATATCATCCTTAGTTAATTACATCCACTAATTAACTTTAATTACTTTCCTAAGTAATTGCACTTCACTAATTACATTTATGTAATTATACTTATCAATCACCAAGTGATTATCTTAAATTAATTTAACTAATTAATTTAAAACTTATCAAATTTATTTAATTAATTACCTTAAGTAATTAATTTATTTAATTACTTCCATTAAGTAATTATATTTAACCAATTCATAAAAGGTTATCATTAGTTAATTAATCTAATTAATTATCAAAATTAATCCCATTAATTAATTAATTATTTAAAATCCCTAATTAATGTTCCCTCATTAATTATTAATAATCCTCTAATTACTTTCTCAAGTAATTAAGCTTTAATCAATTATTTATTAATTACAACTTAATAAATTCTTAATTACCAATTTATTTATTTCTAATTACTAAATTAATTTCTTAATTTATCTTTAATCACTTGATTAATTTAATTCTTAATCATTTATTAAAAATCTATACTTATCTAATAAATGATTCTTAATCCCAAATTAAATTAACACTTAATTAATTAACTTATAATCCTAATTATTTAATTGATTAACACTAAACCATTTATTAATTAAATTATTAAATTATTCTTAATTACCTTATTAATTTAATGAATCTTAAATCATTAAACCTTAATTACTTTCTAAATTAAAGTATTAACCTTTTAACTACTTTAATTATTATAAAAAAAAACTTTAAAACATTTTACTTTAAAATCTTTCTTTTAATTCATTTTAAATTTAAGATTTAAAATAAATTACAAAGTTAACTTTAACCAAATTTAAATCAAATTTACAAAACCTTTTTTAAAATATACTTTTAACAATTTAAATTTGTTAAAACATTATAAATTTTATAAACTTATTTATTTCAAACAAGGATACAATTTAAATTTGAATCCACATTTTCAAATTGGATTTAAAACTTATTTTAAATCCTGCTCTACCCTTTTTAAAACTCATTTTTAAAATTTGAAACTCTGTCAGGTTTAAAAACTGCAAACCAAAATCTACCCGAGCCCATCACAATTTTCCCCGAGTCAAAACCTGAAAACCCCCGAGACAACTTCGAGAAACTCTCGTCCCTATTCTCTTCGAGTCACACTCGACAACTTCCCGAGTTCGACACCGAGTCCAAGCTTCTTCCCCAACTAGCATACTTCCAGATGCACAGGACGTACACCGTGCACGTGTACATCGACCCCGATCGTCGACGAACAACGTTCCGGCCTCCGACAATTCAACTCCGACATCGGCAACCCCACGCGATCACCAGATGACTCGATTCCATCGTGAATCGAAATCGACTAAAATCCACAGCCTGAAAACCCACTTCATCGGAAATTCACTCGCCTCCGACGACCCCTGCCTTCAGAAGCCTCGCCATTCTCCCCTTAGCTCCGCCTCGTCTACCAGCTCCTACAACACTCCTTGCGATCGCCTTCGATCATGTCTTGATGTCGCGATCCCCTAAGAATACTTGACGACACAAACAGGGAAGAAAACCCTACCTCGACGTCGCATAGCCTCGCCGAGCTTCTAAAAATTCGAGCTCCATTTTTCTCGAGACCACCAATCTACCAACTACCCCTGACATCAACCCCGACCCACAATACCACGTCGATCGTCGAAAATTTGCGATAAACCCAAAATCATTCAACTCTGATTATCTCAGTAATTTCTTAACTAAAAATTATGATATAGGTACCTAAATTCATCATTTATAATTTCGAATCATATTATAGAATCAATTTAAGAATTCTAGTCAATTTATTTTTGGCTTAAAATCGAACAATCCTGATATTTTTCTTATTATTGAAACAAAATCTCCACAAACTTATTTGAAATTATTTTTAAAATTTGCATTATACTGTTATAACCATATTTCATTTTAAAATCATTGCCTAAAATCGGCTGAATAGGAAGATATGGATTTTTCATGATGAAGTTGAGCCTGTTATTTTCAACATAGCATTTATAAATACACACAGACAATGTACATCATCATTTACAGACATGCAGGCACATTCAACTACTATACAAACATACTTTAAGTATTTCCACATGCAAATCAAGATTCAACAGATTTTATAAAGGTAATTCACTCACCTAATTTGATAAACAGGAAATAAAGTTTGTAGAAAAAGTGTTACTCACCTGATTCAAACAGAGGCAGCCTCTTTAATTTATTTATTTTTTTGAAAAGCTTTAAACTTTTAAAACTTGAGTGCTGAGATGTTCAGAGACTAAAATGCTTTTGCTCCCTTTCCAAATTACATGCATGCAGGCTCTTTGATTTTCAAAGTTGATTCCAGGTTGCAGAGAAAAATGATGCAGATTTGCTTCATTTCCAGGTGCATGCAGAAATCATTTTCCAGATTTGATAAATATGATGCAGGCCTTTTTGATAACGAGGGGTTTGATTTTGTATTTGAAGAGTTTTGCTAATTGATTTGTTTTGGACATGATTTGTTTACAGATTCCAGGAAAATGGTGGAGATGCTTTTGATTTTGATAAATCTTTTGTTTATGAGATGATTGAGTTTCAGATTTTTGTTCTGAGATTTTTGGTTTGAGTTCTTCTTGGTTTTGAATTGAAAAAAAAAAAATAGAAAAGAAAATAAAGAGGGGAAACATATGTATAAATGCTGAAATATTTTAAATAAAAATAAAAGAAAAATTAAATTAAAGGTGACACTTGTCATATACATTAGCTATTTAATTTACACATGTTTTATCAAGCCTTAATATGGTGACATTTGTCTTTTAAGTATTTAATACATATTTTTATTTATTTTTAAATGTAAATAATAGTTTTTATACTTTATTTAAATGTATATATTTGAATTTCTTTTAAAGAAAATGTTATAACAAAATATATATAAATGAAAACTTATCCAAATATTTTAAAATTGTTTATTCTTTTGAATTTCAACATTTAATTCAAATTCAAATTAAATTTAAAAATCCAATTTTAAAATCAAGTTATATATATGCATATATAACTACCATTTAAAATAACAATTCTATTTTATCAAAGTCTATTTATATTTATAAAAACAAAGTATTATAATTATTATTTGAAAATATCAAATTTGACAATTTTAAATAATTTATAAAAGAGATTATAAATTACTTCTATTATTCAATGAATTAATACCATATGTAAATTGTATTTAAACTTCTATTTTTAATACATACAAATCTAGTAATATTTAAAAAGAAATAAACAAACCTTTTATTTAAATTTGAACTTAAGCTAAATTCTATTTTTAAACAATTAAACATTTATATTATGTATTTTAAAACTATATAGTTATTTATTAAATATCTTTGGAAAGCTTAATATTAATTTAAATCATAATTTCCAAATTACCAAATATATATATTAGAAATTTGAAAACATAATTTCATTTGTTAAATTCAAACCAACTATTTACAATATATACAATTATACATATATATTATAAATAGAAAATATTTTATTAAACTTTTAAAAGATAAATCACTAATTAAATATTTTATTTAATTAGATTATTAAATCAATTCAAACATTTATTATCAAAGATTATCAAATCAATTTAATTATTTAAACAGATTATTAAATTGATATTGCCCCAAATTTCCGGGATATTACATTCCTCCCCCCTTAAAATAATTTCGTCCCCGAAATTTAAAACAAAGGTAATTTAATAATCTTTTTAAATCACAAGGATGTATTATCGTCCATATGCTAACAATCATAGCAACCAATCATCCAAACAAACAATTCTAACTATCCAGCGAAAAATTCTGAATAGAATTTCCTCGAGTTTCCCCAAGTATATATATATACCGGGATACTCGCTCTACAAACAATCCAAACAACCAATACTACTAAGCTATAGAGCTTCTACTCTCTAGATCTACAAAACTAAACAGAATATCAGACTACAGACGAGTCTGACTCAACAACCAATTCCTCCAGAACTGCTGGTTCTAAACCAGAGATAGATCAAACACGTATTCCCTCAGAGATACGTAAAATACATATCGAATTCTAGTTATCCAAACTGACAATTCAATCCAGTAGACCAAACTCTTATCCAAAACAGAATATAGAAAAGATCCAATATTCCTCGGAGCTGACTTTCCAGACTTACCCATCTTATAGCTCCCTTTTACCAGAGAAAAACTTCACAACAACGAAGTCTCCAACTTCGAATTCCAAATTCCTCCGTCTCTTATCTACAAAATCCTTCAGACGATCCTGTGCTGACTACAAATCCTTCCTGATCAACTCAACCTTCGCTGATGCTTCTTGAAACAAACAGGACCAAAGATAACTCAATAGAATGATCTCTCCAAGATCTACCCATAATCCAAAACACAACTCTACTCCATCAGTAGATTCCAAACTTACTTCTTCTATCCAGAAATGCACTCCCAAACTGCTTCTGCTGCACCACTCTGATCTGGAGTAGAATGCTGATGAAGAACACAAGCACAAACTGGACAACACATCCCAGAAAATCTCAGATAACTCAAGAGAACACTCAGCAATCGCAAGTCACTTTTGCGATCAACCCAGCCTAACTGCAAAGAAAACTGTTCTCTCTTTACCAATCAGAACAGCTTATACTTAACTATCCAATCTATCGAAGAAATGGATCCACTCTGCTGCTTCTGAACTCTACCTTCAGAAAAACTGCTCAGCCAGAAAACTTCCTGCCAATGCACAGAACACTCCAAGCTGCACTGCTGCCACAGATGCCAAAGACTTCTCAATCCAAAGCTCTTCGAGAAACTCGGACCTCAAACAGAATCACCATGCTGAACTCAGCCACCACACCGAAGCAGAAACACTTCCTTAAACTTGTTCCAAAGAAAACATCTTCGGGAACATCCATAGTCACTGCATCTCATCACGCAGCTACTTCTTCCAGAAGTATCAATATACCATCACTCGCTTCTGCCTCACTGACAGATCCAACTCTACTCATCCAACTCCTAAGATAAACTCCGAACCTTAACAGGTTTCCTTCAGAGATTGTGAAATCCTTACACAACTGTAAAGTTCACTCGAGACGGTATTAGGTTTACAGTCTCGCCAGATACTCTTCCAACCTCAATACTCAGACTCCTAGATGATAAATTGTTATCATCTCAACCAATCATTATAAATACCATATACATTTAAAATGATACTTTTTTATATAGAAATTATATCTGGGTAAAATTATTTCATTTACCTTTTTAAAACAATATTGTGTCCGTTGGCCTGGTCAAGTGTTTAGAGATCCCTATCAATAACGTTAGCTACTCGTATTGACCAGAATCCATATACCACTCAACCGATCAATTAACACAATATAAAACCATTTTATATAACTAACAAATACGCGCTCTCGTATATATATATACACTCAAACAGGTTGCTACAGATCCTATCTCTAATGAACAATCCTTCCGAACCTAGGTATTCACTCAACCTAGTGTTCTGATATTCACTTAACCAAAAGCTTAGGCATTCGCTCAACCTATGCTCTGATACCACTGTAACGACCACGACTTTCTCTCCACAGAAAGTCGCATCGTTAATAAGAAAGAAAGGGGTAGAAAATAGAAAAGAAGAGAAGAAAGAAAGAAACAACAACAACAATCTCACAGCGGAACGAATAAATTATATTAATAACATAAACTATTACATAGTATACAACAATTTACAGAGTTACACAGCATATACATCACTTACTAGACAGTTATAATCATCTGTCTAGACATTACAACTCAAATACAAGACAAGACACTATCACAGATATCAACACAGCGGAATACTATATCTACGAACGCCGAAGCCTCCTGCTCCATTGCTCCTCCAGAATATTCGTCAAAGCTAAACCTGAATCCCTTGGCTACTCGTAAAAATTTGAGTACCCAAGAGTTTATAAAACAGAAATAAACACTTGGGTCAGACATGGGTCTGGTGTGAGTAACAGGTTAAACTTGCTTGACTTCAAAACCTTTAGAAAGAAAAGGTATCACGTAAGACTCCCCACAAATAAACATGGGTAAGTTTTTACCTTACGCTAACCAAAACATTTGATAGGAAATCTGATTTTATTATAATAGGGTCTAGGGTTTTCAAGTAAAATATAGAAATAGCTGAAATGCTTACATCTCACATTCCAACATAGTTGGGCACAACTAATACGTACGGCACTTATTGGAGTTTGGATTCCATACAATGGCAGGGCTACTGGGGTACCGCCCGTCACAGTACGTGGCCTAGATCACCGTACCGAGGAGTACGCCCACTCCCCTGCAACACAAAGCCGGAACCATCCCTTACTGGATAATTCCGAACAAGACAATCCCGTAGTTGGCGCGACCAACCACACACTAAGCCGAATAAAAGAAAAGGGACCTCTAGACAGGGATCTATCTTGCTCTCAGTGGGTGCTACCCACGAAGCCTTGCTGCACCTCCCCTGTTTTAGCCATTCCCGGTTGATGAGGCTTGAGGTTACGATTACCTTTAATCAGAACATATCACTTAGAATGCTCATCGTCCACCTGACGATGTGCTGAAAGCATTCAATCCATATAAGTTCGTTCCGGGTTCGAACGAAACCGAAGGCATTATCTCGTTACACTCGTTTTGGAATCACCCTCAGAGTTAACGACAATAACCCTTGCACTCTGAATCTTCATCTTCACTTGAGATTCACGACCTATCGTTAATTTGGATCGATGTGGTATTCGGGTCTCCAGACCTGGAATACCGGTATACGGAAACCCGATCCCGGTCTCATCGAAATCCAAAACGTATCTTTTAAGGCCAAGTTGTTTTAAGGTTAAAACAATTCAATTCAGTTATCTATACTACACAGATAGATAATTCACAATAGATAATCTACATTATCACAAATAGATAATTCATATTATCATTACAATTCAACCAAACATCCATATCACATATCATATATCTCATTAGAGATATCAAACAATGCAAAGCATTCAATAATATTCATCCATCCTAAGTAATGATTTATATCATCTCTAATTAATTTAAAATGAATTAAATTAATTACTTCATTCTATAAATACTGCTTACTTAATTATTAATTAAACCAATTAATTAATCATACTTTAAGTATCATTTTAATTAATCAATCCTGATTAATTATACTTTAATTACCTTAAGTAATTAACTCTTAATTAATTTTACAAATTAACTAACTTAAATCATTCAGTAATTAATCTTTAATTACTTCATTAATTTATTAACTATATTTAATTACATTAATCCTTAATTAATTATAATTAATTAATTACTTTAATCACTAATTATATATTAATTAATCTTAATTAATCAATTCCTAATTACATCATTAATTATATTAATTAATGATCCTTAATTATTCTTAATTAATTATCTTATTTAAATTAATTAAATCTAATAATTAATTAGTCACCTTTATTAATCACCTTTGATTAATCACATCTAGTAATTAACTACCCTTAATTACTCTTCCATAAATTAATTACTCATTAATTAATTATCTTTTTAATTAATCCCTTGATTAATTATTTACAGTAATTAACTCAAATAACTTTCATTATATCATCCTTAGTTAATTACATCCACTAATTAACTTTAATTACTTTCCTAAGTAATTGCACTTCACTAATTACATTTATGTAATTATACTTATCAATCACCAAGTGATTATCTTAAATTAATTTAACTAATTAATTTAAAACTTATCAAATTTATTTAATTAATTACCTTAAGTAATTAATTTATTTAATTACTTCCATTAAGTAATTATATTTAACCAATTCATAAAAGGTTATCATTAGTTAATTAATCTAATTAATTATCAAAATTAATCCCATTAATTAATTAATTATTTAAAATCCCTAATTAATGTTCCCTCATTAATTATTAATAATCCTCTAATTACTTTCTCAAGTAATTAAGCTTTAATCAATTATTTATTAATTACAACTTAATAAATTCTTAATTACCAATTTATTTATTTCTAATTACTAAATTAATTTCTTAATTTATCTTTAATCACTTGATTAATTTAATTCTTAATCATTTATTAAAAATCTATACTTATCTAATAAATGATTCTTAATCCCAAATTAAATTAACACTTAATTAATTAACTTATAATCCTAATTATTTAATTGATTAACACTAAACCATTTATTAATTAAATTATTAAATTATTCTTAATTACCTTATTAATTTAATGAATCTTAAATCATTAAACCTTAATTACTTTCTAAATTAAAGTATTAACCTTTTAACTACTTTAATTATTATAAAAAAAAAACTTTAAAACATTTTACTTTAAAATCTTTCTTTTAATTCATTTTAAATTTAAGATTTAAAATAAATTACAAAGTTAACTTTAACCAAATTTAAATCAAATTTACAAAACCTTTTTTAAAATATACTTTTAACAATTTAAATTTGTTAAAACATTATAAATTTTATAAACTTATTTATTTCAAACAAGGATACAATTTAAATTTGAATCCACATTTTCAAATTGGATTTAAAACTTATTTTAAATCCTGCTCTACCCTTTTTAAAACTCATTTTTAAAATTTGAAACTCTGTCAGGTTTAAAAACTGCAAACCAAAATCTACCCGAGCCCATCACAATTTTCCCCGAGTCAAAACCTGAAAACCCCCGAGACAACTTCGAGAAACTCTCGTCCCTATTCTCTTCGAGTCACACTCGACAACTTCCCGAGTTCGACACCGAGTCCAAGCTTCTTCCCCAACTAGCATACTTCCAGATGCACAGGACGTACACCGTGCACGTGTACATCGACCCCGATCGTCGACGAACAACGTTCCGGCCTCCGACAATTCAACTCCGACATCGGCAACCCCACGCGATCACCAGATGACTCGATTCCATCGTGAATCGAAATCGACTAAAATCCACAGCCTGAAAACCCACTTCATCGGAAATTCACTCGCCTCCGACGACCCCTGCCTTCAGAAGCCTCGCCATTCTCCCCTTAGCTCCGCCTCGTCTACCAGCTCCTACAACACTCCTTGCGATCGCCTTCGATCATGTCTTGATGTCGCGATCCCCTAAGAATACTTGACGACACAAACAGGGAAGAAAACCCTACCTCGACGTCGCATAGCCTCGCCGAGCTTCTAAAAATTCGAGCTCCATTTTTCTCGAGACCACCAATCTACCAACTACCCCTGACATCAACCCCGACCCACAATACCACGTCGATCGTCGAAAATTTGCGATAAACCCAAAATCATTCAACTCTGATTATCTCAGTAATTTCTTAACTAAAAATTATGATATAGGTACCTAAATTCATCATTTATAATTTCGAATCATATTATAGAATCAATTTAAGAATTCTAGTCAATTTATTTTTGGCTTAAAATCGAACAATCCTGATATTTTTCTTATTATTGAAACAAAATCTCCACAAACTTATTTGAAATTATTTTTAAAATTTGCATTATACTGTTATAACCATATTTCATTTTAAAATCATTGCCTAAAATCGGCTGAATAGGAAGATATGGATTTTTCATGATGAAGTTGAGCCTGTTATTTTCAACATAGCATTTATAAATACACACAGACAATGTACATCATCATTTACAGACATGCAGGCACATTCAACTACTATACAAACATACTTTAAGTATTTCCACATGCAAATCAAGATTCAACAGATTTTATAAAGGTAATTCACTCACCTAATTTGATAAACAGGAAATAAAGTTTGTAGAAAAAGTGTTACTCACCTGATTCAAACAGAGGCAGCCTCTTTAATTTATTTATTTTTTTGAAAAGCTTTAAACTTTTAAAACTTGAGTGCTGAGATGTTCAGAGACTAAAATGCTTTTGCTCCCTTTCCAAATTACATGCATGCAGGCTCTTTGATTTTCAAAGTTGATTCCAGGTTGCAGAGAAAAATGATGCAGATTTGCTTCATTTCCAGGTGCATGCAGAAATCATTTTCCAGATTTGATAAATATGATGCAGGCCTTTTTGATAACGAGGGGTTTGATTTTGTATTTGAAGAGTTTTGCTAATTGATTTGTTTTGGACATGATTTGTTTACAGATTCCAGGAAAATGGTGGAGATGCTTTTGATTTTGATAAATCTTTTGTTTATGAGATGATTGAGTTTCAGATTTTTGTTCTGAGATTTTTGGTTTGAGTTCTTCTTGGTTTTGAATTGAAAAAAAAAAATAGAAAAGAAAATAAAGAGGGGAAACATATGTATAAATGCTGAAATATTTTAAATAAAAATAAAAGAAAAATTAAATTAAAGGTGACACTTGTCATATACATTAGCTATTTAATTTACACATGTTTTATCAAGCCTTAATATGGTGACATTTGTCTTTTAAGTATTTAATACATATTTTTATTTATTTTTAAATGTAAATAATAGTTTTTATACTTTATTTAAATGTATATATTTGAATTTCTTTTAAAGAAAATGTTATAACAAAATATATATAAATGAAAACTTATCCAAATATTTTAAAATTGTTTATTCTTTTGAATTTCAACATTTAATTCAAATTCAAATTAAATTTAAAAATCCAATTTTAAAATCAAGTTATATATATGCATATATAACTACCATTTAAAATAACAATTCTATTTTATCAAAGTCTATTTATATTTATAAAAACAAAGTATTATAATTATTATTTGAAAATATCAAATTTGACAATTTTAAATAATTTATAAAAGAGATTATAAATTACTTCTATTATTCAATGAATTAATACCATATGTAAATTGTATTTAAACTTCTATTTTTAATACATACAAATCTAGTAATATTTAAAAAGAAATAAACAAACCTTTTATTTAAATTTGAACTTAAGCTAAATTCTATTTTTAAACAATTAAACATTTATATTATGTATTTTAAAACTATATAGTTATTTATTAAATATCTTTGGAAAGCTTAATATTAATTTAAATCATAATTTCCAAATTACCAAATATATATATTAGAAATTTGAAAACATAATTTCATTTGTTAAATTCAAACCAACTATTTACAATATATACAATTATACATATATATTATAAATAGAAAATATTTTATTAAACTTTTAAAAGATAAATCACTAATTAAATATTTTATTTAATTAGATTATTAAATCAATTCAAACATTTATTATCAAAGATTATCAAATCAATTTAATTATTTAAACAGATTATTAAATTGATATTGCCCCAAATTTCCGGGATATTACATTTTCTGGTTTCTGGATCAGTCGACCGGCCTCTGCAGTCAGTCGACTGACTGCAGATTCCGAAAGTTTCTGGTTTCTAGATCAGTCGACTGGCCTCTGCAGTCAGTCGACTGAACCTGCTTGTCTCAGCCCAATTTGTCTATTTTGCTTGGTTTTTCCAATTTTGATCAATTCGTGTCGATCCAATCAGTTGTTATTGCATTTTTGACTTTGATGATTCCTTTTTGTTTTCGTACATGGGTTTTTATAAAATTATCTTTTTAAATTGTATTAATAGCTCGTTTCTTCAATTTATAATTTCTATATAAAACACACACGATTTTGCACTTCGAGCGAAGAGGGAGGAGAATTAAATGATTAAATAAAACGCATGCTATGAACACGTGGGTTTATCTTTTCAGTTAATTCCTAATCTATTCGTTTGACCGTTTTGACCTATGGGTCCGGTTTGCCGATGATATGAGGTGAACTTTGTACTGCTTTGAGTGTGAAATTGACTAACGGTTAGTAAACCGTTTAGTGCGAACGTGTGGTATGGGACTCACGTTAACATTTTTTGGGTTCCTTTCTGAGAGTTGTGACACATTCTGCCAGTTAGTGGTGTCCAGTACTGGGCCTTCGGACCTTCGCCACTACGGTTTGTTGCCCTATAGTATCACTTTTGGAGTTGGTCCATCATCACCGCTCGAGTGATATTGGGTTTGTTGCCTTCGGGTATGTTGCCTTCGGGCTTATACCTTCGGGTTTGTTGCCCTATAGTATCACTTTTGGAGTTGGTCCATCGTCACCGCTCGAGTGATATTGTGTTTGTTGCCTTCGGGTTTGTGGATCCTCGTTATACAGTACTGAGCTCGAGCATCTTTTGTTTCTTTGACAATTATATTTCCCTAGTGTATCGCCCTTCGGTGTAGGTCCTTTGAACCACACGATATATAGCGATTATCTTGTGGAAACTTGTGTTACCTTTATTGGTATTTGTTATTTGCGTTTTTGGCTTGTTTTGAGATATTCATATCCTTTGTTTATTTGAGTTGCCAATGATATGAGGCTTGTTATGATTCATCTTTTGTTGGATGATCTGCTTATCTCTTTTGGAGATATTTGTGGTACTTTATGACCTTGTATGTTCATTATCAATTAGTTTATCTAACGGATTTGTTTAGCCAGACTGACCCGTGTATTTTATACTCGGGTCAGACCGAGATGTTTCAGGTTAGGTGCATTGGACTTAGCCTATTTTGCTTCCGCATGGACTATTCTGCTAGCTCCTTTTTGTTATAGCTTTTTGTGTAGTCCTTTTTGGCTGTAACTCTGATATGTATTCTTTTGACTCGCCTGTATATTGTGGTTTGCTTTACCACTTGACATGTATCATTTTGTATACTCTGTAATGTATCTGTATATGTATAAATGCATGTGATGATCCACTGTTATGTGATGTGTATTACATTTGAGTTGTTATATTTCGTTCTGATAGATCCTTTAGCCACATATGGTTTTGTATTAAGTATTTATTGGATATGTCGATCCACTTGAGAAAGAAAGAAAAATTTATGGTAATTGTCGGCGTATTCAATAGATAATTATGACAAAGCTATAGATGGTCGCTCCTATCCAGCTCTATTCTCCGTATTAGCAGACGGTGTTATCTAGTAAAACTCTTTGCTAATGTGGGTCTCGGAGTGGGGCGTTACAATAAACCACACACGTCAGACTCAAACCATTCAAAAGGGAGGATTGTTATGGGGTAAATAAGAAAAAGCGGAGAAAGAAAGAAAACAAACACAAAATCTCACAGCGGAATAACAAAAATATAATAATCAAATAAAAGTTCATGAAGCTGTTTTACAAATAACGTTTAATTACACCTTTACAATACATATCAGAGTTACATACAACAGGAATAAATAAATAAATGCAGCGGAACAACATGTCCTCCAGAAATAAATGGTCTTCGATACACTAAAAAGCTCAGACTGACTCGAGCGAATTGAAAAGACAAAACACTCGAGTCAGAACTAAAATATTATGTAACTTAAATCAATAGTAGATAAATATGAGTGTAACGGCGTCAGAGATGTTTACGGGGTTTGACATCTCCTGTCTAGTGTCTGACGTGCATGCAATAACTTAAGAGATGTTCAAGATTCCATCTCCTAAGGATCCGTTAAACTATCTACATACATAGTACAATATGTTATTATAATAGTGTCTACAATAAAGTAAAGTATTAAAATAGCGTTAAGGCGTTACCCACATCCCCCTTAACACATTTTATATATTCCCGTAGTCTATACAGTACCGTAATTCCTTCGTAAACTGGAGGGTAATCAGAGGGCACTCCATAGGTACGATACAAACCAAACTCGCAATAAGGCATGTGACAAGGCTCGTGAGGCAATGCCAGGGTAGGATTCTACTGTTTGCAGAACCGAGCTAGTGGTAATGCATAGCAGCTTCTACCGCCCACCTCGGAACACACTCCCATAATCAGAATCGAGGGGTGGCCACCAAATCAATCACAAAATCATAATATGGTATCGAAGAAGCATGTCTGATCGGAGGTGCGACCTCACTTGGCCCAGGTATAGCTCTTGTTTTATTCACATCAAGCTGACTCACGGGAGTCAGGGCTATGTAAATACCTCATATAGAATCGTTCGCCAAACCATCCTACTTCATTCTGGAATCTCCACCACGTACACAGTTGTTAAAGTGGTTTTCGGTATTAGCAGAGAGTATGACAATATCTGATCCCGGTCTTTTTAACAACCAAACGCTTATTTCACACCGGATGGTTCTTTTACATTTCAAAAAAAATCAATCCATAATTGATATCAAAATATCGTATTCTCAAAACCATATCACTTTCGAAATCATGTTCACTTTCGAAATCATATCACTTTCGAAATCATATTCACTTTCGAAATCATATCGCCTTTGAAACCATATTTTCAAATCATCATATTTACTCAAAATATGTCATTTCACTAGAAAATATCATTTCAAATCCTAACTTAGATTATAGCATCATTTAACCATATTTGCCTTTAAATCAAGGATTTAAATATAAACACTTCCACTTTACACAGTTTGGAATTTAGAAAATAGTAGTTATAAATAATTTAAATAGTTTAGCATAGCTAAAAAAATAAATTTTAAATAGTTTGAAATACTTTAAAATAGTTTAAAAGTGGATTAAGATAGTTTAAATAGATTTAAGATAGTTTAAATAGATTTAAAATAGTTTAAATAGATTTAAAATAGATTTAAAATAGATTAAATAGATTTACAATAAATTAAAATGCGTTAATTAGTTTAAAATAGGTTAAAATAGATTAAATTGGATAAAATAGATTAAAATAAGTTAAAATAGTTTAAATTAGCTTAATAGGTTGAAAATCTTAATAATCAGGATTTAAAAATAATATATTTTTAAACAGTTTATATTAAAATAATAAATTTGTAATTTATATCAAATTAAACTATTTCTTTAATTTCAACACATCTGGACCATGTCCAGCTTTCAAATCAACAAACTAAATTTTGACTTTCAATTCAAATCCTCATTTAAAACCACTTAATCAATATTGATTTCAAATCCATGTTTGAATTTAAAATTTAAAACACTTCAATTTCATAGATTTCAAAGTTTAAATGTTCAAACATTTCAATAACTCAATTTCGATAAATTTCATTTATATTCCATAATTCAACTTAGAAATTTCAGTTAAATTTCTTTAACAATTCCTTTAAACCCAATACCAACTTCAACATTTAAAGCTTGGATCAAATTTTATTTCAAAATATGATTTAACTTAATTCAAAATTTAAGGATTTAAAATCATTTGATTTAACCAATCTGGTGTCCGTATATAATTTTCTACCCTATGGTCAAGTGATACGGATATTTATCATTTCAATCCACAATATTTTATATTTACGAATATATATCATTTCAACCCGCAATCCCGGATAAAATTCAAAATCCATAAAATCGCTCGGGTTTATCATTTCAACCCATAACGATTTCTCCCTAATCTATAAATCATTCGGGTATGTATCATTTCAACCCATAGGGATTTTCTAACAATAAACTAAGGGAACTTGCAGTGTTATAACAATATAAATATAACATTCAGTCATCCAATATCAACAATCAAACATCCATCACAATTACCATTCAATCAACCAATAAATAACATCAATTAACTGATTATCATCAACAGGTATTCAATTGACAATTAAATTCAATATTAAATTAAATGGCGATTAAATGCAATAAAGGTCATATTTAACTGGAATGACAATTTAAATATACCAAACATCAATCAATCAATTTCTATTCACATTATAAATTCAATTTAACTCGCATAAGATAATTTAGTAGTTGTGAGTGGGTTAAAACACTCGCCTTTGATTTCAAATCGATTTGAAATCCAAATTAAAGGCCCAAAATTTAAAAGCCTCAGAATTCGTCCAAACTAGTTCCATAATGTCTGGAATTTTGATATGATCACAGCGGAACAAACCGCGCGTAAATCCGACGTCATATGCGAAAGCTATTAACATTAGAACGATTGGAAAAATTAATTTTTATTTATTTTAGAAAGTAATAGATGATGCCACGTCACCTTATCATCATCGCTCTAAAATATTCACACGACAACCCTAACGCGTGAGCTCCAAGAATCACGCTGCAAAACCCACGCTTTGACCACCTAACTCTCTCGCCTCCGGCTACCAGGAAGCCCTCGACCACCAGCATCCTCTCCCTCTAGACGAGCCACGCCCCACTGATGACCTCCGCGACCCCACATCGTCACGAAATGACAGCCGCCGCCGCCTAGATGCTAGGGTTTTCGTACCCTTGTTCAATTATTATCATCGATCAAACCATCAAAACCCCAAACGAACCACACAGATGCGCTCCACTCGCCACTCTCCACAACCCTGTACCTTCCAATCGACGATTCGTTGAAGTTGATCAAAGCGCGATGAACGGCCGAGAATTGATCCCCAAATTCTGGACACACAGAAACCCAAATCAAAAAACAAACTGTAGATCTCGATTGTGTTCTTCGAGAGCTTCGAATCGGTATATAATATGATAGGGTTTTGAGAAGTTTGAATTTTGAAATTGATTTGAAAATTGAATTTAGGGTTTGCAATTTGAATTGGTCTCTGCCATTGAGAAGAGAGAAGCAGACAGATGGAATTTTACGTACTGAGATAAGAAATAAAAAAGGCTGCTAGGGTTTAGAAAGGTCTTTATATGAACAAAGCCCGATAGGAAAATGAACACATATTGAATTTGTACGAATGACAATAACGATTCGAAAAGCCCGTTTCGCTTCCGAAACCAAAGTGGGTCATACCTTATATCAAAATAGATGTTTTCGATAAATTTAAATTCAATGGAACAGGTTTCAAGTCCTAATTCTATCGTATGAAGAAGTTAGCTTTAAAATCAGCTTATTTTTAATTGAATTCAATTAAATTGATTTCTGCGCGTTTCGAGTCCGTACGATCAAACGACAAGTCCAATTGCTACGAAATTTGAAACCTTACAATAATTCACTGTAATAGATCCGATGAAACTGGTTTCGTTGAAATCCAAGATAGTGGCCAAAATGGCTATTTTCACGTTAAATAAATAAATTATTATTAAATTAATTAAATCACCCCTCAAATTCAAATTTTATAGTTAACAAATTTTATCATTTCTAATTACATAGAAATTAACAATCTTTTTAAAACCAATTTTCCATGTCAAATTCAATGTTAATTATTGCACTAATTACAGTGTTTAATTTCAATTGCAATAAACCAATTAATTAAAATTTAAAATCCCAATAAATTCATTTATCTTGATTTCACTCTTATTATTAAATCAATTATTGCCTTATGAATATAATTGACATTACTATACATTTTATTACATTCACATTTATAGTTATTGTCTTAACTTATACTAAAGTAATATTTAATTACATTTAATTGCAATGATTTCAGTTTAATTCAACAGGTTAAATAAATAGGTAACATATAACAACGGTCACATTTTACTTAATTTAATCACATTTATGGGTTTATTATCTACAAACAAATGTTATAACTACTTACACAACACTGATTTTATCCAATTACAATTAATTACATATTTTATCACCAATTAATATGACATTTAATTTATTTCCTTATTTACAATCTATAACGAATTTTTATGTTTACAATTATTTCAATTACATGAGATTACATTCAATTAGTCATCTATTACATTAAATTACATTATTAAACTTCATTCTAGTTATTATTCTCATTAATAAATCACAAATTTTAATTTCTTCCAATATTAAATTATAAAATCTTATTAAATTCAATAATTTAATTATCGGAAAATTACGGGTCGTTACAATAGTTATAATGACATCTCGTATTTGTCCAACTATTCGTGGGAACTGATAGCCAAATTAGCTGGGAAGATTTACCTTACAAAAATTGGGACAACCTCACGTCATCACAAATATTTATCGTAGGAGATGTCTCACATCAATAGCAAGTATACACAACTGATGGTAGCCTCAAACGAAACACCGCACACCCCTTAAGATACCCAAAAGGATACATTAAAAGGCGTGGTGCATTGTAGATAAAACTAAAGCTAATAGAGACTAAGATTCATAAGACAAAATTAGATAAAAAACAGTGGAAACTAAATAAGTATTAATTAAAACAAAGCCTCGGAATAAATTCATAAATAAGTCAAAAGCCAAATACACATTCAAAGCCCATAGTGTCTTATGAAATAAAACTTCAAAGTCTCAAAATCAGAGTATGTAATATCCCTTATAAATAAACCAGTGCATAAAAGAACAACAACTGAAAATAAAAGAAGTACAGTGAAGAAATTTCCTTCAAGAAGAACTCCAAGCTGCAGCAATCTACTAGCTTCTTCCTTGATTGCCTAAGTGGGGAAATAGAGGAGTGGGTCAGACTAAAAGTCTGGTGAATGATAGTAATTACTAGAGTCTTTAAGCAAGATAAAAGTAATAGACTCTACAACAGTTCTGGCATAAATAAGGGTAACAAAGGAAATAGGAAAGAGATAAACTGGAAATAAATACGATTAAATATTGCTCAAGATAGGTTAACTTTGATTGCTTGCACTTGTTCTGATTTAATTAGGATGAATTCCTAATCCTGTAGTTAGGATGTGACCCTAATTCTACCCTTTTTGGTTGGCCTGCTACTCCATAGACCTTTCTGTGGACCAGCCGCTATATAACTCCCTGCACAGCAGCCAACGCTATCTACGGAAGATGCTCAGAGCAACTACTACGTCCGGATGACATATATAGCTCCCTACACATAAGGCAATGGTGCCTACTAAGACACCATACTAAGCGCTTGGAATCTTAGCTATTACTAAGCACCCGAATGGAAGTCGCACGCGTAACTGCCACCATGCCCATGCTACCTTTTGCTCCACCTATTGGGTCTTCTTATTACCTCCAATGTACAGCATAGTGTGCCCCTCATCTCACTTCAGGCTAATGCGAGATCACCGTATGTCCATAGAAAAAATAGGGGAAATGCTGTTGGTACTGGCCCTTCATCCAAACAATATCTAGTTGTGCCCCTTATCCAAATCCCCGTGATTTGGACTTCTATTTGACCAATTACTACCATTCTTAGCATAAGCGTGCATTAGGGAATGCTATTTGGTATAGGTCCCACTTTCATTATTTCTTATTAACTTAGATAAATTATTTAAATAAGCCTTTATTACCATTTTTACTTTCTACGCTTATTAATTTATCCCAAGCCTTAAAATAAGCCCATTCTGTTCTTTTTCTTATTATAACCTACGTTATAATCATGCTTATTACTTACCCCAAGGTCTGAGTGTGAAAATAAGCTTCTTTCATCTTTTACTTCATTTAGTCATAATCCTAAGTTATAACTATGCCAATTATCTTAAATTAGTCCAATTCTAATTATAATTAGGCATAGATTCAGTCCAGTTCCATTATTTAGTTACAGTCTCCATAATTTACATCTTATTATCTTCATTTAATATTCTTACTTATAAAATCCATATCCGTGTTTTTAATCTAATCTAATCCAAACGCGCAGAAAAGGGGAATGAAGAGAATAGACGCTTGCATAAAATCCAAAACGTCGAAAAGATGTAAATAAGAAATAAATAACGGTAAATAAACTTAAATACTGTAAATAGACTGTAAATTAATAAAAAGCTATGCTTAACAGTAATAATTTATAATTAGCAGAAATGATATTAAATCACTGAAAGGAATAGCTAAATAGAGTGAAAATAATTAAAAAATGTAAATAATTGTTGAACAAGGCTATTCCAAAAATCATATAAAACTACAATTATTGGGAACCCTATTATTTTAAATTACTTAAAGAAATCTTAAAATAATTACAATCACTCACCTCCGGTCCTATGTTCTTCCTTTGGTCTTCTCGGATCCACTTGGAGTTGTAAAATAATTTTTATTAAAAAGATTCTCTCCTTGGAAAATTATTCCTTTTAGGGTCCTTCCTAAAAAGGTGAACCCAGGCGGAGAAAATCTAGAATGAGAAAACGTGTTAGGTTTATGGGTCTATTTATATCTGTAGAAGTGGATCTCGGACCGTTGGATTTGGAGATTGAATAGGATGCAACCACGTCATAGGCTGAATAGGAGCCATTTGATGCAGCAACGGAGGGACTGGATTAAAAAAACGGTGCAAATGACGTGTTCCGACGTCTCTAATTCGTTTGAAAGAATTATCATTCGTTCGGCTGCCAATTTACAAGGTGGGTCGACCGGCCGGTCGACCGCCCCCTCGCTCAGGTCGACCGATCGGTTGACCTGACCGTAATATTTTTTTTCGTTATATTTATGCTTATTTTGTTTCTTTTATAACTTGGTCATATTAGCTCGGTTTCTGACGTTCTATATATGGAAATTGACCAGAAAATTACCACGGACACAATGGTGCAACTCCCATGGCTCAATTCTGATAATTTCACAAAGTTATTTTATCATTTCATTTATTCGTTAATTAATTATTATAGTTTAATTTTCCGGGTTGTTACATCAAAGTGAAGGGCAAATTTCTGTCATGCAAATCTACTTACCTTACATCCCTGTGACTTAGTCATAATTTAAATATTCTCCATATATATAAACTCATTTCACCATTTCATAAAAAAGTCCTTATAAGGAATCTTCCTTATTGCTCCTCAAAATATCAATTACCTTCCTAAAGGGGGGAAATAATGACGACAACTACATTATTAACTACGTAATTATATGCCATAACTATACGTTTATTACGCTATAGAACTAAATATATATATTCATGCATAATCAATTCTAGCCAGTGGTTTATACACCCTAAACTAGTGTTAAATGTCAATTCTTTCAACCATAATACTAATACAAGTCCTTGTCATTTAAATTCCTAAGATTTTAATATTTATAACAAGGGATTAAATATTCATATCTAAAACTGCAATACATAGACTTGTAAGAATAGAAAATCAATTTATAACATCAATATAATGGAATATCCTAAATAATAGAAATTGCAATCGTAACTTCATATTCTATTCAACTCTTCTTTTACACGGAAATAAACGAAGGAATTTTGTATGGAATAAGTGGTGTAAACTACGAATAGAATTCATACTTTAAACCTTATTTTATTATTGAAAACTTACAATTTGAATCAAAAGAAGGAGGAGAAGTGGAATAGACTATGAAATTATCAGAAATTGCAGAACAATATAACTCCTATCCAATTAATATAAATAATTGAGAATCTCCATATAGAATCGGCATTTCGAAATAAAAAGGAAATTTTGGGGATTTTATCTATCGTTTTTTCACAATTCCAAAATCTCTAAGGCATATTCAAATTCATAGATATATACTAATCAGTTATTGAAATAAAAATACTAGGATTTTCACTCATTGATTATCCTTAGCTTCTCTTGTATGGATTTGCAATGCCAAAGCAACTCTTTTCCAGATCGTCTTCTTTTGAAATATATATATACACACACACGGTGAAGGATATGTATATATATAATTTTGTTAGATTCAGAGAGGTTGGATGAGGAGAAAATAGATTAAAAGAATATTTATCAAAGGACTGAATCCTTACCTGAATTTCTAATCGAATTTCTGAATCAAACTGAAGAGAGAAAATGACAAAGGTTTGAGGTATTTTCCAAATATTTATGAACAAAAAGGAGAGAGGATAGGGTCCTATTTATAGGAGTTGAAATGCATCGGAACTGTAGGATCAAATTAGGTGAAAAATGGACAAATCTGGTAGTTTAATAGCATAAAAAGCTAGCCGTAGCCATGACCAAGCGGTCAACCTCTTCCTTTCAAGCGGTCGACCCTTAGGGGTCAACCTCTTAAGGTCAAGGGGGTCGACCTCTTGCCTTTTATTTTGGGAAATTTTGAACCATTTCTTTTAATTAATTTTATTCCCAAATTAACATTAACATTATTTGATTAACTTAACATTTACTTAACCCCTAATTAAACCTACCATTAATTTTTGAAATTCAAATCCTAAATACTTGTTTGAATATGAATTCAAACTAAAATAATTTAAATTTGAAAGCTTCAAATGTTGATAACTCCTTTGTTTGAGCAACATTTTCAGCATGTTACATATGGAAACAGATTAGAATTTCACCACGAATGCAACGGAATAACTTTAGTGGTCAGATTCCAAGTTTTATAAAATTTCCATTTTCAACCCTAACATATTTAATTTAGTTCACTCAATTCATTTATGATTGATTTTATTGGGTGTTACATCCTCTATGAAGAGTTAATTCTTTCTTTTGGCTTCCAAATATTATGCATGCATGAATCCATAAAGCTTCTTCCAATTTGCACTCAATTTCCTACCAAATAAAATTAAAATATGCATATTTTCTCCAAATTAATGCATATACGTAAAATTACCATTTTTCCCAAATGTAGATGAGTGAATGATGATCTAAAAAAACTTTTATATATTGGTCAAAACATGTAAAAATATCCTAATATGTCTTTTAATTTAGTAGAAAGAAGCTTATGTATGAGTAAAAATATACATTTTACATGTACATCAAATACCACCACATTTATCTTTGTAACAACCCGTATTTTTCGATAATTAAAAATATTAAATTAAATAAGTGTGATATCCCGGATTTTCGGGCATCAGATAATTGGATAGTTATCTGATTTAATTTTTAAAAATACTGATTTATAAATTGAACAAATTTAGATGTGATAATCTCCAGTATAAATTATTTAAAATTTGGCCAAATTGTTAATTTCAAACCAATAATAATAAATGTGTTGTGTGTGTGTGTATATATATATATTAAATAGAATTATTATTACAAATTGAATTTGGGTTTGTTTAAAATATATATGAATTGTTGACTTGATTTTTAATTAGATTTTTTCAAAATTTATTTGAATATGAATTTGGATTTATTAAGTAATTCAAAAGATAGACATTTTAAAAATATTTAGATTTAAAATATATGTATAAGCTTTTATTTATATATATATATAATTTGTTTTATTACATTTTCTTTAAAAATAAACTCATATATACATTTACATAACAATAAATAAATTTAGTAAAGGCTTTTACTAACATTTTAAAATTAAATATAAATTACTTAAAAGACATGTGTAATTCTCTAAAGGCTTTGTTTTAACAAGTGTTAATTAATTAACAACTCTATGTGACAAATGTTGAATTTTAAACCAAGTGTCATCTTTAATTTTTAATTTTTCTTTTATTTATATTTATAAATCAGCCTTTATAAATACATTGTTTTTCTTCCCTTCATTCTTTTCCTATCCCCTTCTTTTCAAAAACTAAGAGAAAAATGAATATAAATTCCCAAAAACAAATCTGATAATCATCTTCCTCAAACCGAAATCAACATTTCTTCAACCTGTTAACTCATTTTCCAAAATCAAAGTTCAGCCTGCAAATTCTTTTAAAATCTGGAACTCTAGCCTGCAATTCTTTTTCAACATCAAAGCCTGCATATTTTCTTCAAAGTCTGGAAGCAAGTAAACCTGGGATCTATAGCAACACACCTAAATAATCAAAGCATGCATGCAAGTTTTCTAGCAAGCATTCAAGTTTAATAAAGTTTTAAAGATCAAAGGGCATCTCAGTTTAAAAGCATTCAAAGGCTTTTCAAATGCAGTTTCAAAGAGGCTCTGTTCATTTTAAAAAGGTGAGTAAACATCTAACTAGAATGCTTAGGTGATAAATGTTTGTGCATGTGTGTTTCTGGAATGATTTGTGCTCTACATGTATATATATACAAGTGTAGATCTGTATATTGTTTTGTGTTGAATTGGGCATGTCTGTACTTCTCTGTTTTTAAGTTACAGAGTTTAGATTAAATCAAAAATTCAAATTCTCCTTCTCTATTCTCTTTTAAGCCTTTGTTTACAAACAAGATAAGCTTGTTTAAATATAATTTAGCTTTTTAAAAATATGGTTAAGTATCTTAGCTTTGAAATCGACTGGAATTAAGAAATATACAGTGTCAAATTTTATAACATGTTAAATCAAGTATTGCAATTTGCTAATTAAATTATATAATCTGAATTAACTCAGAAAAATAAGATTTTTAAATCAAATATGGTGATTTTTAATTTAGTAAGTTAAGAGCAAATGAGAGTTGAACTTGAAATGGGTTTTCACCATTTACTGGCGATCGGAAGATATAGAGTTCTCGGGGTTTCGATCGTAGCTTGGTTGATGGCCAGGGATGTCGAGAAAAATGTCAGATGATTTTATCATACATCGTGGCGTTGGAAATCAGTCGATCTAGGGTTTAAGCGGTTGTTTTGGTCGTGGTGGAAATGTGACGACTGGAACATCCATGGTGGATCGAGTGTCTTCGGAGTATTGGGGATGGATGCGTGGAGGCTTTGCGATGACGTGACCAGAGTTTCAGGTGGAATGGTGGTCGTAGGCACGATGGCGAGGCGTTTCTTCCAGGCGTTGACGAACTTCTAATTCGAGTTGAACACTCGAATTCGATTTAGGCTAGATACGTTGGTTTGTATGATCGTAAATGAATGTCGAGTTGATTTACGACTTGCCGGAGGTAGTCGAGTTCGTCAGAGTTGGTCGAGATATGGTGCACGTGCACAGCGTTGCTGTGTATGTCAGGGGGAAAATGGGTTCGTGGCGACTCGAAGAAATCTCAGGAAAATTTGAAGATATGCTCGGGTATTAACTCGTGTTCGTGAGGTAGTTGTAGCTGTTAATAGTTTAACAGTTTTAAGCTTTGAAGAAACTAGGGAAGAAGAAGAAGCTGGAAGGAGGGAGACTCGAAGCGATCTCGAGTAGAACGCGGGGATGACTCGGAGTAAGGATCGGGAGAGGGAAAGTGAAAAGCCTGTTTTTAATGTTTTATAAAAATATCAGTTGGTCTAATTAATTCCTAATGGTTTCTAAAATAAAGTTAATGAGGTAATAAAGTATTTAGATTAAGATAAGGGAATTAATTAAAGGAAATTAATGGTAGTGGTTGAAGTATAATTAATTTACTTAATTAATTAAAGGATAATCACTTAATGTTATTAACTAAAGGATTTATTAATACAATTAATTAATGAGTTAATTAATTAATTAAAGAGTAATTAATTAATTAGAGAGTTAAGGATTAATTAATAATGTGATTAATTATTTGCTAAGGTAATTAAATGAGTAATTAATTAATGGAAGTGATTAATTTAAAGTATGATTAATTAATTAATGTAATTAATTAAAGATCAATGTAATTAACTATAGTTAATTTGTTAATGAAAGTAATTAATTAAGGATCATTAATTAATGTGATTATCCCATTGTTTAATAATCCTCAAATAAATAAATAAATAAATAAAAGGTTAATTAATTTATGTTATTAAAGGCTAATTATGTAATGAAATTAAAAAGAACAATTAATCAAGAGTGATTAATTAAGATGGATACTTAATGGATGATTAATTAATTGGTTTGTAATTAATTAATGTTGAGTAAAGATAATCTAAGTGATTAAAGATTTGTAATTAATTTAATTAAAGATAAATTAAATTAACTTTGGAAGTGATTTACCTTGCTTATGGGTGACTGAATGTTATTGAATGCCTTGGACTATTTGTTATCTCGGGTATGTGATTGTGATGCTATGTGATCTGCCATATTTTTGTAATATTATATGTTTTGGTGAACAATGATGATGTGTTTACCTATGATAATTTGCTGTGTAAAAGTGACACTCTATATTTAAAATTGAATTGTATTCATTTGAATAACTTGGGTTAAGATGATATTGAATTCGAAGAGACCGGGGTCGGGTATTAGTAAATATCCGAAACCACTTCGATTAGTAATCTAAATTCTCTATAGATTTGAATTGTAAATCAAATAGGCTGGGATGAAATAAATTGAGTAGTCTGGACCATTGGAACTAAGTAACGATACTTAGATATTATTTTGTGAAATAATTGTTTGAATAAAATAAGTAAGAACTCGTAGAAGATACGAGTTACCCTGGTTTCAAATAAGTTTTATAACTTAGTATTTCAAATTATATGGGTTTACTCACGCTGGTTTCCAGCCTGACCCGGGTGTTACTTTGATGTAATGCTCGGGTCAGACCGAGTATTACAGATTTTCAGGTAAGGACGTTCTGGAGCTCAGGAGGCGAGCTGGAGAGCAGGAACGTATGGAGAGTTTCTATTGTGATATATGATAGTATCTGAAACAGATTGATTTATCTGTCTTGTGGTTGTAAATAAGTTGTAACTCTGATATATTAAAGTGTAATTTGACAAATACAGTTTTCTTTGTATAACTGATATTATTATTTGATATTGTATTTTGATCCGCTGCGAATGTGAGAATCTGTCTTGTTCTGTTCTCTTCTTCTATCTCTTTTCTTTTTCTTCTAACTATCTGGAAATTTCGGGAAAGAAATATCCGGGTCGTTACAATAAGATTTTGAAATTTAATATTTGTGAGAAATTAAAATTTATGAGAAAATTAATTAGGATATGATTTAATAATGTTGTTTGAATGTTATTGACAACTATTTTAAGTAATTTCAATCAATCGAAATTATTGTAAAGTTAATTTGGTTATGATTGTAAATAAGGAAATAAATTAAATGTTGGATTTAATGTAGAAATTATATGTAATTAATTGAAATTGGTTAATATAGAATGAATCAATATTTGGTAAGTAAATTATCAACCCTTGTTCGTAGACAATAGGTTAATAGAGGTGAATTATTAATGTATAACAATTGATTTATTATCATCTTGATATCTAATCCGTTTGAAATTAATTGTAAATCAATTGAAATTAACGTAATTAAATATTGCAGTTAATATAGTAAAGGACAGTAATTGTAGAATCTGAATGTAATAAAATGTAAATTAGTGTCAAATGAAATCATATGGTATTGTATGATTGAATAATAAGAGAGTAAATCAAAATAAAAGAAATGATTCAAATTAAAAGATAATTAACTGGGATTTCATTACAGTTGTAATTGAACGTTGAAATTAATGTAATATTCAAATCTTGGATTTAGTATGGAAAATTTGTATTTTAAAAGATTTTAAATTTCTATGTAATCAAGAATGATAAAATTGTTAGCTTTTAAATTTGAATTTAAAGGTGATTAAATCAATTTAATAATAGTATATTTAATTAACATGAAAATTAGCCATTTTGGCCAATGTCTTAGATTTCGACAAAAATAGTTTCATCGGATCCATAACAGTGAATTACTGTAGGATTTCAAGTTTCGTAGCGATTGGACTTACCGTTAGATCGTGCGGGTTTGAAACGCGTAGAAATCGATTAATAAAATTTAAAAGAATATAATTTGATTTTGAAAGCTAACTTCTATATACAATGAAATTTGGATTTGAACTTTGTTCCATTGAGTTTAAAAATATCGAAAACCTATATTTCGATATATTGGACGACATATTTTCGTTTCGGGAACGGAACGGGTTTTTCGGGTTCGCGTAATCGTTTTGACCAATTCGATCTGTACCATCCATTCTTGTCCATTCATTTTATCTATCTCTGCCAATATATAAGCTGTTATAAACCCTAGCAGTCTTTTCATTTTCTATTGTCTGTACATACATTTCTTCCTCATCTCCTCTTTCCAATGGCAGAGAACTGAAACCTCAATTTCGGTTTCAAAATCAATTTCAAAATTCAAACTCCTCCAACTATGTCATATAATATATCGTTGGAAAGCTCTCGATGAGCGATATCTACTTCTTCTGTTCATTTTTGCAATTGAGTCTCAGTTTGGCCAGAATTTGGTGATCTTTCTCAGTCGTCCGTTGCTAGGGTTTTGGATTCAACGGCGGATCGTCGACCAATCGACGATCAGGGAGTTGCGTTTGGAAGAGGAGGTAGAGCATGTCTCAGATCTGGTCTTCGTTCATGCTATGGGTGTCAGAATTCGCCACAATTAGGCTCAAAAAGTGGCGGCGGTGGACTGGAAAGGGAGGCGTCATGGTGGTCGAGGAGGCACTGGATGGGGCGATGTGAGGAGGCGGTGACGCTAGTGGTGTCTGATGGTGGCGGCAACAATCATGGCAGGGGCGAAAATTGAGGGAAGTCCGACGGCTGTTAGGGTGAGTTGTTCGATCGGGTTCCTATAGCGAGGTTAGGGCTATTGAGGTGACGTGTCAGTTGCATTCTTAACCTTTGTTTTATTATTTAATTTAAATTTAAATTTCATATTTTCTAACGTTCATAACTTGTTCATACGAACTCGGATTTGGACGCAGTTTCTTCTATTATGATCGTATCGAAATTTCAAACGATATGGAACTAGTTTGGCTGCATTCTAAGACTGTTCAAATTTGGGCCTTCGTTTGGATTTTAAATCGTCGATAAATCAAAGATGAGTGTTTTATCCCACTCACAAATACTAAACCATCTTACGTTAGTTAAATTAAATTTATAATGTGATTATAAATTTATTGATTTCTGTTTGGTATTTTAAATTGTAATTTAAATTTAATTTGAATTTATAATGAATTTAATTGCCATTTAAATTAATATTGAATTTAAATTGTTAATTAAATACTTGATAATGATAACCAGTTAATTGTTGTGATTTATTTGCTGATTTGGATGTTGATTGTGATGGATGTTTATGTGTTGACATTTTGGATGATTGGATGTTTATATCTCTGTTATCACTATGGGTTGAAATGATACATACCTAAACGATCTTATAGATTAGGGAAAATCGTTATGGGTTGAAATGATAAACCCGAGCGATTTTATTGATTTAGAAATTATTGATTCGGGATAAGGGTTAAAATGATATATACCCGGAAATTTAACTATTTGGGGTTGAAATGATACATACTCTATTACTTGACCATAGGGTAGAAACTATATAAGGACACCGTTGGTCGGTTTTAAATTATTTTTCTAAATAAAAAGTATCTTTGATTTTTAAATTTGATTTTAAATTTAATTTAATGATTTTATTTAAAAATTTATATTTGAAAAATAATTTATTTTATATGTTTTAAACTTCAAATTATAAGTTAATACATGGTTTAAATGTAAATTTAAGATTTTAACTTATAATTTTGTTTAGTTTTAAATATATAATTTAAATAGTTTAAATTTTAATTTAATAATATATCTAATATAGTTTTAAAAGATTTATTTAAGAACTTAATTTAATAAATATAATTTTAATTTAATATAATAAATATAGATTTTATAATAACTTTAATAAATAAAAATATAAGACGTTTTGTAAGGAATTTATAAAAGTTTTGTAAGAGATTTTATAATGGATTTTATAATAGGATTCTTATAAAAGAATTTTATAATGGTTTATAAAGCTTTAAAAAGATTTTATAAAGGGTTTATAAAAGGAACTTGTTTAAAAGGGGAAGAGTTGTACACTGTTTTGGAATTTATAAATAGACTTACAAATGGTTTTGAAACGTATAAATAGTATATAAATGTTTTAGAAGAGATTTATAAATGTTTTTCGAAATTAATTGAAAGAAATCTTCCTCGGTATTTATGAAAATATTTGTACTTTGGAACAAGTATATAGATATCTTGATATGAAGGTATAAACTGTATTCTGGATTTATTAATATAAATGTGTTATAAAATGACCACAGTGTGAAAAATGTAAGCGTTTGGTTGTTAAAGAGATCGGGGTCGAATATTGTCATACTCTCTGCCAATTCCGAAACCACTTTAACAACTGCGCACGTGGTGGAGAATCCAGAACAAAGTATGATGGTTTGGCGAATGCTACTGTATAAGGTATAAACGCAGCCCTGACCCCCCCTGGGTCAGCTTGATATGACTAAAACAGGAGCTATCCTGGGCCAAGTGAGGTCGCTCCTTTGATCGGACACATTTCTTTGATACCATGTCTGTTACTTTATGATTGATTTGGTGGCCACCCTCGATTTTGATTATGGGAGTTTGTTCCGAGGTAGGCGGTAGTAGCTGCTATGCGATACCACCGGTCCGGACGTGCAAAACGGTAGAATCCTACCCTGGGCATTGCCTTGCATGCCTTGTCATATGCCTTATCGAGCCCACTACGATTTTGGTTTGTGTCGTACCTATGGAGTGCTCCCTTATAGCCCACCGGTTTTATGAAGTTTATAGTACTGTATAGACTACGACATTTTTAAAATGTGTTAAGGGGGATTTGGGTAATGCCTTAACGCTATTTTAATACTTTACTTTATTGATAGACACTGCATATATAGCATATATTACTACATATAAATAGTTTAACAGATCCTTAGGAGATGGAAATCCCGAACATCTCTTAAGTTATTGCACACACGTTATACACTGGATAGGAGATGTAAAATCTCGTAAACATCTCTGAAGCCATTACACTCATATTTATTTATTTTGATTTAACTTACATACGATCTTTTAGTTTTGACTCGAGTGTTTTGTCTTTTCATTACGCTCGGATTAGCCTGAGCTTTTCATTGTTGAAGGCATTATTTCTGGAGGACGAAGACGGAGTATAGTATTATATTATTATTATTATTCCTCTATATCATGTTGTTCCTCTGCATTATTTATTTATTCATGTTGTATGTATAACTCTGATTGTATTATAAAAGTGTAATCAAGTGTTATTTATAAAACAGCTTCATGAACTGTTATTTGATTATTATATTTTGCCGTTCCGCTGTGAGATTCTATGTTTTGTTTTTCCTTCTTTTTTCTTATTTTCTTATTTACCCATTAAAAATCCACCCTTTTGAATGGTTTGAGTTGACATGTGTGAATTATTGTCGATTTTAAACCGTCCAAAAAGGTGGGTCGTTATAGTTGGTATCAAAGCTTTGGTTTAGCGATAACCTTAGCTTTTTGGGTTTTGACTCATTAGAGATAGGGTAGTAATACCCTAGAATGAGTTTGTCTGAGTGTATATATATGAGAGAGCGTACTTGTTAGTGTTATAAAATGTTTTTGTTTGTGTTAATTTGTTATGTTTAATATTTATAAATTCTGGTCGGTACATAAGATGTTATGGCATCGATAGGGATTTCTAAACACTTAATAGTGCAGACTGACACAATATTGTTTTGAAATATTGGTAAAAGAAATAATTTTACCTAGTATTATATATGGTATATAAAAGAATAATTTATATAAAAGGACTATAGTGGTATGTGATATGTTTGTTTGTTAGGAAGTGAAGTGAAGTTTTATTGGCTGAAAAATATGACTTATAAATAAAGTGAATATAAATTGGAAATTTGAGAATTTTAGTTCCGTGGTTTTGAAATTGGTTTTCAAAGATTTTGAAATATAATATTAGTATTATTTGAAAGAATTTTCGGATATAAATATTTTCATTGTGATTTGAAGAAATGTTTTAAAAAGGATTTTTAAAGGGAATAAGTTCTGTACTCCCCTCTTCTATCGCTGGAAAATAATTTCGGTGATGACCGCGACATCATCGACATTCATTTTCGAGTTTCAAAGTGGGAAGACAACTGTAGTAGCTTTGTTACACATTTCTTTTAATAAACGAATTTTTAATTTAAATTTCCAAGTATGTTTTGCTATACAAAAGATATAAGTATATATTATTTTAAGATAATGTAACAACCCTGTATTTTGTAATTTTTTTTTAAATTGAATTTCTTGATGTAAAAACTTTATTTTATTTAATTTTTGTTACTTTAAATATAAATTTTGATTTATATGTGAATTATAATTCCAAACATGAATAAATAGAATATTTTCCAGAAATGTGAATTTTGTCAATGTGGTCAAACTTTGACTTTTAATTTTTTAAAAATTTTAAATTTTGAACTTTGAAATTTATCTTTATTTTATGAAAGTAAATAAATTTTTAAGAATACTGCTTTTCGTTTCGTTGGAATCTGATTAATATTGTGAAAGTTATGCTTTTAAAACTATTGGATGTAAACTATTTTATTTAACAAAATTGTTTATTTTAATTTATATAAATAATATTTTTGTTTGTCATGTCATGTTCTAATTTATGTTTACATGTGTAACATGACATGTTATGTACATATATTTTATTTTATTTAACTTGTACATGACATGTAGCCTTGGAATATCAAGAGTCTTTTGGTTAGTTGTATTTTGTTTGCAATTTTTAAAGTTAGTTTCAATATAATAAGCTATTTTTTTTATTTATTTTCCTATTTTCCTAAACCAAATTATTTATTTTCTTTTTCACTTTATTTTAGTATGTTTTATTTTATTTACTGAGTTTTAGTTGTTTATTTTGTATAAATATAAAGTGGAAATTTGAAGAGACAAAAAGTTTCAAAACAATGACTTTTTGCTTTCTAGACTCTTCAATTTTTGACCGTTCTTTCCATAACTTTTGGCCGTGAGATTTTATTCTCATTTACGTGAAATACATCTCATTTCTATCAGCTACTCACGTCAAACATTTCTGAGAAAAAAATTTGGTAATGGCTTTCTCTTTTTCTTCCACTTTTTCTACTTTTTTTGCATGGAATTTTGCCTAGATTTTGCTTGATCTTCACCTATGATTCTCGGCCTAACCCCTTCACCATCACCGACCACCACCACTTCTTCCCCACCTAATCCATGGCCACACCATCCCCCTCCTCTGACCTGAAGGTGCCATGGCCTCCCCTTGATCAAAACTTCACAAAAATAATGAAAAACACCTTGAAACCTTGCCTAGCCGACCTTATGATCACCTCCCCTTCATTGTTTGCCACGGCCACCTCCTTAGACTCCACCACCACCACTTGTACACCACCTGAACATCCCCCTCTCCTCTGATCAGACCTGTAGCAGCCCAGGCCGAGCCCAAATGTGCCAAGGCCGAGCCCAAAAGTTGAACCAAAACCCTCTTTGACCTTCCACACTTTGTAACTTCCAAACCCTTCCTATTCTTGACCAAGCCATGTGTTTTCAGTCCATAACCTGACCTTTTCCACCTGAAATCATGTCATAGCTGAACCAATAAAGCCTTAAGGCCGAGCATATGTTAAGTCAAGAGCAAGCAAAACTTGTTTGAAACTTGGTAATGTCTTTGTTTATTCTATTTTCCATTTTTGTTTCAATAATTTTGGTATTGTATTTATATTTATGTATGGTCTTGTTTTATTGTTATATACAAGATATACATCTTGGCTCTCTTCCCACTTGAATCAAATCATGTTATCTTGCTTTCCAGATTCTCTTTTGTGTGTGTTGTTTGCGAACTCCAGCTTTAAAGAGGTGAGTAATTCACACATGACATATATGCCTATATAATTGTGAAGTGACACCAAGTGAATGTGTAGAAACTTTTATATTATGTTATACCTGCCTGTGATATCATTTATATGATGTTAAACCCTGTTATTAACTTGTCACATCATTTGTTATATTCTATTCTATTATATTGTTTATTTATTTCTGTTTCTCACACTACAAGTTCCCTGTAGAATAGAATCACTATGGGTTGAAATGATACATACCCGAACGGACTTTAGAATAGGGAAAAATCATTACGGGCTGAAATGATAGGCCTGGTGGATTTTTATTTATTTTATTTGACTTGGGATTGCAGGTTTGAAATGATAGAACCCGGATTTTTGCTTTGTAAATTACGGATTGAAATGATATATTATCCGTATCATTTGACTTAGGTTAGAAAATGTTATACATATACGTGGTTATTTTATATATTTTCTGGGAAATTTTAGGTATTTTAAATGTAAAAATATGATAATTTGATTTAAATTGAATATAAATTGATTTAATAAAGGGTTAGTGATTTTTCTATAAGATAAAAGTGTTAAATAAATAAATGCTAAAAATGGAAATTTGGAATTTAACTTGACTTGGAATTGTGAGATTTGGTTTTATAAATGGAAGTTTAAGTAAAAGAAAATAAAATGGAAATTAAGTTTTATTTGTGAAATGATAAATTAAATTAAAGTGTTAAGTGAATGTAAAGAATAGGAAAATTGTACACTTGAATTTAATAAGTGAAGTAAGAAAATTTTGATATTTTTTTGTGGAATTTACTTTATAAAAATCATAAGTTAAAGGGTATTTAAATGACCATTTTAAAGTGGAAAAATATGATTTTTATACAATTAAAATGGTTTAAATTGAAGTTTATTTGTAGTTGGAATTCTATTTAAAATCTAGAAATTCATTTAGTAGCACTTCAGAAATGCTATCGTTTTTGGAAATGAACTGAAATCTGAACTTAGTAGAATCTGCAGCACTTTGTAAGTGCTGTAGTTGCAGAAGTGAACTAAAAGGCTAAAAATTAACTAAGGGCTATGACAACACCTTGTAAGTGCTGTCTTTGCTGAATTGAACTAATTTCCCAAATTGAACCCTGAACTACTACAGCAGTTTTGAAATGTTGTCTTTTCTGAATTTAACTTGTTTTCAAATGAAACTGAACTACTACAGCAGTTTATAAATGCTGTCTTAGCTGAATTGAATTGGTTTCAAATATAACTTACTGCAGCACTTTCTAAATGTTGTGAAAGCTGGAATTTTAATGTTTTAATGTATTTAAGTGAATAAATGAACTCAGAAAAGGCTAAATTCTTGGGAATTGAATATTTGATTTAAAGGTATAACGGCTTTACTTTTAAATGGTTTAAATGAAGTATTTTAATTAGGAATTATAAACCATTTTGAAATGTTAACCACGGGAACACTTCTTTGTATGCTATTTTATTTCCTTGTGATTTATTTAGATGTGCACTTTAATTTGAGAGTGTGGCTAGAGGTGAGCGATTACTACAGCTCTGCGCTACCCTAGTCACATTAACACTATTATTTGCATTGTTTACTTTAATATGGACATTTCTCGGATAGCGTTTATCTTTGTTTAATTGTTTAACGGATCCTTACAGGATGGGCGATCCCAAGCATCCTTTGAGTTATTGTGCATTGCTTTTACAGTTCACTTGAGTTGGTTTACATTATATAAGTATGTATGTCCTGACTTGAGTGTTTGTGTTTTACTTTACGCTCGAGTCAACCTGAGAATCACAGCTTTGGATTCACCTTTTGGAGCTAGAGATCTGTTGGAGCTTATTTGTCTATCGGATTATCGACTTCTATTCCAGTTATTTCCTATTCAGTATTGTCTCTGTATTATTGCTTATGTATCCTGACTTCTATTATACTTATTTTGATTATGATATTTTGTATATGTTTTGAGAGTTGTATATAGTAGCTTCATGAACTACTATGGTATTTTATTTCCGCTGCGAGTTATTCTGATATTCAGTGTCTGTGATTCTGTATTTGATTTTATTTGCTCCAAATTTTCTTGACAATCCACTGTTTTGAAGTATTCAAGTTCGACATGTGTGGATTTACTGTCGATTTGAATGGTCCAAAATAGTGGGATGTTACATTTGGTATCAGAGCCAGGTTTTAGGCAAACCTTAGCCCGCGGAGCAAAAACTCATTAGAGATAGGGTAGAAATACCCTAGAATGAGTGAAATCAATCTCAGAATCATTTCTTTGTGAGAGAATGTATTCTCAAAGTATAAAATGATTTTCAAATGATTTTAAAGAATTTCAAAGATTATTTTGATATAAAATTTTCTTGCTTTGAAAGTAAAATTTTCCTAAAACTTCATTTCTTTCATATCCACCTTGTTTGTAATCTCTTCGATTAGGATTCGCCGGAATTTTGAACTTCTATCTTGTTTGATCCGGATTCTTTGTTGATAGGAAGCTATTTGGGTATGGAAAAATCGGAAGAGCAGAAAGCAGCTCGTAGAGCATGAAGAGCCCTGGCCCGTAAGGAACGGGAGGAAGTGATCGAGAAGTGGGAAAAGCTGTGGAAGGAAAGGGCAGGACCTGGTCCTTATGACCATGTCATGTGTTATCGGTGTCATATGAAGGGACACTATGCTGCCATGTGTAGGAAGAGTGATAGGGAGAAATGGAGGGGAGGCAAGCGTCTTCGGTCCAAGATTTTCTGTTTCAAATGCCAGGCGAGGGGACAGTTTCCAAGTCGCTGCCAGAAGGTGAAGAAATTGAAATTTGCACCCACTGCATCAATCGGCCTATCAACCATTTGCTACCACTGTAAGAGGGCTGGGCATATAGCCAGAGATTGTCCTGTGAGACAAAGTGGGAAGAAAGTTGTGTACCCACAGTTTGTTAAAGAAGATGGGAGCGTAGTACACTTATGCCAGAAGTGTAGAAGTTGGGGCACATTGAGGGGGAGTGTTCTGGATCTGTTGAAGTACCACCCGGAAGAATTAATACTGATTCTTTGTTTATGTAGGAGTGGTAATCTGTGGATCTGTTTGTTATCAGTAGTTTGTTAGGTTGCTTTATGTGAACTCTGTGTATCTTTTGCTTAGCTGAAGTTGGCAAATTAGAGATATTTATGCTTCTGTTTTTCGTATGATATGAATTTGAGTCTTTTCCAAATTTTGAATGGGAATTCTTTTGTATTAATATAGGTTATATATCTCTAATCTGGGTTTGGATTTTTCAATTTGGATTCCTTTGAATTTTGGAATGCTCCCACTTGTTCTGAAATCTATTCTTGTCTTCCCTATTTATATTCCTTTGATTTTGGAGCATTCCGTAACTCCACTTTGAATGACCTTTATAGGATGGCGATTCCGCCAATCTTTGAATGATTTGTAAAAGGGTGAAACTCCCTTATAATTGGCATTGATTCACCAGAGATTTTTGTATCCTCGGTTTATGATGTTTTTTATCTTCTGCTATATTTAGATGCTATCTCTGGCGATCGAATGTCGATTTGCCTTAGATTTCCGCATTGATTATATTCCTGAAATCACGGTTGACCCGGTTAAGGTCGCCCGCGATTTATATGAGTTTATCCATCTTCTATTTGGTAATTTAATTTATCTCATCTTCGTTCGAGCTTATCTTTGAATCAGAATTCTACTTAATTAGAGTTCCTCTAAATTTGAATCTCTGTTTTGTTTTGAAATCCATCCTTGAATCATTCCTTGGAAAATTTGTGGTTGATTGTCTTTTGAAAACTGTGTATTCATCGAAGTTGTTGTTTTGATAAGGATGACCATATTTTATATAAAAGTAAAATGTTTTCAATAAGGACTATATACCTTTTTAAAATGAGAATTTGAAGTTTCGAAAGGATTTGAAATTGTGAAAAATATATAAGGAATGGTTTCATATAAAATAATTTATAACTGAAGGTTTTGAATCTGAATTTGAGTGATTGAACTCCGGCATTTTGGAACTGGTTTTAAGATTTTGAAATAATAAATAATATGATTTGAAAGTATTTTCCGAATATGAAATGTTTCAAATGATTTTAATGAGTTCCAAATAATTTCGAAGAAATTTCAAAAGAAGTTTTCGAGAAAATAGAAGTCCAAAACCCACTTACGTCATTGGAAAATAATTTCGATGATGAATGCATGCATCATCGACATTGATTTTCGAGTTTCAGAGTGGGGGAGAGGCCACTTCGGTAATTTTGTTATGCGGGTGACTTGTGAAACTAATTCTGATTTCAAATTCCGAAGTGTGATGTGATATTCGAAAGATATATGTATATATATTTGAACAATTTGAAATGAGCCGGTGTTCAGTCCTTGAGTTTTGGATTTGATTTGATATAACCCTATTTTTTGAAATTGATTTACTGATTTGTTGATGATTTCCAACTCCTGGATTGGAAATATGATTTCTTCGACTATTTTGAAGGTTCGAGCACTTCCAAATCAAGGTTAACTTTTCAAAGCTAAGTAATTTTGAAAAGTATAAAGTATATAAGTTTGGTATGTATGTTTAAAGTATGTAGTAATATGATTTAAATAAGTTGAAACTGTTTTGTTAAGTAAATGAATAAGGCTATTTTGAATTTTCTCTAATATGATTTTAGATTTGAAATGTTTTGAAAAAAAATTGGTCTTCAAAATATTTTGAATAAAATTTAGTTTAAATGTTTTAACTTAGTAACATCTTTATAAAACTATATGTTTAACAAGTTGGAATAGATACATAAGTTGTATGTATGCTGTTTTATTCGCATAATTAATTTGATTCAGGTTTGAGTACACAAGTTCGAGGTGAATTACACCATTTCGTGTTAGGATTTTTCATCTGATTCTTGATGGCGAATATTTAATATGGATTTTGGGCTTGATTCTAGATTTCTCTATCATAGTATATGGCTATGCAAGGAGACTGATGGCTTCTAGTCGAGAAACCATATCGAAGTTCGCATTAGGGAAGTCGAATGGACAATACTAGTTCGAAAGCGAACTTGTTTGATCGAGCGAGCGATCAAATGTAATGTTGCGAAATGATGACATATGTACATCTTATATTCTAATATCATTGATACACTTGACGCTGAAATTGGAAGTTGTTGGGTTGGATATCTTTGTAGTTTAATTGGAAATTTTTCTTTTATGCAAAACCACTATCAATTTATAATCATTTTTTTAAAACTATTTTCTTTTATTTTTCTTAAACAAACTATTTTATTCTATTTTAATTACAAAACTATTTTACAAAACTATTTTATATACAAAACTATTTTACAAAACTGTTTTATATACAAACTATTTTACAAACTATTTTATTTACAAAAACTATTTTACAAACTATTTTGTATACAAAACTATTCTAAATTTAAAAAAACTTTTGGTAAGCAAAGATGTTCAATCCCATATGGCTCTTCATGCAGCGAAATTTATTTTTAAAATTTTGATTTTGATATAAGATGGACCTTATGTAAATATAAGATGATTTTGAAAACCATTGATTTTGGAAATGAATTGGTTGACTTAAATTTTGTTGATTTAGAAATTTGGATTATTTTCTAAACTTATGATTTTGGAAACTTTGAAACTGAAGATATTTGATTTGGAAGAATGATTTGGTGAAATCGTATATGATTTTGAAAACTGTACAGATATTGAAACAAATTGAAATTTGAGAACCTTATGTTACTAAATACTTGATTTGGGAGTTATCGAACTTATAAAAAAAATTTGGTTTGTATAAGTATGATGTTGACTCGAAAACTATTGATTGAAAAGGGTACTCAATTTGAAAAGTGAAATCTTATATAATTGAAGTCTATATAAGTGTGATTTAATATACTATTGATTTTGGAAAGTATTTGATTTGAAAATGAAATCTTATATATAATGGACTTTATATAAGTATGATATTTGAAAGTGATTTGAAAAGGGTACTATATGATACATATTTTCGAAGTAAAGATATGGAAAGTGCCTTCTGCTTGATATCCGCTTTGTGGCCACATTGTGGATTCATTCTATCGATATTTTTCTCTGATTTTTGGTTTTCCGGATATGATACTCGAGTTTCCATCGAATTCCATGGCAATCTCCATGGTCTTACGAGCGCGGATGCATAGCTTAATTCGCAGGGGCTACGAGAGCCTAGGGTACGGATATTTTCTGGGAGATCCAGGCGTAACCATTGTGTATCTGCGATCTATTGGTTCGCTTGGTAGCGTAATCAGTAGGGGCTGCGAGAGCCTAGGGTATGGATGTTTTCTGGGGGATCCAGGCGTAACCATTGTGTATCTGCAGTACTACCAGTCTTCATGGCGTAATCGCAGGGCTGGGGGGGCCTACGGGTACGGATGTTTCCTGGGGGATCCAGGTGTAACCATTGTGTATCCGCGATCCATGATCGACATGTTTGGTTTTTTTTGTTTGGATTGTACTTTCCATATTTGTTTTTAAAATGTTTTCCAGTATTTTCACTGGGTGTTGAAACAAGTCTGCTAAGTACCTGGAGATTTCTAGCTTTGCGCCTGATCAACGCACTGCCAGAGTCTGCAGTTTGCGCCTGATCAACGCACTGCCAGAGTCTGCAGGAACGAGGATAAACTTGTTAAGACATCGAGTTATAAAAGTATTTTGATAAAGTGTTATATAAAGAATATTTTGACCAGTTATTTCCTTTCTAAAAGACTTTAAAGTGTTTTAAATATTGTTTACCCTTTTACTGACAATTTGAATTTAAAAGACTTTTATGGATATAATAAAATGGATTTAACCAAGTTACTAAATATTAAAGAATTCTGATTGAATTTATATGGTTTTAAATTAATGGCTCATCCTTGTCTTTCGACCTATTTTCCCTCCTAGCTATCCCGATTCACCATTTTTCCTACTTGCTATTCCTATTTCTCTTATTTTTCTTGCTGGCTATTCCTATTCTCCTATCTTCTTTCTTTTCGGGGACGAAAAGTTTTGAGTGGAGGAGAGTGTAACAACCCTGTATTTTGTAATTATTATTTTTTAATTGAATTTCCGGATTTAAAAACTTTATTTCATTTAATTTTTGTTACTTTAAATATAAATTTTGATTTATATGTGAATTATAATTCCAAACATGAATGAATAAAATATTTTCCAGAAATGTGAATTTTGTCAATGTGGTCAAACTTTGACTTTTAATTTTTTTTAAAGTTCAAATTTTGAACTTTGAAATTTATTTTTATTTTATGAAAGTAAATAAAATTTTAAGAATACTGCTTTTCGTTTTGTTGGAATCTGATTAATATTGTGACGACCGCCCATGACCCCTGCACCGAATCTAGAGATAGTGCGATGTAAAGTGTGCCAGGCGACCATGGACGATTGTCAGGGTAAAATAAAACAACAGAATCTATCGTATTACTCACAGCGCATGGACAAAATACAATAGAACATATGTATAGTGAAGCTTTACAGAACAAAATGACATCATATAAAACTCCATAATAGTTGAATACAAGCATCCAAATAGTCAATACATCAAGCCTCACTACATATCTCTCAGAGAATACAAAACAGCGGAATATCCAGTACATATAATAAGAAGATAATATGCAACCCTCCGGCTCGTCTTCGATATCAGCATCGTGAGAAGAGAACAGCACCTGTCACCTGCTACCTAGTCTGCCCGTCCCAAAATGGACGAACAGCCCAAGGCAATAAGAATTAAAACATAAAGCCTTGAGTCAGACAACAGTCTTAGTGAGCAGTAAATTAACTAACAACATACCAAAAGAGCATAAAGGAAAAGGAATAGGAATACAACCCTCCCACTCCAACCTCATTCTACAGTGATAGCCCCCAGACACACACTAAGCAGAAGCAAACATAGCAGAGCATACAATTTAAAGTAAAGCTACTATCACTCGAGTCAAGAACGATGTTTTCCAAGTACCAAGGCCTAAATCAGATAAGCACCCAGAAAATACCGCTCTTGAGTCCGAATGACGATACAACCAAACATCCATGACTCTGGCTATCACTGTTATCATTGCTTCGATATCACCGTTAATTGAATGACCGGCACATTCTTTCAGCCGTCCGTCAAGGGCTAATGAAAACCCCGGTTCTAGACATAACTCCCGCACGTCGTCGCAACCCGTGCCTAGGACTATCGAATCTGCCCAGAGTACTCGACCATCAACAGTTAGTCGTTGGGACTATCGAATCTGCCCAAACGTACTCTTGCTTAGAGCATGCTAGAACCTTCAACAACGATGCTATCCAAGCCTCCTAGTCATCCTCCTCGACGACTATTCTCATAACCATTCATTATCCTCAACTCGAATCATATCACCGAGTTATCAACATGCTTGGAATGATCCCGTCTGGATTAGACCAAGTCTTCATCACATGATTGCCTCGCTTCATCACATCCTCGCAAAGCCTCATCTCAACATTACATCATCAAATCTATGCATAAGAGCTACATCATCCCGCTACATATGCCACGAGCAGCTTTCCCAATTCAAGAGCCTTTCCCTTAGCTTTTGAATCATCTTCGATCTAAATATAATCATCAATCATCTAGTTCATAACAATCAATCAAATCAAACATCAATCCAAGCAATCAAGCATTCAAATATGATCTAAGTAGACAATTATAACAATAATGGCATTTTCGTAATTAAAGAGTTGAAAGTCCAATAAGCATGAAAACATGAATTATATCTCTACAAACTTGATGAATGATCTTGCATAGGTTAACATATGATAAAATGGATGTAACATCATCATGAACAATGGATCTATATGGATCTACACTTTGGATGAAGAAAATGCATGGAAATCACTATTTTAACACCAAATCGAGCCCACAATCTGATATACTCCTTTGGATCCGTGTGAGAGATAATCACCACTCACCAAATCACCTAAACAAACCCAAATCAACACGCTTCAGATCTGGACAGCGAAGGATCAAGCTTGATCTATCACGAATCCGCTTCAAACGAAGAAATCTCTCTTGAAAAGATGAAGATCTTCAATCTAAGCTCTTGAATCTTCAATCTTGATCTTCGATTTGGATGGATGGAAGCACTAGATTAGAGTGGAGAAAAGAAGTGAAGAAGTGTAGAAGTCGAGCTCTCAAAATGGCAGCACTTCGTCGCTTCACAATCCGGATCCCAAAAAGTGAGAACAACCCCTCCTATTTATAGCTGAAATTCCTTAAGTCGAAATCTGGCTATCTCCCTAAGTCGCTTCCGACTTACGACCTAAGCCTCTCCGACCTAACCCTTCTGCGCATCCAAACACTTAACTGCCTTGCCGACCTACGACATAACGAGGTTACGACTTAATACCTTAGACTCCTACGCGACCTAACGCTTACGCAAACCCGCGACCGAACAACTTACTAAGCTACGACCTAAGACTTACAAAACTCTGCGACCTAACAACTTAGCACCCACGCGACCTAATGGTGTTACGACCTACCAATCAACTCTTAGGTCGCTCACTGCTGCCCTAACTTCCTTAAGTCGTTGCCGACCTAACTATATACTAGGTCGCAAACTCGCTAACCACTAGGTCGTAAGTTCCTTAGCTCGCACTTCCCTTAGGTCGCAAACATTCTATAGGTTGACCCAAACCAACTCGCGACCTAAACCACTACGCAATCTAACTGCTGGTCCTCCTTAGGTCGTTACCGACCTATTCCTTAAACATCTACGCGACCTAACATAAGTCACGAACAAACTGGGATACGACCTATCTACTAAGTCGTCTAGCCGACCTAACTATCCAATACCACACTTAGGTCGCTCACAACAGTTTCCTTAGGTCGTCTAAACCTCCTAAGTCGGTCACGACTCATCACTTAGGTCGGTCACTGCCTTAAGTCGGTCAACCACACTTCCTTAACTTGGTTAATTACTTAAGTCGGCAACTCGACCCAGACTTATCTCTTAACTCGTCCAAACCGACTTAGGACTTAGAAAAATCCTGAACGTCTTAACAACAATGCAACCAATTGATAATTATTTTACGATGTTTCGATCCGTAAAATACGGGTCGTTACAAATATTGTGAAAGTTATGCTTTTAATGATGGTAGTGTTGTTTTGTTTGCATAGTTTGAGTTGATTTGCTTTTGTTACTAATTGAAACAACTAAATATTTCCCATTTACAAAATTCTCACTATTTTGGATTATATAAGTGAGATACAGGTTTATGGAAGCAATAGCTACTGCTTTTGGTTTCACAAATAAAGTTTGTTGCCCGACAAATAGGTACATTTTTATATTACGGTTTTACAGCGATATTTTATTGTTTTTCCCATGGTTTGGGATGTTTTATTATTAAAATATGAATTATATATATACATACATATATATATATATATTGTAATTATTGATATTATTATTTTTGCAGACCTAACCGTGCAAAGGAGACTCTGCCGAAATTTTCAATAAATTTAGGACATAGAAATTTTTTGTGAAAGTGAAAATATTTTCAAACTGTTATTAAACTTGAATATGAAGATTTAATTGTTTATAAATTAATATATTTTATTTTAAATACTTAATTATGTAAGTTTAAAGTATTTATAAATTGAATATTTTGAATAAAATTATATTAAGTTTCTTAATTCCTTCTTGTTCCTTTTCGAGGACGAAAAGTTTTGAGTGGGGAGAGTGTAACGAACCGTATTTTTCGATAATAAAAAATATTAAATTAAATAAGATTTTGAAATTTAATATTTGTGAGAAATTAAAATTTATGAGAAAAATAATTAGGATTATTTAATAATGTTGTTTGATAGTTATTGACAACTATTTTAAGTAATTTCAATTAATTGAAATTATTGTAAAGTTAATTTGGTTATAATTGTAAATAAGAAATAAATTAAATATTGGATTTAATGTTGAAATTATATGTAATTAATTGAAATATAGAATGAATCAATATTTGGTAAGTAAATTATCAACCCTTCTTCGTAGACAATAGGTTAATAAAGGTGAATTATTAATGTATAACAATTGATTTATTATCATCTTGATATCTAACCCGTTTGAAATTAATTGTAAATCAATTTAAATTAATGTAATTAAATATTGCAGTTAATATAGTAAAGGACAGTAACTGTAGAATATGAATGTATTAAAATGTAAACTTGTGTTAAACGAATTCATATGGTATTGGATGATTGAATAATAAGAGAGTAAATCAAAATAAATGAAATTGATTAAAATTAAAAGATAATTAACTGGGATTTTATTACAGTTATAATTGAATGCTTAAATTAGTGTAATATTTAATACTTGGATTTAATATGGAAATTTGTATTTTAAAAGATTTTAAATTTCTATGTAATCAAGAATGATAAAATTGTTAACTTTTAAATTTGAATTAAAAAGTGATTAAATAAATTTAATAACAATATATTTAATTAACGTGAAAATTAGCCATTTTGGCCACTATCTTGGATTTCGACGAAACTAGTTTCATCGGATCCGTAATAGTGAATTACTGTAGGATTTCAAGTTTCGTAGCAATTGGACTTACCGTTTGATCGTGCGGGCTCGAAACGCGTAGAAATCGATTAATAGAATTTAAAAGAATATAATTTGATTTTGAAAGCTAACTTCTATATACAATGAAATTAAGGTTTGAAACTTGTTCCATTGAGTTTAAAAATATCAAAACCTATATTTCGATATATTGGACGACATATTTTCGTTTCGGGAACGGAATAGGCTTTTCAGGCTCGCGTAATCGTTTCGACTAATTTGATCTGTACCATCCATTCTTGTCCATTCATTTTATCTATCTCTACGTATATAGGCTATTATAAACCCTAGCAGCCTTTTTATTTTCTATTGTATGTACATACATTTCTTTCTCATCTCCTTTTTTCAATGGCAAACAACCGAAACCCTAATTTCGATTTCAAAATCAATTTCAAAATTCAAACTCCTCAAACTATGTCATATTATATATCGTTGGGAAGCTCTCGACGAGCATAATCTACTTCTGCTATTTGTTTTTGCAATTGAGTCTTAATTTGACTAGAATTTGGCGATCTTTCTCAGTCATCCGTTGCTAGGGTTTTGGATTCAACGGCGGATCGTCGACCAATCGACAATCGGGGAGTTGCGTCGGGAAGAGGAGGACGAGCAGGTCTCAAATCTGGTCTTCATTCATGCTATGGGTGTCATAATTCACCACGATTGGGATCAAAATGTGACAGCGGCGGACTGGAAAGGGAGGCGTCGTGGTGGTTGTGGAGGCACTAGATGGGGCGGCGTGAGGAGGCGGTGACGCTGGTGGTATCTGATGGTGGCAGAGACAATCATGGCAGCAGCGAAAATTAAGGGAAGACCGATGGCTGTTAGGGTAAGTTGTTTGATCGGGTTCCTGTAGCAAGGTTAGGGTTGTTGAGGTGACGTGTCAGTTGCATTCTTAACCTTTGTTTTATTATTTAATTTAAATTTAAATTTCATATCTTCTAACGTTCATAACTTGTTCATACGGACTCGGATTTGGACGCGGTATTTTCCATTTGGATCGTATCGAAATTTCGGGCGATATGGAACTGGTTTGGCTGCATTCTGAAATTATTCAAATTTGGGCCTTCGTTTGGATTTTAAATCATCGATAAATCAAAGGTGAGTGTTTTAACCCACTCACAAATACTAAACCATCTTACGTTAGTTAAATTAAATTTATAATGTGATTATAAATTTATTGATTGTTGTTTAGTATTTCAAATTGTAATTTAAATTTAATTTGAATTTATATTGAATTTAATTGCCATTTAAATTAATATTGAATTTAATTTGTTAATTAAATACTTGATAATGATAACTAGTTAATTGTTGTGATTTATTGGCTGATCTAGATGTTGATTGTGATGGATGTTTATGTGTTGATATTTTGGATGATTGGATGTTTATATCTCTGTTATCACTATGGGTTGAAATGATACATACCCGAACGATCTTATAGATTAAGGAAAATCGTTATGGGTTGAAATGATAAACCCGAGCGATTTTATTGATTTGGAAATTATTGACTCGGGATGCGGGTTGAAATGATATATACCCGGAAATTTAACTATTTGGGGTTGAAATGATACATACCCTATCACTTGACCATAGGGTAGAAACTATATAAGGACACCGTTGGTCGGTTTTAAATTATTTTTCTAAATATTAAAGTATGTTTGATTTATAAATTTGATTTTAAATTTAATTTAATGATTTGATTTAAAAATTTATATTTGAAAAATAATTTATTTTATATGTTTTAAGCTTCAAATTATAAGTTAATACATGGTTTTAAATGTAAATTTAAGATTTGAACTTATAATTTTGTTTAGTTTTAAATATATAATTTAAATAGTTTAAGTTTCAATTTAATAATATATTTAATATTGTTTTAAAAGATTTATTTAAAAATTTAATTTAATAAATATAGTTTTAATTTAATATAATAAATATAGATTTTATAATAACTTTAATAAATAAAAATATAAGTGGTTTTGTAAGGAATTTATAAAAGTTTTGTAAGAGACTTTATAATGGATTTTATAAAAGGATTCTTATAAAAGATTTTATAAAAGAATTTTATAACGGTTTATAAAGGTTTTAAAGGATTTTATAAAGGGTTTATAAAAGGAACTTGTTTAAAAAGGGAAGAGTTGCACACTGTTTTGTAATTTATAAATAGACTTATAAATGATTTTGAAACGTATAAATAGTTTATAAATGTTTTAAAAGAAATTTATAAATGTTTTTCGATATTGATTGAAAGAAATCTTCCTCGGTATTTTTGAAAATATTTATACTTTGGAATAAGTATATAGATATCTTGATATGAAGGTATAAACTATTTTCTGGATTTATTATTATAAATGTTTTATAAAATGACCACGGTATGAAAAATGTAAGTGTTTGGTTGTTAAAGAGACTGGGGTCGGATATTATCATACTCTCTGCCAATTCTGAAACCACTTTAACAACTACGCACGTGGAGGAGAATCTAGAATAAAGTATGATGGTTTGGTGAATGCTACTGTATGAGGTATGAACGTAGCCCTGACCCCCCGGGTAGCTTGATATGACTAAAACAAGAGCTATCTCGGGCCAAGTGAGGTCGCTCCTCCGATCGGGCACATTTCTTCGATTCCATGTCTGTTACTTTGTGATTGATTTGGTGGCCACCTTCGATTTTGATTATAGGAATGTGTTCCAAGGTGGGCGGTTGTAGTTGCTATGCGTTACCACCGGTCTAGGCATGCAAAACGGTAGAATCCTACCCTGGGCATTACCTCGCGTGCCTTATCGAGACCACTACGATTTTGGTTTGTATCGTACCTATGGAGTGCTCCGTGATAACCCACCGGTTTGGTGGAGTTTACAGTACTGTATAGAGTACGACATTTATAAAATGTGTTAAGGGGGATAGTGGTAACGCCTTAACGCTATTTTAATACTTTACTTTACTGATAGACACTACATATATAGTGTATATTACTACATATAAATAGTTTAATGGATCCTTAGGAGATGGAAATCCCGAACATATCTTAAATTATTGTATGCACGTTATACACGGATAGGAGATGTAAAATCTCGTAAACATCTCTAAAGCCGTTACACTCGTATTTATTTATGTTGATTTAACTTACATAAGATCTTTTAGTTCTGACTCGAGTGTTTTGTCTTTTCATTACACTTGGGTTAGCCTCTAGAGGACGAAGATGGAGTTTGGTATTATATTATTATTATTATTCAACTATATCATGTTGTTCCGCTGCATTATTTATTTATTCCTGCTGTATGTATAACTCTGATTGTATTGTAAAAATGTAATCAAATGTTATTTATAAAACAGCTTCATGAACTGTTTATTTGATTATTATATTTTGTCGTTCCGCTGTGAGATTCTGTGTTTTGTTTTTTCCTTCTTTTTCTTTTATTTTCTTATTTACCCTATTAATGATCCTCCCTTTTGAATGGTTTGAGTTGACATGTGTGGATTATTATCAATTTTAAACCGTCCAAAAAGGTGGGTCATTACAATCTTTTTATTCATCCTCGAATAAAGTAAAACTAAGATAAACCCACTTTTGTAGGAAACACGATTGCATTGAGCATATGCAATAAGCCGTTAAACCTTTTGGTGTCCCTAGTAGGATGAGTATTGTCTTCTGAGGGTTTTCAACGGATACTACCCATAAAATCCAAATTCAATATGTAAAATTTCTAATGAGAAAGATATGAATGCAAGTTTTGTTTAAAAAATGATGAATTTATTTTTAAATTGACCTGAGATAGTAATATACAAGTCTCGGTAATCAACAGGAAATTTTAATCTTTTACTAAGCTTAACTTCCGAAAAAAATTAAATTTTCATTACATTTGGACACTAGCTTTGCTAGTTGGTTCGGTTGATAACATAGTGCAACTATGAAATAAATTCTTTAATTGATTGTCGGAGTTTGCAAAGTAGTATCTTCATTTCTATTTGTATAACAAGTCACACAGTAAAGTCAAGATAATGTTTGGGTTTCAATTGCTTTCTCTCTCTATTTGTAAAAAAATTGTTAATATTAACATTATTATTATTTACGTACACCTAATCAGAGTACTGAGGCCAGATATGTAACGACCCTGAATTTCGAACGAATTAAATTGAAAATATTTAATTAATTTTAAATATTTGAACGATAATTTAATTTGAATTCCCGATATAACTTTGAAAATTTGCGATTAAACTTTAAAATTTAATCTGTTGAATGTTGGATAAAAATTTAAAATCTTCAATTTAAGTTGAAGAAAAATATTTCGAAAGCTTTTAAAAATTCGTATTGACAATACTGAAGATAATAGAAGCTTCAGAATCGAATTTGAAAATGGTTTGTTCAGTTTTGAAAATTATCGTTCGTATCGATATTTAAAAATAACCGTCCGAGACACAGTCTTGGAATTCGACGAAACCAGTTCCATTGGGTCCGTAATATTGAATTATTACCGGATTTCAAATTTCGTATTGATCGGAGTTGATATGTGACCATACGACGTATAAACGCGTTGAAATTAAATCAAATTCAATTTAATTTTAAAATCTGAATTTGGTCAACATCAGCACTTTTGGCCTCAACTCAAAATACTGTAGAGGTAATGTAAACACGTTCTCTACGAAATCACGTACTCAAGCCACCCTACATCTGAACGCGCTGAGCTATTGTCCCCTTTTCTCGTTTAAATCACGCAAACATCATTTCCTCACTTTATTTCGTTTCAAAGCAAAACATTTCAAAAGAAATCAAAACCTTTCTTCTCGTTTAAATCAATGGCCGAAGCCCAAAAAAAAACAAGAAATTAAAAATGGCCGCCTTTATTTTTCTTTCTTTCCCAAATGTTGAATCTCGCGTTCGACTAATCAAACGACCAGGGGAGATTCGCGAGTGGCAGGCAACTCGAAGACTGGCTTCTGCGACCATGTGAAGGAACGTTGGCTCTCGGCAATCATCTAGAGGGCGAGACGTTCACGTGCATATGCGTGGGTAAGTGCACGCGACTGGGTGGTCGCAAATCTGAGCGGCGATGGTGGCAGACTCGAGCATGGCAACAGGCGTCAGGTGGTTCGGCGATGGGATTTCGGTGGTCTCGCGGTCGATTTGAAAGGAGCAGGGGCGTGCGATTGGCGTATGGATGGAAAGGAGGTCGTCGCGTTTGGGCTAGGGAGTTTCTCGCGAGTGCTGATCGGAGCTGCGACGTCGTTGAAGGTGGTGGCTCGCGTTGGGTAAGGGCTGATGGAGGAGTGGCCACGCGGGGTCGATCTGCGTGGGACTCAGGACGATGGTCGACGTTGTGAGAGGGAGTTCGAAGTCCAGCGTTTCGACTCGATGGAGGCTGAAGTGTCTCGAGTTCGATCTAAACAGTAAGGTAATAACTTTAATTTTATTTTAAATCTACATATGCTGTATAAGTTAACAGAACAAAGAAAATAATGTTTTAAGTTTACATTTAGGATTAGAAAACAATATGAACCAGTTTTAAATTTTTACAGTAATATATTTTATAGAAAGCAGAAGAAAAAAAAATGACCAAAGAAGTATAAAAGAAATTCTGGTTTTAATTTAATCTATATATATATATAAGAATAAAGGGATTTTTAAAGTATTAAAAGAAATTTGGTTGAATAAATTTATTTAGAGGAAATCGGTTCAAAATTTTATATTGTTAGTTTAAAATAAACTTACTGGTGATTAAATTTATAAAAGAAAAATTTATTATTCGATTTATTTTGAATATTAACGAATTGTATAATTGTTTATACAAGGTCAAATACAATGAAGAAAAATAATCCGGAAATGAAAATGGATGGCAAATGAAAAGCCAAGGTGAGATCTTCTCACTCAAAAAAATTGAAAAGTGGAATTTTCAGTTATTGATTTGATTGCTATTGGATGTGATATTAGATATGGTAGGATATATCTATATATATATATAGCAATATATACATATTGGCATATGTATATATTGGATTGATTGATTTCCCGCCTCGTATAGCGGATGAGACCCTATTGCGCCGTTAGTAAGCGGATTTTTATAAAACCCATATACCGCGATAATTCCGTACTGGAGCGGAATTGGTATTGTGCTAACGTCTTTGGATGCAGGGAAACAGGTTGGAGGGATCCAACTGGACCCCTCACATTGATTGAATTTATTTCTACTGTGATGTGATAATCTGTGAATGATTATTGATGTTATTGAATTGATGTCTGGAAATTGTTTGAAAGCTAAAATTTAGCTGAATGGATGTTTGATATCATTGGATTTCAAAAAAATAAATGAAATTGAATTTTTGTAATTCAAGCAGAAAATTTTAAGTGAATCAATTTTAGAAATTGAAAAAAAAAATTTGAAGAAAGGAATTTTAAAGTATAAAAAGTTAATTTTTATAATCTTATCGAATTTATTCCAGAATCAAGTGAAAATGTTAAATAAATGGATTTCGTAAAATAGTGATTTTTAATTGAAGAATTTAGTTAAAAATTGGATTTTTAAATAGATTGAAAGAAACAATTGGAATTTATTTTCTTTAAAAGGAATTTATTTAAAAGGAGATAAGTTGGAAATCCAATTAGAAATTTAGTCGGTAAGTTGAAATAATTTGGGAAATCAATGTAAAGTGATTTCAATTTGAAGAATCCATTTAAAAAACAGAATATTGAATAATTTGAAAAGAATAAGGAATTTATTTTAGTAGTGAAAATAAATTTAGAAATCAATTTGTAATTGATTTGGAATTGAAGTAGAATTAGAAATAAATTTGAAATCCGATTTTAGATTTAAAAGTGAATATTTGGAAAATGAATCCAATTGAAATAAGGGAATGTGAATTTAAAATGGAAATGATGTTAAAATGATTTATAAAGGGATAAACTTTACAGTTGTAAAGTTTTAAAAGAACGATTTTTGAAAATAAATGAATTATAAGTATTTAACTTATAATATGGATTGTGGTTAAAAAAAAATTGAATTGTGAATTGAATTGGTAAATAAAGAAGATTTATAAATTGAAGTTTTTATAAATAGAAATAGAATTTAAAAACGTTGTTTTATAAATTCAAAATAAATTGAATTTGATAAATTAAATATAGAAGATTATCAAAGAAGTTATATTCGCGTTTTGGATAGCGAATTTTTATTGAAATAAATATGTAGAAAGACTGAAATTTGGTTAGTGAAGTATATTCACGATTTTGGACAGTGAATATATTGTTAAGAAAAATGGATTTATTTTTGAAGAAGTGATATTAGAAATAAAGTTAAACATTTTAAAGATGTTTTAAAATGTATTATGAATCGAAAGCATAGATTTCAACAGTTCTTGTTGAAATAGGCGTTTTCGAGAATTAAGGAAATGATGGACTATAACACTGTTGTTATAGTAAATGATTTCCGAAAGGAAATGTTTTGATGTAGTATAGGGATTTATATATCTATAAAAATCCGAATCCCTATACTAGTGATTTTTGAGTCGTCGTAACGATGTTTTACGTAACATTCGTTTTGACTCAAATAAATGTTGTTATAGTAAATGGTTTCCTTAAAGAATGAAATATATACTTAATATTTATTTAAGTATATTGAATATTTTCAAATGTTGAAAATAAATAGATTTGTGAAATACTTATTTTTAAATAAGTATGGAAATGTTTTTCCAATATGAAATGAACTGTTTTGAGATATTATCTTCAAAGATAAATTTGAAATGTGAATATTTGAAATTTGTTTTCAAATGATTAAGTGTGGAAATTATATATCTAATAAAGATATTTTTGGAAATTAAATAATTTGGAAAATTATTTGGAATCTGATGATGTTGCGCATCTTTATTGATAGTTAAATAACCGACTATCAATAATTACCTTTAGATAGGTATTTGTTGTGAATTGGATGAATTTGAATGCCACACTTATTTTTAAATAAGCGCTCACTATTCGGGTTAGTCGGGAAAGGACCATGGGGTCGTATAACCCATTCCGAATATGTGATACGTCGTTATGAATTGCATTTGAAGACCGGTGTTGAAGACCGGATATTTTTGAAAACGGAAGGATTACCGTCGAGTTACTCTACATCGACTGATCTTCGATTTAGAGGTTTTATCACCCTTAGTGACGGGAAGTCCGAAAGTGATTAGAAAATTATCCGGATATGCAAGGGCTTCGTGAGAAGTGCCTTCGGTTCTGTTCGATCCCGGAACAGACTTATATGGATTGTGTGTCTGATGTTACAAATTTGAGATATAAAGCTGATTTCTTTCAAATACATTTCTGTTGGTGGCGGAGAATTTATTCTCTTAGCTTAACACCCTTCTCTGAGACGTACGAGCTCAGAGGTTATGTAGTTGAAATTTATCAGCGATATATCCCAATTTGGTAACGTGGCATACTAAGTGTTGATGTGAAATGATCAGTGTTTGATCATTTGCGATATGATCATTTGTTTGATCTTATATCTTTGTGATCATAGGTTGATCATTTTGTTTGACCCGAAGCAGGGCTTTGTAGAAAGCGTAGCTTTGTGGACGAGACTTCATCGAGCCTCACACCCCGGAAATGGTCGAAACAGGAAGGATGCGGCAAGGTTCTAGGGAGTAGCGCCCCTTAGTGTATGTCATTCCTTCTGGATAAAGGTGGTATCATGGTATGGAGCCCAGATACTTAACCTCTGTGGTTGCTGCAAAATTTATTTCTTTGTGGTTGTTGCGAATCGGGGATCCTCGGGAAGATCGGTGACGATCGGGGGATGGCATACGCGTGTCAGTAGTTACCTATTTTTGCAGAGGTAACCCGGCCTTGTGTTGGCAGAGATCCGGTTAGGTTCTCGGGTCGTCTATTCCAGGGACGTACCCATCGTGGAAAAGGAAGTTCCTTAGCCTGACCATTTGTTGGAAATCCAAAGAAACAATACGAGCCTTTACGATTTAAATTGTATAACCTGTCTCCTCAGGAGGCAGCTATAGCAGGCATAATATAATGGTACCTATGCTGGCTAAGATTTATATTCTACTTTCGAAATGTTTTCCACTATGCACTAATAATAATATCAAAAAGGATTTGATTTTTGCGTAGTAAGCATCTTTGACTAACATAAGAAGAAATCTCCTCCAAGTCTGCGTTTGCATTGTGTGTGTGGTGGGAGGTCTTATGGTAGTTTCATTTTCCAAAAGCATTGCGAATTGACTTTAAAAATTATTTTGTTGTTATAAAGATAAATAACTGTTTTACGATCTCACACCAGTCACCATGACTGACTCGGAGTTTATTGTTTCCCTTCTAAACTCTGGGTGCCCACCAATTTCCACATGAGCAGTCTAGAGTTATGTTATCAGGATATTCTGGAGCTTTGGAGATAAGCTGGATGACGAGACGTAGTATTTGTATCTGATAGTATTTATTCCGCTGTGTATTCTGTATGAGGACAAGTTATATAACTGTCCATTGTTGTATATTGACTCTGATGATTGATGTATATATAAAATGATATAGTTCTTTGTTTTAAAGATTATTCATTTATCTATTATATATTGTTCCGCTGCGATGTGTAAGATTCTGATATTGTTTTCGTTTCTGATGTTGTTCTGTTGTTCTTCTTTCTTTCTCTTCTTCTTCTCTTTTTCTTCTATTTCTTCTTTCTAAAACCCTCACTATTGGAGTCTCCGGCACTCGATTTCTCGGCAGTCGATAAAGTGAGTATCGATGTCGAATTTTCGAAAGTCGAAAATTTCTGTACGTGTCAGCGTGGTATCAGAGCATATGGTTAAGCGACAACCCTGCTCTGTTGGGTGTTACTCATTAGAGATAGAGTCAGTAGTACTCTAGAATGAGTTGAGTGTAATAATAGGTACGAGTGCGTATTTGTTAGTGAATATAAAAATGTTTTATATTGTGTTTGCTTATCCGTTGAGATGTTTATGAATTTTGGTCGGTATGTGGGACGCCATATTATCGATAGGGATTTCTAAACACTTAAACGAGGCAAGACGACACAGTATTGTTTTAAATAGGGTGAATGAAATAATTTTGCCCAAAACTATTTTTGTATAGAAAAGAAATGGTTTTCTATGAATTATCATAGTATATGGATGCTTGGTTGTTAGGAAATAATAACATTGACATATTATCCTTGTTATATTGAAATTGAATAAGAAATAAAGTAATAACCAAAGATTTAAGAAATAAAATTCACATACAAATGAAATTAAAGAATGTAAATTATAAATGTGAATTGTAATTTAAAACGGAATTCCAGAGAAGTTTTTGGAAATGTTTTGAAAAGAATTTGAAAATTTTGGAGGTTTGGAAAGTTTAAATCATTTTTGGAGTTGAAAATGAATTTCAAAGGTTTGAAAAGTATTTTAGAGAGATGAAGGCTCTAAACTCTTTTAGGTCGCTGGAAAATAATCCTGATGATGGTGGCCACATCATTAGAATTCATTTTCGGGTTTCCAAAAGAGGAATTGCTGCCAAATTGTTTTAAATGGAAGTTGTTTGAAAAATTTGGGTTTGTTTTGGAAATTCAAAAGATAAATTTGAATTGTTTTCAAAAATGGTTTTGAAAAGGTTGAAAAGACTCTGGAATTGAGTATTGAATTATGAAAATAAATTGTGAATGAATGAATCAATTTGCAATTGCAAGTACATGAATGTAAATTGAATTCGAATTGAAATCCAGTTTAATATAAGTGGTTATAAACCAAAATAGTGAATTGTAAATAAATTTTGGGAGCGAACAAAAGTGAATAAAACTGGAATTGAAACTAAATGTTGAAAACAAATGTGAATTGTGCGAAATAAAATGAAGTTTCAAGATTAGTTGAAGTGAACTAAAGATAATCGATAAAATTCAATATTTAGAAGATAAATTGAATCCAAATTGGAATTGTGAATTGAATTCAAATGAAATTTGAAATGTAAAATTGAATGATAATGAATATGTAACTTCAATAGTGAAGTAAAAATGTATAAGTAGTTTATATTGAAAATTTTGTAATAGAATTTGCAAAATGGTTTGAATATATGTAACTAGATATTATGGCTAGTAGGACATACAGGGGTATTAAAGGAAATGGGATTTGATTTTCAAAGATGAATTTGAATTGCTCGACAAAAGGTAAGTATTTGAATTTTAATATGAGATTTGATGATTTCTTGTCTAGCCGCTTGGCTTTTTCTTTTTCTTTTTGAAATCTGAGAGTCCGTAGGGACGTTTTGTAGTCGTACCGTATTAGCCGCGCAAAGGAGACGCTGGCGAAATTTTTCGAAAATTTAGGGCGTTAGAAAATTTTTGAGAAATTTTGAAAGTTTAAAATTTGAATTTAAACTCGAAATTGAATTTTGAAGTAAACAATGTTGTTTGGAACTTATAATTGAAGTTGGAAGCTAGTTGAAATGATAACGAATCTCTAGTAGAGAGATTTGTTTTGAAAATTTGATAAAACTATTGATTGTGAAAAATGATAGACGAGTTAAGGACCACTTTTCCTAACTTGTAATTTCGAGGACGAAATTCTTTTAAGGAGGGAAGTCTGTAACGACCCTGAATTTCGAACGAATTAAATTGAAAATATTTAATTAATTTTAAATATTTGAACGATAATTTAATTTGAATTCCCGATATAACTTTGAAAATTTGCGATTAAACTTTAAAATTTAATCTGTTGAATGTTGGATAAAAATTTAAAATCTTCAATTTTAAGTTGAAGAAAAATATTTTGAAAGCTTTTAAAAATTCGTATTGACAATACTGAAGATAATAGAAGCTTCAGAATCGAATTTGAAAATGGTTTGTTCAGTTTTGAAAATTATCGTTCGTATCGATATTTAAAAATAGCCGTCCGAGGCACAGTCTCAGAATTCGACGAAACCAGTTCCATTGGGTCCGTAATATTGAATTATTACCGGACTTCAAATTTCGTATTGATCGGAGTTGATATGTGACCATACGACGTATAAACGCGTTGAAATTAAATCAAATTCAATTTAATTTTAAAATCTGAATTTGGTCAACATCAGCACTTTTGGCCTCAACTCAAAATACTGTAGAGGTAATGTAAACACGTTCTCTACGAAATCACGTACTCAAGCCACCCTACATCTGAACGCGCTGAGCTATTGTCACCTTTTCTCGTTTAAATCACGCAAACATCATTTCCTCACTTTATTTCGTTTCAAAGCAAAACATTTCAAAAGAAATCAAAACCTTTCTTCTCGTTTAAATCAATGGCCGAAGCCCAGAAAACAAAACAAGAAATTAAAAATGGCCGCATTTATTTTTCTTTCTTTCCCAAATGTTGAATCTCGCGTTCGACTAATCAAACGACCAGGGGAGATTCGCGAGTGGCAGGCAACTCGAAGACTGGCTTCTACGACCATGTGAAGGAACGTTGGCTCTCGGCAACCATCTAGAGGGCGAGACGTTCACGCGCATATGCAAGGGTAAGTGCACGCGACTGGGTGGTCGCAAATCTGAGCGGCGATGGTGGCAGACTCGAGCATGGCAACAGGCGTCAGGTGGTTCGGCGATGGGATTTCGGTGGTCTCGCGGTCGATTTGAAAGGAGCAGGGGCGTGCGATTGGCGTATGGATGGAAAGGAGGTCGTCGCGATTGGGCTGGGGAGTTTCTCGCGAGTGCTGATCGGAGCTGCGACGTCGTTGAAGGTGGTGGCTCGCGTAGGGTAAGGGCTGATGGAGGAGTGGCCACGCGGGGTCGATCTGCGTGGGACTCAGGACGATGGTCGACGTTGTGAGAGGGAGTTCGAAGTCCAGCGTTTCGACTCGATGGAGGCTGAAGTGTCTCGAGTTCGATCTAAACAGTAAGGTAATAACTTTAATTTTATTTTAAATCTACATATGCTGTATAAGTTAACAGAACAAAGAAAATAATGTTTTAAGTTTACATTTAGGATTAGAAAACAATATGAACCAGTTTTAAATTTTTACAGTAATATATTTTATAGAAAGCAGAAGAAAAAAAAATGACCAAAGAAGTATAAAAGAAATTCTGGTTTTAATTTAATCTATATATATATATAAGAATAAAGGGATTTTTAAAGTATTAAAAGAAATTTGGTTGAATAAATTTATTTAGAGGAAATCGGTTCAAAATTTTATATTGTTAGTTTAAAATAAACTTACTGGTGATTAAATTTATAAAAGAAAAATTTATTATTCGATTTATTTTGAATATTAACGAATTGTATAATTGTTTATACAAGGTCAAATACAATGAAGAAAAATAATCCGGAAATGAAAATGGATGGCAAATGAAAAGCCAAGGTGAGATCTTCTCACTCAAAAAAATTGAAAAGTGGAATTTTCAGTTATTGATTTGATTGCTATTGGATGTGATATTAGATATGGTAGGATATATCTATATATATAGCAATATATACATATTGGCATATGTATATATTGGATTGATTGATTTCCCGCCTCGTATAGCGGATGAGACCCTATTGCGCCGTTAGTAAGCGGATTTTTATAAAACCCATATACCGCGATAATTCCGTAATGGAGCGGAATTGGTATTGTGCTAACGTCTTTGGATGCAGGGAAACAGGTTGGAGGGATCCAACTGGACCCCTCACATTGATTGAATTTATTTCTACTGTGATGTGATAATCTGTGAATGATTATTGATGTTATTGAATTGATGTCTGGAAATTGTTTGAAAGCTAAAATTTAGCTGAATGGATGTTTGATATCATTGGATTTCAAAAAAATAAATGAAATTGAATTTTTGTAATTCAAGCAGAAAATTTTAAGTGAATCAATTTTAGAAATTGAAAAAAAAAATTTGAAGAAAGGAATTTTAAAGTATAAAAAGTTAATTTTTATAATCTTATCGAATTTATTCCAGAATCAAGTGAAAATGTTAAATAAATGGATTTCGTAAAATAGTGATTTTTAATTGAAGAATTTAGTTAAAAATTGGATTTTTAAATAGATTGAAAGAAACAATTGGAATTTATTTTCTTTAAAAGGAATTTATTTAAAAGGAGATAAGTTGGAAATCCAATTAGAAATTTAGTCGGTAAGTTGAAATAATTTGGGAAATCAATGTAAAGTGATTTCAATTTGAAGAATCCATTTAAAAAACAGAATATTGAATAATTTGAAAAGAATAAGGAATTTATTTTAGTAGTGAAAATAAATTTAGAAATCAATTTGTAATTGATTTGGAATTGAAGTAGAATTAGAAATAAATTTGAAATCCGATTTTAGATTTAAAAGTGAATATTTGGAAAATGAATCCAATTGAAATAAGGGAATGTGAATTTAAAATGGAAATGATGTTAAAATGATTTATAAAGGGATAAACTTTACAGTTGTAAAGTTTTAAAAGAATGATTTTTGAAAATAAATGAATTATAAGTATTTAACTTATAATATGGATTGTGGTATAAAAAAAAATTGAATTGTGAATTGAATTGGTAAATAAAGAAGATTTATAAATTGAAGTTTTTATAAATAGAAATAGAATTTATAAACGTTGTTTTATAAATTCAAAATAAATTGAATTTGATAAATTAAATATAGAAGATTATCAAAGAAGTTATATTCGCGTTTTGGATAGCGAATTTTTATTGAAATAAATATGTAGAAAGACTGAAATTTGGTTAGTGAAGTATATTCACGATTTTGGACAGTGAATATATTGTTAAGAAAAATGGATTTATTTTTGAAGAAGTGATATTAGAAATAAAGTTAAACATTTTAAAGATGTTTTAAAATGTATTATGAATCGAAAGCATAGATTTCAACAGTTCTTGTTGAAATAGGCGTTTTCGAGAATTAAGGAAATGATGGACTATAACACTGTTGTTATAGTAAATGATTTCCGAAAGGAAATGTTTTGATGTAGTATAGGGATTTATATATCTATAAAAATCTGAATCCCTATACTAGTGATTTTTGAGTCGTCGTAACGATGTTTTACGTAACATTCGTTTTGACTCAAATAAATGTTGTTATAGTAAATGGTTTCCTTAAAGAATGAAATATATACTTAATATTTATTTAAGTATATTGAATATTTTCAAATGTTGAAAATAAATAGATTTGTGAAATACTTATTTTTAAATAAGTATGGAAATGTTTTTCCAATATGAAATGAACTGTTTTGAGATTTTATCTTCAAAGATAAATTTGAAATGTGAATATTTGAAATTTGTTTTCAAATGATTAAGTGTGGAAATTATATATCTAATAAAGATATTTTTGGAAATTAAATAATTTGGAAAATTATTTGGAATCTGATGATGTTGTGCATCTTTATTGATAGTTAAATAACCGACTATCAATAATTATCTTTAGATAGGTATTTGTTGTGAATTGGATGAATTTGAATGCCACACTTATTTTTAAATAAGCGCTCACTATTCGGGTTAGCCGGGAAAGGACCATGGGGTCGTATAACCCATTCCGAATATGTGATACGTCGTTATGAATTGCATTTGAAGACTGGTGTTGAAGACCGGATATTTTTGAAAACGGAAGGATTACCGTCGAGTTACTCTACATCGACTAATCTTCGATTTAGAGGTTTTATCACCCTTAGTGACGGGAAGTCCGGAAGTGATTAGAAAATTATCCGGATATGCAAGGGCTTCGTGAGAAGTGCCTTCGGTTCTGTTCTATCCCGGAACAGACTTATATGGATTGTGTGTCTGACGTTACAAATTTGAGATATAAAGCTGATTTCTTTCAAATACATTTCTGTTGGTAGCGGAGAATTTATTCTCTTAGCTTAACACCATTCTCTGAGACGTACGAGCTCAGAGGTTATGTAGTTGAAATTTATCAGCGATATATCCCAATTTGGTAACGTGGCATACTAAGTGTTGCTGTGAAATGATCAGTGTTTGATCATTTGCGATATGATCATTTGTTTGATCTTATATCTTTGTGATCATAGGTTGATCATTTTGTTTGACCCGAAGCAGGGCTTTGTAGAAAGCGTAGCTTTGTGGACGAGACTTCATCGAGCCTCACACCCCGGAAATGGTCGAAACAGGAAGGATGCGGCAAGGTTCTAGGGAGTAGCGCCCCTTAGTGTATGTCATTCCTTCTGGATAAAGGTGGTATCATGGTATGGAGCCCAGATACTTAACCTCTGTGGTTGCTGCAAAATTTATTTCTTTGTGGTTGTTGCGAATCGGGGATCCTCGGGAAGATCGGTGACGATCGGGGGATGGCATACGCGTGTCAGTAGTTACCTATTTTTGCAGAGGTAACCCGGCCTTGTGTTGGCAGAGATCCGGTTAGGTTCTCGGGTCGTCTATTCCAGGGACGTACCCATCGTGGAAAAGGAAGTTCCTTAGCCTGACCATTTGTTGGAAATCCAAAGAAACAATACGAGCCTTTACGATTTAAATTGTATAACCTGTCTCCTCAGGAGGCAGCTATAGCAGGCATAATATAATGGTACCTATGCTGGCTAAGATTTATATTCTACTTTCGAAATGTTTTCCACTATGCACTAATAATAATATCAAAAAGGATTTGATTTTTGTGTAGTAAGCATCTTTGACTAACATAAGAAGAAATCTCCTCCAAGTCTGCGTTTGCATTGTGTGTGTGGTGGGAGGTCTTATGGTAGTTTCATTTTCCAAAAGCATTGCGAATTGACTTTAAAAATTATTTTGTTGTTATAAAGATAAATAACTGTTTTACGATCTCACACCAGTCACCATGACTGACTCGGAGTTTATTGTTTCCCTTCTAAACTCTGAGTGCCCACCAATTTCCACACGGGCAGTCTAGAGTTATGTTATCAGGATATTCTGGAGCTTTGGAGATAAGCTGGATGACGAGACGTAGTATTTGTATCTGATAGTATTTATTCCGCTGTGTATTCTGTATGAGGACAAGTTATATAACTGTCCATTGTTGTATATTGACTCTGATGATTGATGTATATATAAAATGATATAGTTCTTTGTTTTAAAGATTATTCATTTATCTATTATATATTGTTCCGCTGCGATGTGTAAGATTCTGATATTGTTTTCGTTTCTGATGTTGTTCTGTTGTTCTTCTTTCTTTCTCTTCTTCTTCTCTTTTTCTTCTATTTCTTCTTTCTAAAACCCTCACTATTGGAGTCTCCGGCACTCGATTTCTCGGCAGTCGATAAAGTGAGTATCGATGTCGAATTTTCGAAAGTCGAAAATTTCTGTACGTGACAAGATATATCATTTATGCACTGCCTTGCGGGCTTACGTGAGAAGAGTATAGAGCGTGGCTTAGAGCGTGGCTTAGAGCGTGGCATGTGTACACACTTAGGTGTGAACACCTAACTCTAGGTTATTATTATTATATTATACTTTTCTATATAAATGCACCTAATTCAGAATATTGAGGCTAGATATACCATTCATGCATAGCCTTGTGGGCTTATATGATAAGAGTATAGAGTGTGGTGAGTGTACACACTTATGTGTGGACACTTGACTCTAGGTGTTATTATTATAATTATTTTATTTTTTTTTCTCTTTTTTTAAGAAGATGGAGTTATGTAAAATCATCTTAACACCATTTAACTTTAAATATTAAAAATGTTAACACACGTACTTTAAATCAACCACTTTCTAAACAAAGACTACAATTTAGAATACACTTCAAAACCATCATATATGAATCACCCTATATACTAGTTACACTATAGTTGCTTGTATTTTAAACTTTTCTTTTTATTATTCGTTGAGACAAGTAATTTCCAAAAAAAATTCAATCTAATGACCAAAACTGCATACTTACTCTATCATGTCTATTTAAAAGTAAATTAATATGCAATTTTATTTTAAGAAAGGAAAAGAAAATTCAAAAATCAAACCATGTAAAATCAAAATAAACATGAGACCCCCACACTGGATTTTGACTATGTTTCCATAGTCAATGCATGATATAATGAGTGTAAAGAAGAAGAATATATACATATTTATAAGAGAGGGTTAAAATTCCTTACTAGATGTAGTGTGGCTCATGAAGACTCATGAGCTCCTCCTTTTAGTCACTTGCCAATTCTAAGTATGGCTTTAAACGATGACCATTGACCTTAAAAATCAATTCATCCCTACAGTTTTCTATTGCTGTAGCATCGTATGGAAAAACAGTACATACCATGTATAATCCTGTCCATCTCGATTTTCATTTACCAGGGAATAAATAAAGTCGAGAGTCATACAAAAGAACTTTCTAATTTGGCAAAAATATTTTTCTTAGAATTGACTTGTCATGAAAATTTTTTGTTTTTTCCTTGTAAATTTTCGCATTTTCATACGCGTCGTTCCTAATCTCTTCTAATTGATTGAGTTGCAATTTTCTATTTTCACTGGCCTTTTCAAAATCAAAGTTTATGTTCTTTATTTCCCATAACACTTTATGTTCAAGCTCGATTGGTAAGTGACACACTTTACCATACACTAGTCTACAAGGGGACATCCCATGATTAGTTTTAAAAACAATTATGTAAGCCTAAAGTGCATCTGTCAATTTTTGAAACCAATCATTCTAATTTTTATTAACAGTTTTCTCCCAAATTTGTTTCATTTTTCGATTTGAAACTTCAACTTGACCATAAGTTTGATGATTATAAGGAGTGGATAACTTGTGGGTTATCGAGTATATCTTCATTAAAGCTTTGAAAGATTGATTACAAAAACAGGTTCCATTATCGCTTATTACTATGTGAGGTATGCCAAACCTAGATAAGACGTTTTCTTTCAAAAACTTCGCAATAATTTTATGGTCATTAGTTTTGCACGGAATGGCTTCAACCCATTTGGAAACATAATCGATAGTAAGGAGAATATAAATATTTTTAAAAGAGTTAGGAAACGATCCCATAAAGTCAATTCCCCAAATCTAAAATATTTCAATTGTTAGGATTGAAGTCAATGGCATCATGTTTCTTTTTGTGATTTTCCCTAACATTTAACAACGATCACACACTTTACAAAACATGAATGCGTCTTTGAAAAGTGTAGGACAATAAAAGCCACATTGGATCACCTTTCCATGGTTTTCTTAGGACCAAAATGTCCGCCTCAAGCTTGGTCATGACAAAACGAAAGAACACTCTTGATTTCGCTATTCGGACACATCGTCGAACGATTTGGTCGGAACAATACTTAAAGAAGTATGGATCGTCCTAATAGAGGTATTTCACTTAGGATAGAAATTTGTATTTACCTTATTTGAACCAAAATGAAGAAGTTTCCTCAATGACTAAATAGTTCACTATATCGGCAAACCACGGATCAATGGAAACTGAAAAGAGTTGTTCATCGGGTAAGTTCTCATTGATGAGTAAAGAAGATGGTGTATTTGAAAGACGAGATAAGTATTCAGCTATGACATTGTCGAACCCTTTTTTGTCAATGATTGTAAGGTGGTATTCTTAAACTAACAGGATCTAACGAATCAAACGAAACTTAGCGTCCTTTTTAGCAAAAAGGTACCTAAGAGCGGAATGGTTAATGTAGACTGTGATTTGTGAACTTATCAAATAAGGTATAAACTTTTATAATGTAAAAACTACGGCAGAAGCTCTTTTTCGGTGGTTGTGCAGTTAGGTTGAACGTCGTTCAAAGTCATATTAGCATAGTAGATGACACGAATGATTTTATTGATGCGTTGTCCTAGGACAACACCAACTGCAAAGTTAAAAACATCAAACGTAATCTCAAAGAGAAGATCCCAATTAGGCGAGCAGATGATTGGAGCAGAAAGAGTTCATTTTTAATAAATTCAAAAGAAGAGACACGGTCAGAATTGAAATCGAAAAGATTGCCTTTTCATAAGAGTGTGGTCAAGGGCTTAATAATTTTACTGAAACCTTTTACAAAGCATTGATAAAAACCAACATGCCGTAAGAAGGATCGAATGTCCTTAATGGGTTTGGTAATGGGTAGATTTGAAATTAATTCAAGTTTTTCTTTATCTGCCTCAATACCCTTATTTGGAAATAACATGTCCGAGGACTATGCCTTGTTTGACCATAAAGTGGCATTTTTTCCGATTTAAAGTCAAGTGTTTCTCTTTGCATCTATTCAGAACCAACTGGAGATGATGTAAGCATTTGGGAAAAGAATCTCAAAAGATAGAAAAATCATCCATAAAAACTTCTAAAAAATATTCAATCAGAAGATGCTAACCATGCATTTTTGGAAAGCGTAGCGGCATTATAAAGTTCAAATGGCATACGCCGATAAGCCAAGGTGCCGAAAGGACAAGTGAAAGTCATTTTTTCTTGATCTCCAGGAGCGATTGGAATTTAGTTATAATCGGAATAACCATCAGGAAATCATAAAATTCATGGTCGACTAATCATTCAAGCATTTGGTCAATGAAAGGAAAAAAAATTATCTTTATGTGTTGCAGCATTTAATTATCAATAACCAATGCAGACATGCCAACCCATTTTCATATGGGTTAGAATGAGTTCGTTAGCGTCATTCTTGATTATGGTAATATCGGACTTTTTTGGCACGACATGAATTGGGCTCCCATGAAATATTGGAGATGGGATAAATGATACCGTTATCAAAGAGCTTAAGCATTTCTTCTCAAACCGCATCTTTCATTTTCGGGTTCAGCCTTCATCGCGTATCACAAATAGGCTTACTTTATCAATTAAGTGAACGCGATGTTGAACAATTGCAGGACTAAGTCTCTTAATAGCGATAATGGACCACCCAATCACTTCTTTGTTTTTTGGAAAGAATTGAAAGAAGAGATGCTTCTTGGTCAAGAGAATGATCGGTAAAAATAATGCTAGGAAAAGTTTTATTATCACTTAAGTATGCGTACTCAAGGTAACAAGGAAGAGATTTGAGCTCTAACCTAGAAGGTTGCTCAATCAAAGAATAGGTTGAGTTTCGCACACAATCGTGAGAGGTTTGAATGGAAGCGTGTCTACAATCTCGTTTAGCATGTCTTTAAAATTTTATTTGTACGCTACCTCGTGTTCATTATTAAGGTCAATTATTTCATTTTCAAAGTTTTCATAAATAGTGCTAACTTCCAAAGTGTGGTCAAATGGTTCGTTTGATTAATTTTCTAAATTGAAGATGTTAAGATCTATGGTCATGTTACTAAAGAAAAATTTCAATGAACCATTATGACAGTTGATCAAGGCATTTGAGGTGGCTAAGAAGGGTCGTCTTAAAATCAATGGAATATGGCTCGTAAGGTTGTTTATAGGTGGTGTTTCTAAGACAATGAAATCGATGGGGAATATGAATTCTCCTACTTTAATCAACACATCCTCAATTTCTCCTATTGGTTTCTTTACAGAACGATAGGCCAATTGAAGGATGACTTTTGTCGATTTAAGCTCACCTAAAGCTAGTTGCTGGTAAACTGAATATGGGAGCAAACTTACACTAGCTCCTAAGTCTAACAAGTATTTATCTATTTTTTGTCTCCTCTTGTACAAGAAATTGTGGGACAACCATGATCTTTGTATTTCATAGGAATAGATTGAGACAAGACTTCATTTATACCGACTACTAAGAAGACTTTTTTAGGTACTTGAGTGTGTCGTTTTTGTGTGCAGAAATCTTTTAAAAATTCGGCATAGGTCGCGACTTGTTGGATGATATCTAAGAGAGGAATGTTCACTTTGACTTGTTTGAAAATTTCTAAAATCTTTTCCATTTGATCATAATGTTTCTTAGGTCGAAGTCAATGTGAAAATGGAACTCAAAACTTGGTAGGTTGGTCTACTTAAGCTAGAAAAGAATCATATTCAAAATTGGTCTCAATGTTCGGGTTGGATTCATTCGAGTGTATTGGAGATTCGAAAGAAATTTCTGGTAAGTCATTAGGATTGACAACTTGATTATCAACTTGCTTACCGGATCACAAAGTGGTGATGTTGTTCATTTGATTCACCAAGCTATCTTGAATGACATGAGCTTGGTTTCAACTTGAGTTTTGATTCCTAGGGTTTGGAATAGGCTGACTCGGGGACGTACCTCTTTCCCATTCACTCACAGTGGTGGATAATTGGCTCATTTGCATTTTCAGTTTAATGATCGATTGACTCGTATTTTGCATATACGAGGTTAGCAGGTTTTGCAAATTGTTATTTGACTGAAGGTTTTGAGTTGTTGCTTTGGCCAAAGTTTCCAATTTTTTTCGAGCAATGACATGCATTTGTCATCTTTAGGAACAAAGGATTGTTGCATTTGGTTTTGAGAAGGTGGTACAAAGTTTTTTGAAATTGATTTGGTTGAAAATGAGGATATGAAACATTGTTTGGGAATATGGTTGAAGAGATGGTCGAACCAAATTCATGTTCAAATTATTGTGGTTGCAAGCAAAATTGGGATGATTTCTCCAATCAAGATTGTGTGTTAGAGAGTACGAATCATTCCTAACTTTTAGAAGCACTGATTTGTTCTAACAAATGTGGACACTGGTCGCTAATGTGGTTTGGATCATTACATTTATAACACAAGGCTTGAGAAACTTGGTTCATTTGATTAGATGAAAAAACATTATGAAATTTATTTATCATCGCACATATTTTTGCTTCTTAGGCTGATGATGATCCTATCGAATGTGTGCTCAATCTTAAATATATTGATTTCTCGTTAGATCATTCCCATTGAGTTGATTTTTCAACTATTTCTTTAAGAAATTTCCAAGTGGCATCGTGATGTTGTGCTAAAAAGTTTCCTAGACACATTGATTCAAGCATTGTTCGAGAGCTATTTCAAGTCCGTCATATAAAATTGGGCAAAGAGTCCATTTTCCAAAATTGTAATGTGGGCATTTTATTAAAAGTTCCTTGAATCTTTCAAATATTTTCCAAAGTATTCACTCCCAAATTGGTGAAAGTTTATAATTTCATTTCGAATTTTGATTATTTTTTCTAAAGGGTAATTTTTTTAAGAAAACATTTACAAATTCATCCTACGTTTTAATCGAATTTAAAGGCAAGCTATACAACCATTTTTCGGCGTAGTCGGTAAGTGTGAATGGGATTAACCTAAGTTTTATTCCATCGTCGTATAATTGTTGAAATTTTATAGTTGCACGAACTTGTTTAAATTTTGTTAAAATGATATAAGGATCGTCATTTTCAAAATTGCCAAAGTTTGGAAGTGTGTTAATATGACTTGAATGGATTTCAAAGTGATTACTTGTTGGGGCCGGTAAGGTAATGCAAGAAGGGACAGAAACTCAATAGAGGAAAATTCTATCCATGAGAGTACAAGGAGGATTTTCATTCGCCATGGTTGTTCGAACTAAATGGTTAGTCGAAGTGTCACGAGTCCAAACACTAATGCACAAGGGAGAAGATTAAGGGGAAAGAGAGAAAAGGAAAGGTAAAAAAAGAGATTTTTTTACTAAAAAAATGTTTTTTTTTTATTTTTTGAAGTTTTGTTTTTATTATATATGCATGAAACTGATGCAACTAAATGAATACAATGACTTAATCAGAGACTTTTTATCTTTAGTAACTCTGAACCCAAAATTATATCATGACACTTTGACCTAATTCTATGAATAATTCTTATCAAGTTAACGGACATGATTTATCAGTGTACCACGAATCATCGTAGCAATGCAGCTGAAGGTTTAAGTACCTTCAAAGAAACAATCAATATAATATTTTATGAATCACCGTAATAATTATAAACAATTGAGACTCTATCGTTGCTTTAGACATTAAGAGAAAGTTTATTAAAAGAAATCAGCTTGTCAAAACACAAATTTGTCCTACATGAACACATGACACCTTAAGTCGAACGTATAACCTTTATTATTTAATTCAATTTTATATGACAAAATGTAATTTGTGGACCAAGGAAAGAGTGATGAAATCCCCACCTCATGTGAATTTGGGTGATGCCCTTAGAAAATAAAAACAAATATGAAATGATGCAAAACAGAAATAAAACATGCATTAACAATGCAACTACATATGATTTTTTTTATTTTACTGTTTTTTATAAATACAAGAAACCAACAATGGAAGAAAAATAAAAATAAGAGATAAGAACACGATAGCAGAGTGTGCAGAATTATTTGCAAATTTACTTAAAAGCAGCGATTTCTTTTTAGCACAATTTTTAGCAAGCAAAGCATCCCTTATTCCATTTTTCTGCAATTTGTAACCTATAAAGGTGTTGAAAAATGATTTTTTTATAAGGATAGAATGGAATCAAAAACAAACTAAAATAAATGTCACGACCCGGCTTTCTACCACCAGAAAGACGTATCATGAATTAAGAAAGAAAGGGATAGAAGAAGAAAAGAAAAGAAGAAAGAAAGAAACAACAACAACGATCTCACAGCGGAACGAATAAATTATATTAATAACATAAACTATTACATAGTATACAACACTTATCAGAGTTTACACAACTATACAACACATACTAGACAGTTATAAACATATGTCTAGACATTACAACTCAAATACAAGACAAGACACTATCACAGATATCAACACAGCGGAATACTATATCTACGAACGCCGAAGCCTCCTGCTCCATTGCTCCTCCAAAATATTCGTCAAAGCTAAACCTGAATCCCTTGGCTACTCGTAAAAATTTGAGTACCCAAGAGTTTATAAAACAGAAATAAACACTTGGGTCAGACATGGGTCTGGTGTGAGTAAACGGGTTAAAATTGTTTAACTTCAAAACCTTTTGAAAACAAAGGTATCACGTAAGACTTCCCACACATAAACATGGAAAAGTTTTTACCTTACGCTAACCAAAACATTTGATAGGAAATCCAGTTATATTATAATAGGTCTAGGGTTTTCAAGTAAAATACAGAAATAGCTGAAATGCTTACATCTCACATTCCAACATAGTTGGGCACAACTAATATGTACGGCACTTATTGGAGTTTGGATTCCATACAATGGCAGGGCTACTGGGGTATCGCCCGTCATAGTACGTGGCCTAGATCACCGTACCGAGGAGTACGCCCGCTCCCCTGCAACACAAAGCCGGAACCATCCCTTACTGGATAATCCCGAACAAGATAATCCCGTAGTTGGCGCGACCAACCACACACTAAGCCGAATAAAAGAAAGGGACCTCTAGACAGGGATCTATCTTGCTCTCAGTGGGTGCTACCCACGAAGCTTTGCTGCACCTCCCCTGTTTTAGCCATTCCCGGTTGATGAGGCTTGAGGTTACGATTACCTTTAATCAGAACATATCACTTAGAATGCTCATCGTCCGCCTGACGATGTGCTGAAAGCATTCAATCCATATAAGTTCGTTCCGGGTTCGAACGAAACCGAAGGCATTATCTCGTTACACTCGTTTTGGAATCACCCTCAGAGTTAACGACAATAACCCTTGCACTCTGAATCTTCATCTTCACTTGAGATTCACGACCTATTGTTAATTTGGATCGATGTGGTATTCGGGTCTCCAGACCTGGAATACCGGTATACGGAAACCCGATCCCGGTCTCATCGAAATCCAAAACGTATCTTTTAAGGCCAAGTTGTTTAAAGGTTTAAACAATTTAACTTATCTATATTCATACAGATAGATAATTCACAATTCACAACTGATAATCACATTATCAATTAAACAGATGATTCATAACCAAATAGGTAATCCATATCAACATCACAATAGTTAATCTATATTATCATCATAATGCAACCAAGCATTCATATCACACAACATCTTATCTCATTTCTGAGATTACATCCATTCAAGACAATCAATGTCATCCATTCTTATATAAGCAATGATTTACTTAATCACAACATAATTAATTTAAAATGAATTAAATTAACTATCTCTATCTTTAAGTAATTTAAAGTGAATTAAATTAATTACTTCATCTCTTAATTAATTTAAAATAAATTAAATTAATTACTTCATTATAAATCTTACTTATATAATCATTAATTAATTACAAATAAATTAATTAATCATTCTCTAATTATCCACTTTAATTAATCACCTTAATTAATTATATTTTAATTACATTTAAGTAATAATCTTTAATTAATTTCACAAATTAATTATCCTTAATTAAATACAGTAATTAACCTTTAATTACTTCATTAATTAATTAATTAATTATAATCAATTACTTTAATTCTTAATTAATTACAATTAATCACTTATCATTTGATTAATTAATCTTAATTAATCAATTCTTAATTACATCATTAATTATAAACTAATGATCCCTAATTACACCTTAATTAATTACTCTCTTTAATTAATTAACTTTAAATCCATTATATTAATTATCCTTTAATTAATAACATCAAGTGATTAACCCTTTTTAAATCACTTTCATTAAATTACTTCCATAAGTAATTTCTCTTTTCTTAATTACATTTAGTAATTAAGAATTAATTACTTCATTAATATATTACACTTAATTAATTCATAATTAAGTGATTATTTAAAATTAAATAAACAATTAACTAATTATTTAAAATTAATTAAACAATTAATTAATTAATATCTTATATTTCAAAATCCTTAATTAAATAAGAAAACCATTTATCTTAATTAATCTCTTTACTTATTAACAAATCATATTTTAATTAAGTATTCTTAAGTTCATATCAAATTAATTAACTTCAATCAATTATTCATTTATTTCTTAATTACATTTATTCCCACTAATTACTTTATTAAGTAATTATCCTTAATTACACATAAGTAATTAACTTTAATTTATTTTATTAATTTACTATTCTTAATTAATCTCAACTAAATTAATTAAGAATACTTGTATTTATTTTAAATACTTATTCAAATCGTTTACTTCATTAAAACCAAATTTAGAAATCAATTTTGAAATATAATTTACTTTTAAACAAAACAATTTAAAACACTGAATTTCAATATGCTTAAAATCTCCTTTAAAACTCAACTTCCTTAAAATATATTCGAAACTTCCTTTTTATTTCCCTTAAAAACTAGTAAATATATTTAAAACTAGATTTACTTTTGTTTTGAAATCATATTTATTCAAAATATACTTTTTAAAACTTAGTAACATTTCTTTAGAAAACTAAGTCATTTAAACTTTAAAACTTATTATATTCACTTCCTTTTACACTGGATCTAAGCACTAAAACCCGAGCTCCAGCGAATCAAAAACCCGAGCAAACTACATTCTTTCCCGAGTCTACCCCGTGACTTCTGCCATCGCCCCTTGCTTCGAGTCGAACTGCAAAACAACCCGAGACAACATCGAATTTCACCCGAGCACACTCACGTATAACCCCGCGTACTCACCGCTTCGAGTCATCACTCAAAAATCACGAAACTAAACCCGAGTTCCCCCTTCTTCCCCAAACCCAAACAATCCCAGGCAATCCAATGTTCACGTGCACGTGGTGCACTTGCACAATCGTCTCCGACCACCGTAGATCACCGCGACGCTCCTCGACAATCACCTTCAGCCTCGCGAATCCATACGCGACCCCAGATCATCCATAACCTATACGAATCGAAAACGAACCATCTCGATCAAAAACTGGAACCCATTCCCCATCGGAAGATCACTTCGTCGCCGACGATCACGTCACTGGAACCCACGACATCTCGTCCATAGCACCGCAGCATCACCACGCCACCCTCCATCAACACGCGATCGCCTCCGATAGCGCCTCGACTCCGCGAAGTCAAGATGAACAACGTTGACAAAAATCAGGATGTAAAACCCTACTTCGTCAAATTCCAGCCAACCCACTCATCAATAAATTCCCTAGTTATTTTTCCCATGATCCTTGTCTTTCCCATGATCTTCGTGCTCAACCACGTTGCCCAGATCGCCGCCGTTCGCCATGAATCGGCCAAAATGTCCAAAACAGAAAACTCGGGAATTCTCACTAATTACCCAACTAAAAATCATGGTACAAGTATTAAAAATCATGATTTCCTGATGCTATTCCAATCATGCAAACAAAACTTAAAGATTAAATTCTCAAATTTTTGACCCAATTTGATTTTTTTTTACTGTAATTCTGAAATTTCTAAACAAATATTTCATTTTAAAAACTTATATCATTTTTAGATGAAAAGTTATATGATTACAAACAACTTCTATTTACAAATCAAAGGCCAATTCGAATTAAAAATCTAGTTATTGAATTTACTATGGCAATTGAAACTGTTATAAATATACAGAGCATATACAGGCATCTCAATATCATCATTCACTCAATCACCAACATACATCAATTAAATCTAAGAATTCAGACACATCATCATGATTTCATCACAAGAATAACGTACAAATCCAGGATTAAAACTGTTTTTAAAATTTCATTTACTCACCAGGAATTAAACAGAGGACAGAGGCACTTCATTTATGAACTGCAGTTTGAATTTTGATCTGGATCAGCTTTGCATTCAATTCGAATTCTTTGATGATGAAACTGCTTTTGCTTGATTATTTAGTTGAATTTGAAACTGCTACTTGAATTGTAGTTGAACTTCATTTTAGTTGCAGGTTGGAATAGTTTAATTTCTTTTGAATTTGATTTCAGATTTTTAGAAAGAAGAAAAAGTTTTTGACAGAAAAAGATTTGTACAGAGAACTTTGAACGGGAAAGAAAATAGAAGCCAGGTTTCTCTAATTACTTATTTATAAAATTTAATTGACAAAGAGAAAGAATTGCCACTTGTTATTAGATTGATTATCAAGCTTACACTTGTTATTACCATGTGTTAAGATGTTAACACATGTCCTAAGTAATTAAATAAATTTTTATTTAATTTAAATGTTAATATAAAACTTTTCATACTTACTTTATTAATTAATAACATTTATCTTAGTATATGTATATATAAACTATTTTTAGAGAAAATATTATAAAACCAATTACCCTTTGAAAAAGTATTTATATTTTTTTTAATTATGAAATATGGATTTATATAAAGTCATGTTTTATTTATTTGTAAACTATTTTTAGTTCAAAAGATATTTAAAAAGAAAGCTTATTTTAAACCAATTTAGTTTAATTATTTATTTTTTTATTTTTTTTAAAGAAAACAAATTAAAACCTTTATTAAATCTTATCTTTTGAATTTACATTATAACTCCAATTTAAAGTCAATTTAAAACAACACATTCAAATTTGAAATAACAATCTTATTTAAAACCATATAATTATTTAAATTACAAACCCAAGCTTATCTATCTACAATATATACAAATATATATATATTATAAATAGAAATCATTTTATTAGTTTTTTAAAAGATAAATTCATTAATTAAATATTTATTCAATTAGATTATTAAACCAATTTAAATATTTATTATCAAAAATTATCAATCAATTTAATTATTTAAACAGATTATTAAATTGATATTGCCCCAAATTTCACCACCCACCACCTTCAACTCGCCACCACTCCACTTCCCAAAGCCCAGCCCGTGAACCACCATTCATCCTCATCACTTTTGCAAGCTTGGCCTATGACCTTTAGCTTACTCAAATCTTGTGTACTGGTATATATAACTCGTATGAGTTCTGTTTATATATTGTTTTATATTTTCTTTTAACAATATATAGGTTTGTCTTGATTTTTCAAATATATATGGATATACATACATGTTAGTTTTATATTTCACTGGGTATTATGACATGTGGGTTGTCGCAGTTATATATATTGGTATACTTAAGGATTGTTGGCTATAGTGTTTATATTTGTTTTGATTTTTTTTTAAGTTTGAATATATATAAATATATGTCTATATGTATTAGTTATAGATGTCACAGCATAGATAATGGTGTATATGTGTTTATATTAGCCTATACACAATTCGTTGTATATATTTTATAATATCATATTTCATGGAAAGATTTTTGTTATGTATATATTTATATAGTACAAAAGTTTTGTCAGTTTAAGTCTATTACCTGCTATCAAACTTTATAACAGTATGGGGTTGCTCGAATATAGTACTGTATACATTTTTAAGTTTATATATGTGGTTAAAATATTCGAACATAAGCTTAATTTTATATATGCATATATATACATTAGCTTATAGAAGTTACAGTATTTATATATTTGTATACATCTTATTTTCTTTGTGTACACATACTTTATCTTTCTGGAAATCATGGTTGTTGTTCTGCCGAAGAAAAATAATGATAAGCTTGGTTTACTATTTGATAATATATTAATATAATATATCGTTTTACATGTTATAAGAGTTGGGTTACAAATCTATTTTTATGTAGTATAAATTCCAATTATATAAATCTACTTTACAGTTTATAAAGAAAAGAGAAAAAATGTTACAATCTGTTAGTATATAGCTTTGTAGTGGTGTATATTTATAGATATATTTTACGTAAACTTTCAAATCAAATTATATATTGTATACGTGGGTTTGATTTTCCACACTTATACTATGTACATATTTAGGATCTGACGTATATATATGCTATAGTATATGAGGATTACAGTTATTATATGTGGTTAGGTTGTCATTCATGTTATACATTTATTTGATTATAGTGTGTCTGCATATGTTTATTTGGTCTGCATATTTCTTGGATCTGCTATACATTTGTTAAACATATGTCTGGTATCTACAGGGTACACATAAGTCACATATTTTGTTGTGTATATTAGTTTGCATACCTGTTCATTTATATAAGATTTAAATCATAAGTTTGTAAAGTTTATAAAATTTTAAAGTTGTTTATATATTAGTTTATAAATTTTATAATCTGTTAGTTATTTGAGTTTAATGTATTGATTCAAAAAAAAATTTATGTCGTACTTTAATGGATGAAATTAAATCTTGAGATTATGGATTTTGAAATACATATATATATATATATATATTTAATGTAATATGTGTTTAAATTTAGGATATGATAATTATATATAGTTATATAAGTTCACTTATACCCATCTATCTCCATTGACCCAATTCTGATTTAATTTCGCTTATTCCTGTTATCAGCTCTTTTTGTCGAAATCATGCCAATCCCGCTTTTGCTTTGAAATTCGTGCTTGGATTCGTAACCCATTCTAGTGACAAATCTCTCCAGCCTCGAAAGGTGAGTAATCACTCACGATTTAACGTTCTTATATTGATTAAATTTGATTTCAATTGAAACGACAATTGAAATATGCTGCTGTAGTTGTTTAAATTGTTATATATGCTATCATCTGTAACTGTTCACCTGTGGGATATGACACCATATCCTGTTGTTTATATTATATTGTTTTTGATGATATATCTATGCCTGTTATATTATTTCTATATCTGTTATCACTCTGCAAGTTCCCTGTTAGTATAGAAATCACTATGGGTTGAAATGATACATACCCGAATGGACTTTAGAATAGGAGAATTTCGTTATGGGTTGAAATGATAAACCCAAGCGATTTTCATTTGAATTGAAATTGGGATTACGGGTCGAAATGATATCTACCCGTATACATTTAAATTTCGGATTGAAATGATAAATTTCCGTATCACTTAACCATATGATAAATATATATACAGACACCGTTGGTCCATATATATAAATATTTTGAAAATGAATTCTATGGTTTGGAAAGAAATATATGGTTTAAAATGTTGAGCCTTAAATTATTATATAAATGGGAATGATTGATTAAATACATATAATATGGTTGAGTATTTAAATTTATGTTTCAAAATAGATTTCAGTAATAATTTGAATAAGTTAAGGTTGGGAAGATAAATTGGAATTTAGTAAAGAATTTTATTTAATTAAACCGATTTAAAACTTATTGAAATTGGGATTTAAGATATGATTTATAACTTGAGTTTGATTTAAATAATTTAATGAATATTTCTTATTTAAATAAATTTAAGGAAATATTTAGTAAAAATGAAATTTAAGGCTAGTTAAATGATATTGAATTCATTAAGTGAATATTCCCTGATTAAATAATAATAAAGTTAAATCAAGAGCTATATGAAACTGTTAAATTTAACTTTGAAATGTTGAATATTAAAGCTTTGAAATATATTAAAATTTTAAATGGTATATTTAGAACTGAATTGAATTGATGAAATGAGCTTTAAATAAATTTGAATTTGGAATTTGAGTTAATTTGAATCGATTTGTGAGACTTGAGGAAATTTTAAATGCTTTACTTTATAAATTAATTAATATATATACTATCTTAGAAAATAGTTATATTTGAAATGAAATGATATTTGGGTTTTGAAGTATAAATTAAATTGAAACGACCACGGTGTTATAATGTATATTTCCCCCTTGTAGATAGTTCTGAAGATCCTTAGAGGATGGTTATCCCAAACATCCTTTAAGTTACTTGTATTTCAATTGATATTTCACTTGAGTTGGATTTATTAGTATAAGAATGTTAATCCTGACTCGAGTGTTTTGTGTTTTGCTTTACGCTCGGGTCAGACCGAGTGATACAGCAATTGAGACTCACCTTTGGAGTTTGGAGCTTCATTTGGAGATCCAACCATCGATTCAGCTTTCAGCTTTCAAGTTGATTTGTTCAGAGAGGTCGTCTATTCGTACTGAAGACTTCACTGTATTTGAGATATTCTGTTGTATTTTATTTTAACTCTGATGTTTATATAGTAGCTTCATGAACTACTATTTTATCTTTTCCACTGCGTTTTATTGTATTACTCTGTGTCTGTGATTGTGATTGATTTATTTACTGTATATGATGAGTTTGCCAAATTTAAATAACAATCTGATATTTTGAATTATTCAAGTCCGACATGTGTGGATTTATTGTCGATTTGAATGGTCCAAAATAACGGGTCGTTGCAGTTGGTATCAGAGCGAGGTTCTAGGCAAAACCTAGCATATATAGTAAATTTATTTACAGAATCACTTTCGTTCGAGTTTGAATTTCTTCCTTTTGACTCGATTTCCTTTGAACTTTGGAACGTTCCTTGCGGTTCCAAAATTCATTCTTGTCTCTCCCTATTTGTATTCTTTTGATTCTGGAGTATCCCATAACTCCACTTCGAATGATCTCTATAAGAATAGGCGATCCCGCCAATCTTTAGATGATTTGTAAAGGGGTGGAACTCCTTTACAATTGGCATTGATTCACCGGAGATTTATATATCTTTGGTTTAGATACCGCTATCTCTTGCGATCGAATGTTGGTTTTTCTTGGAATTCTGCATCGATCTTGTTCCTGAAGTCACGGTTGACCCGGTTAAGGTCGCCCGCGACTTGTATAAGTATATCCATCTCCTATTTTGTAAGTTAATTGTCTCATCTTCGTTCAAGCCTTTCTTCGAATCAGAAATTTTATTTGATTAGAGTTCCTCTAATTTGAATCTCTATCTTTGTTGAAATCCATTCTCAAATCATCCTTTGAAAATCGGGTTTTGTATTCTAGAAATTGTTTTCTAAACCGAAATTATTATTTTGATAAGTATGATTTTATTCTATATATAAAATTGAAATGTTTTCGATAAGGATTATATACCCTTTTAAAAATAAGAATTTGAGGTTTTCGAAAGGATTTTGAAAAAAAAATTATATAAGAAATTTGATCTATCTAAAAATGATTTATAACTAAAGGATTTTAAATTTGAAATTCGAGAATTGAACTTCGGTATTTTGTAACTGGTTTTAAGATTTTGAAATATATAATAATAATATGATTTAAAATTATTTTCCAAATAAGAAATGTTTCAAATGATTTTAATGAGTTTCGAATGATTTCGAAGAAATTTCAAAAAGAAGTTTGAGAAAATAGAAGTCCATAACTCACTTATGTCGTTGGAAAATAATTTCGGTGATGAGTGCACGCATCATCGACATTGATTTTCGAGTTTCAGAGTGAGGGATAGGCCACTTTAGTAGCATCGCTACGCGAGTGATTTTGCGAAACCAATTTTGATTTCAAAATTTTGAAGTATGATTTGATATTCGAAAGGTATATGTAAATGTATTTGAAACGATTTAAAATGAGCCGGTGTTCAGCCCTCGAGTTTTGGATTTGATATAACCCTATCTATTAAAATTGATTTACTAATTTGTTGCTGATTTCCAACTCTTGAATTTGAAAATGATTTCTTCAACTATTTTGAAGGTTCGAGCACTTCCAAATCAAGGTTAACTTTTCAAAAGCTAAGAATTTTGAAAAGTATAAAATATATAAGTTGGTATGAATGTTAAAGTATGTAGTAATATGATTTAAATAAGTTGAAACTGTTTGTTAAGAAAATGAATAAGGCAATTAAAAAATTTTCTAATATGAAATTTAGATTTGAAATGTTTTGAAAATAATTTGGTCTTCAAAATATTTTGAATAAAATTTAGTTTAAATGTTTTAACTTAGTAACATCTTTATGGAACTATATATTTAACAAGTTGGAATAAATATATAAGTTGTACGTATGCTGTTTTATTCGCATAATTAATTTGATCCAAGTTTGAGTACACAAGTTCGAGGTGAATTACACCATTTCGTGTTAGGATTTTTCATTCGATTCTTGATGGCGAATATTTGATATGGATTTTGGGCTAAATTCTAGAATTCTCTATCATAGTATATGGCTATGCAAGGAGACTGATGGCTTCTAGTCGAGAAACCATATCGAAGTCCGCATTAGGGAAGTCGAATGGACAATACTAGTTCGAAAGCGAACTTGTGTGATCGAGCGAGCGATCAAATGTGATTTTGCGAAATGATGACGTATGTACATCGTATATTCTAATATCATTGATATATTTTGACGCTGAAATTGAAAGCTGTCGGGTTAGAATATCTTTACTTACTAAAAGAAAACTTTAAATTTTAATTACAAAGATATATAACCCATAAAAGCAAAGATATCCAATCCCATATGGCTCTTCATACAGTGAAATTTATTTTGTAAAGATTTGATCCTTATATAAGATGGACCTTATGTAAGTATAAGACGATTTTGAAAACATTTGATTTTGGAAATGAATTGGTTGACTTAAATTATATTGATTTGGAAATTTGGATTTATTTTCTAAATCTATTATTTTGGAAACTTTGAAACTAAAGATATTTAATTTTAGAAGAAATAATTTGGTGAAATTATATATGATTTTGAAATTGAATTGATATTGAAACAAATTGAAATTTGAGAACCTTGTGCTACTAAATACTTGATTTGGGAGTTGTCGAACTTATATAAAAAATTGATTTGTATGAGTATGAAATTGATTCGAAAACTATGGATTTGAAAAGGTACTCAATGTGGAAGTGAAATCTTATATAATTGAAGTCTATATAAGTATGATTTGATATACTTTTGATTTTGGAAAAGTATTTGATTTGAAAATTTAATCTTATATATAATGGATTTTATATAAGTACGATATTTGAAAGTGATTTGAAAAGGTACTATATGATACATATTTTCGAAGTAAAGATATGGAAAGTGCCTTCTGCTTGATATCCGATTTGTGGCCACATCTTGGATTCATTCTATCGATATTATTCTCTCTGATTTTTGGTTTTCCGGATATGATACTCGAGTGCCCTTCGAATTCCATGGCGTTACCCATGGTCTTATTGTTCTCTCGTGACTGGATAGCGCAACTGCCTGGCTGAGTCTTGCCTGGGGGTACGGATTGTTTCCTGGGGGATCCAGGCGTAATCATTGTGTATCCTGCAATCTGTGTAGGTCGCGAATAGTAGCGCAAATGCTTGGCTGAGTCTTGCCTGGGGGTACGGATTGTTTCCTGGGGGATCCAGGCGTAACCATTGTGTATCCTGCATTCTACTAGTCATCATGGCGTAACTCGCAGGGCTGAGAAAGCTTACGGATATGGATTGTTTCCTGGGGGATCCAGGCGTAACCATTGTGTATCTGCGAACCATGGTTAGACAAAGGTTTTGTTTGTGTTTTTGATTGGATTGTACTTTCCATATCTGTTTTTAAAAGTTTTTCCAGTATTTTCAATGGGTGTTGAAACAGGTCTACTAAGTACCTGGAGAATTCTAGTTTTGCGCCTGATCAACGCACTACCAGAGTCTACAGGAACAAGGATAAACTTGTTGAAACATCGAGTTATAAAAGTATTTTATTATAAAGGTATTGTATTTTAAAAGTATTCCAACAAAGAAATTTTGTATTAATATTTGAAATTGAAATTCTTATGGTTCAAAATTAATTATTCATGCCCGATACCATTCTTTTGAATCTACCTTATCTGCTCAGCTTTATTTATTCACCTATATTCTGTTTTCCAAATCCCCCTTCCTTTCCTTGTTGACTATATTCGTTTAAGTATTGTTTAATTATTGACTACATGGTTTAATAGAAATTTTAGTGTTATAAATATTTTAGAAGTTATAAATTAAATAAACATTTTAAAGTAAAAGATTATTTGTTTATTGATAATATTTGAAAGTATCTTGAGATAAATTAATAAATTTATGATCATGGATTTAATAGCTTCTTTGTAAATATAAGTAATAATGTAAATAATTGTTTTCAAATGGTTTTCATACATTTATAAAGGTGTCATTTAAACATATAAATGGTATTTATAAAGGAAGCAAGAAATTTTACAAATGGATTTTTTTGAAAGGTTTTAAAGTATACAAGATAATTGAATTGCAAATGAAGTTTTCAAATTTTAAGTAAAATTTATATAGTTTAAATTAATTGTTTAATCTTGACTTTCAATCTATTTTTTTCTGTCTGGTTGTTTCTATTCTTCTACCTCCTTCCTTTTCGGGGACGAAAAGTTTTGAGTGGGGGAGAGTGTAACGACCCGTAAAATTTAATGGTTTTAAAAGTATATTTAACTGGAAATTTGTGAAATTTTAAACAATAAAATTTGAAATTAAAAATTTATTATTTGGAGTACGTCTATTTTAATATAGCAACTGGTAAATTTTCATCTGTTAATATTGAAGTTTATTTTCCTGTGAAATTTCATTTCAAATCAAACCGGTTAATAACAGTGAATTTAAAAGTTTTCCGAAACCAAAATATGTCAACAGGAGAAAATTTATTCAGATTATTCTAAATCAGACTGCAAAATTCGTTTTTCCAAATTTGGACTTCTACTGCTCCGTTCATCTTAATTCTGGTCAAATAGCAACATTTCGGTACCGATTATCGACTTCTGATAGGATAATCGTACCACTGATATCTATATACCGTCTTGTTCGTCTCATCGCGCTGATCATCATGATATATTCATTTCTGTATTTTGAGGTTCGGTACGTGATGAAAATAATAAACTATTCGTTGTAACGGTACCGTAAATTTGTGATTGTCCACTTTCTTACCCTTTCGAAATTGAAGCGTGCTGTCTAAACCATTAATTGCTTTTATATTTCAGCTCAAATCCACGGGTGACCATTGCCATTCCATAACTGGTTCAAAAATCAAAACGTACAAAAAAAATTTTGTATAGCCTTCATAGCTTTGTTGTTTTTCACTTCGTTTCTTGGCTGTCACTTTCCATTCTCCCCTCCATGCTTGTTTCCATGGCCCCAACCCTTCGAACCCACCATGCCCAAAGCTCCAACATCATCCCTAAACCCGATCCTGCTTCCACCTCCTCCGAACAGCAGCTGTTCTGGCCTCCACTCCAGATCTCCAACGCCGAAGGCACGCAACCATCCATCCGCCACCTATTCCACCAGCATCATCCGCAACTCCTCGGCCCGAGCTCAGGCAACTACCAGTCGAACCCCACTTCCAGCGAACCGCTCTTCCCTGTCCCGTCACTCACCCCTCCGCGCGCCTGACCCCGACCATGCACCTCTCTGCAGCCACCAACGCCCCACCCTTCGGCCCTCCAACCACCTCGTCACCATCTCCACCCACCACCGCACTCGTTCTACCCACTACTTTCCCCTCGAGCCACCTAACCGACCGACTTCCATCCGCGCCCATCACTTCACCACCCACCACCTTCAACTCGCCACCACTCCACTTCCCAAAGCCCAGCCCGTGAACCACCATTCATCCTCATCACTTTTGCAAGCTTGGCCTTTGACCTTTAGCTTACTCAAATCTTGTGTACTGGTATATATAACTCGTATGAGTTCTATTTATATATTGTTTTATATTTTCTTTTAACAATATATAGGTTTGTCTTGATTTTTCAAATATATATGGATATACATACATGTTAGTTTTATATTTCACTGGGTATTATGACATGTGGGTTGTCGTAGTTATATATATTGGTATACTTAAGGATTGTTGGCTATAGTGTTTATATTTGTTTTGATTTTTTTTAAGTTTGAATATATATAAATATATGTCTATATGTATTAGTTATAGATGTCACAGCATAGATAATGGTGTATATGTGTTTATATTAGCCTATACACAATTCGTTGTATATATTTTATAATATCATATTTTATGGAAAGATTTTTGTTATGTATATATTTATATAGTACAAAAGTTTTGTCAGTTTAAGTCTATTACCTGCTATCAAAATGTATAACAGTATGGGGTTGCTCGAATATAGTACTGTATACATTTTTAAGTTTATATATGTGGTTAAAATATTCGAACATAAGCTTAATTTTATATATGCATATATATACATTAGCTTATAGAAGTTACAGTATTTATATATTTGTATACATCTTATTTTCTTTGTGTACACATACTTTATCTTTCTGGAAATCATGGTTGCTGTTCTGCCGAAGAAAAATAATGATAAGCTTGGTTTACTATTTGATAATATATTAATATAATATATCGTTTTACATGTTATAAGAGTTGGGTTACAAATCTATTTTTATGTAGTATAAATTCCAATTATATAAATCTACTTTACAGTTTATAAAGAAAAGAGAAAAAATGTTACAATCTGTTAGTATATAGCTTTGTAGTGGTGTATATTTATAGATATATTTTACGTAAACTTTCAAATCAAATTATATATTGTATACGTGGGTTTGATTTTCCACACTTATACTATGTACATATTTAGGATCTGACGTATATATATGCTATAGTATATGAGGATTACAGTTATTATATGTGGTTAGGTTGTCATTCATGTTATACATTTATTTGATTATAGTGTGTCTGCATATGTTTATTTGGTCTGCATATTTCTTGGATCTGCTATACATTTGTTAAACATATGTCTGGTATCTACAGGGTACACATAAGTCACATATTTTGTTGTGTATATTAGTTTGCATACCTGTTCATTTATATAAGATTTAAATCATAAGTGTGTAAAGTTTATAAAATTTTAAAGTTGTTTATATACTAGTTTATAAATTTTATAATCTGTTAGTTATTTGAGTTTAATGTATTGATTCAAATTTTTTTTTTATGTCGTACTTTAATGGATGAAATTAAATCTTGAGATTATGGATTTTGAAATACATACATATATATATATATATTTAATGTAATATGTGTTTAAATTTAGGATATGATAATTATATATAGTTATATAAGTTCACTTATACCCATCTATCTCCATTGACCCAATTCTGATTTAATTTCGCTTATTCCTGTTATCAGCTCTTTTCGTCGAAATCATGCCAATCCCGCTTTTGCTTTGAAATTCGTGCTTGGATTCGTAACCCATTCTAGTGACAAATCTCTCCAGCCTCGAAAGGTGAGTAATCACTCACGATTTAACGTTCTTATATTGATTAAATTTGATTTCAATTGAAACGACAATTGAAATATGCTGCTGTAGTTGTTTAAATTGTTATATATGCTATCATCTGTAACTGTTCACCTGTAGGATATGACACCATATCCTGTTGTTTATATTATATTGTTTTTGATGATATATCTATGCCTGTTATATTATTTCTATATCTGTTATCACTCTGCAAGTTCCCTGTTAGTATAGAAATCACTATGGGTTGAAATGATACATACCCGAACGGACTTTAGAATAGGAGAATTTCGTTATGGGTTGAAATGATAAACCCAAGCGATTTTCATTTGAATTGAAATTGGGATTACGGGTCGAAATGATATCTACCCGTATACATTTAAATTTCGGATTGAAATGATAAATATCCGTATCACTTAACCATATGATAAATATATATACAGACATCGTTGGTCCATATATATAAATATTTTGAAAATGAATTCTATGGTTTGGAAAGAAATATATGGTTTAAAATGTTGAGCCTTAAATTATTATATAAATGGGAATGATTGATTAAATACATATAATATGGTTGAGTATTTAAATTTATGTTTCAAAATAGATTTCAGTAATAATTTGAATAAGTTAAGGTTGGGAAGATAAATTGGAATTTAGTAAAGAATTTTATTTAATTAAACCGATTTAAAACTTATTGAAATTGGGATTTAAGATATGATTTATAACTTGAGTTTGATTTAAATAATTTAATGAATATTTCTTATTTAAATAAATTTAAGGAAATATTTAGTAAAAATAAAATTTAAGGCTAGTTAAATGATATTGAATTCATTAAGTGAATATTCCCTGATTAAATAATAATAAAGTTAAATCAAGAGTTATATGAAACTATTAAATTTAACTTTGAAATGTTGAATATTAAAGCTTTGAAATATATTAAAATTTTAAATGGTATATTTAGAACTGAATTGAATTGATGAAATGAGCTTTAAATAAATTTGAATTTGGAATTTGAGTTAATTTGAATCGATTTGTGAGACTTGAGGAAATTTTAAATGCTTTACTTTATAAATTAATTAATATATATACTATCTTGGAAAATAGTTATATTTGAAATGAAGTGATATTTGGGTTTTGAAGTATAAATTAATCTGAAACGACCACGGTGTTATAATGTATATTTCCCCCTTGTAGATAGTTCTGAAGATCCTTAGAGGATGGTTATCCCAAACATCCTTTAAGTTACTTGTATTTCAATTGATATTTCACTTGAGTTGGATTTATTAGTATAAGAATGTTAATCCTGACTCGAGTGTTTTGTGTTTTGCTTTACGCTCGGGTCAGACCGAGTGATACAGCAATTGAGACTCACCTTTGGAGTTTGGAGCTTCGTTTGGAGATCCAACCATCGATTCAGCTTTCAGATTTCCAGTTGATTTGTTCAGAGAGGTCGTCTATTCGTACTGAAGACTTCACTGTATTTGAGATATTCTGTTGTATTTTATTTTAACTCTGATGTTTATATAGTAGCTTCATGAACTACTATTTTATCTTTTCCGCTGCATATTATTGTATTACTCTGTGTCTGTGATTGTGATTGATTTATTTACTGTATATGATGAGTTTGCCAAATTTAAATAACAATCTGATATTTTGAATTATTCAAGTCTGACATGTGTGGATTTATTGTCGATTTGAATGGTCCAAAATAACGGGTCGTTACAATCGGCAAGTATGCGTTGATCCATAAGAAAAGCAAAATTTCAACTTACTCAGCCAAGCTATATCAAATGCTTTGAAAATATTTTTAACTAAAAATATTAGAAAAACTAGAGTAAAATTAGAATAAAAGTAATGAAAATGATTATGAAGTTAGAAATAAAATCTATTTTAAGCATGATCTATTTACCATTTTAGATCAAGTAACATAGATCATCAAATTTTAATTCTACTTTTAACTGCATTTTTCAAAATCAAATAGTTCGATGAAGATGTAACTTGATTCCATATTTGATTAAGTATAGCCTATTTGTGGTTAACAACACAGGCTATCAAATTCATTTATAAATATCAAACTTCGATCTACATCTACATTAAGCACAAATACAAAAGATAATAAATCAAACCATTATGTTGAATTTAAATGATTCATGAGAGCTTCATTACCCCTAAATTGAAGGAGTTTAGCCTCTCATCCTTGAATTCATTTCAACAAAATTGGATTTAAACATTAACAAAAAGAAAAGAAATGCTAATTAAAAAGAAAGAGTGCTAATTAATTGCAAAAAAATAAATCTACACTAATTTGCATAAAGAGATCTAATATATTTGCATGAAATTAAATAACACAAAAGAAAAGCATGAAATAAAATTACATAAAAGAAAAGGCTAAGAAGCCATTAAGGAGAAGAGAGCTTTCTACTTATACTATTTTGGCTACAACTATATGCATCTCTTTCATGAAACATATGAGGGTACCAAAACTACACTTAACTTTGTTTACTCTCCAAGTAATCATTAATGATTTAATTAATCCATATCAACATGTGCTTTTCTTGTAATTGTGGTCCATTCGCAAGTGTGTAGATGAGCTTCTCTATGAAGAGTTAATTCTTTCTTTTCTTCTTTATTTTGGCTTCCAAAACTTGTGCATGCATGAACCGATGAAGCTTCTTCCAATTTTCACTCAATTCCCTATAAAATAAAATGAAAATGTGCAAATAAAATTTCTCAAAATTTATGCATACGCATAAAATTACCGTTTTGTCCAACTGTAAATGAGTGAATGATGATTTGAAAACACTTTTATATATTGGTCAAAGCATGTAAATACCCTAATATGTCTTTTATTTTAATAGAAGAAGACTAAGTATGAGAGTAAAAATATATATTTTTACGTGTATATCAGCTACATCTATCTAAGCACCTATCTAAAACATATATGTAATTGCTACACATATCTAAGAAATTTATCCATTCTTCCTATCATATTCATACTGTTTTTCTTCTATATTATCTATAATTAGATTACTAGTCCTATTTTAATATGATTTTCTAGTGCTGTTTCTATCCAAATTTCCTAATACTGCTACTATTAAAATTTCTCCTACCTAAATTGCTTTCAAGTGGCTTCCCCTTACATAGCTCTTTATGTCTCTTTTATTGTTTTCCCCATTGACTCACTGCAATGCATTCGCCTACTATTTTAGTCATTGGCTTTTCTTCAATATAATGAAAAAAGATATGTATAAATCTGTTTCAGCTATTTTTCTTCATATATTCCTTATACGAGAATATTCCTTTTATCTTCACTATTGGGCATTCTTACCCTTCTATTCTTTTTACCCCATCCCAATCAAGTACCGTTTCCTTTTATCCATCCATTAGAAGGAATATTAAAGAGGAACTTCCGAATTTACAAGATAAGCTAAATGCTCGAGCCAAACATACGCTCTCTTTTCCATTAATTTCAAAATCGAAAAACCCTTTTACTAAAACTTTTAAATTGAAAACTTTTGACCTACCAAATTCTAAACTAAGAACTTCCAAATTTTCTTGCTTTTTCAAAACAACAACTTTCCAATAAATCCTTTGAAAAACCCACTCAAAACGTTTCAAGGAATTTTAAAATAATTTTTTTGTCAAATTCTTTTATATGCGGTTAGACTTAGAAATAGACTTTAATTGTCCTTTCTTTTGAACTTTCCTTCTTTTCTACTCACCTTCATAAAGTAAACCGGTTTATCGTCTTGTTATGGTTAATGTACACCTTCTTGCATGAACTTGCTCAATCCTTTTTGTATCTTGCTTCTGGGTGCTTGCAACATATAGGTTCTTGCTTCCCATCTGTCTGGATGAAATGTACATCTTCAATCGATAATCCATCAAAATCCACGGCCATAAAGCAGCTTAAGCTCAATAAAGGAGTCAAGTACCATCTAGCTTTCGGGTCCTCCTATATGTCGTGCTCATGCTCTTCTTGGTCAATGCCTTGCGATGAGGCTTACACTCCATGGGGTACTCGGGATAGGGGCATAAATTTAACTCTATTTATTATTCCAATTCATAATTGCCTCGTCCATCTTTTCAGAATATGGTCGCGGCTACTTCTATAGCTGGAATTCATAAAGTTTAGCTATAATATACATTAACTATAGGTAAAATGCAAAATTAATCTCTCAACGTATCAAATTCCTATGATCGACTGACCTAAGCTCTAATATAAAATGCAACAACCCGCACCTTAATGGGTCAAATTTCGAATAAATCGAAATCCAAGTTCGCTAGGGTACGGATCATTGGATTTGGTACCTACAATAAACATACATGTATCAGTGCGTTATCTTCATAATCTCATAGCGAAATAGAAAAATATAATAGAACATATATGTCGACTAAGGCTACTACCTTAGAATTAATATTATTCCTTGGTATCCAGTCGCATTGTCGATGCTGAGCATGAATGAAAAGACGTCTTCAATAACCATTCCCATCTTGAAACAGCAGCTTGTCCCTCTAAATCTATCCTATGGGTTGTAATGAGGTGGGGTCAGAACAATGTTTTGATGACTGGTAAATTACATACTTTATCCATAATACTAATTTATGTCAACTAACTGTTATGTCGATTATGTACAGCTAATCCATTCAACTGTGTATGCACGTACGATATGCCTAACCTCCTCCGAGGTATACACACACACTCTTATACACATAAAAGTCTAATGTTGTACTGTACGAAAACCCCGTCCACTTAATACTTCTTGAATAGGAAGGAGGCAGACCTAATGACCATTTAATACCTAAACCATGATGCGAGCCCTCCATAACGTAATCGTTAGTCAATAGGTTCTAGCTAAAGAGACCAATGACCCATATATAAGGCTTAATAATGTAATTTCCATATTACTCACACATCTCGAAGACTTGTCTAAGAGTTAACTAGCCTACCTTCGATGAACAAACAACTAATTAATTAAAGTTTGAGGTCAGTGCATATCCCATATAGATTCGACACTAGTAGAAAGCGAAATTCGATAGGGAATAACCTGAGTCTTTGCTACCGACCGCTCGGGACCATTGGTAGTCATAGCTAATATCCCAGCTCTACTACTAAGCACCATACAAACAAAAATAGTGACATAGCCCATCGACCTCCCATAGCCAAAATTTCGTTTAGACTATCCTAATGTAAGTCAAGGAAAATCCTCATTCCATTTACTTAACACTCTTATTAGAAATGAAGCAGACCCCACTTTCTTAGAAGTACTGGGTCATTTAATACTTCAAATCTGAGGTGACCCTTGGCATATTTTACCTTTTCTAATGCATATCCCTTCCCCACGAGTCCTATGGTTGGATGTTGGAGATGTCCCACATCAGTACTAAGTATACACAACTGTTGGTTGCCTCTAAGTGAAGGGTAGACTTCTGTTATATAACTCTACCGACCTCGCATCCCAACCCACTAAACCAAACCAACCATCCTAAGCTTAAATGTTGGGCTATGCCCATTTATTCACACTCATTCTAAACGTATAACTAAGGCTGTATAATTTCTTGTGAAAATTATATTACCCTTCGACATTTAATTACTATCTTAGACGCTTATTTGCTAAATTCCATAAATGTCAATTGTCCATAATAAATGGTCATTATTATCCTAATTGGACAATCACTAATAACATTTATCTATCCGTTCTAATTCAACCTATTATGCCTATTTCATTTCCCCATAAATTCCATATTAAATCCTTTATCTAGTCCAATTAAACACATTTATGTCTCTATTTAACTCCTGTAACTCCCTATTAACTGCACATTCATTGCCCTATTAATTTTGGAGTTAATATCTCTTTTCCATTTACACCTCCTAATCCTATAATTTGATATGCTATTTATAACTAGATGTCCTACTTATAACTAATGTAGATACCGATGTATATTATGCTATACAAATATATTTTTATTTTTAATCGATAAGCACAGTTTTATATATATATATATATGTGTGTGTGTGTGTGTGTGTGTGTGTTTGTATATGTATGTATGTGTGCGTTTGCATATGTATGTGTATTCCTATTTCTAATCCCTAAACCAGAAAATTCCTTTCCGTGTTTTAATTTATCAGAGCTATCCTTTCAAAAAGGATTACCGTTATAATTTTCCATAAACTAACCAAATGTGAGAACTTTGCTTCATTTGCAATTACAGAGAATTATATATTTTCTTTTATTAGGATAGACAATGCAAAATATAGGGAAGAACATCCGTACTTTACACATCCATTTCAATTTAGGTATATTCCTTATTATTTCAAAAGATGCACTTTTTATACATTTGTGGAACTAGATAATTTTTGAAAATTTCACAGAAATAGATACAACTAAATTGTACCCCATTCCTAATATATTTAAAACATAAAAATTCATATTCTATGTCAAAGTAGGGCAATCTAAACTAATACTAACATTTTCAACCAAACCATGAATCTAGAATAAATTTTACAACTTTATCAACTTCAATTTTAACAAATTTAGGGGACTAATTTTCAAATTTCCATTTTAGGGTGAAAATACCATTACTATTCCAATTACCTATCTTACAGAATATGTAGCTGATATTCATATACATTAATTTTAAGCCTACAACTCATCTGGTCTTATATAGGCACAATAAATAAAAAAATTCAATGATATAAATTTCAATTTTATAAATAAATCATATAATTTCCCACTCACCTTTCAAACTTTTCAAATCTCCCAAATTTGAATCCATTCCTTTACTTGACTCCTTTTTCCTTTCCAATCCAAAAGAACATGTATAACAATGTGTGTGTGTGTATATATATATACTATTCAAATTACAAATCTGAGAAGAGATTTAGGTTAAGGGGAATACAGATTTATAATTATAAAATTACCGTTTTCCACATAATTGATTCGCACTTTCTCTTCTTCTCTTTTATTTTCTTCTCTTCTCCAATTTATATATATATATATATGTATGTATGTATGTATGTATAATATTTTATAATTTCTAAAAATAGTAGAGAAATGAAAATGGTAGAGCTTCACTGCTTTGATTAGAAAATATGAAAAGAGGAGTAAGGGGTTATGCATGTATATAGGCATTCGAATCAATCATATCAGTTAGATAAAAATAAATATATTTGGTCCGTTCGGCCAAGGTTCAACCCTAGCCACGCCACTTCAGGACTGGTTAACCACTCCCCTATAGGCAGACTACCACTAACGGTTGATCGACCCAAGGAAACGATCAATCGAGGGGGTCCTACATATATTATTATTTATTTCCTATTTTAGTTTTTAATTATTTTCATTCCGGAAACTTCAAACGCTGATAACTTCTTCATTTGAGCTCCAATTGTCAAACTTTACATATTAAAGTTGCTCAAATAATCATTACGAATACAATGATGCAAGTTTTGAAACCAAATTCTGATGTTTGCTCAAATTCCATTTTTGAGCCTTATAATTATTTTTAATTGCTATTGGTTCTATGAGGTGTTACAATAAAATTACACAATTTCACATTTCATATCCCACAGTGGAAGAATATAAAATATAAGTACTAAAAATAATTCAAATAATAAAGTCGCAGAATAATCGTAGCCTATACAAAAGATGACAAATCAAGTCTCCAAATGTAAATACAACACAAGTCTTATAAATAATAGTAGGTCCAAATGATGGATAAAACCCCGAACAACATCCTAGTAATAGTATGTCTAATAGATAAAATGAGATATATAGAGAAAGGTTATAATAAATAAATCTCTATCGACATGTCGCCTTCTCCATGCACCTGAACCAGGTCAACCCACTTACTTCCATGCCCCTCTGTAATAGTTAATAAAGGAAGAAATGAAGGGGTTCAAACAAATTCTAGTGAATGAATTATATCACTAGTGGTATGGTGTAAACATGTGATTAAAGTTCAGTTATATCCTACTCCTAAGGGTGTTACTTAGAGCATGTTACATACAAGGAGCTAGTTGTTCTATAATTTAGGTTGATTATTCTAAATGTCTATTTATAGTTTATGAAATTCCACTTACAGGGAAGCATACTGGAGTAGAGAAAATCCTATAGAAACCTTTAGTGTATGGTCATACTTGTTGACCATCTACGTGTATATCATATTAACAACCTTGATGGTAGTTTCTAGAGTTACACTTATCTTGGTGGCCATACAATGCCCGACCCATTATCGAGTCATTGTTCGAAGAGTATGCCATATATGCACTGTTGCTCCTAATCGAATATATATCCAATGCCTAACCTGTTATCGAATCATTGTCCGACTGTTCTTTCCATTTATGCATTGGTGTACTAAATGGAGTTTGTATTCAATGCCTGACCTATTGTCGAGTCATTGTTTGACTGTTCTTGCCATCTATGCATGGTATAGCTCCTCGTTTAGTCTGCTTCCTAAATTTTATATTATTACATATGTAGCTATCAAGGGTTGATCCTCCCATCATCTAGATTCGACTGATCCTTTTCTGATGAATGTCCTCGTCCATTCGTTCTAGCTTCCACCAATATGTGGCTAGGATGGGCTACGAATGATAAGAACTTCTTATTGCGATAAAATCGCCCGCCACGTTGAGTGTCGCGTTCCAACTCCATGAAGCGAGAGCCTACGATATTACCTAAAGGTGGTACGTTTCTAGCTTGCTGCCAGACTCCATTCAGTTGCATGCACTCCTAAGGAGCTAAAATGTGGGAACAAGTTTCCTTGACATATTCTACTTGGCCCGTTCCAGGTCCAGGTTCAATTTGGGCATACTACAACAATTCAGGCATCTGTAAAAATAATTCAAATGTCGGTTGCTAGATGCAATTAAAAAAACATTTCATGTATTTAGACGTCTTACTGCCTTTTTAGACGTCTAACTTAAGTATTTAGACATCTAAAAACTGTATTTAGACATTTGAAAATTGTCGCTTTCAACTTTAAACTCTCGGGTTACGATTTCCTGAAATCTAAACATCTAAAAATAATTTTTGGACGTCTAAATGAATTTTTGGACATTTGAAAATAATTTTTAGCCGTCTGAATGGATTTTTAGATGTCTAGTCAGGCGTCTATTCTGTTTTTTCTAGCTTTTTATAACTTGTTTGTTTTGGGTATTTTTATTCATATTTTCATGAATTCGCATACAAGTTTAAGGACTTGTTTTAAACTGATTTCTATGTGTATTTCATACTCGACTTCAAATTATTTATTCCAAGATTTGTTCATAGTATTCCAATCAATTTTATTGATATACTTCAACGAATTTTATACGTACATTCAAATCAATTATCACATATATTTCAATATAGATTGGATCAGGTCTAAATAAATTCCAATAGATATGTTTGTTCATTCATATCTATCCAAAAATCATTTTAAATTTATCGTATAGATCAGATCTATAAAGATTATCTCTATTTATCAAAACTATAACTGAATCAGATTTATAAGATTAAATGTGGTTTCTATAAAAGTTATTACTTGTTTATAAAAATAAAGTTTATCAAAATAAATTCAGACATATTATATAATTTAGACCTATAAGATTAGAAATAGTTTTATGTTCATTTACCAATTCAATAATCAGACTATCATTTACTAGGGGTTTTCCCAAATTATTTCAATTCAAAAATTTAGAATAAGATATAGATTCAAGAAGAGAAATCATATTTGTATTGCTAGAAGGTATATAATTGAAAATTAATTACTTATTTCCATCATACACATTTCATAGAAAAATCCACTCACCTTTTAGTTTTCTTTCTTCCATTTGGATTTGTATATGTCATTCCTTTCCTCTAGCTTAGCTTGTTGAATCCTTCTTTCTCTAATCCTTTCTGAATGACTATTATATTTTGTTTGATTTTTTTATATATTTTGTTTTGAAATTTAGAATTTTATTTTAAGGAAGAAGAAATGTTTAGGAGGCGAAGGCTAGGGTTTCTGAATAAACAAAGTGGAGGCTTATGTCTTTATTTATAGTTAAGAATTAGGGTTTCTACTCAACTTTTCAAAATCGGTAATTACGAAATTGCCACTACCTATATTGTCACTATTTTCGCTCTTTTTTTTATCAAATTTAGCAAGTTATATATCATTTCTGACTATAAACAATGTTCCAGACATAAGGAATAGATCTCTAGGCCTAATTCCAACTTCTATAAAAATTTATTATTTTTTCTTTTATGTAAAATTACATTTTTGCCCTTATTTACATTTTAATTTATTATTAAAATTTTCGAGGTGTAACAATTTGATTGTTTTGCTTGTCTTGTGGCAGGCTTTTAACATATTACTAGATTTTCTTCTTCCTAATTAGTTCCTCAATCATAACTCCCAAATGCATTGGTATTGTCCCCATGAATCTCATGCAATCTACAATACTTCCTAGAGCACATTTCCTCTTCGATGGCCTTTTTCGAAGCAGGCTTCTTATACATCACAATGTCTTGCATTGCAAGTGGATATTCCCTATGGAGTCTTTCAACTCTGTATATTTTACATCACATTTGAAACAGAACGTTTCCTAGGGCATTACTTCTTAACCTTAACATTTTTGTTCTCCGGTTTATTCTCACCACTATTACTTCCATAATTACCATCTTGCTTAACTGCCTCCACTGCTAGGTCTACCTTGACTGCCAACATTCAACACCTTCTCCATTTCAGCCTCTTCTAAGTACAAAAATTGATTAGCTTTTCTATGATAATCCTTCAACGTGGTTAACTTTTTCATTGTCAACCACCTTCCAAAGTCAGTCTATTTGTCTACTCCCCCTACTATCACCATCAACACCATGTCATCTCATAGATTTTTCACCTCTATCGCTGCTGCATTAGATTGTTTCAAGTAACTCTTTATTGTCTCTCCATTCCTTTAATGGGTGTTCGGTAATGACATTGCATTCTTTGGTTGCACTAAATGGACTCTGAACTAATTAAAAAATTTGTACGTCGGTTTCATAAGACGATATGGATTCCAGCTCTAGCCTATAGAACCACATCATCGCCGGTCCTTCTAGAAATAACAGAAAGCACCTACACTTCACATCATCAATTGCTCGAGCAATGTCATGTAGTGGTCATACTTCATCAAATGCTACCTTAGATCAATCAATCGATTTTAGCTTGGCATCATCGTCATAAAAAAATTTCTTGGCTAATGTGCCACCTAATCTCAGTTATAAATGAATTTTCGCTAGAGGCGGTCTCCCTACTATCATCCTATTTTTTTAACCAATCTTTGTATTGTTTCAATGATTAACTTGACATTGTATTCCTTTCTTTCTATACAAATTCATTGTGTGCATCACTGTGTATTCAGTTCTACGAGCAGCTTTAAGACCATTACTTAAACGGTCATAGCTATCACCATTATGCCTAAGCTCCCCGTCCTTAGGGAGTCCATTTGTCTTGGTCTCCTGTGATGTCCATTTGGGCTACATCCTCTATGAGCATCTCTATTCAACTTTCATCTAGTTTCTTCATGACTTATAGCTCGATCTGCATTAACAGCTGCACCTCCAAAGCATCCCCATCCATTTTCTCTTTCCTCGATGGATCGGGATCGATCGATGAGGGATCAATACCAATCCACCGTGGGTTCCAACCTTAATAATCCATCTCTTTTTCTATGCTTTCTACCTTCTACTGGCTCCTTCCCTAGTCTATCTCAATTAGTAGAACTTCTCAGATCCGAGCTTGATGGGGAACTTCCTCTCTGTCTCTATGAACTCTAGATCAAAACTAACTTACTATTGAGGTTGCTTCATAGGTTAAATTGCTTTTGTATCTCCTCCATAATGGCATCGTGCTATTTCCATCTTCTTATCCACCATAGCTAGTATGTCATCTAACTCTTGCTTTACCACCAAACTTGATGGAGATTGTGCAGATCCATCACTATCATCAACATTCACTCTAACGGGTTCTTCGTCAATCACCGACTTACTTGGATTCTTCTTTAGTCCTATCTTTCCATTGGATCCAGTTGGAATATTTTGCAAATCCAATTAGAAAATTTGGATTCGGTCCTTTGTTTAATTCTCAATGAAAGTATCAAAAATGTTAAAATGTTAGCCATATTTTTCGATTAACACCCTCAGGCGATAGAAAATTTCAAGTGAAAGAATTAAAAGAGACAAGTAAGAAAAAGACCACAAGAATTGTATAGTGGTATAGCAAATTAATGGCATGCGTCCATTTTATCATTTTTATTGATTAGTTTTTGCTATTTCAATCGATTTCACAAGACAATCCCAAAAAACAATGATTAGATCTTGAATTGGCAGAGTTTCCCCTTAGCAAGATTAACTATAGATTTATAAGTCACCTTTTAGATGAAGAAAATGACTATTTATAGCTGAGTGCTTTCGATTCGTTAGATCCAGTTTGAAATCATTAGTCAACAAGATACAAAATAATAGGAGGAAGACTAGGCCAATTTTGGACCAAATCTTAAGGCACGATGGATCAGTATCGATCCATGGCCTTAGTCCATAACCTGTGTTTTTCTCCAAAAATGTTTAGTCTCATGCTCTAGAACTATAGTGGAAAAATGGTCACTACGACGGATCGGTACCTATCCATCCCCAGTTTCTAAAACATTTTTTTTCGTTATTCATGCCTAAATGTCTATTGTAAAATGCTTATGGGTAAATTGTCATTTTGATGGTCAAGTATCAAGCCATAAACTAAGAAATGTAGCTTGGGTTAAAATACCAAATAACACAAGCATTTAATCTATTCTCCATTTCTGCCTCTTTTAAGCTCATAAGTCAAATAGCTTTCTTATGAAATTCCTTTAGCATGGTTGGCTTCTTCATAGTCAATCATTTTCCAAAGTCCAAATCACCGTCCCCTCCACCCAAAAAAGTCATTAGTGCTAAGCTCTCCTTTGGATTCCTAATGTAACGACCTGCAAATTTGACACTATTAAAATTAAATTAATTAAAAATGAATTTTTAATTAAAGGTGAATTAGGTACTATATTTATAAATGTTGCATAGTTTTTTCCAAACTGGTCGGTTTCAATAATAAATTTGGATTTACAGTTTGGGAGATATGGTTTTACAAGCTATAACGACGTATATAGATGTTTTTGATCAAACTGGGTACACAACTCATAACCCTGCTATAAGAGTATACAAGGGAAGTTACAAAACTCTAGCCATCACCTTTATACTCACATTTCAGCCTTAATCCTGAAGTTCTCAAATCACTCTCTAATGGCGAATTAACAAACTAATTAAAAATCATTAAACTTTCAAATAGCCCGAGCTCTACCTTATAATATATGGATTTAAAGTTCTCAAAGAGAAGAATTGACATCAGATGTTCAGTTTTGGAGATGGTGTTCGAGGGGGCCAAAAATTAGTAAACAATTTCCGACCGTCCATTCTAGGGTTCTTCGATTAATGGTGAAACGACAATAACTAGGTGATCGAAGGTTACAATCGTGTAAAGGACATCAATGAAAGTCAATCCATATTGTTAAATCGAGGAAATAAGCATTAAATTAATTGAAAATTAAGAATATTCATTTGAAATAGGGATCATCGGTCATAGTGGTTTTGGTGGCTACAGGTGGTAGGAAGGCCGACAATGGTAAGGCTCGGCCTGGTGAAGTGCTTTAGTGTAGGATGGTCGAACAAGCTAATGACAAAGGCACAATTGTGATGAGAAGGTAGTGGCTTAGGGAGGAAAAGGGTCGATGATTTATCGTGGCATGGTAAATAAAAATCATTAATATAATTATTTGATTAGTAAATTACCAAATCACCTTGAATCTTCTAACCTCCATAATTTTTGCATACAAACTCCATTTTACGCGCTGTTTTTTCTATTAGACTCATAGTGAAATTTCAAATAATTTAAAACTGTTCTATTGAGTTTTAGAGTAGCTTGCAAAAGTGTGTTAGTATGATTAATTGATTTTAATTAATTTAGTGATAAAAATATTAAATATATATCTATCTATTAGTGAGATTTTTTGTCTCATAACACCAAATTTCTAATAGGGTAACTATATTTTTGATTATCCTATCAAGTGTGAAACAAAAAATTCAAGTAATATTAAATTTTCCTTTAACGTAGCGATTATGTTGCAGAATGCTTACACAATCAAGAAGAAACTTAACTATTTGTTAAAATTCATGGGTTGGTTTTTGTACCAAACTTTGCTAAATTAAAGCTAAATGGAATCTACTATAAATGGAAAATAATAAGTACGGTAAAGGACACAAAGATTTATGTGGTTTGGATTAAAGAAATATGTCTACGGGTCAAATCTTTTATTATCATTCTTCTACCTTGTATAATCATTTTAATGGCAAAACGAGTATAAGAATGTAAGGTTATTTTTCAAAGAATTTGTTAAAAGTCTCTTTCTCTGCTAAACTGCTTTTCCATTTGTAGCAGAAAAATTTTCACGAATTGTTGACATCACTTTTCCATATCTTCCTCCATCATTAGATGTTGCCATGTCAATCTCCTGTTGATGGTTGTAATGTGCACAGATTGGTGATGTGGCCATTGGTGAAAAAGTTTTCTTTAGAAGGGAAGATTTGAATTCAAGCGGGATGCTTTGAATTTAGGTGGGATGCTTTGAATTTGAAACGCTATCTTCATTGTCTATCTGGTGGGCTATGTTGTTATTTGCTTTTGTGCTATGTCATACACATCTTAGTGACCTGCTTCTAGACTTTGCATTTGGATAATTATGAAGTTTAAGAAACATAGCTATGTTTTTATGTAACAGTCCTGTTTTTTCTTGTTTAAATGGTCATGTACTGCGTAGGCCAACTTGGTTTGGGTCGAACAAGATCCATAGTGATATGTCAGCGTAGTTTCATGTCATAAGAGGCACTATTATTGCTTGTTAAAGCATGGTGGCTTTATGAGTGGCAGGCAAGTTTTGAAGATGGTTCATGGTGTATGATGGCGCTGCCTTATTTGAGGATGGCGACATAGTCTAGGGTTTGAACTGCGTTGATTTTAGAAAGTTTAAGATGTTACTTTGCTTTATTCCAACGTAGTTATTATTTTTATTTTTGGCTTGTTTTGTTTTTCATAACGTGTTCAATTTCTAAACCTATGTAGTTCATTATGTGATTCGTGTTTATGTTTATCGTAACTTCCCATGCAGTTGTGCGGTTTGAACTCGCTTCAGGACTACGATGTCTATTGTAGTGTTATAATTATTCTAAATGCTTTGGATATACGCAGTATGCTTCATATTACGGTTTATTTGTTGTTCAAGGGAACTAATGTGTTATAGTTTTGGTCGACCTTATAACCATTCTCATTTTTTTTACTGGACTTCGCGTATAATATCTTTTAGGGATCCACTACATGAATTTTTTAGGCCATTTCCTTGTACTCCGCAGTTCGCTGGTTAACCGGGCTGTGCCCCTATACGTTGTGATCAAAAATGGACGTAACACTTGCCCTCCCAGTCTATGTTAACACATGTTAGCATGGACTTGTAATCTACTTTGTCCATTCTTCAGTCTATCTAATCCATTACTCGTATCGCATTTAATGTTTCTTACACATGTCATTATACGGGTGGCCTTGCTTCTCATACATGATCAGAAACATTGGTTCGTTTTTCAAGAGATTTGCTTTATTTTTCATGAAGAACCCTTTCATCACACTATCTAACGGTCCTGATTAAAAGCATCATTTGAATTTAAGGGGTGAGGTCTTTTGACTTAACTTGTCTTATTTCCTCTTTCTTCTTCTATATCGCTTTTACTTTCTCAATAAAAAGGAAAGGAAAAGAAAAACTTCGGCGATTTTTAACGTTTACCCTAATTTCCTTTATCAAGCTTCGATAATCATTAACATGTAAGATTTATATTTTTATTTCTCTTCTTCTCATACTTTTATATACCTTATTTGGTTGGTTAATTGATTTGATGAAATTTCTAGTTTAAACTGGTGCGTATGTATACACAAACATGTGTGTGTATTATTTTAAGGAGATTATTTCTAGGGTTTTATTTGTTTATTGCTCAATCCTCATATCATTCATACAACTTTGTGCATTTTTATATTTTTGAATAGAATCTTTATTATATTTGTTTAATTAAATGGTTTTATTCTTTAATTTGAAGAACCTTTTAAATACGATTACCTATCTACTATTTGAATTGAAGTGGATTTTATAGGCTTTGGTTTTACTTTATTCTTTCTTTTAGCTATCAATGGCCTTCGACGATCTTCCTAGTTCATCAGGATATGACTCTTCCTTTTAGGCCTCATTCGATCATCTGTAAGGGAAGCTAGGTTGAAGAAATTTTGAATACTTTTGGAATTAACCAAAGGCTATAGATTTAGGATTCCTACACCCCTAAGGTATATTCATCTAGCCCAAGAGGGGCATATTTCCCTTACTTTGAAAGACATTCATTGTGGCCTTTATTTTCCTCCTCACCTCATCATTAAAGAATGGTTGGCTATGGTCAGTCTGTCCCCCATTCAGTTAGCCCCATATCTTACCACCTCCTAATATACATTTACATCTTATATGTCGAAAATTCAACCCCTCCTTCTTGTCGTGAACTACTTTTTTATATTCTTTACGTAAGAGCCTATCCTTGGGATGCATTAGGTTCTATTATGTTCAGGCTACCAAATCTTTTTTCTGACAACTTTGTGCAAGACCTATAGGTAGGCGGATTAGTTCTTTTTCATCTTGAACCAGGACGGCTTTATTTCCTTTTTTGTGGAACCTGATACTGCCTCGCTTTTCCTTTCTTATTTTAGCTCCTAAACTTCCTTCACCAATCTTAATTTTCTTTGTTTTTAGTTAATTTTTATGATTTTACTAAGAACGAATGAGTGCTATTTTCATCTCATAGGAGGACATCACTTTATTGTGATATGGAGGTTTATAAGTGTTCGAATTTGTTCATAATTGACCTACTGTGCAGTCATAACTTCCTCCGCCCACATCACCATTCATGTCATTCTATTATCGTTTATGTTTTTGACGAGGCTGCACAAGTGGTATACTTTGGTTATATGTATTTTACTTAGTTTCTTTTTATATATTTTTGCGTGTCTTTCTCTTCCCCCTTTCTTTTTTTATGTGCACTATGCGGTATATTAGTTGCATCATTGCTTAAACTATGTAGGTACCATGTCTTTGAAATTGGTGGCTGCTCAAAAGAAAAAGAAAGACGCGAAGTGGCCTGGGGCAGTTTGATTGTGGTAGATGGCCCAGCCAAGAGACGAAGGGTCGACTCTCTCTCTTCTTCTGAGGCTATTCCTCCTGCTTCTATCTAGGTGTCCTCTGTTTGTGCGCTTTCTCCTTCTTCCTGCTTTCTACCCATCTTGGAGTAGGGCGCCATTCCTGATTTGATCTAACGGATGGGCCGCCTTTTCATTGACGATGTGACTATTATGCCCCCTGCTTTAATGGAGTCTCCTCCTCCTCTTACTGTGGACCTTTTTTCTAGCTTTCAACGTGATATTTTTCAAGTAAGTTTGTTGGTTTTCCATTGGTTAGTGGAAATTCATAAGTATTTCTTATGCTTCATTATGCCATTGTATTCAGGATATGTCCTCTACGATTGAGTTGCATAAACAACTCCTGGATCTGGAAGTGGCATCAGCTAGGGATTAGGTGGAAATTAATTAACTGACATTAGACATCAAGGCAAGTGCGAAGAGGGACAGGGATGGAAAAACAAGATTAGAGGAGGTCACAAAACAGCTTGACGATGTAAACGAGAAACTTAAGGGAACCGAGTAGCTTACCGCCAAGGCGGGGGTAAGAGTCGGTGGATGGAAGGAGATAGCAAAGGTGTTTAAGAAAAAACTCATTGAAATGGACAAAGATCATGATACCACCACTTTTAATGTTATGTACAAGATTTATGCTCAGGTAAAAAGGCAAATTTTTTCTGAACCGGTATAATGGGATGGATGTAGAGGTTAATTTGGATTTTCTTGGTGACCCTTAAGCCATCACAAACGCCTTAGATTACTATAAGAGGAAATGGTCCCATGAACATAGGGGGATTCCTAATTCCCTTTCTAAGATAGTTCGGGTGGAGGTAGAGCTTAATGATTTTGATGCAAAGTAGAACCCGACGAATGTAAGAGCGCAATTTGGACTCAAACTGCAGGGATCTTCTGATGATGCAGTAATAAATCTTTAACCATTCTTATTATCTTGTCTTGTGTTGTTTTCGACTTTGTCGTATCATCTTTTATATTGTATCTGTACATGGTGGTTTTATAAGATGTTGGTTCTTCACCTTACAGTATTTTATCTTGTTTATTATGCACAATAGTGTACTTTGAACTTGTGTTCTCTTACCTTTTCCTTCTAGGTAAGAGAAGTATGCGTTGAGATAATTTTACGAGCTTCAATTTGTTTTGGGGAAGGATTCCACATGCCAAGAATTGTTTGATGGGGGTCATCCCTGAATCTTCCTTTGTATGTAGAGGGATGGGCATAGGTGAAGTCTAACATCGATTTTCAACTACTTCTTGGCCTTGATTATGCCCGACCGCAGTTTATTGTGCCCTAGTTAAGAGTGGTATTTGATTGGCCTCCGTAATGCTTAGTTCATCTTAATGTCCTATTGGGTCAGATTTCATTTCTTATGCTACTTTTGTGCCAAGTTTAGCCAATGAGTCCGTGGGATAATTGGTCTCATATGGGATTTACTCTATATCGAATTGATCAAACTGCTCTAGCAACCTTTTGGATAGTTCTACATATTTAGATAAGGTTGGCTCTTTCATTTGGTAATTCCCCTGTACTTGATTTACAACTAATTGGGAATCACTATAAATTTTAATATAGGTTACTTTTAGTACCTGAGCCTTCCTTAAGCCTACGAGGAGAGCCTCGTATTCTGCTACATTATTGGTAGCTTTGAACCCGAGCTCCACAACCTCATATAATTTCTGCTCATCTAGAGTGATCGGTACATATCTTATACTTGCCCCTACTTATTTAATGCCCTGTCCACGAGTAATTTGCTAGAACAGTGGAGTGGACATCTCTTAATTAGATTATGGCTTGGTAGGTAGTGTGCATTCCACAATGAGATCTGCTAGTGCTTGTTCATTGATTGGTTTTCTTGGACAGTAGGAGATATCATACTGACTAAGCTCCATTGCCCATTTTAGCAAGTGACTTGACATCTCTGGCTTCTGTAGTATTTACTTCAGCAGTTTGTCGGTGAGGACTTTGATGGAATGTGCTTGAAAGTACAGCCACAATTTTCTTACTATGAGGAGCAGATTGGGAGCCAACTTTTCAATGACTGGGTATTTGAACTCTACTCCGGACAAGTGCTTGCTTGTGAAGTATATGGGCCTCTTGGTCCGTTCATCTTATTGAACCACTACAGCACTAACAACTTTACTAGTTACAACTAAATACACATATAAGTCCTCACTTGTTATCAGCTTTGATAGGAGTACTGATCAAATGATCCTTCAAATTCTGGAACATGATTTTGCACTTCACGGTCCATTCAAAACTCCATCCCTCTTTTAGTTGGTCAAAGAACGTTATACATTTGTTGGTTGCTTTGGAAATGAATATGCTTAGAGCAACTACTCTACCATTTAGGCTTATGATATCCTTTGGCTTTTCTAGGACTTCCATCTTTCTTATGGCATCAATCTGCTCTTGGTTTGCTTCAATGCCACGGACACTTACTATGTACCCAAGAAACTTTCCTGACTGAATGGCAAAAGTACACTTCAAGGGATTTAACTTCATATTTTATTGCCTTCGGACTACAAAGGTTTCCCCCAAATCTTGCACAAGACTCGTTGATGCTTTTGACTTAACAAGCATGTCATCCATGTATACTTCAACGAATTTACCAATCTGATATAAGAACGTCGTATTAACTAACCTTTGATAGGTTGCTCCTGCATCTTTGAGTCAGAACGACATGACTTTGTAGCAGTGTAAGCCCTTGTCCATCACAAAACTGGTATGCTATTGATCTGGCTCAAATAAAGCTATCTGGTTGTATCCTGAATATGCATCCATGGATGAGAGTAGTTCATGTCCACTAGTTGCATCCACTAATTGATCAATTCTAGGTAGAGGAAAGTTATCTTTTAGGAAAGCCTTGTTAAGGCTGGTGCAGTTTATGGAAGTTCTCCATTTCCCATTGGACTTCTTTACAAGAACAGGGTTGGTGATCCACTTTGGATAATACACTTCCCTTATGAACCCATTTGCCTTTGGCTTCTTAACTTCTTCATGTAGAGTATTATACCTTTCCTGATCTAGAGTTCTACGCTTCTGCCTGACTAGAGGAGTATTGGGATCGACGTTGAGTGCATGGCAGTTGATAGCTGGTTTTATTCCTACCAGGAAGTCTATTTGGGTATTTAATGGTAATAAATCACTTGTATATCGGCTAAAATTATTGAAATAGCATTGAATTAGAGTATTACTCATATAAGATCTATATAGTTTGGCATGGGGATGTTTGTTTGCAGCATTTGTTGTATCAGATGCATCGCGCATTAAGGTAAAGGGGCAAATTAAAAGAATCATTTTTAATTCAGCATGCAGAAGATCATTTATAGTGTTATCATGAATATCGTTGGTGACATCAACTCATATTTAATGTTTTACTGGATTAATTTGATTTAAATTTTAAGTTATATTTAGTTATCTTTATAGTAGTAATATTTATTTAATTACAATGTTTTTAGTTGTCTAAAAATATTTAATAGGATAATATAATATCAATTTAATTTTTTTTATTTATTCTAAATTTAATAATAAACCAATTTTAATGTATAATTATATGTGCATAATTTTAATTTTAGGTCTAATAGTATTATTAAAATAATTTTGTTATATACTCAAGTACTACTTTTTAAATTTAATGTTTCATAAATTAATATTATAAATTTAAATGATTATAGTTAAACTTAATTGAAGTGTTAAATATTAAAATAGGACAGACAATATTAATGTGTGTGCATATATACAATTTTCATTTCGGAGATACTCAATTATTTAACTAATAATTTTATATACTTGAGTTTTGATATCTTAATACAAATGTACAATATACTATTTAATAATGTTAATGTGTCAAAATTGTAATAGAATCCAATAACGCAAATCGCGTGCAAAATGGAATTAGTATATGAGATTGTTCATGTCTAAAAAACCAGGATTTAAAATATAATTTTAAATTCAATAAGGAATGAAGATAAATTTTACCTTTCTTCCTTATCCTAATCATAGTTTCCTTTAGCCCGGATATTAAATGATCGTCTCCGCCACCAGACATCGTCAGACTAGACTATAAGACCACCGATCCATCTTATGCTTCGACATAAGCCTCCTGATGTGCCTAACATCCATCTCGACGCTCCCTTTCGAAAACCCTAATTCCACATGGCTTGTCGAGTTGAACGAAGCTTGCTCTCCATTGTCTCAATCGAAAACAGACAATTGTGCTACCTACTTCATCCAAGATGACGCTGACTACTTTGACCATCAGAGTCGATGGCGATGAGAAGAAGGATTGATGATCGACTGCTGCATTATAGTGATGATGTGCACGATGATGGTGATATGCATGGTGAAATTGAATGTGCATGAATATGCAATAGTAAAAACTAATTTTTTTTATTACTATTTCCTCCTTTGAAAAGGGTTTGACTTCGAGCGGTTCAACTTATACCCAACATGCTTGAACACAATCCTCGTTGTCGTGTGATTGACCATAATCAAAGTATAGTTTAGATACTTAAGATTTGAAGTATTCTTAAGTCATAACTTATAATATTACGGTACATCATCACTGAGATCTTATTTGACTTTTAACCTATACAAGACTCCGTTGAGTCATTCTGTAATTGTTCCAAACAACTACACAAACTTACATCCTTGGTGCCCCTAACAGTCATGAGTAATTCATCATCCATCATATAGAGAGCATACATACAATACTCTTATCAGATATATCAATATCCCATTCTCGATACATCTTAACTATGAACATTTAAGGATAAGTATTTATTTTATTCGATGCAATACTCATAGTTACGAACACATTCTTAACTGCAGTTAACCAAATACTTTTCCTAAGGATTTTTTTACTTATATCTATGTATTTGTAACATTATTTATATCCCAATATAACAATATATACAATAGAAAATAAAACTAATAAATCACTTTATTTCTAGCAAAATTTGCCATAAAAGTTATATAATCAAATTACATAAGTATGTCTAGGGCACACCCTTAACTTTATCAACATTGTTGTATCATTTTATTTACTTTACATTATAGGTCTTATTAGGATTGCGAACTCTATGACACCATTGACTATAGAGGGAATTATGATCCCTACACCCATCTATCTTTTTGCCAATACCGTATTTTGCTAGGATATGTTTTGTTTGTACTTGTAATATTTTCGTGTAGACCCGTTACATGCTAGGATGTATATATGAGCTGTTAACTATTATTTTATATGTCTAATTGCCTTTACCAGACTCCAGTTTGATTCTTGTTTCTCTCTTTTATTCCATAAATTGAAAACTTTCGATTACCTTTGAGCAGTCTAAATGAAAGGTTTACCCTTGAGTAGTTTAAGTGAAAGGTTTATTTCGTGGCATGCTAACTATATAGTTTGACTTTTGGGAGATATGGAGGTGTTGCTGTAGAAACCGAGCCGATTTGCAGTGAATGAAATGGGTAGAAAAAATTTCTCAATTTGGATCATGGTGGGCCGATGAACTCTAATAGGTTTCACTAGATTCAATCTAGTTATTAAATAAGATCATTTTCATTTAACATTTTTTTACATTTGTTAATTAATCTCATTAATTAACTCAACTAAATATTTAATTTTGAATGTATCATGTATACATTTCATAACAATATAACATAATATGATATAAACATGTGTATAATTATATATAGGCATATATGTATTGGGAGTATATCTGTTGTATATAGATATATAATATACTTATACACGCATACACACACAGATATATATATATATATATATATGTAATCAATTCAGATGCATATAAGGAATATAAATTCCTAAGTATATATATAGATTTGAATATACAACAATATATGTATATGGTTTGTGTACACATATTAATAAAGTGTGTGTGTGTGTGTAGTTTAGACATATATATACATAAAAATGTGATATTTTGTTGCCACTTACATATATTTATATAGTATATAAAATTATGGAAACAAATCTTCATAAAATTAGATATTTCAAAATAAGAGAAAACTTGAAAATTAAAGATGTAAATAAAATTCTAATCAAATTAGAATTAAAAGGAAATAATATTAAGTCTATATAAAATGGAATTTTATATCATATTTTCCTTTTACAAACACCATTTAATAATAGGTTCAATAGCAAAAAAATTCTATGCTTAATCACAACAAAATCCAAACATTTAAAATTGTAGATCTAAAAGTACACATTTCAAAAAAAAAGCATTGTCATAATTTAATATATTGATCCAATGACATAATTAATTACAAAACATTACACACGCATATGTACATAGTAAATTAATATTTAATTTCAAAATGTACATTTGACTAAGTAACAAACTTGAATATATTAATTTAAAACAAATTAACCTAACTAAAGTTTAACTTGATGCCGACGAACCATTTTGAAAAACATAAAGATGAATCATATGAATATATATATATATACATGCATAAAAATAACTTAGTTTATTTAAATATTAAGTCCATGATTGTAAGAGAATTAAGTTTTAATAATAAAAGTAAATTTTATTACAGCATATCAGATCTTTATAAACCTACAATCTCACATCCAATAAATAAGAAAATTAGTTTTAGAACACAAATGAATAAACATAAATTGGTTTCTGTAACGACCCGCTATTTTTGGACTATTCACATACGCACATGTCAGACTTGAATAATTCAAAATACCGAATTGTTAATTTAAATTTGGCAAAACTAAACATATACCGTAAATAAATAATCATAGATCACAGACACAGAGTAATAATTGCAGCAGAAACAACAGATAGTAGTTCATGAAGCTACTATATACATATCAGAGTTAAATAAGGTACAACAGATGTCTCGAATACAATAATCAAATACAATATCAGAATACATCACTAGAATCAACTGGATATCTAAAACTGGATAGATAGCTGGATCTCCAAGCGAAGCTCCAACTCCAAAGGTGAGTCTCGAATACCGGTACACTCAGTCTGACCCGAGCGTAAAGCAAAACACAAAACACTCAAGTCAGGATTAACATTCTTATATCAATAAATCCAACTCAAGTGAAATAGCAACTGAAATACAAGTAACTCAAAGGATGTTTGGAATAACCATCCTTTAAGGATCCGTTAAACTATCTACTATGTAGTAGTGTACGATAAGTAGATAATGCCTATTAGTAATATAAGATATCAAAATAGTGTTAAGGCGTTACCATTATCCCCCTTAACACATTTTATATAAGCGTTATAGTCTATACAGCACTGTAAACTCCACCGTAAACTAGTGGGATATCAGGGAGTACTCCATAGGTATAACACAAAACAAATCGTAGTGGTCGCGTATATAGGGATCCAAGTATGACAAGGCACATAAGGCAATACCCAAGTTAGTGAAACTACCGTTTGCCTGATCCGGACTGGTGAGAACGCATCGCCGCAGCGATCGCAACACCGCGAAACAACACTCCCAAAATCAAGGGTGCACCAATCGACAACAAGTAATGAGTAGTTTTCGAAGAAGTGTGTTCGCTCGAGGTAGCTAGCCCCCATTTGGCCCGGCACGGCTCCTGTTTTAGTCATTTCCAATTTGACACAAGTGTCAAGGCTATCCATTATCGTTCACTTTCTTCAGTCATCACGTACATCATTCCAACCACTTCATTCTGGATCACACTCCGCGTATAGTTATCAAAGTGGTTTTCGGTTTAGACAGTGAGTATGTCCCTAGCCGATTCCGGTCTCTTTAATAAATTCCGTAATTATTACACCGATTGGTCATTTAATATATTTCAAAACCAAAACAATTTCAATTTCAACTAGAATTCGTAAACCAACATTTCACTTGACTTTCTAAATCAATTTCCAAAATTTACGTTTCAAAACTTTCAAATTACCATTTCGAAATCTTATAATTCAATTTCAATTTATATTTAAACCATTCCAATATTCATTTAAATTCGTATATAAGTTTCATTTCGAAATCATTTAAAATGATTTAATCTACATTCAAAACCATTTAAATCCATTAATCGATTTCATTCAATATTCGTTAAGTTAATTATCCTTCAAACAATTTCTATTTAACTTCCAATTTATTAAATCAATTATTTAAGTTCAACTCCATTATATCAAAACTTACAAATTGCATTAGATTAAATTCATCAAATCAAATCTTTCAATTACAAGTCTTACATTAATTTCAATAAATCACATTTTATTCCTTGTTAAAGAAATTCAATTTAACTTATTTACTTACCTAAATAATTTACCAAAACTTAATTAATAAAGAAATTCAATTTCAATTATTTACGAAGTAAAAATTCACTTATTCAAAAGTTCAATTTCTCTTATCAAAGAATTCAAATTTTTATTTAATTATCAAATAATAAAATCTTATTTAATTATTAAATATTTCAAAACTTAATCATTTCAACTTAATTATAATTTCAAACTTAATTATTAAATCATTTCAAACTTAATTCAATGATAAGTTCCAAATTTAATTGTCAAATAATTAATTTCAAAATAACGATCTTTCAACAACTACTATGTCAATATTTGTTTCATATTTTAAATATTAACATTTCCTTTCATTAAAAATCAAATTCCAACTTCGTTTCGAAACCATTATTTATTCATTCAAATAAAATCTTCATTTTATTTTTAAATCAAATTATTGACCAATCGGGTTTTATTTAATTCTCTATCCTATGTCAAAGTTCATTTCGGGTATTTATCATTTCAACCCGATTCCAATTCAATTCAAAATCAAAGCATAGCAAAGGGAACTTGCAGTGTGATAACTGGGATGGTGTCAAAGTAAATAAACAAGCAATAACAACAACCAATATCAATCCAATAATCAATTCAAATAATCCTGAAATAATCGTATTAATTCACATTGTTGTTTGTGCAAATTAATATAATTATTTCTAGAATCTACACTATCATTTCATGTAGATTAAAGATTATTACACTAATATTAATACGGTTCTTCATTTGATATCAATTATTCAATTTCATACAACATCAATTTTATACAACATGCATTCAATGGTTCAAGGTGAAGTTAACCATATTACTACGTGTCGAGTAATTAAACATTAAAAAGGGGGTCATATTATACAAATTTAACAAATCAAATTCAACATATAGATCCAATTTAAATTGTTGACTATCCTATATCAATTCGATTGCATATTATTTATCACTTTAACATTAACAATTTAATGTCCAATATAAACATCATCAATCAATCAAATATCTACCAAACTGGATTATTATCGCATAAATAATTAACAGATAATGGTGTCAGATGTCATGGGTGAACAGATACAGGTAATAACATATATAACAGTGTAAATAACTAACAGCAGCATATTTCAATTGTCGTTTCAATTGAAATCAAATTTAATAAATAAAAGAACATTAATCGTGAGTGATTGCTCACCTTTCGAGGCTAGATGGATGGACGGGAAAGAGATGGGTTACGAATCCAAGCCCGAATTTTAAAGCGAGGCAAGAATGAACTCGAGTCGACGAACGAAGCTGAAAGCTTGAAATTGACGGAATCTTATCAAACTGGATCTACAACTTAAACCTTTGTTAATTCAGCGAATTTCTCGCCATGGCGGATCACGTGGACGATACAAAGCACGAATCTCTTATTGAAAAAATCGAGGAGAAGTTTCACGGCGACAGCTCTTCCTCCTCCTCTGACTCCGATACCGAGAAGTCGGAAAAACGGAGAAGTTGAAGGAATCAAAAGACGAATCAACGGCGACTGACAAGATCTGGCACCTTTTTAGACGTGAGAAGCCTGTTCATCACGTTTTGGGTGGCGGAAAGCCTGCGGACGTGTTCCTATGGAGGAACAAAAAAATCTCGGCCACTGTTCTTGGTGTAGCCACTGCGGTGCACTACGCTAATCCAAAAGTCTCCACCTCACATTCCTGAGTTTGTTATTCCCAAAAAAATTGTTACCGACATTGCCATGTCTACAAGACATGAAATCAATAGGGCCTTCTTTCATCTGAGGGAGATTGCATCTGGAAAGGATTTGAAGAGATTCCTTTGTGTGATTGCTGGATTGTGGACACTCTCTATTGTTGGGAGCCACTGCAGTTTCTTAAATTTGAGTTACATAATATTTGTTTTGCTGCATACTGTACCTGCACTCTATGAGAAGTATGAAGACAAAGTGGACCCAATTGCAGAGAAGGCAGCTGCCGAGCTGAAGAAGCATTATGCTGTGGTAAATGAGAAGTACATTAGCAAGATTCCACGAGCTCCATTGAAAGACAAGAAGCTCATCTGAAGGACGGGTTGCACTTACTTTATCCGCAAAGAATTAAGGGGCAACAGGGAATGGCGGCCCATACGTACATCAGCGCGGTGGAGGTGGTGAGGTCAGTAGAGGGCGGCTGGTGGAGCATGTGCGGGGAGGTGATGCCCAGGTGGAAATGGAAGAAAAGGTGATCGGCTAGGCGAACGTGGTAGACTTCGGCCAAAGCACGTGGTGGTGATGGGAAGCACGGTGTCTATGGTCACGTTGGTGATGTTTGTGTGGGTCGGAGGTGGAAGAACGTGAGCGGCTTTCGGTGAGAGGGGCGTACAAAGCGGAGGGTCGGCGGCAGATGGTGCTCAGTTACCTAAGGGGATGGCGACCGCTTGGCATCGAGGGGAAGGCGGATCTGCGGTGTCTGGCGGATGGCCGGGAAGTCGAAGTGGAGGTTGGTTTGCTTGGGTAGGTGGCGGATGTCGGAGATGGTTTGGAGGGTGAGTGATAGGCCGCGGAGGTGATAGTAGGCTGATGTCTGAGTGGGGTGATCGGTCGGGTTACAAAAGAGATGGAGGAGGAAATATTTCAACAGGAAAAGAAAAAATGAGAAAAGGAAAGAAAGAGGAGAGATGGGAAAAAGTGAAATGTACTCTGCAGAATGAACAGCCAGAAACACGGAAAGGCAATACAAAGCAAGAGGTAAGGCAACGGTTCATGACCCTAGATTCAGCTAAGAATTTTAAAAGCAATAATTTTTTTTGCTTTGGACAGCACGTTTGAGTTTTGAAATCGAGGAAAACATTGGAACCAGTGTAAATTTGGAAGGACAAAAGCTGAATTCAGAAAGTATTGGGACCATGGAAAAAAGTGTGACCATTCACTATCTCACGTCTGAACAATTTAAGGGACGCAGAACAATAAAGGGCTCAAACTGGATACCGGTGCAACTAACCATTTTGTGTGTTTCGTCATGCACCGAATGTCGAAACACTCAAATGAATATACTGTGGAGATCAGCACGATGGGACGATCAAAATGGTATATAGATATCGGTGGTATGATTGAATTATAAAAATTCGAATTTTCTACTAGCGGAAAATGCAACAAAAATGCAGAAAAATAAGATCGACGGAGCTAAAGAAGTCCGAATTTGGAAAAAACGAAAAATGACGTCTTGCTCAGAAGATGATTTAGAATTTTTCTATATAAAAATATTTTAGTTTCGAAAATATTTTATTTTCATCAATTACTAACTGATTAAATTGAAATAAAATTTCACACGAAATAAACTTTCATATTTTTGGATGAAAATTTACAGTTTGCTATGTTTAATTAGACGCATTCCAAATATCAAATTTTTATTTCAAAATTTTATCGTTTAAAATTTCACAAAATTTCAACTAATTACGTTATTAAAACAGTTAAAATTTACGGGTCGTTACAGTTTCCTAAGCCTCCGAAAATGAAATGGATCTAGAAAATCCATGACTTTCCTCCTACGGTGGCACCCTCCGACCCTCTTACTGAGCCTTCAGTGCCTCCTTATGTTCCTCCCATCTCTGAGGCTGTTATGGTTTCCACTTTCTCTCCTTATTCTTCCGATCCTCGTGATTCTGATATTGTGTGGCACACTGCTGAGATGGCTTGGATCCATGTACAGTCTAATATGAGATATGACCCGACTAGACATGATTTCCATACTTTTGTTAGTGATGATGATGGTGAATCTAGGCGTTTGCATTACTCTATAGATGGTGGTGGTCTTATTCTCACGGTGGATGGAGCTCGTGGTAAGCAGAATAGATCTCTTCTCCTTGATGATAGTTGGGATAAGAGATATTTATATTGTAAGGAACACCCAGGTTTTGATTCAGATATTGTATCTCATTTTGCAGATTTTTTGCATGTGTTAGGTCTTGCTGGAAGTGATTCTTCCTCCTCCTGGGAGGAAGAACCGTTGTTTCCTTAGGTCATTTTTATAGCTGCAGAAGCACTTTTTTTTCTCACCTATTATGTACTCTAAGTGGAATGGCCACTATAAAACATGTAGTTGTTTCTATGCATGTGCAGAGCACCTTTTCTTCATATATATATATAGTGGCATGACCCACTATAAAGTCGGTTGGCTTTTCCAAAAAATAGTAAATAGGATAAATTTTATAGAAAACCAAAACCTATAGAAATCAATGAATTTATATCTAGCCAGAGCAATATTGTATACAAAATAAAAAATACATAAGATTGATTTACAATTTGATTGACAATACACAAGAGAAGTTGAAATTAGATTCAATAGGTGGCAATGAACATGTATATATGTGAAATAAATTAGATTTAAACGTCATTAACAAATTTAAGATGGAAAATCAAACCTGAAAAGCCTTGCCCTTTATAACACCTTGCCTTGTGACTTCTCCTTAGATCTCCAAGATCTACACCCAATCTTTGCAAGAGATCGCTGAATCACTTATATTTTATTTCATTTGATGTTTTTTATTTGATTTAGGGTTGTTTTTTTGTTTTAGAAGGGGAGACCAAATTTCAACCATGGCATGGAAGGAAGAGAAGAAAAAGTGAATGAAGGAAAAAAGTGAATCAGAATAAAATTAGTGGATTATCTTATTTGAAAGAATGAAGCCTTACCCTTTCTTTTAATTAAAATGTCTCTAATTAATCCCTTAATTTTCTCTCTCTTCATGTGATAAGGCTAGCCATTTAATGCTACTAAATGGCGCAAATTTTTCATCAATCCCATCATGCGATTTTTTTTGTAATTTTAAACCCATTTAAAATTACACCAGTATTTTATGTGCAAATATAGATTTTATATATACATTCAAATAATTATACACAACTCCCAAACATCATATAAATTAAATAATAGTCATTATTCTCAAATATTAATTAATTTACAACATTTTATAAATTAATTTGGTGTGGTTTTTCATAGAATTCACAAATACGGTTTCGTGACTCAAATATGTGAATTCTGTTAGCAATTAATATTAAACAATTCAAATATTAACGTTCACACATCACCCTAGTGATGTGATAGTTTGGCTAAATTCATTGCTTATAAGTTTTTTAGTAAAAACATATTTTATATTATCTTAAGTGGTGCCTTTTAGTAACTATAATTACAGACATTCTCTTCATTAGTACAATATCACTTTAGGGTTTATGAAATTTGGTTTTGGTCAAAACTTCCAATATCATCCTTATTGAGCTTAGTCATAAACAACATCCTTCATTTAGTAATAACATTTATTATTAACCGTACTACTCTTTCCAGAGATTTTTTACTTTGTGTTGACTACAGTTTACCATGATGCTAACCTCATGATACTGAGGAGATGAATTCACTTCCAATGCTTCAACTCAAACCCAATTATAGTCCCACGATGGATTGATATGCCATGATTTAACTATAATTAAAGTAGAATATTCACATTGAAGTTCCATGGTATTCTCAAGTTGAGGGAACTATGTAACATCGTCACCTTATGATTTTTTATCTAGTTGTTATTAAACAATAGGAAACTCTCAACGAGTCATTCCATGGTTATCCAATAACTACGAGTACGTAATCCCCTAGGGCCCCAGCAGACATGAGTATTACACTACTCATAATTTGGAAAGCGATACGCACTCTGGTCTCAATAAATGAACCAATATCTTTTTTTTGAAACATCTTGACCATGAATATTTAAAATAAAATGTTGTTTCATATTTTGATTAATTACTCATGATTACAACCCTTTTCAACCACAATCAGAAAACATTTTCTTTAAATATTTTCTTATTATATACTTTAAATTAATTATTTAATTATTTATATAATAATACAACAAAGTGTATAAAAGAAAAACACCGCTATTCTGAATAAGATTAACTATAGAGTTAGATGTATATAACAATTAAATAATTGCCTCTAGGACATACCACTAACTCTATTGATCTCCCACTTGCACTTGGGGTCAATATGAAATATTAATCACATTGCTTTGATTAGGTTAGAACTGATCGAGCTAGTCCCAATATAACAACCCGCATTTTTAACGGTTGGATAATAAAATATATAATAATACTATATCCCTAATATAAACAAATTACAGTTTAATTAATTTATAAATATATTATAAATTAATATCATCTTTATCTAACTCTATTCAATACAAATAGAACACAATATATATATATATATATCAACTATCATGAATATATACTCCAACCAATCCAATCAAACAATGGAATAATTAAATGTGTGTGTGTGTTATTCTACCTAGGTAATATTTTTTCAATATATATCAAATGACAAGAATTTATACTAAAATATAAATTCAGAGTAATAATTCCACTTACCTTGCCTGAGTTACAATTTCTCAAGCATTCGAATCCATTCCAAGCCCATACCATGTTATAGATAATCTCACTACGAGTGCAATGTCAAAGACCGCGTCTCGATTGGACCTCATATGCAAGAGATATGAATTTTATAATAATTCTAAATATAAATATTGAATAATCACATACTTCCTTAATTACTTCCATAATCCTTCTTCCCAAACTTTTATACATGCCATGCATACACAAACCCAAACACGTACAACTTCTCCCCTCGGATCCTCTCTCATCACTCCACTAACCGATGCATCATTCATTGCAAGGCGCTCCTCTACACATGCTCTCTGTAACGCACCCCATGACATCAACTACAGCCCCAGCATTCGAGTTGCAACCTTAAGCCTCCCTCACAGCCTCATTATGTCGTGACTCCCATCCTAGGGTTGGAGCTCCAACGATTAGTGCTAGAAGATTGTGTCGCCATGAGAAACGCGATCGTGCTCTCTACGATCCCAGGCTAAGTGCTAATTAACGGGGGTTTTCCCCTTAGATCTGGATGCAGCTTAACGTGAGACTTCGGCATGACTTCGGGGAAGCTTCAAGTGTGACAACCCACTCTGAATGGGCCTAAATCTCAATGCAGAGAATGCCCATTAAAAGTTAGAACCATCTCAAAGCTGGCTATTGGTTGGTAAAAAAGAAACAATGTAGAGCTATTTATCTACACATTCAGATTCTCATAGCGGAAGGATAAAATATAATAATAACAACGGTACTCATTTTATCAAAATTTAAAATGTCATTAAAAACCACAAAATATCCATAGTCACCGTTACATATCAATGGTACAATATTTCAAAATTACAACATCATTTTTATTTCATAGGTACATCAAAAACTATAGAAAATATCAAGTAAATAAATAGAATACTACTACAAGTCTCATCAACATCTCTGCCTTCAGCATCACCCTTCCTAAACTATGTTGTAATGAGGAGGGAGTCAAAACAACATATGTCTACCGAATAAAAATCTCGAGCCTTACTATATCGGTACTTGGGTAGTATAATTTAAATAGGAATATGTCTTATGTTTCCTACCTACATCATAAGTCTTTTCAAATATAAGCCTGAGGACTTTTCTCAAACTTAAATAAAAGGCTTTCCAAATATATGCACATAGCTAATTTACTATCAACCCAATAAACCATATCTATCATCCATGATGTCCCATCAATGTAAGAGATAGTACTCAAGTCACTTAATACCTTTTTATGGGAATTATGTAGACTTCGACTATTTAATACCTTATTTAAGGCAAGTCACATCATTTACTACCTATAATCCTAAGGCGGACTCCACATTAGTAACTATCTAGCAGACATTGGATGGAACCTCTTCAGCTACATAATACTTCCTGTTGAAGCGGGCCCCTTCTTGAGATATCCTCTACCGCACCTAACCCATAATCCCGACCATTTACTACTTCCAACATAGAGAAGAGGCTGACCCTCAGACAACCACTTATCACCTTCAATTTTTGAAGCAGATCCTTCGTATTATGACCCGTATCCACAGTGACGTCTCACATTAATCTGATTATTCGTAGGTACTGTTATCCAAATTAGCTGGATAGATTTATCTTTCAGAATTTGGGACTAACCTCGCATCATTGTAGTTATTATAAGTGATGTCTTGCATCAGCCCTAAAGTCACACTGCTGGTAGCCAAATTAGCTAGGCATACTTCCATGTACTTTTGACTAACCTCGCATCCCTATAACTTAGTCATAATCAATATACACTCTACATATGTTATCACACATCTCACCGTTTCTAAAATCAAGGCTTTATAAGAGATCTTTCTTATTTCTTCTTTATCATTAATTACTAGTCTAAGTGGGATTTAATAAAATTAATAACCTATTTAACTATGCAATTATACTTTATAATTATACGTTAATTATGCTAATACACACACACGCACCTAGTGTTCTAAGCCCGAAATTCACACCCTAAACTAGCGTGTAAATGTCAACTCCAATAACTATACAAGTCTTATTCCATATTATCAACAATGCCAAAATTCCAATATTCATATCCAAATATTCCAATCAATGGACTTGTATACCATTAAAATTTAAACTCAACCTATTACATCAAAATAATGGAATATATTGATAATAGAAACTTACAATTTCAATTTTTATGCTCTATTTAACTCCTTTTTCATATTATAATAAATAAAGGAATTTTTATTTAATCCATAGGAATAAGTTGTCCAAACTACGAATAAAATTTGTACATTACACACTACTCCTTAATCAAAACCCTTTTATCAAATTCAAAGAAAAAGAAAATGAAGTGTAATAGAAGGTAAAATTATAAATACTGCAAATCTACACAATTTCCTTTACTTTAACATAATCAATTGAGATTCTAACATAAAATTAACATTTCACATTGGAGGAGTTTTAGGGGTTTATAATATGATATTTTCGCAAACCAAAACTCACTAAGGCATATTAAAACCCAAACTACACTAATCAACTACTAAAATAGAAAGACTAAGATTTCCACTCGCAGTATATCCTTAGCTTTGCCTCCTTTGGATTTGACACGGCTTTGACAATCTCTATTAGATCTCTTCCTTTTAATATATATATATATATAAATAGTAAGGGATTTGTATATATACGTTAGATTTAGAAAATTGGAGAAGAATAGGTTGGGAGAATATATAAAAAAACAAAATAGATATGTAGGATTTCTTACCTAAAACCCTAATGGAGTTTTCTGAATCTTTAGAGAGACGAACTAACTGAGCTTGGCTGGTCCCAAAATATTTTATGAATAAAAGTGAAAGGGCTATGCTCCTATTTATAGTGGTTGAAATGCACCAGAACTATTGGATTATGGTCGGTTAGAAATAATAGAATCTGGCATGTTAAATATCTAAGAACCCTAGTTGCCACTCAATAGCACAGGTCAATCGCCACTACGTATTGGTCGACCGCTAGCAATCGACCGATTTAAGGGGAGTAGTCGACCTATACGTGCTATTTTGAGAAGATTTTATGTCATTGCTTTTTAATTTGTTTTTTTCCTTAGTTATTACTTAACGTTAACATTATTTTTAACGTTTACTTAACTCCCAAGTTTAATCACTGTTAACTTTCAATTTCAAATTTAAGAATTATTTAGTTATTTGAATTCTATTTAAATTTTTTTAAATCTGAAAACTTCAAACGTCCATAACTTTTTCGTTTAAGCTCCGTTTTTAGAACATTATATATGAAAATTAATTAGAATTTGGCTACGAATGCAACGTAATCACTTCCGCGGTCAAATTCCAAATTTTGAAAATTTTCTATTTTTAGCTCTATTGTATTTAAATTAATTTATCCAATTTATTTATCTGTGGTTGATTTTACGGGGTGTTACATCGGACTACTCAAGAAAGTGGAATGAAATGTGAGACTTGGGATTCAAATGCTTATATAAGATGATGTTTATATGCTCAATAGCGATCTATAATGATCGAGCATGAGATGGGTATGGTGGTTGGTTACACGATCATGCCCGGCGAACGTGTACAATCGAAAGAAGTAAGTTCATACACCTTCACTTGGATCTTGGGGTATGTATGTTTCGATAATTGTATTGGCCTTATATTAGTGGTTGCGTCTATTATTGGTTTTATAGTAGAGACCATCTATATTGATAGATGATGACGAGATATCGATCTTCATTAGTCTTTGTTTGTAATAGACGTAACGTGATGTTGTATTTGATATATATCTTTACAACATCGGTGTTCCTTTGTGGTCCCAATGGCATATTATACGAGGTATGCCTATCGTTCTCTTTTTTGAGACGTTATGCAAATTTGTTAAGAAATCCATGATGGCTAAGACGAAGAAGATGACCGTCATCTACTAGTGGATCACGCATCACTTATGCTCGCTAAGGGGTATGGTGAGATCCATACAGGTTTAAGTAAATAGAGTGGGTTAGATATCACCTATGCTCACTGAAGGGTACAAAAGCTCTACACGAATTCGATCACCAAGGATGTGGCTCGAGTCTATGGTACACTGAGGTACTATTTAATTTGGACCCTCGACGAGAATCATTGGATTGTGATTGATGTCTATAGTACAATTCAGTATTGACTCTATTTGTTTTAGATCCAAGATAAAGGTTATGGAATCGATTAGTGTTTATAGTTTCTCGTTAATTTGCGAGAGTCCTTATTAGACATTCCAATAAGTTGTGTCTAATTTAGACATGGTTAATTTCATTTCATCTTATGTAATCAGTTTCTATATTAGTGTCTTTGAATCGTATCCAAGTCCATTGTACTACCACTAATTTATGGAGGAAATTCATTCATCATGAAGTCTCAAAATAACAATTGTTTCACAGTACGATTGAATAGGCATTTAGAAATATTTTATGAACTTCCTTTATATTTCCAAAAAACTGTTTTAGTTTTGGGTTTATGACGCTTATGTTCATAACATAAATTAGATAACCTCTTATTCTAAACTATTTAAGATTGAGTTTCTTATCAGTTCATATCTTATATGATTTCGTAAACTATGCTTTAGATGGTATCAAAATTGACATATGTACTTACTAATTAAGTACACATCCTTGTAGAAGGAGTTAACTCAACTTCACTCATTACTAATCATTATCATCTAATGAAGTCTAATTACTCTTTATTAATACATCATTATGTATCATTGGAAGGAGTGACTTTAGAGATTAAATCCTATTCATCTTAGGTACATTTGGAACTCTTTCATAACACATTTATCTGCATTATCAAATCGAATTTTTTTATTTTCATTGCATGTTATATTTTTTACTTTCGTTCTTATATTCTATTAACTTATCATGACATACTACTTATTTATCAAATACATATGTCTGTAATAATTCATCGGTCGATTAAATAAAGTAAATGGATACATTTTGGTATCATTATACCTTGGATTATATATATTTATATATACATCAATTTGAAGAGTTCATTAACTCTATCGTCACTCACACTAAATGGATGATTTACCTTAATCGTTTAGCATGCAATTCATTAGTACCATATGATTCATAATTATATGACTAAAGAATTATTTCTCAATGATTTATCTTAGTCTATAGTTCCAAAATAATTGAAAATAAAATGATTTAATATACTTTTATATTTTCCATAGCTAATGCATCATATTTGTTACATTGATAAAATACTATTATTGTAGTTTTACCTTATAATGAATATTCACAATATTCATATAAAACAAAATTATGTCAATTTTTAGTTAATGCTGAAAACAATTATAGTTTTATAAATAATATTTGGTATATTTACGAAAATAATTTTTCGTATCTTGATGCATTCATTAATAAATGTTATACGACGTACTTTTACTATTTCACCATTACAATAACAATATATGAAATTTGGAGCTCCATTCAACCACTTACTATGGGAAATTTATTTCCTCCACTGTAACTAGTTTATAGTTGAGAGTTTTAGATCAAATATCTTAAACTCGAAGAAATATCTCGTATAGAAAACAATTTTCCAATACATTTGGAATAGAAATTACTTTACTTATTCCATATTAATTATGTAGTATCATTTTATACAATTTGCCTTTCCTATGTCTCTTCATGAAGTAGAGGTGACTGTGCACTGTTCATCCCAATTATGCCAATTTTACATCCACCAGAAAACATTTGCTTTCCTTTCCAAATAGTCAAATGATTTCAAAAGAAACTCTAACCACAAAGCCGCGCCAAACTGTTTACGTTTAAAGATATTGTATATGTTGTAGTTAAGTAAACTGATCAAATTAACATTTTAGTAATCAAATTCCTAGGTCTATCCAGTAGTTCTTAGGTCTACGTTACTTCTAACACAACAAGATTTTTATTGCATTCAATTGCATTATACATATTTTCATGAACCATGGTTTACTTGCTCATTCCAAATGAACTAATTTCATCTAAGCTTCATACATCACGAATCACGACTGTTCACCGTATGACACTTGCATGTGATTGATTATGGATCAAATATTCTTATTCTTGTATTACATGTAAAGTTCAAAACTCATGGAAGACAGTACACAGTCTCGAACAAATAAACTTTTACACGATTAAAACATGTTTTTGTAGTTGTATAATTTAGCTTTTGCCTGGATTTTAAAGTGACAACATGCCAAAGAATTTATTGGAAAGTATACATTTTATATTACTATATCAATATTAATTTGCTTTATTTGTATTTTTTAACTGATAAATATTTTATCAATTATATTAGCTACACAAATTTATTCAAGTAGATTATTTTAACTTGCATAGCATATATTCTCACAATATTTGAAAGGTTAAATGTATTAATTTTATTTTTCTAGTAAGGCTTCCATAAGTTTTTAATGTTTCTCAAAACGCTAATAAAAGGCATAAAAATCTTTCGATTTCTTTAGTGGGTTGTTAGGACCCGCTTGCCATGATATTTTGAAAGGATGCTCAATAAATCATACGCCTGCATGCGATAAATAACACCTTATCAGTTGTATCATATACAACTCCTAACATGTGGTCTTTGTCATATTCTCATCTTGACCTTGTGGATGCACAAAAAATCAAAAGAGATTATATACCTACCATTTCACGACGACCTAAGTATAATGCACGTACCTTGAGGAAGCTTAACAAATATGTGTAAGTATCTTACCTTGTCTAGTCAATATATTAATAGTACTACACATAACATCTCCAGCTTGAGTTTTTTCAACAACTAAAGAGTATGCAAGTAATCTATTAATATATATGAATCATAGAGGATAACTTTTTTATTAAAGATTCATAATATTTCATATATATATATGTATGTATGTATGTATATGTATATGTATATGTATATGTATATGTATATGTATATGTATATGTATATGTATATGTATATGTATATGTATATGTATATGTGTGTGTGTATTGAGTGATATCAATTTAAGGAACAATGTATTTCTTATGAAATACCATCACGATTAAAGTGGTGGACACATCTAAAATCACAATATATGTACAATACGTATGCAGTTATTCCAAAAATCTATATATGATTCTTAATGTTTCACTTATGTTTATATGTATATAATTATGTAAGTTTAATTTATTTATAACTATTATAATTTAATTAACTTATATAATATATACATGAAACTTTATTAATTAAATCATATTTAATCAATTCTAATCTTATTGTAATGATCGGGCTTTTCGACCCTCGAATGTCGACACAAATACATCCACAATACTCAAGTGTCGTGCATCCAAGTGCTGGAAAGACAAAACTTTAAGGTAAAAGAAAACAAAATAGAATAAAGCTATGCTGTCGTACATCCACAATACTCACCCTCGAATGTATTACTTGCTCATGAACTTCTGAATGGTTATAATAACAAGAACTCTACTCCTAAAGCTATGCTGAAATTGGACATCATGAAGGCTTTCGACACGCTTAGGTAGGAAGCCATTGTCAAAATTATGCAGTATATGAATTTTCCTGCTACCTTTATTGCTTGGATTGTTGAGTGTATATCCACCGCTCGTTTCTTGGTCATCGTTAACAGTTCCAGTGTGTGTTTCTTCGGTAGCAGGCATAGCATCCGTCAGGGGGACCCAATATCGTCGTATATATTCATTCTTGCCATGGAACTTCTCACGCAACTGTTTAAAAAAAAGTCGTCTACTGGACATATTAGGCTCCACCCGAGATGCTCTAACCTGAGATTCTATCTTTAATGTTCGCCGATGACCTTGTTATTTTCTGTTCTTCGGACAACTCTACTATGCACGCCATTATGGATACTCTTCATGTTTTTATGCCATAACAGGATTATCTGTCAATCTTCACAAATCTGAAATGAATACTTCTGGCCTCACTTCTACCCAAAACACTGCTATTCAGGTTATTACTGGTTTACTGATCAGTAACAACACTATCTCTTATCTTGGGCTTCCCATCACTTCCTCCAAAATAACAGTCAACCAATGTTTACCCCCTTTATGAAAAGATCATCTCTAGACGTGAGTCCTAGTCGAACAAAATGCTGAGCCAAGCAGGAAGAGTTACTCTTACTAAGTCCGTGATCTTCTCTATTCAGGTCTACTGGGCTAGAACGTTCATATTACCTTAGAAACTCATCAACATGATTCGATCTGCATTCATGAGATTTATTTGGACTGGAAAAACTATGGGTTGATATTTAGCCCCTGTTAGTTTCAAGAAAATTGAAAAGCCCATTGCTTTCGGTGGCCGTGGAATTATTAACATGCTTCACTGGAATAGGTCATCTATGGCACGTCTTATCTATGACTGCATTACTGCCAAAAGTAATATATGGGTAAAATGGTCCAAGGTTCATGTTCTTCGTGGCTCAAATTTTTGGAATATGACTGCTCCATCTAAGATCAGCTGGACGTGGAGATCTATTTTCAAGCTTAAGGACGCAATTCTTCCCCTTGTCCGATACCCTATTAGTAATAGCAATGTTATTAGTTTTTGGGACGATCCTTGGATAGATAGTGGAGTGATCTTGAGGCGTGTTCTTTCGTACGCCGAGTTAGTGCAAACTGGTGTGAGACAGGAAGCGTCTGTTCAGAGCTTCATCAATGGCAATACATTACGTCTTCCAAGGACTTCCAACTTTAGAGTTCAACAGCTTTGGAATAAGGCGGCTCATTGTGAAATAATGAATGATGGTGGCAGCTGTGTCCAGTGGGGAAGTAAAGCTAATAATTTCAGTATTAAAGAAACTTACTCTTTCCTGTCTGGGGCAGTAGGAGAGAAATGCAAATGGAGGAAACGAATATGGAGCACTGATAATGTTCTATCTGATAATCTCTTTCACTGGAAAGTTATGAATAGGGCTCTCAACACTAAAATTAAGTTACTATCCAAAGGGGTTCCTATTAATGCATGCTGTGTCTTCTGCTATCATTCCCCTGAGATGGTTGAGCATTTGTTTTTCGAATGCACTTATCTTAATGCTCTTTGGAGGACTTGGATTGGGAGAATAGGTCGAAACTGGAAAGGAGCTAACAATGTCGTGCAGTGGAAGTACATCTATGATAACACTGGTGGTAAAGGTGATTCGAATAGACTATTCTTATACGTCGTCAAAAGATTCATGAAAGTGGTCTGGGAGGAAAGAAACCATCGTGTTTTCCAGCCGGATAAAAGCTTCACGCCAGCGTTGTTCGAGAAGCATTTGATGCGGGAGATTAGGCGTGATTTTTGCCATGTCTCTTTTGCTTTGACCCTGGCATCTTCTGTTAGTCTACTCATCTTCTTTTTGTTTATCTGTTGTGTTTTCTTTGTTTCCTCAGTGATTGTTGCACTTAGTTTTCCTTGTATTTCTTGCATGTTTTTGACTTGTTCTTCCGCCCCCTCCTGGTGCAGCAATAAAATGGTAGGGGTCCATTTAACCCCGTCGGCTTTACCAAAAAAAAATAGAATAAAGAAGAACACAATATCATAATCTCACATGTAGAATGATAATATATAATATCTCAAAAGGTCTTTACCAAAAAGAAAACTTTGATACACATACGTCAATCAGAGATAAACTAACATATCATCGGCCTGAACAGTTATAACAGCCTATCTTCACAAATTCTGATAAATAAAAATCAAGTAATGCGGTGGAAAATAAGTATGATAGGGAATCATCTTGCTCCTCTCCAAGAGCTCTAATGAACTACGACTAAATATGGAAACATGCTCGAGCTAACCCAAGCATTATAAGAAAATAACACCCAGATCAGTCTGGTAAACTAGCATAAGAAAACTCAAATCATATGGATAACTATATTTTTAAAACCCTTCAAATGTAAAGGTATCTCATAAGACCACTCAGCCAATATACACAGACGGGTTTTTACCTTACGATAACCAAACCATTTCTATTATAAAATCCAATGAGAATATAATAATGTATAATAATCAAAAAGTTGTGATGCATGTGAGCGTACCTCACTACAATAATAGGTATACAATCACAACCGCTAAGGCACGTTCGCTAATTGCGTTGGATTTCCATGGAGGTGCCTTCAGTAACTCGAGAACGGTCCTCCTGCATAAGGATTAGAGATATCCTTTCGAGCATCATATATCTCTAGATAAAATCTACTGTAGGAAAAACATAGTTAGTCCATGCTCGAACCGTGGCACTGGATCACATCACTCCCGCATGCATATCCATAAGTATCACCAGAATGGAGTGCCTGCACCCTTTCAGTTAGCTAAACCCCATAGGCTATGTTCCCTATCTCTGGTTTCTATCATTACGATGGTGAAGTCACGTTCAGCATCCCAGTACACGAGTCACAACTCGAATAAATCTCGACACACAAGTCCCCAACTGGAACAGATGTCAGTATCATACATGGATGCCTATATATCAACAGATCTAAGAATCACACATGGATTCCCATATCTTAACAGATCTCGGAATCACACATGGATTCCTCAATAGATCTCAAAATCACACATGGATTCCCATATATCAACAGATCTCGGAATCACATATGGATTCCCATATAATGAATAGATCACGAATAACTACATGTGTTTGAGCATCTCAAACAGATCTCGAATCTCCACATAGACTCTAGCATCTCAAACCAATTACAACCAATCACGAACCTCTTCCAAAGCATAAAACATGTATATGGTTTTGGAGCGGTTACGGTTTCAAGTCATCTCATATAAGTACACTTCCCCGCTTACCGGGCGCTCCAAAACTAATTGATCAATTTCCCGATAATCTCAACTCTAGTTCTGTGGGGAATAAACAGACAATACATAAGATCGGAGATCACTTCCTAACCATTTAAGCGGACGGATTTCCTTATCATCTGTCCTAGAAGAGAAAAACGAGTTTATACATACAGTATAACATCACTAAAGATAACTGTACCATATAATCCCATGTTTCTTCTAGATATGTCTAGAGTATATTTGGTCAAATACAATAACAATGAAAATAATCGCATATGGGAACTAAATCCTGTATACTATCCATAAGCAAGTAACACACAAAGCACGATTGAAACACACAAATACAATCAAGTCATATAAACGACTTCTAATCCCCTTTTTAATTAATCTTCCTTTATTAATTAAAATTCTCTTTTATTAGTAGATCTCATTTTACTCAATAAACTATTTATAAATGAAACTCCACTTAGTAATTAAACTTCACTATTTAATTAAAACATCACTATTTATTTCAACATATTTTGATACTCTCAAAAGTATTCATATACTTATCTCAAATGTATAAGTATATTCACAAATCAATTTCAAAGCAATTAGGACAAATGTTACTCAAACATTGTCACTACAGACCTAAAACCATTTCACTTACAATCTTTTCAAAGATCTATATACATTCATAAGTATAATCAAAATGGGTTAAAGGAGAATGTTACTAACACATTGCCACAACAAACCCAAAACTTATTCATACTTCTCTTTAAATTCCATTATTAAAGATCTAAGTATTTTCCAAAATCATTTAATAATATTTTACCACTTTAAAATACTATTCAAGGGTTTAAAAACAAATGTTACTAAAACATTGTTTACAACAAACCCAAAACACTTCACTATTCTGTTATCTTTAAAACTCTATTTTAAAGATCTAATTATTATTAAAAGTATAGCTGAATGGGTTAAAACAAATGTTGCCCAAACATCATTACTATAAACCCAAATCAGTTTTAAAACTTGCCATTTATTTTGAAACATTCATTTAAAGATCTAAGTATATCTTCACCTATTAAACAAGGTAATATACCCTTTTAATAAATTTTACAAAACCATCCATCATAACATAAGTGTTATAATCCAAAAACTCCTTTATATTCTTTTACATGTACCAAACTTCCTTTTAAAATTTCTAAATATACTAAAATTCCTTTAAAAGGATATACACACACACGCGCATCTACTAATTTTATTTAGAAAACTAAGATATTTAATAAAATACTATAAATCATTTGCAAGATATTATAATATAAAAGCCATTTATTTCTAAAATAAAATCTTTAAACAATTTTCTAAAACATATATACTAAAAATATACTTTTAAAATACTTACACTATATTTTTAAGACATTTATTTAAAAATCATAAAAACCTATTTTATAATTTAAAACAATTACTTTAAAATCCATAATCGATTATCAGTAATATATTTAAACCTTGATATTTTCTAGTAATAAGTACGCTTACAGTACTTATTAAAAATATGAAGAAGCCCTAGGATGTCTTCCAAAGTTAACTTTCAAATCGTCGATCACAGCAATTTCAAAGTGCATCAATAGCGTCTCTTTCGCTTTTAACATTTTCAACTTCCAATTCTAATTTCCCCAAACGTCCTAAATCAATTCCTTTATGTTAAACACACCAAAATGTGTAGCCAAACATATATACATATATATTTCCATAATATATCACAATTTATCCAATTTAACATATGTCAAATATCAGGGATTTCAAAGCATGTTTATAACGACAATATCACTTCAACGTTCACAACATAGTTTCTAAGTTAATCAAATAACAATATCAAACATGTAAACAAGTAGTCTAGGCAATGATACATATTTTACAGAATCAAAAGGGAGATTACTCCATACAACTGTTGTCAGTTCTTTTACAAAACAAGGCGGGGTCCAAACGTAATAACTTGCATTGTTCGTTATACAATTTATATTTTAATCCAACAATAATTATATACACAATAATTGTACAATCAACTGGTGAGTAAACTCACCCAAGTTCCAGCCAATACTTACGTGTTTCCAAATACCAAAATCGAACGCTATTCGATTTGACTAAAATTCGCACAAGCTCCAAATTCGACGAATCCAATCCAACACGTAGATATGATTGCTACGAGTCTAATGCTAAAGACCGCATCCAAATCCAACCTCGTATGAACAAGATAGGGATATTAGTACACTTGAGATAATTAAATTATAATCAACTTAATTAAATGGGTAATTAACTTAATTACCTTTCTCTAACACATTTAACAACTTAGGTCGCCTTCATACAAAGCTATAACGCCATGATTACTTAACCACCACCACCATGAGCCACCTGAGACCACCGCTCGCTCACCCAAGGCAGCACTGAGCTAGACGCCCCTTAACGCCACCCGAGCCACCTCCAACGGTGCCTTGGTCATCGAGATCCAACACATAATCTCTACTGCCTATGAAAGCAGATCTACATCGCCTAGCTCCACTATATGCCAATCCAATCGTTCACCACACTCATCTCACCTAGCCGATTGTTTTTCATGTTGGGGCCATCACCTTAATCGGCCTCTAGAGGCATCGATAAACTTCGACCATTGGATGAGGGGCTAGGTTTAAGGTTAAGGTTTTAGTTTTGGAAAATAAAAGAAAAGGAGGTCCTTTTATAGAAATTTTCTCTTACACTATTCACCCCCCAAAATCGCGAACTCCAATCAATGCATGCTCATTGGAATTCCTAGCTAATTACTCCTATTCCGAACTCAGTGAAACTAGATTCGGGACCTAATTCCATCATATACAGAAGTTAGCTTTTAGCTTAAATCATATTTTAATTCCTAAAATTAATCGATACGCGTTTCGAGCTCGTACGATCACACAGTACGTCTGTTCATCACGAAACTCATAGGCATATAATAATTTATTATTCTGAATCCAATGACAATGTTTTCATCAAAATCTAAGACAGTGCCCCAGAATGATAATTTCACATGTTAACTAAAACAAATTATTATTGAAAAATTTAATCACTTTTAATTATAAATTAAAAGTTTACTGTTATCCTTTTTATTTAAATAGAATTTAAATAAGCTTTCAAAATCATTTTTATTCATATTAAATCCATGATTCAATTATTTAAATGATTCTAATATTTAAATATAAATGTTCGAAAATCGAGGTCGTTGCACTTATTAATTAAATCATATTTAATTAATTTAATTGTTTATTTTAATCAACTAATTTAATTAAATTTTATTTAAAATTTCATGATTTTTATTTTGTTAATCCTATTTAAGAAGAATATTGAATTATAATCATTATAGTCTTATATACGTCATATATATACACACATGTATAAACATACACACACACACACACACACACAAATATATATATATGTGTGTGTGTGTGTGTTAATTAATAAACTATTTGATTAAACATTTTAATTAAATATTTAATAAATTTCAAAATTTTGTTTAGCTTAATTTCTCAAAACAATTTTAAGAAAATCAAAACATTTTAAATTATGGAATTATAACCTTTATAGTTTTATTTACATATACATCAGCATATATAATTAACTAATAACACTAAATTATTTTTTATCAAACAAATCATCTATTTAATTAAAAAATTTAATTGAATAAGTTAATAAATTTCAAAAAATTTATTTTGTTTGCGCCAAAATTGGTCACAAACACCCAATTGCCAATGAAAGCACTAGTTCACAATCACAGATAACAAGTATGTAGAGAATTAAAAATGAAGAACACTTAGAAAATTTAGATGAAAGCAGTAAAGAACGCAGGGTTTATAGTGGTTTGGCAATCCGGCCTACGTCCACTTTGAAGTTGATAATTTTATTGAAGTTTTCTTGCTGATTACAACGAGTTACAACTGATTACAACAGCAAAATCCGAGTATAATGATGAATCCGGCAGAGTCTGGATGTCGAAGAGCCAAAAAGTCCCTCTTTTCTGAAGCCATTACGGTGCTATTTATAGACGTAGGATGCAAACATCTCACTCAGATCTCGGGAGACCTCTTCTGGCACGTGGGTGGGCCTACGCGATCGATCCCACGCGATTTTGACTCGATCCGTGATCGATGCGAACGAATTTCGTATCGATCAAGATTTGACCCGATTGAGTCGAAATTTGGCACGGACGTTCTTTGAGTTGTACTTAAGCTCCTGTGAAAATTTCATAGCATTTAGACTTGTGGATCGCAAGTTATGATCGACGCAAATTCGAGTTTTCGGCAGGTTGCTTAGTTCGAATCGATCCATTCGTATCGATGAGTTTGAATCCTTATCGAGCACGTGCCTGCAAGTTGACATGGCACTTGATTTTTGGATCGATCCGAAGTTCATGCCGAATTGACCGAGTCTCCTCTATGCACATGCCTTGTTCGAATCGATCAGTAGTATGTTGTTCGTATCGATCTGTAGTATGTTGTTCGTATCGTCGTATGTTCTGTTTGTATCGATTGGAGTGGGTCTATTCGACTCGAATCACCGTGGCATTGTTCATATCGGGTGAAGTCGTTCTGCTTGTGTTGGTGGACCTGGTCTTGTGTGTATCAATCAGAATTAACTTCAGTCGATCGTTACGAAGTTGAGCCAACAGCATGGATACGAACAAGTGATAATACGATGGTTACGAGCTACCGATAACGAGATGGATACGAACAACAGGTAACACGGTGTATTCGAACAGGTGGATAGCCCAATGGATTCGAACCATGGCTTTTTGATGGATACGAATAAGGTGATTGCTGAAATTGCATCGATCATATCTTGAGCATACGAACTCCGATTGACTTGAAACATGAAACGTAGCATCTCCCGGCCTTGGTCATCATTCCCAACCGATCCTGTCTTGATTGAAGCCCAGTCAAATTTTGACGACATCAATCATAGCCTTGTTTTCAATCGATCTCTGATCCTGGCATCCATCCTTTCTAGCTAATTTGTTGATATCCCGGCCTTGACCAAAAGGCGGGATAATATTTGCCCCCAAAAACATGCCTTGTGGTAGGAAGGTGTGTTTTTTAATTCGATAAGCTGGATGTTCGTATCCGGTTAATGACCTGCAAAGAGATTGATAATCTTGCATTATAATGAATAGTGATCGTTCGCGATCGTATGCCGTTCAGGGCGGTACGTGACCGTTCGCGGTCGGATGTTGTTCGAGGCGATTTGTGACCGTTCGTGGTTGGATGCCGTTTGAGGCGAATTGTGACCATTCGCGATGGGGTGCCGTTCGAGGCGAATTGTGACCGTTCGAGGTCGGGTGCCGTTCGAGGCGAATTGTGACCGTTCGCGGTCGGGTGCCGTTCGAGGCTTATTGTATGTGCCCGAGGGGGACTTAGTATCATTAATGTCAGATTTCACGTTCGAGTGAGTTTCTGAATAATTTGTGGTGGCGGTTTATCGCCATCTTAGAGCATGTCTGAGGTTTGTTCGTGATCCCATACATGTGTAAGTGACTTAGCCATCATAGAATTATTGAAACCAAATTTTACATTCAAATGAGTCTTTCAACAGAAATGTCATACAAAATCAAGTTCAAATGTACGAAATAAAAAGCAAAAGCGGAATAGAGACGTCAAAGTGCAAACACCTATATCGACGCGATTGTTAGTCGTATCAGAGCATGCCCGAGGATCGCTCGTAATCCTGTACATGTGTAAATGACTTAATCGCGTTGGTATGGAGTTTGCCACTTATTCGTCGTTATTCCAGTCAGTTGATGACAAGCTGACGCCTCGATCCGGAGCCACCTTCATTTGATGCAGGCGGTGGTCGCTCTCGTTCCACCATAGTTGTTCCCCTTCTCACATATTGTGATAGCAGACCATTCCGAACATGTCCTTCAACCTCATCCTTCAAGTGTCTGCAATCATTTGTATTATGGCCATTGAGCTCGTGGAATAAGCAATACTTGTCGGATCTCCTTTCATTGCTGGTCGGATCCCTCCTCATTGGCTTTCGTAAGGAATCTGCCCCCTGGTATCCTAGTAGATTCGCTCCAAAGTCTCATTCAGCTCCATATAAGAGGTGAATCTGGGTTCCTTTCGCGGTCGCTTTGATCCATCATCGTTATCCTCGGCTTTCCGTTTCCCTTTATCGTTGCCTGAATCTTTTCTGGGAGGGTCTCCGCCTTTAACTGCATAAACTCCAACTTCTTCTCCTTCCTCCCTTCAGCATTTGCGTCCTCTAATCACAAAAATTCTTCGGCCTCGTGATAAAATTCTCCCAAATCCATAGGTGGATCCCTTGTCAATGAGTTCTTAAATTTTGTTCCATCAGCTATGCCAGATACGGCTGCCATCAAAACCATGGATGGATCTGGTCGATCCACAGATGTTGCTGCTGCATTGAATCGCGTCAGAAAATTCCTCAAAGATTCCCTCATTCTTTGCTTTAGTGCTGCCAAACTCATCACATTCTTGGGTCTCGAAATGTGAACTCTGAACTGCCTCATAAACTTCTCAGTCAAATCGGTCCATGTTCCAATGAAGCCGCTTCCCAGCTGTCTAAACCATAAAGCTGTAATGTCCATCAAATACAATGGGAAACACCAGGCCATGACCTCCTCCGATGCCCCAGTACCTCCATATGCCTCATATACCGTGCCAAATGAACTGGAGGATCCATCCTCCCATCGTACGTCTCCAGTGTTGGTAGCTTGAATTCTAGTGGATTCCTAGCCTGTCTAATTACGGGAGCAAAGGGGCTCTTGTTCACGTCTTCCAGATCTCTATTAACCAGTCCGCCTTTCCTGGCTCGTATAACCATTTCCGCCAATCTGTCACCGTCGCCAAGCTGCGACCCTTGTCTGTTGCCTCTGATCTGCCCCCCGAGTTCACGAGGGATTCCTGGAGTCTGCTCTCCTAGTCGAGCATCCATCTCTCTATCAACGTCGTGTTGCACAACTCCACCTGGTGTCTTGCCTGCGGTTAGATCGACATTCTCCGGGTGAGTGCCCCCTAGCTCTGGTGCTGCTCTTGATTGTCCCGCTCTATTTTGAATTCTGGTTGCTCCATGCTCCCGATCCCTATCCATAGCATCTCCTGCAGTTGCATTCCCTTGGTTTTGCACTCCAACTTGACCAACTTGTTGAAGTAGATTCTGCATCATCTCTTCTTGCCTTTTCAGCATTCCCTCCTGCATGGCTCCCATCATCATCTCCATCTCGTCTCGGGTGATGAAGACCGAGGCTTGATTCGCTCCTAAGGAAGCTTCCTGACTCCCTTCATGCTGGCTCCTTTCAGTTCTTTGTCTTCTTGTTGATTGCTTTGCCATAGTTCCTCCTAGATCTGATTCTCTAGCTCTCCAAATTTGAACTCCAAACTTTCGAATCCCTGAATACTTTGTCGTTCTCAGTGAAAGCACCAAAGTGTTTGCGCCAAAATTGGTCACAAACACCCAATTGCCAATGAAAGCACCAGTTCACAATCACATATAACAAGTATGTAGAGAATTAAAAATGAAGAACACTCAGAAAATTTAGATGAAAGCAGTAAAGAACACAAGGTTTATAGTGGTTCGGCAATCCGGCCTACGTCCACTTTAAAGTTGATAATTTTATTGAAGTTTTCTTGCTGATTACAACGAGTTACAACTGATTACAACAGCAAAATCCGAGTATAATGATGAATCCGGCAGAGTCTGGATGTCGAAGAGCCAAAAAGTCCCTCTTTTCTGAAGCCATTAAGGTGCTATTTATAGGCGTAGGATGCAAATATCTCACTCAGATCTCAGGAGACCTCTTCTGGCATGTGGGTGGGCCCACGCGATCGATCCCACGCGATTTTGACTCAATCCGTGATCGATGCGAACGAATTTTGTATCCATCAAGATTTGACCCGATCGAGTCGAAATTTGGCATAGACGTTCTTTGAGTTGTACGTAAGCTCCTGTGAAAATTTCATAGCATTTGGACTTGTGGATCGCAAGTTATGATCAACGCAAATTCGAGTTTTCGGCAGGCTGCTTAGTTCGAATTGATCCATTCGTATCGATGAGTTCGAATCCTTATCGAGCACGTGCCTGCAAGTTGACGTGGCACTTGATTTTAGGATCGATCCGAAGTTCGTGTCGAATTGACCGAGTCTCCTATATGCACGTGCCTTGTTCGAATCGATCAGTAGTATGTTGTTCGTATCGATCTGTAGTATGTTGTTCGTATCGATCGTCTGTTCTGTTCGTATCGATCGGAGTGGGTCTATTCGACTCGAATCACCGTGGCATTGTTCGTATCGGGTGAAGTCGTTCTGCTTGTGTTGGTGGACCTGGTCTTGTGCGTATCGATCGGAATTAACTTCGGTCGATCGGTACGAGGTTGAGCCAGCGGCATGGATACGAACAAGTGATAATACGATGGTTACGAGCTACCGATAATGAGATGAATACGAACAACAGGTAACACGATGGATTCGAATAGGTGGATAGCGCGATGGATTCGAACAGATCGATTCGAACCATGGCTTTTTGATGGATACGTATAAGGTGATTGCTGAAATTGCATCGATCATATCTTGAGCATACGAACTCCGATTAGCTTGAAACTTGAAACGTAGCCTCTCCCAGCCTTGGTCATCATTCCCAATCGATCCCGTCTTGATTGGAGCCCAGTCAAATTTTGATGACATCAATCATAGCCTTGTTTTCAATCGATCTCTGATCCTGGCATCCATCCTTTCCAGCTAATTTGTTGATATCTCGGCCTTGACTAAAAGGCGGGATAACATATTTAATTTGCCTTAAATACTTTAAGATAAATTTTCAACTATAACCTTTATAAATACATATACATATATCACTATATATATGTATATTTTAATTACTATACTTTTACTTATTTAGTTAATCAAATTAAGTAAATAATTACAAATTGTAGAAAAAATATAAATCAATTTTTCAAAAAAATTGAAATTTTTTAAATTAATTTATAATGTATTTAAAATTTTCTTTTATATTCTAAACTTAATATTTAAATTTAAAATATATTCTAAATTTTCAAACTTAATTTGAAAATTATCCTAAGGCCCAAAATCAATTTTTGACTTGCATTTAGGCCAACCTTTTTGTAACGACCCAGAATTTTTGATAATTAAAATTCGAATATTTAATTGATTTTAAATATTTATAAATGGAATTTAGAAGTCGAATGATTTATTTTTCGAATATTGGATTTTATTTGATAATTAAATCGATAAATTAAATAGTGAAATTCCAGAGATAATTGAAAATCGAGTTTAATATGATTGAAAATGATTTGTAAATTTTTATTTAATCATACTGGAGTTATAGAAAGGTTATAGAACTTTCAGAATCGAATTTAGAGTTAATCTATGAAAATTGAATATTTTAATATTTAATTATCGACTGAAAAATAGCCAATTTTTGAACAGTCTCAGAATTGAACGAGACCAGTTCCATTGGATCCGTAATAGTTAGTTATTATCGGATTTCAATTTTCGTATCCATCGGAGTTATCGTTTGACCGCGGCAACTCGAAACGCATCGATATCGTTTTAATTTTAAATCGTCGAGTTAAAATAGTCATTTTTCAAACGGTCTCGGATTTCGACGAAACCAGCTTCATCGGATCCGTAATGTGATATTATTGTAAGATTTCAAATTTCGTAATTTTTGGATTTACCGTTTGTCCGGTACAAATTAAAACGCCTCGAAATCGATTTAAATCGGTTTAATTTAAATTGATCGTTTATTGTCATATCTCACACATACGATCGAATTAGCTTCCGAAACCTGTTCCATTGTGTCCGGAACACGGGATAAACCCTAGAAACGATGGTGACCTCGCGTAAATCGGAGTTTGGAAATTCCGGGTGAATAGTGTTTGAGAAAACTCTATAAATATACCCATTTTTTTCACAATTTCAAAGAAAAATAAAACCCTAATTCATCTAGGTCAGCCGCCATCCTCAAAACCTATGGCCAGAGATTGTTCACGTTCTTCCCTCCAAATCTCCTCATCCACCAACAATCGTCGAAAACTTCCAACTGTAACATCGTAGAGCACGCCGAGTACTTCGAATCCAATGGTGGGAATTTTGTATTGACGTCGTTCGAAGAAGGATAAAGCCCGCGTTCGTTTTGTGTTCGCGCACGCTTTTCAGCGTATGAAGGAGGCCGAGCTGGCCCTCGTTCAGGCTGTGGGTGGAGCGCGCGTGGGGGGTCGAAGGGGTGGGGTTTGATCATGTTCTCGGCACTCAGATTGGTGGCGAAAATTCAAAGATGACGGCGGCCAGAGTGGGTTTTGCGTGCGTTCAACCTGGTAGTTCACGTTTGGGGAAGAAGAAAATTCGCATGGCTCAGATTTGATGTGGAGAAAAGTTGCGGCTGTGATGAGTTTAAGGGTTTGTAAATGAAAAAAAAATAAAAGAAATTGTAAATGTTAATTATATTTAAAATAGTATAAAGTTTAAAATACCCTAACTTCGTCATACGATATCAGGAATTGATGAAACAAAATGCATTGGAATCGTATCGTCGAATACTTCGCGATGGAACTGGATTGGAAGCGATCGGGGTCAATGAAAATTTTGAGTGAAATTAAACGTCCGTTTAATTTTATTCGAAATAAACGCTGAAATCAGAATTAAAATCACGGTGAGATCTTCTCACTCAAATTTGAATGTGGAATTTTTGCAGTTATTGATTGATGATTGACTGCTTGGATTGTGATATTAGATATTTTAGGATATATCTATATATAGCAATATATACATATTGGCATATGTATATAATGGATTGATGATTTCCCGCCTCGTATAGCGGATGAGACCCTATTGCGCCGTTAGTAAGCGGATTTTTATAAAACCCATATACCGCGATAATTCCGTACTGGAGCGGAATTGGTATTGTGCTAACATCTGTGGATGCAGGGAAACAGGTTGGAGGGATCCAACTGGATTCCTCAACTGTAGTTATTTATTTACAGATGTTGATATATATTCTGTTATCATATGATGATATATGATATTGACTGTTGTGATGGACTAATTGATGCTGTTGCATCATCGGATTCAGTTTTGAAATGTAAAAATAACGACTTTTACTTTAAAAGGGTTTTAAAGTGATTTTTTGAAAATATACGTTTTATGGAATTTTTGAATCGATTTATAAACGTAAAATTTTAAAGTTATAAAAGTTATAATTTTTAGTGAAATATAACCGAAGTGTCGTTTTTGGAATAAAAGTCGATTTATTTATAAAATGGTTTAAGTTGGGATTTTTGAATAACTATAAACGATTTGTATAAAAAGATTTATAAAATTTATATTTTGTAAATCAAAATATTGGACTTATAAAACGAATTTTATAAGTGTTAAAAAGAAGTATAAATGGATTTCATAAGTGAATGAAATTAATAGATTTATATTGTGAAGTTAAAAATGAATGAAGTTGTAGAATAAAGGATTTATAAGTAATTTACTTATAACTTGGATTGTTGCCTTTAAATGGAATATTTATCGAATTTGTTCATAAATGATTCTTTTAAAAGTTGAAAACGTTATAAAGTACAAATGCGATTTATAAACGTTGTTTATAAATCCGAAATCACTTATTCTTATAAGTGAATTTTAGAAGTTAATAAAATGAGATTTATAAGTCGAAGTTGTTATTAAAATAGAAATAGAATTTATAAACGTGTTTATAAATTCAAAATCAGTTGAATTTGAGAAATTAAATATAGAAGATTTTTAAAGAAGATATATTCGCGATTTTGGATAGTGAATTTTTATTGAGATAAAAATGTGTAGAAATGATTGAAACTGGGTTAAGTGAATTATATTCATGATTTTGGACAGTGAATATATTATTAAATAAATGGATTTATTTTTGAAGAAGTGATATTAAAAATGAAGTTAAACATTTTAAAGATGTTTTAAAATGTATTGTGAATCGAAAGCATAGATTTCAACACTTGTTATTGAAATAGGCGTTTTCGAAAATATAAGGAAATGATGGACTATAACACTGTTGTTATAGTAAATGATTTCCGAAAGGAAATGTTTTTATCTAGTATTGGGATTTATATATCTATCTTAATTCTGAATCCCTATACTAGTGATTTTGAGTCGTCGTAACGATGTTTTACGTAACATTCGTTTTGACTCAAATAAATGTTGTTATAGTAAATGTTTTCCTTAAAGAATGAATATATGCTTAATTTGATTTAAGTATATCGAATATTTTCTAAGTGTTGAAAATAAATGATTTGTGAAATACTTATTATTAAATAAGTATGGAATGTTTTCCAATATGAAATGAACGTTTTTGAGATTTATCTTCTTAAAGATAAATCGAAATCGAACATTGAAACGATTTGAAAATCGTATATCAGTAGATATTTTGAAAGATATAAATTCACTATGGAATTTATAAAGGAAAGGAAAGTTGTTTAAAAATAAAAGTTGATTTATTTTTGAAGTGTGGATATTTTATATCTAGTAAAGATATTGTTGAAGATGAAATAATTTGGAAAATTATTTGGAATCTGATGATGTTGCGCATCTTTATTGATAGTTAAATAACCGACTATCAATAATTACCTTTAGATAGGTATTTGTTGTGAATTGGATGAATTTGAATGCCACACTTATTTTTGAATAAGCGCTCACTATTCGGGTTAACCGGGAAAGGACCATGGGGTCGTATAACCCACTCCGAATATGTGATACGTCGTTATGAATCGCATTTGAAGACCGGTGTTGAAGACCGGATATTTTTGAAAACGGAAGGATTACCGTCGAGTTACTCTACATCGGCTGATCTCCGGTTTAGAGGTTTTATCACCCTTAGTGACGGGAAGTCCTGACGTGATTGAAAATTATCCGGATATGCAAGGGCTTCGTGAGAAGTGCCTTCGGTTCTGTTCGATCCCGGAACAGACTTGTATGGATTGTGTGTCTGACGTTACAATTTGAGATATAAAGCTGATTTCTTTCAAATACATTTCTGTTGGTGGCGGAGAATTTATTCTCTTAGCTTAACACCCTTCTCTGAGACGTACGAGCTCAGATGTTATGTAGTTGAAATTTATCAGCGATATATCCCAATTTGGTAACGTGGCATACTGAGTGTTGCTGTGAAACGATCAGTGTTTGATCATTTGTGATATGATCATTTGTTTGATCTTATATCTTTGTGATCATAGGTTGATCATTTTGTTTGACCCGAAGCAGGGCTTTTTGAGAAAGCGTAGCTTTGTGGACGAGACTTCGTCGAGCCTCACACCCCGGAAATGGTCGAAACAGGAAGAATGCAGCAAGGTTCTAGGGAGTAGCGCCCCTTAGTGTATGTCATTCCTTCTGGATAAAGGTGGTATCATGGTATGGAGGCCAGATACTTAACCTCTGTGGTTGCTGCACAGTTATTATTACTTTGTGGTTTGTTGGAAATCGGGGATCCTCGGGAAGATCGGTGACGATCGGGGGATGGCATACGCGTGTCAGTAGTTACCTATTTTTGCAGAGGTAACCCGGCCTTGTGTTGGCAGAGATCCGGTTAGGTTCTCGGGTCGTCTATTCCAGGGACGTACCCATCGTGGATAGGAAGTTCCTTAGCCTGACCATTTGTTGGAAATCCAAAGAAACAATACGTGACTTGTACGGATTTAGTTGTAGAACCTATCATTCACTTATGGTGGCGCCCCACTGTTTGGATGGTAGCTATAGTAGGCATAGTTCGAAATGTCTATGCTGGCTAAGATTTATATTGTACTTTCGAAATGTTTTCTACACTATGCACTAATAATAATATCCAAAATGATTTGATTTTGCGTAGTAAGCATCTTTGACTATCATAAGAAGAAATCTCCTCCAATTCTGCGTTTGCATTGTGTGTGTGGCGGGAGGTCTTATGGTAGTTTCATTTTCCAAAAGCATTGCGAATTTACTTTAAAATTCTCTGTTGTTATTTTAAAGAATAACTGTTTTACGATCTCACACCAGTCACCATGACTGACTCGGAGTTTATTGTTCCCTTCTAAACTCTGGGTGCCCACAAATTTCCACACGGGCAGCCTAGAGTTATGTTATCAGGATATTCTGGATATTCTGGAGCTTTGGAAGCAAGCTGGATGGCGAGACGTATTATTTGTATCTGATAGTATTTATTCTGCTGTGTATTCTGTATGAGGACAAGTTATATAACTGTTCATTGTTGTACTGAGTTGTATATTGACTCTGATGATTGATGTATGTATAAACTGATATAGTTCTTTGTTTTAAAAGACTGGTGATTATCTATTATATATTGTTCCGCTGCGATGTGTAAGATTCTGATATTGTCTCTGTTTCTGATGTTGATGTTGTTGTTCTTCTTTCTTTTTCTTCTATCTTCTTCTTCTACTTTTTTCTTCTTTCTTAAAACCATAACTTTTCGGGTTTCCGGCATTCGATGGCTCAGCAGTCGATAAAGTGAGTATCGATGTTGAATTTTCGAAAGTCGAAAATTTTGGGGATGTTACAGCGTGGTATCAGAGCATATGGTTAAGCGACAACCCTGCTCTGTTGGGTGTTACTCATTAGAGATAGAGTCCGTAGTACTCTAGAATGAGTTGAGTGTAATAATAGATATGAGTGCGTATTTGTTATTTGAATATAAAATTGTTTTATATTGTGATGATTGGTTTGTTGAGTGGTATATGGATTCTGGTCGGTATTGTCCGTACAACTCTATCGATAGGGATCTCTAAACACTCGAATAGAACAATTCGGCACAGTATTGTTTTGAATAGGGTAAATGAGATAATTTTGCCCAAAACTATTTTTGTATAGAAAATAAATGTTTTTCTATAAAGTACTATGGTATATGGTTGCATGGATGTTAGGAAGTAATAATAGTGAATTATCATCACTAAAATTGAATAAGAAATTGAGATAATAACCAAGTTAAGAAATAAATTCATATACAAATGAAATTTAAAGAATATAAATTATAAATGTGATTTGTAATTTAAAACGGAATTCCAGAGAAGTATTTGGAAATGTTTGAAAAGAATTTGAAAATTTTGGAGATTTGGGAAGTTTAAAATCTTTTTGATTTGAAAATGGAATTCCAAAGGTTTTGAAAAGTATTTTGGAAGAGATGAGAGCTCTAAACTCTTTTCGGTCGCTGGAAAATAACTTCGATGATGACCGCGGCATCATTGGTGTTCATTTTCGGGTTTCCAAAAGAGGAATTGCTGCAAAATTGTTTTAAATGAAAGTTGTTTGAAAAATTTGGATTTTGTTTTTGAAATTCAAAGGATAATTTGAATTGTTTTCAAAAATGGTTTTGAAAGGTTGAATATAAGTTGTATAACTTATAAAATGAGAAAATGAAAGTGAAATAAATGATGTTTAATGGGAATATAACTTAAGAAATGATGAATGAATTTGATTTTGGGTATCAAAATTTATTACTGAAATGAATATGAACTTGAGTTATATAAGTGAAATTCAACTCGAAATGTTAAGTGAATTAGCAATTGAATAAATAAATGTATTGGATGTTAATCAATCTAATGAAAGAAAATTGATATGGAAAAATGAATAAGGATTGAATCCGAATAAACTACTTTGATAATTAATTGATTCATGAAATGGAAGTTGAATTAGTTAAATTGAAACTTGAATTTTGAACTAAATAAAGAATGGTTCGAAATTACAAATAACTTCAAGTAAGTAGAAACAGATTTGAATAAGTGGATTAGAATTTGAAAGGAATTAGTAATTGAAACTAATCCAAAATAAGCAGTTATAAAAGGAAGTTAATCGATGAAATTCAATATTCAGAAGTTAAATTGAATCCAAATAAGGTTGGAATTGTGAATTAAATTCAAATGAAACTTGAAATGTGAAATTGAATGAATATGAAACTGCAATAGCGAACTTAAAGAATGTATAAGCAGTTATATTGAAAATTTTGTAACAGAATGTGCAAAATGGTTTGAATATATGTAACTAGATATTATGGCTAGTAGGATATAAAGGTATAAAGGAATTGGAATTTTGATTTCGAAGATAATTTGAATTGCTCGACAAAAGGTATGTATTTAAAGTTGAATATGAGTTTTTGATGATTTCTTGTCTAGCCGCTTGGCTTTTTCTTTTCTTTTTGAAATCTGAGAGTCCGTAGGGACATTTTGTAGTCGTACCGTATTAGCCGCGCAAAGGAGACGCTGGCGAAATTTTTCGGAAATTTAGGGCGTTAGAAATTTTTTGAGAAAATTTTGAAAGTTTAAAATTTGAATTTGAATTTAAATTTGAATTTTGAAGTAAAACAATGCAGTTGAAAGTTATAATTGAAGTTAGAAAAAAACTAGTTGAAATAATAACGAATCTTTAATAGAAAGATTTGTTTTGAAAAATTTGATAAAACTATTTGGATTGTGAAAAATAGTAGACGAGTTAAGGACCACTTTTCCTAACTTGTAATTTCGAGGACGAAATTCTTTTAAGGGGGGAAGTCTGTAACGACCCAGAATTTTTTATAATTAAAATTCGAATATTTAATTGATTTTAAATATTTATAAATGGAATTTAGAAGTCGAATGATTTATTTTTCGAATATTGGATTTTATTTGATAATTAAATCGATAAATTAAATAGTGAAATTCCAGAGATAATTGAAAATCGAGTTTAATATGATTGAAAATGATTTGTAAATTTTTATTTAATCATACTGGAGTTATAGAAAGGTTATAGAACTTTCAGAATCGAATTTAGAGTTAATCTATGAAAATTGAATATTTTAATATTTAATTATCGACTGAAAAATAGCCAATTTTCGAACAGTCTCAGAATTGAACGAGACCAGTTCCATTGGATCCGTAATAGTTAGTTATTATCGGATTTCAATTTTCGTATCCATCGGAGTTATCGTTTGACCGTGGCAACTCAAAACGCATCGATATCGTTTTAATTTTAAATCGTCGAGTTAAAATAGTCATTTTTCAAACGGTCTCGGATTTCGACGAAACCAGCTTCATCGGATCCGTAATGTGATATTATTGTAAGATTTCAAATTTCGTAATTTTTGGATTTACCGTTTGTCCGGTACAAATTAAAACGCCTCGAAATCGATTTAAATCGGTTTAATTTAAATTGATCGTTTATTGTCATATCTCACACATACGATCGAATTAGCTTCCGAAACCTATTCCATTGTGTCTGGAACACGGGATAAACCCTAGAAACGATGGTGACCGCGCGTAAATCGGAGTTTGGAAATTCCGGGTGAATAGTGTTTGAGAAAACTCTATAAATATACCCATTTTTTTCACAATTTCAAAGAAAAATAAAACCCTAATTCATCTAGGTCAGCCGCCATCCTCAAAACCTATGGCCAGAGATTGTTCACGTTCTTCCCTCCAAATCTCCTCATCCACCAACAATCGTCGAAAACTTCCAACTGTAACATCGTAGAGCACGCCGAGTACTTCGAATCCAATGGTGGGAATTTTGTATTGACGTCGTTCGAAGAAGGAAAAGGCCCGCGTTCGTTTTGTGTTCGCGCACGCTTTTCAGCGTATGGGGGAGGCCGAGCTGGCCCTCGTTCAGGCTGTAGGTGGAGCGCGCGTGGGGGGTCGAAGGGGTGGGGTTTGATCGTGTTCTCGGCACTCAGATTGGTGGCGAAAATTCAAAGATGACGGCGGCCAGAGTGGGTTTTGCGTGCGTTCAACCTGGTAGTTCACGTTTGGGGAAGAAGAAAATTCGCATGGCTCAGATTTGATGTGGAGAAAAGTTGCGGCTGTGATGAGTTTAAGAGTTTGTAAATGAAAAAAAAATAAAAGAAATTGTAAATGTTAATTATATTTAAAATAGTATAAAGTTTAAAATACCCTAACTTCGTCATACGATATCAGGAATTGATGAAACAAAATGCGTTGGAATCGTATCGTCGAATACTTCGCGATGGAACTGGATTGGAAGCAATCGGGGTCAATGAAAATTTTGAGTGAAATTAAACATCCGTTTAATTTTATTCGAAATAAACGCAGAAATCAGAATTAAAATCACGGTGAGATCTTCTCACTCAAATTTGAATGTGGAATTTTTGCAGTTATTGATTGATGATTGACTGCTTGGATTGTGATATTAGATATTTTAGGATATATCTATATATAGCAATATATACATATTGGCATATGTATATAATGGATTGATGATTTCCCGCCTCGTATAGCGGATGAGACCCTATTGCGCCGTTAGTAAGCGGATTTTTATAAAACCCATATACCGCGATAATTCCGTACTGGAGCGGAATTGGTATTGTGCTAACATCTGTGGATGCAGGGAAACAGGTTGGAGGGATCCAACTGGATTCCTCAACTATAGTTATTTATTTACAGATGTTGATATATATTCTGTTATCATATGATGATATATGATATTGACTGTTGTGATGGACTAATTGATGCTGTTGCATCATCGGATTCAGTTTTGAAATGTAAAAATAACGACTTTTACTTTAAAAGGGTTTTAAAGTGATTTTTTGAAAATATACGTTTTATGGAATTTTTGAATCGATTTATAAACGTAAAATTTTAAAGTTATAAAAGTTATAATTTTTAGTGAAATATAACCGAAGTGTCGTTTTTGGAATAAAAGTCGATTTATTTATAAAATGGTTTAAGTTGGGATTTTTGAATAACTATAAACGATTTGTATAAAAAGATTTATAAAATTTATATTTTGTAAATCAAAATATTGGACTTATAAAACGAATTTTATAAGTGTTAAAAAGAAGTATAAATGGATTTCATAAGTGAATGAAATTAATAGATTTATATTGTGAAGTTAAAAATGAATGAAGTTGTAGAATAAAGGATTTATAAGTAATTTACTTATAACTTGGATTGTTGCCTTTAAATGGAATATTTATCGAATTTGTTCATAAATGATTCTTTTAAAAGTTGAAAACGTTATAAAGTACAAATGCGATTTATAAACGTTGTTTATAAATCCGAAATCACTTATTCTTATAAGTGAATTTTAGAAGTTAATAAAATGAGATTTATAAGTCGAAGTTGTTATTAAAATAGAAATAGAATTTATAAACGTGTTTATAAATTCAAAATCAGTTGAATTTGAGAAATTAAATATAGAAGATTTTTAAAGAAGATATATTCGCGATTTTGGATAGCGAATTTTTATTGAGATAAAAATGTGTAGAAATGATTGAAATTGGGTTAAGTGAATTATATTCACGATTTTGGACAGTGAATATATTATTAAATAAATGGATTTATTTTTGAAGAAGTGATATTAAAAATGAAGTTAAACATTTTAAAGATGTTTTAAAATGTATTGTGAATCGAAAGCATAGATTTCAACACTTGTTATTGAAATAGGCGTTTTCGAAAATATAAGGAAATGATGGACTATAACACTGTTGTTATAGTAAATGATTTCCGAAAGGAAATGTTTTTATCTAGTATTGGGATTTATATATCTATCTTAATTCCGAATCCCTATACTAGTGATTTTGAGTCGTCGTAACGATGTTTTACGTAACATTCGTTTTGACTCAAATAAATGTTGTTATAGTAAATGTTTTCCTTAAAGAATGAATATATGCTTAATTTGATTTAAGTATATCGAATATTTTCTAAGTGTTGAAAATAAATGATTTGTGAAATACTTATTATTAAATAAGTATGGAATGTTTTCCAATATGAAATGAACGTTTTTGAGATTTATCTTCTTAAAGATAAATCGAAATCGAACATTGAAAACGATTTGAAAATCGTATATCAGTAGATATTTTGAAAGATATAAATTCACTATGGAATTTATAAAGGAAAGGAAAGTTGTTTAAAAATAAAAGTTGATTTATTTTTGAAGTGTGGATATTTTATATCTAGTAAAGATATTGTTGAAGATGAAATAATTTGGAAAATTATTTGGAATCTGATGATGTTGCGCATCTTTATTGATAGTTAAATAACCGACTATCAATAATTACCTTTAGATAGGTATTTGTTGTGAATTGGATGAATTTGAATGCCACACTTATTTTTGAATAAGCGCTCACTATTCGGGTTAACCGGGAAAGGACCATGGGGTCGTATAACCCACTCCGAATATGTGATACGTCGTTATGAATCGCATTTGAAGACCGGTGTTGAAGACCGGATATTTTTGAAAACGGAAGGATTACCGTCGAGTTACTCTACATCGGCTGATCTCCGGTTTAGAGGTTTTATCACCCTTAGTGACGGGAAGTCCTGACGTGATTGAAAATTATCCGGATATGCAAGGGCTTCGTGAGAAGTGCCTTCGGTTCTGTTCGATCCCGGAACAGACTTGTATGGATTGTGTGTCTGACGTTACAATTTGAGATATAAAGCTGATTTCTTTCAAATACATTTCTGTTGGTGGCGGAGAATTTATTCTCTTAGCTTAACACCCTTCTCTGAGACGTACGAGCTCAGAGGTTATGTAGTTGAAATTTATCAGCGATATATCCCAATTTGGTAACGTGGCATACTGAGTGTTGCTGTGAAACGATCAGTGTTTGATCATTTGTGATATGATCATTTGTTTGATCTTATATCTTTGTGATCATAGGTTGATCATTTTGTTTGACCCGAAGCAGGGCTTTTTGAGAAAGCGTAGCTTTGTGGACGAGACTTCGTCGAGCCTCACACCCCGGAAATGGTCGAAACAGGAAGAATGCAGCAAGGTTCTAGGGAGTAGCGCCCCTTAGTGTATGTCATTCCTTCTGGATAAAGGTGGTATCATGGTATGGAGCCCAGATACTTAACCTCTGTGGTTGCTGCACAGTTATTATTACTTTGTGGTTTGTTGGAAATCGGGGATCCTCGGGAAGATCGGTGACGATCGGGGGATGGCATACGCGTGTCAGTAGTTACCTATTTTTGCAGAGGTAACCCGGCCTTGTGTTGGCAGAGATCCGGTTAGGTTCTCGGGTCGTCTATTCCAGGGACGTACCCATCGTGGATAGGAAGTTCCTTAGCCTGACCATTTGTTGGAAATCCAAAGAAACAATACGTGACTTGTACGGATTTAGTTGTAGAACCTATCATTCACTTATGGTGGCGCCCCACTGTTTGGATGGTAGCTATAGTAGGCATAGTTCGAAATGTCTATGCTGGCTAAGATTTATATTGTACTTTCGAAATGTTTTCTACACTATGCACTAATAATAATATCCAAAATGATTTGATTTTGCGTAGTAAGCATCTTTGACTATCATAAGAAGAAATCTCCTCCAATTCTGCGTTTGCATTGTGTGTGTGGCGGGAGGTCTTATGGTAGTTTCATTTTCCAAAAGCATTGCGAATTTACTTTAAAATTCTCTGTTGTTATTTTAAAGAATAACTGTTTTACGATCTCACACCAGTCACCATGACTGACTCGGAGTTTATTGTTCCCTTCTAAACTCTGGGTGCCCACAAATTTCCACACGGGCAGCCTAGAGTTATGTTATCAGGATATTCTGGATATTCTGGAGCTTTGGAAGCAAGCTGGATGGCGAGACGTAGTATTTGTATCTGATAGTATTTATTCTGCTGTGTATTCTGTATGAGGACAAGTTATATAACTGTTCATTGTTGTACTGAGTTGTATATTGACTCTGATGATTGATGTATGTATAAACTGATATAGTTCTTTGTTTTAAAAGACTGGTGATTATCTATTATATATTGTTCCGCTGCGATGTGTAAGATTCTGATATTGTCTCTGTTTCTGATGTTGATGTTGTTGTTCTTCTTTCTTTTTCTTCTATCTTCTTCTTTTACTTTTTTCTTCTTTCTTAAAACCATAACTTTTCGGGTTTCCGGCATTCGATGGCTCAGCAGTCGATAAAGTGAGTATCGATGTTGAATTTTCGAAAGTCGAAAATTTTGGGGATGTTACACTTTTGACTTACTCCACCCATTGGCTAGGCCAGTAGTCGGGGGGAGGGATACTTGGTTATCAAGCCTCAAGCCTAAACACTACTGTTTTAGGCACCCATTAGATAAAAAGGTTTACTGGTTGGCCCCTAATGTTGGCTAATTTGACCGCATATACCATTTAGGCTATGATCCATTTGTAGGAAATTAGTGGGTCAGCAGGGGTGAAATGAATGGATTTCAGAAAAAAATCCCTATTTAGATCAATGCGCCTATGAAGTCTAATGCATTTCAGTGGATCCAATCTAGTTGTTAAATAAAAGCATATTTCATATAAATTTATTTTACATTTGTTAATTTGTCATAGTAATTAATTCAACTAAATGTTTAATTTGGAATATATTATGTATATAATATATAACATAACGTAATAAAATATTAACATGTGTATAACTATATACATACACATTTAGATATTGGGATTTATACCTATTGTATATGCATATATATTAGAGATACATATACAATAAATTCACATGGATATCATGAATACAAATGCCTAAATTTATACGTATATTTGAGTGTACTACAATTATGTATATGGTTTGTATACACATACTGATAGTACCATATATATATATATATATAGACACACACATACATATATTAGACATACACACACACACATATATATATATATATGACATTTATTTGATGCTTATATATATTTAATATATATACACACACAAATATATATAACATAAAAACAAATCATCATAAAATTATATGTTTAAAAATAAGAGAGCATGAAAAATAAAGATGGAAATGAAATTTTATATTAAACCTTGATTGAATTAAATCAGAACTAAAAGGAAATAATATGAAGTTGTATTTTAGATTTTCCTTTTACAAACAATATTTAATAATAGATTTAATGTCATATAAAATTTCATACTAATGAAAATAAAATCCAAGCATTTAAAATTGTAGATCAGAAAGTACACATTCAATAAAAATAAAAGCATTGTCATAATTTAATGTATTGCTCCAATGACACAATCAATTCTAAAACACAACATATATAAATACACATGTATGTATATAGTAAATTAATATTTAATTTCAAAAAAAATTGACTAAGCAATGAACTTCAATATATTAATTTAAAACAAATTAACATAACAAAAAGTTTAACTTGACATTGATTTACAATTTTGAAAAACATAAAGGTGAATCATATGAAAATATATAAATAACTTAATTTATTTAAACATTAAGTCCATGATTGGAAGAGAATTAAGTTGTAATAATAAAAGTAAATTTTACTACAACATATAATATCTACATAAACTTACAATCTATGATCCAACAAATTAGAAAATTAGTTCCAAAACACAAATGAATCAAACACAAATTGATTTTAGTTAAATAATTAGTTGACTAAATTTGTGATAACAAATTTTTTTTTATAGCAAATTGAATCTGTATCAACCAATGAATTCAGATCTAATTAGAATAATATCAATACTCAAAATAAAATATACATTAGATGATTTTCAATTTAATTGACAATACACAAGAATTTTAAAATTAGATTCAATAAGTGGCAACGAACATGCATATATATGAACTAAATTAGATTTGAACATCATAAATGAATTTAAGATGGAAATTCAAACCTTAAAAGCCTTGTTCTCACTTGTGATTTCTCCTTAGATCTCCAAGGTCTACATGCAATCTTTTCAATAGATGGATGAACCATTTATGTTTTATTTTATTTGATGTTTCTCATTTTATTTGAAGTTGTTTTTTGTTTTGAAAGGGGACCCCAAATTTTGGCCATGGCATGGAAGGAGGATAGATGAAAAAATGAATGAAAGAAAAGAATGAATTTGAATAAAATTAGTGGGTTGTTTTATTTGAAAGAACAAAATCTTTCAATTTCTTTCAATTAAAAATTCCATAATTATTACCTTAATTTTATATCTCTTCACTTTTCACTTTTCTCAAGGTATGGCTAGCCATTTAATGCCTTCAAATGGCATAAAATTTCCATAATCTCTCCATGCAATTATATTTTATTTAAACTCATTTAAAATTACACTGAAGTCGCATATCGATGGGTCAAATATAACTTTTATATATGCATTCAAATAATCACAAACAACTCTCAAGCATCGAATAAAAAATAAGTAGTAATCAATATTTATCAAATATAATTAATTTAATTAAATTTACCAAATTTTGTAAACTTATTAGGTCGTGTGGTTTTCTAAGAATTCACAAACACTGTTATGTGAATTGGAGGTGTGAATTCGATCAGCAATTAATATTGAACAATTCAAATATTAACGTTTGCATGTCACCTTAACTAGTGGTGTGACAGTTTGGCCGAGTTAATTGCTTATAGACTTTTTCAATAAAATCATATTTTATATCTTAAGCCATACCTTTTAGTAATAATAATTTACAAACATTCACTTCGTCAACATTATATAAATTTAGGATTTATGAAATATGGTTTTGGTCAAAATTCCAATACCGTCCCTGTTGTACTTAGTTAGTCCATAAATAAAGTCCTTGGTTTAGTAGTAATGTTTATTATTAACCGTACAACTCTGACTAGAGATTTTGACTTTGTGCTAACTACAGTTAACTGTGATACTAGCCTTATACAACCGAGGAGACGAATTCCCTATTGAACAGTGCTTCACTTCCAATGCTTCAACTCAGACTTAACTATAGTCACTTAATGGATCACTATGCCATGATTTAACTGTAATTAAAGTGGATTATTCACATTGAAGTTCCATAGTATTCTCATGTTGAGGGAATTGTGTTACATTGTCAGCTTGAGATTTCTTTTTTGATAGTTGTTACCGACCAACAGGAACTCTTAGATGAGTCATTCCATAATCATCTATTAATTACAAATACATAACCCTTTGGTGCCCCCAAATAGCCATGAGTAATATACTGCCCATCATTTAGAGAGTGTTACACACTCTGGTCACAGCGCATGAATCAATCTCCTTTTTTGGAAACATCTTAACCGGAAATATTTAAAACAAAATGTTATTTCATATTATGGTTAATTACTCACGATTACAGCTCTTTACAATTACCATCACATAATATTTTATTAAGGATTTTTTAATTATATACTTTAAATTAATTACTTAATTATCTATATCGCAATACAAAGTATATAAAAGAAAACAAACAGGGTTATTTCGAAAAGATCAACTATAGAGTTAGGTGTATGTAACAATTACATAATTGCCTCTAGGGCATACCATAAACTCTTTTATTTGCTTGTTTACATACATTTAACCCATGTATAGCAATTTGTATCAGATATTTTATTCATATATGAGACTATGTTTTCTACACTATGTATCTATTTAACACTACAAATGTATGGAGTCTATGTAAATTGATTTATTTATGTTATGGCCTTATCAGATTGATATCCATATCCTATCTTATATATATGATATTTATCATGCTAGTTCGACTATCAAGCTTTTATGCATTGATTATGCCTTCGTGCACTAGTATACTTGTCATATTATATACCGTTCTTTCTACCGTGAGATATGCGCAGAGGTCATGTTGAAATTTAGAGTTTAGTTTTGTTTAAGATCATCTAATGATATGCTTACCATGGTATTTTGTAGCATTTGCGTTGATCAACATATATTCAGAGCATAGTTAATGGTGCGTCGTTATACTGCACTACAAGACACACAGTGTATTCCAACGGAGCCTTCCAACGGCCTCCAACGTCCTTGACCAACGTCTTCCAACGTCCAGTGTTTTCTCGTATAATTTATTAGTTAAAATCTGCAGGATGTTGGTAGACGTTGGAAGCAGCCGTTGGCGGCCGTTGAAGGACGTTGCAAAACCGCGAGCAAAACACAAAGCCTGCTTCTTCTTCCGCCATTCGGCTAAACCCCTATTTTCCCCCAAAATTCCCAATTTTCCTCCAATTCCGCCCCCCCCCCAAGCTGCTCCGACGATCAACGGCCCCTCCGACGACTCCAAGCCTCCCTCTCGCCTCTCTAACTCCCTAATCTCTCAAGAAAAGGTATAAACCCTAATCCCTATATTTAATTAAATTTGTTAAATTAGTGTATTAAATGTTTGTATTGCCTTATTGTATGTATAATCTAGTTTATTGAGGCATAATTTATGTTATTAACTTATGTATTGCAAGATTATATATATTTAAGTTTGTGTTAACAATAGAATAATGTGCATACAATTAGTTTTAGGTTTGTTTGGAAACGTTAGTTGTTAGTGAGCATACAATTAGTTTATGTATTTTAGAAAATTTAAAAAACGATATTTTATATTCATGAAACCCTTAGAGTGTCTTTCGGCCCCGTTTGATAAGTATTGTATATGATCGTTATGTGGATATTCGTTTTTTAACAGAACGAACATCTATATTCACCGTATACAATATTTGTTGGATTTGTCCCTGTATTGGACAAGTTACGAACACAATAACGTAATTAAATCTCGTAAAACATTTCATTTTAAATGGTTCATAGAATTTCGACAGCGCTTCCTTTATGTTCCCTGTGTACACACAAATGTGTACTGTTCAGGGAACTAAAGCGAAGTGCTGCCAAAATTTTGTTGAATCGTTTAAATTGAAATGATTTACGCGATTTAATTACGTTATTGTATTTGTAATGGGAGGTAGGATGACCCATCGACAAAGTGTCAATTCACCAATAATATTGTTTTAATAAAATGTCAATTTTTTAAATTTATATCGTACTTTTTAATTATATACGTAGGTAAATGGACAATTATTTTACTAATCGAAGCTGGATGTACAAAAAAAGAAGGATCGAAAATGGAGGCTCAATAAGTGAATAGTTTAATAACGGTGTTCGCGTATTTATTGATTTCGCTTTGAGTAATAACAGAAACAACGAAGAAATCCGTTGTCCATGTACTAAATGCAAAATGTTAAAGCATTTGATACCAGAAATGCTTAGAGTTCATTTGCTTCAATACGGTTTCGTGCCGAACTATTTGGTTTGGGATCGTCATGGAGAACCGTTAGCATCTACTCATGTACAAGCTGAGGAGGCAGTGTGTACTGAAATTGATACGACGAATCTCGTAGAACATATGGTTGAAGATGCTGCACGGTCAATGTTTCTTGTTCCTTAATTAATTGATGACAATGGTAATGCTGAAGAAGAACCAAATATTGGGGCAAAAAAAATATATGATTTATTAGATGCCGCAAAGAAACCCCTTTGGGAAGGCTGCACAAGCGAAACCCAATTATCAGTAACTGCTGAATACATTGCGATGAAATCTAAATACAACTTCACAGAAGCTGGATTTACAGCTATTGTACAAGCTGCGAAACGGCATATGCCTCCCAATAATTTAATGTGCGAAAATCATTATGAAGTAAAACAAAATGATGTCAGCTTTTGGTTTACCGTATCATAAAATAGATACATGTCTAAACGGTTGCATGCTATTTTGGAAAGAAGATATCAACCTTAGAAATTGTAAAATATGTAATCAAGAAAGGTACAAATCAAGAAAGAAAAAAGGAAAGGAAGTCCCGTATAAACGTATGCATTATTTACCAATTACTCCTAGACTTCAAAGGTTATATGCATCTTCTGTAACCGCGCATCATATGAGATGGCATAGTGTTAGAACACGGGAAGAAGGTACGTTAACACACCCAGCTGATGGGGAAGCATGGAAGCATTTTGACCACAAATATCCTGATTTTGCATCCGAGAGTCGTAATGTTCGACTTGGTTTATGTACGGATGGATTTTAACCATTTTCTCAGTTTGGTTCTAAATATTCGTCATGGCCTATAATTGTCACACCTTATAATTTACCTCCATGGATGTGTATGAAAACTCCATATATGTTTCTCACAGTTGTCGTCCCTGGTCCTAATGATCCGACACAAGGAATCGATGTTTATTTACAACCTTTGATTGAAGAATTAAAAACATTGTGGTACGAAGGAGTAGAAACATACGATATTTCCAAAAAAAACTTTCGCATGTATGCTTCTTTTATGTGGACAATCAGCGATTTTCCTGCTTATGCAATGCTTTCAGGTTGGAGTACGGCTGGTCATCTAGCTTGTCCGTACTGCATGGAAGATACACGAGCATTTTCTTTACCTCATGGAAATAAAATTTCATGGTTTGACTATCATCGATGTTTTCTTCATATTAATCATCCTTTTAGAAGAGATAAGAAAAACTTTACAGCTAATAGACATGAATTTTTGAGACCACCTACGGTTTGGTCAAGCGAAGATATTTATGAACTTGTAAAGGATTATCCAAAGATACATGAAACCGAAGAACAAATTGAAATTCAAGGTAAATCATCGATTCATAACTGGTGCAAACAAAGCATATTTTGGGAGTTGCCTTATTGGAAAAATCTCCTGATTCGTCATAATATTGACGTGATGCATAATGAGAAAAATGTGTTTGATAATGTTTTTAATACAATTTTGAATGTCAAGGGGAAGACGAAAGATGATTTGAAATCAAGACGTGATATCGAAGTAATATGTAATCGTCCTGAGCTTCATATAAAGCCAAATGACACAAAAAAGCCAAAAGCTTGCTATGAGCTAGACAATAATCAAGTTAAAGTACTTTTAAAATGGGTGGAAGGACTAAGATTCCCGGATGGTATATCTTCTAATATTCGTAGATGTGTCGACTATAAGAACAATAAACTTAGAGGGATGAAAAGTCATGATTGTCATGTTATGATGGAAAATTTATTACCCGTCGCTTTTAAAGAACTGTTGCCCGTAAAAGTTTGGACTGTTGTAACAGAACTTACTCTTTTTTATAAAGAGATTTGTTCTACTACATTAAAAGTTGATCGTCTACGTAAACTTGAGGAAGAAATCCCAATATTGCTTTGCAAAATGGAAAAAGTATTTCCACCAGGTTTTTTCAATGTTATGGAACATTTACCTATTCATCTTCCATTAGAAGCACGTCTTTGAGGGCCTGTGCGATATGGATGGATGTATCCATTTGAAAGGTATTTAAATCATCTAAAAAAAAGTGAGACAGAAAGCTCGAGTTGAAGGTTCGATTTGCAAATCATACATCGAAGAAGAAGCTTCGTTTTTTTCTATCATTATTTTAGTGACCATGTGAACATATCATTTGAAAGTGCTACGCGTAATGATGAAGGCATTGATCAAGATGATTGTCAAACGACCTTATCCATTTTTAAAAAACAAGGTCGGCCTGCTGGTGCTTGTGTGGAAGTATGGTTGGATGATAGAGATTATCATGTTGCACACACATATGTTCTTCTCAACTGTGCTGAAGTTGCACCGTTTGTTAGGTAATTTACTTATATATATATATATATCATCAACACGTGTGTATACACAAATATATGCACACACGTGTATCTTAATCATAATGCAACATTTGTTATTATATTGCAGTATTTACGAATCACAACATCCTAACGGCGATATCGGCAAAGAATTCGCTTCTTGGTTTTCTAAGTACGTTTTTGATACAACAAATTGTGTTGTAGACGAAGGATTGAAACATTTAGCTATGGGACCAAAAAGGATAGTGAAGACCTATCCAATATTCTTTGTCAATGGATATAAATTTAATACCAAAGAATACGGTGCCGAAAAATTAACTAACAACACTGGTGTATTTTTTAAAGGTAGTGATGATCCAAATGATCATATACATGATTTTTATGGCGTGCTAACCCAGGTTTTGCAATTGACGTATTTCACAGGACCCGCGGAAGAAGTATTTTTGTTTAAATGCAACTGGTTCAGCAACGTTCCAGGTTTTGGAATCAACGTGCACCCAAAATATAATCTTATAGAAATAAAACATACTTCGCGTTATTATAAATACGATCCTTTTGTACTTGCCAAACAAGCTCTTCAAGTTTATTATGCTTCTTACCCATCTCTAAGAAGAGATAAAATAGATTGGTCGGCTGTTTTTAAAACAAAGGCAAGGTTTACATTTGATGGACGGAATATTCCCGAAGAATAAGCTTACCAAGCAGATATCGAGGAAAATAGAGGAATAATAATAACCGACGATCAAACAGATTTTGGACCTCTAAACGGTGAATCAAATGCATTAATTGAAGCATTTGAGAGTACAGAGGAACAAAATATAGAGTGTGAAACAGAGTCTGAATCCGAAAATGACGAGGACTGATCAACTATCTACATTTTGAGAAGGTAAATTTATATTTTTTTAATTAAACATTATCATGTTTTCATTAAATATGAAATGGTATGCTAATATATGATATGTATCACATCTCGTTTTTACGTTACGCCATACTGTATGTTTTATATATAGTCATTTTATTTTCTGTTATAATGTTTGTTTGTAACATGTATTATATAGGTATGTCGTCACGTAGACGTACCGGTGGACATTCTGGGTCTCCCTCTTCCTCACAGAGAGGGCACGCTCGTCCGGACGGTTGTGATGGCGGTGGTCCATCATAGGAGCTACGACGTCCTGTGGTGTGGCTAAAGCCAAAAGCAGATCAAAGGTAAGTATTAAATTTCAAAATTAAATTTCATTTTCGTACAATCTATTCTGAAAATATATAGTAATCATGAAATATTAAAAAAAATCTCTGTTTAAACACAGTGGTTTCTCTTTTAGCTGACTCAAGTAGTTCTATCTATATCTCGACGGGCGTACATGAGTCGTATGACCGAACGTTGGCCTAAGTGGACATTGATTCCAGATAATGTTAAAGAGACTATTTGGCAGGATTTTTTGGTATGTCACTTTAATATATTAGGAACATGTTATATCAATTCATGTTTACATTATATATAAAAGCTGTATAACTCTTATTTTGTCAAACGTGCAGGCGGAAGTGGATCTTCAGAATGCTGATATTTCAGTCGTATATCGCCACTGGTGCAACAAAGTCGCAAAGAACTACCGAGAAACAGTAAACAGCTTAAAAACAGCGGGAAAGAAGCCTCAGTGGATGAGCGCAGCTGTATGGGATGATTTTGTGACATGGTGGGGAAACGAGGAGTTTCAGGTAAATTTATCATATGTTTAATTTAAATTCTTCTACGTAAATACTAACTAGAAATGTTAAACAATTTTTGTTTTTAAATTAAATTTACAGAGGCAGTCGGAGAGGAACTCAGCTAATAGGAGCAAGAACCCTGTCACACATCGTGGTGGTTCCAAGTCATTTCAGCATCACCGAGAGGACTTGGTATATTTATTAATTACGATAATAATTTAAAGATTTTAAGTTCTAAGTTGTAGATAACGTAAACATATATATATAATATATATGTATATGGACATATTTCAGGAGAGACAGCGTGGTGGTGCTTCTGTGAGTTACTGGGATTTTTTCACGCATACTCATGCGTTGAGTCAGGTCGACAAAGCAGGCACCGTTTCATACTCCTGGGATCACGATGCCAAAGCGCAGTCTGCATATGTAAGTAACATAATGACTTAACACTTATATAAGTAAATTAAAATAATGTTATCTAAATTCAACTTATTTTGCATAACAGCAAAAGTTTCAGCAAGCATGGACTTCCATTCTCGAGGGCTCTAGGCGCAACGAGTTGACCGCCGATGAGGAGGACGCTATTTTTGAGTCTGTCATGGATCCAGCGGCACATGGCAGACGCTATGGTTTTGGGAATCAATCGGTAATAACTTTAACTTAAATTTTAAAATAATTATTCTGAACCAACTGTTGCACAATGTGATGGATTATAGTAAACAGAAATTACAATTATTAAACACTGATAATTTAAATTTTATTTATAGGTTAAGACGGCTCAGATTGAGTATCAGAGGGCTCAAGATAAGGAGGAGATTGCACAGCTCAGAGCCCACGTCGCCGCGCTCGAGGAACGCAATATCCGCACCGAAGCCAAGGCGGAGGAGCTGAATAGGCGTCTTACGGAGTTTATGGAGCAATACGGCCGGTTTCCGTCTTCTGGTGGTTCTGGAGGAGAGTGATTTCAGGTATGATTTGATTTGTTTTGCTATGGACATGTATATTTGGAGAGTGTGAGGATTTGATACATTCTGATGTTTTGGATGTTGGTTTGGATGTGATTTTTGAGATGTTGACGTAGTAATTTGGTTATGGTTGGATGTTGATGTTTTGTTGGATGTTGATGTTGGATTGGACGTTTTGTTGGATGTTGATGTTGGATGGTTCTTGTTGTTTTTATTGATTTGTATTATGTATATTGATTAGTATATATGCTTATTACTTGGATTTACTATTATGATTGATTATATGTGAGATATGCTGTTGTATATGTGCTCAAAATTGAGCTTTTATGAGATATACGATGTTGGAGGTGGCTGGAAGCATGCATTGTTGGTTCTGTTTAAAAAAACACCCAGATTTCCAACGTCCACCAACGGCTTATTGGCACATTTATTCCAACGTCTTTCAACGTTCTCCATCGGAATTTCCAACGTCTTCCAACGTCTCTCCAACGTCCAATTTGGTCAACATCTTCTACCACGTGGACAAATTGAACGTTGGAAGACGTTGGTATAAGCGCGTTGGCTCCGTTGGTGGACGTTGGCCGCCGTTGAAATGTATACCAACGGCTTTTCCAACGTCTACCAACGGCTTTCCAACGGCCGCCAACGGCTGGCCGCCGTTGGAATCCATTGTGTTTCTTGTAGTGCTGGTATCTAAGCCTAAGGTTAAGTGAACCAGTAGGAACCTGGAAATGTTAAGAATGAGTACTTGTATATTTCTACTATATAATACGTGCTCACTATATAGCACATGCATTTCAAACTACTCTTGAAAACTTATAAATGTATCCTTAATTTAGGTTTGGTACTATGAGTAGCATAAGTGGAGAGATACTAGAGTAGAGCAGTTAGAAGTGCACAAGCAACTGCTAATAAGGTGGAAATACCTACATGATTATGCTAGTATTTGTAGACCATATCATGGGGTACTCCGTATGCTGAAGGTACTCCAAAGGTAGAGGCAAGTGGCATAGTAGGTGTGGCTCTTATATTAGTAGCACCACTACCTATTGATTTCAAGAAGTTATGCCAGGACTTTATCAGTCTAGGGGTAATACTTTTATTGGCATTAAGAATTTTACGGATACATAGACATAGATCTGTACTTGTGTTCACATCTTTAGTGATATGGAGTTAGTGGGTATGGCTCAAACGAGGTTGCTTCCCGAAACTTCATGGTGAGGCATTGGCTTAGTGGGAGGTAGTTACAAATGAGGTAATACAGGATAAAGTTGCATAGGAGGACTTCAAACAGAATTTGAGACTCTGTTTATTTCTGAGACAAAGATGGATGTAAAGTTAGAGAATTTCATCCATATAAATAAGATGAATTTGTCTATCCGGAATCATGTAAATTAGTTTAACCTCCTAACTAAGTTTGAGATGCATATGATTAGTAATATGGCCAAGAAGACGTGTAGTTCACTTCAAAATGAGGCCAAACACTCAAAGACCATGTTAGCAACCACATTTCTATGTAAGTTACATTCTATAATCTTGTTAAGATAGCTCTCATGTATGAGAGTTCACACATATATACTAGGGCTAAAGTGGTAAAAGTAGTGCGTAAAACCGAGTTTCTATCTAATAGGATGGGTAATTGGAATAACAACAAGGGAATGGTATAGAGGCCGGAAGTCTTCTACTGATTTTGTAACTTTGAAAGGCACTAAGAGAAAGACTGCAAATTAAATTTAGGTATGAGCTGGCACTTTAGTTGCGGCCACCCTAGGCCTTTGAAGAAGGATTTCAAGGCACCTGGAAGGGTGGACCTTTAGTGAAGGCTTTTGCTTTAGTCAGCAAACTTCCTGCTCAACCAAATGGCAAAGGCATCTTGGAAGGTGTAGTTATCATTTTTGATATGCATATTCGTGGGTTGTTTGATACTAGAGCATCGCATTCATTTATTTGCAATATCTTGGTTGGTAGCTTTCATTTAGTACCTTGTATTATATATGAGCCTCTTGTTGTGTAATATCTAGATGGGGGTTCATTAAGTTTTAGCACTGTTTTTTGTGATATTTATCGGTTGTTTACGGATTATAGTTTTCTTGTGATGTGTATGTTTTGAGCTTTCCTAGTTACGGTCTTTTGTTAAGGGTGAATTGGATGGGTCATCATGGCATGGTCCTTGATAGTGAAGGACAATTAGTGAATTTAAGGGATAATTGTGGGAAGAGGCTTGTAATACGTTGTGGGCTGAGGAATGCTATGATAAACTATTATTCATATTCCTTTGACATTTCCCAGGATGAGTTATCATCCGTTCCTATTATTGGCACGTATAATGATGTATTTGAGGAAGCTACAATGTCATTTCCCTGTAGGGGGATTGACTAACGGATTGACTTTGAGAAGGATGCTAGATCGTGGTTAAGTTAGGCGTATGGTGCTATGGGAGCAATAGGAACTTGAGGTTCAATCTCGAGATCTATTGAAGAAGGATTTTATAAGGAAGAGTACATTAGAGTAGGGTTTCCTATTGTCTTTGCCAAAAAGCCAAAGAGTCGCTACAACTTTTCATCGACTATTGAAAATTGAATAAGCTGACTAGGAAGAATAAGTACCCCTTACCCTGCATTGATGACTTGTTTGATTAGTTAAGTGATGCAAAGATATTGTCCCAGTTTGATCTTGCCATAGGTTTTCACCAGTCGAGAGTAGCGGATGATAATATTACGAAGACTGCTTTTAGCACTCCAGATCTGTTCTTTGAGTGGAAGGTTATGCCATTAGGCTAACCAAAGCACCAACATATTTCATTGATCTTATGAGCAGAGTTTTCAGTGATAACTCAACAAGAATGTACTTGTATATATTGATGACATTTTGATCTCTCTAAAAATGAAAAAGAACACAAAGTACATCTTAGAAGGTTCTTGGAGACATTGATGTAACACTAGCTTAGAGCAAAGTTCTCAATTCCATTATGGAAAAAGGAGGTATTATTTTACGGCATGTTGTGTTTGAGCAGGGGATTTCAACAGATTCTAGCGAATTAGCTTCGATTCAAGATTAGAAGATATTGGAGAATGCAATAGACATTAGGAGTTTTCTTGGTCTAGTGGGATATTATTAAAAGTTTATTAAGGACTTCTTTAAAGTAGCATCCCTCTTACAATTATGACCAAGAAGAAACAAGAATCAGCCTTTTATTTGGAATGCCAAAAGTGAATATGCTTTTATCGCGATAAAGTTGTTATTGACTAATGCATCAGTATTAGTTGTTTCTTATGGAACCGACTTTCTATACTGATGCATATGGCATATGTTTGGATGCATTCTTTATGGAGGGTGGTAAAGTCATCGTTTGAGCAAATAGGCAACTAAAGTAGCATAAGAGGAATTATCTGACATGTAACCTAAAGTTAGTAGCTATTGTATTCACTTTAAGGTCATTGAGACATTATCTATTTAGTGAAAGGTTCGAGCCCTTTACGAACCATAAATCCATGAAGTACCTATTCCCTCGAAAGTATCTCAACCTTTAGCAACAAAGATGGTTGAAGTTCCTTGCTTCTTATGATTTCAAGAGTTCTTATACGCCCAGAAAGGGCAATGTATAGTCGATGCGCTTAGTTGGAGGCATTCTATGCTGGGTTCTATGTTTAGGGAGTGGAAGCAATTAATGTGTATTACAGGTTTTGATTTCCATCCTATAGGCAGCGTTGAGGCTAAGTTATTAAGCACCTTAACAGTGATACCTACCTTCATGAACCACATTGGTTTTTGGCAAAGGAAAGACATCAAATTAGTAGAGATTTTTTATCAGTTGGAGAGGGGATATATTTTATTGAGAATGACTGATGCACTATTAGCCAAAATGGTTAGATTTATAGAGATGAAGAACTTTATGTTCCTGATATTGATGAGTTGAAGGAAGAGGTTCTTAGAGAGAATCATCATTTTAGATTGACTATTTACCTTGGAGGAAATAAAATGTACAATGATGTTAAACATATATTTTATTGGGAGGAGATGAAGCATGACATTTTCGAGTTTATTGTGAAGTGTATGACATGTCATAGGATGAACGAGGAGCACGGGAAGCCTAGGTTCTGCTGCTACCTTTAAAGATTATGGAGGGGAAATGAGAGATGTTATTAATGGACTACCAAGAAGTCAAAGTGGGAACAAGAGCAATTGGGTTGTGGTGGATTGTTTGACCAAAAGTGCCCACTTTATTCCAGTGAAATGCACAATGATTGATGTAACTTTCTCTACGAAGTATGCTAATGTAATAGCGAATCTTCATAGTGTACCGAGGAGCATTGTATGTGATAGGAATCTGTTATCCACTAGTAGTGGGTTTAGGCAAAGTTTGCAATCTACTTTAGCCAAGGACTTGAGCTTGAGGTCAGTGTACCATCCGTAGACTGATAATCATATGGAAAGGGTAAACTGGATATCGAAAAATCTTCTTCAAATTTGTATTCTTTACTTTGGTGGCTCATGGAAAGACCATTTATAATTGATGGAGTTTTCTTATAACAATAATTATCAGTTGTGCATAGGTATGGTAACGTACGAGGCCTTATATGGTATGTCGTGCAAGTCACCGTCATGTTGGTGGAAGACAGTATATCGATCGATACTTGGACTAGATATGGTTCAAGATACTTTAGAGAGGATTGATCTTATTAGGAAAAGGATGAAGGCATCCTAAGATCAGAAAAAATCTTATACTAACTAGAGATGCACTAATTTAGATTTAACTGTAGAGGACATGGTGCTCATTAGGATTTCTACATTGAGAAAGGTGATGAGCTTTGGGGCTACTAGTAAGCATGCACCAATATTTGTTGGATCATTTTCAATCTTATATAGGATTAGTACTTTGGCATATAGAGTCGATCTTCCTAAAAAGATGGTCAGTGTGCATGATGTGTTCCATATTTCTTATTTTCTCAAGTGCATGCATGATTCTAGTATTATTGCTCCACTAAGTCATCTAGATGAGGCGAACATTGAATCAGAGGCAATTAGGCCAAGAGGACCGGCTTGCGTTATTGATCATAGTACCAAACTTCTTAGGAATAAAGTCATTGAGCTCGTCAAAGTCCAGTGGAGTGACAGTGGTAGAGATAGCACATGAGACCAATATAGAAGGTTTAAGCTTCTCATCTAGAACTCATTACCGGTATGCCACTGCTTGTTTTTCTTAATTAAATAGAGTTTCCAGTATGCCTATTAGTTTATATTATTATAGGAATTGCTTAGCGCATGATTTCCATGTTTGGTCGCATTTTGCTTTTTAAGCTACATTCCATATTCTAAGGGCTTTCAGGGGAAAAGTTTTTAAGGATGGGAGAATGTAATAACTCATATTCTTTAACAGGTAAATTTTGAAGGAATAAAATTAAATATTAAATAAATGAATTAGAAAATGTCAATTTGTGGAAATGATGGAATTAGAGTCCAAGACTATTTCCATTGTTTCAGGAGTATCGTTTCTGAATCTTTTAGGTATAAATTTCGTATATTTGGAGTTATGTATTTTGGGCCAAGAGTTAGGACTCGATTAGTAAGTGATCGAAAATGCCTTTTGAAAATGATGGATTTAGAACTTGAGACCAGTTCCAGTGTTACTGGAAGGTTGTTTCCAATTCTTTCAAGTTTAAACATCAAGGTGTTTGGAGCTGCAGATTTTGGGCTCTGAACGAAATGAGTTTATGGAAAAAGAGAAAAGTGGACTTTGAATTTTCAAAGCTAACCCACGTCTATAAAGGGCAGGCCACTTTTCCTCTCTCTCTCTCTCTCAAACCCGTTTGATTTCTTCCTCAAGTTAACTACAATAATACCTAAACTCTCTCTCTCTCTTATGCAAATCCCTATAAAATTACTATAAATCTAGTTAGAAGATCTAGTACAAACCCTCTTCATCTCAAATCATTTAGCAAATAAAGAGGTTGCTATATATTTGTTGGTGGGCTTGAAGAAGAAAAATAAAGATTCTTCGTATTCTTGAGCTTGAGTTGGGTGAGTGGCATGAAACTTATAGCTTGTAGTTACATAAAAATATATACTTTAGTATGAAATGTTCATAAATGTTGTATATTAAGTTTTCACTGAAGTTGGGTTTAATTTGACATAGGTTTGTAAAGCTAGTAAGAAGAAATGATTTCACATTGATGTAGAAGTTACTAAGCATGTTAGAGAAGTTAGTAACTTAATAGCATATGAAAAGAATTGAACAAGTATGTGAAACTAATTTGAAGTAATGCTGGTAAAAGTTTGTTGTTAAATAAGTTAGTAAGCCTTGAAATTCTTATCAACTTGATATATGAACGCTTAAATTACTGGTAGCTTAATGCAAGAAGTCTAAAGTCTATAAAGCTATAATTGAATATTATTTGAACCACTTAGCTAATTAGAAGTTAAAACAATGATTTGTGAAAGGTAATGGACAAAAATAGGATTTTAAATGAAGTAAACCTTATCGAATATTGATTTAAACAATGGGTAGTTTAAGTAGGAAATGTAAGCAGTGGATTAATAATGAAAAAAATAAACCACCTCATGAAAAGACCCATACGAGAGCAAAAGACCAAAGGAAGAAGGAACAAAAATCTGGAGTAACAACGAAGGAAAGGGGACGAGGGCAATAGTGCTTTCACTATTGTAAAAATGCACAATTATGCAAATATTGTTGTTCATTTGCACAACAACACTTCTGTGCAACTGCACAGTAGTGCAACCACTATTGTGTGTTTGCACAGTATAGTGTATTGCTGTGCATTTTCATAGAAGTCGCATTATTGTGCATGGAACAGCATTGGGAACACTATTATGCACCCAATAGTGCAACATTGTTGTTCGGCACCGCACTTACACCATAAATGATTTTCGACACCGTAGTGCAATAGGATGGCAGTAGGTTGGGTGGAGTTCAGAGGATCCAACAGAGTTTGAGGTAATTCATGGCACGTAAGATGATTCACATGAGGACGACAAGACTTCAGTGTTGTGTATACATGTGTGTGAGTGTGTATGTAGTATTTGGCAGTTACATATGGTTCTAGTATGTCATAGTAGAGGTGACCAGAAGGATATGATGCTCGTGAATGACACTATTATACTACAAGAGATAGCATGACTTATAGATGTGTTCTCGAAATAGGAGCAGAGAGATTAGAATTCATTTCTAGAGTATATCATGTACTATTCATAGCATTGGGTGTTGTAATGGGACCTACACGAGTCGATAGCACTGGGTGTTGACTCGGAGTCAACAAAATGGGTTGACTCAAAGTATGTCTCTTTAGGTGTCTAATGACACCTCATTACATGGATATTGGAAATCTATATTTTCAAATAGCGTTAACTTAGGGTATTACTTGTATATGATCTATAAGAGGGTTTTGTGCATGAATATTTATGTGTAGCATTATTGTACATTTGTATTTACTTTACATTACAGGTTTGCCCAAGGTTAGAAGAATCATGCCACCATTAACTCTGGAGTGTGGTATTACCCCTACACTCGTCTGTCATATTACCAATACCCTATAATGTTGGTACATGCATTGTTTTAACTTGTGTTGTTTTCATATTGATCCATTGCATGCTAGGATGTATATGTGAGTATACTAGAATTTTATGAGGCAGTTCCCCTCAGCAGACTTCTGTTTGATTCTCGCTTTCTCACTTTCATTCCCTACATAGAAGACTTTTGGTTTCTCATATAAGTAGTCCGAATAACATGTTTATATTAGGCCATGCTAGTTGGATAACCATACTTTTGATAGACATGGAGGCATTATTTAGCCCATGTATGACTATATGTATCGGATATTTTATTCGTGTACGAGACTATATGTTATACTTGATGTATAAATGCATCACTCTCTATGTATGGGTCTATGTAACTTATTTATTTTTGTTATGACTTTATTAGTTTGATATATGTATCCTCATATATATATATATATATATATATATATGTGTGTGTGTGTGTGTGTGTGTGTATGTATGTATGTATGTAATATATATGTATGTATATGTATGTATGTATGTATATGTATATGTATATGTATATATGTTTTTGTGTGTGTCTTATATTTTTCATGCCTTTGGGTTCTTGACAAACATGCCTTTATGCATTAATTATGCCTTCGTGCACTAGTATATTTATCATATATATTGTTTTTTCCACTGTAATTTATGCACGGCAGTCATGCCAAAATCTATAGTTTAGTTTGGTTTAAAATTTCCAATAGTATGCCTATTATGGCAACTGAATCATATGTGTTGATCAATATATATTTAGGACACGTAAAAAGCGGGTCATTATACCTTCATTATCTACAGTCCTGCATAAATTCAATATGGTGATTACCTATTTCTTGTGCAAACAATGCCGTTGTCACATACAAAACATTCTTCATTCACAATCAAATTACATCATTTTGAGCATACAAAAATCTTATATTCAAAGCAACTCAAAATGACACTAAAGAACTAATCCAAGCAATACTTGTCTTCTCAACTTTAGACATACCCACCAAATCATTATACTTTTTGAAATTATCTTGGTAGTAACAAGCCTAATAACTTGTGTTGTTGTTCTATATTCGTTGGAAGTAGTTATAATGAGGAATTGGTCATAAAGGAGAGTATACCAATAGTTTGATATTAACAAAAAGTAATTCACCAAAAACCAATGACTATCATCCTATTACATTTTGCTAGATTTGATTTAGCGATTGTAGGAATGAAAATACAATTCAACTTCTTGCTCAATAATACAACTATTGTGCCAAATGTTTATGCAACAACAAAGCTGATTCAACCACTTGCATACACTCACCCTTTGTAACTAAATTCATATATTGTATATGTTTCATCAAATCAATAAACCATAAACATCTCGCATTGTTTTGTTCATACTCCCATTTAGAGACATGTTATCAACCATTGACTCACATACATACTTACACGAATGCCAGGTCTCTTATTTTGCAATTTCAATTGGTTCACTACAACCTAATATCTGCAAGTGCCATCTCTTAGCATATCCTCCAAAGCAATAATGTATGATTTCATTTTGATAGGCCAAATGTAGTATGCATTGACTAATTTAGTGTCCACGATTTTACTATTAGTCGAGCGGGTGGTCTACGCTCGAGAAGGAGTTAGATTTGAAGCACATGACAATAGATCTTCTAGGTGATCAAAATAAAATATATCTCTTTTAGTTGATTTGACTTTTTTCACCGGTCTACTTTTCCTAATTGTTGCAACGTTTGGTTCTAGGAGTTCCATAGATGATGGAAAATCTAGGACCTCAAATCGCTATGCAAAACAAAATGTTTGTCATTCGGTGCTTCTTCATATCTTCTTTTGATAACTTGAATTTCCAAAAGATCAAGAAAATGAATAGTGGAATGATGTAGCCATGGAGGAGTATAAGTTAATTGCTTCCAAAATGAATCAATGCATCAAGGGAATATATGTGTAAAATGCTTTGAAGTCCACGAGCATATGACTGGATGGTAGCCTATTACTTACCATAGAATGCAACTGCAAGATTCCTTACTCGAATCAAAATTTTCAATGGTTCATAATTCCTCTAACATCAAATATAAAGCTTTATGTGATACAAATCCCAAAAGTTCTCTAAACATCTGTTTATTCCAAAATTAGTGCAATGGTCTAATGGCACTTGATTCATAAGCACGCTCAATAGCGACTAACTCATTTGTGTTTGACAAACAAATTAAAAGACTATCGGTTGATGAATCAAAGTCCATCTTCAAACAATTATGTCCATTTTCAATTATGCAAGTAGAAATGTTATCGTAGTGTCTCACTTTGTTTATCCATGCCAACACAAACATTTATTTGTACCGAGTCGACTAATCTTTTCTGTATAACTTAACAATTTTTCATGCCTTTGCATTGCTAAATAATACCAAACTATGATGGTTTTCAACTTCAGATAGAAATAACTCTACTCCAACCATCCTAAAAACAACGATACTCCAATTTCCCCTCTTCATCCTCACCATAATCTCTTTGTCCCCAACTATAAATATTTTTTCTTTTTAGTAAGACGTGGCTTGCACATAGCTTGTACATTCTTTGATATATGTCATGCACATAGCATATGACAAACCATAGAAAAAATAAAACCCATATTGCGACTTCAACATCCATAATAATAACATTTGTTGACTCTTTGTCTTTATACAATTTTCAACACAATCAAGCTCCCAAATATAAGTCTTAGTAGTCTCTCTATTTATAAAACCAAGTGCATTAGTAAACGAAGCTTCCGTAAATGCATGTGAAACCATTATACATATACGAAAATAAGTAAATTTATATCTATTTGTTTCAAACACGCAACACAAAAATAAATTTTGATGGAAGCATCATGTAAGATCGACACATTTTGGATGACAAAAAAGGTCATATAGCCGAGTTGTTGCAGGATCGTATGTACGTTGAGTGGAATAGTAGCTTCCTATTGAAAGATTCATGAATTATTGCATAACTGGCCTACCTTTGATGTTATGTTGCTTGAACTGTATTCTTACATTATACACAATCCTAATATTTGAATGATATTCTGGTGTTTGCACAAAAAATGGACAAACACCTCAAAGTTGTATGATTTAGTAGATCTTATGTTGTTCTTAGTAATTTGAGTGATTTATGCAAATATATGAAAAGCAGGGGCTAAACTGTAAAAAGACATGCAGATTTATAGTGGTTCAGCCTGAATGTGCCTACGTCCACTTTATATGTTATTTCTCTTTTCTTCTTTAGATTACAAGTACAAAACTTTGATACAAGTAAAAGAAAGTTGTTTGAAAGTTCTCTCCATGCTTGAGCTCTCAAAACTTGTCCCCCATTGTTGTACCCCTGCCCCTCTATTTATAGAGTGAGGCTGGGGGTAGGGGTCTTGGAGGTATAGAGCAGTTGGCGGGCCTGGGCTGACGTAAGCTGGCCTAACACGTGTCGGTCCGGTATCTTGGTTCGGCATAGAGTAGGTCCGGTGTGAGCTTTGGACCGGTTGATAGTCTTCATCCGGTGGGGAATTGTGGACCGGTCGTCTGTTCTCGTCCGGTGGGGAGTTGTGGACGGTCGTCTGTTCTCGTCCGGTGGGGAGTTGTGGACCGGTTGATGGTCTTCATTCGGTGGGGAGTTGTGGACCGGTCGTCTGTTCTCGTCCGGTGGGGAGTTGTGGACCGGTCGTCTGTTCTCGTCCGGTGGGGAGTTGTGGACTGGTTGATGGTCTTCATTCGGTGGGGAGTTGTGGACCGGCTGATAGGAATTCGCCCAATCATTTGCCCCCCAAAGTAGGGCATATGCTTAGCATATGTCTTGCTTTGTTTCAGCTGAGCCATCATATTCGGCCCGAGGACCGAACCATCTGGTCCGGCTATCAAACCTTTCTTTATAAATAGGAGCCTCAAACCTTCGTGTTTCCTCACAAAACGCGATAACCGAATCAATCTTTCGAACTGCCGAATCAATACGTACCGAGTGAGATAGCCGATCCACTGAGTGCAGAATCAAGCTCGACCGAATCGTCTGAGTACCAAATCCTTCTTCACTGCCGATCCAGGTGAGCTTGTTTTCTGCCGAATGAACTGCTAGGGTTAGGCTACCGAATGAACTCGGAAACTTTGGACTCCCGAATGACCGAATGAACTCTCACATTGGGATGCCGAATGAGCTTTTGGTTGGAATTTACTGAATGGATTTGGGGATTCCGAGTGTCGAATGGTTTCGAGACTCCGACACCGAATGAAACTTTATATCCACTTTACCGAATGACAATGGGAGTTTGAGCGTTTTGATTTTATGAGTGAAATCTCATATTACACACTTATTTGTTTACATCCTCTGTTCTAACAATGTGTTTTTCCGGTGTTGTAGATAATGTCTCGTAAAGCGGAAACTCGATCAGATAAAAAGAGGTCTCAGGGCGAAGGAGAATCTTCCGCAGTGCCCCCTGCTCGGCCAGGACCGGAACGTCACGGATCTACCCCAAGATCACTAGTGGACGGGTACGGCCCTCAGGAGCTTCTGAACTCCCGGCCTGATTGCTTTCCCAGCTCCCTTAAGGAAGAGCAGCTTGATGTCATCTCCCGTTCTTTTGGAATCGATAGAGCGCGCATGCTGTTGCCAGGGAGAGAAGTTATGCCATATGACCCTCCCGAAGGGTACTTTGCCTACAGCAGATACCACTGCATGTGTGGTGCCATTCCGCCTCTGAATGCTTGGGTAGCCAGCTTCCTTACATATCTAAAGGTGGTCCCATTCCAGCTTCAACCCAACTCCTATGCTATACTGGTGAGCCTCTTCGTCATCTTCCAGAGGAAGTATGGGCGTGCTCCTTCCAACCGGGAGATCCGGTACTTATATAATCTGAGGGGCTATAAGAAGGGGTCCCCATATATCAGCTTGGAGTCAGTTGTAACCTTCAAGCCGGTCTTAGATCTGTATTCTAAGTTCAGCATGTTCAAGAAGGAGTGGTTCTTCGTCAGGGACGACTCTGTTTCTATTCGGCGTTTTACTTCTGGATGTAAGTCGATGCTTTATTTATAATTTCCATTCTGATTGCGATGCTTCATCTCATACGTTTTTATTCTTGCTAGCGACAGGTGGCTTTGCGGTTGTGGAGACTGATCGCCTGGTTCAGACGGCGGTTGAGATAGAAGCTATCCATCCCCGGGAGAGATAGATCAGCTGCCTTCCTGATCAGAAATGCGACCCTTCTGGAGTATAACTTGATCCTTCCACAGCAGTCAGTGGTCAAGCTGAGGGAAACGGCGGAGGAGAGGGCGGCTGCTCAGGCTAAGGGAGGTGTCACAGTAGATAGTGGCAAGAGGAAACCTTTCTCAAAATCTCCAGTGGTCGGAGGTAAGAAGCTTAAGAAGTCGGATGGTCCTTCCCCCAGCACTTGTCCACTTACTCCGGGGGAGGAAGATGTGGAGGAGGAGAGAGGTTAGGGTGGAGATGACCGAGAAGGTGGTGACGGTGGTGATGGCGTCGGGGCCTTGCTTCCTGGGCAAGCGGGCGAGATTCAGGAGTGGACGGATGATGTGTTCCACCAGGCTTTCGAGGGGCTGGACGGAGAACCGGCTTTGGTAGAGAAATCCGGAAAAGCGGACAAGGCCGGGACCGGTGCAAGCGAGTCTTCTCAGACCATTCCAGCCAAGGTGGCTCCGACGACTCAAGGTGAACTTTCGACTCCTGCAGGCTTCATTAATGATAGGGACTTAGGAATATTTTATGATCCGCTCCCGTCCTGGAATGAAATCCAGGACTCATTGCAGTATCCTACTTCTCCCCAGGGTTTGTATAACAGACGTGTTTCCTTTCTTCTTTTAACTTTTAATTTACTGCGTTTCTCGAATTATGTATCGATGTAAGCTTTTGACACTTGTTCTTCATATCAGGAGCAGGTAAAATGGCCAAGGCCTTAGATCTTCGGCACAGGCTTGAACAATACAAGCTTTCCAAAGCTCCCGCCAAGCCGAAGCCTTCGACCCACCGTTCCAGGGATGTAGTTGGCTACCGTCTTCTTCTCGGGGTTATTGAAGAGGGTATTCAAAAGAGAAAGAGGAGTCATCCCTCATCCGAACCTTCACTTGGTCCTCAGCCCCCAGTTCAGCCTCTTCATGATATTACGGAGGAGGATAGCGAGTTTGCACTCTCTCCGCACCCGTCCGAAAACCCTACTGTTATTCAGATTGATCGTCCTGACTTGGCTCGTAATCCATTTGCGGGTCATCTTGATCTGGATCCAAGTTCCCATGATATTACCTTTGACGAGGTTACTGGTGAGCACCTTCTTCCCCGCAATCCCATGGTACGGGTGCTTGATGAGGCTAGGTCCTTAGATCTCGATCTACTTACTACTCGGATAGTTACCATAGGAGACGAGGCCAAGGCTAATATTGATCGGGTGGCGGAGGAGACTAGGAAGCTGATGGGGCATCATGCCCGGCTGGTTAAGGCTGGAGAGGAGATTGGGAGTGCCAACATCCGACTACGATTGATGGTTTCGGACCAGGCCAAACAGCTCGCTGATCAGGCCATTCAGATTTCTCAGCATGAGGCTGCCTCCGGGCGGTTGAGGAAGGCTATGGAGGAGGCTAGTAAGGCGGAACTGCGGAAGATGGAGGCTGCCTGCAAGGAGCAGATAAATATGGCCATCTCGACAGTGGATGAGGTTCGGAGGGCGGATCTTGAGCGGGTAGAGGAGCTGTCGGGGAAGCTTGAAGCTGCAGAGCTTGCTCAGGTTAGGCTGAAGGAGGAGATGGAGGCGATGCGGAGATCCCTTCAGGCTGACTGCTCGAGATACCGATTGGAGAGAGAAACTGTCGTTGGAAGGTTGTCGGCTTCCGAGGCCCGGATGAGGGAGTTTGAGGAGAATGAGGGGATGATGGATGAAATGCTTCAGGACATGTACTTCCGAACTTGGAAGCAGGGCAACCTATCCTGGATGGATGATTATCCTAGGGTCATGGCTAAGGTTTATCTTCGGGCTCTGGAGGAGGCTAAAGCGGATGCGGATAAAGAGGGTGGTGTGGCCTTCAGCATGGATGTGGTCACTGCCCAGTTTACCAAGGAGGAGAAGGTGGCGGTGAAGGAGGGTATGCGGTTGCTTGCTGCTGAGGAGGCAGGTGTGCAAGTAGAGGATGACGACCAGGATAGTCAAGAAGCAAGTGCTGGTAAGTCTTCCTTTTTAGTCTCTCCATTAACTTGGTTTCTTATCACTAATGAATCCTTTCTCTGACTGGACAGGTGGTCAACAGGACAAAGATAAAACTCCAATGCAGCCGACCCCTTGATCAGACCTGGAAAAACTCTTTTTGTGGACTTGACAGGGTTGTATATGTTAGTCTTAAAATAGTAGAGTAACTTTTAGGTTGTAATTCCTGCTACTTGTAATAAATAGCCCTATTCTTGATGTGTAATTCTTTAACTTAAGCTGATTTTGTCATTTTTTGAATGATTTTTGCTATTCCGATATGTCGTATGAGAAATATAGCTATGCATATTCTTGTGATCAAATTGTGTTCGATGTCAGGATCTTGTTTTGAAACATAATTTCGTGACTTGCAATGCTAGTGTGAGGTGTGAATAAATTACAGTCATGTGTTTATATATGAAAGAAGGAAGTACTGCCCTTTATATTTTGCTTGTAGATGGCAGCTTTGCACATCCTGCGTGACCGAGTAAGGGATGCGGTCCAGTATCTTGCTGTGGGTATTCGCTTCTATTACTGAGTGTTCCCTGTCCTATGTCCTGTACTTCAAGAATTGTTACAAAGGATAGGAGAAAAGCTTCTTAAGTAAAACGGAAATATGTGAAAAAGTAAAACTTCCAATCACGGAAGGCCTTCGATGTGCTTAAGTTCGTGGCAAACGGGTTTTGTAGTCACTTTCCCTAGCTGTGGGTCTTGGAGACATTTGTCACCCATCTTACGCCTCCGCGGGGAGTTAATTCTTTTTTACCACAGCCGCACTTAAGACAAATCGGAGCCGAGATCACGCACAGTAACTACCCGGGCCATTATGGCCCGTAATCATGGGTATTATTCGATTTACTGTGGCCGGCTAGCATGGGTGCCGATCGTCAACTGTGAACTGCCCCTGGCTGGCCACACCTTATGTTGGGGCTTATAGTCGGTTCACAGTTGCCGGCGAGCCGAACGCCGTAATGAGCTGCCTCGGCTATAGTCGGCCTTCTCGGTGGCTTATAATCGGCTCATTACAGTTGGCTTTAAGGGTCGTCGCGAGAAATGAGTTAACCCGCAGCAGAGGGATGCTGGAGCAAAAGTGTCTCATTGGCGAGGGCATAGATTCGCGTAGTACCTGTTAGGTCTTGTCTAGGTGAAGTTGCGCTGTGGAGTGCCTCACATAGGATTTTGTTCAACAGAAAAGGATAAAGTTAACAAGTAGCCAAGATATAAAGGAACAAGTAAAAAAAAGAGACAAGGTTTTTTAAAGTGGTTCGGCATGAAAAGGCCTACGTCCACTGATTCTCTTTGTTAATTCACTTCATATGGACAGTACAGGTTAAGAAAAGTATCGACAGAGGTGCTGGATGTTCCATGCCCTCTGGAACACCTCTCCGTCCACTGTTGACAAAATATAAGCTCCATTGTGGAGATCTTTATGAATTACATATGGTCCATCCCAGATTGGGTCTAGTGCTCCGGGGCGAGGGAAGATTCGCTTGAGGACAAGATCCCCTTCTTGTAAGGTACGATGCTTGACTTTGGAGTTGTATTGTGCTGCCACTTTCTGCTTGTGGGCTGCTGCGTTAAGGACTGCATCATTTCTTCTCTCCTCAACTAGATCCAAAGACATGTGGAGGAGTTCTTCATTCTCTTCTGGGTTATAGTGGATCCTACGGTGGGAAGGCACAATGGTTTCAACTGGGAGCATAGCCTCCGATCCGTATGCCAAAGAGAAAGGAGTGTGCCCCGTTGATGTTCTAAAAGACGTGCGGTAGGCCCACAGTGCCGTAGGGAGTTCATCCACCCAAGCGCCCTTTGACTTTTCGAGCTTCTTTTTTATTAGAGTTTTCAGAATTTTGTTGACGGCTTCGACTTGTCCGTTGGCCTGGGGATACGCTACGGATGAGAAGCTTTTGTGAATTCCGTGCTCTTGGCACCAGTTGGCGAATTCCTCGCTGTTAAACTGAAGCCCATTGTCTGATATGATTTTGAGTGGGACTCCGTACTTGCACAGGACATTTTTGATCAAGAAGTTAATAACTTTTGCTGAAGATACTTTATTCAGGGGTTCCGCTTCCACCCATTTGGTGAAATAGTCGACTGCCACTATAGCATATTTGGCCCCGCCTCGGCCCATTGGTAGCTCGCCGATTAAGTCAATTCCCCATATTGCGAAGGGCCAAGGGTTGGTCATTTGAGTAATCTCAGTTGTTGGTAGCCGCGGAATCTTAGCAAACTTCTGGCATCTGTCACACTTTTTGATGAAATCTAGGGCGTCCTTGCTTAAGGTGGGCCAGAAATATCCATATCGGAGTATCTTTTTTGCTAATGTTTGCCCTCCGGTGTGATCTCCGCAGCTCCCCTGATGGATGTTGGACAAGATTTCCTTGGCTTCCCTCCCGGCGACACACCTTAATAATGGGTTAGAGAATCCGCGCCGATAGAGGATGTCTTCTTGCATTGTGTAGCGGGATGCTCTCCTCAAGATTTTCTTGACTTCGTTACGCCCGTGGGGTAGTGTGCCACTTTGTAGGTAGTCTCGGATGGGAGTCATCCAAGTTGCTTCTTCGGTTGCAGCTATCAGATTCACTTGCTCAAAACTTGGGGTCAGTTGCTTTGAGATGGTTACTGCCCCGAAGATGGCGACGTCTCTTTCACTTGCTCGCTTTGCCAATTCGTCGGCCTCTTGGTTCTCTTCCCGAGGGATGTGTTTGACTAAGTAGTGGTCCAATCGGCTGAGAAGTAACTTGGTCTTCTTTAAATATGCTATGAGTCGTTCTTCTCGAGCTTGGAATTCTCCTAGTATTTGATTAACAATAAGTTGAGAATCGCTGTGAAGACACAAAGAATTGGCTCCGATTTCTATGGAAAGTTCTAGTCCGGCTATTACTGCTTCATATTCTGCATCGTTGTCGGTGGCAGCGAACTCCAACCTTATAGCATAGTGCAGCTTGTTTCCCCTGGGAGTGATTATTACCACACCTGCCCCCGAGCCTTGTTCGTTCGATGCGCCGTCCACAAAGAGATTCCATTTGATGTCTTTTGCTATTTCCAATTGCTCCTTATCTTCGTTGGTAGTGAATTCTGCAATGAACCAGCCATGGCTTGTCCCTTGATGGCGGTGCGAGGGTGATAGGTGATATCATACTGACTTAGTTCAATGCACCATTTAAGTAGTCGCCCAGAAGTGTCGGGACGATGGAGTACCTGCCTTAGTGGTTGATCGGTTAGAACTTTGATGGAATGGGACTGGAAGTAGTGACGCAGCTTCCGTGATGTGATTAGTAAACAGTATGCTAGCTTCTCAAGTTTAGGATATCTGACTTCTGCCCCAGTTAACCTTTTGCTGACGAAGTAAACTGGCCGCTGTGTGCGGTTGTCTTCCCTTACCAAGGCAGCGCTTAGGGCGTGAGATGACACAGCAAGGTATAGGTATAATTCTTCGCCTTCGCTTGGAGTCGAGAGTACCGGTGGTTTCTGGAGGTGTTCGATTAGGTTAAGGAAAGCGATTAAGCATTCGTCAGTCCATTCGAACTTTCCTTTGTCTTTCTTTAGAGCTTCGAAAAAGGGGACGCACTTGTCCGTTGCCTTGGAGATGAATCGGCTTAGGGCAGCCACTTTTCCATTTAGGCTTTGCATTTCCTTTCGAGTGGAAGGTATCTTGATATCCCTTAGCGCTCGGACTTGTTCAGGGTTTGCTTCAATCCCCCTGGCATGAACGATGAATCCTAAGAACTTTCCTGATGACACTCCGAAGGAGCATTTTAGAGGATTCAACTTCATCCCATACTGGCGGAGTACTTGAAACATCTTGCCTAGGTGGCTTACGTTATCTTTGGCTTTCCTTGACTTTACCAGCATGTCATCCACATATACTTCCATAGTTTGTCCTATTAGTCCTGCAAACATCTTGTTGACGAGGCGCTGGTAGGTGGCCCCTGCATTTTTAAGTCCGAAAGGCATTACCTTATAGCAGTATAAACCCCGGTCGGTGACGAAACTAGTGTGGTCTTGGTCGGGAGCATGCATAGGAATTTGATTATATCCTGAGTATGCGTCCATAAAAGATAGGAGCTCGTGCCCGGTTGTGCTGTCTACAAGTTGGTCGATTCGGGGAAGTGGGAAGCAATCCTTTGGGCAGGCGTCGTTTAGGTTGGAAAAGTCAATGCAGGTTCGCCACTTCCCATTAGCCTTCTTTACCAGCACCGGGTTGGCGATCCATTCCGGGTAGATAGCTTCTCGTATGAAGTCATTGGCGAGTAGATTCTTTACTTCTTCATCGAGGGATGCTGATCGTTCTGCCCCCATACTTCTTTTTCTTTGTTTTACAGGCGCCTTGGTAGGATCAATGTTTAATACGTGGCAGGCTATGTCGGGGGAGATTCCGGTCATGTCAGCGTGTGACCATGCGAATACATCCAAGTTGTGGCAGAGAAAGTCGATGAGTTGTTCCTTCAATTCGGCTTTTAGTTGGGACCCAATTTTCAATAGTCTACTTGAGTCGTGCTTGTCTACAGATATAAACTCCATAGCCTCTACAAGCTCGGCGGTGGCCTCCTCCTCTTTGTCCCTAGGGTCTAATTCATTGAAAGGGTCGCTGGTATATCGAAGAGGAGGGGCTTTCTTTAGTTGCTATGCTTCTAGACTTTTTGTGCAGAGGGCAATCTCTACACTCTTCCCTTTATCCTTCCTGTGGTTGTTGCGAAGTTCAGTCACATAGCAGTCTCGAGCAATGTCCTGGTCTCCTTCCACTTCCCCTACTCCATTGTCTGTTGGAAATTTCATTTTCAGGCACCATGGGGCTAGAACAATTTGGAAGTCAGACAAGGCTGGCCTTCCTAAGAAGGCGTTGTAGGCCGAATGGTTTTCTATTAGCACAAATGTCTGTTTCCGTACAACGGAGTGGGGATGGCTTCCAATCTCAACAAAGAGGTCCAGTTGCCCGAGGGGCATTTTCTCATCTCCAGTGAAACCGTGTAGTGGTTTATCACAGGGAGATACATCCTTCATTGATAGCTTCATTTTGTCGAATGCGTATTTGAACAGGATGTTTACTGAGCTTCCAGTGTCTACCAGGATTCGGTAAACTTCGGCGGGACCGAGTCGGGCAGAGATAACCATGGGATCCATGTGAGGGTACTGCCTTCCTTCTAGGTCACGCTTACCGAATGTGATGTCATCACTTTCTTTCCACTTCGGGTGGCGCTCTTCTATAACCGAATTGACATAGTCCTTATTGTCTCTAAGCGACTTTCCATATCTTTCCATCTCTTTCCAGCTTCTGTCTGCGATGTGCGGCCCTCCTGAGATGGTATGGACCACTATCTTCTCTTGACTGGAGCTGCTAGCGTTGTGGTTTCCTCTGTCGACCCCCAGTGAGGGTAGCCTTGGGTTTTCATTGGCAGGAGCTGGAGTCCTGTCCTGACTTTTTACATAACATTCCAGTTTCTTCCTTCTGATGTGTTCCTCAATCAGATCTCGGAGATGATGGCATTCATTGGTATCATGCCCGTGAGATTCGTGGAAGCGGCAGAACTTTCCAGACTTCTGTGCGTTATCTGATTCCTTCTTGTATGGTGGGTGTTTGTATCTAACTTCGCCTTGGGTGGCAAGGAAGATATTTTCGACGGTCTCGTTCAAAGGAGTGTAAGTGTCGAATCTCGGTCCTGGCCGATATAGGCGCTTTTCTCCCTTCTTACCCCCAGCATTGTCTCTGGAATCATTTCTTCGAACGTCCCTTACCACAGCAGGGGCGTTGCTATGGGTTGTCTTATTTTGCTGTCCTGTCTGCCCCTCAATGGCAGCATCCTCAAGCCTCATGTATTTCCCGGCTTCATGGAAGAAATCGGGTAAAGTAGCTGGTTTTTCTTTTGTCAACCTTCTAGCAAATTTAGTGTCTGGATGCACACCACTACAGAGGGCCATTAGGATAAGCTTCTCATCGGCATCTTGGACTGCGGCTGCTGCGGCGTTGAATCTGGTTAGGTATTGCTGCAGCTTTTCTCCAAGTTTCTGTTTGACGCTGGATAAGGAATAAGCGTCCTTAGGTTGCTCCACATGAATGCAGAACTGACTGATAAATTTTTCTTTCAACATTTCCCACGAGCTGATGGATCCCTGGGGTAGATGACAGAACCAGGAGGTAGCAAGATCTGCTAAGAAGAGCGGAAAGCATTTGCACAGTACTCCCTCTGTCGCCCCACTCATGAGCATATGCTGCGTGTACCTCTGTAAGTGTACAACGGGGTCGGAGGTTCCTTTGTAGGGTTCCATTGTTGGCATCTTCCATTCTCGGGGGGTGATAGCAATTTCGATATTGCGGGTGAAAGGACTGGTTACCCTAGCGTCTATCCCTCGATCTCTTTGCTCCCGTTGGACACACTCTCTGAATAAGCGTGTCATCCTTTCATCGGAATTTGGAGCAGATAGAAATGAGTTTGGTTCTGTTCTGTGGGATTGATTCCGTCCAGATGACCTGTAGGGATGGTATCGTCTATCATTCCTCATATTTTCCAGTGGCTGCCTTTGATCTTCTGGGAGCATGCTAGGGTCAGCTACAGTTGGCCCTTGCCTTGATCTTCCCCTGCCGGGTTCTGATCTAAGCACTTCCTCGGGTCCAACTTCGGGCTGGACTCTAGCTCGGCCCCGTTCACTGGCGTTTCCGTGGTTAGGCAGTATGACAGGCTCAGCTACAGTTGACCTCCGTCCGGTACCTCCCCCGTTGGGTTCGGTACCAAACGTTTCCTCAGGCCTAACTTCGGGCTGTGCTCGGTCTCGGCTCCTACCATGGCTACTTCTGCCGTTAGCTCCTTCGAAGAAGGAAGATCTTTGTTGTCTCTGAGATCCTCCAGACTGGGACTCGCCCCATGATTCAGTGTTGCGGTTGGATTCTTCAGCGTCCCTTAAGCGTGACATGAGATGGTCCACCAAGGCTTCCTGCTGGGATGTGAAGCGGTTAGTTACTTCAACCACAACTCTGTCCAAATCCGCCCTAGTAATTATTGCAGGCTTTTCTGTGGCAGGAGTGGTTGGGTTAGCCTGTCCTTCATTTGTTACTGCTGCCGGAGGAGGACGATTTACTTGATTCGTGACAGCTGGATCTGGAAGACTGCTGGATGCGATGTTTTTTCCTTTGTTAACATCTTTTCTCTGTTTGGGAGGCATGTTTTCCAAGTAGCGAACGATGCTGTTAGGAAAACTGTTAAGTGGATAAAGCTGAAGCTTCGAGCTTCTTATTCTCAGTGAAAGCACCAAAAATGTTTGCACAAAAAATGGACAAACACCTCAAAGTTGTATGATTTAGTAGATCTTATGTTGTTCTTAGTAATTTGAGTGATTTATGCAAATATATGAAAAGCAGGGGCTAAACTGTAAAAAGACACGCAGATTTATAGTGGTTCAGTCTGAATGTGCCTACGTCCACTTTATATGTTATTTCTCTTTTCTTCTTTAGATTACAAGTACAAAACTTTGATACAAGTAAAATAAAGTTGTTTGAAAGTTCTCTCCATGCTTGAGCTCTCAAAACTTGTCCCCCATTGTTGTACCCCTGCCCCTCTATTTATAGAGTGAGGCTGGGGGTAGGGGTCTTGGAGGTATAGAGCAGTTGGCGGGCCTGGGCTGACGTAAGCTGGCCTGGCACGTGTCGGTCCGGTATCTTGGTTCAGCATAGAGTAGGTCCGGTGTGAGCTTTGGACCGGTTGATAGTCTTCATCCGGTGGGGAATTGTGGACCGGTCGTCTGTTCTCGTCCGGTGGGGAGTTGTGGACCGGTCGTTTGTTCTCGTCCGGTGGGGAGTTGTGGACCGGTTGATGGTCTTCATTCGGTGGGAAGTTGTGGACCGGTCGTCTGTTCTCGTCCGGTGGGGAGTTGTGGACCGGTCGTCTGTTCTCGTCCGGTGGGGAGTTGTGGACCGGTTGATGGTCTTCATTCGGTGGGGAGTTGTGGACCGGCTGATAGGAATTCGCCCAATCATCTGGATTTTCAAGATTAAGTACGAACAACATATGGCATGGTCTAGAACCACTACTGATAATCGTTTTCATGGTCTTAAGTTCATTATCTTTCACTCTTGCAGCATACACGTGATTGGTAAGAGTTCTAGGAAGCAAGTGATTGTGCACTCCAGTTTTCACCATAAGTTATCATTTCTATCACTTTTAGATGTCGCACTTAACTCAAACAGAAAACTGCACTTCTTACTTCCCGATCTTCTTCGCTTTCGTTGCATTTTTGGAACACAGTTCCTTGTGCGATTACTACAACACTCTTTCACACACTAACGTCATCCATTATCCCTTTTCACTCTCATTTAAATGTCCAAGTCTTATTCTTTTAGTGACAATAGTACAATTGACACGTCGTCCATGTTCCATGCACAAATTACTTCTTCTTTCAAAACAAAACAATTCCTACCGCAATCAAAACAACTAAAATGTATCATACCTCTTTAGTAGTAATAATGTGCAATTAAGTAAAGAAATTTTGACAACGTAGGAATGGAACTGTCTGCCTTGCCAAATTGGTCCTTAATGCTCTTATCTCCTTCCATCTTGTTAAAATTATCCTATTTGGATCGCTCATCATTATCACCATGCCCAACAACCTGTAAGTAAGATGTCAACATTATATCAAACATCATTTCATAACATTGCAATAATTATGAATTTACAAAGATCAACTCATAACTAGAATGTAACACGATTGGCAAACATTGGTCCAAAATAAAGTACAAAAATGACGAGGTTGTACTGCAACTTATTGTATAACTTGACAAAGCCTTGCGGTCTTTGTAACATCCCCCACTCCGAGACTCGAAAATAGACATCAATGATGTTGCAGTCATCATGGAAATCATTTTCCAATAACTAAGTGAGTTCAGTATTATTTTGCATAACATAAGTAAACAGTGCTAAATACATTTTCATTACATCAATTCGAATTACATAATTCATTATATCATTTTAACCCGAATCATTGTCAACATAGGGGTAAATATAAATAACACACAGATAGAGTAGTGTTAAGTCTGACATATGAAGATGCCAACACAAACATAACCAGTTATAGATCCTAGTTTTATACAGTGGAATTTCAAAATAATTTTTATTATAAACAACAAGCCTTCTGCTTCATCTTCAAAATCTTTATTCGTCCTTCAGAATATACCCGTCTAATCCATAAACTCAGCCTACACGAATGAGTAACCATGAGTTTATAGGAAATAATAAAAAATATGGATTAGACATAAAGCCTGGTATGAGTAAAACTTTTACCCTAATCATCCATAGTGAGCCATGCCGCTAAGGCGGAAGAGGTTTTTCCCTCACTTTATCGTCATAGCATGGTATATCACATCATGTAAACAAATATCACATAAAAAGCAACCATGTGCATATCAATCAAGAAGTGTAGCATATACTTATCATTCAATTATGAATCGTGTCATATATCAATTCAAGTTAAGTATACCATGTAATTATCATAAGTTATGAAGTCATACAAGTGTTCATCATCAATCAATCATCAGCTAATCTCTTGTTGTAGGCTTTCATCATTAAGTTATCATTAACTTATTTAGTGATTACCTCTCAAGGCCTATCTATCACTATTTCATTTTTTCTCAAACAAAACCACCTAATAAAATGGTCACTCATTCCATTAATGGGAGTCGCCCTAACTAGAGCCACCCTGACTCTCTTAAGAGGTTGAATGTAAGCTCCTTAAATACATTATAGTTAGCATCCTTACTAAGCGTCCATAGCCCTACTTAGTCCCTGAACCGCTATTGTTCACGTTGTCAATTTATTTATTTTGAAAATAACACCACCCTGATATTTTGGCACCCTACCTTAACTCCCCATTAGAGTTTATAAAACTTTTAGGATTGAACCCTATCATGGTACCCTACCATATATCATTGGACTTTATATTAATAGTCAAGGCACCCTACCATCCAATAACTCCATGAGCCGGTGTACCTTTACCATTATAGTTCAACCCATTTCATTTATTCATTAGTTGTGTACCCTACACATTTAGATAAAACATGTTAATGTTTCATTTAAATGATACCTTATCAATTGTTAGCTTCTCTAAGCTTCCTCCCATTTCAAAATAAGTTAGCACCATTTTAACTTATAAAAATCTTTCATGTATTTCATCCTTATAAATTAGTTCAATGACACTTGGAAACTATCTTCCAAAGTGCCTAAGCTTTCATGAGTTATGATTAGTCGTCAAGAACTAGCTTTTCCACAGCTTTCGAATGTTAGGTAATTTTATAGTAAATTTGGCTATCCCATAGCCTTTGTGGGTAAATAGTTTTCCAAGCTATCACATATTACCTTTGAAGTAATAGTCGTGGGTTAACTTCCCTATAGTAATCGTGTGTTATCATATATATGTATATAGTCATTGCATACTAATTCATCAATGTAAATCTCCCTAAAGCCATCTGCACTAACTCGTCCAAATCCTTTGTGCTTTATCTCATTCATAGTCATCGCATGTAACAACATGTACCTTAATGAGCCTAAATTTCAACAACCTGAAACTCAAGTCGATCAGAGCACAGATCATTGGATTTTGTACTTGCAAATAAGCATGAGCATTATCGGAGATTGACAGAAATCTTAACTCACAGCGGAAACAATAATAGGATAAGAATACTGACTATGACTACTACCTTGGAATTAATGGTATTCCTTGAAAAGCAGATTGTCACATCAGTATCGAGCATGAGAGAAAGAAGACTCTCCAACAACAAAGCACATCTAGCTCCAGTGACATGTTCCTCTAAATTCTATCATGTGGTTGTAATGAGAAGGGGGTCAAAATAACGTTCTAGTGACCGGAAAAATATATAAACTATCCACAACATAAACTTATACCGATAGGTTTCCCTCTAATTGTTATGTCCATTTAGGTTAGCAATTCTAATCTAACCTTGCATTGCACACACGATTACACACTTACTCCTTCCCAAGGTACGAAATACTAATCAAGCCATATCAACCACCCAATACTTCCAAACCCATTAGCCACTTAATATTTCTAAATATGAAGCATGTTTCTATAGTATTTTTAAAAGAGAAATAGGCAAACTCCGTCATTTACGACCTTAATTGAGGTAGACCCCGTCATTTAAGACCTATTCTTAAGGTGGTTTCCTAACAATATTGTTGATGGTCAATTGGTCCTAGCTACATGACCTCTAACCACTATTTAAGGCTTCCAACATTTAATATCCAACTATTACTGCATCAATCGTCGATAAAATCGTAATCGTGTAATAAACAGTACACAAAATCACTTAATACTTTTTTATTAGAAAATAGGCAGACTCTGATCATTTAAGACCCTAACTAAGGTAGACCTCATCATTTAAGACCTATCCCCAAGGCATGCTCCTAATGGTACTATTATTATTATTATGGCTTTAACAATGTAAGAGACTATACCCAAGCCACTTAATACTTCCCAATAGAGAATAGGCAGACCCCATCATTTAAGACCTACTCCAAGAAGCGTGCTCCTCAATGGTACTATCTAGCTGTCATTGCTTGGAAATCTCATTGGGCTACTTAATACTTCTTTTATATGAAAGAGGAGGACTTTATAGTCACTTAAGACCCCAAACCTGAAGCGAACTCTTCCCAAGATATCCACTCTCACTCTTTAATTATAAATATGGCATCTCATTAGGTTACTTCTTTCGGTAGGGAGGCGAACCCTTCAGCCACTTAAGACCTCAACACTAAATTAAATTCTTTTTAGAGACATCCTTATTTATTTATTTGGAATCTCACTGTGTTACTTAATACTTACATTTAGGAGAGAGGCGGACCCTTCAGCCACTTAAGACCTCAAACCAGAAGCGAACCCCTATGGAGATATCTCTCACTGCTCCTAATTTCAAATTTGGACCATTTAATACTTTCCAATTAAGAAAGCAAGCCCAATCCCTCACGTCATTATGGGTCGTTGGATTAGTGATACCTCACATCAGTAGTAAGTACACCTGACAATTGGTAGCCTCAAAGTAAAGGGCAGTCTTCCGTCGAGTGACTCTACTGACCTCGCATCACTAACCTACTAAGTTCAATTAACCATCCTAAGTCTTTATTTATATTATCTTAGGTAGACATTGGACTTAGCTTACTAATTCCCTTTTTCTTTAAGTCAATAAAATTTACCTTAAATATTTATCTACCCATAAATCCTCATTTAATACTCATAAATTTTAGTTTGTCCATAAAATCCTAATGAACATTCCCTAAGACATTTATGTATGATTACTAATTTCAAATTAGTAACCTTTTATATCTATTTCATTTTATCAATTCAACTTCTTTATTTATCAGTCCCATCAATCCATTTACCCTATCAAATTATTGCAACTCCCATATTTATTACCATTTATTGGAGTTACAACCTTTTAAATTCTTTTCTCATTAGTTAATTATCCTAAACGTGAATATTACGTGCAAGTGTCGTAATTAGCTTTTTATTTAATTATTATAAGTGTAGTGATTACGTATAATATTTATTTTATCAAATATGTTCTAGAATATACTTTTCCATGTTAAATTATTAGAGTCATATCTAAAAAGATCATCCTTTATAATTCCATAGTCCAAAACAGAATATTTAACTTTAAAATATAAAGATTGCATCGTTTAAAATTACAAGGAATAATCATTTCTTTTTATCATTGAAATAGACAGTGTAAACTACAATGAATTCATACTTTACACATCCTTTTCTCTTTCTATTTGTATCCATTCATTGTTAGATCAAATGTTGTATCTTTCTAAAAGGGAAAGAAATCAAACTAATTTACAAATATTAAATGGATCTAAATTCCAACAATACCAAATATAGAAAAGTTTGCATTCTAATAAGATTAAGGTAATAATCCAAATTTATAGTATTATTATACAACCTATTTCAGATCTGGAATAAATTTCATTTAAATTGATGTTCTAAATTCATACTTTTGGGAAAATTTCCAGATTAGGTTATATACAATGCTAAATTAATTTATAAACAAGAATATGTAGGCGATATTTATTATATTCAGATCCTACTCAATTCGTTGCATATAACTAATTACTAGCGGGATAATTTTCATATTATAAGAATCTATACAAATTCCCACTCACCTTTTAAAAGCGATCAAAATCTCCAGATCTGAAGTAGAACATTCGATTCATCTCTAATTTTTTTTAGTGAATATTAGCTCAGGTCCCTAATAAGTTTCAAAATACACAAAAACCCCAGTAAAAAAAGTATGTAAATTAGGTCCCTAGAATTAAGTTACTAAGTAATTACATACAGTTATGCAATTATTCAGTGAATAATTTCAGACATTTATGCAATAATATCCAACAATTGCATAAATTTCAGTAATTTTTTTGATGAAAAATTGAGAAAATTTCCGTAATTTTTTTGGCGAATAATAGCGGAATTTTCTGCAATTTTTTTGGTGAATAATTGTGGGATTTTCTGCAATTTTTTGGAAAAATTATGGAAATTTCCGCAATATTTTGGTGAATAATTGCAAAATTTTCCGCAATATTTTGAAAAAAATGCGGAAGTTTCGGCAAATTTTTAGTGAAAATTTGCGGAAATGTTTGCAATTTTTGGATATAATTGCATAAATGTCTGCAGTTATTCACTGAATAATTACAAGTGTATGCCATTATTTAGTAATTTAATTCTAGGGACCTAATTTACATACTTTTTTTTACTGTGTTTTTTTATATTTTGAAACTTATTAGGGACCTGTGCCAAACTGTCCCTTTTTTAATCCAAGAGATATGTATAAAACAGTATATACATACATTAGAATTACAGATTTGAGAAGAGATTTGGGATTGTGAGAGAAAATAGATACAAATATATATATATATATATATATATTACTTCAAATACGCAGATGGTTGATTCTCTTCTCTTCTCCTTTTTATTAGATTTCTACTCTTCTTCGATTTGTATAAATATAGATACAAATATCTTATCTTTTATAATTTAGAAAGAAAGTAGAGAAGATGAAATGGTATAGCTTCGTTACTACCTCCATAAAAATATGAGAAGAGAAAGGAGGGTTAGGCCTGAATTATAGACGCTAGAATCAACTAGAACCGTTCGATTGAAATATATTAAATCTGGGTCGTTGCGACCTAGGTTTACTAGAGCCGCCAGGTCGCCATCGGTCGACCGTCCATGGTTGACTGGTCGACCGCTAGGGGTCGACTGTCCCCAATGATGGATCGGCACGTGGACCCGAGTAATTAATATAAAAACGTTAATTATTTCTTATTTAATTATTTTCATTTCGAATTCGTTTTTTGTCTGTACTCTCTTCATTTGGACTTCGATCGCAAAACTCCAAATATGAAGTTGCTAAGAATTTCACCACGAACGTGATGGTGCAAGTTTCGTGGTTAAATTCCATCGTTTGCACAAATTCTATTTTTGGAGCCTAATTAATTAACTAACTAATTAAATAACTAACGTTAATTTACGGGGATTTACATTCTTCCCCCTTTAAAAGGAATTTCGTCCCTTTGAAATTTTACCAACTACTAAGTCAAGATGTTGGCTCCTAATTATCATAAACTATACAACCAATGAGTGTATAACAAAACTTGCAACCAAACGTGCATAAGTGCATAGTGTCTTACCACACTATAATCTTTCTATTCCTGTAGTACAGTGGAAATTTCTTCGCTTCCCCAGATTCACTCCAAACTTTCCATTCACAAAACGCATAGGAGGCTTATTATCAAGATCTAGAATGGAATAAAGTCTAAAAATAGACTAGCGTGCGTCGTCGACAAGGTATGGAAATAGAATTCTTAGGCTAAAACAGCTTTTCCCTTGTTGTCACTTGCATTTATCGTATCGTCGATCCTAATGCACCGCTAAATTCGCAAATTCTGACTCTATTTGTCTTCCCTACCCTAACATGTGGCCTTTAAAATCAAAGTTTTCACAAAAATCTTTCTCACTTTTCAAATTTGTACGTTATTTGGAATATAAAATCCTAAAATATTTAGACGCACATTTTCCCTTAAAATAAAATTTTGATCAAAAACTCTAAAAATAATTTAAGAGTCGAAAATAACTAAAACACAAAACTTTTTCTTACCTTTTCTCTCTTTTTTTTTAGAAAAGGAAACTTTACAAATCAAGGAGAATTTTTTATCAAAATATTTTCATTCTCAAAAAATTTGATAAATCAAGCCACATTTTCAACGTAGTCGGAACTCGGGTATGTGCTAAGCGCATAACCAAATTAAAAAATTCTACAATGAACCTTTACTCAAAAAATTTGACATTTTATTTAAAAATGTCAACACGTCTATTATTCGAAATTTTAGCTTTTAAGGAATATGAGCAATGACCCGCGATATCGAGACAACTTTATCATGTCCTTCTCTAAAATTTCCAACCATTCAAAACTTCCAGTCTTACATTGCATTTACTATTAGTTAAGTGTATTTATGAGATTCTCATATTTATATTGCTTCTCTACTATGTATATATATAGGAACAGTTCACATATACAGAAATAATAATACAGAAATGGAATAGGAACTCGTAAATGTGCGTGCCTTTTATAAGAGACAACTAACAGTTTTACAACCTAAAAAGAAAAGAACAAATGCTGTAAATAAAAAGATACAAGAATCCTAGTAAAACACTACCTAAGAACTGTGAGAAGATCTTGCCCCGCGGCTAGAGCTCGAGCCATTGTCATGACCATGGAATGGTCGTAGCATGGCGGCTATACATCCAATCTCACGCCCTTGGCGCTGTTGCCTCATCCTAATCTCTCGGAGCTCTGCCTGAACTTGACGGATAGCAACAAACTCAGGACTCATATTTCCCTCGGCGTTAGGGATGGCAATGGGGCGGGTTTAGGGTCTAAACCCGGTGGACCTGCCCCTATTTTGCCCCGCCAAGACCCGCCCCATTGGGTCAACGAGATGGGTAGACCCATGACCCATTCTTAAGAGATCCGGGTCTAGGGTCGGATCGAGGCTTGGCTGACCCGCCCCAACCCGACCCGTACTACTGCAATATCATAAAATCGTTTTATTGCTATAACGATGATTTGTTGATCCTTTTATACATATGCGGTTATAACATCGATATTCTAATGTTTCACTCAATAAGTTATATGATTTTAATGATATTAAGTTGCATCATTAATAATTATATAATAGCATATGCATGTTTTTTCTTGAACTGTTATCATATACCTCATTCGTATTACCTTACTTATCATTGTAAACACATTGATATCTATATTTATTGTATCATTTAGTACCAACCCTTTTTACAAATAAAATAAATAAATATATGTACATTTGTACATAATTTTGAATGAATATGTAAAGCCTCACAGGTCTTAGGGCGAGGAGCGTCTACCCTGACCCGTATGAGTTTCGGGTACGGAGCGAAAGTCTAGACCCCACCGGGTCTACGGGACAGGTCTGGGGCAGGGTTTAAAAATCTCGGGGCGGCTCTGGGGAACAAAAAATCCGCCATAACCCGCCACATTGCCATCCCTACTCGGTGCCCCATGCTATCCCCTACTGCTAGAGCTGCGGCTCTAGTGGTGGTATTGGTGGTGCGGTAGGTGGCAAGGGAATATCCATCGTTTTGATGGTGGTCTAGTCGATGGCAGGAGGGACCTTCCTTACTACTGGCTCTTCACTCAAATTTACCCCGTAATGCCTAAACACTCGAGTGAACAAGTGGCAATATGGAAGGTGAGTCCTATGGGTACCAACTCCTTGATCGACCATATAGAGCATCAAGACACAAGCCCAATTGACGGCTACGCCTCCCATTAAGGCATAGGCGGCCTTCCACACTGACGTGTACATCTGGTCAAGGCTCCCCATCTTCAGAATGATGTTGTGCTGAATGAGCACACGATGAGACAGGCCACCGATCGCAAATGATCGGTCCTCCAATCACTGACATTCCCAAAAAAGATCCGCTATAGAATTTCAGGATCATTCATATTTCTCGTCCAAGTCTGTGCCTACTATAGATATCTCCAAAATCCTAATGAGATCATCATCTGACATCTCAATCCGAGCTCCCTTCACCTCGGACTCAATGTAGCTATTGCCATTATCGAAATTCTACGCTACCTGTGCATCGAAAAGATGGACGCAGCATGGGTAATATTCCCACTCAAAATTCTAGAAACGGAGGATCAATGCAAATCCCGCTGCGATGAAATGCTCTTCAAGCCCGAGAGTGGAAAAATATCTAAACTTCACAGTCGCCCATGAATAAAATCAAAGTCCATCGTTCCGAGATAGGTAGCAATCTTTCGCTCGCTCTGGTCAAGCCAAGCGGCTTCTTGCGGAGTGAGGCCGGGATGATGAGAGGAAGAGCCATCAGTACGTGGTGGTGCCATGGGTAGAGAGGCGGTTGGAAAAGGGAGAAAATTGTTTAGATCCGGAGTAGTGTTGGAGCAAGATCTGACGCGCAAGGATTTTGGCACCGGTTGGTGGAGGAATGGAGGAGAGAGGCCTTGGTTAAGCGGAGGAAAGGGGAGGTGGAATTGGGTTCGGTTAAAAAATTGAAGAAGAGGAAGATAGTGAGGGGGTGCAGCGGCTAAAGGTTTGGCGTGACTTATAGTCGCGTTCCAGGTTTGGGTTCGGGTTCGGTCCGAATCCACCTAGCGGTCAACCGCTATTAGGTCAAGCGGTCGACCGCCATGGTCGACCGCTGTCCCAGATTTAGGCACGGCCTGAACCTGGATCCAATAAGGGCCAGTTAAATTAATTAATACTCTAATGACCATTTCGCACACCATCTTCAGCTTAACAGATCCAAAAAAATTATGCCTTCCGTACGACGGTATCCACCTTACCATGTAGACCCTCCTTGGCAAGATTACAATAGCCTTAGCAAAATTGTTGTGACCAGCAACACTTATAAAATCCCAAAAATATTCCAGCTTTTATTTCCTACCTACTTCGCACGAAAATATTTCTTTTTTTTCTAATAGCTGGTGGGTTCAACAACACTTTAAACTACATACTGCAATAAAGCTGAACGTCATTCCTATTTTATCCATAACTTAAAGAGAGAAAATATAAAAACCTCGATTTTATAAACTAAAAAATCACTTAGCTAAATATATACTCCTTTATACTTGTTTCTAAATAATAGAAACCATTTCAAACCAAAACTTTCCTTAAAAGTTAAACTTATATATATATATAAATATTTCAAGGTTTCCAAAAACTTTTTAAAACACAAATTTCCCAAATTGGAAAACTATTTTCTTGTCCAAAAATCAGTGTCAATCCTTTATTAATATATACATATAAATATTTAAGGATTTAAAGAATTAATCTTTTATAAACCAAAAATTTCTTAACACGGCCAATTTAGTGGTATACCTGTTTCTTTGAAAATTAAAATTTCAAAACTTTCCCAAAACAAAATTTTCAAAATAAATCTTTGTAAAAAGAAATCCTTTAAAAACCCTTTTTCAAAAATCTAAGGCATTTTCAAAATATACTTTATAAAAGTTCTCTCACATGTTTTAGACCAAGGAATTGACATTAATTATTCAAATAAAAATCCGGTTCACCATCAAAGAGGTGATCAATGAATGCACCCTAGCAAAGACTTGCTTTTAGACAATTTCGACGTACAGAATCTAATTTCCCATTCATTTGGAATAATTATGTGTCTTCGACTGGAACTCAAAATCCGACATCACAAGGTAGCTAGAATCTCAGCCATCAAGTCAACATGTCCAGTCTACAAGATTCAGCCATATGTCATACTAATGTTCATCATCAACATCGCTTTATGCATCGTCAGCACTCCGTGGGGTACTTCGAAGTCGGCGTGAAAATCTTAGGTTTAAGATATTTCACACTCATAGTTGCTTTGCCCATTCCTTCGGAGTGGAACTACAACTACTTCTATAGTCGGAACTCTGAGAATCTAACGTAAAAATATAATATTACTAGATAGAAATGTACGAATACGTTCTCTCAGTTTATCCAAATCCCTCTGATCTATTAACATAATGCTCTGATACCAAATGTAACAACCCATACTTTAATGGGCCTAAATTTCGACAAAATTCAAAACCCAAGTCCATCAAAGCACAAATCGTTAGATTTGGTACCTGCAAATAAGCATGAGAATTATCAAAGATTGATAGAAATCTAAACTCATAGCAGAAACAATAATAGGATAAGAATACTGACTATGACTACTACCTCGAAATCAATGGTATTTCTAGGATAGCAGATTCTCACATCAGCATCGAGCATGAGAGAAAGAAGACTATCCAATAACAAATCACATCCAGCTCCAATGACATGTTCCTTTAAATTCTATCTTGTGAGTTGTAATGAGGAGGGGTCAGAACAATGTTCTGGTGAATGAAAAAATATATAAACTGTCCATAACATAAACTTATACCGACAGGTTTCCGTTTAACTGTTATGTCCATTTATGTTAGCAATTCTAATCAAACTTTGCATTGGATGCACAAATACATACCTTTTCCCAAGGTACGAAATACTAATGAAGCCATATCAACCACCCAATCTTCCAAACCCATTAGCCACTTAATACTTCTAAATATGAAGTGGGCTTCTATAATACTTTAAAAGAGAAACAGGCAGACTCTGTCATTTATGACCTTAATTGAGGTAGACTCCTTCATTTAAGGCCTATTCCCAAGGTGGTTTCCTAACAATGTTGTCAATGGTCAGTTGTTCCTAACTACAATAACTCTAACCACTATTTAAGGCTTCCAACATTTAATATCCAACTATTACTACATCAATCGTCGATAAAATCGTAATCATGTAATAGACAATACCCAAGCCACTTAATATATTTTTTTATTAGAAAATAGGCAGGCTTTGATCATTTAAGACCTTAACTAAGGCAGACCCCATCATTTAAGACCTATTCCCAAGGCATGCTCCTAAATGGTACTGTTATTATTTCGGCTTTAGCAATGTAAGAGACTATTACCCATGCCACTTAATACTTCCCAGTGGAGAATAGGAAAACCCCGTCTTTTAAATTATTGAAATCGTATCTAAAAAGATTATTCATTATAATCTTCATAAAGTAGTCCAAAAAAAATATTTAACTTTAAAATATAAAGATTGCATCATTTGAAATTATAAGGAATAATCATTTCTTTTTATTATTGAAATAGACAGTGTAAACTACAATGAATTCATACTTTACATATCTCTTTTTCTATTTGTATCTATTCCTTATTAGATCAAACGTTGTATCTTTCTAAAAGGGAAAGAAATCAAACTAATTTTCAAATATTAAATGGATCTAAATTCCAACAATTCCAAATATAGAAAAGTTTGCTTTCTAATAAGATTAAAGTAATAATCCGAATTTATAACATTATTATACTACCTATTTCAGATCTGGAATAAATTTCATTTAATTCTAAATTCATACTTTTGGGACTAATTTCTAGATCATGTTGTATACAATGCTAAATAAATTCATAAACAAAAATATGTAGGCGATATTTATTATATTCAGATTGTATTTAATTCATTGCCTATAACTCATATATAATTATCCAATTAGGCATAAAATCAAATAAACACCAACGAGATAATTTTCATATTATAACAATCTATAAAAATTCCTACTTACCTTTTAAAAGCGATCCAAATCTCTAGATATGAAGTAGAACCTTTGATTCAACTCCAAACCCTTTTTAATCCATATGTATAAAAGGGTATATACATACATTAGAATTACATATTTGAGTAGAGATTTGGGATTGGGAGAGTTGATACAAATATATATAAATTACTTCAAATACGCATATGGTTGACTCTCTTCTCTTCTCTTTTTATTAGATTTATACTCTTCTCCGATTTGTAAAAATATAGATACAAATATTTTATATTTTATAATTTAGAAAGACAGTGGAAAAAAAGAAATTTCAGAGCTTCGCTACTGCCTCCACAAAAATATTAGAAGAGAAGGGAGGGTCAGGCCTGAATTTATAGGCGCTAGAATCAACCAGAACCGTTCGATCGAAATATTAAATTCGACCCTTTGTGGCCTAGGTTTACTTGAGCCGCCAGGTCGCCGTTGGACGACCTCCTTTGGGTAATCGGTCGATCGCCCCCAATGATGGGTCGGCCTGTAGGCCCGGGTAATTAATAAAAAAATGTTAATTATTTCTTACTTGATTATTTTCGTCCTACAACGACAATTACTGTCATATTGTCTACTCCTTGACCACAGTCGTCTCCTATCTCTAAAATTTGCCTCACTGCCATTTGATCAAATGCTTGCTCCCATAACCATACATCAAAACCATACACATCGACAGAACACATTTCCCTATCAATCAACTACACCTACTTGTGTTGCTGTGCCACAAACAGCATCCTACCCCTCATCATCACGACAAAACCACTTCCTTCTTCATACCACTCATCTCCTTACGTACTGTCGAACCTAAATTCTGCCACCAAAACAAACTGCCGCATTCACCCAAACCTCACCTCGACTTCCTCATCACCTGATACGAATCACCTAGCATCTGCTTGTCACGACCCACTTTTTCCATACAGTTCGAACTGACAATTTACCACACATGTCCAGTCCAAATTGAACAGAAAGGCAGATAAAAAGAAAAGGAAAGTAGAAAGAAGAGAAAGAAAACTAATAAACACAGAATCTCACAGCGGAAACGAATAATCTATAATATAGAACAAATCTTTACATAAAACAAAACTGTAATGTTTCTAGTACAGATATCAATCAAAGCATACTAACCTATTCAGCACGGATAGTTATAACACTCTGTCCTCACAATTGCTGACAAACACAACTATAATGCAACAGAAATATAATGATCTATGTGAATACGTCTCTAGGCCTCCAGCTCCTCTCCGGAAGCTCCGAATTCCATCTAAATTTGGAAATATGCTCGGTCTGACCCGAGCATATAGGAAAAACCACACCCGGGTCAGTCTGGTAAAACTAGCTTGAGAATTTAAATCACAAGGAATTTTATTCATTTTAACTTTCAAAATCCTTTTAAAATCAAAGGGTATCTCGTAAGACCACGTCACACATAAACACGACAGGGTTTTCCCTTACGGTAACCAAAACCCTTTTTATAGAAAATCCAGTGATATTATAATAGTGTCTAGAGGTCAAAGTAAAATATAGAAATAGCTGAAATGCTTGCATCTCACATTTCAACATAGTTGGGCACAATCAAAACCGTACGGCGCTTATTGGAGAATGGATTCCATACAATGACTAGGCATTGGGGTACCACCTATAACAGTACACCTCTAGAAAAGTGTACCGAGGACCTCGCCGGGATCGCCTACAACACAAGACCGGTCCTACCCCTAACCTGGATAGAGCCGAATATGCTATCACCTCGGGTGTTCCCACCCTTACCGAGTTCTTCCCATGCACCGTAGTAATAATATCCAGGGTATGTAGAAAGGTGATAAACATACCCTAATTGGGTGTGATCCACTTAGCCTTGCTTCATCTCCCCTAATTTTCAGTCATTCCCGGTTGATGAGGCTTGAGGCTACGATTACCTTTTAAGGAAATTATACTTGGAATGCTCATTGTCCTCCAATGACAATGTGCTGATAGCATTCATCCATACAAGTCTGTTCTAGGTCTGAATGAAACTGAAGGCGCTATTCCTACTACATCCATTTTGGGATCATCCTCAGAATTAGAAGCGATTACCCTTGCACTTTAATGCTCCATCTTCGATTCCATGCTCTTATCTTCATTTCAAAAACATATTCATTGGATCGAAGTGGTGTTCGGATAACTTATCTGATCCCGGTCTCTTCGAAACAACTTTTCGATATTTCCGGTAAACTCAACCCCGGTTCTTTAGAAAATAAACATATGGAAATAAGATCGAAGATCATCTCCTAACCGTTAGTGGACGGTTTTCCTTATAATCGTCCTAGAAGAATGAAACGAGTTTATACGTACAGTATAGCACCTCAAACGGTAACTGTACCATATAATCCCTGTGTTTCTCCTAGATATTTCCAAAGTTATGTTTTGGTCCAGATTTGATAGTCGGTTATTTAACTATCAAATAAACAATCATTCAATCAAAGATTCCTTTTCCCACTGAAATCACTAATCCTTATTTAATTTAAATTTCAATAAATTAAATCTCATTATTAAAAAGTATATACTTATCTTACAGGAATAAGTATTTCCACAAACCTTTCCCTTCAATAATATTTGAAAACCCTTTTTAAATAAATATGGAAAGTACTCTACGGTATCAACCATGGATTCATAGCTCGAAGATTACGTCTCTATTCCAGAGAAATCCAAACTTAACTGTAGGCAATCTCTGCCCATTTGATTACGCCATGAAAGTATACCATTACTTTCTGAAAACTTTATTAATAATTTTCTCAAAAATATTACTTACAAAGTTTCTATATAAGTTTTCCAAGTTTAATTTAGGAAAATACTCTTTTATAAAAGGTTTACTATATATAATATACTATTTTTAAAACATTATTAATATTTAAAACAAATTATCTTTGGAATAATAATAATATCCTAATATTAATTAATCCTTAGGTAATAAATAACTTTAAACAAATCACCATAAAATATCTGTAATTAATAATTAAATATTCTTTAAAAAAATTAAATAGCTTTGAAACAATAATTAAATACTTTTTAAATAATTTTTAAGAACAATAAAATAATTAACTTTAAATCATTATCGAAATATTTATTAATTAACTTTAAATCATTAATAAATAATAATCATCCTTAAAAAATTTTGGTTCAAAAGTCAACTTCCAAATCGGAGAAAGACTTATTAATTTCAATGGTACTTAATCAAATTACCATTCATTCCATAACAATTCAGAATAACAGATACAGATATTCACATCAATCTATTTTTAACAATCAATTCAACATCATATTGCCTAATATAATTATCAGGATAGTAAATAGATGTCCATACAAATATGACAGTAGAACAGGGTTTTATTTCTGCTAGTTGATGTTTAGAAACTCATATATTCAGTAATAATGGCAGAATGGTGATTTATTCTGCCAACAGGGGTCCAATTAAATACAATTAGCGGAACGGTGTTTTATTTCGCTAAACAGATGTCAAACATCGTAACTAACTTAAATTAACTCGTCATTATTTTTATCTGGGCAAATAACTTAAATGGACAGGTTGTATAAACTTAAACAGCGATTTTTGTTTGAATTTATAATAAAGTTTCTGGTCGTTCAAAATACCATAAATTTTCACTTAGTCAAACCTGACCACAAAATACACGACGATGTAGTATTTTTCGATACGAACCCAACGCAATCGATTTCGCGTCGGTCAGGTTTCATATGCATCCGTTATGCCATTTTAAATTTTACAAAATACAAATATATGATTTAACATTTTAAACTTTTTAAAAGAATTCTCCTTCCTCCTTTCCCTTGGGCCGAAGCCCATAACCATCATACCATAACATTTTAATTTGTTTAAAACTTCCCCCCATTTTTTTTTCTTTTTTTTAATCTCTTTATATACGGGCCGAAGCCCATGTCTACTCCTACCAAAAAAATGCTTCCCTCTTCTTTTCCTTTTCCCTCTCCTCCTCTCTATGCTTCCAGTTTCAAATTAAAGCCAAGAACCCAAACCTCCTCCCAATTTCCTTAATCAACTCCTGCCTCACCGATACCATCCACTGGCATACTACTCAAGACCCGACCCTTGAGCTAACCACACATGCATCATCATCCACGGCCCATCATATCACCGCCTGGAACCACTTGTACATGCGTGATACGCGTGTACGTGCACAAGCCCACCTCACCGTGATTCAACTCACGAAACCGACCAACAAACTCGCCTTTCCACCCTCATCACGATGGACCTGCCTTCCCCTTCTCCGACCCACTAAAACGAAGTTCGACCATTCCACCACAAAACCAAGGCTTCCAGTTTCGACCATCACCACAAAACTCACCTCGCCTCGCCTGCTCCCATCACCGGAACTCAAGCCACCACCAACACCGTGACCCCCATAGCCTCCCCTACCTCCACACCATGAGCGGCGCCACTCGACGCCATGTCCACGTCACAAATAGACCGCATTCCAGAGCCCCCATCCAACCCTCTTAAACCCTAAAACTCCTCGCCGCTACCACCCCACACCACTAGAACGAAAACCCCACGGTCAAACCCTCACCCACGACACAACGCTCCTCCTAGGCCAGGCAGCACCTCCTCTCGTCGACCCAATCGCCGGGAATAATTTTTTTTATGGATTTTGATCATCTCAACATTTCTCAAGATTTAGACCACTAAAAATCATGATTTCTTTTCTAAAAATCCTATTTTCACATAACAATCAAGATTACATACATGAATCAATGTTTCAATTATGTTGAAAATTATCAAAAACAGGGTTGTTTACTGTCATTTGTCATTTCATTACAATATATAAACTGAACAAACTACAAACCATTTTTAGTGTGTTCTACACTCAATGACAAACAATTTCTTAGTTAACATCGTCAGAAATCTCAAGATGGATTGGGAGATAAAGATTTTTAAAAGCTAGAGTACATGGAAAATTACATCTCTGGTAATATGATAGAGTACTGCTAGAAAGATTACAGGCATTCAGTTTAAATCCTCACCTTCAACATTGTTGAAATCTTTGAAATTTTCAAGTTGATTTTAGCTTAGGATCTAAAACGTTGAAATCTTGCTTTTGCTTGGCTTTTGAATCTAGAAGAACAGGTGCTTCTTCTTTTTTTTCTTTACAGTTTTTTTTTGACAGAGTTGTTTTATAGAGTTTAGTATTACAGGCTTTTAAAATCTGAAGCTACACACATACATCTCTATATACATGTTTGCAACGGTGAAATGATGATGTACACGTACAGTATTTTGTGATGGATTGAGGTGAGGTGGCTTTGAGTTGATATTTGTTAAGATGAAGAGAAGTTATATTGAATGTTTTGGTCTTTCTCTTTTTAGACCAGACCATGCTTATGTATAAATATTTATATTTTTTCCATTTTTTTACTTGTAATATGTTTGGCCAGGCAATGTTTTATGATTATGTTTTAACTTGACTAGATTTTTACTTGATTTACTTTTGGTCATTCCTTCTTCTATTTACTTAGTTAAACTTTTCTTTGATTCATGTTTGTATGATCTCTCTACTTAGCTATATTTTTTAGAACAATGTTATGTGAAGTGGTATTGAATTAAAACAATTTTAATTCTTTCTATTCATATATTTTTAAAAATTTAGAATGTAAAATTCAAACAAATAGAAGCTTGCTATTTAAAAATACATTACTCAAGTTTTTTTTTTGCTATTCCATTTTACATAAATTAACATTTTGTTAAAACATTTCTTTTTATTATATTTTCATATATATATTTTCTTATATATTTACTTCTTTCATTTTTCAATATATATATATATATTTATTTATTTATTTATTTTTAATAACTATATTTATTTAGTTCACATATATATATATATATATATATATATATATATATATTTCACTTACCATTACATATATTGTTATTAACATACCATTTATATTTGTTTATAAATACTATAATTTCCTTTTTGAACTTATATATATATATATATACACACACACACACACACACACATTATTCTTACTAATGTGTATATATATATATAAGAAAAATCAAAATTTTAAACTCTCTATTTATAATTAATTATATTTTCCATAAGTCATATTCATTTCTATTTTCCATATATTCTTCTTATTCATTTTATATAAATTTGAACTTGTTTTTCAATTGACATATAAATTTTGTTGTCCTGAATCATATATATATATAAGAAATTCCAAAATAGATCAATTTTCTATTTTATAATTAAAATATGGAAATTCAAAATTTTATCTTGGTTTAAAACTATATATTATTACCAACTATCATTTAACGAGAATTAGTTTTGATTAAAAATACTGTATTATAGAATATTAAAAATAAATATTCAAAATTCAAGACGACAAAAATTCCGAGTCGTTACACTGCTGATCCACCACCCTTCCCCTGCACAGTGATACAACAGACAAACCACTTACACATACCCTACATTGCATACTTTCCCCTTACAACAATACCCTTACATATTAGACCACTCCCTACATATCACCAAGACCAAACCATCTTTACTGCACCCCTTCCTACCCCTCTGCACATATACATATCAGATACACTTAACTACCCTCAACTTGCCATCAACCACAACTGCCTGCATCTGGCCATTGCCACTGCTAACTGCAGCTTCTACCACAACATTTCAACCACTTCTGCTCAAACAAGAAAACAACACCTCCTCTACTATAAATCACTACAACAAGCCTTGCATACCCACTGCCTAAACAGCCACTATCCATCCCCCACCATAGTGCAAACTTCAGACTATACTTCTGTAAACCTGGTTCAAACATAGTTGAAAACACTGTCATACACCATTCAACTACCTCCTGCTGCGCACTCACCCAAACTTCATCTACCCCAAACAACAAAACCACTAACCATCTTACTCCCTAACCACATTCAAGTCGTATCATACCACATTCAAGTCACCAGCCTTCCAACTTCTCACAGCGACGTGCCACAAAAAAAAGATAACCAACCTCACTTGAACGAAACCAGAGACCGCAAACCTCTTCGAAAACTACGTGTTTTCCTTCGACCTTCAGTTAAACCTCATCGAAACCCATCGTGATCTTTAGCATGCCACAAATCGCCATGCTTCAACAACATCGAGTCGCCACACCCCTTCACGAACATCACCAGACAACAATTCGAACAATTGAACTCAATCTCACAGCAAACCGCTGCCCGAAGCACATCAGAAATCAATTTTGATTTGGGGAATTAAAATTTGTTTGGGAACGAATGAGAAAGTCAATTGTTTTGATTTGGGGTGGAAGAAAGTCAATTGTTTTGATTTGGGGTGAGAGAAAGTCAGTGGTTTTGATTTTATTTTGCTTCATCTGCTTTGATAATCTTGGGTTAACATTAGGTATTAAGGGTTTGAGTTAGTTCTTCTTTTTTGGGCCGGGCTTATTGTTTTATACAATTTTTTTTAGTTTGCTTCCTTTTTGTTTTAATTTACTTAGTTTCCTCTTTAAAACAAAAATATATATAAAAAGAGTTTTGCTTTCTTTTAGTTTGTGATGCTTGGTTAAGTGGTTTTAGATTAATTTGTTTTTAGTTTTTTCTTCTCTCTAAAAAAACAAGTTTCAATTTGTCTTATTTTCAATTTATTTTGTTTTCATTTGTTTGGTTTTGTTTGTTTTCTTTTGTTTTGACTTAATTTCTTTGATATAAAAAAATGTTCTGTTTTATTTTAAATTTTTTTAAGTTCCATCTTTAAAAAAAACTGTATATAATATTTTCAGGTTGCCAAAGCAGAAAATCGCAAAAAGAAAAGGCCTGCTTGCTAAAAATAAACTGCTAATAATTATGCACGCTCTGATATTGTGTCTTTATCCCTTGTTTTTATTTGCTTTGCATTGTTGATTACTTGCATTTTATATAAAAAAAATTTCAAAAACAAAAACAAAAATCCATTCGTAAATGCATTGTTAATACACGTTTAATTTCTGCTTTGCATTTCATCCTAGAATTTTGATTAATAACGGTTAGACATCGATAACAATTAATTATATATTGACAAGTTGCCCTCTTTCGACAATTTAAATTCTTAGTATCTAGGCTACGGTAGAGCAATAACCATTTATAAATATTACGGTGATTCATAAATATTATAGTGGTTGTTTTTCTGAAGGTACTTAAACCTTCGACTGCATTGCTACGGTGATTCGTGGTGCACCGACAAATCATGTTTATTACCTAGTTGAGAACTATCTTGTTGGATTAAGACACGGTTTGATTATACAATTTTTGTTTAGGAGCTGCTTAGGATAGATAATTTGTAATTAAACCCTTGCATTCATTTAGTTGCATTAGTTCATGCATATTTAAAAAAATATCAAAATCAAAAACCAAAAAAAAATTGTAAATATTTCTTAACTTAGTTTTCAAATCCTTTTCATTTGAATTTTTTTTTAATCAAAATCGAAAATCCAAAAAAAATTTTAAGTTAGTTTTTTTTTAGAAAATCAAAAAATTATAAAATATTTTCAAAAACAAAAAAAAATTGAAAATCAAAAAACAAAACAAAAATCGAATTTTCCTTTTGAAAAATAAATTCCTTTTGGTAAATAATTTTCTTTTATAAAAAAACAAAAACAAAAACATTCTTGAAAATGTCGGAATTTCCCTATTCGCAATAATTTTACAATAGTTGTGAAAATCAATATAATCCATATAATTTCACTCCAAATTCTTATGGATATTTTAACAACAACTATTATACAAACAATTCGAATTTCAAACAACAAAGTTTTCAAAACGATGACCAACCCTCAACTTTTGAAAAGAGAATGAAATCTTTACTTGAAATTTGTACACAACAAAATCAAGTAATGAATGATTTGTGTAATATATTTCAAAATAATCAAAATTTTAATTCACTTCAAAATTCCAATGATTTTGATTTTAACCCATGTCAAAACAATTTCGAACTCCAAAATGAATTTCAAAATCAAAATGGAAATGTGAACCACTTTTTAAATAATTTTGACAATGGGAATAGTTTTAATTTTGGTGCAATGGACAATTTTTGTTCTCAACAAATTCAAATTGAAAATTCTCAAATTAATAATCATTAATTTGATTTAGTTGAGCAAATGGAAAAAGATTACGAGGATTTGTTGCATGAAACCTACAAAAAAATTCATGAGAAACAAAATCAAATCCCAACTTGTGAAGAATCAAATAATAATCAATCGGTTATTGAAATTGACAATTTTTGTCCTCAACAAGTTCAAAGTGAAATTTTCAAGTTAATAATTACAAATTTGACTTTGTTGAGCAAATGAATGAAATTCATAATGATCACACGGATTTATTGTTTGAAACATATATGAAACAACATGATAAATAAAATCAAATCCCAACGTGTGACGAGTCGAGTGATAATCCACCTTTTACCCAAATCGATGATTTTCAAATAATAACTTTTGAAATTGAAAATGACGACCTTAATGAAGTTGTTGAAAATACGGTAATTGAGTTGGATTTCAATTCGTTTGAAAGTGTGGAATCAAATTTAAAATTCGATCTTCCTTTTCTCGATTTCGAAAATTTGAATACAAAAACTTTGGATTTTGAACTTGAGATATGCAATGAAGTTGTTGATAATCCAACAAAGGAAGACGAATTCAATGAACATGAATTCTTTGGACTTTTCAACGACGAGTTGTCGAATTCTGAAGGGGAAGATTTACATCACCATTTTGATTTTGTAATCGATAGTTTTGAAGAAGTTTTCAGTGACGAGTTTGAACTTCAATTTGGTGAAAATAAACTTGAATTTCAATCAATTTTTTTATCAACCCCGAAAATCATCGAAAATAAAACAACTCACACGATTTTCAATAAAACGACATTCGTTTTTCCAAATCAACATTCAACTTCGAAATCTTTTATGGTTTGGTTTTTCGAGCTTCAGCTGTGTCTCGTATACTTGATTAGACAAATGAATCGGTCTTTGAAAGACCATTTCATTTACTCCTTAACGGCATATTTTCTTATGTCTTGTAAATAATAATCATTTCATGTAAATATAGGTCATATTTTTATTTTCTCTTTTCACTTGGGTTGTTGTGGGGTCACAATCAAAATCAAGTGTATGGGGAGTTTCATCTTCATTTTTCAATTTTTCATAGTTTATATTTTGCATTTGCATTCCAAAACCGTAAAAAAAAATAAAAAAATCCAAAAACAAATTTTCTTTTCTTTAGCATTTCAATTTATTTTTGAAAAAACACTATAGGATAAATATATGGTTTTGGTTCTTAAATTGAATTTTTGAAAAATTTATTTGTCTCAACAAAAATAAAAATAAGTTTGATTACAAATAATGATGATTTAACTAGTATATAGGAAGGTTCATGGTAATAATTATGAAATATATCATAATTGGAAATCGTTGTTTTAAAAAGTGGTGGATTTAAAAGAAAATGATATAACATTTTTTATCTTCTAAGTTTAATGATGCTAAGATGATTTTGCAAAACTCTCTCTTCAAAAAAAAATGTATATATATACATATAAACAAAAACAAATGATTTTGTATATATGTATATATTTTAATAAACACCTAGAGTCATGTGTCCACATGTAAGTGTGTACACTCACCATGCTCTGTACCCTTCTTACGTAAGCCCGAAAGGTAGTGCACAATCGATATATCTGGCCTCAGTTTATGTGAGTTAGGTGTATATATATAAAAAATTCTTTTATTAATAACGCCTACAGTCGATAGGTGTTCACACTCGTGTGTTCACTCGCCACGCTCTGTATTCCCCTCACATAAGCCCTAAAGGCAGTGCATGGGTAATATATCTGGCTTCAGTTTTCTGAGTTAGGCATGTAAATACTGTTAATATAAAAAAAATTCAAAAAAATAGAGAGAGTAAGCAATTGAAATCCAAGCACTATTTTTACTTATTTGGTTTAACTTGTTATTCAAAAGAAATGAAACACTACTTTGAAAAACTTTGATAATCAACTAAGGATTCATTTTATAGTTACACTGTGTTATCAACTGAAACAACTAGTCAAATTAGAATCTACTTGTTATGATAACTTAATTTTTGTTGGAAGTTTTTACAAGTAAATGACTTAAATTTTCAAGATAATAACCAAAACCTATATTTAACTTATTCGTGTCAATTTGAAAGTGAATCCTTCATTTGTAAATATTTTCAAAAACTTGCATCCATATCATTATTAATAAATCTTGCATTTAGGAATTTTTTCATTTTGTAAATATTTTCACTTTGCATTTGGATTTTGTAGGTAGTATCCGCTGAAAACCCTCACGAGACAACACTCGTCTTACTAGGGACATCTAGAGGTTTAACGGCTTGTTGCATACGCTTAATGCAACCGTGCTCCCTACAAAAACGGATTTATCTTGGTTTTTCTTTATTCGAGGACGAATAAAAAGACAAGTGTGGGAGTATTTGATGTGCACGTAAATTTGCATATTTTTACTTCCATATTTTATTGAATTTAATTAAATAAATGATCATATTGGGTATTTTAGCATGTTTAATCCAAAATTAAAAATATTTTCAAATCATCACATATTCATCTTCATATAGGGGCAAAATGGTCATTTTTGTGCATATATTAATTTGAGAAAAATTACTTGGACATTTCTATGATTTTTTGTAGGAACTTGGATTCAAATGCAAGTGGTTTCATGAAGATATATGTATGCACAAGAGTGAAGAGAAACAAATGAAGATGGAAATAATTCATGTCATGAATCATGGAGGACCCCACATACCCACCTACCTTGATGTACAATTAGAAGCTAATGCACATGCTAATGGCCATTAAATCTTCATGCACATTTAAATGAGGATTAACACATTTAGCTTAGATTAATTCATGTTTTTCCCTAAAACATGAACAAATTACTTCTTTTACTTTCTAAGCACAACCAAATAATATTTAACCATTCAAACATGTTTAACATCACCAAAGCATTCATATGAAAATCGAATCCGAACCTAATAGATTGGGATAGGTTTTAGAGAAAGATTTTACTCACATTGATTTAAGAAACCTTGTTTTAATCTCCATTTTCCTTAAATTTGAAAGCTTTAATCTTCTAGCTTTGAAATTTGCTTCTTCTTCCTTGAAAATAATGGTTGGCCTTGGTTCTTGAGTTTAATGGTTTTTTTTGTGAAATAAAATGAAACGAATTAGGGGTTAGGGCTAAAGAAAGCGGGCTGGAGCTTTTGCCTTGGGCTAATATCACATTCTAGCCTAATCACACTATTACATTTCTTTTAACACAAGTCTTCCCATCCAAAATTTAAATTTATTTTCATTAACAAGGCCAACCTTAATTGCTCTAATTACCCTTGGTCTATTCAATTAACTTTATAAAGTGTCCCACACTTGAATTAAGCAAATCTCACTTAGGCATTTCCTGCAATTAAATTATCTTACTTATTTTTTAATAATATCTTATTGTTATTAATTTAATTTTCCATATTATAGACCCTCCAAAATATGGGGTGTTATAGTCTTCCCTCCTTATAGAAATTCCATCCTTGAAATTTCGATAAGGAAGAGTGCAAAAAGTTACACTAACACCCTGAAAGTGTAAAACCAGCAATACATAAGTACACACAAGTACAAAAGATTTCATTAGTACCCTACTAATGTAAACTAACAATCATCAAACAAAATGTACCTGTGCAACTATTAATACATAGCCATATCAATTATAAATATATTAGTATCCTTGTAACGACCCACTATTTTGAACTATTCAAATCGACAATAATCCACACATGTTAGACTTGAATAATGCAAAATAACAGATTGCAATAAAATTTGGAGCAAATAAAACCAATCACAGAATCACAGACACAGAATATCAGTATAACTCGCAACGGAAAATAAAATAAATAGTGGTTCATGAAGCCACTACAATACATAGTCTCAAAAACAGATTCAAAATACATAGTCTGAAAAACAGATACAACAAAAGTCTGAATACATAAGCATAGTAGAAATCCCCAAATACATATGTCTCTAATACAAAGCTGGCATAGAAATATTGAATGGAAATAGATAGCAACTAGATAAAAGATGATCTCCAGCAGTCCTAGCTCCAGAAGGTGAGATGCAAAGCTGGTACTCAGGCTGACCCGAGCGTAAATAAAACACAAACACTCGAGTCAGGATATACATACTTATACAATGTAAACCAACTCAAGTGAACTGTAATAAAAGGTACAAGTAACTTAAAGAATGCTTGGGATCGCCCATTCTTTAAGGATCCGTTAAACTATTTACTATGTAGTAATATTCGCTATTATAATAATGTCTAATATAAAATAAACATACTTTTAAATAGCATTAAGGCTTTACATTTTCCACCTTAACACGTAATAGTCCCAGTAGTCTATCCAGTATTAGCATACTCCCAGATCGGGGGCTACCATCAATACTCCACAGGCTACGGGAGAAATCCAAACTCGTAGTAAAGCTCGATATGGTAGGTGACACGGCACAACAAGGCAATGCCAGGGTAGATATACCAATTACGCATCCGGGCTGGTGGAAACGCATAGCAGCCACTACCGCCCACCTCGAGCCACACTCCCAAATCAAGGGGTGCACCCAATCAATCACAAAAGTAATATAATGGTATCGAAGAAGTGTGTCCGATCAGAGGTGCTACCTCATTGGCCCGTCGATCGCTCCTGTTTTAGCCACCTTATGCACACTCACGGGAGTTGGGTCCACGCAAATATACCTTTAGGATCGTCACCACCATCCTACTTCATTCTGGAATCTCCACCGCGTACACAGTTGTCAAAGTGGTTTTCGGTATCGACAGAGAGTATGTCCATATCTGATCCCGGTCTCTTTAACAACCAATCGTTATTATAACCCGTGGTTATAATTTCAAAAATAGTTTATATTCCAAATCAAAATACTTCATTTAAGCCATTTAAAAGTAAATTCAATGTTCTTTCAAATCAAATATTCAATTCCAAAAATTTAGCACTTTTGAAGCTTGTTTATTTAGTTAAATACTTCAAAACATAACACCATTATATCAATCTCTGCGCCTGTGTTGGTTACATTAAAAATGGCTTCCCTCTCCAACCTACCGCAAGCCCCCCCAAACCCCTCCTCCATCCTATCCCAAACCCCTCCTAACCCCCCCTCCCGCCCTCCAGTAACCGCTCCACCAGCTCCTGTATCGTCCGGCAATCCCCCACCGATCTCATTCGTACCCAAAAGATACGTCTCCCATCTCTGCGCCAAGTCCAACTCTACCCAACCGACTTCGGGAAGTGCTAAAGCTACTTCAACTAATTCATCACAACCCCACCCAGCCAATATCAAAACTATCCCAGAAAGATCTTACGCACAAGTGGCCGCTCTCCCACCACTCATTCTCGAACTCCCAAGACTGAAACGTCGAAGATCCCTGCCGTCTTTCGCTAATGTACGCTCCATGATTGATTTTTTAAAATCTAAGGGACGATGTCTAAATTGCGCCGGAAGTGGACACCTGGCTCGAAGCTGCAGAAACTCAAAGATCTGCTACAAGTGCAATCTCTTCGGTCACTCGCAATCAACATGCCCCGAGGCAAACAAATCAGCAGCCTCGTATCCCGTGCGAGCCTCTGCCCCTCCCACAAAAAACAAAATATCAGCTCATTCGTATCGGGACCCAGCGCCACATTATTACACTGCCAAGCCCAAAAGCACCCCCAAACCAATTGAAATTCCGGAGTCTCCTCGTTCCCCGCTCCATCCTCATTCCAAAAAATATTCTGAACCCAGAACCTCTGCTCCTTCTTCACAACAATTTTCAATGGACAACTCCACACTCTACCTCACCGCAACAGTAATTAATGGAATCTGGACGTTGGAATCATTACACCAAGCCCTCTCCACCGCTCTACAACACACCGAGTTTCCCATCTGGATCCTAAGCAATAACAGCTTCGTCTTTTGCTGTCCTACACACGAAACACTCGTCTGTGCCCTACAACTCCGAACCATAACCAAACCAGGCGGGGCCGTCCTCATCCAACCCTGGTATGACCCTGAACCCTCCTCTGTCAACCTAGAACCGGTCACCTGGGCCCGTGTCCAAGGCTTTCCAGAGCTCCTCCGAGACAAAACTGACGCGGTGCGCTCCGCCCTGAACCCATTGGGCCGCTTCGTTGAATTCGACTGCTGCAACTGGGCATTGATTGATCATCGATACCTATTCATCAAAATACAATTTTTTTCAAGTGTTTCCACTCCCACTGCTATCGTTGCAAACCTAAACAACCATGACTACCTCCTCACCGTAGACAGATGGGAACATGAGCACCCAAATCGAAACCCAGAGTCGTTACCAATAGGGACAGATTTGGAGGAGGCCTTCAGATGTTTTGATGAACACATCCCCCCACACGAACTCAACTCGGAAGACAGATTCGATGCTATGAACTTTGACCCGGATATCTTTGCCCCTCTATCCCCTCTTGACCACATCCCTATGGTTGACCCAATTCACCAAAACACACCAGAACCCGAGGCCCCTAACCTTCCTGAAAAATCCTTTGAAGTAATGGGTCCCCTTGGTTGGGACAGCTGGCCGGCTGAAGAACATAATTGGAACCCTTACGCAGACCTAGACCTGTCCAACCCATGGTTCCTCCAACTCCCCATCCACAGCCATCCTCCAGATCCCAACTCTAGTAATCAACTTGCACTCATCCCCTCACCATCACACCCGCCTCCATTTAATTTTCACAATCCACGAAACCAATCCGAGAACATCGCCCCCTCTCCCATGGATGATAGTGCAGTCCACAGCCATCCTCCTGTTCCCAACCCCTGTAATCAACTTGCACTCATCCCCCCACCACTCCACCCGCCTCCAGTCAACTTTCACAACCCAAGTAACCAATCCGAGAACATCGCTCCCCCCCACGGACGATAGAGCAGTTACACCCTCTCCACCTCGGGCCGGACAAGAATCTCCAAGGATCACCCCCACAGCTGTCAGACGAAGCGCCAGACTACATAAAGCTGCATCTCACCCTGGTAGTTTTTTCAAACCCGTAGTTTTTTCCTCTGCAAATAAAATTTTAAATAAAAAAATTGCACGTTGCATGAGGGTGAAACTGCGAGAGGAACATCTCGCTGCCATGCAATCACTAGAACTGGAGCGTTCATCCTCATCCCAATGAAGATTATCACCTGGAATGTCAGGGGCTTAGGGGACCCCAGTAAAAGAATCGCCCTAAATCTCACACTGTCCCCACACAAAAGCGATATTCTCCTCATCCAAGAAACTAAACTCGTGGACCCCTCTCCTACCCTAATTAGACAGCTAGGTGGGTCCCATCTTTCTGGATGGGCTCACTTGAATGCCATAGGTTCCAGCGGTGGTTTAATCACCCTCTGGAATGAATCCATTTGGTCTCATTGTCAAACCATCCTTCATCCTTCTGCCCTTCATGTTTCACTTCGCCACATCCATACCAACACCTTTTAATTCTTTTCCAACATTTACAGCCCTCAAAACCCCACCGATAGAAATACCCTCTGGAACAACTGCCTCACTTTCGCCACACACCTCAATGGCCCCTGGTTACTCGGGGGAGACTTCAACACCACCAGAAACACCCTCGAAAGAAACTCCAGAAACGCCTCCCAAGACTCAGACTCATTCAATTCCTTCATTAACTCCGGCTCCCTAATTGACCCACCAATCAACAATAGACTTTATACCTGGTCAAACCGTAGATCGGACCCGTCACTAGCTAAGCTTGACAAATTCCTTTTCAATATCAATTGGGATGATTTGCACCCCCTTTCTATTGTTTCCGGCCTAGCCTCGACCATTTCTGACCACTGTCCACTAATCTTGGACTCGGGCTCATCCCCCAACCCAAATCGCCCCTTCCGCTTCGAACGCTTATGGACCCTGGAACCCTCCTTCGACAATTTCATCCAGTTAACTTCGTCCCAACCTGTGATGTCCAATTCCGCAACCGCCAGAGTTGTCTCCAAACTCCGCTCAATCAGAAAGATCATCAAACCATGGGCCAAAAATATTTGGGGCTCCCTACGCTCACGCATTTCCTCCACTCAAGATGTCATCCTAGAACTCAACATCCTCGAAGAATCCCGACCCCTCACCCCAACCGAACATTCTCAACTGAAGACTTTAGAAACCGAGCTTGATAGACTAATCAAGCAAGAGGAAATTGGATGGAAGCAAAGATCCAAAGCCAAATGGTTAGAGGAGGGAGACAGGAACACCTCCTTCTTCCATCGTATGGCCAACGGCAGACGTATATCTCTTTACATCTCGGAACTAGTGCACAACAACTCCAGCTTCACCGAATCGTCGGACCACCTCCGCCTCTTCACCGAATACTACCGTAGCATTCTAGGCCAAGCTTCCTATACCCATCCTGTCCCCCAATTCCTGTTGACCACCCCTTTTCCGAAGAGGAAGTATGGGCCGCGCTCAAGAACTTGTCCGATGATAAGGCCCCAGGTCCGGATGGTTTCGGCCCATTTTTCTTTAAACGATATTGGGAAACCATCAAAATCGACATACTTGATATGTGCGAAGAATTCCAAGCCAACCCCTATTCAATTGCTCGCCTCAACTACGCCAACATCATCCTACTCCCCAAATCCCCAGGCGCCAACACCCTATCCGCTTTCAGACCAATCAGTCTCCTAAACACCACCTTCAAAATCATCACGAAGGTTCTTGCCAACAGACTCCAAGCAGTCATCGATCCTCTGGTAGGGGCGGAACAGTCGGCCTTCATACAAGGCAGAAACATTTTAGATTGCGTCGCTGCCACCCAAGAAGTTGTCTCCTACTGCCATAGAACATCAACCCCTGGAACCCTTCTAAAATTAGATTTCTCCAAAGCCTTCGACACGGTACACTGGGACTTCATCTTGGACCTTATGAAGCATAGGGGTTTCCCGACAAAATGGTGTGGGTGGATTGAAGCGATACTCAACACAAGTACATCATCCATCTCAATCAATGGCTCTACTGGTGGTCACATTAAATCAGCTAGGGGTCTGAGACAAGGAGACCCGCTCTCTCCCCTAATCTTTGTCCTGGTAGCGGATGTGCTCAACCAGATGATCAAGCTTGCCTCGACCAATAATCTTTTTAAAGGTATCCAGCTCCAAAACTCCGATTTAGCTGTGTCTAACCTTCAATTTGCAGATGACACGATCCTATTCGCCTCCACCGACATCAACCACATCCATTGCCTCAAGGTTGCGTTATATGTTCTCGAAACAATCTCCGGCCTTTCTATCAATTTCAACAAAAGCTCCGTCATCATGCTAGGCAACTCCGCTTACCTCGGCCCTACAATCTCATCCCTACTCAATTGCAACCTAGCCTCATTCCCCATTTCCTATCTAGGCATCCCTATCCGCCCATCCAATCTCCACCGCGCAGACTGGCTTCCCCTCATTTCCAGAATTGAATCCAGACTCTCAACCTGGAAGGCACACTCATTATCCTCTGCAGGTCGTCTCGTCCTAGTCAAATCGGTCCTATCAGCTATCCCCTCTTACTGGATGTCCTTCCTCAAGCTTCCATCCTGGGTTATCAAGAAAATTGACTCAATCAGACGCACATTCCTTTGGAACGGAGGCAAAACAAAATGCTTGGTCAACTGGAAGACGGTGTGTTTGCACCGCAATCATGGTGGGCTGGGGATTACTGACCTTCGCTCCTTCAATCAGGCGCTGTTGTCCAAATGGCTTTGGAGATTACTTACACCTGGAAATTTCATCTGGAAATCGTGGATCTTAGGTCATCACTATCAATCAAACCCTCACTTGGCACTCCACTTCACCACCCGGTCCCACCCATCCCCTTTCTGGTCGGGGGTCCTTCAAACCTTACCTAGAGTCAAAGCACTGTTCCAGGTTAAAATCGAAAGCGGCAACAGGTGCCTGTTCTGGTTAGATACCTGGTTTGGACAACTGCCCCTCGCTAAACTACTACCCAACCTCTTTTCACACACCGCCCTCCCTAATGCAACGGTTGAAGACTATCTCACCCTAGGTCCCGATCACCTTTGCCCTCCCTCCATCTTCGAAGCAGACCTAATTCCTGAACTTCTCTCTGCCACAAATATCCTCCTGTCGACCCGTCCTTCCAACAGTCAAGACCTCTTTCTCTGGGCCCTTGCACCTTCCAAAGGATTCTCAGTCGCCTCCTGTTATCAATATCTAATCCACCCCGGTCGCCTTTTCTCCTTCCCCAGGGTTTGGCAATGCAACCTTCCACCTCGTATAGCCTTCTTCCAATGGTGCTTAATTTCTGGCAGAATCAATACCAAAGACAGACTCAATATCCCTATTGATCCGCGCTGCGTCTTTTGTTTAACCCAGAACGAATCAGTAACTCACCTTTTCTTCGAATGTGATTTCTCCTATTCAATTTGGGCAGCAACTAGTGCATATCTCCTGGGGTTTATTTCCAGCGTGACCTCTCACTTCGAATATTGGCAGTTCAATCAGCAGAGTCTGCTGATGGACGCCTTCATATCAACCTTTAGCCGGTGCATTTGGAAAGAAAGGAATGCCATTGTATTTGGAAAACCAACACGACATTTCGAGGGAACCTGTAGAAGTATCACTCATATTTTCTCCTCTATAACAGGTCAATGTCACTCTGCGCCTTTCCGCCTGAGCCTCCCACAGTGCAGCGTCCAGCCAGTAGAATCCCAGGGAAGCACCACTGCATCTCCGGAGAGATAGTCTTGGCCTACAGGGGGATATCACGTACTACAGTTAATATGTAATAGTCTATGATACTCTTGTATTTCTATTACAGTTTGTGGCCTCACACCTATTTTTTGGCCATCGATCGGGCTTGTCGATCGACCTCTTCAGTACTATATAATATAACTATTTAACCGGCTGTGTAGTTTCACGCTACACACCTGTCACTCTCAAAAAAAATACTTCAAAACATTGAAATTTCAGCATTCGCAGCACTTAGAAAATGTTACGGTAAGTTATATTTGAAAATAATTCATTTCAGCAAAGACAGCATTTAAAACTGCTGTTGTAGTTCAGTTACATTTGAAAACAAGTTCAGCTCAGAAAAGACACCATTTCAAAACTGCTGTAGTAGTTCAGGGTTCAATTTGGAAAATTAGTTCAATTCAGCAAAGACAGCGTTTACAAAACTGCTGCAGTAGTTCAATTATATTCAAAAATCTCATTTCAGCCAACTGCAGCACTTAACAAGTGCAACAATAGTTCTTTCATTAGTTCAGGTTCAAGTTTAGTTTCTACAACTACAGCACTTACAAAGTGCTGCAGATTCTATTAGTTTAGTTTTTAGTTCATTTTCAGAAACGATGGCATTTCTGAAGTGCTACTAAAAGAATTTCCAGATTTTCAATAGAATTCCAGCCACAAATAAACTTCAATTTAAATCATTTTAACTTATAAAAAATCACATTTTCTCACCTAAAAAATAGTCATTTAAATACCCTTTAACTTATGATTTTTATAAAGTAAATTTTTACAATAAAATCCAATTTCCCAATAATTTCACTTATTAAATTCAAGTGTACCATTTTCTTATTCTTTTCATTTTTTTACAATTTACCTTGACACTAAAATTTAAATTTCCATTTCATAAATAAACTTTAATTTCCATTTTATTTAATTAACTTAAACTTCCATTTAAAAATCACATCACAAATTTCCAATTTAAGTTATGTTTCAAATCATAATTTTTCCATTCATTTATTTAACATTTTTAATACATAGAAAAATCATTATCACTTGATTAAATCATTTTAAATTCAATTTAAATCAAATTATCATATTTTTACAATTTAAAATACTTAAAATTTTCCAGAAAAATATATAAAATAACTACGGGTCTGTATAATATTTTCTAGCCTAAGTCAAGTGATACAGATAATATAACATTTCAATTCATAATTTACAAAGAAAAATCCAGGTTTTATCATTTCAAACCCGCAATCCCAAGTAAATAAAATTAAATAAAAATCGCTCAGGCTTATCATTTCAGCCCATAACGATCTTTTCCTATTCTAAAGTCCGTTCGGGTATGTATCATTTCAACCCATAGTGATTCTATTCTACAGAGAACTTGCAGTGTGATTAACAGAAATAAATAAACAATATAATAAAATATAACATAGCAGATGATGTGACAAGTTTATAACAGAGTTTAACATCATATAATTTACATCACAGGCAGGTATAACATGATACAATAGTTTCTACATATTCACTTGTTGTCACTTTACAAATTATATAAGTATAAATGTCATGTGTGAATACTCACCTTTTTACGCTGGAGTTAGCAAATAAAACACACAAAAAAAATCCAAAAAGCATGATAGCACGACTTGATTCGAGTGGAGAGATAGCCAAGATGTTAATCTTGTATACAACAATAAAATAAAGCGATATAAATATATATTTATAATACAAAGATTAAATTGAACAAATGGAAATAGAATTAGACAAAAGACATCACCAAGCTTTTAAATCAAATTTGCTTGTTCTTAACTCAACATATGCTCGGCCACAACATGCTTTAGGCTCGGCCATGGATGTTTTCATGATGGAAATGGATCTGGTTTGGACTCATATAGGCATGGTTAGGAAAGAATGTGAAGGGGTAGGAGTTTGCAAGCAAGGAAGGCAAAGAGACAAGGCTAACAAGTGGAGTTTTGGTGCATCTAGGCTCGGCCTATGGGTCAAGTGGCTCGGCCAGGGGCTGCTACAGTTCAGGTCAAAGGGTAGGGTGATGGCCAGAGGTGATGTCATCAAGTGGTGGTGGTTCTAGGGTGGTGGCCGTGGCTACAAATGAAGGTGGTGGTGAACTAGAGCTCGGCTATGCAATTTTTGGAGAGTTTTGCATTGTTTTATGGAGTTTTCATCATGGAATGGTCACGGCACTTTTTGGTCAGAAGAGGAGGAGGTCAGGCCGTGGATGGTGTTGTGGAGGAAGTGGTGTGGCGGTCGGTGGAGATGGTGAAGGGGTTAGGCCGAGCAAAGCAATGAAGATGAACAAGCAAAACAAGCAAAATGAAGAGGAAATGTGAAGAGAAAAAGTAGAAAATGGAAGAAGCCATTACCAAAAATTTCAGAAATGCTTTGGCTGAAAATTTGTGATGGAAATGAGAAGTTTTCACGTGAAATACAAAACAAAACTCACGGCCACAATCAAGTTTTGAACGGCCAAAGAAATTGAAAAGGCAAGCAAATGAAAAGTCACAAGCAAATGAAAAGACTTTGCCTCTTTGAATTTCCAATTCTTTTTAATTCAAAATAAACAAATAAAATATCAAGTAAATAAAATAAAAGACAAACAAAAATAAAGTGAAAATGAAAATAAACAAATATTCTTAGGAAAAATAAAAAGTAAATAAAGAAAATAGTTTATTATATTGGAACTAGAATTAAAAATTGTAAATAAAATACAATTAACTTTGGAAAATTATAACTTTACTTTTAAAATGTTTTAAAAATTAAATATTAAAATAATATTTAATTTAAAATAATTTAAAAATATTTGCAAAAATATTAGGTTGTTACACTCTCCCGCACTCAAATCTTTTCGTCCTTGAAAAGAACGAAACAAGGAAAATAAGGAAAACAAGATAGAAAAGCAAATAGTACCTGAAACAAACAATTCCGGATTCGAAGCACGAATGCTCTCCTCCATCTCCCAGGTACAATCTCGATCATCAGTACTCCACTGTACTTTGACCAGACTAACAGATTTCCTTCTTAGCTGCTTCGTACCTCTGTCGACAATACGAAGTGGCTTCCTCTCGACGGTCGGATTAGGCTCAATATCCAAACTATCAAGAGCAGAAGGCTGAACAATAAGAGATGGATCATGCAGATAGCGACGAAGATGCGAAACATGGAATACATTATGCACTCCAGAGAACTTCTCGGGCAAATCCAGACGATAAGCCAAAGAACCAACTCTCTCCACAATAAGGAAAGGATCAATGAACCTAGGAGAAAGCTTCCCTCTACGACCAAAGCGAATGACATTCCTTAAGGGAGAGACCTTAAGGAAAAACAAATCACCAACAGCAAACTCCAAACTCCTCCTACGACGATCAGCATACTTCTTCTGCCTATCTTGAGCAATCTTCATCTTCCTCCTAATCTCCTCAACTCTCTTAGAAGCCTCTAAAATCATCTCAGGACCAAGAACCAAACGATTACCGGATTCAATCCAGCATACCTGATAACTATTGTTATAGGTAAATTCGACAAGATGGAGATGATCTTCCCAAGATCCTCCATAATCAAGCACACAAGCACGGAGAAGATCTTCGAGAATCTGATTCACTCTTTCCGTTTGACCGTCGGTCTGAGGATGGTAAGCAGTGCTCAGATTCAGATGAGTACCCAAAGATTTTTGAAAAGCTTTCCAAAACTGACTAGTAAAGATAGGGTCACGATCATAAACAATACTGAGAGGAACACCATGGAGACGAACAATCTCCCTCATGTAGATCTCAGACAAACTAGAAGCAGAACGGGTAGACTTGACCGGAATGAAATGAGCTGACTTGGTCAATCTATCCACAATAACCCAGATACTCTCATTACCCCTTCTAGTCCTCGGTAATCCATCAATGAAATCCATAGAAACCTGTTCCCACTTCCAATTGGGAATCTCAAGAGGCTGCAACAAACCAGGGGTCTTCTGATGATCTGCCTTGACTTGCTGACAAGTCGCACACCTACTAACAAAAATGGAGATATCTCGCCTCATACCTCTCCACCAATACAAATTCTTCATATCCCGATACATCTTGGTCACTCTCGGATGAATAGAAAGTCTGGATCGATGATTCTCCCGAAGTAACTCCTGTCTCAATCCATCAACATTCGGGACATAAATCCTATTATTAATCCTCAAAACACCTCTATCATCGATCTGGGCTCCACTGCCATCAAGACTACTACCTCCAACTCTACTACGAACATTCTCCTTAATAAGCCTAAGCATCTGATCCTCATCCTACTTAGCCATGATACGATCCAAAAGAGGAGAAGAAATAACCAGCTGACACAACATAGCCTTCTTCCGACTCAAAGCATCTGCCACAATGTTAGCTTTCCCAGGGGTATAGTTGATGTCAAGGTCATAAGAAGCAAGAAACTCCAACCACCTAACTTGCCTCTGATTCAAATCCTTCTGAGTGAAAATATACTTCAAAGACTGATGATCTGTGAAAAGCTCAAACTTAGTACCCAAAAGATGATGCCTCCAAAGCTTCAAAGCAAAAACCACAGCAAGCAATTCCAAATCATGAGCAGCATAATTGGCTTCATGGGTCTTCAACTGACGACTAGCATAAGCAATGACCTTCCCATCCTGCATCAGAACAGCTCCCAAACCTTCACGACAAGCATCAGTGTATACTGTTAATCCCTCGTTTCCATTTGGAACGGTAAGAACTGGTGCGAAAGTAAGCTTGTGCTTTAACTCACTGAATGCGGCTTTACACTCATCACTCCAAATAAACTTAGCATTCTTTCGAGTCAAAGCGGTGAGAGGTGCAGCAATCCGAGCAAAATTCTCAATGAATCTCCGGTAATAACCGGCAAGGCCCAGAAAACTACGAATATCAGTTGGAGTCCTAGGAGTTTCCCAATCCTGCACAGAATAGGGATAAATAAGGACAACTGGAAAGATAGAATAAATTGAATGAAACAAGGAAAGAGAAGGAAAGAAAGACTTACATTGATCGCAGCGATCTTGACTGGATCAACAGAAACTCCATTACCAGAAACAATATGCCCGAGGAATCAAACTTCATCCTTCCAGAAATGACATTTAGAAAATTTAGCCTTTAACTGATGATTTCTAAGAGTCTCAAGAACAGATTTCAAATGTGACTCATGCTCTTCCTCAGACTTAGAGAAAATGAGAATATCATCAACAAAGACAAGAACAAATTTATTAAGCACATCATGAAAAACAGGTTCATCAAATCAACAAAGAAAGCAGGAGCATTAGTCAAACCGAAAGGCATGACTAACCATTCAAAAAACCCATTCTCAGTACGGAAAGCAGTCTTGGGAATACTTTCCTCAGCAACTCTGAGCTGGTGGAAACCTGTGGCAAGATCAAGCTGAGAAAAGACTGTAGCACCATAAAGCTGATCAAACATATCATTAATGCGAGGCATAGGATATCTGTTTTTCATAGTGAGCTTGTTCAGCTCCCTATAATCAACACACATCCGGAGAGAACCATCGGACTTAGTGACGAAAACCACCGTTGCTCCCCATTCCGAATAGCTAGGTCTGATCAGACCCTTGGAGAACAAGTCCTCAATTTGCTTTCCCAACTCAACCTTCTCACGGGGTGCCATTCTTCTAGGAGGAAGAACTACAGGTCGAGCTCCAGGAATAAGATCAATACGGAAATAAATTTCCCGCTTAGGAGGTAAAGTAGTGACTTCACCAAATACATCGGGATAAAGTTTGACCACACAAGTCGACTGAAGATCAACAGGAGAGGAATCCAGAGAATAGATAAAATTTCCAGCAAAATCCTGAGGCATGCGGCACTGAATAATCAAAGGATCACCCTTATCTCCCACAAGAGACACAATTTGGGATTTGCAAGAGATACGGGCATCATGATTCCTTAACCAATCATCTCCAAGCAATAAATCAAAAGCATCGAAACCCAGAACATAGAAATCTCCAAAAAACCGATAACCAGAATGAAAGAGTTTCACATGCTTACAAATCCTATTAAGATTTGCGGGACCCCCAATAGGATTTGAAACACATAAAGGAACAAAAGCATACTCAGGAGAAAGGAGATGCTCAAACTTATCACACAAATCAACAGAAATAAAACTATGCGAAGCTCCAGTATCAAATAAAACACGAACATGATGATGAAATAAAGAAAAGGTGCCCTGAAGAGTACCTTGATCATCACTAGGAGCAGGAGCAGGTGCAGGTGGAGCAGGTGAAGAAGCAGAGGTAACAGCAAAAATACCAAATGGCTTGCCCTTCTGATACAATGGACAATCATTCTTAAAATGACCAGGCTAAAGACAGACATGACAGAGATTGTTCCTGGTACCCTGAGGTGGAGGAACAGCAGCACCAACTGAAGTAGGGCAACTATTTGCATAGTGTCCCTTCTGATCACACTTGAAACAGGTAATGGTAGATAGGACGATAGGGTGCCTCTGAGAAGGAGAAGATGAAGATCCCAAACCCGGATGCTTGAGCCAATTCTTCTTCTGCTGGTGGAAATTGGGCTTTCTCTTCTTAGAGTTAGCAGAGGAAGTCTGAGATGCATAAGCACTAGCAACAGCAGGACCCTTGGAAGTAGGGTTCTCATAACGAATAGCCATATCCATAAGCTCGGTGAAAGTGCCATGAACATGAGAAATGAGGCGATCATAGAACTCTGGGCGAGCTCCAGCTATGAATTTTTCATTCTTCTTAAGTTGGGTGTCAATAAGGCCAGGACCAAACTTGGAAAGTTCGTTGAACTTCCGCTCATACTCAGAAAAGGACATGGTACCCTGCTTGAGATCCATTAATTCACGATAAAGCTGAGATTTCCCGGCTTTTGGCATCCATTTTGCCACAAAAGCCTCCCTGGAAAGAAGATACAGAAACAAAACTTAAGATAGATTCAAAAGAAAGGAAATGGGAACAAAATTCAAGATAACACAAGGGATACCTAAACTGCTCCCACGAAATATCACCCTCGTTAGTGTGAGCTGTAACAGACTCCCACCAATCCAAGGCTGACTCTTGCAGCTGCCAAGCTGCTAACTGACGCTTCTGGGCATCGGTAATCTCGAGACCGGTAAAGATCCTCTCTAAACTCTGTAACCATTGCTGGGCTTCAATAATGCTCTCTGAACCGGTAAACTTGGTTCCACCAAGTTGAGAGAATTCCTTACAGAGAACGGTAAACCTAACAGGTGCAGTAGGTTGAGGAGCTGGGCGATACCACGACCCCTACCTTTGGCATTTCCACGATTCATCCTGAAAATAACAAGAATGAATTTTTAGGACAAAGGTACAGAGAAGACAAAGATAAGACAAGACAAGATAAATTCACTTGGATGAATATCCTAATTAAAGAAATTTCAAACAAGGTAGATACGAAAAGAAGGAAGTTTAGAAAAATTGCTTTTAAAACAAGAAGAATTTTTATATCAAAATAATCTTTGAAAAAACCTTTGAAAAATCATTTTATACTTTGAAAATACGTTCTCTTACAAAGAAATGCTTCTGAGGTTGATTACACTCATTCTAAGGTATTTCTACCCTATCTCTAATGAGTTTTTGCTCCATAGGCTAAGGTTTGCCTAAAAACCTGGCTCTGATACCAAATGTAACGACCCACTATTTTGAACTATTCAAATCGACAATAATCCACACATGTCAGACTTGAATAATGCAAAATAATAGATTGTAATAAAATTTGGAGCAAATAAAACCAATCACAGAATCACAGACACAGAATATCAGAATAACTCGCAGCGAAAAATAAAATAAATAGTGGTTCATGAAGCCACTACAATACAAAGTCTCAAAAACAGATTCAAAATACATAATCTGAAAACCATATACAACAAAAGTCTGAATACATAAGCATAGTAGAAATCCCCAAATACATATATCTCTAATACAAAGCTGACATAGAAATACTGAATGGAAATAGATAGCAACTAGATAAAAGATGATCTCTAGCAGTCCTAGCTCCAGAAGGTGAGATCCAAAGCTGGTACTCAGGCTGACCCGAGCGTAAATAAAACACAAACACTCGAGTCAGGACATACATACTTATACAATGTAAAGCAACTCAAGTGAACTGTAATAAAAGGTACAAGTAACTTAAAGAATGCTTGGGATCGCCCATTCTTTAAGGATCCATTAAACTATTTACTATGTAGTAATATTAGCTATTATAATAATGTCTAATATAAAATAAACATACTTTTAAATAGCATTAAGGCTTTACATTTTCCACCTTAACACGTAATAGTCTCAATAGTCTATCCAGTATTAGCATACTCCCAGATCGGGGCTACCCTTAATACTCCACAGGCTACGGGAGAAATCCAAACTCGTAGTAAAGCTCGATATGGTAGGTGACACGGCACAACAAGGCAATGCCAGGGTAAATATGCCAATTATGCATCCGGGCTGGTGGAAACGCAAAGCAGCCACTACCGCCCACCTCGAGCCACACTCCCAAATCAAGGGGTGCACCCAATCAATCACAAAAGTAATAGAATGGTATCGAAGAAGTGTGTCCGATCAGAGGTGCTACCTCATTGGCCCGTCGATCGCTCTTGTTTTAGCCACCTTATGCCGAATCATGGGAGTTGGGTCCACGCAAATATACCTTTAGGATCGTCGCCACCATCCTACTTCATTTTGGAATCTCCACCGCGTACACAGTTGTCAAAGTGGTTTTCGGTATCGACAGAGAGTATGTCCATATCTGATCCCGGTCTCTTTAACAACCAATCGTTATTATAACCCGTGGTTATAATTTCAAAAATAGTTTATATTCCAAATCAAAATACTTCATTTAAACCATTTAAAATTAAAGTCAATGTTCTCAAATCAAATATTCAATTCCCAAAAATTTATCACTTTTGAAGCTTGTTTATTTAGTTAAATACTTCAAAACATTGAAATTTCAGCATTCGTAGCACTTAGAAAATGCTGCGGTAAGTTATATTTGAAAACAATTCATTTCAGCAAAGACAACATTTAATGTTGTAGTAGTTCAGTTACATTTCAAAACAAGTTCAGTTCAGAAAAGACAGCATTTCAAAACTGCTGTAGTAGTTCAGGGTTCAATTTGGAAAATTAGTTCAATTTAGCAAAGACAGCGTTTACAGAACTGCTGCAGTAGTTCAATTATATTCAAAAATCTCACTTCAGTCAACTGCAGCACTTAACAAGTGCTACAATAGCTCTTTCATTAGTCAGTTCAAGTTTAGTTTCTGCAACTACAACACTTACAAATTGCTGCAGATTCTATTAGTTCAGTTTTTAGTTCATTTTCAGAAACGATAGCGTTTCTGAAGTGCTACTAAAAGAATTTCCAGATTTTCAATAGAATTCCAGCCACAAATAAACTTCAATTTAAATCATTTTAACTTATAAAAAATCACATTTTCTCACCTAAAAATAGTCATTTAAATACCCTTTAACTTATGATTTTTATAAAGTAAATTTTTACAATAAAATCCAATTTCCCAATAATTTCACCTATTAAATTCAAGTGTACCATTTTCTTATTCTTTTCATTTTTTTACAATTTACCTTGACACTAAAATTTAAATTTCCATTTCATAAATAAACTTTAATTTCCATTTTATTTAATTAACTTAAACTTCCATATAAAAATCACATCACAAATTTCCAATTTAAGTTATGTTTCAAATCACAATTTTTCCATTCATTTATTTAACATTTTTAATACATAGAAAAATCATTATCACTTTATTGAATCATTTTAAATTCAATTTAAATCAAATTATCATATTTTTACATTTTAAAATACTTAAAATTTTCCAGAAAAATATATAAAATAACCACGGGTCTGTATAATATTTTCTAGCCTAAGTCAAGTGATACGGATAATATATCATTTCAATCCGTAATTTACAAAGAAAAATTCGGGTTTTATCATTTCAAACCCGCAATCCTACGTAAATAAAATTAAATAAAAATCGCTCAGGCTTATCATTTCAGCCCATAACGATCTTTCCATATTCTAAAGTCTATTCGGGTATGTATCATTTCAACCTATAGTGGTTCTATTCTACAGGGAACTTGCAGTGTGATTAACAGAAATAAATAAACAGTATAATAAAATATAACATAGTAGATGATGTGACAAGTTTATAACAGAGTTTAACATCATATAATTTACATCACAAGCAGGTATAACATGATACAATAGTTTCTACATATTCACTTGTTGTCACTTCACAAATTATATAAGTATAAATGTCATGTGTGAATACTCACCTTTTTACGCTGGAGTTAGCAAATAAAACACACAAACAAAAATCCAGAAAGCACGATAGCACGACTTGATTCGAGTGGAGAGCTAGCCAAGATGTTAATCTTGTATACAACAATAAAATAAAGCAATATAAATATATATTTATAATACAAAGATTAAATTGAACAAATGGAAATAAAATTAGACAAAAGACATCACCAAGCTTTTAAATCAAATTTGCTTGTTCTTAACTCAACATATGCTCGGCCACAACATGCTTTAGGCTCGGCCATGGATGTTTTCATGATGGAAATGGATCTGGTTTTACTCATATAGGCATGGTTAGGCAAGAATGTGAAGGTGTAGGAGTTTGCAAGCAAGGAAGGCAAAGAGACAAGGCTAACAAGTGGAGTTTTGGTGCATCTAGGCTCGGCCTATGGGTCAAGTGGCTCGGTGTAACGACCTTGAATTTTTGACATTTGAAATGTGAATATTTAATTGAGTTTAAATATTCGAATGATAGATTAATTTGAAATTCGAATATCAGAATGAATTTGGCAATTAAATTATTGAATTTAATTTACTGAAGTTGGGTAAAAAATTTGAATCTTCAGTTTTAAGCTGATAAAAAAAATATTTTCAAGGCTTAGAAAATTCATATTGATAATTCTGAAGGTAATAGAACTTTCAGAATTGAATTTGGAACTGTTTTGTTCAGTTTTGAATTTATCGTTTAAATCGATATTTAAAAATAGCCTTCCGAGGCAAGTCTCGGAATTTGACGAAACCAGTTCCATTGGATCCGTAATAGTGTATTATTATCGGATTTCAATTCTCGTAATGTTTGGAGTGATCGTTTGGCCGTATGATAAGCAAACACGCTGAAATTAAATCGAAAATTTAATATTATAACTGGTCCAAAAAGCTATTTTCTCCGTACGATCGAATTTGGAGTCGAAACCTTTTCCATTGCGTTCGGAATAGGCGTATAACATTACAAACGCCTAGCGGCACGCCTCGATAGGATATTAAAATTTTGAGTTGCTAATTCGCGACGATTTGAATTTAAATTTGAATGGGATATTTATACTAGTCAACTCTCAGCCGTGTTTCTGTCATGTCGTTACTTTTTCCTTTCACCTCAAAAGCACTGTAGCAAGCTGAGTGAAGCACGAAAACATCGTATCTTGTCCCCTTCATTTCATTGTAAAACGCAGAGAAACAAAAGGGATAGAAATCGAATTCAGTTGTTCGCCATTTATTCTTTCCCCTTTCATTCTCAAATTCAAAGAGAAATCAAAGCCATGACTCCCTCTTCTCTTCCCATTCTTTCACCAATTCGAAAATCGAGTTTGCATACTTTTTTTTTCTCTGAAAACCCAATTCGTTCGAACTAGTAAAAATCAGGAAAAGCTATTATCTTTTCCTTCCCATTCGAATTCCATGGCGATTGCTGGGATGCGAAAGAGGAGGATGCGACAGTGACTGTCGAACTTGGCAACAAGCGGGAGTGAAGCTATGGCTCGCAACTAGGGTTTTCGATCGAGGTCGCCGCGGTGGGTTCGTCATGCTCGAGCGTGCGAGTGGTCGAGTGAAGGCATTCGCGAGGAGGCTGGAACGCGTGGCTTTCGACGATGTAGTGTGTACAGTGGCGATGGCGTTCCCATGTGGCAGTGAATTGGGGTCGTCGACGAAGTCGATTGAGACCGAGAGTAGGGAGCAAATTTAGCAGTGAGGTATTTTCTTTTGAAATTTATTTATATAATTATATAAGCTAAAATCAAGAAGAAGAAAAAAATGAATGATATACATACAAGATTTTAAGCAGAGAAAATAATATATGTATATAAAAGTTAGTTTCGAAATCTATATGGATTCTTGGTGTTATGCAGTTCAAAAGGAAATGAATTTACATGTACACATTTTTAATTTACCAGGTTATTTTAAAAATAGTGTATATTTGGAAATTAATTTATTTAATTAATTGGTTTAAAATCATTGGATAATTAAAACTATCAAAACGAAAATTGATTGTTCGATTCTTTCGAATATTGATAGATTGTATAAAAAAAATTTACAAGGTTTAAAAAAAAATCGAGAAACAAACTGGAGTTGGAATGGATTGCAAATTAAAGGTGAGATCTTCTCACTCAAATTGAAAGTTGGATTTTGCAGTTATTGATTGACTGTTTGGATCTGGTAGTATATATATAGTAGTATATAGCAATATATATATTGGAATATGTATATATTGGAGTTGTTGATTTCCCGCATTATATAGCGGATGAGACCCTATTGCGCCGCATAATAGCGGATGATATTTTATAAAATCCCATATACCGCGATATTCCATCTCGAAGTGGAATTGGTATTGTGCTAACATCTGTGGATGCAGGAAAACAGGTTGGAGGGATCCAACAGGATTCCTCAAAACATTTGAATTGGTTTCATATGTTGTGTGATGATTTATTTATAATCTGTGAATCATTATATTTGTGATTGAATGTGTTGAAGGCTATAATTTAGCCGAATGTATTTTTGGTATCGTTGGATACTATAAATAAATGAAATTGGATTTTTGAAATTAAAGTTGGAAATTTGAAGTAAATTCTTTTGAAAGAATTGGGTGAATTTAAAAGACGGAATTTTAAAGTATTAAAGTTGATTTTTGAAATCTTATCGAATTTATTTTCAAAATATGGGAAAGGATTTTTATAAATGGATTTTGAAAATATTGTTTAAAAGTTGAAGAGTAAATTTAAAATGGAATTTTAAATGGTTTGGAAAAGATAAAGGAATTTATTTTAAAAAAAGTGATAAACTTGGTTGAAATCCAATTAATAATTGATTTGGTATTTGAAAATAGATCTTTGGGAAATCGATATGAAAATTGATTGGGTGTTGAAAAAAATGGATTTTGTGTTGAAATAAATTTGGAAATCGATTTGTAAAATGATTTGATAATTGGAAATAAAATTAGAAATCGGTTTGCAAATGATTTGATATTTGGAAATAAACTTAGAAATCAATTTGTAATTGATTTAATGTTTGAAATAAATTTGAAATCGATTTGGAATCGATTTGGTGATTGAAATGAATTTGAAATAAATTTTGAAATTGATTTGGTGTTTGAAAGTGAATATTTGAAAAACGATTTTTGAAAATCGTATATAAGTAGATATTTGGAAATTTAAATTCACAATGGAATTTATAAAGGAAAGGGAAATTTGTTTTAAAAATAAACATTGATTTATTTTTAAAGTGTGGAAAATATGATTTGAAATTGGTTTTCAAATATTGAAGTGTGGAAAAATATATATCTTGTGAAGATATTTGAAATTTAATAATTTGGGAAAAATTATTTAAAATTGGTTTGATTGTTGTGAATGTTGTTGATAGTTAAATAACCGACTATCAATATTTGCCTTTGAAATGGCACTTGATTTGTTTTTAAAACAAACGCTCACTATTCGGGTTAGCCGGGAAAAGACCTTTGTGTCATATAACCAAGGTTTCAAATCTCGGATTTTGGCCAATATCTCGGGCAAATATCTCGGCTGTCTCGGGCGATATTTAAAAGACTTATAACTAACCAAGCTGCCAAATCTCGGATTTTGGCTAATATCTCGGATTTTCATCTCGGCTGATCTCGGGGAGATTTAAAACCTTGCATATAACCCATTCCGAATTAGTGATACGACGATATGGATCGTATTGAAGACCGGTGTTGAAGACCGGATATTTTCGAAAATGAAAGGACAACCTGTCGAATGTCTCTGCACCGAGTTGCTCCTGTATAGAGATTTATATCACTCTTCTTGTGATGGGAAGTCCGGACGTGATTAGTGAATATCCGGATTGCAAGGGCTTCTTTGGAAATGCCTTCGGTTCCGTTCGATCCCGGAACGGACTTGTATGGATGTGTGTCTGACGTTACACTTTGAGATGTAAAGCTGGTTTCTATCAAATACATTTCTGTTGGTGGCGGAGAATTTATTCTCTTAGCTTAACACCCTTCTCTGAGACGTACGAGCTCAGAGGTTATGTAGTTGATGGTTACTAGTGATACATTCCCAATTTGGTAATGTGGCATACGAAGTGCTGTTGATCAATTGTTGATCAATGCGTGGCTTTGTGAAAAAGCGTGGCTTTGTGAAAAAGCGTAGCTTTGTGGACGAGACTTCGTCGAGCCTCACAACCCGATAATGGTCGAAACAGGAATGTTGTGGCAAAGGTTTTTAGGGGTAGCGCCCCTAGGGTATGTCATTTCCTTCTGGATAAAAGGTGATATCATGGTATGGAGCCCAGATATTTTACCTATGTTGATGCTGCAAATTTATTATACTTTGTGGTTGTTGCTTTGTGATTGAGAATCCTCGGATAAAGGTCGGTAACGACCGAGGGATGGCATAGCTTGTGTGTTAGCTACCTAGTTACAGCTTGGTTAAAGCGTGAGGTAGCGTCGGCCTTGTGTTTGCAGAGATCCGGTTAGGTTCTCGGGGCGTCTTTCCAGAGGCGTTTCCATTTCGGTGTAAGGAAGTTCCTTTGCCTGACCATTTGTTGGAAATCCAAAAAAACAATACGCGCCCTGTACGGTTTTAGTTGTATTACCTGCTATGGAATGTGGCGGTAACCTGCTATTAAACATAGTAGCTATAGTAGGCATACAATAATGGTTGTATGTTGGCTAAGATTGATATTATACTTTCGAAATGTTTTCCACGCTAGACATTAATAATAATATCAACTGATCTTTCATAGTAAGCATATTTGACTATCATAAGGAGAAATCTCCTCCAATTCTGCGTTTGCATTGTGTGTGTGGCGGGAGGCCTTATGGTAGTTTTATTTTCCAAAAGCATTGCGAATTTGTTTTATTTTCTTTGTGAAAATAACTGTTTTACGATCTCACACCAGTCACCATGACTGACTCGGAGTTTATTGTTCCCTTTCTAAACTCTGGGTGCCCATAATTTTCCACACGGGCAGCCTAGAGTTATGTTATCAGGATATTCTGGATATTCTGGAGCTTTGGAGATGAGCCGGATGGCGAGACGTACTACCGTACTTGTTTATTTATTCCGCTGTGTATTCTGTATGAGGACAAGTTTATATAACTGTCCATTGTTGTATTGAGTTGTATATTGACTCTGATGATGTATGTATAAACTGATATAGCTCTTTGTTTAAAAGACTAGTGATTATCTATTATATATTGTTCCGTTGCAAATGTGAGATTCTGATATTGTTTCTGTTTCTTCTTCTTTATTTTTCTTCTGTCTTCTTTTACCTCTTCTTTTTAACCCTAATGGTTCGGTTTTCCGACATTCGATTGCGTGGCATTTGATACAGTGGACGTATTAATGTCGACTTTCGAGCGTCGAAAAGTCCAACCGTTACACTCGGCCAGAGGCTGCTACAGTTCAGGTCAGAGGGTAGGGTGATGGCCAGAGGTGATGTCATCAAGTGGTGGTGGTTCTAGGGTGGTGGCCATGGCTACAAATGAAGGTGGTGGTGAACTAGAGCTCGGCTATGCAATTTTTGGAGAGTTTTGCATTGTTTTGTGGAGTTTTCATCATGGAATGGTCACGGCACTTTCTGGTCAGAGGAGGAGGAGGTTAGGCTGTGGATGGTGATGTGGAGGAAGTGGTGTGGTGGTTGGTGGAGATGGTGAAGGGGTTAGGCGGAGCAAAGCAATGAAGATGAACAAGAAAAACATGCAAAATGAAGAGGAAAAGTGAAGAGAAAAAGTAGAAAATGGAAGAAGCCATTACCAAAAATTTCAGAAATGCTTTGGCCGAAAATTTGTGATGGAAATGAGAAGTTATCACGTGAAATACAAAACAAAACTCACGGCCATAATCAAGTTTTGAACGGCCAAAGAAATTGAAAAGGCAAGCAAATGAAAAGTCACAAGCAAATGAAAAGACTTTGCCTCTTTGATTTCCAATTCTTTTTAATTCAAAATAAACAAATAAAATATCAAGTAAATAAAATAAAAGACAAACAAAAATAAAGTGAAAATGAAAATAAACAAATATTCTTAGGAAAAAAAAGTAAATAAAGAAAATAGTTTATTATATTGGAACTAGAATTAAAAATTGTAAATAAAATACAATTAACTTTGGAAAATTATAACTTTACTTCTAAAATGTTTTAAAAATAAAATATTGAAATAAAATTTAATTTAAAATAATTTAAAAGTATTTGCAAAAATATTGGGTTGTTACAATCCTACTCGTCCATACAATAGACAAACAAAGCACTCTGCTATATATAAATGAATGTCTAAAATAACTCAGGATAGATGTTCCTAATCTTATCCTCTACCTCTTAGGTACAATCTTCTTTGATGTCATTCCACATAACGTTAATAAGTCTATTAATTTTGTTTCTTAAGTCCTTCGTATCACAACCTACTACCCCTTCGACCGTCTCACATATGTCAAATCTGGCTCTACAGATAGATCCTCGATCGCCCTCGGATATGTGACTGTTTTCTCACACATATTTAAAATCTGCATCCCATTAATTATTGATATGTATTATGGATATGTAAAAATTAAAATTTCGAAACTCATTTTCTCAAATTCGAATTTTTGAAAATTTTGAAACACAATCATATTTTTTAACTGCGTTTCGAAATTTCGAAACACAACCATAGTTTTTAACTACATTTCATAATAATTTTTTCAAATTTTGAAAATTTCAAAATTTTAGTTGTGTGGTTTAGGGTGAGCGTTTGATTGATTTGGTTTATCCGATGATAAAAATTGTTAAACCGAACTAAAATCAAACCAAATAACCAAATTAAGTTTGGTTGGTTATCGTTAACCGAACTAAAAATGATTCGCATTTTATGTTTAGAAAATTCAATATAATTTGTAATAAAACTTAAATATATGTCAAAGTATTTGTATTTAGCATTTTTATGTTTTTTAATAGTAATTTTGACACATATATAATAAATAAAATTTATTTAGATCACTAAACTAATCTAAAAAAATTATCATAAAATTAGTAATTTTGAAAATATAATAAAAATTCGGTTAATTTGGTTAAACCGATAATCAAAATAAGTTTTTTTACGGGCCGATTATAAACCAATCTGGTTTTAGAACCAAATCAAACCGACTGATTAGTTGATTTATTTGGTTTAATCAAAGATTTTTTACCCTTAATACAGTTTTTAACTGCATTAGGTGCGGTTATTTTACTGCATTACTAAACCACAGTTAAAAATTACACTAAAATGCAGTTTTTAACTGCATTATGGTAATGCAGTTAAAAACTAAATTTAATTGGTGCATTTTTGTAATGCAGTTAAAAACTACACTATTAAAAATGTAATTTTTAATTGCATTACTAAAATGCGGTTAAAAACTACTATATAAAATTATCTTTTTCATAATTTTATTTTTATATATCAATAATGAATATTATTGGAAAATTTATTAAATTTATGATTTAATGGTGTTGAAAATAAATGAGATGGCGAATGCTAATAATTGTAAGTAGGAACCTAATTTATATAATTAGCGGCTAAGGGATCTGCTTTACAATTCAATTATGAAATAAGAATCCAAAATTAATATTCTATATTAATTATTCTGTCAATCAAATCTAAAGGCTATTGGAAAGATATACAAAAAAATTACAGCCTTTGTTCTCCACCATATTAGAATTCCTCTTGTAATATAACTAGAAAAGAGATTGTATGTTTACTTCATTAAGTAATCTCTATCTAATTTTATAATCTTACTTGCATCTCATCGAACTAAAAAATAAAGAAAAGTTGGATTCAAAATTGTGTTTTTTCTCCTCTTTTTTCAATCTACTGCAACCGTTCATTATGTGAGTGTTCTTCTAGTCGTTGAATCTAAATTTTGAGTGTTTATTTTTCCTGCATAGACTATAAATTTGGAGTATCTCAAAATTGTCTGCTAGTTGATATCAAAGCAAGAGAATTATTGTAGATTGATGGGCAACTGCTGGATCAAAGAAATTGAATAGTTATGCAGTGAATGGATTCAATGCAAATGAAATTTTGGGAGATCTCCAATTTGAGTGTTTTGAGAGATCTCACTTCTCATGGTGATTCGTCGGTAGTTGAATGAACGGTTTAGACATTGTAAGAAAATGATAGTAGCTTATGGTTGACTACTGCCAAATTGGAGATGAGATTTCGGATAGAGGTAGTATCTATGGCATGTTATCTCATCAATCACACATTTGTCATTGTGGTAGATACGAAAAATGCAAAGATATGAGAAAGAAAGCCAGTGAGTTTTTCATTTCTTAAAATGTTTTGTTGCTCATCTTATGTAGATAAGAGTGAGGATAAGTTGGAGTCTAAGAAAAGAAAGCACCGGTAGTGATAAAGGGTGCTAGAGAAGGTAATGTTTATTTGCTTCATGGAGGGAGTTGAAGGAGAGTCGGTGGTTATTTCTAATTCTGGTTTAGATTCTACTTCGATTGTAGTATCTTCAATTGGGTCATGTTGATGAGTGGAGTCTTGAAGTGTTAAGAAAGCATGATTTTATTAATGGTGTGTCAATCGGTGTTGAGCTTTTATAAGGTCTGTGATCTTGGAAAGCAAAGACAACCTTCATTAAGAGACATACAACACATAATTTTCAAATTATATTCATTCAGATGTTCGGGGTCCTCATCGGTGCCATCATTAGGTGAAGCTGGATGCTTCATTGTGTTTGTGGATGACTTCTCATGAAAGATCCACGTCTATTTCATGAAGACCAAAAATGAAACACGTACCTGGTTTCGAAAGTGGAAGACTTTGGTAGCTGTAGTTGAGAAGCAGTTGAAAGTTCTCAGATTATGCAGATGTTGTAAATTTGCATCACAAGAATTCATGGACTATCGTAGGTCCAAAAGTTTTTTGAGAGAGGACTTCTTATGGTGATTTGTCGGTAATTGAATGAATGGTTTAAACATTGTTAGAGAATGATAGTAGCTTACAGTTGGCTGCTGCCAGATTGGAGATGAGATTTCATGTAACGACCCAGAATTTTGAACAAATTAAATTGAGAATATTTAATTAATTTTAAATATTTGAACGATGATTTAATTTGAATCCCCGATATAACTCTGAATTTTGCGATTAAACATTAAAATTTAATCGATTGAAGTTGAATAAGAATTTGAATCTTCAATTTAAAGTTGAAGAAAAATATTTCGAAAAGCTTTGTAAATTCATATCGATAATACTGAAGATAACAGAAGCTTCAGAAATTGATTTGGAAACAATTTGTTCAGTTTTGAAATTAATCGTTCGAATCGATATTTAAAAATAGTCAATTTTCACACAGTCTCGGATTTTGACGAAATCAGTTCCATTGGGTCCGTAATATTGAATTATTACCGGATTTCAAATTTCGTATTTTTCGGTGTGAATACGTGAGCACACGTTGAGTAAACGCCTTGGATTTTTTATCGAGATTCGATCTAAAGTAGATTTAAAATTTTAAAAGTTGGTCAACATTTTTCCTCTAATCACGCCTACAACTCTGCCCAGAATCACGCCGAAGAACACAGAAGAAAATCACGTAACCCATCCCTCTTCAATTTTAAATTATCATTCTCCCTGGTTTCAAATCAAAGCAGAACGAGATAAAAACAATGGCCGCTCTTCCCTTTTGTATTTCAAACCCAGATCGATTCGTACCCCCTCTTCTCTATTCATTCGAAGATTTATGGCCACTTCCCGTTTCAAAAACCAAGTTCGAATCTCGTTCTCGTTTTATAAAAAAATAAAATAAAATAAAGGCAGCCGTGTTTCTCTTCGCAAACGAAAATTGTATCGAGGGAATCTCGATTTGGGCAAAGGAAGTTCGAGCATATGGGGGCGTCGCGATCTGACGCTAGGGTTGCGGGGGGGCTCGGCAGCCATCTCGGAGTCGTCAGATCTGCTCGAGGTCGTCATCGCGCGAGTTGGAGTTAGGCATGGCGGTGGCCATCGTTGATCGAAGGGATGGAAACGGCGTGGTGAAGACGAAGGCTGGGGTTTATCAGCGATGGTGGCGACGCATTTGTGGAGGGTCGATGATGCGTGACTGGCGTGACGTCGCCTGGGTTTCGCGAGGCAGTGGGACTCGAGGCTGCAGGTGCGAGGGTGTTCGTTGGCGAGCTCGATTGCGTGAGGGCTTAGGATAGTCGTCGATGATGGCAATCACAGGGATTTTGGGTAGGCAGCAAGGTATTCTCTGTCTATCTTGTTAAATCATAAATATATGGAATATTTATATATATACAGTAATATAAATAATAATAAGTGTAACTCAATGCTGTTTTTAATTTATATATGTATAACCTACAACAGAAATTTGTTTTACAGTAAAGTTATTTGTGAATAAGCAAGTTGTTTTATTTAAGAAATGAGTTGTATATATTTGACAGAAAGGTGAAATTCTGTTTTTTTAATAATATAACACTGTAAGAATTTAAAGTAAGATAAAAGATTTTTGTTTTAATTTAAAGGTGATAAATAAGTACATAACTTCAAAAGAAAATAATTAGTTTAAATGAAATCATCTATTTAAATTAAATTTGTAAAATGGCAGATTTAATTATTCGATTTATTTCGAATGTTAATTAATTTATATAATGTTTATACAAGGTTAAAAATGGAAGAAAACAAATAGAAATGGGATGGACTGCAAAATAAAAAGGCTAAGGTGAGATCTTCTCACTCAGATTTAAATTTGGATTGCAGTTATTGATTGCTATTGAATGTGCTATTAGATATAATAGGATATATCTATATATATAGCAATATATACATATTGGCATATGTATATATTGGATTGATGATTTTCCCGCCTCGTATAGCGGATGAAACCCTATTGCGCCGTTAGTAAGCGGATTTATAAAAACCTATATACCGCGATAATTCCGTACTGGAGCGGAATTGGTATTGTGCTAACGTCTTTGGATGCAGGGAAACAGGTTGGAGGGATCCAACTGGACCCCTCACATTGATTGATTTTATTTATACTGTGGTATAAATCTGTGAATGATTATATTGATGTTATTGATCATATCGATGTCTGGAAATTGATTGAAAGCTAAAAATTTAGCTGAATGGATGTTTGATATCATTGGATTCCAAAGATAAACGAAATTGCATTTTTGAAATTCAAGTAGAAAATTTCTAAGTGAATCAATTTTTGAAATTGAAGAAATTTTGAAGAAAGGAATTTTTAAAGTATAAAAAGTTAATTTTTAAAATCTTATCGAATTTATTTCCAGAATAAAGTGAAAATGTTAAATAAATGAATTTCGTATAATAGTGATTTTAAATTGAGGAAATTAATTTAAAATCTGGATTTTTAAATAGATTGAAAGAAACAATTGAAATTTATCTTCTTAAAAAGGAATTTATTTAAAAGGAGATAAGTTGGAAATCCAATTAGAAATTTAATTGGTAAATTGAAACGATTTGGGAACTCAATGTAAAATGATTTCAATTTAAAGAATCCTTTTAAAAACAGGATATTGAATAATTTGAAGGAAAATAAGGAATTTATTTTAGTAGGGATAAATAAAATTGGAAATCAATCTGAAATTGATTTAATATTTTGGAAATGAAATTTTTGAGAAATCAGCATGGAAACTTTATTTAAAGTTGAAAATAAATTTAGAAATCAATATTGAAATTGATTTGATATTGAAGTTCTTATAAATAAAATTGGAGTTTATAAATGCTGTTTATAAATATGAAATCACTTATTTTGATAAGTAAAAATATAGAAGTTGATAAAAAGAAGATTTATAAGTCGAGGTTGTTATTAAAATAGAAATAGAATTTATAACCGTGTTTATAAATTCAAAATCGATTGAATTTGATAAATTAAATATAGAAGATTATTTAAGAAGATATATTCGCGATTTTGGATAGCGAATTTTTATTGAAATAAAAATGTGTAGAAATGATTGAAATTGGGTTAAGTAAATTATATTCACGATTTTGGACAGTGAATATATTGTTAAGTAGAATAGATATGGTTTTGGGAAAGTGATATTTGAAATGAAGTTAAACATTCTAAAGATGTTTTAAAATGTGAGAAATATCGAAATCATAGATTTCAACATTTATTGTTGAAATAGACGTTTTCGAGAAAGAAGGAAATGGTGGACTATAACACTGTTGTTATAGTAAATGATTTCCGAAAGAAAATATTTTTATGTAGTATTGGGATTTATATATCTATTTTAATTTCGAATCCCTATACTAGTGATTTTGAGTCGTCGTAACGATGTTTTACGCAACATTCGTTTTTGACTCAAATAGATGTTAAAATTTATGATTTCCTTAAAGAATGAATATATACTTAATATTGATTTAAGTATATCGAATATTTTCCAAGTGTTGAAAATAAAAGATTTGTGAAATACTTATTATTAAATAAGTAAGGAAATACTTTTCCAAAATGAAATGAAACGTTTTGAGATTTTATCTTCTTAAAGATAAATTGAAAATGAATATTGGAAACGATTTGAAAATCGTATATCAGTAGATATTTTGAAAGATATAAATTCACTATGGAATTTATAAAAGAAAGGGGAATTGTTTTAGAAAAATAAACGTTGATTTATTTTTATTAAAGTGTGGAAATTTTATATCTAGTAAAGATATTTTTGGAAGATGAAATAATTTGGAAAATTATTTGGAATCTGATGATGTTGCGCATCTTTATTGATAGTTAAATAACCGACTATCAATAATTACCTTGAATGGTATTTGTTGTGAATTGGATGAATTTGAATGCCACACTTATTTTGAATAATCGCTCACTATTCGGGTTAGCCGGGAAAGGACCATGGGGTCGTATAACCCATTCCGAATATGTGATACGCCGTTATGAATTGCATTCGAAGACCGGTGTTGAAGACCGGATATTTTTGAAAACGGAAGGATTACCGTCGAGTTACTCTACATCGACTGATCTTCGATTTAGAGGTTTTATCACCCTTAGTGACGGGAAGTCCTGACGTGATTAGAAATTTATCCGGATATGCAAGGGCTTCGTGAGAAGTGCCTTCGGTTCTGTTCGATCCCGGAACAGACTTGTATGGATTGTGTGTCTGACGTTACAATTTGAGATATAAAGCTGATTTCTTTCAAATACATTTCTGTTGGTGGCGGAGAATTTATTCTCTTAGCTTAACACCCTTCTCTGAGACGTACGAGCTCAGAGGTTATGTAGTTGAAATTTATCAGCAATATATCCCAATTTGGTAACGTGGCATACTGAGTGTTGCTGTGAAATGATCAGTGTTTGATCATTTGTGATATGATCAATTGTTTGATCTTATATCTTTGTGATCATAGGTTGATCATTTTGTTTGACCCGAAGCAGGGCTTTTTGAGAAAGCGTAGCTTTGTGGACGAGACTTCGTCGAGCCTCACACCCCGGAAATGGTCGAAACAGGACGAATGCGGCAAGGTTCTAGGGAGTAGCGCCCCTTAGTGTATGTCATTCCTTCTGGATAAAGGTGGTATCATGGTATGGAGCCCAGATACTTAACCTCTGTGGTTACTGCATTATTATTATCTATGTGGTTTGTTGCGAATCGGGGATCCTCGGGAAGATCGGTGACGATCGGGGGATGGCATACGCGTGTCAGTAGTTACCTATTTTTGCAGAGGTAACCCGGCCTTGTGTTGGCAGAGATCCGGTTAGGTTCTCGGGTCGTCTATTCCAGGGACGTACCCATCGTGGATAGGAAGTTCCTTAGCCTGACCATTTGTTGGAAATCCAAAGAAACAATACGCGACGTGTACGGTTTTAGTTGTATTACCTGCTATGGAATGTGGCGGTAACCTGCTATTGAACATAGTAGCTATAGTAGGCATACGATACTGGTCGTATGTTGGCTAAGATTAATATTATACTTTCGAAATGTTTTCTACACTATGCACTAATAATAATATCAAAAATGATTTGATTTTACGTAGTAAGCATCTTTGACTATCATAAGAAGAAATCTCCTCCAATTCTGCGTTTGCATTGTGTGTGTGGTGGGAGGTCTTATGGTAGTTTCATTTTCCAAAAGCATTTCGAATTGACTTTAAAATTATCCTGTTGTTTATTTTAAAGAATAACTGTTTTACGATCTCACACCAGTCACCATGACTGACTCGGAGTTTATTGTTCCCTTCTAAACTCTGGGTGCCCACCAATTTCCACACGGGCAGCCTAGAGTTATATTATCAGGATATTCTGGATATTCTGGAGCTTTGGAGATAAGCTGGATGACGAGACGTAGTATTTGTATCTAATATTATTTATTCCGCTGTGTATTCTGTATAAGGACAGGTTGATATGACTGTCCATTGTTGTATTGAGTTGTATATTGACTCTGATGATTGATGTATGTATAAACTGATATAGCTCTTTGTTTTAAAAGACTAGTGTTTATTTATTATATATTGTTCCGCTGCGATATGTGAGATTCTGATATTATTTCTGTATCTGATGTTGTTCTGTTGTTCTTCTTTCTTTTTCTGTTCTCTTCTTCTTCTGCCTTTTTCTTCTTTCTAAAACCCTCACTATTGGAGTTTCCGGCGTTCGATTTCTCGGCAGTCGATAAAGTGAGTATCGATGTCGAATTTTCGAAAGTCGAAAATTTCGGGATGTGACAGTTGGTATCAGAGCATATGGTTAAGCGACAACCCTGCTCTGTTGGGTGTTACTCATTAGAGATAGAGTCAGCAGTACTCTAGGATGAGTTGAGTGTAATAATATATACGAGCGCGTATTTGTTAGTGAATATAAAATTGTTTTGTATTGTGATGATTGGTTTATTGAGTGGTATATGAACCTTCGTCGGCACAGTCTTGCAAAACTGTATCGAAGGGGTTTCTAAACACTTGAATAGAACAGTTCGGCACAGTATTGTTTTAAAATAGGGTGAATGAAGTAATTTTTGCCCAAAACTATTTTCGTATAGAAAAGAAATGATTTTCTATGAATTATCATAGTATATGGATGTTTGGTTGTTAGAAAGTGATAATATTGAAATGTTATCATTATTATATGAAACTGAATAAGAAATTGAAATCATAACTCCAAAGTTAAGAAATAAATTCATATATAAATGAAATTTGAGAATGTTAATTATAAATGTGAATTGTAATTTAAAACGGAATTCCAGAGAAGTTTTTGGAAATGTTTTGAAAGGAATTTGAAAATTTTGGAAATTTGGAAAATTTAATTCCTTTTTGGTTTGAAAATGATTTTTCGAAGGATTTGATATTGTGGAAAATTGTTTTAGAGAGATGAAAGCTCTAAACTCTTTTCGGTCGCTGGAAAATAACTTCGATGATGACCGCGGCATCATTGGTGTTCATTTTCGGGTTTCTGGAAGAGGAATTGCTGCCAAATTGTTTTAAATAGAAGTTGTTTGAAAAATTTGGGTTTTTGTTTTGGAAATTCAAATGGGATTTGAATTGTTTTCAAAATGGCTTTGAAATGTTGGTAAACTCTGGAATGCTATATAAAGATATTTATGAAATATTACTAAGTTGATAACTTATACCAATTGAATTTTGGTAGAATAAATTTAACTTAAAAGAATGAAGTTAAATCAAAGCAAGTATAAGTGAATCAATTAAATGAAAATGAAATTGAAAGTTGAAATTCATTTCGAATTCGTAAGCAATGAATTGAAATTGAAAAATGAAATGAGACTTGAATCAAGTGGAATAAAATCCAAACCTGAAGAAAATGAATAAGGATTGAATCCGAATAAACTACTTTGATAATTAATTGATTCATGAAATGGAAGTTGAATTAGTTAAATTGAAACTTGAATTGTGAACTAAATAAAAGAATGGTTCGAAATTGAAGATAAATTCAAGTAAGTAGAAATAAATTTCAAATGAATGGAATTTACAATTGTAAGTGAATAAAACTGAAACTGAATGTTGAAAACAAATTTGAATAAAATGAATTGGAATCTGTGATGAATTAGTAAATGAAACTAATTTAAAATAGTGCGGTTATGAATGAAAGATAATTGATGAAATTCAATATTCAGAAGTAAACTGAATCTAAATTAGATTGAAAGTGTAAATTGAATTCAAATGAATTTGAAAATGCAAAATTGAACGAAATTGAATATATAACTTCAAATAGTGAATTAGAGATGATATAAGCAGTTATATTGAAAATTTTGTAATTGAATGTACGAAATGGTTTGAATATATGCAACTAGATATTATGGCTAGTAGGATATACAGGTATAAAGGAATTGGAATTGAATTGCAAAGATAAATTTGAATTGCTCGACAAAAGGTAAGTATTTCAATTCGAATATGAGATTTGATGAATTATTTCTCTAGCCGCTTGGCTTTTTCTTTTTCTTTTTGAAATCTGAGAGTCCGTAGGGACGTTTTGTAGTAGTGCCGTATTAGCCGCGCAAAGGAGACGCTGGCGAAATTTTTCGAAAATTTCGAGTGTTAGTAAATTTTTGAGAAAATTTGAAAGTTTAAATTTGAATTTAAACTTAAAATTGAATTGTTAAGAAAACAATGTTGTTTGAAATCGGTAATTGAAGTTGAAAATTTAGTTGAATTAATAACGAATCTTTAGTAGAAAGATTTGTTTTGATGAATGTGATAAAACTATTGGATTGTGAAAAATAGTAGACGAGTTAAGGACCTTTTCTTCCTAACTTGTAATTTCGAGGACGAAATTCTTTTAAGGGGGGAAGTTTGTAACGACCCAGAATTTTGAACAAATTAAATTGAGAATATTTAATTAATTTTAAATATTTGAACGATGATTTAATTTGAATCCCCGATATAACTCTGAATTTTGCGATTAAACATTAAAATTTAATCGATTGAAGTTGAATAAGAATTTGAATCTTCAATTTAAAGTTGAAGAAAAATATTTCGAAAAGCTTTGTAAATTCATATCGATAATACTGAAGATAACAGAAGCTTCAGAAATTGATTTGGAAACAATTTGTTCAGTTTTGAAATTAATCGTTCGAATCGATATTTAAAAATAGTCAATTTTCACACAGTCTCGGATTTCGACGAAACCAGTTCCATTGGGTCCGTAATATTGAATTATTACCGGATTTCAAATTTCGTATTTTTCGGTGTGAATACGTGAGCACACGTTGAGTAAACGCCTTGGATTTTTATCGAGATTCGATCTAAAGTAGATTTAAAATTTTAAAAGTTGGTCAACATTTTTCCTCTAATCACGCCTACAACTCTGCCCAGAATCACGCCGAAGAACACAGAAGAAAATCACGTAACCCATCCCTCTTCAATTTTAAATTATCATTCTCCCTGGTTTCAAATCAAAGCAGAACGAGATAAAAACAATGGCCGCTCTTCCCTTTTGTATTTCAAACCCAGATCGATTCGTACCCCCTCTTCTCTATTCATTCGAAGATTTATGGCCACTTCCCGTTTCAAAAACCAAGTTCGAATCTCGTTCTCGTTTTATAAAAAAATAAAATAAAATAAAGGCAGCCGTGTTTCTCTTCGCAAACGAAAATTGTATCGAGGGAATCTCGATTTGGGCAAAGGAAGTTCGAGCATATGGGGGCGTCGCGATCTGACGCTAGGGTTGCGGGGGGGGGCTCGGCAGCCATCTCGGAGTCGTCAGATCTGCTCGAGGTCGTCATCGCGCGAGTTGGAGTTAGGCATGGCGGTGGCCATCGTTGATCGAAGGGATGGAAACGGCGTGGTGAAGACGAAGGCTGGGGTTTATCAGCGATGGTGGCGACGCATTTGTGGAGGGTCGATGATGCGTGACTGGCGTGACGTCGCCTGGGTTTCGCAAGGCAGTGGGACTCGAGGCTGCAGGTGCGAGGGTGTTCGTTGGCGAGCTCGATTGCGTGAGGGCTTAGGATAGTCGTCGATGATGGCAATCACAGGGATTTTGGGTAGGCAGCAAGGTATTCTCTGTCTAACTTGTTAAATCATAAATATATGGAATATTTATATATATACAGTAATATAAATTATAATAAGTGTAACTCAATGTTGTTTTTAATTTATATATGTATAACCTACAACAGAAATTTGTTTTACAGTAAAGTTATTTGTGAATAAGCAAGTTGTTTTATTTAAGAAATGAGTTGTATATATTTGACAGAAAGGTGAAATTCTGTTTTTTTTAATAATATAACACTGTAAGAATTTAAAGTAAGATAAAAGATTTCTGTTTTAATTTAAAGGTGATAAATAAGTACATAACTTCAAAAGAAAATAATTAGTTTAAATGAAATCATCTATTTAAATTAAATTTGTAAAATGGCAGATTTAATTATTCGATTTATTTCGAATGTTAATTAATTTATATAATGTTTATACAAGGTTAAAAATGGAAGAAAACAAATAGAAATGGGATGGACTGCAAAATAAAAAGGCTAAGGTGAGATCTTCTCACTCAGATTTAAATTTGGATTGCAGTTATTGATTGCTATTGAATGTGCTATTAGATATAATAGGATATATCTATATATATAGCAATATATACATATTGGCATATGTATATATTGGATTGATGATTTTCCCGCCTCGTATAGCGGATGAGACCCTATTGCGCCGTTAGTAAGCGGATTTATAAAAACCTATATACCGCGATAATTCCGTACTGGAGCGGAATTGGTATTGTGCTAACGTCTTTGGATGCAGGGAAACAGGTTGGAGGGATCCAACTGGACCCCTCACATTGATTGATTTTATTTATACTGTGGTATAAATCTGTGAATGATTATATTGATGTTATTGATCATATCGATGTCTGGAAATTGATTGAAAGCTAAAAATTTAGCTGAATGGATGTTTGATATCATTGGATTCCAAAGATAAACGAAATTGCATTTTTGAAATTCAAGTAGAAAATTTCTAAGTGAATCAATTTTTGAAATTGAAGAAATTTTGAAGAAAGGAATTTTTAAAGTATAAAAAGTTAATTTTTAAAATCTTATCGAATTTATTTCCAGAATAAAGTGAAAATGTTAAATAAATGAATTTCGTATAATAGTGATTTTAAATTGAGGAAATTAATTTAAAATCTGTATTTTTAAATAGATTGAAAGAAACAATTGAAATTTATCTTCTTAAAAAGGAATTTATTTAAAAGGAGATAAGTTGGAAATCCAATTAGAAATTTAATTGGTAAATTGAAACGATTTGGGAACTCAATGTAAAATGATTTCAATTTAAAGAATCCTTTTAAAAACAGGATATTGAATAATTTGAAGGAAAATAAGGAATTTATTTTAGTAGGGATAAATAAAATTGGAAATCAATCTGAAATTGATTTAATATTTTGGAAATGAAATTTTTGAGAAATCAGCATGGAAACTTTATTTAAAGTTGAAAATAAATTTAGAAATCAATATTGAAATTGATTTGATATTGAAGTTCTTATAAATAAAATTGGAGTTTATAAATGCTGTTTATAAATATGAAATCACTTATTTTGATAAGTAAAAATATAGAAGTTGATAAAAAGAAGATTTATAAGTCGAGGTTGTTATTAAAATAGAAATAGAATTTATAACCGTGTTTATAAATTCAAAATCGATTGAATTTGATAAATTAAATATAGAAGATTATTTAAGAAGATATATTCGCGATTTTGGATAGCGAATTTTTATTGAAATAAAAATGTGTAGAAATGATTGAAATTGGGTTAAGTAAATTATATTCACGATTTTGGACAGTGAATATATTGTTAAGTAGAATAGATATGGTTTTGGGAAAGTGATATTTGAAATGAAGTTAAACATTTTAAAGATGTTTTAAAATGTGAGAAATATCGAAATCATAGATTTCAACATTTATTGTTGAAATAGACGTTTTCGAGAAAGAAGGAAATGGTGGACTATAACACTGTTGTTATAGTAAATGATTTCCGAAAGGAAATATTTTTATGTAGTATTGGGATTTATATATCTATTTTAATTTCGAATCCCTATACTAGTGATTTTGAGTCGTCGTAACGATGTTTTACGCAACATTCGTTTTTGACTCAAATAGATGTTAAAATTTATGATTTCCTTAAAGAATGAATATATACTTAATATTGATTTAAGTATATCGAATATTTTCCAAGTGTTGAAAATAAAAGATTTGTGAAATACTTATTATTAAATAAGTAAGGAAATACTTTTCCAAAATGAAATGAAACGTTTTGAGATTTTATCTTCTTAAAGATAAATTGAAAATGAATATTGGAAACGATTTGAAAATCGTATATCAGTAGATATTTTGAAAGATATAAATTCACTATGGAATTTATAAAAGAAAGGGGAATTGTTTTAGAAAAATAAACGTTGATTTATTTTTATTGAAGTGTGGAAATTTTATATCTAGTAAAGATATTTTTGGAAGATGAAATAATTTGAAAAATTATTTGGAATCTGATGATGTTGCGCATCTTTATTGATAGTTAAATAACCGACTATCAATAATTACCTTGAATGGTATTTGTTGTGAATTGGATGAATTTGAATGCCACACTTATTTTGAATAATCGCTCACTATTCGGGTTAGCCGGGAAAGGACCATGGGGTCGTATAACCCATTCCGAATATGTGATACGCCGTTATGAATTGCATTCGAAGACCGGTGTTGAAGACCGGATATTTTTGAAAACGGAAGGATTACCGTCGAGTTACTCTACATCGACTGATCTTCGATTTAGAGGTTTTATCACCCTTAGTGACGGGAAGTCCTGACGTGATTAGAAATTTATCCGGATATGCAAGGGCTTCGTGAGAAGTGCCTTCGGTTCTGTTCGATCCCGGAACAGACTTGTATGGATTGTGTGTCTGACGTTACAATTTGAGATATAAAGCTGATTTCTTTCAAATACATTTCTGTTGGTGGCGGAGAATTTATTCTCTTAGCTTAACACCCTTCTCTGAGACGTACGAGCTCAGAGGTTATGTAGTTGAAATTTATCAGCAATATATCCCAATTTGGTAACGTGGCATACTGAGTGTTGCTGTGAAATGATCAGTGTTTGATCATTTGTGATATGATCAATTGTTTGATCTTATATCTTTGTGATCATAGGTTGATCATTTTGTTTGACCCGAAGCAGGGCTTTTTGAGAAAGCGTAGCTTTGTGGACGAGACTTCGTCGAGCCTCACACCCCGGAAATGGTCGAAACAGGACGAATGCGGCAAGGTTCTAGGGAGTAGCGCCCCTTAGTGTATGTCATTCCTTCTGGATAAAGGTGGTATCATGGTATGGAGCCCAGATACTTAACCTCTGTGGTTACTGCATTATTATTATCTATGTGGTTTGTTGCGAATCGGGGATCCTCGGGAAGATCGGTGACGATCGGGGGATGGCATACGCATGTCAGTAGTTACCTATTTTTGCAGAGGTAACCCGGCCTTGTGTTGGCAGAGATCCGGTTAGGTTCTCGGGTCGTCTATTCCAGGGACGTACCCATCGTGGATAGGAAGTTCCTTAGCCTGACCATTTGTTGGAAATCCAAAGAAACAATACGCGACGTGTACGGTTTTAGTTGTATTACCTGCTATGGAATGTGGCGGTAACCTGTTATTGAACATAGTAGCTATAGTAGGCATACGATACTGGTCGTATGTTGGCTAAGATTAATATTATACTTTCGAAATGTTTTCTACACTATGCACTAATAATAATATCAAAAATGATTTGATTTTACGTAGTAAGCATCTTTGACTATCATAAGAAGAAATCTCCTCCAATTCTGCGTTTGCATTGTGTGTGTGGTGGGAGGTCTTATGGTAGTTTCATTTTCCAAAAGCATTTCGAATTGACTTTAAAATTATCCTGTTGTTTATTTTAAAGAATAACTGTTTTACGATCTCACACCAGTCACCATGACTGACTCGGAGTTTATTGTTCCCTTCTAAACTCTGGGTGCCCACCAATTTCCACACGGGCAGCCTAGAGTTATATTATCAGGATATTCTGGATATTCTGGAGCTTTGGAGATAAGCTGGATGACGAGACGTAGTATTTGTATCTAATATTATTTATTCCGCTGTGTATTCTGTATGAGGACAGGTTGATATGACTGTCCATTGTTGTATTGAGTTGTATATTGACTCTGATGATTGATGTATGTATAAACTGATATAGCTCTTTGTTTTAAAAGACTAGTGTTTATTTATTATATATTGTTCCGCTGCGATATGTGAGATTCTGATATTATTTCTGTATCTGATGTTGTTCTGTTGTTCTTCTTTCTTTTTCTGTTCTCTTCTTCTTCTGCTTTTTTCTTCTTTCTAAAACCCTCACTATTGGAGTTTCCAGCGTTCGATTTCTCGGCAGTCGATAAAGTGAGTATCGATGTCGAATTTTCGAAAGTCGAAAATTTCGGGATGTGACATTTCATGTAGGGGCGATATTTATGGCATTTTATCTCATCAACCGTAAACCGTACACCTACGATTGTTGTAGATATGAAAATCGCAAAGATATGAGAACAAAAGCATGTGAATTTTTTCATTCCTTAATTTTTTTTGTTCATCTTATGTAGTTAAGAGTGAGAATAAGTTGGAGTCGAAGAGGACATTTTGTTAGGCCATAGTGAATGAGTGAAAGGGTATATGTTGTGGTGTTTAGCAACCAAGCATATTTTGATTAGCAAACATATGTGGGTTGATGAGAAGTCTATGATGAAGGTGAAGCTTCCATCAAGTGATGACAGGACGAAGACAGAAAAGTTACCAAACACGATAGAGTAAGTTATCAGTTTCTTTCCATAAGCAAAATGAGAATGGTGCAATCAATGACACCGTGATTAGTGGAAGACTCAAGTGGAGTTCGAGCTCGATCTAAGCCAGTTAAAGGACAGATGATGCTTAGATGGTTTGATAATTTCATGGGAGTTAGTTGTAATCTTGATCACATTGATGATTTGGCAACATGTGCGTTCAGTGTCACGAAGCTCAGTGGTGAGTTTGATGGTGCATACTTGGAAAAGCTAGAGAAAACTCTTGAAAGGGAGACAATTAGAGATAGGTGTTATATCGGGTATGTCTTTGCTCGATATGTGATGGAGATGTTGGTACCACATGGGCACATAGTTTACCATTGAGCTCTTGGTCTATTTAATCTACTGGTGAGTCTCCTGCATTTAGAGTGAAGAGTTTGATGAATCTTGCATGATGTTTGTGCATGACTTCTCTTTTATGCTTGGAAGAGAATGTGAAAGGAGGTTAGAGCTCTGCTCAAACTTGATTAGCTTGATCTTGGGCTAACGGTGCCTAAAGACGCAGATCCAGCATGTTTTCTTCATGGCAAGTCGAGGTTGGTAGAGAGACTAGTGATGCGATATTTGAGTCGAGATGGAGTGTTAAATTTGTACGATTCAAAAATGGGGAATTATTTGTTAGACTAAAGAGAAAAAAATGAAAGTAATCAATCAATTAATTAGTTACTGAAGACGAGGAAAGAAGGAAAAAATAATATTAATTAATTGATTCAATCAGCCAATTAATTATGTGCTATTTGAGATTACTTTGTCTTCGAGTAATAATCTTCTTTTTCTTAATTGCAGCTGAAGGCTGTTTGAAAGATAAACACAAAAATCCACAACTCATGTTCTCTACCAAATTAAAATTCCTCTGGTAAATCTAAATACAGTACATATATTGTTCTTCTTCAGCAAGTAATCTCTATCTAATTTGTGACCTCTTATATCACCTCAAGTTGTATAATAATGACATGTTTGGGCCAAAGTTGTGTATTTTCTCAATTTTTTTTTAATCTATTGCAATTGTTCATTGTGTGAGATCTACTGAACTCATATAATCGGTAATTCTATCTCTTGGATGTTTATTTATTCTGCATAGATTTAGGGTCTGGGGCATCCCAAATTTTCCTAACAGAAGTTTCCATGGATTTTTTTGTACAAGTTTCACCGGACTAGCAACAAAATTTATATGGCTTTTCCTAAGTTAAAAAAAAGAGTGGGTTTCCACCGAAACAATATTTTGGCTGCATCCTTTGTGTATACTCAAAACATATTTACGCACCATTTCATCCAATGATTTTTTTAATAAAGAAAAAAAAATAGAATGTATGCTCACCCACGCTAGAAGATTTATGTGTGGAGGTTCTGCATAAACGCCTTTGTTCCTCTTTCCACTTATGATTTCCAGAACCAATACACCGAAACTATATACAATTGATTTCACTGAAAATGTGCCATCCATTGCATACTCAGGAGACATGTAGCCACTGCATTATCAATGTAGTAACTGTTAGTTTTATTCATTCATTTTCCCCAAGTTGAATATAAGCAATGCTAGTAATGTAAAATAAAATAAAAGTCAATATTTGTAGTGATTTACTATGTGCCAACAACTTTTTTGGTATTGTAATCTGTTTCATCGCCAATAAAGATTCTTGCCATTCCAAAATCGGATATTTTAGGCTTCATTTCTTTATCAAGAAGTATATTCCCAGCTTTAAGATCTCTGTGGATGATTCTGTATCTGGAATCTTGGTGAAGATAGACAAGACCTCTAGCGATCCCAATAATGATTTGGTATCGAGTGTTCCAATCCAGCAATGACTTTTTTCTTCATCTGAATGCAAAATTTAAGTGTCAAATTTATACGAATAGCCTATTTGGAACCACCCTTTTTATAACCGCTCAAAAGTAGTTTCGCATTGCAACTTTTGAGTAGTTCTAAATAGTAAAAAGTAAAACTGTTTTAAAACTTAAGTTGAAACTTTGATACGATATTTTGAAATATACAAAATAAGTCATAAGCATGTACTTCTGTTTATGACTTGTCTACTTCTAAGTAACTCACCTTCCCTTGTTATAAGTTGTTTTCAAACATGTAAATACAAATAAGCAACTAATAAGGAGTTTTGAGGACTTTAAATGTTTGAAATCGAAAAAAGAAGTTCAAGACCAACAAAAACTTGATAATATGCACACGAAAGAGATGAAAACTTACCGAATAATAATGCATCCAAACTATTGTTAGGCATGTATTCATATATCAACATCCTTTCTTCTCCTTGCATGCAACAACCAAGAAGTCGAACGAGGTTTCTATGCTGAAGTTTTGCAATAAGCATAACTTCATTTTTGAACTCTTCTATGCCTTGGTCTGATGTTCTGGAGAGTCTCTTTACCGCTATTTCTTGATCATCTCCCAGTTTACCCTATTTGTTCATGTGCCATTTAAATTTCCAATGGAAACAAAATTTCTACTTCGATATTAGGATCTTTTATCATTTTGGTTATTTTTCCAGTTATTAATGTTTAGCCATGTTCTAAACTGCATTGTTATCAAAAGTCTTGGAATCTTACGATTTAAATCCCATTTTGGATCGGATCTTTCCCATTCCAATTCATACTCAATTAACACCGTAGTTGAGAAAAAACATTTGATCCATACATGTATATTCAATATGCTTATTTAGATTAATAATTCCAAGTTCAGTGTTTCTCTAAACAAAACAAAAATGGAACCAGTTAGAAAACCGAGTTTTAGATTTACATGTAGAAGTTCAAAATTCATAATCAATTTCAAATTGTGTACAAACCTAGAAATATCGACCTTTGAATCTACGATGTACGATTTAAATCTCATTTCGACTTAAGTTTGAAGTTGAACTTTACGATCTACAATTTGAATCTTACTTTGAAAACCTTATTCTAAAGCATATTACAAGTACAATACGCTTTCTGTAAGCATGATAGGAAGTGGTTATTTTGTTTGTACCTACCTATGCTAGTTCAAATAGCACTAGTATAAACTATTCTTTCAAATTGCAATAGCACTATTCAAAATAGCTCGGAGTCTCAGACTATGTTTGCATTATTCGGCACCATTTCAATAGTATCAATACAGCTGGTCATTTTCTTACCAAGTTGGCAGAAAGTGGTCTATGTTTATAATTAGTATATAAATTTGCCAAAATCTGTTAGTGGTTTAAATTGATAAACAAAAAAAACAAAAAACAAAAAAATCAAATATATTATAGAGATATGATTTGATTTACATAGACTAACAGTGCACAATGCATAAGAAAATATGTTAACCTTGTAAACAGGACCGAAACCACCTTCTCCGAGTTTATTAACAGATGAGAAATAGTCTGTTGCTGCGGCAATAGTCTCAAAATCAAATATTGGAAGATCAATTGCTTCATCTCTTCGTTCATGATTTGCATTCAAGAATTCTGGATAAAAGAAATAAATTTAAGAAAATGTAACTATAAATTTATGCTTTATTTATACTGTCATATATGTCATTACAATTTCTTGTGTTATCTTACGCTTTCTCTTCTTCTTCCTTCGCCATATGAAACAACCTGCACAACCTAGCAGCAAAATTGCAGCTGTCAGGCTGACCACTATACCGATTACTTCTCCACCATGTGATTTTTCACCTAGCGAATTGAAACATGTTAGTTTTAGGATGTCTCACAAATCATTACTTTCATATCATGGTTTGAAGTTCATAAACACAAAGATGTAGTAATAAAAGCTGATGTTAATCAAGTTTGGAACACACTCACTTTATATCTAATCAAGTACGAACTTGCTCACAAATGATAACTTGATGGAGATCAAATATATTCAAGTTAATATGCATCACTCGTTTAGTGTGGTAATATAAAAACCATGTATTTTGAAGAAGAAAAAAATTGCTCCATTTTACTATACTGCATCAACTACACCATTGAACCAGTTAACATTTGAGTGATCTTCAGATTGTTTTTGTTAAATGGCAACTAAATTATTATGTAGATTAGTATGAAACTAAGACATAATTCATTCATTGACTTTGACTGATTAATGGGTGAGGATTGGTATTTGAGATGAATAGAAATGTACAAAAAAAACCATTCAATTACATAAACTAATGACAATGATGTAAATAATATGATCAGAAATATCATTTTGAACTTTCACAATTACAAATAAAATGTTGTATTTGTAAATATTGCGTAGAAATTACATTGTAAATATCTACAGTTATCGAACTTAAATACCCAATCCTGCACTGATTACTAAAATAGTCATAAGCAACCTGTTTTTCTTTCTGTAACTGTAAACACGATCCTAATAAAGTAGGATTATCATTTCTTTTCATTTTTTGGCAAATTCTATTCATACACCAGAAATCACCTAACATACACTATTATTTTGCTAAAAAAATATATGACTAAGTTGCCCTTCTTCTTAATTGCATTTTTTTAGTTTGTTTTTTTCTTATAACCCATCAATTTGAAATATTAAAATGAATGATATTTGATCAAATCCATACAATTTTGATAAAGTTAATGAAATATGAAATATAAGTTTTGACAACTTTCACAACTAACTACTCTTGTTTAAAAGTATTTAAATTTGTTTTTCTAAAATTAAAGTTGATTTTGATGAAATTAAGAATTTTTTAACAAATATTTAAAGAAGTTACAATATTAATGTCAAAAATAAAAGTTCATTTTGTTGAAATTTAGTGCTATGATTCTAATTTTGTGTAAATAAGTTTTAGGTTTTAAAGAGGAAGATGATGAAGATGAAATTATGGACGGTTCCGTAAAAGAGAGGGTGTATGTAAAGTAACTTTTGATGTATACTAGTTTATTATATTTTCTAGTGTATGTTAAGAGATTAATGGTGTATGAATAGAATTAGTCTTCATTTTCTTGAAACTGCTTGTCAAAAGTTATTAAAGTTTATCATGTTGTAAAATATATTATACGTGCAGTTAACCCTTTACCATTTAATGGTTTCATGGTTTCCATCTCGGATTTTGATCACATTTTGTCTCATGATTTTCACATATGTTATCCCGTATCGGGTGGGATCTCAAACGAGGCAAGCATCAGATGAACATTTTAGATTGACATCTCGGTACTATCTTAAAGTAACCTATAAATCTAAAATTGAACTATTTAATGATTGTTATCTAAAAAACAAAAACAAAAATTGCAACGAACTTGATTACATAGAAAGACAGTTGATGCACTAGAAAGAAAATATTAATCATTGTTTTCTATAGGAGAGTAGTAGCTCGATTAATTTGGTAGTACTCAAAAATTCTTCTCATTTGGACACTGATAAAGGAAAAAACGAAGTCGCGACTTATTCGGGAAAAAACAATGAGATTAGATGAATTATTGAATAATTGCTGGTAGAACAATTTCGTTTCATCCATATTGAAAGAAAAAAAAATGAAAAATATAAGATTTTACACGAGATCTTGAATTTGAAAGTTGGGTTAGGTCTTGGTTGAGATTTTAATATCTCGAAGAAGATTAGCGTCAAACGAGACATGAGTGAAATTGGATGTTTCATTTCGCTCATGTGCAAAATTGTGAGCTTGAACGAGATTACTGATTGGGGTGTGTCTATTAACATCCTAATATTAACTTTTCCACACCGTTTCTACAATAACAACAACTAAGCATTTATTGTCAAACAAGTTAAGATCGGCTAGTAATGAAACCCAAACTAAATGACAAAGTCAATTTAAAAGTAATAATAATATAAAGTAAAATAATTAAACAAATAATAATAATAAATAAATAAGTAAAATAAAAATACACTAAAAAATAAAAATATATAAAGAAATGTAAAAAAACCATAATAATAATAATAATGTTACTAATAGTAATAGGGACCGAAGACCAAACGCTACGTGTTAGACTCATATTCACTAGTCCTATAATCTAATTTAAAACTTATAACACTGTTCCTAAATCAACCCTAAGCAAAAATAAAAAACTCCTAACTCATGGTTCTGGTACGTGTATCGCTAACTTTCACGTGCTCCTATCCGACACCAGCTCTTCAAATATATTTCAATCCTTCAAGTCTCTTTTTCCTACTTCCTTCCGTGTTAACCTTAGTCGACATCTACCTCTCTTTGAGCATTCGGTGCGGCCTATGATTCTAACACGCACAGATGCATCGGGAGATCTCCGTTGGAGATGTCCAAATCATCTTCAGCGGTGTTGGACTAACTTCTCTTCAATTGGTGTTACTTTAAGTTTGTCATGTATATCATCATTTTTAATTCGATCTCGTCTTGTATGACTACAGCTTCATCGCAACATACGCATCGCTTTCTCTGCTATACTTATCTTCTGCACGTGTTGTCTTTTAGTAGGCCAACATTATGCACCATAATGCATCGTAGGCCTGATTGTCGTTCTGTAGAAATTTCATTTAAGCTTTTGTGAGACTTTCCTGTCACGGAGAATGTCATACGTTAGTTGTCATTTCACTGATCCCGCTCGAATTCTAAAACTAACATCTTCATCAATATCACCATCATACTGTAACATTGATCCTAAATATCGAAAAGATTCCTTCTTGGGTGCTACTTGTCCGAGCAGAGTGACATCTACATCCTCTGATCTGACACCATTAAACTCGCACTTCATATACTCTGTTTTAGTTCTGCTAAGTCTAAAACTCTTTGATTCTAAAGTATGCCTACACAAATCAAGTTGTCTATCAACCTCCATTCTAATTTCGTCAATTAGCACAACATCATCAGTAAAAAGCATACACCAAGAAACCTCACCTTGTATATCCTTTGTAACATCATCCATCACTAAGGCAAGAATGTAGAGGCTCAAAGCTGACTCTTGATGTCATCCTATCATGGTTTTAAATCTCCTATATATCGTCCGAGATCTCCTCCGAGATCTCCTTTTCACACTTAAACGAGACGAGACATCAAATCTTCTACATATCTCCCTCGACACTCATCTCGTCCGAGATATTCAAATCTCACCTGAAATATAGATCAAGATCTCAATCCGAGATCTCATCCGAAATTATACATTTTTCTTATTTTCCATAATATTTTTTATTTTCATATTGATTCAAAAGAAACTACTAAATCCAATTATAATTTACCAACTTCTTGAACATATTCTTTACTTTTTATCTTAATGAGTCATAACGAAAGGTTTCACTTCTTTATTATGTTCAAATAAAATGATATTATTCAATCATTACCAAATCAATTAAGCTAATCAAGCTACTACTCTTCTAAGAATATTCTTTTTTCCATGTAAATCAAGTATGTTACCATTTTTATTTTTACTAAGAAAGTTATAACCGTTAAATAAATTATTGACACATCAACTTCAGACACATAAGTACATCCGAGATATTCCCGAGATGCATTATAAGACCCGAGATGTCAATCCGAGATGTGTACCCGATATGTACTCATCTCGTCCGAGATCTCCCTTGATACGAGATAACTTGTGTAAAAATTCCGAGACGAAACGTGACTGAAATCCGATATTTAAAACCTTGCATCCTATATTAATGGGAAAGTGTAACAACCCGCATATTTGTCGATTTTATATTTAAATATTTTATTTAAATATTTCATCATTCGTCGGATGTTTGTCCGAAAAGATACTTTTTGCAAACAGTCGAATTAGGACTCGAGACCACTTCCATTGAGTTCAAAATATCGTTTGCGATCTTTTTGAGTGTAAGCTTCGATATGTTTGGAGCTAGTCAAAAATTTGATCATTTTCACTTTGGGTTTGGGTTCGGTTCAGCCCTATGTTTTAACTTAACACTCCAAACTGAAACCCCCTCTTCATTCACTCCCTCCCCCTCTTCATTTCAGTTCTAAAGAGATTAATGGTGAGTGGAATGGGAAATTAAAATTCCAAAACCCTAGTTTTCATTTGCAAATCCAAGTTTAGCTCCAAATTCAAAGAGAACCCATTGGTAAGTCTCCTCTTCATCTTCTCTATCTTCTTCTCCTCTTCAATTTCAGTTTATTCCTAAACCTAACTTTGGGAATGTCCTTCTTTAAAGCTTTGATTCAAGCTTGTTGAGTTGGAATTGAAGAGTGATCGTCCTTGCCATTGCTTTCAAGCTTCTTCTTCATTGATTTGGGTTCAAAGGTGAGATTTTTATCTCACATCTTAATCTATATTTATCTTCGATTGTTAGGTATGAATTCCTAACACTTATTCTTGTGCAATTGCTTTTGGTTTGGATTGATTTGGTGATATTCCAATTTTTAGTGTTTTGAGTTCAATTCTTTAAAAATCCAAACTTTGATCTTCGATCATGATTTTTGTGATGCATTGAAGAGCATACAGGGCCGGGTAGTCGATTGGCGTAAACCCTTAGCGCTGTTGCTCGAGCGTTTGCAAATTGGTCGAGATTGGCCATTGTATTAGGTAGGCTGGGAAGGGCTGGAAACAGGGTCCGGCCGACCGAGCTCTGTAGCCGGTCGACCGACCTGCTTCCAAAGTGCAAAGCACTTCTCTGTTTTCTGGTCCGGTCGACCGACTACAGATTCCAGTCGACCGACCTGCTTCCCGAACCATTTTCCAGAACAGGGTCCGGTCGACCGAGCCCTGATGCCGGCCGACCGACCTGATGCTATTTTGCCTATTTCGCCTATCTAGTTTGAATTTCCAACTTTAATCGATTCGTGTTGTCTCCTATTTGTTGTTATCATTTCTTAAGACTTTGATGACTCCTCTTTTGGGATGGTACCACGTTAGGTCGCTCGACCCTATCCCCCTTAGGTCGTTAGACCTCATTTTGTCTTCACTTGGTCGTACCGTTTTAACGGGGCGCTGCCCCGCACCCCGCCGGGGACGCTGCCCCCTGGACCCCCGCGACCTGACCAGGCAGGTCGAACCCCGTACACCTCTGCGTAGGCGATCTTATCCGAAAAACATTCAACAGAACTTCTTACTTTGATGGTTTTGGGAATTTATTTCTTTGGACTTTACTCACGTCTTCGAACGTGAATTTTATGTGATTCGATTTGTTTCAACAATCGTTTTGTGACTTGTCACTTTAAAAATATAAAGGTTTCAATACTAGTAGTAAATATCAAAACTCTTTCATCAAAACGATTTCAACTCTATTTTCAATATCAAACTCGTTTATAAAACTGTTTTCCAATCTACTAGTATATACAAACCTTTACCTCATTCGTATGAGAAAATATAATTAAACGGCTTAGCAAAACAAGTGGTATGAAACGCTTGCGTTTACTTCGTCGGTTAACTTATGGACTTGTTCGAGTGAAACTCTTGTGACAATTTTCTAGTGCAGATCTACAATCTGTTCGTAAATATTTGAGTTAAGCAAGTGGTTATGGGACATGAAGCTAAACTCTTATATTTACTAGCTTAGTGTGATCGACACTTCCTTATGATCATGATGATCATTCTTGTGATTTAGACTAGCGATTGAGCGATGTCTCTTTGTTTGCGAGGTTAGACTAGACACCATTTGTGTGATTTCGATTCACACATATTTCTTTATCTTCAAGGTTAGTTTATACCTCATTGGTGTGATTTCGATTCACACATATTGAAACTCTCTTGTGACAATTTTCTAGTGGAAATCTACAGTTTGTTCGTAAATATTTGAGTTAAGCAAGTGGTTATGGGACATGAAGCTAAACTCTTATATTTACTGGCTTAGTGTAATTGACACTTCCTTATGATCGATGATGATCATTTTATGGTTTAGACTAGCAATGTGCGATGTCTCTTTGTCCATGTGAAGGACTGTACTTCATTTTATTGAGCTTCGGCTCATCAGGAGGAGCTTCGGCTCAAAGTCCGCAATGGGAGACTATACCCAGTCAGGAGGAGCTTCGGCTCATCAGGAAGAGATTCGGCTCAAAGTCCGCAATGGGGGACTATACCCAGTCAAGAGGAGCTTCGGCTCATCAGGAGGAGCTTCGGCTCAAAGTCCGCAATGGGGGACTATACCCAGTCAGGAGGAGCTTCGGCTCAAAGTCCGCAATGGGGGACTATACCCAGTCAGGAGGAGCTTCGGCTCATTTTTAAGGGATTGGCCATCCTCTTTCTTGTGTTTTCTGGATTTCTTGCTGATTGATTTCTAGAATTCGTGTGTCGTTAACTTTTGTGATTTCTGGATATTGATTTCTGGAATTTAATGTTTCACCAACTTTTACAAGTGGCATTAATATGTATGTCATTATTGTGGCTTGGTGAATTAAATAAAGAATATGACATTCTTTTTAATCTTTGAGAAGATTCTTGTGATATTGATTAATCTCTTGTTGATTTTCAATTACGTACTTATCACAGTATGGTATTATGGTTATTATATGTTTATGCCATATCTCTTGTTCTATATCACTTTATCTGATATTTATAGCTAGACTGATCCGTTTATTATTTTCTTCTTAAATAATACTCGGGTCAGACTGAGATTTTACAGATGCTTCCTCATGACTTCTTATCTGGAGCCATCTTCTGAGTTTTTGCTAACTACTCTAGTTTAGTAGTTTTTGTTGTATACATTTGAGATTGAGACTCCTTGATGTATACATATTCTTTTACCTTGCACTTGTATCTATTCTTTTGTGTTATGTGAATCTTATTTGACCACTACTCTGATGTACACTTTCATGTGTTATATTCATATCTATTTCCGCCTTTGTGATATGAATTGTCTGTGACTGATTTGTGTTACGTTTATTTCTATATTTGTTTCCGAAGATTATATATAGTCACTGTGTGATAGCTTTGTGTTTGTATCGGTATGTTGGATTTCCTCTTTAAAGATATGCATTCTATTCTATCTGACATATCGGTGCTCGCACAAAGAAATTATACAGATGGTCGCTCCTCAACAGCCTTATTCTCCGTGCTAGTTGACGGCATTACCTCGTAGTGTCCTTGGCTGGCGTGGGTATAGAGGTGGGGCGTCACAGAAAGTTACTAGTTTCAACTCGCATGCTCTGACACTAGTCACAACATCATCATACATATCCTTGATAAGGGTAATGTATTTTATTGGGACTCTCTTCTTTTTCAGAGCCCACCACATAACATTTCTCGGTACTATTTTGTCATAAGTTTTCTCCAAATCGATAAATATCATGTTTAGATGCTTCTTTTACTCTCTAAATCTCTCCCTAAGTTGTCTTTTCCATCTATAGTAATTAATTAGATATTTGCTTCTTTTCATCAACCATCTTTTAATGGTTGAGACTTTGAAAGACTTACATTTTCACGGAGGAGGGAAGTGGTAATTCAATGACAAACTCTGCCCCACTTCTCTTTTCTCCTTTGCTCAGCTACTGCAGTTGTGGTTGTGATCAAAAAACAATATAAAAAAAAGAATGAAGATCAAACCCTAATCACTAATTGAAGAAGACGCTGGAGAAGTGTTGCTTGGATCTCCTATCCCTCCGTTTGTCTCCCTTCCTTACTGGGGTTTCGTAAATATGTTCTAAGAAGAAAAAAAGCAGGAAAAAAAACAGAAGAAAGTAGGTATAAAAGGGAAAGGATAATTTTGAAATAAATAAGATGGCTAAAGGAAAAAGCGGAGTGAGAGCTTTTATTCAAATTAATAGGAGGGGAAAGCAATTATATGGATGTTTATAGACGCACCCTACTGATTGTTTATTTCAAATTGCACTGACGCTAACCAAAAAACTGTACTAGTTTTACTAAAAATATCGGTGCAAATTTTAGAAACAAAATGTAACTGCGATGTTCCCAGTAATATCGGTACACATGGCCACATCTTACCGCGTTGATCAAGAGTGGTTTATAAATGATTTTAAAACGATCCAAATAAGTAATACATCCTTTAAGGTACCTTTGGGCACATCTACCGCAGCAAGACGTACATACAAATCCTGACCGGAGCTCCCAAAACTCCGAACATCAAACAAATTCCCAACCCAAATCCAACATCCACTATCATCCCTGCTATCGGCACTGGCATATGCTGTACAATTACAACTCCTCAAACATGATTGTCTGCACTGATCGAGATTCAAACTCAAATCAACGCTACAGTTTTCAGTTTGTGGTACCTTGACATTTTTCACAATTGCAAATCCATCAATTCCACTTGCACAATCCAACTCGTGTTTTCTGACACATCCATCACTTCCATCTCTTAACACATTCCAATCCATTGGATTTTTGGGCTCAAATCCTATCAAACATTGACACATTGGAGAACTGCTCATGTCACATAAACCATAATCACCGCAAGTCCCTATATGATCACACGGATCGCTTGGAACAACCCATATAGGATTCCATGAGGCGCTGTCATTTACCCAAAATACCCTTTGTATATTACCAGCCGGATTAATGAATAGTTTTGACAGTATAGGTGGATCAAGATGAAAAGAATAAGTCACCTCTGAGTTATTACTAACAAAACTGAACCTGATGCCTTCATATGTCCCCATATAAGGGTTGCCACTTAACTCTGTCCCATCCCATGGTCCTATCCTAAATATTCTCTTGCTACCATCATCCATAATCATTTCGGGGACTCCTACAGTTTCCATATATGTCATAAACTCCCCTGGGGTAGGGTCACTGGGACTTCTCCATGCAGTCATGGTGCGATTCATACCCGTACTAAAATCTACTCCAAACTTCATATCAGCAATCAAAGTGTCAGTTGGGTAGTCAAAACCTTGCCATGCATAGTTTGAGGTATCATCTTTAAATTCTTTGACTACAAGATTTCCATTGTCTAGAAGTTGAGCTATTGGATTACGTAGCTTGGTTGTCGTGTTTGATGACCAAACTACCGTTGAGTCTTTGTCTTTGATGGTGAGTTTTCCATCTGGTGTGATTGATAAGATTCCGGTTGAGTTTAATAACGGGTTTGCCCGATTTGCAACCCATAATATAGTTTTATCTGATATTGTGTTATACCATAGACCGATGTATCCACTTTTTTGGTTTGGACTGAAAAAACCAAGAGAGAAGGAACCAGATTTGGAGACCAGAGTTTCATTGTCGGTTAAAGGGCTGGAAGGAGTAATGGTGTTTCTACCAACTGAGAAGGAAAAATGTATTGATATCGGAATTGTGAAAAGGAGTGGTTTTTCAGGGTGTAGAATCATTTTTTTTTTCTTTTTTGTTAGGAAAATGAACATTGATATTAGGATTTATAATATATATGATTCTAGATTTTATAAATGGCAAGTAAGTAGTAATGCAGTCAAAAGAGGTTGTACAATCAAAATAAATCAATACCATGACCAGTCTTCATTCCTTTGCATTTGATTTTTTCCCCCTTTCTAAAGCATGCCAAATAGTCAAATTTACTGAAGTGCAACTTTTACATACGCAAGTATAAAAGAGTTATCAACTTCATTAAGCATTATAATGACTAATGAGGACCAGTCTTCTTAACTAGCGCTTGTCTAAAGAGCATCTTCATGCATATGCATAAAGTTGGGAATTTTTTTCTTTTGTATGTATGTAGAAATATGCTATAAACAAGCACTACTATATCTTGTAATGCAAAAGCGATAGTGCGATACAAATGAGATAACTACTAAGACCATTGAGCTCAAATAAAGAAGTTGCCATAAAAACAATCCCCAAACATTACGAGACCGAAGTTTAAGTGAAGGTTGATTTTAGTCAATCGGCATTCAAATCCAAAATTTAATCCCAAAGTCATAATACCAGGTTTTGGAAGCAAAGCAAATTTAATATGAGATTCATACTTAGCTGTGGTTTGTAGGCTCCAGAAGTAATCGCATGAATTCAAAATGTAGAGTCGAATATGAAAGAAAGCTCAGTTTTGAATTTTGACCCGGCATTAGCTGCAATTTGAAAGCTAGTGCATCAAAATTGAAGAGTATTTCTTTGATTTTTGTTCGCGTCTTGACAGAAAATGTTTGGAAGGGTTTTAGTGGAAGGGCCTCCAAGCCCAGCTCAATAAGTTTGCAGGTCACCGGAAAAAAACGATTAAGTTTGCAGGTCACATTTTATCATTGATGCTAACAAACTAGGGTTTCTTCCTCGGGTCAAAACCAAATTTACATCACCGATTTCAACCTCAAAAAATTCGAATCTTTGTCGATCAACTCAATCAACACTCGACATCTGTCACAGGACTTTAAATTCGACTTCAAAGGTATTAATTTACAATTTTGAATTTGGAAAATTTTGATGTTAAACCTAATTTAGTACAGGGTACTTTTATTTAAAGTATTGATTCGGTAAATTGTCTTTGTGAAAAGTATTAATCTTAATCTTTTAAACTGATATTGATTTAGTACAAGTTAGTTTTAATTGAAGGTAATAGTCTTTGTGAGAAGTCTTAATGTTAATTTTAAACCGATACTAGTTTAGTATAAGAGCATCTCCAACGGCTTAAGGGACTAATCCCCTTAATATTAAGGGGGTGGTCCAACGGCGGGACGCTGATTAAATCAGCTTCCGGGGCGGACGCATATAAACTCCGCGTCCAGCCTCTTTTACCTCGTAATTTCCTCTTTTAAACTTCTTTTTTCACTTTTTAAAAGAAAACCGTTGAAATGCCACCACACATCTCCAAATTTGTTAAACATATCATTCGACAGCAGACAGAGGAGCTTGTAGGTCCACTACACATTGCTCTTGGCTCTGAGACGACGATTGATGACCTACGGATTCTGCACGATCTACCCGAAGGATACACGCATCGTATGTTTACGGCCTTGGATACGGTCGAGGTACAATTCTAAATATTAAATAACATTTAATACATGACTATTACGTTTATCGTATATTAACCATGAAATATTGTTTATTATAAAGATCTGTGATATTACAAAGTATTGTAATTAGTTGTTACGTATTTGATTAGTACAATAATCCCGAACAACTGTTTACTTTTTAGTCCCGGTACGTCAGCTATCAGGGTAGTTGGGCAAAGTGTGTAGCACAACAGTACGATAGACTACCTCAGGGTATGCTAGATAGGCTGCGGGCTAGTCATTTTGTTTTTTTCTTACAGATTCGACCACCTCAGTCATTTGATCGTCCACTCATATCCACCCTAGTTGACAGGTGGTGGCCCACGACACACACTTTTCATTTTTTAGATTTTGAGCTTCGCATTACCCCCGCCGATTTTTATATGTTGACTGAGATTGAGATAAAAGACCCAAATAGAATACCATTTCCTTTTGATCATACGCATGAGAGCCCTGAGGTTTTCACTATATATCTACCACAGTTTGAGGAGGGTCGTGTTTTTTCCGGCTGTCCCTATGACATATCTACAGGAGTATATTACAGCTCATATGGGCACCAATGTTATGAGCGACGCTGTATTTAAAGCATTTCTCATAAACTTATTTGGTTCGACCCTTTTTTAACCAAAAGTGTGTCATTAGATTAGATTATCTTGCAGCGGTAGCCGATCTAGATCAGCTTTATACTGTAGATTGGGGTTCCTCTGTACTTGAATATTTGTACACCGCTCTTGATTCATATGCTCTCGGTGAGGTTAGGCAGATGTTTGGGTTTTGGTATATTCTTTCGTGCTGGTACTATAAGTACACGAAAAACATGCATCCCTGCATTGTTGAGAGTCTTGAGACAGCTAGTTATGCACCAGAGATATATTTTCCACGCATTAGATGATGGGAGCGTGTGCAGTTAGTTTCTCGTGTGTCTACGGGGGTTAGGCATGACTTGATGGAGGCCCGTACTCAGATTGATTTGAGGTGGAGGGCTAATCTTTTACGGCCACTATGGGCTTCATATTGGATCTCCATGGCACAGTCAGACCATATGTATGATGGTCATCTTCTTTCTATTACGCATCACTTGTGTTCACGGAGGATTGTTTTACACCCACCAGCGTTTCTTCTTATTTGGTATTTGGGGGAGAGATGCTCGTTGCAGACCACTGAAGAGCTACGTATCCTTGGAGATCTATTATCTTGTAACGACATGTTTGATAGATGTCGGACCATTGGATCGCAGTATATATAGGGATTGAGACAGACTGGATGGGTAGATGCTTTGGCATTTTTCCTAATCGATGTGGATTTTGACAGATACTGGGTTAGAGTTGCTCCTCGACGATACATGCTACCTGACTACGCTTGAGGAGTGAACTCCGATCATATAGGTCCACATATAGCCATTGGTAGAGTTCAGGCATCTCCATTTTCTTTTGATCTCACTCGTCCCAGTACTCTCAACAGCTCATGGACTTCAGGAGCATAAGATATCAGCGGTACTCTTATCGAGCAGCCGATAGTTTATCCATAGGATCATGAGATTTTTGGTATCCCTACTGCTAGACTTTACCCGCCTTTTGAGGTAATTCAATGTATGAATAATTCATTACACGGTATTAGTTAAGCAAACGTATATTGATATATTATATGTAATAACAGTATGTAGGCAGATTAGACAAAACATAGATGGTATATTGCCGCTATTCAGCATATAACACTCATTCATACTCAGATGCTTAGTCAGCAGGCGATGTAGGCATAGATTAATGATTTGCAGGCTCAACTGGCTGTATTCCAATTTGATCATGGTAGTCCTGCTGATTTTGATGATGTAGCGAACGACGACGACGACAATGACGACAATGGTGATGGTACTATAGACTTAGGATGATCGATTACTGTACTAATACATTTATGTTACCGTTGTTTGATTGTACTGTTATACTTATGTAATGTACTGTTATATTTATGTTACCGTTGTTCTATCATGTTATGTACCTTTATTCTCATTGCACATCTTTATTCAAATTTCATCATACTTAACAAAGACAAAGTGGCACAGTGTCTCATCATATCGAACATTATACCCACTGCTTTCAATGCTTGGACAGCTTTTAACGTTGCACTGCTTTTGTAATAGCCCATTTTTCCATACCCTTCGAATCGACAATAAATCACACATGTCCAACTCAAATTGCACGAATAAGCGGATCATTAAGGGTAGAAAGAAAATAAAGATATAACAGAATCTCACACGAATGGTATATTATTTCAATAATAATCTTTACAGTGGAAAATTTTAAAATATAATACCAGAGTCTAACCTAGATTCAGCCTGGACAGTTATAAACCTCCGTCCTTGCAAATGCTGAAAGCAACAAAACAAATGCAATAGATGCAGCGAATAATAGAATACGTCTATACGATGATGAAGATCTCCAGCTCCCCTCTTGAAACTCCAAGCGTCTTCAGCTAAACCTGAAACTACTTGGATCTGACCCGAGTATTAAAAATACTCGGATCAGGCTTGATAAACCAGCGTGAGATACTCGAAATTTAAAATGACTATGTTATCAAAACCCTTGAAAAGAAGGGTATCTCATAAGACCACGCCCACACATAAATACGGACGGATTTTTACCTTATGATAACAAAAATACTTTTATTACCAAAATAATTTGATATTATCTTTAATGACATTCTTTTGGAAAATACCTTTCAAATAACTTATTCAAATCAGGTATCAACATCCGGACTAAGTCTAAGGGAATATATCCAGACTGGGTCAATGGAATATCCCGAACGGAATATATGATACCAAAAAGGGGTAGCTGAAATGTTTGCAAGTCATTTCAGCTATTTTAGGACTATAATCAAAATCGTAAAGCTCGTATTGGAGTTGGATTTTCCAACATGATAGGGAACTAGTGGCCTTTTTCCCCGATCCACGCATAACAAACATAGTTCCCGCGGTGCCTTAATCGCTTTTCTCAAGCAAGTCACTTAGAACTGTACTTGTTATACTACTATGGATAACCTGTAGTTCTCTGCTTTTCTCAACCTAACCACTTTATCAAAATGGGGCAATAAATGCCTTGAGGGACGTTTTCCCTCAAAGGGCCCAACATATTGGACTCTACCATACATACTTACTTATCCCAAATTTGTGTCTGTCGGACCACATAGTATCCCATACCATCTTCCGGGATGTGAGGCAAGTGAGGCTACGCTCAATTTAAACAAAGCCACGCTTTTCATACAAAACCACGCTTTGATCATAACAGGTTCCACTTTGAATGTCACATTGTCATTCCACGTTATATGACTTGTAACGACCTGCAAATTTCCGATAATTAAAATATAGTTAATTTAATAGGGTTTTGTGATTTAATGTTGGTAGAAATAAAAATTTGGGATTTAATAATAAGAATATATTTGGAATGAAATGTAATAGTATTAAATTAAGGAAATTGATAACTACTTTAAATGAAATTCCAATTAATTGAAATAGTTAATGAGTTATAATTGGTAATAGATTGTAAATTAATTGTAATAATGTGTGTATTAATTGGTATTGGATTAAAAGAGCAATTGATAATTTGAATGGTGTATTAATTAAATAGTATGTAATAAATTGTAAATTGAAAAAAAGAATGTTGTGTAAATAACTATAACATTTGTGTGTAGATAATAGACATACAAATGCGATTAAATATAGAAGTGGTGACAATTGTTATTTGTTACCAATTTATTTAAATCAATTGCAATTGAATGTCATTAAATGTTACGTAATGTGAGTAAGACGATAACTGTAAAAGGTGTAATTGATAATTTAAATATGTATAAATTTATGAAATAGTATATAATTAATTGCAATTGATAAAAATTAGTGTTGTGGTAGTAATTATAACACTTGTTGTGGATAATAACTTATAAGATGTGGTTAAAAGTTAATGGTGACAATTATTATATGTTACCTATTTATTTAGTCTATTAAATTTAATTTGAAATCAATTGCAATTAATTCACTTAATTAGTGCAGTTAATGTAGATTAAATTGATAATTGTAGAATATAAATTTAATAAGATGTAACCTAATGTAAATTTTATTCATAATATGACGATTGATTTAATAAAAAGAATTGGAATCAAGTTTGATCAATTTATTGGAATTTAAGTTATAATAATGGATTTATTGCAATTATATGTAATTAAATACTATGTTAATGAAAACTAAGATGATGATGGTAAAATATTACTGTAATAAGATATAAACAATGATAACTAGGTCTGTAGAGTAATAATTGTTAGAATAAAAAGTTTGAAATCAAATTAAAACAGTTTATTGGAATTTAATTTTAATTAACTAGATTTAATTACAACGAAATTGAACATTGTAATTGGTGAAATATTAAACACTGAATTTGATATGTAAATTTGCTTTAAGTTATTATAAATGTCTAAGTGATCAAAATAATGAAATTTGTTAATTATCAAATATTGAATTAAAAAGTGATTAATTAATTTAATATTAATTTATTTAATTAACGTGAAATATAACCATTTTGGCCATTGTCTCGGATTTCGACGAAACTAGTTTCATCGGATCCGTAATAGTGAATTATTGTAGGATTTTAAGTTTCGTAGCGATCGGACTTGTCGTTCGATCATACGGACTCAAAACGCGTAGAAATCAATTTAACTGAAATCAATTTGAAATAAGGTGATTTTAAAAACTAACTGATGTATACAATGGAATTAGGACTTGAAACTTGTTCCATTGAGTTTAAAAATATCGAAAACCTATATTTTGATATATTGGATGACCCATTTTCGTTTCGGATACGAAACATGCTTTTTGGGTCATTGTTATCGTTTCGATCCAACCCTGCCTAGATATAAGCTGCTATAAACCCTAGTTGTTTCTCATTTTATTATTTTCTATACGTACATCTCCTTCCTCCTTCTCAAATGTCTGAACATCAAACCTAATTCCTAGATTTCAAAACCTAATTTAAAAAAAAAAACTACTTCGAGTCGGGAAGAGGTTCACTTCGAGTTTCAGAGGCGAAAACCATACAGCGATTTGGGGTCAGAGAGAGTTTCATGCCAAACAAGGTGGATCTAGGCACGCTTCGAGTTCCAGAGGCAAAAACCCTAGAGCGACTTTGGGTCGGGAGCCAAATGACTCGGGTCTCGGGTCATTTTGGCAAAAACTCAGAGCAAGCACCGGGTAATTGAGGCGGCGACTCAAAGTAAGAACCCGAAATTTTCTAATCTTCTAACGTTAATAACTTTTGCATACGAGCTCGGATTCACGCGCGGTTTTCTCCGTTGGGATCATATCGGAATTCCGGACATTATAGAGCTAGTTTGGTTGAATTCCGAGACTGTTGAATTTTGAGCCCTGGTTTAGATTTGAAATCGATTTGAAATCGAAGGTGGGTGTTTTAACCCACTCACAATTACTAAATTATCCTATGTTAGTTAAATTTAATTTATAATGTGATTAAAAATTGATTAATTGATGTTTGGTATGTTTAAAATTGTCATTTTAGTTAAAATTGACTTTTATTGCAATTAATCATCGTTTAATTAAATATTGAATTTAGTTGTCAATTTAATACCTTTTAATGATAATCAGTCATCTATTGGAGTTTATTGGTTGATTTGGATGATGATTGCGATTTATGTTTGATTGTTGATATTGGATGACTTGATGTTGTATTTTTACATTGTTATAGCACTGCAAGTTCCCTATGGGTTGAAATGATACATATCCGAACGATCTATAGATTAGGGAAAAATCGTTATGGGTTGAAATGATAGACTCGAGCAATTTTATGGATTTTTATTTAATTCGGGATTGCGGTTTGAAATGATATATAACCGTAAAATTTTAAATTGCGGATTGAAATGATAAATATCTGTATCACTTGACCCTAGGGTAGAAAATTATATACGGACACCGGATTGGTTAAATTAAATTATTTTAATTCTTTAAATTTTGAATTTAGTTAACTGGCATTTTGAAATAGAGATGTATTTATATAAACTGAATTATTTCGATAATCCAAAATGTTAATGCTGAAAATTAGAATTGATTTAATGAATTGATCAAAGGATTTAAATTGGAATTTCAAAGTTGAAATAACAAATAAATGAATTTATTGAAATTGAGTTATTGAAAATGTTCGGATATAACTTTGAAATCTATTTAAATTAATTTAAACTATTTTAATGAATTTAAACTATTTTAATCAATTTAAAACTATTTTTAATTTATTTTAATCTATTATAACATATTTAATCCAATTTAATCTATTTCACCTATTTTTAAACTAATTAAATTTATTTAATCCATTTTAAATCCATTTAATATAATTTAAATCTATTTAATCTATTTTAAATTTATTTAATCTATTTAAAATATACTTAATATAATTTAAATCTATTTAATTTATATTTAACTATTTAAATCATTTTAAAATCTAATTAAATCAAATTTAAGTCTATTTAAACTATTTTACTATTTTAAAACTATTTTTATTCTATTTTAAATTATTTTCAAACTATTAAAACTATTTATGACTATCTAAACTATTTTCTAAATTTCAGACTGTGTAAAGTTGAAGTATTTATATTTAAATCCTTGATGATGATACAACCTAAGTTGGAATTTGGAATTGATACCCTTTTGTGAAATGACATATTTGAGTAAATACGATGATTTTGGAACTATAATTTAATTAACCTATCTCATCGATAAATTCAAAAGTGAATATGATTTTGGAAGTAAATACGGGTTTTAAAGTGAATATAGTTTTGAAAGTGAATATGATTTCGAAAGAGATATGATTTGAAATCGAATATGATATTTTGATATAAATTGTGAATTGACCTTCTTGAAATGTAAAAGAACCATCCGGTGTGAAATAAGCATTTGATTGTTAAAGAGACCGGGATCAGATATTGTCATACTCTCTGCCAATACCAAAAACCACTTTAACAACTGTGTACGTGGTGGAGATTCCATAAATGAAGTAGGATGGTTTGGCGAATGATTCTGTATGAGGTGTTTACGTGACCCTGACTCTCGTGAGTCAGCTTAGATGTGACTAAAACAGGAGCTATACCTGGGCCAAGTGAGGTCATTCCTCCGATCGGACATGCTTCTTCGATACCATATTATGACTTTGTGATGATTTGGTGGCCACCCCTTGATTTTTGGTTTGGGAGTGTGTTCCGAGGTGGGCGGTAGTAGCTGCTATGCGTTACCACCAGCCCGGTTCTGCAATTGGTAAATCTACCCTGGCATTGCCTCGAGTTCCGTGTTCACATGCCCTAGAGCGTCTTCTACGAGTTTGGTTTGTACCATACCTATGGAGTGCCCTCTGATAGCCCTCCAGTTTACGGAGGAATTACGGTACTGTATAGACTATGGGAATATATAAACATGTGTTAAGGGAGATATGGGTAACGCCTTAACGCTATTTTAATACTTTACTTTATTATAGATACTATTATAATAGCGTATTGTACTACAAAGTAGATAGTCTAACGGATCCTTAGGAGATGGTAATCCCGAACATCTCTTAAGTTACTGCACTCACGTTTGACACTGGATAGGAGATGTCAAACTCCGTAAACATCTCTGACGCCGTTACACTCATATTTATTTACTATTGATTTAACTTACATAAGATCTTTTAGTTCCGACTCCGTGTTTTGTCTTTTCAATTCGCTCGGGTCAGTCTGAACTTTTCAGTTTATCGAAGACTGCTTTCTGGAGGACGAAGACGAAGATTTTGTACTATTATTATGTATTATATTTATTCCACTGTATCATGTTGTTCCGCTGCATTTATTTATCATTATTCTTGTTGTATGTAACTCTAATCTGTATTATAAAGGTTTAATCAATGTTATTTGTAAACAGCTTCATGAACTGTTTAGTTGATTATTATATTTTGTCATTCTACTGCGAGATTCTGTATTTGTTTTCTTTCTTCCTCTGCTTTTTCTTATTTACCCCATAACAATCTGCCCTTTTGAATGGTTTGAGTCTGACGTGTGTGTCTGCTTAAAACGTCCAAAAAGGCATGTCGTTACAGTTGGTATCGGAGCTTTGGTTTAACGATAACCTTAGCTTTGTGGGGTCTGACTCATATAGAATAAGGTAGTAATACCCTAGAATGAGTCGCTGAGTGTATATATGAGAGAGCGTATTTGTTAGTGTTATAAAAGGTTTTTTTATATTGTGCTAATTTGTTCTGTTTAGTATTTATGAATTTCGGTCGGTACATAGGACGCTATGACATCGATAGGAATTTCTAAACACTTAATAGGGCAGACCGACACAATATTTGTTTTCAAATATAGGTAAATGAAATAATTTTGCCTATAATATATTTTGTATATAAAATAATAAATTTTATAAATGATATAGTTGGTTGATATATATTTGTTTGCTGGGTAGTGAATTTTTATAAACATTGATTTAAAAATAATATTTACAAATAAAATGAATATAAATTGAAATTTGAGAACTTAGGTCCTATGATTTTTGAAAATTTCTTTCGAAAGATTTTGGAATATAATATTAGTATTAGTTGGAAGTACTTTCCGAAATAAATATTTCATTGTGTTTTGGAAGGAAGTTAAAAAGAAATCTCGAAGGAAATAAGTTCTGTACCCCCCTCTCTGTCGTTGGAAAATAATTTCGGTGATGAATGCACGCATCGTCGACGTTCAGTTTCGAGTTTCGAAGTGGGAAGACTTCTGTAGTAGTTATACTGCACATCCGTTGTGATAAACAAATCTTAATTTTAATGTCTGAAGTTTGATTTGATATATATATATACACACACACACACATATCAAAATATATGTAAGTTATGAGTGTATATATATATATATATTATTTTAAATGATTGAAATGGAACCCGGTTGTTTAGTTCTTAAGTATTTGTAAATTAGAAATTGAAATTATTGTAATAAACGAAATCTTGACTATATTAAAAATTGGAAACTTCTAAAATAAAAATAAGAAATTGAAAATTTTGAAAACCGTAAATAAAAAGGAAATGAAAATAAGAAATGGTAACTATTGGACATTTTTGTTAACTAAATAAATAAGAAAAAACTTGGGTAATATTCAATTGCATTCTTAAAAACATATAGATAACTTACCAAAATATTAAAAAGTTGAAATGTTAAATAAGAATATGTAATAGAATATTATACAGGTAAAACTTGGAAGAATGAAGTGTTCAATGGAATTACCTTTATAAATAAGAATTTTGATATTATAAATTGTTATAAACTTAGGATTAATAGTTGAAATGTCACTGATTAAATGTAATGGAAGTGAATAATGTAAGAAAAATGATTATAAACTTAAGTTAACATTTAAGCTATTTATAATCAGGTTGATTGGTAAAGAGGAATACTGTAAGTAAATAATTATAAACTTGAATTAATATTGACGCCACTTATAATTAAAATGAATACTATATAAATTGAATGATAACTTCAGAGAACATTGGAAATGATTTATAAATGGAGTTAATATTCAATAATACTTTATATGGAAGAATGAATGTAAAAAGGGAAATAATCTATAAATTGTGAATTGAATTGTAAAGAAACTTACCAAATAGTGTATGATTCAATAATTGGAATAAAAATAACTTATTTAAGCAATAAATGTAAGGTAATACAATGAAAGAAATGACATTATATGAATAAAGAAGAAATGAACTTTTGTAAGTAATAACGAATGTGAATTACTGAAAATAAACATTATATGAATGAGAAAGAAAGGTAAAGGATGACAAAAAGAGGAAATGAAACAAAATTTAAAATGTGAAGTAAACTGAAATAGAATGTATACAATACTTCAATAATGAATTCACTTATGATCCAAATAATTGAAATGGATATAACTTATGTAAGTAAAGAATGTAAATTAATGAAATAAGCCTTACATGAATGAATGAAAATTCAAATTTTGTAAGTAATGAACGTGAATTAAGGAAAATCAGGGTAAGAAAGAAAGAAAAAAAAGAACAATAAATGATGTGAAGAAGATAAGTAGAGTAAACTTAAGAGGCTAAATAATTATAATATTATATTATTATAATATCATTTTCAATCTTTTTAGATATATTTGAAATCATTAAGAGGCTAAATAATTTCCATACACATATTTATATGGATCTAATTTTCATTGAATTAACTATACTTACTAACCATTTTTCTTATCATTTATCAAACCAAGTTATCATCCATATCACAAACATATAATCAACCATAATATCAACCAAGTTATCATCCATTAAATCATCCAAAATATAACAAACTTTTCATGTAATTAACTTGAAATATTTTTAGGAATTAGTAACTTAAAATATGAGTAATCACTTTTTACTAAAAGATTAACTTTCTACCAACATTCTTTTTTAAACAACACTTCACTAAACCATTGCTAACTTCAACTAATCATCATCTACTCCAATTAATACATCACCTAACCAACTCCACCTGTAGCGACCCGACCTTCCACTACCGGAAAATCGCATCACTATGAAGAAAGAAAAGGGTGAGAAATAGAAAAGATAGAGAAGAAAGAAGAAAACACACCAGAATCTCAACAGCGGAACGAATGAAATATAATATATCACATAAGAGATTACATAATATCATATATATCAGAGTTACACAAATAATACAACACATACTAGACAGTTATAAACACCTGTCTAGTTAATACAACTCGATACATCTCAATACAATACAGAGATACAATCACAGCGGAAATACAGATAAACACTAACACATCGGAATCACTATATATCTATACGCTGAAGCCTCCTGCTCCATTGCTCCTCCAGAATACGTCAAAGCTAACCTGAATCCCTTGGCTACCCGTAAAAATTTGGGTACCCGAGAGTTTAGGAAAAACAGAAAAATAAACTCCGGGTCAGACATGGGTCTGGTATGAGTAACAGGTTAAAGTTGTTTAACTTGAAAATCCTTTGGAAACAAAAGGTATCACGTAAGACATCCCACACATAAACATGGAAATGTTTTTACCTTACGCTAACCAAAACATTTGATAGGAAATCCAGTGATATTATAATAGTGTCTAGGGTTTTCAAGTAAATAGAAAATAGCCGAAATTGTTACATTCATTAAATTCCAGCATACTAGGTATACAATCAAAACCGTAAGGTCACGTAGGGAAAATGGGTTTCCATCAATGGCTGGGCTACTGGGGTACCGCCCGTCACAGTACGTGGCCTAGATCACCGTACCGAGGACCCACCCTAAGTCCCCTGCAACACAAGACCGGAACCATCCCTTACTGGACAGTTCCAAACAAGACAACCCCGGCGGTTGTAGCTACTAAACCGCCCACACAGCCGAAATAAAAGGGACTCTAGACAGGGGTATATCTCGCTCTCAAGTGGGTGCTACCCACGAAGCCTTGTTGCACCTCCCCTGTTTTAGCCATTCCCGGTTGATGAGGCTTGAGGTTACGATTACCTTTAGAGAACACATCTCTTAGAATGCTCATCGCCCGCCTGACGATGTTCTGAAAGCATTCGATCCATATAAGTTCGTTTCGGGTTCGAACGAAACCGAAGGCATTATCTCGTTACACTCATATTGGAATCACCCTCAGAGTTAACGACAATAACCCTTGCAATTTGAACCACCATCTCGAATCTATAAGTACTATCTCTGTCAAACTCATTACGGAATCACCCACAGAGTTATACTGACGAATAGTTCTTATACCTCGAGTCTTCACTTGCTCCATTTGGATTTCACGACCTAACGTTATTTTGGATCGATGTGGTATTCGGGTCTCCAGACCTAGAATCCCGGTATACGGAAACCCGATCCCGGTCTCATCGAAATCCAAAACGTGTCTTTTAAGGCCAAGTTGTTTAAAGTTAAAACAATTCAATTTATTATCTATATCAACACAGATAGATAAAACACAATATAACAAATGGAGAATAACATCATCATCATAAACAGATAATCCATATTATCTACTCAAACAGATAATCAATATCATCATACTTAACCAAGCATCCATAACACAATAGATATATATCTGTGATCATAATCAATCATGGAAATCAATATCATCCATCATATATAAACAAAGATTAATAATCACCTCATTTTATAATTAATTTAAAATGAATTAAACTAATTACAAATCTTTAATTAATTTAATGTAAATTAAATTAATTACTCCACCATTATTAACTTGCTTATATTTCTATTAATTAATGATCAATCAATTAATTTATCATCATCCAATTATTCATTTTAATTAATCATTTTTGATTAATTATCCTTAATTACCTTTAAAGTAAATTATCCTTTAATTATTTTTACAAATTAATTATCTTTAACCAAATATAGGAATCAACCTTTACATTACTTCATTTATTAATTAACTAAAATTAATTACATTACTTAATTTATTTTATTAATAAATCTCTTCATTTATTAATTAATTCCAAATAAATTCATTCTAAGATTTTAGCATTTATAATAAATGATCTCTAATTACATTTACTATTTAATTCTATTACATCAAGTAATTAACTTTTAATTAGTTATTTTATTTCTTAATTTTTATTAAGAAAACTAATTTCCAAATCACATATATTAATCACCTTGATTAATAACATACAGTAATTAATTATCCTTAATTAATTACTCCCAATAAACAGATTTAATTAATCCCTTGATTAATTTCAAGTAATTATATCCAAATTACTTCTATTAACAAATCATTATCCAATTAATTACATCCTGTAATTATTCATCAATTACTTTCCTAAGTAATTATATCTCCCAATTATCAATTGATTAATCCAAATTAATTAGACTTAATTAATTAACTCAAGTTAATCAATTACTTAATTAACTAAAGTGAGTAATTAATTTCTTACTTAATTCCCATTAAGTAATTACACTTAAACATTTACAATGTTGATTATTAAATTAATTAATCTAATTAACTACTAAAAATCAATTATATTAATTAATCTGGTTAATGACCTTCATTATTATCTATTAATTACTTTATCTTAAATAATAACTTACAATTCCCTCATTTTTAATTATAAGTTCAATTTACCATTCATTTATTAATTAAAGTCGAATCTACGATTCTCCATTACATATTAATTACTTAACTCATTATTTACTTTAACTAATACATTTAATCTTATAATTACTAATTTAATCAATATCAATTTATCAATTTACATTCAAATTATCTTAATGGTTAAAGAATTTAAATCTTTAATCTTCATTTACTTAAAGTAAATTTATTTCTCATTTATTTCTTTGAATTTCCACTACAATATGTTGAACATTTATTCCACTCTTCCCTTTAACTTTCATTTTAAACCCCAAGTTAGATGATCACTATTTAACCTTAAATCATTGTAAACTAACTCTTTTAAAAAAAATTTAAATTATAACTTAAAGCAATTCCTTTGTTATGGAAGAATTTTAAATCTAATTTCCCTCAAATTCAAAATACTTAAACTTATTTAAATTATTTAAATTTTAAACTTCTTTCATTTCAAAACTGGAATTTAAACATTCCTTTGGACTCAGTTAAACTTTGACTTAAATTTTAAAACCCATACTTTAAATCTGAAAATCAAGTTACAGGCTAAAAACTAGAAGACAACAAATACCCGAGTTCCCCTATATTTTACTTCGAGTAAAATACAAATTCACTCGAGCAAAACACGTATCGACTCGAGTAAAATCTCGAGTTTCCCCAACCAAAGACAACAGCTCCAGATTATCTGAACTGCCCCGTGCACGTGCACGCCTTCATTCGTCACTGCCGATCGACCACGACCAACTCCTCTTCATGGTGATCGCTTCCACATCCTCTCCCAAATCCCAAATCGACCACCCAAACTCGAGATCGAATTCGAGTTGCTAAATCAAAGCCTGGAACATGAAAACGAAATCGCCTCGAAACCTGGCAACACCCCGCGCTCCACGCTCCGACCACCAGAGGCCACCCAACTCCGGCCATAGCCTCAACCACCTCTCCTCTACCACAATCCAAAGTCGCGCTACACTCGGTCCTCCCATGAGTTCGAACGAGACGAAAAACAAAAGACTCGCAAAACTAGGTTTAGGAAAATGAAAACGCTGCCATCGCCTCCACGTTGGCCTAACCACCACTTCACTATTTTTCCAAGCACCATCCATCACTCCTCTATCTCCAGACCAGAACTCGCCATCTCCGGTCGACTGGACCACCCGCGGCAACCCCAAATGCACAAAACAAACAAACCAAAACTGCTCTTCGCCCCTCGCCTTAAAAATTATAATTCTTGTTTTAAAAATCATGGTTTTGGATGTAGATTCAATTTATTCTCCTGAATCCCTAAAATAAGAGTTTTGTTTTTAGACTTATTTGAAATGGTACTTAGTTCTTGAGTTACCAGAGGCCAATATATGATGTTCAATCTTTAATACATTTTTAATAATTAGATTTCAACCAAACAAACAGTTTTTGTTTACATACTAAGTTCAAATAATTAATAGATCGAGAGATGAAGATTTATTTTCCTATCTACTTAAACAAGGTAAACAACTGGTAACAGGCTAACAGAGTATTCAAGTGTACATACATACACAGACTTGCAAAATCACATGTATACAAAATATATAGCATCTCAGAGAAAACATGCTTCATATTGACCAGTTATATTTTTAAATAAAATGTTACTCACCATGATTCAAAAGAAAGAACAGAGCAAACTAGATTTGCTTAGCACAGGCCTTTGAAACAGTTTTGGATTTTCTAACAGAAGCTCCTCTTGATCTCTGATTTGTTGAGTTGCTGGTTGTTTTGAATGTTTGTTTAGGATTTTAGATGAAGCTTTTATCTTAGTTTTGCTTAGCTCGAAAGAAATGAAAACTGGTAGGGAAATAGCCTACAGGCTGATATATATGAAACAGGGCATTATCTCTTCTTTTGCAAAACAGTGTACAAAATGTACAAATTCTCAGAGATTTTTCTATATTTTGGTGGCCGAGATGTATACTAATGTACTTAGAAAAGATATTTGCTTAGCTACATTAAATGCTTGACCAGATTTTATACCCTACAAACTTATTTAATATTGTATGTTTACTTTACAGCCTACAAACCCTTTTTCATTCTGATTTTTGTTGTACTAAAGACTACATATCCATATCATATTCGAGCCACTTGTTTTACATACTTATCTTAACAAGCTTTTCTAACAAGTTACTTTTACTTTTGACTTAGCAGATTTTTATTTGAAGCTGGCCAATCTTCTTATGTGCTATGCAACATATGCTACTAGTTTGATAAGGAATGTAAGTGATTGTTAATTTCCTTTGCTCACTTCCCTAAGCAGATTTCTTGTTTGATGATGTTGTATAAATGAAATGTTATTCTAATGTGTTGTTTGATTATTTAGTGTATTTGTTTTACAACTTTACAAACATTAAAATTTAACTTATGTATATTTTATATCTCCTTGTTTGATACATTTACTTTGTTACTTGCTTTATATTTTCTTGTTATTTTTAGTCAAGTTGCTTTAAAATATAAGTGAAGTCCTATATTTTTCTTTCATCTATTTATCTCATATGTTTATTCTTATTTATTATTTTAAAATAAATTACACATTTAACAATTTGAAATGATTTATAAAAGAAACCATTTCTTACTATAAACTACTTCTTTTATAACATATACTAAAGTATCATTTAACCAAAATTGAATTTAAAACTTATATACATTTTTAAACTATATTTATCAAGCTAAACTTACAAAGAAAATAAAACAAATCTTTTTGTTAATTAAATTTAAATTTAAACTAAAGCTAGAACAAGTTTTAAAACTATTTAAACATTTATCTTATATATTTAAACCCACATATTTATTTATTAGCTTTGAAAAGATTATTTTAAATAAATCAAAATTCCCAAATCACTAAAATATATATTAGAAATTTGAAAACATAATTTATTAGTTTTTAAAAGATAAAACTCACCAATACAATATTTATTAAAGGAAAAGTATTCATTTAAGTCTCATAAATCCAAGATATATCAAAACAATTTAATATTTAATATAAATTATTAAATTGTTTATTGCTCGAAATTCCGGGTCGTCACATTCCTCCCACCTTAAAAGAATTTCGTCCCCGAAATTTAAAACAAAGGTAATTTAATAATCTATTTAGAATTTTAATTTTTAAAACACAAGCATTTGACAACCAATGCTAACAACCATATCAACCAATCATCCAAAGAAACAAATCTATCTATTCAGACAAAAATCCTGGATAGAGTTCTCTCGAGTTTCCCCAGTATAAATACCGGGATACTCGCCCTACAGAATCCAAACAATCAATACAACTAAACTACAGAACTCCTACTCATCTAGATCTACACAACTAGACAGGATATCAGACTACAAACGAGTCTGACTCGCAACCAAAACTCCCTGAACTGCTGGTTCCAACACCAGAGATAGAATCTTACACGTACTCCCTCAGAGATACGTGAAATACAACGAATCCCAGCTATCCAAACTGGCAATCCAAATCTGAAGACCAAACACCTACCTCTCCAGAACACAGAGAAACTCCAGAACACCCCGGAGCTAAGTTCCTAGACTTACCCAATTATAGAGCTCCTTGAATCAGAGAAAATTCATCCAAAATCAAATCTCCAACTCTGAAATCCAAATCCCTCCGTCTCTTATCCACCAAACTCTTCGGACGATCCAAAGCTGCCTCCATCCCTACTGATCAGCTAAATCTCCGCTAATGCCTTTCAGAACAATCTGAATCCACAACAATCCAGTAGAATGATCTTCTCAAGACCGACCAAAATCAAGAACACAACCTTTACTATCATCCATAGAAAACAACTTCTCTTCTCCAGAAAAGAAAAGCAGATGCACTCCCAACTGCTTCCGCTGCACAACTCTGATATGAGTAGATGACAATGCTGATGATGAACACAAACAAACACGGGACAACAAATTCCAAAAATATGGTTCAACAGATTCAAAAATAAACTCAGAAGTTCCTCCAAAACCTGAGCTGCTCTACTAAAAACTTCCTCCAAAAATAATTCTACTACTAAGCTGAACCATCAGTACCACTTCTGGAATCCAGTCGATACCAAACGCAACCTCCAGATGCTAACAAAACTCTGACTTCCTAAAGTCATCTAGAAAAATATCTGAAACACAAGAGAACGCTCCAACTATCGCAAGTCACTTTTGCAATTAATTCAGCCTAGTTCCAAAGAAAAAAACTGTTCTCTCTTTACCAAACAGAACAGCTTACGCTTAACTGGCCCATCCAACGAAAGAAACGAAACCACTCTGCTGCTTCTGATCTCTACTGCTAAGCTAGAAAGCTTCTTGCCAATACACAGAATACTCCGAGCTGCACTGCTGACACCAATGCCAAAGAAATTCCCAATCCAAAGATCTTCGAGAAACTCGACCCTCAAACCAACCAGAAACATCCTGCTGAACACAGCCACAACACCCAAGCAGACTCACTTCCTTAACTCGTTCCAAAGAAAACATCTTCGGAGACATCCATAGTCACCGTGTCTCATCACACAGCTACAACATCCTGAGGTATCAAGATATCATAACTCGCTTCTGTCCAACCGACAGATCCAAACTCCACTCATCAAAACTCTCGAAAATCCGCTCACACGAGCGCAATCATCTTACACTTAAATGCTGGACTCCGAATTCTTAACAGATTTCCTCAGAGACGTGGTGAAATCCTTACACCGCAAATTCACTCGAGACGGGCTGTAGACCCAATACCGTCTCGGTCGATACACTTCCGACCTCAACAAATTCAACCATGGGTAGTCGTGTTACACACTCCACCACCCTATCTACCTTTATAAATTATATTGGAAAACCCGGACAGGTAACCCAACAAATAGGTAGAATATATATAAATAAATATATATATATCAAAAATACAAATACGCTCTCTCAAGAAAGAAATCACTTAAGAGCCTAGGCATTCACTCAACCTATGCTCTGATACCAACTGTAGCGACCCGACCTTCCACTACCGGAAAATCGCATCACTATGAAGAAAGAAAAGGGTGAGAAATAGAAAAGATAGAGAAGAAAGAAGAAAACACACCAGAATCTCAACAGCGGAACGAATGAAATATAATATATCACATAAGAGATTACATAATATCATATATATCAGAGTTACACAAATAATACAACACATACTAGACAGTTATAAACACCTGTCTAGTTAATACAACTCGATACATCTCAATACAATACAGAGATACAATCACAGCGGAAATACAGATAAACACTAACACATCGGAATCACTATATATCTATACGCTGAAGCCTCCTGCTCCATTGCTCCTCCAGAATACGTCAAAGCTAACCTGAATCCCTTGGCTACCCGTAAAAATTTGGGTACCCGAGAGTTTAGGAAAAACAGAAAAATAAACTCCGGGTCAGACATGGGTCTGGTATGAGTAACAGGTTAAAGTTGTTTAACTTGAAAATCCTTTGGAAACAAAAGGTATCACGTAAGACATCCCACACATAAACATGGAAATGTTTTTACCTTACGCTAACCAAAACATTTGATAGGAAATCCAGTGATATTATAATAGTGTCTAGGGTTTTCAAGTAAATAGAAAATAGCCGAAATTGTTACATTCATTAAATTCCAGCATACTAGGTATACAATCAAAACCGTAAGGTCACGTAGGGAAAATGGGTTTCCATCAATGGTTGGGCTACTGGGGTACCGCCCGTCACAGTACGTGGCCTAGATCACCGTACCGAGGACCCACCCTAAGTCCCCTGCAACACAAGACCGGAACCATCCCTTACTGGACAGTTCCAAACAAGACAACCCCGGCGGTTGTAGCTACTGAACCGCCCACACAGCCGAAATAAAAGGGACTCTAGACAGGGGTATATCTCGCTCTCAAGTGGGTGCTACCCACGAAGCCTTGCTGCACCTCCCCTGTTTTAGCCATTCCCGGTTGATGAGGCTTGAGGTTACGATTACCTTTAGAGAACACATCTCTTAGAATGCTCATCGCCCGCCTGACGATGTTCTGAAAGCATTCGATCCATATAAGTTCGTTCCGGGTTCGAACGAAACCGAAGGCATTATCTCGTTACACTCATATTGGAATCACCCTCAGAGTTAACGACAATAACCCTTGCAATTTGAACCACCATCTCGAATCTATAAGTACTATCTCCGTCAAACTCATTACGGAATCACCCACAGAGTTATACTGACGAATAGTTCTTATACCTCGAGTCTTCACTTGCTCCATTTGGATTTCACGACCTAACGTTATTTTGGATCGATGTGGTATTCGGGTCTCCAGACCTAGAATCCCGGTATACGGAAACCCGATCCCGGTCTCATCGAAATCCAAAACGTGTCTTTTAAGGCCAAGTTGTTTAAAGTTAAAACAATTCAATTTATTATCTATATCAACACAGATAGATAAAACACAATATAACAAATGGAGAATAACATCATCATCATAAACAGATAATCCATATTATCTACTCAAACAGATAATCAATATCATCATACTTAACCAAGCATCCATAACACAATAGATATATATCTGTGATCATAATCAATCATGGAAATCAATATCATCCATCATATATAAACAAAGATTAATAATCACCTCATTTTATAATTAATTTAAAATGAATTAAACTAATTACAAATCTTTAATTAATTTAATGTAAATTAAATTAATTACTCCACCATTATTAACTTGCTTATATTTCTATTAATTAATGATCAATCAATTAATTTATCATCATCCAATTATTCATTTTAATTAATCATTTTTGATTAATTATCCTTAATTACCTTTAAAGTAAATTATCCTTTAATTATTTTTACAAATTAATTATCTTTAACCAAATATAGGAATCAACCTTTACATTACTTCATTTATTAATTAACTAAAATTAATTACATTACTTAATTTATTTTATTAATAAATCTCTTCATTTATTAATTAATTCCAAATAAATTCATTCTAAGATTTTAGCATTTATAATAAATGATCTCTAATTACATTTACTATTTAATTCTATTACATCAAGTAATTAACTTTTAATTAGTTATTTTATTTCTTAATTTTTATTAAGAAAACTAATTTCCAAATCACATATATTAATCACCTTGATTAATAACATACAGTAATTAATTATCCTTAATTAATTACTCCCAATAAACAGATTTAATTAATCCCTTGATTAATTTCAAGTAATTATATCCAAATTACTTCTATTAACAAATCATTATCCAATTAATTACATCCTGTAATTATTCATCAATTACTTTCCTAAGTAATTATATCTCCCAATTATCAATTGATTAATCCAAATTAATTAGACTTAATTAATTAACTCAAGTTAATCAATTACTTAATTAACTAAAGTGAGTAATTAATTTCTTACTTAATTCCCATTAAGTAATTACACTTAAACATTTACAATGTTGATTATTAAATTAATTAATCTAATTAACTACTAAAAATCAATTATATTAATTAATCTGGTTAATGACCTTCATTATTATCTATTAATTACTTTATCTTAAATAATAACTTACAATTCCCTCATTTTTAATTATAAGTTCAATTTACCATTCATTTATTAATTAAAGTTGAATCTACGATTCTCCATTACATATTAATTACTTAACTCATTATTTACTTTAACTAATACATTTAATCTTATAATTACTAATTTAATCAATATCAATTTATCAATTTACATTCAAATTATCTTAATGGTTAAAGAATTTAAATCTTTAATCTTCATTTACTTAAAGTAAATTTATTTCTCATTTATTTCTTTAAATTTCCACTACAATATGTTGAACATTTATTCCACTCTTCCCTTTAACTTTCATTTTAAACCCCAAGTTAGATGATCACTATTTAACCTTAAATCACTGTAAACTAACTCTTTTAAAAAAAATTTAAATTATAACTTAAAGCAATTCCTTTGTTATGGAAGAATTTTAAATCTAATTTCCCTCAAATTCAAAATACTTAAACTTATTTAAATTATTTAAATTTTAAACTTCTTTCATTTCAAAACTGGAATTTAAACATTCCTTTGGACTCAGTTAAACTTTGACTTAAATTTTAAAACCCATACTTTAAATCTGAAAATCAAGTTACAGGCTAAAAACTAGAAGACAACAAATACCCGAGTTCCCCTATATTTTACTTCGAGTAAAATACAAATTCACTCGAGCAAAACACGTATCGACTCGAGTAAAATCTCGAGTTTCCCCAACCAAAGACAACAGCTCCAGATTATCTGAACTGCCCCGTGCACGTGCACGCCTTCATTCGTCACTGCCGATCGACCACGACCAACTCCTCTTCATGGTGATCGCTTCCACATCCTCTCCCAAATCCCAAATCGACCACCCAAACTCGAGATCGAATTCGAGTTGCTAAATCAAAGCCTGGAACATGAAAACGAAATCGCCTCGAAACCTGGCAACACCCCGCGCTCCACGCTCCGACCACCAGAGGCCACCCAACTCCGGCCATAGCCTCAACCACCTCTCCTCTACCACAATCCAAAGTCGCGCTACACTCGGTCCTCCCATGAGTTCGAACGAGACGAAAAACAAAAGACTCGCAAAACTAGGTTTAGGAAAAAGAAAACGCTGCCATCGCCTCCACGTTGGCCTAACCACCACTTCACTATTTTTCCAAGCACCATCCATCACTCCTCTATCTCCAGACCAGAACTCGCCATCTCCGGTCGACTGGACCACCCGCGGCAACCCCAAATGCACAAAACAAACAAACCAAAACTGCTCTTCGCCCCTCGCCTTAAAAATTATAATTCTTGTTTTAAAAATCATGGTTTTGGATGTAGATTCAATTTATTCTCCTGAATCCCTAAAATAAGAGTTTTGTTTTTAGACTTATTTGAAATGGTACTTAGTTCTTGAGTTACCAGAGGCCAATATATGATGTTCAATCTTTAATACATTTTTAATAATTAGATTTCAACCAAACAAACAGTTTTTGTTTACATACTAAGTTCAAATAATTAATAGATCGAGAGATGAAGATTTATTTTCCTATCTACTTAAACAAGGTAAACAACTGGTAACAGGCTAACAGAGTATTCAAGTGTACATACATACACAGACTTGCAAAATCACATGTATACAAAATATATAGCATCTCAGAGAAAACATGCTTCATATTGACCAGTTATATTTTTAAATAAAATGTTACTCACCATGATTCAAAAGAAAGAACAGAGCAAACTAGATTTGCTTAGCACAGGCCTTTGAAACAGTTTTGGATTTTCTAACAGAAGCTCCTCTTGATCTCTGATTTGTTGAGTTGCTGGTTGTTTTGAATGTTTGTTTAGGATTTTAGATGAAGCTTTTATCTTAGTTTTGCTTAGCTCGAAAGAAATGAAAACTGGTAGGGAAATAGCCTACAGGCTGATATATATGAAACAGGGCATTATCTCTTCTTTTGCAAAACAGTGTACAAAATGTACAAATTCTCAGAGATTTTTCTATATTTTGGTGGCCGAGATGTATACTAATGTACTTAGAAAAGATATTTGCTTAGCTACATTAAATGCTTGACCAGATTTTATACCCTACAAACTTATTTAATATTGTATGTTTACTTTACAGCCTACAAACCCTTTTTCATTCTGATTTTTGTTGTACTAAAGACTGCATATCCATATCATATTCGAGCCACTTGTTTTACATACTTATCTTAACAAGCTTTTCTAACAAGTTACTTTTACTTTTGACTTAGCAGATTTTTATTTGAAGCTGGCCAATCTTCTTATGTGCTATGCAACATATGCTACTAGTTTGATAAGGAATGTAAGTGATTGTTAATTTCCTTTGCTCACTTCCCTAAGCAGATTTCTTGTTTGATGATGTTGTATAAATGAAATGTTATTCTAATGTGTTGTTTGATTATTTAGTGTATTTGTTTTACAACTTTACAAACATTAAAATTTAACTTATGTATATTTTATATCTCCTTGTTTGATACATTTACTTTGTTACTTGCTTTATATTTTCTTGTTATTTTTAGTCAAGTTGCTTTAAAATATAAGTGAAGTCCTATATTTTTCTTTCATCTATTTATCTCATATGTTTATTCTTATTTATTATTTTAAAATAAATTACACATTTAACAATTTGAAATGATTTATAAAAGAAACCATTTCTTACTATAAACTACTTCTTTTATAACATATACTAAAGTATCATTTAACCAAAATTGAATTTAAAACTTATATACATTTTTAAACTATATTTATCAAGCTAAACTTACAAAGAAAATAAAACAAATCTTTTTGTTAATTAAATTTAAATTTAAACTAAAGCTAGAACAAGTTTTAAAACTATTTAAACATTTATCTTATATATTTAAACCCACATATTTATTTATTAGCTTTGAAAAGATTATTTTAAATAAATCAAAATTCCCAAATCACTAAAATATATATTAGAAATTTGAAAACATAATTTATTAGTTTTTAAAAGATAAAACTCACCAATACAATATTTATTAAAGGAAAAGTATTCATTTAAGTCTCATAAATCCAAGATATATCAAAACAATTTAATATTTAATATAAATTATTAAATTGTTTATTGCTCGAAATTCCGGGTCGTCACACCACCTCACTTTTTAGTGCTCAGCCATCACTTCACTTTCACTTGCTCTCGACCACAAGTATTTCCCTCTTCTTTGCTCTCGACCAAACCTTTCAACAACACCCATAGGGCTCGGCCTCCCCTTGATCCTCCCCTTCCTCCATCATTTCTTCACTTTTTAGATGCTAAACCATGTTTTGATGATATTCTAAGGTCTTTGACAAAGTTTGGTAGAGTTTTGACTTTGTTTGATATGGTTTTGAAAAAGTTAGTAAGGAAATGGAATAGAAGAAACCATTAAAGCTCTAAGGAGGAAGAAAAGGTGAGCTTAGAAAACGAAGAAGAAGAAGAATGGAAAGTGTGAGAATGGAAAAGTTATGCATGACTATTTATAGAAAAAAGTTTGGAATAAAATATTATTATGTAAAATGACAAAAATACTCTTTACTTACTTTTTAAGCAATCTTATTTTTTCAACACTTAACATCATATTTCAAATCATTATTTTATGTCATTTCACTTAAGTATTATGTTTGTTTGATTTGATGTTTACTTTTTGACTTTTGTACTTTTTGTCTTTTTGTGCTTGCTTTTTCTTAATGAAATTCTAGAATTTTCTAAGTATGTTTAGTAAAAGCAAACTTGATTAGTGAATTAATTAATACTTATACTATTTGAATATATGTTCCTATATAAGAAAATAAAGGTGCGACAACGTTGCGACAACTTTTAATCGACAAAAAGTTGATTTTCGACAAAATGTTTTACGGTCACATTTTGACGTTTTAGTTAAACTATTTATTTATGTAAACGAAATTTAAAAATAAATTTTTATATTGCTATTTAAAAATATAAAAACTCATAAATAAATTAAAATAATTTATTTAACCATTGAAACTTATTTTTCTGAAATCGGCATTTTGTCACTTTTGTCGATATAGGCAAATGTTACTATTTTTGTGTATGCTTCTCTTTCCAAATCCTATCTAATATTGTTTGAATCATATAACTTTACTTATTTTATATTTAAATCACTTTAAATAGTATATTTTAAAGTGGTTAAATTATGAGTCGTTACATTATCCCCTACTTAAAAGAATTTCATTCTCGAAATTACCCAAAACAAAAGTTTGCCTAAAACATTTATCTTTGAACTTAATTCCATATAATATACACAGATCATCTGTATGAAATATCTTATTCGATCTCCTATTCGAATACATATTTTATTTTCCGAACTAATATCGATCCCCCGATTCTCTAGTGCGGACTCTGACCAGGCTTCTTGATCAGAACCTTTGCTTTCCTTGCATAGTTCTCAACTATGATAGAAAACTAAAGTACCTAACCAAAAACCCTCATCAATGTTCGTCGTCAAGAATCGAGTGATTAATCCTTTTTCGGACCAGTGTAAACACCTCAAAGTTTCGAACTCGAATATTAGATCAAAATTTGTGCGATGAAATGATCTACATATAATATATGTATTTATTAACTTTCATAAGCTTTTGCCTTAAGTTTAAACATTTTATAAAGGTGCTCCTTTATATAATCCCTTTAATTATTTATTTCCAAATATTTTTATTAAAGGAAAATATTCTAAAGAAACCATTTTTCACTCAAAAGATAATTTATCTTTATAAAAAAGTTTTCCCACAATCTTTCAACTCAATATATTTCCTTTAACACTAATATTATTTATGAATCATTTCGTAAAACTATTACTTAAGTTTATTACATCCTATAACTTATGTAAATCAATTATATTTTAAAGACTTAAGTCCAAATTCTTAATTAGTGCTGAAATTCATTAATAAAACACTTTCGAGGTTATAATTACCTTTTTGAGGGGTCATTATTTTACTTAATAATTCATGACTTAAATCTATATTTGTATGATATACCTTTACATCCTAAGAGTATATACAAATCTAGAATTTCAAATTGGTTTTACTTAAATCTGTATGTGTAACAAATTTAGACTTTGTTGTAATTTACTATTATCTCAAATTCATAAGTTATCAAGCTTATTTCTTATTTAATACTATTATTAATTTTCTAGCTTTGAAAAACAAATTTTAAAACCACTCGTATTTAAATCCTCATACTCTTAAATCTTAAATCTTTTTTTTCATTATAAATCAGATTTATAAATTATCCTTATCTTATTTCATTTACTCAAAGTATTTTACAATCTTTTACCAAAAGTTTTCATAAATTTCTTAGCTCTGAGTTAGGTATGATTCGGAAATTTTCGACTGTCCAAAATCGTCGGAAATTCCACTTTATTTTAGCAATTAGCGATCCCAATTTATCTTTAGTTTAAACACTTTTATAAAGATTACTAATAAATGATTCACATTATTTCTTTAACTTAAGAAAGTTATATAGATCGAGTAACCCCAAAACAATCCAAGGAACTGGTACTACCAATAGTATCATATATCATATTAACAAGAAGAGTAATACTTAACAGAAGTGCTTACCATCTGAACACATCTCTTGCCCATTTTTAGTTTATTTTCAAGCCAATCAAATTAGTTATCATAAAATACCTCTTTTTATTTGAAATAATACCATTTTCAAAATCCTTTAGAGATTACTTTATAAAACCTATTTTATAAATTCATTTTATCTTATATTAATTAACTTTATTTAAATTACCACTATTCTTTTACTCGAATTTAAATTCTCATTCCTTTTATATTTATCTTTTTACACAATCATTTTCTATTATTTAAATACATTTTTATCTTATATGTTCATTCCTTAAACAAATCTTATTATCAAACACCTTATAGTCAAATCATGAAACTTAATTCACAAGTTATTTGTACCTAAACTTTTAAATCAAACAATTGATCAATTTATGATAGTGACTTAACATTATCATTTCTTAATTTATTATTTTGGAATAAGTATTAAAGATCTTAATTACCTTATCAGATTTCTTACTTATCGATTATCTTTATGAAACATCTTATAGTCAAACTGTGAAATTCTAATCACAAGATGTTCATATTTAGATTTCACTAATCCTGATTTCTAACTATACAACTTTTCAAAATATATACTTTATATTCAAAATATAATCCAAGGTAAAATTATTTCATTCACCAATTTTTCAAAATCAGTGTGTCGGTTCGCCTTGTTTAAATGTTTAGGAACCCTCATCGATAAGTAGACACATAACAATTTATTAGTCACTAACAAATACGCACTCATATATAATACACTCAAACTCATTCTATGGTGTTACTAACCCTATCTCTAATGAGTCACTCATCCTAGGATATTACTAACCCTATCTCTGATGAGTCTTTACCCCACCAAAGCCAAGGTTCTCGCTTAACCTTCAGCTCTGATACCAAATTTAATGGCCTGTTTTTCCATACCCTTTGAATCGACAATAAACCACACATATCCAACTCAAATTGCATGAATAAGCGGATCATTATGGGTGGAAAGAAAATAAAGACATAACAGAATCTCACACGAATGGAATAACATATATTATTTCGATAATAATATTTACAGCGGAAAATTTTAAAATACAATACCGAGTCTAACATAGATTCAGCTTGGACAGTTATAAACCCCTGTCCTTACAAATGCTGAAAACAACAAAACAAATGCAATAGATCCAGTGGATAATAGAATACGTCTATACGATGATGAAGATCTCCAACTCTCCTCTGGAAACTCCAAGCGTCTTCAGCTAAACCTGAAACTACTCAGATCTGACCCGAGTATTAAAAATACTCGGATCAGGCTTGATAAACCAGCGTGAGATACTCGAAATTTAAAATGACTATGTTATCAAAATCTTTGAAAAGAAGGGTATCTCATAAGACCACGCCCACATATAAATACAGACGGGTTTTTACCTTATGATAACCAAAACACGTTTATTACCAAAATAATTTGATATTATCTTTAAGGACATTCTTTTGGAAAACACCTTTCAAATAACTTATTCAAATAAGGTATCAACATCCGGACTAAGTCTAAGGGAATATATCCAGACCGGGTCAACGGAATATAGACAAATGTTACTATTTTGTGTATACTTCTCTTTCCAAATCCTATTTAATATTGTTTGAATCATATAACCTTACCTATTTTATATTTAAAATCACTTATTATTAACTTTAAATAGTATATTTTAAAGTGGTCAGATTCTGGGTCGTTACAGCTTTTAACGTTGCATTGCTTTTAAAGTTGCATTACTTGACTAGTGGAGATAGTAGATCTCGGGTCTATTTTTATTGGACTGCTTGCCATAATGCTCTTCACTAATATCATACCAGTAATTTAAAAAAATGGTGGATTACAACCATACTTCTTTTCCCGAGTGGTATGTTGAAATGAAGGAAAGATACTATGAGGATGTAAGGGAGCATAAGAGAGTTTTGCAAGAGCAGAGGCTGTTAGAGGATGGTAGAAGACAAAGAGCGGAGCAGCGTAGCAATAATGACAGAAGGCAAAGAAGGGATGAAACACGACATCAAGTACCTCAGGCATATCAAAAGGTTGACTTTGGACTCATATACTGTAACCGTGGAGTTTTTGTTTTGCATTCTACTGTAAGAAACGGAACTAACATCGGTCAACATCACTATAGATATCGTAATTTTCCAGATGGTTGTGATTTTGGCAATGGCTTGACGATCCTTTACCTCATCGAGCAGTTGTGTATGCAACTGAACTTGAAGAACAAATTGAAACGCTCTAGAGAACAATTGGTTCAATGCAATTATCAATAGGTCGAAGACAATTTTTTAATTAATCTATGCATTTGTTTTAGACCTATTTTAATGTTGGTTGTCTTATTTGTATCGTTCTAATTATCAGGTCGTATTATTTGTATCGTTTCAATTATCAGGTTATCTTAAATACTCAGTGTTGTTTTTATCGTTTGAATTAAGTATTTGTTAGTTTCTTATCTTAAATACTTAGTAGATATTGAAAGTACATAGAACTTTCTTAATATAAATAACTTAATTACCTTTATTGAATTCGAAATCACATAGAACTTACTGAAAGTACATAGAACTTACTTAATATAAATAACTAACCCGAACATCATTCAAATTGTTGAATATAGCCAACTCAAATATCATATGCAGCATGTTCGACAAAATTAGTCCGATACTCACACAAATATCGTGAATCAAACGTAGCTCGTGTTAACTGAAATAGATCTTCTTTCTCCACTGTATTTATGATGCTTTTGTATCTTCGACAAGCTCTAGTGGACGTGACATAAGTACTTCGAGTTTACAAAATCCTTCGAATTAATATACAATCAGGATGATTATTAAATGCTTTATTTAGAGTAACCCAAAAAATATTAATTCAACTCCTCTTCCATGTGTCTTGTATCGGTTTCTATGTACGTTTTGATTAGTACCAAATAATCTTGTGGAGTCCAACTTTCATTTACCATTGAATTTGTTGTAAACTTTTAGTATAAACTTTTCACTTAAATAAACAGTTCATAATCCTCGTCATTCAAATCAAGTGTAACCTGAACGACCATGTGGCAAACATTCGCAAACTTATGGAGAAACAAAAACAAGTGTATTTGTTTCTTCACAATGTATAATATTTTCACTTAAAACAATAATTATGAATGACCACACTCTCAATTAATGATGTCTGCCACTTGTTAAAGTTGAGATGAAAACACTCTGAAGTCATTGTCTGCCACTTACTACAGTTGAACTGACCACACTCTCAATTAATGTTGTCAACCACTTGTTAAAGTTGAGATGACAACACTCTGAACTGTTTTTCTGCCACTTGCTATAGTTTAGATGACCAAGCGGCGAACAAAAAATGACTACCGCAATGAGGATGTTAGCTTATGCCACCTCTTCAGATGCATTGGACGATGCATATCAAATTGCAGAAAGTACCGCATTAGAAACCCTCGACAAATTTTTCCAAGCTGTGGTGGACGTTTTCAGCACCGAGTACCTTAGATCTCCGAATAAGGATGATGTGGTGCGGATTAGAGAAATGCACAAGAGCAGAGGATGGCCTAGCTTGCTAGGAAGTCTCGACTGTATGCATTGGGAATGGAAGAACTGCCCCAAAGCATACCATGGAGCTTACAATGGTAAAGGAAGAAGACCAACTATTATTTTGAAAACCGTTGCTTCATACGATTTATGAATATGTCATGCTTTCTTTGGAATGCTTGGATCTAATAACCACTTAAATGTTATTGAGAGGTCACACTTAGTCAATGATCCAGCATTTGGCTGAGTAATTCCAGTGACATTTACTCTTAGGCAAAATATTTACGACCACGGATATTATCTTAACGATGGGATTTATCCAATATGGGGCACCATTGTGAAATTGTATCCAAACCCAATGATTAGTAATCCTTGTCGATTATGGTCTTGAAAAAAAATGTCCACAATCATGTTTGCATGTATTACTATGCACAATATGATTATTGAAGACGAAAGAGGTATGGATGAAGAACACCATCACTATGAATATGATGGTGCAGTGCAAACGCCAGAAATATTCCGAGATGACATTCTTATAACCGAATAAGCTTTCAACATTCATGTGGACGTCAATTTTCATTTGGAGACGCACAACATCACAACCAGCTACAAAATGATCTTATGAATCATATTTGGAATTACTTTGGAGATTGTTAGTTCAATTTTACATGTAATTAGTCATGTGTGTATGCATTTATCTTGTATTCATATTTTAGTTAACTTATCAACCATAATGCATTTTCTTCAAAATCTTGTTTAGCTTGGTTATAGACTTTGTATGAATAAAAACAAAAATAGTTGAATATTAGTTAATAACCAAATACAACATATTGACATAAACTCAAAGTACACTGAAAATAATACAACTTATACAATGCTAAGATTAATACAAACTATAGTTGAGGGAACTTAGATATAAGTACTTGTCTTTTGCGCTCTATCCAATATTGCATTTGAATTTCATCCATTCCCATCAAATCTTTATCCATAATCATTTGTTCTTGCCGGTTAATCTGAAACCTTTGATTTTCTCGTTCAATATCTAACTTTTGTTGCTCAATATCTGCAAACTTACGCATTACATCGGTCTTCTCCTGCGCTTGTTGCTTCTATCATGATGTCTTTTTTCGTGGATTTCATGAGCGGTGTTAACTTTAGTAGCCACATCAACATCAACTTTATTCTTTCTCTTTGCTGCTTTGATGTCCATTGGTCTATAACCTTCACTGGGTCTCTGTATGAACACATCTGCCTCATTTTCTCTGTCAAATTGGGTTTCTCTACATGATGAATCTTCCGGACTATACGAGTATGATGATTTGTTCTTCCCCTTCATCTTTGTCTGAATATCTCGGAGGCTCTTCGCATTATCGGAGTTCCACTTCGGTATGCTCGTCAGCAACTCATAATAGTTCAGGAATTGATGATAGTGTGGTTTTTTAGTACCATTTTTCCTTACAAAAAGCTTCATGAATTCCTCGTTCGTCATTCTTTTCTAATAATCAAAATAGAAATAAATTAATAATAAGTTAAAACACTAATAAAGGAGTAAAATCAAAAATCATACCAAATGTTCTTCACCTCCCATTCTGCTAGAATTTGCTTTTTTTATTTTATAAATCTGCGATTCATAAAATTGAGTTTGACGATTGATTTTTCCGAATCGACATTGAACCGTCGACAAAGATCGTGTGCTTTTAGGATGCTTAAGGTTGAAGGTATTTATTATTTTCTTCCAAAACTTGTCGTCGCTTTGGTCATTACTCCTAATCGAGTCTTTGGTATAATGACAATAGATATTGCATAAATCGAAATCCTCATCACTTCGTCATGGGTTGAACGAATACTGACTCGGATGAGTACTTAGTTGTGGCTCTTGTCATCTTCGAAAATGTAGTTTTGAGAATTGGAAGGATGCGTAAAATTTTCAAACGGTGAAGGCATTTGAAGATAATGTGGGTTAAAGGAGAAAGTAGTGAAGAGATTTGTGTGAAAATGAAGAGTAAAAGTAATGTATTTAAGGAGTTGAAAAGGAGGAATATAGCCGTTAGAGAGAGAAGAGACGTTAGGGTGTGATCTTATGGATGCTGATTTACTCAGCGTCTTACGCTGGGCACTGATTAAATAGTTTCCAGTGTTGAGCGCTGATTTAATCAGCGTCCGAGGTCAATTCAGCATTCTGATTTAGCCCCTGAATATTACCTTTAATATTAAGGGTAATTTGATTCATTGGAGTTGCTTGAATTTGACTTCCTTAACATTCAAGCTGAATTTGTCACCGTTGGAGATGCTCTAAGTTAGACATAATTCAAGTTTAACCAATATAGATTCAAATTAGTTAAACCTAATTGAAACTAAATCTTATTCAGTAAAAACCAAATTTGATGTTATAAGGTTATCTTTTGTGGTTCTAAATTTTTAACTTTTAGTAAACCAATACTATTTTTATCATTTCATTCAATTAAATTTTTAACATTTTGTCACATAACTTAAATCTATAAAGATAAATATTTATAACTTTTTGATCATTGTGAAATATGCAATTTATATAAAAACATTAATGGTTTCTTCTTTTGTTGTTTCTACATTTCAATTTTTTTTGCTGTGTTAGACTAAGTATTTTGGACTTAATAGCTGAGTGGTGAGTTTATTTAGTTTTATATCCACTAGCTTTTATCTTTTTCTTTTTCTTTTTCTAATAGTAACAATAATAGCAATGATATGTTTTGCCCTTGTATCATGAACTACAATTTTACAATTTTGAGAACATAACAATTTTGTACACCGAGAAGTTTTTGATGGTACAAAAGACCAATTATGTGATAGCTAAATGTCTTAGCCGAATGATAAGTAACAATGACAATTTTATTTTTTACTGTCTATAGTTTTGGCTTTCTCGATAGTAGATATATCATCTTTATACGCACACTCATGATTGTCTATAATTAATGGAAAAATCATTGGTAACTATCTATCAAAGTAGGTAACTGATGCTACTTAATTGTAGTTTGATATGAGATTTCACAGCCTTGTACCAATAATCATATAGTATAGTGGTTTATGATAATGCTTCAACCTAGATATTTTATTTGTTACAGTAATTTCTATTTCTTATAAAGCATTAAGCAAAAAATTTAGCATAACTTAACCCTTCTAAAAATAAACATTTATTATATCTTTTTCATTATATTTCGGTTTATGTTTCAATATTCAATTAATAATATATTTTGGTTTATGTTTCAATATAAATGGGTTATAGTATTTACCTTTTTATCTTTTTCCTTTTATTCTTTATTTTTTTCTTTTATCTCCTTTTATCTTTTATCATTTATCTTTTTCCTTTTATCAATTATCTTTTATCTCTATGTCATGATCTTTTATCATTTATCTTTTGCCTTTTACCATTTATCATTTATCTTTATGTTATGAAGTCATATAACTTTTAACATTTCATGAAATTTATTTCTGATGACATACAAAAATATGGAGTTATAATTTGGTCTACTATAGTTTTATACAAAAGATAACTATATTTATCATTACGTTAACACTTTTTTATGGCATAACTTATATATCTCTATAAAGATAATTATTTGCATCATTTCATGTTTTTGTAATTCTCAACTTCATTATATTTCAAGTTTTAGCACCTACTTATGTTTTTTTATTGTTCTAACATTTTAAGTATTCAAAATGGTAAACTAGTTTATCTTTTATTTTTGAAGGTAAAATGGGCTGTATCATTTATCCATTTTTTACCATGTTTTAACTTTTGTCTTTAAAGTTTTAACTTCTATAATTTTATTTAGAACTAATTTAAAATGGACAAAAAAGTTGAAGTTATAATTGTTATCCATTGTGATTTTAATAAAAATATAACTATATTTTCCATTTCATTTGATCATGAGTCTAACTACTTGAATCTAAAATATGCATCGTAAAAATAAACATTTTTATCTTTTTCATTTGTGTTTAATATTCCATTGCTAAAAACTAGTAATTACCTATATAAAAGAATTTATCACTAGTAACTTTTAGCAAAGCCAGCTGGCTTTCTAATGCGCCATGCCACTTTATTAAGAAAATATCAAACAAGTGTTCTGCACATGCATAAAACAGCTATACCTGATTTTATAGTGGCCAGACCACTTAACAAATATAATACATGTGAGTGGCAACAACGTCTCAGCAGCTAAAAAAAATATGTCGCCCCTCGGCAGAGGAAGTGTCACTACCCACATCAGAATTGGGTCCAATGATATCTACGTACCTAGAGAAAATGCTAGCAAGGCCAGAGAGTAGTCTGCAGAAACACTAGAGTATATAAAACTTCTGTCCTAAGAACTATCCTCAAATAATAGCCTGTTCCATTTGCCCATTTCACCATTTGTAGCCAGAATAAGCTCATCGTCTGAAATTTGATAATATAAACATCGGTCTTTGCCAGATCGATCGGAGACAAATCTGAAAAAACATCGATTAGCAGAATTGTAGCGCATATCAGAAACACGATGTTCCCAAGGTTGCTCAGTGGGGATCCAAGAAATAGAGGGGTGCATAGAGGAAGCAATCACAAGAGGAACAACTAGAGGTACCAATAGGTCGGGATTTCGGCTAGGAACAATATCAGTAGGAGAATCAGTACCTTCAGCTGAAGTAGTGCCAATAGGTATATAAGGGACAGAGGAAGAGGGAAACTTAGACTTAGGAACCCATTTCAACACTGGCCTAGAAAGAGGTATCTTGACAGAAAGAAGCTGGATAGCAGAGGCGGACCCAGCTAAACATGTATTTGATGTATGACCAAATAACTGACAAGCAATGCAAATATTAGGCATCCATTTGTATTGAACGTCAACTTCCACATTATGACCTTCTGCTAATTTGAATTTTAGCTTCGACGGCAATGACTTAGTGGGGGAGATCTCAATCAAAGCTCTAGCATACAGTAAACTCTTATGGGCCTCGGTACTAGTATCAAAATACTTGAGATCATCACTGAGACCGGCAAGCCATTTCAAACCAATCAAGGGCTGCAGGATAGACGAAATATATGTAAAAGTGGCCTAATCTGGAATAGAGAGAACCTGCTTTCTTGCTTTGTCCACCCCAAGACTCCAAGGAGTGACAATAAAAGGTTTCCCCTCAATGATGATTGGGCTTGTCTCAAGTGTTCTAAGTCTATCTTCCTTTTTAGCAAATTTAAAGCAAGGTTGTAAAAATTGCTAGGCATATGCTAAGAGGCTGGCATGGATCGAGGATTAATCGCCAAGGCATGGATTAATCGAAGATGGAAGTTTTCGATAAACTCATGCATTTTGGATAAAATTTTTGTATTTTGTTTACTATTAACTAATCCAGAATGGGATATCATGGAGATAAAATCGCTTGAAATAAACATTTTGATGCTTATAAGAGGTGTCAAGCCTGAATTGATGCATAAATGGTATTTACAAATCTGTTTATAGGGTTAGATAATTCATTATGTCTCATCTAGACGGACTAGGTAAATACCTACATGGTAAGGCTAGCTAAGCGCCTAAGCGGGGCCTAGGCGGGAGCCTAGAAAGATTTTTACAGCAGAGATTTAAAGTAAAACATAGTATTGAAATATTGGACTTGAAGACTACATTTCAATTTTCATACTTGTTTGCATTGATCACGCACCTCGTTATATGGCGTGGAAGAGTCCAAGGAAAAACTGACTAAGTATTCTGACCAATAATTCATGCCCTCCTGAATCACTTCAACTGGTGGAACACTAACTCCGTCAATCATTAGTATCTTTTGTTTTTACTAAAAAAAGTAATTAATCATGTAGCTTATATTAAAATATGTAATCGGATGTGTTTTTTATATTTTGGTTTTCATCTTTTGACTTACATCTTTAATGATTTACCTTCTATCATATTGTGTAAAAATAATATTGGAATTGAATTCTTTTGAAGTTATAATTTGTTGTCTTATTCAACATCTAGTTTTTGTTTCATAAAGATAATTCTTATATCATGCATATAAAATGAGTAAATTTGTTGTAAAAGAAGAAACATCTTAATGGAAAAAAATACAACAATATATCTCTTATGAAAAATTATCAAAAAGATTATCTTTTGGAAAAAAATAAAGGATTTATTAAAAAAAGTAAACCAATTTATCATTTTGGAAAAGTCAAAATATTTTTTTTAGGAAAGAAGTAAAAGAAGGGTATTGTTAATGGTACTCCACTGTTGGTTAAGAGAGCGCCATCTTTTAAAAAAAAGCTTTTTGACTATGAGGGTATAAAAAAAATAGTCTCCTCATATAATTGTATTGTAAATCGACCAATTTATCCCTTTATTTTTTACCTTAATTTTCATTACTCTTCACTATTCTTCTTCTTTAGTATGTAATCCAAATCAATAAACAATGAAGAAATTAAACCTATATGTAGATAAAACTTCAAAAGAGAAAGAAACAGAATTAATTATTACCCAAGAAAGCACGCGTAACATGGATTTTATTCAACAAAACAAACATGTAATTTTTTTTAAATTCTACCGTTTTACATGATAATTTGATTGTCGACAATTCTAAATCGAATTAAATAATGGGTAAAATAGGAAGATACTTTTGATCTGAAAGCAGAAGATTGGGTCTCACCATTACTGAAAGCTAAACTAAACTTAGTGAAAAATGTCAGTGAAGAAGAAGAAGGTTGGTTAAAACTAAATGATGGGTAAAATATGAAAACATATATATCGTTTGTACAACACGTGTACCTCTCATAACAATTTTAAATTTAGTGGAGTGCAAATAAAAAATGACCCCCTCTTAACCAAAAATGGAGCGTTGGTAACATTATCCTAAAAGAATTTATGACAATAAAAAAAGATATATCATTATGGGAATAGTATTACTGTATTTTTTTGAAAAGGATGACAAAATTATTAGTGCATGAAATTAACAAAGCATCACATTTTTCTTATTTTTTTGTCTATTCAACTAATAAATAAATTCTTTTGGTCTTATGTAAAAATTATAAAATATTGGATACTTGGTGATGCAAATACACAATCTTGCTTTGTACAATCATCTGGAACAATAATTTGCGGTAGTTCTTGTTAGTGTGCTTTGAATATTCCATATCGATAATGCAAATTCTTTATAATGATTAACCAAGTATTCTTCACTCGCGGCTACTTATCTTATATAAACACTGGTATATATGTATATATTTTCAAAAAAGAAAAAAATTAAAAAAACAAGGTTTGCTTTTTGCTAAAAACATAGTTGTACTAAAAAATAATTCAGCAATTCTGCTAGCAGTACAATACAACTAATGAACTAATCATACAATGACTGAAATATTAATAAATGCTAAATTATGTATTAATACTTGTATTGTACAATCTAGAGATAAATCAATTATCAAATTTTCAATTAAAAAAAATCGATATTCAATATTGTTATAATATATTAAATTATCAATGTGTATAAAAAGATAAGAAGTTATTACTTTAAACACAAAGATATATCAATTTATCATGTTTGTTTTTTGTTTTATCTTTTCATATTTTAAAAGTAACTATCAATTGTTTATCTTTATTTTTTATAAAATGTAACAATATCGCAGTTTATCTAGTAATTTGTATTTTATCTTTAATGATTTATCTTTTTGAATTTATAGATCGGTGATCTTTTAGTTAGTTATCTTATGATTTCCAATGAGCGATGAATTTATTAACACCTAGTTGCATATTTTAGTGAGTAATATTATCCATGTACTAAAGACACATAATATTCTTGGAAAACATATTTGGTTAATAAGTTTTTTAAACAAACACATAACTGCATATCGTTTTGAAGAAAAAAATAAATTCATTTATCTTTTAGATAAGAAGCCTAATACACTACAAAACATGCTTCATTTAGTGGCGGAAGCTAGCGACGGTTGGTGACGGCTAAAAAAGGCGGTCGTCGCTAAACCTGATGTTATAGCGCGAACCAGAGAACAGGAAGTGAAATATATTTCACTTTCCCCCCAAATTGCTGTCGCCGTTCCCAGCCCCCTCACCCTCTGCCGACACCAACCACCTCCTGTCGACGCCAACCGTCTCCAGAAGCCGCCGTTGCCCTCCGATGCTGCTCCGTTTCATCCATCTTCTTCAATTTCTAGGTATAATCTCTAAACCTTAATTTCTAAAAATAATTTGATTATGGGTTTGAATATGTTAGAATAATTGATATTAGATGATGGTAATAGTTTATTAGTTGATTTGGGGATAAAATTAAAACCCTTATTTAGAAAATTAGTTGATTATGGATTTGAAATAGATGATTAATATGTATTAGTTGATGATAATGGTATGTTAGGTGATTTAGGGAAGTTAATAAGTGGTTTGTTTGTTTAATTTGTAATTAAAAATTAGGGTTTATTTATAATCCGAAAATTAGTGTATAATTACTGATTGATATGCTAATGGACATATAAGTTTACGTGAATATTTTTTATAGTTAATTAGAACAATATTTGTTATAGTTTGCGCAAAAATTAGTGTACAATTATTGATTAATATGCTGCTAGATTGGTACGGTTAAACATACATAATATTTTTTATTTAATTAGCGTGTGTACATTATAAGTATTAGTTGTTAGTATAAAATAAAATTAATATAGTTTATTACAAGTGCTAACATCTAATTTTCGTTTACAAAATCGATAAAAAAATTTAAATTATTAACTGAACTTTAAAATACGTTTTGAAATTTCAAATGTATTAAATAAAATATTTAAATGGTTGAATGAATTATATAATTTTGAAATGAGCATAACAACAACAAATATTATACTGAAATCAATTTTTGTAAAAAATTAAGAAATGAATATAACAACAATAAATATTCTACTAAAATCGATTTTGTAAAAAATAAAGAAATGAATATAATAATATTAAATATTTGGCTAAAATCGATTTTCTAATAAAAATTAGGAAATGAATATAACAACAACTAATATTGTACTAAAATCGATTTTCTAAAAAAATTAAGAAACAAATATAACAACAACAAATATTCTGCTAAAATCGATTTTGTAAAAAAAAATGAAGAAATGAATTTAAGAACATTAAATATTATGCTAAAATCGATTTTTTGAAAAAAAAATTAGGAAATGAATATAACAACAATAAATATTCTGCTAAAATCGATTTTGTAAAGAAATTAAGAAATGAATATAAGAACAAATATTGTACTGAAACCGATTTTCCAAAAAATTGAGAAAAAAATATAACAAGAATAAATATTTTACCCAAATCGATTTTTTAAAAAATTTAAAATGAATATAATGTTGATTTGAAAATAAGCATTAAATATTATTTCAACAAATAATTTGACGCTAAAAAATTAAAGCCTTTAGTCCCAAAAGGTTTTAATTTAGTTTAGAAAATACAACGACAAAAATACATCCCTTGGATGCAAAGTTATGCGTAGAAGAGAAGTGAAGTGCTGCCGAAATTAGACAGAAGTGTGGTGTGTGAAGCCTTTAGTCCTAAATGGCTTTACTTTATTTTATAAAATACAACAACAATATACCATTTGAGTGCAAGTTATGCATAGAAGAGAAGTGAACTGAAGTGCTGTCAACCATCAAAGTTAAAACAATAAAGCAAAAAGCAAAAAATAAATCGAATCGATTATTTGGATTAATAAACGATAAACTTTATTGTGTTTCTAACATATGTTTTCAAATCAGGAAAAATGTTCGATTATTTTCTCGACCGTAGTTGGATGTATGAAGTCAGAACTGGTATGAAAGGTTCAATAAAGAAACATTTCTATAACGGTGTACACGAATTTATTAGATTCGCTAAATCTAATAATCATAATAACGAAGAATTTCGTTGCCCGTGTAGTAAGTGCAAACATTTGAAGCATTGGAAAGCAGATATAGTTGAAGTACATTTGTATAAAAATGGTTTTGTGCCGAATTATTACTTGTGGGATCGTCATGGAGAACTTCTTGCACCCACACCTAATCCTGTAGCGTTAGATGACAATAATGTTATGACGAATCCAATAGAAAATATGGTGGAAGATGCAGCACGATCAATGTTTCCAATGTTTGATCAAGACGACGATGAAGATGTAAATGTCGTAGAAGAACCGACTGTGGGAGCTAAAAAAATATATGATTTATTGGACTCTGCTAAAAGGCCGTTGTGGGATGGTTGTAAAAGTGGAACCGAATTATCAGTAACTGCCGAATACATTACTATGAAATAAAAATTCAACCTTACAGAAGCTGGATTTACAGCAGTTGTACAAGCATCAAAACGACACATGCCACCCAATAATCTAATGTGCGATAGTCATTATAAAGTGAAAAAACTTATGTCCGCTTTCGGTCTGTCGTACCAAAAGATAGATACATGTGTAAAAGGTTGCATGTTGTATTGGAAAGATGACGTTGAGCTTAGAAAATGCAGAATATGTAACGAGGAAAGATACAAACCAAGAAAAAAAAAGGAAAAGAAGTTCCATACAAGAGAATGCATTATTTACCCATCACTCCCAGACTTCAAAGGTTATATGCATCTTCTGCTACGGCGTGCCATATGCGATGGCACAGTGTGAGAACACCGGAAGAAGGAACTTTGATACATCCATCTGATGGAGAAGCATGGAAACATTTCGATAGGACTTATCCCGCATTTGCTGCCGAAAGCCGTAATTCCAGGTAAATCAGACATTCATAATTGGTGCAAACAAAGTATATTTTGGGAGTTACCCTACTGGAAAGATCTCCTACTCCGACATAATATTTACGTGATGCACAACGAAAAAAACGTGTTTGATAACGTGTTTAATATAGTTATGAATGTAAAGGGGAAAACAAAGGACGATTTGAATTCAAGACTTGATATAGCAAACTTTTGTAAACGTCCCGAACTTCATATGAAACCCAACGACAATAAAAAACCCAAAGCATGCTATGAGCTAGACAGTAAGCAAGTAAAACTCGTGCTAAATTGGTGGAAGCACTAAGATGTCCTGATGGGATTTCTTCTAATCTTCGTAGATGTGTTGACTTTAAAAACAATAAATTGAGTGGGATGAAAAGTCACGATTGCCATATCATGATGGAATATCTATTACCCGTGATTCTCAAAGAACTATTGCCCGTAAAAGTATGGAGCGTTATAACAGAATTAATTTTGTTTTGTAAACAACTTTGTTCGACGACGTTAAAAGTCGACCGTATACGTAGACTTGAAGTAGAAATTCCTATACTGCTCTGCAAGCTGGAAAAAATATTTCCGCCAGGTTTCTTTAATGTAATGGAGCATCTACCTGTTCATCTTCCATCTGAAGCACTTCTTAGAGGTCCTGTTCAATATGGTTGGATGTATCCATTTGAGAGGTAATATTGAATATCGGCAATATTTATGTTAGTTTAAAATTCAGTTTTATATACCTAAATTTAAAATAAATTTGTAATAGGTACTTGAATCATTTGAAGAAAAAAATTAGGCAAAAAGCACGAGTTGAAGGTTCGATTTGCAAATCATATCTTAAAGAAGAAGCTTCATTCTTTTTCTCTCATTATTTTAGTGATCATGTGAACTTATCGTTTGTAAGTGTTCCTCGTAATGAAGAAGTCATTGAACATGAATCTTCTCAAGCAATGTTATCTATTTTTAGACAACATGGCCGATATGCTGGAAAATGTGTGGAAATATGGTTAGACGATAGAGATAACCATGTAGCTCACACATATGTTCTTCTAAATTGTCCAGAAGTTGCACCATTTGTCAGGTAATAATAAATTCATATATAACTCAATTATACTTACATATTAATTATATTAAAACATATTACATATTTGCAGTATATACGAATCACTGCATCCATCTGGCGATCTCAGTAAAGAATTTGCTAAATGGTTTTCAAATTATGTTTATGATCCAATAAACGGTGTCGTTGACGAAGGATTACGACATCTTGCGATTGGACCAAAAAGAAATGTCAAGACCTATCCAATATTCTTCGTCAATAGATTTAAATTCAACACCAAAGATTACGGTGCCGAAAAATTGACATATAACAGCGATGTATTTGTCAAAGGTAGTGACGATCCAGATGAGCATATAAAAGATTTTTACGGCGTCTTAACATAGGTTTTAGAGTTGACATATTACATACAACCTGCAGAAAAAGTTTTTTTATTCAAATGCAACTGGTTTAGCAATGTTCCTGGTACTGGAATCAACGTGCACAAAGATTATAAACTTATTGAAATAAAACATACCTCACATTACTATAAGTATGATCCTTTCGTATTGGCCAAGCAAGCGTTACAAGTTTATTTTGCTCCGTATCCATCCTTGAAAAGAGATAAAGCGGATTGGTCGGCTGTTTTTAAAACAAAGGCAAAATTTACATTTGACGGAAATAATATTCCAGATGAAACAGCGTATCAAGCGGATCTTGAGCCAAATACTGAAGTAATAATAACCGATGACATTGATGTAGGGATGTTGAATGATGAATCAAATGTTTTGGTAGATACATTTGAAAGTGTTGAAGAAAACGATATAGAGTACGAGACCGAGTCTGAATCAGAGAACGACGAAGACTGATAATTTTAAATATTTGAATTGCATGTTGTATAATGTATTTTTATGACATATGTAATATTTAGAGTCTGAATATGACATATGTAAATATTTGAATTGCATGTTGTATAATGTATTTTTATGACATATGTAATATTTAAAGTCTGAATCAAGTGGAATGTTTTATGCGATGATATGATATGATATATTCTGATATGATATACGATATAATATGTTTGTGGCAGATATGTCTTACAGGAGACACGACAGTAGGTCTAAGCCTTCTCCTTCTCCCGACACAGATGCCAGTGGCAGTGCGCCTGATTTACGCCCCGTTGCTGAGTTAGTTCCGAAGACGGCAGGGTAAGTATCAAATATATTTCAAGTATGTTATTTAAAATATATTAAATATGTACATCAAAATTTATACAGGGGCTTTGAGGTGGAGCCTTCAGATTTCATTTTACAAATGTCGAGACACGCGTTTATGAGTAGGATGTCCGGCTGTTGGCCATGGTGGGACGACATCCCAACGCCTGTAAAGAACGCAATATGGGCAGATTTGATGGTAATTAAGTATAAATTTGTATTTGATTTGAATGTCAATAGAATGTTTATAATTCAAAATTTCAATATGCAGGCTGCCGTACATGTTGAGCCCCAAGATCTGGATGTGTTTAGAAATCAATGGAATTAAAGAATGAGAAAAAATTATAGAAACACGATAACTAAAGCAAAGAGTGCGGGAAAAAAGCCAAGTTGGATGAGCGCTGAAGTATATAGTGAGTTTCTTCGGCTCTGGGATACTCCTGAATTCAAAGTAAGCTATCCACTTTCGAATTGTAATTTTTTTTTTAAGATTTCGTATATTAGTTGCATTAATATAGTTAACCTTGTGTTTAAATGTATAGGAAATATCAGCGTGGAATCGCGAAAATAGGAATAAGAATCCTGCTGTACATCGTGGTGGCTCGAAATCTTTTCAGCAACATAAAAACGAATTGGTAAATTTATAAATTGTGTTTATAAATATCTGTAACATTATTTAATCATATTGGTAACATTGTTTATTCATATGTATATTTTTAGTCTAAGAAGTACAATCGCGAGCCTACGATGGCTGAGTTGTTTACTGCCACACATGCTGTGGAGGAGACAGACGAGGAAGGCAATGTTTCGTATAGATGGACAGACGCCAAATCTCAATCTGTAATGGTAAACATGCTTATCCATAATGATAGTGTTTGATAATACTTTATTTCACAGCTAAAAAATCGTAAATTAATTTTTTTTTCGTGTCAAACTTTTATTTATAATCGCAGGAGTCATATGAGGCGGAGCGGACACGTGTGGCGCAGACCATCGGACATGAGGAGTTGACCGTTGAGGAGTCAAAGCATATTTGGGACGCCGTTATAGATCCGCCTACGCGAAATAGACGATATAGTTATGGGAATATGGAGGTAAACTGCTTCATTAACTAATATATACATTTAATATGATATGAAGCATAAATTATAACTAGCTATTAACTATTTCATAGGCGATATCGTCCCAGAGGGCTTACAGGAGATCCCAGGCAGAGGAGGAGATAACTTTGTTGCGTCAGCAGGTTGTGGAGATCAATGACTGGCAGAAGAGCAATGCTTTTGCACAGCAGCTCGATGCGCATATCGCGGCATACCTCGCAGAGCATGGAAGAATGCCTGGAGAGGATGCGTCTGGAGATGATGAGTAAGTAAGGTTGTGCTTATTGTTTTGGCGTCGTTTTATGTTGAACTTATTGTTGTTTGATGTATGATGACGAGTAGGACAATGCTGTATGATTTGTTTGATAGTACTTATATGTATTGTTGAGTATGATGTATATTAATGAACGTTGTGTTTGATTGATGAGTTTTTGGATATATAGTTGTTGTTTGATGGAAAATTGTGAATGTTATGTTTGATTGATGAGAGGTTGGTGTTATACTTGTGTTGGAAGATTGAATGTTGTTATAGTTCGACGGAAATTGTTTATATTGTGGTTTGAGGGGGCAAACAACAGCTGTTTATAGACAGCAACTTTCAGGCTTGCGTCGGCTGGAATCGGCTTGCGTCGGCCATATGGTTACAGGCTTGCGTCAGCTAGAATCGGCTTGAATCGGCAGTTTGGTTTTAGGCTTGCGTCGGCAAGTTACGCCCAACAGAATTTTGAAAAAATGTCACGTGGATATAGCCGTCACTTCCCGACACAAAGTGGCGACGAAGCCGACGCAAAACCCGACTCGAATGCTTGGTGGTGACGTCTTATTTTGCGTCGGCTTTTAGAATCGGCTTGCGTCGGCTAGAATCGGCCGGCGTCGGTTTTCTGCCGACGCAATTGCCAATTCTCCTTATAGTGATACCTTTATCTTGCTAATAGAGATAGGATGATCGCTTTCGCATTTTATCATTACATATAAAAAGATAAATGAATTTATCATTTTATATATAATAAAGATAAAAGAATCGTCATTTTATATGAAATCACTTATAATATGATAAATTATTCATTACTTTTTTTAAATTAATTGTTTGTGGATATTAAAGAATTTATTCATACTTATCATTCATAATTACATACACAAAAATAGAAGTTATTATTTTATTATTTATTATTCTATGATAAGATTAATGGTTATCATATCACCATATAAAGCAAAGAGACAGGAATGCAAATGATTTGACAAAAAACTGAGTGTTGAATTAGAACACAAGCATCAGTGAGAAACTCAGTGCAAAAAATGCAGTATGAATAGTAGCATACCAAAGGCTGTCAAAGATGAAGCATGGAGGAGAGCAACAACTGCAAATAAAGTAATTGGATGCATGGGACAACATATCAGATAGTAGTTAGCAGAGTTAGCAGAGATATGTTGCAGTTAGCAGGAAAGTACAGGGGTAGGGACAACAACAGTTGAAATGAATAGCAACAAAGAGGAGCTAGCTATGCAAGTAGAAACAAAACCAAGAGACTCAATGAACATCATCAGCTCAGTGCAGCAATGAATATTTAGTGTGTAACCAGCCATCGTGATCAATCAAAGACTGAATGCAATGGAAAAAAGTGTATTGACATCATCCATTACAGATTGAAGACCGACAGCAGCAACAGCAGTGTGCAAACACAGTTGATAGTTTGCAGTCAAGCAGCAGTTTATAGGTGCAGTCAAGATAAAATCAGGATAAAATATGTAGTTGCAGTTTTTTGAAGCGAATATTGAATATTATACAAAACAAGTTGTTGATGTATGTAAATAGTTATTTTATTTTTCATTCTCTGTTAGACCATTACCAACAATCTAACTTGTTCACTTCGCTCTTTCTCCTATTTTTCAATTAAGCGAACGAGCCACACGCCCAGGTAAGTGGTAGAACCAGCCATGGACTAGGGGAATAAAAATTGTTCCATTTATAACAGCGAAGTCTTCGCCGTTATATATTTATAACGGCGAAGACTTTGCCGTTATAAATATATAACCCTAACTCCCCCAGCCGCCATTTTCATTCCATCACCTCCCCCATTTTTTCAGCCGAGCTCCATCCCTTTCAAACTAAAAATCACCCATTTCCACCCCCAAAAGTCCAAATCCGTCACTCTATACCCAAATTAAAGCTCGTTTTTGAGATCCACGCTCGAAGAAATGTCTAGAATGTTAAAAAATTTGCCAAAAAATTCATGCACGGAGAAGGCATTGGTAGCGCCGATAGAGGCGATGAAGAACAGATTATTGTACCGTACAGTCACGAGCAAGGAATAGAAGATCTGCTAGAAGCCATCGAAAATCTCGATAATCAGTTTTTAGTCAAAGAAGAAGGCGGTCATCGGGGTCGCGGAGGCCGCAGGGGTGCTCGATCGGGCAGAACCTGTAGGGAAGTGGGACAGACTTCCGCTAGAGTTGCCGAGTTTAACGGTTTTTAGGATCCGAACCTTAACGCGGCGAAGTTGGCGACACTTACTAACTTTCAGGCACTTCGAGAAGGGGAAGTACACGTCAGCACGCAGACGAGCTTGGCTGTAAGTATTTTTTAATATAAAATAGTTAAATAATTTATCGCTTTACATTTATATTGAAGAATTCATTTAACATAACAGTCGCAGAATATCCGTTCACGTGGTTCATTAGCAAACACCCTAAGATATTTCCATAGCAAATTGGCAATTATTGATAGAGTCGTAGAACTTTTACATGAGCTTGGATTTCATCATTTTTTAGGTAATCTAAATGACCTCTTTACATTAAAAAAAAATCCATTAATTTATTGTAGCTTACTTTAACTTGTTATGTAATTTATAATTCTAGGGATCAGTAACGTAATCAAAGGTGATATGCAATTGTGTGTCGCTATTGCTTTACGGTGGTATAAAACCACTCATACATTTCACTTTCTTTGCGGTGAGTTAGGAATTACACCTTTTGACTTTTCTATGCTTACCGACATAAGCATAGGAGTGACCGCTTTTCCACCGATCCCATACGACTCTCGATGGCATGATGCCACCCTTGTTCAAGATCTTCTGCCACACTTTGACACTTCGCCGACATCGTATCAGGCGGTCGATGCTATTCGAGTTAGTGCGATTACTGCTGCCATGGACAACATCGACTATTCTCCAGAGCATGATTTGAAGCTCGCTAGATTGTTTGTTTTATACCTTATGGGGAACTTGTTTTTTAGCACTAGTAGCAGTAGCTTATCGGTCAACTTTATTGAGGCGTCTCATTTGGATTTCGATAGTGCTGTTCAGTATGATTAGGTTACACCTATTCTTCTGTACCTTTACAGATGTCTAGATGTGCAGTGCACCATCTTTGACTCACTGGTTTTCTTGTACGGATTTTGGGAGTTATTGCAGTACTGATACTTTGAGTGCAATCATAACTTTAATTTCGTTACACTGACTACGAACGCATCTACTTTCTTCCCTCGTTTGTCATTTTGGTGCGCGATCAACAAGAGGTCTAGGGATAATGAATCCCGCCATGTTTATTCGGTTGCCCACAACCAGATTGATTTGAGGATGTATAGATGGCAGATTATTTGACATCCATTTCATTCCATTATATCGATTGATCTTGACTTCATACAGCTTGCTAGGATGCTTGGTGGGCGGAGATTTCCCCTATTGTCGTATCTATCGGAGTTTGGTGCATATTTGTATCTTGGTGAGAGGTGTTGGAGATAGTTTTATGATTACGATGCCATTCCCGATGATCCGCATCCTCATATCTATCGATGTATGATTTACCCTACAGATCAGTTGGACATAACGAGAGCAGTTAGTTGGTGGCCCGCAGAGAGCTTTATTATTGTCGGTCATCATACGTTGATTTCTGGCATAGATTTTACGCTGCATCTGGTGATACCATTACCCATGCAGCGGTGATAGATTAGGTCGGTCCATCTACTATACGACACGGTATATATTGCACCTTCGGTTATCGAGGATCTTACCCAGCCTAGTCAGGGCTACCGTGCACCAGATCACGTGGCCGCTGCTTCTCACTTTGGTTGGACCATGGCAGTGCCTACTACTTTAGGAGCAGACCACTATGTTGGCATTTATCATCCTCTAGCACACGACCAGTATCCGAATCCCTCATATATATCGTACGCCGATCTATGTGACATGCAGATGGGTATCCGACACACAGGATACGTAGAGCACAGGCGCAACATTGACTATTATAATGTTGAGATGCAGCGACAGGCAGCCGAGACAGCATGACTACAAGCATTGCTAGAGTCATAGTGTCAGAGATTTGCTGACTTTGGTATGTACTATGACTAGTTAGCTGGCCCGAGTGGTGGCAGAGACGCTGATGATGGGACATGTCCCCGTCGTTGACCCCGTCCACATACAGATAATTGATGGTATTATTTATATATTGTGGCAGATGTTATTATTCATGTACTATGACAGATGCTATTATTCATGTACTATGGCATCGACTATTATGTTTTATGTTTTTTTTGTGATTGATGTTTTTATTCATGTATTGTGGAAAATGTTATTATTTATGCTGTTGTTGATGTTATTATTCATGTGCTGTGGCAGATGTTATTATTCATGTACTATGACATCAACTATCATGTTTCATGTTTTTTTGTGGTTGATGTTTTTATTCAGTGCCTTGTCTCATCCTAGCCACGTAGAGCAATCCATAACCATTTAGTGCTACGTCCTCTCCTACACTATAGATATACGTACATTGTGAATTTATCTGCCCTACACTGTAGCTGATACCAATGAATGTTGTGTCCTTTCCTAGCTACGTGGAACAAACTATGCCCATTCGTTTTAGCTCGCACAGTTATATATCCTCTCATTCTGAACCACTTCAGCACACAACTGCATAAAACTATTGTAAGTGTGATATCCCGGGAATTTCAAAGAAATTAAATATGATAATCTCTTTAATAAATTAATTAAATTAGCAATATTGTTATATTAAAACAATAAAAATGTATTGTATATATATATATATGTGTGAATATAGATTTTAAGTGGAATATTTATTTCAATTGAAATAAATGGATGTTTAAATATATATACATCAAAATTTGATTTTAAAATTTTATTTAAAAATTGGTTAGATCTTATATTTGGATTCAAAGAGATGATATATATATCTATTTATATATATTGGATTAAAGGTATGTATAAATGATTTTTATAAATATAGTTTGTTTTATTCCATTTCTTTTAGAAGATTTTTCATTTATATAATTAAAAATATGCATTAGTTATTAGGAAATAAATTATAAAATCTTTATTTAATAAATGTAAAAGTATTTATGCATGGAAAAATTAGGTGTTAACATTTAAACACTTTAAAATACATGTGTTAAGATATTAAGAGGGTTTAGGGACAAGTGTCACCATTTCATTTTTATTTTCTTTTTAAATCAAAAACAAATTCTATATATATCTACTTCTCATTTCTTTTTTCCCTTTCCTACCTCTTTCTCTAAACATTCAAGCCAGCACGTTTTCAAAACTGAAAAGAAAATTACCCAAAGCTTCAAACATTCAAACAAATTCCTCTCCACAATTCTAAAGTCTGAAACCAAAATCCAAGTTAAAAGCTTCCTTAAAATCTAAAGCTGTAAACTATTTTCAAACTGAAGAACAAAATCAGAGATCAACAAAATAACTGCAGCAAGTTTCAAGAATCAACAAACTCAAATCTAAACAAACAATTCAAAGTGCTGGAGCTAGCTGTTTAAGTTTTCAAACATCTCAGCTCTGTTCAAAACATTTCAGATTCAAAGTTCTGTTCAACATCTCTAAACCAAGTGAGTAAACTAAATGATAAAAACAGTAATATAGTTGTTTGTTTTATTTCCTGTGACAGTACTATATGAAAAGTTGATTTAATGATTGTATTTAACAAGCTATATATGCATTACTATGACCATATACCTGTATATGTATGATCTGCTCTGTTAAATGTTCTAGTAGGCAAAACAACCTTAGATCTACCATGACATCTTATGACTATCTATTTAAAGTAATTGTATGAATATAATTATGTTTGCATGTTTATAGATTATGTAAATAAATGTGTGCATACCTGTAAATAGAAACTTTGGCTCTGTTTTAAGTTTACAGGGAAGGAAAATTGGAGAATTTAATTATTCTTCCTCCATTTCTTTTTAAGATTTAATATTTAAAACAAATATGTTTAAAATTTACCAGACTTTAATTTTAATATACTTTCAAGTACCATTATTCTGTTAAATTTGCTGGGATCAAGAAATACAGGAGCCATTGAATAATATGTTAAAATCAAGTGTGAAGATTCATTGATTCAATTATATAATTTGAATAGGCTCAAGAAAATATGATTTTTAAAAAGAAAATCCTGATTTTTAATATTGTATCGAGTAAGAAATCCTAAGTTAACTAGAAAATGGGTTCTGAGAATTTTCAGATGATCGAAGGGGAATTGGTACTCGAGGTTTTGATCGAAGTTGGGTTAGTGGTCAGTGATATTGAGAAAAATACTTGATGATTTTATCATCATTGGTGGCATTGGCTATTGAGCAATCTAGGGTTTAACACCTTTGTTCCTGTCGTGATGAAAACAAGATGATTTGAGCACCTACGGTGAATCGAGCTTCATGGGAGTGAGGGGGATGGATGCGTGAAGGACTTGGGAGGATGTTGACGAAGTTTCAGGTGGAACGATGGTCAGAGGCGTGGTGGCGAGGCGTTCGTTCCAGGTGATGTCGAACTGCTGTTCGAATGGATAGCTCGTTTTCGATTTAGGATAGTTGATTGCATTTTGATGCTCGAAGTTGTTTGACGAGTTGAATTGCGACTTGCCGGAGACGAGAGAGTTCGCCGGAGTTGGCTGGAATCGCCGTGCACGTGCACCACGGTGAAGTGTGTGTCAGGAAAAAATGGAGACGTGGGCGACTCGAAGGAATCTCGGGTTTTTAGATGGCCAGACTCGAAGTTTTCTCGTGTGTGTATAGGGTAGGTTAGCAGTTTTAGTTTTTAAAAGATCTGAGGGGAGAAGAAATAGACGCGGGAAAATCTCGAGTCGATCTCGAGTAAAATGCGTGGATGACTCAAAGGAATCAGAGAAGTGTAGCACGTTTTAAAGTTTTAAAGATAATAAAAGCTTGGAATTTTAAAATGTTTCTATGTTTAAACTTTTCTAAACTTCTTTTTAATTGCTTTTAAAACTCTATTTTATTGGTAGGTTTGTTAAATTTAAGTGTGTTAAAACTTAAATAAAATGTTTTAAAACTAAATCATTTTATAGTTATAATTAAATGTTAATTAAAGGTTAAACTTAATAATGTAATTAAGTAATTGACAAAAGAAAATGATTTGTTAAAAGATATTTAAGAGTTTGATAATTTAATAAAGAGTAATTAATTAATTTTAATTATTAATTAAATAATAATAAATCAATAGTTAAAGATTATAATTAATTAGAGTTTAATTAATTTGTAATTAAGAATTATTAATTAGATAATTAAAGTCAATTAATTAATAAATTAATAGTTAATTAATTAAGTAATTAATTGGTAATTAGTAATAAATTAATTGATCATTAAGGGTTAATTAATCAAGTATTAAGGATTACTTAATTTAAAATTAAGTTTTATTAATTAATAATTTAGGTTTATTAATTAATAGTTAAAGGATAATTAATCTCTGATTAAGGTTAATTAATTTACTTATAAAAGTAATTAAGGTTTGATTAATTAATTAAATGATTGTAATTAATTAATAATTGATTAAGCAGAATAAGTGATTAGTTCTTAAGTAATTAATTTAATTTAAGATAATTAAATTAATTATAATATAGATTAATAAATTCTGTTTGGATGATTGTTGAAGTAGGATGTCTGGATTGATAGATATCTATTGGGTGATATTCTGTGATACTGTGATTAGTTGAATATATCTGTAATGGATGTATGGATTATCTATGATAAATGCTATGTGTATAAAGATAATTGAATTGAATTGTTTTAACTTTAAAACAACTTGGCCTTAAAAGATACGCTTTGGATTTCGATGAGACCGGGATCGGGTTTCCGTATACCGGAATTCCAGGTTTGGAGACCCGAATACCACATCGATCCAAATTAACGTTAGGTCGTGAATCTCAAGTGAAGATGAAGATTCAGAGTGCAAGGGTTATTGTCGTTAACTCTGAGGGTGATTCCAATACGAGTGTAACGAGATAATGCCTTCGGTTTCGTTCGAACCCGGAACGAACTTGTATGGATCGAATGCTTTCAAAACATCGTCAGGTGGACGATGAGCATTCTAAGTGGTGTGTTCTGATTTAAAGGTAAATCGTAGCCTCAAGCCTCATCAACCGGGAATGGCTAAAACAGGGGAGGTGCAGCAAGGCTTCGTGGGTAGCACCCACTGAGAGTAAGGTCATCCCTGTCTAAAGAAGTTCCTTTTATTTCGGCTTAGTGGTGCAGTTGGCGACGGCCATCTGTGGGGTGATTTTATTCGGAATTATCCAGTAAGGGATGGTTCCGGCTTTGTGTTGCAGGGGATTGGGAGTGATCCTCGGTACGGTGATCTAGGCCCCGTACTGTGATGAGCGGTACCCCGGTAGCTCTGCCATTGTATGGAAATCCAAATTCCAATAAGTGATAACGGACTTGATTGTATACCTAGTATGCTGGAATTTAATAATGTAACAATTTCGGCTATTTCATATTTATTTGAAAACCCTAGACCCTATTATGATACAATCGAATTTCCTATCAAATGTTTTGGTTAGCGTAAGGTAAAAACTTACCCATGTTTATTTGTGGGGAGTCTTACGTGATACCTTTTCTTTCAAAAGGTTTTGAAGTTAAACAAGTTTAACCTGTTACTCACACCAGACCCATGTCTGACCCAAGTTGTTTATTTCTGTTTTATAAACTCTTGGGTACTCAAATTTTTACGAGTAGCCAAGGGATTCAGGTTTAGCTTTGACGAATTGTGGAGGAGCAATGGAGCAGGAGGCTTCGGCGTTCATAGATATAGTATTCCGCTGTGTTGATATCTGTGTTAGAGTCTTGTATTGTATTTGAGTTGTAATATCTAGACAGATGTTTATAACTGTCTAGTATGTGTTGTATAGTTGTGTAAACTCTGATAAGTGTTTTATACTATGTAATCGTTTCTTTATGTTATTAATATAATTTATTCATTCCGCTGTGAGATCGTTGTCGTTGTTTCTTCTTTCTTCTCTTCTTTTCTATTTTCTACCCCTTTCTTTCTTATTAATGATGCGTCATTCTGTGGAATGAGTGGCGGGTCGTTACAGTAAGTATAGAAATCAAATTACTTCTCACTCTCTATAATAATGGATCCTTACCATTACTACCAGTACAACCATGAAATGAACCAAATCTTCGACGATGAACAGGAAGTGGATGATGAAACTGTAGAGTTGTAAACGCAATAAGCTGCAGTAGGATATTCTTACTTTTTTGGAGAAGGATCTACGAGAAATCCCCGTGGTCTGGACGGATTGACCGTCAATATAAGAGGGACTATGTTGGAGGACATGAAAGGCTAATGATGGACCATTTCATTGAGAATCCAACCTACGACATAACTTTGTTCCGCTATCGATTTCGCATGGCCCAGATGTTTTCTCCAAAATTTATCTTAAACTTCATGAAAATAACACATATTTCACTTACATGCTTAATGGAGCACTAGAACCCGGGCATTCACCCCACATCAAAATCTCGGCTACTTTACGTATGTTGAGCTATGGAACATCTAGTGATCAATTGGACGAATATTTCAAAATCGCATCATCGACAACAATAGAGTGCTTATAGGAATTTTGCAAGACAGTGATCGAATAGTTCAACAAGGAATACTTACGAACGCTGGGACCAAATGATGTAGCTAGAATAATATCAAGAGGACATGCTAGAGGTTTTCCAGGTATGCTTGGAAGTTCAGACTGCATGCATTGGGCTTGGAAGAACTGTCCGATGGGTTGGAAAGGAATGTTCACCGGACATAAAAAGATGCCAACAATGATTCTTGAAGTAGTAGCTTCTGATGATTTATGGATTTGGCATGCTTTCTTTGGAGTGTCAGGTTCGTTAAATGATATAAATGTTTTAAAACAGTCATACCTATTCTCCGAACTATCTAACGGACTGTCGATGGAAGTTTCGTTCAAAATTGGTAACGTTGAGCATCAAACCGGATATTACCTAGTGGATGACATTTATCCAAAGTATCGAACTTTAATGCAAGGTAATAGGGTACCAAGAAACGACAAAGAGAGCTATTTCACCGAAAAAGTGACAAGTTATAGAAAGGACATCGAACGTACGTTCGGTGTCTTACAAGCAAGGTTTCAGATTTTACGAAACCCTGTCCAATTTCATGACGCAAGAGTTCTATCTAAAATTATGTATGCTTGTATAATAACTCATAACATGATTATGGAGAGCAAAAGATGTAGGTATAAAAATCAAAAAAATAACTATCCGGACATGTTTAAGGGTTCTAATAAAAAACCAGAACGAAACATTAATTCGATGGAGGAATATGTTTCTATGGTTCAGCATATTGAAGATCAAGCAGCACACTTTCAATTGCGTAACCAATTGGTGGATCATTTGTGGGCACACAAAGGAACAACAGGAATTCATAGGTGTTTGTTTATGGAGTTGTTGATGGAGTTGTTGATGAAGTTGTTGATGATGTTTGTTATGAAGTTATTGATGAAGTTGTTTGTTTACTGTACTACGTTTGCTTTACGGTGTATGTTGTACTTTGTTTTAGTGTAATAAGTTTATTATTGAGAATGTTGTACCATGTTTTAAAGTTTTAAGATTCAGCGTTTAGTAATATTATTGTGAAACTTGTTTACTTAGATGTTGAAAGACCTTAGTCTGAACTACATAATAATTCGATAATATTATAACCCAAACAACAAATACCAAATACACATCTAATACACTTCCAAACATAACATACAAAGCAACACTAAACAAGTACAACACAAATACCCATCTAAAAGCCATCTCTAGACGCGCCACTTCCGCTTCCACTTTCACTGTCTCGCGCATTCTTATAGTTTTCCAACTGCATTGTTACAAGTTGTTGCTGCAGAGGAGAGAGCTTACTAAAATCACAGGTCATCATTTTGATGTAGTTCTTCTCTCTCATCAATGCTTCCTTTCGCTCTTGGCCCATCTCCTTAACTCTCGATCTTCCATGATAGCCTTTTGAAACTCCATTTCGCTGCGATTTCTTTGTGTTGAAAAATTGGCTCTATGCTCTCTTGTTTCCTTAGTGGACGTCTTTAAAGTACCTATGAATCTTGAAAATTCGGCACTCCGCTGCTCCAATTGAATTGATTTGTTTCTACCAAGAGGATGTGCGTCCGTGTTCCCAAACAATGGTGATCTTTCCCGAGAACTAGGATCGTTGTTTGGACTTGAATCCGAATAGTTCATTCTTCTTGCCTTATTTTGCTACTCGAACATGTAGTTGTTGGAATTCTTCCATTTTGGTAGATAAAAAAGAAGCTCAAAGCATTTCTGAAACTTGAATGGATGACCGTATTTCTGTTGATATGCCTTGCGTGCTTCTTCTATCTATAGAACGAAGTAAAAAATGTATGAATAAACGATAATATTCAAAAAGTACGATCTTTTAAAAAGTATTTAATAAAACATAAACAAAACTTACAATGTCATACGGAGCAGCACCGCTTCGCTGTCTAGTCTCCAACCTTGATAGTATAGCCAGATAGTTTTGGCATGCAGGGTTCATTACTCGATATCCACCTCTAAGTGAAGCCCAGGTTCTCTTCAACGACTTTATGGTATTATAATAATCCGCCACTTTTTCCTAAATTTTTTGCCCTTTCATGTTATTTCTAGTAATACCGTCTTGTGAAATACGTATCCAGCAAGAGAAACATACTGTTGAAAAGTGAACTTAACTTGCTTTTTTCTGCTGTCGGCTGCTGCAGCTTCCTCTTTAGCATTTTCCATGCCGATGTCTTCTATGCCAACGTCTACATCAGCTGCAGCTGGTTACCTACGCCGATTACTGAAAATGCCGCTTAATGATTTCCATTTATTCTTCTTCTTGTTATATTCTGTGCTTTGAGGCGCATACATCTCTACAATGGTTTCTTCGTTGCCGTCTTCTGTGTCTTCGGCGTCGCCTTCGTGATCTTCGCCTTCTTCCTCGTCTGAACCACTACTTATTTATTCGGTTGTAGGATCATTGCATGCATACGAATATTGCCTAGACAAATTCTGTATGGCTTCTCGATCATGAATCTCTATCTGCTTTGCACTAAGATGCTGTTGTTGAAGTTGGTTGTTCTGCATCATCAACGACATATACGACGAGTGGTCTTCATACGTGCCAAGAGTAGGACATTGTTGGTAATACGGTTGTGGGGCGATAGAATGGAAGTAAGGCGGTTGTTCGGAAGGAAAGCTAGGAGGAGCATGTGGTTGGTATGGTTGGCTATAGGGAAGGTTTGAATATGGCGTATAGCCATATTCGTGCGACGAACGAAGGGATTGAAGTTGGTTAGGTAGAGGTTGGTCGGAATAGCCAGCGGAAGGATACATGGACATTGGTTTTTTGCTCATGACTTTTTTTCCGACGCGCTTGGATGAAGGAGACATTTTTAAAATTAGTGTTGGAGGAGAAAGAAGTGAGGAAAAGGTGGTGTGGAATGAGGAGGAGTAGGAGAAGAGTTTATAGAAGGGGCGAAATACTAGCCGTTGAGCTAGCCATTAGGTGCTCAACGGCTAGTACTTATAACGGCGAAGTCTTCGCCAGTCTTCGCTGTTATAAAAAGCAGTCCTTGTTCACCCAACTAGTCATGAAACTGGTTCAAAGCAACCATAACAAACTGAACAAGCTACACCTGGTTGCTCCGTGGCTAATTTTGCAACTGAACAAGCCATTGTTGGTTGTGCTCTTATGATATTGATGTATATCATATCAAACTTCTTTATTTGCAAGAATAATTGTCTAGAATTTTGTCAAGAGTTGATGCAAGAAATTGCATGAAAATGGACAAAGTTTTACCTTTCAAATTATGTGTATTGAATTATAATACATCAAGCTTAAAGAAGTATGTATTGTTTTCTATTTGTTTACATGTGATATTTTGCATGTACATTCATTTTAGTGAAATTTCCACTTGGCAACCAGTCAACTAGCCTAACTAGTAACTATGAAGAAAACTAAAGTATTATAATGAGGGAATTAGGCACAAGGACAAACTTTGAAAAAAAATTAGGCTGAAAGGCACCAAGTTTTATTTTTAGGCTGAAGGACAAACTTTGAAAGAAAATTAGACTGAAGGACAATGCTTATAACTAGCATTATATTCAGTTTTTACACTATACAAAATGCTAGTTGTAACTAGCATTATATTCAGTTTTACACTGTACAAAATGCTAGCTATATTTAGCATTGTCCTTCAGCCTAAAAATGAAATTTATTATCCTTTAGCCTAATTTTTTTTCCAAAGATTGGCCTTGTGCTTATTTTCCACTATTATAATTATAGCCTGTCTTTATTTTCAGTTGTACGCGAATAGCTTCCATTATTGTCCCAATTGCATATATTCAATATAAAGACCTCACATTTCTGCACATCATTTCTTGTGCATAGACAACTTTGACAAAGAGAGACAAATGAGACCATCATTTTACAGCTTTTCCAACCCACTTTTTACCATTTGTTTTTACAGGAAAATAGTGTCAATGACTAAATTTCACAATATTTTAACCTCAAGAACCGGACTTCAGTATTTTAGTGTGAAGGACAATTTTTGAATTTCAATTCTGAGGCAGGACAAGGAATTAACAACCAGGACAAACACACAAATGAGTCTGGAGCGCGTTAAGCTTAGACGGCGTTGACGACAAGGGTGGTTGCTGCGATGGCGTTGGCTGCGAGGGTGGTTGGTTTGATGGTGGAACAACTAGGGTTTTGAAGTAGCTCGATTTGAAGTCATCTGATGATGGAAAATTGACGTCTCTGGTGGTAGGGACGTCGTGGTGAAGTGGTGTTTTAGAAGAAACAATAATTCGAGGAAGAAGAAGAATGGCAAGTCGAGGAAAAAGAAGAGCAAGCCATAGAAGAATTAGGGGAGAAAAATGGTATCAGCTATTAGGCATCAGTTTTCCAGTTTAGCGAGGATCAGTTTTTAGGTATCATTTTTGTTTTTTCTGAGTATCATTTTTTAAAATAATGCAATGTGGAAGTTTTTTATTGTTTCGTTTGTTTGATTATATATAAAAAATGAAGTTGTTACATAATAAATATGATGATCATTAAGTTGGATTAGTGTTTCATTAGTATCAAATATTTAATGAATTTTGTTTGAATATCATTATTACTGTTAATTTGAGGATCAAATTTTAGGTATTAGTTTTAATGATAGCAGGTATCATTTTTGTAAAAACTGTTTTATTTTTTACCTAGAGATGAACCGCTGTCGTGCTCGCCATTCTGCACACTACCTTAGTTGAATGGAATCCATACTTATGCTGGAGTGGAGCCACTCGATCTGGTTTGCATCGGAGAGTGGAGATGCTTGAGTCATGAGCTGGATAGATGTTGATTATGGGTGGTCTATTTGTGTTTTAAATATGATGATGAACTAATTTTCTACAATGACGATTGTTATGATTGAAATGTTTGTTCAAGAATGACTTGTAAACTTAGACAATGGTGATCGAATTTGATAAATTTGGGAACCTGGTAGATCGTGGGTGGTTTATTTGAGTATCAGCTGTTAGGTATCAGTTTTAGTTGTTGGTAGCAGTTTTTATGTAGCAGTTTTTAGCTGTGCAGTTAATGCCCTGCTATTACCTCGCTATAACCCTACTATATCTCATAGCGGATTTCTACCGCTATGATTTTTCCATATAGCCCCAAGTATAGTCTTTCCGCTTTAAGCCCTGCTATTTCCCGTTATTCCCGCTATATTCCGTTATTTCCGCTATATCTTCTTTAAAAGAAATGAATTGAAAAATGATATTTATACATTATAAAAATTATGAAATTAATTTATTTAATTGAATTTTTTATATATTTTCAGAAATGAAAATACTCTAATATTCTACTAAATTCAATTATGTTATATAACAGTTTTATGTTTATTTACAGTATATTCGCATATGTTTTTATTTAAAACTATTTATGTATTAATTATAATTAAATTGAATGTTGATTTTTCATTTAATTACCATAATTATATATTTGTAAAAACATCAAGTATGAGTTTTATATGTTATTTTAGAGTCATCCGCTATATCCTCGCTGTATCCCCGCTATGAGTTTTTACACCTCCCCCCGCATTGCATTTGTCGAGCGTTTTAACTGCACATGTTTTTAGGTATCAGTTTTTAGTTACCGGTAGTAGTTTTTAGGTATCAGTTTTTAAGTTAAGAGTTATCAAGTAGCATGCGATGGCGGCGGGTGGTGTTAGGGGCGACGACGAGGCTGGTGGTGCAGGTGATTGCGGTGGGTGGTGATGCGACGAGTGGTGGTTGATAATTTTGACGGTTTGTCCTTAAGACTAATTTTGAAAGAATGTTTGTTCTTATCACTAATTTTGGAAGAATGTTTGTTATTGTGGTTAAAATATTGAGGTCCTGTCATTAAGGCTAAAAAATACAAATTTTTGTCCTTTATACAAAAAAAACCCTTATTTTTATATCCATATGTATACTAAACTTCATAATATCCAAACTTAGTTTATCAGATTAAAAACTAACTAAAACAAGTAACAGCTACAATATTCATAACATACGTGAGACATTACAATTTTCTCGTAGAGCAAATAAAACAAAGTACATATATTGCTGTTTCTTCTCATTCATCAAATAACAAACACAACATGCTTCATAAATGTCAACCATATCTTGTGCACCAATACGCGAGTCTCTTCCTTAAAGCATTATTCTGTAAACAAGTCCATGTTAATCGAAATTCACTTCTTTAAACTCTGCAAACGGTTCGTTTTCAACAATTGTTTCTTTAGGTTCAGCACATGGTCATAGAAAATCCTTATTGTGACATTTTGAGTCTGAGCTTTCAGAAGCACTTATCGTAATATATCCAGGTGAGAACATGTCTTTTGTGTTTCATTTGGTACGAGGGCATTTGTCATCATGTAAAGTTGAACTTTGAAGAGAGAAGAATTACCATGCACATCAATCCGTTCAACTGAGTTGCTTGGACGTATTTCTTTATCTATATCACCACGTAAACATTAAAGGTTAATTTTCTTGCATTAAATATAAAACAAACATATAAAGCTCATGGCTTAAAATTAAAAAGCTTGATTTATAAATGATCGACTATTGTAGGGAAATGCATACAGTGAAAAACTAAAAGTTTCTTCTAAATTTGATCCTACATGGGACCGACAAGATAATAAACATCCACGTCTTTACATGTCACCACCAAGAAAACCACTCAGGAGCAATCTTAGTTATTGATTTCTAGAAGGATAGTATTGTCTGCCTAAGTTCAAAGCGCTGATCACATCAACATTAAACGACACAATTTGAGCTTTGTTAAGTTGCTTTCAACCATATACAAACTCTTTTACTCTTTATGAACCGATGAGATAGAAGCAACTAAATTGTACAAGATTTGTACTATAGTATGTCACATTAATTAATAGAATAACAAGTAGGACAAGTACAGTAGGAATTAACATAGATCCTGCATTCATAAAGCATATCTAACATTGTAGAGACTAGCATGTTGCAACCTGACTAAACAACTTCAGATTCTTAAAACGTAAAAAGAGATTTGTATTAATAAAGGAATAAAATATTATTACCTTTCTCTAATCTAGTCTAAGTTGTATGATATAATACAAAAATGAATATGATTATTGAAGTATGCAACACTTGTTAAATTCAATTTGAATATGTTTGCTTTAGGTTTCAAATCTGAATAATTATCTAGGGTTTCTGAGTTTACTTACCTAGGATTTTGGATGCTGATAGAGCTCACTTTGAATAGGATAGACTTGCGAAGGAAGTGGATTTTCAGTCACACTGATGATGGAGCTCAATTCTATTTAATAAACGCAAGACACGTAGGAACAACAAGTACCCTTGGATTTGAATAGACTAGTCCAACATGGACCACGAATCCAGCCCACAAATTCTGAAGGATGAAATTATTGGGCCGGCTTCTGAGAGATCGGGTCTAAACTGAACTAAAACCTCAACCAAAACCCTAGATTATTTCCTTCTCTCGCCTCCCTCCTAATCGCGTATTCCTCTTTCTCTTCTCTCGTCAATTTCCCTTTTAGATATTTCACCTTTTATTTTCTTAGATCAACAATGTCAACATTGAGGATAAAAACCCCCAAAAACCACAAAGCTAAAAGGGCTCTTGATCTGCGTGCTCCGAAGCTCGTAAGTATCTTTCAATTTTGCGTTCTTTAATGCTTTCCTGATGCAATTTTGATACCTAATCGCGACTTTCCGATGTTTTTTCAGGTAGAAAATTCAAAAAAGACGCTGATTCTTCATGGCACAAAGACAAGTGGTGTGTTAAATGCTGTGATGACTAGTATATTTCATTTGAAAAGGGATAGCGCGATAAGATATACAAAGAAGAATCCAGATGTTAAGCCTTTTGAGAGTGGCGGTGAATCCTCTTTGGAATTTTTTTCCCTGAAGACAGATTGCAGCATATTTTTGGTAAATATTTTATTTTTTTTGCAGACCGTTAGACACACATGAGTTGCTTGATATTGTTTTGGGTAAAAAGAAATTGTGTGGTGATTTGTTATCCATTATGCTCATATTGCATAGCATATAATTTGTTTATTGTACTTGGTGTGATCTTCACTAAGGCTTATGCAACAAAAAATTTGTGTTGTTTCTTAACATTTGTTATCAAATACTTGAAATAGTATATAGGCAATGACGTATTCTCAAGATTCAATATATCAATTCTAATGTTTTCCACTTTTTGGGATAATATCGATTTTAAGGTTTATAACTTTTGGGATATTATCAATTCTAATCTTTTGACTTTGCTCATGAGCGACATATAAAACTAACAAGACAAATGCTCTTAGCTGACATATAATACTGATATCCATCATAGAAGGATTAACTTTTCCTTTGTAAATCTACAGAAACGAAAAACACGAGAAAAGGGAAAAACTCTTGTACAGATTAAGTTCTAAAGTATATTGTTGATTTTAACGCATATATAATATAGTTAGGATATGCTTTTTTATTACTACATCCCATACACAGAAGACGTATAGACCCACAGTTATTCTTAAGCTGATAAATGATGGTTTGTTTGCAGTTTGGTTCTCACTCCAAGAAAAGGCCCAACAATCTGGTTATGGGACGCATGTATGACCATCATGTGTACGATCTTATTGAGGTTGGAGTTGAAAACTTCAAACCATTAGAATCTTTCGATTATGATAAGAAAGTGGCACCAAAAGCTGGGTCAAAACCTTTCTTTGCTTTCATTGGAGAAGGTTTTGAGAACGTAGACGAATTAAAACATTTGAAGGAAGTGTTGCTCGATATGTTTAGAGGAGAGGTATGTTTATCTAGCAATGCTGATTAGGTGCTATTGTACTTTATTTCAAGGGCTAAACTATTCTGGTTTTTACTGTAGGTGGTGGAGAACTTGAACCTTGCTGGCATAGACCGTGTGTATGTATGCACAGCAATATCTGCAAACACTGTATTTTTTACTCATTGTGCCCTTCGACTCAAAAGGTCAGGTACACCTATTCCTAGAATGGAATTGGTGGAAGTAGGGCCTTCTATGGATTTTGTAGTTAGGCGTCATCGCCTCCCTAATGAGAGCTTAAGGAAAGAGGCAATGAAGACTGCTGACAGTATGGCCAAGAAGAAGGTTTGTATTTCCCCGCTTGTAGAAACTTTCTCGTGTATTTTAGTTTTGTAACATGGTTTTTACGAGGGATATCAAGTTTCCATTTTTTCTCTCCTCCTTTTACTTCCATAATGTTAGACCAAATAGGTGTGACAGCCCATGTTTTCATGATATTAACACAAATGAAAAATATGAAATCCACATTTCTACTACTAAGGAACTGGTCTGCTTTAAAGTACTCCCGAGTTTCACAATTCCTTTTTTCTCAATGTTAAGGCTACCTCTATATTGTACTGTACTCATTGGGATTTTGTTATACAAGAAATGATATGTTGGAAAAAAAATAGGGTGACACGCTTGATGTGCTTAAATGCTGTGCATGATCTTAGTTACGTAAAGAAAACTCAAACATGTAATTGTTTGGCAAATCACATAACATAGGGGATTTCCAGTTATCCCTGACCATCTCCACTCAACAGTAGAGTAGCATGTTGGTTTAATTGTCCTTAAATAGACATGTAATGCGTCGTCTAATTGTCCTTAAATAGACATGTTGGTTTTGATGCATTTGTGGCTTCCTTTTGGCTTAAAATTTACGTATGCAGAACAGGTTTACTTGCAAAGTCAATAGAATGAAACTGTATTGTTTTCTCATATATTTGAATGATTTTTCTCTTGTACAGATCAAGAATGTGCGCAGTGATGCAGTGCAAGGGAAATTAGGGAAGGTCTATATGCCAGACCAGCAGGTATACTTCTGCCTATTCTGTTTTCTATAAATCATATTGGTTTTTAGTTATCCTCTTTGTTTTTACCATATTAAATGCTCTTATTCTCTACCCTTTTAATTTCTAAAGTGTTTGACGATGCTCGAGAAAATATGATTCTACAATTGAACTTGCAATAATTTTTTATTTTGGATTTGCTTCCTGTCTTTCTGCACTTCCTTTTGTGCTCTTTTATTATGCTGAGAGGACACATCCTCATATAACTATGCTTGAATAACTGCTTTAAAAATGCCAGTCTTAAATTTTGCAACATAAACAAGTTTCCTTTCTACCTACAAATGATTACTTAAAAAGAAAAGAAAAATTTGGTTACATATGTAATCCAGTTGAAGTAGAAATTATATCCGAGTAGTGCATGATCAAGAAATAATGTATGAATATATAGTTTTTCTTTTAGCAACCCCAGTTTTAAATCGTATTTTTCCGCAGTATGGTTGTAAACAAAATGTGTGCACAAAAAACGCAAAATTTTACAATGCAGCAAAAGTTGATAAATTATTTGAAGCAAAAGTTGATAAATTATTTGAACATTGTATGAAATTATATCAAAAGTTAGATAAAGCCAATCTGTATCATAGTTTTTTCACCAAACAAGCCCTAAGTGTCAGCATTATCAGTATCATCTGCTAAGCATTCATTATTTATTATATAGGTTGGTGAAATGCCGTTAACAAGCAAGATAAAGGGATTGAAAAGGGAACGGCGGGAGGCAAAGTCAAAGAAAACAGCAAATGAAGGTGAGAAATCAAAGAAGCAGAAGACTGAATCCCCAGTAGTTTGATGCTTGCTTTGAATCATACTATGTATCTAGCATATGTTGAATTTGCTTCCATTGATATTATTTCAAAATTTTGTCCCATGTATGGATGCATTACTATGTATTTCTCAGTAGTAAGGAAGGATATGTTTGAATTGTCATCTGTTTTTCAACTTTCATTTTTGTGTTTTCTATTTCCAGTTTAATATTCCTTTTTTTTCCTTTTTCTTTTGTGATTTCTGTATAATTTTGATTCTGGCTTTTTCATGTTTGTGAGTTGATGTGATTGGATTCAGCTACCAAAATCTGCAATTTCGCGGCACACATGACTTGCAAAATTTAAATATATACGCTTCTTTTTTTTCTAATTGCTTAGTGAACAACTCTAAAAGGCCCATGTTTTGCAGGAATACATGACATGCGTAAGTTTAAATATATATTTAGTTATTTCCGTTGACACAAGGATTATAAAAAATGTTTTAATATCAATATCACTTGTATAAGTAGAAAGAATATTTTAGTTATACAATGTTTCACATCTGAATAAATTAACAAAAAAATTTAAGGATTACAAGACTGCGTAGATTATCAGCCTTCACAATGTCCACTATCGTGTGTGCATCTAGCATTTCTATTCTTACCCTCGTTAGTAAACGCCTTATTCTCCAAAGTTATTTTGCTAATTTAACACTGAAGTTATTTATATCATTTTGTACCTTGGAAGTGTTTTAATCTGCAATAAAATAATAACAGTAATACGTCCTGGAAAGATGTTCTTGCTGTTTTAAACATGATTGGCCGAATCTTCCGAGTTATTAAACCTTCGTCAAGAAGTACTTGGTTATGGTTTTGACTGATATTTCATCATACATGAGTACGTTTAAAAAGTTGAAGAAGCTGTAGCTTCCACCCCATGCCCTACACAACATCAACTACAACCAATGGCATAAGATACCCCTAAACTGATAGGGCACCCGGAAAGCAGTTTTAAAACAGAGGGCATGCATAGCACTCCAACTCAATGGAGTCTAAGAGCATCTCCAACCGGTGGTTGGAGAGTATATCTTACATTTTCTGAGCATACAAAATGTAAGCTCACAAATTGGCCTACATTTTGCCGAAGCAAGCGCTTGCTCTTTAGACGCTTGTGCAACAAGCGTGTGAGCAAACGTCCGAGCTTGAAAAAAGATCGGACATTTGTTCAACAAACGTCTGAGCCATACGTCTATATCAGACACCTTTTTCCACTATTCATTTTATTTTTTACCTTCCATCTTATTTTTACAGTTTCCTTTTTATTAACCAAGACGTCAAAATGCCGCAACGATATGTCAAAATTGATAGACAGACTGTTTGTTACACTACCGATGTCAATGCTGGTGCAGCTCATATCATTCCAGATGCTACTGTTACTGTAAATGATCTACGATGCTTGCATGAGCTGCCCCCGACGATGGCACATCGACTGAGTGGAGCGCTGCGATGCCACACATATAATTTTAATACGTAATTATTAGATGAACATGGCTATCACAAACTGTACATGTTATTGGTTTGCTTAGTTTACCATTAATATTAAATAATTATTTATGTAGGTTCGTCACATAATTATGCATGGTAGTTGACTCCTAGATGCATTACCGAGTATTTTCTCATGTTACCTGTGCCAATTAGGGCTAGACTATATGCTTCACCTTTAGGTAATTTTCTACCATTGCCTACATTTGCACACGTCGACGTTGTCTAGTAGATGCCCATACTGTGAGATGGTGGTCTTCCACTCATACATTTTATTTTCCAGATTTTGAGTTGGGATTGACTCCTTTAGATTTTTTTACGCCGACCATTATAGGGGTTGGTTGACCAGACTATAGGGACGCTAAGGAGATGTACACTTCTGTTATACGTGCCTTTTTACTATATCTGTTTGGTTCTACATTTTTTTGACATAAGGGCACGATTAGACTTGGATATCTAGCTGGATTGGTAGATGCAGATGGACTTCATATATACGATTACAGTACTATCATCCATGGATATCCGTATGTAGTTTTGGATACCTATGTGCTACAAAAAATCCTGATAGATGTATGGTTTTTGGTACATCCTTTTTGGTACTACGAGTATACAGCTAACATGCATCCATGACTCGTAAATGAAGCGAACACTACATCATATATTTACTTCTCCAGGTTACGTCATTGAGGAAATGCTATGTATGTGCACCGTGCTGGATAGGGGGTGCATAATGAGTTGATGGAGGCCAGACAACAGATGGATATAAGGCGGCGTAGCAACCTTATCATTTGTCCCTGGCATGAGTATATTCACATTATGAAGCTCGGCAATGATCATCCCCTCACTTTCCAATTTTCTCTTTCGAGACGTAGGGTTTGCTTTCAAGTTCCTACACGTCCTTTCATATGATATTGGGGGGCGGGGCGGTGTTGGTTGCAGTTGTATGGTATAGTTTGCATTCCCTCTTATTCGCTTCCATGGGATGATACGTATGGATCTATTCAGGCTGGCCCGACTTATATTGCTGGTATGAGGGCCATGAGATAGGTAGATGGTGATCCTTTTACTATACCAGGAGATTTCGATGCATATTGGACTCGAATAGCCCTACATGCTTACTCGTTATCTGATTATATACGGGTTTGAATTCCGATCATATTTGCTCGTGTATCTCTTCTGGTAGAGTACCATTACCACATCTACTTTTAAGTCTACGTCGTCTCAGTATACACATCTTCCTATGTTCGATCCCCCTCAGCATGCATTCAGAGCGTACACATTATAGAGTGAGGTCATTGACTATCCACTGCAGTATCCTACAGATGAGGATGTTCAGGGTATACCTTCTGCTGGTTTATACATCAGCATTAGGTACGTACGACTTAAATTATTGTATAGTTCACAAGAAATTACATCCACGATATATGTATAATTTTCCTTTTTTACATCATATTTTGCTTAGTATATGGATTAGAATGGATGGGTGATTGCTACATTTGGGCGCATGACGCTTGATTATACTCAGCTTATGTATCAAGGTTATCAGACTGCTTTTCAGCAGCAGACTTAATATGAGGCTCAAATACATGATTACAAGACTCAGATTCAGCAGCTTCAGCAGTAGCATCAGCCGCCACCAGAGCCACATGACTTTAATGACGTCAACGACGGTAGCGACGATGATGGGAGTGGTATTGGGCCCCCTCATATAGATTGATGTTGTTTTTATGTTTCATATATGTTTTGTTGTTTCAGACATGTATTTCAGACTAGTGTATTTGGTATATTGATGATGATATTTATGTATGCTCGTGCACGTATTCTTTTATCAGTTGTATGATGATGGTTCATATTCTGTTTTCATTTTGTACTATATTAATAGCATAAATAAAAACACTTATGAACAAACAGTTGTGAAGAAACAAACACATTTATGCTTATTTCTTCACAAGTTCGCGGGTATTTACCACATGGTCGTTCAAATGACACTTGATTTGTATGACATGGATTATGAACCTTCTACTTAAATGAAAATTTTATATTGAAAGTTCATAATATATTCAATGACAAATGAAAGTTGGACTCCATAAGATTATTTGGTACTAATAAAACGTACATAGAAGCCGACCATAGACACATGAAAGAGGAGTTGGATCAAGATTTCTGAGTTACTCCTAATAAAGCATTTAATAATCATCTTGATTGTAGATTAATTCGAAGGATTCTGCAAACTCGGAGTACTTATGTCCCGTTTACTAAAGTTTGTCGAAGATACAGAAGCATTATAAATACAGTGGAGGAAGAAGACATATTTCAGTTAACACGATCTATATTTGATTCACAATATTTGTGGGAGTATTTTACTAATTTTGTTGGGCATGCTGCATATGATCTTTAGGTTAGCTATGTTTGACAATTTGAATGAAGTTTGGGTTTGCTATGTTAGACAAGCTGTCTTTATTTTTGAATTCAAGTTAAGTAAGTTATTTACCTTCAGTAAGTTTTATGTACTTCCAAATTCAATTAAGTTAGTTAAGTTATTTACCTTCAGTAGGTTCTATGTACTTTCAAATTCAAGTATGTTAGTTAAGTTATTTATCTTTAGTAAGTTCTATATACTTTCGAATTCAATAAAGTTAATTAAGTAATTTGAATTAAGTAAGTCATATGTACTTTCAAATTCAAGTAAGTACTTAAGATAAGAAACTGACAAATATTTAATTAAAACGATACAAACAAGACAACAAACATTGATGAGATAAACACACAGATTGATTAAAAAAATTGTCTATGACCACCGGATAACTAAACCGAACCTAGTCTTTTATGAAGCGTTTCAATTTGTTCTTTAAGTTCAGTGGCATACACAACTGCTCGATGAGATAAAGGTTCATCAAGCCATTGCCAAAGTTCATATCCATCCGGAAAATTGCGACATCTGTAGTGATGTCGACCGATGTCATTTTTGTTTCTTATGATGGAATACAAAATAGAAACTCCACAGTTATAGAATATTGCTCCAGAGCCAACCTCTTGATCTGTTTGAGGTACTTGGTGACATATTTCATGCCTTCTTTGCCTTCTTCCATTGTGGCTACGTTGCTCTGCTCTTTGCCTTCTTTCATCCTCTAGAAGCCCGCTCTCTTGTAGTTCTCTCTCATGCTCTCTTACATCATCATAGTGTCTTTCCTCTATTTTAACATACCACTCAGTTGGTAGTTGAGGAAAGGTGTATTCGGTAGGGTATCGTCACTTAAAGGACCTTCATATGAGTATGACGAGGGCAAGGAAGTATGGTTGTAATCCACTATTTTTTGTATAATAATGGGATGATACGATTGTGGAGCAATATGGAAAGAAATACGATATATATAATAGAATACATTAACCAAGCTGACACGTGAAGAAAATTGTGCACGCGGCTACAATGTTTGATTGTGACAGGACATCGATCCACTCTTTCTCCATTAACCAAGCTGGCATGTGAAGAAAGTTGTGCAACATGGCTACAATTGTGAAAGGAAACCGAGCCACTCTGTCTCCATTGACAAGTCGACATGTGAAGAAAATTGCACAACGTGGCTAGTGTTTAATTATGATATGACACTAAGCCACTCCGTCTCCATTAACCAAGCTAGCATGTGAAGAATGTTGTGCAACATGACTACAGTGTTTGATTGTGATAGAACACTAAGCCGCTTTGTCTCCATCAACCAAGCTGGGATATAAAGAAAGTTGTATAACGCGGCTACAGTTTTTGATTGTGACAGGACACTGAGCCACTATGTCTCCATTAACCGAACTAGCATGTGAAGAAAGTTGTGCAACGTGGCCATAGTGTTTGATTGTGATAGAACACTGGGCCACTATGTCTTCATTAACCAAGCTGGCATATGAAGAAAGCTTTGCAACGTGGCTACAGTGTTTGATTGTGAAAAAACACCGAGCCACTCTGTCTCCATTAACCAAACTGGCATGTGTCTCCATTAATCAAATATTTTGGCAACTATAAATACCCACGATAAACTTGTTCATTTATGCTCATTCAAATCTTATATTTTACTAATTACAAAAATAATGTCAGCTGAAAATCTTATATTTTTTGATGATAGCGACGATAATTTTAATGAAATGATGGAAGATCATTTTCATTGTGAAAGAGAGTTAATAGCTATGTCTGCGCTACAAGTTTATCAATCCAGTGGGCAACATGGTAGACCAGTTGTTGGTCGTCGCTACAAAAATCGCAATACTCAAGGATTGACTGGTCGCCAAAAAATTACCACTGCATTGAGAATGCTTGCATATTAGGACCATCAGACACTCTCAATGAGAATTTGCATCTGAAGGAAAGCACGATACTAGAATCTTTGGACCATTTTGTCAAGCCATCGTCGACATTTATGACGATCAATACTTACGAAGACCGAATGAAGCTGACATAGCAAGATTAATAGGGATGCATGGCAGTAGAGGATGGATAGGAATGTTGGGTAGTATAGACTTTATGCAATGGGAGTGGAAGAACTGTCTAAAGGCGTATGTCGAAGCTTATCAGGGTAAGTCTCATAGGTTGATAATTATTCTTGAAGCGGTAGCTTCATATGACTTATGGATATGGCATGCCTTTTTCGGAATGCCAGGTTCTAATAATAACCTAAATGTAGTCGAACGTTCTACTTTATTTAATGATTTAGCTAATGGTAGATCAAATCCGTGTTCCTTCAATTTAGGAGGTAACACGTACGATCATGGATATTATTTTGGCGATGGTATATACCCTAAATGGAATACCATTGTCAAGACAATACTTAACCCATTAAATAATAAACAACCAAAGTTTATGGCAATGCAAGAAGGACAAAGGAAAAAAATGTTGAAAGAGCATTTGGTGTTCTTCAATCAAGATTTTCCATAGTCAATAATCAATGTAGACTTTGGTCACCACTTAAAATGGCAAAAATAATGTACACTTGTGTTAGTTTGCAAAATATGATTATTAAGGACGAAAGAGATTTAGAAGACGGCTTTGTTTACGAGGGTGCTCCAGTAATACCGATGTATAGTGCAACGATATGATGGGAAACTAAATGGAACTCGAGTTTCATGTTTCTAGGCAAATGTCATATCGTAGTGTTCAACTCTACTAAAGACTACAAAACGATCTAATCAATCATCTTTGGAGCTTTGTGGAAATCAGTAAAAGTTTATTATTATTGTTAGGTTTGTTGTCGTTGTTCTTCATGTTGTTGTTGTTCTTAATATTGTTGTAATATATTTCTGTAGCATTTCATATCAAGTAATGTATCACAATTTCATTTGGTATTGTTGAAAAGTGAAAAAGGCTTAACTGGTTGTAAAATTTCTAAATTACCGGGTTAAGTTCAAATCATATATCAATTAAAAATTCAAAGATACAATAGTTCTAGAAATACAAATACAACTACAGCCCCTCTTCATGCCTACGTCTCATAGTTTTTCTCCTCCTGGATTCCGTATACTCTAGTTGTTCTTTAGAAATATTCGACGTATCCACAAACAGTGCTTCATCTTCATCTTTTTATTTGTTTCCAGCAAGAAGTCAATCCAATTTCAACATATTTTCTTGGTATTGGGCAGACCAAAACTCCATTGCATGATTATGCCTATCTTCATATTCCAGTAACAGTTTTTTTATTTTTGCTTGATCGGCCCCAACAGTTTGCTTCTTTTTGGCTGCTTTGGCTCCCTAAGGCCTAAAAAATCATCTTCCGTAGGGGTTAGCTGCTCTTCCAACCCCGTACCTTGACTTCCTAGCGATTCCCTAGGGCTAGAGGTTTCTCCAACTCTTGGCGCTTTACCTCGGTTGCTGTTTGATTGGATGTCTTGAACAGTTTTCCAAAAAGAAGATTTTCATTTTACATGCTCAGGTAATAGATCATAAACATGCATGAACTGATCAAATTGAGCTGCTTGTTTATTCTCAGGTTTGTTGATTTGTTTAAACAATTTATTGCTGCCAATCCCTTGCAAAAAAATAATTTAAATTTTTAGAGAACTAAAAAATATAGACATATGAAAGTTAGGAAATTTTACCAAATGTGTTTCATTTCCAAATCCACTAAAATTCGTTTGCTTTAACTTAAACATATGTGAATCAAATGTTTGTGTTTGACGATTAATTTTTTCGAAATCACCTTTGATCGAAGAAAGCGATCTTTTGCGATCAATATTCTTTCGATTATAGAAATTTGTAATTCTGCCCTAAAAAGTTTCACCAATTAGGTCGGCACCTTGGATCGGATCGCTTGAGAGTGCACATCGAATGTAATATAAACCATAGTCTTCCGTCAAAGTCTAACTAGTAGTACTTAACGTTCCGCCAATCAGAATTGTAATGTCTTCTAAATCAAATCCTTTGAAACTGCATCTTGCGGCATCAGTGTCAAAATCGGAAAACATAATGAGATGAGAGAAGGGAGAAGAGAGCTGTTGCATTGAGCCGTTGTGGGATGTACTTGGGCGCTTATTGAACAAACGCCCAAACCTCGAGTGTTTGTTGAACAAGCACCTCAAGTGAGGTGCTTCTTCAACAACGGCCTGGGGTTTGGGCATTTGTTCAACTTCAACAAGGGCCGAAGTATATTACAGATTCCAGACTAAAGCGGCTGAACTTGTAACCTATTCAATAACTTATAACCTATGCATCTGCGGATCATAACTCATTTCCGCGGTCGTGTGTACCCAAGAACTCTCGTCTGGTTCCCAGAAAATGACCTCATCATCGGAATCGCATTCTGCAACTTCCAAAGCCGACTTCCCAGAGGGAGAAATAGGAATCGCATGATTAGAGACAGGTGGTAAACTAACCTTGGGGACCCATTTCATTTTCGTCCTAGGGAGGGGGACTTTGTCAGCAGGAGGAAGAGGAGCATTCCTAGAACACTTCTCCGTAAAATGTCCAAAAGACTGACATATAGTGCATATATCGGGTTTCCAGTTCTAATTGACTCTCATCTCCATCTCGTGACCTTCCATAATTCTTACGTTCAAAATCGACGGTAGCAGATTTAGAGGGGTTATTTCTATCAATGCCCTAGCATATAGTAAATTCTTGCAAGCAACAATATTTGCATCGAAGCATTTGAAATCACCAATAAGGCTCGCAAGCCAGTTCAGACCAATTAGGGGTTGAAGGACAGAAGGAATATTAGAGAACGTGGCCCAAACCAATATCGAAAGAATCTGCTCTTTAGCTCTGTCAATACCAACACTCCAAGGAGTTACAATAAATGGTTTTCCCTCAATAATTAGAGGGCTAGTCTCAAGAGCTATAAGCTTGTCTTCATTGTTCCCAAATTTAAAGTAGAAAAAGGAATTTATAACTTGTACATGAAGAGCACCTCTCAATTTCCATGTGCACCTACAATGCTCACGAACAACCGTATATGTAGATGCAACATCTAGAAAAAATCCAACGAGGTGTTCAGACCAATGGCTCACAACCTCCTGAACCACTTCCGAAGGGAGCACGCTAATCCCATCAATGACTTGAGTGCAAAACTTCTGCGGGGAGAATGCACCAGCGTTATGAGGCAATGATTTAAACAAAGAAGACCAGGCAGGCTTATCAACTACAGCAGCATCGACACATGAGACACCTGGGACATCACTAGGTTTAACAACAACAGATGCAGGAGCAGTAACATTACAAGATTTTGGAAGAGGTGATACAGTGGAAGTAACAACACGCTGCCTGGAAACATCCCTAACAACCTCCTCGATAATCCTACCATTCGCTGCCTGGACAACAAAAACATTCAAGGCCAATTCAACATCTCCATTCATCACAACTTGTTGCACAGCCTCATTTATAAAATTGTTTTCAGACCCAACCCAATTACCTACCGAATGAACTAAATTTGAGATAGGCGTCGAAGGATTAACGGTCGATATACCTGACAGAGGGACAACATCAGGCGAATTACCTACCGAATGAACCCAATTACTTACACTATTTTATACATATATAGTTATATAAGTCTAATTTGTTTATAACTATTATAATTTAATTAACTTATATGATGGATATATGAATCTTATTTAATTAGACACTTTAACTAAATATTTAAATTAATTCAAAAATTTAATATAATTCATCTTAAACAAATTTAAGATAAATATAACTTTTACAATTATAGTTACATAAATATATCAATATATATACATATATATGTTTAATTAATTAACCTTTTAATTAATTAATTAATTTAATTAATAAAATTAATTAAATATATATTAAAATTTGAAATTAATTACTTTATTCTGCAAACATTTTTGAAAAATTCAAACTTATTTTATGACTTTTATAAAATATCATTTTATATTTTAAAATTTACATTTAAGCATAAAATATATTTTAATTTTTCAAAATTCAATTTGAAAATTAGCCCAAGGCATAAATAACCATGGGTCTTAGATTTGGGCTAACATTTTGAACTTAATCCACCCATTGGGCTAGGCCGATAGCCTAGGAGGGGTGAATACTTGATTATTCAACTCCAAGCCTAGACACTACTTTTATGGACACCCATAAGATAATTAGATTTAGTTAGTTGGTCCTAAATGTTGACTAATTAGACCGCATGGACCATTTTAGCTCTGATACCAGTGTTGGAACTGAGTTGATCGTTAGTGGGTAAATTGGATGAATTAAAAAAAAATCCGTATTTGGATCGTAGTGGGCCTATAAAGTCTAATGAGTTTTACTAGATCCAATCTTGTTATTTATATAAAATCAAATTTTACTTAATTGTTTAATTAATTAATTAATTATTATATTTTAATTAATTTAATGTTTATATTGATTAAAGTATATAAATATACAATCTTATGTATAATATGACTGTGCAATATAGCAATGTTTACATAGTTAATGTATACAAATATAGATGTTGGGATTTATATCTATAATGTAAACATTCACTATTTATATGTGCATTGGTTGTCTCAATGCATGGATTAAATATACACATATATTTATAGCAAAAAGTTGAAATTTATTTACACGTCAAATAAAATAAACTTTTAAATTATCTAAATAGATTCTGACCAAGCCAATATAATTCAAATTCAAATTTAATATCTAAATTGTCTAATTATAACTTGGTAAAATAAATTAAATTTCAATTCTTAATCTATAAAAATCAATTAAATATCTTCTAATTATTTAAAATGTGTATCTTTATATTTTATGAAATATCTTTAGTACCAATTTTTTTTTAAAATACATAAATTATTTAAAATGCATAAAAGAATCAATGTAGAATAAGTATTGAAATAATATATATATAATTTATTTCTTTTCGGCCAAGTTAAATTAAAAAATAGAAAATCCAAATCTATTTTATTATCACTTTTAATAATGTATACATATTAAAATTAATATAAACATTATTTATATAATTATTAAAATATAAATATGATTAAATTATATTTAAAAGTAGGTTTGACAAAATATTTTTTTAAGCTGAATATATTTATATTTTATTATATAAAATTTTTAAATACATAACATTTTAAATACATACTATATATATGATTAAAAATTTGTAAATAACAATTTTTAATTACTGAAAATTAATTTTAATATTTAGAAAAATTATAAATAAATAATTTATATTATACATGGTTGAACAAATTTTTAATCGATTTTATATATAGGTCTAATTAGCAATATCAATATAGTTCAATGTGATTTAAAATTAGGTAATTTGGGTGATAACAGATGCACATATAATATCGCTCTTTAAGGGTTATGTAACATATAAGATGTAAATTATATAGCATAGATGAAGAGATTGCCCTTGAATGCACCTTGTCTGAAGAGATCTCCTAGGTTCTGAAAGAACCAATCCACCAAACCTTGCAACGGTATAGAGTACCACTTGTATTAATTTTTTTGATGTATTTTCTTCTATGGATGCATAGCTATGAGAGCTAAAGAGAAGAGTGATAGGAGGCAAAAAAAAAATGAATCGGCAAAACGAAAGAGTTATGAGAGTTTAAATAACAAAAGGGGATGGGAGCTAAATGTGGATTCACATCCGCATATCTCTCTTGCTATTTCAAAAATCACTTTAATTATTTAACCCTCCTTTCTACCCTAGTATGGCCGACCATGCTTGCCCTTATATGGGCCTCCATATCACTTCAAGCTTGATCAAATAAATATTCATTTAAATCCAATCCAAATGCATACCGATATCATATATCGATACATATGTCTATAACTATTATATACACCGGTATAAACCATCAATAAAAAACATGTCTTTAAGAGAAAGATTAATGTAGTTGGAATATAATGAGCAACACTGCTAAGAATAACATCATAAATTTCAGTTGTTAAAATTAGTGTAGTAGATTCGTCGTTCAACTTGATCAATTTAGTTTGTTTTTACTTACAGAATTGTCACTTGGTATGACTTTGTGTTTTGGTACATATGAATTGAAATGAAAAATTCTGAATAATGATTTAGAATAGACTATTTGCACATAACAACAAAAGTTTCTCAAAGACAGTAGGAGCGATATTGAGTTTATTGGTTTTCGAATATGATATGAGAAATGATACGAAAGTATCATCTTATAAGCATCAGAATTGAGTAAGTATTTTGATAGAAATATCAAATAGTTTGAGTTTTAGTCAAAATGCAGAGGAAGTGTGTGTCCATAAGAGAGAACCACTAAAAATGTACATAGATATTTTTAGACTATAAGTAAACAACATACCGCTAATTAATAACGATGTACTTATGTTAAAATCAGTAATATTTTGGTCATTGGATTTATAAATTATACCTTTTATAATAAGTATAAAGGATGTCGGTAATGTCCCAAACGGTATGCAAATACACCTTATTAAAATGTTTAATATGTAACATGTAAGATCGATTCCTTATATTTTGACAATATGAATTATCACACATGTTGTATTATCTATAATATCGTATTTAGCTGATGTATTTGATACATGAAAATAATATCAAATCAAAATTAAGATAACTAAATAGTAGTCTAGAGTGTTCTCGAATATTTACGAAATACTAAAGAACTGTTTATAGAAACAACTCTTTAGGAAGGAGTATACAGACTCAAACATCATGAGTGATATTGAGTATAATATGTTAATATTAAATTCATGTTCAAACCTTAGTTAATGAGGTTTAAGTTGGAGATGTTCCAAACAAAAGGTTATGGTGATTCAACGAAAAGGATAAGTACATCATCTTGGATAGGGCCATGAGAAAAGCAATGTACAAATATAAATGCATAAATTTATAATTGAAGTAGGGGTGATTCCAAGTATTAAGAATACTACATCATTGTTATATGGTAACAATGTAATAATAAGAGTTCAATAGAAGTCGAGAAACATGTTCTGAATGGTTCCATATGTAAAGGTAGTTTATCATCATCGAAGAGAGTTGATTGACTAAGTAGATAATTAAAACAACATAGCAGATCCATTCACGAAGGGTCTAACTCGATCGGTTCTCATTAAACTGATCGAAAGGATAGGATTGAGATTCCATAATCGACTTCAAGTGCAAGTGGAAGATTGATAGAGTTGGGGGTATGTCTTAGAGGCAATTATGTAATTGTTACATATATCTAACTCAATAACCAATCTTTTTTGGAATAAAATGTGTTTTCTTTCTATTATATACTAGATATAATATGTTATATTAATTAATTAATTTAATAAAAGTATATTTAATAAAAATGCATAAATGACATGTTTTGTGATAGTAGTTACAATGTGCTGTACCCATGAGTGGTTTATCACAATAAAATAAACGTACAATTTTAAATATTCCTAGTCAAGATGTATCAAAACTGGATATCGATATATCCGTTGAAACTAGAGTATGTAATGCTCTCTAAATGTTGGGCAGTGCATTACTCATGGCTGCTAGGGGCACCATGGAGTTACGTACTGATAGTTATTGGATAACTATAGAATGACTTATTCGATAGTTTTATGTTGGTTAATATACCTAAGGTTGAACAGATAATGTCGATGTGACAATATTACATAATTTCCTTGACTTGGGAATACTATTAAGCTTTAATGTGGAAACTTCGATTTGATTATAGTTAAATCATGGCATAGTGTCCATCTAATGACTATAATTAGGTTGAGTGGAAGCATTGGAAGTGAGACAATATTCAAGAGAGAATTTGTCTCCTTAATTATATGGGGTTAGTATCACGGTCAACTGAAGTCAACTCAAAGTGAAAGTCTCTAGCTAAAGCAGTTCGGTTAATAATAATTGTTATCAATGACTTTGTGTTTAGACTATAAAGTTGAACATGGATGGTATTGGGATTTTGACCATTACTAAATTCCAAAATTCCTAATATGATATAGTTTTGATGTAGAGAAATGGTGTAAATAATTGTCACTGCCGGGTAATGCTTAAATTAGTAAAAATAGGATTTTACTTAATCTATGTAAGCAATAAATTTGACCATAATGTCACATCACTTGCTAAGTGACGTGTGAACATCAATATTCGAATTGTTCGATATTAATGGCTGATCGAATTTACACCTAAGAGTCACACACCCGAAACTTCGAATACTCTTATTACTACCTGATTTAATTAATTATAATTGTTATAAATTAATTAACATTTATGAAATATTAATTATAAAATTTTATTTAATTTGTGTTGATCAAAATTAAGCAGTGTGTATATAATAGTTATAGACACATGTATCGATATTGATATGTATTTGAATTAGATTTAAATGTATTATTTATTGATCGAGTTTGAAGCGATTTTGAGGCCCATAAGGGCCCCTATTGTAGATGGCTATGGGAAGGAATGAGAGGCCGGCCATATGATGGCATATATGAGATGGAATTTTAAATTCAAAAGAGCTGAAATGGTAAGAGAGAAAGGTGGATCCAGATCCTTCTTTTTCTCCTTAGATTATCTCTTATTTAATCATCTCCAACCCTCATATTCTCTTTCTCTTTTGCTCTCCTCTAGACCAGCAAGGCCAACCATATACTCACCCTCTCCTCTAATTTTTCAAGCTCTAAAACACTAAACTAAATTAAAAGCAAAGACCGATGGTTACAGCTTTCACTCTGGTGGCTAGTTCTGAAGGTTCGAATATCAATTCAAGGAATCATTGGATTCAACGTTTAAGGTGTTTCATCTAGGCTATAGATAAGATATATATATATATTCGTATATAATTGTTTATATAATATTATATGCATAGATAGTACTTCAATATCATAAATCTATATATGTTGGTGTTGTCTTCATTGGATGAAATTATATATATGTGAATAGTAAAGAAAAAAAATATTCTTATGTATATTTACATATATAACACTCATGACCTAAAAAAAATTCGGATATAATAATATAAAATGACTTTAAAATAAAATTGATTTTAATACAAATACTATTATAAGAAATATGTTTTATATTTACTAACATATGTATTTATATGTTTATTTTTTTCGTAAATAAAAAAATATTTTTTTTATATAAGTATATTTTAAAATATGAATATAATATAACATACATATACAACCTGTATGTATATATATACTACTCAATTTAAATATTGTATCCATTTTATAAAATTATATATATATGTATATAAATGTGTGTGTAGTATGTACTCAGAAATGTTTTTGGAGATTAAAAAAAGGTAAGTATTGACTTTCGTAAGTAAACTAATATTAATTATTTTTTGAAAAAAATTTAAATCCGCAAGTAAAAAAAGTATTTTTATGGCCGAATATGTATGTATATATACCACCGCTTTTGATTTCGAAGGCATGACGACAGCAAGAATGTTGAAGTTGAAGGATCTCGTAGACAAAGGAAGTGTTAAATTAAAGAAAAGCAGGTCATCAAAGCTAATGGCAAAGGCCTACAATGATGCCGCATACCATTAATGCCGCCTATCATCAATAAAGCACTATACTTCATCAAGGCCGTGATATCGGAAGACAGCATATCGTAAGCCATAAATGTGATAGAGGCATGATATATTGTCAATGCCGCTTCTCATCGATGCCGCCTCTTACCAATGCCACTTCTCATCAATGCCGCTCTTATCAATGTCGCTTCTCTTGGATGCTGCCTCTTACCAATGCCACTTCTTTTTGATGCCGCCTCTTATCAATGACGTACTTCATCAGTATGAAAGCCTACAATAATGTCGCATACCATCTACTCTGCACTTCACCAATGTGATAAAGAATGCCGCATCCCGTCAATATAAGTAAAGAAGATTGTCATATGCCTATCCAAGAGCATATCGCATGTCACCAGTATGATAAAGGATGCCAAATGCCTTTATTTCTGGGGATGATGTCAAAAGCTATCAAGCCGCATGCAATTAAGATGGTGATGCGGTAATCCTTTAATACACCAAGGGATGTCGTGAATCATAAAATCAATGCAATATTCCAAGCGCCATCAAGATGGACCTTGATGCTGCAGATCAACATGCTACATTGACATGAGGCATCCATGTCATACCTTAATATCTCTATAAATACGAACCTAGGGGCATGGAGGTGGCGGCGATCATTTCTTTGCTCATTTCTTGCTTTTTAAACTTTGTACCCTATATCAATTTAGGGATTTTAGTGCCAATTGTAATCTTGCAAACCTTATTACAAATAAGGGCTTATACATGTACAATTGCATAGTATGTTGAATAAAGAGACAAGATTGTTGGTTTATGATTCTCAAGCATATATAGCTTCAACGTGATCATTTGCTTCACTATTGAACATTTCGAGCTCTTATGACTTTGGCAAGTAAGGTCTTGGATATTCAACAACTTCATAGCATATTAAGGAAGACTTCCTAAATTGTGATTTGTTTTGAATTCTCAAACACTTGTGATTTGATCATAACTCGTTTTGAATTCCTAAACATTCATGATTTCGAGGTTAATATGGATTCAACATGGAGCACGTGCCTTCCTAGCAAATTAACCTAGAATACCAAAGATTCTACTCCACCAATTTTCATTTTCCTTACATTTTTTGGGTGTTAGCGAAGAAATTTGTTAAACATTTTGGTGCTAGAAGGAGGGCTTGAACCTTCATCTCCGCTTAACCCATAAGGGAAACTACCCTTAACCTGCATATATAGGGCTTAAAGGATTTATCCCTACCAAGCATATCCCGGTAAAGGTTATTCTAAATCCCATCCAACCTCATTTGGGTAATGACTATCTTTGAATAAGGATCTTCCAAGCCTCGAGTAGCAAGGCCAACTTACCAAATCACTAGCGATCCTCGATTTCATGAAGAGAGTACTAAGGATGTTAGCACTACAAATCATGGAAGATAAGAAAATGCTAGTAACTCCTTATGATCCAAATAAATGGAGTTTAAACTCATTTCACATAGGGCCTACACCAATCTTTGCTTTGGGAAAGAAAGACAAGAAAGATAACATCTTAGTAGAAATGAGAAAGAGAATTCAACTTCAAGCAAGGGGAGCCATCTTTGAAAGAGAAATAACAAAAGACTTTGATCAATTCACCAAAAAGTTGAAGAATGTGCTTAATCGTTCCCATAAATTTAATGAGACTCAAAGCTCTTTAAAGAGAAAATTTTCTATAGAGGCTAAAAAGCCCATCACATACAACAAAAGAGCTAAGTGGAAATCATGAGAATCATCCTCCAAAGGTTCACCGCTTTCTAAGAACTATTCTCAAAACTGTTGGCCTTCTCAAAAGAAATGACCAAAGAATAAATAAAATCTTGGAGGACAATATTGTCATTATCACCATTCAAATGGCCACGACACTAATCAATATCGAAACTTGGAAGGGATGGTCAATAATTTCCTAGGCCAAGGAAAGCTTAAAGAATTTGTAAAGGGATGTTGAACATGTATATCTACTGGATCAATCATAGAAAGGAGTAGGAATCTCTTAAAATAAAGGAAAGGCGTAAATCATTACCCATAAGGTAATAAAGGGCGAATAAAGCCTTTGATCCCGCTACAAGGGTTTAGTCAAAACAACTCCTAGAGGGAGGTTAGAGTAAGCTTTGGTCCTGCCAAAAATGGCCTGGCCAAAGCATCTACAAGCCTTCGGTCCTTCCTACGTGGCTTGGCCGGAGAGCCTCCTAGAGGAAGGATGGAGTAATCCTTTGGTCCCACCTAAGATGGCCCAGCCAAAGCATCGAACCGGCCTTCAGTACCGCCTATAAGGCCTGACTGAAGCGCCTCTTAGAGGGAGGTCGGGTAAGCCTTTTGTTCTGCTTAAGATAGCTAACTAAAGCACTGAACGAAAGACCTAAATCATCACCTAAGACAGTGATAAGGGGTGCGATCCAAGTTGAGATCATTACCTAAAGATGGTAATAAAGAAATCAATCAAAGCTAAATCACTATCCGAAGAGTAGTAAGAGGCAATATTCTAGAGGAAGATCAAATACAAAAGCAAATCAAACTCAATCCTAAAGAAGGATTGAGGCAATCTTCTAGAGGAAGATCAAATATAAAAGCAAATCAAATTCAATCCTAAAGAAGGATTGAGGCAATCTTCTAGAGGAAGATCGATTGAATATGAGTCGTTAATGCTCCAAAGCAAAAGCAATCTTTTGGAGGAAGATTAATCAAAAATGAGCCATTTGTGCTCCAAAGCAGAAATCAAGCAATCTTATAGAGGAATATCTATCAAATATGAGCAGTTATTGTTAACCCAAAAAATGGATCAACACCCTAGAGTATGACGTGAAAGCACCAGCCCTGTTATAACAGAGCAAATATAACAGAAAATAGTAGAAAAGTAAACGAGAGATAGAGATTTTTCTAGTGGTTCGGCTGTTAACTAAGCTTGCATTCACTTTATAACTTTGCCTATTGGTTTGACCTTGATAGGATAAGATTACAAAGAGATTGGAAGAGAATTAGTCACAAGTAAAAGTGTTACGAAAATTCTAAGTTCTATAATTGCCTAAAAGAACTGCCTTGGTGACTATGGAGTAGAGAGAGAGTTGAAGAAATAATAGGGCTTCCGCGTAGTAATGGCAGAAATTAGATCCTTGGTTGAAGGTAGGCTTGTATTTATAAAGGTACCAGTCATATTGTACCAAGGTAGGAGTTGGAGTACAGTCCAGATAGAGGTGAGATAGTGCTTGAAGTTGTGAACCCATCTGGGTTAACACCACATGTCGGTACCGACCTCTCAAGTTGGTGCCGACATCTGCGGTTAAACCTAGGTGGGCTGATTCTTTTTTCATGCTTCATCCTACATGATTTTAAGGTGTCCTATTGTATTTCCATCGATCGTTGGTTGTCCAAAACAAGTCGTCATATACTTTTCTCCAAACCAGCCCGGTTTCAACCTTTTTGCCTAAGAGGTCGGTGGTGACTTTTTTCCTTAGCTCGGAATGACTTGCAATTTTTAAAGCACTTTTCTAATTCCATATGGAAGTGCCTCGAGAGTCTCAGCCTCTATGGAGCTAATATGAGATGTCGGTACCTACGTGAGAAGTCAGTACCGACATCACTCCTTAGTGTATTTTGAGCCCAAATTTCTTGAGCTCAATTCCCTAGTCATTTTAAGTGTTCCACCAAGTTTTCAAGTTGCTTTGTCCTCGTTTGAATCTTCTAAGTCCAGTTGAAATCTGCTTTGCTAAAAAGTGGGTTAACACTTGCCTTCCAAAGTATGCCTTTTGAATGTAAGGAGTGCTTTGCTCAAGAACAAGTTCTTGTCATCAGTCTTTGATAATTGGGCTTTCCATGTGCTTCAGTCTTGGTGAATCGTCCAGTTCCTTCAGATTCTCTTGTAAATCAAAGGTCGTTCCAAACCTGTTATAACCTAAGACTCTGGACTCTGCTTAAATGTAATCTATACATCACAATCATTTCGATTTCATTTAGAGTTATTACATCATATATCAATGTAACGACCCGTATTTTCAGCTATTTTTAATTATTAAACTTATGGTGATTATTGAATGAAAATTGTTATTAATGTAATTTGTTAAATAATTTAATATTAGAAATTATTTGAATAAATAAATTCTAAATTTAATATGATAGAAAATGATGTCGTAAGCTGATTTAAATTTTATATAAATAAAAATTAAGATGGTTAACATTTAAAATTGAATTTAAATGTGGAAAATTTGAAATTGAAATTTTATATTGTAATTAACGAGTAAAAATAGCCATTTTGGCAACGGTCTTGGATTTCGACGAAACTAGTTTCATCGGATCCGTAATAGGGAATTATTGTAGGATTTCAATTTTCGTAGCAATCGGACTTGTCGTTTGACCGTGCGAGCTTGAAACGCGTAGAAATTTAATTTTGAATTTAATTAAAATAATCGACTTCAAAAGCTATCTTCCACATACGATTGAATTAGGCCTTGGGACTAGTTCCACTGCGTTCGGAATATGGGTAAAACCTTATAAACGCCCGGCGGTACGTCTCGATTGGAGTTCAGACGATTTTGGACCTACCTATATAAATACGCACGCAAACCGAGACAGTTTTATTATTATTATTTCATTTCAGAAACCCTAATTTCAAACCATGGCCGCCACCTATTCCATGGCCAGAAATTGCCGATCTTCTTTCCTTAATATATCTCAATCCGTTCAACGAAATCGAAAAATTCCAAAAGCAAAAGTGTAGATATCGACGAGCTCTTCGAATACATATGGTTGATTGCTGCTAATGCATCATAGATTTTCCGAGATCTGAGATTGAAGGATGCACGTAGTTTCTTGGATTGCGTGCAAGCGGTGGCGAATAATGCGATGAAACTTGGCGCGTATGTGGCTCTCAAGGTGGCGCACACACTGGTAGTCGCTGATCGAACTCTAGATGTCCCGAGTTGCGTGCGTATGGAAGAAAGTAGCGTTGCATATGGGTTTAGTGATGCCGTTCATATTGGGAAGAAGGTATACGTATAATTACTTTTATTATTAATTATTTAATTTATATTAAAAGTCAAATGTTCTAACTCACATAACTTTTGCATACGAGCTCGGATCGACGCGTGGTTTTCTCTGTTGCGTTCATATCGAAATTTCGGACATTATGGAACTGTTTTGGTTACATTCCGAAACTGTTTAAATTTGGGCCTTTATTTGGATTTTAAATCGTCGATAAATCAAAGGTGAGTGTTTATACGCTCACAATTGACTAAAATAATTTTATGTTAGTTATATTTATATTCTGAAGTGATATGAAATTTATTGGCTGTTGTTTGGTAGGTTTAATTGTTATTTAAATTAGTATATGAATTAATTGATAGAATTTAAATTGGCCATTAAATAAATTTAAAATTTAATTGGCAGTATATTACCCGATATGGTAAAAATTGGAATTTGTGAATGTTATTGGCTTTATGGTTGATTGGTTGTGATGGATGCTATTGGTTGATATTGGTTGTTTATTTATTTTGATATATCATGCTATCATCCTGTATATTGTTTATTGCATATAAAACTGTAAACTGAATTATTTCGAATAAATTAAGAAAAAAGTTGAAATGATATATACCTATGACATCTATTTTGGATTGAAATGATATATATCCATCCTTGAAATTAAATTGAAATAATTATCCACTTGGCCATAGGTTAGAAAATTTTATACGGACATCGGGTTGGTTAAATTAAATGATTTTTAAAGTTGTTTTGAAATTATTTAGATGAATTGATTTTAAGAATAAAATCCAATTTATGGAAATTGAATTATTTTGAGTTGGAGCTCGAAATGTTGGAATTTAAACTTGGTAAACGAAATTGTTTAATTAATCGAAGTTTAGATTTTTAAGTTAAAAATTAAAATACGACGTAAATTTTCGAAAGTTGATTTGTTTTAAAAGATTGGACTTTTATTCGAACTTTGAATATTTATATATAAAAAAATGATATCAAATGATATTTCAAATTTGAGTTTGGAATTGAATTATAATTGAAATTTGGATTTAAAATTTGGTATTGAAAGTAAATTTGATTTAAGTGTTTAAATCGATATTTTGAAATCGAATTTGGAATTGGAATTGGAAATTAATTTGAAATTTGAATTTAAATTAATTTGAAATTTGAATTTAAATTAATTTGGAATTGGAATTGGAAATTAATTTGAAATTGAGATTTAAATTAATTTGGAAATGGAAATTGAAAAAAAAATTTGTGAATTGAAATCGAAATTTATTTGAGTTGGAATCGAGATTGAACCGATTAAATCGAAATGGAATTTGGAATTGATTTGGGTAGGAAATTTGGGAAGTTGACCGGTTTGACTTTAGAATTATTTTTAAAATGAATATTTTAGTATAAATGATTTAAAATCTATATTCTTTAAATATTCAAATTATTTTGATTTTCCAAACTATTTTACTATATAAACAATTTTTATATTCAAATTATTTTCGATTAAACTATTTAAATATTTTCTATTAAACTATTTTTAACTATTTAACTATTTAAATATTTTCTATTAAACTATTTTTAACTATTTTAAACTATTTAAACTATTTTCTAAAATTCAAACCGGTTAAAGGGTAAATTGTTTATATTTAAATCTTGGATTTAAATACGAACTAGATTAAAGTGAAGATTATAACCTAATTGAATTCGAATCAAATTTTAGAAGTGAAATCGATTTACCGGAAAAAATTGATAATTTTGAATATATGATAATTTCGAAATGGATTTGATTTTAAAGCGAATATATAATGAATTCGAAATGGATTTGATTTTGAAACAAATATGATATTTTGATATCAAGTGTAAATTGTTTTCGAAATGTAAAAGAACCAACCGGTGTGTAAAATGACGATTGGTTATTAAAGAGACCGGGGCCTCTTATTGAAATACTCTCTTTCAATATTGGAACCACTTTGACAACTGTGTACGCGGTGGATGATATCCAGAATGTAGTGGTTGAATTGGCGACGTTTACTGGAATGAAGTAAGAGGACGATGACGGATAGCCTTGACATTCGTGTCATAATTAAAATGACTAAAACAGGAGCCTATGTCTGGCCATTGAGGTTAGCTACCTCTAGCGACGTGGATCCCTCGTATTACTATTGTGATTTCGTATTCGATGGGTGCACCTTTTTGTCGGTTGGATTGATTGTCGCGGTCGGCCACGGATGGGTTACGACCAGCCAGAAAGGGTAAACTGGTAGAATCCTACCTTGGGCATTGCCACACGTGCCTTGTCATATTTATCCCTATACGAGCCCATTACGACTCTGGTTTAAAACTGTAAAAATGTGTTAAGGTGGATCAATGTAAAGCCTTAACGCTATTTTGATATTTATTTTACTGATAGACATTATCTATTATAGCGTATACTATTATATATAAATAGTTTAACGGATCCTTAGGAGATGGAAAATCTCGTAACATCTCTTAAGTTATTGCACTCATATTTGTGATATTGATTTGACTTACATAAGAGTATTTTAGTCCTGACTCGAGTGTTTTGTCTTTTCATTACGCTCGGGTCAGTCCTGAGTTTTTTCAGCATATTGAAGATTATTCTCTGGAGGACGAAGACAAAGTTTTGGTATACTACTACTATTATCATGCCCTACATCATGCTATTCTACCGTATTGATTATTTATCCCTGATGTATATATATATAACTCTGATAAATGTATATAGATTAAAATCAAATGTATAGTAAACAACTTCATGAATTGTTTACTTGATTATTGTATTTTATCGTTTCCGCTGTGAGATTCTGTGTTTTGTTTTCTTCTTCTCTTCTTATTTAACCCCATTGATTATCTACGTTCCGGTTTGTTTGAGTCGTACATGTGTGGATTATTGTCGATTTAAACCTTCCGAAATGTAGGTCGTCACAGTTGGTATCAGAGAGAAGGTTTAGCGATAACCTTGGCTTTGTGGGGTTTGACTCATTAGAGATAGGGTAGCAATACCCTAGAATGAGTCTGTTTGAGTGTATATATATGAGAGAGCGTACTTGTTAGTGTTATAAAATGTTTTATATTGTGTTTACTTATCCGTTGAGTTGTTTATGAATTCTGGTCGGTGTGCGGGACGCCGTGTCATCGATAGGGGTTTCTAAACACTTAAACGAGGCAAGTCGACATAATATCGTTTTAAAATCGGATAATGAAATAATTTTACCTAATTATATTATTATATTATATAAAGTGATAATTCTTAATGAATGAGTTGATTGAGGATAATAATATTTAATTATCATCGATTATTGTTTGAATTAAAAATCGAACGAATACTTAGTGAATTTTATTTTGTAAAGCATTGATAATTAAATTGAATTGAAATATAATTGCAATAAAAATTGGTTAAAATGACCAAATGTAAATTAATGGAATATTTTGAAAATAGGTTAAGGAAATTTGTATAAGTATATTTAAAAATAACATATAAATAGAAATGATTTTTAAAATTGAGAATTTTAAATTCGTTTTGTTTCAAAATTTGTTTTCGAAGCCTTCAAAAATTAATATGAATATTATTTAACAGAGTTTGACGAGAAAAATATTTTGAAAGGATTTTTGGAAGAAACAAAAGCATTAAACTCGCTTGGTTGCTGGGAAATAATTCTGGGGATGACTGCAGCATCGCCAGTGTTCATTTCCGAGTTCTGAGTGAGAATTGATACCGAAAGAAATTTATTTTCGATTAAAACAAGTTTTGATCGTGAAAATATTCTAAATATGATTTGATAAATTTATGAAAATAGTTTTGTACTTATAACTGAGAATAGTATAAAAGAAATTAGCTTGTAACTTATATATTTGAAAAAAAAAGTTTATAACTTATAAATTTAAATAGGAAAATGAAACCAAATTTAAATGGTTAAAAGTTTGGTTAAACAAACAGATGAAAGAAAACTTTAAATTTGAGATACAAATAAAATAATTGGCTTAGCATTGTAAATTAAATGGAATTAATGAAATGAAGTAAATAAAATACATTTAACCCAAGAAGCTTTAATAAAAAATGGGAATGATAAGAAATTTAACTTGAATAAGATTTAAATAAAATGAGTAATAGATTAAAATGAAATGAAGTTCAACTAAATAAGTTGAATTGGATATTAAATGAAACTGGATAAATTAGTAAAGTGAATTAATTTCATATGAACTATAAAATGAATTAAAAATGAATACGAACTTAAATTTTAAAATGAAATGTAATTTAAGTGTGAAAGAGATTAAATAAAATAAATGAATGTAAGAAAAAAATTAGTATGAGTAATTGGATTTGATTAAAACTGGATAAAGAAAGTTTTAAATTGCAAGTGGAGTAGTTTAAATAAAAATATGAATGTTAACTAATATAATATGGAATAAGTTTTTGAAAAAAAAATTATTATAAGTTAACGTGGACTTAAGGGAAGCTGAATGAATTAATTGTGAAAAAAAAGGGTTATAAATATGAATTGAGTTATAAAATAAAATTTATTTTGGTAAATTAATAATATGAATTGTGTGTATATATTATTTATAATGAATTTAGATGGTTTATAAATGATGTAAAAAAAGGGGGAGAGAATATACTAAGTGGAAATAAATTTACTTAAGTATGGTTAAGTGGAATAATTTTTATAAATGATTCATAAATGAATTTATATGAAATAGGTTAAAAAAAAGTGGAACAAATTGGAATTTCACCAGAATTGAATAAAAAGTGAATATAATGAATTTGTAATGAATGTTGATAAATTGAAAGATATCAATAGAATGTAAATAGTATATTGAATTGTAATAAATCAAATGTGAATGCAATAAATATTGATTGAAAGAAAAGAATGAATTGGAACCAAATTTGTTAGATGTAAACTAATTAAAAGCAAATGGATTGAATATAAATCCATGGTTTGATCTACGAAATAAATATTTATAAATGAATGTGAATCAAGTTAAAATATATGGATATGGTATGGAATTAATTTACTTAAATGGAATTAATTATATGAATTTTGAGATGAAAAAAATGGAGGTGAAGAAAGAAAAAGAATGTAACTATAAATGAGTGTAAATAAATAGAATGTGAATTCATTAAGATTGATAAGTGCATGCAAATCAATTAGAAGTAAATAAATTGAATGAAAAATCAATTGAATGTGAATCTAATTGAATAAAAGTTGATTGAATGCAAATAAATTGAAATGAATCAATTAAATTGTTAATGAAATGTATGTTAAAAAGAAATAAAGGGTATAAACAAAAAAAAATTGACATTGGATAATGAAAATTCACATGTTTATGAATTAAATTGGATTAATTAGACGGATATTGATGGTTGGATGATTTCTTTTGTTGTAAACCATTGTTTTTACTGTTTTGATTGCGTATGACTGTTGTATGTTGTGTATTTGTGCTTGTATTTATTGTTTGGATTCAAAAATACATGTTATATGGTTATATTAGACTTATACACGCTTCTATAACGTTATATGCAACTAATATCTTAAATTGAGTTAAGATAGGTACATATGAAGACTGTTTGTGGGCGTATACGCGGATTTATATGCTTTGCTTGCTTAATACGAGCGAACTCGCTCGTATTATAAATAATATGGTACGTATCTCGGATTAAATACCGCGATTTTATATTTTTGCCCTTCGGGATGCCTCATCATTGAGATGAGATGTATATTTGATATATATTGGTTATATTTGTGTTATATATTGAATTGTAAATTTTTTCCGATCGAGCCGCGCAAAGGAGACTCTGTCGAAATTTTCCGTAAATCTGGGAGTTATAATTTTTTTGAAGTTTTATAATTTTTATAACTTGTTTTTATATATAGGTCATTATTTTCCGTAAACCAATAGCGGAGTGGCGTAGTAAAGATTTTCCAATAAGATTTTGAAGTTATAAGTTGTTACTTGAATAAAATATATTATATGTTAAATTCTATACTTAACGCCTTTTCGAGGATGAAAAGTTTTGAGTGGGGGAGTATGTAACGACCCATATTTTCAGCTATTTTTAATTATTAAATTTAAGGTGATTATTGAATGAAAATTGTTATTAATGTAATTTGTTAAATAATTTAATATTAGAAATTATTTGAATAATTAAATTCTGAATTTAATATGACAGAAAATGATGTCGTAAGCTGATTTAAATTTTATATAAATAAAAATTAAGATGGTTAACATTTAAAATTGAATTTAAATGTGGAAAATTTGAAATTGAAATTTTATATTGTAATTAACGAGTAAAAATAGCCATTTTGGCAACGGTCTCGGATTTCGACGAAACTAGTTTCATCGGATCCGTAATAGTGAATTATTGTAGGATTTCAATTTTCGTAGCAATCGGACTTGTCGTTTGGCCGTGCGAGCTTGAAACGCGTAGAAATTTAATTTTGAATTTAATTAAAATAATCGACTTCAAAAGCTATCTTCCACATACGATTGAATTAGGCCTTGGGACTAGTTCCATTGCGTTCGGAATATGGGTAAAACCTTATAAACGCCCGGCGGTACGTCTCGATTGGAGTTCAGACGATTTTGGACCTACCTATATAAATACGCACGCAAACCGAGACAGTTTTATTATCATTTTATTTCAGAAACCCTAATTTCAAACCATGGCCGCCACCTATTCCATGGCCAGAAATTGCCGATCTTCTTTCCTTAATATCTCTCAATCCGTTCAACGAAATCGAAAAATTCCAAAAGCAAAAGTGTAGATCTCGACGAGCTCTTCGAATTCATATGGTTGATTGCTGCTAATGCATCATAGATTTTCCGAGATCTGAGATTGAAGGATGCACGTATTTTCTTAGATTGCGTGCAAACGGCGGCGAATGACGCGATGAAACTTGGCACGTATGTGGCTCTCAAGGTGGCGCACACACTGGTAGTCACTGATCGAACTCTAGATGTCCCGAGTTGCGTGCGTATGGAAGAAAGTAGCATTGCATATGGGTTTAGTGATGCCGTTCATATTGGGAAGAAGGTATACGTATAATTACTTTTATTATTAATTATTTAATTTATATTAAAAGTCAAATGTTCTAACTCACATAACTTTTGCATACGAGCTCGGATCGACGCGCGGTTTTCTCTGTTGCGTTCGTATCGAAATTCCGGACATTATTGAACTGGTTTGGTTGCATTCCGAAACTGTTTAAATTTGGGCCTTTATTTGGATTTTAAATCGTCGATAAATCAAAGGTGAGTGTTTATACGCTCACAATTGACTAAAATAATTTTATGTTAGTTATATTTATATTCTAAAGTGATATGAAATTTATTGGCTGTTGTTTGGTAGGTTTAATTGTTATTTAAATTAGTATATGAATTAATTGATAGAATTTAAATTGGCCATTAAATAAATTTAAAATTTAATTGGCAGTATATTACCCGATATGGTAAAAATTGGAATTTGTGAATATTATTGGATTTATGATTGATTGGTTGTGATGGATGCTATTGGTCGATATTGGTTGTTTATTTATTTTGATATATCATGCTATCATCCTGTATATTGTTTATTGCATATAAAACTGTAAACTGAATTATTTCGAATAAATTAAGAAAAAAGTTGAAATGATATATACCTATGACATCTATTTTGGATTGAAATGATATATATCCATCCTTGAAATTAAATTGAAATAATTATCCACTTGGCCATAGGTTAGAAAATTTTATACGGACACCGGGTTGGTTAAATTAAATGATTTTTAAAGTTGTTTTGAAATTATTTAGATGAATTGATTTTAAGAATAAAATCCAATTTATGGAAATTGAATTATTTTGAGTTGGAGCTCGAAATGTTGGAATTTAAACTTGGTAAACGAAATTGTTTAATTAATCGAAGTTTAGATTTTTAAGTTAAAAATTAAAATACGACGTAAATTTTCGAAAGTTGATTTGTTTTAAAAGATTGGACTTTTATTCGAACTTTGAATATTTATATATAAAAAAATGATATGAAATTATATTTCAAATTTGAGTTTGGAATTGAATTATAATTGAAATTTGGATTTAAAATTTGGTATTGAAAGTAAATTTGATTTAAGTGTTTAAATCGATATTTTAAAATCGAATTTGGAATTGGAATTGGAATTGGAAATTAATTTGAAATTGGAATTTAAACTAATTTGGAATTGGAAATTAATTTGGAATTAGAATTGGAAATTAATTTGAAATTGAGATTTAAATTAATTTGGAAATGGAAATTGAAAAAAAAAATTGTGAATTGAAATCAAAATTTATTCGAGTTGGAATCGAAATTGAACCGATTAAATCGAAATGGAATTCGGAATTGATTTGGGTAGGAAATTTGGGAAGTTGACCGGTTTGACTTTAGAATTATTTTTAAAATGAATATTTTAGTATAAATGATTTAAAATCTATATTCTTTAAATATTCAAATTATTTTGATTTTCCAAACTATTTTACTATATAAACCATTTTTATATTCAAATTATTTTCGATTAAACTATTTAAATATTTTCTATTAAACTATTTTTAACTATTTAACTATTTAAATATTTTCTATTAAACTATTTTTAACTATTTAACTATTTAAACTATTTTCTAAAATTCAAACCGGTTAAAGGGTAAATTGTTTATATTTAAATCTTGGATTTAAATACGAACTAGATTAAAGTGAAGATTATAACCTAATTGAATTCGAATCAAATTTTAGAAGTGAAATCAATTTACCGGAAAAAATTGATAATTTTGAATATATGATAATTTCGAAATGGATTTGATTTTAAAGCGAATATATAATGAATTCGAAATGGATTTGATTTTGAAACAAATATGATATTTTGATATCAAGTGTAAATTGTTTTCGAAATGTAAAAGAACCAACCGGGGTGTAAAATGACGATTGGTTGTTAAAGAGACCGGGGCCTCTTATTGAAATACTCTCTTTCAATATTGGAACCACTTTGACAACTGTGTACGCAGTGAATGATATCCAAAATGTAGTGGTTGAATTGGCGACGTTTATTGGAATGAAGTAAGAGGACGATGATGGATAGCCTTGACATTCGTGTCATAATTAAAATGACTAAAACAGGAGCCTATTGTAAAGACCCAAATTATTGAGATGAGAATAATTTTAATAAAATCAGAAAAGGAAAATTTTCAAAAAAATAACTAAATATGAGTAAGTCTTATATTCATATGTGTATATGTATATATCTTGAATATAAATAATAAAGAAATGGTATTTCAGAGGGAAGAGGAAATATAACTGAATGTATATATGGATTATACATTACCATATGTTGTATTTATATACCCAGAAAGAATAAACATAAAGTAATAAGGAAAGAACACCAGGGTAATTAAAAAAATATAAATACATTTATATATATATCAAGAGAAAACAGATAGCTTGAGATATTAACAAGGGGTTAATTGATAAGAGGATATACATGTATACATTACAGTTCAACATAAAGAAAATAAAATAATTCAGTAAAGAGAAAATTGTTTTCAACAATTAGGTGATAAGGAGAAAATGATATATTCTTTGGTAAATTAAAATGCCTATAAACCAGTTTAATATTAGTGGTGCATAAGTACAATTTTAAAATAAGTCAAGAGTAAACAAATAGGCTAAGATAATAGCTAGGAATTGGAAATAGCTCGAGCATAATGAAAGGTATTAAAAAAGAAAAAGCCACATGAAAATAATATACAAGTGAAACATGCAAATTGCATGCACACAGGAAAAGCAGTGGATAACTGCTTTTACCAGAAATAGAAACCAAGGGAAAATGGCACATTTAGCCATGACAACACACACATAATTCTCTGAGAAATGTGAGGATAAAATGGGTTTTTCCTTTAGTAAAACCCTAGTAAAATGATTTAAATCAAGAGAGAAAGCAGAGGTTCTCTCTGAGGGAAAAAGCAGTAACACATTAAAAAAGAAGAAGAAGAACTCACACTGTTTGCAAGCTTAGGCAATCTCGGGAAAAAGAAGGGAAAGGTGAGTGATTAATCAATCTCATGAGGCTAAGGCATTAAGACCCAAGTTAAGGGCAGCCATTTTATTTTTGTGCTTGATCAATTTGTTTTCCTCTGAATAGATGCATGCTGAGAATGGTTGGTGTTTTGGTTGATGCTTTGATTTGTTTTGTTTGATTGATTTATAAGAATAATGCCATGATCTCTGATATGGATCCAGTACCTTAAACCATCAGTTTGTAAACATGTTTAGTAAGATAAATACATTTTATTATGAAGTAGGGTAATACTGGAAAAATAAGCTAGGCAGTGTGAACAAAGGAGGTACATGCTTATGTCTAGGTTGTTTTAAATTTGAGATGAACAATGCAATAAATTATTTATGTGCTGATTTGTTCAGATCTAAAGCCAAAATGTTTTATGGGTTTTTCTCTAAAACTTTACCCTATGTTCACAATAGAATTTAGTATAAGAATTTTTATATGATTCAACTGGATCTGTTTAAGAGATCATGACATTCTTGAATATAGGAGATATGCAAATGGTAAAACAAATTTTGAATGAGACAACTGGAAAAATAAAATAAAGCATTATTTTCATGAATGAAAGTATGGTCAGTTAAAATCCCTAAGAGTGTCTAACTCTCTCTGATTTAGGGAAAAAGAAAGAAAGAATGTAAAAGCAATTTTCAAGAGTTAATAAATCTTTCAGAAATAAGAAATGAGACTGGTCACTAGATTATAAAACTAATCTAGGAGAGAAGCCTTGATCTATTCATCATAAGGAGTATGGTGGGTATGTGCATGACTTGTTTAAGTCCTATAGGCCTTTGTGCAGCGGTTAACAGAATCGAGTCCCTTGCAATGCACACATGGTGTTCAATGGCAAAGAAATTTGACCAAATTAAATTGATAAATCAAGATTTAGAGCTGAACTATGGAATTAAAATGAGTTAATTCCATAAGAGTATGTGTACATGTATACTGTATTGAATGAATGAATGATTGCTTGTGTGCATGAGTGTAGTAGGAGATTAGATATATATATATATATATGTATATATATACCCAGTTTACATTATAAATCCAAATTGCATCTAGCATATGAACACTCTGCACAATAACCTAAAAATGACAAGTTAGTATATTTTGATTTCACTCATACCAGAATTTTATTTCTGACCCTATTTGTTGCTTTGTAACACCTGGGGTGTCTCATTTTTATTGAGGCAGCTCTAGATGTTGCTGCAGGAAAGGAAGCATAAGAAACTTGTGTGCATGGACAATTGAAGATTTACTTGCATTTAGGATAATTAAGGAGTTTGGCAGAAATGTTGTAATAATTAGGCCAGGCAAATGCTTTAAGTATTTTCTGGATTGATGTGTGTTTGTTTTTCTGAGAAGAGAACATGTAAGAATTTTAGTATTATATATACGAGTATGGTGGCACGTCCGTTGGACGTGTGCATAAAATGAAGTAAGCAAATTTTCTCTTTGGTACAATTATAGTATTGTGAGATATTACAATAAGTTTTCGGTAGTTGCGGTATATTTTTATTTAAAATGCTAAATGCTAATGGAATAACACCAACTTCCATCACACTGTAAACTTCTAGTAAAAGACTTCCTATTTGTAAGTGAAGCAAGCTTGAAAACCGCTGAAAGACTTCCTATATTTAAGTGAAGCAAGCTTGAAAACTGATGTAAAGGTACAACAATCATACGTAACAAAGAAGCAGTATATGGTTATTAATGTATTATATACCACAACTTATCAGTTGCTAGTAAATATACGGAAATCTTAAAACATGTGTCATCTTAACAAATTCTATGAATTGGTCACACATATATTTAAATACTAAACGACTGGATATATTCATTGGCTCCAACTATTCCTTTTTCTTCTTATATGCGCAAATGGAACTACAAACTATTGGTTTTCCAATAAAAAAAGTAAATGAAGTAAAATTTGTGACAAATTGTATTTGTTCATCACAGGTATGGAGTAAGAAAGCAGTACTTACTCTCTGCTTTTATTTTTCTCAAACCATAATAGATCATAACAAACTGAATTAAAAATGTTACAGAGAGAACAAAACATTAAAAAAATCCTCAATTGCCTTGTTAGATGATATACTGTGCGACTTGCAGCAGGACATTCTCTCTTCTACACACTTCATCCCTAACCATGCTCAGCCTCTGTACAATGCTTCTGATGGATTGCTTCAAGGATGAAGTAAACCTGGCATGCTTCTCACTCTCGCTAATACAACTGAACACTCATTAACAGCAGCACCTTGTCATGTTGCATCATCACCCATTCTCAGTTCTGGTCACTTACGCATCAGCTGCCCACATTCGCATGCTATTCTATCGGTACTTGTCATGCATGTTGACATAAAAAAATAACCACTTGCTTCACCTGATGCTTAACATCACATGATGAACTTACTTGGAGCTTCATTTGCTGATCCATCTATGCACTGAGATGCAAGGATTTTGGATTACCTACATTTCATGTTGAACCGAAGACAACTGATGGCAACAAACAAAGCCTGTACATTCCTACAAATCAGGACAGCGAGCAGATTCAACACCTGAAATGGCACATCTCAACTCATTTCTTACTGCATCAGTTCAACCATGACTACACTCTCGGTGTTGAATGAAAGCAACTCACTGACTCATCACTGATTGCTTTGTTTGTAGCGCCCCTGCACAAACATGTATGGATGATCAAATTAGGCGTGTTTGGTCTTAGTGGTCCTGTTATGATAAAAGATATCCATAGTTATGGAAGTGGGATTATAAGATGTAAATACAATTCTTGTATTTATATTTTCGTGGAAAAAATTGAAATTCATATTAATACATTACGTTATGAGTCAAAATACAAAAATTGTATTTACAACTTATTAAATATATAAGTTATAAACCAAAATACAGGATTTGGATCAACACCTTATTTTGAGACTTGTACTGCAAGGGCTGAAGTATAATTTGTTAGCCATGACAAAGAAGATAGAAATAAATAGTTCGCTTATATTATTAAAGATGAAACAACTTATTTTTAATCAAATACCGTGTACGATGTAGGTTGTAGGCATAATATGTAAAAGGACTTAAGTTGTGTTTTTTTGGATAATCGTACAAATATAGTTTGATTTTAAGTTTGATAACAGTAGTATTTTTTGTGTGTATTAAACTGTACATAAATTCTTTATTTCATGAAGGTTAGAAGTGGATTTGGCTTGCTTACCGCATGCATTCAGTGATATAAATTTATACAAACAGTGATTTCAAGCTTACATTGGTAACCATAAAGGATTTAACAATTAGTAACCAATAAAAATCAAATAATTTTAGTTCAGTAAAGGTTGATTATACCTCGGGTGATTGATCTTTATACTGCTGCTGTGATGTGAAACATTCAGTGGCTTGTGACCTACAATCTGATACATCTATATTGGTCTTTTCATCAGCAACCTTAGCCACTGCTAACAAACTTCATTTAAGATTCTCAATCCAACTCTTTAAATTCTAATATTTAATACTGTACTCGTTATTCATGTAAGAATCATCAACTTCAAATTGCTTGCATTTCATCAGGTTAACACTTCTTACAAAATAGACTATGCTCATTCAGCAATGAAACACCTTGGTTTTTCAAGCATTCCACTCAGTCTCGAAGCTCTTGCTCAGCTTTATTGATGAAAAGTAAAATCCCTTTTCATCTATATTACATTGCAGTCTATTCAAGAGATGCATTTGCTGTCTATCACACCGCCCCATTTGCAAACTACTTATAAAACTACCATTACTTTTCTTGCCAAGCTCGCCAAAAAATGCCTGCCTTAAATCATAGAGCTCTGTCTAGAATAGAAATAAACAATTGATGAGAAAAAAATGATATGTAGCAAGCTTGGTTTGAAAATCCATATTTTGTTCTTTGCTACTAACATGGTTAAGGCATTCAATATAGCATAATAAAACTCAATTTTTTCTTAACCCATTAACACCTTCAAATTATATAGTACATGTGCTCAGTTTATAAAACAAAATAGTCAAGCAGTTTGTCAAGAAAACTATTAAAAATTTGACCAAAATAATCCAACTAAATTGAATGAAATTAGGTTCAATTAGGCAATCACGTAACTAAATCAGGCAATCCATAAAACCAAGAGTAATCAAGCATAAAAGCCAAGACAATAATTTAACGCACATATAAATACAATAAACAAAATTTTCATGAATTTTGTACAAACGCGTCAAAATTCGAAAACGTTCGTACGGAGAGTCGATTGCTTAATGATGATAAAATTAGGGTTTTAGATTGTACCTAGTATAAAAGCCGAGTAAAACCCTGGGAAAGCCGTTTGCTGCCATGGTTCAACTCGATTAGGTTGAGCTATCGATTGCGAATACTTCGATTGTCATGTCGATCCAAAATTATCGCCTGCTTTAGTATTTTCATTTTTTGACCAAATTTGCTTTCCTTCTTCTGAGGTTCGTGATGATGAAGGGGAGGTGATGAGAACGTGGGCCTATGAACCGATTTAGAAGATAATGGAAGTGAAGGAAGGACAGGGTAGGGGTGGCGGTTAGGAAATTGAATGCGGGGAGTTGCCATTAATTTTGAAAGTGGAAAATAAAGACGAAAAGGAAGGGGGAAACGGAAGATGGTGGAAAAAAGACGTGTGCAGAAGGACGTCGGCAATGTGTGAGGACTTGGGAAATGACAAATCTGCCATGTTGGAATGTTTTCCTTTTATTTTGAAGTGGGGGCAAAATGGGGACTGCCAAAAAGGCTTCACTTTGACCGGTTTGACCAGGTATTTGCATTATAGTATAGATATGCATATGTGGGTTTTTGTTTTAAGTAGCTGATTTGCATAATTTCTGGTGAAGTATGTTATAGGAGATCATGCCATGTAATTTGATATGTGATCATGTCTCCTTTGGCAATGTCTGATGAATCCTTAAAATGGTAGAGTAGAAATAATCATAGGAAAAAAGGAATATAGCACAATCATTGAATCTTGTAAAGGTTGAGTTGAACCAAAACTGGGCTAACCAGAAATACATGAATATGACTTATAATTGATATAAGTACATAGTTAACCTGAAATGAAATTTATAACTTTAGACTGGGCATTTAAATTACAGTAGAAGTTGCATTGCTCTGTGAAGTAGATACATAAATATTTTGGTAAAACTTGAAGGTCTCACTGCACCATGCTCACACATTTTATTACCTAAATACAAGACTCAAGTCTGAGTGCATCTGATCATGATCAACCTGAGGCTATTAAAAATGACTTGCAGTCCTGTTTGTAATAGACAAGATCATCACCACACAACTCTTTTGACACTTCTACAGGTTGTTTAGAATACTTCAGTTGTTTACTTGATAAGTTCACCTGAGAATTGTGTATTAATTTGGTTTGTAACATGGCTTTAACTATCTTGTTTTCAATCATATGCTAAGTCCTAGATTTGTATATGTGTTTGCATATATACTCTGCCTAAATACATTGTTTCTTCTGCTTGAACTTTAATCCAGTTTAACATCTGATCATTCATAGGAACCTTGTTTAACATATAAATCAGAACATGAATACCCTTACCTGACACAAAAATTTTTAGAACATGAATTATGAATCCCGGGCTAATCTGTAATGAGTGAGTTATCTTAAACACCCTGATATGTAGCATAGAATCTAGTAGTGGCAAATTACAAAACCCCAGAATCTGAATATTCTGCTTGTAAAAAAAAATTCAGGGATCAAATAATCTGAGGAGTAATTCAAGAAAATAAGGAAAATGGAGTTATTTGATTTTGTAATCAAGCTTGAGTTTTAAAAAAAAAGGGGCTATGTGACACCATATCTCTGGAATATGAGAGATTAGGTGTGATTGAATTTCTTTGTCAATTTAAATACTCTGATAGACAAAGAGCTATATATATATATCTTCATATATATATATATATATGAATTAAGTTAATTTTATATACTAATATTTTTATATTGGTAAAATAAGGGATCTTGGAAAAATTAAATTAAGAGGAGTGGTCCATTGAAGCATGTATATGTATATACATGTATATATATATAAAAAACTTAACAGAAAATTCTCTAAAAATACTTTAGAAAGAAGTGGGTCACTTCAGTTGGTATCAGAGCTATGTTGTTAAAACATAGCATAAATATATTATCCAATTTTCTTGTATGGATAAAAATTCTAAATATATATATATATATATAATAAAGATAGAAATAAATATCCACAGTAGAAGTAAATTTCAGAAAATAATTAAATTAGAAATATCACTAATTAGCTATGCAATTGAATAGTGAATCATGGTAGGAAGACCACCAAGTCATGGAGCAGGACCCTCCAATACAACACCAATGGTTAACTTGCAAGATTTGGTGAGGGCATTTAGAGAAGGAGCAGTACACAGGGAGGAGAATCCTCATGAGGAATTAGCCAAACTATTGAAGACATTTTCAAATTTAGGAGGCAAGGATTTTGAAGGCACTGAGGGAGTTATGGGAGTGCAGACATGGTTGAGAACTTTGGAAAGGATATTTGAAGATATGCAAATTAATGACCAAAGGAAGAGGCAGATAGCTTCAAGGAGACTCAAAGGAGCAGCCTTAGATTGGTGGGAGGTGATCATCACAGGAAGGCCAGAAAATGAGATAACATGGGATCAATTCAAGGAGATGCTTGAGGCAAGGTTTGTTCCAGCAACAGCTAAGGCAACATTGCTTGAGGAATTCATAAGGCTGAGGCAAGGACCAATGAGTGTGACTGAATACACTCAAAAATTTGAGAGTTTGTCCAAGTATGGAACTATGCTCATAGGAGATGAAGAATCAAAGAATTCAAGATTTCTCCAAGGATTAAATGCAGGTCTCAGTAGAGCAATGTTACCATATAAGGATAAAACATTTGATCAAGTCATAGACCTTGCTCTTTCTTTTAAACAACATGACAATGCAAGGGAAAAATTTAGGAGCATGAGGGCTAACCATCAAAAGAAGGGAAAAAATAGGGCATATCCCTATGACAAAAAGAATATGGAAAAGAAAATGGAGGGAGCAGCCACTGAGGAAGCTAAGAAGAAAGTTACTTGTTATAATTGTGGCAAAGAAGGACACATGAGTAATAGGTGTCAATCAGCCAAGAAGGCACCATTTAGCTGCTATAACTGTGGGAAAGAAGGACATATTAAAAGAAACCGCCCAGAATTCAAAAAGGGAGCAAAGGTAGGAGCACTTGAGGGCAAAGCAAAAGCAACTGCAGTGGGAAGTTCTAGACAATTGGAAGATATACTTCTAATTAAAGATCACCCCATCTCAGTTATATATGACACTGGAGCAACACATTCACTAATATCACAAGACATAATGAATAAATTGACTCTCATATGCTATTTAGTTGATAATCCCTTGTTTATTCAAAGCCCACTAGGTAGCTCTTGTTTGCTAGGATTAAAATGCTTGGGAGTGGAATTAAACATAGGAGGAAATGTGTTTAAATCTGATTTGTTTGTATTGAAGTACCCTGGAATAGGAATTATTTTAGGGATAGATTGGCTGAGCAAATTCAAAGCAATTTTGAATTTGGAAATTTTTACTATTTCTCTGAAAATAGAAAATGGTAAAAATATCATAGTCATGAGTGAAATTGCTAAAATCAATTATTTTAACCAAATATGTAGCATGACTGAGAAAGAATTAGAACTGGAAGACATAAAAATTATAAATGAATACCTAGATGTTTTTTGGTGAAGTCATAGGTGTTCCAGAAAATAGGCAAGTAGAATTTCAAATAAGACTAATCCCAGGAGCAAGTCCAATCATCAAGAAGCCTACTAGGATGGGTACTAAAGAATTAGTGGAGTTGAAACATCAGTTGGAAGAACTGGAGCAGAAAGGCTTCATAAGGCCTAGTAGTTCAAACTGGGGTTCTCCAGTTGTATTTGTGAAGAAGCATGATGGTACTTTGAGGATGTGCATTGATTATAGGGAATTAAACAAAGTCACCATTAAAAACAAATACCCACTCCCCAGAATTGATGATATATTCGATCAATTAAATGGAGCAAAGGTCTTTTCAAGGCTAGATTTAGCCTCTGGGTTCCATCAGATGAAGGTAGAGGAAGAAAGCATTAAGTATACTACCTTCAACACAAGGTATGGATTATATGAATTTTTGGTGATGCCTTTTGGATTGACAAATGCACCATCATATTTTGTAGATTTAATGAATAGAACATTTAGAGATTTTCTAGACAAATTTGTGGTTGTATTTATTGATGACATATTAGTGTATTCAAAATCAGAAGGAGATCATGCAAAACACTTGCATCTGGTTTTGTCTAGACTGAGGGCACATGATTTAAAGGCCAAATTCTCTAAATGTACATTTTGGCAGAATGAAGTAAAATTTTTGGGCACATTGTATCATAACAAGGGTTTAGTGTAGACCCAAATAAGGTGATGGCAGTGCAATCTTGGAGTAGACCCAAATCAGTGACTGAGGTGAGATCATTTTTGGGAATGGCAGGCTACTATAGAAGGTTTATAAAAGACTTTGCAAGAATAGCCATCCCATTGACCAAGTTAACTAAAAAGGAGCAACCATATGTGTGGACAGAGAAGTGTGAACAAGCTTTTTCATCACTAAAGAAGGCACTGGTGGAAGCTCCAGTCTTACAGGTTCCAGAGGGTAATGAAGAGTTAGTGGTTTATACAGATGCTAGTGGATCTGGATTAGGGGCAGTGCTTATGCAACATGGTAGAGTCATAGCATATGCATCAAGGCAACTCAAGCCAAATGAAACTAGGTATGCTACACATGACTTAGAACTAGCTGCTGTAGTATATGCATTGAAACTATGGAGGCATTACTTATTAGGTGCTAAGTTTGAATTATTTACAGATCACAAGTCAGTTAAATATTTGTTTTCCCAAAAAGACTTGAACATGAGGCAACATAGGTAGGTGGAATTTCTAGCTGCCTATGATCTTGATATATTATACACCCCAGGAAAAGCTAATAAAGTGGCAGATGCATTGAGTAGGCATCAAGCAAAAGTGGCAAGCTTAATGATGAGCGAATTCAAGGATTTGACAATCCTTAGTGAAGTAGAAATAAGAGCAGAAAGTAGAGTAGTAGATAAGGCACACAGTGATATAATTGAATATGGTAAACTAAGTCTCATTTCCTTAAGGTCAACTCTGGTTGATAAAATAGGACAAATGCAGGATCAAGACACAAATTTAAAAGAGAAGAAAGATATGATGTCAGAAGGCATGACAGTAGAAAATTATGAAGTAGATGATAAAGGATACTTAAGGAAAAAAAGGAAGCTCTGTCTACCAAATGTAGAGGAACTGAAGCAAGAAGTTATGGATGAGCATCAAAAAACAAAATATACTATCCATCCAGGTGGTACAAAAATGTACCATGATCTCAAGAGAAATTACTGGTGGCCAGGAATGAAAGGTGCAGTGGCAAGATATGTGGCAAATTGTTTAACATGCCAACAAGTTAAGGCAGATTATCAAAGACCCTCAGGTTTATTGCAACCTTTGGAAGTGCCTACTTGGAAATGGGAAAGTATATCAATGGATTTTGTGGATGGTTTGCCAAGAACAAGAAGGGGCAATGATAGTATTTGGGTAGTGGTTGATAGACTCACAAAAACAACACACTTCATCCCAATAAGTTCAAACAGAAATGCTCACAAGCTATCTCAATTGTTTGTGAAGGAGATAGTGAGATTGCATGGCATCCCCAAGACTATCATTAGTGATAGGGATACTTTGTTTACTTCAAGGTTTTGGAGTAGCTTTCAGGAAGCTATGGGGACAGAACTAAGCCTAAGCACAGCCTACCACCCACAAACAGATGGGCAAACTGAGATTGTTAATAAAGTTTTAGAAGATTTGCTGAGAGCATGCATACTTGATTTTGGAGGTAACTGGGAGGATCATATTTATTTAGCTGAGTTTGCTTATAATAATAGCTACCAGTCCACCATAGGAATGGCTCCATTTGAGGCTTTGTATGGAAAGCCTTGTTTATCTCCTGCATGTTGGATGGAGGCTGGTGAAAGGATATTGCTTGGACCAGACCATGTAAAAGAAACCTCTGCAAGAATTGAACTGGTAAGGCAAAGAATGAGAGTAGCTCAAGAGAGACAGAAAGCCTATGCAGATAAAAGAAGAAGGCCAGTAGAATTTGAGGTGGGAGACTATGTGTTTCTCAAAGTTTCACCAATGAGAAAAATATTGAGATTTGGCAAAGCAGGGAAACTGTCACCAAGGTATATAGGACCATATGAAATTGTTCAAAGAATAGGGACTTTAGCTTATAGGTTGAAGTTACCAGAGGAATTGAGCAAAATACATGATGTATTTCATGTATCCCAATTGAGAAAATGGGTGCATGATAAAGAATCCATTCTTGAATCTCCTACACATGTTGAAATTCAAGAAAATCTGGTTTACAAAAAGGAACCAGTGGGCATTGTGGCTAGAGAAGAAAAGAAACTGAGAAATAAAATAATTAAACTAGTTAAAATCCAATGGAGTTTGGATGGGAATGATTGCACTTGGGAGGCTGAAGAGAGGATAAAGGATAAATATCCTAATCTGTTTTATGCTTAAGGTATGTTTAAAATTATGATGAGACCTTAAAATTATTTATGTATGTTAGATTGATTTAGAATGAATGAGTTCCTGAAATTTCATTTAATTGAAATTAAGCTTTGTATACATTTGGATGGAAATGTATGAGAGAATAATTATAGGACACAATTCCTTTTAGGAGGAGAGTATGTGAAGACCCAAATTATTGAGATGAGAATAATTTTAATAAAATCAGAAAAGGAAAATTTTCAAAAAAATAACTAAATATGAGTAAGTCTTATATTCATATGTGTATATGTATATATCTTGAATATAAATAATAAAGAAATGGTATTTCAGAGGGAAGAGGAAATATAACTGAATGTATATATGGATTATACATTACCATATGTTGTATTTATATACCCAGAAAGAATAAACATAAAGTAATAAGGAAAGAACACCAGGGTAATTAAAAAATATAAATACATTTATATATATCAAGAGAAAACAGATAGCTTGAGATATTAACAAGGGGTTAATTGATAAGAGGATATACATGTATACATTACAGTTCAACATAAAGAAAATAAAATAATTCAGTAAAGAGAAAATTGTTTTCAACAATTAGGTGATAAGGAGAAAATGATATATTCTCTGGTAAATTAAAATGCCTAAAAACCAGTTTAATATTAGTGGTGCATAAGTACAATTATAAAATAAGTCAAGAGTAAACAAATAGGATAAGATAATAGCTAGGAATGAGAAATAGCTCGGGCATAATGAAAGGTATTAAAAAAAAATAAGCCACATGAAAATAATATACAAGTGAAACATGCAAATTTCATGCACACAGGAAAAGCAGTGGATAACTGCTTTTACCAGAAATAGAAACCAAGGGAAAATGGCACATTTAGCCATGACAACACACACATAATTCTTTGAGAAATGTGAGGATAAAATGGGTTTTTTCCTTTAGTAAAACCCTAGTAAAATGATTTAAATCAAGAGAGAAAGCAGAGGTTCTCTCTGAGGGAAAAAGCAGTAACACATTAAAAAAAAAAGAAGAACTCACACTGTTTGCAAGCTTAGGCAATCTCGGGAAAAAGAAGGGAAAGGTGAGTGATTAATCAATCTCATGAGGCTAAGGCATTAAGACCCAAGTTAGGGGAGGTAGTTGCACGGATTGATGCGACATGGGAAATGGTTGTGGTGCCACGTACACGAAATAGGCACCGGGCGTGATGTTCGGTGCCCGGTGAAAGGTCCCGGATGAGGTTTGTAATTTCGAATTTTGTCCAATGAAAATGGCAGTATTTGAAGCTGGCTGAAGGCCAGTCCTGTCTAGCTGGTTGGTATCATTACGGTTGAGATGCGGAACTTTTGGGCTTTCGGCTCTGAGTCAAGTTGGAAAATACATTGAGCGTACTTTTAGTTTTTTGTGCTTGATCAATTTGTTTTTCTCTGAATAGATGCATGCTGAGAATGGTTGGTGTTTTGTTTGATGCTTTGATTTGTTTTGTTTGATTGATTTATAAGAATAATGCCATGATCTCTGATATGGATCTAGTACCTTAAACCATCAGTTTGTAAACATGTTTAGTAAGATAAATACATTTTATTATGAAGTAGGGTAATACTGGAAAAATAAGCTAGGCAGTGTGAATAAAGGAGGTACATGCTTATGTCTAGGTTGTTTTAAATTTGAGATGAACAATGCAATAAATTATTTATGTGCTGATTTGCTCAGATCTAAAGCCAAAATGTTTTATGGGTTTTTCTCTAAAACCTTACCCTATGTTCACAATAGAATTTAGTATAAGAATTTTTATATGATTCAACTGGATCTGTTTAAGAGATCATGACATTCTTGAATATAGGAGATATGCAAATGGTAAAACAAATTTTGAATGAGACAACTGGAAAAATGAAATAAAGCATTATTTTCATGAATGAAAGTATGGTCAGTTAAAATCCCTAAGAGTGTCTAACTCTCTCTGATTTAGGGAAAAAGAAAGAAAGAATGTAAAAGCAATTTTCAAGAGTTAATAAATCTTTCAGAAATAAGAAATGAGACTGGTCACTAGATTATAAAACTAATCTAGGAGAGAAGCCTTGATCTATTCATCATAAGGAGTATGGTGGGTATGTGCATGACTTGTTTAAGTCCTATAGGCCTTTGTGCAGGGGTTAACAGAATTGAGTCCCTTGCAATGCACACATGGTGTTCAATGGCAAAGAAATTTGACCAAATTAAATTGATAAATCAAGATTTAGAGCTGAACTATGGAATTAAAATGAGTTAATTCCATAAGAGTATGTGTACATGTATACTGTATTGAATGAATGAATGATTGCTTGTGTGCATGAGTGTAGTAGGAGATTAGATATATATATATATATGTATATATATACCCAGTTTACATTATAAATCCAAATTGCATCTAGCATATGAACACTCTGCACAATAACCTAAAAATGACAAGTTAGTATATTTTGATTTCACTCATACCAGAATTTTATTTCTGACCCTATTTGTTGCTTTGTAACACCTGGGGTGTCTCATTTTTATTGAGGCAGCTCTAGATGTTGCTGCAGGAAAGGAAGCATAAGAAACTTGTGTGCATGGACAATTGAAGATTTACTTGCATTTAGGATAATTAAGGAGTTTGGCAGAAATGTTGTAATAATTAGGCCAGGCAAATGCTTTAAGTATTTTCTGGATTGATGTGTGTTTGTTTTTCTGAGAAGAGAACATGTAAGAATTTTAGTATTATATATATATATATGCATATGTGGGTTTCTGTTTTAAGTAGCTGATTTGCATAGTCTTTGGTGAAGTATGTTATAGGAGATCATGCCATGTAATTTGATATGTGATCATGTCTCCTTTGGCAATGTCTGATGAATCCTTAAAATGGTAGAGTAGAAATAATCATAGGAAAAAAGGAATATAGCACAATCATTGAATCTTGTAAAGGTTGAGTTGAACCAAAACTGGGCTAACCAGAAATACATGAATATGACTTATAATTGATATAAGTACATAGTTAACCTGAAATGAAATTTATAACTTTAGACTGGGCATTTAAATTACAGTAGAAGTTGCATTGCTCTGTGAAGTAGATACATAAATATTTTGGTAAAACTTGAAGGTCTCACTGCACCATGCTCACACATTTTATTACCTAAATACAAGACTCAAGTCTGAGTGCATCTGATCATGATCAACCTGAGGCTATTAAAAATGACTTGCAGTCCTGTTTGTAATAGACAAGATCATCACCACACAACTCTTTTGACACTTCCACAGGTTGTTTAGAATACTTCAGTTGTTTACTTGATAAGTTCACCTGAGAATTGTGTATTAATTTGGTTTGTAACATGGCTTTAACTATCTTGTTTTCAATCATATGCTAAGTCCTAGATTTGTATATGTGTTTGCATATATACTCTGCCTAAATACATTGTTTCTTCTGCTTGAACTTTAATCTAGTTTAACATCTGATCATTCATAGGAACCTTGTTTAACATATAAATCAGAACATGAATACCCTTACCTGACACAAAAATTTTTAGAACATGAATTATGAATCCCGGGCTAATCTGTAATGAGTGAGTTATCTTAAACACCCTGATATGTAGCATAGAATATAGTAGTGGCAAATTACAAAACCCCAGAATATGAATATTCTGCTTGTAAAAAAAAATTCAAGGATCAAATAATCTGAGGAGTAATTCAAGAAAATAAGGAAAATGGAGTTATTTGATTTTGTAATCAAGCTTGAGTTTTAAAAAAAAGGAGCTATGTGACACCATATCTTTGGAATATGAGAGATTAGGTGTGATTGAATTTCTTTGTCAATTTAAATACTCTGATAGATAAAGAGCTATATATATATCTTCATATATATATATATATGAATTAAGTTAATTTTATATACTAATATTTTTATATTGGTTAAATAAGGGATCCTGGAAAAATTAAATTAAGAGGAGTGGTCCATTGAAGCATGTATATGTATATACATGTATATATATAAAAAAAAACTTAACAGAAAATTCTCTAAAAATACTTTAGAAAGAAGTGGGTCACTTCAGTTGGTATCAGAGCTATGTTGTTAAAACATAGCATAAATATATTGTCCAATTTTCTTGTATGGATAAAAATTCTATATATTTATATATATAATAAAGATAGAAATAAATATCCACAGTAGAAGTAAAATTCAGAAAATAATTAAATTAGAAATATGACTAATTAACTATGCAATTGAATAGTGAATCATGGTAGGAAGACCACCAAGTCGTGGAGCAGGACCCTCCAATACAACACCAATGGTTAACTTGCAAGATTTGGTGAGGGCATTTAGAGAAGGAGCAGTACACAGGGAGGAGAATCCTCATGAGGAATTAGCCAAACTATTGAAGACAGTTTCAAATTTAGGAGGCAAGGATTTTGAAGGCACTGAGGGAGTTATGGGAGTGCAGACATGGTGGAGAACTTTGGAAAGGATATTTGCAGATATGCAAATTAATGACCAAAGGAAGAGGCAAATAGCTTCAAGGAGACTCAAAGGAGCAGCCTTAGATTGGTGGGAGGTGATCATCATAGGAAGGCTAGAAAATGAGATAACATGGGATCAATTCAAGGAGATGCTTGAGGCAAGGTTTGTTCCAGCAACAGCTAAGGCAACATTGCTTGAGGAATTCATAAGGCTGAGGCAAGGACCAATGAGTGTGACTGAATACACTAAAAAATTTGAGAGTTTGTCCAAGTATGGAACTATGTTCATAGGAGACGAAGAATCAAAGAATTCAAGATTTATCCAAGGATTAAATGCAGGTCTCAGTAGAGCAATGTTACCATATAAGGATAAAACATTTGATCAAGTCATAGACCTTGCTCTTTCTTTTGAACAACATGACAATGCAAGGGAAAAATTTAGGAGCATGAGGGCTAACCATCAAAAGAAGGGAAAAAATAGGGCACATCCCTATGACAAAAAGAATATGGAAAAGAAAATGGAGGGAGCAGCCACTGAGGAAGCTAAGAAGAAAGTTACTTGTTATAATTGTGGCAAAGAAGGACACATGAGTAATAGGTGTCAAGCAGCCAAGAAGGCACCATTTAGCTGCTATAACTGTGGGAAAGAAGAACATATTAAAAGAAACCGCCCAGAATTAAAAAAGGGAGCAAAGGTAGGAGCACTTGAGGGCAAAGCAAAAGCAACTGCAGTGGGAAGTTCTGGACAATTGGAAGATATACTTCTAATTAAAGATCACCCCATCTCAGTTATATATGACACTGGAGCAACACATTCACTAATATCACAAGACATAATGAATAAATTGACTCTCACATGCTATTTAGTTGATAATCCCTTGTTTATTCAAAGCCCACTAGGTAGCTCTTGTTTGCTAGGATTAAAATGCTTGGGAGTGGAATTAAACATAGGAGGAAATGTGTTTAAATCTGATTTGTTTGTATTGAAGTACCCTGGAATAGGAATTATTTTACGGGTAGATTGGCTGAGCAACTTCAAAGCAATTTTGAATTTGGAAATTTTTACTATTTCTCTGAAAACAGAAAATGGTAAAAATATCATAGTCATAAGTAAAATTGCTAAAATCAATTATTTTAACCAAATATGTAGCATGACTGAGAAAGAATTAGAACTGGAAGACATAAAAATTATAAATGAATACCCAGATGTTTTTTGGTGAAGTCATAGGTGTTCCAGAAAATAGGCAAGTAGAATTTCAAATAAGACTAATCCCAGGAGCAAGTCCAATCATCAAGAAGCCTACTAGGATGGGTCCTAAAGAATTAGTGGAGTTGAAACATCAGTTGGAAGAACTGGAGCAGAAAGGCTTCATAAGGCCTAGGAGTTCAAACTGGGGTTCTCCAGTTGTATTTGTGAAGAAGCATGATGGTACTTTGAGGATGTGCATTGATTATAGGGAATTAAACAAAGTCACCATTAAAAACAAATACCCACTCACCAGAATTGATGATCTATTCGATCAATTAAATGGAGCAAAGGTCTTTTCAAGGCTTGATTTAGCCTCTGGGTTCCATCAGATGAAGGTAGAGGAAGAAAGTATTAAGTATACTGCCTTCAACACAAGGTATGGATTATATGAATTTTTGGTGATGCCTTTTGGATTGACAAATGCACCATCATATTTTGTAGATTTAATGAATAGAACATTTAGAGATTTTCTAGACAAATTTGTGGTTGTATTTATTGATGACATATTAGTGTATTCAAAATCAGAAGGAGATCATGCAAAACACTTGCATCTGGTTTTGTCTAGGCTGAGGGCACATGATTTAAAGGCCAAATTCTCTAAATGTACATTTTGGCAGAATGAAGTAAAATTTTTGGGCACATTGTATCACAACAAGGGGTTAGTGTAGACCCAAATAAGGTGATGGCAGTGCAATCTTGGAGTAGACCCAAATCAGTGACTGGGGTGAGATCATTTTTGGGAATGGCACGCTACTATAGAAGGTTTATAAAAGACTTTGCAAGAATAGCCATCCCATTGACCAAGTTCACTAAAAAGGAGCAACCATATGTGTGGACAGAGAAGTGTGAACAAGCTTTTTCATCACTAAAGAAGGCACTGGTGGAAGCTCCAGTCTTACAGGTTCCAGAGGGTAATGAAGAGTTAGTTGTTTATACAGATGCTAGTGGATCTGGATTAGGGGAAGTGCTTATGCAACATGGTAGAGTCATAGCATATGCATCAAGGCAACTCAAGCCAAATGAAACTAGGTATGCTACACATGACTTAGAACTAGCTGCTGTAGTATATGCATTGAAACTATGGAGGCATTACTTATTAGGTGCTAAGTTTGAATTATTTACAGATCACAAGTCAGTTAAATATTTGTTTTCCCAAAAAGACTTGAACATGAGGAAACATAGGTGGGTGGAATTTCTAGCTGCCTATGATCTTGATATATTATACACCCCAGGAAAAGCTAATAAAGTGGCAGATGCATTGAGTAGGCATCAAGCAAAAGTGGCAAGCTTAATGATGAGTGAATTCAAGGATTTGACAATCCTTAGTGAAGTAGAAATAAGAGCAGAAAGTAGAGTAGCAGATAAGGCACACAGTGATATAATTGAATATGGTAAACTAAGTCTCATTTCCTTAAGGTCAACTCTGGTTGATAAAATAGGACAAATGCAGGATCAAGACACAAATTTAAAAGAGAAGAAAGATATGATGTCACAAGGCATGATAGTAGAAAATTATGAAGTAGATGATAAAGGATACTTAAGGAAAAAAAGGAAGCTCTGTCTACCAAATGTAGAGGAACTGAAGCAAGAAGTTATGGATGAGCATCAAAAAACAAAATATACTATCCATCCAAGTGGTACAAAAATGTACCATGATCTCAAGAGAAATTACTGGTGGCCAGGAATGAAAGGAGCAGTGGCAAGATATGTGGCAAATTGTTTAACATGCCAATAAGTTAAGGCAGATTATCAAAGACCCTCAGGTTTATTGCAACCTTTGGAAGTGCCTACTTGGAAATGGGAAAGTATATCAATGGATTTTGTGGATGGTTTGCCAAGAACAAGAAGGGGCAATGATAGTATTTGGGTAGTGGTTGATAGACTCACAAAAACAGCACACTTCATCCCAATAAGTTCAAACAGAAATGCTCACAAGCTAGCTCAATTGTTTGTGAAGGAGATAGTGAGATTGCATGGCATCCCCAAGACTATCATTAGTGATAGGGATACTTTGTTTACTTCAAGGTTTTGGAGTAGCTTTCAGGAAGCTATGGGGACAGAACTAAGCCTAACCACAGCCTACCACCCACTAACAGATGGGCAAACTGAGATTGTTAATAAAGTTTTAGAAGATTTACTGAGAGCATGCATACTTGATTTTGGAGGCAACTGGGAGGATCATATTTATTTAGCTGAGTTTGCTTATAATAATAGCTACCAGTCCCTCATAGGAATGGCTCCATTTGAGGCTTTGTATGGAAAGCCTTGTTTATCTCCTGCATGTTGGATGGAGGCTAGTGAAAGGATATTGCTTGGACCAGACCATGTAAAAGAAACCTCTGCAAGAATTGAACTGGTAAGGCAAAGAATGAGAGTAGCTCAAGAGAGACAGAAAGCCTATGCAGATAAAAGAAGAAGGCCAGTAGAATTTGAGGTGGGAGACTATGTGTTTCTCAAAGTTTCACCAATGAGAAAAATATTGAGATTTGGAAAAGCAGGGAAACTGTCACCAAGGTATATAGGACCATATGAAATTGTTCAAAGAATAGGGACTTTAGCTTATAGGTTGAAGTTACCAGAGGAATTGAGCAAAATACATGATGTATTTCATGTATCCCAATTGAGAAAATGGGTGCATGATAAAGAATCCATTCTTGAATCTCCTACACATGTTGAAATTCAAGAAAATCTGGTTTACAAAAAGGAACCAGTGGGCATTATGGCTAGAGAAGAAAAGAAACTGAGAAATAAAATAATTAAACTAGTTAAAATCCAATGGAGTTTGGATGGGAATGATTGCACTTGGGAGGCTGAAGAGAGGATAAAGGATAAATATCCTAATCTGTTTTCTGCTTAAGGTATGTTTAAAATTATGATGAGACCTTAAAATTATTTATGTATGTTAGATTGATTTAGAATGAATGAGTTCCTGAAATTTCATTTAATTGAAATTAAGCTTTGTATACATTTGGATGGAAATGTATGAGAGAATAATTATAGGACACAATTCCTTTTAGGAGGAGAGTATGTGAAGACCCAAATTATTGAGATGAGAATAATTTTAATAAAATCAGAAAAGGAAAATTTTCAAAAAAATAACTAAATATGAGTAAGTCTTATATTCATATGTGTATATGTATATATCTTGAATATAAATAATAAAGAAATGGTATTTCAGAGGGAAGAGGAAATATAACTGAATGTATATATGGATTATACATTACCATATGTTGTATTTATATACCCAGAAAGAATAAACATAAAGTAATAAGGAAAGAACACCAGGGTAATTAAAAAATATAAATACATTTATATATATCAAGAGAAAACAGATAGCTTGAGATATTAACAAGGGGTTAATTGATAAGAGGATATACATGTATACATTACAGTTCAACATAAAGAAAATAAAATAATTCAGTAAAGAGAAAATTGTTTTCAACAATTAGGTGATAAGGAGAAAATGATATATTCTCTGGTAAATTAAAATGCCTAAAAACCAGTTTAATATTAGTGGTGCATAAGTACAATTTTAAAATAAGTCAAGAGTAAACAAATAGGCTAAGATAATAGCTAGGAATGAGAAATAGCTCGGGCATAATGAAAGGTATTAAAAAAAAGCCACATGAAAATAATATACAAGTGAAACATGCAAATTGCATGCACACAGGAAAAGCAGTGGATAACTGCTTTTACCAGAAATAGAAACCAAGGGAAAATGGCACATTTAGCCATGACAACACACACATAATTCTGTGAGAAATGTGAGGATAAAATGGGTTTTTCCTTTAGTAAAACCCTAGTAAAATGATTTAAATCAAGAGAGAAAGCAGAGGTTCTCTCTGAGGGAAAAAGCAGTAACACATTAAAAAAGAAGAAGAAGAACTCACACTGTTTGCAAGCTTAGGCAATCTCGGGAAAAAGAAGGGAAAGGTGAGTGATTAATCAATCTCATGAGGCTAAGGCATTAAGACCCAAGTTAGGGGCAGCCATTTTATTTTTGTGCTTGATCAATTTGTTTTTCTCTGAATAGATGCATGCTGAGAATGGTTGGTGTTTTGGTTGATGCTTTGATTTGTTTTGTTTGATTGATTTATAAGAATAATGCCATGATCTCTGATATGGATCCAGTACCTTAAACCATCAGTTTGTAAACATGTTTAGTAAGATAAATACATTTTATTATGAAGTAGGGTAATACTGGAAAAATAAGCTAGGCAGTGTGAACAAAGGAGGTACATGCTTATGTCTAGGTTGTTTTAAATTTGAGATGAACAATGCAATAAATTATTTATGTGCTGATTTGTTCAGATCTAAAGCCAAAATGTTTTATGGGTTTTTCTCTAAAACCTTACCCTATGTTCACAATAGAATTTAGTATAAGAATTTTTATATGATTCAACTGGATCTGTTTAAGAGATCATGACATTCTTGAATATAGGAGATATGCAAATGGTAAAACAAATTTTGAATGAGACAACTGGAAAAATGAAATAAAGCATTATTTTCATGAATGAAAGTATGGTCAGTTAAAATCCCTGAGAGAGTCTAACTCTCTCTGATTTAGGGAAAAAGAAAGAAAGAATGTAAAAGCAATTTTCAAGAGTTAATAAATCTTTCAGAAATAAGAAATGAGACTGGTCACTAGATTATAAAACTAATCTAGGAGAGAAGCCTTGATCTATTCATCATAAGGAGTATGGTGGGTATGTGCATGACTTGTTTAAGTCCTATAGGCCTTTGTGCAGGGGTTAACAGAATTGAGTCCCTTGCAATGCACACATGGTGTTCAATGGCAAAGAAATTTGACCAAATTAAATTGATAAATCAAGATTTAGAGCTGAACTATGGAATTAAAATGAGTTAATTCCATAAGAGTATGTGTACATGTATACTGTATTGAATGAATGAATGATTGCTTGTGTGCATGAGTGTAGTAGGAGATTAGATATATATATATGTATATATATATACCCAGTTTACATTATAAATCCAAATTGCATCTAGCATATGAACACTCTGCACAATAACCTAAAAATGACAAGTTAGTATATTTTGATTTCACTCATACCAGAATTTTATTTCTGACCCTATTTGTTGCTTTGTAACACCTGGGGTGTCTCATTTTTATTGAGGCAGCTCTAGATGTTGCTGCAGGAAAGGAAGCATAAGAAACTTGTATGCATGGACAATTGAAGATTTACTTGCATTTAGGATGTTTAAGGAGTTTGGCAGAAATGTTGTAATAATTAGGCCAGGCAAATGCTTTAAGTATTTTCTGGATTGATGTGTGTTTGTTTTTCTGAGAAGAGAACATGTAAGAATTTTAGTATTATATATATATGCATATGTGGGTTTCTGTTTTAAGTAGCTGATTTGCATAGTCTCTGGTGAAGTATGTTATAGGAGATCATGCCATGTAATTTGATATGTGATCATGTCTCCTTTGGCAATGTCTGATGAATCCTTAAAATGGTAGAGTAGACATAATCATAGGAAAAAAGGAATATAGCACAATCATTGAATCTTGTAAAGGTTGAGTTGAACCAAAACTGGGCTAACTAGAAATACATGAATATGACTTATAATTGATATAAGTACATAGTTAACCTGAAATGAAATTTATAACTTTAGACTGGGCATTTAAATTACAGTAGAGTTGCATTGCTCTGTGAAGTAGATACATAAATATTTTGGTAAAACTTGAAGGTCTCACTGCACCATGCTCACACATTTTATTACCTAAATACAAGACTCAAGTCTGAGTGCATCTGATCATGATCAACCTGAGGCTATTAAAAATGACTTGCAGTCCTATTTGTAATAGACAAGATCATCACCACACAACTCTTTTGACACTTCTACAGGTTGTTTAGAATACTTCAGTTGTTTACTTGATAAGTTCACCTGAGAATTGTGTATTAATTTGGTTTGTAACATGGCTTTAACTATCTTGTTTTCAATCATATGCTAAGTCCTAGATTTGTATATGTGTTTGCATATATACTCTGCCTAAATACATTGTTTCTTCTGCTTGAACTTTAATCCAGTTTAACATCTGATCATTCATAGGAACCTTGTTTAACATATAAATCAGAACATGAATACCCTTACCTGACACAAAAATTTTTAGAACATGAATTATGAATCCCGGGCTAATCTGTAATGAGTGAGTTATCTTAAACACCCTGATATGTAGCATAGAATCTAGTAGTGGCAAATTACAAAACCCCAGAATCTGAATATTCTGCTTGTAAAAAAAATATTCAAGGATCAAATAATCTGAGGAGTAATTCAAGAAAATAAGGAAAATGGAGTTATTTGATTTTGTAATCAAGCTTGAGGTTTTTTAAAAAAAGGGCTATGTGACACCATATCTCTGGAATATGAGAGATTAGGTGTGATTGAATTTCTTTGTCAATTTAAATACCCTGATAGACAAAGAGCTATATATATATCTTCATATATATATATATGAATTAAGTTAATTTTATATACTAATATTTTTATATTGGTATAATAAGGGATCCTGGAAAAATTAAATTAAGAGGAGTGGTCCATTGAAGCATGTATATGTATATACATGTATATATATATAAAAAAAACTTAACAGAAAATTCTCTAAAAATACTTTAGAAAGAAGTGGGTCACTTCACCTATGTCTGGCCATTGAGGTTAGCTACCTCTAGCGACGTTGATCCCTCGTATTACTATTATGATTTCGTATTCGATGGGTGCACCTTTTTGTCGATTGGATTGATTGTCGCGGTCGGCCACGGATGGGTTACGACCAGCCAGAAAGGGTAAACTGATAGAATCCTACCTTGGGCATTGCCTCACGTGCCTTGTCATATTTATCCCTATACGAACCCATTACGACTCTGGTTTAAAACTGTAAAAATGTGTTAAGGTGGATCAATGTAAAGCCTTAACGCTATTTTGATATTTATTTTACTGATAGACATTATCTATTATAGTGTATACTATTATATATAAATAGTTTAACGGATCCTTAGGAGATGGAAAATCCCGTAACATCTCTTAAGTTATTGCACTCATATTTGTGATATTGATTTGACTTACATAAGAGTATTTTAGTCCTGACTCGAGTGTTTTGTCTTTTCATTACGCTCGGGTCAGTCCTGAGTTTTTTCAGCATATTGAAGATTATTCTCTGGAGTACGAAGACAGAGTTTTGGTATACTACTACTATTATCATGCCCTACATCATGCTATTCTACTGTATTTATTATTTATCCCTGATGTATATATATATATAACTCTGATAAATGTATATAGATTAAAATCAAATGTATAGTAAACAACTTCATGAATTGTTTACTTGATTATTGTATTTTATCGTTTCCGCTGTGAGATTCTGTGTTTTGTTTTCTTCTTCTCTTCTTATTTAACCCCATTGATTATCTACGTTCCGGTTTGTTTGAGTCCGACATATGTGGATTATTGTCGATTTAAACCTTCCGAAATGTGGGTTGTCACAATCAATATCATCCCATGTTCATCCAGGATTTAATTGTTTTTTTTCTAATTACAAGGCATTCAAATCCTTTTAAAAAAATCAAATCTATTTTCATCATTAGGTTCAGTCTCTCCGGTTCGTCTTATATTCAGTTTAACCCAAGATCTCTCTGGATCACTTAATGTTTAAGTTAAGGGGACGGTTTCTTCGGATCGTTTATTGTTTAAGTTGAGAGGATGATCTCTTCGGATCGTTTACTGTTTAAGTTAAGGTTTTGATCTCTTTAGATCCTTGCTGAGTCCGTTCGCTCTATGGCAAAGGGACTCAGCGACTAAGTAAGCCATCCTCACTCTTCAGTGAGGGGACTTACTTCCTGCACTCCAGTCCCGTCTCTTTGATCGGGACTCTAAGGTGATCAATATCATACAAGTCCATCTGCTTGCTCTTCGACAAGGGGACTTGCACCTTGCACTCCGGTCCTGTCTCTCCGAACGGGACATAAAGCGATCAATATCAGTCATCACATTCAATGTGGATTTTTTTTTCAAAATTTAAATATTCAAATCAAAGAAAACAAGTAGAAATCCTAAATGTTCATCCCAGACATCCAACTAAGAGCGTGCCTAGAGACCAATCTAGGCCTCAGATATGTGTAAGTGGTTTGGGGTTATTATTATGTTAAGCAGTCACCCCAGACATCTGACGAGAGCGTGACTAGGGACCAATCTAGGTTTTGTGCACGTTTAATTGGTCTAGGGTTATTATTGTCTTTATTACTAAATACGAAAAGAAAAATGCGGAAAAAGAAACGAAAAGCAGAGTGTGGGAGCCGGATCTGACTCCCATCCATCCCGATTATGGGATTATCTATCTTGGCCCAGATCCCTGGGCATTCCTTGATGCATTTGCCATAGATGTTAGCTGCTCCGGTTGTACCATCACAGTTCTGTTCCTCATGTATTGTGGCAGCTGGATGTTCCGAGCCAGTTCTTCTATCAGATCACGAAGGTGTCGACACTCATTCGTTTCATGTCCATCCAGCTCATGGAAGATGAAAACTTTCCAGATCTTTTCTCTCGATTAGTGGGCTCTCTTGTTGGAGGCTTCCTATAGGGAATTTCCCCTAGTGTCTAGAAATATCCTTTCTAGGGTCTCAGTTAGATCAGTGTAGGAAGAGAATTTTGGCTCCCTCCTTTGTCGTTTTGGCTCTCTAAAGTTGTCGTAGGTTTCCTTCTTTTCTTTATCTTTTCCAATCCCTGCTCTGGACAGTCCCCTGTCATCCACACCATTAATTTCAACATCCTCAGCTTCATCCTTGAATTCAGCGTCTTCCTAACGCAAATATCTCTCAGCTTCATAGTAGAATTCCACAAGATCCATCGGTGGATCCCTTTTCAGTGCAGCTTTGAAGTCGATCTTACTTGCAACTCCAGATACCGCCGCTATTAAAATTACTGATGGATCTGGCCTGTCGACCGTTGTTGTTGCTACATTTTACCTTGTCAAATAGCTTCTCAAGGTCTCTTTGGGCCTTTGTTTCACACTTGACAACTGCATTACATTCTTCGGTTGTGAGACGTGAACACTGAATTGTCTTAAGAATTTGCATACCAGCTCGGTCCACGTGCTAATGGACCTATTCTCCAGCCGTCTGAACTGCGTCATTGCCAAATCCGTTAAGTATAATGTAAAGCACCACCCCATTACCACCTCAGAAGTACCCAACACCTCTATATGTTAGATGTATCTCATCAGATGAATTGTTGGATCAGTCTTTCCATCGTACATCTCCAACGTCGAAAGCTTGAAATCAGGAGTATTTCTCGCATTTCAGATATTAGAAGTAAATGGGTTCCTGTTCACATCTTCCAAACCCTGATCTAGGGTCCTCCTCTACTTAATCTTCTTACCAATTTAGCAATTCGGTTTTCACCGTCCAATGAAAGTCTTTGTCCAAAAGCAATATTCTCCCCACTACCCCTGTAGGGGAAATCCAGCACATACTCTGGCACACACTCCACTGGTTGCACATTAGCATTCTGTCCTACTCTTCCAGTTTCATTCTGTCCTCCATTCCTATGAGGTAGTTCTAGCACATATCCCTCCAGCTGTTGCTCATGCATATTTTGATTTGTGTTCCTTGCCCCAGCTTTATCTATACCTAGCATTCCAGCAACCACACCAATGTTTCCCCCAAGTATAGTTCTCTCAGTACCAGGTTGATTTGTGTTGGCACCCAATTGTTTAGTTGGTGGGGGCATTTCTTCTATTTGTTCTGTTTTAACTTCAGATGCTCCTACATTTTCTCCCTGTCCTTGATTCTGAATTATAGCAACTTTAGCTGTTCCTTATGGTCCCATCCTTTGGAAGAATCCTTCAAGCATTTCCTATTGTTTAGTTATCAATTCATCATGCATCTCCTTTATCATTATCTCTATCTCCTCTTTGGTCATGTAGTTAGACTGATGAGAATTTGAGAACATCTCTTGGTTGCCCCTAGGCTCTGGTTGACTTGATCCGGTCTTAGATCTAGTATTATGCCTCTTCATCTTCTCCAAATCTCATATTCAAACTTCAAGTTTTCAGATCTAGCTCAATTCTCAGTGAAAGCACCAACATTTTAACCCAAAAAATAGAGCAATACCCTGGAGTATGATGTGAAAGCACCAACCCTGTTATAATAAAGCAAATATAATATAAATTAGTAGAAAAGTAAATGAGAGATAGAGATTTTTATAGTGGTTCGGTTATTAAGTAAGCCTACATCCACTTTATAACTTTGCTTATTGGTTTGACCTTGAATTGGATAAGATTACAAAGAGATTGAAAGAGAATTAGTCACAAGTACAAATGTTAGAAGTATTGCCTAAAGGAGATGCCTTGGTGACTATGGAGTAGAGAGAGAGAGAGTTGAAGAAATGATAGGGCTTTCGTGTAGTAATGGCAGAAATCAGATCTCGTTTTGGTTGCAGGTAGGCTTGTATTTATAGAGGTAGAAGTTGTATTGTGCCAAAGTAGTAGTTGGAGTACAGTCCAAATAGAGGCCCGACATAGTGATTGAAGTCGTGAACCCATGTAGGTTAACACCACATATTGGTACCCACCTCTCAAGTCGGTGCCGACATCTGTGGTTAAACCTAGGTGGGTTGATTCTTTTTGCATGCTTCATCCTACATGATTTTAAGGTGTCCTATGCTATTTCCATCAATCTTTGGTCGTCCAAAACAAGTCATCATGTACATTTCTCCAAAATAGCCCAATTTCAGCCTTTTTGCCTAAGAGGCCGATGATGATTTTTTTCCATACCTCAATTTTTACAGCACTCTTATAATACCATATAGAGGTGCCCCAAGAAGTCGCAGCCTCTATGGAGTTAATATAAGATGTCGGTACCTACATGAGAGGTCGATACCGATATCTCTTCTTAGTGTATTTTGAGCCCAAATTTCTTCAGCTCAATTCCCTAGTCATTTTAAGTGTGCCACCAAGTTGTCAAGTCGTTTCATCCTCATTTGAATCTTCTAAGTCCAGTTGAAATCTTCTTTGCTAAAAAGTGGGTTAATAGTTATGATTCAAAGAAAGCGGGAATTGTCTGTTAACGCAAAATAATATTATTGTCAAAGGGATTTTCTAGTCTTCCATTCATATTATTGCCAGATGAATTTTCTGGTCTACTATTTATATTACCATTACTGGATAATTTTTTGGTCTTCGATTATAATTATTGCCAGATAATTTTCTGGGCTTCAACTCAAGTTCCATTATTTCCAGATAATTTTCTTGTCCGTTATTCAAGTTATTACACCAGATGGTTCTCTGGTCTTCCGTTCATGATTCAATCAAAATTGTTACCTATTATGGCAATCAAATTGAGTTCAATACCTATTATGTTTAGAATTCAACTTTCTTATTAAAATAACAGGAATCTTCGTTATTAAGCAAACTATCGGATGTCTATTAATGAACAAGCAAACTCTTATATCAGGTTCAAAATTTATGGTCTTTATACCAACCAAGATTCTGATGCTCATTCAGAAACGCTTCTAGTTCACTTAACAAATATATTATTGGCTTATCTATCAAAAGCATGAAACATAAGAAAGCAACTTTATGTTCAAAATAATAGCAACAAAGCAGTAGGATAAAACTGAGAAGTTAACTGTAAGTCTTTGGCAAAGACAAAAAATAGAATTCGAAATATCAACCATTCAGGTATGAGTTTATTTACCATTTAATACATTATGTACAGGAATGACGGGAACAAAAGATTGGATAACAAGTAAGTCCAATTAAAAAGTTTAAAAATGATTCTTTATCAAGAGCTAAAATCTTCAACAACCTAAGATGAATCGGTTATATGACGAATTGCTACATTCAAAATTTGTTTAAGCTCTTTCTCTTTCTCGTGAATGGTATTCGCATCGTCGATTGAATTGATTTGAATTTTCAGTGAATGATCGAGCGCCTTGTTGGCTCCTTTGAGAAGCTCAATCTTGCTTTTTAATTTCTCAACCTCCTGCTCGAAAGTGTGTTTTTCACGCTCGAGTCTCTCAACATTATCCTCGTAAGTATTAAGATGAGTAGAAACCTTATCATTCCACTGCTTGTTCAAAAATTAATGCATTCAAATCTTAATCTTTGGCACCATTTGGCGATTTAGCCATCATCCAAGACCGAAGGAGGGGTTAACAAAGCAAAAAAAACTTTTCTTGACCAATCAAAGGGGTAGGAGTAGGAAGGCCGGATTCACCTCCACTCACGATAAGTTCGAAAGATTGGCAGTACACTTGACTTATCAATAACTCCACCTTAAGATCCATCACCTTTTGGTGTAATCGTGCAATTTCCGCGTCAGTTTTGACATTTGGACATAAGATCCAATTGGAAAATTGTGTTTGTCTTCCCTTTTAGCTCTTGGATTCTCCCGTCCCTCTCTTTAATTTGCTTCTCTAAATCAGAAGTCATATATTTAAAACTACAAAACATAGATATTAATTTGTAATATTTGTTATGCCATTCTTGCGCATATGGATTATACGAAAATCGTAAACCTAGAGTACCTTGAGAAGAGAGTTTCATCTCACGTTCTGCCCTAAGCTTATCTTTAATAGAAGCATGTAGAGCAAGGATATTTGAGCTACTAGATGCGCATGTCAATTGCTTTTCCTAGCAAGTACACAGAAAGTGTTTTCTTTATTAAACGACGATGGTTTACAACTTAAGCAAATACAAAATTACATCAATGCTATATACAATTAACTCTTAAAATTTTGAAACAGCAGTTTTAGCCTTTTTGAATGACCCAATAGATAAGGTAAGGGTTGAATCAAAAGAAGCTTTAATCCCTTCCTGGGTATTAACTGGAGGGATTTGATGATAGACCTATTTTCCAACCGGAGGGTTAGTGTGACCACATAGCAATTTAGCGTGATAAGTTCGAATTTCACTAAGTAGTTTACCATTCTCATTACCCAAGAAATCAAAACGAAAGTGAGGAAATTGTGTATAAACTTCATGTATATCTCTAAGAAAGCAATGTTTTGCCAATTGAGATGTTCGGAGAGTTAAGGGCTTCTCTTTAAAATCCCTTTTTAACTTGGTAAATTTACTCAAGAGTTCCGTGGGAACATGACTACTTGAGAATTCCTTAATCTGTATAACATATGAAAAATAAACTAAGAACAAAGAGAAAAAGGTGATAAAGCTTATAAGCTACTTAAATTACACATTACAATCATATAATCATTTGGGTTCATACAATATTGATCCCTTATAAAATGCAGAAATAAATCTCTTCTTACCATACTTAATATTTTAAGGAGGAAGAGTATTAGGAGAAAGGGAAACAGTAGCAACCCTAGGAAGATTCCAATAAGCCCCAGATTAGGGTCACTTTTATGATCGTCTATGTATCTTATATGAAGATGTCTAACCAAGATCCCACCTTTCCCCTATGAAAGAAAAGTCAAGTGAGGATATTCCTAGAATAAATTTTATAAAGGAACTCTACTAAGGCCTCTCTACCGTCAATAAAAATCCAGAACGGAGTCATTAACTCTGTATTGTCTCTCACAATTTTGTCCCGGTGAAGATGAGCTCTTTTCAAATGAGGGGCAGCTTGCTTTTCCTTAAAGAACTTTAACCGTGCACCACTAGTAAAGAGGTGCTTGAATTTGTTAGAAAGTTTGTTAAGTTCATCAACTAATCTATCAACTTCTCTGTGCAGTCGACACACCTCCCTTTGACTCTTTTCATGTAAAGTCTCATAATAATACTTGGTCTTTCTCCTTAACTAAGGTAATAAGTTTATTAACTAAAGACCACTTGGCAACTTTAAACATTTAAATAACGAACTCCATATCTGAGAGATGGGAACTTGAGAAGTTGAAATTTGAGTTTTTCCTCTGTGCCGGTGACTCAGGAGAGCACTGTCTTTTGAAGGGGTATCCTTCCTTATATCACTTTGAGGATTAGGAAATTCAACAAAGCCCGCATCATGTGCAAATAAGTCTAAGTTAGGATCATTTGATCCGTTTCCTCCATCTTTTGGTCTTGAAGGACCCTTTCTGTTGTCATCACCACCATCATCGTCATAATGGCCATCATCGTCATCGCCATCATCATCATCATCGTTATCATTATCATCGTCATTGTCTTCTTCCTCTTTAGAATCTGTCTCCTCTTCAGGCAGGAGTCATCAAAAGTAAATAACTTTTTAGCATCGACCTTCTCTTCAATGGAAAACTCTTCTTGAAGTGACCTCTGAGCTCTCCTCAATACAAGGTTAAACTTTCTTTTGAATCTTTCATTCCAATCCTAGAGGGAAGAAAAGTCTAAATCTGAACACTTTTTGGATGTTATAGCCATATGCCATGAACAAACCATTTTCATAGTACTTCCCTGTAATCTTAGTAAGACCGTTAGCAAGGAAAAAGGTAATTTTCTTCTTGGCATCCCTGATGATGTTGTTCAAATAAGTTAGGATATCACTCTTCCTTTTCAACCCATCCTTTAAAGATCTATTCTTATCAGCTAGCTCGGCCTTCTCTTTGGTGGCCTTATCAAGATTTTCCTTCAATGCTTTCATTTCTTCCTCAAATAACTGTTTAGCTTTCTTTTCCTCATCAAGGGAGGAAGCGAGTTCGTCATTTTCAGAAACAACCCCATCCCTTACTATAGTGATATCAATTATACTGTTGTTAAGTAAGGAGATTTGTCCCTTAAGCTCGTCCACTTCATTAGCGGCTCTTGAGAAGCCTCTTGGAGGAAGAACATGTGCTTGGCCACCTGTAACAAATAACAAGCCTAAGTCAAAATAGGATATACAGATCTAAAAGAACAGTTCAACCAAATAGATGGAAATGCATACTGATAAGAGCTATTTAATAATGATGAAAATATGATCTTTAGAATAGATCGAAGGCTGCGGTGGCCTGAGAGAAACCAATAAAGGAGATTGGGCAGCCAATCGAAGAAGATCATCAAAAATCATCACAGGAGTTTGAGCCTGAGCCTCCGAAGGAAGAGAATCATTTGGAGAAAGAAACAGCCTGAGCCGATCACATATATGTCAAAGGGCCGTTAGAGAATCAGGAAGAGAAATGTTGAGAAGAGATCTGAAGAGTGAGCCACCTTAGTTGGTTTTTTGAACTATATGCCCAGGAGAATCCAGATTTGCAACATCGGGGCTTGAATCAATATTCACATGTTCCTCTTCATCCATAATAACTGGGGTATAAACATCTATAGGCTTAGGTCTTTTACTCAAGGAAGGAGGTGAAGTATCAGCAAGAGCGCTAGTGCTCACTTTTCTTTTAAGCACTTCAACCGCCTTAGCAACGGAATCTTAAATAAGGTAAGATTTACTCGTTCTGGTAAAGGGGGGAGCATCATTCTTGATCTCCTTTTTGTTAGAAATAATAATGAGTATGGAAGATCCTAAATCAAAGAAAAAAGCTTGCGAGATAATAAGATAAGAGATTCCATACAATGTAATTAAAACTTGCTGGAAAATTTGAGTTGAACTGGAGAAGAAGTGGAGAAAGTATTCCGATTACTGATAACCAATGATCGTTTCCCTTGGGCATTCCCCTTCATCGTAGGTTCTCCAAGTATTATGTGGTTATCCAAAATCAGGAAGTATTTACGGAGATTCACTTTTGTCAAAAGGCTAAGCCTATCACCGATGTTCTTGGAAGCTTGAGTCAGAGACTGGATAGTATTATCAATAAAAAAGCTTGGTTGTTTAGAAGCAAGACCTGAAGGAAAACATTAATTATAAGAGAATAACATATATAACATAAATGATAGAGAATGGAAGCTTACTGAAAATAGAGAAAGTTCCCCTAATCTTTGGGGAATAACATCTAACATAAAAGAATTAGTTCTCATATTCCTTTGTTTTGTTAATAGTATTGGTGATTAAGCTCTTTAGGAATGGTCGAATACGATATAATGGGTCATCCAACTGGTTAATTAATCTCACAGGGCTAGCTAAGATATGAAGAACTTCAACACTCAAAGAGGGAAGTTTGGCTTCTCGAGCAAGAACTTCCAAGCAGCTCAAACAGGTGTACGAGTTGGAAGTTAATTGGATCGGAGCAATATTTATGTGCTCCAAGAAGCGTAAAAAAAAATCAAGAAAAGTCAGGTACCGTGAGTGCCAGATATGGATTGGTGTGAAGGCAAAAAAACACTTCTAGAGGGTTGTCAATTCTGCTAGATGGACCGACGTGAATGACTTTTATGTTTATAATCCTGAATTGCTTAAGGATAATGTTCACTTCTTCTTGAGTGGTAATATATGATTGGTTAAGATGATAATCCCCTTTCTTGATGGAGAGAGAAGGTGTAGAACTCTTACTGACTTTTTGCTTGCTTTCTTGCCTTTCGTTTTCCTACCAGGTGACATTGTACCAAATCAGGGAAGTATTAAATATTTTGTGAAATTTAGAATGCTTATTATATAAAATCAATAAATATATTCTAAAACAAAATGATAGCAAATTAGTCAGAAATTACCCAAGCACTAATAGAGAAGTGTTGAAGTACAAGTTAACTATTATACTTGCAACAAGATTTTGACCATTAAATAATCCATGCCGAATTTATGAAGTGCTTAAGTTTTCAGTCAATAAAAATTATATACACAATTGTTAGATCTATGATGGAAAGGTAAATTTATAGTTATAAAAAAGAAGTCTGATTGAATGTCAAAATCATCAAACTGATGTCGTAATAATGATGTCATAATAATGACCCAATGTCGAAATGACAAGTAACCAAAATCAATGAATGATGCCGAAATGGTCTAAAAATATTTTTATAAAAAATATCAATTATATGAGTAGTTCATGAGTTTTCCATACGATGACTTCAAAAATAATTATTTATGTCGCACAAAATTTAAACCACAACATTGTAAATAGTTGTCAGAAAAGAATAATGACACACAATGTAAGGTTGTCGGCTTCATACGATAACCCCTTAAATTGATGTCGCATTCATGAATGAATGCCACACCTTTGTTTAGTAACTAACATCATAAGGATCTCATATTATAAAATTTTCTAAGTTTCGAATTAGTTGTCGAAACATAATAAAAAAAGGGCAAACTATTTGATGTCGAACATCAGTTTGATGTCGTAAAGCAACAATTTTGGAATCAAACAAGTTAATATCAGGTTTTGGGTTTAATAAAGCTATTCACTTCGTAAATAAACTAGAAGCTCCCAGGATTGATGTCGTCTGACCCCAATTACCCCATTAAATCCTCTACGGACATAATAATTAAGAATTAATTCCATTCATAAGCATTATAGATCATTATTTCAATTAGTAATACGAAAGTTAGTATCTAAACCCAAATGTCAATTCGAGTCCAAGAATACCCAAAATAAAACCCGACTAATGATTCTGATATAAAATTTCTTAATTTAGGTTATCAATGTAATTAAAAATGAAGATCGTACCTTGATATTAGCTCGAATGCCTAAGGTCGAAAGTTTCAAATGATTTTGAGAATTTAAAATTTTTTCCTTTTTTTTGAGTTTTGAATCATAGGTAAAATAGGAAATGAAGAAGAAGCTCTGTTATTTATAGGTCGAAAGAACAGTCGCCATTGGATTATATTTAAATGAGCAGTCAGATCTGAAGGAGAAGACCAATAGGCGGCAATTCCCACCATCAAGACATTAACTTGAAAAGTCAATACTTCCTTCATACTAGCGGCAAATGTTACTACCATTATTGATTCCGAAGGCATGAAGACATTAAGAATGCCGAAATCAAAGGATCTCGTAGATAAAGGAAGTGTTAAATTATAGAAAAGCAGGTCATCAAAGCCAATGGCGATGGCCTACAATGATGCTGCATAACATTGATGCCACCTATCATCAATAAAGCACTATACTTCATCAAGGCGGTGATATCGGAAGACATCATATCATAAGCCATCAATGTGATATAGGCATGACATATCATCAATGCTACTTCTTATCTATGCTGCCTCTTATAAATGCCGCTTCTCTTTAATGCCCTCTCTTATCAATGCCACTTTTCTTCGATGCCACCTCTTATCAATGCCGCTTCTCTTAGATGCCGCCTCTTATCAATAACGCACTTCATCAGTATGAAAGCTTATAATGGTGTCACATACCACTTCACCAATGTGATAAAGAATCTCGCATCCCGTCAATATAGGTAAAGTAGATTGCCACATGCCAACAATATGCAAGAGCATATCGCATGTCACCACTACGATAAAGGATGCCGAGTGCCTTCATTTCTGGGGATGATGTCAAAAGCTATCAAGTCGCATGTGTTGACGCCAAAAATGGACATCTACACCGGTAGGATCTTATGGATATCAAACAAAGAATGAAATCAAAAGAACATAGCATAAAAGTAAATGAACACACAGATTTTATAGTGGTTCAGCAATTTTGGCCTACGTCCACTTCATACTTTTATTAATCTTTCATAAGATTACAATTACAAGAGCATTTGGATCAGTTAGAATCCATTGATACAAGTTTTTAAGAAAATAAAAATGGCAGAGCCTCCGGAGTAGGAAGAAGAAGACGAAGTCCCCCTTACTGAAGCCATGACTGTAGTATTTATAGTTGGAGATGCACACAGATCGAGCTAAAACTTTACAATGAAATCCCTTAGGTCCAGTAAAGCCCACCATATCGATCGACCGTGTTCAATCCATGATCTATAACGATCGGCATATGCATGAACGATCTTTTTTACTTGCTCTTCACCACTTACAATCGTTATTGAAGGATCTTATAGGCTTTCTGGCATTGCTCCTAGAATATGGGATCGTGCTAGGTTGTAGATTGCAAGCTATCAACTGCTTTAACTCGAAGGAAGAATATACACCAAAACATGCCGATCGTTAGGATGTACCTATCAACAACGATCAGCCTACCCCTCATCTTCATTCTGGGACGCACGATCGTTACGATGCACTCCACTTGCTACTTTGTTGATGTCATTGAAGTCTTACATGGATTGGCCTCATGGTCGCCTAGATATTAGCTATTCTCTAATGATTTGAGCCACTTTCCTTGATCATTCTCTGGTCGATCCAAACAAGTCGTTGTCCTACCCGTAGCTTGTGCACCCAGACTTCAGTTAATTCCAAACTTAAGGCATAGCTTCATGTGGCCAGGCTTGTGACTTCATGTTTGCCATACTTCAATTTGGCTTCGGTTCAAATCTATTCGATTATCTTCTGTAGTACAATATATATTTGGCTCTTCAAGCTATCGTTTATCCGTTCCTAGTCAAATCGATAATATCACAGCTTCGCCAAAAGGCGGGATAACATTTGACCCCCAAAGTACGTCTTGTGATTAACATGATGTGCTTTGAATCTGAAAAGGCCTGAATCGCTGTAAAGAAATCCATTCAGCTTCCTGATCGATTACTATTCCTCTACCATCTGTCGATAGTATAAATCCGGAGTCGTATTCTGTTTGTATATTCAAATTTGGTTGTGGAGAATCTACAAGCCCTCATTCATCTGATCCTGCCTCAAACCTGATAGCTTCAGGTTTGTTTGCAATCCTTTATTGATTATAGAAAACTGAACTTTTAAACCTGTTTTCATGCACTTTCATACACGTGTTCATGTTGTTAGCCCCAGGTCGTGCTTATGTCCACAGGTCGTAGTCAACTTTTACCCTAACTGTTCACGTATGTAGTCGAATTTCTACGAACATTTGCTGTTCTTCTCATCTACCACAGTTTTCACTTCCTTCATCACCTTTCCATTCATCGCCACATTTATTATTTTATTTTATTATCTTTTAAAATATCTTCGATCGTGGAATTGAGTGTTGTAGGTTAGGAAATGAAACGGTCTTCCGAAGGCTTAAATAAAAGAGAGGCAACATTGATCGGCATAGGTATGGGTCAGCGTGCTTGGCAGATTAGATTTGGAATGGCTCGGCAGACATATTATCTAGGGATGGATCGACAGATGATTGAATGGTTGGAAGATGGATCAAGAATGGATCATCGAACATATAACTTAAAGATGGGTCGGCATGGTCACTGGGTATAAAACAATCAGTGTAACCCTCTAAAGCAAAAATGATCGGCTAAACCTTCAAGGTGAAAATGTTTGGAAGAAAATATCTCTATATAAGGCCTGGCACTTAGCCGCCTTCTTCACTTTACTTTTCACTTTTGCCTTTAAGATCTGAAACGAGATGAGTACCTTCTACTTTCCCATTACCGATCCTCACAACATTGTCCACCTTCCTCTACATCCAGATATCAAATAGACCCTGAATTCCTCATTTTTAAGATCTCGAGCATAGGTAAGCACTACTCGGATTTGCTGCATAATTCTCAAATCGATTTTGAACCTAGAACAGTTGGCATGGGTTTAGTTTATGTTTTCTATTTGGTTTTTGCCATCTTGTTCAATAAAGGCGAGGTGACTATCCTGAAGAAGCTAGCAACCCGCAGCTATCAGGCTGATCGTTCTTGGAAGGATGTAAAGACGAGAAGATGAAGGGTTTGGAGTGATGGGTATGAACGATTCGTACGATTGTTTGTGGATGATCAGTGGGGCTTTGGATCGAAGATGAGGGAGTTCAAGAATGGCCTGTGAACGATTAGTCATGTTAACTTGGACGAAGATGATCGGTAGGTGGTACGATCGGCCAAAGCTGTCTCATGGATCGTTCGGCATATATTTGCTTCAAGGACGTTTGGCCCTTAAAGTATTGGAACGATCAAAATCACACATCATAACGATCCATATACTTGGACTTAACATTTTCTCCTGTGCATAAGAATATAACCTATAGCTTGATCATAATATCGAACCAAATAACTAGTTATAGTTCCTAGTACACATTTTGACATAAACATGGCCATCGTATAACATGACCTCCGCGACTATTAACATGCCACCTCAGAACAAGTGCCATAAATGATTTAACTACTATGTTAAAACTTATCCATAGCTCAAACAACAGTTTGATTTCCATCGGCTAATGATTGTCTTTTGAAAAAATTTCAACGTCTTGTCGTCTTTTCTTATCTTCATTTAATCCATTACCATATCGATTAGCACTTTATTACATAGCACATACACTCACAATGCACTGGAGGGTATAAGTCGTTTTCTCTAATTATGGTTTTTACAAAGCTTGACAGCAAGGCAATCTAGGTGTTCTGGATACTTCACAATCATGCCAGCCAGATCTTCCTCTCATAGGACTAACTCGGACGTAGAATCTAGTTCAACAACCGAATCTGACAGCCCGCCACTTAGTCATAGTCCAGGGCAGCCCGAAGGCTTAGGATTTCAGTTTGATCTTTCTGGGATTGTTCCTATTTTTCATTCGGAAGTTATAGAACCGGCGCCTGACACTTTGGAAGACACAATCGTCCTTAAAAATCCTCCTGATTCAGTAGCTTCAAAGATTAAAGAGGACGCCCTACAGAGGATCTGCACAAGGCAGGGGATTCCTTTTAGTGACGTATTAGCTCCATCACAAGGCGACAGGGCTCACAGACCCCCCGAAGGGTACACAACATGCAATAAATTCACGTGTTGGGCGGGATGCATCCCGCTGTTCAATTCGTATACCTGGGAGATTTTACATTATCTAAGAATTGCTCCCGCACAACTCCATCCAAACGGCTATGCGCTTCTCAACTGCACATACATGGTATTCATGGAGTTTCTGCACCGACCGCCCACTATCGAAGACATTAGATTTCTTTTCACTTTTAAACGACGGACGGAGAGTATATCATTCACTTTTCTTGAATCGGCGAGGAAATGCTAGAATCTGACCTGTACTTGGAACAAATTAAGTGCTTTCAAGAGCGAATGGTTCTTCGTTCGTTGTCCACTCGGCTTTGCTCGATTATGGCTAGAGAGACGTAAATGTTCCTTACTAACTCCATAAATATGTAAGGAAAACATATCCAGGCTGCATTCTAACAATGTTATCCATTTTCAAGTTTCGTTACTCGGCCTAGCGGCAATGTTTATGAAGAGGCAGTGTCTATTTTGAAGAATGCTCCAGCCGAAGATAGAAATATTGAACTTTTGCTCAGTGACGAACGACTTATCACTTTTGGCTTAATAGAAGAGGGACTCCGCGTGGGGCTAACCAAAACTGCCCGACCGGCTGGGACTAGGTTACAGGCCGCGACTGGTCAAAGAGATGTTCAATCCGGCCATGTCACGAGCACCCATGAGTCTGCCGATATCAACGTCGGAGGGCATAGTGAAGATGCACCTAGTCGTCATGATGATAAACCTGACCCCGGGGTTGGCGTCAGACCTTCACAAGTTCCTCAACCCCAACCATGACTAAGAGAAAGGGGAAAGCAACTGCTCACAAGCCTCCAAGAAGTCATCGCTCCGATCCAACTAAGCCGTCGATGAGCCTACTACTAGATCCTTTTTCCGATCTACCGATCCCATCTGATCTTGACGCTTATCAATTCACTGACGTGAGCATTGGGGGTTAGAGTCTCCCGTCAGAACCAGTTCAGAGATCCCCACTTCTGGAGGGGAAGTTACACTGATGAGCAAGGCTCCTACACCAGGTCTATTGGGGGATGCACTAGGACACTCTCACACACTCACACGTCTAACACTGCATCGTGCTTAATTTATACTTCCTGATACTCAAAGTTAATCATTATCCATTTCTATCTACAAGAACGATAGTAAGGAAAAGGAGTATGTTTGATTCCCATGCGGGACATACAACATCAATCGTCCGGGTTGCGATCTAACTCTTATCGCGACAGCCGTGACTATTATGACATTAGCCATCGCCCCGGCCGTGGACACGGTTATCAAGAAAGGGAAGACAGGGATAGGCCTGTTAAGGACATTCATAGATTGAGATCAAAATCTCCTCCTCAGAAAGGTCCCAAAAGATCAGCAGAGCGTAGGGACTTGACCACCAATCCTCCTTGTGGCCCTCCTAAAGTTCCCATGCCTCCAAAGTCTCAGCAACTGATTGATCGCCGCCATCATGGCGAACAGGCTGTAGTGCACAGGCTTGGTAAGGAAGGTGCAGTGGTCGAAATTATTTCTGAGATCCCCCAGTTGACTCAAACGTTTGTATGGTAGAGCTTTGAAAGGAATTTCCGAACTTATGCTTCGATGGGTTCTATTTTCCCCCCAATCTGAAAAAGGTTCTAGACGATGTTTAAAGAATGACTATCGATTGCGTCGTCGACATCCACTTGCAATACCGGGAAAGGATGAAAGCTGCGGAAAAACTATCAAAGGTTTCCTTCGAACGTGCGACACAAATAAAGAAACTAAAGTGACAAAAGGCCCAAGATAAAAGGATTATTGAAGCTCCGACCAACGAACAGGAGGCCTCTAGAACCGCCTTAACTGCAGCTGAAGAAAAAGCCAACGCTGCTTTAAAATCTATAGAGGAGATGAAAGCTAGCCATCTCGAAATGGTTCAAGTACTGCACCACTGGAACCAAGAGATAACGCTTGAGAGAGACGTGGCTCGAGACAAAGAATCTGCAGCCTTGAAGGAAGCGGCCGAACTCAAGGCCAAGCTTGAAGATGCGATAAAAGACATGGATGAAGCTCAAAGGATCGCTCAAGATTCTTGTGAAGAGCTAGTTTGCGTTAGGCTTGAGAGAGATGAGGCTATTGAAAAGGCTAAGAACATTGATACGCTCATTCAACGTGAGACAGAAACGATCACGAACAAGGTGAGAGAGGACGTGATGAATGAGCTTGACCCACTTCTCATCCTCTACAACACCAATGTACTCAAACACAGGAATTTAACGTGGATTGGCGAAGACTATCCCTACCAGCTTCATCGCGCCTGGGACTTATTTGTTTCGGAGGAGAAAGGACTTCACGGCATTGAGAATGTTGACGTAACCAAACTTGAGAGCGAAGTGCTGATGGGCGATGAACCCAAAATACTACATGACGTTCAGTTTTCTCTCCAGAAAAAGTTTATAACTGCTCCTTCTCATGAAGCGGGCGAAGGATCTGGGTCGGCACATTTTGACATTGCAACTGAGCTGCCCCCGGCATCTCAAATCACGACCGGTCCTATGACTAGCTCCTCGACTGTTCCCGGGTACGATCCAGATAAACCGCGACTATCTCCGATCCTTAAGCGTAGTTTTGAGGATGCTTCGGCCTAGCCTAAAATCCACACCACAAAAGGTATCCCGTCGATTTTTCCTTTACCTCATAAAGTTGGGATGTTATTAATCAATCTTTTTAATCTTTGTGCCTTTCTCTTTTCCAGCCTCAGACTCGTCGAATATCGCATCTCTCCCTCTTGAAGGACCTCAACTGGAGTCTCACACGACTGCGACTGAATCCGTTACCATTACAACTTCAGCCGCTGCTCAGAGTGTTCACGAAGAGGCCTTATTTTTTGATAATCAACTCATGGAGGCATTATTTAAGGAGGGAGGAGACCCACATCATGAAATCCCATTTGACGCAGAAGTGGTAATCACAGGCTCTTCTGACCCCACTAGTGGGCCCAGTATGAAAGAGAGGATTGAGCGAGAGGAGCTCAAGAAAAGGAAGGTGAACGGAGAGCCGGTTGAACATGTCTCAGATGAGCCGATGCCTTCCCCTCTTCAGATGATTCCTCCCGAAGGTGCGACTCCTCCGAAATACGTTCCTCACATTTTTGGTGCCGAAGATGCCCATATCCCTCCAACTTCCAGAGACGACACCGCCTCGGTCCGCACAACTGAGGAAATCCTTCCAAGAAAGGCCGAGGAGGCAAGGGATCGAAGAGGGGGGCTAGCAGTAGTTCAGAGGGAGCTACTCTGAAGAAGTGAAGAAGTGACAAGAAATCTAAAGAGTAATCTTCAGACATGCAAAATAGTTCAGATAGTTGCATCTCCTTTTGCTGGTTGTATATTTTTGGGCATGGCCCTTCAATTTTGTTTTGTATTATGTACAACCAGATTTTATGTGAATAAAAATTCTTCTGCACTTGTGTTTGATCTCTGTATTTTCTTATTTGAATGTTTAAACTGCAGCATTTCTTATTTCATGTACTTGCAACTTGTTGGTTGACGAGTCGAATACTAATTTAACTAATACATCTCAGGGCCTATCTACGGTCATGGCCTCGAGGCATTGTGATCATAAGATGTGAGCCAGAGTGTTAGGCTATCATAATTATTCCTTGGGAATCCACATTTCTAGCCCTAGTATTCGAGTCGGTAAATGCCCTATGTGGACGGTCGAGTCTCGTCCCAGTAGTGTCAATATTCTAACATAACCCCCAAGAAACTTAAAGTCGATTGATGAATGGTCAATTCACATACATTATATTTTCCTCGTGTCCCCAAGTCTGAGGTATACATAAATGAGCAAGAGGGCAGGTAGTGCTTACTTTAGCTTTACGTTTTGTCTCGTCGAATCATGGGACCGAATTAATGGATAGTAAGCCAAGTCGTGCATACTCTGGTCTTTAACAGTTTGGACCTCTTCTGCCGATTCTAGGTTGGAATTACTGGAATAGGGAACGGTAGAGACCCATTCATCGGTTCACGGAATTCACATTCTAGTCTGCATTCTAGGAATTTAGAGTCATTCTATGAGCGGTTGACTCGTGCTCGATTTTCGTTCACACTTCAGTTCACGCTCTGAGAACTTAGAGATTTTGTTGAATTATTTATACTCTAGTCCACACTTTGGGGACATAGGGTACTCTAGTCTCCGGGGACTTAGAGATTTTTGTGAATCGTTTATACTCTAGTCCACACTCCGAGGACATGGAGTACTCTAGTCCACGCTCTGGGAACTTAGAGATTTTTGTGAATCGTTTATACTCTAGTTCGCGCTTCGGGGACTTAGAGTACTCTAATCCACGCACCGGGGATTTAGAGATTTTTGTGAATCATTTATACTCTAGTCAATGCTCCAGGGACTTAGAGTACTATAATCCACGCTCCGGGGATTTAGAGCTTTTTGTGAATTGTTTATACTCTAGTCCACGCTCCGGGGACTTAGAGTACTCTAGTCTGCGCTCCGGGGACTTAGAGATTTTTTTGAACCGTTTATATTCTGGTCTGCGCTCCAAGGACTTAGAGTACTCTAATCTGTGCTTCGAGGATTTAGAGATTTTTGTGAGAGCAGTCGTATTTTCACCCTTTTGATTTGTACTTCATTTACCATGTCGAGGTAGAAGTTGTTGACTGAACGGTCAAACCACGTTCATTCGTGGAATGGGATTCTGCCCCCAGCATTCAGGACGAAACTTGGTAATCAAACGGCCGATTCTCGCCCACTGTGTAGTTGTGTCTCTTCCCATTAAATCGAGGAAAAAGGCAGGTGATGAATGACAGGATCACATCCATGCTGGGGTCGAATGATCGAGCCTTGTTTAATTTGCTTCGTATTTCTTTCTAGCAAAAGAGGATAATGGATCATTGAGGAGACAAATTAAGTCGCATCAGTTTCGGGCTGCAATCGTGCCCATTCATTGAAATTTGTGGCTAACAAGTAGGCAGTCAACATCAGCTGCTTTAAGTCTAATACGAAGGTTGTTGAATGAACGGTCAGTCGCATCCACATTCTGTGGGATCGTGACCTTGTCGAGTCTTTTCAATTCCGTACTCCTCCCAAGTCAGGGGCATACGGTAACTGATGAACGGTCGAATCATGCTCATCTAGATAAAAGCTTCCATAGGTTCCGTTACGATCTGTGGAGACTGGTCGACGCCCAGCTCTAGGCATTTAGATGCTTGCATCGTATGCACATCGATTAATTCAAGTTGATAATAGTTCATGCCATAATTGAAATGGAAATTATAATAAATTAATTAAAAAGAGATCAGAGTAAGTCTCATCAATAAGAGAAGCATCATTGCGCGCCTACTATTCCACTTTGCCCCTGGCTTCTTTTAGTAGGGTATCGACCGTCGTCGGTCTAGTTGATAATCAGGGTTCTTTATTAATAAGGCTATGATGTTTCTATCATCATCAAGATGGGATGTTTTTCGGCTACAGCTACTCGTTTTGCTTGCCAAGAACATCTTCATGTCCAAGACGTGCGCAAGGCTAAGTGGTCCGAGATTGATGGGTAGTGCTCCATCACTTGGGGTCAGACTTGGGTAAATTTGATATTTGCTTGGAGTCTTACTTTGGGTCGCTTGGGGCCAGATACTGAATCACTTAGAGCCAGATATCTCAAAGGCTTGATAGTAGGCACCCATGGTCTGTTTGGGGTTTGCTTCGAGAAAAACATCATCCTATCCAAGCCCTTCTTCGGGTCACAGCCCATGTGATAAAATCTTCCTTGTACTTGTCAAAATTCACATGCCACTCCTTTATGCCTGCCTCCTACTAGGATTGAGCATATAATGTCTAGCGGTTAATAATTTGAAGTATCTTGTCTAAGGAGGTGCTAAGTCTACTAGCTTGGAGAGGTGAAGGAAGTTCCCAATATTGCTGGATCTGCCCCTGAGCATAAGGCCACATACGGAAATTTTGTAAAGGAGCATGGAGATAAAAACGATCGACCAAACCCAATGACCTCGAAACGATCATATAGGAACAACCAAAGTACCATTGCAGGTTGGTAGAGAGGCTGATAGGGAACGATCGGCCACAAAGGCGAGAGTGGAACGATCGTTCTTAAAACGATCATATTGAAACCTCCACACATAATCAGTTGCTAGGGGTCTATTTGGAACGTTCGTATAAAAATGATCGTATAAAAACAATGTATTGTCTTCAGTAAGCAGAAGTATTAATGTGATAAGGCCGGTCACGCTCGGGCCAAAACGATCATTTCTAAAAGATGAAGCTGGGACAATCATCCAGTGAATGCTTGCATAGGAACGACCGGAGATAAACGACCGTGTAAGAATGCAAGTGGCCACATTCACGTGGATGGAGTGATTGATGCCGCCCATTATAAAAAATGATCGGATATGGTGATGGTGCATAAGAATCCATGAAGAAATTATAAGGATGGGGATGGAACAATCGGTTGGAAGGCTAATTAAGGACAATCGTATGAGGAATGACTGCATGGAATCAATCGGTGGGGGGATATAGCTAATTGCCGATCGTCTCCTTGCATTAAAACTTGAGAATACTAGGATACTTATGAACCACATGGCTACTTGGTTATTGATCTCATCATTTTCTCCTTTGGGCAAGATAATAGACATGATTTCATGGCCTCGTATAGCAACTTCCATCTAGACTTTTTCCAAATCTGAGTAGAGTAGAAAACTTATCAATCAAAAGCTGGATTTATTTCACGAACATGGGAATTCACCTGTAGAAAATGAGATCCAATCTAACTGAGAATTCAATTCTCAGTGAAAGCACCAAAATGTTGACGCCAAAAATGGGAATCAACACCCGTAGAATCTTATGGATATCAAACAAAGAATGAAATCAAAAGAAAAGAGCATAAAAGTAAATGAACACACAGATTTTATAGTGGCTCGGCAATTTTGACCTACATCCACTTCATACTTTTATTAATCTTTCATAGGATTACAATTACAAGAGAATTTGGATCAGTTAGAATCCATTGATACAAGTTTTTAAGAAAATAGGAATGGCAGAGCCTCCGGAGTAGGAAGAAGAAGATGAAGTCCCTCTTTCTGAACCATGACTGTAGAATTTATAGCTGGAGACGCGCACGGATCGGGCTGAAACTTTACAATGAAATCTCTTAGGTCCAATAGAGCCCACCATATCGATCGGCCATGTTCAGTCCATGATCTATAACAATCAGCATATGCATGATCGATCGTTTTTACTTACTCTTCACCACTTACGATCGTTATTGAAGGATCTTATAGGCTTTTTGACATTGCTACTAGAATATGGGATCTTACTGGGTTGTAGATTGCAAGCTATCAGCTGCTTTGACTCGAAGGCATAATATACATCAAAACATGCCGATCGTTAGGATGCACCTATTAGCAACGATCGACCTATATCGATCGGCCTACCCCTCATCTTCATTCTGGGATGTGCGATCGTTACGATACACTCCACTTGCTACTTTATTGATGTCATTGAAGTCTTACATGGATTGGCCTCATGGTCGCCAAGATATTAGTTGTTCTCCAATGATTTGAGCCACTTTCCTTGATTATTCTTCGGTCGATCCAAACAAGTCGTTGTCCTACCCGTAGCTTGTGCACATGGATTTCAGTTAATTCCAAACTTGAGGCATAGCTTCATGGGGCCAAGCTTGTGACTTCGTGTTTGACATACTTCGACTTGGATTTGGTTAGAATCTGTTCAACTATTGTCTATAGTACAACATATATCTGGCACTTCAAGCTATCAACTATCCGTTCCTAGTCGAATCGATGATATCACGGCTTCGCCAAAAGGCGGGATAACAGCATGCAATCAAGATGATGATGCCTTAATCCTTCATTACACCAAAGGATGCCGTGAATCATCACATCAAAGCAATATTCCAAGCGCCATCAACATGGACCTTGATACCGAAGATCTAGCATGCCGCATTGACACGTGGCATCCATGCCATACTATTCTACCCCTATAAATACAGACCTAAGGGGATGGAGGTGGGGGCGATCAATTCTTTTCTCATTTCTTACTTTTTAAACTTTGTAACTCTAAATCAATTTGGGGATTTTAGTGCCAATTGTTACCTTGCAAACCTTATACATATAAGGGCTTATACATGTACAATCGCATAGTATATCGAATAAAGAGACCCGATTGTTAGTTTATGATTCTCAAGCATATATAACTTTAACGTGATCATTGGCTTCACTAGTGAACATTTCGAACTCTTGCAACTTTGCAAATAAGGTCTTGGATATTCAACAACTTCATAGCATATTAAGGAAGACATCCTAAATTGTGATTTGTTTCAAATTCTCAAACACTTGTGATTTGATCATAAATTGTTTCGAATTCCTATACATTCATGATTTCGAGGTTAACATGGATTCAACATAGAGCACGCGCCTTCCTACAAAATTAACCTAGGACTACTAAAGATTCCACTCTACCAAGTTTCATTTTCCTTACAATTTTTAGGTGTTAGCGAAGAAAATCGTTAACAATATATATATATATATATAATTAATAATTTACATTAAAACTTATTTGTATATTTATATATCCTTTTTATATATATATATATAATTTTAATATTATACTAAAATACGTATTATACTTATATGTTATATATATATATGTGTGTGTATGTATGTATGTGTGTGTATGTATGTATGTATGTGTGTGTGTATGTGTATAAATATGTGTGTGTGTGTGTATTAATTTTGAAATATATACATATTTTATACACTATAATTATTTAAAGTCAAAATATTAATTTAATTATGAAGCTACTAGATATTTTATAGATCTAGATCTAAATCTAAAATTTGAATTTTAAATTTGATTTTGACTTTCGTTATTATTTATAATATATTTGTAATTATGTTACATTACAATATAGTGTATGTAGATATATGTAAAATATATTATATAAATGTTTATATTACAAACATTGTTTTGCAATTATATATATATATATATATATTTTTATATGCACATATATATTTGACTGCACACAAGTAGATAGTTGGGCTAATATGTCCTTGCGATGTAAATCCCAACATCTTTACACTGGCATATTAAACCATGTACACCTTTAGTGTTACACGTGCATGTACACATATGTGTATATGATATACATATTATACTATATATAAACATAACATTAATATAATAAAACTTTATTATAAGTAAAATAAAATATTGATTTTATTTAAAATAAATTTAGATAAGATCTAAATAAATTTAGATTTCATAGGCCCAATACGATCTAATTGGAATAAAATTTTGAAATTTACCCATTTAACCCGTTGTGTGTTGGCCAAGTTCCAACAATGGTATCAAAGCCAAATAGCCTATGCGATCTAAATTAGTAATATCGGTTCAAACTTATTAATACCTACACATATAGTAGGGTGTCCAAAAAAAGTAGTGTTTAAAATAGCAGTATCTAAGGTTGGGTTTGGATAATCAAGTACTTTGCCCTACCTGGCTACTGGTCTAGCCCGAAGGGATGAGGTAATCCCAAAAGTTATTCCTAATATAATTGTCCAAATTGATTTGGGCCTTGGGCTAATTTTCAAAATCTGTTTTGAAATTAAAATAAAATTTTAAATTTAAAAGGTTAACTTTAAAATAAATAAAATTTCAAATTTAAATGGTTAAATTTAAAATAAATAAAAATAAAATTTAAATTTTAATGGTTAAATTTAAAATAAGTAATGATTTTATGAATGTTATAAAATAATTTAAAAATTGTTTTAAAAATAAAATAATTATTTTTGTGAATTATTATTAATTAATTAGATTAATTAAACGAATAATTAATTAATTAAATTAAAAACATATATATTGATATATGTAACATTATCTTAAAATGTTAGGGTAATATATGTATATATATAATTTTTTTAATTAATTATAATTTATTAAATTATTTTAATTAAATAAATTAATTAAAAGTTAATTAACAAATAATATAATACATACATGAGATATATCTGCATAACTATAAATGTTATAGTGCAAATATTCAATTCAAAATGTTTAAAAGGAAGAAAATAAAATTAATTAAAATTTTAATTAATTATTTAAGTTAATTAAATAAGAATTAATTATTAAAATAATATAAGATTATACATAGATTATCATATAAGTTAATTAAATTATAAAGCATCGTACAAGAATTAAACTTATATAATATAAATGTATAATAAAAGGTGGAACAATAAGAAACCCAAAATAGACTTTAGGAATAAATACATATATATAGTATGCATACCGTGATTTCCAATACATCTGACACTTGAATCACGAGGGTTTTCATAAGAAATACATTATTCCATAAGTCGATGTTACTCAATTAATTATATTAAAGATTATGAATCTTCAATATAAAGTTATCCTCTACCATTTATATATTAATAATTTACTTACATACTCTTTGGTTGTTGAGCAAACTTAAGTTAGAGATGTTATGTGTAGTATTATTAATATATTGAACAGAGGACGTAAGATAACTATATGTATTTGTTGAGAAACTTAAGGTGCATATACTATGCTTAGGCCATTGCAAAATGGTAGGTACGAGTGAATAATATCTTTTAATTTGTTGAGCAAACTCAATGTCGAAATGAGATTAAGACAAGAAACCATGGGTTAGTAGTTGTATATGATACAATCGATAAGGAGTTATCTATTGTTTGTGGAGTTACGACCTATTGAGCAAACTCAAGGACAGAATCCCAAGACAGACGAGTCCTAACAACTACTAGTGAAGTCGAAAGACTTCTATGTTTTATTATTAGGGTTTGGAGAAACATAAAAGACTAGTGGGAGCCTTATTAGAAAAATGAAATGAGAACATTTAACCTTTCTAATATTGTAAGAACATCTACTATGTTTAAATTAAACTAATCTACATTGATAAATTTATGCAATTAATATAATTGATAAATGTTTATCAATTAAAATATACAAACAAACTGAATTTATAATGACAAATACGAATGTAAAATATACTTTACCAATAAAATTTTGCGTGTTGATCCATGCAAGCGCTAATTATACAACCACTAAATATGTTCGTAACTTGATCACTTATGTGTTTACTTGCCCAGGACTGTGTATTGTCTTCAATGAGTTTCGAACTCTAAAAGCAATAAACAATATGGATATCTAATCCATATTCAGTCACATATAAATGTCATATGGTGAATAGTCATTATTCGTAATGTACGAAACTTCGATAAAATTAGTTCGGTCGAAATAAGTAAGTAAACCATAATGTGAGACCGTGTATTTAATTTGATTGATTACAATAACGATCTTGTCGTGTTAAATATAACACTAAACCAAGAGCTATAAAATTGATCTAAGAATTCGATCACTAAAAAGTAAGTTTGATCAACTTACATAAAATGCAACTTATTCAATATCCTTAAATTTTAAGGATGATTCAATAAATTTTTGTAAAGAGTTCCTTATGATCGTGTAGTAAGTTTTCCTTTTGAATGGTTCGACCATTTGAAAAGGAAAGTGGATGTAATTTAAGACGCAATTAGGATGAAGAGAGTGAATGATCAATTCTGCTTTATAAAGAAACATCAAAAATGAGAATTGTTAAATAATAGATACTTAACAAGGAATAAGAAATATGATACCTATTTCAAATGTAATTTCAGGTAGAAAATTGTATTAAATTTATTTCTTTGAATTCAAGATATTTGGTTTGAAAACTCTCAACTACATACTGGTTACAGTAGATGGAATAGATAGCTATATTAAGTGATTGAATGGAGTTTCATATTTCGTACGGTATTATAGTAATGGTGGAAATAGGGGAAGCCATATAGCAACTTATTAGTTGCGTCAAGTTACAAAAACTATTTTCTCAAAACCTACCAAACATTATTTATGAAATAATAAATGTTTTTCAGCGTCGACTAAAAAACAGACATAATTTGATTTCAATATGAATATTATGAATATTCGTTATAAAATGAAAACTATAATAGTGGTATTTATGATGCATTGGAAAGTACAGATGTGTCTAAATTCATTTGCAATTATTTTGGAATTATGGACTAAGCCACAGTTGGAGAAATAATTCTTTGATTATATGACTATAAATCATATAGTACTAGTGAATTATATCTCAAACAATTAAGGGCAAAGCACCCATTCAGTAGGAGTGTCATAAGAGTTGATGAACTCTTCGAATTGATACATTAGATGTGTGTAATTGTAAGTCTATTATTACAAAATGGTTCCACGTACTTCGATGTATTCGACAATGAATTATAACAGACGTGAACATATGTATTTGATACATATGTGGTGTGTCTATGATAAGCTCATAGGATATAAAACAGAAGTAAATAGAATAACGTGCAATAGAAAATAAAATGATTTGATTTGATTGAATGAGCGAGTATATTAGAAAGATTCCGAATGTATGTACAAATGAATAAAGATTCAAACTCAAAAATCACTCCTCCCTATGATACATAATTATGTATCCATAAGAAATAATCAAACTTTGTTGAACAAAGTATGATTGATGATGAGTGAAGTTGACTTAACTTCTTTCTATAAGGTCGTGTATTTAACAATAGTATATAAGGTTAAAATTAATTTCATCCAAAGAATAGTTTACAAAATCATACAAGGTAAGTGTTTGTAAAAAACCTCAACATATCCTAGGTCAAGGAGTTAGTAGGTTGTACGAGTTGAAAAACTACACATAATGATTGTATGTAAGGGATTTCGTATGGATCACCCCAAAAGGAGTTTGGGAACGATCGTCATTGGATGACCAATTTATGTTTTGAACATAATTACCGTAAACTAAAACCAAATTAGTTTTTCTATATATATATAAGGCAATTTATAAAGCATTTATAAATACCTATTCTATTGCACCGAGAAGTAATTGTTGTTTCAAGAAATACCAACTTCACAGCGAAGGACTTTCTTTAAGATATTATTGCTAGCAAAATGGATTTGGACACGATCCAAGGATAAAAATGATTATGAGGGATGAAACGAAATTAACCAAACCTAAATGAACACAATGCATTTGAATGTCTAATAAGCATCCTTGCACATTGAAAAGAAACTATGAGTTTCTTATCAATGGCGAGAATGGATGATCCTTAGTTGTTAATTAAACCATTAAGAGTATTAACTCTGTGATATGGAACAATGCGCAAGTCCGAAATAGATTCTAACTACATTATCAACATATGATTTTGATAGTTGTGCTCGAAGGGATATGAACCATTGGCCGCAAATTTGTCTTCAAGATAAAGACTAATATACTTGAAATATAATGAGCAACGCTGATAAGAATAACATCGTAAATTTCAATTGTTGAAATTAGCGTAATAGATTCGTCTTTAACTTGCTTAATTTTGTTCGGATTTATTTATAAAATTATCACTTGGTATGGCTTTGTGTTTTGGTATAAATGTGTGGAAATGGAAAATTCTAAATAATGATTTAGAATAGACTGTTTGCACTTAACAACCAAAGTGTTTCGAAGTCAGTGGGATCGATATTGAGTTTACGAGTTTTCGGATACGATCTAAGAAATGATACGAAAGTATAATCTTATAAGCATCAGAGTTGAGTAAGTATTTTGATAGAAATATCAAATGTTTGAGTTTCAACCAAAATGCAAGCATGTGTCCATAAGAAAGAACCACTAAAAAGATACATAGATATTTCTAGATTATAAGTAAACAACACAGTGCTAATTATTAACAATGTACTTATATTAAATCAGTAATATTTTGGACGCTTAATACTCGATATTGGATTTGTAAATTATATCTTTTATACAAGTATAAAGGATATTGGTAGTGCCCCAAACGATATGCAAAACCATCTTATTGAAATGTTTAATGTGGAACATGTAAGATGGATTCCTTATGTTTTGACAATGGGAATTATCATGCATGTTGTATTGTATACAATATCATATTTAGCTAATGTATCTGATACATGAACCAAATACCAAATCCAAATCAAGATGACTAAATAGTAGTCTAGAGCATTCTCGAATACTTACGAAATACTAAAGATTTGTTTATAGAAACAACGAACTCCTTATGAAGGCGTATATAGACTCAAACTTCATGAGTGATATTGAGTATAATATGTCAATATTAAATTCATATTCAAACCTTAGTTAAGGAGCTTTAAGTTGGAAATGTTCCAAATAAAAAATTATGGCTAATTCAACGAATATGCCAAGTACACCGCCTTGAACAGGGCCATGATAAAAGCAATGTATAAATATAAATGCACAAATTTATAATTGAGGTAGGGGTGGTTCCAAGTATTAAGAATACTACATCATTGTTATATGATAGCAATGTAATAATAAAAGCTCACTAGAAGTCGAGAAACATACTCCAAATTATTCCACATGATAAAGGTAGTTTATCATTATTGAAGAGAGTTGATTGACAGAGTAGATAATTAAAACAACATTGCAGATCCATTCATGAAGGGTCTAACTCGATCAGTCCTTATCAAACCGGTCGAAGGGGTGTGTAGCATCATGGAAAAATATAATAATATAATTTGATTATAGAAGCTAATTTTGGTATATGATGGAATTATGTCCCGAAACTAGTTCTATTGAGTTTAGAATAGAGGTATTTGGCTTCGATTAGAGTTCGTGATTTTGAGGGTGAATAGTGTTAGAGAAAAGTCTATAAAAGGACCCCATCTCTCTCATTTTCTCAAACCAACCCAAAACCCAACCCTCCATCCAATGGCGACCATCATCCATGACGATAGAGGCCGAATTAGGCAATGGTCCCAACTAGAGAAAAGTGTGTGGGGGTAAGATAAGGAGGTTGACCAATTGGATCATCGTGCAGTGACTCGAGGCAGCATAGATCTAAAGAAGAACGAAAACCCTTAATTGAGTTCATTCTTGAGCTATAGGCGATGGGAGGTGGTGAGGTTGGTGGCAATAGACGTGCCTTGGTCGTGGGAAGTGGTGGTAGGCGTGCGGCGGCCGGAGTTGGCCTAAGGCGGCAACGTCGTGGGTTTAAAAATCGCGCCTGGGTTTTGAACGAAGGAGTAGGGTTTAAACGTGGTTAGTTGAGGGTAATTAACATTTTAATTAAGTGTTAAGTAAATTCAATTATTTAACTAAATCAAAATCTTGTAAACTCAGTAACCTTTCCATACAAGGTCGAATTTGGACACCGTCTTTTGCGTTGGACTTGTATCAATGTTATCTACACATTAGAGTTGGATTTGTTAAATTTGGGGCTAGTAGGGTTTTGAGCTAAAATCAAACGTCATTCGATTTTGGATCAAACCGGAATTCGAAAGCATCAACTGGAATTTCGGTGAGTTTACTCACCTCTAAATAAACTATATGATATCCGAGTTGCTATAAATTATCGTTGAATGTTTGGATGATAATTATATATTGTTGTTTGATTATTTGTTTGGATTTGATTCACGCTTGAAAAGCGGATGACATAAACAACCATTTTTTTGTAGGGGACTTTTGTAGAGAGTTCCTAAGAGGTTTCTCGTCATTATTAATTTACTGTTATAAGCATCTTACTTATATTGTTATGTTGCTTATATTGATGTTTAGTTAAAATATTTATGCTTATTATTTGATCTGTATAAGTGTCATTATAGCAATTACCGTCACTTATGAAATATCGTCTCCTTAATCCTTTGTGTGTATGTTGAACTTGTGCTTGTATTTTTACAAAATAAATGTTTGGTCGCGTTTTTGCACTTTGAAAGTTGTTTAAACTATATTTTCAAGTGTTTTTGAGAATTTTGAAATAAAGGATAAGTTTTGTTTACAATTTATAAAAGGAGTTATAAATTTAATTAACTATCTTTCGGGATAATTAATGTTGCTTTGAATTTTTAGATTTATAAAAGGAGTTATAAATTTGATTAATTATCTTTCGGGATAATTAATGCTGTTTTAAATTTATAAAAAGTTTATAAATTTGATTAATTATCTTTTAGGATAATTAATGTTGTTTTAAATATATAAAAAGATTATAAATTTGATTAATTTATTTTGGGATAATTAATGTGGTTTTAAATTAAAAGAGTTACAAAAATATTTTATCATTGTTCTAAATTAAATTCTTTCGGAATGATTAACATTGTTTTAAATTTATAAAAGCATTTTAAATCGCTTTATTATCTTCCAGGATAATAAATATTGTTTTAATAAAAATGATAGTTTAGAAATAAGAAAATCTTTAAAAAGGAACGTTTAAATATAAACTAAGTGTAAATTGTTTTGAGTTTATAATAAATAATGTTTTAATGACATTTGTTTTTGACCCTTTTTTTAGTACACTTAGAAATATAGTTAGCTCTTTAAAAAGAATATTTTTAAACGAGTGATTTTAAGGTGTTTTTACAAATATTTGTGATGTGATAATCATGCACAAGTGTGAGTCAAATGAATTTAAAAGTTTAATTCATTTATATAAAATAATTAGTCTTACACTTAGCACTAAACGTTAAAGGAACTCTTGCTATTCTTAAAGTTAAGAATTCTATCGTGACAAGGTGGGAAGCAACACCGCCCTTATTGTTTTCCTCGAGGTAGTGCTAGTTCGGGATCGACGAGTTATGATAAGTGTAAGAGATTTAATTTCCATATACGATCATTTTTGTTATCCCCGATAGTTGATTTCTTGGCCATCGATTTCGATTCCGCTATCATTTTATGTTTCGTTAATCTAAGACGATTTGTTACTCATTTTAGTGTTGATATCCTTTGATGAAAATGACTAAAACAAAAGAGCGAGTGGGGGCCAAGCTATGCGGGGTTGTTCCCATCAGGGTATTATCACATCTACTCTAAATTGGTTTCGATGGTATGCACATGAAGATGTGAAATACTCGGATTCTTGGTAAGGTTGGCGGGGTCCGGCTTGGATGCTTCCGAGAAAGTCATAGAGTATATGACTCTCTCAAGTATATTTTCTAGAGATATACTTTCGATGTTGGGGGTGTACCCTCCTAGTCATGTTGGATGAATTTGTTCTCCTTGTTTGATTCGAACCTTGGAGTTAATCCTTTCTTAATTGCATCGAGAAGTGCCTTGAGCTCTTCTTTATGTTTAATTATTTTTGTCCATTCTTTAAGTTTGGATTTTGATCTTATCTATGTTCATCCTTTCTTGTTTTGTTCTGATTTGTTTCCATTCTTTCTTGTATGGATGATATTCTTGTGAGGTAAAAAAAACCCATTCCGTGTTTAGCGGCGTAGTCTCACAGAATTATTATATCTTCCCCTATTTCTGGAGTTTTCTTACACTAGTTTTCCATACTGATCCAGGTATTAGTTTATTATAACGCTCAGGTCAGACCGAGTATTTTTTCAGGTTGTCGTTCGTGGGATATAAAGCTCATGGAGAAGAGCTGGTTGTTTACCCGTCGTAGTATTTTTTTTCTACTGTATTATTATGTATACCCATCAACAATTGTAAGATCAGGAAGTTATAACTATCCAGGCTGATGAGGTTTGTTTTTAACTCTGATATCCTTGTACCTTGGAGAGACAACTTTTATTGTTTTTGTTATATTATATGTTGTCGTTCTGCTGAGAGAATCTATTTTCCCTGTTCTTTTTCTTTCTACCCTAACAATCTGCATTTCTGGCACTTAGATGCTCGGCATTTGAATACCATGGATGTATTAAGTGCCGACTTTCGAGGTCAAAAAGGTGGGTCATTACAGGATGGGATTGAGATTCCATAATTATCCCCAAGTGCAAGTGGGAAATTGATAGAGTTAGGGGTATACCCTAGGGGTAATTATGTAATTTTTACATATATCTAACTCGATAACCAATCTTGTTTGAAATAAAAGGTGTTTTGTTTCTATTATATACTTGATGTTATAGTAATTAATCAATTTAATTAAAATTATATTTAATAGAAAATCCATAAATGGTATTGTAATACCCCAAAATTTTGTGAAAAATTATTTTAATGAAATAATTTAGTTTTGAAATATTTAGATTTAATTATGGAGGAATTTCTGGGATTGAATAATGTGCAAGGATATGTGTGCACGTGCACACTAGAAATGGCACAAGGAAGGATCCAAAATTCTTGAAAATAAAAAATAGGAAAAGAAAGCATTTCAAATATGATTTTGAAATGTGAATTATTAACCCAGGTGTAGATATTTTATTTCTGGGTCATATGAATTATTTTGAAATGAAAAGCAGAAAATATTTATTGGAGTAAGAAAGTAAATTCTTACTTAAAGCACTGGATTTTTAACCCAGACCTAACCAAGTTATAAATATGAAATATATGTATATATATTTTTTCTGTGAAGCAAGGAAAATTAAATAAATAAATAAATATATATATATATATCTATATACATGTATACTTTTCTTTGAGTAGAAATATGTTAAAGCTAAGCAAGAAAAATAACATCAAAATGACATGAGACACAATACAAGTAAGAATGTATGTGTAGGTAAAAAATAGAAAAGAGGATTTCCATAAATGAATAAATGTATAAAATATAGCTAAGTCACACTTTTAACATGACTTGAGTAAGTGGAGAGGTATTCAAAAATAGCCATTTTCTGAAAAGCAAAAAGAGGAAAGCACTGACCATAACCAACTAATGTAGCCCGGGGTATTAAGGATGGGAAATGTGAAAATATAAAATGCAAAATGCCTGATGTTAGCCAGGACAAAAATGGAATTTTATCTTGATAAAACCCTAGTGAAAAACATTCATATAAATAAGTTATGGCTAGAAAATCATTTACCCGAGATACTTAAAAATAAGAAAGGAAGAAAATATTTAAAAGGAAGGAAAAGCATTCAAGGGTTTTCTTGATCAGATAGAAGGAAGTACTTAGGTGAGTAATCTCACTAAATCCATGGCATTAAGTACTGATATGAGGCAGCCAAACTTTTATGTTGTTATTTGCATATTCCTGGTTTTGCTGAAGATAGTCTTATTAGATATCTTATGGATGTTCTTTGGATGGTTTTGATCTGATATGATGTTTATTATGGATGCGCATCCCACTGTTTTATTATACTTAGAAAAGCTAAGGCACAAAACCCTGAAATTATGGGAAGAGTACTTACAACTGATATAGAAATATGGCATGAAAATTTCAATAGAGAAAATAATATGAGCTGCATTATACTTTGTATAAGTGCTGAGGCTTAAGAAAAAGGAATTAGGGGTGCAATAGAGATCTTTATGTGCTGAGCCCCTAATCAAATAGCAAACCCACAAGTCAAAAATTATGATTAAGCTAGATCTTGAATCTGGTTCAACCATAGTTACTTGCAAATCATAATAACCTAACATGCCATGTCTCTATTCTCAGTTGTAAATATTCTTATATTTGATTTAAAGTCAAGACATCTAATGGCAATGTCCTTGAAAATGATTATCTGCTTGCTTTTGAAAAATATGTTTGCAAGATGTATGGGATGTTTCATGTACACAGTGACTTGTTCACCTAGCTATCTGATGATAGGATTAAACATGAATACAATTAGTAAATAAACTAGGGATGGTGCACCAAGAAGGCTGCTGGAATGCTTGTCATATTTGAAGTATGCAAGTTGGCACATGGTTTGTTCAAGCCCTGAGATCTTTGTACAATGATGTGAATTAGTTCATTGCAATGTGTCCCTATGATTCCTTGATAGCAGATGAGGCTAGGATTTAAATTGATAAATACAACCCATAAATGATGAAATAGGAACTTGAGTATTTCCTAGATTGGTTGGAATGGAACCATGGTTGTTCCAGTGCATCTATATGCTACTGATTAATGTGCATGTTTGCATAATTATGTATGTGTACATGGTTGATTGTTGAAGTTATTATACATGCACAAAATTATCTGAAACATGGTAAAATAGTTGATTAAAGAAATTGCAAAAGCAACAAGCCAGTACTCATGTATCACCTACTTGCTTAATGTTATGAATATATTGTTGTTGCTCACACCAGATCATAGATCTGACCCTTGTTTGCTCATGGCATATGGGGGTGTCTCATTTTAAAATGAGGCAACCACTAATGCTCTTTCAGGGAATGCAGGACCTAAGTAGGAAGGAAAGTTATGGCTAATGAGAAAGAATGAATGAGCATGCTAGCTAGTTTTTAATAAGAGCATAGGATGATTTATCCACATGTATTCATGAAAATTTGTGTTTTTAAATTTCCTGTTATGTAATGAACTTGTTATGTTTGATTAAACTAGTTGTTTCTGTTGAATTTTGTTATGTATTAAGGTTTGAGAACTGAAGGATTATCTGAGTTGTGAACAAGAAAATAAGCTTAAAGTATTATCTATGAAAATCTGAAAAAAGAAATATATATTTGAGCAATTGTCTTACATAACCTATATTATGTATTAGTCAATCTTGAGTCATTCAACAACATTAAGTTTTGGGTAAAATCTGATTTTAACTTGGAGTATTCTTTTAAGTATTTAGTTGCTTTTCATTGAAATATTTTGTAAAAGAGTTCAAGTCCATTTGTGAGTTGTTTTGAGAAGTGTATATATCTTCAAAAGGTTTCAAGTACTTTGCAAATGAATGGCATTTCAATTGACATGGTTAGAGTGTCTGGTTGACACAGTCACAAGGGTTAACTAGCTTCAAAATAATGGAGTCTTGGTTGATCATGTTGGTCTGTATTTTGATAGTAAAATGCATTTCATAACCCTTTGTTCTTTTAGCAAGTGTTTCACCAAAACTCTCTTTCAAATACCATAGACAAATATGCACTTTGACTGGTTTGTATTATCAAATCAGGGAGCACTCTGCATTCAAGCCCTGGTTCACCATAATCTAGGGATTGCACCACTTTTTAAAACACTTTCAAGTCCAATACCCTAGTCATAGAAAACTTAGAAACTGGTATGCAAGTGATTAACACATTGAGGTCTGGTTTGCACAAATAAAACATAGAAAACACTTTGCCTAAGACACCAAATTCTGGACTTTCAAGTCCAGGAAATCAATCTTGTATTGATCTTCTGGTTAAGATAACTTTAAGATTACTGAGTAGAAGTGACGTAGGGATATATATATATATATGTATGTATATCAACACATAGTGTGTCTTATTGATTGAGTCAAAGAACAGATGAGTTTCAAAGAAAACCATAAGTTGAAAATGATATCATTTTCTGGCCTTAATCAAATATCAAGCATTTGAACTATACTATGAAAAGGCCATGTACTCTGAGATTGTCTTGCCAAGATAAATTATTAGTAAATCATAGTTAGAATGATCAAAATCATTAAGAATAAATATGAGCAGGATCTACTCATATATTACAAATATCAAAAAGAATATGGAAATTAACTATGTGTAGATTGATTCAAATTCAAATCAAACAGAATATGCTCTTGTTTACCATAACTCTGATTTAAACAAGAGGGACACATGCATCCTCATATGTATGTGCATATCTTTATGAATACACTGATATATTTATATTAGTAGAAATTTGGATCCTGGATAATTGATTGAAAAGAAAAATGACTCTGAGAATTTAAATTAAGTTTAAATGTGTGTGTATATATATATATATATATTCAAAAAAAAAATCCTTGAAAAATTAAGGTAAAATATTGAGGGTCATTTCATTTGGTATCAGAGCGAGGTTGAAAATTTATTGTGCATAGCTAGAAAATGTTTGCATTGATTGTTGAGTGCTATAGAAATATATTATGTCTGTTTGTTTTGGATGAAATAATTTAGATAGGAAAATACTAATTATAGATAATACTCACAATATACTAATCCCATCTGCCCATAACCTAGTTATCAAACCATGGTAGGAAGGGGATCTCATCACAATGCAGGAACAAGTGCACCACAGATGCATGATATGCAGGAGTTTGTGAGCGTTTTAAGGGATGTAATTGGGCATAGGCCTGAGAATCCACATGAGGAACTTTCAAAACTATTAAAGACTTATACAAACTTGGGAGGCAAGAGTTTTGAAGGGACTAAGAATGTGATGGAAATTCAAGCATGGTTGAGAACACTGGATAGGATTTTCAATGACATGCAGCTTGATGATCAAAGGAAGAGGCAAGTGGCTTCAAGACAGCTGAAAGGAAGAGCTTTAGGCTGGTGGGAGGTGATCATAGCTGGGAGGATTGAAAATGAAATCACTTGGAATCAATTCAAGGAGATGTTGGAGGCAAGGTTGTACCAGCATCAGCTAAAACCACATTACTTGAAGAGTTTATTAGACTCAGACAAGGAACTTTGAATGTCACTGAGTATACTAAAAAATTTGAGGGATTATCCAAATATGGAGCAATGCTAGTGGCTGATGAAGCATCCAAAAATGATAGGTATATTAAAGGTTTGAACCCAGGACTTAGCAGGGCCATGTTACCATATGCTGATAAGAATTTTGATCAAGTAATAGATCTGGCTTTGAAATTTGAGCAGCATGACAAGGAAAGAGAGAAGTATAGAAATTTTAAGAACAACAATAACAAGAAGAATAAGGGAAGATACCACCCTTATGACGAGAAGAAAGAGGAAACAAATAACAAAAAGGCCAGTGACACCAAGGCCAGTGATGCTAAGAAGAAATTGGTTTGCCATCATTATGGAAAGGAGGGACACATCAAACGAAGGTGCCCAGAATTAAAAGGAGGAGCCTTCAAGTGCTACCTATGTGGGAAAGAGGGGGCATATGAAGAGAAATTGTCCTGAGTACAAACAACAAGGAAAATTGGCAAATCTGGAAGGCAAAAGCAAATCCACAGTGGAGACTAGTGCTGAAAATCATGGTCAAGTGGAAGGTACACTACTTATCTGTACCATACCCATAGCAGTAGTATATGATACTGGGGCAACTCATTCTCTAATTTCTTATGAAATAGTTATAATGCTAAAACTGAACTGCATATTGGTTGAAACACCATTGCTTGTACAAAGTCCACTGGGGAATTCTAGTGTTTTAAATATGATTTGTGTGGATGTGGAATTAAACATAGGAGGAAATATTTTTATTTCCAATTTATATGTTTTAAACTACCCAAATATAGGTGTTATATTGGGGGTAGACTGGTTAAGGCAATTTAAAGCCATAATTAATTTAGATTCATCCACCATATCATTGCAAAACCTTAGAGGCCAGAGAATCACTATTTTATGTGAAGTAGCTAAAGAAAGAAAATTATATCATTTAATTGACTTGGAAAAGGATTTCAGTGAACCTTCCATTGAAGAAATTCCCATAGTCAATGACTATTTGGATGTGTTTGGGGAGGTTAAGGGTGTTCCATACCATAGACCAGTGGAGTTTCAAATCAACCTCATTCCAGGAGCAAGCCCAATAATTAAGAAACCCACCAGAATGGGGCCAAGTGAACTAAAGGAGTTGAAAAACCAGTTAGAGGAATTAGAAGGTAAAGGGTTTATAAGGCCAAGCAACTCATGCTGGGGTGCTCCAGTAGTGTTTGTAAGGAAGCATGATGGTACTTTGAGGATGTGCATAGATTACAGGGAGTTAAATAAGGTTACCATCAAGAATAAATACCCATTGCCTAGGATTGATGATCTTTTTGATCAACTCAGTGGAGCTAAAATATTCTCTAGATTAGACTTAGCATCTGGGTTCCATCAGATGAAAGTTGAAGACTCAAGTGTTAAGTACACTGCATTTAACACTAGGTATGGTTTATATGAGTTTATGGTTATGCCATTTGGGTTGACAAATGCCCCCTCATATTTTGTAGATTTAATTAATAGGATACTCAGGGATTATCTGGACAAGTTTGTGCTAATTTTTATTGATGATATTTTAATTTATTCCAAAACAGTAGAAGAGCATGAAAATCATTTGCATCTGGTTTTGTCTAGATTGAGGGAAAAAGATTTAAAGGAAAAATTTTCAAAATGTGCATTTTGGAAAGAGGAGGTACATTTTCTTGGTCATGTCATTTCTGCTAAAGGAATTTCTGTGAACCCCAACAAAGTTGTAGCTATCCAAGCATGGAAGAGACCTAGCACAGTGAGTGAAGTTAGATCATTCATGGGGATGGCAGGATATTATAGGAGATTCATAAAAGATTTTTCCAAAATGTCATCACCACTTACTAATTTAACCAAAAAGAATCAAGAATTTGTATGGACTGAAAAATGTGAACAAGCTTTTATCAAGATAAAAGAAGCTTTAGTTAATGCACCAGTATTAAGGGTACCTGAAGGAAATGAGGATTTAATTGTGTACACTGATGCAAGTGGTTCTGGGCTAGGAGCTGTGTTGATGCAGCAAGATCAAGTAATAGCCCATGCATCCAGACAATTAAAACCACATGAAACAAGATATGCAACCCATGATCTTGAGTTAGCAGTAGTGGTGTATGCATTGAAGCTTTGGAGACACTACTTATTAGGTGCCAAATTTAATTTGTACACAGATCATAAGGCACTGAAATATCTTTTCTCACAAAAAGATTTGAACATGAGGCAACATAGATGGGTGGAGTTTCTAGCTGCCTATGACCTAGACATACTTTATACACCAGGTAAAGCAAACAAGGTTGCAGATGCCTTGAGTAGACAACATGCTAAGGTAACCATGTTGATGATGGAAGAATTTAAGGATTTATCTATACTTGCTGACTTAGAAATTGAAGCAAGCAGTGAGATACACATGGTGACAACAAAAGGAGATGAGAGTAAAGGGAGACTGAGTTTAATAACCTTACAATCAGATTTAATTTTGAAGATAGGAAAAATGCAAGAACAAGACCCAGACCTATTAGAGAAGAAAATTCTCATATCAAAAGGGGAAGAAGTGATAAATTACCATATTGATAAAAATGGTTACATAAGGAACAAAAATAGAATATGTGTTCCAGAAAACATGGAGTTGAAGGAGGAAATATTAAATGAATACCATAGGAGTAAGTACTCCATACACCCAGGCAGTACAAAGATGTATCAAAATCTAAAAAGGAATTATTGGTGGAAGGGAATGAAGTCAGATGTAGCTAAACATGTTGCAAAATGTATGACTTGCCAACAAGTCAAGGCAGAGACACAAAGACCATCAGGATTGTTACAACCCCTTAGCATACCACAGTGGAAATGGGAGGATATATCTATGGATTTCATAGATGGCCTGCCTAGATCCAAAAGAGGAAACACAAGTATATGGGTAATAGTAGACATGTTAACTAAAGTGGCACACTTTATCCCAGTAAAATCAGAGAGGAATGCACCAAAGTTGGCTCAAGTGTTCATGAAGGAAGTGGTAAGATTGCATGGCATTCCCAAAACTATTGTGAGTGATAGGGATACCATTTTCACATCAAGATTTTGGAAAAGTTTTCAAGAGGCCATTAGAAGTGAATTATGCTTAAGCACTGCACATCATCCACAATCAGATGGACAAACTGAGGTGGTGAACAAAGTTTTAGAAGACTTATTGAGGGCATGTGCACTGGATTTTGGAGGCAACTGGGAGGACCATCTCCATTTAGCTGAGTTTACATATAATAATAGTTATCAAAGCACTATAGGGATGGCACCATTTAAAGCCTTATATGGCAAGCCATGCTTATCACCTATATGTTGGGTAGAGACAGGAGAGAGAGCTGTCTTAGGGCCTGAGTATATAAAAGAGACTACAAAGAAAATTGAGCTAGTAAGGAAGAGGATGGTAGCAGCTCAAGACAGGCAGAAAATTTTTGCAGATATGAAAAGAAAGCAGGTGGAATATGAAGTGGGTGACTTTGTTTTCATCAAGGTTTCACCTATGAAAAAGGTTTTGAGATTTGGCAAGCAAGGAAAGCTCACACCAAGGTATGTTGGGCCCTATAAAATTCTGGAAAGAGTAGGCTCATTAGCATACAAATTGGAGCTGCCAGAAGAAATGAAAGCAATGCACAATGTATTCCATGTGTCACAACTTAGAAGATTGGTACATGATAAGGAAGAAATTCTGGAAAAACCTAACCAAGTCCAGATAAATCCTAATTTGGTTTATGAGAAAGAACCAGTAGGGATCTTAGCTAAAGAAGAAAAGAAATTGAGAAGCAAAACTTTGAAACTGGTAAAGGTCCAGTGGAGTCTTGATCCTAATGATTGTACATGGGAGATAGAGGACAAGATTAGGATGGATTATCCTAAGCTTTTTGCAAATTAAAGGTAATTTTAAAATTTCTGGAAAATTTTATATGTATAGTTGCTATGGTTGAATTTGTTTGCTTATGCATGTGTTTGATAAATTTTCTAGAATCAGTAGATACTTGTTATAAGTATTAGAAAATTGTGAGGACACAATTCCTAAAAGGAGGGGTGAATGTAATACCCCAAAATTTTGTGAAAAATTATTTTAATGAAATAATTTAGTTTTGAAATATTTAGATATAATTATGGAGGAATTTCTGGGATTGAATAATGTGCAAGGATATGTGTGCACGTGCATACTGGAAATGGCACAAGGAAGGATCCAAAATTCCTGAAAATAAAAAATAGGAAAAGAAAGCATTTCAAATATGATTTTGAAATGTGAATTATTAACCCAGGTGTAGATATTTTATTTCTGGGTCATATGAATTATTTTGAAATGAAAAGTAGAAAATATTTTATTTGAGTAAGAAAGTAAATTCTTACTTAAAGCACTGGATTTTTAACCCAGACCTAACCAAGTTATAAATATGAAATATATGTATATATATTTTTTCTGTGAAACAAGGAAAATTAATTAAATATATATATATATATATATATCTATATACATGTATACTTTTCTTTGAGTAGAAATATGTTAAAGCTAAGCAAGAAAAATAACATCAAAATGACATGAGACACAATACAAGTAAGCATGTATGTGTAGGTAAAAAATAAAAAAGAGGATTTCCAGAAATGAATAAATGTATATAATATAGCTAAGTCACACTTTTAACATGACTTGAGTAAGTGGAGAGGTATTCAAAAATAGCCATTTTCTGAAAAGCAAAAAGAGGAAAGCACTGACCATAACCAACTAATGTAGCCCGGGGTATTAAGGATGGGAAATGTGAAAATACAAAATGCAAAATGCCTGATGTGAGCCAGGACAAAAATGGAATTTTATCTTGATAAAACCCTAGTGAAAAGCATTCATATAAATAAGTTATGGCTAGAAAATCATTTACCCGAGATACTTAAAAATAAGAAAGGAAGAAAATATTTAAAAGGAAGGAAAAGCATTCAAGGGTTTTCTGGATCAGATAGAAGGAAGTACTTAGGTGAGTAATCTCACTAAATCCATGGCATTAAGTCCTGATATGAGGCAGCTAAACTTTTATGTTGTTATTTGCATATTCCTGGTTTTGTTGAACATAGTCTTATTAGATATCTTACGGATGTTCTTTGGATGGTTTTGATCTGATATGATGTTTATTATGGATGTGCATCCCATTGTTTTATTATACTTAGAAAAGCTAAGGCACAAAACCTTTTAAATTATGGGAAGAGTACTTACAACTGATGTAGAACTATGGCATGAAAATTTCAATAGAGAAAATAATATGAGCTGCATTATACTTTGTATAAGTGCTGAGGCTTAAGAAAAAGGAATTAGGGGTGCAATAGAGATCTTTATGTGCTGAGCCCCTAATCAAATAGCAAACCCACAAGTCAAAAATTATGATTAAGCTAGATCTTGAATCTGGTTCAACCATAGTTACTTGCAAATCATAATAACCTAACATGCCATGTCTCTATTCTCAATTGTAAATATTCTTATATTTGATTTAAAGTCAAGACATCTAATGGCAATGTCCTTGAAAATGATTATCTGCTTGCTTTTGAAAAATATGTTTGCAAGATGTATGGGATGTTTCATGTACACAGTGACTTGTTCACCTAGTTATTTGATGATAGGATTAAACATGAATACAATTAGTAAATAAACTAGGGATGGTGAGCCAAGAAGGCTACTGGAATGCTTGTCATATTTGAAGTATGCAAGTTGGCACATGGTTTGTTCAAGCCCTGAGATCTTTGTGTAATGATGTGAATTAGTTCATTGCAATGTGTCCCTGTGATTCCTTGATAGCAGATGAGGCTAGGATTTAAATTGGTAAATACAACCCATAAATGATGAAATAGGAACTTGAGTATTTCCTAGATTGGTTGGAATGGAACCATGGTTGTTCCAGTGCATCTATATGTTACTGATTAATGTGCATGTTTGCATAATTATGTATGTGTACATGGTTGATTGTTGAAGTTATCATACATGCACAAAATTATCTGAAACATGGTAAAATAGTCGATTAAAGAAATTGCATAAGCAACAAGCCAGTACTCATGTATCACCTACTTGCTTAATGTTATGGATATATTGTTGTTGCTCACACTAGATCATAGATCTGACCCTTGTTTGCTCATGGCATATGGGGGTGTCTCATTTTAAAATTAGGCAGCCACTAATGCTCTTTCAGGGAATGCAGGACCTAAGTAGGAAGGAAAGTTATGGCTAATGAGAAAGAATGAATGAGCATGCTAGCTAGTTTTTAATAAGAGCATAGGATGATTTATCTACATGTATTCATGAAAATTTGTGTTTTTAAATTTCCTGTTATGTAATGAACTTGTTATGTTTGATTAAACTAGTTGTTTCTGTTGAATTTTGTTATGTATTAAGGTTTGAGAACTGAAGGATTATCTGAGTTGTGAACAAGAAAATAAGCTTAAAGTATTATCTATGAAAATCTGAAAAAAGAAATATATATTTGAGCAATTGTCTTACATAACCTATATTATGTATTAGTCAATCTTGAGTCATTCAAAAGCATTAAGTTTTGGGTAAAATCTGATTTTAACTTAGAGTATTCTTTTAAGTATTCAGTTGCTTTTCATTGAAATATTTTGTAAAAGAGTTCAAATCCATTTGTGAGTTGTTTTGAGAAGTGTATATATCTTCAAAAGGTTTCAAGTACTTTGCAAATGAATGGCATTTCAATTGACATGGTTAGAGTGTCTAGTTGACACAGTCACAAGGGTCAACTAGCTTCAAAATAATGGAGTCTTGGTTGATCATGTTGGTCTGTATTTTGATAGTAAAATGCATTTCATAACCCTTTGTTCTTTTAGCAAGTGTTTCACCAAAACTCTCTTTCAAATAACATAGACAAATATGCACTTTGACCGGTTTGTATTATCAAACCAGGGAGCACTCTGCATTCAAGCCCTGGTTCACCATAATCTAGGGATTGCACCACTTTTTAAAACACTTTCAAGTCCAGTACCCTAGTCACAGAAAACTTAGAAACTGGTATGTAAGTGATTAACACATTGAGGTCTGGTTTGCACAAATAAAACACAGAAAACACTTTGCCTAAGACACCAAATTCTGGACTTTCAAGTCCAGGAAATCAATCTTGTATTGATCTTCTGGTTAAGATAACTTTAAGATTACTGAGTAGAAGTGACTTAGGGATATATATATATATATATATATATATATGTATATCAACACAGAGTGTGTCTTATTGATTGAGTCAAAGAACAGATGAGTTTCAAAGAAAACCATAAGTTGAAAATGATATCATTTTCTGGCCTTAATCAAATATCAAGCATTTGAACTATACTATGAAAAGGCCATGTACTCTGAGATTGTCTTGCCAAGATAAATTATTAGTAAATCATTGTTAGAATGATCAAAATCATTAAGAATAAATATGAGCAGGATCTACTCATATATTACAAATATAAAAAACAATATGGAAATTAACTATGTGTAGATTGATTCAAATTCAAATCAAACAGAATATGCTCTTGTTTACCATAACTCCGATTTAAACAAGAGGGACACATGCATCCTCATATGTATGTGCATATCTTTATGAATACACTGATATATTTATATTAGTAGAAATTTGGATCCTGGATAATTTATTGAAAAGAAAAATGACCTTGAGAATTTAAATTAAGTTTAAATGTGTGTATATATATATTCAAAAAAAAAATCCTTGAAAAATTAAGGTATAGTATTGAGGGTCATTTCAGGTATGTTTTGTGATATTAGTTACAATGTGTTGTAATCATAAGTAGTTTATCACAATAAAATAAACATACCGTTTTAAATATTTCTAGTCAAGATATATCGAGACTAGATATCGATACATCCATTGAGACTATAATACGTAATGCTATCTAAATGTCGGGCAGTGTATTACTCATGGCTGCTGGGGGCACTAAGGAATTACGTACTAATAGTTATTATAATACTATGGAATAACTCATTCGATAGTTTTCTGCTGGTTAATATAATTAAGGTCGAACATAAATTATCGATATGGCAATATTACACAATTCCCTTGACTTGAGAATACCATCGAGCTTCAATATGGAAACTCCACTTTGATTATAGTTAAATCATGACATGATGTCCATCGACGACTATAGTTTGGTCGAGTAGAAGCAATGGAAGTGAGACATTATTCAAGAGAGAATTCGTCTCCTCAGTTATATAAGGTTAGTATCACAGTCAATTGAAGTCAACTCAAAGTCAAAGTCTCCGACTAGAGTAGTTAGCTTCATAATAATTGTTATTATTAAACCAAGGACTTTGTGTTTGGACTATAAAATTGAATATGGATGATAATGGAATTTTGACCATTACCAAATTTCATAAGTCCTAACGTGATACGGTTTTGACAAAGAGAAATGGTGTAAACAATTGTCACTACTGGGTAACGTCTGAATTAGTCAAATGAGATTTTTCCAAATCTAAGTAAGTGATAACTTTGGCCATAATGTCACACCACCTACTAAGATATGTGTGAACATTAATATTTGAATCGTTCGATATTAACCGCTGGCCGAATTTACACCTAAAAGTCACACAATCGAAATGTTGAATACTCTTGTTACCATATGATATAATTAATTATAATTGTTATAAGTTAATTACATTAATTAATATTATGAAATATTAATTATAAAATTTTATTTAATGTGTGTTGAACAATAATAAATAGTGTGTATATAATAGTAATAACACACATATCGATATGCATTTGAACTAGATTTAATGTATTATTTATTAATCAGGCTTCAAGCGATTTTGAGGCCCATAAGGGGGCCTGTTATAGGTGGCTGTGGGAAGACTAGCGAGGCCGTCCGTATGATGGCTAGATGAGGTGAAGTTTTGAATTTAAAAGAAGTGAAATGGTCAGAGAGAAAGACAGATCCATATCCTCTTTTTTCTCCTTAGAATCTCTTTTATTCAATCACCTTTAACCATCATATTCTCTCTCTCTATTTTTCTCTCCTCTAGACCAGCAAGGCAGACCATATACTCTCCCTCTCCTCTAATTTTTCAAGCTTTAAAACACTAAAATAAATTAAAATCAAAGACCGTTCATTGCAGCTTTCAGTCTGGTAGCTCGTTCTGAGGGTTCGTATATCGATTTAAGGAATCATTGGTTTCAACATTTCAAGATGTTTCATATAGGCTATAGATAAGGGGTATGTAACTACCAGCCTTTTTGGACAGTTTAAATCGACAAAAAACCACACACGTCAGACTCAAATAATACAAAAGGGCAGATTGTTATTGGGGTAAATAAGAAAACATAGAAAGAGAAAAGAAAAAAATACAGAATCTCACCGTGGAATGACAAAAAATAATAATCAAATAACAGTTCATGAAGCTATTTTATAAATACATTTGATTATTCTTTTACAACACAAAAATCAAAGTTACATGAAATAGGAATAAAGAAATAAATAAATGCAGTGGAACACATGATGTAGTGGAATACATATCATAAATAATAATATTACAAATCTTCGTCTTCGTCCTCCAGAAATAAGGTCTTCAACCCTGAAATGCTCAGGCTGACCCGAGCGAATTGAAAAGACAAAACACTCGAGTCAGAACTAAAAGATCTTATGTAAGTTAAATCAACGGTAAATATGCGTGTGACGGCGTCATAGATGTTTACGGGGTTTGACATCTCATATCCAGTGTCTAACGTGAGTGCAGTAACTTAAGAGATGTTCGAGATTCACATCTCCTAAGGATCCGTTAAACTATCTACTATGTAGTACAATACGCTATTATAATATGTCTACAGTAAAGTAAAAGTATTAAAATAGCGTTAAGGTGTTACCCATATCCCCTTTAACACATTTTATATATTCCCATAATCTATACAGTACCGTACGCTCCTCCGTATACTGGAGGTTTACCTAGAGGGCACTCCATATGTATGGTACAAAACAAACTCGTAGAAGGCACACTAGGGCATGTGAACACGGCACTCGAGGCAATGCCAGGGTAGATATACCAATTGCGTATCCGGACTGGTGGTAATGCATAACAGCTACTACCACCCACCTCGGAATACACTCCCAAATCAAAATCAAGGGGTGGCCACCAAATCAATCACAAAGTAATAGAATGGTATCGATGAAATGCGTCCGATAGGAGGAATGACCTCACTTGGCCCGGCGTGGCTCCTGTTTTAGTCACATCTAAGCTGACTTATGGAAGTCAGGGTCACGTCATACCTCATACAGAAATCATTTGCCAAACCATCCTACTTCATTTCTGGAATCTCCACCACGTGCACAGTTGTTAAAGTGGTTTTCGATATTGGCAGAGAGTATGACAATATCTGATCCCGGTCTCTTTAGCAACCAAACGCTTATTTCACACCGGATGGTTCTTTTACATTTTAAAAGTCAATTCACGGTTTATATCAAAATATCATATTCAGTTTCAAATCATATCTCTTTTGAAATCATATTCATTTCCAAACTATATTCACTTTCAAAATCATATTCACTTTGAAATCATGTTCACCCTTGAAATCATATCGTTTCCGAAATCATAATTTCTTTCAAAAATCATATTTCCAATTAGGTTAAATCCTCACTTTAAAATCATCATATTCAATTAATTATAACATTTAAATCCCAACTTAGGTTATAACATCATTTAACCGTATTTGCTTTTAAACCAGTGAATTTGAATATAAACACTTCCCTCTTACTTAGTCTGAAAATTTAGAAAATAGTTTAAATAATTATAAATAGTTAAAATAGTTATAAATAGTTAAAATACTCTAAAATAGTTTAGTTATAGATTAAAGATACAGTTAAATTGATTTAAGATAGTTAAATAATTTTAAAATAGATTAAATAGCTTTAAAATGGATTAATTAGATTTAAAATAAGTTAAAATGGGTTAATTAGTTTAAAATAAATTAAATGGTTTAAAATAGGTTAAAATGATTTAATATAGTTAATATAGGTTAAAATAGTTTAATAGTTTGAAAATCTTAAAAATTAAAGTCTTTAAAATAATATATTTTTAAAACAGTTTATATTAAAATGCGAGTTTGAAATTGATATCAATTTAACTATTTATTCTATTCAAACATATCTGGACCATTACAATTCCAAATCAACAAAACCCAATTTCGAATCTTCAATTCAAATTCTTTCCAATCCATGTTTGAAATATCAATTTAAATTATTCTAATTTCAATACATTTCAAAGTTATATTTCAAACCAATTCAATAACTCAATTTTGATAAATTTCATTTATACTTAAAAATTCAACTTTAAACCTTCAAGTAAATTTCTTAAAGCAGTTCCTTTAAACCAATTTACATTTCAACATAAAACTTGATTTTCCAATAATAATTCAATTTGTATAAATCAAATTTTATTTTAAAATATCATTTAACTAGATTTGAAATCAAGGATTTAAAATCACTTAATTTAACCAATCCGGTGTCCGTATATAATTCTCTACCCTAGGGTCAAGTGGCACAGATATTTATCATTTCTATCCGCAATTTAAAATATTACGGTTATATATCATTTCAAACCGCAATCCCGAATTATATATTAAAATCCATAAAATCGCTCGAGTCTACCATTTCAACCCATAACGATTTTTTCCTAATCTATAGATCTTTCGGGTATGTATCATTTCAACCCATAGGGAAATTGCAGTTATAACAATATAAAATGAAACATCTAGTCATCCAATATCAACAAATCAAACATACATCACATTCATTATCCAAATCAATCAATGAACATCAATAGATAACTAATAATCAATGCAGGTATTAAATTGACAATTTAAAATTCAATATTTAATTAAATGATAATTAAATGCAATAAAGTCAAATTTAACGAGAATGGCAATTTAAATATACCAAACATCGATCAATAAATTTCTAATCACATCATAAATTAAATTTAACTAACATAAGAAATTTTAGAAGTTGTGAGTGGGTTAAAACACTCACATTTGAATTTAAATCGATTAAAAATCCAATTTAGGGCCCAAATTCAAATAGTCTCATAATTCGTCCAAACCAGCATCAAATGTCTGAAATTCCAATACGATCCCAACGGAACAAACCGTGCATGGATCGGACCTCGTATGAAAAAGTTATTCTAGTTAGAAGATTCGAAAACGAAATTTAAAATAAAATAAAAAAAGAAAATTACCTATCGTTCGGCCATGTCATCATTTCTTCCACCCAGAACCCTAACGCACGTACACGAACTAAATCCGCCAACCTCGTTCCTCCAGTTCGCCGCCACCACCTCGCTCGCGACCACGCAGGCGCGACCCAACACAGCGCCGCTAACTCCCTCCCTCACGACGCCGACCATCTTCATCCAATCGTGACCCCAATTGACGCAGCCGCCGCCTTATAAGCAAAACCCTAGTACAATTAATATGCTAAATCCAACCGTTGATCAACCATGCAAACAGCACAGATGGACAAGGCTCGGCGCCCTCTACAACCCCGTACCCTTGATTCGTCGATCGGACGACGATCATCGAACGCCAATGAACGACCGAAATTAGATCGCTCAATTCTGGCCACATAGAAACCCAAATTGGAAAACAGACAACAAATTTTACTTGCGCTCATCGAGAGCTTCAAATTGATATATAATTTGATAGGGTTTGGAGGAGTTTGATTTTTGGATTTGGTTTTAAATTTGAATTTGCAATTTGGGACTTAGGGTTTCTTCCATGGGAAGAAGGAGATAGGAATAGATAGACATAATTGTACGTACTAAAAAACTAGTTGATAAACTCTAGGGTTTATAACAGGCTATATATAGGCAGATCAGAAATAGAAATGAATGGATCAGATTTGATTTAGAAGTTGAACGATAAACGACCCGAAAAGCCCGTTCTGTCTCCGGAACGAAAATGGTTCATCCCATATATCAAAATAGACGTTTTCGATAATTTTAAATTCAATGGAACAGGTTTCAAATCCTAATTCTATCGTATGAAGAAGTTATGTTAAAATCATCTTATTTCAAATTGATTTTAATTAAATTGATTTCTAGGCGTTTCGAGCCCGTACGATCAAACGACAAGTCCGATCGCTACGAAACTTGAAATCCTACACTAATTCACCGTTACGGATCCGATGAAACTGGTTTCGTCGAAATCCGAGTCAGTGGCCAAAATGGCTATTTTCACGTTAATTAAGTAAATTAATATTAAATTAATTACACATTTCAATTCAAATTTAATAATTTACAATTTTTGTCATAATTTAAAAAAATTTAGATATCAATTCAAAGTTAATTATGTTACCAATTACAGGGTTTAATTTCAATTGTAATTAAATTCAATTATTTATAATTAATTCCAATAAATTGATTTTATTTGATTTCAATCTTTATACTCGATCAATTATTATTCTATAGACATAGTCAACATTTGTTTATATTTCTTTATATTAATATTCTCCGATTTCCATCTTTTATTTATATTAACTACTATATTTCCATTATATTGAATTTTTGTCAATTTTACACATCAATTAAAATTTAGAATCCCAATTTAATTTATTTGTCTTGATTTCACTCTTTTAATACATCAGTTATTTCTTTATGAATATAATTACATTTCTATACATTTTATTACGTTCATAATTTACAGTGTCTTAACTCACATTAATGTAACATTTAATTTCATTTAATTATAATATGATTTCCCATTTGATTTAACATACTAAATAAATAGGTAACCTATAATAGTTTGTCACCATTTACCTTTAGTCACATTACTAAGTTTATTATTTCCAACCAAATGTTATGATTACTTACACAACACAAATTTTATTCAATTGTCATTTATTACATACTATTTCATTAGTTAATTCAATATTTACATTTGTTTTCTTATATTAAATTTATAACCAAGTTATAACATTTACATTAATTCAATAAATTGAACTTCCATAAATATGTTATCAATTTCTTAAATTAACCTTATTGCATTTCATTCTAGTTATTATTTTCATTAATGAACCACAAATTTTTTTGATTTCTTTCAATATTAAATTACCAAAATCTTATTAAATTAACTAATTTAAATTATCGAAAATTACGGGTCTATTCCCATGAATTAAATAGAATTTCCGTTGTTTATTTTATGTGAAAAAGAAATTGAATACAGTGTAAAACTGGAACTGTACGTTTTTATTATCAATAATATTCCATTATTTCGATATAAAAAGTTGATTTTATTGTATACAAGTCTATTAATTGGATTTTTTGGATAGTAATATTGGAATTTTGGTATTGTTGATAATATGGAATGAGACTTATATAATTATTTAAAGAGTTGACTTTTAAACACTACTTTAGGGCGTATATTCTGCATTCTTAGAAATTACTGGGTGCGTATTTATATACAACGTAATTAATGTATAATTGCATAGCTAAATAGGTTATTGTTTCGATTGAATTCCCCTTCGGAAGGTAATTAACTTTAAAGGAGAAATAAGAAAGATTTCTTATAAGGCCTTGATTATGGAAACGCCGAGGTGTGTGATAATATATGTGGAGTGTGATATAGATTATGACTAAGTTATAGGAATACGAGGTTAGTCAAAACCACACAGTCTGTCCAGCTAATCTGACTACTAGCAGTGTGACTTTGAGGCTGATGTGAGGCATCACCTATAATAAGTAACTACGATGACGTAGGCTAACCCTAAATTCTTAGGGTAGATCTGCCCAGCTAATCTGGCTACCAGTACCTACGAATAACCGGGCTAATGTGAGACGTCACCATGGGGTATGAGTCATAATACGAAGGACCCGCTTCAGTGATTGAAGGTATTAAGTGATTATGTGAGGGCCCGCCTCTTCTCTATGTCGGAAGCAGTATATGGTCGGGTTATGGGTTCTGTAACAACCCTACATTTTAGGCTTATTTTATTTTATATTTTATTTCTGTTAAATTGAATTTCCTGATTTAAATACTTTATTTTAATTTGAAATTATTTTAAACTTGTTTTATTTCAAATATTTCATTTCTAAATATAAATTTTGATTGTTATGTAAATTATAGTTTCAAACTGGTAAAAATTGGATATTTTACTTAAAAGTGAATTTCTGTTCAAACTGGTCAAACTTTGACTTTTAAACTTCAAATTTAAATTTTTAAATTTTATCTCTTATTATGAAATTAGATGTAATAACTTGAACACTGCTTTTCGTTTCGTTAAAAACGGAGTTAAACTGTAAAAGTTATGTATATTTCAATATTGAGTGCAATTTGTTTCATTCTGCAATTTTGTTATTTTAAATTGTATAAATTATATTTTCTTTGTCATATTTTATTTTAATATGTATTAATATGTTATTTTATGTATATTTTTTTCTTTTAATATTTTAAAGTGATAATATAATTTTTCTAAAGTTCATTTGAATTTATTTCCAATTTTTAAAGCCCAGTTTGCATTTTTAAGCTATTTTTTATTTTGAATTCTATTTAATTAAAATTTAATTTTTTTATTCACTTTGAAAATGTTTTAAAAGTCATTTTTATTTCAAATTTTGTTTTAGAATATTTTTAAAATGAAGTTAATAATTTTTCCAAGACTAGTAGTGATTTATTTGTAATTTTTGGACACCGTTTTGTATTTTTAAGCAATTTCTTTTATTTTTTTTCTAATTTCTTTAAATATTATTTATTTTCATATTATTTCACTTGTTTTCGGTTTTTAAAAGTATTTGCTGAAGTTATTTTGTTTATATAAAATTGAAAAGAAAAAGAAATATGAAGAGTTTAGAATTGCTTTTGAAACCGAAGCCTTTTCACCTTCAAAACTTTTCATCTTCACAACTCCTCATTTATTTGCATTTTGGCTGTACATTGCTTTTTCTTAGCTGTGTCTTCCTTTACTTTTCACGTGAAAACTACTTCAGCTCTTCATTTCTCACGGCTTCATCTAAGGATTGGTAATGGCCTCCACCATTTTTTCTACTTTTCTTCCTATTTCTATGCAAATTTTGCCTTGTTTCCTCTTCTATTTGCATGGCCTCCTCTCCATAGCCACAGCCACCACTCTCTACACCTCTTCCCTGCCATCATCACCAGCTACTCCTCTGGTCTTGACCAAGGCCGAACCCCCCAGATGAACAACCCCTCAAAAACAATGACTAATACCCTAAAACTATGCAAAATTGACCACTACTTGCTCATTCACTTCAACCACCACCCTAACCACCACCATAGGCCGCCACCACTCCTCTGACCTGACCACCACACACACCTCCAGCCATTGTCCAATCATAGTGCACCCACAGGCCGAGCCCACTCCCCATGGCCGAACCACTTTGATGATAAAAAAACCCCACTATATTACCTAAAACTCTTCATATTCCATGTTGTAACTCCTCTCCATCATTCTAGCCTTTATGCCATGCGTTTGCATGACAAAACCCAAGCCATGTACTGTCCAAACCTGAGCCAAATGTACCCCTAGGCCGTGCATAGCCTATGAGAAAGCAAGGCCAAAGATTTGACATTCATATCTCTTTTCATTTAAAAGTTATTCCACTTCAAGTGTATTGAAATTGTGTTTGTTTTGATGTTTGTTTTGAGTTGTAAAAACAAGACTTGTAGCATTGGATCTCGCTCTCCACTCAAGTCCGTAGTCTTGTCATCGTGCTTTTGTTTCCGTTGTGTCATTGGTTTTGTTATCTCCAGCATTTAGAGGTGAGTAATTCTCACCAGACGATGTGTACTTATATAACTAGTAAACTGACACCATTTGAATCTGTAAAATTATATCATCCTGTTATAACTGTTATATTATGATCATATAATGTTAAACCCTGTTATTGCATATGTTATATCATCTATTACTGTTATATGATGATATTCTGTTCATTTTATTAGTTTATCACACTACAAGTTCCCTGTAGATTAGGTTCACTATGGGTTGAAATGATACATATCCGAACAGACTTTAGAATAGGGAAAGATCGTTATGGGCTGAAATGATAAGCCTTAGCGACTTTTTATTTATTTTATTTAACTTGGGATTGCGGGTTTGAAATGATAGAACCCGGTTTTTCTTTGTAAACTGCGGATTGAAATGATACATATCCGTATCACTTGAACTAGGCTAGAAAATTTTATACATACCCGTGGTTTATATATTTTTCTGAAAATTTTAAAATATTTTAAAAATGTAAATATTATGATATTTTGATTTAAATTTTATTAAAATGATTTCTATAAAATATTTGTGATTTTCTACAAATTAAATAAGTGAATTAAGTAAATGGTGAAGTAGAATTTGAAATATAAGTTAATTTTGGAATTTATGATTTTGTTTATAAATGGAAATTTTGTAAAGTAAGATAATATGACAAATTTGATTTAAAGATGAATTTAATGATTTTTATTAAGTAATAATAATTTTTAAAAGTGTTAATGATTTTGTATAAATTAAAATATAAAATAAATGAGTGTTTAAGTGAATTGTGTTGCTTAAATTGGGAAATTGTGAATTTTGTTAAAAGTGAAATTTTAATTAAGTAAAATAAATGGAAATAAGTTATATTTTGGAAATTTAAACTTAGTTGTTAAGTTAAGAATTTAATTAAAGAAATGAAAATTTAATTGTTATTTAATTTGATTTTTGTATGGAAATTTGACTTTATAAAATCATAGAAATGAAGGTATTTAAATGATTGTTTTTAAATGTGAAAATATATGATTTTATAAGTTAAAATGATTTATATTAAAAGTTAATTATGTGTGAAATTGTAAATAAAACTCTGAATTTGATTTGACGACATTTTTGAAATGTAATGTAAAGATATTACAACATTGGAAAATGCTGTAGTTGTTTAAAATGAACCAAATAGCAAATTTGAACTAAGGGTCATTATAGCACTTTGTTAGTGCTATAGGTTGTTAAATTTAACTAAAATTTTAATTGAAACTAAATTAAGATATTACAGCATTTTAAATGCCGTCATTGTTAATGAACTGTTTTTAAACATAACATTTCGTAGCATTTTCTAAGTGCTGCGAAAGTTGAATTTTCTTTGTTTAATAAATTCAAACGAATAATGACCTTTGAAAAAGATTTAAATTTTGGAAATTAAATATTTATTTATTAAATATAATGAATTGACTTTAAATGATTTAAATGGAATAGTTGATTTGGGAAATACAACCATTTTGAAATGTGATTAAATCATATTTAAATTTAAGTTAAATAGATGATGTTTTGAAATGATATTTTGATATTTTGAAATGAATTTGAAATGATACTAAATCTTGGAATAAATAATTGAAGTTTATATTTGTATGAAAAATATTTGGTTTACTTGTAATTTGAATCTATTTAAAAGACATTGGACTTATGAAATATAGATAATAAAGCTTTGGAATTATTTTATAATTTGAATAGTTATTTTGTGGATTAAATCTATATTTGAAATTTATAAGATTTGAAATGGTCTATGGAAATTTAATTGAAATAAATGATTGAATTGAATTGAAACTTTGGAAATTTTAATACTTGATTTGAAAGTATAATAATTACACTTTTTAATGGTTTAAATGAATTATTTTGATTGAAATATAAACTATTTAAAAGGGTGACTTGAAATGATAATAAATGAATGATATCTCTAAATTTAAAAAGTATTTAAAGTTGAATATTTAGATTTGAACTCAAATGATATTTTGGTATATTAAAATGATTTGAAATGAAGTTTGAAAGGATATGATATTTTGATATATTAAAATGATTTGAAATGAAGTTTTGGAAAGATTTGATATTTTGATATATTGAAATGATTTGAAATGAAGTTTTGAAATGATATGATATTTTAAATATATTGAAATGGTTTGGAATTGATTTAATCTTTATTTTGATAAATATTTGGATTTGAAATGATATTCTATTTTGAAGTATAAAATGTTATTAAATTATAACCACGGGTTATAATAACGATTGGTTGTTAAAGAGACCGGGATCGGATATGGACATACTCTCTGTCGATACCGAAAACCACTTTGACAACTGTGTACGCGGTGGAGTTTCCAGAATGAAGTAGGATGGTGGCGACGATCCTAAGGTATATACGTGGACCCAACTCCCGTGAGTTGGCATAAGGTGGCTAAAACAGGAGCGATTGACGGACCAAGGAGGTAGCACCTCTGATCGGACACACTTCTTCGATACCATTCTATTACTTGTGATTTGATTTGGTGCGCACCCTTGATTTGGGAGTGTAGTTCGAGGTGGGCGGTAGTGGCTGCTATGCGTCACCACCAGTCCGGATGCGTAATTGGTATATCTACCCTGGCATTGCCTTGTGTGCCGTGTCACCTACCATATCGAGCTTTACTACGATTTGTGATTTCTCTCGTAGCCTGTGGAGTATCGAGGGTAGCCCCCATTTTGGGAGTATGCTAATACTGGATAGACTACTGGGACTATTACGTGTTAAGGTGGAAAATGTAAAGCCTTAATGCTATTTAAAAGTATGTTTATTTTATATTAGACATTATTATAATAGCGAATATTACTACATAGTAGATAGTTTAACGGATCCTTAAAGAATGGGCGATCCCGAGCATTCTTTAAGTTACTTGTACCTTTATTACAGTTCACTTGAGTTAGTTTACATTATATAAGTATATATTGTCATGACTCGAGCGTTTTGTGTCTTACTTTACGCTCGGGTCAGCCTGAGTTATTCACAGATTTGGATTTCCACTCTCTTGGAGATTTGAATCGCTGGAGATTATCTGCTTGTCTTGTCCTATCTATTTCAGTTCCGTTGTTCTACTCAGCTTGTACCTGGTTATTTTATTAAGACTTCTATTGTACTCTATTTCTTCTGTTATATCTTATGTAACTCTGGTATATTTATATAGTAGCTTCATGAACTACTATTTCTTTTACTTCCGCTGCATTATTTTACTCTGTGTCTGTGATTTGTGATTATATTTATTTACTGTATATTCTGAGATTTGCCAAAATTTATTTACAACGCGGTATTTTGAGCAATTCAAGTCCGACATGTGCGGATGCGAATGGTTGAAAATATCGGGTCGTTACAGGTTCGGCACAATAGAAGATATCTCAGGAAAAGGCCTGCTTCAATATGAAGTATTAAGTGGCTAAAGAGATTCCATGAAATTTCAGCTAGTAGTTACTAGTGAGGAGTCCGCCTTGGGATTACAGGTAGAAAATGACGTGGACCTACCTTAAATAAGGTATTAAATGATTGGAGTCTGCCTAATTTCCATTAAAAGGTACTAAGTGACTTGTATACTATCTCGTACATTGATAGGACATTATGGATGATGGTATGGGTTATTGGGTTGATAACAAGTTAGCTATGGGCTTATATTTGGAAAGCCTTTTATTTAAGTTTGAGAAAAGCCTTTAGGCTTACATTTGAAAAGACTTATGTTCTAGGTAGAAACATAAGACATATTCCTCGGTAAATTATACTACCCAAGTACTAATATAGTAAGGCTCGAGATTTTTATTCATCAGACATATGTTGTTCTGACTTCCTCCTCATTACAACACATGTTAGGAAGAGCGATGTTGAAGGCAGAGACGTTGATTAGGCTTGTGGCAGTAAACTATCTATTTACTTGTTATTTTCTATTGTTTTTGATGAACACATGAAATAAAAACAATATTGTAATTTTAGAATATCGCAGATATGTACGGTTATTGTTGGGTTTGACATTATGGATATTTTATTATGGTTTTGAATGACATTTTTAAATTCGAATGAAATGGGTACTGTTGTTATTGTTATACTATATCCTTCGGATGTAAGAATCTGAATGATTAGATAAATAACTCTGTATTGTTCTTTTTACCAACAAACATCTACGATAGGCCTTTTCTGTGTCGGAATTTAAGCCCATTTCAGGTGGGTTGTTACAAGATGAATCTTCGATTTGTTCTGATGTGGCATGTGTAATTGACTAAGTATTAACCTGAGGCTATTGAGCATAAGATATGCTTAGTCGATTGTTGATTATCCTTATGCAATGAGAGGTTTTTGAACCTAGGCGAACTGTGAGCTTTGTTTGCTAAAAATTGCAACACTGTTTAGCTTTATTGTGTAATTGTTGCTTTTGGGTTGCTTGTGTCAGTATTTCGAGGATGAAATATTCTAAAGAGGGAGAATGCGATGATGTAGAATTTCGAATGCTTTGAATTTAAATATCGGAAATTTTTAAATATTTAAATCTTGGATTTAAAGTGAATAAAAATGATTTCAAAGGCTTATTAAACTCTTTTTAAATAATAAATGATAAGGGTAAACTTTTAATTTATAATTAAAGTGACTAAACTTGTTTTAATAATAATTCTTTTTAATTAACACGTGAAATTATCATCCTGGGGCACTATCTTGGATTTTGATGAAGCTAGTGTCATTGAGTCCGGAATAATGAATAGATATGCATTGACGAGTTTCGTGATGATCCGATGCACTGTGTGGTCGTGCGAGCTTGAAACGCATAGCGATTTAATTTATAAAATTAAAATATGATATTTATTTCACTATAAATAACGCACTCACTTAACCCTCCCTCGTCATTTTTCCTGTTCTTACAAAAAACATAGCCGCCGCTCTTTCTCTTCTTCTATCAATTACTCTCGGAGCTAGAGATATTAATAGAAGGCATTGATCCATTGGACTTGTGTGAGGGAGGGCTTCATTTTGGTGTGTGCATTGGTGAGTGAGGTCATGGTTTGCCGAGGCTGACTTGTAGTGGCCGAATCTAGGGTTGCATTTGGTCGGAGCTAGAGGCGACGTTAGGCGAAGGGGAGTGTGGCGTTCTTCTTCTCAAGTGAAGGCGAACGTGTGGTGGTATGTAACAGCCTAATTTTTCGTGCCATTCACATCCATACATGTCGAACTTGAATTGCTCAAAATATCAGATTGTTAATTTAAATTTGGCAAATCTCAGCATATACAGTAAATAAATAATCATAGAATCATAGACACAGAGTAATATAACAATAAGCAGCGGAAACAAATGAATAGTAGTTCATGAAGCTACTATATATAATAGAGTTAAAACAAGATACAACAGAAGTCTCGAATACATAGAAGTCTCAATACAATAGTCAATTAACAAAATCTAAATACATCACTAGAATCAACTGAATAACTGCAAGCTGAATAAATAAATGGATCTCCAAGCGAAGCTCCAACTCCAATGGTGAGTCTCAAATGCTGTATCACTCAGTCTGACCCGAGCGTAAAGCAAAACACAAAACACTCGAGTCAGGATTAACATTCTTATATCAATAAATCCAACTCAAGTGAAATATCAACTGAAGTTCAAGTAACTTAAAGGATGTTTGGGATAACCATCCTCTAAGGATCCGTTAAACTATTTACTATGTAGTAATATACGCTATTATAAAATATCTAAAGTAAAGTAAACTATTAAAATAGTGTTAATGCTTTACATTTTCCACCTTAACACATTTTATAGTGCCAATAGTCTATACGGTACCGTAATACCCCGTAAACTGGAGCTACCAGAGGATACTCCATAGGTACGACACAAATCAAACTCGTAAAAGGCGCGCTAGGGTAGGTGACACGACATAACTAGGCAATGCCAGGGTAGATATACCAATTACACATCCGGACTGTTGGTAACACAAAGCCGCATCAATTGCCCAACTCGAGCCACACTCCTGAATCAAAGGTGCTCACCAAATCAATCACAAAGTAATAGAATGGCATACGATGGAGTGTGTCTGATAAGAGGAGCTACCCCATTGGCCCGGAATCGGTCCTGTTTTAGCCACCTTATGCTAACTCACGGGAGTTAGGTCCACATAAATATACTTCTAGGATCGTCGCCACCATTCTACTTCATTCTGGTCTCCACCGCGTACACAGTTGTTAAAGTGGTTTTCAGTATCGACAAAGAGTATGCCCATATCTGATCTCGGCCTCTTTAACAACCAAACGTTATTATAACACCGCGGTCATTTCAAAATAGTTTATACTTCACAACCAAAATATCATTTCCATTTCAAAAACCAAATCAATACGATATAATTTCCATTTCAAATATATTCACTTCCAAAATCATAGTACTTTCAAAGTTATAACACTTTCGAAACCAAAACACTTAAAATTATAACACTTTGGAAATCATAGCACTTTGGAAATCATAACACTTTAAAATCATAAAACTTTGGAAATCATAGCACTTTGAAATCATAACATTTCCTTTAAACCGTTTAGGTATAAATAATAGTATATATAATAAAATAGTTTATAAAATAAAATAGTTTATATAAAAATAGTTATTAGTTAAAATAGTTTATATTAAAATAATTAGCATATTAAAATAGTTTATATTAAAATAGTTTATATAAAATAGTTTTAAATATAATTTAAAAATACTTTATATAATAAAATAGTTTCCTCAAATTTCACAAATCGATTCAAATCAACTCGAATTCAAAAATTCAAATTCAATTGAATCTCAATTCATCAATTCCAATTCCATTCCGTTTCTCAATAAATCATTGCAAATTATATCGATTTCAAATACAGATTTTAAACCAAAAAAAAACCATTTCAATTTCAATATATTTCAAAGCTTTAAATATTCCACAATTTCAAAACTAATTTGATAATTTCATATATATCTTAATTTAACTTCATTATTATTTGGTTTTGAAATATCCACTTAATAAATCCAATATCATTTAATAAATCCCCAAATTTCAAATCACTAAATATTTCCTTTAATTATTTAAACTTAAAATATTCATTTAATCACCTTAAACAAAAATCAAGTTATAAAATCATATCTTTTAAAATCTCAAATTCAATAAGTTTCAAGTCGATTTTTAATTAAATATAGTTCTTAATTAAATACAATTTCAAATAAATCCAAATTTATCACTCCAATCTTAACTTATAAAATCATTATAAAATCTATTTTAAAATATAATTTTTAAATAAATACATAAACGTCTCATAAAATTTATTTATATATCAAATCTATTTTTTATATTCTAAAAATAGTAAAATTATAAATAAATTCTTAAAATTTATAATTTCAAAATTAACTTATTACTATACAATTTTCACAACATATAAATTTTAAAATAAAATACATTTATATATAATATCTTAAAAACAATATTTATAAAACCATATATTTCTTTCCAAAACCATAGAAATCATTTTTCAAAATATTTATATATAGACCAACTGTGTCTGTATATAATTTTCTATCCTATGGTTAAGTGATACGGATATTTATTATTTCAATCCGTAATTTAAATATATACGGGTATATATCATTTCAACCCGCAATCCCAAATTCAATTCAAATGAAAATCGCTTGGGTTTATCATTTCAACCCATAACGATTTTCTCCTATTCTACAGATCGTTCGGGTATGTTTCATTTCAACCCATAGGGAATTCTATACTAACAGGGAACTTGCAGAGTGATAACAGATATGATAATAATATAACATGCATATATCATCAATATAAATAACAGATAATGGTGTCGGATGTCACAGGGGAACAGATACAGATAATAGCATATATATAGCAATGTAAATAACTAACAGCAGCATATTTCAATTGTCGTTTCAATTGAAATAAAATTTAATAAATATAAGAACGTTAATCGTGAGTGATTGCTCACCTTTCGAGGCTAGAGATAGTCGACAATGGAATGAGTTACGAATCTAGGCACGAATTGGACGAACAAGGCTGATAACCAAGAACTGATGAACTGAATCAGAATCAGTTTGATATAAACATCAAATATATATATATATATATTATTGTTTCCATGAAATCAATATTTAATTTAAAACGAATATTGAAATAACATATATATATTTACCCAAACCAAACTTAAATAAATGTAAACTTAATATATTATACTTTAAGATCAATCCTTATTATAAAACCAATATTAAATTTTAAAACACAAACATATTAAAATCAAAATCTATATATATATATATATAACATAGTTATAAAACTTACCCATCCTCTTTTATATTGTATTTATGTATATATGCAGTAAAAGAAAATCAATGCTTCAAACTAAATATAACTCAATATATATATTCAACAGATCTCATATAATCTGTCTAACTTTTCTATATGTATATACCTATCATTACTATTCAAGAAATCATTTCCTGACACTAATATTTGTACTATATTTATATAAACTATATGTAACGACCCCGAAATTTAATTTAATTTAAATGGATAATTAAAAGAATTTTTGAATAAAAAATTGTAAAATTAATCGATAAATGAATTCGAGTTTCCCCAAAACGAATAAAGGTTTGTTTCGAACAAATATTTTAAACAAATTTATAGTGATATAAAATAATATAGTGCATACTTTTTTTTTATATGCATCAATCCTCATTTCAGTTCATTATCACAACTGAGTAAAATAGGAGCAAACTCAAACAAACTCAACATTAAAACAAAACAAATGGGAACTGGAAAAGCAAGACAAAAGTAAAGAATAAACAAAGCCGTAGCCACCAAAGTAGATCCATCAACCACTCAGCCGAGCTAAAATAAAGCAAAAGAAAATATGTACCCTAGGTAATTAATGCAACATACCTCATGCATTAAATGCAAGATATCTCAGCAATGCTTGTTGTACAAACATGAAATATAATATGATACCCTGTACAAAATTGTATAACCAGTAAACACCTCCCCTCTGTAAACACTATCTCTCTTTGTATATACATCTATTTTAGTCTTTGTTCGTGTATAAACAACTAAGTAAAATGGAAGTAAACAACAGCTTGAAAACAATCAAAGCAATCAAAGAAAACAAGAGAATCAAAGAAAGGTTTCAGCTTGCAATTTTCAAAACCCGGTTCAAGAAAAAGAGCTCTGTTTTTTCTTCTTCCTAAATCACTGTGAGCAACATTTTTTTTTTTAAACTTAAAGCATGAACCTGTTTTGAATATATCCTTGAACAAGTATGGTTGAATCTATATATATGCATATAAGAATTTTCTGTAAATATTGTTGTGTGCAGTCAGTTTATGATGGCCTCTGCTCTTGTTCTTTTCAACCCAATATGCAAACAAATCTATTTCTCTTGATCCAATAACAGATAGACTATACAATATAAACAAATATTGTTTGAGTTGGTACTAAAGTTTTAAAAATTTATTTAAGTTAAACAACTTATGATTTTCTCTGGAAACACAAAATAGCTGAGCGAACTCAAGATAGGTCAAAATTTAAATTTCACAATTTTCGAATTCAGGTATCTATACTGAATCCTCGTACAAAAAATATGATTTATAAAACAAATTTCAATATTTTTAGTTCATTAAATCATGTGAAAAAGTGAGATGAACGGAATTGGCATTTTTGTCAATTTCTGGTGATATACGGCGAACTGGGTGTCGTGGTCGTTGGTGGAGGTGGCCGGAGTATTGATGGTTCAGGGAAAAATGCTAGAAGCTGATCATAATCACTGTGGAGATGGCGATGGGGGGTTTTGGTCAGTAACCCTAGTTTATCTGGGTTGAATGTTTTGGATTGGCACGTCTTTCTCAGTTGATCGAGTGTAATGATACTTTGGGTAATGGAAGTTGGTGGGTTGACGAAGCTCCGACCGAAGTTTCAGGTCCTCCGGTGGTCGAGATGATGAGTTCGTGACGTTGACAGGTTTGGGATGTGATGGGTTAAGTGTTTCCAGATTCTCGATCAAATGTCGATATTTTGATTCGCTTCGAATTTTGGGTTTCTGGGTGTTTGCCTGACGTGGGGTGGTCGGCGACGAGGTGCTGGAGGCCTCACGGGTGATCAGATTGTCGGCGAGCATCTGTGCAAGTGCACGCGTGCACTTTCGTGCCTGGCCGATCAAGATGTCTGGAAGGAAGGGGTCGACTCGGGTTACTCTCGAGAAAATGATGGTTGGACTCGAGTAAATTTTCCTCTGGCTCGGGTGTGTTTGATAGATAACAGGTTATCAAAACTGAAGATAAAATCTGTACCAGGTTTTAAGTATAAAAACAAATATTATACCAAGGTTTAAAAACTAAAGATACGAACAAGTTTCAATGGAAAAATGTTAAGTTAAATGTTCTTAAATTGTTTTGAAAATTAATTGATTTTGAATTAATTTATATGATAATAAGGAATAAATTTCTAAGTATTTTTAAATGGAATTTGATAATGCTTGAATCAAGCAAGTGTTTGAAATAAGTATATTAGAAATTTTGATTAAGGGATGATTTTGAATCAATTTAAATAAGTTGTAATGATTTAACTAAACAATAAATTAAGGTATATATGTCTTAATTGTTTATTTAAGGTCTTTGTAATTGAAATATAATCTCTTAATTTATTCAAGTTTAATTACTTAATAATTTGTGATTAATTAATTAAGTAATTAAAGATTTATTAATTAATGAAAATGATTAAAGAAGAATTGATTTATGAGATTAAATAAAAAGGCTAATTACTTAAGATTTAATTAATGGAAGTAATTAAAGAATAATTACTTATTGAAATTAGTTAGAGGTTGATTAATGAAAGAGATTAAAGGATTAAGTACTTGATTAATTAAAGATAATTAATTAAACGGTAATTAATTAGGGGTTAATTAATTAATGTAATTAATTAATAATAATTAATTAAAGAATAATTAAATAATTGAAAGTAAATTATTTAATGATTAAAGTTTGATTTAATTATAATTAAAGGTTAATGAATTATAATTAAAGGTTAATAAATTTATCATTAGAGGTAAATTAATAAGTGATCAAAGGATAATTAATCAAAATGGTTTGTAATTTAATAAGATTAATTAACCAGGATTTGTGATTCATAAGTAATTTATCTGATTTGAATTAATTCGACAATTAATTGACTTTACCTATGGATGTTTAGATTCTATTGAATGATTGAATTGTTTGATATCCCTGATATATGATGCTTTGTGATATACCCTGATTTATGTTGTGATCTGTAATTGACTTATCTATGATATATATCTATGATCTGTGAATGAACGATAAGCGTTGTTCTTATACCGCTTATCGAATTATATTTCTGTATTTTGATATGTGATGATTCATTGTGTTGCACTACTGTGTGAAACCCCTAGACCACACTGTTACACACACAAATATGGATTTCACGTGGAAATCGGTTAAGTCATAGATAATTTAAATTTGATGTTTTTTTGAAATTTAATTTTTGATTTCAATTGATTTTGAAATTGGAAATTTGGGGTTTAAAGTGAAAAGCTTTTGAAATGGAATTTCAAAGATAAAAGTTATTTTGAATAACTTAACCGAGTTTTTGAAAATTTAAATAATTTGATTTAAATTTGAATTCAAGTTGGAAGTTGAATCCTATGATTTGAAACTAGAGATTGAAAATGTTATAAATGTGTTTATCTGAAGTTAAACCATTTAAAATTATAATTTTGAGAATTTGGATTTAACCCAAAGACTTTAACTCGTATGAATGAATCGGATTTTCTGAAATGAAACTATTTGTTTTCAAAAGATAAAAGCTTTCAGACAAGAAATGAAATTCCAGTTTAATTAAAGGAATTTCAAGATTGAAGCGAAAATGGATTTTCCAAGATATGAATAAATTCTTTTTGAAAGCTATGAATTAAATCTGTCTATTTTTAACAGATTTAAAATGATGTTTTGTTAAACCATTCGAAATGAAATTGTTTTGAAAACTATTTGTTAAATCTTTGATTTAAAGATTTAACGAATTAATCAAATTGAAAGGGAAATTGATTTGGAAAATCTATGAATGAATCTTTGTGAAATTAAGTGAACTTTATGAATTGAATCTTTTTTTGTTTAAAAAGATTTGAAATGGTAATTTGTTAAACCATTTGAAAAGAAAGTTTGGGTTTAAGTTGTGACTTAATTGAAATCCCAATATCCGTATATTTTTAAATATTGCGCTCACTATTCGGTTTAGCCGGGAGAGGACCTTTGTGTCACATAACCCATTCCGAATAAGTGATTCGACGATATGGATCGCATTTGCTATATTACAACATGATAGGGGGTTCTCGCTTCGCAGTTTGGTGGCGAACGGGGGACTCTTACCCCTACATGTCCCTGAGAGGGATGGGTTGGTTAGGCGGAGGCCGTGACAGTCGAGAGGCTGGCCGTAAAAGTAAATGCGAGGTGCCAGTGTAAGCCATGGTGGGGCTGGGATGGTTGAAAAGCCTACCGGTTGTGACCGCCGACGGTAGTTCGTTACATTTGGTATCAGAGCTAAGGTTGAACTTTAGCTCAGGAGTATAACACGTTAAGTAGCTCATTAGAGATAGAGTGAAGTAAACTCTAGAATGAGTAATCTCTAAGATATCCGTCTGAACGTCTCAGTAAATTCTCTTACTATTCAGCGATATTAAGTATGAGTGTAAGAAGAGGACGAGATAGGGGACAGGGAAATACGACTATAAATGGTCAATACTCTGTAACAACAAGGAAGTAATCTTTTCTCTATCAATCTCTTTTGTTCAGCATTTTTTTCCCTCAATTCTTCGATGATTTCGGGTAGATCCAGGAAGAATATTCGATATGTATTAATATGGGACATAAACTCCAAAAAGACCAGAATTGTTTGTTTGGATGAATTGTTTGCTTTGGTTGCTATGGTTGATAGGTATACTTTAGTTTTAAACTAAAAGTTCTGAAATTGTATCCATATATCTGTCTATTCTTTTGGGTCCCAGTATATTCTACGAATGGTTAGTTATCCTTTCGAACTGACCGATGCCACTCCACATTTCGTAGATCTGAATAACCCGAGTATCTTGTGAAGTTTTAAACAGATTCGTTCTTGTATCTATTCTTGATATTCGGATTTGGTAAGCCAAATGCAGAATAGATATTCAGTTGAATTGATGAAATATTCTTCATCTATCTTTTTGTCTCCTTGGAAATTTCGAGGACGAAATTCTTTTAAGGGGGGAAGTTTGTAACGACCCCGAAATTTAATTTAATTTAAATGGATAATTAAAAGAATTTTTGAATAAAAATTGTAAAATTAATCGATAAATGAATTCGAGTTTCCCCAAAACGAATAAAGGTTTGTTTCGAACAAATATTTTAAACAAATTTATAGTGATATAAAATAATATAGTGCATACTTTTTTTTTATATGCATCAATCCTCATTTCAGTTCATTATCACAACTGAGTAAAATAGGAGCAAACTCAAACAAACTCAACATTAAAACAAAACAAATGGGAACTGGAAAAGCAAGACAAAAGTAAAGAATAAACAAAGCCGTAGCCACCAAAGTAGATCCATCAACCACTCAGCCGAGCTAAAATAAAGCAAAAGAAAATATGTACCCTAGGTAATTAATGCAACATACCTCATGCATTAAATGCAAGATATCTCAGCAATGCTTGTTGTACAAACATGAAATATAATATGATACCCTGTACAAAATTATATAACCAGTAAACACCTCCCCTCTGTAAACACTATCTCTCTTTGTATATACATCTATTTTAGTCTTTGTTCGTGTATAAACAACTAAGTAAAATGGAAGTAAACAATAGCTTGAAAACAATCAAAGCAATCAAAGAAAACAAGAGAATCAAAGAAAGGTTTCAGCTTGCAATTTTCAAAACCCGGTTCAAGAAAAAGAGCTCTGTTTTTTCTTCTTCCTAAATCACTGTGAGCAACATTTTTTTTTAAACTTAAAGCATGAACCTGTTTTGAATATATCCTTGAACAAGTATGGTTGAATCTATATATATGCATATAAGAATTTTCTGTAAATATTGTTGTGTGCAGTCAGTTTATGATGGCCTCTGCTCTTGTTCTTTTCAACCCAATATGCAAACAAATCTATTTCTCTTGATCCAATAACAGATAGACTATACAATATAAACAAATATTGTTTGAGTTGGTACTAAAGTTTTAAAAGTTTATTTAAGTTAAACAACTTATGATTTTCTCTGGAAACACAAAATAGCTGAGCGAACTCAAGATAGGTCAAAATTTAAATTTCACAATTTTCGAATTCAGGTATCTATACTGAATCCTCGTACAAAAAATATGATTTATAAAACAAATTTCAATATTTTTAGTTCATTAAATCATGTGAAAAAGTGAGATGAACAGAATTGGCATTTTTGTCAATTTCTGGTGATATACGGCGAACTGGGTGTCGTGGTCGTTGGTGGAGGTGGCCGGAGTATTGATGGTTCAGGGAAAAATGCTAGAAGCTGATCATAATCACTGTGGAGATGGCGATGGGGGGTTTTGGTCAGTAACCCTAGTTTATCTGGGTTGAATGTTTTGGATTGGCACGTCTTTCTCAGTTGATCGAGTGTAATGATACTTTGGGTAATGGAAGTTGGTGGGTTGACGAAGCTCCGACCGAAGTTTCAGGTCCTCCGGTGGTCGAGATGATGAGTTCGTGACGTTGACAGGTTTGGGATGTGATGGGTTAAGTGTTTCCAGATTCTCGATCAAATGTCGATATTTTGATTCGCTTCGAATTTTGGGTTTCTGGGTGTTTGCCTGACGTGGGGTGGTCGGCGACGAGGTGCTGGAGGCCTCACGGGTGATCAGATTGTCGGCGAGCATCTGTGCAAGTGCACGCGTGCACTTTCGTGCCTGGCCGATCAAGATGTCTGGAAGGAAGGGGTCGACTCGGGTTACTCTCGAGAAAATGATGGTTGGACTCGAGTAAATTTTCCTCTGGCTCGGGTGTGTTTGATAGATAACAGGTTATCAAAACTGAAGATAAAATCTGTACCAGGTTTTAAGTATAAAAACAAATATTATACCAAGGTTTAAAAACTAAAGATACGAACAAGTTTCAATGGAAAAATGTTAAGTTAAATGTTCTTAAATTGTTTTGAAAATTAATTGATTTTGAATTAATTTATATGATAATAAGGAATAAATTTCTAAGTATTTTTAAATGGAATTTGATAATGCTTGAATCAAGCAAGTGTTTGAAATAAGTATATTAGAAATTTTGATTAAGGGATGATTTTGAATCAATTTAAATAAGTTGTAATGATTTAACTAAACAATAAATTAAGGTATATATGTCTTAATTGTTTATTTAAGGTCTTTGTAATTGAAATATAATCTCTTAATTTATTCAAGTTTAATTACTTAATAATTTGTGATTAATTAATTAAGTAATTAAAGATTTATTAATTAATGAAAATGATTAAAGAAGAATTGATTTATGAGATTAAATAAAAAGGCTAATTACTTAAGATTTAATTAATGGAAGTAATTAAAGAATAATTACTTATTGAAATTAATTAGAGGTTGATTAATGAAAGAGATTAAAGGATTAAGTACTTGATTAATTAAAGATAATTAATTAAACGGTAATTAATTAGGGGTTAATTAATTAATGTAATTAATTAATAATAATTAATTAAAGAATAATTAAATAATTGAAAGTAAATTATTTAATGATTAAAGTTTGATTTAATTATAATTAAAGGTTAATGAATTATAATTAAAGGTTAATAAATTTATCATTAGAGGTAAATTAATAAGTGATCAAAGGATAATTAATCAAAATGGTTTGTAATTTAATAAGATTAATTAACCAGGATTTGTGATTCATAAGTAATTTATCTGATTTGAATTAATTCGACAATTAATTGACTTTACCTATGGATGTTTAGATTCTATTGAATGATTGAATTGTTTGATATCCCTGATATATGATGCTTTGTGATATACCCTGATTTATGTTGTGATCTGTAATTGACTTATCTATGATATATATCTATGATCTGTGAATGAACGATAAGCGTTGTTCTTATACCGCTTATCGAATTATATTTCTGTATTTTGATATGTGATGATTCATTGTGTTGCACTACTGTGTGAAACCCCTAGACCACACTGTTACACACACAAATATGGATTTCACGTGGAAATCGGTTAAGTCACAGATAATTTAAATTTGATGTTTTTTTGAAATTTAATTTTTGATTTCAATTGATTTTGAAATTGGAAATTTGGGGTTTAAAGTGAAAAGCTTTTGAAATGGAATTTCAAAGATAAAAGTTATTTTGAATAACTTAACCGAGTTTTTGAAAATTTAAATAATTTGATTTAAATTTGAATTCAAGTTGGAAGTTGAATCCTATGATTTGAAACTAGAGATTGAAAATGTTATAAATGTGTTTATCTGAAGTTAAACCATTTAAAAGTATAATTTTGAGAATTTGGATTTAACCCAAAGACTTTAACTCGTATGAATGAATCGGATTTTCTGAAATGAAACTATTTGTTTTCAAAAGATAAAAGCTTTCAGACAAGAAATGAAATTCCAGTTTAATTAAAGGAATTTCAAGATTGAAGCGAAAATGGATTTTCCAAGATATGAATAAATTCTTTTTGAAAGCTATGAATTAAATCTGTCTATTTTTAACAGATTTAAAATGATGTTTTGTTAAACCATTCGAAATGAAATTGTTTTGAAAACTATTTGTTAAATCTTTGATTTAAAGATTTAACGAATTAATCAAATTGAAAGGGAAATTGATTTGGAAAATCTATGAATGAATCTTTGTGAAATTAAGTGAACTTTATGAATTGAATCTTTTTTTGTTTAAAAAGATTTGAAATGGTAATTTGTTAAACCATTTGAAAAGAAAGTTTGGGTTTAAGTTGTGACTTAATTGAAATCCCAATATCCGTATATTTTTAAATATTGCGCTCACTATTCGGTTTAGCCGGGAGAGGACCTTTGTGTCACATAACCCATTCCGAATAAGTGATTCGATGATATGGATAGCATTTGAAGACCGGTGTTGAAGACCGGATATTTTTCGAAAATGAAAGGACAACCTGTCGAATGTCTCTGCACTGAGTCGCGCCGGTATAGAGATTTATATCACTCTTTTGTGACGGGAAGTCCGGACGTGATTGAAAATTATCCGGATTTGCAAGGGCTTCGTGAGAAGTGCCTTCGGTTCTGTTCGAACCCGGAACAGACTTGTATGGATACATGTCTGACATTACACTTTGAGATATAAAGCCGATTTCTTTCAAATACACTTCTGTTTGGTGGCGGAGAATTTATTCTCTTAGCTTAACACCCTTCTCTGAGACGTACGAGCTCAGAGGTTATGTAGTTGAAATTTATCAGCGATATATCCCAATTTGGTAATGTGGCATGCTGAGTGTTGCTGTGTGATGATCAGTGTTTGATCATTTGTGATATGATCATTTGTTTGATCATTTATCTTTGTGATCATAGGTTGATCATCTGTTGACCCAAAGCGTGCCTTTTTGAAAAAGCGTAGCTTTGTGGACGAGACTTCGTCGAGCCTTACAACCCAGTAATGGTCAAAACAGGAATTGTGCGGCAAGGTTTTCAGGGGTAGCTCCCCTAGGGTATGACCATTCCTTCTGGAAAAGGGTAGTATCATGGTATGGAGCCCAGATACTTACTCATGTGGATACACTTTCTTTATGATGTGTGATGTTGGTTATCGAGCACTCGGATAAAGGTCCCAAAGGACCGGGGGTGGCATATCTGAGGTTTCTTTTATCCCTTGGGAAAAGGGGTTGCCGGCCTTGTTTGGCAGAGAACAGTTGGTTCTCGGAACGTCCCGCCAGAGGCGTTTCTTTCGTGGAATAGGAAGTTCCTTAGCCTGACCATTTGTTGGAAATCCAAACAAAACAATACGAGCCCTGTACGGTTTTAGTTGTATTACCTGCCATGGAATGTGGTGGTAACCTGCTATTGAACATGGTAGCTATAGTAGGCATAAGTGCGAAATGTCTATGCTGGCTAAGATTTATATTCTACTTTCGAAATTGTTTTCTACACTATGCACTAGTAATAATATCAAATGATTTGATTTTGCGTAGTAAGCATCTTTGACTATCATAAGAAGAAATCTCCTCCAATTCTGCGTTTGCATTGTGTGTGTGGTGGGAGGTCTTATGGTAGTTTCATTTTCCAAAAGCATTTGCGAATTGACTTTAAAATTCTCTACTATTTGTTTTAAAGATAAACTGTTTTTGTTGCTCACACCAGTCCCATGACTGATCCGGAGTTTATTGTTTCTTTCCTAAACTCTGGATGCTCAAAATTTTTCTACACGAGCAGTCTAGAGTTTGGTTTTTCAGATATTCAGATTTAGTAGATTATCTGGAGCTAGTTCAGTCTTTGGATCAGACTGCACTTGCTTATCTTTGTGCCTCGTTATTGGGAGTTCGAGCTATTTATGGATTGGCGCTTTGAAGATGGAGATTATCCGCTGCTGATGTTATCGTTTTCTTTTCCGCTGCTATTTGTTGTATCATATCTCTGATGTATATTGATATTCATTGTATCATTCTGTTGTATCAGATATTGTATATCAATGTATTATTCTTTTATTTCCGCTGTGTTGTTTACTTAATGTTGTTATAAGCTCCGGCGACTCGGATTTGAACGCTCGAATCTACGACATTCGAGTACGATGTAAAGTATGGATGTCGATTTTCGAACGCGAAAATCTGGGACGTTACACTATAGATTATACATACTAATATAGCTAAACCCATACGTACTGATATATATACAGATGTATATATAAACTCACATTGTACCGTATATATATATATATATATATATATATATATATATATATATATATTAGTATAAGTTTATAACAACAGACATTATAATATATATACTGACCCAAACTCTGACCAAATATGCAAGCTAGTGTAAACAGTTCATATATACGAAAAATGTAAACATTTCATATATTACTAATACAAAACCAGATCAAATATAACTTTGTATATATACGTACAGATCTAAAACTAATAATATAACTTATATACACTTTAATATATACACTGTAACATAAACTGCATTCAATATATATAAGCTTATATATATATATATCTGTGTGTGTAACGACCCGTAAATTTTCGATAAAATTTTATTTGATTTATTAATATATTTAATTGTAATTTTGGGAAATTGTAAACGATAAAATTTTGAAATAAAAATTTAATATTTGAAATGCGTCTAGTTAAACATATCAACTGGTAAATTTTCATCCAAAAATATGAAAGTTTATTTCGTGCGTAAATTTACTTCAATTTAATCAGTTAAAAATCGATGAAAATAAAACGTTTTTGAAACCTAAATATTTTTACATAGAAAAATTCTAAACCATCTTCTGAGCAAGACGCTATTTTTCGTTTTTCCAGATTCGGACTTCTTTAGCTCCGTCGATCTTATTTTTCTGCGTTTTTGTTGCATTTTCCGTCAGTAGAAAATTTCGGATTTTTATAATTCAATCGTACCACTGATATCCATATACCGTTTTGATCGTCTCATCGTGCTGATCTCAGTGGTATATTCATTCATGCAAATTGGAGTCCGACGTAATCCGTTGCGTTAATCTAACCGTTTCGGACGGATCAGTTAAACCGTATTCAGCCCAAACTAAAACAACTTGTACCCATTCAAGATTTGAAAATTTTCAGCTGCCGTGCATTAATTGGGTAGTTGGAAGATGGGTGTTGGCTTGAAAATTTGTGTGGCATTTGGAAATTCGGAGAGAAAATTTATTGCAGCAAAATCTAAAAAAAAGAAAGAAACCAAACCTCTTCAATTCATTTCGTTCACTCACTGTTCACATCAAACTTCAGGTACAAACATAATTTTTTTCCTCCATTTTTCCCCTTCATCATATTTCTTCCACTGTTAAAACTTACAAAAAGAAAATTTATGAAACCAAACTCCACGCAACTCCTCCTTCATATGCACACGCCACCTCTTTCCCATGCGCACGACCCACCTTCAACGCCGCCGTCCATTTTCCTTCGCCCTCCCTTACCGCTGTCTCATCACTCCATGCGCACCAAACACCCAAGTCTCGACCAAGCACCGCCTCCCCCCTCCTTGATTTACAGCCCTATCACCGATCGAACCCGCGTCCAACTCCAGCCTACGCCAAAACTGGTCCACCACCACGTTAATATCCATGCGACCTCCTCCACCCGTTCCCCTGACCATCAGCATACAATGCCCACACAGCCGAGCACCGCTAGTAATGACCCTCCCTCAAGCCACCGCTTCCTGAAGCCAACAACCGAACCGCCTCTTTTTTTTCCCTCGCCTGAAACCCGCACGCAACCACCATGTCCCCAGAGCCACCAACCACTCGATCACCCATGTTCTCTTCCCTTCGCCTCCCCTTCCTCCGGCCTCGGAGCTGCTGACTGTCCTCTTACTTCTTTGCATAACTGCTTCCTCATAGCTATTGATTTCTAGCGTGCTTCCTACATGCGAGAAAGAAAATATAGACACCTGGATATATTTCATATATGGCTCGTATATGTGTGTGAAGTCTGCTATCTTCCCTCTGTAGCCTTTTTTTTGGTAAGTTGCATATGGTTGTCCATTTTTTTATGTAGATTAAAAATACTGGGTATATATTCAAAGCTTTGAAAAATTGGTGTGATATCCCGGGATTTCGAGAAGTTTAAAATGTGATAATCTCTTAATTTAAATTATTTTAAATTGATAAATTTGTTATTTTCAAATATTTTATAACCAAATAATAATAATATGATGTTTTAATTATAGTATAGATTGATTATAATAAGAATAATAATTTAAATTGTATTATTTTATAAATTTGATTTTTAAATAGATTTATCATTTCCAAAATTAATAAGTATTGTTTAAATATGTATATATATGTCTTGAGTTGTTTTTAAATGAAATATATCAATTTCAAACTTAATAAAATGTTTATTTAAAAATATAAATGTTGAGTTGATTTTTAAATTGGATTTTAAAAGTCAAATTTGAATTTGAATCTGGATTTAAATTTGAATCTTTAAAGATAAATATTTTAATATATTTGGTTATAAAATATATGAACAAGGCTTTTATTTAAAATAAGATTTGTTTTACAATATTTTCTTTAAAAGGAATTTTATTCATATAAATTTAGAAAGTGTTTATTTAATAGTAAATAAATACAAAAGATATGTTTACACTTAAAAATGAATAAAAAATATTGTATATAATTTTATTAGGATATAAATGAGTTTTATTGTATTTCTTTTAAAGGTTTTATTTATTTATAATATAGAAAAGCATTTATTTAAAAAGATATGTATTTATCTATTTAGGAAATACATATAAAAGCTTTTTAAAACTCTTTTTAAAAATAATATAAGATTAAGGACAAGTGTTAAATTTTTAAAACATGTAAAATACATGTGTAAGGTAATTAAACAATGTATGAGACATGTGTCATAAGTTTACTTCTATTTTCTTTAATTTTAAAGTAAATCTAAATGAATTTATTTAAGACAATATTATTCCTCTCTTTCATTTCCTGTTTTAACTCATACATCCTCAAAAACCAAAACCAGAAATGATCAAACCGAAATCATCTCCACAAATCAAAAACTGAAATTCAATTCTAAACCAAGAATCTACAAAACTGAAATGATCTTCTCAAACCAAAAATATACAACCTGAAATCATCTCAAACCAGAATCAAATCTCTCAAACTAAAACCCTACAAATTCATTTCTTCAACCAGAAACAACTTGAAAACACTCCTCAAAACAAATCTGCAATGTACAATCAAGACCTGTAACCATTTGTTCTTCAAGCCTGTAACCATTCCAAGTGCATGCAAGGAAATCTGAGGCAAAAGCAAAGTTTCAAGAGCTTTTCAATTTTTTTTAAGAAATCAAAGCAAAGTTTTCAAAGCTCTTCAGTTTTAAAGAAATGAAAGCAAATTCAGTTTAAAGCTTCCAGTTTTCAAAAAGATCAACATTCCAGTTTATAACTTCTCTGTTCAACATTTTTAGGTGAGTAAACATTCTTTTTCAAAAGTTAAAATGGATTTAAATTGCTTCATATGATTTTTGAATGAAGTAACTTTGCATGTTTATATATATGGATGTACACTGTTGTATGTATTGAACTATGTATATATGCCTCTGTTTCCAGATTGTTGTGATAACCAATTTACCAAATCCCATACTTTTTTATTTATTCATTGTTAGGACTTGAATTAAAGACAAATTAGTTTAGTTTTAGTATAATCTAGGTACTTAAAATATAGACAAGTATGTATGTTTTGAAATATGTTTACATTTGTGGAATAACAGTAGGAATTCTTTAAAACATGTAAAATCAAATGATAAATTTTATTGATTCAAGTTCATGTCTTGAATCATCTCTGTAAAACAAGATTTTTAAAACAAAATTTACAATTTTTAGAATTGTATTGAGGGTACAGTTTGTAGTTGACCAGAGTTTGGTTTTTGGGTGATTTATGGTGACTGGAATGTTTCTGGTGATCGAATTTGTTGCTGGAGCTAGATGAACGATCAGGGAAGTGGAAAAAAATGGTAGGAGTGGTGGTAGTTCACCGTGGCGATAGCGGTAGGTCGAACTAGAATTTTAACCTAGTTTTGGTTGAGGGTTGAATTCGTGATCGTTGTTGCACCTATGGATGATCGAGTGGCTCGAGGCTATGGGGTTTGGTGGCGTAGGTGATCGGCAAAGAGTGGATGAAGTGGTGTAAACTTCGGTGGTCAGAATCGATTAGGCGACGTTTTTTTTTCTGGAGATGGTTGAATTCCAGTTTCAATTAGATTGGCTCGATTTTGAATCGTTGCGTGTGGTTATGTTATGATGGTTGGAATGGGTTGATGAAGCGATCGTGGGTGTGTGGAAGATACTGGAGATGGTCGGAAGTTCCTCATTGATGGTGCACGTGCACGATCAATAATGTGTATCAGTTTGTCTAGTTTTTGGGTTCGTGGGTTTTCTCGAGTAAAGTCTTGGGGAAGAAAGGTTTTGACTCGAGTAATGTTATAGGGTGGTACGCGAGCATCTGAGTAAACTGTTAAGTTCAAAACAGTTTTTAAAAATGTAAAACTAATCTCTGTTTAAAAAGGGAAATAAGAAGAAGAAAGGCTTGGCTTTGTTCAAGTATAATGGGTCAAACCCAAAGGAAATATTTAAATTAGTTTTTAAAAATTTAATTAAAGGTAAGATTTTAAATTTAAAAATCAAGTTAAAACAATTGTTTTAAAAATCCATTACTTTGTAATAAATGTTTTGACTAAATTAAAGTTGTATGATTTATTTAACTTAAAAATATTAAGTTAAATTTTTATGTTATTTTCAAATTTAATTTGAAAATAAGGTAAGTAATAAAGAAATGTTTTATCTTAAAACTTAATTTAAGTTTGATAATAATGGAATAAATAAAGAGTGATTTATTAAATTAAATTAGTTAATGGTTAAGGATGAGTAAATTAACCATTAAAGTTTTCAAGTGATTTAGTAACTTGTAATTAAGGATTGTTAATTTATAATTAAAGGTAAGTAATTAATGATTATTTATTTTAAAACATAATTAATAATTCAATTAAGTAAATTTAATTACTAAGATCAAATGTTTAATGATAATGTTTTATCTCAAGATTAATTAAGATTTTTAAGAGTTGAAATTAATTAAGTTAATTAAGAGATTTAAGTTTAATTAAATTATTTAATTAATTTTTGATAAGGATTAATTAAATGATTAAGAGTTAATTAAACTAGTAATTAAGAAGTACTTAATAAAGTTTTATTAAGTAATAATTAAGTTTTCTTAATTAATAATTAAGAAATTATTAATTTATAATTAAAGTTATTTAAGGATTAATTAACTGTTATTAAGGTTAGTTAATTATCATTGAGGATTGATTAATTGGCAATTATGGATTAATTAAATTGGTAATTAAGGTTGTTAATTAATAATTAAGTTTTATTAATTAATAATTAAGAGGTACTTAATTAGTTAATTAAGTTTAATTAATTAATTATAAAAGTAATTAAGGATTGATTACTTTGTATTAAAGGATATTGATTAATAAATAAGGTTTATTAATTAATAGTTGAAGAATAATTAATCAAGGATTAATTAAATTGTTTAAAGGGTAATTAAGGAGGAATTACTCAGTTATGATTTATGAAATGAATGTGATTTATTTAAGTTAATTAATTTGTTAATTAATTAAGGATAGTCACTTGGTAATTGATTAAGTATAGTTACTTAATAAGATTGATTAAGTATAATTACTTAGTGTAAGTAATTAATAAATAAATTACTGTATGTAATTGGAGTAATTATTTAAGGTTGATAAATGAAAGTAATTAATTAATGCATAATTAATTAATGTAATTAATTAAAGAATAATGTAATTAATTATAGTTAATTAATTAATGGAAGTAATTAATTAAGGATCATTAATTATTATAATTAAGGAGAGTAATTAAAGGTTAATTACTATAAATGATTAAGGATAATTAATTTGTGAAATTAATTAAGGATAATTACTTTATGTAATAAATAATTAATCAAGAGTGATTAATATTTAATGATTAATTAATTAAATGGATTGTAATTAATTAATGTTGATTAAGCAAGAATAGGAATTAATTCTTAAGTAATTAATTTAATTTAAGTTGATTAAATTAATTATAATAGAGATTAATAAATGGTTGCTTATGAATGATGGTTGAGTAGAATGTCTGATTTGGTTGATATCTATTGGATGATATACTATGATATTCTGTGATATGATATTAGATATATCTGTGATAAATGTGTAATATTTATCTATGTTAAAGCTGTGTGAATTCAAGTATTGAATTGAATTGTTTAAACCTTTAAACAACTTGGCCTTAAAAGATACGTTTTGGATTTCGATGAGACCGGGATCGGGTTTCCGTATACCGGATTTCCAGGTCTGGAGACCTGAATACCACATCGATCCAAATTAACGATAGGTCGTGAATCTCAAGTGAAGATGAAGATTCAGAGTGCAAGGGTTATTGTCGTTAACTTTGAGGGTGATTCCAAAACGAGTGTAACGAGATAATGCCTTCGGTTTCGTTCGAACCCGGAACGAACTTGTATGGATTGAATGCTTTCAGCACATCGTCAGGTGGACGATGAGCATTCTAAGTGATGTGTTCTGATTAAAGGTAATCGTGACCTCAAGCCTCATCAACCGGGAATGGCTAAAACAGGGGAGGTGCAGCAAGGCTTCGTGGGTAGCGCCCACTGAGAGTAAGGTCATCCCTGTCTAGATGTCCCTTTCTATTTCGACTTAGTGGTACGGTTGTAGTACACAATCGTGGGGTGATTTTATTCGGAATTATCCAGTAAGGGATGGTTCCGGCTTTGTGTTGCAGGGGAGCGGGCGTACTCCTCGGTACGGTGATCTAGGCCACGTACTGTGACGGGCGGTACCCCAGTAGCCCTGCCATTGTATGGAAATCCAACTTCCAATAAGTGATAACGGTCTTGATTGTATATCTATGTATGCTGGAATTTAATAATGTAACAATTTCAGCTATTTCATATTTATTTGAAAACCCTAGACCTATTATAATATAACCAGATTTCCTATCAAGTTTTGGTTAGCGTAAGGTAAAAACTTTTCCATGTTTATGTGTGGGAAGTCTTACGTGATATCTTTTGATTTCAAAGGTTTTGAAGTTAAGTAAGTTAACCCGTTTACTCACACCAGACCCATGTCTGACCCAAGTGTTTATTTCTGTTTTATATAAACTCTTGGGTACTCAAATTTTTACGAGTAGCCAAGGGAGTCAGGTTTGCTTTGACGAATATTCTGGAGGAGCAATGGAGCAGGAGGCTTCGGCGTTCGTAGATATAGAATTCCGCTGTGTAGATCTCTGTGATAGTGTTTGTATTGTATTTGAGTTGTAATGTCTAGACAGATGTTTATAACTGTCTAGTATGTGATGTATATGTTGTATAACTCTGATAAGTGTTGTATATTGTGTAATACTTTTGTTATTAATATAATTTATTCGTTCCGCTGTGTGAGATTCTGATGTTGTTTCTTCCTTTCTTCTCTTCTTTTCTCTTTCTATCCCTTTCTTTCTTATTAGCGATACGACTTTCTGGTCGATGAAAGTCGGGTCGTCACATTTGGTATCAGAGCAGTAGGTTGAGTAAATACCTAGGCTCTGGAGTGGTGTCTATCTTGAGAGAGCGTATTTGTAATTTTTACTATATATATATATATATATATATCTATTCTACCTATTTGTTGGATTATCTGTTCGGGTTTTCCAAATAAGTTATAAAGGTAGATAGGGTGGTGGTGTGTGAAACACGACTACCAATGGTTGGAGTTTGGATATTTGAGGTTGGAAGTATTTGTCGAGACTCTAGACCTAATACCGTCTCGAGTGAACTTTGATATGGTATAAGAATTTCATTGATCTCTGAAGGAAATTTGTTAAGGTTCGGAGTCCATCATTGAAGTATAAGTTTGATCGCGCTCGTGTGAGTGGATTTTTGAGAGTTTGGATCTGTTGATTGAGCAGAAGCAAGTGATGGTATCTTGATACCTCAGGAAATTGTAGCTGTGTGATGAAACGCAGTGACTATGGATGTTTCTGAAGATTTTTTCTTTGGAACAAGTTTAAGGAAGTGTGTCTGCTACGGTGTTGTGGCTGAGTTCAGCCAGGTGTTTGTGTTTGGTCTGAGGATCGAGTTTCTCGAAGAGCTTTGGTTAGGAGTCTTTGGCATCTGTGGCAGTAGTGCAGCTAGAGTGTTTTGTGTTCCTGCTGGAAGATCTTTTGGCTTAGCAGTTCGTAAAGTGAAGTTCAGAAGCTGCGGAGTAAATTCATTTTTCAGATGGATTGGTCAAGCACTAGACTGTTCTGATGGATTAAGAAAGAACAGTAATTTTTGGATATTAGACTGGATAGAATCGCAAAAGTGACTTGCGATAGTTTGAGTATTCTCTTGGGAAATCTTTTGCTTGAGTTTGAGGCATCTCTAGAAGATGTAGAAGTTATAGAGTTGTCAGAAATTTTCTGGAGTGTTGATCTAGTTTGTGTTCGAGTTCATAGACGACATCTAGATCAGAGTTGAGCAGCGAAAGCTTGGTAGTAGTTGTTCTAGAGTAGAAGCAACCGGAAGTTGCAGTGTTTGGATTAAAGGGTTCCTACAGGAAGCTTTTCAAGGTTTGAAGGTCAGATTGGTGAGAGAATCTGTTTTGTCTTGATAAAAGAAGTATTTGGAATCTACTGATGATTGAGGAGTAGAGTTTGAGTTCTAGATTTCCGTAGATCTTGAGAGGATCCGTTTGTTGGATTGTTTGTGGTCCGATTTATTTCGAGAAGCATCAGTGATGGTTGAGCTGATCAGGAAGGATGAAGGCAGCCCAGAATCATCAGAAGAGTTCTGTGGATTAGAGATGGAGGATTTGGAATTCGAAGTTGGAGACTTCATTGTTATTTCTCCAGTAAAAGGGAGCAAGTAAGATTGGGTAAGATTAGAAAGATAGCTCCGAGTATATTGGATCTTTCTGAATTTTTGTAAGGATAAGTTTTTTGGCTTCGGTATTGAATTACCAGTTTGGATTTAGTAGAGCGAGTAACCCAGTATCTGTATCGGGGAAACTCGGGATAATTTTAGGTAGTTTATCCGGATCTATGTCCGGATAGCTAGAGTTGTTTGTTTGTATGGATTGTTTGTTGGATGAAATGGTCTGCTTGGATGAATGGTTGTTTGTTTGATAGTGTATGGCTGATAAGTATACTTGAATTGTTTTAAAATGGATTGAAATAAATATAAAAATCTTTGGATTATCTTTTGTTTTAAATTTCGAGGACGAAATTCTTTTAAGGGGGAAGGAATGTGATATCCCGGGATTTCGAGAAGTTTAAAATGTGTGATATCCCGGGAATTTGGACAATATCAATTTAATAATCTGCATTGGGAATTAAATTGATTTGATAATCTTTGTTAATAAATTTGAATAAATTTAATAATCTAATTAAATAAATATTTAATTAGTGATTTATCTTTTAAAAGTTTAATAGAATATTTTCTATTTATAATATATATGTATAATTGTATATATTATAAATAGATGAGTTGGTTTGAATTTAACAAATGAAATTATGTTTTCAAATTCTAATATATTTTGGGTAATTTGGAAATCATGATTTAATTTAATATTTAGCTTTTCAAAGATATTTGATAAATAACTATATAGTTTTAAATACATAAGATAAATGTTTAATTGTTTAAAAATAGATTTTAGCTTAAGTTTAAATTTAAATTGAATATGAATTTGGATTTATAATAAAAATTCAAAAGAGAAATATTTTAAAATATTTTGGATTTAAAATATAGATATAAGATTTTATTTATATATATATTGGTTATTTACATTTTCTTTAAAGTAATTTATATACATATACATATTAGGTAAGTATTTATAAATAGTAAACTAGTGTAAAAAGCTTTTATTCACATTTTAAAAATAAATAAAGTTATGTATTAAATACTTATAAGACAAATGTCACTATATTAAGACACCTAAATAACATGTGTAATTTAGATAATTAGTGTGTGTGACAAGTGTCATTTAATTTTGTTTTCTTTTATTTGTATTTTTTTTTAAATAATTTCAGTTTATATAAACAATTGCTTTCTCCCTTTCATTCTTTTTCTATTCTTTTTCAAAACTTAAGAAAATTTTCAACCTGTACAAATCTATAATCCATACCTCCTCATAAACGAATCTATAATCAACATCCTCCCCAAATCTGAGATGTAAATCTAAGCATGTATCCTCTTCAAAACTAAACCTGGAAATGCATTTTCACAAATTAAACCCAAGCCTGCATTTCTTTAAGCCTGAGCACTTTCTTCTTCCAACCTGAGATAATCAAGCAACCTGGAAATCATATCATTAAACTATCTCAGCAACTTAAGGATTCCAGTAGCATGCATTCTTCAATAATTCAAGTTCAAGTTTTAAAAGTTTTTCAAAAGATATTTCCAGCAACTAAATCCCTAAGGGTTCAAGGCTGTTTTCAGAGAAATCATCAAAGGCTCTATCTCTGTTTTAAATCAGGTGAGTAACTTTAAAATTTAAAATAAAATTTGAATTGCATGCTAGTATGGTTGGATATAGATGAGTGTATTGCATAAGGGAATGTCTGATGAGAATTCTTATTTAAGTGCATGCTGATTATAAGTGTTCTGTCATCATTATTTTAGGGAAGTAACATCTTTCTAAAATGCTTAAGTATAAATGGGTATATGTGGATCTTTGAATCAAGAATGTTTGTATATGTATTAAATTTTCTATGAACATTTGGGTGATAAATATGTGCATGTTGGTGAAATGTCTGAACTTCTCTGTTCTTAGTTTTAAAACTAAGATTTTAGTTAAAAATCCATTATTCCTTTAACCAATCTCTGTTTAGTCTTAGAATTCAAATAAAACTTGTATGTTTAATCATAGATTAAAGTTTAAAATTTTATTTAAGTAGATTAAATTGAAATGGCTCTGTAAAATCAAGAAGAACAGTACAAGTTGGAGCTATGTTAAAATTTCAACATTTTAATTTATTGATTCAGGGTTATGAATCAAACCCCTAAACAAAATCATGATTTTTAAAAAAATAAAATCACGAATTCTAGTCTTAGGATCAGAGAGTAGTTCAGGGTTGACTGAAATTTGAGTTTTTGGTCATTACTGATGATCTCAAAGGTTTGGGAGGTTGGGGTTTCTTCTGGAGTTGGATGAACGATTGGGTAGTTAGGGAAAATTGCCAAGAAAATTTTATATTGCATGAATTGATTTGGTGAGATCAATTTAGGGTTTTAAGGCCAGTTTTACTCGTATGGGTTTAAAGAGGAACTGCGTAAATCTCGAGGTGTTCCAGGCGACCGGTCATGGGGGAATCGGAGCTGGATATCATGGCGTGGCTTTGGGTTGAACGGCGTGAGGTCTGGAGGTCGGAGGTGACGATCAGTGATCGATTTCCGATCAGATTTTGGTTCCTGTTTTGTTCGAGTTTGTTCGTTTTCGTTTGACAGTCAATTTTGCAGTTCCGTTTGGTAGAGTTGATCGTTGAGATCGTTTGCAGCTTGGAGAATGCCGGAGAGATGGTCGGAATGTCGCCGTGGGCTGGTGCACGTGCACGTGCACGTCTGAGAATCTGATGTGTTTTGGGAAGGAGGAGGAGCGACTCGGGTGTGTTCTCGTGGAATTTGGTTGAAGACTCGAAGTGGCTCTCGTGTTTTGAAGGGAAGTCTCGAGTTATATATTGTACAGGTTTAACAGAGACCTGTTTGCCAGTTTTAAAATTTTTAAATAAATTTAAAAACTAAGTTTAAATGAAAGGTAAGGTTTGAATAAGTTTAAATCTAGTTTAAAATCTGAAGTTTAAGTTAAATTCTCAGTTTTAAAATAAGACAAGGTATTTAAATTTTGAATGGATTTAAATATTTTAAAAGGGTTAAATAGTTAGAATTTTTAAATATAAGGTTTTGAATTAAAATGGTTTGAAGCAACTTTGGATGTTGAAGTATATTTTAAATTGATTTGAATTTAAAATGAATTTAGTTTTAAATTTCTTTTAATTAAATAAATATTTCTTTAACATGTAATTTAAAAGGATTTAAATAGTTTTAAAACTTTGTTAAAGTTAAACTTGTCTTCATTTTAAATCTTAAATTTAAAATGAAATTTAAAAGTAAATTTAAAAGTAAATTGTTTTAAAAAGCTTTATTAATGATAGTTTAATCATTAATAGTAATAAAGTGTTATCTTAAAGATAATTGAGATTTAATAATTTAGGATAAAATAAATTATTAAGGAAATTAAAAGTTGATTAATCAATTTAATTAATTTATGACTTGGGTTAATAAATTAGTAATTAAGGGTTTAAAATTGATTGATGAAGGATTAATTAAATTAATTTAATGGTTAATTAATTTGAATTAAGGATCATTAATTTTATAAGTTAATGGTTAGAAATAAAATTATTAAGGTAATTAAGGTTTAATTAAGTTATAGATAAGAACTTAATTAATTAATTAATTAGAGATTAATTTATTAATGATTAAAATTAATTAAGTTGTAATTAATAATGGTTAATGTTTAATTATTTTAGAAAGGTAATTAAAATAATTAATAGTTAATGTAGATCATTAACTAAGGATAATTAATTAATGTGATTAATTTTGATAATTAATTAGATTAATTAATTTAAAAGATAATCATTTGTGAATTGTTTTACTTAATGGAAGTAATTAAGAAATTAATTACTCATTGTAATTAATTGAGTTTAAATTGATTAGTTAAGTTAATTAATTAAGTTTAATTAATTTAAGATAATCATTTAATGATTTGTATAATTACTTAATGTAATTTAAGGAGGTATAATTACTTAGGAAAGTAATTAATGGATAATTACTGATGTAATTAATAAAGTAATTAAGGATAGTTAATTACTTAATGGAAGTTAATCAAGGGATTAATTAAGAAATTAATTAAGGAATAATTAATTTATTTTAAGAAGTAATTAAGGTTAGTTAATTACTGAATGTGATTAATCAATAGTGATTAATAATTATGGTTTAATTAAAGATTAATTACTAAATGTAATTAATTTAAATAAAGTAATTAATGATAAAATGTAATTAAGGATCATTAATTTATATAATTAATGATGTAATTAAGAATTGATTAATTAAGTAATAATTATAAATGAAGTGATTAATTAATGTAATTAATTAAGGAGTAATGTAATTAATTATAGTAATTAATAAATGAAGTAATTAAAGGTTAATTACTATAAGTGGTTAAGAATAATTAATTTGTATAATTAATTTAATACTAATTACTTGAATGTAATTAAATAATTAATCAAGGATGATTAATTAAATTGAATAATTGGATGATGATTGATTAATTGATTGATAATTAATTAATAATGATTTAAGCAAGATTGTTAATGATGAAAGTAATTAATTTAATTTACTTTAAATTAATTAGAGATGAAGTATTTAATTTAATTCATTTTAAATTAACTATATATGTGATTAATAAATCATTGCTTAAGGATATTGAATGATATTGATTTACCTTGAATGGTTTGAGATCTCAGAGATGAGATAATTGATACTGTATGATTTGGATGTTTCGGTTGCATAATGATGATGATATGGATTATCTGCTTTTAATGATAATGTCGATTATCTATTGTGAATTATCTATCTGTATGTAAATAGATAATAGAATTGAATTGTTTTAACTTTAAAACAACTTGGCCTTAAAAGATACGTTTTGGATTTCGATGAGACCGGGATCGGGTTTCCGTATACCGGATTTCCAGGTCTGGAGACCCGAATACCACATCGATCCAAATTAATGATAGGTCGTGAATCTCAAGTGAAGATGAAGATTCAGAGTGCAAGGGTTATGGTCGTTAACTCTGAGGGTGATTCCAATACGAGTGTAACGAGATAATGCCTTCGGTTTCGTTCGAACCCGGAACGAACTTGTATGGATTGAATGCTTTCAGAACATCGTCAGGTGGACGATGAGCATTCTAAGTGGTGTGTTCTGATTAAAGGTAATCGTAGCCTCAAGCCTCATCAAACCGGGAATGGCTAAAACAGGGGAGGTGCAGCAAGGTTAGTGGGTAGCACCCAAGTAGGACAAGATTATCCCTGTCTAGAGGTCCCTTCTTATTATTCGGTTGTGTGGGCAGTTGATTGCAACAACTGCTGGGATATCTTGTGCGGGAATTATCCAGTAAGGGATGTTCCGGCCTTGTGTTGCAGGGGATTGGGAGTGATCCTCGGTACGGTGATCTAGGCCACGTACTGTGACGGGCGGTACCCCGGTAGCCCTGCCATTGTATGGATTCCAAAATCCAATAAGTACCGTACGTATTAGTTGTGCCCAACTATGTTGGAATGTGAGATGTAAGCATTTCAGCTATTTCTGTATTTTACTTGAAAACCCTAGACCCTATTATAATACAATCGAATTTCCTATCAAATGTTTTGGTTAGCGTAAGGTAAAAACTTACCCATGTTTATTTGTGGGAAGTCTTACGTGATACCTTTTCTTTCAAAAGGTTTTGAAGTTAAACAAGTTTAACCTGTTACTCACACCAGACCCATGTCTGACCCAAGTTGTTTATTTCTGTTTTATAAACTCTTGGGTACTCAAATTTTTACGAGTAGCCAAGGGATTCAGGTTAGCTTTGACGAGTTATCTGGAGGAGCAATGGAGCAGGAGGCTTCGGCGTTGTAGATATAGATAGTAGTTCCGCTGTGTTAATCTCTGAATAGAGTTTTGTGTTGAGTTGTAATAACTAGACAGATGTTTATAACTGTCTAGTATGTGTTGTATAATCTGTGTAACTCTGATAATCATTGTATATGATGTAATACTTTTGTTATTAATATAAATTATTCGTTCCGCTGTTGAGATTCTGTTGTTGTTCTTTCTTTCTTCTCTTCTTTTCTACTTTCTCACCTCTTTCTTTTCTTCAAAACGATGCGTCTTCCTTGTCGTAGGATGGCGGGTCGTCACAGTGGTATCAGAGCGATAGGTTAAGTGAATACCTAGGCTCTGGAGTGGCGTCTATCTTGAGAGAGCGTATTTGTAATTTTTATATAACTATATATATATTTATTCTACCTATTGTTGGATTACCTGTTCGGGTTATCCAAATTAAGTTATAAGGGTAGATGAGGTAGGCTGTGTGTAACATGACTACCATTGATTGGAGTTTGAATGTTTGGAGTTAGAAGTGTATCTGATGAGACTGTAGACCAAATACCGTCTCGAGTAAGCTTTGCTGTGGTGAAGGATTTCATCAATCTCCGAAGGAAACTGTTTAAGGTTCGGAGTCAATCTTTGAAGTGCAGTTGGATGAGTAGAGTTTGGATCTACCAGTTAAGCAGAAGCGAGTGATGGTATCTTGGTAACTTCTGGAGGAAGTAGTTGTATGATGAGATACAATGACCATGGATGTTTCCGAAGATGTTTTCTTTGGAACAAGTTTAAGGAAGTGTGTCTGCTTCGGTGTTGTGGCTGAGTTCAGCATGGTGTTTCTGTTGTTTGAGGTTCGAGTTTCTCGAAGAGTTTTGGTTAGAAAGTCCTTGGCATCTGTGGCAGCAGTGCAGTTCGGAGTGTTTTGTGTATTAGCAGGAAGTTTTCTGGCTGAGCAGTTTTTCTAAAGATGGAGTTCAGAAGTAGCAGAATATATCCATTTCTTCGATGAATTGGATAGATAAGTGTAAGCTATTCTGATTTGTTAAGAAAGAATAGTATCTTTGGATACTGGACTGGGTTGATCGCAAAAGTGACTTGCGATAGTTTGAGTGATCTTTGAGTTATTGAAGATTTTTCTGGATATTTTCAGTGAAGTCAGAAGTTGTCCGCATCTGGAAATGAGTTTTCTTATCGACGGGATTCCAGGAGTGGTACCGGTGGTTCGACTAGTTGAAGGATGTTTCCTAGAGTTAGAGTTTGATGAAGCAGTTCAGGATTTGATGGAGTATCTGAGTTTTCTTTTCTTTTTGGATTTGTTGAACCATTTCTTCTGGGATGAGTTGTACAGTCTGTGTGGTGTTCTTCATCGACATTCTTATCTACTTCAGATCAGAGTTGTACAACAGAAGCAATTTGGAAGTGCATCTCTGTATAGGAGAAGTAAGTTCAGTCTTCTTTTGTTTGAGGAGTAAAGTTGTGGATCTCTTCCTTGTTTTGATTTGAATAAGTATTTGGTTTTCCGGATTAAATTGTCAGTTTGGACAACTGGAATTCGTTGTGTTTTACGTATCTCTGAGGGAGTACGTATTTGATCTATCATTGGTTTTGGAACCAGCAGTTCAGGAGGTTTGGTAGTTGAGTCAGACTCGTCTGTAGTCTAATATCCTGTCTAGTTCTGTAGATCTAGATGAATAGGAGTTCTGTAGCTTCGTAGTTTAGATTGTTTGTAGAGCGAGTGTCCCGGTATATATATATACTTGGGGAAACTCGGAAAATTTTATCCAGAATTTTTGTCTGAATAATTAGAATTGTTTGATTGGATGATGGTTTGCTATGGTTGTTAGCATATGGTTGATAATATATGCTTGTTAAATCTTGAATAGATTATTAAATTATCTTTGTTTAAATTTCGGGGACGAAATTATTTTAAGGGGGAAGGAATGTGATATCCCGGGAATTTGGACAATATCAATTTAATAATCTGCATTGGGAATTAAATTGATTTGATAATCTTTGTTAATAAATTTGAATAAATTTAATAATCTAATTAAATAAATATTTAATTCGTGATTTATCTTTTAAAAGTTTAATAGAATATTTTCTATTTATAATATATATGTATAATTGTATATATTATAAATAGATGAGTTGGTTTGAATTTAACAAATGAAATTATGTTTTCAAATTCTAATATATTTTGGGTAATTTGGAAATCATGATTTAATTTAATATTTAGCTTTTCAAAGATATTTGATAAATAACTATATAGTTTTAAATACATAAGATAAATGTTTAATTGTTTAAAAATAGATTTTAGCTTAAGTTTAAATTTAAATTGAATATGAATTTGGATTTATAATAAAAATTCAAAAGAGAAATATTTTAAAATATTTTGGATTTAAAATATAGATATAAGATTTTATTTATATATATATTGGTTATTTACATTTTCTTTAAAGTAATTTATATACATATACATATTAGGTAAGTATTTATAAATAGTAAACTAGTGTAAAAAGCTTTTATTCACATTTTAAAAATAAATAAAGTTATGTATTAAATACTTATAAGACAAATGTCACTATATTAAGACACCTAAATAACATGTGTAATTTAGATAATTAGTGTGTGTGACAAGTGTCATTTAATTTTGTTTTCTTTTATTTGTATTTTTTTTTAAATAATTTCAGTTTATATAAACAATTGCTTTCTCCCTTTCATTCTTTTTCTATTCTTTTTCAAAACTTAAGAAAATTTTCAACCTGTACAAATCTATAATCCATACCTCCTCATAAACGAATCTATAATCAACATCCTCCCCAAATCTGAGATGTAAATCTAAGCATGTATCCTCTTCAAAACTAAACCTGGAAATGCATTTTCACAAATTAAACCCAAGCCTGCATTTCTTTAAGCCTGAGCACTTTCTTCTTCCAACCTGAGATAATCAAGCAACCTGGAAATCATATCATTAAACTATCTCAGCAACTTAAGGATTCCAGTAGCATGCATTCTTCAATAATTCAAGTTCAAGTTTTAAAAGTTTTTCAAAAGATATTTCCAGCAACTAAATCCCTAAGGGTTCAAGGCTGTTTTCAGAGAAATCATCAAAGGCTCTATCTCTGTTTTAAATCAGGTGAGTAACTTTAAAATTTAAAATAAAATTTGAATTGCATGCTAGTATGGTTGGATATAGATGAGTGTATTGCATAAGGGAATGTCTGATGAGAATTCTTATTTAAGTGCATGCTGATTATAAGTGTTCTGTCATCATTATTTTAGGGAAGTAACATCTTTCTAAAATGCTTAAGTATAAATGGGTATATGTGGATCTTTGAATCAAGAATGTTTGTATATGTATTAAATTTTCTATGAACATTTGGGTGATAAATATGTGCATGTTGGTGAAATGTCTGAACTTCTCTGTTCTTAGTTTTAAAACTAAGATTTTAGTTAAAAATCCATTATTCCTTTAACCAATCTCTGTTTAGTCTTAGAATTCAAATAAAACTTGTATGTTTAATCATAGATTAAAGTTTAAAATTTTATTTAAGTAGATTAAATTGAAATGGCTCTGTAAAATCAAGAAGAACAGTACAAGTTGGAGCTATGTTAAAATTTCAACATTTTAATTTATTGATTCAGGGTTATGAATCAAACCCCTAAACAAAATCATGATTTTTAAAAAAATAAAATCACGAATTCTAGTCTTAGGATCAGAGAGTAGTTCAGGGTTGACTGAAATTTGAGTTTTTGGTCATTACTGATGATCTCAAAGGTTTGGGAGGTTGGGGTTTCTTCTGGAGTTGGATGAACGATTGGGTAGTTAGGGAAAATTGCCAAGAAAATTTTATATTGCATGAATTGATTTGGTGAGATCAATTTAGGGTTTTAAGGCCAGTTTTACTCGTATGGGTTTAAAGAGGAACTGCGTAAATCTCGAGGTGTTCCAGGCGACCGGTCATGGGGGAATCGGAGCTGGATATCATGGCGTGGCTTTGGGTTGAACGGCGTGAGGTCTGGAGGTCGGAGGTGACGATCAGTGATCGATTTCCGATCAGATTTTGGTTCCTGTTTTGTTCGAGTTTGTTCGTTTTCGTTTGACAGTCAATTTTGCAGTTCCGTTTGGTAGAGTTGATCGTTGAGATCGTTTGCAGCTTGGAGAATGCCGGAGAGATGGTCGGAATGTCGCCGTGGGCTGGTGCACGTGCACGTGCACGTCTGAGAATCTGATGTGTTTTGGGAAGGAGGAGGAGCGACTCGGGTGTGTTCTCGTGGAATTTGGTTGAAGACTCGAAGTGGCTCTCGTGTTTTGAAGGGAAGTCTCGAGTTATATATTGTACAGGTTTAACAGAGACCTGTTTGCCAGTTTTAAAATTTTTAAATAAATTTAAAAACTAAGTTTAAATGAAAGGTAAGGTTTGAATAAGTTTAAATCTAGTTTAAAATCTGAAGTTTAAGTTAAATTCTCAGTTTTAAAATAAGACAAGGTATTTAAATTTTGAATGGATTTAAATATTTTAAAAGGGTTAAATAGTTAGAATTTTTAAATATAAGGTTTTGAATTAAAATGGTTTGAAGCAACTTTGGATGTTGAAGTATATTTTAAATTGATTTGAATTTAAAATGAATTTAGTTTTAAATTTCTTTTAATTAAATAAATATTTCTTTAACATGTAATTTAAAAGGATTTAAATAGTTTTAAAACTTTGTTAAAGTTAAACTTGTCTTCATTTTAAATCTTAAATTTAAAATGAAATTTAAAAGTAAATTTAAAAGTAAATTGTTTTAAAAAGCTTTATTAATGATAGTTTAATCATTAATAGTAATAAAGTGTTATCTTAAAGATAATTGAGATTTAATAATTTAGGATAAAATAAATTATTAAGGAAATTAAAAGTTGATTAATCAATTTAATTAATTTATGACTTGGGTTAATAAATTAGTAATTAAGGGTTTAAAATTGATTGATGAAGGATTAATTAAATTAATTTAATGGTTAATTAATTTGAATTAAGGATCATTAATTTTATAAGTTAATGGTTAGAAATAAAATTATTAAGGTAATTAAGGTTTAATTAAGTTATAGATAAGAACTTAATTAATTAATTAATTAGAGATTAATTTATTAATGATTAAAATTAATTAAGTTGTAATTAATAATGGTTAATGTTTAATTATTTTAGAAAGGTAATTAAAATAATTAATAGTTAATGTAGATCATTAACTAAGGATAATTAATTAATGTGATTAATTTTGATAATTAATTAGATTAATTAATTTAAAAGATAATCATTTGTGAATTGTTTTACTTAATGGAAGTAATTAAGAAATTAATTACTCATTGTAATTAATTGAGTTTAAATTGATTAGTTAAGTTAATTAATTAAGTTTAATTAATTTAAGATAATCATTTAATGATTTGTATAATTACTTAATGTAATTTAAGGAGGTATAATTACTTAGGAAAGTAATTAATGGATAATTACTGATGTAATTAATAAAGTAATTAAGGATAGTTAATTACTTAATGGAAGTTAATCAAGGGATTAATTAAGAAATTAATTAAGGAATAATTAATTTATTTTAAGAAGTAATTAAGGTTAGTTAATTACTGAATGTGATTAATCAATAGTGATTAATAATTATGGTTTAATTAAAGATTAATTACTAAATGTAATTAATTTAAATAAAGTAATTAATGATAAAATGTAATTAAGGATCATTAATTTATATAATTAATGATGTAATTAAGAATTGATTAATTAAGTAATAATTATAAATGAAGTGATTAATTAATGTAATTAATTAAGGAGTAATGTAATTAATTATAGTAATTAATAAATGAAGTAATTAAAGGTTAATTACTATAAGTGGTTAAGAATAATTAATTTGTATAATTAATTTAATACTAATTACTTGAATGTAATTAAATAATTAATCAAGGATGATTAATTAAATTGAATAATTGGATGATGATTGATTAATTGATTGATAATTAATTAATAATGATTTAAGCAAGATTGTTAATGATGAAAGTAATTAATTTAATTTACTTTAAATTAATTAGAGATGAAGTATTTAATTTAATTCATTTTAAATTAACTATATATGTGATTAATAAATCATTGCTTAAGGATATTGAATGATATTGATTTACCTTGAATGGTTTGAGATCTCAGAGATGAGATAATTGATACTGTATGATTTGGATGTTTCGGTTGCATAATGATGATGATATGGATTATCTGCTTTTAATGATAATGTCGATTATCTATTGTGAATTATCTATCTGTATGTAAATAGATAATAGAATTGAATTGTTTTAACTTTAAAACAACTTGGCCTTAAAAGATACGTTTTGGATTTCGATGAGACCGGGATCGGGTTTCCGTATACCGGATTTCCAGGTCTGGAGACCCGAATACCACATCGATCCAAATTAATGATAGGTCGTGAATCTCAAGTGAAGATGAAGATTCAGAGTGCAAGGGTTATGGTCGTTAACTCTGAGGGTGATTCCAATACGAGTGTAACGAGATAATGCCTTCGGTTTCGTTCGAACCCGGAACGAACTTGTATGGATTGAATGCTTTCAGAACATCGTCAGGTGGACGATGAGCATTCTAAGTGGTGTGTTCTGATTAAAGGTAATCGTAGCCTCAAGCCTCATCAAACCGGGAATGGCTAAAACAGGGGAGGTGCAGCAAGGTTAGTGGGTAGCACCCAAGTAGGACAAGATTATCCCTGTCTAGAGGTCCCTTCTTATTATTCGGTTGTGTGGGCAGTTGATTGCAACAACTGCTGGGATATCTTGTGCGGGAATTATCCAGTAAGGGATGTTCCGGCCTTGTGTTGCAGGGGATTGGGAGTGATCCTCGGTACGGTGATCTAGGCCACGTACTGTGACGGGCGGTACCCCGGTAGCCCTGCCATTGTATGGATTCCAAAATCCAATAAGTACCGTACGTATTAGTTGTGCCCAACTATGTTGGAATGTGAGATGTAAGCATTTCAGCTATTTCTGTATTTTACTTGAAAACCCTAGACCCTATTATAATACAATCGAATTTCCTATCAAATGTTTTGGTTAGCGTAAGGTAAAAACTTACCCATGTTTATTTGTGGGAAGTCTTACGTGATACCTTTTCTTTCAAAAGGTTTTGAAGTTAAACAAGTTTAACCTGTTACTCACACCAGACCCATGTCTGACCCAAGTTGTTTATTTCTGTTTTATAAACTCTTGGGTACTCAAATTTTTACGAGTAGCCAAGGGATTCAGGTTAGCTTTGACGAGTTATCTGGAGGAGCAATGGAGCAGGAGGCTTCGGCGTTGTAGATATAGATAGTAGTTCCGCTGTGTTAATCTCTGAATAGAGTTTTGTGTTGAGTTGTAATAACTAGACAGATGTTTATAACTGTCTAGTATGTGTTGTATAATCTGTGTAACTCTGATAATCATTGTATATGATGTAATACTTTTGTTATTAATATAAATTATTCGTTCCGCTGTTGAGATTCTGTTGTTGTTCTTTCTTTCTTCTCTTCTTTTCTACTTTCTCACCTCTTTCTTTTCTTCAAAACGATGCGTCTTCCTTGTCGTAGGATGGCGGGTCGTCACAAAATGTGATAATCTCTTAATTTAAATTATTTTAAATTGATAAATTTGTTATTTTCAAATATTTTATAACCAAATAATAATAATATGATGTTTTAATTATAGTATAGATTGATTATAATAAGAATAATAATTTAAATTGTATTATTTTATAAATTTGATTTTTAAATAGATTTATCATTTCCAAAATTAATAAGTATTGTTTAAATATGTATATATATGTCTTGAGTTGTTTTTAAATGAAATATATCAATTTCAAACTTAATAAAATGTTTATTTAAAAATATAAATGTTGAGTTGATTTTTAAATTGGATTTTAAAAGTCAAATTTGAATTTGAATCTGGATTTAAATTTGAATCTTTAAAGATAAATATTTTAATATATTTGGTTATAAAATATATGAACAAGGCTTTTATTTAAAATAAGATTTGTTTTACAATATTTTCTTTAAAAGGAATTTTATTCATATAAATTTAGAAAGTGTTTATTTAATAGTAAATAAATACAAAAGATATGTTTACACTTAAAAATGAATAAAAAATATTGTATATAATTTTATTAGGATATAAATGAGTTTTATTGTATTTCTTTTAAAGGTTTTACTTATTTATAATATAGAAAAGCATTTATTTAAAAAGATATGTATTTATCTATTTAGGAAATACATATAAAAGCTTTTTAAAACTCTTTTTAAAAATAATATAAGATTAAGGACAAGTGTTAAATTTTTAAAACATGTAAAATACATGTGTAAGGTAATTAAACAATGTATGAGACATGTGTCATAAGTTTACTTCTATTTTCTTTAATTTTAAAGTAAATCTAAATGAATTTATTTAAGACAATATTATTCCTCTCTTTCATTTCCTGTTTTAACTCATACATCCTCAAAAACCAAAACCAGAAATGATCAAACCGAAATCATCTCCACAAATCAAAAACTGAAATTCAATTCTAAACCAAGAATCTACAAAACTGAAATGATCTTCTCAAACCAAAAATATACAACCTGAAATCATCTCAAACCAGAATCAAATCTCTCAAACTAAAACCCTACAAATTCATTTCTTCAACCAGAAACAACTTGAAAACACTCCTCAAAACAAATCTGCAATGTACAATCAAGACCTGTAACCATTTGTTCTTCAAGCCTGTAACCATTCCAAGTGCATGCAAGGAAATCTGAGGCAAAAGCAAAGTTTCAAGAGCTTTTCAATTTTTTTTTAAGAAATCAAAGCAAAGTTTTCAAAGCTCTTCAGTTTTAAAGAAATGAAAGCAAATTCAGTTTAAAGCTTCCAGTTTTCAAAAAGATCAACATTCCAGTTTATAACTTCTCTGTTCAACATTTTTAGGTGAGTAAACATTCTTTATCAAAAGTTAAAATGGATTTAAATTGCTTCATATGATTTTTGAATGAAGTAACTTTGCATGTTTATATATATGGATGTACACTGTTGTATGTATTGAACTATGTATATATGCCTCTGTTTCCAGATTGTTGTGATAACCAATTTACCAAATCCCATACTTTTTTATTTATTCATTGTTAGGACTTGAATTAAAGACAAATTAGTTTAGTTTTAGTATAATCTAGGTACTTAAAATATAGACAAGTATGTATGTTTTGAAATATGTTTACATTTGTGGAATAACAGTAGGAATTCTTTAAAACATGTAAAATCAAATGATAAATTTTATTGATTCAAGTTCATGTCTTGAATCATCTCTGTAAAACAAGATTTTTAAAACAAAATTTACAATTTTTAGAATCGTATTGAGGGTACAGTTTGTAGTTGACCAGAGTTTGGTTTTTGGGTGATTTATGGTGACTGGAATGTTTCTGGTGATCGAATTTGTTGCTGGAGCTAGATGAACGATCAGGGAAGTGGAAAAAAATGGTAGGAGTGGTGGTAGTTCACCGTGGCGATAGCGGTAGGTCGAACTAGAATTTTAACCTAGTTTTGGTTGAGGGTTGAATTCGTGATCGTTGTTGCACCTATGGATGATCGAGTGGCTCGAGGCTGTGGGGTTTGGTGGCGTAGGTGATCGGCAAAGCGTGGATGAAGTGGTGTAAACTTCGGTGGTCAGAATCGATTAGGCGACGTTTTTTTTTCTGGAGATGGTTGAATTCCAGTTTCAATTAGATTGGCTCGATTTTGAATCGTTGCGTGTGGTGATGTTATGATGGTTGGAATGGGTTGATGAAGCGATCGTGGGTGTGTGGAAGATACTGGAGATGGTCGAAAGTTCCTCATTGATGGTGCACGTGCACGATCAATAATGTGTATCAGTTTGTCTAGTTTTTGGGTTCGTGGGTTTTCTCGAGTAAAGTCTTGGGGAAGAAAGGTTTTGACTCGAGTAATGTTATAGGGTGGTACGCGAGCATCTGAGTAAACTGTTAAGTTCAAAACAGTTTTTAAAAATGTAAAACTAATCTCTGTTTAAAAAGGGAAATAAGAAGAAGAAAGGCTTGGCTTTGTTCAAGTATAATGGGTCAAACCCAAAGGAAATATTTAAATTAGTTTTTAAAAATTTAATTAAAGGTAAGATTTTAAATTTAAAAATCAAGTTAAAACAATTGTTTTAAAAATCCATTACTTTGTAATAAATGTTTTGACTAAATTAAAGTTGTATGATTTATTTAACTTAAAAATATTAAGTTAATTTTTATGTTATTTTCAAATTTAATTTGAAAATAAGGTAAGTAATAAAGAAATGTTTTATCTTAAAACTTAATTTAAGTTTGATAATAATGGAATAAATAAAGAGTGATTTATTAAATTAAATTAGTTAATGGTTAAGGATGAGTAAATTAACAATTAAAGTTTTCAAGTGATTTAGTAACTTGTAATTAAGGATTGTTAATTTATAATTAAAGGTAAGTAATTAATGATTATTTATTTTAAAACATAATTAATAATTCAATTAAGTAAATTTAATTACTAAGATCAAATGTTTAATGATAATGTTTTATCTCAAGATTAATTAAGATTTTTAAGAGTTGAAATTAATTAAGTTAATTAAGAGATTTAAGTTTAATTAAATTATTTAATTAATTTTTGATAAGGATTAATTAAATGATTAAGAGTTAATTAAACTAGTAATTAAGAAGTACTTAATAAAGTTTTATTAAGTAATAATTAAGTTTTCTTAATTAATAATTAAGAAATTATTAATTTATAATTAAAGTTATTTAAGGATTAATTAACTGTTATTAAGGTTAGTTAATTATCATTGAGGATTGATTAATTGGCAATTATGGATTAATTAAATTGGTAATTAAGGTTGTTAATTAATAATTAAGTTTTATTAATTAATAATTAAGAGGTACTTAATTAGTTAATTAAGTTTAATTAATTAATTATAAAAGTAATTAAGGATTGATTACTTTGTATTAAAGGATATTGATTAATAAATAAGGTTTATTAATTAATAGTTGAAGAATAATTAATCAAGGATTAATTAAATTGTTTAAAGGGTAATTAAGGAGGAATTACTCAGTTATGATTTATGAAATGAATGTGATTTATTTAAGTTAATTAATTTGTTAATTAATTAAGGATAGTCACTTGGTAATTGATTAAGTATAGTTACTTAATAAGATTGATTAAGTATAATTACTTAGTGTAAGTAATTAATAAATAAATTACTGTATGTAATTGGAGTAATTATTTAAGGTTGATAAATGAAAGTAATTAATTAATGCATAATTAATTAATGTAATTAATTAAAGAATAATGTAATTAATTATAGTTAATTAATTAATGGAAGTAATTAATTAAGGATCATTAATTATTATAATTAAGGAGAGTAATTAAAGGTTAATTACTATAAATGATTAAGGATAATTAATTTGTGAAATTAATTAAGGATAATTACTTTATGTAATAAATAATTAATCAAGAGTGATTAATATTTAATGATTAATTAATTAAATGGATTGTAATTAATTAATGTTGATTAAGCAAGAATAGGAATTAATTCTTAAGTAATTAATTTAATTTAAGTTGATTAAATTAATTATAATAGAGATTAATAAATGGTTGCTTATGAATGATGGTTGAGTAGAATGTCTGATTTGGTTGATATCTATTGGATGATATACTATGATATTCTGTGATATGATATTAGATATATCTGTGATAAATGTGTAATATTTATCTATGTTAAAGCTGTGTGAATTCAAGTATTGAATTGAATTGTTTAAACCTTTAAACAACTTGGCCTTAAAAGATACGTTTTGGATTTCGATGAGACCGGGATCGGGTTTCCGTATACCGGATTTCCAGGTCTGGAGACCCGAATACCACATCGATCCAAATTAACGATAGGTCGTGAATCTCAAGTGAAGATGAAGATTCAGAGTGCAAGGGTTATTGTCGTTAACTTTGAGGGTGATTCCAAAACGAGTGTAACGAGATAATGCCTTCGGTTTCGTTCGAACCCGGAACGAACTTGTATGGATTGAATGCTTTCAGCACATCGTCAGGTGGACGATGAGCATTCTAAGTGATGTGTTCTGATTAAAGGTAATCGTGACCTCAAGCCTCATCAACCGGGAATGGCTAAAACAGGGAAGGTGCAGCAAGGCTTCGTGGGTAGCGCCCACTGAGAGTAAGGTCATCCCTGTCTAGATGTCCCTTTCTATTTCGACTTAGTGGTACGGTTGCAGTACACAACCGTGGGGTGATTTTATTCGGAATTATCCAGTAAGGGATGGTTTCGGCTTTGTGTTGCAGGGGAGCGGGCGTACTCCTCGGTACGGTGATCTAGGCCACGTACTGTGACGGGCGGTACCCCAGTAGCCCTGCCATTGTATGGAAATCCAACTTCCAATAAGTGATAACGGTCTTGATTGTATATCTATGTATGCTGGAATTTAATAATGTAACAATTTCAGCTATTTCATATTTATTTGAAAACCCTAGACCTATTATAATATAACCAGATTTCCTATCAAGTTTTGGTTAGCGTAAGGTAAAAACTTTTCCATGTTTATGTGTGGGAAGTCTTACGTGATACCTTTTGATTTCAAAGGTTTTGAAGTTAAGTAAGTTAACCCGTTTACTCACACCAGACCCATGTCTGACCCAAGTGTTTATTTCTGTTTTATATAAACTCTTGGGTACTCAAATTTTTACGAGTAGCCAAGGGAGTCAGGTTTGCTTTGACGAATATTCTGGAGGAGCAATGGAGCAGGAGGCTTCGGCGTTCGTAGATATAGAATTCCGCTGTGTAGATCTCTGTGATAGTGTTTGTATTGTATTTGAGTTGTAATGTCTAGACAGATGTTTATAACTGTCTAGTATGTGATGTATATGTTGTATAACTCTGATAAGTGTTGTATATTGTGTAATACTTTTGTTATTAATATAATTTATTCGTTCCGCTGTGTGAGATTCTGATGTTGTTTCTTCCTTTCTTCTCTTCTTTTCTCTTTCTATCCCTTTCTTTCTTATTAGCGATACGACTTTCTGGTCGATGAAAGTCGGGTCGTCACAATTGGCATGTTCACATTTTGTCTGTTGTTTTTCCTTTTTTTACAGTGTTGCTTTTAGAAGTGTGTATAAGTTTACCTGTTGTATGTATATTATATAATATCTTATAATATGGTAAGTGGCATGAGTTTTAATATGTGTCAGTATGACTATATGCTATAAGAGTTACTGTATACATAAACTTATAATAATATTGTTTTCTGTACGTGTTTATATAAAGTTGTATAAACCTGGTTTTTATACAGAATTATATATTTATATTCTATGTATTATTTGTTCGTGTAATTTTTTTATATACATATTACAGTCGCATGTATAAATTTATGTTTGCGTGTACGGTCTGCAAGCTCATCAAGTATAGGTATATATGTTAATTTCTATATTTCGGTTTTTTGTATTGTTTTACAAAAGGTTGACTTTATAATGTATATGCTGTATGGAAGTATATGTATAGAGTTTTTATAAGTTGTTGAAGATTTCGTTTATAGTTATATACATACGATCTGGTTTCAGTTTATATAAGAATTTAGTTTTACATATATATAGATTTTATTTTTATTTTCAGGGTTAAAATTTTGACTTGAAAATAAATATGTACCTCTTATTTTAGCATATGTTTGAATATAGAATATGATTCTTTTTTTTTTGCATATATAGTTATATGAAGTTTATATATATATTCACTTATACCATTTATTATCATCGATTCAGTCCTGATTTGATTTCGTCTATTCCTATTGATCAGCTTTGTTCGTCAATTCGTGCCCATTTCACTTTGCTTTGGAATTCGTGACTGGATTCGTAATTTACTTCATTGTCTATCTCTCTAGCCTCGAAAGGTAAGCAATCACTCACGATTAACGTTCTTTTATTTATTAAATTTGATTTCAATTGAAACGACAATTGAAATATGCTGCTGTTAGTTATTTACACTGTTATTACCTGTATCAATTCACCTGTGACATCTGACACCACTATTTGTTATTTATATAATGATAATTCAGTTTGGTTGATAATGATTGATTGTTTGATGTTGACATTGGACGTTAAATTGTTAATGTGTAAGTGATAAATAATTTGAAATTGAAATAGACGTAGGATAGTTAGATTTGATATATGCTAAATTTGATTAGATGACATTTGCATAATATGACCTTATCTAAATGTTAGATTAATTGACACGTAGAAATTTGGTTATGTACACCTTGAACCATTGAATGTATGTTGTAAAATTGATGTAGTATGAAATTGGATAATAGATATCAATTGAAGAACCGTATTAATATTAGTGTAATAATCTTTAATCTACATGAAATGATAGTGTAGATTCTAGAAATAATTATATTAATTTGCACAAACAACAATGTGAATTAATACGATTATTTCGAGATTATTTGAATTAATTATTGGATTGATATTGGTTGTTGTTATTGCTTGTTTATTTACTTTGACACCATCCCAGTTATCACACTGCAAGTTCCCTTTGCTATGCTTTGATTTTAAATTGAATTGGAATCGGGTTGAAATGATAAATACCCAAATAAACCTTGACTTAGGATAGAGAATTAAATAAAACCCGATTGGTCAATGATTTGATTTAAAAATAAATTGAAGATTTTATTTGAATAAATAATATGGTTTTGAAACGAAGTTGGAATTTGAATTTTAATGAAAGGAAATGCTAATATTTAATAATCTGAATCAAAATATTAACATAGTAGTTGATGAAAGAACATTGTTTTAAAATTTGGAATTATTAGCAATTAAGTTGAAATTATTTAATAATTAAGTTTTGAAATTATTTAATAATTAAATAAATTGAATTCTTTGATAAGTGAAATTGAACTTCTTGAATAAGTGAAATTATGTTTCTTTATTAATTGAGTTTTGAAATGGTAACCAAGTAAATAAATAAGTGGAATTGAATTTCTTTAACCAGAAATGAAAATGTGATATTTTGAAATTAATGTAAGACTTGTAATTTAAAGAAATTGAGTTGATGAATTTAATTTAATTCAAATTTGTAAGTTTTGATACAATAAAGTTGAACTTAAGTAATTGATTTAATGAATTGGAAATTTAATAGAAATTGTTTTGAATGACAAATTTACGTAATGAATATTGAATAAAATCGATCAATGAAGTTAAATTGATTCGAATGTTAAATAAAATTAATTTAAATGATTTCAGAATGAAACTTATATACGAACTTGAATCAATATTTGAATTGTTTAAATAAAGATTGAAATTGAATTATAAGATTTTGAAATGATAATTTGGAAGTTTGAAACGTAAATTATGGAAATGGTTTTAGAAAGACAAATGAAATGTTGATTTACAAATTATAATTGAAATTGTAATTGATTTGGTTTTGAAATTTATTAAATGACCAATTGGTGTAATAATTACGAAGGTTATTAAAGAGACCGGAATCGGTTAGGGACGTTGTGACGCCACACCTCTATGCTCACAATAACAAAGAGTATTAAAGGAAATACTGTGTGTTATCACGAAGAATAAGGTTGGATAGGAGCGGCCATCCGTATTTAGGCCTTACACTAGTATTGGTTATTTCGATAGGAGTGGTATATATTTTTATTTTTCATCTCTTATTTATTTACTCCCATCGACATACCCAATTCCAGTATAAAACGAACTACGATGGTTCATAATAGTTTAGGACAATAGATATAATAATAACACAGATAATATAAATGCGGAACATAGATAAAACAAAAAGTCTCATATATATAATAACTGATGTCAGTTACAATACATTTGACACAATACATATGATACAACTACAACTGTCGACTCTGGAAGTTATATATACAAGTACATTATCGACTAATATACATGAATACATATCAACCTATACTATGCCACGACTACTCCAAAAGATATGAAAAGTCTTCATAGCTCAAACAGCAACCCAAAGCAAGATATCTACAACCTGAAATAACTCGGGTCTGACCCGAGTATTAAATTCAAAAGAAAATAATACACGGGTCAGTCTAATTCAAACTCAGTTATTAATGCACAGAAGCAATAATAATTAAATAGCAAATAGACGACAGTCACAGAAATCTCGTATATCCAACTCCTCGATAAGAGAATCGAATAACGGCAGATATAACACTAAATAGTGTTAAATAACAAATCAGCCAATTCAAATTATCAACGAAGATAAATAAAAGAGTTATCAATGAAGATAATTTAGAAAAGATTATCAATGAAGATAATTTATCAATGAAGATAATTTAGAAAACATCAGAATTGCCTAAACGGCAATTAACAACAAAATATAATTATTAAATAAATAATTAGAAACTCAGAATCTAATTATCAAATAGATAATTAGACAACAACAAAATGATCAAATCAAAACAAATCAATTCAATCAATTGAAATGCCACTAAAAAAACATCAATTCTGATTGGATGCAGTACACGCTAACCTGTACTGCCTCGCCAATACGGCATAGGAAATACGCAAAAGATCAATAAATCAAAAGCAAACGGATCCAACTCTAATCAAAATGAACCAGATGGAACTGCAACAGCAAGCACAGCATCCATCCAGTAACTATCAAATGAACAATGTGCACATGAAGGCACTATGAAAATTCACAAATGAGCACAAGGTCAAACCCGAGCTATTAGCTGGGTTCAACACAGGTATAAATTCAAATGAAATGGTCAAGACATAAAATCAAGCCTTGACCATAGTTCAAATCAACCAACAAAACAGAGACTGCAACATGAAACTGCCCCAAAGGAATGGCATCAAGTGAAATAGTAAAACAACAAGGGAAAAGACTCAAGTCAGTGCACCAATGATGCCAACAAGGCTCAGCATGCACATGAAGGCACAAAACAGGTACAGCCTAACACAACAGGGGACAGAGTCGAGACTGCATAGCCAAATCAATAACAAAATACAAAAGTCAAGTCACTGCTACCTTGACTCAAATGCAAGACAATTACTCACAACGAAGATATGTACACAGTGGCAACTAGCAACACTACTACAATGATCCAGCAGTATGAAAAAGGCTCGAAAGGCCAAATGCACGAAGGCAGTGGTACAACTACAGGAAGACAGTAGAATGAAGGTGAGAGCACCAAAGATATGGCACCACGGCACACAATAGTAAAAGACTCAGAGCAGTTTCAAATGAAGATATTGTCACCAGTGAAATATAGTGACCAAATGCAAATGAATACAATGCATCAATGCAATGTATCAGTTTCTAACAAGTGACCAAATGCTAATGCAGTATGGACCAGACAGTACGCAAGTGAACGAAGTGCGCATGAATGCATGGTGCAAACAACTGCACCAAATAAATGGCAATAAGTACAACAGTGAAATGTAGTGAATGGCTGTCTCAAGCAACAGCAAGTATACATGTTCAATCAAAGCAAAGCAATGCCAAAGTTTAGCATCAAATCAGAGCCAAAGTGGTCAAGGCTAAAAATTGAACAACAAAGTCATGCAGCAGTTTCAATTCAATGCATCAGGATAGGTCAGTGAACCCAAATACTACATGAAACAGGTATGCAAACTGTCTCAATGGTCAAGACAGCTATAAGGAATGGTCAACTCAAAGAATACCCCAACTACATGTGAACAGTGAAACAACAATGGACTAACTGCAGCAGTTCGAACCAAGACAGTGTCATGGCCGAATTAAGAGCAAAGCACATGTCAACAAAGAAGCATCATCATCAAAATGATGCAACAGTCAAGCAAAAATGACTCAACACAAGTGAATGCAACTCACAAGCTACAGGATCACTTAACCACACATAAAAAACCAGGCTAGTGGAAGGAGTATTCAAACGAAATCTAGACAGTACAGAGTACAGAACTCTACAGGTCCAACTATCAAGTTCAAGAATAAAGTATGAAGGCAACGCATATGTCAACCAGTCAAGGGATGCACTAGTGAACCAGGGTCAATATTAAATACAAGTATACATGTATGCATATATATGTATACACATGGTATCAGTATACACATATATATCTACACTAAATAAAACAGGACTAGCAAGACCAGAGTACAAGCAAAGTGCCAACTGATCTGAGAAATAGCATGTTCGAACAAAACAAAAATCCAGCAGCAAGTTTCAAGAATGACCGTAGTCAAATAGCATTTCTATCAAAATCGAACTCAAATCATTTTCTCAAAATCAAGCTTTCAAACCAAGTCCAAAAACACTGCAGTTTGAATCAAAGTCTGCCGAAGTCACCAGATATCAAACCAAAACTGTGAAACTTATAATCACAAAATATACGAATTCAAACAAAGTCCAAGTAAACAAAATTGGAACAAGTCAGAAATCAAACAATTATATACGAACGAAAATCACAGAATTTAAACCCTAAATAAACTTGAGCTCTGAATTAAAGATGTGAGTGAAAGAAACACTCACCTTTCATCGAAGAGCACGAATCTGAAGAATCGAGCGAAGCCAAAGACGAATTTAAATCAAGCAGCCGAAGTCAGCATCAAACTAAGTCAGAGACGTGGTGGTGAGGAATGAGCAAGGAAAATTCGAAGCCATGGCGGCCACAAATCGATCAAACCCTAATTTTCGTTAGAACGAACGAGCCGCCATATTTTCTTTCCTATGTTTTAGGGTTACGAATGGGAAATGATAAAGGAGGAACGGTTTTTCCCTTGATAATTATCATAGCCCCTTGAAATACAAACGTGGGCCAAGATTTAAATTTGTAAAGCCCACATAATCACTTGACAATTTAATACAAAGAATTTCAACCTGATTTAAAAACTTCCAACAGCAATTAACCAACAGATTAATCGTTTAATGACGAAAATTAATTAATGCGAAATCCCGGGTTGTTACAGACTCCCCTCCTTATAAAAATTGCGTCCCCATAATTTTCATAATTAAATTCGTCAATAACAATTATTTTTCTAACATAATCTGGTTAAGCTAGAAAAATAAAAGTCAGGAATACAAACGCCAAGGAAATCTTTTAATTCCAATAAAAGAAAATCACAAATTCTCAACAAAATCTAATTATCAAGAATGATAATCAGTAAAAATCAGATAATCAGAATCTCAAATCAACAAATATCTAATTATCACAAACGATAATCAGAAATCTCAAATCAGCAAATATCTAATTATCAAAAACGATAATCAGAAATCTCAAATCAACAAATATCTAATTATCAAAAACGATAATCAGAAATCAAATCAGCAAATATCTAATTATCAAAAACGATAATCAGAAATCTCAAATCAACAAATATCTATTTATCAAAAACGATAATCAGAAATCTCAAAAAAACAAATATCTAATTATCAAAAACAGTAATCAGAAATCACAAATCAACAAATATCTAATTATCAAAAACGATAATTAAATCTCATAACATCAGATAATCAGAATCTCAAATCAACAAATATCTAATTATCACAAACGATAATCAGAAATCAAATCAGCAAATATCTAATTATCAAAAACGATAATCAAAAATCTCAAATCAACAAATATCTAATTATCAAAAACGATAATCAGAAATCTCAAATCAACAAATATCTAATTATCAAAAACGATAATCAGAAATCAAATCAGCAAATATCTAATTATCAAAAACGATAATCAGAAATCTCAAATCAACAAATATCTAATTATCAAAAACGATAATCAGAAATCTCAAATCAACAAATATCTAATTATCAAAAACGATAATCAGAAATCAAATCAGCAAATATCTATTTAGCAAAAACGATAATCAGAAATCTCAAATCAACAAATATCTAATTGTCAAAAACGATAATCAGAAATCTCAAATCAACAAATATCTAATTATCAAAAACGATAATCAGAAATCTCAAATCAACAAATATCTAATTATCAAAAACGATAATCAGAAATCTCAAAAAACAAATATCTAATTATCAAAAACGATAATCAAAAATCAAATCAGCAAATATCTAATTATCAAAAACGATAATCAGAAATCTCAAATCAACAAATATCTATTTATCAAAAACGATAATCAGAAATCTCAAAAAACAAATATCTAATTATCAAAAACAGTAATCAGAAATCACAAATCAACAAATATCTAATTATCAAAAACGATAATTAAATCTCATAACGTCAGATAATCAGAATCTCAAATCAACAAATATCTAATTATCACAAACGATAATCAGAAATCAAATCAGCAAATATCTAATTATCAAAAACGATAATCAAAAATCTCAAATCAACAAATATCTAATTATCAAAAACGATAATCAGAAATCTCAAATCAACAAATATCTAATTATCAAAAACGCTAATCAGAAATCAAATCAGCAAATATCTAATTATCAAAAACAATAATCAGAAATCTCAAATCAACAAATATCTAATTATCAAAAACGATAATCTGAAATCTCAAATCAACAAATATCTAATTATCAAAAACGATAATCAGAAATCAAATCAGCAAATATCTATTTAGCAATAACGATAATCAGAAATCTCAAATCAACAAATATCTAATTGTCAAAAACGATAATCAGAAATCTCAAATCAACAAATTTCTAATTATCAAAAACGATAATCAGAAATCTCAAATCAACAAATATCTAATTATCAAAAATGATAATCAGAAATCTCAAAAAACAAATATCTAATTATCAAAAACGATAATCAGAAATCACAAATCAACAAATATCTAATTATCAAAAACGATAATCAGAAATCAAATCAGCAAATATCTAATTATCAAAAACGATAATTAGAAATCTCAAATCAACAAATATCTAATTGTCAAAAACGATAATCAGAAATCTCAAATCAACAAATATCTAAATATCAAAAACGATAATCAGAAATCTCAAATCAACAAATATCTAATTATCAAAAACGATAATCAGAAATCTAAAAAAACAAATATCTACTTATCAAAAACGATAATCAGAAATCACAAATCAACAAATATCTAATTATCAAAAACGATAATTAAATCTCATAACATCAAATATTTAATTATCGATACGATAATCAAATCTCAAATCAACAAATATTTAATTACCGATACGATAATTAAATCTCATAACATCAAATATTTAATTATCGATACGATAATCAAATCTCAAATCAACAAATATTTAATTACCGATACGATAATTAAATCTCAAATCAACAAATATTTAATTACCGATACAATAATTAAATCTCATAACAGCAAATATTTAATTATCGATACGATAATTAAATCTCATAACATCAGATATCTAATTACCTGCAGATAATTAGAAACAACAAATATCTTGAAATCAATTAAGAAGACTAGAAAATCAACATAAAAGGTGGATCGATCCCATCAGATGGCGAGTTTTTAGTTCGCCGCACGTGCATCAACATATGGCCGAAGCCTACCAAGTACTCATCATAATTTTGGTGCCCAACAAATGACCCGAAGGTCCGCAAAGTGACCCGAAGGTCTAGTACTGGTATTTGACCCGAAGGTCAATCATATGACCCGAAGGTCCAACATATGACCCGAAGGTCCATCATAGTGGCTCGAAAGCACACGAAAGCATCAAAATATCAAAACAGCAAATGTTTCAATTAACGAGTCCGGAATTAACCGAAATAGCAAACGCACATGTCCCATACCACGTGTTTTACTAAATCGTTTGATTCTCTTCATCGTTTCCTTGAAAGTGAAAAATTGTGTATTTCATAAAAATACATTTTACATTCTCAAACGGACAAGTCTGGAATTAAGCGAATCAGTAAAAGAAAGGGGTCATAGTCCTCGATTTTGCTGAAACATTTAAATCGCTTCCTCATTGTTTTGAAAGCGCAAACTGTAAATTTCCTAAAAACAATTTTATTTATTTTATAAAAATAACAATTCACATTCTCAACTGGACAAGTCCGGAGTTAAGCGAATCAGTAAAATAAAGGGGTCATAGTCCTCGATTTTGCTGAAACGTTTAAGTCGCTTCCTCATTCTTTTGAAAGCGCAAACTGTTAAAAATTTTATAAAACAATTTTCATTTTAAAACGATTTTCCAATCACGTGATTAAAGCAACAACATCAGTAGCAATTTCGAAAAGAAAATTGTACTTCTCAAAACACCGTAAAAACGGATCTCAAAATCAGTATTGTGGAATAACCGCTTGAAAACCCACTTTTAAAATTTGACGGTTACTGAAGTCAAAGCGACAGTAATTTTTTTTAAACGTCAAAATCTCATCAATAATTTACATCAAAATGTAATACCAGTGAATTTTCATTCATTAAAAATGTCAATAAAACACCGTGCTTCAAAAATTTAGCATCGATGTAAAAATCCCGTTATAAAGATAACGCCAACAAAATACGTTTAAACCAAACATCGGTTCAACGTAAAATTAATGCAGTAACGTGCAACTCAAATTTGCACGTACTACAAAATGAACAAAGAAATCATTCGAATGTATCTTCAATGAAGATAATTCAAAACAGCAAAATCTAATCAACATGCGATTAGCATAAAAGAAAACCAGCCAAAATCTCAACAAAAATCACATAACTGCAATCGCTTCGAATCCTCAAATCAGATTCGAAATTTTCAAAGAAACAAAATAAACCCAGCTATGTAAACAACAAATGAAATTTATTTCAATTTCATACTTTGATTTTTAAATCAAAAAGGTTATCAGCTGTACTCAGCGAAGACAGTGTCACTGCTTCCGCTGCGCACTCTGATAAACAGTACCCAAATTATTCAATAATCAAAACACAGTTTCACTTTTATTTTTAAATAAAGATATTTAAAAATTTCATCAAAATTTCAAACTTTAGTTTTGACTCAAAGCACAAATAAAACATCAACAAATAGTTGTAACACATGTTCTATCCAAGTTATGTTTTATTTTATGTCCATAAACCCCAAGCTCTGATATCAACTGTGACGCCCCACCTCTATGCTCACAATAACAAAGAGTATTAAAGGAAATACTGTCTGTTATCTCGAAGAATAAGGCTGGATAGGAGCGGCCATCCGTAGTTAGGCCTTACACTAGTATTGGTTATTTCGATAGGAGTGGTATATATTTTTATTTTTCATCTCTTATTTATTTACTCCCATCGACATACCCAATTCCAGTATAAAACGAACTACGATGGTTCATAATAGTTTAGGACAATAGATATAATAATAACACAGATAATAAAAATGCGGAACACAGATAAAACAAAAAGTCTCATATATATAATAACTGATGTCAGTTACAATACATTTGACACAATACATATGATACAACTACAACTGTCGACTCTGGAAGTTATATATACAAGTACATTATCGACTAATATACATGAATACATATCAACCTATACTATGACACGACTACTCCAAAAGATATGAAAAGTCTTCATAGCTCAAACAACAACCCAAAGCAAGATATCTACAACCAGAAATAACTCGGGTCTGACCCGAGTATTAAATTCAAAAGAAAATAATACACGGGTCAGTCTAATTCAAACTCAGTTATTAATGCACAGAAGCAATAATAATTAAATAGCAAATAGACGACAGTCACAGAAATCTCGTATATCCAAATCCTCGATAAGAGAATCGGATAACGACAGATATAACACTAAACAGTGTTAAACAACAAATCAGCCAATTCAAATTATCAACGAAGATAAATAAAAGAGTTATCAATGAAGATAATTTAGGAAAGATTATCAATGAAGATAATTTAGAAAAGATTATCAATGAAGGTAATTTAGAAAACATCAGAATTGCCTAAATGGCAATTAACAACAAAATCTAATTATTAAATAAATAATTAGAAACTCAGAATCTAATTATCAAATAGATAATTAGACAACAACAAAATGATCAAATCAAAACAAATCAATTCAATCAATTGAAATGCCACTAAAAAAAACATCAATTCTGATTGGCTGCAGTACACGCTAACGTGTACTGCCTCGCCAATACGGCATAGGAAATACGCAAAAGATCAATAAATCAAAAGCAAACGGATCCAACTCTAATCAAAATGAACCAGATGGAACTGCAACAGCAAGCACAACATCCATCCAGTAACTATCAAATGAACAATGTGCACATGAAGGAACTATGAAAATTCACAAATGAGCACAAGGTCAAACCCGAGCTATTAGCTGGGTTCAACACAGGTATAAATTCAAATGAAATGGTCAAGACATAAAATCAAGCCTTGACCATAGTTCAAATCAACCAACAAAACAGAGACTGCAACATGAAACTGCCCCAAAGGAATGGCATCAAGTGAAACAGTAAAACAACAAGGGCAAAGACTCAAGCCAGTGCACCAATGATGCCAACAAGGCTCGGCATGCACATGAAGGCACAAAATAGGTACAGCCTAACACAACAGGGGACAGAGTCGAGACTGCATAGCCAAATCAATAACAAAATACAAAAGTCAAGTCACTGCTACCTTGACTCAAATGCAAGACAATTACTCACAACGAAGATATGTACACAGTGGCAACTAGCAACACTACTACAATGATCCAGCAGTATGAAAAAGGCTCGAAAGGCCAAATGCACGAAGGCAGTGGTACAACTACAGGAAGACAGTAGAATGAAGGTGAGAGCACCAAAGATATGGCACCACGGCACACAATAGTAAAAGACTCAGAGCAGTTTCAAATGAGGATTTTGTCACCAGTGAAATATAGTGACCAAATGTAAATGAATACAATGCATCAATGCAATGTATCAGTTTCTAACAAGTGACCAAATGCTAATGCAGTATGGACCAGACAGTACGCAAGTGAACGAAGTGCGCATGAATGCATGGTGCAAACAACTGCACCAAATAAATGGCAATAAGTACAACAGTGAAATGTAGTGAATGGCTGTCTCAAGCAACAGCAAGTATACATGTTCAATCAAAGCAAAGCAATGCCAAAGTTTAGCATCAAATCAGAGCCAAAGTGGTCAAGGCTAAAAATTGAACAACAAAGTCATGCAGCAGTTTCAATTCAATGCATCAGGATAGGTCATTGAACCCAAATACTACATGAAACAAGTATGCAAACTGTCTCAATGGTCAAGATAGCTACAAGGAATGGTCAACTCAAAGAATACCCCAACTACATGTGAACAGTGAAACAACAATGGACTAACTGCAGCAGTTCGAGCCAAGACAGTGTCATGGCCGAATCAAGAGCAAAGCACATGTTAACAGAGAAGCATCATCATCAAAATGATGCAACAGTCAAGCAAAATGACTCAACACAAGTGAATGCAACTCACAAGCTATAGGATCACTTAACCACACATAAAAAACCAGGCCAGTGGAAGGAGTATTCAAACAAAATCTAGACAGTACAGAGTACAGAACTCTACAGGTCCAACTATCAAGTTCAAGAATAAAGTATGAAGGCAATGCATATGTCAACCAGTCAAGGGATGCACTAGTGAACCAAGGTCAATATTAAATACAAGTATACATGTATGCATATATATGTATACACATGGTATCAGTATACACATACATATCTATACCAAATAAAACAGGACTAGCAAGACTAGAGTACAAGCAAAGTGCCAACTGATCTGAGAAATAGCATGTTCGAACAAAAAAAAAATCCAGCAGCAAGTTTCAAGAATGACCGTAGTCAAATAGCAGTTTTATCAAAATCGAACTCAAATCATTTTCTCAAAATCAAGCTTTCAAACCAAGTCCAAAAACACTGCAGTTTGAATCAAAGTCTGCCGAAGTCACCAGATATCAAACCAAAACTTGGAAACTTATAGTCACAAAATATACGAATTCAAACAAAGTCCAAGTAAACGAAATTGGAACAAGTCAGAAATCAAACAATTATATACGAATGAAAATCATAGAATTTAAACCCTAAATAAACTTGAGCTCTGAATTAAAGATGTGAGTGAAAGAAACACTCACCTTTCATCGAAGAGCACGAATCCGAAGAATTGAGCGAAGCCAAAGACGAATTTAAATCAAGCAGCCGAAGTCAGCATCGAACTAAGTCAGAGACGTGGTGGTGAGGAATGAGCAAGGAAAATTCGAAGCCGTGGCGGCCACAAATCGATCAAACCCTAATTTTCGTTAGAACGAACGAGCCGCCATATTTTCTTTCCTATGTTTTAGGGTTACGAATGGGAAATGATAAAGGAGGAATGGTTTTTCCCTTGATAATTATCACAACCCCTTGAAATACAAACGTGGGCCAAGATTTAAAATTGTAAAGCCCACATAATCACTTGACAATTTAATACAAAGAATTTCAACCTGATTTAAAAACTTCCAACAGCAATTAACCAACAGATTAATCGTTTAATGACGAAAATTAATTAATGCAAAATCCCGGGTTGTTACAGACATACTCACTGTCTAAACCGAAAACCACTTTAATAACTATACGCGGAGTGTGATCCAGAATGAAGTTATTGGAATGATGTACGTGATGACTGAAGAAAGAGAACGATAATGGATAGCCTTGACACTTGTGTCAAATTGGAAATGACTAAAACAGGAGCCGTGCCGGGCCAAATGGGGTTAGCTGCCTCGAGCGAACACACTTCTTCAAAAACTACTCATTACTTGTTATCGATTGGTGCACCCTCGAAATTTTGGGAGTGTTGTTTTGCGGTGTTGCGATCGCTGCGGCGATGCGTTCTCACCAGTCCAGATCAGGCAAACGGTAGTTTCACTACCTTGGGTATTGCCTCATGTGCCTTGTCATACTTGTATCCCTATACGCAACCACTACGATTTGTTTTGTGTTATACCTATGGAGTACTCCCTGATATCCCACCAGTTTACGGTGGAGTTTACAGTGCTGTATAGTCTATGACGCTTATATAAAAATGTGTTAAGGGGAATAATGGTAATGCCTTAACACTATTTTGATACTTTATATTACTGATAGGCATTATCTACTTATCGTACACTACTACATAGTAGATAGTTTAACGGATCCTGAAAGGATGGTTATTCCAAACATCCTTTGAGTTACTTGTATTTCAGTTGCTATTTCACTTGAGTTGGATTTATTGATATAAGAATGTTAATCCTGACTCGAGTGTTTTGTGTTTTGCTTTACGCTCGGGTCAGACTGAGTGTACCAGTATTCGAGACTCACCTTTGGAGTTAGAGCTTCGCTTGGAGATCCAGCTATCTATCCAGCTTTCAGATATCCAGTTGATTCCAGTGATTGTATTCTGATTCTTGTATTTGACTATTGTATTCGAGACTTCTGCTGTAACTTATTTAACTCTGATATGTATATAGTAGCTTCATGAACTACTATCTTTTGTTTCCGCTGCAATTATTACTCTGTGTCTGTGATTATTTTATTTACTGTATATGTTCAGTTTTGCCAAATTTAAATTAACAATTCGGTATTTTGAATTATTCAAGTCCGACATGTGCGGATGCGAATGGTCCAAAATAGCGGGTCGTTACAGTTGGTATCAGAGCTTTGGTACCTCTAGGCAAAACTTAGCATATAAGGTAAATGTATTTACAGAATCACTCTCATTCGAGTTTCAATCTCTTCCTTTGACTCGATTCCTTTGAATTTTGGAACATTCCCTGCAGTTTCGAAATTCATCCTTGTCCCTCACTATTCGTATTCTTCTGAATTCTAGAGTATCACATAACTCCACCTCGAATGATCTTTATAATGAGTTGGCGGTCCCGCCAATCTCAAATTGATTTGTAAAAGGATAAAACTCTTTTACGATAGCATCGATTCACCGGAGATATATATATCCTCGGTTTAGATGCTGACATCTTTGGTTATGCAAAAATTCTATCTCTTGAGATCAAATGTCGGTTTGCCTCGAAATTCTACATTGATCTTATTCTTGAAGTCACGGCCGACCTGGGTAAGGTTGCCCGCGATTTATATAAACTTATCAATCTTCCTACTTTGTTATTTAATCATCATATCTTTGTTTCGAACTTATCTTCGAATCAAAATTCACTTTGATTTGAGTCCATCAAATTTGAATCCCTATACTTATTTTGAAATCCATCCTTGCATCGTCGAGCGAGGTAGTGCATTTGTTATTAATATAAAAATGTTTTCTTTATTGTGTTGTTTGAGTTGTTGATGTTGATTTGGGTTTTCGATCGATTCGTCTGATCAACGCTATCGATAGAATTTCCAAAACATTTGAACAGAGCAAACTGACACAATAGTATTTTCAAAATTTGGTAAATAAAATAATCTTGTATGATTATATATATATAAGTTTAAATTTTTTGAAATTGAATTATTAACTGAATTGGTTGTCAGAAAGGTAATATTTGATTTTCACTATTTGTTTTGTAAATCATTGATTATTCCAACATAAAAATAAATGGAATTATAAAAGTTGGTTTATAGATTTATTTAGAAATTTAAATGAATTTAAAGTAAGAATTTGAGAATTTAATTTCCTAAAATTTCAAGCTTTGGTTTTTAAAATTTTAAAATGTATATTATTGAACATATTTTCAAATAGAAACTGTTTTCAAAGAATTTTAAAATCTTGAAATCAGTGCTCTTCTCTTTGTCGCTGGAAAATAATTTCGGCGAGGGCGGCCGCATCATCGACATTCATTTTCAAGTTTCGAAGTGGAGAAACCATTCTGTAGCTTTGCTACGGTTTTGTTTGGGAAATATTTTAATTTGAATTTTTTAAGTATGACTTGATTTATATATATATATATATATATGGGAATATTATTTTAAATTTAATTTGATTTCATATATATAGTATATACATAATTATCTCTAAAGGGTTTGAAATTAAACGGAAATTTAATTCTTAAAATTGTGTTAAAGGATGTTTCCAATTATAAATAAAGCTAAATTTTGGATAAATGTTTAAACTTGAAATAATTGAATTTGAAAATTTTATTTGTATAGTACTAAATTGCATTTCAAAATAACTTACCTAAATTATTCAGAAGTTAAAATGTAATTGGATAATATACAATATAAAATAATTTTATAAATAAAATTTGAGTGTTTATAATAAATGTTATGCACTTAGATTTTAATTATAAAAAAATGCTAATAAAGATGATAGAATAATAAGTTAATTGAATGAGATAAATAAAGTAAATTTTGTTCTGAAAGAATTAACAAATTGAATTGAATTAGCTTAATGAAATACCTTGAATTAAGATCATTTATTGAATATTAATTGATTTAAAATGAAATTTATATGATTAGAATTAACAGTTGAACTAACAAATTTAAACCGAATGACTATTTATTGATCTAATATAAATGGATTTAACCAAATTGAAAAATATAAATTAATTTAAATTGAATTTATATGGTTTAAATTAATTTATATGGTTTAAATATATGTAATAAGATATATTAAGTGAAATAAACTTAATAATAATTTGGAATAAAGAAGAATTAAAATTTGTCGAATAAAGTATGATTATAATAAATGACTATTCAAATTTATGATCTTTGAAATTGTTAATTTAAGATAATTGGATAATATACAATATAAATTGTCTTTATAAATAAAATTTGAGTGCGTATAAAAATGTTATACACTTAAAAGTTTAATTAATAAAATGGTTAATAGAGATAAATAGAATACTAAGTTAGTTGAATAATAGATGGATTAATAAAATAAATTGTTGTTTGAAATAAATTTTGTAACAAACAATGATAAATTGAAAATAAACCAAGATAATGAAATTCCTTGAGTTTAAAGTCAATTGTTGAATATAAATCAATTTAAATTGAAATTTATATGGTTTGAACTAATTGTTTATTCTGTCTCTCAATCTATTTTCTTCTGGTTGTTTCTATTCTCCTACCTCCTTCCTTTTTGGGGACGAAAAATTTTGAGTGGGGGAGAGTGTAACGACCCGTAAATTTTCGATAAAATTTTATTTGATTTATTAATATATTTAATTGTAATTTTGGGAAATTGTAAACGATAAAATTTTAAAATAAAAATTTAATATTTGAAATGCGTCTAGTTAAACATAGCAACTGGTAAATTTTCATCCAAAAATATGAAAGTTTATTTCGTGCGTAAATTTATTTCAATTTAATCAGTTAAAAATCGATGAAAATAAAATGTTTTTGAAACCTAAATATTTTTACATAGAAAAATTCTAAACCATCTTCTGAGCAAGACGCTATTTTTCGTTTTTCCAGATTCGGACTTCGTTAGCTCTGTCGATCTTATTTTTCTGCGTTTTTGTTGCATTTTCCGTTAGTAGAAAATTTCGGATTTTTATAATTCAATCGTACCACTGATATCCATATACCGTTTTGATCGTCTCATCGTGCTGATCTCAGCGGTATATTCATTCATGAAAATTGGAGTCCGACGTAATCCGTTGCGTTAATCTAACCGTTTCGGACGGACCGGTTAAACCGTATTCAGCCCAAACTAAAACAACTTGTACCCATTCAGGATTTGAAAAATTTTCAGCTGCCGTGCATTAATTGGGTAGTTGGAAGATGGGTGTTGGCTTGAAAATTTGTGTGGCGTTTGGGAATTCAGAGAGAAAATTTATTGCAGCAAAATCTAAAAACTTAAATTCATTTCGTTCACTCACTGTTCACATCAAACTTCAGGTACAAACATACTTTCTTTCCTCCTCCATTTTTCCCCTTCATCATATTTCTTCCACTGTTAAAACTTACAAAAAGAAAATTTATGAAACCAAACTCCACGCAACTCCTCCTTCATATGCACACGCCACCTCTTTCCCATGCGCACGACCCACCTTCAGCGCCGCCGTCCATTTTCCATCGCCCTCCCTTACCGTTGTCTCACCACTCCATGCGTACCAAACACCCAAGTCTCGACCAAGCACCGCCTTCCCCCTCCTTGATTTACAGCCCTATCACCGATCGAACCCGCGTCCAACTTCAGCCTACGCCAAAACTGGTCCACCACCACGTTAATATCCATGCGGCCTCCTCCACCCGTTCCCCTGACCATCAGCATACAATGCCCACACAGCCGAGCACCGCTAGTAACGACCCTCCCTCAAGCCACCGCTTCCTGAAGCCAACAACCAAACCGCCTCTTAACTAATAACATACTATAAACATACTATAAACATTAGTTATCACGGCTTATATAAACTAATATATACAAAACATTGTATACTGTATACATTAAGCTGCTTCAAACAATATATAATGTTGTCACACTGTATATATAAAACTGTATTAAAATTCGAAAATCAATATATAAAATAACAGATATAATATACGTAATAGAACATATACATACATACCCTTCTACAAAACTTATTATATTATAAATATATAACTAACTAAAGCACACTATATTTTTGAGAAATAAACTAACCTATGTATATTGAATAGATATATAACAACATACTTAAAACAGCCTAATATATATATATATATACCAGATAATATACAGACTTTATAACTTATAAATAAACTAATATATATATAAATATATATACACACTTACAAAAATGCAACAAAGGAGGAAGACGGCCTTGGCTCGGCCGAAGTTTTGGTGAAGTGGGGACAAGACTCGCGTGCTCGGATGCTTGGGTGGGAGCACAGCTGGACTGGCATGGCCTGGGTCGAAAAAAATGAGGAAGAGAGAAGGTGGCTGACTTGCAAATGGAGATTTGGAGCTTGGTGATTGGATGGCGGAGGGAAGCACGGCCAGTCGAAGATGAGGATGAGCCTTTGGTAATGAAGGCTTCCTTGGTTCACGGCGAAAATGTGGGTGGAAGGCAACGGCGCTTGGGTTGATCACGTGGGGCAAAGCCGGAGGGAGGAATGGTGAAAAATTTGGGTTTTGGAGGTTGAGAAGAGGAGAAACGAAGAGTTTAGTTGTTTTTTTTAAAAGATGGTGAACAGGTGGTTTGAAAGCTAACGAGGCACGATTCTTTGGCAACGTAAACTTATAAAGTAATTCAATACGTAGGAATATTGAAAGTCTCGAGTGAGAGAAAAATAATAATAAAGGAAAATGACTTCTGATTTTCAACACGTAGACAGTTCAAAGTTGAAAGGCCACAAGAAAGTCAAAAGCCAGAAATTGGATACCGGTATGGTTTAATCGTTTCACAGATTCCGCTATGCATTGGTCATCGAAATTGAAAGTTGAATATACCGTAGAGATCAGTACGACAAGATGATCAAAACAGTATACAGATATCAGTGGTACGATCGAACTATCAAAAGTCGATATTCGGTACCGAAAATGCTGCTAAAACGCCCAAAATAAGATAAACGGAGCAATAGCAGTCCAAATTTGATGAAATGAAATATGACGTCTCACTCAGAAGATGATTTACAAATTTTCTATATAAAAATATTCAGGTTTGAAAACTATTTTATCATCATCAATTATTAACTGATTTAAATTTAAATAAAAGTATACAAGAAAATAAACTTCCATATTATTTGATGAAAATTTACCATTTGCTATGTTTAATTAGACGTATTCCAAATATTAAAGTTTTATTTCCAAATTCAATTATTTAAAATTTCACAAAATTTCAGTTAATTACGTTATTTAAAACAGTTAAAATTTACGGGTCGTTACATGATATTTTGGGATGATGTAGTGATCTGTGGTGGAAAGTGATAGTTTTGTAGAGTTCATGGAGGTCATCAGGTTGCGATTCGACGACGTGGACCTAAGGCAACGTGATGGCCATAGTTTGATGTGGCTCATCCTGGGGAGCGATTCACTGCTAGCAACGATGGCTAGAGGTAGCCAAGACAGGAGGAACGAAGGTCAACTCATGGTCAAGGGTTTGGGTTACTTATCATTAGTGACCATACTTTATGGAGTCGTGTGTGTTGGGTTGAGCATGGTGGATTGATTGGTGATGGTTCGAGGTGCTCAGGTGGTCTGAGGAGACGGGGAGGGTGGTTAAGATGCACGACAATGGTGCGTGTGCACTGTTCTTGTGTACAGGAAATCAATTTGGGGGAGGGAAGAAGATTTAAAAGGCAATTGATTGATTTATTAAAATTAATTAATTAATAATTAACCCGTTTTCTTATAAAACAATAACTTTTTCATATGAAGTCTGATCGAGACACCGTCTTCGCCATTGCATTCATAGTGGGATTTTATACGAATTGGTTTGGCTTGGGCTTGGATGAGTTTATTCATCATTTGATTTGTATATGTTATGTGTATAATTGTTGTTGTGCAAAATATAAAATTAATAGCGAACAATGCAAGTTATTACTTTTGGACCTCTCCTTGCTTTTGAAAGCAAGGAACAACATTATATGTAGTATATTATCTCTTATAACTCTTTAAAACATGTATCATGGTCCTGACTTGTTTTACATGGTTGATATTGTTATTTTTTGATAAAGTTGGAAATTGTGTGTGAATGATTGAAGCGAAATTGTTGCTACAAATGCACTTTGTAATTCCTTGTAAATTGACAAATGTTAAATTGGTTAAAATGTGAATATATTGTGAATATATATACATGGTTATTCTTTACACTTGTTTGGGTGTGTTTGACCTAAAGACATTGGTTTGGGAAGTTATAGAAATTGGGAAGCGAAGTGGCATAAGTCTGTATAGCGAAAAGGTTGCTATAGATGCACTTTAAAAATTATGTTTTATAAAGTATAAAAAGGTTAATACTTTAGATATTATTCTAGAATCTTTTTAAAGGAGTTTCATGAAAAGTTATTAAAGTATTTTGAAAATAAATTTAAATTTTAAAAATGTTTTATAATTATTCGTGGATTTTAAAGTAAAGGGTTTTAAAGTATAAAACATGCTTTTTAAGGTTTTTAAAATAAGTATTTTGAAGAAATGTTTCAAATAAAATGTTGTAAACTATATCATAAGTATTTTAAAGTATTTTTAAGTATATATAGTTTTTAGAAAATTTGTTAAATATTTTGAAGTATTTTAAAGTTTAGATAATATAATATCCTTCGAATTGTTTTATATTTTAGAATAATCTCCTTTAATTTTTTTTCAGTATTCTAAAGTGTTTATATAAGCTTGGAAAAGTAAGTTAAGTCCCGAATGAAGAGACAAAGGAAGAATTGGATTATAACACTTAAGTTATAATGAATGATTTTGCAAATTTAAGTAAAAGTATTAGCTTGTTAAATTAGGGATATAATTTGATCATCTAAAAGAGAATGTTTTTAAGAGATAATTATAAAGGGAATGTTTTGGATTGTCATGACAATGTTTGAGTAACACTTATCTTAAACATTTAAAAGTGTAATTAGATCTTTAAAAGAGAGTTTTAAAGATAATGATTAAATGTGAAGTTTTTGGGCTTATTGTAAACAGTGTTTCAGTAACATTTATTTTCAAACCTTTGAATTATATTTTAAAGTGGAAAATATAGTTAAATGAATTTGAAAATATTTAGATCTTTAAAAATGGAATTTAAAAGATAATAACAAGTATGAAATCTTTGGAAAAAGATAGAAAAGTATAAGTTAAAACATAGAAGGTGTTTGTAGTAACAATGTTTGAGTGATATTTGTTTTTAACCTCTTTGACTGTGTTTAAAGTAAGTAAACCTTGTTATTGTTTGTGAATATACTTATATCGTTGAGATAAATATGTGAATACTTTTAAGAGTATTGAATGTGTAGAAATGAGTAGTGAAGTTTAATTAAAAAGTGAAGTTTTAATTAATAAAAGTAATTTTATTAGATAAAAAGGAGTTTTACTAATAAAAGAGATTTTAATTAGTAAAGGATTAATTAAGTAAAAAGGGGATTAGAAGTCGTTTATAAGACTTGATCGTGCTTGTGTGCGTCGATCATGCTTGTATGATTACTTGTTTGTATGATTACTTGTGTATTGAAAGTATACGAGACTTAGTTTCCCTTATGCGATCATTCTCATTTTCGTTAATTTGACCAAAATATAATTTTGGAAATACCTAGAAGAAGCATGGGAATTATATTCAGTTACCTTCGATGATGCTATACATTATATATAAAGCCGTTTTGGTCTTCTAGGACAAATGATAAGGAAATCCGTCCGTTTAGGAGATGATATCCATTCTTATGTATTGTCTATTTATTTTCAAAAGAACCAGAGTTGAGTTTACTGGAAATCTATAGATTAGTTTTTGGAGCACTCAATATGCGGGGAAGCATACTTATATGAGATGGGTCGAAACCGTAACCACTCCAAAATCATATATGTGTTCTATGCTATGGAAGAGGTTCGTAATTGGTTCATGATGCTTGAATCTATATGGAGATTCGAGATCTGATTAAGATGATCGAACACATGTAGTTGTTTGTGATATATTCAGTGTGCGGGAATCGATGTGTGATTCCGAGATCTATTCAGATGTGGGAATCCATATGTGATTTCGAGATCTGTTGAGATATGAAAATCCATATGTGATTCCGAGTTCTGTTAAGATATGGTAATCCATGTGTAGTTCTGAGATCGAGTTATGACTTGTATGCTTGAATGCCGAACGTAGCCTCACCAGCGGATTTGACTAAAACCAAAGATATGATGCATAACCAATGGTTTAGCTAATCCAAAGGTGCATGTGATTCTACCCTAGTGATATCTATAGTTATGCATGCGTGAGTGATGCACTTTGCTTCATGTTGTAGACAACTATGTATTTCCTATGTACATCAGTTAGGGATGTATGATGCTTCGGGAGGATATCTCTGATCTTTATGTAGGAGGACCGCTCTTGAAGTAATGGGGACACCTCCGTGGAATCCTACGCAATTAGCGAACGCGCCTTAGCGGTTTTGATTGTATACCTATTATTGTTGTGGTGTACACTCACATGCATCATAGCTATTTCTTATTTATCTTTAACCCTAGACATTATTATAATATCACTAGATTTCCTAATTGAAATAATTTGGTTACCATAAGGAAAAATCTCGTCCGTGTTTATTTGCGGCATGGTCTTACGCCACATGTGACGAGCAACGACACCAGTAGTATATAAATAGTGCGATGTCCATGCCCGACAGATATAAGACGATCAACAGGGTTGAAATAAACCAAATAGCCTATAACCTATCATATCTCATAGCACATGTGTAACAACCCGAAATTTAACCCATAATAATTAATTCGTTAATTAATGAAATAATAAAATAACTTTGTGAAATTATCCAAATCGAGCCACAGTAGTTGCACCATTGTGTCTGCGGTAATTTTCTGGTCAATTCCATATATAGAACATCAGAATCTGAGCTAATATGAGCTAAAAACAAAATAAACAAGAAAAGAAGAAAAACGGAAACAAAAACAAAAATAAAAATAAATGGGCTAGGTCGACCCAACCGCGCTAGTGGGAGGGGCGGTCGACCGCCCAGTCGACCCGCCTTGGGTAATGAACGAAGGAAAATTTCCTTCGTTCGTAGCCAAATTTTGTACGTCATTTGCATTCTTTTAGCTCATCTGGTCCCTTCGTGCTTCCATATGACGGCTCCTATTCAGCCTATGACGTGGTTGCATCCTATTCAATCCCCAAATCTAACGGTCTAAGATCCACTTCTACCCCTATAAATAAGACCCTAGGCCTAACACTTTTTCTCATTCTAGATTTTCTCCACTTGGGTTCACCTTTTCAAGAAGGACCCTAAAAGGAATAATTTTCCAAGGAGAGAATCTTTTTAATAAAAATATTTTAATACCCTCAAGTGGATCTGGGAAGACCAAAAGGGAAGTGCTTAGGACCATAGGTGAGTGATTGTAATTATTTTAAATTTCTTTAAGTAATTTAAAATAATAGGGATTCCAATAGTTGTAGTTTTACCACGATTTTTGGAATAACCTTTTTTAGTAGTTTATTTACAGTTTTTAGAATTATTTTCAGTCTATTTCTTTTAGCTATTCTTTTCAGTTAATTGTAGTTTATTTCTGTTAATTATAGCTTTTCCATTTATTTACAGTTTATTTACAGTATTTTAATTTATTTACTGTTATTTATGCGTTATTTACATCTTTTTCCTATGCTTTAGATTTTCCTCTATTTTCAGTTTTCTTTTATTTCTCCTTCTTATTCGCTTATGGATTAGAATAGATTAAATGCGAATATGGATTAAAATCATAAGAATACTGAAATAATGAAAGATAAGATGTAAATTGTAAAGACTGTAATAAAAATGGAATTAAGACTGAAATTGAGCTTAATTATGATATTGACGTTAGAATTGGACTAATTAAAGATAATTGGCCTAGTTATAACTTAGAATTATAACTAAAAAGAGTATAAGATGAAAGGAGCTTATTTTTACACTTAGACATTGGGTTAAGTAATAAGCATGATTATAACGTAGGTTATAATAAGAAATAGAACAGAGTGAGGCTTATTTTAAGACTTAGGATAAATTAATAAGCACAGATTGTAAGAACAAAAGGAAAGGCTTATTTACATAATTTATCTAAGTTAATAAGCAAAGAATTAAAGTAGGACCTATACCAAATAACATTCCTCTATTTCTATGTACATGGTGTTTCACATAACCCTGAAGTGAAACGAGGTGTCTTACATAACCCTAAAGTGAGACGAGGTGTCTCACATAATCGTGAAGTAAGACGAGGGGCACGCTTATGTTAATAACGGTAGTAAATGGTCAATAAGTAGAAGTCCAAATCATGGGGATTTAGGCAAGGGGTGCAACTAGATATTGTTTGGATGACGGGCCAATACCAACAGCATTTCCTTTATTATTTCTATGGACACGGTGTTTCACATAACCCTGAAGTGAAACAAGTTGTCTCACATAACCCTGAAGTGAGACGAGGTGTTTCACATAACCCTGAAGTGAGACGAGGTGTATAACATAATCCTGAAGTAAGACAAGGGGCACGCTTATACTAGAGCTTGATGTAATAAGAAGACCCAATAGGTGAAAGAACAGGTAACGTGAGCATGGTGGCGGTTACGCATGCAACTTCCATTCGGGTGCTCGGTAATCGTTATGAGTTCCAAGCGCTTAGTATGTGTGTCTTTCGTAGACACCATTGCCTTCTGTGTAGGGAGTTATATATCGTCTAGTCCGCAGTAGGTCTATGGAGTAGCAGGCCGATCAAAGGGTATGATTAGGATTTCAGCCTAATCTTAGCAGCTATAAAAAACAAGTGCAAATAATCAAAGTTAAACAATTGTGTTAATTTAGTAATTCATATTTATTTCCAGCTTATTCATTTTCCTTCCTATTCTCTTTGTTTCCTTTATATATACTAAAACTATTGTAAGGTCTATTACTTTTACTTTGCTTAAAGATTCTAGTAATTACTATCATTCATCAAACTTTTAGTCTGACCCACTCCTCTATTTTCCCCTTTTCCCCTCCCAGAGGCAATCAGGGTCAAGAAAGACAGACCGCGGCTTCTCGAAGACTTGGAGACCCTATCATGTATTCCTTCTTTTTATTTCCAGCTTTTTGTTCTTTTATTGTACTGGCACTGTATTAAGGGAAAGTTTTTGTTTGTACTCTGGTTTTTCTGATGAGACTGAGATTTTATTTTCATAAGACAATTGTATTTGGTATTTGGAACATATGTGTTTGTCTGAAGTATTTATGAAGTATTAATTTTTAAAATCACTCATTGTTTTTAATTACTTCCGCTGTGTTATTATCTATATATTTTGTCTTGTGAATCATGGTCTCTGCTAGCTTTAATTATACCTACAATGCACCATATCTTTTAGTGTGTCCTTTTGGGTATACTAAGGGGTGTGGGGTGTTTCATTTGGTGTCAGAGCCTAAGGTTACAGGATTCCTAAAAATTTGTTTTAAAAATAAATTATTTTCCAAAATAACTTGTTTTAAAAAGTATTTTTAGAAAAGAAACTCTTAGAAATAGTTTTCAAGTAGAAAAGAGTTTTTATAAAAATCAACTCAAAGTCCAGTTCAACCTTTTTTGATTCTTTCAAGCCTATGTTTTCTTTTCTTTGCATAGTATGGCTGACTGGTTCCGTAAAGCTACGGTACCAGAGGTGCAAGGGCAAGTGCCCAATACAACATCGGTAGGTGGAAATCCCTTTAATCCACCTACACCAGCCGATTTTTCTAAGCTATGCAAGGACTTCGCTAGCATAGAGGGCGGAACGTTTTCTGGCACGGAGGATTTCGAGGAGACACAAGCTAGGTTAGAGGATATGGAGCGAAGATTTAGGCGGCTAGGTTTGGAGGACCGACAGTGAATTCGACCTACATATTGGCAGCTGAAGAGAGAACGTAAAGAAGTTCCTAGATTGGAAAGCTCTAAGGAGCCATGGTGGAAGGAGGATAAGGACAAGAGGAAAGGAGGAGGACCTCAGAAGCGGATCAAGAAAAGCGGGAAATGTCATAGTTGAGGATTGGTTGGGCATTTCGCAAAAGACTATAAGAATAAAACGATGAAGGGGAGGTGTTTCAACTATGGGAAGCCCGGTAACCTTAGTAGAGCTTGTCCTTAGAGAACGGGGCAGAGAGCAAGCGCACCTACAACGTAGGTACAAGCTTTGGATGCAGCACTTTCTAGCAGTAATTCAGATAGAGGTAGGAAAATTTCTTTAGAAGGTTTAATCTCTCTTTTTGATTTTCCCATTCGAACTCTTTTTGATTTTGGAGCATCACACCCTTTCATTACGAGTTCTTTGGTAGATTGTTTGCACTTAGACATCTCTTTAGTAGTAGACCCCATTGTTGTTTCAAACCTCATAGGAGGATCGGAACACTTGTCTATGATTTGTAGGGGTTTGAAATTTTTTATCCTAGGCATGGAATTTGACTGTGATGCCTATGTATTGGGATTTTCGGGGTATGGGATGGTTTTGGAAATGGATTGGCTATCCACATATGGAATTATATTAGACTGCGAGAGGAGAGTCATTAGACTAGAGACATGCACCGGTAGGACTCTCGAGATTTCTTGTGACCCGCAAGGGTCAGTTATGTTGAGCTTCCTTTATTCCCTCGATTCATCATCATCAGAGTTAGATTCGGTTCCTGTCGTCAAAGATTTTCCAGACATCTTTGAGGAGGTTAGGGGACTGCCCCCTAAGAGAGAGATTGACTTCAGGATTTATTTGAGTGATAATGCTAAGCCAGTAGCATTACCCATGAGGCACATGGAACCTAGGGAGAGGAAGGAATTGAGCAAGCAGATCCGTAAGCTTTTGGAGAAAGGTTTCATAAGAAGAAGCATATCGGAGTGGGGAGCGCCAGTCGTCTTCGCTACTAAGGCAGATGGTTCTCTTCGACTGTGCGTAGACTACAGAGAATTAAATAAGCTCACGAAGAAGAACCGTTATCCACTTCCTAGGATAGATGATCTTTTTGACCAGTTAGTTGGCTCTGCCGTATTCTCTCAGCTTGATTTAGCCACTAGATTTCATCAGCTTAGGGTCACTGATAACAACATTGATACGACCACATTTAGGACATCCGACAGATTCTTTGAGTGGTTGGTTATGTCTTTTGGGCTAAACAATGCCCTAGTCTATTTGGTAGATTTGATGAGCCCTGTCCTAAATAAGTTTGTGGTTGTATTCGTGGACGACATTTTGGTGTTTTCCAAGAGTAAGGAGGAGCATGCTATTCATCTAGAGGAGGTTCTTCATACACTTCACATTCTTCAGTTGAAAGCAAAATTCTTGAAGTAACAATCTTGGCATAAGGAAGCGTGTTTCTTGGGGCATAGAGAAGGTCTACACATGGAAAGAGTTTGAGAAACAATTTTGTACATTTAGGTTCGGATTGTGAAAATCCAAAGAGTGGTAGGCAAAGATTAAAGAGGTACAATAGATGCAGTTGTTAAGAAAAGGAGAAAGCCCATGTGTAGATAATTGCAGAAATTACAATTGTTTCAGATAAGTGGATTTAACGGTAGTACTAAAAGACTTTAGTAAGGAAATGGGATTACCAAAATTTAGGAAGGGTACTCCTAGGGTAGTGAGAAAATCCACCTTATGTTTAGCTCAATGGAATATAATTGTTAGAATTGAAAATTTTCATTCTTAATATTTTCTTTTAGGAAATAAATATTGGGTTTTTGAAAAATGGTATGAAATATAAATTGGTTTTTATATGATATAAATTTTGTTAAAAGTAAGATTCTTTTTGAAGAATTATAGCTCGCTAGTTTCTTTATAGATAAACAAAGATTTTATATATAAAAACCTAGAGGTTATTAAGTATAGAAAACGTAGGTTACAACATTTATTGTTGTAATAGATGTTTTCATGAAAAGTAAAGGGAGCATAGACTATAGCACTATTGTTATAGTAGGTGACTTCCAAAGGAAATGTTTTTACATAGTATATGAGATTTATTAGTATTTAATTTAATTGGATCCATACACTAGTGTTTTTGGGTTGTAGTAACAGTGTTTTACGTAACATCTGTTTTGACCCACATAAAAATGTGTTTTGAAGAAAATTTTCAAGTATAGAAATAAAGTGGTTTGTAAGTACACTAAATATTCCAATAAGTATGAGGAAATGTTTTCTAGTTATGGATATATTAAAAACAGTTTTGAAAATGAGTTTTTCTGAAAAGAAAAGTGTAAGTTAAATATTAGGAAATTAGTAAACTTCATAGAAATTGTATATATGGTAAGAGAATATAAATTAAAAATACTTTAATATATTGGAACGAAATGAATAATGATAAAATTTTCTATGAAACCAAATTATAAATAAAGATGTTTTGTGCAAGTTATAAGGAATACATGAAAGAGATATACAAGGTATGGGAAGCACCATATTTTGTATAGCTTATTTCAAAAAATATAAAATAAGTTTCTTGTAATTTCACATAAACATAAAATCCTCTTTTAAAGGATTCATAGAAGGTTTTACCATTAATAGTTTCTCACAAGAGAAAGTAGTTCCAATACATTAAGGTATAAAACTATTAAGTGTAATAAGAAGATGTTTACAAAAAAAAGACACATAAGAACATTTTAAAGATATTTTAAAGGATAATGGTTTGGTGAAAAAGTAAATAAGTTTTTGGGAATGAAAACCTTAATAAAAGTAAAATTTGAAATTCCAAATTTTTGTAGAAAGCTGTAAAAGTCTTTAAAAGAAAAGGAGGAATAAGTTTTAGACTTAAATTTTTGGAAGTTTTCCCCTCTAGGTTTGGGTAATAATGCAAAGTAACCAATTATTTCTGAATTTAATAGGAACTTAAAGATAACACTTTTAAAGACAAAGATTTTGGGATTTGATGTTTTAAAAATTTAGACTCGGTTTTTTGAAATAAAGTGATAAATACCAAACGAAACTCTTAAATGTGGAGTAGATAGGAATCATTTCCTAGATATGACAGAAAAAGGTGTAAGACTATAAAGGAGACAGCAGTGATTACTTTTAGAAGTAATAATGGCACATACATGATTGCATAAAAGGAGGCCAAATGAATCTGTGGACCGCCTAATCTTTTGCATTAGCTAGGGACATAGGCACTACACTAATTGCATAAGTATCATAAATTGCATTAGAAAAACTTAAGGAAAATGGATGAATGGATGATGGTTGAGTAGTTGGTTGTAGAACTTGGATGAAAACATTAGTTCATTCTTTTATCCTTAGAGATTTTAGGGATAAAATCCCTTCAGGAGGGGAGAATGTAACAACCTGAAATTTAACCCATAATAATTAATTCGTTAATTAATGAAATAATAAAATAACTTTGTGAAATTATCAGAATCGAGCCACGAGAGTTGCACCGTTGCGTCCATGGTAATTTTCCGATCAATTTCCATATAAAGAACGTTAGAATCCGAGTTAATATGAGCTAGAAACAAAATAAACAAGAAAAGAAGAAAACAGAAACAAAAACAAAAAATGGGCTAGGTCGACCTGCTTTGGATAATGAACGAAGGAAAATTTCCTTCGTTCGTGGCCAAATTTTGTACGTCATTTACATTCATTTAGCTTATCTGGTCCCTTCGTGCTTCCATCTGACAACTCCTATTCATTCTATGACGTGGTTGCATCCTATTCAATCCCCAAATCTAACGGTCTGAGATCCACTTCTACCCCTATAAATAAGACCCTAGGCCTAACTCTTTTTCTCATTCTAGATTTTCTCCGCTTGGGTTCAGCTTTTCAGGAAGGACCCTAAAAGGAATAATTTTTCAAGGAGAGAATCTTTTTAATAAAAATATTTTAATACCCTCAAGTGGATCTGGAAAGACCAAAAGGGAAGCGCTTACGACCACAGGTGAGTGATTGTAATTATTTTAAATTTCTTTAAGTAATTTAAAATAATAGGGTTTCCAATAGTTTTAGTTTTACTACGATTTTTGGAATAAACTTTTTTAGTAATTTATTTACAGTTTTTAGAATTATTTTCAGTCTATTTCTTTTAGCTATTCTTTTCAGTTAATTTTAGTTTATTTCTGTTAATTATAGCTTTTCCATTTATTTACAGTTTTTTAATTTATTTACTGTTATTTATGTGTTATTTACATCTTTTTCCTATGCTTTGGATTTTCCTCTATTTTCAGTTTTCTTTTATTTCTCCTTCTTCTTCGCGTATGGATTAGAATAGATTAAACGCGAATATGGATTAAAATCATAGGAATACTGAAATAATGAAAGATAAGATGTAAATTGTAAAGACTATAATAAAAATGGAATTAAGACTGAAATTGAGCTTAATTATGATATTGATGTTAGAATTGGACTAATTAAAGATAATTGGCCTAGTTATAACTTAGGATTATAACTAAAAAGAGTATAAGATGAAAGGAGCTTATTTTTACACTTAGACCTTGGGTTAAGCATTAAGCATGATTATAACGTTGGTTATAATAAGAAATAGAACAGAGTGAGGCTTATTTTAAGACTTAGGATAAATTAATAAGCACAGATAGTAAGAACAAAAGCAAAGGCTTATTTAAATAATTTATCTAAGTTAATAAGCAAAGAATTAAAGTAGGACCTATACCAAATAACATTCCCCTATTTCTATGGACACGGTGTTTCACATAACCCTGAAGTGAAACGAGGTGTCTCACATAACCCTGAAGTGAGACGAGGCGTCTCACATAATCCTAAAGTGAGACGAGGGGCACACTTATGTTAATAAGGGTAGTAAACGGTCAATAAGTAGAAGTCAAAATCATGGTGATTTGGGCAAGGGGCGCAACTAGATATTGTTTGGATGACGGGACAATACCAACATCATTTCCCCTATTATTTCTATGGACATGGTGTTTCATATAACCCTGAAGTGAAACGAGTTGTCTCACATAACCCTGAAGTGAAACGAGGTATCTCACATAACCCTGAAGTGAGATGAGGTGTCTCACATAATCCTGAAGTGAGATGAGGGGAACGCTTATGTTGGAGCTTGAGGTAATAAGAAGATCCAATAGGTGGAACAACAAGTAACATGAGTATGGTAGCGGTTACGCGTGCAACTTCCATTCGGGTGCTCAGTAATCGTTATGAGTTCCAAGCGCTTAGTATGTGTGTCTTTCATAGACACCATTGTCTTCTGTGTAGGGAGCTATATAGCGTCTAGTCCGCAGTAGTTCTATGGAGTATCAGGCCGATCAAAGGGTAGGATTAGGAATTCGGCCTAATCTTAGCAGCTATCAAAAACAAGTGCAAACAATCAAAGTTAAACAATTGTGTTAATTTAGTAATTCGTATTTATTTCCAGCTTATTCCTTTTCCTTCCTATTCTCTTTGTTTCCTTTATATATACTAGTACTATTCTAAGGTCTATTACTTTTACTCTGCTTAAAGATTCTAGTAATTACTATCATTCACCAGACTTTTAGTCTGACTCACTCCTCTATTTTTCCCTTTTTCCCCCATAGGCAATTAAGGGCAAGGAAGATAGACCGTAGCTTCTTGGAGACTTGGAGACCATATCATGTATTCCTTCTTTTTATTTCCAGCTTTTTGATCTTTTATTGTACTGGCACAATATTGAGGGAAAGTTTGTGTTTGTACTCTGGTTTTTCTGATGAGACTGAGATTTTATTTTCGTAAGACAATTGTATACCTTCGCTCCATTTGGATACCCAAGCCCTTCTTGATCAATCCAGTTTCCATTATTCATGAGGAACCCTTCCCATTCCCGGTTCATACGGTTTCCTCCTTTACGAGCCGCCATCTTCGTAACCTACTCCCAACACGAGCCAACATCTAAAGACCATAACTTTTAATTATGTTGTTATATCATCATCCAACCTGATACGAATGAGCCAACACCTCCTGCACGATCTACAGAGCATCATCTTCTTGCCCTGAAAGTTCCACATCGATCCCATACAATGTGATAACTCGATATTGACTCATCGTGATAACTCGAGACCAAGTTATGCACTAAGCCATTCATTGGCCACCATCTCTTTCCTTGCCTCTAGTACTCTTCCCCAGGTGCCTTAGACCCTGGCTCATCCTTCTTTGATAACCTGCCCCAATCCAAAGCCCCATCTTTTAGTTTTAGAGATAACTCTACCCCAATCTAACTTAGCCAAATTTTCCAACATCTTGCTATAGAACACCTCATTTGGCCATACTCTACCAAACCATATAAACCACTGACTCATAGGAGGCCCCACCATAACTCGGTGTCGACTCACCCCGATGACTCGGTACCGAGTCTTCCCTTAGGCTCCAATCTTCATGCGATTTATCCCATAGCCTCTTGCCATCCTTTAGAGCCTATCTGCCAAGTATCGGCCAATTCCGACCAACTTTGCCTCCGATTTGCTCAATTCTCCAACCTAACTTTTTATGTAATCACAACACTAGCAAACAACATCAAATCATATCATCCAAAGTCCAAACATAGAATAACAAGAAATTTCATCCAATTAAACTTGCAAGTCATCAACATAAGATAAATAACGCAAATTCTAACATAGATCTACATATAGCATGAATATATGAATATAAATCAAGGTGATTTATAATTAATCTATACCATATCCATGGATTAACGTGTCATTAAAGTTAGAAAAGGTTTTTATGTCCAAAATCAATTTAAAACATGTTAAATCCTATAATTCTACTATATAAACATGTATAGCATAGTGAGAAGGCATAAATCACTCATCAATTACTAAATTCAACCAATTTGTGTCGTAGATCTAATCCGGATAGCGAAGAAAGCACTCCAAATCAAGCAATTTGATGACCTCTAGCTTCTAATTGAAGATCTAATCTTTAATCCACAATTTAGTATTTGTTTTAAAGAGCAATATGGATGATTTGGATGAAATTAGGATGGATTTAGGTCTAATTAGGGTTTAGACCTGAATTAGAATGAGGGGAAAAAGTTTTAATTTGACTCTCCAGCTCTCTATTTATAGTGTTCTCCAATCAGACTAATGGGCTTAATTAATTACACACAAATCCTAGCCAGCAGCTTTAAAAACTTAAAACAAGCATAACATTCTAACTGTAAGTCCGTTTTTCTATTATGACCACTCTATGGAATGGAAATCTATCATTTTGAAGCAATGGAACTTGTTTGAGACCCTAATTCAACTTCTATCAAAAGTTATAGCCCAAATGAAATTTTTATGGTCAAAATGTTCACATAGAAATTCGGGAAAAATCATAGGTATGTAAAATGTCCTTAAGCGTCATATCCCAAAATTAGACAATTATATGACCTCATTCAAATAAAATAAAAATATTTTACGATCCTTTGATACGTAAAATACGGGTCGTTACATCCCCTATTTAGGAATTTCATCCCCGAAATCCCCAAACAAGCAAAGTATAAACAACCATGGTCACCCACAGCCTACCAATCATAAGCAACCATCACACATATCAAACAAGCAGTCATGCAATCAATAGTGCATGTAACCTATTCTAGCATGTAGAATATTAATCTATCAAATATAACATACAATGGTGAAAGTAGATACAATAAACAGTGGATCTTACCATTCAAAGAGCTCTGGACACATTGTCCTCATGCTCTCATCTGCCTCCCACATACAATCGTCATCATTTCTGCTCTATTGTACCTTCACTAGCTTCACCGTCTTTCTCCTAAGCTGTTTCATATCGTATCCAACAATGCGAAGCGGCCTACTAGGTATATAAATTTCTGTTTCTACCTCAACATCTTCTAGCTGATTCAGTGTGATCATCATGCCTTAGTCGTGCACAAACTTCCATAGATAAGCAACATGAAAAATGTTGTGCACACCCGCCATCTTCTGAGGTAAGTCGACCCTATATGCTAGCTCCCTATCCTCTCAACTATCGAAAAAGGACCTACGAATCTCGGTGCCAACTTCCCTTTCCTACCGAATCGAACTACATTCTTTAGAGGAGAAACCTTCACAAACACCATATTTTCGCAAGAAAATTCTAAATCTCTTTCTCTCTTATTCGTGTAGCTTTTCTGTCAATCTTGAGCAGCTTTCATTCGTTGTCAAATGACCTCAATTTTCATCGAAGTCTCTCTAATCATATATGGACCAAGTATTAGTTTCTCGCCCGCTTTCCACCAACATAAATAAGCATTACATGGTCGACCATACAATGCTTCATACAGAGCCACACCAATACTTGAATGATAACTATTGTTGTATGCAACTCCACCAAATGCAAATGATCATCCCCTGACCCACCAAAGTCTATAATGCATACTCGCAAGAGATCTTCCAATATATGATTTACTCTTTCGGTCTGCCCATCCATTTGTGGTTGATAAGCTATACTAAGATGCAGCTCCATCCCTAACACCTCTTATAAGCTCTTTCAAAACCCACTAATGAAAAATGGGTTTCGGTCACTGACAATGCTATTCGGCGCACCGTGGAATCATACTATCCATTTTACATACAACTCCGCCAGCTTGGATGATTCTACTTGACTTGACAAGTATAACCCTCGCACTCTTGGTCAACCAATTTGCTATGACCCAAATGCCATCATACCCTGCTCTAGTCCTCGGCAATCCATCAATAAAATCCATCGATACTTGCTCCCATTTTCATTCAGGAACTCTAATGGTTTCAACAATCCACTAGGTTTCTTCTGCTATGCTTTTACCAATTGGTAGTTCATACAATTGGAGATGAATGCCCTAACATCCCTCTGCATGTCTTCCCAGTAGTAAGTTTGTTTCATATCTCGATACAACTTGTTACCACCGGGATGAATAGTTAATCTGAAATGATAACACTCTCTTAGCACTTCATCTTACAATCCATCAACATCGGGAACAAAGAACCTCCGATCTTTATGAAGCCAACCTTCTCGGTTGAGTTCGTATTACTCATGTCTTCATATTCTACTCCTTCTCCCATTCTCGCTATAATCTCTGCTAGCTTAGCATCTCACTTCTGACTAGTACCAATCCTTTCAATCAGAGTAGGTCTAATCGATAAGCTTGCCAACATTTTAGGTTCTAGCTTGTAGTGAGGCTTGATATTAAATCCAAAATATATTCTATCTGCTTCCATTTCACGAACATTGCTCCCAACCCATCATGTCCTCTACTCAATGCATCTGCGAGTGCATTCCCTTTTCCTAGATTATAGGAAATACTGAAATCATAAGAGGCCAAGAACTCTAACCACTTTTGCTGTCGAAGGTTGAGATCCTTTTGAGAGAAAAGGTACTTCAAATATTTGTGGTCCGTGAACAGTTCAAATCTCTCTCCTAACAAACAGTGCTTCCATATCTTCAATGCAAAAACAATTACCGCCAATTCCAAATCATGAGTTGGGTAATTCCGCTCGTGCGACTTTAGCTGTCAACTTGCATAGGCAGCATCAACTTTTCCCTTCTACATAAATACCGCACCCAATCCAGACTATCCAGTACCACATGCATCCGTGCATACTGTTAACTCTTCATTTCCACTTGGAATGGTCAACACTGGTGCACTCATCAACCTCTCTTTCAGACTTACAAACGCATGCTCACACTTCACATCCGAAAAAAAGTCCGATTCTTTTTTGTCAAATTAGTCAAGGGTGTTGATATCTTTGAGAAGTTCTTGATGAAGTGTCTATAATATCCCACCATTCCTAGGAAACTCCTTACATCCGTAGCATTCTTAGGCTGATTCAAATCATGGACCGCTGCCACCTATGCAGGATCCACTGCTATACCCTATCCCGACATGACATGACCTAAGAATCTCACTTCTTCTCTCTAGAAGTGACACTTAGAGAACTTCACTCTCAACTCGTGCTTTCTCAATATCTCTAATACAATCCTTAAGTGCATCTTGTGCTCCTCTTCAGTTCTAGAGTAGATTAGAATATCATCCATGAACACAAGCACGAACTTATTCAGTTGGTCTCTGAAAACCTAATTCATGAGATCCGCAAAGTATGCCAGAATGTTGGTTAACTCGAATGGCATCACCAAACATTCGTAAAATACCGATGGCGTACGGAACGCGGTAATATACACACTCTCTTTCACCACTCTAAGCTGATGAAATCCAATCACCAAATCCATTTGAGAGAATACCTTTACACCATGTAGCTGATCAAACAAGTCATCAATGCATGGGAGTGGATACTTGTTCTTCTTCGTTAATTTGTTTAGCTCACGATAATCCACACACAACCTCAAAGAGCCATCCGCCTTAATCGCAAATACAATAGGTGCACCCCACTCAGATATCCTTCTTCGAATGAACCCTTTCCTTAATAGGTCATTCACTTGCACCTCTAATTCCTTCTGCTCTCTAGGTGCCATGTGTTTCAAAGACATAATTATCGGCCTCGCTTCCTTCACCAAGCCTATTTGAAACTCGATCTCTCTATGCGGAAGAAATCCAGTCACTTCCTTGAAAACATCCTGATACTCTCTAGCAATACGCACAGATGACAATCCATCCCATGGAACCTCAAGCGAATATAGAAAGTTAACCATCACCCCATCCTCTAGTTAGCAGCTAATCACTACCTCCGCCCATCCACATCTCTAATTGTCATCAATAGCCTTTCATAAACCACTATGGCCACATGCTTCCTAAGCAGTCCATTCCCAAGATAATCCCGAACCCAACAAAATTCAAAACAAAGCAATCACAAACCAAAGAATATCCATGACTCGATAAAACTAGACTACGGCAAATCATGCAAAGGTTGGTGGAACCTCCAACAGGGTTCGTTACGGTTAGGGGTCAGTTTACTATCTTAGGTTTCAATCCAAATCTATCTACTATGTCACTACAGATGAATGAGTGAGAAGCATCGATATCAAACCAAACTCAAACAGAAACATCATCAATAGAAAGCATACCTTAAATGACGACTCCTTTCCCCTTCTCCTGCGTTGAGGGAGCAGTTGACGAAGTCAGGACTATGTCTAAGGCATACGCTTTCACTACCTGCTTATCTTTCACCGGTTTTGGACAATTCTTCATCAAATGCCCATGCTTGTCATTGTTGTCACATTTCCTCTTCTCACTCGCCTTGCAATCTTTAATCAAATGACCCTTTTAGTTGCATTCAAAGCAAGTAAGTTCCCTTTTGCCTTTCTTCTTACCACCTTTTCCTTGGGACTGCTTTCTCTTTCCATTTCACTTCTTCTTGCCTTCACCGCCTTGCTGTGGTTTTGGCTCTAATTTTTCAGCAGAAACAACAATAGCAGTCTTAGCTTTAGGGTACAAACTCTCATGGCGAAGTGCCTTCTTACTAGCTTTTCAAAAGGCTCAACAATATGATCCACTAGCTTTTCTCTAAGACAGTCGTATAACCCAATAATGAACTTCTCATTCTTCGTTAATGGAGTGTCGATGAACGACATCCCATACTCAGACAAAGCATTAAATTCTACCACATATTCAGAAACTGTCATCTCTCACTGCTTGAGATCAGCAAATTTTCTGAACAGAACCGACTTCTGAGTAGCCAGAATAAACTTCTCCATGAACCTTGCCTTGAACCGATTCCAGCTAAACTGATCCTCAAAAGTAGCAATAGTAATAGTATTCCAAATTCATGGCTCGGCCCTATAGTTGTCTCGAAGTCAACTTCTTCTTCATAGCATCTACCACCTCCATATCACCGAAGATATGCTCACTAGCATCGAACCAATCTGTCACTTCTATGACTGACACCGTCCATAAAATGACTTTCCTTCAAGAATAGAATAATCTTTGTTCAGCTTGGCGAAATCAGCCTTAGGCACTTGCATGGGAGCACCTCCACCTATCACCACTCCAGGAGAATTCCTCATCATATTTTCCATCATGGAATTGAACATGGCTTGGACATTAGGCATAGCAGTTCCTGATCCTGCTCCTTCCTCTACTACTGAAGTAAAATTCCTTGTTAGTCGGTAGAATATGGATCGTAAGGATAAGTTTACACTAGAGGGGGGGTGAATAGTGTTTAATTGATTGTATGAATATTTTTCAAACACTTTAAGATTCTACTTGGAATAATGTAATTAACAATCATAGAAACAATCACAGAAACAAAGTGTAGATAAAAGTAAATGCAGTAAAAGTAAAAAAGAAAGAACACACCAGAATTTTATACTGGTTCGGGGTTACCCTACATCCAGTCCCGCACAATTCCTTGTATGGATTTCTTTTCAACTAGTAAATGCAAATACAATCTTGATTTCAAAGTTACGAGACACACCCTCCAGAATCTCGACCTCAAGGTAGAGTCACTTGATTTCCAGGCTACAAGCACACCGACTAGATTTACGGGCTACTAAGCACACCCAATTGATTTTGTGGGCTACAATTACACCACAAGTATATCAGTATGATTTGATTGAGTTTTACAAACTCAGATCTTCGATCTTGATTACAATTGATCATATAACCCTTGAATAGCACTTTGATCTTAGTTTGAGTGAGAGAGATGAGAAAAATCAAAGAGTAGATGAAGAAGAATCAAACTAGAGATGATTGAATTTGATTCTAGTTGAATTTCAGCAGATTTTGGGTAGAAATTGATTTAGAAATCAAGGGAGTGTAAAGAGTAGAGAAGAATAAGAAATTAGATGTTAAAAATTCATTTGGAAGTCTGGTATATATAGGGAAACAACGGGGTTATGTCCATTCGTGAAGAGATACGACGAAAAGACACTTCCTTCAAATTTGAATTTTAAAAATTATGGCCACTATGTCGACATATAGGAAATGGATATGTCGACATATCCTTCACAAAATTGAAAAACGCCTTATAAAAATTATTTTGTAAATCTGTTGCTTTGTAAAATATTTTAACGCTTTGTAGAATCATTTAAGCATAGTTTATACACATTTTAATAAAAATATAACATAACAAAACTTTATAAAATAATTTTGAAAGATTTAATAAGAATATTAAATATAATGTAAATAATATATATAAAATCAATGTAGTAATAAACTATTAAAGTATAAACAAAATTATAAACTATTAAAGTATAAACAAAAATTCAATATATATAAACTTGAAAACACTAAAATAATATCTTTATAAGTATAAGAGGTTGAAAATTATGTTGAGAAATATTTTGAAAAGATTTTAAAACCAAGATGTTTAAAAAATAATTTAAAACAAAATTAGAGAAGGGAAGAGAGATCAGGAAAGTGCTATCAAGGTTTTAACATAAATTCTACGACTCTATAACTTATCTGGAATATCTTGATATCTTGAACTCTTTAATACTCATGAGTCTTTATTCTCCAACTCTTGAAACTTTATATCAGCATCTTGAATCTACTGTTGGTACTATAAGTCTTCTTAATCAACACCTGTCTAATATCCTGCACTATATACTATATATATAACTTGATAAAACATTAGTATCTATATTTTATATAATGTCCTATATTTGTTATCATCAAAACCAATACCTAAGGTACTAACATTTCTTATAGCGTTCCTTGTATGCCAGCTCATTCTTATCTGTAACAAGAATGATCAGTCTCTCATAAAGAAAACTATGTCCATAGTGCTCATGTGCATGCAACTTATACTGTATAATATATTATTATATAGCTTTGAAAACCAAACTTATAACAAATACACTCTCTCGTATACATATATACTCTCAATCCAGTCTAAGGCGATAACACCTTCCCTATCTGTACTGGATAATGGTATCAACTCTAGTTAATTGTGTAACCAAAGCTCTGATACCAAATATGATGAGTGCCTTATACCACTAGCACTAATAGTATATAAATAGTGCGATGTCCGTGTCTGGTTGATATAGGACGATCATCAGGGTTGAAATAAACCAATATAGCATATAACCTATCATATCTCACAGTGCATGGATAAAATATAGTATCATAGATATAACAAAAGAGACAGTAATAACCATGTGAACAAATCATCAGAGTACAGATCCATATAGTTATACATCAAATGTCATGGAGTTTATACAATGGAAAAAAACTCAACAATTGTCTCAAATACAAGTATAAGTAGTCACTACTAAGGCTCCCCAATGCTGCACATCAAAATAAGCATTGAATCCGTATAAGTATATAATTCAAGATTCCATCCAGCTCGTACTCTGAACAGCTATCGCGTCACCTAGACCTGTTATTTAGTTTACTCATTTAAGACTACCCAAGATAATAAGAAACAAAGCATAAAACCTTGGGTTAGACAACAGTCTGGTGTGAGCGGTAAATGAGCCTTAAAATACTACATACGTAAATATGGTAAGGAACAAGAGTACACGAACCATACCTGTCCTGTCCCAGCAACCAAAGAGTTAGCATATAACACTATAATATGCTACTATACAATATCATAAAGATATACCACAAACCAAATAAAGGATATCGGTCTTCTAACTATTCCTATTTCCAATACCTACTTCCCATGATACCTATGAGTGATAACCTACTAAAGAAAACAACCAAATCATCCATAACATCCATTAGCAATTCTAATTATCACTCCTTGTGCCCTGAATATATGATAACTCGTATGGCCCCCAAGCCAGGGGCTAATGGAAATTCTGGTTCTGTGTAGTACTCTCAAATCTTGCAGTTCAATGATGGATACGTGTCTCGCAACCCAAAGCTGGACACTAGACTCAAAGCTACATGTCTAAGGTATACAGGTCCCTCAATTGACCCATGGATGTCCCCACTTACAATACCCCTACTTTGAGTACATCTGAAAACTCTCCAAACATCAATGATTCCTTAGCACATATACCCGAGCCCAGCTTTGCTCCATTTGGATAGGGAGTTGTAACACCTGTAATTTGGCGTTGGTTATTTAATTAGTTAGTTAATTAATTAGGCTTCAAAAATGGAGATGGTTGACCATGAAACTTGCACCATTGGGTTTGTGGAAAAATTCTGAGCAACTTTCATATTTGGAGTTTTGCGATCGGAGTCCAAACAAAGAAGTTATGGACAAAAATGAATTCGGAATGAAAATAAACAAATAAGAAAAATTAGCATTTTTAATTAATTATCTGGGGCCTATAGGTCGACCCGTATATTAGAGTAGTCGACCAGGGGCAATCGACCCCCAGGAAGGGACGGTTGACCTCTAGGAATGGGGTGGTCGACTGCTTCATGTGTGGCGGCTCCAATAAACCTAGGCCATGTACATCCTGGATTTAATATATTTGATCTAACAGTTGAGGTTGATTCTTACGCCTATAAATTCAGGCCTAAACCTCCCTTCTCCTCTCATATTTTTTAGAGGCAGTAGCGAAGCTCTGCCATTTCTTCTTCTCCACTTTCTTTCTAAATTATAAAAATTAAGATATTTATATCTATATTCATACAAATCGAAGAAGAATAGAAATCTAATAAAAAGGAGAAGAGAAGAGAATCAACTATATGCATATTTGAGGTAATTTATATATTTGTATCTATTTTCTCTCTCAATCCCAAATCTCTTCTCTGATCTGTAATTCTAATGTATGTATGTATATACCCTTTATATACATATTTCTTGGATTATAAAGGATTCGAAGATAAATCAAAGGTTCTACTTTAGATCTGGAGATTTGGATCGCTTTTAAAAGGTGAGTGGGAAATTTTATAGATTGATATGAAAATTATCCAGTTGGTGTTTATTTGATTTTGATGCCTAACTGATAATTGTATATGAGTTGTAGGCAACAATTTGAATATAATAAATATCGCTTACATATTCTTGTTTATAAATTGATTTAGAATTGTTTACAACCTGATCTGGAAATCAGTCCCAAAAGTATGAATTTAGAATATTGATTTGAATGAAATTTATTCCATATCTGAAATATGTTGTATAATAATGTTATGAATTTGGATTATTACCCTAATCTTGTTTGAATTTAGATCCATTAAATATTTGTAAATTAGTTTGATTTCTTTCCTTTTTTGAAAAAACACAAAGTTTGATCTAGCAAGGAATAGATGTAAATAAAAAGAGAAAGAGATGTGTAAAGCATGAATTCATTGTAGTTTACACTATCTATTTCAGTAATAAAAAGAAATGATTATTCCTTGTAATTTCAAATGATGTAATCTTTTATATTTTAAAGTTAAATCTTTTGTTTTGGACTAAATTATGGAAATTATAGCAGATAATCTTTTAGATATGATTTCAACAATTGAACATGAAATAGAGTATTCTAGTGAAGATATATATATATATATATATATATATATTAATAAAAATTTCTATTAGTATGTAATATAATGCACGTATAATAATTAAATAAAAAGCTAATAGCGACGCTTACATGTAATATTCACATTTAGGATAATTAATTAATAAGAAAGGAATTTAAAAATGGTTGTAACTCCAATAAATGGGAAATAAATGGTAATAAATATGGGAATTGCAACAATTTAATAGGGTAAATGATTTAATGAGACTGATAAATAAAGAAGCTGAATTAATAACTATGGAATAGTTAAAAAGGGTACTAATTTGAAATTAGTAATCATACATAAATGTCTTAGGAATTGCCTATTAGGATTTTATGGAAAAATCGACATTTATGAGAACTAAACGGGGGCTTATGGATAGATAAATATTTAAGGTAAATCTTATTGCCTTAAATAAAAGGGGAATTAGTAAGCTAAGTCCAATTTCTACCTAAGATAATATAAGTAAAGACTTAGGATGGTTAATTGGATTTAGAAGGTTAGTGATGCGAGGTCAGTAGAGTCACTCGATGGAAGAACGCCCTTCACTTTGAGGCTACCAACAGTCGGGTGCACTTACTATTGATTTGAGATATCACTAATCCTAAGACCCATGATGATGTGAGAGATTTAGTCTGCTTTCTTAGTATTAAATGGTCCAAATTCGGAATTAGGAGTGGTGAGGGATATCTCCATAGGGGTTCGCTTCTGGTTTGAGGTATTAAGTGACTGTAGGGTCCGTCTCTCTCCTAAAAGGAAGTATTAAGCACCTAGTAAGATTTCTAATAAATAAAGATGTCTCTAAAAGGGTTTACTTAAGTGTTAAGGTATTAAGTGGCTGTAGGTTCCGCCTTCCTACCGAAAAAAGCAATCTAATGAGATTCCATATTTATAATTAAGAGTGATAGTGGATATCTCGGGAAGGGTTCGCTTCAGTTTTAGGGTATTAATTGACTGTAGGTCCGCCTCTTTGCTATAAAAGTGGTATTAAGTAGCCCAGTGAGATTTCCAAACAATATCAATTAGATAGTACCAGTGAGGAGTCCGCCTTGGGGTTAGGTATTAAATGACGGTGTTTGCCTAGTCCTTATTAATGAGGTATTAAGTAGCTTGGGTACAGTCTCTCACATTGCTAAGGCCGTAATAATGATAGTACCAGTGAGTAGTCCGCCTAGGGATAGGTATTAAGTGATGTAGGACCAACCTAGAATATATGTATTAAATGGTTAGAAGTCCGCCTAGTCCTTTTAAAGGTATTGCGTGGCTTTGGTACTGTCTATTACATGGCTACGATTTTATTGAAGATGGATGCAGTAATAGTTGGACATTAGACAGAAGCCTTAAATGGTGGTTAGATGTCTTTGTAGCAAGGACCTGCCGACCATTGACAATATTGTTAGAAAATCACCTTGCGAATAGATTTTAAATGATGGGGTCTACCTTGATTGAGGTCTTAAATGGAAGAGTCTACCTATTTCTCTTTTAAAAGTATTTTGTGACGATTATAAAAGCCCGCTTCATATTTACAAGTATTAAGTGGCAAATAGGTTTGGAAGTATTGGATGGTTGATAAGGCTTCATCGGTATTTTATACCTTGATAATGGGTAAGTAAGTAATCGTATGTGCAATGCAAGGTTAGATTAGAATTCCTAACCTTAATGGATATAACAATTAAATAAAAACCAATCTGTATAAATTATGTCATAGACAGTTAATAGGTTTTCCAATCACCAGATTATTGTTCTGACCCCCTCCTCATTTCAACCCATAGAATAGATTTAGAGGAACAGGTCATTGGAGCTGGATGTGCTTTGTTGTTAGAGAAGTCTTCTTTTCTCTCATGCTCAATGCTGATGTGACAATCTATTATCCAAGGAATACCATAAATTCTAAGTTAGTAGTCATAGTTAGTATTCTTATCCTATTATTGTTTGCGCTGTGAGTTTAGATTTCTATCAATCTCTGATAATGCTCATGCTTATTTGCAGGTACCAAATCCAATGATCTGTTCTCTGTTGGATTTGGGTTTCGATTTTTGTTGAAATTTTGGCCTATTAAGGTGCGGGTTATTACATGAGCCCTACTTGCTCAATCTAGTTTCCATTATTCATAAGGAACCCTTCCACATTCCCCGATCATTTGACTCCCTCCTTTATGAGCCGCTATCTTTGGAACCTACTCCCAACACGAGCCAACATCCGAAAACCGTAGCTTTTCATTATGTTGTTATATCGTCATCCAACCTGATACAAATGAGCCAACACCTCCAGCATGATCTATAGAGCATCCTCTTCCCGCCCTGGAAGTTTCACATCGATCCCATATAATGATATAACTCGGTATCGACTCATCGAGATAACTCGGTACCGAGTTATGCACTTAGCCAATTATTGGCTACCATCTCTTTCCTTGCCTCTAGTACTCTTACCTAGGTGCCTTAGACCCCTACTCATCCTTCTTTGATATCTCGGCCCTAATCCAAAGCCTCGTCTTTTAGTTCTAGAGACAACTCGGCCCCAATCCAACACTTAGCCAAAATTTCCAACATCATGCTATAGAACACTCATCTAGCCATGCTCTACCCAACCATACAAACCACCGACTCATAGGAGCCCCCACCATAACTCGATGCCGACTCATCCTAATGACTTAGTACCGATTCTTCCCTTAGGCTCTAATCTTCATGTGATTTATTCCATAGCCTCTTACTATCCTCCAAAGCTTATCCGCCAAGTTTTATCCAATTCCGACCAACTTTGCATCCGATTTGCTCAATTCTCCAACCTAACTTTCTATGCAATCACAACACTAGCAAACAACATCAAATCATATCATCCAAGCATAGAATATCAAGAAATTACATCCAATCAAACTTGTAGTCTATCAAAATAAGATAAACAAGGCAATTTCTGACATAGATCTACATATAGTATGAATATATGAACATAAATCAAGGTGATCCCTAATCAATCCATATCATATGCATAGTTTACTATGTCATTAAAGTTAGAAAAGGTTTTTATGGCCAACATCAATTTAAAACATGTTAAATCCTATAATTCTACCATATAAACATGTATAGCATGGTGAGAAGGCATAAACCACTCACTAACTACTAAATTCAACCAATTTTTGTGTAGATCTAATCCGAAAAAAAAGAAAAGAGCTCCAAATCAAGCAATTTGATGATCTCTAGCTTCTAATTGAGGATCTAATCTCTGATCTATAATCTAGTTTGTTTTCGAGAGCAATTTGTGTGATTTTGGATGAAATTAGGATGGATCTAGGGTTAATTAGGATTTAGACCTGATTTAGAATGAGAGAAAAAGTTTTAATTTGACTTTCAAGCCCTCTATTTATAATGCTCTATAATTAGACTAATAGGTTTACTAATGAGCTTACTTAATTATACACAATCCTGACCAACAGGTTTAAAAACTTAAAACAAACATAATTTTCTAATCGTTAAGTCCGTTTTTCTATTATGACTACTCTACGAAATGAGAAACCATCACCCTAAAGTAATGGAACTGGTTTGAGACCCTAATTCAACATCTATCAAAATTTATAGCCCAAACAAGATTTTCAGGGGCAAAATGGTCATATAGAAATTCAAGAAAAATCATAGGTGTGTAAAATATCCCTAAGAGTCATATCCCAAAATTATAGAATCATATGACCTCATACAAATAAAATAAAAATATTTTACGGTCCTCCGATACGTAAAATACGGGTCGTTACAGGCGGTTGTAACTATCTAGGTTGATGATATTTTAGTTTACTCTGATTGTTGTATGTATATTAAAGTTTTCTTTTCAATAAAGATCTTTTAAGATATTATATATTATCATTCCACATGCGAGATTCTGATTTTGTGTTCTACTTTCTTATTCTATTTCCTTTTCTTTTCTTTCACCCTAACGTTTTGTCTTTCCATCACTTGGGGTATTTTGGCACGAGAATACCATGTATATATTAGTGTCAACATTCAAGGGTCGAAAAGGCGGATCGTTATAACGAACGTGACTATTCTTTCTTTTAATGAAAGAGTGATCCTCGAGTGAAGAGAGCAATTGCCTTTTATTATTAATATTATCAAAATATTACAAAATAAGACTCAAGTCCAAAAAGATCATCACATAGATGATCGGCAAAAAAAGAGCATATAGTAAAGAGGTAATGTATAAATTAAATTATGCAAAGGAACAAATGCAATAGGAGGTAATATATATAGTACATTGACAAGCTGCATTATTTGTATGGAGCAAGTGTTGTTGTGAGATGCTTGCCTGCCACAGGAGGTGATTGCTTGGACATGGTTGCTTGCTGAAGTGATGCATTGAGAAGGAAATGCTAGGGAAATGTTGCTTGGAAATGAACTACACAGGAGTCAGCTACATGTAGGGAAGTGTCAGAAAAGTTTGTTGCAAGCATCATGGTAGGCTTGAGAAGATGTCTATTGTAGGGAATGCAAATGAAGGTGGGGTAGTGTGCAGCATGAGACATGAACCAGTGTGCCTGTAAGGGAGAGTGTAGCATGTAGGACGTGGGTGAGTTTGCCATAGGAAAGTACACGGAAGAAGCCTGCAACATGGGAAAATGTAGCATGTAGGCATGAGACAGTGTGCTTGTTAGGTTGGTAGCGAGGAGTCAGATGTCTCCAAGAGTCCTTGAGACTATTATGGCATAGCAAATGAATGTCCTGAAATGTTAGAGGTGTGGATTAGCTAATGAAAATTGTTGCAAGGTGGTAGGCTAGCCTGATCTTGGTTGGTTGGTGAGAAGAAGTTGACGCGTGTTGCTAGAAGTGTGTACTGAACCCGATATCCTTTCATGAAGAGCATGCAAATCCGATTGAGTGCGAGTTGTTCCTGCCCATAGAGAAATAAACCAAGCATTAGTAATAATATGCGAAGCTTGATTTTTATATGTATTATTAAATATACGTTGATTACGCTAATACCAAAGGACCAGATTGTGATTGAGTAGATTGAGTCTAGTGTTTTCCTATCTGTTTGTGAAAGTTTTAGCCTAAAGTAAGTCCAGTATTCTTTAAGAAGGGCATGTATGTAGAGATATCCAAGTTAAAAATGTCGAGAATTTTACCGATAATGTTGGAGAAAAAAGGCACTCGAAAAATAGATGTGACGTAGTCTCAAGAATCAAGTTGCAGAAATAACACAGATTAGTATTAATATTAATATTATTACTGGTGGTTATCATCAAGTTTAGGTAGGTCATAGTGTTTATTTTATCATAAAGGGCGATCCACATGTGCATTTTGACCTTAGGGGGAGCATTGATTCTCCAAATGAATCTAAAGTGGCCGAAAATATGTGTTCTAGAGTAGGACAGGAATTGTATGTGATCGAATATGGATCAAATATCCATATTCCAGTATTTCTTTAGAGTTCAAAATTCATATAAGTCATTACACAGTCTAAGAAAAATAAACTCTTTAGTGACATGGTGTGAATGTATTTACAGTTGTATTATTTGGCTCTTGCATGGGTCATGAGTGACAACATGCTAAAAGATTTATGTGTAAGTATATTTGATATTTCTATGTCAAGCTTAATTCAGTTCATTTATATATTTCAACTGATAAACATTTTACCAATTATATTAGTTGCACAAATTTTTATCGAAGAAGATTACTTTTCTTTTATATAACATATGTTCATATAATATTGGAAAGGTTAAGCGTGTTATTTATTTTTCTAATAAGTCTTCTGCTAGATTCTTATGTTCTTCAAAACCCTAAGAGAAATATAGAATCTTTCAATTTCTCTAGTGAGTGTTAGGACTTGCTTGCCTTGGGATTATGGCTTGTAGTTTGCACAAATAATCATATTCTCATAAGCGATGGATAACTACTTATCTGTTGTATCATATGCAACTCCTAACCATTGTCTTTGCCCTAAGCATGACCTTAACCTTGAGTTTTCTCAACAAATCGATATAAATTATTCAATCTTACCTACCATTTCATGATGACATAAGTATAATGCACATACCATGAGTTTGCTTAATAACTACATGCATGTATCTTACCTCATTTAGGCATTATGTGAATAGTATTAAACATAATGCCCTAACTTGAGTTTGCTCAACAGCTAGGATGTATGCAAGTAATTTATTAACATATAAATGGTAGATGACAACTCTATATATTAAGGATTCATAATCTAATACACACATATTGAGTGATATCATTGAGGAATAATTTGTTTCTTACAATACACCCACGTAATTCAAGTGTCAGACACATCTGAAATCATGGTACACGTACTTTACGTATGTACTTATTCCAAAGTGGAAATTAGGGACACGTCCCTATTTTCAAAACTTGTTTGTTTTATATCCTTCTCTTTTGGAAACTATTTTCTACATCCCTCTTTTACGGATTTCTTTTTTTACTTCTCTTGTTTTCAAATTTAAAAGCAGCCACTCCGACGTGTATTCCGGCCGTTATGACTTATGAACATATATCCTAAAAGCACATGTTATGGTTTACCGAAAGACCCCCATGAATTTCACCTTTGAAAAAATAGGGTTGTAATTTGTAAAAGAAAATTAGAAGGGACCTAATGCTAATTTTATTTCAGTTCCACTTACATTATTTTATACATATATAGTTATATAAGTCTAATTTTTTATAATTGTTATAATTTAACTAACCTATATAGTGTATATATGTATCTTGTTACTTAAATCATATTTATTTAATTTTAATTCTTATTGATTAAAGCATATTTAACTAGTTTAGTTTATTTAAATTTTATGAAATTATATATTATTCATCTTAAACAATTTAAGATAAATAATTAACAATAGCATTTATAGTTTGTTTATATATCGCATATCAATATATGTGTACATTTTAATTAATTAAATTTTCATTAATTCTATTTATTAAATTCATTTATTTAATTAAACAATTTAATTAAATATTTAAATTAATTCAAAAATCTAGTACAATTCATCTTAAAAAAATATAAGATAAATATTTAACTATAAAGATTATAGTTACATATGTATATCAATATATATATATATTGAAATTTGGTTCTATATTATGATGTCAAAGAATCATTGATTGATCAACCTCCTTAAAAAACCTTACCAAAGTAGCAAGGAAAAAGAGTGTGGCATCAACAAATTATACAATTTACACATATACTCCTGTATATATAATCTCTGTACATAATACTCGGCCCAATTAATGTAGTTGAATAAAATTAAAATTATCTGGCCCGCCCTTCTTCATTTCTTCTTTGTATTCTCATCTTCTGCTTCCCAGCCGCCATCATCAAGTTCAATCCCCCATTGCTCGCAAATCTCCTGATTCCTCATCATTATCGTGGTTGTCTTCTTTAATGCGCCCATCAGCATAATGACTTTAGATTGTATCAGTTTTGATATATCAATAAATATATATGTGTGTGTTTAATTAATTGACCTTTAAATTAATTATTTTATTTTATTTATCAAATTAATTAAATAAATACATATATTAAAATTCTAAGTTAATTACTGTAATGATCCGCAAAACCGCACAATTCAAGCTGATAATAAACAACACATGTCCAATCCTAAATTGAACGGAAAGACGTATAATTATGGGAAAAAAACAAGAAAGAAGAAGAGAAAAGAAGAAAAAGAGAAGGAGAAACTAAAACAACACAGAATCTCACAATCACAGCGGAATAACATATAATATAATATCAATGAACTTAAAGAGAAACTGTCATATACATACATCCATTAGAGTGCAACAACAAATCACAATCATCAGCCTGGACAGTTATAATAACCTGTCCTCACAAATGCCAATAATTTAAACAATGTAGCGGAAAACAAACATATACATGAATACGACCTGAAGACTTCCAGCTCGTCTGTTGAAGCTCCAAAGCATCCAAATCTAAATCTGTAAATGTGCTCGGTCTGACCCGAGCATTGAAAGGGAAGAACGCCCGGATCGATCTGGCAAAACCAGCATGAGAAAACACATCTCAACTGAATTTGAAGTTATAAAAACTTTTCTTTATCAAATAAAGGTATCTCGTAAGACCACGCCACACATAAAAACGAATGCGTTTTTACCTTACGATAACCAAAATATTTCATATGAAATCCTGTTATATTGTACTAATGTCTAGTGTACAGATAATATTAAAATAGCCGAAATTGTTACATTGGTTAAATTTGATGGCATAATAGGTTTACAAACAAGATGGCACACACCTATTGGAGAATGGATTTCCTTACAATGGTAGGTAAGGGACTACCTTTCGTACAGTACATCTCTAGAGGGATGTACGGAGGATACACAAACAATCCTCCGCATCTGGCAAGACCGGTCTATCCCTATTTCGCACTCAGACATGGCCTGGTAAAAACCGAATATGTCATCACCCGGTCGTTACCAACCTATCCGAGACGTCTCGTAGCATACACCACATACCCAAAATATAGAAGGTTATCTAGAAAGGTGATGATCATACCCTAATGGTTGCAAACCACATAGCCTTACGGCGTACCCTGTTTAAGCCATTACCGGGTGATGAGGCTTAAGGTAATGTTTACCTTTCACATAGCACATTCTACTTTGAATGCCACATTGCCATTTCCACAGTCACACAACTGATTTCTACAAACGTATAACTCCTAAGTTCGTACGTCTCAGGAAAGGATGTTAAGCTAAGAGAAGTTGCCTTCTCCACTAACATACAGATGATACATTTATAGAGATCAATCAATGTAATTAGAAATGCAAAGTCAGACAATCATCCATACAAGTGGTCCAGGAAGAGAACAAACCGAAGGCGCTCTCCTACCACATCCTATCAGGAATTACCCTTAGGATCAGTAGCAAGAAGTCCTTGCATATCATAGATTTTGATAACGAAGCACTACTACCACCATATATATATATATATATATAATATGCATCTCGGATCTAGTGGCAAGTAGCTCAGCATCATGAAGATCCGTCTTCAAAAATCATCATCATAAACCTACACTTTCGAACGCATATATTGGTCCAAAGTGGTTCTCAAATAAATTTGACCCCGATCTCTCCGGACCAACAACGATAAAGAGGCCCTCAACCTTATACAGAAACCAAGTCTCGTAGACTTATCACGTTTCCAACTCTCAACTTGCTATCCTTCGACCAAGAAAGAAACCCGGTAGACTGGAGTACTATAGACACTCTACACTACTCGAATCAACATTATTAATCCAAAAAATAATCAAGCCTACTCGGTCGGCTTCGTACTAAGTGCATGACTAATCAGTTCCCACATCAAGTCAAGGAACCAAAAAAAGGGCCAAATTTGATAGTCAGTTATTTAACTATCAAAGCAACAAATAAAATCTAGCACATAAGCAATCACTGGGCCCATTTAATTAATCTTTTATTAATTAAATCAATTTCCAAATATTTACTTCAAATTATCTTTAAAAAGATATATCCTCAAAACCAATTTAATCTTTCGATAATGGAAAACATTTCCATATACGTATATCAACGGTATAAGTATATTTAATAACACTACCATTTTGGAAACACGCCAAATAGATTTCTATAACCCTACAACTCCAGAGTTTGTACGCCGCCGGACGGGTTTTAGGTATAAGAAGCAATGCTTCCTATACCACCAAGCCTTTAGTACGATCATAAGAACCAATTTGTGTATTTCACAACGGAAGGCCAAACACAATTTATCGGGTTAAAATGAATGTTGCGTAAAACATCGTTACGACAATCCAAAAACACTAGTATAAGGATTTGATTAATTATATATATATATATATATATATATATGTCTGTGTGTGTGTAAATCCCGTATACTATATAAAAAAATTTCTTTCGGAAATCATTTATTATAACAACAGTGTCATAGTCCATGCCTTCCATACTTCCCCGAAAACGTCTATTACAACGAAAAATATTGAAATCAATGTTTTCGATACTTAACACATTTTAAATCACCTTTCGAAACCATTTAAACTCCATTTGAAATTATTACTTTCAAAACTCTACTTTTAAAGATTATCACTTGAAAAACTATTAACTTCATCAAAAAATTACTTTCAAAACATTCCTTTAAAAGACTATTTAACTCTTAAAAACTTGAATGTATTTCCTTTATATAATAATCTATATTTAAATCTCAACATAAATCATTTTCATATTTATAAAACTATGTTTATAAATCTCCTTTCTATTTTATAAAACTTCTATTTTATAAAATCTCTTTATTTATAAAATTCTATATATAAATCATTCTTTTATAAAACTCATTTTACTATCAAAATCCACTTATAAATTCATTCTTTTATAAATCTAATTTATTTATAAATTCCATTTATAAATCCATTTACCAAATAAATTTCAAATCCATTTACAAAATATTTACAAATTCCGATTATAAATCTATTTCTTTATTTATAAAATATCACTTTTACAAATTCTTTATATGAACTTATTCAAAAAATCTCTATTTAAAAATATTTCACAAAGCTATACTTTTATTGTAACGATCCGTATTTTTAGCTATTTTAAATTATTAAATTTAATGTAATTATTAAATAAAAATGGTTAAAAATAAAAATTCAATGATTTTTAATGTAAGTTATCGAATATGAACTTGGATAAGATTTTGAAATAAACAAATTCTGGAGATTTAAGTAATAATGAGTATTGAAAATAAATGTTATGTATTAAATGAGTTTACGATCAATAGTTGGATTAGATAATAATTTTTAATTTATTAGATGTAAATAAAGTAATTGATTGATAACGAAAATTCATTTAAAATCCAATATTGAAATTTGTTGAATATTGAATAATTAAATTATTTAAATTAATATTGCAATTATTTGAATAATTGAATTTTGAATTTAATATGATCGGAAATGATGTTGGAAGTTGATTTAAATTTTATTTAAAAAACAATGAAGATCGTTAACATTTAAAATTGGATTTAAAAGTGAATAATTGGGAATTGAGAATATCGTATTTTAATTGACACATTAAAATAGCGTTCTGAGGCACAATCTCGGATTTCGACGAAACCAGTTCCATTGGGTCCATAATATTGTATTATTATCGGATTTCAAATTTCATAGCTTTTGGAATTATCGTTTGATCGTACGGGATAGAAACGCGTTGAACTAAATATCGAAAATTTAATATTTTAATTGTGTTCGGAATAGGGGTAAAACATTATAAACGCCTAGCGCATGCCTTGATAGGGGTTCGAGATTTTTAGTTACATAAATTGAGACATTTTGAAATTAAATTAATATATTAATTTGTCAAACTAATCTTTTCTTCTACAACCCAGATTTGAATTTACCTTTTCATACACGCCACCTTTCCCATCCCTCGTTTCCCCTCGTTCTCTTTTTTAAACCCAGCCGAGCAGTTCTAAGAAAAAAAAATGCCGAAACTTCAAAATTTTAGTTTTCCTATTCTACACCATAAAAAAACCTAAAACCACTTCCTAAATTCGTAGTTTGCCATAAGTTTCCCTCTGGTATGCTCAATTTGAAGTGCGGCAGTGATGGAAAAAGCTTGGTCTAGGGTTGGAGTTCGCCAATGATTTGGACCTCGTTTTGGTAAATGGAGGGTAGGATCGTGATGAGGGAGGTGAGGTGCACCTGGGGATGTGTTTTGGTGAAGCCCGGTCGCCGTTCGTGATTTGCGTCGCTATAGTGTCGAAGGGGAGGAGCATTTGATCGCGTTCATCATGGTGGGTGCGGTCGCTTCATTGAGGTGCTAGGCGGGTCGAGTTCGAGGCGAGAGAGATGATGGCGGAGTCGGATTTTGGTTTCGAGCTTCCGAGCTCCGTGTCACTGGAAACGTACACACATACATATGGGTTCTCTAGAAAACTGCTCCAGGCATTAAAGGGGAAGATGAAAGGATGGCATGTGTGTAAATATCTTAAACTTATAATTAGTTATTTTAATTAGTGTTATATATAATAAAATTATCGTGTAACTTATAAAACCTATAACTCATGCATACGAGGTCTGTTTTGGATGAAACTTTTTGCATTGTGATCGTGATGATGAGAGCTTCGCAATGAAACTGGTTTGGTCAGATTTGGAGACAGTCGGAATTTGGGCTAAAATCGGACATTGTTCGGTTTTAGTTCCAAACCGGAACGTCTCGGCGACAACAAAAAATCAAGGTGAGTGTTTTATAATGCTCACAACGTACTAGAATAATAGTATGATAGTTAAATTTAAATTTATGAAGTGATATGTATTTATTGGTCGCTGTTTGATAAATTTAGTTGTCATTTGAATTAATTGTTAAAAATTAAAATGGGCAGTTAGATTTGAAATTGGAATTGAATTGTCAATAAAATACCCGATATTAATAACTATGAAATTGCTGTGAATTATTCTGACTGTTTGGATTGATTGATTGTGATGGATGCCAATTGATTGATATTTGGACGATTGGATGTTTATTTGTTTATATATATATATCCTGTTATCACCTTGTATATTATTTACAGTATATAAAACTATAGATTGAATTATTTCGAATGAATTAAGAAATAGGTTGAAATGATATATACCTATGACAATGTGATTTTGATTGAAATGATATATCCATCCCTGAAATTAAATTGAAATAACTGATCACTTGGCCATATGATAGAAAATTATATACAGACACCGGATAGGTTAAATTAAATGACTTTAAAAATCTTTGACTTGAAATTATTTAAATGGTTTTGATTTAAAAGGAAATAAAAATCAAACTTATAGAAATCGAATTTATATAATTTGAAATGGTTTAAAAATTGAGGATTGAATTGAAATTAATTCAAATTGGAATTGAATTGAATTGATTAGAATTGAGATCAAAATTGAATTAATTTGGAATCGAAATTGAAATTGATTTGAATATAAACTGGAATCGAAGTTAATTTGAATTGAGAAGTTGGAATTTGATCTGTTTGACTTTGAAACTATTTTCAAATAAATTATTTTAGTATAAACAGTTTAAAATCTATATTCTTTAAATATTTAAATTATTTTTGTTTTCCAAATTATTTTACTATATAAACCATTTTAATATTTAAACTATTTTTAACTATTGTAACCATTCAAACTATTTTTAACTATTTTAACTATTTAAACTATTTAAACTATTTTTAACTATTTTAATTATTTAAATTATTTTAAAATTATTCAAACTATTTTTCAAAAATTCAAACTGGTCAAGGGTGGAATGTTTATTTTTAAATCATGGATTTGAATAAGAATTGAGTTAAATGAAGTTATAAACCAAACTGAAATTCGGAACAATTTTGGAACTGAAATCGAGATATTAAGGCAAAATGATTTTGAATTGAAATAGTATATTTTGAGTAAATATTATGATTTCGAAATGGATTTGATTTTGAAGCGAATATGATATTTTGATATCAAGTATGAACTGTTTTTGAAATATAAATGTACCAACTGGTGTGTAAAACGACGTTTGGTTGTTAATGAGACCGGGGCCGGATATGGGTATACTCTCTTTCGATACCGAAACCACTTTAACAACTGTGTACGCGGAGGAGATTCCAGAACGAAGTGGTTGAATTTGACGGCGATTGCTGGATTTGAAGAAAGAGAACGATGATGGATAGACCCCGGCACTTGTGCCAATTTGAAATGACTAAAACAGGATGGCTTGACAGGGCCAAGTTGGCTAATTACCCCGAGCGGACATCCGTTCTTCGATTTTCTTGGACTTGGTCCATATTATTATTACTCTTGTTGTTGGTTTTGACTGGTGCACCTTGATTTGGGATAGCCTCCCTTTGACTCGATATGGGATGGATGGACGCGGTGGGCGGTCATGGCTATGATGCGTTACCACCAACCCTGCGACCCGAACTGGTAGTATCCTACCTTAGGCATTGCCTTACGTGCCTTGTCATACTTTTATCTTTATATGAGACCCCTAAGATTTTGGTGTAGTGTTGTCGTATCATGGTGCATCCCTATCCACCAACCGTTTAACTGGTGTTTTATATGCAAACTGTATGACAATGCTTAAAAACGCATTAAGGGGGGTTAATGTAAAGCCTTAACGCTAAGAAAAATATTTATTTTATTGATTAGACATTATATATGTAGCGTATTCTACTACATATAAATATTTTGATGGATCCTTAAGAGATGAAAATCCCGTAACATCTCTTGAGTTATTGCACGCACGTTATACACTGGATAGGAGATGTGAAATCCTATAAACATCTCTGACGCCGTTACACTCATGTTATATGCAATATCGATTTGACTTACATAAGGATATTTTATTCCTGACTCGAGTGTTTTGTCTTTTCATTACGCTCGGGTCAGTCCTGAGTTTTTCAGCTTATTGAAGACTTATTCTGGAGGATGAAGACGAAGATTCGGTATACTACTACTATTATTATCCCTGCATCATGTTGTCTGCTTCCTCACTGTATTTATTCCTGATGTATTTATGTAACAACCCGGGATTTGCATTACCAATTAATAAATAAAAGTTAGGATTTTATTTATTTTAATGAAGCATAAAAGGATTTGGAATAACAAAATTTATTTGAAAAAGGCTATTTTAATTAAATGGGAAATATGGGATTTTAAAATGATGATAAAATGTTATTTTTGAAAAGTTAAATATTTTAGGAGAGGATTTAAAATGGGTTTGAATAAGAAAAGTGAGTTTTATAAACATATATGAACACTTAGAAATTTTTTGAAAACATGGAAATAACTCTCTTCATATTGGGTTATTAAACCTTACCCAATAACCCACCCTAAACTTCCTCTATAAATTATCTCAAACTCTCCTAACCTCATTCATCAAAACCCTAATCAAAACCCTAACCATTTCCTAAAGCTTTCATAACAAAAATGGCCTCCATTTCATCTCCTTCTAGTTTTAGCTTATGCAAGTCATTCTATGCAAAGGTAATGCAAATACCCACCTCAAATCCATATTTTATATCTTCATAATTTCTGAAATTTGATTATTAACACATGTTTTATGTGTTTTTTGATCTTATAGCCTCCTAATCACCTTTTGCTAATTTGGGTTGATGCTATAATAGTATTTGTTGCTTTCAAGAGAGGTATATTGCTGAAAACCTCTTCTACCATGTGTTTAATCATCTTTTGATTTCAATAATCATTTAGTAACACATGTTTTCTTATGTAACATGTGAATCATAGCTCTTTGATCATCTTTGCTTTCATTTTGGGGTTGCACATAAGGTGTTTGTGATATTGCTTCATTAAGGTAATTACTATTGATTAGTGATTATTGCTAGTAGTGATTATTGCTAGTTAAAATTTTGGTGAAAATTTGTTGCCAAAAACTAAAAAAAACATCCCTAAATCACTAAAAATCAACAAATTAGTTGGCTGGAATGTTTCAGCCTGAAAACAGGCTGAAATAGTGATCTGGGTGCACCAGGGCAGACCTGGGCTGCACCCAGGCTGCTGTAAACCCCCCAGCCCAGCCGAGGCGGGCTGGGCCGATTTCCCCCCTCCCCAGCCCAGGCGGGCTGGGGCAGAACCCCCAGCCCGCTTGGTCTGGGGCTCCCCAGCCCAGGCGGGCTGGGGCGGAATCAGACCCTAGCGCGCGTGGGCTGGGGCCTCCCCAGCCTAGGCGGGCTGGGGGCAGGAGAACCTCAGCCCGCGTGGGCTGGGGCGTCCCCAGGCCAGGCGGGCTGGGGCTCCCCTTCCACCCAGCCCAAATGGGCTGGGCTCCCCCTTACATCCCCAGCCCAGGCGGGCTGGGGGCTCCCCTTACCTCCCCAGCCCAGGCGGGCTGGGGGCTTCCCACCACATCCCAATCCAGGCGGGCTAGGTCTGCTCCCAACTCCCCAGCCCAGGCGGGCTGGGCCTGCCTCCCCCTCCCCAGCCCAGGCAGACTGGGGGCCTGCTCTCACCTCCCCAGCCCAGGCGGGCTGGGGGCTTACTTCCATTTTCTCAGCCCAGACGGGCTGGGCTTGCCTGTTTCCAGGTTTTTACCTCCACTTTGCGATGCCGCCACGATCGCATCCGAAGTCGGAATTCAACGTTTTTGGTCTCGTTGGAAAGGTGGAGTTTCGAACTCCATCTCTAGAATGTTTGGGTAACATCGGAGTTCGTTTGGTACTTCAAATTTCGTGTCGAAGTTGAACTCTGGTCGCTGTTGGTAAACAGTATGAATCTTTTCCTGGGTCCAACTTTGAGATGTCGCTGCCACTTCCTCTCAACTCGGAATCCAGAAATTCTTTTTGCATCTTAAAGTAGGGATGTTGGACAACATGCCTGCAAATTTTCATGACATTTGGACACAGTTTGCTGGTCCAAATAAATTGCCGAACTTGGGTTCGCAGCTGTTTTTGAATGTTTACAAACACTTAGAATATTTTTCAGTGATTTTCTGGTTTTATTGATTTCTTTGAGATTTGTCTCTAGATTTCGTACACGGGTTTTATGAATCATTTTCAAAAGATTTTTCACTCCAAAATGGCTTCAGAAATTATTATATAATATTATTTTTAATTATTAAATTAATTACTCCATAATAGGAGAGTTTTCAAAAGCCGTTCTAAAGTGATTTCAAAATCAATTATAAATCCGTTTCGCACCATTATTTTCTATAATAAAAATCTCACACTCACTTTTTAGCACGTCGAGCGAAGTGGAAAGGTGCTTAAACGGTTAGGAAATCTCCGGCTTATGAAACCGTGTGTATTTTCTTTCTGGTTAATCCCCGACCTATTCGATTGATCGTTTTGACCTCTGGGTCTAGTTTACCGATGATACGAGGTGGACTTTTTATTGTTTGGAGTGTGAGCTTGCTATTGGTTAGTAATCCGTTTAGTGCGAACGTGGGGTATGGGACTCATTGTTAACACTTTACGGGTTCCTCTCCAAGAAGTTAGTGACACATTAGCCTCTAGGCGGCCAGTACTGGACCTCTAGGTCACCACGCCTCTGAGCAACCGTCTTTGGACACCTGGTCTATGGAGCAGTTTATTTTTCGGCATGCGCCTCTGGGCCTTTATCCTTCTGGGAAGGATCTTGCCGTCTCGCGCGTTCCGCATCTGTGCGAGTGATCGATCACAACTCTACAGTACTTGGCAACAACGACTCTGGTCGGTGCACGTGCAATATTGGTATTATTTGATGATTTTTATATCCATTCGAGTACCGCCATTCGGTGTTGGTTCTATGGAACCATACGATGTAAGTGCGATTGCCTTGTGGATTCACAGTGTCTCTGGACACTGCTTTTCAGTGTTGGATTTCATTGACTTTTCAGTATATCCCCATTGCTCTTTGGAGCATCGATCTTTGCTTGGGCATTGATTACAGACTCTGGTCACTCTTGGGATTATTGCCTATGGGCATCTTTTTATAGCTTTGGCTACGCCGATGATATGAGGCGATTTTATTTATTATACACTTTGGTGTTGATTTCTCTTTGGAGATTTTTATTGTTTATTGATGATTAGGGATCGTCATTATATTCATGTGGTTCATAATATACTTCTCTTTGGATAAGTACTATTTTATTTATGTACCGCATTATCATATATCTCAGTTATTACTGATTGTTTAGCTAGCCTGACCCGAGTGTTTTCGCTCGGGTCAGACCGAGTTGTTTCAGGTTAGGTCTCTGGACTTAGCTTCTGTGCTTCTGCTTGGACATTATCTGCTATGCTGATAGATAGCGCTTTTATTTGTCCACTATTCCGCTACTCTGTTATTATTCAGACTTTGATATGTACATATTTTTGACTCACATGTGTGAGCAGTGGCTTTGTACCCACTTATGATATTTGGATCTGTATTAACGATGTATTGTTCTGGGATTTTATATCTGTTATGTGATTCTATTCTGTGATGTTTTATCATTTATTACTATGCTTTGTCCTGATAGATCTTTAGCCATTTTTAATTTCGTTATAAGTATTTACCGAATATGTCGAACCACTTGAAAAAAATATATAGATACCATCCTTTCGACGTATTCAGTAGATAGTTATAGCTTGATTACAAATGGTCGCTTCCACTATACTCTATTCTCCGCTTTAACAGACAGTATTACTCCCGTAATACTCTTTGTTACAGTGGGTCTCAGAGTGGGGCGTTACAATTTATAACTCTGATAAATGTTGTATAGATTATAATCAGATGTATTGTGTAAACAGCTTCATGAACTGTTTATTTGATTATTATATTTTTTCGTTCCGTTGCGAGATTCTGTGTTTGTTTCTTCTTCTTTTTTCTCTTATTTTCTTATTTACCCCATTAACAATCCTCCCTTTTAAATGGTTTGAGTTGACATGTGTGGTTTATTGTCGATTCAAACTGTCCAAAAAAGGTAGGTCGTTACATTTATAACATCAAAAATCATACTTTTTATTTGTTCAAAAATAAATTCATTCCTTTGAATAATTTAAAAATTATTAAAACATATATACTTCCAAAATCACTTTGAAAATCATTTCAATTCAAAATCACTGTTTTATAGTATTTCAAAATACTAAAAAAATATGGCCCAGTGTTACTATAGCACTAAATAAGCAAAAAACATATCCATGTCATCAAATATGGCATCAAAAAGATCATATATCAAAATATATGAAAAGTAAAATCAACAGTGTGAGGAATCCTGTTGGAGCCCTCCAACCTGTCCCCCTGCATCACATACAATATATAATCAATTAATATAAATCAATCGCTTCGAGGCGAGATCGTATACATAGGGCCATCCGCTCATATACGAGAACGTAATAGAGTCTCATCTGCTCCAAGGGCGGGTATATATCCAAACCAACTAATAAAATAATAATTATCCAAACAGTCAACAAACATCATAAATAAAATTATTCCCACTTATATATAAAAATATAAACAGGCGAGAGGGGTGAGTTTACTCACTTTGACTCCAGTAATCGCTTAAGCGTTCCAGTTTGAATTAAAATCAAACAGGAGTTCAATTTTAACACAAATTTCTACTAGCTCCAAATTCATCCAATCCAACTCTATATCGTAGTATTCGCAATAACAAGCGCAAAGCAACTTGTCACGTTCGATTTGAACCTCGTATGAAAAAGCTATACATTTTATAAGATTTCGAATTTAAATAAATAATTATTTTCCACTACTTACATAATTAGCCGCTAATTACCATCCATAACGTACGCTACTCTGTCCCTCTTGCGCATCATCGTTTCATTCCAAGCCAATGAATTCAACCCCACGATCGTGACTTTGACTATCTTTCTCCACCGATGTACTTCGCCAGGAACCACCGCATCTTGCCAGGACACATGTGACGACCCAGAATTTTTGTATATTTGAAATGAGAATATTTAATTAATTTTAAATATTCAAAGGTTAATTTTTAACTTTAATTTCAAATATCAGTATTTATTGGATGATTAATTGTTGAATTTAATTATCGGCATTGGGTAAATCAGTGAATCTGGAGTTTTAAACCGGTTAAAAATAATTTGAAGGCTTATAAACTTCAAATTAATAATACTGAAGATGATAGAATTTATAAAATGGAATTTCAAAGTGTTTTGTTCAGTTTTAAAAAAATACAACGTTTAAATTGAAATTAAAAATAGCCGTCCGAGGCACAGTCTTAGAATTTGACGGAACTAGCTCCATTGGATCCGTAATATTGTATTATTATCGGATTTCAAATTTCGTATTGATCGGAGTTGGTGTGTGAGCGTACGATAAATAAACACGTTGAAATCTATATCGAGTTCAATTTAAATTTATAATTATATTGGTCGACATCAGCCTACATTCTTTCCCGTCATAACTTTTCCTTTCACTTCATATCTACTGTAGCCGACCATCTTCTGAAGCAAGCCGTTCCTTTTCGTTTTAAAATCATCACGTCTCATTCCATTTCTCTCAGAACAAATTAACTTCAACAAAAACAAGAAGAAAAAAAAAGGTTGCTTCCTTTGTTAAAACAAATCGAATTCGTACCGTCCTCTTCCAATTAAAAATCGCGAAGCTATTCTTTCTTCCTTAATCAACGTCGCCGCTTTCCACTTCCATCAGTTCACGATTTAAAGATCTCGAATCAAACCAGAGCTCACTCACGAATAAGGAGATTATCTCGAAACAAATCACATCGACGTATGGTCGCGATGCCTGAGTTGATCTCGAATTTGTTCTTTTGAGTCGCGACGACGAGCAAGACTTGGCGATGCGGTGAGGAGCGATAGCTTAGAGGGTCTTGTTGTGGGTCGTTCACGATGGGAGCGAGGCAGTTTTTTTTTGGTTTTGGGTTCACAATTCTTGGTGACGTTCCTCGGTTGAAGGGCATCGAAATAGGAAGGCAGCGTTCGATTTTTGAGCAAGGCTAGGGCTGATGGTTTGAGGCTGTAGGGTAACTACACTATCTCTAATTTAATTTATAACATATACACATATTTTATACAGAAAAGAAATGGGAAAATTTGTTGTCGAATTTTTATAAAAGATAGTTTTTATGCCTATACATGTAAATTCACAGTAATACATATCTAGACAAAGTTTTGAAAATAATAATAATAATAATAAATAAATAAATAAATAAAGTTAGAAATAGGAAGTTGTCTGGTTTGAGAAAAAAAAATGTTAATGAGAGAGTATATACTGTTATTGTAATCAGATTTAAATTGGAACTGAAAAGGAAGTTATATACACATTTGCACACCTGACTCAATTATTTTAAATAATTTATAAAAGGAACATTAGTTTAAAATTTAACCTTTGATTAATTAAATCAATAAAGGGTGAATAATTGTTCGATAGTTCAAATACTAATAAAATCCTATAATTCTTATACAAGGTCATAAACGATGGAAACGAGCCGGTTTGGATTGAGTTGCAAAAGAATAATCAAAGGTGAGTTAATCTCACTCTTCTGGATTCTATTTAAATTTAAATGGTTAAATTTAAATAATTGATTGAATAATTGGTTGATTGATTGGATTGGATTGATGTGCTACATTATATATATAGTAGTATATATCAATATATATATATTGGAATATGTATATATTGGAATTGTTATCCCCGCATTATATAGCGGATGAGACCCTATGCGCCGCATAATAGCGGATGATTTTTATTTAAACCCATATACCGTGATATTCCACCTCGAAGTGGAATTGGTATTGTGCTAAAATCTGTGGATGCAGGGAAACAGGTTGGAGGGATCCAACTGGATTCCTCAAAATATTTAATTTCGTTTAAATATCCTGTGATGATTTTTAATATCCTCTGATGATTTTTAATATCCTGTGATGATTATATGGATGATTGAAATATTAGATTGAAAATTTCATTACAATGAGTTATTAAAATCTATAAAATTGGATTTTGGAAAGTAAAATAATTCAAGAGAATTTGAATAAATTTAATAGTGAATTGGAAAGGAAATAAAATAAAGTGATTTTCAAGATTTTAATCAATATGGAAAAAGGAGAAATTTTGAATAAACAGAGGAATAATAAATCTTAAGTTTAAGTGATGTTATATTAAAGACTAAAGAATTTATTTTTAGAACTTAAGGATTAAATTTAATTAACGGTTAAATAAGGGATTTAAAAAATCTAAAATTGATATTTTAGTTAAAAAGGTTCTAATCTCAAATCTCAAATAAAATAAATAAATCTAAAGGCTAATGTATTTGAATAATGAAGTAAGTAAAGAAATTTATTCAGGTGAAGTAAGTTGGGAATCAATTGAAAATTTACTTAATGTTGGAAATTGTAATTTAAAAGAGAAGGAAGACTTTGAAATTTTAAACTGGGTTTATAAAGTAAAGTGAAATATCAATGGATATTTAAATATAAATTCAAGGTGGGAATTTATTAAGGAATGTGGATTGGGTTTAGAATAAATGGTGATTTATTTTAAAGATGTGGAAAGAAAGTGTATTTCCTGGGTAGCCAAGTACATTTTGTTTTTGAGCAATTTTAAATATTGGTTAAAGGATTTATTGTTATTTTAAAAATCATATTTTAGAAAATCTATTATTTCAAAATGTTAAATTTCTAAAGTAAGTATTTTTCAAATCTATTATTGTAATAAATATAAGTGATTTGGTAAAAATTTTTAAAAAGAAAAATTAGTTTACAACTACAAAGTGGTTTTATTTTAAATATTTGTTAAAAAAAATATATATATTTCAAATAGAGTATTAAAGTAGTTTTAATTTCAATATTTTCAAGTATATTTGCAATAAAGTGTTTTTAAAAATTATTTCAAAATTCTAAAAGGGCTTTTGTACTTGGTGTCTCAAAGGAAATATTTATTTGAGAAATTATTCCATGGGAAGAATATGTTGAAACTGTTTTCAAAAAGGGGTTGAATGGAAATTGTATATCTCGTGAGGATATTTTGGAAATAATAAATAATTTGGGAAAATTATTTACTTGTTTGATGGATGTTATGGATGTTAATTGATAGTTAAATAACCGACTATCAATATTGGCCAAATGCGCTGATCGTTTCGAAGAGACCGGGATCGAGATTTATTTCTCGAAAACCACTTCGATCCGATTTGTACGTTTCGTAGGGAAACGAGGTTAATATTGGGAATGGGATAGAGTTTTCAGTTCCGTTCGGACCCGAGACGGACTTGTATGGACGAATGTTTTCGGGACATCGTCAGGGGACGATGGGCATTCTAAGTGAAACGTTCTGTAAAGGTAACGTTTAGCCTCAAGCCTCATCAACCGGGAATGACTGAAAATCAGGGGTTATGCAGCAAGGCTTCGTGGGTAGCGCCCACTGGAGAGTATGGTCACTCCTGTTTAGAGGTCCCTTTTATTTCGGCTTAGTGGTGCGGTTGCTGATCCCAACCATGGGGTGATCATATTCGGAATTGCCCATAGGTGATTCTGGTCTTGTGTTGTAGGGGAGCGGGCGTACTCCTCAGTACTGTGATCTAGGCCACGTACTGTGACAGGTGGTACCCCAGTGCCTAGTCATTCGTTGGAAATCCATTCTTCCTACGTGCCTTGTACGAGTTTTGTTTGTATTACCCACGTTGTGGCTAGTATGCCGGAATTTAATGAATGTAACAATTTCGGCTATTTGAATAAGTAATTGTATATAGACACTATTTTAATATCAGAGGATTTTATAAAAAGTGTTTTACCTATCGTAAGGTAAAAACCCGACATGTTTATTTGTGGCGTGGTCTTACGAGATGCTTTTATTTTCAAAAGGATTTTTGAAACTTTAGTAATAAATTAGAGTGTGATTTTCTCACGCTGGTATTCCAGACTGACTCGGGTGTTGTTTTATATAATGCTCGGGTCAGACCGAGTTAACAGGTTCAGGTATAGCTATGGAGCTCAGGAGACGAGCTGGATGACGGAGCGTATTTCCGTATTTGTTTATTATTCCGCTGTGTATGATCATATAGTAGTTGTTTTGTATGACTGACTGATGTACTCTGATGTGATTGTATGTGTATATGACAGTACAGATTCTTTGTATTTAAACTGTATTCTTTATATTGTATTTTGTTCTGTTGCGATGTGAGATTCTGATGTTGATTTTTCTGCTTTCTTCTTCTACCTCTTCTTCTTTTAACACTAATGGTTCGATTTTCCGGGCTTGGAAAGTCGGGTCGTTACAACACAGCCCCGGCCTCCTTCTACCATATGTCGAAGGTCCGAACCTCGAAGCCTCACCAATCGCCTCAAATTCCGCCTCTTACTGCTGCTGAACGGAGCCGTTTTCTTGCCATCTCGCCTCGTCATTGGTGCTACTTTTCTAGACATCCATTAGATAAGTAGATTTAGTTGGTTAACCATAAATGTTGACTAATTAGAGGACATAGACCATTTGGGCTCTAGTGCCAGTGTTAGAACTGGCCGGTCTATTGTGGGTAAATTGCGTGAATTTCAAAGAAAGTTCCATAATTGTATCGTAGTGGATCTAAGAAGTCTAAAGGCTTTTACTAGATCTAATCTAGTTTTAAATAAAATCAAATTTTATTTAATTTCTTGATTTAATAATTATTATATTGATTAGAGTATATCAATATATACTCTTATGTATATAATGTGCATGTGCAACATAACAAAGTGTACATGGTTATTATATATATATATATGTTTGGATTTATATTTGCAACTTATACATTCATCGTTTATACGTGCACTAGGTCTCAAAGTATTGGTTAAATATATATATATATATATATATTTATACAAAAACTTCAAAATTTATTTACATATTAAATAAAATAATCTTTTAAATATCTAAATTGATTTTGATCAAGTCAATATAGTTCAAATTCAAATTGAATATCTAATATATCTGATTTTTACTTGGTAAAATAATTTAAATTTCAAATCTTGATCTATAAAATTCAATTAAATATCTTGTAATTACCTAAAATAAATATATTTCTTTTTTGAAATATTGAAAATATTCTTTTTAAATACATAAATTATATGAAACGCATGAAATAATTTTTTTTGAGAAAAATGAGTGATCCTCTATTAGTAGAGGAGAGCACTCATATAATTTTATTCCACACTAAAAGAAGGAGCTTTCTACATGCCTGACAAGTGGCAATAACCCCGCGTACAATATGAAAAATAAATAAAAAAAACCCCAATCCTATGAAACTAAGGTCCATAGTAGAATAATATAACCATAAAAACCACAAAATGAGATAAGTGCTCATATCCTCAAAGGTTGTTGAATCCATCCAATCCAGTAACAAAACTTGAAGCAGCTAAGAAAACTATACCTAATATGTGAGAGCAATAAATATATATGTATATAAATATATATTTATATACATATGTATATATATAAATGTTTTTCTCTCCTACGGAGAGAGAAAATAAGGCGATTCGTTTCTCACTTTCACCCCGTATCCCTATTTTGGTATGCCTAAAACCACCCATCACATCCGAGACCAATGAAGCAACACTCGATCTTGAGGTCTAAACCAAATAGACAGTGGACATCTGTGCATTAGAATTTTCTTCTCCTAATTATGGTCCTACCGTACACATGAATTTTGTGCCTGGTGATTTTCCAATTTGATTTGGTATATGGACTGCACGATTTCTAGAATAAAGATAGATGGGATCTGAATACTAAGGTTGATTATAATTCTAACAATCGCGTTTCACAGTGGATCAAACCAATTCTGCAAATGAAATCCCAGTACTGCCTGACGAATTCAATTGCGAATTTGTTTCAATGGTGAATAACTGCCATAGAAGATACCATTTCAAGATTTTAGATCTACTATCTAATGCCAAACACAAAACTAGACCAAGTCTCACATATGCGGTATCGTGTGTTGTCGACGATAGCGTTAGCAGAGTCGAAAGGACAAATGTTTTCGGTTATAGTGGCAGATAATCTGACATTGATCGCCATAGTCGATGGGATTCTTGGAGTAGTTTTTCATCTATTTGTTGTCTTATATAGGATTGCTAGAAGTTGGAGAAGAAGAGGAGGTGGGGTTCACTGATGGTGATACAAGGTACGGTAAGGAGGTGCCGATGGCATCGACTGAAAGAAATGACAGGTGCAAATCACGTGATGAAGCAGTTGCAATGAGAACATGTTTTCAGGGAGGTTATAAATGAAATTCGTTTAAAGTCATTGGAGTTAACTACATTTAGTTATGCTTGTAACGACCCGCCAATCCATACAGTTCAAGCTGACAATAAACCACACATGTCCAACCCAAATTGAACAAAAAGACGGATAGTTATGGGAAAGAAAGGAGAAAGAAGAAGAAAAAAGAAAAAGAAGAGAAAGAAACTAAAACAATCACAGGATCTCACAATCGCAGCGGAACAACATACAATGTAAAATCAATAATCATTACAAAGGAGAAACTGTTATATACATACATCCATCAGAGTACAAGAACAATCATAATCATCAGCTTGGGCAGTTATAACAACCTGACCTTACAATTTGTTGACAATTTCATCAACAAAGCAGCGGAAAATAAACAAATACGTGAATACGACTAGAAAACCTCCAACTCGTCTCCCGAGCTCCAAAGCAATCTGTAAATATGCTCGGTCTGACCCGAGCATTATAATAAAAAAAATACCCGAGTCAGTCTGGAAAACCAACGTGAGAAAATACACCCAGCTGGATTTTAAAGTTCTAGAAAACCATTTGAAATCAAAAGTATCTCGTAAGACCACGCCACACATAAATATGGATGGGTTTTTATCTTACGATAACCAAAACATTTTCTATAGAAAATCCATTTATATTATAATAATGCCTAGGGGTCAAAGTAAAATATGAATATAGCTGAAATGCTTGCATCTCACGTTTCAGCATAGTTGGGCACAACTAAGTCCGTACGGCGCTTATTGGAGAATGGATTCCATACAATGACTAGGCTACTAAGGTACCTCTCGTCACGGTGCGTCTCTAGATAAAATAACATCAAGGACCTCGCCTGGATCCTCTGCCAACACAGGAATGGCTTACCACTTGACTAGTTGTATCGAATATGATCACCCCGCTTTGGGCCCCGATGTATACAATTCGAGAGATAATAGCGACTCTAGATAGGGATGATCACACCTTACTTAGGAGTGACCCACTCGGCCCTGCTGCATCTTCCCTGTTTTAGTCATTCCCGGTTGATGAGGCTCGATGCTACGTTTTGCCTTTTATATAGCACTTCCCACTTGGAATGCTAATACTGCCCTCCAAACAACAATGCAATACCAACATTCATCCTGTTCTGGGACTGAACGAAACACTTGAGAGCTCTGTCTTTAAATTCCATCATCTTCAAGATGTCTTCACTCCGAAACGCATTTGTTGGATCGAAGTGGTTTTCGGATAACATACCCGATCCCGGTCTCTTCGAAACAACATTCGGTACTCCCGATAAACTCAACCCCGGTTCTTTAGGAAATAAACCGTCAAAGATAAGAGTGGAGATCACCTCCTAACCATTAGTGGATGGATTCCCTTATCATTGTCCTAGGAGAATGGAATGATTATACACACAATACATCATCATCGGGAATGACTATACCATATAACTCACGTGGTTCTTCTAGATATTTCCAAAAGTACGTTTTGGGTCTAATTCCGATAGTCGGTTATTTAACTATCGACTAACAAACATTCAATTAGGGATTTAATTCCATAGGGTTAAAATCCTTTTTCAAAGATATATATACATCAACAAGCCCTATATTTTCAATACTTGGAGAATATCCATATACTTATCTCAACGCTATAAGTATATTCACAAAACTAAGAAAGATTTCCTTTCTATACAATTAAAAAATCATTTACAAATCCCTTACCATTCTCAAAAACCATTTATAAAACCATTTAAAAATATCATTTCTCGAGTCATTTATAAACCTTTTTATAATCCATGCAGTTATTTATAAAGCTCTTCTTATAAACCTATAACCCATTTATGAATCTCCTCTATAATTATCTAAAACCATTTGCAAAGCTCTACATACAGTATAAATGATTATCCTTTAAGTCTCCAAAACATTTTACAAACTTCTCTTATAAAGCCGAAATCTATTTATAAAACCTTATTTATAAATCTCGAAAACATTTATAAATAAATACTAATCATTTACTTTAAAACACTATTATATAATAATAAACATTATAAATAAATAAGTATTAACTTTAAACATCTTAAAAATAGTAATTAATAAATTTCAAACATTCTTAATAAACAATAATAAATTATCTTCAACATTTTTATAATTACTAATAATTAATTTCCAAATATTTACTGGTAAATAATTAAAATTAATTTCAAACCATATTACAATTTAAATAATAATCTTTTCAAAATATTAAAATATTGATAAGTCACTTTTAAATAGTATTAATATAAATAAACAACTTTTAAAACATAATTATATTCCTTTGATAAAAATCCATACTTAATTTCCAACATGATCAGTTCCATATTTATAAAATTATATTTATAAATCTCTTCTATTTTATGAAACTTCCTTTCATAGAATCCCTTTTATTTATGAACCCCATTTATAACTCCATCCCTTTATAAATCTCATTTATTCATAAAATCCATTCAAAACATAATTTCAACCCATTTGAAACGTTGCTCCCATATTTATGGATTCCTTCTATAAATTCCTTTTTATTTATAAAATCATTCGACATCTTCCAATTTACCCTCACCTTCAATTTCCAAAATAGAATAAACTATTTTCTAAAACGACATTCCACATCGTATAATAAATCCACCATTTGATTTATTTTTTCCAATCTATCCCATGATAATAGTTTCCTTTTATTTATAAACACCGTTTATCAATCCATATTTACTAATGAAAATATAACTTTACAAATCTTCGCTTTCTTTGTAAAATATCACTTTTATAAATTATCATATTTGTAAATTTCACCTTTATAAATAAATTGTAATATATGTACCTATGTATATATATATCATTTTATATCAAATGGTTAATAAATATTCATATCAAAATGTTGAATCATGAGTTTTGATTCATGACAAGCTTCAATGATCAACAATGAGATTAGACAATCAAAGCGATAAAAAAAAGAGAAAGCTATACACACGTGGTGAACTACAAAGGAAACTAGACTTCAAACCCGAGTACGCTATAAAAATCTTTATTGTTGGAGTCGTAGTTATAGTTTATAATTGTTAAAATCACTCCTCAAGTAGTATACACACACTATACAAAAGCTTTAAAAATATATATATATATATACAAAAAAGTTAGCGCAAGTGCTCACTGTGTAAAAAAAGCACAGTTCAGTCGACTGGACTGAATTCATGAGTCGACTGAATCTGTGTTCTTTGCATAGACATGCACACATGCACACCACTTTGAATATTCAATCAACTACATATTTTTTACCAGTCGACTGACCGTACACAAATGCCATATTTCCTGAAGGGTTGCTTCTCTTTGCGAAGAGTAACGATCCAATTCGAACAGTTACGGATGCAACTCTTGATTGAAACTCTTCATGAAAAGTAGCAACCTAATATACTATATATATATATATATATCCAAATCCATGATTTTAAGTATCAAATTTACTTCAATCTATTCTATTCTCTGATCTGTATTTCTTGACTATATTTCTGCATTCTAAAAGCTTTCTAATCAAAGATATATTGCTTTAATCTCAAAGTTAATTATTATATAAATCGATTCAAAGCAATATCTTCCTTTTTAATCTTCACACACACAATATATACTTGAGGATTTGATTATAGGAAGGGTGTACTATCAAAGACAAATTAGTGTTATCAAGAACACAAAGCGTCAACAACTTTATCTAAATTGTAGAAGTCCTATTAGTCTGTATCAGGCATGCACACGTGCACACCACTGGACTGAATTCATCAGTCGACTGAATCTGTGTCCTTTGCACAGACATGCACACGTGCACACCACTTTGAATATTCAGTCAACTAGATATTTTTTACTAGTCGACTGACCGTATGTGTTATCTCGCATTTTGGCAAGGCCGTGACACCAAGAAATTGACTAGAAATCAAAGACAGTTCGTTTCGAAGATCGGTTATACACGGGTTCACTATGGATATCGATGAATTTTTCCCAAGTAGATCAAGCTAGAATTGATGTGACACGACAATCAAAGCTATGGAAGCCAACGTCTCAAATTTCAAGTCAATCCGAGTTCGTATGCTCAAGATATGATCGATACAAGTCAAAGAAATCAACACAATCGCGTCCATCACTTCGCATCCATCTATTCGTATCAATCAAAATGCACTACTTCGTATCCATTCGGAGGGATGGCCTTCTTCATGTCGATCTGTTCGAATCCATCAGTAAACGAGTCCACTTCGTATCGATTGGCAACTGTCTTGTTCGTATCCATCGAAGATGGCCTTCTTTGTATCCGTCAGAAGACGCAATACAAGTGTCTAGTTCGTGTCGATCAAACATCATACATATTTCGTATCGATCAAACACTTTGATCGATACAAAATTGACACTTCTCATCGATACGAACAGGATAGAGCGATTGATCGATACGAACGTAACAACTAAGATCGATACGAATAGGACTATCAAAACCGAAACGAACAAGGCCAATGTAGACCTATACGAATAAGGAGTAGACGTTGGATACCAATAAAGAAGCAGTCAACACGGCACGAAAAGTGGATCGATTCGAGGAGTTAGCACCACGTCAACTTGCAGGCACGTGCTCAAAAGCGATTCGAACTGATCGATACGAAAGGTATCGATACGAACAAGACAGCCTACATAAAACCCGAGTTTGCATCGATCATAACGGAGAATCTACAAGTCCAAATGCTACGAAATTTTCACAGAAGCTTGCGTACATCCTCAGCAACACTCACGATCGATCCCAACTCAATTGGATGATTTTTCGATCGATACGAATCTTGTTAATATCGATCTCATATCGCATGCGAGTCACATGGGATCGATCGCATGGGCCGGCTCACATGCCAGAAGAGGTCTCCCAAGATCTAAGCGAGATATTTGCAGCCTACGCCTATAAATAGCAGCTCAGGACCTACATAGAAAGGATCTTTTTGGCTCTTCGACGTCCAGACTCTGCCGAATTCGTCATTGTACTCGAATTACACTGTTGTACTCTAGATTTACTATTGTAATCCGCTGAAATCAGACAATAAAAGTTAATAAAGATCAAACTCTTCAAAGTGGACGTAGGCTAGAGCGTCGAACCACTATAAATCTATGTGTTTGCATTGCTCGTCTTTTACTTTTCTGAGTGTTTTCACATTTTATTCTCTACAAACCTATTATCTGCGATCTGTGACTATAAACGGGTGCTTTCATCGACAATTGGGTGTTTGTGACCAATTTTTGACGTAAACATTTTTGTGCTTTCACTGAGAAAGGCAAAGTATTCAGGGATTCTAAAGTTTGGAGTTCAGATTTGGAGAGCTAGAGAATCAGATCTAGAAGGAACTATGGCAAAGCAATCAACAAGAAGGCAAAGAACTGACAGGAGTCAGCATAAAGGGAGCCAGGAAGCTTCCTCAGAAGCGAATCAGGCCTCGGTCTTCATCACCCGAGACGAGATGGAGATGATGATGGGAGCCATGTAGGAGGGAATGCTGAAAAGGCAAGACGAGATGATGCAGAATCTACTTCGACAAGTTGGTCAAGTTGGAGTGTAAAATCAAGGGAATGCAACTGTAGGAGATGCTGGAGATAGGGATCGGGAGCATGGAGCAACCAGAATTCAGAATATAGCAGGACCATCTGGAGTAGCACCAGAGCTAAGGGGCACTCACCCAGAGCATATCGATCCAACCGCAGGCATGACACCAAGTGTTGTTGTGCAACATGACATCGATAGAGAGATGGATGCTAGTCCAGGAGAGCAGATTCCAAGAATCCCTCGTGAACTCGGGGGGCAGATCAGAGGCAACGGACAAGGGACGCGGCTTGGCAACAATGACAGATTGATGGAGATGGTCAGACGAGCCATGAAAGGCGGACTAGCGAACAGAGATCTGGAAGACGTGAACAGGAGCCCCTTCGCTCCCGCAATTAGACAGGCTAGGAATCCACCAGAATTCAAGCTACCAACACTGGAGACATACGATGGGAGGACGGATCCTGCAGTTCATCTGACAAGGTACATGAGGCATATGGAGGTACTGGGGGCATCGGAGGAGGTCATGGCCCGGTGCTTCCCATTATATTTGACGGACATTGCAGCACTATGGTTTAGACAACTGGAGAGCGGATCCATTGGAACATGGACCGATTTGACTGAGAAATTTATGAGGCAGTTCAGAGTTCACATTTCGAGACCCAAGAATGTGATGAGTTTGGCAACACTGAAGCAAAGAACCGGGGAATCTTTGAGGAGTTTTCTAACATGATTCAATGCAGCGGCAGCATCGGTGGATCGACCAGATCCATCCATGGTTTTGATGGCAGCTGTATCTGGCATAGCTGATGGCATAAAATTTAAGAATTCATTGACAAGGGATCCACCTATGGATCTGGGAAAATTTTATCATGAGGCCGAAGGATTTCTACAATTAGAGAATGCAAATGTTGAAAGAGAGGCAGTAGAGGGAGTTGAAGTTTATGCAGTCAAAGGCGGAGATCCTCCCAGAAAAGATTCAAGCAATGATAAAGGGAAACGGAAAGCCGAGGATAACAGTGATGGACCAAAGCGACCGCGAAAGGAACCGAGATTCACCTCTTATACGGAGTTGAATAAAACTTTGGAGCGAATCTACCAGGATATCGGGGGCAGATTCCTTATCGAAAGCCAATGAGGAGGGATCCGACCAGCAATGAAAGGAGATCCGACAAGTATTGCTTATTCCACGAGCTGAACGGTCATAGCATGAATGATTGCAGGCACTTAAAGGATGGGGTTGAGGGACATATCCGGAATGGTCTGCTAGGCAATATGTGAGAAGGGGAACAACTACGGTGGAATGAGAGCGACTACCGCCAGCGTCAAATGAAGGTGCTCCGGATCGAGGCGTCAGCTTGTCATCAACTGATCGGAATAACGACGAATAAGTGGCAAGCTCCATACCAACGCGATTAAGTCATTTACACATGTACAGGATTACGAGCGAACCTCGGGCATGCTCTGATACGACTATCAATTGCGTCGGTATAGGTGTTTGCACTTTGACGTCTCTGTTCCGCTTTTGCTTTTTATTTCGCACATTTGAACTTGATTTTGTTGAACATTTCTGTTGAAGACTCATTTGAATGTAAATTTGGTTTCAATAATTCTATGACGGCTAAGTCACTTACACATGTATGGGATCACGATCGGTCCTCAGACATGCTCTGAGATGGCGATAAACCACCACCACAAACAATTCAGAAAACTCAATCGAACGTGAAATCTGACGTTAATGATACTAAGTCCCCCCCGGGCACACACAATTCGCCTCAAACAGCACCCAACCTCGAACGGTCACAATTCGCCCCGAAAGGCACCCGACGTCGAACGGTCACAATTCGCCTCGAACGGCACCCGACCGCGAACGGTCACAATTCGCCTCGAACAGCACCAAACCTCGAACGGTCACAATTCGCCTCGAACGGCACCCGACCACGAACGGTCACATACCGCCCCGAATGGCATACGATCGCGAACGATCACTATTCATTGTCATGTAAGATTATCAATCTCTTTGCAGGTCATTAACAGGATACGAACATCCAGCTTATCGAACTACAAAACACACCTTCCTATCGCAAGGCATGTTTTGGGGAGCAAGTGTTATCCCGCCTTTTGGCAAGGCCGTGACACTAAGAAATTGACTAGAAATCAAAGAAAGTTCGTTCCGAAGATCGGTTATATATGGGTTCACTATGGATATCGATGAATTTTTGCCGAGTCCAGATCAAGCTAGAATTGATGTGACACGACAATCAAAGCTGTGGAAGCCAACGTCACAAATTTCAAGTCAATCCGATTTCGTATGCTCAAGATATGATCGATACAAGTCAAAGAAATCAACACAATTGCGTCAATCACTTCGTATCCATCTATTCGTATCCATCAAAATGCACTACTTCGTATCCATCAGGAGGGATGGCCTTCTTCGTATCGATCTGTTCGAATCCATAAATAAACGAGTACACTTCGTACCGATCAGCAACTGTCTTTTTCGTATCCATCGAAGATGGTCTTCTTCGTATCCATCCGAAGACGCAATACAAGTGTCTAGTTCGTGTCGATCAAACATCATACATACTTTGTATCGATCAAACACTTTGATCGATACGAAATTGACACTTCTCATCGATACGAACAGGATAGAGCGATTGATCGATACGGATGTAACAACTAAGATCGATACGAACAGGACTATCAAAACCGATACGAACAAGGCCGAGGTAGACCGATACGAATAAGGAGTAGACATTGGATACGAATAAAGAAGCAGTCAAGACGGCACGAAAAGTGGATCGATCCGAGGAGTTAGCGCCACGTCAACTTGCAGGCACGTGCTCAAAAGCGATTTGAACTGATCGATACGAAAGGTATCGATACGAACAAGACAGCCTACATAAAACCCGAGTTTGCATCGATCATAACGAAGAATCTACAAGTCCAAATGCTACGAAATTTTCACAGAAGCTTGCGTACATCCTCGGCAACACTCACGATCAATCCCAACTCAATTGGATGATATTTCGATCAATACGAATCTCGTTCGTATCGATCCCAAATCGCATGCGAGTCACATGGGATCGATCGCGTGGGCCCGCTCACGTGCCAAAAGAGGTCTCCCGAGATCTGAGCGAGATATTTGCAGCCTATGCCTATAAATAGCGGCCCAGGACCTACACAGAAAGGATCTTTTTGGCTCTTCGACGTCCAGACTCTGCGAATTCATCATTGTACTCGAATTTCACTGTTGTACTCGAGATTTACTGTTGTAATCTGCTGAAATCAGCAAGTAAAAGTTAATAAAGATCAAACTCTTCAAAGTGGACGTAGGCTAGAGCGCCGAACCACTATAAATCTGTGTGTTTGCATTGCTCGTCTTTTACTTTTCTGAGTGTTTTTCACATTTTATTCTCAACAAACCTATTATCTGCGATCTGTGACTATAAACAGGTGCTTTCATCGACAATTGGGTGTTTGTGACCAATTTTTGGCACAAACAGTATGCAACTGTCATATTTCCTGAAGGGTTGCTTCTCTTTGCGAAGAGTAACGATCCAATTCGAAGAGTTACGGATGCAACTATTGATTGAAACTCTTCATGAATAGTAGCAACCTAATATACTATATATATAGATCTAAATCCATGATTTTAAGTATCCAATTTACTTCAATCTATTTTATTCTCTGATCTATATTTCTTGACTATATTTCTGCATTCTAAAAGCTTTCTAATCAAAGATATATTGCTTGAATCTCAGAGTTAATTATAAGAACCTTGGGTATCACATGCTTTAAATGTTAAATAATTTTTTTTGATACCTTACATTATAAGTAGTAGTTATTTTGTTTTATATTGTTCTATGTTAGTACTCTGTGATTATTGAATTAAGTATTCCTTTTTGTCGATGACAAAGGGAGAGAAATTTGTGTACTAACTTTTTATGCAGGAATAGAAAAGTCGCCACACATTCAAGGGGAGGAACATATAATCTAAGTTATATATTTCCATATATGAAGAATCGTCAAAATTGATTGTTATCAATCAAAAAGGGGGAGAATGTTGAATCTTGAGTTTTGATTCATGACAAGCTTCAACGATCAACAATGAAATTAGACGATCAAAGTGACAAAAAAAAGAGAAAGCTATACACACGTGGTGAACTACAATGGAAACTAGACTTCAAACCCGAGTACGCTATAAAAACCTTTATTGTTTGAGTCGTAGTTATAATTTATAATTGTTAAAATCACTCCTCAAGTAGTATACACACACTATACAAAAGTTTTAAATATATATATATACAAAAAAAAGTGTGCACAAGTGCTCACTGTGCAAAAAAAGCACAGTTCAGTCGATTGGACTGAATTCATCAGGCGACTGAATCTGTGTTCTTTGCACAGACATGCACACGTGCACACCACTTTGAATATTCAGTCAACTAGATATATTTTACCAGTCGACTGACCGTACGCAACTGCCATATTTCTTGAAGGGTTGCTTCTCTTTGCGAAGAGTAACGATCCAATTCGAAGAAGTTACGGATGCAGCTCTTGATTGAAACTCTTCATGAACAGTAGCAACCTAATATACTATATATATAGAGCTAAATCCATGATTTTAAGTATCCAATTTACTTCAATCTATTCTATTCTCTGATCTATATTTCTTGACTATATTTTTGCATTCTAAAAGCTTTCTAATCAAAGATATATTGCTTGAATCTCAGAGTTAATTATTATATACTTCGATTCAAAGCAATATCTTCCTTTCTAATCTTCACACACACAATATATACTTGAGGATTTGATTATAGGAAGGGTGTACTATCAAAGACAAATCAGTGTTATCAAGAACACAAAGCATCAACAACTTTATCGAAATTGTAGAAGTCCTGTTAGTTTGTATCAGGAGGAAAAGTCCTATTCGACTGTTGAGGCTGAAAATCCTGTTTGGCTGCTCAGGTGTTGTATACCTATTCCTCCGGGTTAAGTGAGGGGTTATTGAGAGAAATTCCAGAAGGAAGTATGGGACTTGACGTAGAACGAGAAGTTCGAACCAGTATAAAAACTCCTGGTGTGCTTATTCTTATTTACTTTACTATTATTATCTGTTTCCGCATTTAGATTATAATACATTCCATATTACACGATCCTAAGTATTAGCTATACGACATACGTACTTTAATTTGGTATTAGAGCCTGCAATTCTATCGATCGTCACAACATCATAGAATAATGGCCAAAAAACGATTCAATTGAAATTCAACAAGCAAAATCCCTATCAAAGCCACCAATGAGGACTACAAAAAGGTACATTCTGATTTACAAATTTCAGTAAGTGGTAATAATGAATTAATTAGTTTATGCGATAAAATCTCATAGCATAATTTTCTTATTTTAGAAAAGATGAAATCAATCAAAATTGAAAATGAGAAATTGAAAAATGAGAAATTAGATTTAGAAAATCAACATGGTGTTTTGAAAAAAAAATTTGAGGCTCTTAAAGATTTTCTAGATGAACAAAATACTATGTTTGAAAAAGAAAAGGAAATTTTTTCAAAAGAAATTGCAGATTTGAAAAGACAAAATGATTTATTACAATCATCTTTAGATAATTCAGAATCTCGAATTTTTATTCTCGAAAATGAGAACTGTACGTTAAAAAAGGAGAATTCTGAATTAAACAAGCAAATTGATATTTTGAAAAACAGTAATATTTCTTTTGAAAATAATAATTGTGACTTTAAAGCTAAATTTGATAAACTAAACACTGAAGTCACAAAATTTAATAAAGGTCAAAATGATTTAAACATGATTTTATCTAGTTCTAGACCTTTACATGATAAAAGTGGTTTAGGATATAATAAAACTAATCGTAGAAATAACACTAGATACGCTTTCATGTATAATAAAAATGTTAGTGCTAGTACTAAATTTCGAGTAAACTCTAAATCCAATTTTAATACAAATTCAAATACTGCTATGACCAATAATGTTTATAATTTCTCTAGATGTACAAAATCTTTGACGGGTAATATGAATAAAAATTATCTAAGTATTTGGGTTCCTGTTAATTGGAAAAATAGAGAAAAATACATTGATGATTATTTTGATATGGTAGTTAATAATGAAAATTATATTTATAAAAGTTCAACCACACCCAAATGGGCATGGTTTCCTAAAAATTTGGAAATTATAAGAACCTTGGGTATCACATGCTTTAAATGTTAAATAATTTTTTTTTGATACCTTACATTATAAGTAGTAGTTATTTTGTTTTATATTGTTCTATGTTAGTACTCTGTGATTATTGAATTAAGTATTCCTTTTTGTCGATGAAAAAGGGAGAGAAATTTGTGTACTAACTTTTTATGCAGGAATAGAAAAGTCGCCACACATTCAGGGGGAGGAACATATAATCTAAGTTATATATTTCCATATATGAAGAATCGTCAAAATCGATTGTCATCAATCAAAAAGGGGGAGAATGTTGAATCTTGAGTTTTGATTCATGACAAGATTCAATGATCAACAATGAGATTAGACGATCAAAGCGACAAAAAAAAGAGAAAGCTATACACACGTGGTGAACTACAATGGAAACTAGACTTCAAACCCGAGTACGCTATAAAAACCTTTATTGTTTGAATCGTAGTTATAGTTTATAATTGTTAAAATCGCTCCTCAAGTAGTATACACACACTATACAAAAGCTTTAAATAAATATATATATATATATATATATACAAAAAAAGTGTGCACAAGTGCTCACTATGCAAAAAAAGCACAGTTCAGTCGATTGGACTGAATTCATCAGTCGACTGAATCTGTGGTCTTTGCACAGACATGCACACGTGCACACCACTTTGAATATTCAGTCAACTAGATATATTTTACCACCCGACAGACCGTACGCAACTGCCATATTTCTTGAAGGGTTGCTTCTCTTTGCGAAGAGTAACGATCCAATTCGAAGAAGTTACGGATGCAGCTCTTGATTGAAACTCTTCATGAACAGTAGCAACCTAATATACTATATATATAGAGCTAAATCCATGATTTTAAGTATCCAATTTACTTCAATCTATTCTATTCTCTGATCTATATTTCTTGACTATATTTCTGCAATCTAAAAGCTTTCTAATCAAAGATATATTGCTTGAATCTCAGAGTTAATTATTATATACTTCGATTCAAAGCAATATCTTCCTTTCTAATCTTCACACACACAATATATACTTGAGGATTTGATTATAGGAAGGGTGTACTATCAAAGAAAAATCAGTGTTATCAAGAACACAAAGCGTCAACAACTTTATCGAAATTGTAGAAGTCCTGTTAGTTTGTATCATGCGGAAAAGTCCTCTTTGGCTGCTGAGGCGGAAAAATCCTGTTCGGCTGCTCAGGTGTTGTATACCTATTCCTCCGGGTTAAGTGAGGGGTTATTGAGAGAAATTCCAGAAGGAAGTTTGGGACTGGACGTAGAATGGGAAGTTCGAACTAGTATAAAAACTCCCAGTGTGCTTATTCTTGTTTACTTTACTATTATTATCTGTTTCCGCATTTAGATTATAATCACTACAAGAAACTGGACTTTTTATAGCACTCATTCATAGCGTTTCTGCCTTTAGTCTTATTAAATAATAAGGAATAAAATACTTATACTTACTAAACGCTATACACTTCCCGTATGGGCCCAAATTAGTATTAAATTTCACTTAAACGCTGTACATATCACTTAGACCCATACAGAAGGCGGGTTCTTTTCATTTCCTTTTTTTCCGTTTCCCTCCTAGAATTTCACTTCCCACCTATCTTCCTCATCTTCCTCTCCCAGCTCGCAAATTTCACTCCCAAGATTTCAGATCGTAGTAAATCACAAATCATAACTTGTAGTAGATAGCCCTAAATTTAAATCATCGCAACATTAAGTTCATGCCTTAGCTTCCTCATCTTCGGTTAATCGCAACTGTCCATATCTCAGTAGGCCAAACCCTAGTTTCGTTCTCCATGATTTTAGGTATTTTCTTTAAACCTGTTGCTTTTTCTATTGGGTATTTACTTTAAACCTATTGATTCCTCTGTTGGGTATTTTCTTAATGGTTCAAAAGTTTGAAATTAATTAGTTGTATAGAATTCAAATCATATGATTTTCATAGGAATGTTATAAAATATATAATGGGGTTAAGGACAATGAAACTTATAGTTTGCAGCTTCTTACTGTGAAAATGAGCTACCAGAGATGCATATTCCTAGTAGAAAATGATACAGGTTGGAGATACATAGCGAGAGAAGTTTGAGATGGATTTAAGGAAATTGGTTTATTCATTGCTATATAACTATTTAAAGTTAACACATACTAGCATTGTTAGTTTGATCATTTATTACAGCAACTATCATTAGTTATCTGAGAAAAAAACTTTCAGTCTATTATTGTAAGAAGGGTCATGGTTTGCTATATTTTGCAATGCTTTTATTAAGATTAGTCAAGCTATGATAAATTGGTTTCATAATTAGATATGAGATTTCATATAAATTTATTATTGGAAAGTGATAGGCATGACAGGCTGAGAAATATTCTTTAATTACATGATTACGTAATGAGGGTACACAACTTTCTTATGCTTCCATGCTTGGTTTAGTTTAGTAACTCGAACGAATTATGTTTTATGATAAAATCAAGGTTGACACCTTCAATATAAATGCAAATATTAAATTGAATAGGAAATATTTGTTGAGGAGAAACCAACCTGAACAGAGGGTTATGTTTCCCTCATTTTTTTGAAGTTTTATATATTTCCCTCTCTTCTCTTCGTCATTTAAACAAAGGTACGTCTTTTGCAACTATTTTTGAAATCTTCGATCCTTTTTTTCGTAAGTTGTAGCATTGGTTGTGTTCGTAAGAATAACAGTTTACATTTCAATTTTGTATTGCTTAGATTATTATGCATCTACCAAGAAAAACAATTAAGTAATACAGACAAAATTTTACCAGACTTTCGTTCTATTTTTATTTTTAGCAATAGTCATGAATTATTAGTTTGTTCTTTAGCTTTAGTCAATATTAATTTTTATTAAATATTACACATAGCTTAAGTATTCTTGTTATAAGTTACAATTTCATCTTTTTCTTGATTTAGAAGGTAAATGGGTCATTTGAAAATTGAAAAGAAATTTTCACAAATAATACATGTGAGGAAGCCGAAAACAGCCTCTTTGCAATGCGAGGGAAATACTGCGTACATTATCGACCTCCCCAGAGCCCGCTATCGTGCGGGAGCCTCGCGCACTGGGTTCCACCTTTGAATACATGTGAGGAAGTTTGCATACCATGTTGCCATTTAGATAAGACTGCTAGAAGTAGATACATCTGTAATTGCACATGTACCTGAAAAAAGAAATGAAATCAACAAGAGTTCATTTTTTTCATCCGAAGTGGTTTGAGTGATTTGAATAACAAACTTGCAACACTCGCTATAACAGATAATAATTATGGCCATACCTTGATATATGTCCCTAACCTTCTGAAAAAAATGAGAAGCTGAACAACAATGTAAGTTATGCAAAATTTGTTTCTGGCTTTTTCTTCCAGGATGGATTCACCAGCATCTGCAATAGTAAGAGCAAAATCAGTGTTGTTTAACGGTAATTAACATTTGATTTTAATTATACCATCTTAAAGATAGTTTTAATGTTTTGACATAGCCAATATAACTTATTCTTGTTTTTTCATTATTTTATTAGATCAATATTTTTTGATCCAGTCATGATAAAGCCGATGATATCAAATTTTTGTACCAAGGGTTTGTTTATGGTACAATTGATAATACTCCAAAATAATCTTGGAGTTTATTCTTTTATATGATGCTATTGCTTTGCTAATTTACAAAGTGGAAATCGAACCCATCAACTATTTAGAAGCATATTTAAAACAGTTATATGTATATCTATCAAATGATAAGGTTAATTTGTTGTTTTACTTATTAAATGTAAATGTCATATTTACTTGTGTTCTATATGTTTGTATAAATGAGTCAATGGTTACAGGTAATTAATACACTAATTATATTTATCATGCTCTTAAAAAATTGATACTTGATGCCTATAATTACAAGAAGATGATATATTGCAAAATGAAATGCAACTCAGTTGCAAAAATGAGCTGCAATGCAACTACAACTGATTTGTAATTTGCAATTTAGTTTCAAAACCGAGTTGCATTTCAATTTGCAAAACGGAGTTGCAATGCAACTTAGTTTGCAACTGTGTTGGAAATTGCAACTTAGTTCTGAAACTAGATTTGCAAATTGCAACTTATGGTGATTAATTGATTGTCGACTCAACCTATAGTGGTCTGATTAATTTGGGACGAGGAAGTCGCGTAAGGGTATTAATAATACTAAAGCTACAAAATTGAACTATAGTTTAAATCATAATAATTTGTCCATCTTTAAGAAATTCTTATGTTTCTTACTGTTCTATGTGTTTCGAATTGCTCTTTGTTGACTAATTACTTGTATTCTATAGGTGTGCATCAGACATCTTTGGGTTGCATTTTCAATTTTGATCGAAGGACTTGATGTTCTTATATTGGTCGCTCTTGGGGTTTCAACATTGCCTATGAATATAATCATTGGTAAGCTTATTTTGATTGACTTGCTATGGTTTCTCAATGTAAATTGAATGCAAAGATAGAAAACTTGCATTGAATTTTTTTAAATAAGTATGCAAATATTACACAATATAAAGATAAATAAGTAGTAATCTCTCCAAAGTATTAGACATTGATACAATATATTTCCTCTTGGAGACTAAGTTGTTTGGTCCCAATAGATAAATACAGAAAATTAGAAAAATCTACTTTGAATTAGCAACTAAGCTCATAATGACTAAATTAGAAAAATCTACTTTGCCTTAGCGCCTTAACTACTATGCTATAGACTAAACGAGGAGCACAATTGATTAAGTGTAATTTATTGGCATCAAAGCTACTATTGATTAGGTATCACATAGATTTGCATCGGGCACATATTATCCATTCAGAATTATTCAAAATACAGTTATGAAAATATTGCGCTTGCAATGCTCGTAATGCAAATGACGCTTCAGTCAAAATAATACTTGATGCTGCTGATCTACTTGCGATTTGTGACAATAATTTGACCTATGGTGCAAACTTCAAACGGACGGGATTGCAGGTTAAGATGAAGTTAAATAATTGTGGATGTCATTTCCAAGAGCAATATGATGATTTTAGAATGGCAAAACTGAATAGGATTGTTTTGTTTCGAAGCTGAAATAGTTCCCCATTTTTCGTTGTTTTTCTTTCATTTTTTTGGTTAGGGTGACTGTAAACCGAAAACATAATCTAGGTTTGTCACTGGCTGTCCCTGCCTATTAGGTCGGTTATATATGGCATGAATCAAAATACGAAAGAAAGTAAAATTATTGATGTCTTTTTATTAAAGCAAGCGCTTATTTTTTTCCTGAAAATGTAACCTTTTTATAATTCTCCATACAATTTGTAGATGGGTGGAGGGCATGGCACCGGTATTTTCACGATCTGCTTGGCATTGTGTTTGGCATCTTATTCAGGTAGCTTATATTATTCTTGCGCTGAGGTTCGCATAATCTTGATTCAAATATATACCGGTAAACTGTAATATTTTTTATTTTGATGATAAACATGCTTATTAGGATAGTTAGAACAAATGATTGTTAGGAGCTGTGGGAATGAGTAAAAGAATTGATTGTTAGGAGCTTAGTACGTTGAGCTTCATCTTAGTTACATCAAGGATATTCACCGCCAATGAACCTCAGTTTGGATGTGCTTCTCCCTGTTATGGTGAACACATGCAAGAGCTTGTGTGTGTTTATACTTAATACATCTCTACATACTATATTTGCGATTTTATTTAAATAAAATAAAATAGACAAGAGATTTATTGTTTAAAATAGATTAGGCAAACATTGAAAGTGGCTGAATTCTTTTCTTTTTCCTTTTTTTCTTCATTTTCCAGAATGATCTAATTCGTGGTTGGGGAATGGATATGAAATTTGGATACTGTGTTCAGGTTAGCTTGTTTTTTCCTTTCCCTTTTTTGTCTTTCTTTCATGATGTTCATCCTAATACGGTTTTGATCATGAATATTATCTCCTGATTATATGTTTTACTTGCACATAACCTGCACTTTTGGATCATGAAAATTTGGGGAGGAAATGCACCATCGTATCTTTATAATGGCTTTCTAGAATGCTGTAATTCTCCACAAGTTCTGCATATGCTTCTGGCATTATTTGTTTCATTATTTCAATGTCCTCTGGTGTCTTGATTCCAGCAACTACATCTTCACCCTGTTTAATTGGAACTTGTTTTTAGTAATATAATTAGACTGTTATTATAGTCTAGTTTTAAAAAAATCGAATTGCAGTTGATCACAATAATGATTTGTCAATACCTTTGGGTATTTCTTTACCTGGGCATTTATCAGGAATTCACCATACAATTTTCTTTCTCCTGCACTTGGATTTCTTGTGAAAAGAACACATGAACTTTCTCCCATGTTCCCAAACACCATGCATTGAATATTCACCGTAGTCCCTTTCAAACCTGTAATTTTATTTATGCTTCTGTACTTTTATAGCCCTTGGACTGTCCCATGAGTCGAATACTGCTGTCACTGCTAAGTACAACTGCCTTTTTGGGTCTGCCATAAACAGGAATTTATATTTAATGGTGCTTAACAAAGAAGTGAAGGAGAAAATACAAGAAGCAGTGAACTCGAACTTAAATAGAGTCTGCCATAAACAGGGATTTATATTTATCTCTAATTCTGTGGGAAAGTGGAAGTTGAGTGTGGACTTAAATAAATAATAACTTCAATACCTATTTTAAGGAAATGTCAAAATCTATTTTTTTATTCTGGTGCATTCAGTATATTATTTATTTAGCAACATTGACTAAGTAGAACTTATAGCCGACATCATTTTCATGATTTCATTTTCTTTACAATCATGTGAGCTCAAATCTAAGACTTGAAAAGTAAATAAATTATATACTCATAAAAAGTCAGGAAGCAAACACAAAGTATATCAATTGATGATTTTCACCCTTGATAAATTTGAGAGACTTACTGGAGAAAAACTAGATAGTCTCAAACCAAAGAAAAATAACTAGAAACTAATTTCATTTAATCCTAGAAAAATGTCACTAAAAATATAAGTATAGTCATTATATATGTATTCAATTATACAATATTTTTCTCATTTTTCCTTTTGCGTGGTAGCGTGCGTGTGTGTGTGTAAAATCTCTGTGTGTGTATTCAGTTATGAGTCTAAACTTTTGTTATTGTAATTTTTCAGTCTTGCATTAGAGTAGCCATGGACTTTGTTTCTCCTGAGAGTCTCATTCAATGTGTCAGTTTAACTGAAGAGTTTCAACTGCTTCCAAAAACTCATAGGTCAAAGGAAGACAAATTAGAGGTACATATTGTTTTCAGTTAATGTATTTAGAAAAAAAGAAAAGAAAATCATTTCTCGCTTAAGTTAGCAACTTCATCTGCATTTCTCTCTGTGATCATGTATACTTATGAACTAAAGATCTTATTATTTTTCTTGGTTTATAACTCTATGCCCGGATTAGTTAGCTTCACATGATGTAGAAACTGACCTGATAGCTGTTCCATATTTTGTATGTAGGTAAAGAAAATGTCTGTATATTCCATGCAAGAAGCTGTGAAAGAAGCTAAAAAATTGATATCCTCTATCAGGTCAGACTGGTGTATTTACAAGTTACTGAACAATGCTTCTGTCAAATAGTGAAGTATTCTTTTGCTAATTTGAAGAGTTTCACTAAAAACCATATTTTAACATAGTAATGGGAAAAATCAGAGTTTGATATATGATTTGTATACAAAGGTGACTTCCAATACTGGTTGTCGATGCTTATGAATACATATAGATCTATTATGCTTTCTTACTATGAAAAAGAATTGCAGATTTTAATCTTCATTCATTATAATTTCAAAATAAAATATGGGTTCTTTTGGAAGTTTGGCATGTAAAACTATACTGAAGCAACCTGGAGCAATGTTTAGATCCTTGCAAGAATCTTCTGTAGCAGCCATTTCCGTATCAGCGTCTCCATAACTGAGTATTTGTGTCCATTTGTTAGACTATTTTGAGCTATTATCATGTGACCATGTCTTGTAGTATTTGTGTTCATTTGTTAGACTATTTTGAACTATTATCATGTGACCATGTCTTGTAGTATTTGAAATATTAGCAGAATTATTTGAAACTTTTCCACTGGTTTGATTGTGTGTTTCCAAATTAGAATTTAGTGCAACGTTATCATTGTTACATATAGTTGTTGTCATCTTCTCGATTTGTTATTTTTGGGATCCACATTTTAATATATATATATATGTGTGTGTGTGTGTGTAATGTGTATACATATATCTATCTGTGTGCGTATATATATATATATATAATATAATAAAAAGAAAATTGAAACAAATGTTGAAAATTAATATTATATAGAATAGCGTTTGAAAAACGCTATTGATTCATCAAACGCTATCGCAACTCTATATGAGATGTAAGATTTATGCATCAAAAACGCTATAATAGAATCAAAAACGCTATAGTAGAAAATAAAAACGCTATACAAGCATGACAAGAAATGCTATCGAAAAACATTGTAATGCTATAACATGGTTTGATGAAACGCTATAAAATGTGCTCGAAAACGCTATAGAAGTTAAATGAAGGATTATATTCCCTATAGCGTAGGTTGCAAACGCTATGCCCTTTTGTAAACGCTATTAGCTATTATAGCGTTTTCCTTCCTGCTATGTAATGATGCCGGCCTACCATAGCTTGTGGTTCAACGGCGTTCTCTGAAACGCTATGGTAGCCTGTTATAGCATTTTTCAAACGCTATGAAACCCATAAACTGTTGTAGTGAATACATTCCATATTACACGATCCTAAGTATTCGCTATACGGCATACGTACTTTCACAAAATCTTTCTATTTTCCTTTTAAAACAATATCCATTTATTATAAAGGACTGACTTGTCTTCTAAGATCTTTAAAATCTTTATTTACTATTCAAAATCTCTATTTAAAAGATTTTATAAAATATTAAATTATAATATCCAAAAATCATACCTTTGATTTTAAAATAAATTACTTCTTCAAATAATTCAAGAATAATTATTTAAAACATATATTGTAACGACCCGATATTTTCAACCATTCGCATCCATTATAAGTGTATAGGTAGACACTCATGCCGGAGTTGAATTGCTCAAAATACCGCGTTGTAATTAAAAATTTGCAAATCTCAGAATATACAGTAAATAAATATAATCACAGATCACAGACACCGAGTAAAATAATGCAGCGGAAGTAAAAGAAATAGTAGTTCATGAAGCTACTATCTAAATATGTCAGAGTTACATAAGATACAACAGAAGAAATAGAGTACAACAAAAGTCTCAATAAAATAACCAAGTACAAGCTGAGTAGAACAACAGAATTGAAATAGATAGGACATGACAAGCAGATAATCTCCAGCGATTCAAATCTCCAAGAGAGTGGAAAACCAAATCTGTGAATAACTCAGGCTGACCCGAGCGTAAAGCAAAACACAAAACACTCGAGTCAGGACAATATATACTTATATAATGTAAACCAACTCAAGTGAACTGTAATAAAGGTACAAGTAACTTAGAAGATGCTTGGGACCGCCCATCCTCTAAGGATCCGTTAAACTATCTACTATGTAGTAATATTCGATATTATAATAGTGTCTAAATAAGTAAAGTATAATCATATAGAAAATAGCGTTAAGGGGATGGAGAACCTTAACGCGGTCGGATCTTAAAATCATAATCATAGTAAAGCTCGATATGGTTGGTGACACGGCACAACTAGGCAATGCCAGGGTAGATATACCAATTACGCACACGGACTGATGGATACACATAGCATCCACTACCGTTCCACCTCGAACAACACTCCCAAATCGGAGGATGGCCATTTAATCAATCACAAGTAAGAGTATAATATCGAAGAAATGAGTCCGAGAAGAGGTGCTACCTCACTGGTCCGAGATCGCTCCTGTTTTAGCCACCTTATGCCAACTCACGGGAGTTGGGTCCACGTAACATACCTTAAGAACGTCTCCACCATCCTACTTCATTCTGGAATCTCCACCGCGTACACGGTTGTCAAAGTGGTTTTCGGTATCGACAGAGAGTATGTCCATATCCGATCCCGGTGTCTTTGCCAACCAATCGTTATTATAACCCGTGGTTATAACTTTTAAAAACAATACTTTACTTCAAAATAAAATATCATTTCAAACCATATCTTTATCAAAATAAAGATTAAATCAATTCCAAACCATTTTCATATATTTAAATTTTCATATCATTTCAAAACTTCATTTCAAATCATTTTAATATAATAAAGTATCATATCCTTACAAAACTTCATTTCAAATCATTTTAATAAAATAAAATATCCTATCAGTTCAAATCCAAATATTCAACTTTAAATACCTTTTAAATTCAAAGATATCGTTTATTTACTATCATTTTAAATCACCTTTAAATAGTTTATATTCCAATCAAAATAATTCATTTAAACCTTTTAAAAGTGTAATTATTATATTTTCAAATCAAGTATTCAATTTCCAAAGTTTCAAACCATTCTGAGTTCGTTTACTAAGTCAAAAACCCTAATTATTAAAATTTCAGCATTTCACAGCATTTAAAAACAACTGCTATAAGTTATATTTGAAAACATTTTTAATTCAGCAAAGACAGCACTTAAAACTGTTGTTAAAACTCAGTTTTAGTTGAATTATAGTTCAAAATAGAAAAGACAGCATTTCAGAAGTGCTGCGGTAGTTCAAATTTCAAAACAAGGGTTAAATTTTGTTTCAGCAAAGACTGTAGACCATTATAGCATTTCCAGAGAATGCTATAATAGGCATGAGTTCAATATTAGCCTATAAGTTCAACTACAGCAACTACAACATTTCAGAAATGCTGTAATAGCTCTTTTTACACAATTTTAGTTCAAAACAGAATCTATAGCATTTCTGAATGCTATTAAAAGTAGATTTCAGGTGTTAGCGTATTTCCAGCAATTAAATAACTTTGATTTAAACACAAACATTTTAAAAATCATATTTTAACATTTAAAATGTTCATTTACATATCATTTAACATATATCTTTTTCACAATAAATTTCTTATAATTAAATCCAATTTTCAACAATTTACTTAATAAGTTTAAATGTAAAAGTTCCAATTCTTCACATTTCAACAAATAGACTTAACACTTGAAATTTAAATTACCATTGCACAATTTAACAAAATTTCCAATTTTATTTAATTAACTTAAACCTTTAATTAAAACCAAATTTCACATTTCCTAGTCAAGTTATATTTTAAAAGATCACTTTTAAACATTCATTTATTTAACCACTTAAATTCATAGAAAAATCAATAATACTTTAATAAATCACTTAAATTCAAATTTAATCAAATTATCATATTTACCATCTCCAAATAAAATTTAATATCCATTTTATTTATATAACTTAAATATCATTTTTAACCAAAATTCCAAATTTCCAACTTAAGTTATATTTCAAAAATCCAGTTAAACCATTCATTAATTACATTTTTAACACATGGAAAAAAAATCATAATTTCTTTATTTTAAAACATTTCACAATCTATTTAAAACAAATTTCATAAATTTATAATTTTTTTAAAATACTTAAAAATATCCAAAACACTTTATAAAATAACCACGGGCCTGTATATAATTTTCTAACCTAGGTCAAGTGATACGGATATGTATCATTTCAATCCGCAGTTAAAAAAAAGAAAAATCTGGGTTCTATCATTTCAAACCCGCAATCCCAAGTTAAAATAAATAAATAAAAATCATTCAGGTCTATCATTTCAGCCCATAACGATTTTTTCCTATTCTAAAGTCCGTTCGGGTATGTATCATTTCAACCCATAGTGATTCTAGTCTACAGGGAACTTGCAGTGTGATAAACTGATATAAATAAACAGAATAACATAAAACCACAACAACATATGATATAACAGGTGTAATAACAGGTGTGAACATCATATGATAATAATATAAGCATATATAACATGATAATATACATTACAAATTCAAATGGTGTCGGTTTATCAGTTATATAGGTACATATTGTCTAGTGAGAATAACTCACTTGTTTAAGCTGGAGATGACGACCAAACACACAACACAGAATCTTTGAAGGCACGACAACATGAATATGATTTGAGAGTGGAGAGCCAAATATAATTGCCTTGTATACATATAAACAAAATAAGACAATGTATACATAAATATGTAACACAAAACAATATCGAAATGACTTGAAATAAAAAGCAACAGAGGGCAAAGTGATTCGACCTTTCTTTAACCATTCAAGAGCTTGACCAAGGGGATCTTTTTCTCAGCCATAGCTGGACATAATCTCAGGTTATGGCATCAAAATAGCATGGCAACAAGGAGATGATGATGGTAGGAGTTACATATGAATAAGACAAAGGGTCAAGGCAAAATAAGTGGAGTTTTGGTGCATTTTTGGCTCATCCAAAGGCAAGTGGGGCTCGGCCCTTGCATGGTTCAGGTCTGGACAGTAGATGGAGGGGTGTGGGGAGGTCCGGAAAAGGTGGTGGTGGCGGCCTATAGTGGTGGCCAAGGTGGTAGATGAAGGTGGTGAAGTAATAGTGGTGACTAGTGCATTGTTTTGGAGTTTTTTTGACATTGTTTTGGGGTGTAGGCTCATCTAGATGGCCATGGCCTGATCTGGTCAGAGGGGATTGGAGGAGGAGCTGGTGCAGATGATGGTGGAAAAGGTGTTGGAGGTGGTGGCTGTGGCTATGGAGAAGAGGCCATGCAAATAGAAGAGAGAAACAAGGCAAAATAGCATAGAAAAAGTAGAAAGAAGAGAGGGATTTACCAAAAATTTTTGCAAGCTGGAGGCCTTGATTTTTTTTAGGGTTTAGGAGCTTTGAAAATTCATGAATAACATGAGGAAGTCGGCTGAAAAAGATTGGGGGAATAGAACAGCAAAAATAAAATAAAAGATGTATTGATTGAAAAAGAAACGGTAGAATTCAAAAAGAATAAGCACACAAAAGGTATCAAACTCTTCATATATCTTTAATTCCTTTTTATAACTTTATATTTCTGGAAATGATAATAATCCCAGATAAAATTTCGAAATTTTATCAAAGTATAATAATTTATATAAATATTTATCAATTATATAAAGTTAAATTAAGAAAATAGCTAAAATAGTAAACTAGTCTAGAAAATTTGGAATTGAATAGAATAAATTTTTAGAAAATTCATATGAGCTTGTAATATATTTTTAAACATAAATAATAACATGAAATAAAAATATATTCACAAAATAAACATTTAAAATTTAATTTACATATAATTTCTAATGAAGAAAATAGCAGAAAATAGGAAAACAACCTTTTAAAAATAGGAAATCATCATAGTAAATTTTGGAAAAATTCTAGTATCATTTTTAAAATATTTAGAGGAAATATACATAAATAAACATATTGACACATATTAAAATAAAATATAAGAAAGAAAATATGATTTATAAAATTTAAAATAGGCTAAATTGCACAATAAAACAAATTATACTAAAAATTGAAATGTACATAACTTTTACATTTTAACTCCGTTTTCAACGAAATGAAAAGTAGTGTTCAAGTTATTACATCTATTTTTATAATAAAAGATAAAATTTACAATTTCAAACTTTTAAATTTTTAAGTTTAAAAGTCAAAGTTTGACTATTTTAACCAAAATTCACATTTTCTGGAAATATTAAATTTAGTCATATTTGGAATTCTAATCCACATACAAAATCAAAGTTTTTATATTTACAATAACAAAATTTATTCTTTTCATAAATAAAGCTTTTAAATCTGGAAATCAATTTAAAAATAATTGTAAAATACAGGGTTGTTACTATTATACCTTTTCTTTAACCATTCAACAAAATTTATTCTTTTCATAAATAAAGCTTTTATATCCATTTATTATAAAGGACTGACTTGTCTTCCAAGATCTTTAAAATCTTTATTTACTATTCAAAATCTCTATTTATAATATTTTATAAAACTATTAAATTATAATATCCAAAAATCATACCTTTGATTTTAAAATAAATTACTTCTTCAAATAATTCAAAAATAATTATTTAAAACATATATAATTTTCAAAATAACTTTGAAATCCCTATTCAAAATCAATCACTATTTTATGGTATTTTAAAATACCAAAATATAAGGCCCAGAGCTACTAAAGCACTAAATAAACAAAATCGTGTCCATGTCATCAATTATAACATCTAACATATCACATAACAACTTATATGAAAATAAATCAATAGTTTGAGGAATCCTGTTGGATCCCTCCAACCTGTCCTCCTGCATCACATACAGTATATAATCATAAAAATATAAATCAACCACTTTGAGGCGGGATTCGTATACAAAGGGTCATCCCCTCTTATACGGTAATGTAATAGGGTCTCATCCGCTCCAATAGGCGGGAATATATCCAATCCAACTAATAAAAATTAGTAAATTATCCAAACAGTCAACACAACCAACAAAAAAATATTCACACATCCAATAAATAATTTTATCGAATAAAAATATTTATAGTTAACCAAAAATGTGAGATTAACTCACATTGATTTTTGTTTTGTCAAAACATTCCGTTTTGGACTAAAACCGAACAGCCGTTTGATTTTAGCATAAATTCTGACAAGCTCCAATCTCGTTCAATCCAACTCCATAGCATAGCCTTCATCTACACGATCGCAACGTGACTTGTCGCTTTCAATTTGGACCTTGTACGAGTAAAACATGGAGTAATGAACTTCGAAATAATTAATTGATAATTTACTTAAAATTAATCACGTTTTAAAAAATTAATTACCCTCCTTAACCGTCTTCCTCAATGCACGCAAGAACAACCCAGGCACATGCAAGTAATTCATGACTATAGCTCCACGTAACCGCCGCCGATCGCCCAGCCACCACGTCGCGCCATCTTGACTGCCGCCCAAACACGTGCCCATGCCGCAACTCTGCCGCCGACCTCCCAATCGCCAGAAAAGCCTAAAAAGTCCATCAACTTTGCACCCAAATCCACAGCGTCACAACCCTTCATTCATTGCCCTAACCGTTCACTCCATCCCCCACAGCATGACCAATGATTTCCCAGTTGGAACCCTTGCCTGAATCAGCCCTTAGTGGCTCCGATCATTTTTGGTCATTTGATTTGGTTATTTTTAATTTGAAAATGAACGAGCCCCTTTTTTTCCAGATATAGGCGCGATTTACATTAAAGGGGACGGTATGGGTTAGGTATGGCATGTACATGATGGATGTATGGCAAGCACGGCTGAACAAAGAATGAATATAAATATTATTTAATTTTTAAAATATTCAACTCTAAACGTCCAAGAATCTCGAACTCCAAACGAGGTGTGTCGCCTGGCATTTATATGGTATACCCCTATTCCGAACAAAATAGAACTAGTCACAGGACCTAATTCGATCATGTACAGAAGATAGAATTTTCAAACCCAATTATTATATAATTTCCTAAAATAAATTTCTATGTGTTTCGATCTCGCATGCCCAAACGATACGTCAAATCACCATGAAATTTGACGGCATACAATAATATACTATTACGGATCCAATGGAACTAGTTTCATCCAGATCCGAAATAGTGCCCCGGAAGGCTATTTTTACACGTTAATTAAAACAAGTAATTTCCAAAATCAGTTTTAATTACTTTTAAATCAAATTAAAAAGTTTACTATCTCCATTCTTATTCAAATAGATTTTAAATCAACTTCTGAAATCATTTTCATTCATATTAAATTCAAGATTCAATTATTTAAACAATTTCAAATATTAAATTTAACAATTTAATTACCAAATAATTCACTATATTTGAAATATAAATTATTTAACTTATAAAATTAACTTTTCAATATTTGAAATAAATTAAATATTCTAAATCAGAATGACTAAAATTCTGGGCCGTTACATTCTCCCCCTTGAAAGAATTTCATCTCCGAAATTGCCGAGTAAGAAAAATGTCACAAACTCATTGACTTTTCAAAACAATTAGTTGAAATAGATTATCAAATTCATTTAAACCTTTTAACTTTTCAAAATCAATTAGTTAAAAATTCTTATAAAAACTTTTTCTAAGACTTCAAATTCATAATCAAATTTCCGAGATCTAACTAATACCATTCAAAGTTATAAAACCAAAATCCAAATTTTAGTTATAAAATATTTTCCCAAAATTCTCAAAAAATTTCTAATTCTTAAATTTACGAAAAATTTCACCAACGTCACCTTTGCGTGGCTCGATCGTAAAAATTTACAATATATATATAATCATAAATATACATCTCATCTTCAAGGATGCGGCATCCCATAGGGAAAATATAAAAATACGATATGTAATCCGAGATGTGTACCCTTTAGTATATTAGCAAGAATATACAATCAATATAGCGCGAAAGCGAGCTCCAAATGCAAAGCATACGCCATCCACACCTACTAATCACTCAACAAACAATGAGAATATGTACATAGAAATAACATCACTGTATAATATAGAATATCCCATAATTATATGCAATTTTAGTGAATGTAACAAGAGTACTAATAACATCCATCCAATTTATTTGTCATCATATAAATTTGCATTTTCAAATGTCAACGTTATACTTATACACTTTCATCTCTTATTAACATTCAATTTATTCACATTCAATTGATTGCCATTCGCTTCATTTCATTCACTTTGCTTGCATTCAATTATTACTTAGTAAATTTCTTTCAATACTAAAATTATTACGAACCATTCCATCAATAATTACTTAAGTTTATTTCAAATGTTTTATACAACACTTCTTATTTTTATTACCACTTCAAAACTTAAGTTCAAATCCAATTCTACCAAACACCCCAACAAATCCGATTCATTCATGCTCAATTAATTTTTCATCTAATTAATTCACATTCATTGGTTCACATTGAATTATTCACATTATGTTCAACAACATTTTATTTCATACTTAATTCACTTTACACTTAAGTTAAATTTCATTTTATAACTCAAGTATAAATATTCATTTCATCAATTCATTTTACAACTCAAATTCATATCCATTCCACAACCTAAGTTGCATTCTATTCTACAACTCAAGTTCATATTTCATTTATCCTTCATTAAGTTAAACTTTATCTCATACAACTCACTTTATTTACATTTACTTAAGTTAAATTTTAAATTTCATATCTCAATTCCAAACTTTCTCCTCTTATCTATACCATTTCCGATTTATAAGTTCAAAAACTTATTATCTTATGTTTTCTCAATTTTTAGATAGAAATTTCCAGGATTTTAAACACTTGGTTTTATTTAAATCATTTTGAAATCATATACATAACTCCTTTATATTTCAAACTACCCTTCTTGAATCTATAATAAATTTGTTTTACCAAAACAAAACATCAATGGTAGCAATCCATAACATAGAAACTCAAAAATGAATACTGTTGATGTGGCCGTCATCACCAGAATTATTTTCCAACGACTGAGGTGAGTTCAGTTCTTTCTATTTCTTTTAAATTCCATTTAAAATATTTCTAGTTAAAACATTTTCCCAATATAATACTATTATTATTTTTACAAACCCTTTGAAAAACCATTTTCAAACCACTTGGTTTTAAATTCTCAAATTTCTTGTTTTACATCCATTTCCATTTACAAATCATGTTTTTAGATATACTTATGAAATTTTATTTCACACATGATGATTATTTTAATTATAATAAATATTATAAAATCCACATTCATTTACGAATCATATTTATAAATATACTTAGACAATTTCATTTCCTTTCCATTTATAAATCATATTTATAATTAATAGTTATATAATCAAACATTACTAACAACCCAACACACCATATATAAGTATAATAATTTCTAAAAAATTATTCTTTTATATATAAAAAATATTTTTAGTAAAATTATTTCATTTATTAATTATTAAAACAATACTGTATCGGTTTGCCTTGTTTAAGTGTTTAGGAACCCGTATCGATATCGTGGCGTCCCACGCACCGACCAGAATTCATAACCACTCAACAGAAAAACTAACACAATATAAAACATTTTAAAATCATTAACAAATACGTGCTCATATATACACACTCAAACTCATCCTAGGATCTCGCTTACCTATCTCAAATGAGTAAATTCCTACCAAAGCCTAGGTGTTCACTCAACCTAAGATCTGATACAACATTGTAACGACCCGCTAATCCGTACATTTCAAGTTGACAATAAACCACACATATCCAACCCTAATTAAACGGAAATATGGATAGTTATGAGAAAGAAAGGAGAAAGAAGAAGAAAAGAGAAGAAGAAGAGAAAGAAACTAAAACAATCACAGAATCTCACAATCGCAGTGGAACAACATATAATATAAAATAAATAATCTTTACAAAGGAGAAACTGTTATATACATACATCCATCAGAGTACAACAACAATCATAATCACTAGCTTGGGCAGTTATAACAACCTGTCCTCATAATTTGCTGACAATTTCAACAACAAAGCAGTGGAAAATAAATATATACGTGAATACGACTTGAAGATCTCCAACTCATCTCCTAAGCTCCAAAGAAATCTGTAAATATGCTTGGTCTGACCCAAGCATTATAATAAAATAACACTCGAGTCATTCTGAAAAAACGGCATGAGTAAACACACCCAACTAGAGTTTAAATTTCTAGAAAACCATTTGAAATCAAAAGTATCTAGTAAGACCACGCCGCATATAAACATGGATGGGTTTTTACCTTACGATAACCAAAATATTTTCTATAGAAAATCCATTTATATTATAATAATGTCTAGGGGACTGTAACACCCCATATTTTTGGTAATATTATTTAGGATATTTAATTAGCTAAATTATATAAAATAATGTGTTGAACAGGTGTTGGGTGAATTCTTACCCAGAAGACCTCGAGACCCAGAAACGTGATCCATTCGGCAGAACTCATTCGGTAGACCTCCATCGACTTCATTCGGTAGACCTCCATCGACTTCATTCGGTAGACCTCCATCAACTCCATTCGGTAGACCTCCATCGAATACATTCGGCAGACCCACCGGTCCAACCTCACCATTCCACCACCGGACCAACTACCACCGGTCCAACCTCACCATTCCACCACCGGACCAACTACCACCGGTCCAACCTCACCATTCCACCACCGGACCAACTACCACCGGTCCAACCTCACCATCCCATCACCGGACCAACTACCACCGGTCCAACCTCACCCTTCCACCACCGGACCAACTACCACCGGTCCAACCTCACCATCCCACCTCCGGACCAAGTGATGCCGAACCAAGTCATACCAGGCCAGATCACATCAGCCCAGGCCCATCTGCGACCATACATATCCTGGACCCCTACCCCTAGCCTCACTCTATAAATAGAGGGGCAAGGGTACAACAATGGGGACAAGTTTTGAGAGCTCAAGCACGGAAGGAACTTTCAAACAACTTTCTTTTACTTGTATCAAAGCTTTGTACTTGTAATCACAATAAAAGAAGAGAAATAACATATAAAGTGGACGTAGGCACATTCTGGCTGAACCACTATAAATCTGCGTGTCTTTTTACAGTTTAGCCCCCGTTTTTCATATATTTGCATAAACCTCCAAAATCACTAAGAACAGCATAAGATCTACTAAATCGTATAACTTTGAGGTGTTTGTCCATTTTTTGTGCAAACATTTTTGGTGCTTTCATTGAGAAAAGAAACTCGAAGCTTCAGCTTCGTCTACTTAACGAGTTTTCCTAGCAGCATCGTCCGCCGCTTGGAAAACATGCCTCCCAAACAGAGAAAAGATGTTAACAAAGGAAAAAACATCGCATCCAGTAGCCTTCCTGATCCAGCTATCGCGAATCAAGTAAATCCTCCCCCTCCAGCAACGGTAGCAAATGAAGGACAGGCTAACCCTACCACTCCTGCCACAGAACAGCCTGCAGCAATTACTAGGGCAGATTTGGACAGAGTTGTTGTTGAAGTAATTAACCGCTTCACGTCCCAGCAGGAAGCCTTGGTGGATCATCTCATGTCACGCTTGAGGGACGCTGAAGAATCCAACCGCAACACTGAATCATGGGGCGAGTCCCAGTCTGGAGGATCTCAGAGACAGCAAAGATCTTCCTTCTTCGAAGGAGCTAACGGCAGAAGTAGCCGTGGTAGGAGCCGAGACCGAGCCCAGCCCGAAGTTAGGCCTGAGGAAACGTTTGGTACCGAACCCAACGGGGAAGGTACCGGGCGAAGGTCAACTGCAGCTGAGCCTGTCATGCTGCCTAACCACAGAAACACCGGTGAACGGGGCCGAGCTAGAGTTCAGCCCGAAGTTGGACCCGAGGAAGTGCTTAGATCAGAACCCAACCGGGGAAGATCAAGGCAAGGGCCAACTGTAGCTGACCCAAGCATGCTCCCAGAAGATCAAAGGCAGCCACTGGAAAATCTGAGGAATGATAGACGATACCATCCCTACAGGTTGTCTGGACGGAATCAACCCCATAGAACAGAACCAAACTCATTTCTGTCTGCTCCAAATTCTGATGAAAGGATGGCGCGCTTATTCAGAGAGTGTGTCCAACGGGAGCAAAGAGATCGAGGGATAGGCGCTAGAGTAACCAGCCCTTTCGCCCGCAACATCGAAGTTGCTATCACCCCCCGAGAATGGAAGATGCCAACAATGGAACCCTACAAAGGGACCTCCGATCCCGTTGTACACTTGCAGAGATACACACAGCATATGCTCATGAGTGGAGCAACGGAGGGAGTACTGTGCAAATGCTTTCCGCTCTTCTTAGCAGATCTTGCTACCTCCTGGTTCTGTCATCTACCCCAAGGATCCATCAGCTCATGGGAAATGTTGAAAGAAAAATTTATCAGTCAGTTCCGCATTCATGTGGAGCAACCTAAGGACGCTTATTCCTTATCCAGCGTCAAACAGAAACCTGGAGAAAAGCTGCAGCAATACCTAACCAGATTCAACGCCGCAGCAGCCGCAGTTCAAGACGCCGATGAAAAGCTTATCCTGATGGCCCTCTGCAGTGGGGTGCATCCGGACACTAAGTTTGCTAGAAGATTGACAAAGGAAAAACCAGCTACTTTACCCGATTTCTTCCATGAAGCCGGGAAATACATGAGGCTTGAGGATGCTGCCATTGAGGGGCAGTCAGGACAGCAAAGTAAGACGACCCATGGCAACGCCCCTACTGTGGCAAGGGACACTCGAAGAAATGATTCCAGAGACAATGCTGGGGGCAAGAAAGTAGAAAAACGCCTATATCGGCCAGGACCAAGATTCGACTCTTACACCCCTTTGAACGAGACCGTCGAAAATATCTTCCTTGCCACCCAAGGCGAAGTTAGATACAAACGCCCACCATACAAGAAGGAATCAGATAGCGCACAGAAGTCTGGAAAATTCTGCCGCTTCCACGAATCCCACGGACATGATACCAACGAATGCCATCATCTCCGAGATCTGATTGAGGAACACATCAGGAGAAAGAAACTGGAACGCTATGTAAAAAGTCAAGACAGGACTCCAGCTCCTGCCAATGAAAACCCAAGGCTACCCTCACCAGGGACCGGCAGAGGCGACCGCAACGCTAGCAGCTCTAGTCAAGAGAAGATAGTAGTCCATACCATCTCAGGAGGTCCGCACATCGCAGACAGAAGTTGGAAAGAGATGGAAAGATATGGGAAGTCGCTTAGAGACAATAGAGACTGTGTCAACACAGTTATAGAAGAGCGCCACCCAAAGCGGAAAGAAAGTGATGACATCACATTCAATAAACGCGACCTAGAAGGAAGACAGTACCCTCACATGGATCCCATGGTTATCTCTGCCCGACTCGGTCCCGCCGAAGTTTACCGAATCCTGGTAGACACTGGAAGCTCTGTAAATATCCTGTTCAAACACGCATTCGACAAAATGAGGCTGTCAATGAAGGATGTATCTCCCTGCGATAAACCGCTACACGGTTTCACTGGAGATGCGAAAATGCCCATCGGGCAGCTGGACCTCTTCGTTGAAATTGGAAGCCATCCCCGCTCCGTTGTAAGGAAACAGACGTTTGTGCTGATAGAAAACCATTCGGCCTACAACGCCTTCATAGGAAGACCAGCCCTATCTGACTTCCAGATTGTCCTAGCCCCGTGGTGCCTGAAAATGAAATTTCCAACAGACAATGGGGTAGGGGAAGTGGAAGGAGACCAAGATATTGCACGAGACTGCTATGTAACCGAACTTCGCAACAACCATAGGAGAGATAAAGGGAAAGGTGTAGAGATTGCCCTCTGCACAAAGAGCCTTGAAGCATAGCAACTAAAGAAGGCCCCTCCTCTTCGATACACCAGCGACCCTTTCAATGAATTAGACCCTAGGGACAAAGAGGAGGAGGCCACCGCCGAGCCTGCAGAGGCTATGGAGTTTATATCTGTAGACGAGCACGACTCAAGTAGGCTACTGAAAATTGGGTCGCAGCTGAAAGCTGAATTGAAGGAACAACTCATTGATTTTCTCCGCCACAACTTGGATGTGTTCGCTTGGTCACACGCTGACATGACCGGAATCTCCCCCAACATAGCATGCCACATGTTAAAAATTGATCCTACCAAGGCACCTGTAAAACAAAAAAAGAGAAGTATGGGGGCAGAGCGATCAGCAGCCCTCGATGAAGAAGTAAAGAATCTACTCGCCAATGACTTCATACGAGAAGCTATTTACCCAGAATGGATCGCCAACCCGGTACTAGTAAAGAAGGCTAATGGGAAGTGGCGGACCTGCATTGACTTCTCCAACCTAAACGACGCCTGCCCAAAAGATTGCTTCCCGCTTCCCAGAATCGATCAGCTTGTAGACAGCACGGCCGGGCACGAACTCTTGTCTTTTATGGATGCATACTCAGGATATAACCAAATTCCTATGCATGCTCCCGACCAAGACCACACTAGTTTCATCACCGACCGGGGTTTATACTGCTACAAAGTGATGCCCTTCGGACTTAAAAATGCAGGAGCCACCTACCAGCGCCTCGTCAACAAGATGTTTGCAGGGCTAATAGGACGAACAATGGAAGTATATGTAGACGACATGCTGGTAAAATCACGGAAAGCCAAAGATCACGTAAGCCACCTAGGCGAAATGTTCCAGGTACTTCGACAGTATGGAATGAAGTTGAATCCACTAAAGTGCTCCTTCGGAGTGTCATCGGGAAAATTCTTAGGATTCATCGTCCATGCCCGAGGGATAGAAGCAAACCCTGAACAAGTCCGAGCATTAAGGGACATCAAGATACCTTCCACCCGAAAGGAAATGCAAAGCCTAAATGGAAAAGTGGCTGCCCTAAGCCGATTCATCTCCAAAGCAACGGACAAGTGCGTCCCCTTTTTCGAGGCTCTAAAGAAAGATAAAGGAAGGTTCGAATGGACGGACGAATGCTTAACCGCTTTCCTTAACCTAATTGAACACCTCCAGAAACCACCGGTACTCTCGACCCCAAGCGAAGGCGAAGAATTATACCTATACCTTGCTGTGTCATCTCACGCTCTAAGCGCTGCCTTGGTAAGGGAAGACGATCGCACGCAACGGCCAGTTTACTTCGTCAGTAAAAGGTTTACTGGGGCAGAAGTCAGATATCCTAAGCTTGAAAAGTTAGCATACTGTTTACTAATCACTTCACGAAAGCTACGTCACTACTTCCAATCCCATTCCATCAAAGTTCTGACCGATCAACCACTGAGGCAGGTACTCCATCGTCCCGACACTTCCGGGCGACTACTTAAATGGTGTATTGAGCTGAGTCAGTATGATATCACCTATCACCCTCGCACCGCCATCAAGGGACAAGCCATGGCTGATTTCATTGCAGAATTCACTACCAACGAGGATAAGGAGCAACTGGGAATAACGGAAGATATCAAGTGGAATCTCTTTGTGGACGGAGCATCTAACGAACAAGGCTCGGGGGCAGGTGTGGTAATAATCACTCCCAGGGGAAATAAACTGCACTATGCTATAAGGTTGGAGTTCGCTGCCACCAACAACGATGCAGAATATGAAGCCGTAATAGCCGGATTAGAAATTACTATCGAGATCGGAGCCAATTCTTTGTGCCTTCACAGCGATTCTCAGCTTATTGTTAATCAAATACTGGGAGAATTCCAAGCTCGAGAAGAACGACTCATAGCATATCTAAAGAAGACCAAGTCGCTTCTCAACCGATTGGACCACTACTTAGTCAAACACATCCCTCGGGAAGAGAACCAAGAGGCCGACGAATTGGCAAAGCAAGCAAGTATGAGGGACGTCGCCATCTTCGGGGCAGTAGCTGTCTCAAAGCAAACGATCCCAAGTTTTGAGCAAGTGAATCTGATAGCTGCAACCGAAGAAGCAACTTGGATGACTCTCATCCGAAACTACCTGCAAAATGGCACACTACCCGACGGGCGTAACGAAGTCAAGAAAATCCCGAGGAAAGCGTCCCGGTACACAATACAAGGAGACATCCTCTATCGGCGCGGGTTCTCTAACCCATTGTTAAGGTGTGTCGCCGGAAGGGAAGCCAAGGAAATCTTATCCAACATTCATCAAGGAAGCTGCGGGGATCACACCGGAGGGCAAACGCTAGCAAAAAAGATACTCCGATACGGATATTTCTGGCCCACCTTAAGCAAGGACGCCTTAGATTTCGTCAAGAAGTGTGACAGATGCCAAAAGTTTGCTAAGATCCCTCGGCTACCAACAACCGAGATCACTCAGATGACCAGCCCTTGGCCCTTTGCAATATGGGGAATTGACTTAATCGGTGAACTGCCAATGGGTCGAGGCGGCGCCAAATATGCTATAGTAGCAGTCGACTATTTCACCAAATGGGTGGAAGCAGAACCTCTAAATAAAGTGTCTTCAGCGAAAGTTATCAACTTCTTAATCAAAAATGTTCTGTGCAGGTACGGAGTCCCACTAAAAATCATATCAGACAATGGACTTCAGTTTGACAGCGAGGAATTCGCCAACTGGTGCCAAGAACACGGGATTCACAAAAGCTTCTCATCCGTAGCATATCCCCAAGCAAACGGACAAGTCGAAGCAGTCAACAAAATTCTGAAAACTCTGATCAAAAAGAAGCTCGAAAAATCAAAGGGCGCGTGGGTGGATGAACTCCCTACGGCACTATGGGCCTATCGCACATCTTTCAGAACATCGACAGGGCACACTCCTTTCTCTTTGGCATACGGATCGGAGGCTATGCTCCCAGTTGAAACCATTGTGTCTTCCCACCGTAGGATCCACTATAACCCAGAAGATAACGAAGAGCTCCTCAACATGTCTTTGGATCTAGTCGAGGAAAGGAGGAATGATGCAGTCCTAAAAACAGCAGCCCACAAGCAAAAGGTGGCAGCACAATACAACTCCAAAGTCAAGCATCGTACCTTACGAGAAGGGGATCTTGTCCTCAAGCGAATCTTCCCTCGCCCCGGAGCACTAAACCCAATCTGGGATGGACCATATGTAATTCATAAAGATCTCCACAACGGAGCCTATATTTTGTCAACAGTGGACGGAGAGGTGTTCCAGAGGGCATGGAACATCCAACACCTCCGTCGATACTTTTCTTAACTTGTATTGCCCATATGAAGTGAATTAACAAAGGGAATCAGTGGACGTAGGCATTTTTTCGTGCCGAACCACTTTAAAAAAGCCTTGTCTCTTTTTTAACTTGTTCCTTTGTATCTTGGCTGCTTGTTAACTTTATCCTTTTCTGTTGAACAAAATCCTGAGCGTATAGCATTTCTATTCAAAGCACTCCACAATGCAACTTTACGTGGACAAGACCCAACAGGTACTATGCGAATCTATGCCCTCGCCAATGAGACACTTTTGCTCCAGCATCCCTCTGCTGCGGGTTAACTCATTGCTCGCGACGGCCCTTAAAGCCAACTGTAGTGAGCCGATTATAAGCCACCGAGAAGGCCGACTATAGCCGAGGCAGCTCATTACGGCGTTAGGCTCGCCGGCAACTGTGAACCGATTATAAGCCCCAACATAAGGTGTGGCCAGCCAGGGGCAGTTCACAGTTGACGATCGGCACCCACGCTAGCCGGCCACAGTAAGTCGAATAATACCCATGAGTACGGGCCATAATGGCCCGGGTAGTTACTGTGCGCGATCTCGGCTCCGGTGTGTCTTAAGTGCGGCTGTGGTAAAAAAGAATTAACTCCCCGCGGAGGCGTAAGATGGGTGACAAATGTCTCCAAGACCCACAGCTAGGGAAAGTGACTACAAAACCCGTTTGCCACGAACTTAAGCACATCGAAGGCCTTCCGTGACTGGAAGTTTTACTGTTTCACATATTTCAATTTTACTTAAAAAAAAACTTTCCTCCTATCCTCTATAACAAACCATAAAGTACAGGACGCAGGGTAAGAGATACCCGCCAATGGATGCAGAAATTCACAAACAGATGGCAGGGCAGTCAACTGCTTTCCATGCTTGGTCATACAAGATATTCGAAACTGCCATTTACAAACAGAACATGAAAGGCGGTATTTTCTTCCTTTATGTACAAATGCATGACTATAATAAATTTTTTTACACCACACGCTAACATTGCAAGTCATGAGATTATGATTTAAAACCAGAATCTGACATCAAACACAATTTAATTACAAGAATATACATAGCTACATTTCTCATACGATATGTCGAAATAGCAACAAATATTCAAGAAACGACAGAATCAGCTTAAGCTAAAAAATTACACGTCAAGAATAATATTATTACAAGTAGCAAGAATTACAACTTAGAAGTTCCTCTACTGTCTTAAGACTAACAGATTCAACACTGTCAAGCCTACAAAAAGAATTTTCCAGGTCCAATCAGGGAGCTGGTTGCGTCGAAGTCTTGTCCCTGCTCTTTTGCCCGCCTGTCCGGTCATAAAAAGGATTCATTAGTGATGAGTAACCAAGTTAACGGAAAGGCTAGAAAGGAAAACTTACCAGCACCTGCTTCTTGACCATCCTGGTCGTCATCCTCTACCTGCACACCCGCCTCTTCAGCAGCAAGCAGCCGCATACCCTCCTTTACCGCCACTTTCTCCTCCTTGGTGAACTGGGCAGTGACCACATCCATACTGAAGACCGTTCCACCTTCTTTATCTGCATCAGCCTTAGCCTCCTCCAAAGCCCGAAGATAGGTCTTGGCCATGACCCTGGGATAATCATCCATCCAAGAGAGATTGCCCTGCTTCCAAGTCCGGAAATACATGTCCTGGAGCATGTCATCCATCATTCCCTCGTTCTCCTCAAACTCCCTCATCCGGGCATCGGAGGCCGACAACCTTTCGACGGCAGCATCTCTCTCCAGTCTGTATCTCGAGCAATCAGCCTGAAGGGACCTCCGCATCACCTCCATCTCTTCCCTCAACTTAGCTTGGGCAAGCTCTGCAGCCTCAAGTTTCTCGGACAATTCCTCCACCTGCTCGAGATCCGCTCTCCGAACCTCATCCACCGTAGCAATGGCCATGTCAATCCGCTCTTTGCAAGCAGCTTCCATTTTCCGCAATTCGGCCCGACTGGCCTCTTCCATGGTTTTCCTTAATCGCCCAGTAGCAGCCTCATGCTGAGAAATCTGGATAGCCTGATCCGCAAGCTGCTTGGCCTGATCCGAAACCACCAATCGAAGTCGGATATTGGCGCTCCCAATCTCCTCTCCGGCCTTAACCAGCCGAGCATGATGCCCCATCAACTTCTTGGTCTCCTCTGCCACCCGATCAATATTAGCTTTGGCCTCGTCTCCCTTAGTGACTATACGAGTGGTGAGTAGATCGAGATCTAAGGATTTGGCTTCATCAAGTACTCGTACCATGGGGTTACGGGGGAGAAGGTGTTCACCAGTGACTTCATCAAAAGTAATATCATGAGAACCTGGATCCAGATCAGGATGACCCGCGAATGGATTACGGGCCAAGTCGGGACGGTCGATATGAATAACAGAAGGGTTTCCGGACGGGTGTGGAGAAGGTACAAACTCGCTACCCTCCTCAGTAATATCATGAATAGGCTGAGCCGGAGGCTGAGGACCGAGCGAAGTTTCGGATAAAGGATGACTCCTCTTCCTCTGCTGAATACCCTCTTCGATGACCCCAAGAAGAGGACGGTATCCGACTACATCCCCGGAGCGTTGGGTTGAGGGCTTCGGCTTAGAAGAAATTTTGGAAAGTTTATATTGCTCGAGCCTGTGTCGAAGGTCTGAAGCTTTGGGCGTCTTGCCTGCTCCTGATATAAAAAACAAGTGTCACGATCTTACATTACTATATGATTCAAGAAACACGGTAGATTACAAGTTAGAAAAGGAAAAGAAACACAGTTGTGGTTGTACAGACCCTGGGGAGGAGTGGGATACTGCAATAAGCCCTGGATTTCATTCCAGGACGGGAACGGGTCATAAAATATTCCTAAGTCCCTATCATTAGTGAAGCATGCAGGGGTCAAGAGTTCACCTTGAGTTGTCAGAGCCACCTTGGCCGGGATAGCCGGAGAAGACTCACTTGCACCGGTCCCGGCTTTGTCCGCCTTCCCGGTCTTCACTACCAAAGCCGGATCATCATCCAACCCCTCAAAAGCTTGGCGGAGAGCATCATCCGTCCACTCTTGCATTTCGCCTACTTGCCCAGAAGATAGAGCCCTGGAACCATCACCACTCCGCCCATCGCCACCATCATCACCAAGACGCTCAACGTCTCTTCCGCCCTCCGCCTCACCTCTTTCTTCCTCCGCCTCACCTCTTTCTTCCTCCGCATCTATCTCCCCCTGAGTAAGTGGACAATTGCTGGGAGAAGGACCGTCCGACCTCTTAAGCTTCTTACCTCCGACGGCTGGAGGTTTCGTGAATGGTTTTCTCTTTCCGCCCTCTGCCGCAACGCCTCCCTTAGCCTGAGCAGCCGCCCTCTCTTCCGCCGTTTCCCTCAACTTAAATACAGACTGCTGCGGAAGGATCAAGTTATATTCCAGAAGAATCGCATTTCTAATCAAGTAGGCAGATGATCTGTATTTCCCAAGAATGGCTTCTATCTCCGCCGCCGTCTGAACCAGGCGGTCAGTCTCCACAACCGGAAAGCCACCTGTCGCTAGCAAAAATGAGAAAGTATGAGAAGAAGCATCGCAATCGGAATAAGAATTATAAGTAAAAGCATCAACTTACATCCAGAGGTAAAGCGCCGGATGGAGACGGAATCGTCCCTAACAAAGAACCACTCTTTCTTGAACATGCTGAATTTAGAGTACAGGTCCAAGACCGGCTTGAAGGTCACAGCAGACTCCAAGCTAACATATGGGGACCCCTTCTTATAGCCCCTTAAATTATACAAGTACCGGATCTCCCGGTTGGAGGGGGCGCGACCATACTTCCTCCGAAAAATAACAAAGAGGCTCACCAATATGGCATAAGAGTTGGGATGAAGCTGGAATGGGGCCACCTTCAGGTATGTGAGGAAGCTGACTACCCAAGCATTGAGTGGCGGGATAGCACCACACATGCAATGGTACCTACTATAAGCAAAGTATCCTTCGGGAGGACTGTATGGCATGACTCCTGGGCCCGGCAGCAGCATGAGGGCTCTATCGATCCCAAAGGAACGAGATATAACATTGAGTTGCTCCTCTTTGAGAGAGCTAGGAAAGCAGTCAGGCGGGGAGTCCAGCAGCTCTTGGGGACCATATCCATCCACTAATGACCTCGGGGCAGGCCCATGACGCTCCGATCCTGATTGAGCTGGGGGCACGGCCGAGGACTCTCCTTCACCCCCGGATCTCCTCTTATCTGATCGAGTTTCAACTTTTCGAGACATTTATCTGCAAAAATGGGAAAAGTATATCGTTAGAATATACAAGCAGCGTAATATGGAATTTCGCTTAGAAATTCGAAGTATGAAACACGTGTTCACTCGATACAACAGTCCATTTGGCATTCAGCTCGTAGGTTCATTCGGCACTCAACTCATGGGTTCATTCGGCACTCAACCCGTAAATTCATTCGGCACTCAACTCATTCATTCGGCAAAAGAGCCTCACCTTGATTCGGCGAAGGTCTGATTCGGCGTAGGATTGATTCGGCAAGAGTTGTTCGGTAAGAAAAAGCAAAGGGGGTATAGCCCCTATATATAGCCAAGCGAAAGGCAACCGGATCAACCGGTTCGGCATTCCTCGCCGAATGGATCTATTTCAACTACGGGAAACGCCAAAGCACGAAACAAAGCGCGACACATTCAAACACGTGCCCCGCTTTGGGGGGCAAATGTTGGGTGAATTCTTACCCAGAAGACCTCGAGACCCAGAAACGTGATCCATTCGGCAGAACTCATTCGGTAGACCTCCATCGACTTCATTCGGTAGACCTCCATCGACTTCATTCGGTAGACCTCCATCAACTCCATTTGGTAGACCTCCATCGAATACATTCGGCAGACCCACCGGTCCAACCTCACCATTCCACCACCGGACCAACTACCACCGGTCCAACCTCACCATTCCACCACCGGACCAACTACCATCGGTCCAACCTCACCATCCCATCACCGGACCAACTACCACCGGTCCAACCTCACCCTTCCACCACCGGACCAACTACCACCGGTCCAACCTCACCATCCCACCTCCGGACCAAGTGATGCCGAACCAAGTCATACCAGGCCAGATCACATCAGCCCAGGCCCATCTGCGACCATACATATCCTGGACCCCTACCCCTAGCCTCACTCTATAAATAGAGGGGCAAGGGTACAACAATGGGGACAAGTTTTGAGAGCTCAAGCACGGAAGGAACTTTCAAACAACTTTCTTTTACTTGTATCAAAGCTTTGTACTTGTAATCACAACAAAAGAAGAGAAATAACATATAAAGTGGACGTAGGCACATTCTGGCTGAACCACTATAAATCTGCGTGTCTTTTTACAGTTTAGCCCCCGTTTTTCATATATTTGCATAAACCTCCAAAATCACTAAGAACAGCATAAGATCTACTAAATTGTATAACTTTGAGGTGTTTGTCCATTTTTTGTGCAAACAACAGGGAATTGAGATTTGATTTAATCAAGGGTAGTCGTGCCATTTAAACAATGAATTAAAATAAAAGTTAAATTGAAATAGAGGAGGGGTAAAATAGGAAAGAGGCCATTCTTATACCCTAAACCGTTGGCGGTGTACCCACTACACGTCCATTTCATTTTATCAAAAAAAATTAAACTAAGGTTGGCCACCATTTACAAGAGAAAGAGGAAGAAGATTAAAAAAAAGCTAGGAAGAAGCTTAAGCAAATCAAACCCATTCACATCTCAATCTCTTTAGTTTCTAAAGCTAAAGTGAATAATGTTAAATCTCAAATTTTTATTATTTTCGGTTTTAAGATGAATTCTGAATATTTTGCATTAGTTTGCCATGTTATTGAATGATGGAATGATTATATATACTTGTGGATGAATTATGGCTGTTCATATTGAATTTATGATATGTTTTAAGGTGAAAACCCTATAAATTAACATCCAAATGCCTTGCGAATTTTTATGAAGATCCTAAATGATATTTTAGAGATGATTTTTAATTTTTAGAAATTTCTGAATAATTGTGGAATTTATATGAATTTTCTAGTAAAGAAAATGTTAATTTGGGTTAATAATTATTTACGGTTAAATAATAAATGATTTGGGTCTGAAATTTTTTATATGTTAGAAAACATATTAAAAGAGATTTTTTAGAATTTTTGTAGATTTTTCCCAAGTGTTTTAGTGGGTATATAAAATTATTTAAGGTATAAAACTTAAATGTTTTATATATTTATAAAAGTAGAATGGGCTTACTGCAAATAATTCAAAAAGATAAGTTCTGAAATTGCAGTACTTTTTATTGGTAAAGAAAGAGGCAACCAATCAATATTTGACACGTAAAGCAGGTTAGGTAAAAAGAACTATTTGCTACATGTTTCTAATTATTTCAGTGCTTTCGACACCATGTTCCGCCTCCTTAGCTTCGCTTCCGACACAATCGAAACCAATGCATATGGTATTAGGGAACTGGTACGCAGTGAATTGGATGTAGGTGGAAGGTAGGGAGTCGAAACTATGGATTCCGAAGGGGTTGAGGCATCACTTTGCTTTTATATTAAAAATATGCCTGCTTGCTTTCAACTTAATGGCTTTCGACTAAGTAACTTTGGACTTAGTTAGCTTTCGACTAGGTCAAATGGATTTAAAGGAAATGGTTTCGATTGGGTCACGCCTTTGTTTTTAAATAATTTCTTTCGACTAAGCCGAAACCTTTTGCTGTCGCCTTTTTTCCTATCGACCCAGATGGTGTCGAAGGGGTACTTTGTTTTCTAAAAATTGGCCACTTCTCAATTGCTTTCGAAGGGATGGTTTCGACACCATCACTTCTTACTTAGGAAATGGTTTCGAAACAGATGCTTTCGACTTAAATGTTTTAAAGACCCATTTTCTATTATTGAAGTAAAACCCAAATGGTTTCGAAAGAGATAGTTTTAAATGGTTTCGAAATAGATGTTTTTGACTTAAATGGGTTCTGATCCTTTTGCTCTACTTAAAGGCATAATCCAAATGGTTTCGACCTAGACGATAACCAAAGATTTCGAAGGGATAAATTTTGAATGGTTTCGAAAGGTTTCCACACATTTTAAATTAAATCCAAGGGATTGCGAAAGGATTAGAATTTTAATACTTTTGAAAGGATTCTAATGAACGGTTTCGAAAGGGGTGGTTCCCCTGGGTTTCGACAGGGTCGAAAGGGAAGGTTTTTCCTGTGTTTTCGAAAGGCAATATTTAAAGGTTTTAAAGGAGGATGTCTAATGTTTTGAAGCTTTCAGAGAAAAGAAAGGAAAGGTTTTCCAATGTTTTCGAAAGGCATGGTTTAATGGTTTTGAAGCTTTCAAAGGAAAGGCTTTTAATGGTTTCGAAAGGGTCACTTTCAATGGTTTCGAAGGGGTTACCTTCAGGGGTTTCGAAAGGGTTGTTTAAAGGTTTTAAGCTAAGGTTTCGAATGTATTAAATAGGAAATATAGCCTAAATATTTTTCAAGTTAAAAAGGGTTTTAACTTGTTTTGGAAGGATAGCTAATCCTCATTAAAATTCATCAACATTATTTTGAGTAAAGTATATATAACATGGCAAAATAGCTTAGAATAAAGCTAAGAATATATTTTCCTTGTATAAGTATGATTTAAAAGGTTAAATCATTTTGAAAAGTTTTTCAAGGAAAAAATGAAGGGTAGTTAACCCTAAGAAAATAATTCAGACAGATAGTCCATTTTGATTCAGACAGTTAGTCCAGTTTGCGTACACTTAGTCCGTGTTTGCGGGCAGTCATCCCAGTTATCGGACAGATAGTCCATTTATTACTTGTGGACAGATAGTTCATGAGTTACCAGATTATAGCTTAACGGACTTAGCTATTATTATCACAATTATATCAGTTTGATTAACCAGTTTGGTTGCAGGAAAGGATTTGCAAAATATATGTTTTAAAGAGGATATTAGTGAGGGGAAACTCGTTCCGCTAAGCGGCTTGGTCTCACTTAATTCCAGTAAACCGAGATGTAACAGTATTATTCACACCAGGCTTTATGTCTGACTCGAAGTTTGTGTTTCCTCTAAAACTCTCGGGTGCTCAAATTTGATTTGAGTAGGCTGAGGGTTAAGGTTTTCAGGTTTAGAAATTTTGGCGAATAAAGCTTCTAGAGATGAGCAGGTGGCTGACGGATAGCTAATTAGGAATTGTAGATTGTTTTGTTCATTTCCGCCGTGTATTAAGTCAAATATGACTATATTGCTTTGATCAACCAATGGGGCATCGTCATATGTCGCTCTTGGCGTATTTTTGTAATGATTATAATTAATCTTTACTTGGGAAACGATATAAGATTATGTAACTTGGATATGAAATTGTTTTGAAATGTAATCAGTAAAATGTTGTTTTTAAAAACCTATGATTTTGTTCATATTCAAGTGCTTCTGATATTATGGATACCATTAGCATTACCGTATTTTGTCACCAAAAGTTAATACTATGGATGACTGCAGCATCTGTAGCTCTTAGCTTTTGGCCTCCAAATATGGGATGTCACAACTTGGTATCAGAGCATGGTTTATGAAAAACTTTAAACTAAAAATTGTTTTTGAAACATAATCCTAAGGAATTAGAGTAAGGATGGGGTATGGGATAACGCTATAGTAACGTACCTATATTTTCTATATATAAGTATACGCTTTAGCTCTAGTCTCCTATCCTTGTTAGGTTATTTTTCTATATCTCATGAGGTTTGAATACAGATATGGAAGGTATAAGAGGAAGAGTTAACCCAAGAGGGGAGGGCACCGATGGGAATGTCATACCTAGTACAAGGAGGACCCAAGGTCAGGCACTAGCAGAGAATGTAGGTGTTGGAGTCCCGCAAGTTGGAATGAAAGCTATGTATCGGTTTTTCATGAATATGATGCAAGCGGGAGTTGCAGCAGGAGTATTGAGAGGAGATGTTGAAGGGGCATGAGTTCCGGAAGTTCCGGTAGTTAACCATTATGCTAAGCTGAGCGAAGATTACGCTAAGCTTGGAGGAAAGCCATTTCTGGGAATAGGGGATGCTATAGAGGTGGAAAATTGGTTGCTGCACTGTGAGACAATCTTTGCAGACCTGGGGCTCAATGATGAGCATAAGAGGAGGTTGGCATCCAGACAGTTTCAGGGAGCGACTTTGTTTTGGTGGAACAGTGTAACGGCTTGTGTGGATGAGGAAACCATGACATGGGAAGATTTCAAAGGGAGGTTCCAGGAGAGGTTCATGTCTGCGATGGCACAGTCTGCTCTGATAAAAAAAATTTGCTGAGTTAGAGTAGGGAGAGATGACTGTTTTGGAGTATGCTAGAAAGTTCGAGGAGTTGGCCAGATATGGGTATGCTTCAATAGATATAGTGATGAAGAGGAATGAGAAGTTTATCAGGGGTTGAAGCCTGAGTTAGCCAGGGCTACATTACCTCATATTAGAGATCCTTCTGACTTTGTAGTGGAGATGCCCTTAAGGCATGAGGAGATTCTTGATTATCTAGAGAAGAGTAAGGCTAAAGAAGTCCAAGTTGGGCAGAATTAGAAGAGGAAGTTCTTTCCTAAGAAGGTTGCTCAGAAGGGTGGAGCAGCTAAGAAAGGAAAGTCTGAGATTGTTTGCTTCAAGTGTGACAAGAAGGGGCACTTCGATAATGAGTGTCGTGCTGGGAAGGCAAAGGAAGTAGCCGGGAAGAAGAATGTCGGGTGTTTCAATTGTGACCAGATTGGCAATTATAGGAACCAGTGCAAGAAGACCGCTAAGGATGGAAAGGGCAAGGTGTATCCATTAGAGCCTGCTGCTTCTAAGCCAACAACTCAGGAGAAAGAAAAGGCAGTTTTGGGAGGTACGCTTCGGGTTCATGGTATGTTTGTTAGCATTCTATTTGATACTGGTGCATCACATTTTTTATATCTAGATGTTTGATAGATAAGCTTAACCTAGAACCCACATATTTAGTTACTTCCTTACGGGTTGCGAATCCAATAAGAGGGTATGTAACTCTAGGGTTAAGAAGTGACCAGTTAGAGTTTGACCTGTTAGGTCATACTTTTGTGTGCAGTTTGCATGTGTTTGATTTTGTAGGGTTTAGGATTATTATTGGGATGGATTGGTTAAGTGAGTACAACGCTAGGATATTTTGCCAGGATAGGAAAATATCGCTTAGACACCCTGATTGTAGTGATCAGATTGTTTATACCGTAGAAGGTTCTAGCAGTGAAGTGAATGCTTTGTTGGGTGTCATGGAGTTGGAAGATGAGTTGAGTCGAGTTTTCATGGTTAGAAAATTCGCAGATGTTTTTGAGCCTGTAGTTGGGTTGCCACCGAAACGAGCCATTGAGTTTCAGATAGATTTAGTTCTAGGAGTAGAACCAGTAAGTAGGCCACCAAGAAGGATGACCCCTACAGAGATGAGGGAATTGAAGGTGCAGTTGGTGGAATTGGAAGGCAAGAATTTTATCAGGCCAAGTAGTTCGTCTTGGGGAGCAGCCGCAGTGTTTGCTAAGAAGCTGGATGGATCATTAAGGCTATGTATCGATTATCGTAAGTTGAATTAGAGGACAATAAAGAATCGATATCCATTACTGAGGATTGACGATTTGTTCGACCAGTTGAGTGGAGCCAAGGTATTCTCACAGTTAGATTTGGCGATGGGTTTCCATCAGCTCAGAGTAGCAGAAGATAGTATAACTTTGACGGCGTTTAGGGCCAGATATGGGTCGTTCGAATGGTTAGTTATGTCGTTCGGACTGACTAATGCGCCGGCTTTCTTTGTAATTTGATGAACCGAGTTTTCCGAGAGCACTTGGATAGGTTTGTATTGGTTTTTATAGAAGATATCTTGACATACTGTAAAGGATGAAAGAGAGCATGAAGTTCATCTTAGAGTGGTGCTTGAGACACTGAGGCAGCATCAGCTGAAGGCGAAGTTTTCAAAGTGTCATTTCTGGAAGAAGGAAGTGAAGTTTCTTAGTCATGTAGTCTCAGAGGAAGGGTTGTCAGTAGATCCGACTAAGATTGAACCGGTGAATAGTTGGAAGAGACCCGAGACAGTGACGAAGATAAAGAGTTTCCTTGGGTTGGCTGGTTACTATCGGAGGTTCATTAAGGATTTTTCACGGATAGCGGCACCGATGACCAAGCTAAAGAGAAAGGATGTAAAGTTTATGTGGACTTATAAGTGTGAGGAAGCATTCCAGAGTTTGAAACACTTATTGACCCATGCTCCTGTGTTGGTTGTCCCGGAAGGGAATCAGGATTTGGTGGTTTATACGGATGCGTGTGGAACAAGATTAGGAGCAGTGCTGATGCAGAGAGGTAAAGTGATTGCCTATGCTTCTAGACAGCTCAGACCGCATGAGTCAGGTATCCGACGCATGGTTTGGAATTGGCTGCAGTGATTTTTGCGTTGAAGGTGTGGAGACATTACCTTTGGGAGAGAGGTTTGAGTTATATACAGATCATAAGTCGCTGAAGTATTTGTTCTCTTAGAAAGAGCTGAACATGAGACGGTAGAGGTGGTTAGAGTTTATTGCCGCTTATGATTTTGGGATTGAGTACACATCAAGGAAAGGCAATAAGGTTGCAGATGCACTTAGCAGGAAACATCAAAATGCAGTGTTGGCGATGATTGCTGGGTGGAAAGATTTGGAAGCATTAGCAGATTGCAGAGTGCAGTGGAGATCTGAGGCTGGGTCTAGCGGAGAAACCGTAGTGTTATCTTGTTTGGAAGTTTGACCAGTGATGATCGAAATGATTGCTTCTAAACAGGAAGAAGATCCGGTATTAGTTGAGTGGATCAGGAAGTTAAGAGATGGAACCGAGAGCGATGACTTGAAAGATTTCAGTCTTGACCAGAATGGGAGGTTGAGAAAGTAAGGAAGATTATGTGTTCCAAGTGTGGGAAACATAAGGAAAGAAGTCTTAGAGGAATGCCATCATTCGAAGTTCTCTGTTCATCCGAGAGGTACTAAGATGTATCAGGATATGAAGAGAAGTTTCTTCTGGGAAGGTATGAAGTGGGATATTGGTTTATGGGTGAAGCAGTGCTTGAATTGCCAATAGGCAAAGGCCGAACACCAGAAGCCAAGTGGGTTGCTTCAGCCATTAGATATTGTTTCATTTGATCCATAATAGTGATTATATTACGCCATCGACTTTCGTAGCGATCAGACGTATCGTTTGGTCGTGCGAGATCGAAACACATTGAAATTAATATCGAAATTTAATATAATAACTTGGTCCAAAAACCTATCTTCTGCATACAATCGAATTAGCTCTCGAAACAAGTTCCATTGCGTTCAGAATAGGGGTATAACATATAGTATGCTAGGCGGCACGCCTCGTTTGGATTTTGAGATTTTTAGGTATGTTTTGTTGAATATTTTAAATATAAAATATATACATATATCATATTTTATATGTCCATACCTCATCTTTTCATAACCATACCCTATGCGTGCAGCCCATACCCCCTCTTCCCTCTATGTGCCTCTCTGTAAAACAGAATAGAGGCTCTCCTCTTTAAAAACCAGAAAATGGAAGCTTTTTAAATTTTAAAAATTGAATTCAAATTCATCTCTCCACTAAAAATTACGGATTTAGATTCGTTAGCCTTGTATGGCCATGGGCTTCAATCCTGTACCCTTCATTGTCCATGCGATCATGTTTGAGGTGGCTCGGATTGGAGGAGGCCGACCTAGGGCTCGAGATGGGAGGAGTTTTAGGCATGGATAGGCGAAGGGGTTGATGCTGTTGGGTTGCTCGCGTCGAAGGGCTTCAGAACCATGATTTTTATGGAGTGCGATGTGTGATTGGGTGTCATGACTGTAGCAGGCATGTGGTGAAGACCATCAGGTCACTTTTTCCAAGGACGATCAAGCATTGATTTGAGGTAGTGGGAAGATGGAGATTTGGTCGTAGAGTGCGATGGTGAAGTCGGTTTGGTGTTTCGTCGAGGGAGGAGCAAGTATGGCGTTGTACGTGCACAATTTTGGACATAAGCATGAACAGGCATTTCATGTATCAGGTGGGAAGAGTTGGATTGGGGAAGAAAGAGAAGGGTAGAATTGTAATTATATATATAAATTGTTATTTATTTAATTAAACTTTCGATAACTTCTAAATTGTGTATGTCCCTCATACGAGGTCGGATTCGAACGCCGTTTTTTGCGTTGGACTCGTGTCGTCGAGATCTTCGGGATGGAGTTAATTTGGTTGGATTTGGAGCAAGTGAAATTTTAGGCTAAAATCGAACGTCCGTTCGGTTTTAGTCCAAAAACGGGACGATACAACGAAAACGAAAATCAATGTGAGTTTAACTCACATATAATTTTATTATATCCTATCAATGATGTTATAAATGTTTATTGATTGTTTGGATGTTAGTTAAATTGTTTGATTGCTTGTTTAGTTGAATTTCCGATTGGAAAATGGATGACATATTAATTTGACCATTATAAACCCATATGATTATCTATATATTATCCATAACCATTGTTTTGCAGGAAAATCTGTAGAGAGACCCAAAAGGGGTTTCTCGCCCATAAATTATTTATTTACATCCATATGCAGTTATTGATGGTTAATTGAAATTAATTTCTGATATTCCATTTAATAGTTTAAATGTCGTTATAGCGATTTTCGCTATACCGTTGTTTATTAAATTTCATCCCCAAAACCCGATCGTATGAACTTGAACTTGTGTTTCTTCTAAAAAGAATATTGAAATTTTATTAATCATTTTGATTAATGATAATTTAAATTAATTAATTAATTTGAGATTAATTAACCAATTTAATAAATGTTTTTTAAAATTGGTATATCTTTAGATTTAATTAATCATTTTTGCTAATGATGTTTTATACTTAGTTAATCGCTTTAACTAATGATTATTTGAGTTTAATTAATTCTTTTAATTAATGATAATGGAGTTTAATTTATTTATTTAACTTAATTAATTATTTGAATAAACGATGATGGAATTAAATTAATTATTTCAATTTATGATAATTGAAATCAATAATCATTTTAATTAATGATATTTAAAAATAATTAATCATTTTAAATAATGATATTTGAATTTAATCAATCATTAATTAATGATTGTTTTAAATTTAATTAACTGTTTTAACTAATAATATTTGGAATTTAGTTAAATCATTTTAATTTATGATGTTTTATGGTTAAATGAATCCTTTTAACAAATGTGTTTTAATTAATCATTGTAACTCATGAGGATTTAAATTTAATTAACCCGTTAAATGATTATTTAAATTTAATTAATTGTTTTAATTAATGGAATTTAAAATTACTTATCATTTTAATTAATGATGTATGAGATTAATTATCCATTTAATTAATGATCATTTGAATTTAATAAATCTTTTTAATTAATGATATTTAAAAGTCAATTAAATTGATTTAATAAAAGTGATTAAAGTAAATTAACTAATATAATAAAATTTATTTAATAAACCGATTTAAAGTTAAAAAACTAATTTAATAAAGATTTTTTAAAAGTTGATTTACCATTGCTATAAAAGTGTTTGGAAATAATTATCTATTTTATTATAGATAATGGATTTTTTTATTTAAAAGAAATTTTAAATGTGATTAACTATCTTTCGGGATAATTAATATTATTGAAAAGGAATTTGAACTCGATTATTGGGATGTTAAGTTGGATAACCTTCTAGGTGTTCGGTCTGATGTTGGTTTAGGCCTTTGGGGTCGCGCACTTGGAAAAATTATTCTTTTAACATTTTAACAATCATGATCTAATTCTAAAAGTGTTTTACTAAGGTGGAAATAAGGAAATCAAGCACAAGTTCAGTTTGTTTTTAAAAGTAAAATTGATTCATTTATGGAAAGGAATTATTTCTGTAAAGCGAATCACTTATATGGAAATGATTTACTTGTATAATTAGCAGTAAATATTGAAGAATTAAACTTGTCGCTATTTCGAAAGTTAAGAATAATCGTTGGACATAACATTGAGGTAACACTAACTTGACTTGTTCGGTATTATTGTTAACCAAAAAAAGTACAAGTTTGAATTCAATGAGTGGTGATAAGTATACAAGACTTAATTTCCATATACGATCGTTTTATATCCTCGATATTTGGTATCTCAGTTATCGGTTACTTCAGCTACTTTATTAACATCATTCTAAGATGATTTATTGCTCCGTTTAGCTTTGTTATCCTTTGTCGAAAATGACTAAATCCAAAGAGCTAATGTAACGACCCCGAATTTTAATTAAATTTAAATTGATAATTAATTTAATTTTTGAATAAAAATTGTGAAATTAATCGATAAATTGATTTGAGTTTCCCCGAATCCAAATGAAAATATATTAAATCATTTTAAATTTAGAAATTGTGTATATATGTGTGAATCTATATAGTTGTGTCTATATAGAAGATTTGAAATTATAAAGAATATATTGAATTTGAGTTTAAAATCTCAAGTAACTGGTTTAATAATAATTTGAGTTTATAAAATGAATATATATAGAGAAATACAAGACAATAAATATTAAAGTAAAATTAATAATAATAATTTAAGCTAGAAATAAATATATAAAAGGGTAAACTATAAAATTGCAAGTAAACAATTGCTAGAAATTTAACAACATATTAAAATAGGAATTTATTTATATTACAAAGTACAAGGGCAAAAGAAATAAAATAAATATCTTAAAATTTTGGTTATGTAAACTATAAAGATACATCACAAAGCCATAAGGCAAAAGAAGAAATATAAACAAAAATTTATAAGAACTTATATACAAACAAATACAAATATAAGTATGCAAACAAGTAAACAAGTAAGAAAGAAAAAAAAGAGATAAGTATGAACAAGCAAAGGAAGCCACCAGATTCTTCTCTTATGCAATGTACAAACGAAAGTAAAAAGATAAGTGTAAGCTGGTACATGTTAATTAATGCAGCCATACTGGAAAGAAAAATATCCCTGCTTATACTTGTACAAATAAACATCAACTTGTACAAAATATAATACTCTGTAAACTTCATTTTCTATACATACATCAACCTTTCTCATTTCAGTTCGTTCCATTCAAAACTGAGAAAAAAAAAATTGAAGCAAGCATCACTTCAACTTAAACACCAATACAACTTGAACAACAATTTAAATCAAAAATCAGATCCTCAAACCTTCAACCAGAAAATGAAATCAAATCTCTGTAGCCATTTTACCAAGCCTGGAATCAAGTCTAGTTCAACTAAGTATTTCAGTTTCAAAGATCTAAGTTTTCAAGTTTCCAGTTCAAAGCATTTCAGTCTTAATGTTTCAAGCTATTCAAGTTCTGAAATCAAATATAGATGCAAGTTTTCCAATTCCAGTTTCAGCAAGCCTATTTCAATTCAGAGAAGCAACTCTGCTCTTTTCTTTCCTGGAATCTAAGGTGAGCAAACTTCCATCTTTTTAAACTTGATCTTCCTTATTATCTTAAGTCTGTGATGATGATAACTTGGAAATGGGTTGTATGCATGTGAAATGTGATTGTATGCCTGAGAATATGGATGTGGCTGTGCATGTATGGATGTATCAGTGTTCTTCCCTGTTTGAGATACAGAGTTCAAATTTTAGATCAAAATTCCAATTCTCCTAATCTAGTCTCTGTTAGGCTTAAGTATTTAAACGAATTATGTCTGTTAAAACATAAGCTAAAGTTTAAATTTAATTTTAAGTTAAATAAGTTCGTATATTTCTGGAATTTGAAATTTTACAGTAAAACTCAGAGTTTGTCAAATATTGATTTCGACAATATAATGTTTCATATATATATTCTGAATCATCATCAAAAGCTAGGATTTTAAAATTTTAAATCATGATTTTTAATTTGGTAATTCGAGAGATATTGATGGATGAACGAAATTTGGGTTTTCATCAATTGTTGACGAACGGCGAAGTGATGGTCGACGTGGTCAGGGCTGGAGGAAGCCTGAGTGATGGGGATTCGTGGAAAAATGGTCGGTGATTTTTTAGCTCATCAGAGCAGCTAGTCGAAGGTGATCTAGGGTTTAACTGTCAGTTTGGGTAGCAGTTGTTCTTGAGGCGATTGCGTGGTTGTGGAAGCACTGGAAGTGATCGGACCGGGGGAGTTCGAGGCGTAGTGTCACGGCGAGGCTATGGTCCAAATTTCAGACCTTCTGGTGGTCGGTGGTGGCTATACGAGGTGATTTCAGGCGATTGGTTTTGTTCCAGGTGGATGTGGAGTTGCACGATTTCGATTTTTAGGTGAGATCGTTAAACTGGGTGGTCGAATGGTTAGGGGGGATGGTCGGCGACGTGCCGAAGGTCTCGGCGATGGTCGGAGGCGCGGCAGTGATGTGTACACGTGTACGTGTGCATCAGTGTGTCAGTTGTGTTTTGTGGTTTGGGGAGCGCAGTTGTCTCGGGAAGAACTCGCGAAAATTTGGTTGGGTCTCGGGTTTTGTTTCGAGTTGTACGTGGGGAAAATTAGGGTACTAAATGTTATGGTTTTAACAGTTTTTAAATTTATACTGAACCAATAAAAAGAAGGGAGGAATGAAGAAATGCTCGGGATTGATCCGAGTACGCACCAGGTTGAACCCGAAGTAATGATGTATAGCAGTTTTAAATTTAATAAAAGCAAGGTTTAAAATTTAAATGAATCTAAGTTTTTGGGAAACTTTTAACCGAAGTAAAGGCAGAGCTGATATTAAAAAGGTTTTTTTAAAAACAAGTTTATCTTAAATTTAATTAAGATTTAAATGAATTGAGTTTGGACAAATTAGTAAGGTAATTAAAGAGTCATTAATTGATTTAATTAATAAATGATCATGGATTATTAAATAAGTAATTAAGGAATTTGTTAATAGTTAATGAAGATCATTAATTAGGAAGTATGAATGATAAATTAATGTAATTAATTTAAGATCATTAATTATATTAATTTAGGATAATCATTGTGAAAATGGTTTAGGTAAAATTACTTAATTTGTTATTAAGTTTTATTAATTGATAATTGAGATTTATTAATTAATAATTAAAGGATAATTAATCATTAATTAAAGATAATTTATGGAAATGATTATGTGATTAATTAATCATAATCACACGGTTAATTCATCTTACTTGTTGATGACTGATTACTATTGAATACCTTGAACTAATTGATACCCCGATATGTGATATGATGCTTTGTGATATACCCTGATTTGTGTTGTGATCTGTTTCTCTGGGATGAATGTAATTAATTCCCTGTGATGTAATTTATTATCTGTGATATTTATATATCTTTGATCTGTGAATGAAGAGATAAGCATTATTGTCATACCGCTTATCAATTATATTTCTGTATTTTTATCTGTGATGATTGAATGATGTTGCACTATTGTGTGTGAAACCCCTGGACTACACCATACACACACAAATATGGATTTCATGTGGAAATCGGTTAAGTCACAGATAATTTAAATTTAATATTTTTGAAATTTTAATTTCAATTGATTTTGGAAATGGATTTGGGGTTAAATGTTAAAGCTTTTAAAAAGGTGTTTTCAAAGATAAAAGTTATTTTAAATAACTTAGTAAAATTTCCAATTTAAATAATTCAATTTGAATTTAAATTCAAGAGTTGGAATTGAATTCCATAATTGGAAATTATGGTTAAAGATGTTATATGAATTTAAACCATTTTAAAAGTATTGTTTGAGAATTTGGATTTAACCCAAAGACCTTAACTCATATAAATGAATCAGATTTCTGAAATGAAAACTGTTTGTTTTCAAAGAATAAAAGCTTTCATATAAGAAATGAAATTCCAATTTAAGTAAAGGAATTTCAATTTTGAATTGAAAAATGGTTTTTTTCCAAGTTATGAATGAATTCTTTTTGAAAGCTATAAATTGAATCTGTTTATTTTTAACAGATTTAAAATGGTGATTTGTTTAAACCATTCGAAATGAAATCGTTTTGAAATCTATAAGTTAAATCTTTGATTTAAAGATTTAATGAGTTAATCCAATTGAAATGGAAATCGATTTGGAAAATATGTGAATGAATCTTTGTGAAACTGGGTAAACTTTGTGAATTGAATCTTTTTGTTTAAAAAAGATTTGAAATGGTAATTTGTTTAACCATTTAAAAGAAAGATTTTGGGTAATAAGTTGTGACTTAACTGTAATCCCAATATCCATATATTTTTGATTATTGCGCTCATTATTCGGTTCAGCAGGGAGAGGACCTTTGTGTCACACAACCCATTCCGAATAATGATACGTCGTATATGGATAGCATTTGAAGACCGGTGTTTAAGACCGGGTATTTGCGAAAACGATAGGATAACCTATCGATTGTCTCTGCACTGAGTTGCTCCGGTATAGAGATTCCCTAAGTGATGGGAAATCCGATAGAGATTGTGAATACCCGGATTGCAAGGGCTTCTTCGGAAGTGCCTTCGGTTCTGTTCGAACCCGGAACAGACTTGTATGGTTACATGTCTGACATTACATTTTGAGATATAAAGCAGATTTCTTTCAAATACATTTCTGTTGGTGGCGGAGAATTTATTCTCTTAGCTTAACACCCTTCTCTGAGACGTACGAGCTCAGAGGTTATGTAGTTGAAGGTTATCAGCGATATACTCCCAATTTGGTAATGTGGCATGTTGAGTGTTGCTGTGTGTTGATCATTTATTGATCATTTGTGATCAAAGCATGGCTTTGTGAAAAAGCGTAGCTTTGTGGACGAGACCTCATCGAACCTCACAGACCGGAAATGGTCGAAACAGGAATGATGCGGCAAGGTTATGAGGGTCGTGCCCTTTAGGGTATGTCATTTCCTTCTGGAAAAGGGTGGTATCATGGTATGGAGCCCAGATACTTACTCATGTGGAGACACTTTATTTATTATGTGTGATGTTGGTTACCGAGGCCTCGGATAAAGGTCCCAAAGGACCGGGGAATGGCTTACTCGAGTAGTAGTTACCTAGTTACAGAGGTAACCCGGCCTTGTGTTGGCAGAGAGCCAGGTAGGTTCTCGGGACGTCCATCCAGAGGCGATCCCATGTGGCAGTAGGAAGTTCCTTAGCCTGACCATTTGTTGGAAATCCAAAGAAACAATACGAACCTTTACGATTGCAATTGTATAACCTGTCTCCTCAGGAGGCAGCTATAGTAGGCATAATATAATGGTATCTATGCTGGCTAAGATTAATATTGTATTTTCGAAATGTTTTCTGCACTATGCACTAATAATAATATCAAATCCAATGATTTGCATAGCAAGCATATTTGACTATCATAAGAAGCAATCTCCTCCAAGTCTGCGATTGCATTGTGTGTGTGGTGGGAGGTCTTATGGTAGTTTCATTTTCCAAAAACATTGCGAAATTCAATTTTACTTTGTTTTAAAAATAAACTGTTTTTCTTACTCACACCAGTCCCACGACTGACTCGGAGTTTATTGTACCCTTCCTAAACTCTGGGTGCCCACCATTTTCCACACAGGCAGTCTAGAGTTGGGTTTTTCAGATATTCAGGTTTAGTAGACTAGTTGGAGCTAGTTCAGTTCTTGGAGTCCATGGACTGACGATGCTTATCTTGGCGCATCGTGTTGGTGTTTCAAGCTTGATATTGGAGTTGGTGACTCATTCTCTCTGACAGATAATTTGGAGTTATCACTTCTATTGATATTGTTCCGCTGCTGATGTTATATTTTCCTTCCGCTGTATCATTATTTATCTCTGATATTGTTGTATCATATTGATATCATTGTTGTATATCATACTGGATATTGTATTCACTGGATCGTATATGATATCATTTTTTTTATTCCGCTGTGTTGTTATGCTTAATGGTGTTATAAGCTCCGGTGAACCAAATTCGGCGTTTGAATCTACGGCATTTTGAGTACAAGTGAAGTACGGGTGCCGATTTTTGAAGGCCGAGTTTTTGGATCATCACATTTGGTATCAGAGCTGAGGGTAGAACTTTAGCTCAGGAGTATAACACATTAAGTAGCTCATTATAGATAGGGTGAAGTATACCCTAGAATGAGTAATCCTTAAGATATCTGTCCGTATGCCTCAGTAAATTCTCTTACTATTCACTGATAGTAAGTATGAGTGCAAGAAGAGGATGAGTTAGGGGATAGAGGAATACGACTATAAATGGTCAATATCTTGTAACAACGAGGAAACAATATTTTCTCTATCAATCTCTTTGGTTCGACATATTTTCTCAATTCTTTGATAGTTCCTGGTAGATCCAGGAAGAGATTCGATATATTAAAATGGGACATAAACTCCGGATAGACCAAAATTGTTTGTTTGGATGAATTGGTTGTTTTGTTGGCTATGGTTGATAGGTATACTTTAGTTTCTAAACTAAAAGTTTTGGAAATTGTATCCATACATCTATTTTTTCTTTGGGTCCCAATATATTCTACGAATGATTAGTTATCCTTTCGAACTAACTGATGCCACTGCATATTTCATAGATCTGGATAACTCGAGTATCTTGGGAAGTGTTAAAACAGATTCGTTCTCGTATCTATTATTGATATTCTGATTTAGTGAGCCAAATGTAGAATAGATGTTCAGTTTGATTTGATGGAATATTCTTCATCTATCTTTGTGTCTCCTTGGCAATTTCGAGGACGAAATTCTTTTAAAGGGGGAAGTCTGTAACGACCCCGAATTTTAATTAAATTTAAATTGATAATTAATTTAATTTTTGAATAAAAATTGTGAAATTAATCGATAAATTGATTTGAGTTTCCCCGAATTCAAATGAAAATATATTAAATCATTTTAAATTTAGAAATTGTATATATATGTGTGAATCTATATAGTTGTGTCTATATAGTAGATTTGAAATTATAAAGAATATATTGAATTTGAGTTTAAAATCTCAAGTAAATGGTTTAATAATATATTGAGTTTATAAAATGAATATATATAGAGAAATACAAGACAATAAATATTAAAGTAAAATTAATAATAATAATTTAAGCTAGAAATAAATATATAAAAGGGTAAACTATAAAATCCCAAGTAAACAATTGCTAGAAATTTAACAACATATTAAAATAGGAATTTATTTATATTACAAAGTACGAGGGCAAAAGAAATAAAATAAATATCTTAAAATTTTGGTTATGTAAACTATAAAGATACATCACAAAGCCATAAGGCAAAAGAAGAAATATAAACAAAAATTTATAAGAACTTATATACAAACAAATACAAATATAAGTATGCAAACAAGTAAACAAGTAAGAAAGAAAAAAAAGAGATAAGTATGAAAGTGCAAAGGAAGCCACCAAATTCTTCTCTTATGCAATGTACAAACGAAAGTAAAAAGATAAGTGTAAGCTGGTACATGTTAATTAATGCAGCCATACTGGAAAGAAAAATATCACTGCTTATACTTGTACAAATAAACATCAACTTGTACAAAATATAATACTCTGTAAACTTCATTTTCTATACATACATCAACCTTTCTCATTTCAGTTCGTTCCATTCAAAACTGAGAAAAAAAAATTGAAGCAAGCATCACTTCAACTTAAACACCAATACAACTTGAACAACAATTTAAATCAAAACTCAAATCCTCAAACCTTCAACCAGAAAATGAAATCAAATCTCTGTAGCCATTTTACCAAGTATGGAATCAAGTCTAGTTCAACTAAGTATTTCAGTTTCAAAGATCTAAGTTTTCAAGTTTCCAGTTCAAAGCATTTCAGTCTTAATGTTTCAAGCTATTCAAGTTCAGAAATCAAATATAGATGCAAGTTTTCCAATTCCAGTTTCAGCAAGCCTGTTTCAATTCAGAGAAGCAACTCTGCTCTTTTCTTTCTTGGAATCTAAGGTGAGCAAACTTCCATCTTTTTAAACTTGATCTTCCTTATTATCTTAAGTCTGTGATGATGATAACTTGGAAATGGGTTGTATGCGTGTGAAATGTGATTGTATGCCTGAGAATATGGATGTGGCTGTGCATGTATGGATGTATCAATGTTCTTCCCTATTTGAGATACAGAGTTCAAATTTTAGACCAAAATTCCAATTCTCCTAATCTAGTCTCTGTTAGGCTTAAGTATTTAAACGAATTATGTCTGTTAAAACATAAGCTAAAGTTTAAATTTTATTTTAAGTTAAATAAGTTCGTATATTTCTGGAATTTGAAATTTTACAGTAAAACTCAGAATTTGTCAAATTTTGATTTCGACAATATAATGTTTCATATATATATTTTGAATCATCATCAAAAGCTAGGATTTTAAAAATTAAAATCATGATTTTTAATTTGGTAATTCGAGAGATATTGATGGATGAACGAAATTTGGGTTTTCATATCCTGTTGCCAAGCACCCTTGTTTTCCCTTGCTAATCAGATCCTCCACCTGAAGCCCCTCAAGTCTTCCCACCACCGAAACCCTTCCCACCACTTTAGCCTATCTCTGACCAAGCTGCTCTCCAGCACTGCCCTCTACCCGTTGAACATAGCACGCAGCCTACACCAACCGAAAACCCACTACCACTCTCCAACCTAGCCAAGCACGTGACAGCATTCTCCATTAGCCCGCCGAGCGCCACCATTTATGCCATACAGCAAGCCTCCATCGCCAGCCACTTTCTCACTTCCCAGCGGTGCGCCGAGATCCACTCCTTTCCCTGGCGGCAACCCATCTAACCTCTCAGCCTTTTCCCCTCTCCTAAACCTCCCCTAGCAGCACACGCAACAGCCCCGAAGCCGTTCCAGCCACTGTCCAGTTCCGAGCTAGTAGCTTCTCTCTCTTATTATAATAAAAGAAAAGAGTGTATATAATATGTTTAAATATTTAATTGAAGAATTTTGAAAATATGGGTTTTATTAAATATTGATTTTTAAAATATATATAATATGAATATTTTTATTTTGATATGTGTTTCAAATTTAATGTTGATTTTAAAATATAATATATAAAGAGATTTTACTTTGATATGTGTTTAAATTGAATATTGATTTTAAAATATAATACATAAAGGTTTATTTTAGATATGTGTGTAAATTTTATATTTTTTAAAAAATTATATATTTTTGGTTTATCGATTCAAGTCCGTCGTGGTTTGCTTTGTTCGTCGAATTCGTGTTTATCTTGTTGTGCTTTGGAATTTGTGCTTGGAGTCGTAGCTCATTTTATTATCAAATTTCTCTAGCCTCGAAAGGTGAGCAATCCCTCACGATTAACATTCTTATATTTAGTAAATTTTATTCACATGAAATGACGATTGAAATATGTTGTTAAATATTGAATTGGATAGAAATATTGTTGAATATGATATTTGTTCACTTATGTTAATTGACATATGACACCATAACCTGTTGTAATATATTATATTTAAGTTGTTAATGATGATCATATTGCCATTGATATGCCATGTCACTTTATATTATTATTTTATTGTTCTCACTCTTCAAGTTACCGGATAGTTAGGAATTCCCTATGGGTTGAAATGATACATACCCGAACGATATTATAGATTAAGGGAAAATCGTTATGGGTTGAAATGATAAACCCAAGCGATTTTTTTTTAATTTTAAATTTTGGGATTGCGGGTTGAAATGATATATACCCGTAAATATAAAATTATTGCGGATTGAAATGATAAATATCTGTATCACTTGACCATAGGATAGAAAATTATATACGGACACCATTGGTCTATTTTTGAAAAATGATTTCCAAAATTTTGAAAGGAAAGATATGGGTTTTAACAAAGTTGATTTTTAAAATATAATATAAAGGTTTTATTTTAAATTTTAATATGTGTATATATTTAGATTTTAAATTATATGTTTTGGAAATTTTAAAAATTATAACTTAAAGTTTTAAAATGTAAATTATAAATTTTTACTTATAATTTTTTTTTCAATACATATAAAATAAGATTTAAAATAGATTTTATAATAATAAGATTTAATTTAATAATAATTAATATAATAAAATTTATTAAAAATTTAATTTAACTAATATGTGTTAAGATATTTCTTTGAAATTTATATATATATATATATTTTAAAAATAGATTTTTTAATAATTTTAATACATAGAGGTTGGAAAGATAAATTAAAGTTGAAGTGACCTTTAAATTGGTTAATAATTGGATTTAAATAAGAATTGATTTGTAATTTTATTTGTTGAGAATTGAATTTAATAAGTATTGGTTTGAAACTTATTGATTTGAGATTTTTAAGGATATGATTTTATAACTAAATAACTTGGTTTGGATAATGGTGATTTAATGAATATTTCAAATTTAAATAAAATTGTAATTGAATATTTAATTTTGATTTAAACTTGTAATTTGAGATTTTATTTAAATATCTATAAAAGGGTGATTAAGTGAATAATTTCAAATTAAATATAATTGAAGTTAGATATTTAATTATTGATTTTATTTAAATTTGTAATATGATATTTATTTAAATGTTATTAAAAATGAATTAAGCGAATATTTTTAGATTTAAATAAAATTAAAGTTGAGTTTTGAAATATAAATGAAATTTATCAAATTGAGTTATTGTAAATTGTTTGAATATCTGGACCTTGAAATCTATTGAATTAGAAGTGGTTTAAATTGTGGTTCAAACCTGAATTTGAAATCGACATAAGTTAAAATGGTTTGAATGAGAATTAGAATTGTTTCGAATTGATTTGTGAAATTGGAAGAAACAATTCTAATTTGAAATTATTTTAATATATTATTTCAAATTTATAAACAATTTTAAATATATATTTTAATATATTAACTATTTTTAATACAAAAACTATTTTAATCTATAAGCTATTTTAAATTATACCTATTTCAATATATATAAACTATTTTCAATATTTAAACTGTTTTAAGCTGGAACTGTTAGGATTTAGATTTTATGGATTGAAATGCGAATATTTTGATATGATGGTTTAAACTACTTTATGGTTATGATTTCGAAAGAGAATATGATTTCGGAAGTGATATGAATTTGAAATGAATATGATATTTTGATATAAAGTATGAACTGTTTTGAAATAAAAATGACCATGGTGTGAATAAGCGTTTGGTTGTTAAAGATACCGGGATCAGATATTGTCATACTCTCTGCCAATACCAAAAACCACTTTAACAACTGTGTACGTGGTGGAGATTCCAGAACGAAGTAGGATGGTTTGGCGACGATTCTGTATGAGGTATTAACGGAGCCTTGACTCCCGCGAGTCAGCTTGATGTGGCTAAAACATGAGCTATACTAGGCCAAGTGTTAAGGGGGATATGGGTAACGCCTTAACGCTATTTTAATAGTTTACTTTACATAGACACTATATATGTAGCATATTGTACTATGTATGTAGATAGTTTAACAGATCCTTAAAGGATGGGAATCCCAAACATCCTTTAAGTTATTTGTATTTCACTTGAGTTGATTTACTAGTATAAGAATGTTAATCCTGACTCGAGTGTTTTATGTTTTGTGTTTTGCTTTATACTCGGGTCAGACTGAGTGTCACAGCATTTGAGACTCGCCTTTGGAGTTTGGAGCTTTGCTTGAAAATCTGTCTCTATCTGTTCAGCTTTCAGTTATTTCCAGTTGTTTATGATTCAGCCTTGTCATTTACTTATGTATTAGAGATTCATTTGTATTTTGATTTCTGTTGTATTTTGTTTCAGACTCTGATGTTTCTGTAGTAGCTTCATGAACTACTATTAATCTATTTCCACTGCTTATTGTTTTATTACTCTGTGACTGTGATTCTATGATTGATTTATTTACTATATATGCTAAGCTTTGCCGAATGTAAATTAACAATCTATTGTTTTGAGCAATTCAAGTCAGACATGTGTGGATGATTATCGATTTGAATGGTTCGAAACACCAGGTCGTTACATAATGACATTCTTTTGAAAATACTTTTCAAATAAACTTATGAACCTTAGCCAAAATTATTACAATGATTAAATTCTAGCATACTAGCTACAACATAGGTTCTACAATCAAATCCGAAGGCACTTATTGGAGAATGGACTTTCATACAATGGTAGGTAAGGAACTACCTTCCAAACAGTACACCTCTAGAGGTATGTACCGAGGACCAACAACTTTTGAAATCTTTGCACCTGGCAAGACCAGCCTACCTGCAGACCCAACAGATGATACATTCATAGAGATCAAGCAATGTGATAAGAAATGAAACATTAGACATTCATCCATACAAGTTGTCCAAGAAAAGGACAATCCCAAGGAACTCTCCTACTACATCCTTTCGGAAATCATCCTTAGGATTAGTAGCGAGTAGCCCTTGCATTGAAGATCAAATGAAGATACTACTACCACCATATATACATGATATGGGAAATTTCCCTCCGAGGGTCAGGGACAAGCAACCCTTCATTCATTTACTACCATTCCATGTCTTCACTTCAGATAGATAAATTGGTTCAAAGTGGTTTTCGAATAAGAATCACTCAAATCTGATCCCGGTTCCTTCGAACCAATCATCAATAAAATATGTTAAGTAAATAGGGAATTATTCTTTGATTGATTAATTTCTTTTTATAAAAATATCTTCTAGAGATATATATCTTTAAAACATTTCTTTCCGGTATATACAGAATCATTAAACCTCTCTTTAACTTTGGAAATACAAACTCAAAATCATTTCTCATAAATCATATTGCAAAACTTCATTGAGTAAAAAGGGTCGATGGAAATTATACTAATTCTACTCAACATCGATTTCTGTATTCAACCTTTACTATCCGTCGAATAGCGGTGAAATCACCTTTTAAATTCACATGGATAGTATGGGTTCCCTCTTTGGAATTTAATTCCAAGTATAAGAAGATTATCTCAATGCAATCCAAGTTGTATTAAATTAAATTTATAAATTTTGAATTTTTTATACTTGTCTCGTTTCCGACATTTCGACCTTATCTATCCCTCGCCTAGGAAAGTGGCCTGGTAAGCTAGGGCACTGGTTGCACCTGAAAATCTCCTTAGTTTAAGCACCTTACGTTCAGGTCTCACGAATAGAAAAATCCAGTCTACTCGTTGGCTTTTAGAGCCAAGATTAAATCACTTTCATTTTAACAGCTTTTCTTTAAATCATTTATTTAAACTCTTTTAAAATAAACTATAAAACCTCCAAATCATTATTAAAACACTTAATTTTTCATTTGAAAACATTAATAAAAAATTAAAAAAAGAATTGTTAAGTCAAAATTCATATTTCAAAAGTTATTAAAAAGCCCTTCATTCATTTACTATCATTCCATTTCTTCACTTCGAATACATAAATTGGTTCGAAGTGGTTTTCAGATAAGAATCACTCAAATCTGACCTCGGTTCCTTTGAACCAATCATTGATAAAATATGTTAAGTAAATATGGAATTATTCTTTGATTGATTAATTTCTATTTATCAAAATATCTTCTAGAGATATATACCTTTAAAACATTTCTTTCTGGCATATATGGAATCATTAAACCTCTCTTTAACTTTGAAAATATCAAATCAAAATCATTTCTCATAAATCATATTGGAAAACTTCATTGAGTAAAAAGGGTCGATAGAAATTATACTAATTCTACTCAACATCAATTTCCGTATACAACCTTTACTCTCCGCCGAATAGCGGTGAAATCACCTTTTAAATTCACACGGATAGTATGGGTTCCCTCTTCGCAACTTAATACCAAGTATAAGAAGTTTACCTCTATACAATCCATGTTGTATTAAATTAAATTTTTAAATTTTGAATCTTTTATACTTGGCTCGTTTCCGACAATTAAATCTTATTTATCCCTCGTCCAGGAAAGAGCCAAGTGAGCCAAGGCACTGGTTGAACCTGAACATCTCCTTAGTTTAAGCACCTCACATCCGGATCTCACTAATAGAAAAATCCAGTCTACTCGTCGGCTTTTAGAGCCAAAATTAAATCACTTGATTTTAACAGTTTTTCTTTAAATCATTTATTTAAACTCTTTTGAAATAAACTATAAAACCTCCAAATCATTATTAAAACACTTAATTTTAATTTGAAAACACTTATAAAAGGTTTAGAAAAGAATTGTTAGGTTTAAATCCATATTTCAAAAGTTACTATAAGTGCTGCAAAAAGTGCCGCGAATAGTGCCGCAAATAGTGTTTTCAAAGCTTATTTGATCAAAACAACTTTTAGATTATTTAGAACTCCATTTTTACAACTCAAATCTCTTTCAAAACATTTTAAAAGATTTATAGAATTTATCTCATATTTTTAAAGAATTTAAAAATATCATTTATAAAGAATTTGTCGCTTTGGTTTCCGAACTATGAAACCGCGACTATTTTGAAAACTTGTTTTGCTCATATTTCAAAATCTATTAAATGAAATCTTGATTTTCTTTCTTCGTTTGAATACTATGATTATAAGAGTTTAGAAAATTATTATTACAAAGAATTCAGTCTCTGAATCAATCGTTTAAATGGATTTAACTTTCTACGACGCAAAATCGCGGACAACCGTTACGCGGCGCGCCTGTTTTTGACTCAATTTCCATAACTTGTCAAGACTTCCCCAAATTGGATTTTATTGTTTAAAAAATATTTATTAAACATTTTCAAGAGGTTTAACAATCTCTTATATGTCATTTCATTTATTAAAGGAAAGTGGTTTCCTCTGTGATTTTCGACGTGTATTAAATGTGACTTTTTAATAAAATCAAACAATCATATAATCGGCATCCAAACTTGATAATCAAGCATAGTAAACAACCATAACAATCATATCACATCATCATATAATATATAAATATAAATATAGAGTTTCTCCCCTTTATTTTCACACGAACTAGTTTTAAAACGGCTATAGCTCCGCTATTTCGAAACCAAACTCCACGAAATCGAACTTGAAAGCCTTTGGAAAGCTCGGCCTACACTTAGAAGCCCACGGCCTTGGTGTGGAGGTGGATGGCTCGGCTTTGGGGAGTAGGAGGTGGTGGTCGTGGGTTTAGGTGGAGGAATGGAGTGTTTTGAAGTGGTTTTGAGTGGATTGGATAATGTATATATACTAATATAATTTAATTTTGTCCTTTTATTATTTTGTCCATAATTTTCTTTGTATATGAAGTCATTATAATAGCTTGAAGAAGGAGGAAGAAGATGAAGAATAAGTGTTAGGAACTTATGAAGAAAGGGGTTGGTATTTATAGGAAAAATTTGAAAACAAATATCTAATTACAAAATTGCCCCTTCCGCACACCCTCCATCACCTCCATATGCATGACAACCCTCTTCCCCTCTTGTGCCTCCATGTGCTTGAGGTGATATGGTGTAAGGTGAGTTGATAGATGCTTTTTGGTTCGGATTCCGCTATGGGTTCCAATTCAGAACTGGCTAAATCTGTTACCCATATTCCTTCCGAGGCTCGTGCAAACTTATCAACACTGGATATAACAATCATTTCTGATGTAGCGGGTGGAATGAGCATTCCTGCCATCAGGTGCCCGTCTTCATCCCTTTTGGTGTATGGGATATGCTCATCATCAATCCGACGCCAAACGTTACTTGGTGACTGCTTCGATGGTTCTTCCTCATTGCTGGAGAGGATAATGAGATTATCCTTTTCGCCCCAAATTTTCTCATGATGACTCACCCTTGGAATAATTTCTTCCATATGGTTTCTACAAATGTAAACGCAGCCGCTTATATATAGACACTAAGCATTTTACTTATTCTAACTCATTCAATCAAGTTATTAGTATCTTATTTACTTAGGCATAGCCTAATATAAATTAGTCTTAACTATAACCTTTTTAAGGGAAAGGATTTTCCAAGGACTTGGTGTAATTTCCCCCAAACCAATCCTTGAAAACAAATTGAGATTTCTATCAAAATGTTTTATCTCCTTCGAAATCCTTTGTCAAAAAAACATTCCAAATATACTATTTTAAATCTTTTGAAAAACTCTTTTTTCAAAAATTCCGACCTCCTGTATATTCCTCAACTCATCTAGTTTTCATTCCTTATTATTCCTTTCAATGTTATTATAAACAACTTATAGTCAAACTGTGAAACTCTAATCACAAGATGTTTATACCTAACTTGATTTTTTTATCATCCAATACTAAATTTTCAAAGATATCCTTTTTGTTCAAAATGTAATCCTACGTAAAATTATTTCATTTACCATCATTTTAAAACAAAAATCATTTATATCATTAACAAATACACACTCATATATAATAGTCTCAACTCATTCTAGGATGTTACTGTAACGATCCGGAAATTTAACGATTTAAATAACGTAATTAACTAACAAAAATTCTTGAAATTAAACAATAAAATTTTGAAATGAAAATTTGATATTTAGTATGCGTCTATTGAAGCATATCGAGTGGCAGATTTTCATTTGAAAATTTGAAAGTTAGTTTGGTTGTGAAAATTTCAATTTTTAAATTTAAAATTAGTTAATTTGGTGAAAATAAAATATTTTTGAAACCTAAATATTTTTATATAATAAATATGTGAATCATTTTCTAAGTGGGACATCATAATTGGTTTCGCCGAATTTGGACTGCTCTAGCTCCATTTATCTTATTTTCGGCGTTTTAGCACCGGTTTGGCAACGAAAATCGAGTTTTGATTGGATAGTCGTATCACTCATATCTGTGTGCCATTCTGTTCGTCTCGTCGTGCTAATCTCTGCAGTATATTCATTTGTGTATTTCGACATCCGGTACGAGGTGAAATCTGCGAAACGGTTAGCCATATCGGTACCCATTTTGAGCTTTTCTTTCCCTATGTCTATTCGTTTGTTCCCGTGAGAAAACCTATGGTCACTAACCTTTATAATTCCCAAAATTTATTATTGGCTTTTATTATTCCCACCTGTTAGTTTTATAATTTCCGGTTCGTTTATTCACTTGAGTCCCTTTCAATTCTTCTTCATTTCGATTCTGCCATTTGAAAATAAAAAAAATAAAAAAATATATATACAAATCGATATATGGTTGTCTCGGAAAAAAAAGGTGAAAGCTTAGTTTACCTGAAGCTTATATAAATTTTCCTTGCCAAGCTTGGTCGCCTCTCCCTGTTGAAACCATGCTGCAACCCACCTTTTCATTTGCCACCTCCCACGTCCCTTTGTTTCCTGAAACCGATCACCATCTCACATTAACCCAAACTCCACCGAACGCCTTGAAATATTCCTCCCTCCAAACAAAGCCAATCATCCACCTTCCCTGCGGCGTGCTCATCTTCTTGTGCATTGAACCAGCTGCTCGTCCCTTTTAGCAGAACCACAAACCCAAGCAGCCCATGCCGCAAACCCACATCCCATCGTATCAACCACGGCAGGTCACCAGATCTGCCGTTCAACCCCAAGCATTCTCGTCCACCTCAGCTAACGTTGCAGAATTACTCCAGATCCCTCCGACCACCCTGAACCTTTCCTCCCTGAACTTCTCCGGTCTTCCACCCTTCCCTGACGCCTACCGCCAGGCAAACCCCGAGCACAGCAGCCATAGCTGCGCATAGCCATCACCATTAGCCAAGCACCACTCCTCACGCCAGACCTGCTACCCATTCCCATCGCAAAACCCACTACAGCCCGACCACATAGCCATTTCCGCCATCTCCAAACTCACACCTCGAGCACGTAGCCTATAGCCTCCACCATGCCGTCCAGATCTCACCATAACTCCCCGCCCTATAGCCTGCTATTGCCGCCAAACACGCCGTGACAGTGTGCTCCTCCATCCGCCTACAGCAAGCTTTTATTATGATATTTTAAAGTATATATTCTTTTTATTTTAGGTTAAAAATTTTTAAAATAGATTTTGTAATAATATATATGTATTATGTTTAAATATTTATTTGAAATTTTTTGAAAAGAAGTGTATGGGTTTTAATAAATATTGTTTTAAGGAATAGAAAAGAATTTTTTTATATATATGTAGCTTATATATATAAGTTTGTTTATGTATTGATTTATAGAAAAATGATATATAGATTTTGATTTTATATATATGGTTTTAATAAATATCGATTTCAAATATTTATAATATGAATATTTTTATTTTTCCATCAAATCCAGTTCATCGTGCTTTGCTTTTGGTTTGGCTGTCCAGAATTGATCGCAGCAGTTAGTTGCTTTGATTTGTCGCTTATCTGTGTGCTTGTCCTATTTTCTCTAGCCTTGAAATGTGAGCGATCACCTCACGATTAACATTCTTATATTTAGTGATTTGATTTCACATGAAATGACGATTGAAATATGTTGTTAAAATTTAATTTGTTAGTAATTAAAATTGATGTATATGTTAGTATTTCATTTGTTCACCTACGATTGACATATGACACCATATCCATGTTGTATATATATTATATAAATTGTTAATTATGGTCCATGCTGTAATTGATATATTATGCTGTTTTATATTTATTATTCTATTGATCTCACTCTGCAAGTTCCTTGGAATTCCCTATGGGTTGAAATGATACATACCCGAACGATCTTATAGATTATGTGAAATCGTTATGGGATGAAATGATAAACCCAAGCGATTTTATTTGAAATTTTGGGATTGCGGGTTGAAATGATATATACCCGTAAATATTATATTTAAATTGCAGATTGAAATGAAAAATATCTATATCACATGACCATAGGATAGAAAATTATATACGGACACCGTTGGTCTATTTTTGTAAAATGATTTCCAAGGTTTTGAAAGGAAATATATGGGTTTTAATAAAATATTGATTTTTAAATATAATATGAAGACATTATTTTAATATATGTGTAAAATTTAGATTTTTAAAATTTTATGTTTTGGAACTTTTAAAATTATAAGTTAAGTTTTAAAATATAAATTATAAAATTTTACTTATAAATTTATTATTTTTAAAATATATAAAATAAGATTAAAACAGATTTAATTTAATAATAAGATTTAATTTATTAAAAAATTAATTTAACTAATATATATATAATATGTTTAAGTATTTATTTGAAATTTATCAATACTTTGAAATAGATTTTGTAATAACTTCAATAAATTAAGGTTTGAAGGATAAATTAAATTGATTTATAATTTAATTCGTTAAGAATTGAATTTAAATAAGAATTGATTCGGACTTATTGATTTTGAGATTTTAAAAATATGAAATTTATAACTTGATAACTTGATTTTGATTAAAGGTGATTAAATGAATATTTTCAAAATTTAAATAAATTGAAATTGAATATTTAGTTATGATTTAAATGTGTAATTTGAGATTTTATTTAAATGTTATTAAAAGTGATTATGTGAATATTTAAGAATTAAATATAATTGAAGTTAGATATATAATTATTAATTTTATTTAGACTTGTAATTTGAGATTTTATTTGAATATTATTTAAAATGATTAAGTGAATATTTTTCAAATTTAAATAAAATTAAAGCTGAATTTTGAAATATAAATGAAATTTATCTTATTGAGTTATTGTAAATGTATGAATATTTAAACTTTGAAATCTATTGAATTGGAAGTAGTTTAAAGCTATAGTTCAAACCTGGATTTGATATCGATATAAATTAAAATGGTTTAATGAGAATTTGAATTGAACCTTTAACTTTTTAATTTAAATTGTTGAACTGAGATTGATTTAAATTGAATTTTGGAACTAAAGTTAAGGTGAATTGATTTGTAAAATTAGAAGAAACAATTCTAACTTGAAACTATTTTAATATATAAACTATTTTTAAATATATAAACTATTTTCAGTATTTAAACTGTTTAAGTTGGAACTGTTATGATTTAGATTTAATGGATTTAAATGCAAATATTTTGATATGATGGTTTAAACTATTTTGTGGTTATGATTTTGGAGATGAATATGATTTTGAAAGTGATATGATTTCGAAAGTGAATAGGATTTCGAAAGTGATTTGATTTTGAGATGAATATGATATTAAGTGATTTTATAAAATGACCACAGTATGAAATAAGCATTTAGTTACCGAGATCAGATATTGTCATACTCTCTGCTAATACCGAAAACTACTTTAACAACTGTGTACGTGGTGGAGAATCCAGAACGAAGTAGGATGGTTTGACGACGATTCTATATGAGGTATTAACACAGCCCTGACTCCCGTGAGTCAGCTTGATGTGGCTAAAACAGGAGCTATACCGGGCCAATTGAGGTCGCACCTCCGATCGAGCATGCTTCTTCGATACCATTCTATTTCTTTATGATTTGATTTGGGTGCACCTTTGATTTGGGAGTGTGTCTCGAGATGGGCGGTAGTAGCTGCTATGCGTTACCACCAGTCCGGGAGTGCAAACGGTAGAATCCTACCTTGGCATTGCCTTGCGTGCCTTGTCACATGCCTTATCGCGCCTTCTACGAGTTTGGTTTCTGTCGTACCTATGTAGTGCTCCCTGATAGCCCACCGGTTTGGTGGAGTTTACAGTACTGTATAGACTATGACATTTATATAAAATGTGTTAAGGGGGATATGGGTAACGCCTTAACGCTATTTTAATAGTTTACTTTACTATAAACATTATCTATGTAGCGTATTGTACTATGTATGTAGATAGTTTAACAGATCCTTAAAGGATGGGAATCTCAAACATCATTTAAGTTATTTTGTATTTCAGTTGACATTTCACTTGAGTTAAATTTACTGGTATAAGAATGTTAATCCTGACTCAAGTGTTTTATGTTTTGCTTTATGCTCGGGTCAGCCTGAGTGTCATAGCATTTGAGACTCACCTTTGGAGCTTTGCTTGAAGATCTATCTGTTATCTATTTAGCTTCCAGTTATTTCAGTTATTTCCAGTTGTATATGATCAGACTTGTCATTTGCTTAAGTATTAGAGATTCCTTTGTATTTGGAATTTCTGTTGTATTTTGTTTCAAACTCTAATGTTTATATAGTAGCTTCATGAACTACTATTTATTTATTCCGCTGCTTATTGTTATATTACTCTGTGTCTGTGATTGATTTATTTACTGTATATGCTAAGTTTTGCCAAATATAAATTAACAATCTGTTGATTTGAGCAATTCAAGTCCGACATGTGTGACTGATTTTCGATTTGAATGGCATGAAATAGTGGGTCGTTACAGTTGGTATCAGAGCTCTGGTTTAGGCAAAAGTATGCATATGGAGTGAAAACTCATTAGAGATAGGGTAGTGATACTCTAGAATGAGTAGAATCAATTATAGAATCATCTTCTTCAAGCTTGGAATTCTTCGTTAGGATCCTCCTGGATTAGGATTTCTTTTGAATTTTGGAACTCTACCTTTGTTCAAAATCCATTCTTATCTTGTCCCGTTCGTGTTCATATTGATACTGAAGCATCCCGTAGCTTCCACCTCAATTGGCAACTTCATCCTTGTGTGTGATTAATCCCATCGGCGGTCCCGCCAACCATAGTATGATTTGTAAAAGGGTTAAACTCCTTTACAACAGCGTCGATTCACCGGAGATTTCTATATCCTCAGTTTTGATGCTGTTATTTCTTGTAAAGCCCGAATCGTTCTCTAGTAGAGGACCAGGGTAATTCTCTTGTGATCGTATGTCGAATGCCTCAGGATTATGCATGCAGTTTATCTTTTCGCTTGATTCTCAGTCTAGTGATCTGGACTCCACCCCGATAGTCAGGGATTATCCTGATGTTTGGTGAAGTCACTTCTCTTCCTCCCAAGCGGGAAATTGAATTCCGCATCGATCTTATTCCTTGAGCTCGACTTGTTGTCCTTCCTCTCGGACGAATGGTTTCTATGAATGGTTAGTCATGCCCTTTGAATTAACCAATAATCCTGCCTTCTTTGTCAATCTCATTGAATAGCGTTTTCCACGATTTTCTTAACAAGTTGTCATGGTTTTCGTGGATGATATTCTCGTTTTTCTAAGTCTCGGTTGACCCGGTTAAGGTCGCCGCGATTAATATAAATTGACGCAGCGGATATTACAAAACAATGTAGATCGTTGATTGTAGCAATCGGTGGATTAGAAGATGCTGAAATGCCCGAATTCGTTGATCCGAAGATACTGAACTCTAGCTATCCCGAACTCGTTGATCGCGCACGATACCGGGTTCAAAGATCTTCAATTCTTCAAGCGTTGATCAAGCGCACTTGATTCCGTGAATCGGCTTCTACAATCGTTGAATCGAGCGCACTCGATTATCCGAAAGAGGAGATAGGAGATTACACTCAACTACCAATTTGAATGAAAGCACAAAGCAATCAAAAGAGAATTTTATTCAAAAATCAACAACTATTACAAATGATATAACTTGCCTATTTATAGGCATACAACACAACACTTACAATACAACTCATAGGTCTTGAATGACCTAACACTTAGAATATTTACAACACTCAACAACACGAGTTACAAAACGAATTACAAATGACTTAACAGTAGTTACACGATCTAAGTAATTAACGACTTACATAGCTCGTTCCTGTGACTTAAAGAAATGTACGCGACTTAAAGAATGCACGCGACTTAACAAATCAAACTCGCGAGTTAAAATGAAGCATGGCAAAGAAATTTCGTGCCTCAGAAATCATCAGCGACCTAACTATGTCACTCACGACTTAAGAAAGGTCGTACGACAATGCTTTCACGCGACTTAAAGATAGCTCGGTATCAACATAGCTCTTCTCGCGACTTATCAAATCAACGAATTACTGGACTTGTTTGCGATCCATCATTAGGTCGGAAAGCTACTGGAATTAGGTCGCGTGAATATTGTCTCTGGAAATTTAGGTCGTGGGTTAGGTCGCGGTGGAATTATATCGCGGGGAAGGATAGGTCGCGGCATGGAATCGGTGTGAAGTTTAGGTCGCGGTGAAGTTAGGTTTAGGTCGTGGATGATGGAACTTTGCGACTTAGGTTTAGTTGTCTCGCGACTTAGGCTTTTAACTCGGTCGGTGGTAGGTCGCAGTTGGATCTGGATTGTAGGTCGGGAAAGATTTTGAGTCGTAGGTCGCGGAGGTTTTAGGTCGCGATTTCTGGTTAGGTCGGGGAATTGTTGAGATAGGTCGGAGAACGACTTAGTGTAAGTCATGGAGTTTGGTAGGTTGTTGAGTAGTGGAGATAGGTCGCATTGATGGTTCAGCTTGCTGTAGTTAAGTCGCTCATCTTCGTCTTCGCCATTGCAGATTGAGATACGTGCTGCATCACGGAGCAACGGTGATGATCGATCGCGACTCAAGGTACGCCTCTTTGACTCCTTCCCCCCTCAAACTCTGCCGCGCTGCATCATCCTCCCCTGGTTGAAAAGAATTCGTCCCGAATTCACACTTTCTTCTTCTTCGAGACTCTGTCTTCCATTCATTATCTGGTCTGGTGCGGTTCTGGTGATAACCACTCTCGAGATTGATCTTGACTTGACCCTTTGAAGATGTGGCTCGACATAAGGAACGCATTGCGTAAAACAGACGTGGCATTAGGCAGGCGGCATAAGGAAGTGATCTGAGGGAGATGACATATGAAAAAGTATGGCCTGAACTAAGCACTAGGTGCCATATCTAATTCATGTAGCACAGAACTTCATAAGAATAGTGTCGTATACCATACTGCTTGTGCCAATAGGAAGACGTGATACAGAACCAAAACGTGTCGAAAATGTGAGACGATATAAGGAAGTTTAAAATCATGGAACGACTTGGGAAATCACGACTGAAAAAGTGTGAGGACTCATGCTCAAATTCTCGTCTTTCCTGTTCTTTCAGATTCTGAAGATCATACGATCCCTGTAGTAGAATGGCAACTGGTACTAGTTCAGTGTGAGGTTGAATGTCCTGTAGTGGTGGTAACTCTTCGGGTAGTTCTTCAGGATATTCGCCTTCAGATTCATCGAATTCTGATCCAACTTCCTCAAAAACATCAAGATCTTCACTCGTTCCTTACCCGGTCAACACAAACAATTCATTCCTCATTTCCACATACTCTTCCAACAAAAAAAATTTAATTTCTTCAGGCAGTTTCCCAGAAATCCCATCTTCACAATCTTCAAATACTTCAATCTCTTCAGAATTCTCAAAATCAAAACTTTCTCCAAGTTCAATCAACATTGATAGTTCATCACCATCTTTTATTTCACTGTCGAACTCTTTCAAAGATAATAAATCATCTGATTCTGCCTTCTCTTCTATTTCATGTTTACTTTGTTCGGACTCCTCGAAAACTAAAATAGTTTCACTTGGCTGGTCTTCCTCCATAAACTCATGTGTCAAGCAAGAATCCTTCATCGTCAAATTATTTCCTTCAACTTCGAACACAATTTCTTCTTCTACACTATCAACATCAATCTTTGGTGGTGATGAACAATCAACTTCTACATCCACATACTTTGACTCAATTTCTTCTTCATCATCAAATTTCGATGGTTGATAAAAGTCAATTTCAACAGTCCTCCTCAACAAGTTACCTCCTTTCTCTATTGGCAAAACTTCTACTTCCCCTAACAAAGATTCCTCAAATCCTGGCAGAAATTCTTCATCGTCGTCAAATTGTGGTGGTTGATAAAAGTTAACTTCATCAATCCTCCTCAATAAATTACATTCTTCGTTCTCCAACTCGACCTCTTCATCTTCGTTGTCAAACTTTAGTGGTAAGGCTGCGAATGATTCTATAGGACCGACCTCTTCAAATTCTTTTAACATTGGCTTAACCTCCTCGAGAGTTTTAAGCTCTTCACTTGCCTCATACCTAACCAAGGTTTCAGCACTACCTTCCGATTCTTCAGCACTTTCGCCGAAAGGTAATGGATTAGTTGGTTCCTCTTCCTCTTCTGTCTCGTTTTCAGTAGAATCATCCACATCCTCGCTTTCACATTCTTCTACAACAAAGGGTTTCTTTTGGGACTTTGTACATTCAAAACTTCGATGGTCAAACTCCTGATAATGATATCGCTTAACTCGTTCATCAACACTTGCCCTCATGATTCCATATACAACTGGTTCGTTGACTCTCTTAAAAACATTTTTACTATAATGAACATCATGATTCTGATTGTTGGAGTTTGTAACCACACCCTTTCCTCGATTCCCTTGACTCAACTTCTGCAATTGTTGATCAATACGAGCTTGATAATTGTAGGGTAAGAAATTTGCTTTCATCATCCTTTTCATCTTATCCCACTTGACAACTTTAGACTTCTTCATCCTCTCTCTGGTTGATTTAGTTTGTTGCCACCAGTCCATGGCTTTTCCTTTCAAACTTGCAGCAACTAACTTCACTTGACGATCCTCAGGAACGTAATTGAGCTCAAAAACATTTCAATCGTGGATAACCAGTCCAAGAATTCCTCTGCTTGTAGTCCACCTCGGAATTCTGGAATCTCCGAATCCTTTCTTGATTTCCATGTATAACCAACCTCTTCGATATTCTTGTATCGATTTTGCCCTTGATCGGAATATCGAAAATGAACACGATTACCATAACTTTCCTCTTCAAAATTAGTTGAACTTCGTCGTCGATTCTGAACATCGACTCTTCTATGCCCATGCACGTCCTCTCTACTTCTTTTCTCATGATCATAAGATGGCTCATGCTCGTAACCACAATACGCTCTTCTTTCTTCCTTCTGATAATCACGATTGTCTCGAGCTCCACGATCTCGATTTATTGACAAAGATGATTCTCTTCTTTCTCTATCATAACGTGGCGACACTCTCCGTTGATTTCGATTCATGTCAAACTTCATTCTCTCTACTTTCTCCTTGGCTCAGCTGAAGTTGAACAAGCACTTCTTCTCGGTCCAACGGGCTCGTCTTAGCTATGATTGACTAAGTCTTGCTCTGATACCAAAACTGACGCAGCGGATATTACAAAACAATGTAGATCGTTGATTGTAGCAATCGGTGGATTAGAAGATGCTGAAATGCCCGAATTCGTTGATCCGAAGATACCGAACTCTAGCTATCCCGAACTCGTTGATCGCGCACGATACCGGGTTCAAAGATCTTCAATTCTTCAAGCGTTGATCAAGCGCACTTGATTCCGTGAATCGGCTTCTACAATCGTTGAATCGAGCGCACTCGATTATCCGAAAGAGGAGATAGGAGATTACACTCAACTACCAATTTGAATGAAAGCACAAAGCAATCAAAAGAGAATTTTATTCAAAAATCAACAACTATTACAAATGATATAACTTGCCTATTTATAGGCATACAACACAACACTTACAATACAACTCATAGGTCTTGAATGACCTAACACTTAGAATATTTACAACACTCAACAACACGAGTTACAAAACGAATTACAAATGACTTAACAGTAGTTACACGATCTAAGTAATTAACGACTTACATAGCTCGTTCCTGTGACTTAAAGAAATGTACGCGACTTAAAGAACGCACGCGACTTAACAAATCAAACTCGCGAGTTAAAATGAAGCATGGCAAAGAAATTTCGTGCCTCAGAAATCATCAGCGACCTAACTATGTCGCTCACGACTTAAGAAAGGTCGTACGACAATGCTTTCACGCGACTTAAAGATAGCTCGGTATCAACATAGCTCTTCTCGCGACTTATCAAATCAACGAATTACTGGACTTGTTTGCGATCCATCATTAGGTCGGAAAGCTATTGGAATTAGGTCGCGTGAATATTGTCTCTGGAAATTTAGGTCGTGGGTTAGGTCGCGGTGGAATTATATCGCGGGGAAGGATAGGTCGCGGCATGGAATCGGTGTGAAGTTTAGGTCACGGTGAAGTTAGGTTTAGGTCGTGGATGATGGAACTTTGCGACTTAGGTTTAGTTGTCTCGCGACTTAGGCTTTTAACTCGGTCGGTGGTAGGTCGCAGTTGGATCTGGATTGTAGGTCGGGAAAGATTTTGAGTCGTAGGTCGCGGAGGTTTTAGGTCGCGATTTCTGGTTAGGTCGGGGAATTGTTGAGATAGGTCGGAGAACGACTTAGTGTAAGTCATGGAGTTTGGTAGGTTGTTGAGTAGTGGAGATAGGTCGCATTGATGGTTCAGCTTGCTGTAGTTAAGTCGCTCATCTTCGTCTTCGCCATTGCAGATTGAGATACGTGCTGCATCACGGAGCAACGGTGATGATCGATCGCGACTCAAGGTATGCCTCTTTGACTCCTTCCCCCCTCAAACTCTGCCGCGCTGCATCATAAATCTATCCATCTTTCCTCATTTGTAATTTAATTATATTATCTTCCTTTCGAGCCTATCTTCTTTGTTAGAATTCTCTTTGATTATGGTCACTCTAAATTTGAATCTCTATCCTTGTTTTAAAATTCATTCTTGAATCATCCTATGAGGGAGTGTATTTGTAATTAATATAATAATATTTTATATTGTGTTTTTTGAGTTGTTTTTGAATTTTGGGTTTCGATCGTTCGTTTGGCCTCCGCTATCGATAGAAATTCCAAAACACTTGAACAGAGAAAACTGACACAATATTGTTTTCAAAATTAATAATTGAAATAATTTTATGTATGATTATATTATATATATAAAAGTATAATTTTCTGAAATTAGATAGTTAAATGAATTGGTTGTTAGAAATGATAATACTAGATTATTGTTTATTGTTTTGTCAATATTTCTAAACCATTAATTATTGTTGTATGTTATTAGGAGATAAAATATAAACATGGTTTATAAATCTGATTTGCCAATAAAATGAATTTAAATTAAGGATTAGAGAATTTAACTTTTGGTGCTTTTCAAAATTTGGTTTTCAAAGTTTTGAAAAAATATATTATTTGAAAGTATTTTCGAATGGAAATGTTTCCAAAGAATTTTAAAAGAAATAAGTCGGTACTCTCCTTTTGTCGTTGGAAAATAATTTCGGTGATGGCTGCAGCATCATCGACATTCATTTTCGAGTCTCAAAGTAGAGAGACCAATTAGTAGCTTTGCTACACTTTTGTTTTGGAAAATGGATTTAATTTGAATTTCTTAAGTATGATTTGATGTATAAAATATATATATGTCTATTTATTTCAAATGTTTTGAAGTAACACCGAAAATTTAACTCTTAAGTTTTATGTAGTAATGGTTTTCAATTATTGAAATAAAGCAAACTTTTGAATAATTGGAGTGTTTAAAATGAGAAATGGAATTGAAACAACATGAAACTGTTGAACTAGGATAAAATTTATTTGTATAATATTCAATTGCATTTTATAACATATATAACTTACCTCAATATTCAAAAAGTTAAAATGGAATGTGAATATATAATTAAGGGTTATACAAGAGAAACTTAAGTAATAAAAGGTTCAAATTAAATGTTGCTTAATAGAAATATTGAAAATAAAAGATAAATTTGTATAGTGCTCAATTACATCCGGAAACATTAATAAAACTTACCTGGAAAAGGTTTGAATGTAATTGAATAATATACAATATAAATATAAGTAATAAGATGTTAAAAAAATGAAATATTGTTAGGGAAATTTATGTATAGAAGATTGAGTGGTTATAAAAAATGTTTATACACTTACTCCATGTTGAAATAAATTGCATAGTAATAAGAGAATGTGTTAAATAAAATAAATTTTGTTTTGAAAGAAATTCTTATGATAAATGTTAATAAATTGAAAGCAAATCAATTGAAGGAAAATACATTGAATTGAAATCAACCAAATGTGTATATATTTATTGATTGAGTAAAATAAGTTGAAACCAAATTTGTTGAATATTAATCAATTTAAAAAAACTAATGAAATTTATATGGTTTTGAATTAATTGTTGTATTTGGAACTTTGTATTTCTAATCTATCTTTCCGTTCTGTTGCTTCTATTCTCCTATCTCGTTCCTTTCCACGGACGAAAAGTTTTGAGTGGAAGAGAGTGTAACGACCCGGAAATTTTAACGATTTAAATAACGTAATTAACTAAAAAAAATTTCTTGAAATTAACAATAAAATTTTGAAATGAAAATTTGATATTTCGTATGCGTCTATTGAAGCATAGCGAGTGGCAGATTTTCATTTCAAAATTTGAAAGTTTGTTTAGTTGTGAAATTTTCAATTTTTAAATTTAAAATCAGTTAATTTGGTGAAAATAAAATATTTTTGAAACCTGAATATTTTTATATAATAAAAACGTAAATCATTTTTTGAGTGGGTCGCCGTGAGACGACCGCCCATAACCCCTGCACTGAACCTAGAGAAAGTGCGTTGTAAAGTGTGCCAGGCAGCCATGGACGATTGTCAGGGTAAATTAAAAACAATAGAATCTATCGTATTACTCACAGCGCATGGACAAAATACAATAGAACATATACATAGTGAAGCTTCACAGAATAGAATCTCATCAATAAAACTTCATAATAGTTGAATACAGACATCAGAATAGTCAATACAACAAGCCTCACTACATAACACTCAGAGAAATACAAACAGCGGAACATCCAGTACATATAATAAGAAGATAATATGCAACCCTCCAGCTCGTCTTCGATATCGACACCGTGGAAAGCAAGAACAGCACCTGTCACCTGCTACCTAGTCTGCCCGTCCCAAAAATGGATGAACAACCCAAGGCAATAAGAGTTAAAACATAAAGCCTTGAGTCAGACAACAGTCTTAGTGAGCAGTAAGTTAACTAACAACATACCAACAGAGCATAAAGGAAAAGGAATAGGAATACAACCCTCCCACTCCACCTCTTTCTACAGTGATAGCCCCCAGACACACACTAAGCAGAAGCAAACATAGCAGAGCACACCATTTAAAGTAAAGCAATTATCACTCGAGTCAAGGGCGATGTTTTCCAAGTACAAACCCCCAAGGCCTAAACCAAGATCAGATAAGAACCCAGAAAATACCGCTCTTGACACCGAATGACGATACAACCAAACATCCATGAATTTGGCTATCACTGTTATCATTGCCTCGATATCATCGTTAATTGAATGACCGGCTCATTCTTTCATCCGTCCGTCAAGGGCTAATGGAAACCCCGGTTCTAGACATAACTCTGCACGTTATCGTGACCCGTGCCTAGGACTATCGAATCTGCCAAGAGTACTTGACTACCCAATCAGTAGCCTTCAGGGACTATCGAATCTTCCCAACGTACTCTTGCTTTGAGCATGCTAGAACCTTCAACCACGAATGATACCTCAGCCTTCTAGTTATCCTCCTCGACAACTATTTCCATACTAGCTCAAGCGCCTCTCGAGCAAACCATTATCCTCAACTCGAACCATATCACCGAGTTATCAACATGCTTGGAATGATCCCGTCTGGATTAGACCAATACTATCTCATATCATGCTTCGCCTCATCATCATCATAGCAAAGCTTCATCTCAACATCATCATCAAATCTATCCATATGAGCTTCATCATCTGCTACATATGCCACAAGCAGCTTTCTCGATTCAAGAGCCTTTCTCTTAGCTTTTGAATCATCTTCGGTCTAAATCAAATCATCAATCATCTAATTCATAGCAATCAATCAAATCAAACATTAATCCAAGTAATCAAGCATTCAAATATAATCTAACTACACAATATTAACAATAATGGCAATTTCGTAAATAAAGAGTCGAAAGTCTAACAAGCATGAAATCATGAGAATTATCTCTACAACTTGATGAATGAACTTACATAGGTTAATCATGTAGTAAAATGGTTGTCAAATCATCATGAACAATGAATCTATATGGATCTATACTTAGGTTTACAAAAATGCATGGAAATCACTACTTTAACACCAAGTCGAACCAACAATCTGATATACTCCTTTGGATCCGTGTGAGAGATAATCACCACTCACCAAATCACCTAAACAACCCCAAATAAACACGCTTCAGATCTAGACAGCGAAGGATCTAGCTCGATCTATCACCAATCCGCTTCAAACGATGAAATCTCACTTCAATGGATGTAGATCTTCAATCTAAGCTCTTGAATCTTCAATTTGATCTTCAACTTGAATGGATGGAATCACTAGATTAGAGTGGAGAAAAGAAGTGAAGAAGTGTAGAAGTCGAGCTCTCAAAATGGCAGCACTTAGTTGCTTCGAAATCCGGATCCCAAAAAGTGAGAAAATGGCGAGTATTTATAGGCTGAAAACTTAGGTCGTCCGCCTCTATAAGTCGTCTCCGACTTATCCCTTTCTCTGACCTACGACTCAACGGTTCAATGACCTAATGCCTAATGAATTAAAACAATGCGCATCTGTGACTTAATATGCCAACGACCTATGACCTAATGCGCGCGACTTAACTACAGCTCCGGCCTAACGACCTAACACCCACGCGACTTAACAGATGCGCGACTTAACCCGGTAGCCGACCTAAAACCTATACGACTTAACAGGGTCTCCGACCTACGACCTAACTGATAAGCCCTCACGCGACCTAATGTATATGCGCATCCACGCGACTTAACTGAGATGCGCCTTAACGACCTATCACTTTACTCGACTCAACGAGTTACGACCTAACGACTTAACACCTTAGGTCGTCTAAATCCTATAGGTCGCCTATTTCCTTAAGTCGGCTACGACCTAAGCCTCAACCTAGAATCTTACGACCTAACTCTTTGGTCGTCTACGACCTAACCACGCTAACTACAGGTTCTCCTTAGGTCGCTGCCGACCTATCCCTTAGGTCGCTCAAAACCTTAACTCGGTCAATCTTCTTAGGTCGGTCCTAACCTTAAGTCGCTTACTTCTTATGTCGCCTATTCTTGAGTCGCCAAATCCTTAAGTCGTCCCAATCTCTCCTAAGTCGGTCAGTTCCTTAGATCGTTTATCTCTTAGGTCGTTCACTTCCTAAGTCGGTCACTCGACCTAAGCCACCCCATACGACCTAATTTCCCCACGACTTATCCCAATGCCTAGGTCGCTCCAAACCTTCCTACGACCTAAGACTTAGACTCTAGGCAACTTATCAACAATGCGACCAATTTGTCAACTGTTCTACGATGTTCCGATCCGTAAAAAAATACGGGTCGTTACATTCTCTCCCCCTTAGGAATTTCGCCCTCGAAATCCAAACAAACAGAGCAATCAAAGACTATTCTGCATGCCTACCATCCATAGCAATCAACAAACCATGCATCCAATTCTAGCTTAGCATGCAGAATTCTAAGACTTAGAACAAGTTACAATGTCGTTAGATGACACGACACCTTAGGGCCATACCTTGAAGAGTTCAGGATGAGTTGCCTTCATCCTCTCTTCCACCTCCCACGTACATTCGTTATCATCATCACTCCATTATATCTTGAGCAACTAAACTATCTTCCTCCTAAGTTGTTTCGTGTCGGTTTCCACTACACGAAGCGGCTTACGAGGTCTCTTATCGACTGGATCAACTTCGAAATCTTCACAGCTATCAACAGAAACCACTGTATTCGAGTCGTGCACATACTTCCGTAGATAGGATACATGAAAAACATTGTGCACACTTGACATCTTCTCTGGTAATTCCAATCTGTAGGGGAGCTTTCCAATTCGCTTGATGATCGGGAATGGTCCAACAAATCTCGGAGTCAGTTTTCCTTTCTTCCCGAATCGAATAACATTCTTCAGTGGAGAAATCTTCACAAAAACCATATCACCAACGTCGAATTCCAAATCCTTACGACGCTTATCCGCATAACTCTTCTGTCGATCTTGGGCTGCCTTCATCCGTTGCCGAATGATCTCTATGCAATCCGAAGTCTGTCGAATCATCTCTGGCCCAAGTATCAATTTTTCTCCGGTCTCTAACCAACATGTCGGAGAGTTACACGGTCTTCCATACAATGCCTCATACGGTGCCATACCAATGCTTGACTGGTAACTGTTGTTATACGAAAATTCCACCAAATGAAGATGGTCTTCCCATGATCCTCCGAAATCCAAAACACAAGCTCTAAGAAGATCTTCCAAAACTCGGTTGACTCTCTCGGTCTGACCATCTGTTTGAGGGTGATAAGCTGTACTCAAACACAACTCGGTTCCCAAAACTTCCTGAAAGCTCTTCCAAAATCCACTAGTGAACAATGGATCTCGATCGCTCACTATACTCTTTGGAATACCATGGAATCGAACTATCCACTTAACATACAACTCAGCCAACTTTGATGCAGTCCTAGTCGATCGAACATGAATGAATCTTGCATTCTTAGTCAGACGATCTATGATGACCCAAATCCCTTCATTTCCCGTTCTTGTTCTAGGTAGTCCATCAATAAAATCCATCGATACTTGCTCCCACTTCCATGTAGGAACTTCTAATGGCTGAAGCAATCCACTTGGCTTCTTCTGTTCGGCTTTTACCAACTGGCAGTTCATACACTTGGAAATAAAATTTCCAACATCCTTCTTCATACCTTCCCAGTAATAGGTTCTCTTCATATCCCGATACATCTTATTTCCACCTGGATGAATTGTCAACTTCGAGTGATGACTTTCCTTCAGAACTTCACTCCTCAATTCATCTATATCGGGAAAAACTAATCGTCCTTGCTTCCGAAGCCAACCCTCTCGATCGACCTCGAATCCTTTATCCCTTTCTGGGTCCATTCCAGATTGCAAATCACGGATAGTCTTGACAATCTTATCGTCTCGCTTTTGGCTCTCGCCAATCCTTTCCACAAGAGTCGGTCTTATTGATAAGTTTGCCAACATCTCAGGTTCCAATTCGCATCTGGGCCTGAAGTCAAATCCAGCTAAATACTCGAGACTCTTCCATTCGGAAAACATGGCTCCCAATCCTGCATGTCTTCGACTTAACGCATCTGCTACTGCATTACCTTTTCCCGGAGTATAAGCTATACCAAAATCATATGATGCCAAAAACTCTAGCCAACGTTGCTGCCGAAGATTCAAATCCTTTTGGGAGAAAAGATACTTCAATGACTTATGATCTGTAAACAACTCGAATCGAACTCCTAGTAGATAATGTCTCCACATCTTCAGAGCAAAAACAATCGCCGCTAACTCCAAATCATGAGTCTGGTAATTCCTTTCATGCGGCTTCAGTTGTCGACTAGCATACGCAACAACTTTATCCCTCTGCATTAGCACTGCTCCAAGTCCAGTACCACATGCGTCGGTGTAAACCACCATCTCGTCATTCCCACTCGGAATAGTCAAAACAGGAGCGCTTGTCAGTCGCTCTTTCAGGATTCTGAAAGCTTGCTCACACTTATCTTCCCACTTGAACATTTGGTTCTTTTTCGTCAATCCTGTCAATGGTGCAGCTACCTTGGAGAAGTCTTTGATAAACCGTCGATAATATCCTGCTAATCCAAGAAAACTTCTCACATCAGATGCATTCTTAGGTCTAACCCAATCCTGGATTGCTGCCACCTTAGCGGGATCAACCGCTATTCCATTTCCAGAGATAACATGGCCTAAGAACCACACTTCACTCTTCCAGAAGTGACACTTCGAAAACTTAGCCTTCAGCTGAGGTTTCCGCAAGATTTCCAAAACAATACGCAAATGCGTCTTGTGCTCTTCTTCAGTTCTAGAATAAATCAGAATATCATCCACAAACACAAGTACGAACTTGTTCAACTGATCTCTGAACACTCTATTCATAAGATCCACAAAATATGCTGGCGCGTTAGTCAATCCAAACGGCATTACCAACCACTCAAAGAAACCGGATGGTGTCCTAAAAGCAGTCTTCGGCACACTATCCTTAGCCACTCTTAACTGGTGAAATCCCGTTGCTAAATCCATCTGAGAAAACACCTTAGCTTCGTGAAGCTGATCAAACAAGTCATCTATTCTCGGCAATGGATACTTGTTCTTCTTAGTCACTTTATTCAGCTCACGATAATCCACACACAACCTCAGCGATCCATCTGCTTTGGTTACAAACACAACTGGTGCACCCCATTCGGACACACTACGCCGAATGAATCCTTTCTGTAAAAGGTCATCAACCTGCACCTTCAACTCCTGCTGTTCCCTAGGCGCCATCCGCCTAAGAGGCATCACAACAGGCCTGGCTCCTTCAACTAGATCTATACGAAACTCGATCTCTCTATGCGGCGGTAACCCTTTGACCTCGTCAAAGACATCCTCGAATCCATTAACGATTGGCAACGATGACAGTCCATCCCGTGGAACAACCAGCGAATACATGAAGCTCATGAAGATGCCTTCTTCATGCTTACATCGTATCACAATCTTTCGCCCCTCCACATTCTCGACTGTCACCTCCAACCTCTCACAATCAACCTTTGCCGCATACTTCCTGAGCCAGTCCATACCCAAAATAATTCCGAACCTCGCAAAGTTTAGAACAAAGCAATCACAAACAAAAGAGCAATCATGACTCGATACAATCAGACCACGGCATAGCATACACAAACAAGACGAACCCCCAACAGGATTAGTCACAACCAATGGCCTATCAACAATATCCGGTTCTAAACCCAACTGGCCTACAAGTTCACTACAAACAAAAGAATGCGACGCCCCAGTATCAAACAGAACTCTAACTGGAACACCACATATGGAAAGAGTACCTTGAACCACTACACTCTTTCCTTTCTCTTCAGCGGTAGGAGCTTTCGAAGATGATGGAACAGCTCCCAAAGCATAAGCTTGCACAATCTGCTTGTCCTTCCTCGGTTCTGGACAATTCTTCCTGATATGCCCCGGCTTGTCACAGTTGTGACACTTCATCGGCACCTTCAAATTCTTGCAATCCCTAGAGAAATGGCCCTTCTGCTGACAATTGAAGCAGGTCACTTCGCCCTTCGGCTTCTTCTGGCCATCCTTACCCTTATGCTGCTGCTGCTTCCTTTTCTTGATTCCACCCTGCTGGGGTTTAGACTCTTCCCTAGTCACAGCAACAACAGATCCTTCCTTAGCAAACAGACTCTCATGCCTGAGATCTTTCTCCACAAGCTTCTCAAATGAATCGTCCAAATGATCCACCAACTGCCTCCCAAGATAACTGTCCAAACCTGTCACAAACTTCTCATTCTTCTGATAAGCAGATTCAACATACGACCGGGCATACTTGGACAAAGCTTCAAACTCAGAAACATACTCAAGAACTGGTCTTCCTCCTTGCTTGAGCTCCACAAACTTCTTGAACAGAACAGACTTCTGAGCTGTAGAAATGAACTTAGCTTCAAATCTGGCTTGGAATTGCTCCCAAGTAATCTCTTCCTCCGAAGTGTTAATGGTGACAGAGTTCCACCAATCAGAAGCTCTTCCTTGAAGCTGCCTTGATGCTAACTTCCTCTTAGTCGCATCATCGATTCCCAAATCACCAAAGATCCTTCTACAAGCATCTATCCACCTCTGGACTTCAATGGTTGATTCTGTTCCCAAGAAAACCTTTCCTCCAAGAGCAGTATAGTCCTTACACAGCTTAGCAAAATCCACCGGCTTTGGAGTTTGAACTTGAACTCCAACATCCACCGATGGCCCTGGAGCTGGCATCCTTCTCATGATTCAAGTCATCATAGCTTCGAACATAGCAGCATAATCAGCAGCCCCCTCAGTAGCACGGCCTTCCCTAGCAGCTGGTCTCCCTCTTCGACTCATTCTCAATATCTATAAAAAGGAATGATTAGCACATCTAGGGAAACATCTGAATAAAGGACTTAAACTCTACTAAGCTACTATATTATATATAGTAATCATCCATAAAAATACAATTACTTCTCTCATACGTAGTTACGTCAGCGAGCGTTGGGTAAAATCGATTAACCAAAGCTCTGATACCAAATGAGACGACCGCCCATAACCCCTGCACTGAACCTAGAGAAAGTGCGCTGTAAAGTGTGCCAAGCAGCCATGGACGATTGTCAGGGTAAATTAAAAACAACAGAATCTATCGTATTACTCACAGCGCATGGACAAAATACAATAGAACATATACATAGTGAAGCTTCACAGAATAGAATCTCATCAATAAAACTTCATAATAGTTGAATACAAACATCAGAATATTCAATACAACAAGCCTCACTACATAACACTCAGAGAAAATACAAACAGCGGAACATCCAGTACATATAATAAGAGGATAATATGCAACCCTCCAGCTCGTCTTCGATATCGACACCGTGGAAAGCAAGAACAGCACCTGTCACCTGCTACCTAGTCTGCCCGTCCCAAAAATGGACGAACAGCCCAAGGCAATAAGAGTTAAAACATAAAGCCTTGAGTCAGACAACAGTCTTAGTGAGCAGTAAGTTAACTAACAACATACCAACAGAGCATAAAGGAAAAGAAATAGGAATACAACCCTCCCACTCCACCTCACGGTGATAGCCCCTAGACACACACTAAGTAGAAGCAAACATAGCAGAGCACACCATTTAAAGTAAAGCAATTATCACTCGAGTCAAGGGCGATGTTTTCCAAGTACAAACCCCAAGGCCTAAACCAAGATCAGATAAGCACCAAGAAAATACCGCTCTTGAGACCGAATGACGATACAACCAAACATCCATGACTCTGGCTGTCACTGTTATCATTGCCTCGATATCATCGTTAATTGAATGACCGGCTCATTCTTTCATCCGTCCGTCAAGGGCTAATGGAAACCCCAGTTCTAGACATAACTCTGCACGTCATCGTGACCCATGCCTAGGACTATCTAATCTGTCCAGAGTACTTGACTACCCAATCAGTAGCCTTCAGGGACTATCGAATCTGCCCAATGTACTCTTGCTTTGAGCATGCTAGAACCTTCAACCACGATGGTACCTCAGCCTTCTATTTATCCTCCTCGACAACTATTTCCATACTAGCTCAAGCGCCTCTCGAGCCAACCATTATCCTCAACTCGAACCATATCACCGAGTTATCAACATGCTTGGAATGATCCCGTCTGGATTAGACCAATACTATCTCATATCATGCTTCGCCTCATCATCATCATAGCAAAGCTTCATCTCAACATCATCATCAAATCTATCCATATGAGCTTCATCATCTGCTACATATGCCACAAGCAGCTTTCTCGATTCAAGAGCCTTTCTCTTAGCTTTTGAATCATCTTCGGTCTAAATCAAATCATCAATCATCTAATTCATAGCAATCAATCAAATCAAACATTAATCCAAGTAATCAAGCATTCAAATATAATCTAACTAGACAATATTAACAATAATGGCAATTTCGTAAATAAAGAGTCGAAAGTCTAACAAGCATGAAATCATGAGAATTATCTCTACAACTTGATGAATGAACTTACATAGGTTAATCATGTAGTAAAATGGTTGTCAAATCATCATGAACAATGAATCTATATGGATCTATACTTAGGTTTACAAAAATGCATGGAAATCACTACTTTAACACCAAGTCGAACCAACAATCTGATATACTCCTTGGATCCGTGTGAGAGATAATCACCACTCACCAAATCACCTAAACAACCCCAAATCAACACGCTTTAGATCTGGACAGCGAAGGATCTAGCTCGATCTATCACCAATCCGCTTCAAACGATGAAATCTCACTTCAATGGATGTAGATCTTCAATCTAAGCTCTTGAATCTTCAATTTGATCTTCAACTTGAATGGATGGAATCACTAGATTAGAGTGGAGAAAAGAAGTGAAGAAGTGTAGAAGTCGAGCTCTCAAAATGGCAGCACTTCGTTGCTTTGAAATCCGGATCCCAAAAAGTGAGAAAATGGCGAGTATTTATAGACTGAAAACTTAGGTCGTCTGCCTCTATAAGTCGTCTCCGACTTATCCCTTTCTCCGACCTACGGCTCAATAGTTCAATGACCTAATGCCTAACGAATTAAAACAATGCGCATCTGCGACTTAATATGCCAACGACCTACGACCTACGACCTAATGCGCGCGACTTAACTACAGCTCCGGCCTAACGACCTAACACCCACGCGACTTAACAGATGCGCGACTTAACCCGGTAGCCGACCTAAAACCTATACGACTTAACAGGGTCTCCGACCTACGACCTAACTGATAAGCCCTCACACGACCTAACGTATATGCACATCCACGCGACTTAACTGAGATGCGCCTTTTTACTCGACTCAACCAGTTACGACCTAACGACTTAACACCTTAGGTCGTCTAAATCCTATAGGTCGCTTATTTCCTTAAGTCGGCTACGACCTAAGCCTCAACATAGAATCTTACGACCTAACTCTTAGGTCGTCTACGACCTAACCACGCTAACTACAGGTTCTCCTTAGGTCGCTGCCGACCTATCCCTTAGGTCGCTCAAAACCTTAACTCGGTCAGTCTTCTTAGGTCGGTCCTAACCTTAAGTCGCTTACTTCTTATGTCGCCTATTCTTGAGTCGCCAAATCCTTAAGTCGTCCCAATCTCTCCTAAGTCGGTCAGTTCCTTAGATCGTTTATCTCTTAGGTCGTTCACTTCCTAAGTCGGTCACTCGACCTAAGCCACCCCATACGACCTAATTTCCCCACGACTTATCCCAATGCCTAGGTCGCTCCAAACCTTCCTATGACCTAAGACTTAGACTCTAGACGACTTATCAACAATGCGACCAATTTGTCAACTGTTCTACGATGTTCCGATCCGTAAAAAAATACGGGTCGTTACACGCCGTAATTCGTTTCGCCGAATTTGGACTGCTCTAGCTCCGTTTATCTTATTTTCGGCGTTTTAGCAGCAGTTTGGCAGCGGAAATCGAGTTCTGATAGGATAGTCGAATCACTCATATATATGTACCATTCCGTTCGTCTCGTTGTGCCGATTTCCGCAGTATATTCATTTGTGTATTTCGACGTCCGGTACGCGGTGGAATCTGCGAAACGGTTTGTCGTATCGGTACCCGTTTTGAGCTTTGCTTTCCCTGTACCCATTTGTTTGTTCCCGTGAGAAAACCTATGGTCACTAACCTTTATAATCCCAAAAATTTATTATTGGCTTTTATTATTCCCACCTGTTTGTTTTATAATTGCGGGTTCGTTTATTCACTTGAGTCCCTTTCAATTCTTCTTCATTTCTGTTCTGCCATTTGAAAACAAAAAAAATATAAAAATATATATACAAATCGATATATGGTTGTCCTAGAAAAAAAAGGTGAAAGCTTAGTTTACCTGAAGCTTATATAAATTTTCCTTGCCAAGCTTGCTCGCCTCTCCTTGTTGAAACCATGCTGCAACCCACATTTTCATTCGCCACCTCCCATATCCCTTTGATTCCTGAAACCGATCACCATCTCACATCAACCCAAACTCCACCGAACACCTTGAATTTTTCCACACTCTAAACAAAGCCAGTCATCCACCTTCCCTGTGGCGTACTCATCTTCTCGTGCATTGAACCAGCTGCTCGTCCCTTTTAGCAGACCCACAAACCCAAGCAGCCCATGCCGCAAACCCACATCCTATCGTATCAACCACGGCAGGTCACCAGATCTGCCGTTCAACCCCAAGCATTCTCGTCCACCTTAGCTAACGCTGCAGCATCACTCCAGATCCCTCTGACAACCCTGCACCTTTCCTCCCAGAACTTCTCCGGTCCTCCACCCTTCCCTAACGCCTACCACCAAGCAAACCCCGAGCACAGCAGTCCTAGCTGCGCACACCCATCACCATTAGCCAAGCACCACCCCTTACGCCAGACCTGCTACCCGTTCCCATCACAAAACCCAATATAGCCCGACCACATAGCCATTTCCGCCATATCCAAACTCACACCACAAGCACGCAGCCTGTAGCATGCCACCATGCCGTAATTCAAGACCATAGCCATTTCCACCATGCCGTCCAAATCTCACCACAACTCCCCGCCCTATAGCCTGCTATTGCCGCCAAACACGCCGTGACAGCCTGCTCCTCCATCCGCCTGCAGCAAGCTTTTGTTATGATATTTTAAAGTATTTATTATTTTTATTTTAGGTTAAATTTTTAAAAAATAGATTTTGTAATAATATATATGTATTATGTTTAAATATTTATTTGATTTTTTTTGAAAAGAAGTGTATGGGTTTTAATAAATATTGTTTTAAGGAAAAGAAAAGAAATTTTTTTATATATATATGTAGCTTATATATATAAGTTTATTTTGTATTGATTTATAGAAAAATGATATATAGATTTTGATTTTATATATATATGATTTTAATAAATATCGATTTTAAATATATATAATATGAATATTTTTATTTTTCCATCAAATCCAGTTCATCGTGCTTTGCTTTTGGTTTGGCCGCTGTCCAAAATTGATCGCAGCAGTTAGTTGCTTTGATTTGTCGCTTATCTGTGTGCTTGTCCTATTTTCTCTGGCCTCGAAATGTGAGCGATCACTCACGATTAACATTCTTATATTTAGTGATTTGATTTCACATGAAATGACGATTGAAATATGTTGTAAAAATTTAATTTGTTAGTAATTAAAATTGATGTATATGTTAGTATTTCATTTGTTCACCTACGATTGACATATGAGACCATATCCATGTTGTATATATATTATATAAATTGTTAATTATGGTTCATGCTGTAATTGATATATTATGCTGTTTTATATTTATTATTCTATTGATCTCACTCTTCAAGTTCCTTGGAATTCCCTATTGGTTGAAATGATACATACTCGAATGATCTTATAGATTAGGTGAAATCGTTATGGGTTGAAATGATAAACCCAAGCGATTTTATTTAAAATTTTGGGATTGCGGGTTGAAATGATGTATACCCGTAAATATTATATTTAAATTGCGGATTGAAATGATAAATATCTGTATCACTTGACCATAGGATAGAAAATTATATACGGACACCGTTGGTCTATTTTTGAAAAATGATTTCCAAGGTTTTGAAAGGAAATATAAGGGTTTTAATAAAATATTGATTTTTAAATATAATATGAAGACATTATTTTAATATATGTGTAAAATTTAGATTTTTAAAATTTTATGTTTTGAAACTTTTAAAATTATAAGTTAAGTTTTAAAATATAAATTATAAAATTTTACTTATAACTTTATTATTTTTAAAATATATAAAATAAGATTAAAACAGATTTAATTTAATAATAAGATTTAATTTATTAAAAATTTAATTTAACTAAGATATATATATATATATATAATATGTTTAACTATTTATTTAAAATTTTATCAATATTTTGAAATAGATTTTGTAATAACTATAATAAATTAAGGTTAGAAGGATAAATTGAATTGATTTGTAATTTAATTTGTTAAGAATTGAATTTAAATAAGAATTGATTCGGACTTATTGATTTTGAGATTTTAAAAATATATAATTTATAACTTGATAACTTGATTTTGATTAAAGGTGATTAAAAGAATATTTTCAAAATTTAAATAAATTGAAATTGAATATTTAATTTTGATTTAAATGTGTAATTTGAGATTTTATTTAAATGTTATTAAAAGTGATTAGGTGAATATTTTTGAATTAAATATAATTGAAGTTAGATATTTATTTATTAATTTTATTTATATTTGTAATTTGAGATTTATTTGAATATTATTTAAAATGATTAAGTGAATATTTTTCAAATTTAAATAAAATTAAAGTTGAATTTTGAAATATAAATGACATTTATCATATTGAGTTATTGTAAATGTTTGAATATTTAAACTTTGAAACCTATTGAATTGGAAATGGTTTAAAGCTGTAGTTCAAATCTGGATTTGAAATTGATATAAATTAAAATGGTTTAATGAGAACTTGAATTGAACCTTTAACTTTTTAATTTAAATTGTTGAACTAAGATTGATTTAAATTAAATTTTGGATCTAAAGTTAAGGTGAATTGATTTGTGAAATTGGAAGAAACAATTCTAACTTAAAACTATTTTAATATATAAACTATTTTTAAATATATAAACTATTTATAATTGTTTCAATATATATAAACTATTTTCAGTATTTAAACTATTTAAGTTGGAACTGTTATGATTTAGATTTAATGGATTTAAATGCAAATATTTTGATATGATGGTTTAGACTATTTTGTGGTTATGATTTTGGAAGTGAATATGATTTTGAAAGTGATATGATTTCGAAAGTGAATATGATTTCGAAAGTGATATGATTTTGAAATGAATATGATATTTTGATATAAAGTGATTTTATAAAATGACCACGGTGTGAAATAAGCGTTTGGTTGTTAAAGAGACCGGGATCAGATATTGTCATACTCTCTGCCAATACCAAAAACCACTTTAAAACCTGTGTACGTGGTGGAGAATCCAGAACGAAGTAGGATGGTTTGACGATGATTCTATATGAGGTATTAACGCAGCCATGACTCCCGTGAGTCAGCTTGATGTGGCTAAAACAGGAGCTATACCGGGCCAAGTGAGGTCGCACCTCCGATCAAGCATGCTTCTTCGATACCATTCTATTACTTTGTGATTTGATTTGGGTGCACCTTTAATTTGGGAGTGTGTCTCGAGGTGGGCGGTAGTAGCTGCTATGCGTTATCACCAGTCCGGGAGTGCAAACGGTAGAATCCTGCCCTGGCATTGCCTCACATGCCTTGTCATATGCCTTATCGCGCCTTCTACAAGTTTGGTTTGTGTCGTACCTATGGAGTGCTCCCTTATAGCCCACCGGTTTGGTGGAGTTTACAGTACTGTATAGACTATGGCATTTATATAAAATGTGTTAATGGGGATATGGGTAACGCCTTAACGCTATTTTAATAGTTTACTTTACTATAGACATTATCTATGTAGCATATTGTACTATGTATGTAGATAGTTTAACGGATCCTTAAAGGATGGGAATCCCAAACATCCTTTAAGTTATTTTGTATTTCAGTTGACATTTCACTTGAGTTAAATTTACTGGTATAAGAATGTTAATCTCGACTCGAGTGTTTTGTGTTTTGCTTCATGCTCGGGTCAGAATGAGTGTCACAACATTTGAGACTCACCTTTGGAGCTTGGAGCTTTGCTTGGAGATCTATCTGTTATCTATTTAGCTTTCAGTTATTTCCAGTTGTATATGATTAGACTTGTCATTTGCTTAAGTATTAGAGATTACTTTGTATTTGGAATTTCTGTTGTATTTTGTTTCAAACTCTAATGTTTATATAGTAGCTTCATGAACCACTATTTATTTATTCCGCTACTTATTGTTATATTACTCTGTGTTTGTGATTCTGTGATTGATTTATTTACTGTATATGCTAAGTTTTGCCAAATATAAATTAACAATCTATTGTTTTGAGCAATTCAAGTCCGACATGTATGTCTAATTTTCGATTTGAATGGCACGAAATTGTAACGACCCGTATTTTTACGGATCGAAATATCGTAAAACAGTTATCATTAGGTCGGATTGTTGATAAGTCATCCATAGTCTAAGTCCTAGGTCATATAGTAGTTAGGTCGGAGTAGACGACCTAAGAAAGTGGAGCGACCTAAGGAAGTTAGCGACCTAAGGATTTTGGGATAGGTCGTATAGGAGATAAGTCGTATGGTAGCTTAGGTCGTGGGGTAGGTTAGGTCGATTGGAGCGACCTATAGGAAGTTGGCGACCTAAGGTAGTGGACGACTTAAGAGTTAGCAACCTACAGGTTGGAGCGACCTAGTAGTTAGCGACCTAGTAGTTAGCAACCTAAGTTTAGTAGTGGAGTAGTTAGGTCGTTAGACGACCTAAGGTATTAAGTCGTTGGGTCGCACATTAGTGCTGGGCCTAGGTCGTTGGGATATTAGGTCGCGCACGTGAGGGTAGTTAGGTCGTGAGCGACCTATGGGGTGCTGTGTTTAGTTAGGTCGTGAGCTTCTGTGAATAGATAGGTCGTTAGATGACCTAAAGGTGCTAAGTCGTTATAGTTAGGTCGTGAGACCTTGTGTTGAAGTTAGGTCGTAAGCGACCTAAGGTGGATTGCTGAGTTCAGTTAGGTCGCGTGTGTGTTAGGTCGGCATCTCAGTTAGGTCGCGACTTATGTTAGGTCGCGCGCATGCGATAGGTCGTAGGTCGTGGATGCGTAGATCTGTTAGGTCGTAGGTTGGGGTTGTTAGGTCGTAGGTTGGGGTTGTTAGGTCGTGGATGACCTAAGGGGGCGGACGACCTAGGAAAACTGCCTATAAATACACGTCTATTTCTTCATTTTTGGGATCCGGATTTTGAAGCGACGAAGTGCTGCCATTTTGAGAGCTCGAGTTCTACACTTCTTCACTTCTTTTCTCCACTTTAATCTTGTGCTTCCTTCCATCCAAATCGAAGATCGAATCGAAGATCCAAGAGCTTAGGTTGAAGATCTACATCCATCAAAGAGATATTTCATCGTTTGAAGCGGATTTTGATAGATCGAGTTAGATCCTTCGCTGTCCAGATCTGAAGTGTGTTGCTTTTAAGGTGTTTAGGTGATTTGGTGAGTGGGGATTATCTCTCACACGGATCCAAAGGAGTATATCAGATCGTTGGCTTGATTTGGTGTTAAAGTAGTGATTTCCATGCATTTTCTTAAACCTAAGTATAGATCTATTGTTCATGATGATTTGACATCCATTTTACTACATGATTAACCTATGCAAGTTCATTCATCAAGTTATAGAGATATTACTCATGTTTCATGCTTGTTAGATTTCGACCCTTTATTTACAAGATTGCCATTATTGTTATAATTGTTTATTAGATCATGTTTGAATGTTTGATTACTTGGATTAATGATTGACTTGATTGATTGTTATGTATTAGTTGATTGATGATTTGATTTAGACAAGATGGTCGAAGATGATTCAAAAGCTAAGGGAAAGGCTCTTGAATTGGGAAAGCTGCTCGTGGCATATGTAGCGGATGGTGAAGCTCATATGGATAGATTTGATGATGATGATGTTAAGATGAGGCTTTGCTAGGATGTGATGAAGCGAGGCATGATTTGAGATAGTCTTGGTCTAATCCAGATGGGATCATTCCAAGCATGTTGATAACTCGGTGAAATGGTTCGAGTTTGAGGATAATGGTTTGCTTGAGAGGCGCTTGAGCTAGTATGGAAATAGTCGTCGAGGAGGATGACTAGAAAGCTGAGATTTCATCGTTGTTGAAGGTTCTAGCATGCTCAAAGCAAGAGTACGCTGGGCAGATTCGATAGTCCGTAAAGACTACTGATTGGTAGTCAAGTACTCTAGGCAGATTCGATAGTCCTAGGCATGGGTTTCGACGACGTGCGGAGTTATGTCTAAAACCGGGGTTTCCATTAGCCCTTGACGGACGGCTGAAAGAATGTGCCGGTCATTCAATTAACGGTGGTGTCGAAGCAATGATAACAGTGATAGCCAGAGTCATGGATGTTTGGTTGTATCGTCATTCGGTCTCAAGAGCGGTATTTTTTGGGTGCTTATCTGATCTTGGTTTAGGCCTTGGGGGTTTGTACTTGGAAAACATCGCCCTTGACTCGAGTGATAATTGCTTTACTTTAAATGTTTGTTTTGCTATGTTTGCTTCTGCTTAGTATGTGTCTGGGGGCTATCACTGTAGAAAGAGGTGGAGTGGGAGGGTTGGATTCCTATTCCTTTTTCCTGTATGCTCTTTTGGTATGTTGTTAGTTAATTTACCGCTCACTAAGACTGTTGTCTGACTCAAGGCTTTATGTTTTAACTCTTATTGCCTTGGGCAGTTCGTCCATTTTGGGACGGGCAGACTAGGTAGCAGGTGACAGGTGCTGTTCTTGCTTCCAACGATGCTGATGACGAAGACGAGCTGGAGGCTTGCATATTATTTTCTTACTATATGTACTGGATGTTCCGCTGCTTGTATAATTCTCTGAGTGATATGTAGTGAGGCTTGATGTATTGACTATTCAGATGTTTGTATTCAACTATTATGAAGTTTTATATGATGACATTCTGTTCTGTGAAGCTTCACTATATATATGTTCTATTGTATTTTATCCATGCGCTGTGAGTTATACGATAGATTCTGCTATTTTAATTTACCCTAACAATCGTCTATGGTTGCCTGGCACACTTTACAACGCACTATGTCTAGGTTCAGTGCAGGGTCATGGGCGGTCGTCACATTTGGTATCAGAGCTTTGGTTAATCGATTTTACCCAACGCTCGCTGACGTAACTACGTATGAGAGACGTACTTGTATTTTGATGGATGATTACTATATATAATATAGTAGCTTAGAAGGATTTGAGTCCTTTATGCAGTTTTTTCTCAAGGTTTGTTAATCATTCCTTTTTATAGATATTAGGAATGAGTCGAAGAGGGAGACCAGCTGCTAGGGAAGGCCGTGCTGCTGAGGGGGCTGCTGATTATGTTGCTATGTTCGAAGCTATGATGACTTCGATCATGAGAAGGATGCCAGCTCCGGGGCCGTCAGTAGATGTTGGAGTTCAAGTCCAAACTCCAAAACCAATGGATTTTGCTAAGCTGTGTAAAGATTATACTGCTCTTGGAGGAAAGGTTTTCTTGGGAACGGAGTCAACCATTGAAGTCCAGAGGTGGATAGATGCTTGTAGAAGGATCTTTAGTGATTTGGGAATTGAGGATGCGACTAAGAGGAAGTTAGCATCAAGACAGCTTCAAGGAAGAGCTTCTGATTGGTGGAATTCTATCACCATTGATACTCCGGAGGAAGAAATTACTTGGGAGCAATTCCAAGCCAGATTTGAAGCTAAGTTCATTTCTACGGCTCAGAAGTCTGTTCTGTTTAAGAAGTTTGTGGAGCTCAAGCAAGGTGGAAGACCAGTTCTTGAGTATGTTTCCGAGTTTGAAGCTTTGTCCAAGTATGCCTGGTCGTATATTGAATCTTCGTATCAGAAGAATGAGATGTTTGTGAGAGGCTTGGACAGTTATCTTGGGAGGCAGTTGGTGGATCATTTGGACGATCCATTTGAGAAGCTAGCAGAGAAAGCTCTCAGGCACGAGAATCTGTTTCCTAAAGAAAGGTCTGTTGTTGCTGTGACCAAGGAAGAATCTAAACCACAGCAGGGTGGAAACAAGAAGAGGAAGCAGCAGCAACAAAAGGGTAAGGATGGCCAGAAGAAGCCAAAGGGCGAAGTGACCTGCTACAATTGTCAGCAGAAGGGCCATTTCTCCAGGGATTGCAAGAATCCGAAGGTACCTGTGAAGTGCCACAACTGTGACAAGCTGGGGCATGTTAAGAGGAATTGTCCAGAACCGCGGAAGGACAAGCAGATTGTGCAAGCTTATGCTTTGGGGGTTGTTCCATCATCTTCAAAAGCTCCTACCGTTGAAGAGAAAGGAAAGAGTGTGGTGGTTCAAGGTACTCTTTCCATATGTGGTGTTCCAGTTAGAGTGTTATTTGATACTGGAGCGTCGCATTCTTTTGTTTGTAATGAACTTGTAGGCCGGTTGGGTTTAGAAACGGATATTGTTGATAGGCCATTGGTTGTGACTAATCCAGTTGGGGGTTCGTCTTGTTTGTGTATGTTATGCCGTGGTTTGATTGTATCGAGTCATGATTGCTCTTTTGTTTGTGATTGTTTTGTTCTGAACTTTGCGGGGTTCAGAATTATTTTGGGAATGGACTGGGGTAGGAAGTATGCGGCAAAGGTTGATTGTGATAGGTTGGAGGTGACAGTCGAGAATGTGGAGGGGCGAAAGATTGTGATACGATGTAAGCATGAAGAAGGCGTCTTCATGAGCTTCATGTATTCGCTGGTTGTTCCACGGGATGGACTGTCATCTGTGCCAATCGCTAATGGATTTGAGGATGTTTTGACGAGGTCAAAGGGTTACCGCCGCATAGAGAGATCGAGTTTCGTATAGATCTAGTTGAAGGAGCCAGACCTATTGTGATGCCTCTTAGGCGGATGGCGCCTAGGGAACAGCAGGAGTTGAAGGTGCAGGTTGATGACCTTTTACAGAAAGGATTCATTCGGCGTAGTGTGTCCGAATGGGGTGCACCAGTTGTGTTCGCAACCAAAGCAGATGGATCGTTGAGGTTGTGTGTGGATTATCGTGAGCTGAATAAAGTGACTAAGAAGAACAAGTATCCATTGCCGAGAATAGATGACTTGTTTGATCAGCTTCACGAAGCTAAGGTGTTTTCTCAGATGGATTTGGCAACGGGATTTCACCAGTTGAGAGTGGCTAAGGATAGTGTGCCGAAGACTGCTTTTAGGACACCATCCGGTTTCTTTGAGTGGCTGGTAATGCCGTTTGGATTGACTAACGCGCCAGCATATTTTGTGGATCTTATGAATAGAGTGTTCAGAGATCAATTGAGCAAGTTCGTGCTAGTGTTCGTGGATGATATTCTGATTTATTCCAGAACTGAAGAAGAGCACAAGACGCACTTGCGTATTGTTTTGGAAATCTTACGGAAACATCAGCTGAAGGCTAAGTTTTCAAAGTGTCACTTCTGGAAGAGTGAAGTGAGGTTCTTAGGCCATATTATTTCTAGAAATGGAATAGCAGTTGATCCCGCCAAGATAGCAGCAATCCAGGATTGGGTTAGACCTAAGAATGCATCTGATGTGAGAAGTTTTCTTGGATTAGCAGGATACTATCGTCGATTTATCAAAGACTTTTCCAAGGTGGCTGCACTGTTAACAGGATTGACGAAAAAGAACCAAGTATTTAGATGGGATGCTAAGTGTGAGCAAGCTTTCGGAATCCTGAAGGAGCGATTGACAAGTGCTCCTGTTTTGACTATTCCAAGTGGAAATGATGAGATGGTGGTTTACACCGACGCATGTGGTACTGGACTTGGAGCAGTGCTAATGCAGAAGGGTAAAGTTGTTGTGTATGCAAGTCGACAACTGAAGCTGCATGAAAGGAATTACCCGACTCATGATTTGGAGTTAGCGGCGATTGTTTTTGCTCTGAAGATGTGTAGACATTACCTATTGGGAGTTCGATTCGAGTTGTTTACAGATCATAAGTCGTTGAAGTATCTTTTCTCCCAAAAGGATTTGAATCTTCGGCAGCAACGATGGCTAGAGTTTTTGGCATCATATGATTTTAGTATAGCCTATACTCCGGGAAAGTGTAACGCAGTGGTAGATGCATTAAGTCGAAGACATGCAGGATTCGGAGCCATGTTTTCAGAATGGAAGAATCTCGAGTATTTTGCTGGATTTGACTTCAGGCCTAGATGTGAATTGGAACCTGAGATGTTGGCAATCTTATCGATAAGACCGACTCTTGTGGAAAGAATTGGCGAGAGCCAAAAGCGAGATGATAAGCTTGTCAAGATTATCCGTGATTTGGAATCTGGATTGGATCCAGAAAAGGATAAAGGATTCGAGGTCGATCGAGAGGGTTGGCTTCGGAAGCAAGGACGACTAGTTGTTCCCGATATAGATGAATTGAGAAATGAAGTTCTGAAGGAAAGTCATCACTCGAAGTTGACAATTCATCCAGGTGGAAATAAGATGTATTGGGATATGAAGAGAACCTATTACTGGGAAGGTATGAAGAAGGATGTTGGAAATTTTATTTCCAAGTGCATGAACTGCCAGTTGGTAAAAGCCGAGCAGAAGAAGCCCAGTGGATTGCTTCAGCCATTAGAAGTTCCTACATGGAAGTGGGAGCAAATATCGATGGATTTTATCGATGGGTTACCTAGAACAAGAACGGGAAATGAAGGGATTTGGGTCATCATAGATCGTCTGACTAAGAGTGCAAGATTCATTCCTGTTCGATCGACTAGAACTGCATCAAAGTTGGCTGAGCTGTATGTTAAGTGGATAGTTCGATTCCATGGTATTCCGAAGAGTATAGTGAGCGATTGAGACCCATTGTTCACTAGTGGATTTTGGAAGAGCTTCCAGGAGGTTTTGGGAACTGAGTTGTGTTTGAGTACAGCTTATCATCCCCAAACAGATGGTCAGACCGAGAGAGTCAATCGAGTTTTGGAAGATCTCCTTAGAGCATGTGTTTTAGATTTCGGAGGATCATGGGAAGACCATCTTCATTTGGTGGAATTTTCGTATAATAACAGTTACCAGTCAAGCATTGGTATGGCACCGTATGAAGCATTGTATGGAAGACCGCGTAACTCTCCGACATGTTGGTTAGAAACAGGAGAAAAGTTGATACTTGGGCCAGAGATGATTCGACAGACTTCAGATTATATAGAGATCATTCGGCAACGAATGAAGGCAGCCCAAGACCGTCAGAAAAGTTATGCCGATAAGCGTCGTAAGGATTTGGAATTCGACGTAGGTGATATGGTTTTTGTGAAGATTTCCCCACTGAAGAATGTTATTCGATTCGGGAAGAAAGGAAAATTGACTCCGAGATTTGTTGGACCATTCCCGATCATCGAGCGAATTAGAAAGCTCGCCTACAGATTGGAGTTACCAGAAAAGATGGCGGGTGTGCACAATGTTTTTCATGTATCATATCTACGGAAGTATGTGCACGACTCGAATACAGTGGTTTCTGCTGATAGCTATGAAGATTTCGAAGTTGATCCAGTCGATAAGAGACCTCGTAAGCCGCTTCGTGTTGTGGAAACTGACACGAAACAGCTTAGGAGGAAGGTAGTTAGGTTGCTCAAGATACAATGGAGTGATGATGATAAAGACTGTACATGGGAGGTGGAAGAGAGGATGAAGGCAGCTCATCCTGAACTCTTCAAGGTATGGACCTAAGGTGTCGTGTCATCTAACGACATTGTAACTTGTTCTAGTCTTAGAATTCTGCATGTTAGGCTAGTAATTGGATGCATGGTTTGTTGATTGCTATGGATGGTAGGCATGCAGAATAGTATTTGTTTGCTCTTGTTTGTTTGGAATTTCGGGGGCAAAATTCCTAAGGGGCAGAGAATGTAACGACCCGTATTTTTACGGATCGAAATATCGTAAAACAGTTATCATTAAGTCGCATTGTTGATAAGTCATCCATAGTCTAAGTCCTAGGTCGTATAGTAGTTAGGTTGGAGTAGACGACCTAAGAAAGTGGAGCGACCTAAGGAAGTTGGCGACCTAAGGATTTTGGGATAGGTCGTATAGGAGATAAGTCGTATGGTAGCTTAGGTCGTGGGGTAGGTTAGGTCGATTGGAGCGACCTATAGGAAGTTGGCGACCTAAGGTAGTGGACGACTTAAGAGTTAGCAACCTACAGGTTGGAGCGACCTATAGTAGTTAGCGACCTAGTAGTTAGCGACCTAGTAGTTAGCGACCTAGTAGTTAGCGACCTAAGTTTAGTAGTGGAGTAGTTAGGTCGTTAGACGACCTAAGGTATTAAGTCGTTGGGTCGCACATTAGTGCTGGGCCTAGGTCGTTGGGATATTAGGTCGTGCACGTGAGGGTAGTTAGGTCGTGAGCGACCTATGGGGTGCTGTGTTTAGTTAGGTCGTAAGCGACCTAAGTTAGTTAGGTCATGAGCTTCTGTGAATAGATAGGTCGTTAGACGACCTAAAGGTGCTAAGTCGTTATAGTTAGGTCGTGAGACCTTGTGTTGAAGTTAGGTCGTAAGCGACCTAAGGTGGATTGCTGAGTTCAGTTATGTCGCGTGTGTGTTAGGTCGGCATCTCAGTTAGGTCGCGACTTATGTTAGGTCGCGTAATGGCTAAGCAGTTAGGTCGCGCGCATGCGATAGGTCGTAGGTCATGGATGCGTAGATCTGTTAGGTCGTAGGTTGGGGTTGTTAGGTCGTGGACGACCTAAGGAGGCGGACGACCTAGTAAAACTGCCTATAAATAGACGTCCATTTCTTCATTTTTGGGATCCGGATTTTGAAGCGACGAAGTGCTGCCATTTTGATAGCTCGAGTTCTACACTTCTTCACTTCTTTTCTCCACTTTAATCTTGTGCTTCCTTGTAACGCCCCACTCTGAGACCCACTGTAACAAAGAGTATTACGGGAGTAATACTGTCTGTTAAAGCGGAGAATAGAGTATAGTGGAAGCGACCATTTGTAATCAAGCTATAACTATCTACTGAATACGTCGAAAAGATGGTATCTATATATTTTTTTCAAGTGGTTCGACATATTCAGTAAATACTTATAACGAAATTACAAATGGCTAAAGATCTATCGGGACAAAGCATAATATTAAATGATAAAACATCACAGAACAGAATCACATAACAGATATAAAATCCCAGAACAATACATCGTCAATACAGATCCAAATACAATAAGTGGGTACAAAGCCACTGCCCACACATGTGGGTTAAAAATATGTACATATCAAAGCCTGAATAATAACAGAGTAGCGGAATAGTGGACAAATAAAAGCGCTATCTATCAGCATAGCAGATAATGTCCAAGCGGAAGCACAGAAGCTAAGTCCAGAGACCTAACCTGAAACAACTCGGTCTGACCCGAGCGAAAACACTCGGGTCAGGCTAGCTAAACAATCAGTAATAACTGAGATATATAGTAATGCGGTACATAAATAAAACAGTACTTATCCAAAGAGAAGTATATTATGAACCACATGAATATAATGACGATCAATAATCATCAATAAACAATAAAAATCTCCAAAGAGAAATCAACACCAAAGTGTAGAATAAATAAAATCGCCTCATATCATCGGCGTAGCCAAAGCTATAAAAAGATGCCCATAGGCAATAATCCCAAGAGTGACCAGAGTCCGTAATCAATGCCCAAGCAAAGATCGATGCTCCAAAGAGCAATGGGGATATACTGAAAAGTCAATGAAATCAAAATAGTGAAAAGCAGTATCCAGAGACACTGTGAATCCACAAGGTAATCGCACTTACATCGTATGATTCCATAGAACCAACACCAAATGGCGGTACTCGAATGGATGTAAAATCATCAAATAATACCAATATTGCACGTGCACCGACCAGAGTCGTTGTTGCCAAGTACTGTAGAGTTGTGAACGATCACTCGCACAGATGCGGAACGCGCGAGACGGCAAGATCCTTCCCAGAAGGATAAAGGCCCAAAGGCGCATGCCGAAAAAAATATACTGCTCCATAGAGCAGGTGTCCAGAGACGGTTGCCCAGAGGCGTGGTGACCCAGAGGTCCAGTACTGGCCGCCCAAAGGCTAATGTGTCACCAACTTCTTGGAGAGGAACCCGTAAAGTGTTAACAATGAGTCCCATACCCCACGTTCGCACTAAACGGTTTACTAACCAATAGCAAGCTCACACTCCAAACAATAAAAAGTCCACCTCGTATCATCGGTAAACTAGACCCAAAGGTCAAACGATCAATCGAATAGGTCGGGGATTAACCGGAAAGGAAATACACACGGTTCCATAGGCCGGAGATTTCCTAACCGTTTAAGCATCTTTCCACTTCGCTCGACGTGCTAAAAAGTGAGTGTGAGATTTTTATTATAGAAAATAATGGTGCGAAACAGATTTATAATTGATTTTGAAATCACTTTAAAACGGCTTTTGAAAACTCTCCTATTATGGAGTAATTAATTTAATAATTAAAAATAATATTATATAATAATTTCTAAAGCCATTTAGGTGTGAAAAATCCTTTGAAAATAATTCATAAAACCCGTGTACGAAATCTAGAGACAAATCTCAAAGAAATCAATAAAACCAGAAAATCACTGAAAATATTCTAAGTGTTGGAAAATAGTCCAAAAATGACGCGAACCCAAGTTCGGAAAATTATTCGGACCAGCAAACTGAATCCGAATGGCATGAAAATTGGTAGAAATATAGTCCAACATCCCTGCTCCAAACTGCAAAAAGAATCGGGAAATTCCGACTTGAAACGAAGAAACGTCGTCGTCTCAAAGTCGGACAAAAATCATAAAACTTTACTGTGTCAAAACAGTGTAAAGGTCCCACTTCGACGACATGGTCGAAGGGTCACATGAACTCAGATCTTGATGAAAATTTGCAGGAGCGTAGTAAAGTACTCCTACATTGATATGCAATAAGAATCGTTCGGTTTTGACTTGAAACGAAGGAACGACAATGTTTCAAAGTTGGTCCGACGATAACTGAAAATGATCACTATTGTAAAACAGTTTCTGGGTGCTACTTCGGCAATAGAAACGAAGTATCTAATGCACCCAGATCTAAACCAAACTTTGCATGGTTAACGATCTCGATCTCATCTTTTTAATGAGACCAAAAACGATGAAATCCGACAAAGGACGAGTCCGGGATGGCGTCGCAAAGTCGGGGTTCTACGCTGAAAACAACGGGAGAAAAGAGACTAAGGCCTATAGCTATGCACAAACTGGCCAGAGATGAAAAACCACAATTTTGGCATAGTAAACTTCAAATTCTAGCAAAATGAATAAAATGAAAGTTGTAGCTTAGTTTCTAAGCTTTTCGGAATGACCAAGATCGTCAAATTCCGACAAGAGATGAAAATTCTATGACTAAAACAATTCTCAGATCTAATTTTTATATCACTGTCGTTGTGCTCTCGGGACAGTGATAAGAATGCACAGTTTTGACCAAATTAACTTAAAAATTTCATGAAACTCAAAACATGAAAGTTTTAGCCCTAAATCTATGTTTTCCAGAACATCCAAAATTATTAGATTTGGATAAGAAACGAGTAACTTATGGCCAAATCAATTTCAGGTTTTTATTTTATCAACCCTGTAGTTTGTTGTCAGGTCAGCGACAAACAAGCATGATTTCTACCATTCAAACCTCAAAATTAGGCAAAGGACAAAACATAAAAGTTATAGGGTACAGAATAAGCTTTCCAGAACTTCAAGAAAATCTTAATTCCGATTTAAGATGTATGAGATATGCCTAATTTACTAACAGCAATAAACTAATTATAATTTCAGCTAGCATATATTACAAATACCTTATGTGCACACCCCAAAATGAAAGCAAAGATGATCAAAGAGCTATGATTCACATGTTACATAATAAAACATGTGTTACTAACTGATTACCGAAATCAAAAGATGATTAAACACATATTAGAAGAGGTTTTTAGCAATATACCTCTCTAGAAAGCAACAAAGACCACTATAGTATCAACCCAAGTTAGCAAAAGATGATTAGGAGGCTATAAGATCAAAAAAACACATAAAACATGTGTTACCAAATCAATTTCAGAAATAAGAAAGATATAAAAATGGATTTGAAGTAGGTATTTGCATTACATTTGCATAGAATGACTTGCATAAGCTAAAACTAGAAGGAGATGAAGATAGAGGCCATTTTTGTTATGAAAGCTTTAAGAAATGATTAGGGTTTTGATTAGGGTTGAATGAATGAGGTTATGAGAGTATGAGATAATTTATAGAGGAGGTTTAGGTTGGGTTATTGGGTTAGGTTTTGTAACCCAATAAGAAGAGAGTTATTTACATGTTTCCAAAAATTAGTCTAAGTGTTCATATATGTTTATAAAACTCATTTTTTTCTTATCCAAACCCATTTTAAAATCTCTCCTCAAATATTTAACTTTCCAAAAATAACATTTTATCCTCATTTTAAAATCCCATATTTCCCATTTAATTAAAATAGCCTTTTCAAATAATAAATTTTATTATTCCAAATCCTTTTATGCTTCATTAAAATAAATAAAAAAACCTAACTTTTATTTATTAATTGGTAATGCAAATCCCAGGTTGTTACAGACTCCCCCCCTTAAGAAAATTGCGTCCCCGCAATTCCTTAAGATAGATGTCGTCTATAACGTCAAATCCACAAAAGAAGTGATAGAGATAATATAGAGAATTCTCACCTGCAGAAGAAGATGGGAGAAAGCCAGGATAAGAGCGTTCGATAGATTCTCTGGTCTCCCAAGTGCAGTCCTTAGGATTCAGTGACCATTAAATCTTCACGAGTGGAACCTCTTTGTTGCGAAGGCGTCTAACCTCCGAATCAAGCACACGAAAAGGTTGCTGCTCCAAAGATAAATCATGTAAGATCTCTAAATCAGGCATAGCATGCGGCTCAAAGATAGAATCAGGATCGCAGACACACATGCGAAGCTGGGAAACATGGAACACGTCGTGCATTCCAGAGAAGTGAGCAGGTAGAGCCACACGATAAGCCACGGGGCCAATGCGTTCCGTAATAGGAAATGGTCCAACATAGCGAGGAGCCAACTTCCCTGTAGAGCTGAAACGCACAACCCCTTTCATAGGAGATATCCGAATAAAGACATGATCACCAATGGTGAACTCAAGAGGCTTCCTGCGGTTGTCCGCGTAGGATTTCTGACGGTTCTGCGCCTCTTTCATTCTCTGACGAATAAGAATAATCTTCTCAGAAGATTCCCGAACTGAATCTGGACCAAGAAGGAGCTTCTCGCCAGATTCTAACCAACACGAAGGAGAACGACATGGCCTTCCGTAAAGAGCCTCGAAAGGAGCCATGCCAATACTAGACTGAAAGCTGTTGTTGTAGGAGAACTCTACAAGCGGTAAGTGATCCTCCCAACTACCTCCGAAATCCAGAATACAACAGCGTAAAAGATCCTCTAAAACACGATTCATCCTCTCCGTCTGACCGTCGGTCTGAGGATGATAAGTAGTCGAGAGATTCAGCTTTGAGCCCAAAGCTGACTGTAGGCACTTCCAGAAGTGACTAGTAAAGATAGTGTCTCGATCACAGACGATAGAGCTAGAAATGCCATGAAGTCGAACGACTTCCTTCACATATAGCTTGGCAAGCTGAGGAGCAGTCCGAGTGGACTTAATAGGAATGAAATGAGCTGATTTGGTCAAGCGATCGACGATGACCCAAATAGAAGTATGGCCTGACCTCGATCGAGGCAGACCGTTAATAAAATCCATGGATATTTGATCCCATTTCCACAATGGAATCTCTAGCGGCTGAAGAAGACCAGATGGACGCTGATGCTCAGCTTTGATCTATTGACAAGTCATGCAACGGCTTACATAACTTGCAACATCACTCTTCATGCCCTCCCAAAAAATAGGCGACACATGTCGGCATACATCTTACTCGACCCGGGATGTATAGTGTACTTAGTGTGATGACACTCGTCTAGAATGTCATGCCTAAGTGATAAATCAGATGGTACCAAAATAAGGTTCTTCCTGCGAAGACACCGATGAGAATCAATAGAATAATCCAACAATGTCTCATCACTGGATCCCGACTCAAAGAGATGAATGTATCGCAACAAGTCTGGATCCTGCCGCTAGCATGGGCAATGCGATCCAATAGAATAGGTCGAGCTTCCAAGCTGAATAACAAGATCTGAGAATCAGAAGACGGAACTCGATTTCGAATATCACACATAGAAAGAGTCTCAAGAATATCCCACTCGGCTATCATCATATAAACTACTGCCGAGTGTTTGCGACTGAGTGCATCAGCCACACGATTACCCTTGCCAGGGGTATACTGAAAATCTAAGACATATGAGGCGAGAAACTCGAGCCATCGCTGCTGCCTCATATTGAGATCCTTCTGACTGAATGAATACTTCAGTGACTTATGATCGGTGTAGAGAATGAAATGTTCGCCCAATAGTTAATGACGCCACGTCTTCAAGGCAAAACGATAGCTGCTAACTCAAGATCATGAGTAGGATAGCGAACCTCATTCAGACGTAGCTGCCTAGAAGCGTAAGCAACTACCCGATCTTTCTGCATAAGCACAGCACCGAGGCTGCTACCACAAGCGTCGGTGTAAACAACAAGATCCTGGTTACTCTCAGGAACTACAAGGATAGGAGCATGAGTGAGAAGTTCCTTCAGTCGCTGAAAGGAAGCTTCACACTTATCAGACCAAATAAAACGAACCCCCTTACGAGTCAGAGTCGTGAGGGGAAGTGCAACTCGAGAGAAATCCTTGATAAACTGACGGTAATAACCCGCCAGCCCAAGGAAGCTGCGAATATCATGAACGTTCTCGAGCTGCCTCCAATTTTGAATAGCTTTGATCTTGGCAGGATCGACAGAAATACCCTCAGATGATACAATATGGCCTAAGAACTTGACCTTGCTCTCCCAAAAATGGCACTTGGAGAGCTTGGCCTTAAGCTGATGCTGACGAAGAGTATCCAAGACGATCCGCAAATGATGAGCATGCTCTGCATCGGATCTAGAATAAATAAGAATATCATCGATGAAAACCAGAATGAATCTATCGATGTATTCCCGGAATACTCGATTCATAAGATCGACGAAGAAAGCCGGAGCGTTCGTCAAGCCGAACGGCATGACCAACCACTCAAAAGAACCATGACGAGTGCGAAATGCTGTAAGAGGAATGCTGTCTTCCATGACTCGTAGATGATGGAATCCGGTGGCAAGGTCAAGCTGAGAGAAGACCTTCGCACCGCTCAATTGGTCAAACATGTCGTAACGGGAATTAGAGTTAGGCATGATTCAATGATAGATAATTAATTAAGGAATACTACAGAATATAACGGATTCCTATACATATTCCTAACTTATCTATCAATAAACATAAGGAAGGGATTTGATTTAATTCGGATCTAATTTAAAATGTATTGTACTAAGTGTATCTGTTCTGTGTTTATTATGCTTATTCCTGAAACCAGGCTCTGATACCAAACTGTAACGCCCCACTTTGAGACCCACTGTAACAAAGAGTATTACGGGAGTAATATTGTCTGTTAAAGCGGAGAATAGAGTATAGTGGAAGCGACCATTTGTAATCAAGCTATAACTATCTACTGAATACGTCGAAAGGATGGTATCTATATATTTTTTTCAAGTGGTTCGACATATTCAGTAAATACTTATAACGAAATTACAAATGGCTAAAGATCTATCGGGACAAAGCATAATATTAAATGATAAAACATCACAGAACAGAATCACATAACAGATATAAAATCCCAGAACAATACATCGTCAATACAGATCCAAATACAATAAGTGGGTACAAAGCCACTACCCACACATGTGGGTTAAAAATATGTACATATCAAAGCCTGAATAATAACAGAGTAGCGGAATAGTGGACAAATAAAAGCGCTATCTATCAGCATAGCAGATAATGTCCAAGCGGAAGCACAGAAGCTAAGTCCAGAGACCTAACCTGAAACAACTCGGTCTGACCCGAGCGAAAACACTCGGGTCAGGCTAGCTAAACAATCAGTAATAACTGAGATATATAGTAATGTGGTACATAAATAAAACAGTACTTATCCAAAGAGAAGTATATTATGAACCACATGAATATAATGACGATCCCTAATCATCAATAAACAATAAAAATCTCCAAAGAGAAATCAACACCAAAGTGTAGAATAAATAAAATCGCCTTATATCATCGGCGTAGCCAAAGCTATAAAAAGATGCCCATAGGCAATAATCCCAAGAGTGACCAGAGTCCGTAATCAATGCCCAAGCAAAGATCGATGCTCCAAAGAGCAATGGGGATATACTGAAAAGTCAATGAAATCAAAACAGTGAAAAGCAGTGTCCAGAGACACTGTGAATCCACAAGGTAATCGCACTTACATCGTATGATTCCATAGAACCAACACCAAATGGCGGTACTCGAATGGATGTAAAATCATCAAATAATACCAATATTGCACGTGCACCGACCAGAGTCGTTGTTGCCAAGTACTGTAGAGTTGTGATCGATCACTCGCACAGATGCGGAACGCGCGAGACGGCAAGATCCTTCCCAGAAGGATAAAGGCCCAAAGGCGCATGCCGAAAAAAATAAACTGCTCCATAGAGCAGGTGTCCAGAGACGGTTGCCCAGAGGCGTGGTGACCCAGAGGTCCAGTACTGGCCGCCCAAAGGCTAATGTGTCACCAACTTCTTGTAGAGGAACCCGTAAAGTGTTAACAATGAGTCCCATACCCCACGTTCGCACTAAACGGTTTACTAACCAATAGCAAGCTCACACTCCAAACAATAAAAAGTCCACCTCGTATCATCGGTAAACTAGACCCAAAGGTCAAAACGATCAATCGAATAGGTCGGGGATTAACCGGAAAGGAAATACACACGGTTCCATAGGCCGGAGATTTCCTAACCGTTTAAGCACCTTTCCACTTCGCTCGACGTGCTAAAAAGTGAGTGTGAGATTTTTATTATAGAAAATAATGGTGCGAAACAGATTTATAATTGATTTTGAAATCACTTTAAAACGGCTTTTGAAAACTCTCCTATTATGGAGTAATTAATTTAATAATTAAAAATAATATTATATAATAATTTCTAAAGCCATTTAGGAGTGAAAAATCCTTTGAAAATAATTCATAAAACCCGTGTACGAAATCTAGAGACAAATCTCAAAGAAATCAATAAAACCAGAAAATCACTGAAAATATTCTAAGTGTTGGAAAATAGTCCAAAAATGATGCGAACCCAAGTTCGGAAAATTATTCGGACCAGCAAACTGAATCCGAATGGTATGAAAATTGGTAGGAATATAGTCCAACATTCCTGCTCCAAACTGCAAAAAGAATCGGGAAATTCCGACTTGAAACGAAGAAACGGCGTCGTCTCAAAGTCGGACAAAAATCATAAAACTTTACTGTGTCAAAACAGTGTAAAGGTCCCACTTCGACGATATGGTCGAAGGGTCACATGAACTCAGATCTTGATGAAAATTTGCAGGAGCGTAGTAAAGTACTCCTACTTTGATATGCAATAAGAATCGTTCGGTTTTGACTTGAAACGAAGGAACGACAATATTTCAAAGTTGGTCCGACGATAACTGAAAATGATCACTATTGTAAAACAGTTTCTGGGTGCTACTTCGGCAATAGAAACGAAGTATCTAATGCACCCAGATCTAAACCAAACTTTGCATGGTTAAAGATCTCGATCTCATCTTTTTAATGAGACCAAAAACGATGAAATCCGACAAAGGACGAGCCCGGGATGGCGTCGCAAAGTCGGGGTTCTACGCTGAAAACAACGGGAGAAAAGAGACTAAGGCCTATAGCTATGCACTAACTGGCCAGAGATGAAAAACTACAATTTTGGCATAGTAAACTTCAAATTCTGGCAAAATGAATAAAATGAAAGTTGTAGCTTAGTTTCTAAGCTTTCCGGAATGACCAAGATCGTCAAATTCCGACAAGAGATGAAAATTCTATGACTAAAACAATTCTCAGATCTAATTTTTATATCACTGTCGTTGTGCTATCGGGACAGTGGTAAGAATGCACAGTTTTGACCAAATTAACTTCGAAATTTCATGAAACTCAAAACATGAAAGTTTTAGCCCTAAATCTATGTTTTCCAGAACATCCAAAATTATTAGATTTGGATAAAAAACGAGTAACTTATGGCCAAATCAATTTCAGGTTTTTATTTTATCAACCCTGTAGTTTATTGTCAGGTCAGCGACAAACAAGCATGATTTCGACCATTCAAACCTCAAAATTAGGCAAAGGACAAAACATAAAAGTTATAGGGTACAGAATAAGCTTTCCAGAACTTCAAGAAAATCTTAATTCCGATTTAAGATGAATGAGATATGCCTAATTTACTAACAGCAATAAACTAATTATAATTTCAGCTATCATATATTACAAATACCTTATGTGCACACCCCAAAATGAAAGCAAAGATGATCAAAGAGCTATGATTCACATGTTACATAATAAAACATGTGTTACTAACTGATTACCGAAATCAAAAGATGACTAAACACATATTAGAAGAGGTTTTTAGCAATATACCTCTCTAGAAAGCAACAAAGACCACTATAGTATCAACCCAAGTTAGCAAAAGATGATTAGGAGGCTATAAGATCAAAAAAAACACATAAAACATATGTTACCAAATCAATTTCAGAAATAAGAAAGATATAAAAATGGATTTGAATTAGGTATTTGCATTACCTTTGCATAGAATGACTTGCATAAGCTAAAACTAGAAGGAGATGAAGATAGAGGTCATTTTTGTTATGAAAGCTTTAGGAAATGATTAGGGTTTTGATTAGGGTTGAATGAATGAGGTTATGAGATTATGAGATAATTTATAGAGGAGGTTTAGGGTGGGTTATTGGGTTAGGTTTTGTAACCCAATAAGAAGAGAGGTATTTACATGTTTCCAAAAATTTGTCTAAGTGTTCATATATGTTTATAAAACTCATTTTTTTCTTATCCAAACCCATTTTAAAATCTCTCCTCAAATATTTAACTTTCCAAAAATAACATTTTATCCTCATTTTAAAATCCCATATTTCCCATTTAATTAAAATAGCCTTTTCAAATAATAAATTTTATTATTCCAAATCCTTTTATGCTTCATTAAAATAAATAAAAAAACCTAACTTTTATTTATTAATTGGTAATGCAAATCCCAGGTTGTTACATTCCTTCCATCCAAATCGAAGATCCAATCGAAGATCCAAGAGCTTAGGTTGAAGATCTACATCCATCAAAGAGAGATTTCATCGTTTGAAGCGGATTTTGATAGATCGAGTTAGATCCTTCGCTGTCCAGATCTGAAGTGTGTTGCTTTTAAGGTGTTTAGGTGATTTGGTGAGTGGTGATTATCTCTCACACGGATCCAAAGGAGTATATCGGATCGTTGGCTTGATTTGGTGTTAAAGTAGTGATTTCCATGCATTTTCTTAAACCTAAGTATAGATCTATTGTTCATGATGATTTGACATCCATTTTACTACATGATTAACCTATGCAAGTTCATTCATCAAGTTATAGAGATATTACTCATGTTTCATGCTTGTTAGATTTCGACCCTTTATTTACAAGATTGCCATTATTGTTATAATTGTTTATTAGATCATGTTTGAATGTTTGATTACTTGGATTAATGATTGACTTGATTGATTGTTATGTATTAGTTGATTGATGATTTGATTTAGACAAGATGGTCGAAGATGATTCAGAAGCTAAGGGAAAGGCTCTTGAATTGGGAAAGCTGCTCGTGGCATATGTAGCGGATGATGAAGCTCATATGGATAGATTTGATGATGAAGATGATGTTAAGATGAGGCTTTGCTAGGATGTGATGAACCGAGGCATGATATGAGATAGTCTTGGTCTAATCCAGACGGGATCATTCCAAGCATGTTGATAACTCGGTGAAATGGTTCGAGTTTGAGGATAATGGTTTGCTCGAGAGGTGCTTGAGCTAGTATGGAAATAGTCGTCGAGGAGGATGACTTGAAGGCTGAGATTTCATCGTTGTTGAAGGTTCTAGAATGCTCAAAGCAAGAGTACGCTGGGCAGATTCGATAGTCTCTAAAGACTACTGATTGGTAGTCAAGTACTCTAGGCAGATTCGATAGTCCTAGGCAAGGGTTTCGACGACGTGCGGAGTTATGTCTAGAACCGGGGTTTCCATTAGCCCTTGACGGACGGCTGAAAGAATGTGCCGGTCATTCAATTAACGGTGGTGTCGAAGCAATGATAACAGTGATAGCCAGAGTCATGGATGTTTGGTTGTATCGTCATTCGGTCTCAAGAGCGGTATTTTCTGGGTGCTTATCTGATCTTGGTTTAGGCCTTGGGTGTTTGTACTTGGAAAACATCGCCCTTGACTCGAGTGATAATTGCTTTACTTTAAATGTTTGTTTTGCTATGTTTGCTTCTGCTTAGTATGTGTCTGGGGGCTATCACTGTAGAAAGAGGTGGAGTGGGAGGGTTGGATTCCTATTCCTTTTTCCTGTATGCTCTTTTGGTATGTTGTTAGTTAATTTACCGCTCACTAAGACTGTTGTCTGACTCAAGGCTTTATGTTTTAACTCTTATTGCCTTGGGCAGTTCGTCCATTTTGGGACGGGCAGACTAGGTAGCAGGTGACAGGTGCTGTTCTTGCTTCCAACGATGCTGATGACGAAGACGAGCTGGAGGCTTGCATATTATTTTCTTACTATATGTACTGGATGTTCCGCTGCTTGTATAATTCTCTGAGTGATATGTAGTGAGGCTTGATGTATTGACTATTCAGATGTTTGTATTCAACTATTATGAAGTTTTATATGATGACATTCTGTTCTGTGAAGCTTCACTATATATATGTTCTATTGTATTTTATCCATGCGCTGTGAGTTATACGATAGATTTTGCTATTTTAATTTATCCTGACAATCGTCCATGGCTGCCTGGCACACTTTACAGCGCACTATGTCTAGGTTCAGTGCAGGGTCATGGGCTACTATTTATTTATTACGCTACTTATTGTTATATTACTCTGTGTCTGTGATTTTGTGATTGATTTATTTACTGTATATGCTAAGTTTTGCCAAATATAAATTAACAATCTATTGTTTTGAGCAATTCAAGTCCAACATGTGTGTCTAATTTTCGATTTGAATGGCACGAAATAGTGGGTCGTTACAGTTACTAACCCTATCTCTAATGAGTTACTCATCCTTGGGTATTACTAACTCTATCTCTGATGAGATTTTTACCTCTATCAGGCTTAGGTGTTCACTCAACCAAAGCTCTGATACCAAATGTAAAAAACCATTTCTTCGACCTTCGAAAATCAACACTAATACATTCTCGGTATTCACGTGCTGCCAATCCAAGTGCTGGAGATGCAGTTCTTTAAGGGTAAGAAAGAAAATAAAGATAGAACAGAATCTTACACGAATGAAATAACATATATTATTTCAATATATACCTTTACAGCGAAAATTTTAAATACATTTATCAAAGTTAAACATGAACAGTTATAAATATCCGTCCTTACAAATGTGGAATATAATAGTACACAAGAGTGGTGGAAATGAATTCTTCAGAAGAATCTTCCAACTCCATGCTCCGAGCACTTCCAGATTTCTTCTAGCTAAACTTGACAACTAGGCTGCCCGAAAAAATAGGGCACCTAGAGTTCAAAAGGATTAAAGTAAACTCAGGATCAGTCATGGGACTAGTATGAGAAACTCAAAATATGCGTTTTTGAAAACAAAAGTATCTCATAAGACCACGCCTCACATAAACACGTAATGGGTTTTTACATTATGATTACCAAAACATTTTCTACGCAAAAACCGGGGATATTATTTTTAATGACATTCTTTTGAAAATACTTTTCAATAAACTTATGAATCTTAGCCTAAATTGTTACATTGATTGAATTCTAGCATACTAGCTACAAAGTAGGTTCTATATCAAATCTGAAGGCACTTATTGGAGAATGAATTTCCATACAATGGTAGGTAAGGAACTACCTTCCATACAGTACACCTCTAGAGGGATGTACCGAGGATCAACGACTTTTGAAATCTCTGCACCTGGCAAGACCGGCCTACTTGCAAACCCAACTTGGTGGTAGATAGAACCGAATATGACATCACCTCGGTCGTAACCGACCTATCCGAGAACTCTCTTAGCATACACAACATACTTGACATATATAGAGTAATCTAGAAGGGTGATGACCATACCCTTATGGGCGTGACCCACATAGCCTCACGGCATGCCCTATTTAAGCCATTTTCGGGTGATGGGGCCCAAGGTAACGATTACCTTTCACATAGCACATTCTACTTTGAATGCCACACTATCATTCCATGATCACACAACTGATTTCTACAAACGTATAACTCCTGAGCTCGTACGTCTCAGGAAAGGGTGTTAAGCTAAGAGAAGTTGCCTTCTCCGCCACCAAACAGATGATACATTCATATCAATCAATGAGATTAAAAATGCAACATCAGACATTCGTCCATTCAAGTTGTCCAGGAACAAAACAAACCAAAAGAACTCTCCTACCATATCCTGTCAGGAATCATCCCTAGGATTAGTAGTGAGCAGCCCTTGCATCGAAGATTAAATGAAGATATTATTGCCACATATATATGATATGGGAACTTTCCCTCCGAGGGTCAGTGACAAGCAGCCCTTCATTCATTTACTATCATTCCATGTCTTCACTTTGAATACGTAAATTGGTTCAAAGTGGTTTTCAGATAAGAATCACTCAAATTGGATCCTGGTTCCTTTGAACCAATCATCGATAAAATATGTTAAGTAAATAGGAAATTATTGTTTGATTGATTAATTTCTATTTATCAAAATATCTTCTAGAGATATATATCTTTAAAACATTTCTTTTCGGTATATACGGAATCATTAAACCTCTCTTTAACTTTGGAAATATCAAATCAAAATCATTTCTCATAAATCATATTGCAAAACTTTAATGAGTAAAAAGGGTCGATAGAAATTATACTAATTCTACTCAACATCAATTTCCGTATTCAACCTTTACTCTCCGCCGAATAGCAGTGAAATCACCTTTTAAATTCACACGGATAATACGGGTTCCCTCTTTGCAATTTTATACCAAGTATAATAAGATTAACTCTATACAATCCAAGTTGTATTAAATTAAATTTATAAATTTTGAATCTTTTATACTTGTCTCATTTCCGACATTTCGACCTTATCTATCCCTCGTCCAGGAAAGAGCCAAGTGAGCTAGGGCATTGGTTGCACCTGAACATCCCCTTAGTTTAAGCACCTCACATCTGAATCTCACGAATAGAAAAATCCAGTCTACTCGTCACTTGATTTTAACAGCTTTTTTTAAAATCATTTATTTAAACTCTTTTAAAATAAACTATAAAACCTCCTAATCATTATTAAAACACATAATTTTTCATTTGAAAACATTTATAAAAGGTTTAGAAAAGAATTGTTAGGTTTAAATCCATATTTCAAAAGTTATTATAAGTGTTACAAAAAGTGTTGCGAATAGTGCTGTGAATGGTGTTTTCTTATAACTCAAATCTCTTTTAAACCACTTTAAAATATTTATAGAATTTATCCTATATTTTTAAAGAATTTAAAATAACATTTATAAAGAATTTGTCGCTTTGGTTTCCGAACTGCCAAACCGCGACTATTTTGAAAACTTGTTTTCCTCATATTTCAAAATCTATTAAATGAAATCTCGATTTTTTTCTTCTTTTGGAAACTATGATTATAAGAGTTCGGAAAATTCTTCCTACAAAGAATTCCGTCTCCGAATCCATCGTTTAAATGGATTTAACTTTCTACGACGCGAAATCACGAACTACCGTTACGGGACGCGTCTGTTTTTGACTCAATTTTCCTAACTTGTCAAAACTTCACCAAATTGGATTTAGTGTTTATCAAACATTTATAAACCATTTTCAAGACGTTTAACATCTCATATATATACCATTTTATTTATTAAAGGAAAGTGATTTCCTTTGTGACTTTCGACGTGTATTGAACTTGACTTGTTAATAAAATTAAACAATCATATAATCAACATCCAAACTTGATGATCAAACATAGTAAACAACCATAACAATCATATCACATTATCATATTATATATAAATATAAATATAGAGTTTCTCGCCTTCATTTTCACTCGAACTAGTTTTAAAATAGCTATAGCTCCACTATTTCGAAACCAAACTCCACGAAATCGAGCTCGAAAGCCTTTGGAACTCGACCTATCCTTAGAAGCTTACGGCATGGGTGTGGAGGTGGATGCCTTGGCTTTGGGAGTAGGAGATGGTGGTCATAGGTTTAGGTGGAGGAATGGAGTGTTTTGAAGTAGTTTTGAGTGGATTGGATAATGTATATATACTAATATAATTTAATTTCCTTTTGTAATTATTTTATCCATAATTTTCTTTGTATATGAAGCCATTAGAATAGCTTGAAGAAGGAGGAAGAAGATGAAGAATAGGTGTTAAGAATTTATGAAGAAAGGGGTGGATATTTATAGAAAAAATTTGAAAATAAATATCTAATTGCAAAATTACACAATTGCCCCTTGCCCACACCCCTCATCACCTCTATATGCACGGAAAACCTCTCCCCCTTGTGCCTCCATGTGCTTGAGGTGATATAGTGTAAGGTGAGTTGATGGATGCTTTGTGGTTGCTTAAGTATTAAGTTTTTAGAAAAATATCTTAATATTTTGTAATATATATATATATATATATATATATATATATATATATATGTTCATGTGCATGTTAGGGTGTGCATATGTGTTGTATATATATGCACATAACTTATAAAAAAAGTTGCAACAACTTTGAACAATCTCTATTCGTTAAACCGTTGAAAATCAGAAAACCGATTTTCGGTCACATTTTCACTTATAAATTAATTTACATATAAATTTAACAAAATTTAAAAACTAATTTCTTATCATTTTTAAAAAATTAAAATAATCACATTTGATTTATAAAACCGTATAAATTAATATTAAACAATTGTTTGCAAAAAAGTGTTGTTATATCGAGAAAGCGATACGAATTTTCTTATATTTTCAAATCAAATATATATCTTTATAAAACTATTATAAATGATTTATTGTCACCTCATAACTAATTAAAATGAATTATTATCATTTAAAAATAATTATTTGAATAATTATAATAATTATTAAATCATTAAATCTCACTTTAAATTCATAAATCAATTATTAAATATGATGCCATTATCGATGATGTCATAAATACATTTCAATTTCCAAAAATAAAATATTTTATTTCATATTCTGGTTCAATTATCAAAGGGACAATTTGGCTAAAGTCCCTATTAAATTTCAAAATACCCCAAACATCCTTGCCTAAAAAAGTATGTAAATTAGGTCCCTAGAATTAAGTTATTGAATAATTGCATATTTTTATGCAATTATTCAGTGAATAACTGCAGGCATTTATGCAATTATATCCAAAAATTGTAGATATTTCCGTAATTATTCATCGAAAAATTATGGGAAATTTCCGCAATTATTCACCAAAAAATTAAGGAAATTTCCGCGGTTGTTCACTGAATAATTGCAGACATTTATAAAAATTTGGATATAATTGCATAAATGTCTGCAATTATTCACTGAATAATTGCATAAATGTATGCGATTATTTGGCAACTTAATTTTAGGGACCTAATTTACAATCTTTTTTTAGGGAGGAGTTTTCGTGTATTAAGTTTGATTTTAAGGACCTGAGCCTAATATTCACATTATAAAAATAAGTGTATGTATCCAGTTTCGTGCACGATGTTTTATGATTTTAGAGTTGTTTATTGATAAAACGGTTTTCGACCATTTTATCGATATATTTTTCCGAAGGAAATATTGTTGTGAACATTTTTCCAAAATAAGTTCATTATTATTATTTATCACTTAAAACTTGATTATTTATAAAAAATAATCTATATTTGAGTATTTAAAATAATTTAAATATCTGTAATTAAAATGATCAAATCTCGGGTTGTTACAATAGTTATATAAATAGTACTAGAAGAGTAGGTGATCATGGCAGAAGACCAGATATAGATATCCTTGTCAACATGGGTTAAGTGTTACTATATTCATTCCATGGAGAAGATATGCTCGGGTTACTAGGCCTGGGAAGAGTGATGATGCCATTTCTGATATAGGTCACAGCCTTAGCTCGTATAGGGATTCCAGTTTATATGATTTTCTCATGAGTAAATAGGTTCTTAAGTATAGTCCCTTTAGCAAACCAAGGCTCATTCCAAAATTTTGCTTTGTTGTCATTAACAAGTAAAAGCGTAATGTGAGGAAGAAGAGTGTCTCTCAGCCCAAGCAAAGCCTTCCATATCCAACTAGAAGAAGGTTTAGGTTCCAACAACCAGAAGTCATCAGATTTTAGAGTATGTTTTTTAGTCCAGTCTACCCAAATAGGAGCATTATTCAGCAAACAAGTGATATTATTTTTACGACGATAGTTAATATATTCTCGAACTACTGCTACATCATTTGTGATATTTCTACCCTTAATAAATGTTATTTGAGTATTATCTATTAATTTATTCATTTTAGTATTTAGTTTGTTAGCCAAAACCTTAGAAATGATTTTAAAAGAACAATTTAATAACGAAATAGGTCTGAAATCATTTAATTGGTTAGCACATATTTTCTTATGTAATAAAATTACATTTACGAAATTAAATCTACCCAATTGTAACGAACCATCATAAAATTCATTTAACATTTTAATTATATCCTCTTTTAAAACATTCCAAAAAGTTTAATAGAATACTGTGCAGTTAATGTCACGTTATTACCCCACTATAACCCTACTATATCTCATAGTGGATTTCAGCCGCTATGATTTTTCCATATATCCCCAAATATAGCCTTTCCGCTTTAAGCCTCGCTATTTCCGCTATACCCCGTTATTCCTGCTATATTTCGCTATTTCCGCTATATCTTCTTTAAAAGAAATGAATTGAAAAATGATATTTATACATTATAAAAATTATGAAATTAATGTTTAAGTGAATTTTTAATATATTTTTAGAAATGAAAATACTCTAATATTCTACTAAATTCAATTATGTTATATGACAGCTTTACGTTTATTTACAGTAATTCGCACATGTTTTTATTTAAAATTATTTATGTATTAATTATAATTCAACTGAATGTTAATTTTTCATTTAATTACCATTTATATATTTGCAAAAACATTAAGTACGAGTTTTATATGCTATTTTAGAGTCATCTTCTATATCCTGCTATATCCTCGCTGTATCCTTGCTATGACTTTTTGCACCTCCGCTGCATTGAATCTGCCGAGCACTTTAACTGCACCGACAGAGTAACATAGAAAATTCATCCGGACTCGGAGCTTTATCATTAGGCTTATCCTTTATAGCCTTCCAGATTTCATGTTCTGTAAATGGATCATCTAACCCTGCTAGATCAACCATAGAATCTTCGGTGTAAAGCATATCCCAGGTAGCTATAATTCTATGTCTTTTTGAAGTTCCAAAGATTTCTCTATAATAATTGGTAAATTCATTGTTTAGTTCGATTTGGTCAATAATCTCAATTTTATTAAATAAAATGGAATTAATAGTATTACTACGTTTTCTACTATTAGCTACTTTATGAAGAAAAAAAATTGTATTCAAATCTCCATTATCTATCCATTGGACTCTGGATCTTTATTTTTACATTACTTCTTGTAAAATAATTTATTTAATTCTTCTTTTAAATTCGTAGGCACATTTTTTCTGAAATAATCAAATTCCTTGATTCTTCAATTTTATTTAAAATCATAATCTCATTTATTAATTTTCCCTTCTTAATTCTAATATTACCAAAAACATCTTTACTCCATTTTTTAAAAAATAACCTTAATTCTCTAAGTTTACAAACCAATATTTTGGCTATGTTTTTTGAAAATTTGTAATTATAATTATTCATAGAAAGCCATCTCTTAGCAACTAAATCTTTAAAATTATTCTCTAACAACCATATCTTTTCAAATCTAAAAATTCTAATCCCAATATTTAGATTAGTATAGAAAAAGATAATAGGAGAATGATTCGCATAAATATTCGAAAGATCCACAACCTTACAAGTAGGAAATTTGTCTTCTATTTCATCGCTAATAAAAAAAATCTGTCTAAAAGTGTCACTGTGGGATCTTGTCTACCATTTGATCAAATAAACTGCCTGTTACTTAATTTTATCTCAATTAAGTTACAATTAATAATAAACTGGTCAAACTTGTCTAAAAACTCCCATTACCCATGGCCCTGGAGCGAGTGATCTGAATTCAGGACACTCGTTCCATAAAACTCTATGACCTATCTTTGACTTTGGCTCATAAACATTTGTAATATCTATAATTGGGTCATCACTAATATCATTGAAAATCAAGTGCATTGAATGATATTTAATAATAGATTATAAAAACCTAACACGGTGATCTTTCTAACCTACCATCAGTCCTCCTACACTACCCCTAACTGGAAGATAGGACCAATGATTTATATAAAAAACCCTAAACACCTAAAAAATATATAATCAAGGTGTTCTATTTTAGTTTCTTGTAATAAAACAATGTCAATATTATTATCTTTAAAAAACAATTTAATTTTACTACATTTTTCTAAATCATGCAAATCTCTAACATTCCAACTAATATCTCATGGTCAAAATTATCTGACACATTCTAATTCTTTATTCCTAATATACCCGGTTTCTAAATGCTGCATTTCGCTAGTAGATAAACTACTCAAAGCACAAGGATTATATGTACTATCCAAAAGAAAATCTATATCCGAGCTAGAGCCATCAGAAGCTCTAGTGGCTGCTCTATTAAGGCGAGCGCTCCTTCTCACAATCTAGAACCACCCGAGCTAGATCCAAATTCTCTATCATAGATCTACTCGAAAGAGCACCAGACTCCTGATCCTTACCATTTAAAACAGAACCCACATCCACTGCCATTTCTTTCCTATCCATTCTCCTATCTGGGCTAGAGTCAACAGCCTATCTAAGCTTTGTGATATCAAATGAATCATATCCTGGACTATATATTTCAGACAATGTGGAACTCGGACCAAAGCAATTATTACTCTTCCTCGCAATGCTAACCGATTCTTCACAATGGTGCTTAGAATTTCCAAACTCAGTATGTTTATTTTTATATTTATATCCAACCCCTTTCTATCAGATTCCATCACACAACCAACATCATTCAATTTCTCAACAACACCATCAAAACAGTGACATTTCTATCATTCCTTTAAATCACTAAAGATAATGATTTGCTTAGACTTTAGAATAACATCCTGCCCTGCCCTTTTTACAACAAGACCCGTACCATCATCATTTTCCTGAAGCCGCATTCCACTACCCTCGATTGTGCATTTCTAATTCGATTTCAACAGTGGAGCTAGAACATAAAAAAAAACTGATTTCTTCGTTAATAAAGAATTACATGGCACAACAAAACTGGGGAGAGAAACATTATGCACGTTAATAGTATCACTGTGCACGTTAACCATATCACTGTGCATGTCGACACAGAGAGAATCCACTCTCCTACATGTCTTATCCACAATACCTCTTGCTCTGTCCTTTCAACAGCAAAACCCCTGCTTTCATATTCCTGTAGCCACGTCCCTTTATCTACAACTGGGGATTTTATATTCGAATTCATCTCCTTACACACTTTCACACAAACTGGAAACTTACTCAATGAAACTGGTGCACTCAAAACCATATCATTATGCTTGTTTTCAACATCATTGTGTACATTACCCTTATTTTAATACAGAGAGATTCGATTGTTTTACCTGTTTTTTCAACCACTGCTACTGAAGACAAATCTGAATTCGAATCTATATCATCCAAGCATCTCAGACCATCAAATCTATTAGAAGTAACAATCTCAAAACTCGATTTTTTGCAAGTTCTTTCTATATGTTTCCTATTCTTGATGAAATCAAAACCAAATTCACTATCCAAATCTTGCTCTTCCCATTGCAAAAAAACCATCACTGTCTGATGCTATCTCCTTGTCATCTATCTGCAGTTGAAGTTTTGACCTATGAATTGTAACTACAGGATCATATAATAAAGGACCAGAATATGAGTAGTCATAGGAAGTCTTCCCCATAACATCAATACTGGCACCAACAACACCGCCCGAGATATTCAATTTATCTTTTGAAATCTTATCCTCAATAAAATTTTCATCACCGGAAGTATAATCAGAATCTCCAAATTTTTTCTTATAATTCCTACCAATATTAACAGCTTTTATCACATCAAAGTGCTTAAACAAGTCTTCCAGAAGATCGATGCCTTCATTTCTTTGCAACCATAGACGATCAAGCAATATTCGCTTCAACTTCATACGTTTCAATACAAAGTAGAAACAATGATCAGTAATACTCAAAAAAAAATTCATGCCTGAAACCGAATCATTCTTCCTCAAACAATGAACCTTCTTATGGCCGAAAAATCCACATTTAAAGCAGCGACTCGGGTCGCGACAATCTTTGGCAAGATGTGAATTATCCCCGCATCTAAAACAAATAAACTTTTTCTTTCCGGTTTCAATCCAATTTCTGAAGGCAGGCTTTTGGTTGAATGTTTGAGGAATCTTACCCTTTGAATCCTTCACCAGTTGAGCATAAGAACGAATTTGAGATTCGTATGAACTTGAGGAAGGAAAATAAACATTAGCATAAGGGGGAAACGGGATTGGAAAAATCCTGTACAACATTCGTGTATGAGCGAGATCCCGTACAAAAATGCGATGATCTAGAACAAGAAGAAACCCTACCCTGCGTAAAATTTGGGTATTCACACATAACATCCACATAAGATCGCCCATACGGATGAGAGAAATTAGGATGAAAGACTTGAGAAGAGTTACGAGATCTTGAATAATGTCCGCCTTTGCCTTTTTTCCGGTTAAAATATGAGTTTGCTGTTTTTAGTTTTGTGTTTTCGTCTAAACAAAAATGCGCATTTTTTATACATTGTTGGAAAACACGCAATTTTGGAAAATAAAATTAACATAGAAAACAGAAAACAAGTTTATTTGATTTTTCGTGTTTTGAGGCATAACAAAAGGACGGAAAACAATTCATCACCTCCATTTCCCGTCGATCGTCGTAATGGCTAAGAATTGTAAAAGAATTTCCCTCATTTTCTTGTATTTTGTATCGTATGTTGAAAACACAAAACACAAAACTAAAAACGAAACCAAACAGTTTTCTATTGAAATGCATCAAATAATTATTAAAATAATTTGCATAAAATTTATTTCTTTTTGGCTAGGTTTGAATTTTTATAAAATAGAAAATCCAAAACTATATTATTATTACCTTTAATAAACACATACATATATTTATATGTTAAAATTATTACAAACATTGTTTAAATAATTATTAAAATATAAATATGATTATATTATATTTAAAAACGGGTTTGATAAAATAATTTTCTTAAATCGAAATATATTTATATTTATATTTTATTTTATAAACATTTTAAATACGTACTATAAATATATGATTAAAAAGTAGTAAATAACAATTTAAATTATTAAAAATTAATTTTAATATTATAATTATAAAAATTAGTAAATAACAATTTAAATTATTAAAATAAATAACTTATATTATACATGACCGAATAGACATTTTTATTGATTTAAAATCATATAATTTTTGGTGATAACAGATACACATATAAAACCATTCTATAAGGGTTATACGACATAGAAGATGCGAAAGATATAGCATAGAATAATACCTTGAAGAGGTTTCCCTTGAATGCATCTTGTTTGAAGTGATTTCTTAGGTTCTGAAAGAACAAATCCACTAGGCCTCGCAACGATCTAGAGTACCATTTATATTCGTTTTTATGTATTTTTTCAATGGAATGCATGGCTATGAGAGCTTGGGAGAAGGGGAGTTCGGCCTTGGCTTGAGGAGGTGTCAAGCAGAAAACGAAATCAGGGGGTTAGCATGGTTTAAAACGAGAGTGAGGAGAAAATTCTCCTTTTATTCCATCTCTTACCATTTCTCAGATCTAGATCTGAATTCAAACCCCTTCTCTTACTTTGCCTAGGTCGATCGTATCATAGGTCTACTTGGGCCAATGAAGCTTCAAACTCCTTTAGCAATTAATTACATTACTTAATATTCATATGTGTATCGATATCGTGTATCACTACGTATATATATAACTTTTATATATGCATCCAATTAATTACTAATGGCCTCAGAAAATACGAATAGCAGTCAATACATCAAGTAAATAAATAAGTAATAATTTATAAATATTAATTAATTTAAATAATTTATAACAATTATAAATCAACCAAATCATGTGGTATTTCGAAGAAATAGCTAACGCGGTTATGCTACTCATATGTGTTAATTCAGTCAACGATTAGTATCGAACAATTCGAATATTAATATTTGTGCATCATCTTAGCTAGTGGTGTGACAGTTTGGCCAAATTCTTTGCTTATAAATCTTCAACGGTAAAACCCAATTTAAAATTTAAGCAGTACCTTTTAGTAACAATTATTTACACACATTCTCTTCGTCAACACTATATCACACTAGGATGCATGGAATTTGGTTTTAGTCAAAATTATAATATTATCCTTACTCAGCTCGGTTAGTGCATAAACAAAATCTTTGTTTCAGCAATAACATTTATTATTAAACTTACTACTCTAGCTATAGATTTTGACTTTGAGTTTGCTATAGTTGACCATGATACTAACCTCATACAACTTAGGAGGCGAACACTCTATTGGCTAGTGTTTCACTTTCAATGCTTTAATTCAGAACCAACTATGGTCGCTCGATGGTCGCCATGCCATGATTTAACTATAATCAAAGTGGAGTATCCATATTGAAGCTCAATAGTATTCTGAAGTTGGGAGAACTATGTAACACTGTCACTTCAAGATTTCCTATTTGACCCTAGTAGTTATTAACCAACTAGAAACTCTGGGGTGAGTCATTCAGTTGTTATCCTATAACTATGAGTACGTGTGACAACTGTGGAATTTGAACCCCTACCGCCCCTGTAATGACCTAGTATTTCGAACACTTTATATTTTAATATCAGAATTATTTAAATATTTGAAACTTGGATTTAATGTTATTAAAACCTTATTAACCCCTTTTAATTAATAACTAATGTTGGTAAACTTGTTTTTGAAAAATGTTTATAAAAATAAATAGCTCGAAGAAATATTGATAATGTGATCGAAAATCATTTTATTGATAAACAACTTTTTTCTTGGTAAAAGTTGTCCGAACTTGTTGCGCTTTCCTAATATATTAATGTGTATTGATTAACAAATAAAAAAAATTATGTTTATGGCTAACTAAATGTGAATAGCAATACGAGATTAGCAAAGTGATTATGAGAAGATATTTTGGTGAATAGTGTAAAAGATATTTATTTGGCTAAAGGCTGTGCAGTTAAAGCCTACCAAAATTTCCGCTATAGCGCATAGTGCTCTTCGACCACTACGCTTTTCAATTTAGCTCTACTAAACAGTATGTCTGCTTTAAGCTACGTTATTTTCTGCTACATCAGCTAAACCAATGCTTTTTAACATCTGCTTTAGCATCATTAATATACAAAGGTTTATTTGACTAGTTCTCTTTCAAACCAAATCAATAAAGTTAGGGTAAAAACTTAATTTTAAGGCATAAGTGCTCAATATAAGTTAGAATTTATTGTAGTAACCAAATCTAGTTTGCATAAATCATGATATTCTTTGGTTTTGTAATATAAGATTAAACAATATTTCTTTTTTCTACACAAATGATGTGGGAATGAAAATAAATTAACTTTAAATATTTGATTTTACAACTAATGAAGCTTTTTGCACCTCCGCTATTTTCCACTATATCCTCACTTTATCACTATTATAACTTTTTGCATCTCCACCGATATAGAACCGCTAAGCGCTTTAACTGCACGGTTCAAAGGTGAGATGTAAAGGTTGCACATGAGAGGGAGGTTGCTTTGTGACCTTCCATGAAGGGTAGGAGGTTAGGGTGTCCTCTTGTGTTGCCTATGTAAGTGCTATCATACTTCTTGAAATCACTTTTACAATTTTTATGCAAGGTTTTTGCTCTTCATCTTCTCTCTTCATAAATGCCTAAACCAAAAGTAAATCAAAACAACTCCAAACCAAATCAAACTCCAATATATGGCCTAACGTAACATAGAAACAACTTTTAGCAACTCAAAGCTTGAAGATTTCGAGCACAACTACTTGAGCCACTTAAGGCCTTGAGCAAAAAAGGGTGTTTGAGCCTAGGTCGTGAGCTACTAGTGAGGTAGGAAGGATTTTTGGGTGCTTGTGAGGTTGTGGTAGGAAGTAGATGCTTATGCTTTGTTTTGTACTTGTTGATGGGTGAGCTAACTCACAATTTGAAAAGTATATAAAGTGTATAAATGCTTGTGTTTACTATAGTATATGAATGCTATATATTATTGATTTATTTGTTGTGATTCTTGCTTTGGAAAGCAAATAACTAATGTAATTGATGTATTTGGACTTGTATGACTTTCTACGACTTGTTGCATAGTCTTGAAACAAAAAAACAATGATTTGGTTGAACATAGGTTGAATCAGACTTGAATTCGAATGGTTCTATAGCGACTAGTCACTATAGAAGAACTTAGAAATTACTTTGTGTTTGGCAGTTTCTATAAATTTTGTAGAGAGATCCTTAAAGATTTCTCTCCATGGTTGAGATGTATTATGTGTATAGTGCTTACTTTAAAAAGATTGTTAACATACTGAAAAATGGCAAAACATTTGAGTATATAAAACTGCCCGGGTCACTGTAATTTACAGCAGTCAATGATTGCACTTTTTAGCCACTGTCTTTTCTCTGAACACTTTTTACAGCATTCTGTAAATGATGCAGCTGCTGTTTTGAATTTTTACTATTTCGAAATGACTTTAATTTAAGTATATTGCTTCAATATTATTATAGATGTTTTCTAACTTATATTATAGTATTTTAAAAGTGGTTTGGAATTTAAATATATTTTTAGTAATTAATTATGAATTATCAAAGTAGGAGGTTTATTTTAATAAAAGGAAAACATGTTATTTTTAAGTTCTAAATAATTTATAAATAGATATTTTAAGTAATATTTTAATTGAAGGTTCAAACCATAATTATGAGTATTTCAAAGTATATTTTAAGTATATACAGTTTTTCGAAAATTATTGAATATTTTATTTAAGTATTAAAAAGCTTATGTGAAACTTTATCCTTTAAATTTTTTTAAAATTTTTGTTAATTATATTAGCTTGTAAATAAATTAGTATACATACATACATACACACACACACACATATCGTTTTAAAGGTTTTTAGTATACATATAAGTTTAGAAAAGTTAAGTTTAAGAATTTTATTAAAGGACTAAAAGGTAGTTTTGTATTATAACACTTATGTATAATAAATGGTTTTGTAAAGTGTAACATCCCCCATTTTGAGGTCCGAAATTAAGCGCTACAGATGCTGCAGTCATCTATAGTATTAATATCTGGTGACAAAATGCTGCAATGTTAATTGTATCAATAACATCAAAGCACAAGAATTTGAAATAATTTAAAACACAATTTCAAAGCAAAATTTTCTCATTACATTTCGAAAATGATATTTGATATTCATTGCCTAATCCCAAAACGTTGCCCAGATTCAAATAAAAGATAATTATTATAAAATACTCCAAGAGCGACATATGAAGATGCCCCTTGGTTGATCAGAGTTACTAATAGACAGTCATAACATCTGCCTTTACATACACTTCAACAAAATAACTTTAACACGGCAGATTAATAATATTGATAGATTCTTACATAGCTAGCTTTGCCTCCTGCATGTCTTTAGAAGCTTTATTCCCCAAAACCTAGTTAACCAGAGAAGCCCTTACTCCCGACCTACTCAAATCAAATTTTGAGCACTTGAGAGTTTAAGGGTAAAACATAAACTAGAGTCGGACAAAAAGTCTAGTGTAAATAATAATATGCCATCTCGGTTTATAGATATTTGGTGAGACCATACCTTGAGCGGAACAGGATTTCCCCCCACTAATATCCCTTTTAAAATATATCTTTTGCAAATCAAATTCCAGTAACCAAACTGGTTAAAACAAACAATATAAACAATAAAGTGCATGCATGCTACATGGGTAACCATGACTATCCTCCAAATCAGTAGACTATCCGTCCTAAGATTTAATTTTCACAGGGTAACTACCAACCTACATGGCTGACTCAGGCCTACCAGACATACCAAATTTCCTAACTGACTATTAGAAGAAAACCGGACTATCGGTCCAAATACACTTATCCTAGTGTTTACCTAACTATCTGTCAATCTCATAGTTTTGCCAGGCTTACAATAAACCTAAAGGTTTTTTAGGTCAACCTATAAACTACCTTATCTTTATGTATTCCTTTCTGTGCATAACCCTACTTTTAATCTTACCCATGACAAAGCCCAACGAACTGGAATTTTGGACTTATATAAACTAGGGGCTAACAACTGAAGTATAGGACGTTACCCTACACCAGTCCCATCTGGTTTTCTGATCTTTGAGTCAAATTTATCCTATCACAATCTATTCAAAAGTGATAAGAGAAATAATCTCTTTAGTAAAAATCCTAGGCTAAATACCCTTTTATATTTCCTTAAAAATAAAACCTTTGCAAATGATTTAACCCTTGAAATCATACTTTAAAATAAGGAAATTATAGTCCTTTACTTTATCCTAAAATATTTATGCCATGATATATGCTTTATAAAACTTTATTGACAAAATTCGAAGTTACTTAGAGGTCATCGCCTCTTAAAACTACAGGCTATGAAGCCAAAACATTGTAAAGCTATCTTTTGGTAAAGCTCCACATCATCCATGCCACTAGGGGTCGTCACCCTTCTTCAATAACAAAATATGAAGAAAAAAAATTGATATTTAAAACATAAGGTTATATAGTCGATGTCATCCTCATCGCATATAATAGTATCGAGTTTCATAGGTTTGCAAAGTGTTAAAAGCTTTAAACTAAAAAATAAGGGGTGGTGCATTGATAGGTCTTCGATGCTAAACGTTTAAAGGAAAGGCGGCCTTACTATGGCCATTTTACATTAATGTCGACGAAAATGACATGGTTAAAATCATTTAAAGAGTAGGCAGAAATTATTAGATTCAAAGTGATAAAACACGAGATCATTGGCTTCTTTGAAAACATGTGGGAAAGGATAAAGTCAAAGTTGATAAAATGCAGCACTATATAGCCGAAGTTAAAAGACGCAGCTTCCTTGCCTTTTGGAGTTATTATCAAAACATGTGACATCGTTATCACCGCTATAAGTTACTTTGAAAACAATATGGTCAGTGATGCTATAACTATGCAGCACCATGCCCTCTTTATATAAAGTGCAGCACATAAGTCATGTGGCAATGCCAACATCGAAGTCATGATGTTGACTTCAATGATGTGCTTCCCACCTCAACCATGCTGATCCATTCCATATCAACTGAAGTTGATATCATATGTATCGTCGATGATTGACTTCAAAGACCACAAACGCGACTTGATGAAGGGTGGCCTCGTGACTCTCGGCGTGGCAAAGCCATAATTAAAATAAGAACTATTTTCTTACTAATAAAAGCAACATCTTTCTACCAACTCCTTTTATTTGTCAAAAATCTTATTGGACAATAATTTTCTTTACTAAAATCTTTTGCAAAAACTACCATAGAGCAGTTTTATCATTTCCAAAACCTTTACTAACCCTTAACCTTATATTAGTATCTTAATTTAACCTTTAAGCCCTTCCAACAAAATAAATTTATAATCCATCTTAAACACTTGGGAAAAATCTCCAAAAATCATAATAAATCCAATTTATTTTATGTTTTAACATATGACTATTTCTGAACCAAAAACAATATTTGATTATTTTTAATAATTAAAACCCGAAAGAATCCATTTTCTCCACTTAGAAAATTTACCGAATATTCTCATTAAATTCAAAAATTATGAATTAAAAAACCCACTTCCGAAATAATGTTTCCAATAACATATCCAAATTTCATGTCATTTGAGTATAATACGGTAGGGTTTCCAACTTAACATATCAATAAATTCCATAATAAATCATATAAATTCATCAAATAACATATAATCATCCAATCATTTAAAACGTTGCATAATAACATCAAAAGATTCGGTTGCAGACTTAAAACCAAAATTAGCAATTAAAACATGAGATGCTTAACTATTATTCACCTTGAATGGTATAAGAAGGTTGAGATTTGTATTTGATTTGATTCCCCTAAGCTTTAATCTTGCTTTTCTAACTTTTTTTCTCTTGAATCACCTTAGTGATGGTCGGCCTTTGCTTGCTCTATTTTCGTTTTTGTGTGAATGAAGTTTGGGAGGATATGAAAATAAGAGAATATGTATAAAGGGAATATGCTCTTCCCTATTTTGCCCTCCTTGTATCCTCCTTCTTATTAATGTTCTAGTTAATCTCATTAATTCATTAATTAAGGCCGACCGCTTTTAATTATCAAATCTCAATCTCCTTAATATTCCACATTATTTTATTTTATTTATCTAATTATATATCCTAAATAATGTTAATCAAAATTTGGGGTGTTACCGATTCTCCTTAAAGAATTTCATCCTCGAAATTACGTAAGGTTCACATATCAAACATATAAGCATAGATTTAAAACATACCATCAATCAAATCAGGATAAGTGTCCCTAATCCCGCTTTCTGTTTCCCAAGTATAGTGTCTCTCGTCGTTACTCCATTGGACTTTTACTAACCCAACTGTCTTGTTTCTTAGCGTTTTCTTATCCTTAGCCACAATACGAACAGGTTATATACTAATTGTCATGTCTGGTTCCACTACGAAGTCTTCCAATGTAGTCGGAGTTATATTAGTTTTTGGATCTCGAACACACTTCCTCAGATGAGAAAACATTGTAGACTCCTGCCAATCTGCTCGGTAACCCTATCTTGTAAGCGAGTTTTCCGATCCTTCCGGTGATAGGAAATGGTCTAATGAATCTAGGTGCCAATTTTCCTAACTTTCTGAATCTTACCACATCTTTCATCGGTGACACTTTATTGAAAACATGATCTCCAACCGAGAATTCTACGTCTTTCCATCTATAATCTGCATAAGTTTTTTGCCTAGACTGAGCTTCCTTCATTCTAGCTCGAATCAACTCAATCTTTTCTATGGCTTTTCTTACCATATCCACACCAACTCCAACCAACATACGGGTGATTTTCATGGTCTTCCATACAAGGCTCCAAAGGGGACCATCCCTATACTAGTCTGATAACTATAGTTACATGAAAATTCGATGAAGTATAAACAGTCTTCCCATAATCCTCCAAAATCTATCATACAAGCTCTTAACAAATCCTACAAGACTTTGTTAACTCTTTCCGTTTGCCCATCGGTTTATGGATGGTAAGAGGTACTCATCTTGAGCTTGGTACCTAAAGCCTCTTGCAGACTGTTCTTGAATTTGCTAGTAAATAAAGAATTTCTATCACTGACTATACTACTAGGAATCCCATGCAGTCTAACTATATTCTTCATGAATAACTTAGCTAAAACCAGTGCCATCCTCATTCACTTAACAAGATTAAAGTGTGTACTCTTAGTTAGTCTGTTCACTATAACCCAGATACTTTCATTTCCTCTATTCGACCTTCACATTATGAAATCCATAGATACAGAATCCTATTTCCACACTGGTATGTCTAAAGGCTGAAGCAATTCACTAGGCTTCTGATGTTCGGCTTTTACTTGCTGACAATTCAGACACTATTTTACCCATAAGCCTACATCCCTTTTCATACTCTCCTAGAAGAAACTTCTATTCATATCTTGACACATCTTAGTTCCTGATCCAGGATGAATAGTAAACTTCAATCGATGACACTCCCTAAGGTCTTCTTTCCTTAGGTCTCCCACATCTGGAATGCACAGTTGTCCCTTCTTTATCAAATATCCATTTTGGTCAAGATGAAAGTCCTTTAAATCATCAATCTCAGTTCCACCTTCCAATCTTCAAATTCTTTCAGCTAGCAGTGGATCATCTCTTTGCTTAGAAGCAATTCTTTCAATCAATACTGGTTGAACTTAAAAACACGATAATGTTGCGGTACTCTGACTAGAACTGACAATCGATCTTAACCGCACACTACAAGTAGTCAACGCTTCCAAATCTTTCCACTTCGACATCATTGCTAACACTACATTCTGATGTTTCTACTAAGCGCATCTGCAACTTTGTTTCCATTTCCCAGTGTGTACTTAATTCCAAAATTATAAGCAACTAAAAACTCCAACCATCTCCGTTGTCTCATATTCAACTCCTTCTGAGAGAATAAGTACATTAAAGGCTTGTGATCTGTATACAACTCGAATCGTTCTCCAAAAAGGTAATGTCTCCACACTTTCAAAGCAAATATTACGACAGCTAACTCTAAGTCATGTGTTGGATATCTAACTTCATGTGGTCTAACCTGTCGAGAAGCGTAGGAAATCACTTTACTCCTCTGCATTACCACAACTCATAATCCAGTTCTGCATGCATTGATATACACCACTAAGTCTTGTTTCCCATCTGGAACAACTAATACGGGTGCGTTAGTCAATAAATGTTTCAGCTTTTGGAATGCCTCCTCACAATTGTCGGTCAAACATACTTCACGTCCTTCCTTGTTAGCTTAGTCATCTATACTGCTATCGAGAAAAATCCTTGATAAGTCTCCGGTAGTAGCCAGCTAGCCTAAGAAAACCCTTTATCTCAGTTACTATCTCAGGTCTCTTCCAATTATTAACTTCTTCTATCTTAGCTGGATCTACTGACAACCCTTTTTTGAGACTACATGACCAAGGAACTTCACCTCCTTCTTCCAAAAATGATATTTCAAAACTTCGCTTTTAACTAATGCAGCTTCAGTGTCTCAAGCACTATCCTAAGATGAATCTCATAATCTCTTTCGTCCTTAGAATGTATCAAAATGTCGTCTATGAATACCAATACGAACCTATGCAAGTGCTCTCGGAAAATCCGGTTCATCTAGTCTACGAAGAAAGCAGGTGCATTAGTTAATACGAATGGAATTACTAACAACTCGTATGAACCATATCTTGTTCTATATGCCGTAATGGAATACTGTCTTCTACTACCCTTAGTTGGTCGAACCCCGTCGCCAAACCTAACTGAGAAAATACTTTATCTCCACTCAATTGATCGAATAAGTCATTGATTCTCGACAAAGGATATCGGTTATTTATTGTCTTTTGATTTAACTTACGATAATCGACATATATCCTTAACGACCCATTCGGTTTCTTCACAAACACTGCAGCCACTCTCTAAGACGAACTGCTTGGTCTAATACAAAAATTTCTACCAGTTGGACCTTTAATCCCTTCATCTTGGAATAGGTGTCATTCTGCTAGGTGGTCCACTTACTGGTTCAGCTTCGGTACAAAATCTATTCGAAACTTAGTAGATCGTTTCGGCGGTAGTCCTCTAACAGGCTCAAAACTTCTGCAAATTTTCTTATATAAAAACCCGATTCAACCCATCTTCCTCCTCCATCGCACCCATTAAAGCACAAACATCCAAACTTTGATTCTCTACTGATTATACAATTCAGTCACTATTGTTAGGGTGTCTTAGTGACATTTTCCTATCTTTAAAATATCCTAGCATCATACTTACTTAACCAGTCCACACCCAAAATAATTCCAAAGCCTACGAAATCAAACATATGCAAATGCAGGCAAATATATGACCTACTAATTCAAACTCTAATTGGTCGCATCTCATCCCTAGAATTGCATATCCTCCTATCGGATTCGCAATCCTTAAGGAAGTAACTAGGTATAAGGGTTCTAGATTAAGGTTATCTACCAAACAACGAGATATAAAAGAATGTGATGCACCAATATCAAACGGTACTTTAATAGGTAAGCCATGACTCAAAAGCGTACGTCCCATCACAGCTTTTCCTTTCTCCTTGGCTATTGGTCTTGAGGTAGCCGGTTCCAAAGAAAATACGTTTTCTTTTTCTACTTTGGCCACTTCCGGACATTTTTTCTTGTAATGTCCCACTTGGTCGCAGTTAAAACACTTAATATTCATTTTTCCAATGACTTTCTTTCCCCTACCAATTCAGCACTCATGAGCATAATGCCCATTCTTGTCAACTTGTAACACACAACCTCGTATTTCCCTTTCTTAATAGTTCTACCCTTTTGAGCTCCCTTTTTATGAAAAAATTTCCTCTTCTAATTCTGTCCTCCCTAATTCTCTACCGGCTTGTTATTACTGAACAAACAAGCATCTCTTCATTTCTCAAAGCCATCTCTACGATTATATCGCATGGATCCCTGAGATGTGGCAGAGTTTCCCTGGCAACCTCAGGTCTCAGTCCACGGATGAACTTCTCATTCCTTTTGATCATTGTATCCACGGTAGCATACCCATATCGGGATAGCTCCTCAAATCTGGTTGCATACTCAAGCATTGTCATATCACCTCACACCAACTTAGCAAACTTCCTTAGCAGAGTTGACTTAGTGATCTTGGACATAAACCTCTCTTCAAATCTCCTCTTAAATTCAGCCCAAGTCAAAGTTTCCTTTGCTACTCCAACAGTAACATTGTTCTACCAATACGACGCAGCTCCTTACAATTTCCTGGATCCCAATCTCCTCTTCTGTTCGTCATTCAAACCAAGATCAGCAAAAATCCTTTCATAATGAAGCAACCAAGTCTTGCATAGTCTCTACTTAAAACAGCGTAATCATTGACAACTGGAACTTCTTGGTTAGCTCCTCCAACATTTCCTTCAACTAATCCAACAGCAGCTTCTGCTTGCATCATGTTGACAAAGAACTGATACATTGCTCCCATATCAACTGGTGGTGTTCCAGCACCTACATTAGCAGCTATCTGTCGACCCGGATTCCTTCTAGTATTGGGCCTGACGTTTTCATTAGTAGTGGTGCTTCCTCCATCGAGATTCACTCTTCCATTTCCTTCCTCCATATCTTACTTTCTTAAATCTAATTCGAACCTTAGTAAGATACAGAAGAAGGGTCTAAGAGAGAGGGAGAATAGAGATAAAATGTATACTTATATATAGCAAACACAAGTATGTTACTATAGCGTTATCCCATACCCAAATCTTATTCTCTGATTCATTTGGATTATGTTTTCAAAATTCTTTTAAGTTCAAAAATTCTTTTAGTTTTTACATAAACCTATGCTCTGATACCAAGTTGTAACATCCACCATTTTGAGGCCCGAAACCAAGCGCTACAAATTCTTTCGTCATCAATAGTATTAATTTCTGGTGATAAAATGCGGTAATGTTAATTGTATCAATAACATCAAAGCAGTAGAATATGAAATAATTTTAAACATAATTTCAAAACAAAATTTTCTTATTACATGTCAAAGATGATATTTCATATTCATTACATAATCCCAAAACATTGCCCAGGATCAGATAAAATAAAATTACTATAAAATACTCCAAGAGCAACATATGAAGATGCCCCCTTGGTTGATCAGAGTTATTAATAGACAGGTATAACATATGTCTTTACATACACTTCAACAAGATAACTTCAACACAGTGGATTAATAATATAGATAGACTCCTACATAGCTAGCTTTGCCTCCTACATGTCTCCAAAAGATTTATTCGCCAAAACCTACTTAACCTTAAAAGCCCTTGCTCCCGATCTACTCAAATCAAATTTTGAGCACCCAAGAGTTTGAGGGGAAAACATAAACTTCGAGTAGGAAAAAAAGCCCGGTGTAAATAATAATATGCCATCTCAGTTTATAGATATTCAATGAGACCACGGTGCTGAGCAGAATGAGTTTTCCCCTCACTAATATTCCTTTTAAAATATATCATTTACAAATCAAATTCCTTTAACCAAACTGGTTAAAATAGACCATATAAACAATAATGTGCATGCATGCTACATGGGTAATCATGACTATCCGTCAAATCAGTGGACTATTCGTCTCAATGTTTAGTTTTCATAGGGTAGCTACCAACCTACATGGCTGGCTCGTGCCTACTAGATATACAAAATTTCTTAACTAACTGTTAGAAGAAAACTGGATGGTGTATCCAAATACACTTATCCTAGTGTTTACCAGACTATCTGTCAACCTCATAGTTTTGCTAGGCTTACTATGTACCTAAAGGTTTGCAGGCCAACCTATAACCTATCTTATCTATATATTCCTTTCTGTACGTAACCCTACTTTTAGTCTTACCCATGACAAAGCCCTACGCACTGAAATTTTTGGACTTATATCGGCTAAGGGCTAACAACAAAAGTATAGGGCGCTACCCTACACCAACCCCATATAGTTTTCTAATCTTTAAGTCAAATTTGTCCTATCATAATCTATCTAAAAGTGATAAGAACAATAATCTCTTTAGTAAAAATCTTAGGCTAAATACCCATTTTTATTTCCCTGAAAACAAAACCTTCGCAAATGATATAACCCTTGAAATCATACTTTAAAACAATGAAATTATAGCCCTTTATCCTAAAATATTTATACCATGATATACGCTTTTATAAAACTTTATTGATGAAATTCAAAGTCACTTAGAGGTCATCGCCTCCCATAAAGTATAGGCTATGAAGCCAAAACTTTATAAAGCTATCTTTTGGTAAAGCTCGGCGCCATCCACGCCACTAGGGGTCGTCGTCCTTCTTCAATAACAAAATATGTTAAAATCTTGTATATTTAAAATATAAGGTTATATAGTTGATGTCATCCTCATCACATATCATAGTATCGAGTTTCATAAGTTTGTAAAGTGTTAAAAGCTTTAAACTTAAAAATAAGGGGTGGTGCATTGACAGGTCTTCGACGCCAATACTTTAATGGAAATGCGGCCTTACAATGGCCATTTTACACTAATGTTGACGACGACATAACTACTTTAAAATCGTTTAAAGAGTCAGGCAGTAATGATTAGAGTCGAAGTGATAAAACAAGGCATCATTGCCTTCTTTGAAAACATGTGGCAAAGGATAAAGTCGATATTAATAAAATGCGACACTATATAACCAAAGTTAAAAGATGTGGCTTCCTTGCCTTTCGAAGTCATTATCAAAACACATGACATCGTTATACGCGCTATAAGTTACTTTGAAAACAATAGGATCGACGACACTATAACTATGTGGCACCGTGCCTTTTTTATATAAAGTGCAACACTTAAGTCATGCGGAAATGCCAACGTCGAAGTCATAATGTCGACTTCAATGTTGTGCTTTCCACCTCAACCATGCCGATCCATTCCATATCAACTGAAGTTGATATCATATGTATCGCCGGTGATTTACTTCGAGGACCACAAATGCAGCTTGATTAAGTGCGGCGTTGTGACTATCGATGTGGCAAAGTCATAATTAAAATAAAAACTATTTTCTTACTAATAAAAGCAACATTTTCCTACCAACTCCTTTTATTTGTCAAAATCTTATTGGAAAATAATTTTCTTTACTAAAATCTTTTTCAAAAACAGTCATAGAGCAGATTTATCATTTCCAAAACCTTTACAAACCCTTAACCTTATGTTAATATCTTAATTTAAACTTTAAGCCCTTCTAATGAAATAAATTTATAATCCATCTTAAACATTGGGAAAAATCCACAGAAATCGTAATAAATCCAATTTATTATATCTTTTAACATGCAAAAATTTCAGGACCAACAACAATATTTAATTGTTTGTAATAATTAAAACATGAAATAATCCATTTCTCTACTTAGAAAACTCACAGAATATTCTCATTAAAACATAAAATTACGAGATTAATAAACCACTTCCAAAATATTGTTTCTAACAAAATATACAAATTTTAAGTCATTTGGATGTCATATGGTAAGTTTTTCAACTTAAACATATGATTTATTTGCATATAATCATCCAAACATTAAAAACATGGCATAATAACATCAAAAGATTCAGATTTAGACTTAAAATCAAAAATAGCAATTAAAATATGAAATGCACAACTATTTTTTACCTTGAATGGTATAAGAAGGTTGAGATTTGTATTTGATTTGATTTGATTCCCACTAAGCTTTAATCTTGCTTTTCTAACTTTTCTTATCTTGAATTACCTTGGCAATGGCCGACCTTTGCTTGCTCTATTTTCATTTTTATGTGAATTAAGTTTGAAAGGAAATGAGAATTAGCGAATATGTATTAAAAGAATATGCTCTTCCCTACTTTGCCCTCCTCATATCCTCCTTCTTATTAATGTTCTAATTTATCTTGTTAATTCATTAATTAAGGTCTGACTCCTTTAATTATCAAATCTCGATCTCCTTAACATTCCACGTTATTTTATTTTATTTATCTAATTAAATATCATAAATAATGTAAATAAAAATTAGGGGTGTTACATGAAGTTAATTAAAAATATATTACCTTGTTTGATAAGTGTAGATATACTTAGACTTTAAATAAATGTTTTAAAGCTAATGATAAGTGTAAAATGGTTTTGGGTTTATAGTAAACAATGTTTAAGCAACATGTGCTTTTAACCCTTTTTAATTATACTTAGTAATATAATTAGATTTAAAAAGAATGTTTTAAAGATAATTATAAGTGAAATGATTTTGAGTTTATGGTGACAATGGTTGTGTAACATTTGTCTTTAACCCTTACGAATATACCTAGATCTTTAATAATGAGTACTTTAAAAATAATAAAAAGTATGGAATCTTTTGGAAAAAGATAGAAAAAGTAAAGTTTAAACTTATAGAAGAGGGAAGGTGTTTATAGTAAACAATATTTGAGTAAAATATATTTTAACCACTTTGATTATAATTTAAAGTTAGAAATTTTATTACTAATTTATGAATATACTTATACCATTGAAATAAGTACATAAATACTTTTTAGGTTTTGGAATAAGTAGAAATTAATAGTTTAATATTAGTATATATGTATATATCTTCTGTAAAGATATTTTAAATATATATACACAAGTATTAACAAAGGGGATTTAATTAATAAAAGGATTAATCAAATAAAAAGGGATTAGGAGTTGCTTAAGTAGCTTAATTATGCTTTGTGTGCCTTAATTATGATTTGTGTATTTACTTGTTTATGGAAAGTATTTAGGAATGTATTTAGCACTAGCCAACAAAGTAGATTTATTCTATCTATGAGAGTTAAGACTAATGTTCGAGTAGGGTTTAGTAACAATAGTGCTCTCACCTATTGGCTTCACTCTTGACTGAGGGATGATATAAATTGAGAAATTTGGAAACATGATAAGTATACGAGACTTGGTTTCCTTATGCGATCGTTTCCTTTTGTACTTGATAGTCGATGAGTCGACTATCGAAATTGAGCAAATTAACTTTGGAAGTATATGTAAACATCATATATTGATACGGTTTGGGATCCCCAGGGGAGGACTCACTCGTATAAATCGTCTCTTGGTTTAAGAATGTATATATACGGGATCCCTCGAGGAAGACTCATTTATATCTTTCGTTTACTTCATAATGAACCAGAATTGAGTTGATTGGAAATTCATCGATTTAGTTTTGAAGAGACCGAGATCGAATAAGTGTTTTACTTACTAAAAACCACTTCAAAACTAATATACGAGTTCTATGTTTTGGAAGAAGTTGTGTAGTGAAATGTTATAAAGTTGAACTGTCTACTCTAAGGTTAAGTTCAAGGGAGAAGGGAGAGGTCAACGTTAACTTTATAACATGGCTATTGTGTTATACTGTCTATCTTAATGTTGATTCCAAGAAAGAGGATAGAGTTAGTATTCATCGAACAACTTATGTTAGGAGCCATGAAGAGATTCATGATCTTTTCGGTATGCTGGAATCCAGAGAGATTCGAGATCTTTCCAAGTGGCGAAGACTTGTGTGTTGAAATGGTAAACATGACTTCACTATCAGAAATGGCTAAAGACATAGTATGATGCACAACCTGGGGTTTAGCTAACCGGCAATGGGGTATATCAGATGCTTTCGATTTGTTGGCCGATGGGAGTTGATGATACTTGGTTCTACATGTTTGTGGGCCAGTTGTGTTTACCTTATGGTATATTTTATATAGAGATATACGAAGCTCGAAAGGTAGTTTCTGATCCTTATGCAGGAGTTTTGATTCGGCTTGACTGAAGAGATCTCCATTGAAATCCATTATGCATACGTACCTTAGTGGATTTAGATGTACTTCTAATATAGTTGTATTGTGAGATTATAAGAAGGGTTTATAGAATATGGTTTATAAACAAAGAGCATTTAAACTGAGAATTTGAAAATTTAAATCCCGTTGTCTTTGACAATGGTTTTCAAGATTTTGGGGAAAGTCATTGTAGTATTATTTGAAAGTATTTATGAATACTAATATTTTAAAAAGAGTTTTTAGATTTGTTTGAGTTCAAGGTTGCTCTCGGAAATGATGAATCGATTTAAGAACAAAGTAGTTTTATGTTGTTATCTAATTCAAGTGGCTCGAAAGTAACTAAAAATAGGCAAGAGATGCATTCAGTTGGTAAGCACTTCTCGTAAGCATCACTCTTCTTAGTAAGGGGATATATGGTACGACTTGGTAGGACCCGTTTCCATGGTATCACTTTTATGTTACTCGATCTATGCATATATTTTCTATGGATTTTAAAGTAAATATTCGGGAAATTGGTTTAAGAGTTGAGGTCTTGATACTTATTAATATTTACGAAGTATTTGATATAACTTCGAAATATGATTTTGATTTAATCCCGAAGGTATGATTTGATATATGAACGGTTATTATTTCAAATGCTTTAAGATAAAAACTTGGTGTTTAGTTCTAAAGTTTTATTTAAAGTAGTTTGATATAAAATATAGATTGAGTTTTTGTTACTCTTGAATTGGAAAGATAATAGAAGTTAAAAATATTTTAAGATTGGTTTGAACATCTATGTTAAGTAAAACATCAATGTTATTGGGCCAACAAATAAATGTCCTTACCTTAAGGGTGTATGTAAAAAGTAGACTCCAGATGAAAGTTTGGGTACCAGTGTCCAGCTCTTCCTAGCTACTTGCCTAACTCGATGGTTAAGAGATCTAAAGGGTTAAGTCAGTTATATGACCCAGATTTGTTTTAGGCTTTCGTCTGAATTTTAGAAAGTAACGTGAATTTGATGTTCGGTATTTACTCATAGGATATAGTAGAGTATTATATGAGTAATAACTTGAAGTAAGCTGTTACATCCAAAGTTTTTAAACTGTGTTAAAGTTAGATTGAATGAGGCGCAAAGCCGTAAGAATGGTCATAGAATATGAGAGTTAGCCTGCAGCCATGACCTTTGTTACAACTGAAAGAACTACAGCTAGAGAGCACGAGGTCACAAGTGCAATACTGCGCTCATAACGGAGGCCACAAAGATATCAGATCTGTACTCACCTCTTAGTTTCAAATGTTACATTGTAATACTAAAGAGGAAATCTTATATAGATGCAAGAGGAGGCAATGATGTACCGCACTTACGAGCCCCCGATAATTGAATGGTTGAACTGCACTATCAACATCCACAGAACTTGTACTATATTAAGACCTTCAAGAGTGGTCTGCATAGCACATACCGAGGGCAACCTAAGTAGTACCGCATGGAGTCAGAAGCACCCTGCATACATGTCTACTTAAGCTTCAGTCCATTGTAGATTTGCTCTTATCGGTATAGAGCAAAGGTATCAACCAACCTTATCAATAACTCATGCAACAAGGCAGCTCTGATCACGGTTAGCTTAGATCATGGTGAGCTCAAATTGTAGTCAGCCCAAATCATGTTCACACAAAAAGTTAAACTAACTTCTAAGCTAAACATATCATGAACCTTAAAGATCAAAGCAGCTTAGGGCGATTGCACTCATGTATCAGGCAAGCATCGCGGCATCATATTACATACAAACTAGTACAAACTCATAACTAATATTTCAGTAAAGCCCCAAAACCACCGAGTAGCTCTCTTACTGTCCGCCCAAGGATTTATATACAAAGCTAATTCAAATTTGAAGTCTCCCGCCATGATTTCAAATGTTCCCGCTCCAATTTCAGAAGTTCCCGCCTTCATCTCAAACTTCCCGCCAAAAGCACATCAGCAATCCGGGGGCATTAAACAGATAATACAGATAGACGACAGCTGGCAGGATCTAAAGGCTAAAACATAATGGTAGGAGAAAGACTGTTGCAATCCATTTACACCACCATGCTATAAATAGATAAAGGCACCAAAGCAAAAAGGGACCTATTACCTTTTCCACTTTTGAATACTTTTAAGATTTTATTGTACTCGCTACCATGGAAACCTGTAAAAGATAGAAAAAGGAAGAAAGACTTCCCCCGTGGACGTAGGATTCCTAAATGTCCGAACCACGTAAATTACTTGCGTCCTTTACTATTTCTGCATTTTGATTTTACATACCTAGTTTTCAGTACCAGATCTTACCTTTTAAGTACCAGAATTAAACACTAGTTCAGTTTGACGTTTTACCAAACAGTTAAAGTGCAACTACCTAATTGTGTAAGCATCCAACATCATAATTACTACCAAAATGCAAACTTAGTATTACTTAACTTTGCTAATTCAAAATCATTGAGGTAAATAGTACGATAATTACTTCATCTTCAATTGGAGTGTTGTAAGATGAAAAATCTTACTAACATTTTTGGCACTAGGATGAGGGCCTGAACCTCCATTTATTTCCTACATTTGGTAAAACTTAACCTGCATTACTTCCACACAACATGTACCCCACCGATTCACCCATCCCGCCTATTCAAGAATACTTTCACTTAGCCTCAAAGACTGCCAACAAATCATTCATAACTTCGAAAGCTCAAAATAAACCAAGAGCTTCGATTGAAGTCCCTATAGATCCCCTTCTAAATGCATTGCGATCCTTTACAAACCAAATTATCCTGCGTATGGAAGGGCTAAAAAAAATTAAGGTCTAATATACTGCCCAGATACCATCCTCTCCACCTTGGTCCATTGCTCATCGCCTTCATTCACCTACTAAGCTGGCTATTCAGCAAGGGAACGATAACGACACACCCAACGATGGGAATGGTGACGCTGGTTCAAGAATCGAAATCAAGTTAAATGACAAGATCCAAGCAAATTCACAAATTTAGACAAAACCAACCAATATTAACCCTCGGCTGCTTAAGAAACAAACTCGATTTGCCCTGGAAGAGAATGAGGTCACTTCACTGTTTAAGGAGGAACCATCATAGTCAAAAGTCAAAGAAGATGAGATTTGTCAGTTAAAAGCCCAAGTAGTAGAGCAGTGATAAGGAACTTCTCCATTCAGGGAAGAAGGATCTTCTCCATTCAGCGAGATCATCATCGAAGCAGATTTCCCTGACAACTTCAAGGCATTGGTAATTGGAAAATTTGATGGGACTATGAACCCAGACGATCACCTCTATACATTTTAATATCACATGGATGTTTTGAAAGTGGAAGGATGGATGGATGCAACCTTTTCCCGGTTTACTTAATCGATGATGCAGCCAGGTGGTTTAGAATATTTGGAACTAGGGAGATCTGTTCATAGCGATAACTATCTAGGGATTTTCTAAGGCAGTTCAATTCAGGAAGAAAAACTTCACCTAATGTAAACATGATGTCCTATGTTAAGCAGGGTGAGAACGAAAGTCTGTGCAACTTTATTAAGCATTTCAAATCCATGGCCCTCAGGATTAGTGTGAATCATGAAGGAGCCTTACTGATGGTGGCCCATGACGGGATCAGGAAGGGGACCCCAATGTAGGAGAAGAATAGCCGAAAGTCATGCCACAGCATGAAGATCTTCTATGAGAGAGCCAGTGGCTATATCAAGATCGAAGAAGCTGGCTCCACCGCAAAGATTTAGAAGTCTTCTGCCCCCAGCTATGATAGGAAAAGGGGGGGGGGGAAGAAGGGTATCACCCGTTGACAAAGAGACAAAAGGAAGTTAAATTTGTAACAGAAATCCCACTCACTCACACTCCTAGTCAAATATATGAGATGACCAAGTTAGAGCTTGCTTATAACTTGCCTAACAAAGGGAAGTAACTAGAGAAAAAACGGGATGGGGCATACTATCGCTTCTACCGAGCTAATGGTCATCATACCAAAAACTGCCAACATTTGAAGAATGAAATAGAAAGGCTAATCGAGAAAGGATACCTAGGACACTTTTAGAAGAATAATAGTGAAGACGGAATATGAGGTCTAACTCCTGGCCTAAATGAGAATCAGATTAGGAACCCCTCTAACGTGATAGCATTAATCCACAGTGGGCCAACCCCACAGGTATGAGTAATAAGGCACAAGATAGGTATGTGCAGGAGGCGAGGGTCTAGCAGAGGTCACTCTTCCATATCAAGCAAAAGCCTATGCTAGAGATAATGTTCACAGCAGCTGATGCACCAGTGGTTGCTCCCTCACTAAGTCCTACTCAACATTACAGTGCAAATATCAAACTACACTATGAAGAAGTTTTTCATTTATTCTGGGAGCTCGGTCAATGTTATCTTCAAGTCTGCATATTGTTAGATGAAACTTCCACCAGAGGTCCTAAAACCAAGTCCTGAACCGATTTTTGGCTTCACTAATATTGCCATTGTCCCAATAGGATCTGTCCACTTGCTCGTTACCGCCAGAACTGCCTCACGGCACAAGTAATTCTATGCCAGCTTCTTAGTCATTGACCAATCCATACCGTAAAATGCTTTCCTAGAAAGACCAGCTTTGATAGACATTGGACCTATCATATCCCAGAAAGATCAGCTTATGAAGTTCAATATTCCTATAGGAATAGGGTCAGTAAGAGGCAAACAAGTTGTAGCTAGAGATCTATATAATGTAAATCTTACTTCTGGCAATAAAATTGTTCGAAATTATTTTGGTGTCTCTTTTAATATTTATAATGACAATAATAATAAAGAAGGTGAACCAGTTCACAAAAATGCACTAGTATTAAGTACCGAACTAGTGCAGAAACGTGTAATCCTACACCACCGGAATCAGCAAAGAAAGAAAAAAAAACATATATGCACATGATCAACACTGATGAGTATAATTCATTTTATGCACAATACTTCTTCGAAGAAGCCGAGAAACATGCCTCCTTGGTAAATTCACCATCGGAGGAGGAAAAAGAAAGTGAAATAGACCCGAGATTATGGGCATCAAAGAAAGAGCTAAAGCCTGTAGACGATCTCAAAGACGTACAAATAGATCTAGAAGACCCGACGAAGATTCTAAAAAATGGAAAGAATCAGAGTGCAGATGCCCGTACTGAACTGATAGACTTTTAAAAAAAATCAGCAGATGTATTTGCCTAGATACACTCAGACATGGTAGGAATTGATTCAGCCATAATCTATCATGCACTCAATATTGACCCCAATGCCCATCCTGTCAGACAAAAATATAGAACTCTAGACCAACAAATGTTCAAATCTCTACATGAGGAAGTTAAGAAGTTAAAGAAGTAAGAATTCATTAGGGAAGTATACTACCTGAAATGGATTGCCAACCTAGTACTTGTAAGGAAGCCCAACGAGAAGTGGAGAACTAGCATAGAATTCACCAGCCTCTATAAGGCTTTCCCAAGGGATAGTTTTCCCTTACCTGAATTGATCAGTTAGTAGATGCGACTAGTGGGCATGAACTGCTCTCATTCATGGATGCGTATTCAAGGTACAATCAGATAGCCATTTTTGAACTAGATCAGGAGCATACTGGCTTCATAATAGACAAAGGGTTGTACTGCTATAAAGTCATGCCATTCAGGCTCAAAAATGCGATGGCAACCTACAAAAGGTTAGATAATACGAAGTTTGCAAAACAAATTGGAAAGAACATTAAAGTATATGTAGATGACATGTTGGTTAAGTCCAAGGTAGCATTGAGCCACGTCCAAGATTTAGAACAGACATTTGAAGTCCTAATGCAATACAATATGAAGCTGAACCCATTGAAATGCACCTTTGCCGTCCAATCAGGCAAGTTATTATGATACATTGGAAGCGCATGTGGCATTGAAACGAATCCTAAGAAGATTGAGGCAATAAGAGGAACGGGAGTTCCAAAGTAGCCTAAGGATTTGATGAGTCTAAATGCTATAGTAACAACATTAAGCAGATTTATATCCAAAGCAATAAACAAGTGCATCCTATTCTTCGACCAGGTGAAGAAAGGGAAAACTTCGAATGGGCTGAGGAATGCGAAGCCGCATTTTAGAATCTAAAGGATCATCGGGTCAATACTCCCATATTATAGAAACCGATGACAGGTGAGGACCTGCACATTTATTTTGCAGTAACTAATAAAGCTATTAGTGCTATAGTGATACGAGAAGACAATGTGATCTAAAGGCCCATCTAATTCACAAGCAAGCGGTTGTCAGGAGCAGAACTAAACTACCCAGTCATTGAGAAGCTAGCTTACAACTTGCTCCTTACAGCAAGGAAACTACGGCCTTATTTCCCGACACATCCCATCAAAGTCCTCATAGATAAACCCCTCAGGCAGATACTGCAAAAGCCAGAGACATCAAGCCACTTATTAAAATGGGCGATGGAGCTTAGTCAATATGACATCACCTATTGTTCCAGAAAGGCAATAAAAGGGTAGGCACTGACAGATTTCATCGTGGAATGCACCCTACCAACTGGACCTTCATTAAAGGAGGAAGCAAACGCCCCACAGTTATGGCAACTATACGTAGGTGGGGTGTTAGATGAATTGGGGGTAGGAATTGGGTACATACTGATCACTCCAAATGGGCAGAAGCTATATGGACCTAGCAGATGAATCAAAAGCGTACTTTCCATCACAGTCTTCCTTTTTCAGCTGCGGTTGGCCTAGCAGATGATGATCCAGCAGCAAAGACCTTTCCTTTGTCCGCCCTAACTTGTTTTAGACACTGATTCTCATAATGCCCAACTTGGTCTCAGTTGAAGCACTTTACATTCTTCTTTTCTGCAGCCTTCTTCCCCTTCTCTGACCGACACTCATGAGCATAATTACATTTCTTGTCACACTTAAAGCAAACTAAATCAGCCTTTGTCTTCTTGGCAGCCTCTCCCTTCTGGGCTCCCTTCTTCTTAAAGAACTTTCTCTTCTTTCCCGGAGAACCTTGGATTTCAACTGGCTTTTCTTTTCCAAAAATAGCAAGCATTTCCTCATTTCGGATTTTCATCTCCACAACTACATTACAAGGATCTCGGAGATGTGGCAGAGTCGCCCTAGCAATCTCGAGCCCCAATCCCCGAATGAACTTCTCATTTCTCCCGATGACGGTGTCTATGGTAGCATACCCATATCAGGAGAACTCATCAAACTTAGTAGCATACTCAAATACCGACATCTCTCCTTGCACCAAATCCATAAACTTTCTAAGCAATGCTGACTTAGTAACTTCAGACAAAAACCTCCACTCAATCTCCTTCGACACTCTGCCCAAGTTAACTCTTCCTCCGGAACTCCGGTACTATTCCACCAATGAAGTGTTGCCCTTGCAACTGCCTGGAGGCTAGTCTCCTCTTCCGCTCATCATCCAATCTCAAATCAACGAAGATCCTCTCACAATGCAACAGCCAATTCTCCAGTTCTATGGCATCCCCCGTCCCATAAACGGCTTCCCATCAAGACTTGTGTAGTGTCTACTTAACTTAGCATAATTATTCCCAATAGGAGCCATATGAGAGCTCCTCTAACATTCCCTACAACTCCAGTAGCTGCTCCTGCTTGCATCAGATTGATGAAGAACTGATACATCATCTCTGTACCCACTAGTGAATTTCCAGCACCTACATTGGCATCTGCATTTTGGTTAGCATTAGCCTGTCGACCCGGGTTCCTCCTGGTATTAGGTCGAACATTTCCATTTATTGTGGTGCTTCATCCACCGAGATTTCCTCTTCCGTTTCCTGCCTCCATATCTTCTTTCTCGTAAATCTGCATACGAGCCTTAGTAAGATACAGAAGCACGGTCTAAGAGAGAGGGGAATATGTACTTATATATATATATATATATGTATGTATATCAAATACAAGCACATTACTATAGCGTTAACCCAATCCCGATCTTATTTTCTAATTCACTGGATTATGTTTTGAAAAATCTTTTAGTTTTAAATTTCTTTTAAATTTTCATAAACCTATGCTTTGATACCAACTTGTAACATCCCCCACTTGGAGGCTTAAAATTAACGGCTACAGATGCTACAGTCATCCATAGTTATTAATCCTCGGCGATCAAATACAGTAATGTTAGATATATTGATATAATAGAAACACATGAACTTTTATACTGTGCTCCAAAACTTTATAAAAACCATATACTGTGCTCCTGCATCCACAATGGTTGAAACATAACAATTCAAAATATTATGATGATATGCAAACAAGTAAATCAATTTTGGATTACCCATCCCCATTCATTTTGACTATCTGTCTCAGTTATAGTTTCTAGGGTCATTATTAACCTATTAGTTTTCATGGGCTTACTAATAACATGTTTAAAAATTATGGACTCCCTATCCGGTTTCATAGTTTTCATGGGATCACTAAGAACCTATTGGTCCTTGCCAATACCATTATTGTTTCATGGGTTCTCCATGAACCTATTGTTATCTCCACTAACTTCCCTCATATCATAGTTTTCATAGGTTAACTATAAACCTATTGACTTCTGTCAGTAACTTAATCCGGATATAGTTTTCATGGGTTCACTACAAACCTATTGGCACCAACTAATAACTCTTTTTAAACATAATTTTCATAGGTTTACTATGAACTTGTCTATCTGACAACTTCTTTAATCAATATTTAGACATCCTACATTCTGGTCTATCGGACCTCCTGGATGCAATCCTACTCATACAGGAGTTAACTCAATTTATATTAACTACTGGGTCAACCTAGCTGGTTATTCTACCTTTTTTCACCAAAATACAGTTATGGATCCATTTAAAGTGAATATATATATATATATATATATTAGAAGAAGCAAACATAATAACATAGTAACACCAACCCATATGGTTTAATATCCTAGAAATCATTTTCATATAAAACATGGTTAATCTCTTTAACCTATTATTTTATCAAGGAAAGCTTCTTTGAAAACTTCATACTCAAAAGCCAATTTAAAACTCCTTTGTCTATGCCATGGTTTTTCCTTTAAAAATGAGTTTGGGTTCTTTGTTTTGAAAACTAAGGCTTTCAAAACATTAAACTTTTACTTTCGAAACCATTGGATAACCTCCTTCAAAAGCATTCAAATCTTCTTTTCAAAACACTAAGCATATGCCTTTCTAAACATTTTAAAACATCTCTTTCGAAACCCCCTGAGCTTACCTTTCGAAAGTATTAAAGCATTGCTTATTAACTCTTAGAAGCATAACTTCGAAACCATTGATAGTACCCCTTTCAAAACCATTTGAAAGTATCACTTTCGAAACCATTGGGTTTATTCTAAAATTATCTTTTGAGTCATGGTGAATATAAATGGAAGTACCCCATTCGAAACCATTATACTTCATATAAAAGAGTTTGGGGAAAATTGGTAGTTTCGGAACCATCCTTTCGAAAGCTTAAATCATTTATGTAAAACATTTGAAGGATAGCTTTGAAACCCCTTTTGAAGCCATTGCCTCCGAAATCGTTAAACCCTTTCAAAAGCTTTAGGAAGTGGCTTGCTTCATTTATAAGACAAAAGAAACCTTTCGATCTAGTTGATGACTTCAATTCATTCGAAAGACATATGGTCGGCAGTAGGGTTTCGAGGGGGACTACCCCTTTCGAAAGCACTGAATTAAAACAAGGCAACTAATTCGAAAGCATTCTTTTCGAAATAAAAATGCGGCTATATTTTTGAAAGCTATTTAAATGGGTTTCGACCCCTTCGAAAGCATCCTTTTGAAAACAAGGCAAGCGCATATCTTTGGAGAGTAAACCAAAGGCTTCGACCCTTTGAAAGATAGGTTTCGACACCATGCCTTCTACCTTTCTCCAATCCACTACGTACCAACATATTGATAAATTGTGTATTGGTTTCGGCTTGGTTGGTTTCGACTTGGTCGAGGTGGCAGCAGGGTAGAAAGGTTGCTTTTGAAAGAGGCGAAACATAATTTGTTGGTAAAGGCTGTTTTAATGCCTTTTTTAAGCAATTGCTTTCTAACTAACCTGCCTATTTGAAAACAATTAATTGGTTGCCATAAACCTTTTCAAATTCTTTCCTAAAAACTGCCATAATTATTTCAGATCTAAAATAAAAATGGTTTAACAAATAAGCCCTTACTTAAGCAAAACAATTAAAACATTTAAGTCCTCCATCTAAATAATTTAATTTCCATAGTAAATTAGTAAGGAAAAATCCCCAAAAATCATAGAAATTCACTTTTAATATGTTATCTAACATATGTAAATTTCAGACCCAAATTCCTTCAAACAATAGCCGAAATAATTTTAAACCCAATTTATCCATGTTCTCATTTGAAAATTCATAACAAATTTTCCATAGCTTGGAAAGTTATAAAAATTAAAACCCATCTCCAAACTAATGTTTTAAATAACATATAAATTCTTCATGGCATTCAAAATCCAAAACAAACGATTTTTACCTTGACACTTTTTAAAACAATTATCAAACAAACTTGTTTGAATATATCATATTATGAAATCCAAGCATATCATCATCAAAAATCATCATAATGGATTTAAACTTAAACCCAAAATCAAATGATCATTAAAGACAAAAATAGAGATGATTTTGATTATTATTTATCTTGATTAGGATATGGAATTTGAGATTTTATCTTGGATTAATTCCACTTGCTTGATTTCTTAGCTTTAGATTTATTTTCCCCTTTTCTTCCCTAGGTAATGGACGGCGTGCTTTCTATTGTTTACGTTTTTGAATTTTTTAGAAAATGAACGTGAATATAAAGTGGACACGAGATTATAAGGGTTATGGTGCGACAATTACCTTATAATACCCTTGCATTAATTAATTTACATATAAAACCATTCATAAGCCCATTTATTTAATTAAGCTCCGTCTCTAAATAAAATTACAAATCTCAGTCCCCTTATCACTCAAATATTCACATTATTCTATTTAATTTATCTAATTAAATTTCCTGAATAATGTTAATAAAAATTAGGGGTGTTACATGCTCCTATCTCTTAGTTTCAAATGTTATATTTTGATACTAAAGTCGAAATCTTACATAGTTGTGAGGAGCAGGCAATGATGTATTGCACTCACAAGCCCTCGATAATTGAGTGGTTGAACTGCACTATCAATATCCGCAAAACTTTTACTTTTCTAACACCTTCAAGAGTGGGACGACATCGCCCATACTGAGTATAACCTAACCAGTACTGCATTGAGTCAGATACCAAAGGGCTGCACATAGGGCCACTCAAGCTTCACTCCATCGTAGATCTGCTCTTATGGGTAGAAAGCAAAGGTTTCAACTAACCTTATCAATAACTCATGCAACAAGGGCAGTTCAGATCATAATCAACTGAGATTGCAGTCAGCCCAGATCACGTTCGCTTGAAATTTAAACTAACTTCCTTGCTAAGCAAATCATGAACCTTGAGCCCAAAGCAACTTAGGATGATTGCACCCATGTATTAGGCAAACGCCGCGACATCATATCACATACAAACCAGTACAACCTCAAGCCTAATATGTCAGTAAAGCCCAAAAACCACCAAGTAGCTCTCTTGTTGTCCTCCTAAGGACTCATATACAAAACTAATTCAAATTCAAAGTCTCCCGCCATGATTTCAAATGTTCCCGCTCCAATTTCAGGAGTTCCTGCCTTCATCTCAAACTTCCCACCAAAAGCACATTAGCAATCCAGGAGCATTAAACATACAATATAGATATATGACACTTGGCAGGATCCAAAGGCTAAAACACAACAGCATGAGTAACATTGTGGAAATTTATGTACACCACCATAATATAAATAGAAAAAGGCACTTTAACAGAAACAGACCTTTTACCTTTTCCACTTTGAATACTTTTATGATTTTACTGTACTCTCTGCCATGAATACCTATACAAGAACAGAAAAAGGAAGAAAGATTTCCCCCATGGATGTAGGATTCCTTAACATCCGAACCCCATAACTTCCTTGTGTCCTTTACTATTTCTACATTTTGATTTTTACTTACCTAGTTTTCAGTACCAGACCTTATCTTTTCTATACCAGAATTAAACACTATTTCAATTTGACATTTTAACAAACAATTAAAGTGAAACTACCTAATTGTGTAAGCATCCAGCAGCATAATTACTACCTAATGCCAAACTTAGTATTACTTAACTTTGCTAATTCAAAATCATTGAGGTAATTAGTACAATAATTACTTCACCTTCAGTTGGAGTGTTATAAGATGAAAAATCTTACCAACATAAGTTTTTATGAAAGTTATGCCTTTATAAAATGTTTATGAACTTGAAGCTATGTTTTTATGAAATGATTCATAAATGATTTTAGTATTGAACGACATACTATTCGTGTAAATAAATGTAATTAAAAAGAAATTGGTATAGTTAAGAAACCAATAAGATAAAGTGTGTAAGTTGTGCGTATATATTTTAATTTGCATGATAATTCTTGATCTAGGATTCGAGTATATGGTTCCAAGGTGGTTTACACTGGTCTAAAAAAGGATTCTTCACTCGATTCTCAATGGCGAACACTTGAAACGGATTCTTGGTATGATCCTAAAGTTTTCTATCATAGTATATGGCTACGTAAGAGAAGAAAATGATTCAATCAAGGAACCAAATTAGAGTCCACACTAGAGAGGTTAAGTGGTCTATACTAGTTTGGAAGAGGAATTTATGTGATCGAGCAAGCAATCATTTTTGATATTGTGTGTGGAAGATCCATGTGCATCGTACGAGATTTAGTTTATATGTATACTATGTTTTGTTGGTTTATTGAGAGTTCAGGGAATGAATCTTTTATTTGTTCCGAGGTAGCATGAATAATCGATTAAGTGATAGCTTAAGGCTGTTTAGCGTAAGGTACGCTCGGTGGATTATTTATCATCCTTGTGGGATGAGAGGGTTTTTGAACCTAAGCAAATTGTGAGCTTTGTTCGCTAGTGATATCGAATACTGTTAAGTATTGATTTAGGCTTATTTCTTTTCATGTGTTGGCCATGTTTGAATTTTGAGGACGAAATGTTTTAAGTAGGGGAGAATGTAATGACCCGGAATTTCGAACGCTTCCTATTTAACTATCTAAATTATTCAAATATTTAAAAGTTGGATTTAATGTCCTTAAATTGATTTAATAACCTTGTTAATTACCAATAACTAATTTTGGTAAACATGTTTTTGAAAAACATTTACAAAAATATATAGTTCAAAGAAATACATATAATGTGATTGAAAATTGTTTTGTTGATAAACAACTTTATTCTCGGTGAAAGTTGTTCGAACTTGTTGCACTTTCCTAGTATATTAGTGTGTAATTAATTAGCAAATAAAAATACTTTCATGTCTAAAGCTAACTAAATGTGAATAGTTATAAGAGATTAGCAAAATAATTAAGAGAAGATATTTTGGTGAATAGTGTAAAAGATATTTAATTGACCAAAGTTAAAACGATATTTATTTGACCAAAGGTGAAATGTAAAGGTTGCACATGAGAGGGAGGTTGCTTTGTGACCTTTCACTAAGGGTGGGAGGTTAAGGTAACCTCTTGTGTTGCCTATATAAGTGCAACCATAGCTCTTGAAATCACTTATACAATTTTTATGCAAAGTTAAACTAGCTCTTCACTCTTATCTCTTTATAAATTCCTAAACTACAAGTAGATCAAAACAATTCAAAAATAACCCAAACTCTATTATATGGCCTTGCACATCATAAAAACACCTTTTAGCAACTCAAACGTTGATGATCCAAAGTGTAACCCCTTGAACCATTCAAGACCGCGCGCAAAAAGAGGGGTTTGAGCCTAGGCCATGAGCTAGTGGTAAGGTAGGAAGGATTTTTGGGTGCTCGAGAGGTTGTGTAGGAAGTGAAGGCTTTTTCTTGGTTTTGTACTTGTTAATGAGTGGGCTAACTCACCATTTAAAAAGTATATCAAGTGTATATACACTTGTGTTTAATTATTATAGTATATGATTGACTATATATTATTGATTCATTTGTTGTGGTTCTTGATTTGGAAAGCAAATGACATATTTAATTGTTGTATTTGGACTTATAAGACTTGCTGCATAGCCTTGAAACAAAGCACATATGGTTTGGTTGAACATTGGTTGAATCAGACTTGAAATGGAATGGTTTTATAGCGACTGCTCATTACAGAAGCACTTTGAAATTGCTTTGTATTCGACAATTTCTGTAGAACTTTTCAGCCACTCTCTTTGCTCTAAACACTTGTTACATCATTCTGTAAATACTGCAGTTGCTATTTTGAATTTTCATTATTTATAAATGAATTTTAGTTTAAGTATTTTACTTTAATATTTTTAGAGATGTTTTCTAACTTATATTAGAGTTTTTAAAAAAGTGGTTTGAAATTTAAATATATTTTTAATAATTAATTATGAATTATTAAGGTATAAGGTTTATTTTAATAAAAGGAAAATATGTTATTTTGAAGTTCTAAATAATTTATAAATAGATGTTTTAAGTAATATTTTAAATGAAAGTTTAAACCATAATTATAAGTATTTTAAAGTATATTTTTAGTATTTATAGTTTTTAGAAAATTAGTTAAATATTTATTTTAGGTATTAAAAAGCTTATGTAACACTTTATCCTTCAAATTGTTTTAGAATTTTATTAATTATATTAGTCTATAAATAAATTAGTATACATACACATATACATATATCATTTTCAAAGGTTTTTATTATATATATATAAGTTGGAAATTTAAGTATTTTATAAAGGAACAAAAGGTAGTTTTAGATTATAACAATTATGTTATAATAATTGGTTTTATAAAGTTAATTAAAAGTGTATTACCTTGTTTAATAAGTGTAGCTATACTTAGATCTTTAAATAAATGTTTTAAAGATAATGATAAGTATAAAATGGTTTTAGGTTTATAGTAAACAATGTTCAAGCAACAATTATTTTTAACCATTTTAAATTATACTTAGTAATATAATTAAATCTTTAAAACGAACGTTGTAAATATAATTATAAGTGAAATGGTTTTAGGTTTGTAATGACAATGGTTGAGTAACATTTGTCTTTGACACTTGTGAATACACTTTGATATTTAATAATGAATATTTTAAAGATAATAACAAGTATGGAATCTTCTAGAAAAAGATAGAAATTGTAAAATTTAAACTTATAAAAGAGAGAAGGGGTTTATAATAAATAATGTTTGAGTAACATTTATTTTTAACCTCTTTGATTATATTTTAAAGTAATAAATTTTGTTAATGATTTATGAATATATTTATACCATTTAATAAGTATATAAATACTTTTTAAGTATTGGAAAAGTAGAAATGAATAGTCTAATAGTAGTATATATGTACATATCTTCTGTAAAGGTATTTTAAACATATATACACAAGTATTTACAAAGAGGATTAATTAATAAAAGGATTAATTAAATAAAAAGAGATTAGGAGTTGCTTAAGTAGCTTAATCGTGTTTTGTGTGACTTAATCATGCTTTGTGTGTTTACTCATTTATGGAAAGTATTTAGGCATGTACATAACATTAAAAGCCAAAAAAGTAGATTTATTCTATCTATGAGAGTTAAAACTGATGTTCGAGTAGGGTTTAGAAGCAATAGTGCTCTAATCTACCGGTTTCAATCTTGACTATGGGATAGTATAAATTGAGAAAGTTAGAAACGTGATAAGTATATGAGACTTGGTTTCCATAAGCAATCGTTTCTATTTGTACTTGATAGTCGATTTGTCGACTATCGAAATTGACTAAATTGACTTTGTAGTATATGTAAGCATCACGTATTGATACAATTTGAGATCCCATGCAAAAGACTCATTCATATGAATCATCTCTTGCTTTAAGAATGCATATATAAGAGATCCCCAGGGGAGGACTCCTTTATTATTGTTCATTTACTTCTTAAAGAATCATAATTCTATTAACCGGAAATTCTTCGATTTAGTTTTGAAGAGACGAGGATCAGATAAGTGTTTTACTTATTGAAAACCACTTCAAAACTGATATATGAGTTCTATGTTTTGGAAGCGATTTGAAATGAAATGTTATAGAGTTGATCTGTCTATCCTAAGGTTAAGTCTGAGGGAGAGGTCAACGTTAACATTTCAAACAAGTTGCTACACCCGTATTTCCCAAATCCTATCGAAGGCAATATGACGTAAGCACCAAGATCAAAAACGGGATGCCCTCATTATAAAAGATGGACTACACAGATGAAAGGAAAATAATGAAGTGAAGTCAAGAAATATTACGCTCATAAATTGTAAGACAATAATAAAGATTCAAATTGCACCGATCCCCTAATCCCAGTATTATATTATGATATTGAGACTAAAATCAGACACGGTCATAGGGTTTAGTGGATAATCTACAGTTATAATACTCGGAACTAAAGCTAGGTGTAGATACTGCATAGTGACATTAGAAACTGCTTTGGAGGTGTCAAAGCATAACACACCTCACTTAAAAAAGGATACATGTGAACGATGATATACTGCACTCACAGAACGATATACATAAATAATAGAACTGCGCTAACAGACCTACATTGAAGGAAAATAGGGATGAGCTACCCCTTTGTTCTTCTTCGGTAGCTGAAAGAGAATGGAATGGCCCAATGCATTGCCATCAGAAGGGTGCCGCCATTAGAACAATTCAATAAAGAAACAAGCCTCCATTGGAACATGACAAGCACAAGAGCAGAAAGACAAAAATTGCACTGCAGCTTTTCACCAAAATCTGCCCTTGATCCATTTCGAGTAGGCCATAAATGAACACTCCGCAAGTTAAGTGACCCAGTAAGCCCAACTATTATTCCTGAAATCTAATGCGATGCTAACCCTTTCAAGCTTAGAGTCGTGCTGCGCTTATCAAGGACCTTTTAAGCAGTACCAGGAGGGATCTAAAACATTCCCAGGGCTGCACACGGGGTTACCCAAATAACGCTCCGTCGCAGTTCTTCACTTGTTAGGGAACGGCAAAGATGCAAGCAGCCCTTATTAAGCAACTTGCACATACCCATATCAACCGTAGCGTGGGACAAAAGCATACTGATATTGGACTAACACCATAGGCCAAAGCAAACCAACTCAATTCCAACTACCCTCAACGCAATGTTTGACAAATATAACAAGCCGAGGCAACCTAAACAGAGCTCTAGCGATGTTCTGCACTTATATCTCAAACTGTACCTCCATTCTCAGAGTAGTGTCATACCAACAATGCACAAGCAAACCGCGCAAGTCAGCCCCAAGGACATCAATGATACACAGGCTGAACAAGAGGGGAACGCCTCATCACATACTTATTCCTGAACAGGGGCAGCTCGAATGCCGTTAGCTCCTCAGGTCAGAAACAGGGAGTCTATTCTATTTCGAGTTTCCTGCTCCGATTTTAGATGTTCTTGTTCAAATTTAGAGGTTCCTGCTTCAATTTCAAACTTCCTGCCAATATCCATAATTTAGCCGCTCAAATTATAGTTTCCCACCAAAGACGCATTAGCAATCCATACATAGCAAACTAACGATGCAGATGTGGATGAATGGCGGGATCCAAAGGTGGGAATTAAAATAACAAAAGAAAATAAATTGTGGTGGTCTGTGTGCATCTTTACACAATAAATATGATAGACGCTGCAATGGAGAAGGGGCCTTTTTTGGGGAGGATTGAAAGAATTGTATCTTCTATTTTACTCTTATCCATATAAAGTTGTATCAAGGACAAAAAAATATACAGAGATATTTCAAAAGAATTTGAACCACGTAAAATTCCTATGTCTTTTAGTTTTATGCACTATTATTTAATTATTTAACTTAAAATCCCTCTCAACTTTGATTCGTTAATAAAATATAAACCTGATGTGACATTTTAACAAACAGTTAGAATGCAACTACTTGGTTGTGTAAGCTTCTAGTGATATAATGACTATTCAAAGGAAAATTTAATGTCACTTAAATTTATTGGTTCCAAAATCGCAGAAGTAATTTTAAGCTTTAATTACTCTACGATCATCTGAGGTGTTTTGAGACAAAAAATATCACTTGCATTTTTGGCCCTTGAAGGAGGGCATTGAACCTCCGTTCCTAGTTTCTATTTCCGACGAGTCTACCGACGCTCCCTTTTTCATACCATGGTCTCAAATATCTTGAAGATGCCATTCATAGCCTTAACAACTCAAGCTGAGGCAAAGTCCTTAGACGAAGCCCCTCTAAATCTCATCCAAACCACGATCCAACCCTTTATTAAACCAGGGAACCAACAAAAGGGTTAAAGAAGATGATGGTTCAAAATAGTGCCCTCAGGCTAACTTATCCTCTACCATTTATGGCTCACCGCCTTCACTCACCAGGTGCACAACTATGCGGCAAGTAAGTGATAGCGGTACTCTCATAAATAAGAACGGTGAAGCTGACGTACAAATTAAATCCAACCCATCTAACATTAAACCCAATACAACTTGATAGACAAATTCAATCTACGGTGTCGCATAGAGTCAAGTTAGAGGGCTACTACCAGTTGATTATTATCCTTTTTTATCAATCAATGACTGGTGGCTGGACGAGAGCGCACAGGTATTTGTTGATTTGGACCGCGATTCCTATTATAGGATGAAACCTAGAGCTGGAATCCAAGAATCCCCGTTACTTTGCCTAAAGGATCTTGAAAAAACTCTCCTACTGCGGTCATGTTGTCAAGGATATTTGCACTTTCTTCTTAAAAACTAGGAAGATTCAATTGCCGAGCCCTTCAACGTTGATCGTCATCTAGGCCAAGCAGTGAGCTAAAGTGATTAAGATGCACACCAATTTGGAAGATTTGCTACCATCCTCGGTTGAAATCGAATCCTGCCGTGCAAGATTTTTTATGCTTATCAGGTTAACCAAAATAAACATTTATGTTGGAGAGATAGTCAAGATCGGAGGCATGATGGATTCAAACTCTCTTAGAGGAACTAAAGTTAAGGCATCAACTATAGCGCAAAATACAAATGCTTGGTACTGTGTTGGTGATCTCAGGCCTCATTCTGAACAATCTACATTACTTATGTAATAAACATTGTAATTATTATGAAATATGGTAATACAATGAACCGACGTAGGGATATTGGACGACCCGAACCAGTATAAAAATCTCTCTGTGTTAACCTCCCTAACTTAGCTAAATAAATGGATGTAAGGATATTAGACGGCTCGAATCCGTATAAAAAACCTCCATGTTAATTATGTTAACACTGGCACACTAGATGTAGGGATATTAGATGGCCCGAACTAGTGATCAAAACAAAACTGCACAAATGCAGCTTGGCTTTTCAGCCAAACTACTGAACTGGGCATATGGATATTGGACGGCCCGAACCAGTATAAAAACCTATCTATGTTAATATTATTAACATAACCACACTGAACGTAAAGCTATCATACAGCTTGTACTAGTTATAAAAACCATGCGCATAAATTAAGAAGGTTGAAAATGCACGACCTGACTTCGCAGTCAAATATCAATCTGCCCATAAATAGCAGGGTAGACCGTGCCATGCGCACGAAAAGGCTTAAATGCTAATAACATCGAGTTCATAAAGCATAATATACGTAGGTAAAAAATCCAAATATAGAAAGAAAAATAAACAACTTATGGAATGTACTACAACATATAGTTCAAGTACAATTTCCAGAAACTACTCGGAGCTTGCCAGGTAAAATCAGAAACAAGGATTTTCTTATATTATTTAAAATCTTATTAGAATACACTAAATACCATGCTTATACGTACACGACCAGTATTTCTACAAACACCTTATAAAGTGCAAAAGATAAACAACACACTCCAACTAAACGGAGTCGTGCTACAAGTCTGACTCAGACTCGAAGGACGAACTAGTTATAATCCTTCTCTGGCGATATGATCTATGAGAATGCAGTGCAGAGCGATAAGGAGAGCCACCTTCAAGTTGAAGTATAGGAGGTGGGTTATTCAGTTCAGTGATGACAACCGATGAACGACTGGGTGCAGCATACCCATAAGCAGTAATGAGGATCATTGCTGGTGCCGACCTAATAGTCACCATAAACTTGTGGATCAAATTAAAAATCCACACGATTGTATAAGAAGGTAATATCAAATCCTGGCCAAAAGTCGGTGACAACGTCAATTACATGCTTCACATCAATCTCTTCCTTAACTTTTCCTACCTTCATATCGTGAAGCTTTTGCAAAAAGAAAGCCCTGTCTAACTATTAATACACCATTTATTGATTTTGAGATAACAACCTTGATAACAAAATACATTTATATAAATATGGACACTAATGTTTTGCCAAGTTATATAGTATATAGTGCAGGATATTATACAAGTATTGAATCAAAGTCTGTATAGTATAAAGACACAAAGAATGGATATGCAGACTCATGAGTATAAAGAACAAGATATGAAGATCTTAAGACTATAATATAGTATATAGAGTCATATAATATTGTTAAAGTCCGTGATAGCAATCTTTGATCTCTATTTCCCATTTTCTAACCCTTTATTTTTAAACCAAAATATATCTAAAAATATTTTGCAAATTTTTTTCAAAGATTAAAATGATTATAAACTATGTTTAAATTATTTTACAAAGTATCAAAACATTTTACAAAGCATAAGATTTTCCAAACATTTTAGAATAAAAGAATTTCAATTTTCAAAAGGATATGTCGACATATTCATATATACTATGTCGACATACATGTCGAAAATTTGATATTCAAATTTCAAAATGAAGTGTCTATTCAACGCAACTCTTCGCGAATGGACATGTCTATTTATTCTCTATAAATATGGGATTTCAAACAAATTTTTTAACAACTACTTTCTTGTTTCTTCTCTCTTCTTACTCCACCAAGATTTCTAGTGAAAATTTTGTTTAAATCTCTTCGAATTCAACCAAAATCAATTTAATCTTTTTGTATTGATTCGCTACTATTTACTATCTAATTTCAATCATCTTTCTCTCAATTCAAGATCAATGTGCTACCCAAGAGGTTATAGGATCCATTGTAACCAAAGATCAAGAAATTGTCTTTGGAAAAATCATCAAACTCTAGTTATATAATTGCTTGGGTGTGCTTGGTAGCTCAGAAATATGAGTGGGTGTGCTTGTAGCCCATCCAAATCAAGTGGGTGCACCTTGAGCCTAGAAAATCAAGAGGGTGTGTCTCGTAGCCTTTATCGAGATTTTACTAGGTTTGACTTCTACCCGTTGAAAGATTGGCATTTTGAAAAGAAATCTGTACAAGCAATTTTATAGGACTGGACATAGGGTAACTTGGAACCAGTATAAAAATCCCTAGTTTGATCTCTCTAATACTCTACTTTACTTTTCTACTTCCACTTTATCTGTGTTTGCATCTGTGATTGATTTTGATACAATTCTGTGTTAAAAATATGTTATTTAATATTAAACTTGAATTTTTTTTAAAAAGATATACAAAAGTTAGAAAACACCATTCACCCCCCTTTAGTGTTTATTTAGCCTTAAGATCCTTACTTCCCCAACCCACAATTGGTATTGGAGCACTAGGTTTTCAAAAACTTGTAATTTGATTTTTGAAAATTTTAAATGGCTAGTAATAATTTTAATACCTTTGTAGAAAAAAATTGTGAAACCAATATTTTATTAGAAACTAATTGTTTTGACAAGTCACTTGATTTATTGAAAAGGTATGATTTTGAAATACAGGAACAAGTTTGTTATATGGCTAATGGTGAACAGAAACTTGAAAATCAAACATCATAAATTAAGAAGGACAAGTGGATACTTGATAGTGGATTCTCAAGACACATGACTAGAAATCTGGAGATCTTGAAAGATATTATCTATAAAGATGGTGGATCATTTAACTTCAGAGACAATTCAAAATGATATGTGATTGACATCGGCAATGCCGGTAACTCTAAAACTCCTACTATTCCTAATATTTTGCTAGTTAAGAATTTGAAACATTATTTACTTAGTATTAGTCAATGGTGTGATAAGGGTTTTAAAACTTAATTTGAAAAAGATAATTTCCCTATCGAAGATAATGGGTCAAACATTATCTTTGAAGGTATTAGGAAACATAACATTTATATTTTAAGTATAAAAGTATCCATTGATAATTTATGCCTTTTGGTTGAATCTAATGACCCTTGGATTTGACACAAAAGATTTGGTCATTTATATTTTAAACACCAATCTAAAATTGCTAAATATGAACATGTTAGGGGTCTTCCTAAAATGAGTTTTAATGTGAACAATTTATGTGACACCAGTTTTTATTCAGCCTTTTGACCATTTAGTATTCGAACAGAATTAAATGATCAAACCGAATGAGCAAACAATGAATAATTGATCTAAGGACCTTGGGAATATCAAAAAAAGACAAGAAAAAGGAAATATAAAGAAATGAGCGAAAAAATTTGAAAATTAGAAAGTTCAAGTTTTTGGAAGAGCCGACCTAGAGTAAAACCATAAAATTCTTAGGTCGGACTTGAAGTAGAATAGACCTAAGAAATCCCAGAGTCAGGCCCGAAGCTATCCATAAAAAACCCCAAGCACGACTCGGTACCGATCCCTATACTTGACTCGGTACCGACCCAATGGCTCGGAGAAAACACTCAAAAATCTCAGGTATGACTCCAAGCGAATAAAGGAAAACTCAAAACACGAAAATCTCAGGTCAAGCTCCAAGTAAACGTTCAAATTTCTTAGGTCGGGCTCCAAGCAGAAGCAACCCAAATTAGAGAAGTAACGAATCTAAACAAGTTGGGGATCGATACCAACCCCACTCTCGGGATTAGTACCGACTCTTAACTCCACCTTGGGTGGATCCCATGTTCTGCCTACATGCCTAAATCAATGCTAGAAGCTTTTTTGCAAGGTCGTTTTGTTAAATCAATGAAATTATGTTTTAATCTCCATGAACTCCTGAATCTACAGCTTTGTTCTTCTACAACTCCATCATTTGGACCCCGAAACAAACTATTATTGATACAAACGACTATGGAATCACAAAGCAAACCACAAGACGAATTAAGGTGGAAAGTTGAAGGTGGAAAATTTGGCCACGTCAGGGAGTCGTACGGACCCCCACTAAGGGATTCGTATCGACCCCTAATGTTTGATGATGTGGCACTCTATTTTCACGAAGAACTGGTTTATAGCATGGATAACGACTTGAAGATATTTTCTATAAGATTTTAGCTCCATATCTCTATAAATAGGAAGGTAGGGCTCATTTCTGCAGATCTTTTGGCTCTAGTTTTATTCTAAGCTATATTCTTGTCATTTTGAAAATCTAAGTATCGGAGTTGTACCAACATTTAAAAAATTCTGCCTTCCACTCAGAAATAAATAATAAAATATTAAAGTGGACGTAGGCCTTGCTTTGTCGAACCACTATAAAGTGTTGTGTGCTCTCTTTTCCTCATTTTGCATTTATTTTCTTCATATTTTACTCTCTACATAAATCTTTATATGCCAACTTTTGGTTCAAACGTTTTGGGGCTTTCACTGAGAACTCGATTCTCGAGTTGTTTGAATGCTTATCTACTATTGGATTACCTATAATCCAAGGAAGAGATCCAATTCTTTCTCAACTAGTTCCAGTGCTATTCAAATTTGTATAAAGTCTATAGGAAGTTATCTTCAATGGCCTCCAGGAAAGACAAAGTTGTTGCCTCCTCAAGTGCTATTGAAGAAATAGAGAATGATAACCTTCACATCTTGGATGAAGACGCACAGTAAGAAGCTATTAATGTACAGAATCCTTCAGATGTTATCACCAAGATTGATTTTGAGCGTATGATGAAAGAGCTATAGGATAGCCGTGTAGGGTTGAACCGGCAAATCCAAGAGAACAAAAACTTGATAACCTAGCTGACTACTCACCGTAGGAAGGCTAGGAGAGAGCCAACTCCTCCATACTCAGAGTTAGGTAGTTCCTCATCATCTAACCATTTTTGAAGGAGCAAAAGGCAAATTATGGAGGCATATAAAGAAGAAACCTCTAGGTAGGAATATGCGACCGACCCTCACCAAGACACAGGGGTCGGTGCCGATCTTACCAGGGGGTCGGTACCGGATCCACTCACCAAGTGTCTGGATTTAGGGCTGGTGATGGCATGCAGCATGGGCACACCGTGACCGATGAGGGTGCCATAAATTAGGAGTTTGCTATTGAATTTCCCCTAATGAATTAACGTGGAGCTGCTGGGAAAATGATCCTTCTGGAGTTAGGAGAACCTAGGCAACAAAACACGAACCGGGATCGTTTACAAGGCTAAACACAAGGAATAAATTATGACTACCACCACCTAGTAGATTCTTAAGAGCCAAACTTGGCTGAGATGATGAGACAACTTGTGAGGGAAAGTTAAGGCCAAACTAACAACAATCGGGGTACCTCCTCAAGTCGAAATCCCTTTACTGAAGCCATTCTATGTGAAGAGTATCCACAAAGATTCAATATGCCAACAATGCCGGCATATTTAGGGAAAACTGACCCTTGATAGCACTGTATGAAGTATGAATGGCACATGGATTCTGTTAGGGCCACAAATGTCGTTAAGTGTAGATGCTTTCTTATTTTCCTAGAAGAAGTAGCGACCACGTGGTTCACTCGACTACCACTAATGTCCATCTCATCGTTTGATTAGCTGGTGAGGAAATTTATTAAGCAATTTAGAATGCACGTAACTCGCCCCCAAGGATGTCATGTCCTTGTCTAACTTATTCCAAGGACCTGGGGAGTCGCTCAAGGACTTTTTGAAAAGATTTAATATTGCTGTGACTGAGGTGAGCAACCCTCAAGCGAACATAACCTTGATGGCATTGATTAGGCGGATCCACCCCGATACAGACTTTGGTGAATGGTTATCAAGAAAGCCTCCGGCTACTCTAGATCGTTTTTACAACTAGGCGGCCCAATACTTGCATAAGGAGGAGACTAATCTGGCTAGAAGAGGGAAAAATATAGGTCATAGGGCCGAAGCAGTGCAAAGCAATGTTGATGTGAAACAGTCCAGAGTGAGTTTCAGGAACATTGATGTAAATGTGCAAAACAAGAGTGGGAGTTTGAACAAAGGCCGTAGCGGGGCCCCAGATGAGAACTCGAATTCTAGAAGATGACCGAGAGTCTAGAGATTTGACACATACACTCACTAAACAACTCAGTTGAAAATATTTACCTGGCTACTCATGACTCGGAGTAGTATAGAAAACCAGCTCCAAGAGAGTCAAATCAGGACCAGAAGAAGTCCAGAGAGTTATGTTGATTTCACGAGACATATGGTCATGATACGAACGAGTGTAAACACCTTCGTGATATGATCGAAGAGCTGATCTGAAATAAAAAGCTCCAACAATTTGTGAAAGACCTGCAGGATGGTGGGTAGGGGACATCCGACCCCCAATGAGGATAGACCGCTCCTAGTGCTGACGATCTTAGGCGGCCCGAAAGGAGATTGATTATAAAATAGACCATTAACGGTCATCTTTCATCTGAGAAAAGCTGGAGCAGGATGGAGTGGCTATTATAATGATGTCATTTCATCCTAGAATAAAACTTATGCTTATTTTCTTAGAACTATCTAATAAGACGGACTCTGTTATTTTTTATTTTCAATAAAGTTGCTTTCCAATCATGCAACCTTGTCTTTGCGTGATATATGAGTTGCGAAACATGACCGACTTGAATGAAATTGCATGTAAACAATGCAGGTACCTAGAATTAGGTGCCAACCAAATCTCTACGGCCCATGACCAAATCTGTGGAGCTCTACCATGAGGAGCGTGATTTGACTGCTCATCAGCCAACTCTTGACCCTGACTCAAGGGCAAGAATGTGATCCAAAGTGGATGTGACTCGACCATTCACTCTCGAGCTCGTGCCCAGAGTTTTCCAAAACATTTATGCCTTGCCTGGAGCTCGGATGGCTCAGAATCCAATCTAAAGTGGATGTGACATGACCGTCCATGCAATAACTCTTACCCTTAACACGGGGCCCAAAGCATAATCCAAAACGGATGTGACCTGACCATCAATCACCTAACTCCTACCCTTGACCCGATAGGGGGAGTATAAATCACAAAAGGAAGTGGTCTGATCGTCCATCGACGAACTCAAAATGGACGTGACACGACCATTCGTCACCTAATTCTTACCCTTGACCCGACAAAGGCAGTATAAATCACAAAAGGGTGTGACTTGACAGTCCAATTCGAGATGGATGTGACCCGACCATGCATCAACTAACTCTATCCCATGATTCGACGGGAGACGTATAAACTACCCAGGACTCGACCATCCAACCCACGGTGGATGTGACCTGACCATCCATCGGCTAACTCCTACCTTTGATCCATTAAGGGGAGTAGAAACTTAGGATGGGCATGACCTGACTACCCATTCACTAACTCATACCTTAAAACTGGCGGGAAGAGTATAACTTCATAAGGATGAGGTTCGACCATCCATGCACTAACTTCGCTAACCCAAGACTGGTGGTAGGAGTACAATCACCCAAAAGCTGAATACGATGGCTAAACACTGTGGCTCGTGCCTAGTATTAAAGAAAAACTTGTGATCACAATTTCATGGAACTTGGAAATGAGCTATAGGCATATGAACATCCTTGGGAGCCAATGGAAAAAGTATGTGCATGGACGTACGAGCGTGTATGCATACTGACATGCAATTTCCTAAATCGACGGTAATTGAATTCTTAAATGGGACTTTTAGAAAAGAAACCATTTCAGATAACTAAGGCCTACTTGTTCAATCAACTAGCTCAATGGAATCAAGCACGGACAACTACCGAGAAAATACATTCCGATTTTACAATGTTAAATATCGACCAAGCACCGCAACGGGCAGTTAGAGGTATGATTCTTTGTGAAAGCCACTCGATGGAAGGATAACGATAATTCGAGGTACTGACTGAAATCTATTCCAACAATCCTAGCTTGTCTCGATTCAAAGCACATCATGTTTGCAACAAGATGTACTTTGGAGGGCAAGTGTTATCTGGCCTTTTGACCAGACAGTATTCAAACAGACTTAAACGATCAGATCAGATGAGCGAACAACGAATAAATGATCCAAGACCTTTGGAATATCATAAAAAGACAAGAAAAAATAAATATAATAAAATAAGTGAAAATTTGAAAATTTGGAAGTTTAAGTTTTTGGATGAGCCGTCCTGGAGTAAACCCACAAAATTCTTAGGTCGAACTCGAAGCATAATAAACCTGAGAAATCCCCGACTCAGGCCCGAAGCGATCCATAAAAAACTCCAAGCGCGACTTGATACCAATCCTTAGACTTGACTCGGTACCGACCACTAATGGCTCGGAGCAAACACTAAAAAACCTCGGGTCCGACTCCAAGCAAACAAAGGAAAACCAAGAACACGAAAATCTCAAGCCAAGTCCCAAGTAAACACTCAAAATTTTTAGGTCGATCTCCAAGCAGAAGCAACCCAAACTAGAGAAGTCATAAATTCCACCCAAGTTGGGGACGGTACCGACCCTGCTCTAGGAATCGGTACCGACTCCCATCTACACCTTGGGTGGACCCCATCTTTTGCTTACATGCCTAACTCGATGCTAAAACCTTATTTCCAAAGTCGCTTTGTTGAATCAATGCAATTCTCTATCGATCTCCATGAACTCCTGAATCTGCAGCTTTGTTCTTCTACAACTCCATCATAAGGACCCTGAAAAAAGCTATTATTGATACAAAAAACTTCGGAATCGAGGTGGAAGGTTGAAGACGAACTAGGGTGGATGGTTGAAAATGTAAAATTTGGCCTTGTCAGGGAGTCGTACCGACCCCCACTCAGGGAGTCGTACCGACCCCCACTCAAGGAGTTGTATCGACCCCTAATGTTTGATGATGTGGCACTCTATTCATGAAGAATTGATCTATAGCATGGATAACAGCTTGGGGATATTTTCTATGAAATTTTTAGGCTTCCTACCTCTATAATAGAAAGGCAAGGCTCATTTCTGGGGATCTTTTGGCTTTAGTTCTATTTTAAGCTATATTCTTGTAATTCTAAAAATCTAAGTGTCGGAGTTGTACCGACCTCTAAGAACTTCTGCTTCCAAGTCAAAAACTAGTAATAAAATATTAAAGTGGATTTAGGCCTTGCTTTGTCGAACCACTATAAATTGTTATGTGCTCTCTTTTCCTCCTTTTTTATTTATTTTCTTCATATTTTACTCTCTACATAAATCTTTGGGTGTTTGTGTCAACTTTTGGTTCAGACGCCTATCAATTAGGAAAACTTCATAAAGGCTCCTTTAAATCTAAAGATATGATTTCTACTTCTCATCCTCTTAAACTTCTTCACTTAGATCTTTTGAACCGTTGCAAATACAATTAATAAATCATAATAGATTTGTCTTTGTATTAATAGATGATTTCTCCAGATTTACGTGGATAATTTTCTTAAAACTTAAGAATGAAGCTTTTGAAATGTTTAAAATTTCTACTAAAAGAATTCAAAATCAAATGTCAACTAAAATTAAAACGATTAGGAGTGATAATGGAAGAGAATTCGAAAATGCTAATTTTGATATCTTTTGTACTAAGAAGGGAATTACACATAACTTTCATTTCCAAGAACACTGTAACAAAATGTAGTAGTAGAACGTAAAAATAGAAATATAGAAAATGTGCTAGAACAATGTTAAATGTTAGTAGTAAATTACCTAAAAAATTTTGAGCCGAGGCAACTGCTACATCTTGTTATATTTAAATAGAATTTTAATACGACCCTTAACTAAGAAAAATCCGTATGAATTATTTTATAATAAAAAACCTAAATTATCATACTTTAGAGTTTTTGGTAGTAAATGTTTTAAATTAAATACAAAGGATAATTTAAATAAATTTGACGCTAAATCAGATAAAGGTATTTTTATTGTTTATCTTTAATACCAATAATGATAACTCGGTGAACTAATATCAACCGCGTCTTTCTGGATTTCCAAAAATACCCTTTGCCTACTATCGTACCCTCGTGTTCCCTTCCATTGTCTAATTCACGCTAGTACAAAACCCTAACTTAGACATCAATGTCATCATCGTCGAGAATCCATCGTTGACGCCAATCAACCACCATCGCTACCTGATCACCGAAGCTATCTGTAAAGACCCGAATTTTCGTACCCTTTGAGCCGACAATAAACCAAAAATGTCCAACTCAAATTGCACGAATAAGCGGATCTTTAAGGGGTGAAAACGAAAATAAAGACAGAACAGAATCTCACACGAATGGAATAACATATATAATATTGAATAATACCTTTACAGTGGAAATTTTTCAAAGATACATATATCAGAGTCTAACCTAAATTCAGCTTGGACAATTATAAACATTTGTCCTTACAAATGCTAAAAAACATCAAACAAAACAGACTAACATCAGACGAACCTCACTAAGCAAAGCGGGTAATAAAATACGTTCATAAGTAGATGAATATCTCCGGCTCTCCTTTGGAAACTCCAACTGTCTTCACTAAACCTGAAACTACTCGGATCTGACCCGAGTATTGAAAATACCCGGATTAGGCTTGATAAACCCTCGTGAGAAACTCAAATATAAATGACAATGTCATATATAAGCCTTGGAATAAAATCCTTTGAAAAGAAAGAGTATCTCATAAGACCACGCCCGCACATAAACACGGACGGGTTTTTACCTTATGATAACTAAAACACTTTCATATATATCAAAACATTTGATATTATTTCTAATGACATATCTTTGAAAACATTGCAAATAAACTTATTAATCTTAGTCGAAATTGTTACCATTATTAAATTCAGGATACTAGGCTCTACAAACATCCGAAGGCACTAATTGGAGAATGGATTCCATACAAATGACAAGGTAAGGGACTACCTTTCAATAGTACACCTCTAGAGGGATGCACCTGGGGTCCAGATACTGGGCACCTAAACCAACACAAGACCGACCTACCCCTCACGCTGGATAGTACCGAATATGTCATCACCCCGGTCGTTACCGACCATTAACAGGTACCCGAGTCATACATTCACCACATACTTAGACATGTGTAGAGTAAATCTAGAAGGACGATGACATCTCCTAATTGGGAGCGACCCACTTAGCCTTGCTGCTTCTACCTTGTTTCTGTCATTTCCGGGTGATGAGGCCTGAGGTAAACGATTACCTTTTCACATAGCACATCTTCTTCACTTTGAATGCCTCATTGCCATTCCTTTGATAACACTATTGACTTTCACAAACATACAACCTCTGAGCTCGTACGTCCCAGAGAAGGGTGTTAAGTTAAGTGAAGTTGCATTCTCCACCACCAAGCAGATGCACATTTGTAAAAGTCAACGTTATGATCTTAGAAATGCAATGTCAGACATTCATCCATACAAGTTGTCCAGGAACAGGACAAACCGAAGGTAGTCTCCTACTTCATTAGTAGCGAGAAGTCCTTGCATTAGAGATTTTCATAACAGAGCACTGCCGCCACCATATGATATGGTAATTTTCACCTCGAGGGACTACTGGCAAACAACCCTACATCATGAAGGTCCCCATCTTCAAAATCATTTGTCTTCAAACATGTTTTACTTTGAACGTAGATTGGTTCGAAGTGGTTTTCGGATATGAATTATCCAAATCCAACCTCGGTTCCTTCGAATCCAATCATCGATTAAAAAATGTTAAGTTCACATATGATTATCAATCATCAATTAATTTCTTTATTTTTTCCATTTAATCTAGTATCTTTCTAAGATATGTTCTTTTCAATTTATTTCAATTTTTTTTCATGAGTATATGGAATCATTAAGCCTCATTTATCAAATTATTTGGTTTATTTACCTTTCTTTTTATCTTGGAATAATTTCAAATCAGTTCATCTTTTACTTAGGAAAACATTCCCAAATCATTCATTAAACCTTAATCAAAGATTTCGTATATTCTAGTTATAACTTTTAACTTAGGGACAATATTCCCAAATCATTCATTAAATCTGAATCAAAGATTTCTTTCTTAACTTCAAATCATATTCTTGCAAATCGAAGATTTTCATAATAGATCATTACTGCCACCTTAATTATGGTAAATTTCACCTCCAAGGACTAGTGGCAAGTAATCCTACATCATGAAGATATTTTATTTTAACTTGTAAAAACTTTAAATATGATCTTTTAGAGCATCCGGGCTTTCCTTTCGATCTATTCCATCCCTTGTCTAAAAGATAAAGCAAAGGCTAGGTAAGTTCAAGACACTGGTTGCTCCATTCCTAACCTTAGTTACACATTTTGTTTTACCATTTAGCTTTCACAGGCAGGACAAATGTACTAGTCATTTCCGCATACTCAATTTGTTATTATATATAATATTCTTTAATTATTGTTTAAGTGTTATAAACAATTCATCTTAACCATTTATTCAAACTCTTATTAAAACTTCCAAATCATCTTTAAATTACTTAATTTTTCTTTCAAAATCGTTCACAAAAGATTTAGGAAGGAATTGTTAAGTTTAAAACTACGTTTCAAAAGTTATTAAAAACTGCTGCGAAAAGCGTTGCGAAAAGTGTTGCAAATATATTTTAAAAGCTATATTCTTCAAAATGACTTTTATATCATTTAGAAATCCATATTTTCAACTTAAATCTCTTTTAAAACATTTTAAAAGATTTTTAGAATTTATTTCATATTTTTTAAAACATTTAAAAATATCATTTAAAAAAAAATCCTTTTCTGGATTCCGAACTGCAAAACCGCGATGTTTTTAGAAAATTGTTTTGGACATATTTTAGAATATACAAGATGAAATCTTGATTTTATTTCTTTATTTCTTTAAACATATTTAAATGTTTATAAAACATTTCTAATTCATTTTAAAACTATTTCCAAAAGGTTTAAGCATTCCATATACACCATTTCATTTTCAAAAGGAAAGTGATTTCCTTTGTGTTTAACGACGTGTATTAATGTGACATGGTAAAAAAATTTAACAATCATATCAAACAATCAATACTTGATGATCAAAGCATATATAAGCATCCATAGCAATCATAACACATCATCAAACATATATATATATATATATATATATATATATATATAAATAAATAGAGATGTTAAATAGAGTTTCTCACCATAAATCAAAGCGATAAACTTCCTACCACATTCTAATCAACCTACACTTCACTAACTATTTCCTACTCCATTAAACACTAGCAAACAACACCCTCTCCCTTCCAATAGCTTGGCCGAGGCTTGAGATGGAGGTTGGCCGAAAGTATAGAGAAGAAGCGGTAGAGCTTTGAACTTGAATTCCCATGATTTTGATCCGAAAAATAGGTTATCTTGTATCTAATTTTAGGCCCTCTATATCTCAAAATTTAGAAAAAAATTTAACTAAAAAGTTGTTAAAAATTCTTTTCTCTTAAATTGGAGTAAAAGAATTATTTGAATCCAAGTTTTTTGAGGGAGATATGATAGAATGAAGAAGAGGTATTGTCGGATTGACAAAAATGAAGCCCGAAAATGCACTTCAAAGAATTGAGATTTAAGTATAGCAAAACACAAAACTGGAGAAAGTGATCAGCATAAAAGTTGTAGCAACTGGAATTTCATATTATTTTAAAAAAAGAATTTCTTAATTTAGATCAGTTATGATCAAGTTATGATCAAAACAAAATGGGCTATTCTCTATCTTAAAAACTGGGCCAGAGAATGCACTAGAAAGAATTGGATTTTTGACATGGTTAAGTTTAGATTGAGACAAAGTGGTAAACATGAAAGTTGTAGCCACTGGAAAAATACATGGTCTAAATAAAAGAATTTTAGATTTTGCTTCTGTTTTGAAGAAGTTATAGCCAAGAGAGAAAGAGGTAAAATATGGAGAAAAGATGAGTTTGATTTGAAGAGAATGAACATTGATTTCTTTTGATATTTTGTAAATATTTTGACATTATTTCTTTTTATTTTTTTTCTATGGCTTAGAAGCCATTAAAGGGGAGAGGAAGAAGGTGAAGAAGCTCGAGAAAAGAAGAAGAAGAAGTGTGAATGAAAGTGAAGAAGGAGGTTGGTATTTATAGAAAAACAAAGAAGTGGTAAATTTACCAAAATAGCCTCTTACCAAATTACCAAACTAGCCTTACTTCAATCTAAAGCAACCTCCACTTTTTCAATACTTAACATCATCGTTCACATTCTTACTTTATGTCTTAGTCCCTTAAATATTAATTAAATAATATCATAATTATGTTGGCTTTGATTTGATGTGATTTGATGTTTACTTTTTCTTACTTTTGTTAATCCTTGCTGACTTTTCCATAATGGCATTCTAGAATTTCCTAATCTTATTTAGTAAAAGTAAACATATTTAGTTATTAAAATTTGTAATATATATTAAAACATATTAACAATGGTGCGACAAAGTTGCGGCAACTTATTTAGAACAAAACTTTGATTTTCGACAAAACGTTTTACAGTCACATTTTGACGTTTTCGTTAAACTATTTATTCATGTAAACCAAACTTCAAAATAAATTTCTTATTATCTTTAAATAATTAAAACAAGCATATTTGACTTATAAAATAATATAAAACAATATCCAATTCTATTTATAAAAATACGACATCGATTTATCGATATGCAACGAAATTTGTCAACTTTTATAGAACTGGTTTTATATATTTATCAAACCATTATAAATTAAATTACTATTATTATCAAATGAGTTTGATATCGATTATATATATATATTTAAAATGAATTATTTATCCTTTAAAAATTTTTATTGAATATTTATCATACTTTATTGGAATCTGACTTTTGTTAATTTTATAATGGAAATCCAAAATCTTTATTCAATATCAAAAATAAGTTTGTCATTCTTATTTATCATATAAAACATGATTGTTTAAGTTTGAAAATTCTACATTTGAATATTTAAAATAATTAAATATCCCATTTTCAAAGTAGAAAAATTACGGGTCGATACACTATCCCTTTCCAGACATTACCCTAACTCTGTTCAGCTACAATTTGCAAACGAAGTTTTATAATTGTTGCGAATCTCAAAACTAATCAATTACACAACATTGCTTCGATAACGAACTTCAACCATGATTTAGGTATTTTTTTAAAGCTATTTACATATCAATTTATCTACCTCTTTTCTAAATTATAGACGATGTTCGAACTCATTTGGATTGACCTAATCCCACGTTCGACTACAATTACCTTTTAAGTTTTGCATACTGTACTCAAAACCCCTAATTTAGACAGCAATATCATTTGGATTGACCTAATCCTATAATATGATCTTGATTAGATTTTTACCTTATAATTTAAATTTAATGAACTTTCTGTAATTGTTCAAATTTTAATTTAGAGGGTTTTACTTTTGAGTTATATTACTATAAAACTATGTTATATTGATTTTGATTTTGATTTTTAAGATTTGATTTCAATAATAAAAATGATTTTTTTGACTTATTCTATTACTATTTTCAGTTTTTTGATTTTTAACTTATTTTGAGTTTTACAAACAACAACTACTTTAAAGGCATATAAGTGGTCATCCAGTTTATATAAAATGGTATTTTATATGAATCTATGTTGGAAGGATGAAGAAATAATCATATATGATTAGTAGCGCAAAAGAGTATCACATCATTCAGTTTCATGGGAAATGCACCGAGGAACAAATGTTTGTAGTGAATTATTTCATATATTCCTTTTTCACTCTCTTAGAAGATGACATATGCATTAGAAAATTAGGGCTACAGATAAAGTCGATTATGCACAAAATGGAGTATGTATATAAAATGTTTATTAGCAAAAAAAATTGATTCAAAAAGGTGGACCATTATTTTCTACATCTGTATATTATAAACTGTCCCGTTAACTCATAAACTGAGAAATTGCACTTCGCTGATCACCCTCTTAAAAATATGAACTGTTTGTTTTTTCTTTAATAATAAACTTAGTAGCAAAAAACTGTCTTCTTGTATAGCTTGTAAAACTTCCTGCAACTGCGGCTCTAGATGCGGGTGCAATGATAGTTCATGGTACTTATATAGGAATAAATTTTCAATTAAACAACTTATATAACAACTAGCATTGAATTTTATTGTTAATAACTATTGTGTGCATTTATATATGTATAAACATGGCTGTAAACAAAATGTGGACTTTGGTGAAGTGAGCACTATTACCACTAAGGTTGTGATATTTGGGGCTATTAGGTAATGTTTTGTAAGGAATTCGAGTTTAAATGTTATTGATAAGGAGTAGTTTTTTAATTCAACAATTCTACGAGGCCCGGGAATTCTGGTCAGGAAATACGCCCGAATAATCTTGGCCATGCAACATTGCAGTCCCTCCTGATATTCACCTTTCGATTCCAAAACCGTACATCCCGCAATTGCATGTTTCGGGCCTTCTAGCACAGTTCTTTTTAATTATTTATAATAACCGGTGGTAGAGATGATTAAATATGTGGAAACCGAAGGAAGAAAAGATGGATCAAACTACACTTGCAATCCACGCCACTACTGACAAGTAACTAATTAGGAGTCTTATTCTTTTACAACATATACTACCTTTGTAATAGTATATTGAATAATGCATATAGATCTGTATGCATGTACCATTTTCTCTATGTTTGTACCGCCAACTTCCTTCACTATTGAAGTGCATCCTATTTAGTCTAATCTGAATGGGAAGAAACACTCTTTCTCTTTATTGTTGTTAATTGTCAACTATTCCTCTGGCATTTCTTACATTATTATAATGTTCTACATGCTCTTAGGTAATAGTACATTTACTTGCAAATCCAATCGTTCGTATATAAGTTTTAGAATACTATAGGTCATGATCTAACAATATGTGTTAATACCCTGTTATATTTGACCACACTAAAACCAAAACTGAGTAATGTAAAATTCTCTTAGGCAGATAGGACATTTATTATAATGTTCAAGTGAAATATGATTTATCCATATTAGTTGAAAATAATTTTGATAAGCTGCTGTATAAGTTTTTTTTAAAATTTAAAATGTTGATTATTAGACCCTTTGCATATTGGCTTTTCTTAACAGTAACTCAAAAGTTTTATGAGTTATTTATTGTGATGAAGAAATTCACAAGACTTAAAGCCGGAGCCTGAAACATGTTAGTTACTCCACAAAGATGAATGCATTGTAAATTAAACTAATTGATTCTAGATTTAGTGAATATGAAGCTTGAATACATGCAACTGCAATTGTTCTTCTCTTACAAAAGGGTTGAAGTTGATATTTGCCTTATCCCATAGTCTATACATATTAGTAGAAAAATATTAATGACTTGAAGTTGACATAGGTATCAACAAAGCTTGAAACTTATATTTCAATATAGGATTTACAATCAATTTTGATAAAGGTTAAGGTTTCTCCTAGGTAGAAATTGTTATGATATAATTTGTAAAGCATGTCATGATTATGTTGTCTTTGTGTTGGGGTGTTAACATCTCAATTTCTAAGATAGGTAAAGGACATAGTTTGAAATCAGAATGATTTAGTGACGTAGCGTCTTATGTTTGCTCAAGTATTTAGATGATGCAGTGATATACAAACTGAGTTATAGCCCTTGCTGAATCTTCTTGTTGAATCTACCACCTATAACACCAGTGAATCTCCCATTCTTCCCTTACAGGATCTCCATTTTTTGCACCTATGGCATCACCATTCACATTTGTTTTAATTTTAATGTTTTGGAAAAATTCAGATTACGATTCCTTTGATGGTTACTTTGGAGTGAATATCAAAATAGGTACTTATGTTTGTTTTCATTGTAGATTGGTTAATGTTGCAGTAGAAAATTGAAAACTTAACCAATGATGCTCTAATAATTTTTCTTATTTTTAGTAATAGAAAAGTGAATAGATTATACAATAACTGCTTTTATAATTAGTCAGTGTGGTGGTTTCACATTCATTCACTTAGTATTATAGATAATTATAATAAGCAAATTTCCCCAAGCTGATGTAAATGTTGCACGTCCCAGGCTTAAGAAAAATAGACAAGTTAGCTTTGTCATTTAATTTTATTTCAATCATGAAGTTTCATCTTGTGAATCAATTTTTGTCCCACTAAGCTTACTTTCTCCACTTCCTTTCATGTTATTTGAAGAATTTGAAGATAGTTCTTTAAATTAATTATAGGAACGGTAGAAATTTTGTTTACGTGGAAGCATTGGTTCATGTGAAGATATAGTGTGAAAAAATTAGGAATAAAATGATTTCTTGGAATACTATAATTTCACCATTAATTTCCATGGTAAGAAATACTTAATAAGTTCAAAATTATTTAGTTTATTTGCATTCGAACCAACAATGGCACGCCCTTGGCAGTAAGTCATTAAAAACTAAAAATCATTTTACTACACTCAATGGCAAGGATACAAATAGCAGGACAAACCATGTATACTTATGATTAAAGGGAAATTAGTCATATATAATCTTCCTTCTTGAATAAGTTTTTCTCCTTGATATAGCTGCCTCACATCATGCCGTAGTTATGTTAGTGTTTTGCTGCTTCCCCAAGTTATACTGCTATTCGCATTGCCTGCTGCATTGCATCAAAGGGTCTTCATTTTTTCACCATGTGTGTAGTTGCTTACTGCACTATGGCAACAACATATCACATATTGCTCACAAACTCAACAGCTACTCAAGTACACCAAAGCAATGATTGTTACATATTCCCGGCTATAATGGGGTAAAGCAATGCATGTCCACATTCTTGCTCTGTTTTATATTCATGTTAAGCTTTTCCTACTCAAAAGCATCTCACGCATGTTTCTCTCACCTCCTACTTCATTACTCATGCTATGTTGTTTCAGTCTATGCTACACTCCTCACTTAGCGTTGGGTCAACCTGCTCTCGCATGCTGCATGGCGCTTCGTGTAACAACCCAGTATTTGACCACTTTAAAATATACTATTTAAAGTGGTTTTAAATATAAAATAGGTAAGGTTATATGATTCAAACAATATTAGATAGGATTTGGAAAAAGAAGTATACACAAAAATAGTAACATTTACCTATATCGACAAAAGTGACAAAATGCTGATTTCAGAAAAGCAAGTTTCAATGGTTAAATAAATTATTTTAATTAATTTATGAGTGTTTATATATTTAAATAGCAATATACAAATTTATTTTTAAATTTGATTTAGATAAATAAATAGTTTAACTAAAATGTCAAAATGTGATCGTAAAACATTTTGTCAAAAATCAACGTTTTGTCGATTAAAAGTTGTCTCAACGTCGTCGCACCTTTATTTTCTTTCTACCCTTAATGATCCATCTTTTCATGGAATTTGAGTTAGACATGTGTGGTTTATTTTCGATTCAAAGGGTATGAAAAACAGGCCGTTACATTTGGTATCAGAGCTGAAGGTTAAGCGAGAACCTTGGCTTTAGTGGGGTAAAGACTCATCAGAGATAGGGTTAGTAATACCCTAGGATGAGTGACTCATTAGAGATAGGGTTAGAACACCCTAGAATGAGTTTGAGTGTATTATATATGAGTGCGTATTTGTTAGTGACTAATAAATTATTTTGTGTTGATTTATCTGTTGAGTGATTAATGGATTTTGATCGATATGCCTGATTACCCTTATCGATGAGGGTTTCTAAACATTTAAACAAGGCGAACCGACACACTGATTTTGAAAAATTGGTAAATGAAATAATTTTACCTAGGATTATATTTTTAATATAAAGTATATATTTTGAAAAGTTGTATAGTTAGAAATTAGGATTAGTGAAATTTAAATATGAACATCTTGTGATTAGAATTTCACAGTTTGACTATAACATGTTTCATAAATATAATCGATAAGTAAGAAATCTAATAAGGTAATTAAGATCTTTAATACTTATTCTAAAATAATAAATTAAGAAATGACAATGTTAAGTTACTATCATAAATTGATCAATTGTCTGATTTAAAAGTTTAAGTACAAATACCTTGTGAATTAAGTTTCATGATTTGACCATAAGGTGTTTGATAATAAGATCTGTTTAAGGAATTAACATATAAGATAAAAATGTATTTAAATAATAGAAAATGATTCTGTAAAAAGATAAATATAAAAGGAATGAGAATTTAAATTCGAGTAAAAGAATTGTGGTAATTTAAATGAAGTTAATTAATATAAGATAAATGAATTTATAAAACAGGTGTTATAAAGTAATCTCTAAAGCATTTTGAAAATGGTATTATTTCAAATAAAAAGAGGTATTTTATGATAACTAATTCGATTGGCTCGAAAAATAAACTAAAAATGGGCAAGAGATGTGTTCGGATCTTTTACAAACGTACATCTGTTTGGTGGCGGAGAAGGCAACTTCTCTTAGCTTAACACCCTTCTCTGATATGTATGAGCTTAGAGGTTGTATGTTTGTGGAAGTCAAATAGTGATTAAGGAATGACAATATGGCATTCAAAGTGGAACATGTTATGATCAAAGTGTGGTTTTGTATGAAAAGTGTGGCTTTTTCTTAGCTGAGCGTAACCTCACTGCCAAGCCTCACATCTCAGAAATGATACGGGAACTATGTTACATATTTCAGGTTGAGTATGATGATGGTGGTGCATGATCCCTCAAGGTGACTGGCGGCGTATGATCTAGGTCACCAAGGTGTCCAGACGGGACCCTTATTGTATGGTATAGTGTTGTGTGAGTCCTTGCATGAGAAGCCACCGAATATCAAGAAGTGTGGCAATATGAGGAAAAGTGGTGTGTGAGTCCTTGCACGAAAAACCATCGGATTCCGGTTGCTATGCGTGGTTATCGAGGTTCCCTATCATGTTGGAAAATCCAATTCCAATAAGAACTTTACGGTTTTTATTGTATTCCCAAAATAGCTGTAATGACTTGCAAACATTTCAGCTACCCCCTTTGGTATCTTATATTGTGTTCGGTGTATTCCGTTGACCCAGTCCAGATGTATTACCTTAGACTTAGTCCGGGTATTGATACCTTATTTGAATAAGTTTATTTGAGAAGTGTTTTTAAAAGAATGTCATTAAAAATAATATCAAATTATTTTGGTATAAAAATGTTTTGGTTATCATAAGGTAAAAACCCGTCAGTATTTATGTGTGGGCGTGGTCTTATGAGATACCCTTCTTTTCAAAGGTTTTGATAACATAGTCATTTTAAACTTCGAGTATCTCACGCTAGTTTATCAAGCCTGATCCGGGTATTTTTAATACTCGGGTCAGATCCGAGTAGTTTCAGGTTTAGTTGAAGACGGTTGGAGTTTCCAGAGGAAAGCTGGAGATCTTCATCATCGTATGAACGTATTCTATTATCCGCTACATCTATTGCATTTGTTTTGTTATTTTCAGCATTTGTAAGGATAAAAGTTTATAACTGTCCAGGATGAATCTAGGTTAGACTCTGATATTGTATTTTAAAATTTTCAACTGTAAAGATTATTATTGAAATAATATATGTTATTCCATTCGTACGAGATTCTGTTCTATCTTTATTTTCTTTCTACCCTTAATGATCCGTCTTTTCGTGCAATTTGAGTTAGACACGTGTGGTTTATTCTCGATTCAAAGGGTATTGAAAAACGGGACGTTACACTAAGGCTAATTCCTGTAGTAAATTTACCTCAGCAACCATACTTGCATCAACCTATGCATAATAGAACCTCGCATACTTCATATATAATTCATGTATAGCTGTACTCTGTATGATTGATTAGTTATTTATTACTTATTTCAAATCACCTATGTGATGATCTAATTGTAGTATCTCTTGCAAACATTTTATATCGTTATTGTCGAATCATCCATTAATGGTTTTTGCTCCTTACATATATAATTAAATAAGAGTGCTCCCCTCTTTTCGAGGATCATTATTTCATAAAATAGTATTATATTTTTTTTCTTTCTTTACCATTTTCAATCATTTGGACCATTTAAGCATTTGATGACAGAGCAAAAATCTACACTTGAATTGTGCATGATATTACACATTGTAAAATTGGAAAATGGCAATTACTTGAAAGAAAATCGATTCCATGGTTTGATTATTAAAATAATTGATGAACAACTTTTCACTCTTTTGTCTCATGAAGTATTTTATTTTTATAATGAAGTATTTTTCTTATTGGCAATAGCCTTCATGTACCAAATTATGAATTTTATTATTTGCTGCATCTTCTATCTCATTGTAGGCACACATTGATTCTCTAATGGTAGCATTTTTTGTGTTGGCTACTGATGACTCTAATCAATATTTTATGAAGAAATGATAGAATTTATTAACGGTATCAGAATCAGCAAGCTTCTTAATCGCCTTTGTGATTTTTGCAATCCAAGAGAGATGTTTTTTGTTCACTTGCAAACTATGGATTACATTGGAATATCTATGGCTGATACTTAGTACTTCCACTATTTTCTTTATAGTTAAAACTTTTTTTTATTTAACTACCTCATATATTATTTTTGCAACTATCAATTATTTAAAAATTTCAATAATAGTTGATGATGGCTTGGCACTTTGCCTAGAAATTTAAGTATAGCCAGTACCATAAAGTAAGTTACTATATTTGCGTATGTTTTTTTCCATTCTTTTCACTTATTGTATGAAGATGTGTACAAAGTGTAATAACTGAAACCAAAAATGAGCACAGTTCATGTATATTATTCTATATGCATTTATTTATACTTTCTCATAACGAATATGGATTCAATATTTTTAAATAAAATAGTATTGTTGCCTTTTGTTGTCTTGCTTCCAACTCAAAATATGAAACATGTCATTTAGATACGAATCAAAGTTAGATTCACTAAGGAAATAGTAAATATATTATTCTGCATAGTGAATTAGTAAAATACTATCATATGAAGAAGTAAAATAAGTTGAGTTTCATTTACAAAATAAGTATGAGGAGTACGCACATGACCTTCTGAAAGTACATTCTCCGAATAATAAAAAAACTAAGCATCTAACTCATAAATATATTGATTGCTTAATTATAGTTCTCCGTTCTTGGTGGAAGATGTGAATGACATAGATTGGGTAAGAGCTTTGATCCATCCTAAAATGAAAGTGAGTGAAAAAGATTAATTTCAACTATGAAATTTTAATAAAGGAAAGAAATTGTAGTTAAAATCTAAGTCAACAATAGTAAATATTGTAATCATTAGTTTGTGATGAAGGGAAGTAAATAATCTTGCTCATCAAAAATGATAGTATGTATATTATGTTATGTAAAGTCCAAATTCCCTAATGGCAAGATGCAGGCCCACATGGATGTGCATATATACTCGTTCTAATAGAAGTAAAGCTTATAGAGTTTTTAACATCAACGATAACACCATTGAAAAAACATTGAATGTTTCATTTGATGAGAACTTTAAAATCAATAATACCAGTTTTGATAAAGAAGAAAATTTTGATAAAACTAATGAAATTACTATCACTAATAATGAAAGTAATAATAATTTTGAAAATTTATATCTAAAAAAAGAAAATATTTAAAAGATCATCCTATAGAAAATATTCTAGGAAATATAGAATATGTAGTAAAAATCAGGAATCAATTAAATAAAATGAATAATGTTGCTTTTATCTCAACCATTGAACCTAAAAATCCAAAAGAAGCATCATTAGATGATTCTTAGATTCTTGCTATGCAAGAAGAACTGAATCAGTTTACCATAAATGATGTTTTCGAATTAGTCACAAGGCCTAAAGATAAGTCTGTAACATGAACTAAATGGAATATAGAAATAAAATGAATGAACAAGAATAAGTTATTAGAAATAAAGCACGTTTAGTTGCTCAAGTTTATAGTCCAGAAGAAGAAATAGATTTTGATGAAACTTTTACTCCTATAGCCAGATTAGAGGCTATTGGAATTTTACTTGCTTTTGCAAAAATAATAACTGTAAATTACTTCAAATGGATACCAAAAGTACCCTTTTAAATGGATTTATTATAGAAGATGACTATGTAGAACAACCCCCACCTTTTGAAGATGAAAAATTGCATAATCATGGTTACAAATTAAAGAAAGCATTATACGGTCTAAAACGAGCTCTTAGAGCATGGTCTGATGGACTAAAGTCCTATTTATTACAATCTAACTTTGAAATAGGAAAGGTGGATAGTACTCTATTTATTAAAAGAAATAATAGTGATATTCAACTTATACAAATATATGTAGACGATATTATTTTTGGATCAACAAAGAACAGTTAAATAAAGAATTTTCAAATAAAATGACTAAGAAATTTGAAATGAGTCATATGAGAGAACTAATGTTCTTTTTAGAATTACAAATAAGGCAATTGAATAATGGAATTTTTATAAGTCAAGAAAAATATGTCAAAGATTTAGTTAAGTAATTTGGTATGTCAATTACTGATGGAAAACTAACTCCTATGGCAATAAAAGATAAATTAAATAAAGAAGAAACTCAAAAGATGTAGATCAAAATTATATAGAGATATGATTGGATCATTACTCTATATAACTGCTAGTAGGCCAGATAAATGCTTAGTTATTGTCTATGTGCAAGATATCAATCTGAACTTAAAGAAACTCATCTAAAATTAGTAAAATGAATATTAAGATATGTGAACAATACCCTAGACTAGGGACTTTTTTTTATCCAAAAGAAGATCCTTTCGATCTAATTTCTTATCGTAATGCTGACTATGCTGGATGCAAATCAGGCTGAAAAAGTACAAGTGGAACTTGTCACTTCTTAGGACACTCCCTTGTTTCTTGGTTTGTAAAAAAGCAGAACTTTGTATCTCTGTCCACAATAGAAGCAGAATATATTTCTAGCCTATTTTTAGGTTATTTATATGCAACAAACCTCGAAAGATTTTGGTTTAAATTTTATTAAATCACCAATATATGTGATAACTCTAGTGCAATAATTCTATCTAAAAATTCAACACATCATGCTAGAACCAAACATGTAGGTATAAAACATCATTTTCTAAGAGATATTGTAAATAAAGAAGTAATTACACTCGAATTTATAAATACTGAAAGTCAAATAGCCGATATTTTAATAAAAACATTATCTCAAACATCTTTTATTAAACTTAGAAGAGAGTTAGGAATATGATCCTTCTCTGAAAACAAATTTATGTAAAATATGGATACTAGTGTTTTGCCAAGTTATATAGTATATAGCACAGATTATTATACAGGTGTTGAATCGAAGACTATACAGTATAAAGACTCAAAGAATGGATATAAAGATTCATGAATATGAAGACTAAGATATCAAGATCTCAAGATTATAGTATAGTATATAGAGTCATAGAATATTGTTAAAGTCCCTGGTAGCAATCTTGATCTTTGTTTCCCATTTTCTTATCCTTTATTTTTAAACCACAATATATTTAAAAATATTTTATAAAAGTTTTTCAAAGTTTAAAATGTTTATGAACTACATTTAAATTATTTTACAAAGTAAATATTTTACAAAGCATATGATCTTCAAAATGTTTTAAAATTAAAGGATTTTCAATTTTCAAAGGGATATGTCGACATATCCATATATAGTATGTCGACATACGTGCCGCAAATTTGAAATTCAAATTTTAAAATGAAGTGTTTATTCGTCGTAGCTCTTCGAAATGGACATGTCTGTTTATTCTCCATAAATAAGGAGTTTCAAACGAATTTTTTTACAATTACTTTCATGTCTCTTCACTCCCTTACTTCGCCAAAATTTCTAACGAAAATTTTATTCAAATTCAACCAAAATCAATTTGATCTTCATTGTATTGGTTCTGTTCTATTTACTATCTGATTTCAATCATCACTCTTTCTCAATTCAATGTCAAAGTGCTACTCAAGGGGCTATATGATCCATTATAACCAAAGATCAAGAACTGTTTTTGGAAAAACCATCAAACTCTAGTTGTAATTGCTTGGATGTGATTATAGCCCATTCAAATCAATTGGGTGTGCTTGGTACCCCGAAAATCTGAGTGAGTGTGCTTGTAACTCGTCCAAATTAAGTGGGTGTACCCCTGAACCTAAAAAATCAGGAGGATGTGTCTCGTACCTTTGTAATCGAGATCGTATGCCCTTTGAATGATTATCATTTTGAAATGAAATATGTACAAGCAATTATACGGGACTGGACGTAGGGTAACTCCGAACCAATATAAAAACCCTTGGTGTGATCTCTTTAATTCTTTACTTTTCTGCTTCTACTTTATCTGTGTTTGCATCTGTGATTGGTTATTGATACAATTTTATGTTAAATGTGTGATTTAATGTGAAACTTGAAAGAAATTTAAAAAGATTTGCAAAAGTTAGAAAACACTATTCACCCCCTCTCTAGTGTTTATTTAGCCTTAAGATCCTTACTTCTACAACACACACTAACCCCCCCCCCCAAATGAGAAACTACAACAGAGTCCAGGCAAGCTTCACACTCTAGGGTGAATATTTTATTCTCAAGGGCATTCACACACCCCATAGTGACTCTCCGAGTTCATTCGCTCTCACATGAAAGTTGAACCCTTGTTTTCTCAGTGATCCTAGACAGGACCAAAGAGCTCTTATGTAGAAGAAAGGTAAGGCAAAGTGAGTATTCTAGAAATTCCTAATTCCCTCTTATAATGATCCTCTAACTCATTAAACTTAGTCTCGTAATAGCTTTTCAAATCATTCTTCCATTTAAGAGCATCATCTGGATCAACCCAACAAGGGGGTGAGGGTGCAACACCTAATCTAGAAGTGGCACCTAGGTCCAAGACCGTAGAGGGTGCATCTTCGGCACTAATCCACTTTGCAATCTGCCTATCTAATTCTACAACTTTGCTTTCTAAAGCTTTAATTTCATCCATGTATATGACCCTGTATATGCTTTCGACATCCCTCAGCAAGCCTTTTAATTTCATGACCCTATTCAGAGCAGAATTAAGCTTCCTTTATGGGGTGGCATTCTCCGGATCTCGATTAAAAGAATCAGGCTGAAAAGAAAACAAATTCACACAAAATGAAATAAAGAGAAATGCATAAACTTTGTAAAGGACTTTAAACCTACAAAGTATAGTTACAATTTAAGAGAAGTATTCATCTACGTAGAAATTTCACAAAGCAATCTTAGTTCACGTAACAAATATATGACTCCAAAGATAATATCCAACAATATAAATTTACAAAATCGTTTTCTTATGTGAGTTCTTAGGATACTACACTAAAAATACCTAAGACACACTGGCCAAAGGCAAGGCTGAACTGATGGGAAAGGTCTTCCGGGGATCGTAGCAAGCACCTACCCAAGGGTCCATCGGCCCATCTACAGCCACCTTGAAGCCCGGAGCGTTATGAAGAAAATTCAAGTTGAGTGTAGGGTGAAAATATTCAAAAATGTTCATGGCGCAACGCAAGTAAGCTCGCCTAGTCTTGCCGTTAACATTTTCTCGTCTAAGTTTTTCGAAGAGGGAGGTGATCCTATCCTGAGTCACACTCAAAGAACCCTCAAGTTCATATATTTTGACTATAGCCTCCTTCCCCGTGTTTTCTAAGATATCAATTAGCTGAGCCTTAGTTTTCTTAGTATCCTTGGCGAAGCAAGCGAAGTACCTAAGTGCATCAGTCTTCCATCCTTCCCTCCTCTTTTTCCGCTCATTTTCCAAAGAAAGAGTTGCGCCTACCGGAGAGCAGGAACCAAATCCGAACGGGGCCCACCTACTAATTTTTCTTCTTCGACATCTCCCTCTTCCTCCATATGATATGCAAGTTCTGCATATAGGTCTTCTATAGTTTTATTCAATTTCTTTATCTCTACTTCATAAACAATATTGTATAGGTTCTCCCCATCTTTCATTGACTGGTGCATCATATTTAACTTTAACTTGGAAGCATTAAGCCCAATACGCAATGTGGTGTTAAATTAATGTTGGTGGTTCAACGCATCTTTTGCCTCCTTGAGCTCCATTTCGACCTTCTTTAAACCTTTCTCAAGTCTTTCATTGGCAATTGTAAGATGGCCATTCTCCACTTCTATGAACATAGTAGGAGCTTTCACATCAGTGTCAAACTAATGCATGCCTATATCATTATGGCTATGAATCATATGGGTAGAGGGGATGTTGGATTCAAGGGTTTCATTGAACTCAGATAAAGACCCATGAGGACCAACCTAATGAGTAATAACTAAAAGTTTGACTCAAGGAAAATCGAAATACACCATGTTAAAATAAAACTAGGAATGCATATTATCAACTAAATCGTCATATGACAAATTCAACAAAACTATATGCAAACAATGATAGGAGTAGGCATAATTCAATCCCTAAGTAAGTTCTTGAGCCTACGCCTAAACCACTCAAGGTAAGGTCTATCAGGTAGGAAAGAGCCACTTTCTAAGGTGTATCGCCATCGGCGCTACACAAAGTAATCGACGACTTCTTTCTCTTGAACTACTTGGTCAATCCTGGAAAGTAATCCCCGGGTCTCATCCCTAAGATTTGTAAAAGACTCGTCTAATTCTTTCTCATGCTTGCGGATAGCAGCAACACTATGACCAAGGCGTTTTAAGGTCTGATTTTTGAGCCTGGCTTCACTTTCCCTCAAAAGTTTTGTAAACATAATTTCTTAAGAAGACTAGAACAAAATAAGCAATAAAGACGGCATAATCATTCACAAACCAACTACTAAATAAAATAATGACAAAAAAGTACAAGAGAAAAGTTTTCATTACATACTAAAAGGTCTTGGAATTCACATATAAAAATTAAACATCTACATGAAGGTTTGAAATAACCTCAGTTCTAGCTGTCCCCTCGACATACTTAGGCGCCCAGTCTTCATGGTCCTCCTCCTCCCCCCGTCCTCAATTATTTGTATAGAATGGGAAGGAGAGGCATTCTGCGCTACAATCTCCTAATTCCACTTGGCCGAGCAGTATTTGTAGATCGAGTCCACCCTGGGCTTTTCCCCTAGAAAGTTAAGGTTAATATCTTCCTTAATCTGAAGTTTGGTCGAGGCAAATAGATTGTAGACCATGATGGAAGTGCTCTACCTAAGATCTTCCTAAGACCTAGCTAGCACCTCACCCTTCTCCTTCAACTCATGTTTTTTTAAGGCCAGGGCACCCACCTAGAGTTGGCCTCCCTCTTGGGCTTTTTTCAATATAACCTGAAATCCGCCTCGATTTGGGCCTTTTCGAAAGCAAGGTTGGCTTTCACAGTGTTAGAAGAAGCGAGATCCACTTTAAGTTTAGCCACTTGAGCAAGAGTGATGACCTGCTCACCTTTCCACTTTTGCGTCTCTACCATTAAAACGGCGAGCTATAAAAACAAAGAGAATATAGTTGAATATATATGATTAGAATAAGCCACTAAAAAAAGAAAGGGAAGATTACTCACATAAGACCAGTACTTCTCCATCTTGGATACAAGGTCAAAAGGGGAGAGCTCAGAAAGTGGAAGGGGAAGGAGAGAGGACAAAGAAAATGAGGCAATGCGAGACAACGTACCCAGTGCAGTCCTTCCTACTTTCTCTACTAGATCAGATATTACCTCTTCGGGTAGAGACAAGTAGCGAGCACTGGGTGTAGGGCTACTCCGCAAAGTAGGGACGGGCCCCACCGTTGAAGTAGAGGTGGGAGGAATAGCTGGAGGAGGAGGGGCAGAAGTAAACAATTTTTTGGGTCCTGTTCAGAATCTTGGACAATGACATGTTTTCTTTTTCGAATATCCTTCTACGGTGGTTTTCTAGGACTGTGATGCGCATCCGTAGCAGCAACATCCATTGTACCTATACAAAAAAGGAATCTTAAGGTTAGAAGAAGCCCCCGACCGAGGTCAAAATCGTAAGAATAATAAATCTAAAATCTATTATAAAAAATTATACCCATAGACTTAGCTGAAGTCGAGGAAGGCTTAAAAATATTGCGAGAAAATGGGTGACTTGGGCATAGAAAATTATGTTTCTTCAACATATCTTTATTAAAGAACCTTATTGTTTCCCTCCCTTTGCATCTAACCCTTGAATGTGATTTCTATGCAATTCAAACAATCCAACGACCTCCTCGGAAAAAATGATGTGAGTAAAATATTGATGAAAAGAAGAAGGAAAGTTACTAGGTTTGAAATAAAGAAGTACAGATTAGCCCATTTATGAGTCTTTTGAGGAACGTCAAAAAGAACCGATTTTTTGGCTTGGGTATAGAAAAAGCCAACGTCGACCCTTGAAGGACCTTTGTCAATATCAGACATAAACTGAAACTCCTCACAAGTGAGGTTGTAACCATTCTCAACAAAAAGGATAAAAGTGGCTATCATAAGAGTATAAGAAAGAGGGGCAAGTTGGACATGCACGAGATCAATGGCGGACAACCATTGATGAAGAACTGAGTTTAGGGAGAGATAAAGCCCACATTGTATATGTTTAGGTGTGAGGGGGGTAAAACCCATTGGAAGATTATTGATATGCTTATGAGGTTCGTGAACCTAAACCTCATAACGTACGAAACCAAATTGATTTAAAATACCCTTGGCTTCATCCAGCCGAGTAATTTTAGAGGACGAAAGTAAGAGGAAGAAGAAGAAAAGGAAGCCATTTTGGAATCTCAAGATTAATTAAAAAAAATGTTCAACTAAAGAGATCTAACAGAAACAAAAATGAAAACAAGATTCTTACTTCAATCTAAAGGAAATCCAAATTCGAAGACGGAATCAATCTAACGGATATTGATTTTTTCGTTTCTTTGTTGTTTTCCTTTCTTAGATAATAGTGCAAAACGGAACAAAGAGAAAATGAAGGAAATATATACGTACCTTAATTTGAATGCTGGCCACACGATCGAAATGATGAAGGAACTTGCGAAACATCAATCGATTAGTAGTCAAAATAATGAATATAAAGATCAAGATAGGTTTGCCTGGAGAAACAAAAGATTTGATTTAATAATGATCCAGAAAGTGGCCCAATGAAGGAATGACACATGTACATGAGCATTAAATGCAAAAGCAACTAGTGGGACCTTTTCCACTGATGAAAAAAGGAAGGAATAGATAGAAATAATGGGATGCGCATACCAAGTGACAAGTCTACACCGACTTGTGATCGTCATAGACTTGGAGGATAAGTGTTACATCCATATTTCCTAAATCCTGTTAAAGGCAATATGATAAAGCTCTAAGATCAAAATGGGATTTCCTCAAACTAAAAGATGGACTACAAAGAAGAAAGGTCAAGAATGAAGCAAAGTCAAGAAAATACCGCACTTAGAAATTGTAAGACGACAACAAAGATTCAAACTGCACTGATCCCCTTAATCGCAGTATTATATTATGGTGCTGAGCCCAAAACTAGGCACGGTCATAGCGTGAAGTAGATAATCTACAATTATAAAACTCGGAAATAAAGCAAGGTATAGATATTGCATGGTGACATTAGAAACTGCTTTGGAGGTATCAAAGCATAACACACCTCACTTAAAAAAGGCTATAAACAAACGATGATATACTGCACTCACAGATCGATATGCAAAAATAATAGAAGTGCTCTAACAATCCTGCATTGAAGGGAAATAGAGATGAGCTACCCCCTTTTTCTTCTTCAGTAGCTGAAATGGAACGGAATGGCGCAACGCACCACCATCAAAAGCGCCACGATCAGAAAAATTCAATAAAGAAACGAGCCGCCATCGAAACATGACAAGCACATGAGTAAAAAGACAAAAATTGCACTGCTGGTTTTCACCAAAATATGCCCTTGATCTATTTTGAGCAGGCTATAAATGAACACTTCGCGTGTCAAGTGACCCAGTAAGCCCAACTATTGCACTTGAAATCTAATGGGATGCTAACACTTTCAAGCTTAGAGCTGCACTGCGCTTATCAAGGACCCTTTAAGTAGTACCACGAGGGATCCAAAATATTCCAAGGGCTGCAACATGGGGTTACCTAAATAATGCTCCGTCATAGTTCTTCACTTGTTAGGAAACAGGAAAGATGCAAGTAGCCATTATCAAACAACTTGCACATACCCATATCAAGGGCAACTCAGGACACAAGCATACAGATATTGGGCTAACTCCACATGCCGGAGTAAACCACCTCAACACCAACTACCCTCAGCGCAATGTCAGACAAACATGGCAAGTTGAGGCTACTTAAACATAGCTCCAATGATATTCTGCACTTACAACTCAAACCTCACCTCCATTCTCAGAGCAATATCATACAAACAATGCACAAGAGGACCGTGCAAGTCAACCCGACATCAATGACACCCAGGCTGAACAAGAGGGGAATGCTTCATCATACTCTTATTCCTGAACAGAGGCAGCTTAGATGTCATCCGCTCCTCAGCTCAGAAGTAGGGAGCCTATTTAATTTAAAGTTTCCCACTCTGATTTCAGACGTTCCCACTCAAATTCAGAGGTTCTCGCTTCAATTTAAAACTTCCTACCAATACCTAGAATTTAGTCCCTAAAATTATAGTTCCCCTCCAAAGACGCATTAGCAATCAATATACAACAAACTAATGATGCAGATAGGCAACACATGGTAGGATCCAAAGGTGGGAATTAAATTAACAAAAGAAAAGAGATTGTGGTGGTCCACGTGCATCTTTACACTATAAATATGATAGACGCTGCCATGGAGGAATGGCCTTTCTCTGCGGAGGGAATTGAAAGAATTGTATCTTCTATTTTGCTCTCATCCATATAAAGTTGTATCAAGAAGAAATATATAAAGAGAGATTTGACCCATGGATGTCGAATTTCAAAATAATCTGAACCACATAAAATTCTTATGTCTTTTAGTTTTATGCAATATTAATTAATTATTTAACATAAAATCCCACTCAACTTTGATTCGTTAGTAAAATATAAATCTGATTTGACATTTTAACGAACATTTAGAATGCAACTACTTGGTTATGTAAGCTTCCAAGGACACAATGACTACTCAAGGGCAAATTTAATGTCACTTAACTTTGTTGATTCCAAAATCGTAGAAGAAATTTAAGCTTCTATTACTCTAAGATCATCTGAGGTGTTATGAGATGAAAAATCTCACTAACACAAGGCTATCGTGTTATACTGTCTGTCTTGAGGTTGATTCCAAGAAATATGACATAGTTAGTATTCGTTGGACAACTTGTATTGGGATCTATGGAGAGATTCATAATCTATTCAAGATGTTGGAATCTAGAGAGAGATTGGAATCTATTTGAGTGATAAAGACTTGTGTGTTGAGATGCTGAACGTGACTTCACTATCAGAAATGGCTAAAGACATTATAGGATGCACAACCTGGGGTTTAGCTTACATGGGACAGGGTATATCAACTCCATATCTAGAGTTGCTTTCGATATGTTAGCCGACGTGAGTTGGAAATACTTGGTTCTATATGTTTGGGCGTGGGCTAGTTGTGTTTATCTTATGGTATATTTTATTTAGATATATATGACGCTCGACAGGTTGTTTCTGATCCTTGTGTAGGAGTTTGAATTCGGCTTGATCGAAGAAATCTCCATGGAAATCCACTATGCATACGTACCTTTGCAGTTTTCGATGTACTTCTAATATTGTTGTGTTACGATATGTAAGCAACATAGCTATTTTCTTATTTAAATTCTACACCCCAAACATTATCTATTATATCACTTTATGTACTTATTAGATGCATGGTTCTTTTAAGGGGATAACCGTTTGGTGATTTGAATGGTCTCACAAGTACTGTTATATGTTTTCGTTGATGTTCTTTGGAGCTCGAGGAGATGAGCTGGACACTTTCACCTACCATAGTATTCTTATTTCTGCTACATTACTGTTTTGTATATATCAGCATTTGTGAGGATAGGATTTTATAACTATTCAGGATGATGATAGTACTTAGGATTGTAACTATGAAATGTATCTTAGAGTGATAGTTTGTATTGTCTTTTGATATTATATATTATCATTCTACTGTGAGATTCCAATGTTGTGTTCTCTTCTCTCTTTTTCTTTTTATTTTACCATAACATTTTGTCTTTCCAGCACTTGATTGCTCAGCATGTGAATAATGTGGGTATTAGTTTCAACATTTGGGGGTCAAAAAGGCGAAGTGTTATAGCCATGGAAAGTAATACCATGAACCAACCACGCTAAAGATCTTTGTGTTAATTGTTCGAAAGAGATGCACCTCTCTTAAAGTGCCCAACATCCCCATTGGCTCATTATCACACACCACTCAAACATTGTGTTTTTAACTCGCTTCACTACTACATCGATTGACATCCACAACATTACAACACATATTCCAGTTTGGTACTGGCTCTAATACCAAATGTGATGTCCATGGAATTTGAACCCCTGCCGCCCCATAAAGCAACACCATGCACCAACCATTCCCTAAAAGATATTTATGTTAACTTTATGAAATGGATGTTGCAGGACGTAGCCCTTTTGTGCCTCACTGGCCATAAGTAATACATTGCCCAACATTTGAAGAGTCTTACGTACTCTGATCTCAACAGATACATCGATATCCTTTCTCAAAACATCTCGACCGGGAATATTTGAAATAATATGTTATTCTATATATTATGATAATTTTCTCATGATAACAACTCATTGTAACAATTATCACTCAACACATTATTTAAGGATCTTCTAATTAATATACTTTAAATTAATTACTAGATTAATTATATAACAATATAACTATATAATAGAAATCAAATAACTTTGTTACGAACAAGATTCGTTATAGAGTTAAATATATATAACAAATTAAATAATTGCCCCTAGGTCATACCCCTAGCTCTCTCGCCAAGCCTATCCAAACCCTTAAAATTTCAATTTGGATTAATTAATACAAAAAAATCCAATAATTTTATCTAAAATACTTGAGTTTACAAAAAGCGCCTAGCTTTGATTAATCTCTGACAAATTCCCGCCTAAACAATTGATCCTTGGACCATGCTTACTACACAATGCCTACATAGCAATTTTTACAACCTTGGTGTGTATATGGTTTGTATCGGGATAAGAAGAAAGAGAGTAAATGAGAAAGTTAAGAGTATGCCCTAGCGGCAATTCTACAGTTTGTTATAAATTATTATCTCTGTAATAAAATCTCGTTTGAAATAAAAGGTGTTTGTTTTCTATTTTATAATTATTATATTATGATATATTAATTAAGTAGCTAATTTAAGTATATTAAAATAAAAAATCTTTCCTCCTTCTTCTTCCTCTTTCATAGCTACCACTTTTCTTCCTTCTTCTCCCATGGATGGAAATTTTTACCCCAAATAACATCAAACACAATAAAATAAAGGTTGTCCATTTGATTCTAGATAGATTGGGTGGTGAATCAAGGAATGTAGGAGTCAACCTACAAATCAAGGTGTCATAAAGGTCGGGATCTACAAAGGAAAATCTATATTTGTTTTATATATATTTATACTTGTTCATACTTGACCCAAATTGATGTATTTAACATATACTTAAATTACCATTGTATATTCTTGAAGTTTGATTTGTTATATGTGTTCTTTATATATAAAATTCAAAATGAAAAAGGAAAAACAATAATCAAACATGATCTATTTTTTGATCTTATATATTTGTGAACCTTCTCTTTTAAATGTATTTTATGCAATACCGAATTATTTAAATATATATATAATGAGTATTTATTTTGGATATAATCAAACATGTGTATTGATGTGAATCTAAAATCGATGCCTTGAGTTTTGGTTTTGAATCATGATATTTTGTTGCCCACTTAGTCAAAGAAATAACTTTGAAATTTATTTTTTTAATTATTTTGATAATTTCATATACATACATACATACATACATACATATATAATTTGTAATTATGTGGAAGTTTGTTCATATCACATACATACATATAAATTTTTATTATACATAAAATCAAATTTAAACATATACATATGTAATAGTACAATGATCTATTTATCTTTTCATATATGTATTTTTTGATCATTTTATGCAAGTTGCAATTTATGTAATATCATATATTCTATCACCTATTTAAGCTATGAATAATTGAGGAATTTTAAAATTACTATATATGATTTGGATCTAAATTTAATTAGGATTTTACAAGAAAGGAAGGTGGAAAGACTATTGATTTGTGTTAGATACCAATTAGATATTTCCATAATCAAATATTTAAACTTGAAATTTATTTCATTAATTATTCTGGGATTATATTTTACATAAACTTAATTTTACGGAAATATATATATATATATATAAGTCTAAACTATATATATTGTACTATTAGCATGTGCACACAAACAATATACATATTGTAATGACCCGTATTTCATGTATTGGAGAATCATAAAATAATTTATTTTATTCATATGTGGTCGTACGACTCTAAAATTTTAGAAAATGACTCTTAGAGACATTTTCCACATCTATGATTTTTGCTAAATTTCTATGTGACCATTTTGACCCCGAAAATCTTATCTCGGCAATAACTTTTGATAATGGTTGAGTTAGAATTTCAAACCACTTCTATTGCTTCAAGATAATTTTTTTCCATTATGTAGAGTGGTCATAATAGAAAAATAGACTTATCATTTGAAAGTTATAGTTGTTTTAAGTTTTGCTTGTTAGTGGCCTACATGTATGGGTAATTAACAAAGCTCATACTTAGACCCACTAACCCATCTCGAAAATTTTGCTAAGGGGAGGTTGAAGGAACTGATCTAAGTCATTTCCATCTTCTCCAAAATAGCTCTAAACATCCATTAATTCTAATTTCATCAAAAATCCTACATTTTTCATACTAATCTTAGCCTAAATCTAATTAGAGAGGAAATTAACATTAAGGGATTAGAGATTATCATTTTGACTGATTTGCATTTCATCTCTTTTATTGTCCACTTTAAGATCTAAGAGGAGAAATTGGTATTTTGGGTAATTAGTGGGTGGTTCTTGACCTCTCACTCTACTATACATGTTTATATAGTTAAAAAAGGATGTTTTGACATGATTTTGACCCTAAAGTATTTTCCAACCTTAATCACATTTTCCCAAATGTTCGTGGCCAATCTAAAGGTTTTAAAATGGTTTTTAAGTGGTTTTCAACTCATTTTGCTCATATTGACATATTGGTGTAAATGCTAGATCTAGAGTAGGATTTGCTTGATTATCAAGTTTGTAAGGTTTGCATATGTGCATGGATGTATGTAGGTGATATTTCATGTTTGTGTGTTGTGCTTCGATGTAGTTTGCTAATGCATTAAGGTAATTAGGAAATGAGTAGTCGAATTGGAAAATCGAAGGCAAAGATGGACGGAATCGAATAAAACTTGGAGGAGGGGCTCTGGAGCATGGGTGGAGCATAGGATTCAAGTCGCATCGAAATTGGAGCTAAGTACATGAGTCAGCATTGAGAGGTTTGATTGGTACCAAGAACTTTTGATTAGTGGAGAAACGTCTCGGTGGAAGTTTGGTTCTTCAAGTAAAGGCTAAGGGTGATGAGTAGAAGTCAAATACTGAAATTTGGCTAAGTATTAGGCAAAGTACCGAGAGATTCTGGAGTCAATACCGAGAGCTTCTGGAGCTACTATTTGGGGCTTGGGGTTGATGCCGAGAGCTTTTGTAGGGAGTAATTGGAGTCCAAGAACTTAGAAGATGGAGCTCTGGAAGAGAAGGAAGAAACTTAGCTAAAACTTAGCTAAGTACACCACTCAGTACCAAAAGGTTTGGTCGGTATCGAGAGGTCTAGTTTGTTGGGATCGGGGTGAAACTTTCTGAAGGGAAGTGGAGGCTCTACAGGTCGTGCTGAAGGTGTTCATTTGTTTGCTTGTGGTTTGACAGAGATATGGTAGCACAATAATAGTTTTGGGAATTCAATGATGACAGCTCGATAATGAATGGAGTTAGGTTCTGATGATTGTGGAGTTGTTAGAATGGTTACCCAAAAAGGGTGGGTTCTAGAAAGGGTAACTGTGACGCCCCACCTCTATGCTCATAATAACAAAGAGTATTAAAAGAAATACTGTCTATTATTACGAAGAATAAGGCTGGATAGGAGCGACCATCCGTAATTGGCCTCACACTAATATTGGTTATCTCGATAGGAGTGGTATATACTTTTTATTTTTCATCTATTATTTATTTACTCCCATCGACATATCCAATTATCAGTATAAAACAAACTACGATAGTTCATAATAGTTTAGGACACTAGATATAACAATAACACAGATAATATAAATGCGGAACACAGATAAAAACAAGAGTCTCATATATATATAACTGATGTCAGTTAATACATAGTTGACACAATACATATGATACAACTACAACTGCCGACTCTAGAAGTTATATATACAAGTACATTATCGACTAATATACATGAATACATATCGTTCTATACAATGGCACGACTACTACAAAATGACACTGACAACTTCAGAAGATGTGAAAAGTCTTCATATCCTGAACAGCAACTCAAAGAAGAAAATCTACAACCTGAAATAACTCGGATCTGACCCGAGTATTACATTCAAAAGAAAATAATACACGGGTCAGTCTAATTCAAACTCAGTTATTAGTGCATAGAAGCAATAATAATCAATCTCAAATAGATGACAGTCACAGAAATCTCGTATATCCAACTCTCGATACGAGGATTGGATAACGGCAGATATAACACTAAGCAGTGTTAAACAACAAATCAACAATCCAAATCAAAATACAACTCCAAAATATTGAAATTTACCAACGAAACAATTCAACAATTTGAAAAATCAATTTAAAACTGTCAAATCGGATAGGGCTGCAGCACACGCATGCGTGTACTGCCTCGCCACTATCGCAGAAGATACGCAAAAGCTCAGTGAAAGTCACAAATGATCACAAGGTCAAACCCCGAAATCAGGTTCAACTCAGGTAAATTTGAAAACAGATCCAAAAGCATTAATGCAATGCAAAACAACAAGGACCAAAACTGCATATAAAACGAAACTACAGTCGTAAATGAATACAAGGGCAAACTGCAACAAAGCTGCAGCCACCACAAGATTGCAAGGGCGAGACTGCAACAAAATCTCAGATGTAATCATATAGATTGATACTGGTACAAGCAACTATCAAATGAAAGAGTGCTGGCATGACTATCAATACAATGGAAATTAAAACAGAGACTACAGGGTGAACCAGCCAAGACAATGTACCAGTATCAATTCAAGAGCAACACCCCACAAGTATACATAAGCAACAATGCACTGTACATCAAGTGATATAACACAACAATACCAATGACCACTTTAAAACCAAGTATAAAGCAGTGTCAATGAAAAATGCAAGTAGACCAGGATGCAACTGCACAAGACAGGTTAGCAAAGTGCAGATACAAATAGTCCAAGACATGTCAGTGCCAACAACATATATAGAACAGTGAACAAAATCAAGGCAGCAAGTAATACCAGTACGAGAATGAATGTAGGCATAACTCTGAATACGTAGACATGTCTATCTCAAAATAGAACAGCTCCTACTAACTGCAAATCTAACCAGAGCCAAGAACACATGAACAAGGCTCAAGAAAAATTTAAAAAGAACACAAAATGATAAAAGAACGAAGTATGGTTTATATCATTAGTAAAATCGAACTAGGACAGAAGTGCTGCCGGAGGTAGTAGTCAATGCAGCCAAAGTCGAACAAAACCACCGTCAAACTCAAATCAAAAATCCTCAACAAACTCAGAATCCAGTTTCACCAAAGTCAAGCAGATACTATTATACATGTATGCATATATATATATATATATATATGCATACACATACATACCTATCTCAAAAGAAACAGTGGACAAAAATTTAACAAAAACAACTCAACTTACAATGGAACTGGACCAAATTCAACTCAATGCAATCTATATCATAACTGATACAGTGACAGTATGGATGCAAGCAAATACCTCTGATTCAAGTAAATGAAAAGGTTAAAGTCAAGACTGATGCCAATAGTTAATGACCAAAGTTATGGATTTTCATAAACAAGTACTAGTGTAGGAAAAAGGTCAAGACATCTAAAACAATGTCCAACTCAGATGAACACAGCTAAATGCAAAAAGGCCTAGTACCTACACCACCAACCATACTATGCCAGCACGATGATGATCCAGATGCCAGCACGATGATGATCCAGATGCAGTACAGTGAAGTACAAAAACTCAAACGAATAAAGACTGCACTAGTAAAAAGAAAGAACTCTACAATGCTCAAGATCAAGGCAAAGTTCACAACAGTGTACTGGTGTTATGATTAAAGTCAAGTAGCAATTTCAAAATATTCAGGATCATGTACCATAGAAACTGGAATCACTTATTCGGGAAGATAAACACCAAAGGCCAAACTATTAACCAAATGCAGAGGTCATGACACTGTCATCAGGGCTCAATACAAGTGCAAGGCCACCAAAGATAACAGCAACACTAAGAAATCACACAAGTACGAATCATTTCGAATTAACAAAAGAAATTAAAATTCCATAATTCAAACTACTGTCAGATTCAACTTGCAGAGGAATGCTTTAAAGCAGAGACGAAGACCCAAAATAAATCTACAGGCAATGGTGATGGCCCAAGATAATACAAAGTCAGGGAATTACAAACAAAAAAAATCAAACTGCCGAGACAAAGACAAGCAACCAATCAAACAAGTAAGGGTTTAAATTAGATGTGAGTGAATATAATCACTCAACTTTGCCATCGGAGCACGAATGATCTACCGGGCGACGTCATTCAATTGATTAATTGAGGATGGCGCCTTCGATTTTTGAACGCGCCCTAGCTTCAAAAAGGGGATGACGAGAACGAGCCGCCCTAAATTGCCGCAGCCCTAATTTGTGAAGCCCTAGCATTTCGAACGAACGAACAAGAAATTTCGTGGCCGCCATTATCGCTTTTTCGTTTATTTGTATAGGGTTCGAGTGAATGACAAAATGAAAGGGGGTCAGGTTAGATATCATCACGGCATCAAAAGTAAATGGGCCAAGTTTCAAAGCCCACAACTCTTAATGAATTGTAAAATAATTCACAACAGATTTTCAAATGAATTTAAACTTGATTCAAATCTGCATTAGCAATTAAAAATAATTTAATCGCCACTTATAAACTGACGCGAAAAACCGGGTTGTTACAGACTCCCCTCCTTAAAGAAGTTGCGTCCACGCAATCATAGGGAATAAATGGAAAAAGGTAACAACCAAAAGAGCATGGCAATGTCGAATGTATAAGCAAAGCAAGTGTCAGCGAGGAAGTATTAGATAAGAAATCGAAAGGTTCGACTGCTTCAAATCAAAAGAATCAACATCGTGGGGATCAGGGATCAAAATCAAACGACTAACAAAAGCAAGAATAATCGAGTTCCAGCAACTAAAAGAGAAGGAAAACAGAGCAGAAATCCCATACAGAGCACGAATTGAATGTGAGTAAATCAAATTACTCACTTGAATTTCCAAAGAAAAAGACGAAGCTCAAATCTCAAAAATCGCAAATATTCAATCATCAAAAACGATAATTGAATTTTCAAATCGCAAATATTTACTTATCTCAAACGATAATCAGAAGACAAATCAAATATCCGATTATCTCAAACGATAGTCAGAAAACAAATCAACAAATATTTAATTACCACAAATGGTAATCAAATTTCAAATCAATAAATATTCGATTATCAAAAACGATAATCAAATTTCTCAAATCAACAAATATTCGATTACACAATCGATAATCAAATTTCCAAATCCAATAAATATTTGATTATCACACGCGATAATTAAATCTCAAATCAACAAATATTTAATTATCAAAAGCGATAATTAAATTCGAAATCAGCAAATATTTAATTATCAAAAGCGATAATTAAATCTCAAAGCAACAAATATTTAATTATCTAAAGCGATAATTAAATCTCAAATCAACAAATATTTAATTATCTCAAGCGATAATTAAATTCGAAATCAGCAAATATTTAATTATCTAAAACGATAATTAAATCTAAATTCAACAAATATTTAATTATCTCAAGCGATAATTAAAAGCAACAAATATTTAATTATCTCAAGCGATAATTAAATCTCAAATCAACAAATATTTTATTATCTCAAGCGATAATTAAAAGCAACAAATATTTAATTATCTCAAGCGATAATTAAATCTCAAATCAACAAATATTTAATTATCACAAGCAATAATTAAAAGCAACAAATATTTAATTATCTCAAGCGATAATTAAATCTCAAATCAACAAATATTTAATTATCACAAGCGATAATTAAAAGCAACAAATATCCGATTATCAAAAACGATAATCAGAACTCATATCAACAAATATCTAATTATCACAAGCGATAATTAGAAACAACAAATATCTGATTATCAAAAACGATAATCAGAACTCATATCAACAAATATCTAATTATCACAAGCGATAATTAGAAACAACAAATATCTGATTATCAAAAACGATAATCAAAACTCATATCAACAAATATCTAATTATCACAAGCGATAATTAGAAACAACAAATATCTGATTATCAAAAACGATAATCAGAACTCATATCAACAAATATCTAATTATCACAAGCGATAATTAGAAACAACAAATATCTGATTATCAAAAACGATAATCAGAACTCATATCAACAAATATCTAATTATCACAAGCGATAATTAGAAACAACAAATATCTGATTATCAAAAACGATAATCAGAACTCATATCAACAAATATCTAATTATCACAAGCGATAATTAGAAACAACAAATATCTGATTATCAAAAACGATAATCAGAACTCATATCAACAAATATCCAATTACCTGCAGATAATTGGAAGCAACAAATATCTAGAAATCAATTAAGAAGACTAGAAAATCAACATAAAAGCTTGGATTGATCCCATCAGATGGCGAGTTTTTAATTCGCCGCACGTGCATCAACAAATGGCCGAAGCCTACCAAGTACTCAACATAATTTTGGCGTCCATCAGATTGACCCAAAGGTCCGCAGAGTGACCCGAAGGTCTAGTACTGGTATTTGACCCGAAGGTACGCAGAGTGGCCCGAAAGCCCAACAAATGACCCGAAGGTCCAACAAATGACCCGAAGGTCCTCATAGTGGCTCGAAAGCACACGAAAGCATCAAAATATTTCAATCAGCGAGTCCGGAATTAACCGAAATAGCAAACGCACATGTCCCATACCACGTGTTTTACTAAATCGTTTGATTCTCTTCATCGTTTCCTTGAAAGTGTAAAATTCATCAAAATCATCAAAACAACAGATATTCAATTAACGAGTCTGGAATTAACCAAAATAGTAAAAGTGTGGTTCCATACTCCGCACTTTTGCTAAATCGTTTAAATCACTTCATCGTTTCCTTGAAAGTGCAAAATTGTGTATTTTGTAAAAATACACTTTACATTCTCAAACGGACAAGTCCGGAATTAAGCGAATCAGTAAAAGAAAGGGGTCATAGTCCTCGATTTTGCTGAAACGTTTAAATCGCTTCCTCATTCTTTTGAAAGCGCAAACTGTTAAAATTTATGAAAACAATTTTTATTTATTTTGTAAAAATAACAATTCACATTCTCAACTGGACAAGTCCGGAGCTAAGCGAAACAGTAAAAGAAAGGGGTCATAATCCTCGATTTTGCTGAATCGTTTAAATCACTTTCTCATTCTTTTGAAAACGCAAACTGTTAAAAATTTATAAAACAATTTTCATTTTTAAAACGATTTTCCAATCACGTGATTAAAACAGCAAATCAGTAACAATTTCGATAAGGAAATTGTACTTCTCAAAATACCGTAAAAACGGTTACACATCAGTATTGCGGAATAACCGCTTGAGAATCCACTTTTAAAAATTTGACTGTTACTGAAGTCAAAGCGACAGTAATTTTAAAACATCAGATATCTCATCAAAAGAATTCACATCAAAATGTGACATCAGTGAATTTTCATTCATTAAAATTGTCAACAAAACATCGTGCCTCAAAAATTCAGCATTGGTGTAAAAATCCCGTTATAAAAATAACGGCAACAAAATACGTTTCATAACCAAGCATCGGTTCAACGTAAAATTAATGCAATAACGTGCAATTCAAATTTTGCACGTACTACAAAATGAACAAAGAAATCATTCGGATGTATCTTCAATGAAGATAATTCAAAACAGCAAAGATCTAATCAATAGATGATTAGTACAAAAGAAAGCCAGCGGAAATTTCAACAAAAATCACATATCTGCAATTTCTTCGAATCCTCAATTCGGATTCAAAATTTTCAAAGAAACAAAATAATTACAGCTATGTAAACAACGAATGAAATTCATATCAATTTCGTATTTTGATTTTTTTTTTTTTTTTCAAAAGATTATCAGTTGTACTCAGCGAAGGCAGTTTCACTGTTTCTGCTGCGCACTTTGATAAACAGTACTCAATTCAATCAAATCATCAACCTTTTATTTTTAAATAAAGATATTTAAAAATTTCATCAAAATTTCAAACTTTAGTTTTGACTCAAATCACCAATAAAACATCGACCGATAGTTGTAACATATGTTCCATCCAAGTTATGTTTTATATTATGTCCATAAACCCCAAGCTCTGATACCAACTGTGACGCCCCACCTCTATGCTCATAATAACAAAGAGTATTAAAAGAAATACTGTCTATTATTACGAAGAATAAGGCTGGATAGGAGCGACCATCCGTAATTGGCCTCACACTAATATTGGTTATCTCGATAGGAGTGGTATATACTTTTTATTTTTCATCTATTATTTATTTACTCCCATCGACATATCCAATTATCAGTATAAAACAAACTACGATAGTTCATAATAGTTTAGGACATTAGATATAACAATAACACAGATAATATAAATGCGGAACACAGATAAAAACAAGAGTCTCATATATATATAACTGATGTCAGTTAATACATAGTTGACACAATACATATGATACAACTACAACTGCCGACTCTAGAAGTTATATATACAAGTACATTATCGACTAATATACATGAATACATATCGTTCTATACAATGGCACGACTACTACAAAATGACACTGACAACTTCAGAAGATGTGAAAAGTCTTCATATCCTGAACAGCAACTCAAAGAAGAAAATCTACAACCTGAAATAACTCGGATCTGACCCGAGTATTACATTCAAAAGAAAATAATACACGGGTCAGTCTAATTCAAACTCAGTTATTAGTGCATAGAAGCAATAATAATCAATCTCAAATAGATGACAGTCACAGAAATCTCATATATCCAACTCTCGATACGAGGATTGGATAACGGCAGATATAACACTAAGCAGTGTTAAACAACAAATCAACAATCCAAATCAAAATACAACTCCAAAATATTGAAATTTACCAACGAAACAATTCAACAATTTGAAAAATCAATTTAAAACTGTCAAATCGGATAGGGCTGCAGCACACGCACGCGTGTACTGCCTCGCCACTATCGCAGAAGATACGCAAAAGCTCAGTGAAAGTCACAAATGATCACAAGGTCAAACCCCGAAATCAGGTTCAACTCAGGTAAATTTGAAAACAGATCCAAAAGCATTAATGCAATGCAAAACAACAAGGACCAAAACTGCATATAAAACGAAACTACAGTCGTAAATGAATACAAGGGCAAACTGCAACAAAGCTGCAGCCACCACAAGATTGCAAGGGCGAGACTGCAACAAAATCTCAGATGTAATCATATAGATTGATACTGGTACAAGCAACTATCAAATGAAAGAGTGCTGGCATGACTATCAATACAATGGAAATTAAAACAGAGACTACAGGGTGAACCAGCCAAGACAATGTACCAGTATCAATTCAAGAGCAACACCCCACAAGTATACATAAGCAACAATGCACTGTACATCAAGTGGTATAACACAACAATACCAATGACCACTTTAAAACCAAGTATAAAGCAGTGTCAATGAAAAATGCAAGTAGACCAGGATGCAACTGCACAAGACAGGTTAGCAAAGTGCAGATACAAATAGTCCAAGACATGTCAGTGCCAACAACATATATAGAACAGTGAACAAAATCAAGGCAGCAAGTAATACCAGTACGAGAATGAATGTAGGCATAACTCTGAATACGTAGACATGTCTATCTCAAAATAGAACAGCTCCTACTAACTGCAAATCTAACCAGAGCCAAGAACACATGAACAAGGCTCAAGAAAAATTTAAAAAGAACACAAAATGATAAAAGAACGAAGTATGGTTTATATCATTAGTAAAATCGAACTAGGACAGAAGTGCTGCCGGAGGCAGTAGTCAATGCAGCCAAAGTCGAACAAAACCACCGTCAAACTCAAATCAAAAATCCTCAACAAACTCAAAATCCAGTTTCACCAAAGTCAAGCAGATACTATTATACATGTATGCATATATATATATATATATATATGCATACACATACATACCTATCTCAAAAGAAACAGTGGACAAAAATTTATCAAAAACAACTCAACTTACAATGGAACTTGACCAAATTCAACTCAATGCAATCTATATCATAACTGATACAGTGACAGTATGGAAGCAAGCAAATACCTCTGATTCAAGTAAATGAAAAGGTTAAAGTCAAGACTGATGCCAATAGTTAATGACCAAAGTTATGGATTTTCATAAACAAGTACTAGTGTAGGAAAAAGGTCAAGACATCTAAAACAATGTCCAACTCAGATGAACACAGCTAAATGCAAAAAGGCCTAGTACCTACACCACCAACCATACTATGCCAGCACGATGATGATCCAGATGCCAGCACGATGATGATCCAGATGCAGTACAGTGAAGTACAAAAACTCAAACGAATAAAGACTGCACTAGTAAAAAGAAAGAACTCTGCAATGCTCAAGATCAAGGCAAAGTTCACAACAGTGTACTGGTGTTATGATTAAAGTCAAGTAGCAATTTCAAAATATTCAGGATCATGTACCATAGAAACTGGAATCACTTATTCAGGAAGATAAACACCAAAGGCCAAACTATTAACCAAATGCAGAGGTCATGACACTGTCATCAGGGCTCAATACAAGTGCAAGGCCACCAAAGATAACAGCAACACTAAGAAATCACACAAGTACGAATCATTTCGAATTAACAAAAGAAATTAAAATTCCATAATTCAAACTACTGTCAGATTCAACTTGCAGAGGAATGCTTTAAAGCAGAGACGAAGACCCAAAATAAATCTACAGGCAATGGTGATGGCCCAAGATAATACAAAGTTAGGGAATTGCAAACAAAAAAAATCAAACTGCCGAGACAAAGACAAGCAACCAATCAAACAAGTAAGGGTTTAAATTAGATGTGAGTGAATATAATCACTCACCTTTGCCATCGGAGCACGAATGATCTACCGGGCGACGTCATTCAATTGATTAATTGAGGATGGCGCCTTCGATTTTTGAACGCGCCCTAGCTTCAAAAAGGGGATGACGAGAACGAGCCGCCCTAAATTGCCGCAGCCCTAATTTGTGAAGCCCTAGCATTTCGAACGAACGAACAAGAAATTTCGTGGCCGCCATTATCGCTTTTTCGTTTATTTGTATAGGGTTCGAGTGAATGACAAAATGAAAGGGGGTCAGGTTAGATATCATCACGGCATCAAAAGTAAATGGGCCAAGTTTCAAAGCCCACAACTCTTAATGAATTGTAAAATAATTCACAACAGATTTTCAAATGAATTTAAACTTGATTCAAATCTGCATTAGCAATTAAAAATGATTTAATCGCCACTTATAAACTGACGCGAAAAACCGGGTTGTTACAGTAACCCATGGATATAATGTTAAATTGTCCTATTGTGGAATGATTTCTTGAGGATAGTGGAAACTATATAGAACAGAAAAGGGTTCGAATATGCATGCTAAGGGATCATTGATAGTCATTGTGTTTTCAAATGTACTCAAAAGCAGGGGTATAATAGGGATGCTCATAGGTACTTTGTTCAGTCACCCCAGGTCGGCTGTTTGGATCCGTGTACCCTGAACTGGTAGATTTGGGTCTAGTATCAGCTTTAGGATAAAGGAGAGTGCATTGAAAACCAGGATATGCATTGGTCCCTAGCAGGGGAAAGCCCATATGAGTTATCCTGTATTTAGAGCATATTGAGTGATAGCAAGGATTGTTTGATGGGTGCTATGGTTATCCGACTATTTTCTTTCGTAGTCTATCACTCTAGAGATGTCACTGGAGATAGGTAATGGGGATAGGGATACCTAGACATCCGTCATCATACATAGTTTGTCATATTCCTTTATGATATTCATAGGGTAGCATATTATGTTCATTATGTGGTAACTCTATGGTTGTGTGGACTGGTCAGGTATGGTTAGTATACCCTTATTCCCTACTATATCAACTTGTATAGTATTTTGAGATTAATTTACCGCTCACACTAGACTGTTGTCTGACTCGAGGTTTTATTGTTTGCTTCTTATTATCTCGGGTACTCTTAAATGAGTAGACTAGATGGCAGGTCTAAGTGAGATACGGTAACTGTGCAGAGGACGAGCTGGATTGAGCTATCTCGTATTATATATAGATTTTATGCTTATTCCGTTATGCAACACTATGGAGCCATGTCAGTAATTTCTTATTATCATTATTATGGAACAATTATTTGAGTTTATTTCCATTATGTATAAACTCTATTACTATGGCTCCGTGGATCCATGCCTGGATATTTGGTTCACTTAGTTATTATTGTCTCTTCTGTTTTATATCAGTGATGTATATTATATTTTATTACATGCACTACAAGATATACGATAGGTTTTGTGTAAAATCATTTCATTTTTAACACTTGATGATCGTACTACATCAACTGGGCATGTCAACAGCACACAATATAGTTATATTGGGTGCCGATGGTGTACATCGATTATCATATTTGGTATCAGAGCTTAGGTTATAGGACTAACGTGAGTTGAAACCATAGTCCAGTATAGATAGAGAATGAGTTATCACCCTAGACTGGATCGAGAGTGTATATATATATACGTAGAATGCGTACTTGTTATATATTTTGGTTTTCGACACTATATAGTAGTATATATAGTATATAAGTGCATGCACACATGAGTACCATCAATACAATTTTCTTTTTGAGAGACTGATCATTCTTATTATAGATCTAGAATGAGTCGACAAACAAGAAATACCGTGATGAACTCCATCTCCAAAGGTGAGGAAGGAGCAGGTTCAAGGGCTACTAATGGTGACTTGCAGGCGATGTTCAACACAATGATGGTGAACATGCTGCAAAATACCCAAGCGGCTGCTGCGAATGTTGTTGTTGTGGTGGTGCTCAAGTGTAGACGCGGAGGGCTGACTTTGCCAAGCTATTAAAGGATTACTCCACCTTGGGAGGAAAACCATTCCTTAGAATAGAGTTGGCTTTCGAAGTGAAGGATTAGCTGGATACTTGCAAGCATATCTTTGGTGATGTGGAGGTAGATGATACCATGAATATTAAGCTGGCCTCTAGAAAGCTTCAAGGGCAGGCCATGAACTAGTGGATTTCCATTACTATTGCTACCTTAGAGGATCAATTCACTTAGGAACAGTTCAAGGCTAGGTTTTAGGAGAAGTTCATTCCAGCTGCTCAAAAGTTGGTGATATTCAGAGATTTGCTGATTTAAAGCAGGGAGATGTGTCTATCTTTAAGTATATTGTTGAATTTGGCGCTTTGTCAAAGTATAGGATGTTTTTCATTAACACACTTGTGAGGAAGAATGAGAAATTTATTATGGGTTTGGACGACTATTTGGAGGAGAATTTGGTGAGTCATATCGATGAGCCGTTCGAGAGACTTGTCGAGAAAACTCTTTGTAGGAGAGTTTATACCCTAAGTCCAAATCGGCTATTGTCTTTAAGGAACAGCCAAAACCACAATAAGATGGTGGAGGCAAGAAGAAATGAAACAGGAAGAGAAAGCAGTTTCAAGGAAAGAATGCCCAAAAAAAGGCAAAATGGGAACCCATCTGTTATGATTGTGGAGACAAAGGTCATCTGATCAAAGAATGCAAAGCAGATACGAAGAAAAAGTGTTACAACTATGGAAATTTTGGACATATGAAGAAAATCTATCCGGAACTAGCACAACAGAAATAGGTTGTAAAGGCATATGCTTTGGATGTTGTCCTGACTTCATCGAGTACTCCCTCAGCGAAAGAGAAGGGAAAGGGCATCGTTATTCAAGGTATTCTTTCCATTTATAATGTTCACATATGTGTTTTATTCGATACCGAGGCTTTACATTTCTTCATATCCAGTGACCTAGTAGATAGATTGGGGTTGAAACCGAAATTGTTGACCGATTTTAGATTATGGCGAACCCTGTTGAAGGCTCCACTAGCCCGTGTATGGTTTGTCGTGGTTTGGTCTTATCGAGTCATGGATGCTCTTTTGTTTGTGATTGCTTTATTTTGAATTTTTCTGCGTTAGGGATTACCTTGGGGATGGATTGGCTATGGAAGTATGTAATAGTAGTGGATTGCGATAAGCTATTGGTAATGATTGGGGCTATGGAGGGGTGGACGGTAGTGATTGGCTGCCTACCGGAGGATGGGGTTATGGTTAGCTTTCTATATTCGGCCGAGGTTCCACAAAATGGGTTGTCATTTGTGCATATCGTTAAAGAGTATCCGGATGTGTTTAAGGAAGTGATCGGATTGCCATCGCACTGGGAGGTTGAGTTTCGTATAGACTTAACGAAGGATGCCAGACCTATACTTATACCTTTGAGGCTTATGACACCCAGAAAGCAAAAGGAGTTGAACGTGTAAGTAAATGACTTGTTGAAGAGAGGGTTCATTCGTAAGAGTATATCTGAGTAGGGTGCACCTGTAGTGTTCGCCGCTAAAAAGGATGGCTCTCTGAGGTCGTGTGCATATTGTCGTGAGATGAATAAATTAAAGAAGAAGAACAAGTATCAACTCCCATATATTGACGTCTTGTTTGATCACCTCCATGGTTTGAAGGTGTTCTCCCAATTGGATTTGGCAATGGGATTTCACCGGTTGAGAGTAGCTAAGGATAGTGTGTCGATCACTACGTTTCGTACACTATCGGGTTTCTATGAGTGGTTGGTTATGCTGTTCGGGCTAACCAATGCTTCGGTATACTTTGTTGATCTCATGAACCGCATCTTTAGGGATTAGCTAAACAAGTTCGTACTTATGTTTGTGGATGATATTATGATATATTCTAGGATAAAGAAGGAACACAAGGCATACTTGAGGATTGTGATTGAGGTGTTAAGGTGGCATAAGTTGAAAGCGAAGTTTTCAAAGTATCACTTCTGGAGAAGGGAAATGAAATTCTTGGGTTATGTCATCTTTAAGCAAGGCAACGCAGTAGATCCTACCAAGGTGGTAGCGATTCAAGGTTGGAGCAAACCCAAGAATATATGAATGTAAGGAGTTTCCTAGGATTGGTGGGATATTATAAACATTTTATCAAGGAATTCTCAAAGGTAGCAGCACCATTGACCATTTTGATGAAGAAGAATCAGACTTTTGTTTGGGATGCAAAGTGTGAGCGTGCGTTTGTAAGTCTAAAGGAGTGCTTGACGAGTGCAGTAGTATTGACTAGTCTGAGTAGAAATGAGGAGCTGATAGTACACATAGACACCTGTGGTATTAGATTAGGTATGGTATTGATGTAGAAGGAGAAAGTTGTCGCCTATGCTAGTCAACAGCTGAAGCCGCATAAGAGGAAGTATTTGACTCATGATTTGTAGTTGGCGGCGATAGTGTTTTCTTTAAAGATTTAGAGGTACTACTTATTAGGAGAAAGGTTCGAGCTATTCACGGACCACAAATCCTTGAAGTACTTTTTCTCCCAAAAGGATCTCAACCTTCGCCAGTAGCAATGGTTGAAATTCTTGGCCTCTTACAACTTTAACATTTCCTATACGCCTGATAAGGGAAATGTAATCGCCGATGCATTGAGTAAAAAACATACCAGTTTGGGAGCAATGTTTATAGAGTGGAGACAACTGGAATATATTGCTAGCGATGACTTCAAACCTCATTACTAGTTAGATCCAGAGATGTTAGCAAATTTGACGATCGGGCCTACTTTAATTAAGCGGATCGGTACTAGCCAGAGGCGAGATGCTAGACTAGTAGAGATCATAGCGAAAATAAAAGGAGGTGTAGAGTCTAAAGATATGACGCAATATTGATTATACTGAGAAGATTGGCTCCGTAAGGATGGGAGATTATTTTCCCCTGATGTTGATGGATTCTAAGATGAGGTGCTATGAGAGTGCCACCATTTTAGGTTGACTATACATCCCGATGGTAGTAAGATGTACTATGATATGAAGCAGACCTATTATTAGGATGGACGAAGAAGGATGTCGAGACATTCATCTCGAAGTGTATGAACTGCTAGTTGGTGAAGGAAGAGTAAAAAAAGCCAAGTGGGTTGTTGCAAATGCTTGAATTTCCTAAATGGAAGTGGGAGCAAGTATCGATGGATTTTATTGATGGATTGCCAAGGACTCGAGCAGGGTACAATAGCATTTGGGTCATGGTTGATTGATTGTCCAAGAGCGCTAGATTTATACCCATCAAGTTAAGTAAAATGGTAGCCAAAATGACCGACTTGTATGCGAAATGGGTTATACGATTTCATGGTGTACCGAAGAGCATTGTGAGCGACCGAGGCCCGTTGTTCAATAGTGGGTTTTGGAGGAGCTTACAAGAGGCGTTGGGAACCGAGCTGCATCTCAGTATAGCTTATCACCCTCAAACAGATGTACAGACTGAGAGAGTGAATCATATATTGGAGAATCTCTGGCGGGCTTATATTCTCAATTTCGAAGGCTCGTGGGATGATCACTTACTTTTGGTAGAATTTTCGTACAACAATAGTTATCAGTCTAGTATTATTATAGCACCATATGGAGCATTATATGGCTGACCGTGTAACGCTCCTTCATGTTTGTGGAAAGCGGGTGAAAAACTAATACTTGGGCCATATATGATTAGAGAAAGCTCGGAGAAGATATACTTCATTCGGCAATGAATGAAAGCTGCTTAGGATAGATAGAAGAGCTACGCTGATAGTAGACGCGGAGATTTGGAATTTTCCATCGGCAATATGTTGTTTGTGAAGATTTCTCCTTTGAAGAATGTTATTTGATTTTGAAGTAAGGGGAAGTTGGAATCGAGATTCATAGGTCCTTTTCCGATTGCAGAGAGGATTGGGAACCTAGCCTATAAGGTCGACTTACTTCAGAAGATGGCAGGTATGCACAATGTCTTATATGTATCACATCTACGAAAGTTTGTGCACGACTCAGGCATGGCAATTGCACCAGATCAACTTGATGATATCGTAATTGGACCAGAAGCTACGAGACCTCGGAGGTCGGTTCGTATTGTTGGACATGAAACAAAACAGCTTAAGAGGAAGACGATGGAGTTAGTGAAGGTTCAATGGGGTGAACGTGAAGGCGATTGCACATTGGAAACCAAGGAGAACATGAAGGCCATATATCCAGAGCTCTCTATATGGTAAGGCCCACTGTTTATCATATTTACTTTCACCTTTGAATCATATAGGGTAGTTTAGTATCTCGCATGCTAGGATAGTCTAGCCTATACTATTGGTTGCATGGCTGCTTGTTTAATATGTATGATGGTTGCATATGATTGTTATGCATGCGGGGTAATTATTTTTGACTTATTTGGGGATTTCGATGGCGAAATTCTTAAAGGGGAACATCATACGTATTTTACGTATTGGAGGATCAAAAAATATTTTTATTTTATCATATGAGGTCATATGACTAACATTTAGGGAAATGACTCTTATGCACATTTTCTACAACTATAATTTTTTCCAAATTTCTGTGTGACAATTTTAACCTTGAAAATCTTGTTTAAACTATATTTTTGATAGAAGCCGATTTAGGGTCTCAAAGCACTTCCATTACTTCAGGATGATGGTTTCCCATTCTGTAGAGCATAATATAACAACGGACTTATTATTTGAAAGTTATAGCTGTATTAAGTTTTGGCTGCTGCTGGCCAGCATTAGTGGGTAATTAACTTAGCCCATACTTAGGCCCACTAACCTATCTTAAAAATTATGCTAAGGGGAGGCTATAGGAACTGATCTAAGTCATTTCCATCTTCTCAAAAATAGCTCTAAACCTCCATTAACCCTAATTTCATTAAAATCCTGTCTTTTCCTTACTAATCTTAACCTAAATCATAATTAGAGGGGTAATTAGCATTGAGGGATTGGTGATTATCATTTTGGTCAATTTGCATTTCATCTCCTTTGTTGTCCACTTTAGATCTAAGAGGAGAAATTGGTATTTTAGATATTTGGTGAGTGGTTCTTGACCTCTCAATCTACTGTTCATGTTTATAAAGTTAAAAGGAATGCTTTTGACATGATTTTTACCCTAAAGTGTTTTCTAACCTTAGTCACATTTTCCTAAATGTTTATGGATGAAATCTAAAGGTTTTAAATGGTTTTTAAGAGGTTTTCAACTTATTTTTCTCATATTGACATATTGGTGTAAATGCTAGATCTAGAGTAGGATTTGCTTGATTATCATGTTTGTAAGAATTTCATGTGTATGGATGTATGTAGGTGATATTTCATGTTTGTGTGTTGTGCTTTGATGTCTCTTGCTAATGCTTTTAGGTAGTTAGGAAATGAGTGGTCAAATTGGTAAATCGAAGGCAAAGATGGACAGAATTGAATGAAACTTGGAGGAGGGGCTCTGGAGCATGGGTGGAGCTCATGATTCAAGTCGCATCGAAATTGGTGCTAAGTATAAGAGTCGGCACCGAGAGATTTGATTGTTTACCGAGAGCTTTTTATTGTGGAGAAACGTAGTGGAAGTTTGGTTCTTCAAGTAAAGGTCAGGGGTGATGAGTATAAGTCAAATACTAAAATTTGGCTAAGTATTAGACCAAGTACCGAGTGCTTCTAGAGTCAATACCAAGAGCTTTTGGAGTTACCATTTGGTGCTTAGGGTTGATGCCGAGAGCTTTTGTAGGGAGTATGCAGAGTCAAGCACTTAGAAGATGGAGCTCTGGAAGAGAAGGAAGAAACTAAGCTAAAATTTGGCAAAGGACACCACTCGGTACCAAGAGGTTTGGTTGGTACTGAGAGGTCTAGTTTGTTAGGATCAGGGTGAAACTTTTTGGAGGGGTAGTGGAGGCTCTGCAGGTCGTACTGAAGATGTTCATTTGTTTTTTTAGGGTTTGACGGCGATACGGTAGCAGAATGATAGTTTTGGGATTTCGATGATGACAAGTCAACAATGAATGGAGTTAGGTTTCGATGATGGTGGCTCAGCATTGCATGGAGTCATGAGAATGGTTATCCAAAAAGGGCAGGTTCTAGGAAGTGTGACTCGTGGATAAAATGTTGAATTGTCTTATTGTGGAATGGAGGAATGTGGAATAATTCCTTGACGATAATGGAAACTAAATGGAGCAAGGAAAGGGTTCAAATATGCATGCTAAGGGATCGTTGATACTCGGAGTATTTCTGATGTACTCGAAAGCAGAGGTATTATAGGGATGCTCATGAGTACTTTGTTCGGTTTCCTTGGGTCGGTTTTTTGGATCCACATACTCTAGATCGGTAGATTTGGGTCTAGTATCAGCTCTGGGCTAGAGGCGAGTACATTGAAAACCAGGATTTCCATTAGTCCCTGGCAGAGGAAAGGCCATACGAGTTATTATATATCTAGAGCACATTAAGTTATAGTGAGGATTGTTTAATGGATGCTGTGGTTGCTTCGATTATTTTCTTCCATAGTCTATCACTCTAGGGATGTCACTGGAGATAGGTATTGGGGATAGTGATACCTAGACACCTGTCATCATACTTAGTTTGCAGTATACCTTTATGATAATCGTTGGGTAACATATTATGTTGCTAACTCTTTGGTTGCAGGGACATGTCAAGTATGGTTCATTAACCCTTATTCCGTACAATATCGACTTGTATAGTATTTTGAGGTTCACACGCGTTTTATCTAATCATTTAATTCCTAATCTATTTGTTTGATCGTTTTTACCTTCGGGTCTGGTTTACCGATGAGATGAGGTAAACTTTGTACTGCATTAAGTGTGGAATTGACTAACGGTTAGTAAACCGTTTAGTGTGAACGTGTGGTATGGGACACACGTTAACACTTTTTGGGTTCCTTTCCGAGAGTTTGTGACACATATTGCCAGTTAGTGGTGTGCAGTACTGGGCCTACGGACCTTCGCCACTACGGTTTGTGCCTTCGGGTTTGTGCCTTCGGGTTTGTTGCCTTCGGGTATCGCTTTTGGAGTTGGTCCTTCGTCACCGCTCGAGAGATACTTGGGTTTGTCGCCTTCGGGCTTGTGGATCCTTGTTTATACAGTACTGAGCACGTGCATCTTTTGTTTCATTGATATTTATATTTCCCTAGAGTATCGCCTTTTGGAGTAGGTCTTTTGAACCACTCGATACATAGCGATTACCTTGTGGAAACTTGTGTTACCTTCATTGGTATTTGGTATTTGCCTTTTTGGCTTGATTTGGGTTATTCATATCCTTTGTTTATTGAGTTGCCGATGATATGACACTACAACAAAAATACCCTATTACAACGCCTTTTTTACAACGGGCATTGGCTGCCCGTTGTAATAGAAGGCTATTACAACTGTCCATTCAAGCCCGTTGTAATAGATGCCCTTTACAACGCCCTTTTTACAACGGGCGATGATAGCCCGTTGTAATAGAAGGCTATTACAACGGTCCATTCAAGCCCGTTGTAATAGATGCCCTATACAAAGCCCTTTTTACAACGGGCGATGATAGCCCGTTGTAATAGAATGCTATTACAACAGTCCTTTCAAGCCCGTTGTAATACATGTCAATTTTACAACGTTCACAAAATGCCCGTTGTAATAGACGATAATTTTACAACGGTCACAAAATATTTAATGTTAAATAATTGCTATTACTATTAATATTTAATAATTAATTTAATAATTAGTAATTAACTATTAGTAATAAATATAAATATTTAATAATTACTATTGGTATTTAATACTTAATTTAATAATTAATAATTAATAATATTACATAATTAATAATAAAATTAATATTTCATGTTTAAAAATTGATAATTAATAATAATATTTAATGATTAGGAAGTAATATTTATTATTTAGTATTAAAATTTTAATAATTGTATCTAATATTTAAAGAAAATTGAAATTTATAAAAAAATTAGAAAATATTTATAGAACTTAAAGACAAAATTTTAAAATTTTCTGTAAAAGTTTAAAAATATTCATAATATTTGAAGACAAAGTTTATTGCAAAATGTATTGCAACTTTGTATTGCAACAAAGTATACAATTTTCTTTTAGTCTCCAAACCAAATTTTTTGGCTCCAACTATGAAATTTTGGCTCTAAACAAATTTTATTTTCATCCCTCCCAAATTTTAACTGATGTTCGTTTTTTCTATTTATTACTGATCCTTTCCTCCTCCCAAACCCTAATTCCCAAATCCCTAAAACTCCTACGCTGGTCCTCCTAATCTCTCCTTCCTCCCTCTCTCTCCTCCACCAGATCTACTCCAAAACCCTAGTCGCCTCCCTCTTCCTTCCCTCCGTTCCCCTTTCCTCCCATTCCCCCATCGAACCACAAACTATTTGTCCACTAAATCAAAACCAGCGAACCGTAAACCTAAAACTGCCCACTAGGTTGTCAACTTTAATGGACAAAAAAGCCTAGAGTGAAGTTATCCGAAGTGGTTAGTGATTGCGTGGGAAGATGGGTTCAAGGCGCACTGACGGAAGCAAGGAATGGCGACCTTACTATGTAGTCTGTGGTTGGTCGGATGAATTTTAATGGTTACGGAGTTGCTAAAGTGCAAAACAGGTCAGATTTTGATAATATATTCCATCTCTCTTCATTTTTTATGTTCTTTGTTTTTTTTATTTAAATATAAATGGCCATGTTGGAGTCACCAAGAAAACTTTGGGAGCAACTATTATCACTATGCACACGCATAATGCAATTCAATGTATTGATAGAGTAAAAAAGAAAGAAAAAAAAACTAATTTAGTAGCACTAAAAGACGACTAAAGGTTGCTTCATGCAATGATTAAAACAAGTCGACAATCACGGAGAAAATTTATGCAAAGAAGCATTTATATTATATACATGTATAGTAAATTAATGAATGAAATGAACACTAATGAATGATGCTGTTTTTAATATATTGATAAAAAATAAGTAAGAGTAGAGCAGTATAGGCCATGGTGGAGGTGAAATTATTAGTTGACTTTCTTATCATTGCCTACTTCTTCATGTTCACATTTAGGTTGCACTGTAACAGCCAAACCCTGATTTTTTTATAATAAAGCAGGTCTTAGTCACTTAGTGCTCTATTTTGTATTGCTTTCCACTATTGTTAAGTGCACTACATTATATTCGGCATCACATCTTGCTTCCTAATTATTTATATCCGATAAAGTAAATTAATTTGTAGTTTTCCGTAATTTTGTACCACTTCCCTAAAAAATTTAAATATCCAAAACAAAGATAAGCATTGACATTCAAGGCTTTTAAACCCTTTTAAACATTTAATCGAACACATGGTCATTTTTAGACTAATTATTTGAGTTAACACTATTTTGCATTCAAGGTGCATCTACCTAAGAATTGAACTTCCATAAATTCAAAATAGGATTACATGTAGTCCACCTCTAGAGTTTTCTTACATCAACAATCTAGCTAGAAAAACCATCACCCATTCCACCTGTTGTTATTATTAGGTTTATCCAATTAAAGTATTTTAAGGAGAATGAAACAATACTGCGTCAAAAAATATGATTTTAAGAATGAGAAAATTAGGATTACTTGGATTACAGAATGTAATTATTTCAACAAAATAATGCATTATCCGAAAGTAAACAGAAAAGGTAGAGAACTTAAAAAGAAAAAGGGGAGAGGAAAAGGGTCTAAGAGTCATGCCTACAGCAGAGCAGTAGTGTGGTTACTGAGAAGAAGTCACTATTACATAGGAGCAGAATTCGTTCCAAAGAAAGAAACTCAAGATTTATTCTTCTTGGCTGTTTAAAAAAAACCCAATGCCCTGGTGTTTTCTTGGACAAGAAACTTAAGTGAATCGACTTGACTTAAAGTTTGAACTATGGTTATATGACTCCAGAGAGATCAATAGATAATGAAGCTTGCAATACCTGGCATTATCCGAAATAGTAAACCTTAGACCATAAGGCAACAATCTTGAAGTTATACTACATACAAGATTTCCATGTGTTTCGGATGATCCATATGTTTGCTGCCGATGATGAAAGAGACATGATTAGTTGTTGCTGGTGAGAATATTCTAAAAAAGGTTAACTATTCCTTTGTAAATATTTTGGCATGTTAATATAAAGAAATACATTTTCTGAGAAAATTTCTGCCATATTGTTTGCATTTAGCTATAACCAACATGCTTTCTGAAATACCAGGCTTATAAAAGAGACATTTTCTTGACAATTAGTTTGGTAAATGAGACATAGCTTCAAGATTATAAACTTGTATGCTTAAAGAGTGAGCACTATGATATTTGAACACACCATCATTTTAGTCTAGGTTGTATATGAAATTCTACGCTTGAACTTACGAGTCATGTGTCTGAGTTGCAAACAACTCACAGGGAAGACATTTGTGGTCACTTGATAAGTTTGTAAGCCACATACATTGTATCATTTTTGGAGCCTGAACTTCAATTTATGCTTCAGACATACAAAACTTGAGTTTTAATCAAACCGGTCGTTAGTGAGGTTTGTCTACCGTAAGGTAGCCAAAATAAAATAGTCTGAAGATCAAATTAGAAGCACCATATTAGTCCCATTTTACATAATGTAGGCCGTCAAAATAAAATAGTCTTCTAAAGCTCAAATTAAAAGCATACTGTCACTCTCATTTTCTCTCCATTTACTTTGCAGGCAAACATGTCCACTCCTTTTTCTCCAGAAAAACACAGTGCGCACATTATCACTGCATCCCTAACAAATCCATCTCAAGAAATACTTTCATAACCGATTATTCTTTCACGGATGATTGATACAAGGAATTGAGTTCTTTTGCTGTGGATGATTGATACGAGGAAAAGAGAAAGAGAGCCTGAAAAGAGAAAGCGACAATCAAAAGAAGATGAGTTCGTTGACAAAAGCTTTATGCTTATGTGTTAATGCTTTCTGTATTTGGCTGTTATGAAACTAGTTGTCATGTGTATGTTAGAACTATGTCAATGTAAACTTATCTAACTTTTTGGAATGCGTTGGAATTTTATGACTCTAGCTTTTAGTCTTTTCGTATGTGATTTTGGTTGTTTTATGATAATATTTATTACTCGTTAAATTATTCATTATTGGTATGGATGTACTGCATGGATGCAGCTGTGATTTTTTTTTAAATTTGCATTTATTTTGCAACAGTCAGAAATCGTTGCATATTGTGTATTACAACGGGCTATGCCAGTTGTATTATAGTCTATTACAACGGGCTATGCCACTTGTATTATAGGCTATTACAACGGTCAGAACCCGTTGCAAGTTTAATGTTTTACAACGTTTATTGCCCGTTGTAAAATACGGTCGACCTATTACAACGAGGCCTAATACAACGGGCGTATGCCCGTTGCGAAACCCATATTACAACGGGCATAGCCCGTTGTAAAAAGGCTGTTTTGTTGTAGTGAGGCTTGTTATGATTCATATTTTGTTAGATGATCGAGTTATCTCTTTTAGAGATATTTGTGGTACTTTATGACCTTGCATGTTCATTATCATTTAGCTTATCTAACTGATTTGTTTAGCTAGACTGACCTGTGTATTTTATACTCGGGTCAGACCGAGGTGTTTCAAGTTAGGTACATTTGGACTTAGCCTATTCTGCTTCTGCATGGACTATTCTGCTAGCTCCTTTTGTTATAGCTTTTTGTGTAGTCCTTTTTGGTTGTAACTCTGTTATGTATATTCTTTTGACTCACTTGTATATTGTGGTTGCTACACTACTTGACATGTATCATTTTGTATACTCTGTGATGTATCTGTATATGCGTATATGTATGTGATGATCTACTGTTCTGTGATGTGTTTTACATTTGAGTTGTTATATTTTGTTCTGTTAGATCTTATAGCCATTATAGTTTTGTATTAAATATCTATTGGATATGTCGATCCACACGAAAAAATATATATGCTACATTTATCGATGCATTTAGTAGATAGTTAAGACAAGGCTATAGATGGTCGCTCCTAACCAGCCCTATTCTCTGCATTAGCAGACAATATTACCCAGTAATACTCTTTGTTGATGTGGGTCTCGGGGTGGGGCGTCACAGATTACCGCTATGTATATTTTTTCAATGAAAGATTTTATAAAATAATGCTATTTACGTATTAATCAGATATTTTTTCTTTTAAATATTTGCCAAATATCCTTCTGTAATTCCGCTCTTTTATCATCATAAGTTAGAACAATTTTTTTTATTGACACCATATTGTTGTCTGGCTCAAGGTTTTATGCTTTGCTTCATATTATATCGGGTTCTCTTAAATGAATAGATTAGATAACAGGTTTAGGTAAGATGTAGTAACTATGCAGAGGACGAGCTGGATGGAGCTAACTCGTATTATATATAGGTTTCTATGCTTATTCCACTGTGCAACACTATGGAGCCTTAACAGCGTTTGCTTATTATCATTATTATGTGATACTTATTTAAGCTTATTTCCTTTTTGTATAAACTTTATTACTATGTTGTATAACTCCGTGGATCTGTGCTCTGATATTTGGTTGGCTTAGTTATTAATGCATCTCCTGTTTTTATATCTGTGCTGTATATTATATTTTGTTCCATGTGTTGTGAGATATAAAGCAGGTTATGTATGATGTTTCATTTCATTTTTAACCCTTGATGGTCCTCCTACATCGGCCGGGCACGTCACCAGTGCACTATATAATTATATTGGGTGTCGGTGGTGTAAGGTGGTCGTCACACAAATATTATAGTATATTTAAACATATGTATATACTTAGGCATTTATATTCCCGATATGCATATGAACTTTTCATATGTATATGTAAGTATAATCTGTATGTATATACAATAGATATAAATCTCAGTATTTATATGTGTATATATAATTATTCATATGTGTATATATTATTTTATTAGCATGTCATGTTTTGAATATATATATATATATTCAAATAAAACATTAAATTGAATTAATTAATATGACTAATTGATTAAATAAAGTATTGTAAAATAAAATATAATTTTCTATAATAACTATATTAGATCCAGTGAAACCCATTATACTTAATAGGCCCATATAATCAAAATAGGGATTTTGTTTTGAAATTTACCCACATTTCCTATTGCGGACCGGCTAGATTCCTTCAGTGGTATTAGAGCCCATGCGGTCTAATTAACAACTTAGGCCAACTGATTAAGCCTACATATTAGATATGTGTCTAGAAAAGTAGCGTATATGCTTGGGGTTGAATAATCAAGTATCCTCCCTTCCTTGGTTACCGGCTTAGACCAGTGGGTGGAGTAAGTCCAAAAAGTTTGCCTAATTGTAAAGGCCCAAATTGAATTGGGTCTTGGGCTGGTTTTCAATATTAAGTTTGAAAACTTAAAATATATTTTGAATTTAAATGTTAAGTTTAAAATATTAAAGGATATTTTATAAATATTGTAAAATAAATCTAAAAATTTTCAAAAATTCTTTTACGAAACTAATTTAAAACTTTTCAAAAATTAATAAATATATAATCAATTTGATTAATTATATAAAAGTAAATTAATTAAAATATGCATATATGCAATGATATATGTATGTGTAACTATAAAGGTTACAGTTGAAATTTTATCTTAATTTATTTAGGTGAATTAAATAAAAAATTTAAAATTTTTTAAATTATTTAATTGAAATGTTTAATTAAATGGATGATTTACTTGATAAATAATTAATTAAATGTTAATTAATTAAAATTATATATGCTGATATATATGTAAATCAAACTATAAAGGTCATAGTTCAATAACTTCAAATGTTTTAATTTTGTCAAAATTGTTTTGAGAAATTAAATCTTAAATAAATATTTGAATTTTTTTAAATATTTAATTAAATAATTAATCAATTAAATAGTTAATTAATTAACACACACACACACAAACACACGCAGACACATATATGAAATTTAACAGTTATAGTAGAATATTTTCCTTAAATAGTTTAAGATGAATAAAATAAAAGTTATGAAACTTTAAATAAAATTTAAATAAATTAGTTAATTAAATTAAAGAACTAAAATTAATTAAATATGTTTAGATCGATAAGAATTAAAATTATTTAAATACGATTTAATTAATATGATATATATATATATATATTTATATATATATATATAAGTCAATCAAAATCATAATAGAGATAAATTAATACTTATATGACTATGTATGTACAAACCCAAGTGGAGCTGAAATAAACCAAAAATGGATTTTTGAAATAAGTACATATATAAAGTACGTATACCATGATTTCATATGTGTCCGTAGCTTGAATCACGAGGATGTTTCCATAAGAAACACATTATTCAATAAATCGATATAACTTAATACACACACACATATTAAAGATTATGAATCCTTAATATATAAGTTGTTCTCTACCATTTATATATTAATAGAATACTTGCATACTCTTTGGTTATTAAGCAAACTTAAGCCCAACATGTTATGTGTAGTACTATTAATATATATTATTAGATAAGGTAAGATACATGCACATATTATTTTAGCAAACACAAGTACGTGCATTATACTTGAGCCGTCGTGAAATAGCAGGTATGAGCAAATGATCTCTTTTGTTTGTTGAAAAAACTCAAGGTTGAGATTGAGATTAGGACAGAGACCATGATTTAGGAGTTGTATATGATACAACTGATAAGGATTTATCCATCACTTACGTCACTATGTTTTGAGAAAATTCAAGGTCAAAATCCTAAGGCATACGAGTCCTAACACCCATAGGGAAGATCATAATATTTTTATGTTTTTCTTAGAGTTTTGAGAAACTTAAAAATCTAGCAGGAGCCTTATTAAAGAAATGAAATGAAAACATTTAATCTTTCTAATATTGTAAGAACATATTTTTTTGTAAAGTTGAAAATAATCTACATCGATAAATCTGTGAAACAAATATAAATTGATAAAATGTTTATCGTTTAAAATATACAAATGAACTGCATTAAGATTAACATAGCAATATAAAATATACGTATCAATAAATCGTTTTACAAGTTGTCCGGTCGAGACCCATGCAAGAGCAAAATTATACAACTATTAAATACATTCATACCTTGGTCACTTATGTCTTTATTTACCTCTGACTGCGTACTGTCTTCCATGAGTTTTGAACTCTAAAGAAATGCAAGAATATAGATATTAGATCCACATTTGATCACATATAAATGTCATATGGTGAATAGCCATGATTCGCAATGTACGAAACCTTAATGAAAATTGGATCATTTGAATTGAGCAAGCAAACCATAGTGCAAGATGACGTGTTCAATACGATTGAATACAGTGAGTATCTTATCATATCAGAGGCAACATGGACCAAGAACTATTTGACAGACATAAGAATTCGATCATCGAAATGCCAGTTTGATCATTTTATGTAAAATGCAATTTACTTGATATCCTTAAATGTTAAGGATGACCAAATGCACTTTTGTAAAAGAGTGCGATGTGATCTTATAGTAAGGATTTCCTTTGAATGGTTTGCCCATTTATTAATAAAAGCAAATGTATGAGAGTGGATGGAACTTAGGCACAATTAGGATGAAGAGAGTGAATGGTCACCTCTACTTCATGAAGAGGCATCCGAAATGAGAATTGTATAAAATACTAGCATATACTTAATATGAAATGAGAAATGTTATTTCTATTTCAAACATATTATATTATACAAATTGTTTTCTATAAAAGTTCTTTATATGATTTAAGATATTCCATCGACAACTCTTGACTATAAACTAGTTACAAGAAAAGAAATAAATAACCCATAATATGTAGTTGAATGGAGCTTCGCATTTCTTGCGCTATTATAGTAATGGCAGACATAGTGGAAGCATATCATATGACACTTATAAATGAATGCATCAAGATACGAAAGATTGTTTTTTCTTATGTACCAAATATTATTTATGAAATAATAAATGTTTCGGTATTGACTAAAAAATACATATAGTTTTATTTTTTTATGAATATTGTGAATGTTCATTGTAAAATAAATCTAGAATAAAATTATTTGTTGCATTTGCTGCATAATATATAAGTATGTAAATTTTAACAATTAATTTTAGGATTATAGACTAAGACGTACCTTGGAGAATAATTCTTTAAATCATTTGACTATGAATCACATGATACTGGTGAATTGTACTTCAAGGATTATGTGCTAAGCACCCATTCACTGGAAGCGACAAAAGAGTTAATGAATTCGTCAAATTAATACATGCTGATGTACACAACCGAAGGTCAAATGATACCAAACGTATCCACTGCTTTGTCTGAATTGACTGATGAATTATCGTAGAATTGAACATTTTTATTTGATACAGAAGTAGCGTATATATGATAAGTTCATAGAATATAAAACAGAAGTAGAAAAAGCTACATGCGAAAGAAATACAATAATTCAATTTGATCGAATAGGTAGGTGTATTGGAAAGGAGTTCCCCATGTATTTAAAATGAATAAGATTCAATTTCAAAAGTCACTCCACCCTATGACAAATAATGATGTATCGATAAAGAATAACCGGACTTTATTGGACAAAGTACGATTGATGATGAGTGAAGTTGAGTTAACTTGATGATGAGTGAAGTTGAATTAAATTCTTAGTAAGTACATAGGTTAAATTTAATTTCACCTAAAGCATAGTTAACGAGATCATATTCATATATGGTATGAATTGGTAAGAAGCCCTGATCATAAATAGTTTAAGATGTGTGATTGTCCAGTTTATATTATGGACATAAGTTTCATAAACTTAAAATTAAATTAGTTTTATACACGTATAAAGGCAGTTCATAAAATATTTCTAAATGTTTATTACATCGTACCAAGAAACAATTACTGTTTCAAGAAACACCAGCTTCGTGATCGAGGGAATTTGTTTTAGTAGTAGTACAATCGACTTGGATATGATTCGGTGACTCGAACAATGAAATATATTAAATAAAATGAAATAAAATTAACCAAGCCTAAAACGGACACAAAATTCATTAGAATCTCTAGTAATTATTCTCATATATTATTGAGCGACTATGATTTTCTCATCAATAATTAGATGTAACAACCTTCTTAGATTTCAATAAGCCATAAAGAGTATTGACTCTTCCATATGGCACAATGCTTTAAATCCAAAAAGGATACCAAGTACATTTCGAAGTACAATTTTGATAGTTGTGCCTAAAGGGATGTGATCCATCGACTACAAGTGTATCTTCAAGAAGATTAATGCAGTTGAAATTATATAATGCAACGTTAATAGGAAATCACTTCATTAATTTCAAATATTAAAATTAGTATTGCAATTTTGCTAGTCATCATGCTCAAAACCAATCGGATTCTACACATAATTATCGCACAATTTGATTTTTAGTTTTGGCACTTTGATGTTGAAAAGGAACTTATAAAATTATTTATAAGAGTCCATTTGCACATAACAACCAAAATATCTCAAAGTCAGTAGAAGTGATAACAAGATTTGTATGTTTTGGATATGATCCAAAAGAAAATACAATGATTGCATGCAATAACAATTAGAGTTGAACAAGTGTTTTGATAGAGAAATTAAATAGCTTTTAGTCAACATGCAGAGGAAGCTTGTGTCTATGAGAAATAACATTATAAGTACTAAAATATTTCTGAAACTATAAGTAAACAACAAACTTATGATTGTTAATGTTGTATCCATATTAAAATCATTCTAGTTTGGCCATTTAATCCTCAACATTGGATTTGAAAATGACATCTTTTATAATCAGTATAAAAGGATGTTGGGACAACCCCATGTGATATGCATAGACAACACATTAGAATGTTTAATGTAGACCATATGAGATGGATTCCTTATGCATTGGAAATAGAAATAATCACATATGTTATGGAGTCTACTGTATCACATTAAGCGAATATCAAATCTGAATTAAGATCACTAAATTATAGTTAAGAGTATTCTCAAGTATTTATGGAATACTAGAGAAATGTTCGTAGAAACAACAAATTCCTTATGAAGAGGTGTTCGGACTCGAACTCCATAAGCAACGTCGAGTATGACATGTCAATCCTAAATTCACGTTCAACCTTAGTTAAGGAGCTTTAAGTTGAAATTATTCCAAATGAAAGGTTATGGCCGATTCAACTAAAAGGCTATGTACATCGCCTTGAACAACGTCGTAGCAAAAGGTTGTTTGTATATATAATGCACAAATATATAACTAAGCTATGGGTAATTCCAAATATTGAGAATCATATGACTTTGCTTTGTGAAAACAATGTTGCAATAAGGATCGTAAAAGAACCTAAAGCTCACTAGAAGTTGGGAAACATACTCCGTAAAGTTTCACATGATAAATACAGTTTATCTACATCGGATAGAGTTGATTGATATAGTAGATAATTAAGACAATATAACATATTCCTTCATGAAGGGACTGGCTCTATCAGTTCTAACCAAACTGATCGAAGGGTTGGGATTGAGATTCCATAATTGGCCCCAAGTACAAGTAGGAAATTGGGATAGTTAAGGTTATGCGCTAGAGGCAATTCTATAATTTATTGTAGATTATTAACTCTATAATAAGATCTCATTCAAAATAAAATGTGTTTGTTTTCTATTTTATACTTTTTATATTATGATATGTTAAATAAGTAAATAATTTAAGTATATTAAAATAGAAAATCTTTAAATGATATATTATGTGATAATAATTACAAGGAGCTATAACCATATGAAAATTATTACAGTATATAATAACATATTATTCTAAATATTCTGGGTCAAGATGTTTTGAGAAAGGATATCGATACATCCGTTGAGACCAGAGTGCATAATGCTCTTCAAATGTTAGACCATGTATTACTCATAGCTCATAAGGACACCAAGAGGTTACATACTCATAGTTATTAGTTAACTATGGAATGACTCGTTCGAGAGTTTCCTATTGGTTAATAGCAACTATATCTATCATGAAATCTCAGTGTGACAATTTTACACAGTTCTCTCAACTTGAGAATACATAGAAGTTCGATGTAAATACTCTACTTTTATTATAGTCAAATCAAGGTATAGCGATCCATTCTGCGATTATAGTTGGGTTTGAGTTAAAGCATTGGAAGTGAAGCCTATATATTAGAAAATTTGTTTCCTTAGTTGTATGTGGTAGTATCACAGTCAACCGTGGTCAACTCAAAGCCAAAATTCATGTCTAGAGTAGAACCTTTAATAATAAATATTATTATTAAACCAAGGACTTTTTTTGTAACCAAGTTGAATGCGGATAATATATGAGTTTTTTACCAATACCAGTCTCCGTACATCCTAAAGTGCTATAGTGTTGGTAAGAAAATGTGTGTAAATTATTGTCATCGTTGATACCGTTTAAATTAATGCAAAATATGATTTTACCAAAAAGATCTGTAGGCGTTGAATTTGGCCAAACTATCACACCACTAGCTAAGATGATGCATGAATGTTAATATTTGAATTGTTCGATATTAATCGTTGATAGAATTCACACCTGTGAGTCTCACAGGCGTAGTTGTGAATTCTCTTAAAAACTAGACAATTTAATTAATTTATAAAGTGTTATAAATTAATTAAATTACTTAATACTTAATCAATATTAGTTATTAATTTATTTTATGTTTGGGTGCTGTTTTTCATTATTGAGATGTGTATATAAAAGTCCTATATACACGTATCGATATACAATATAAATACATATATATTTAAACAAGCTTAAAATATATTTAGTTATTTGAATAGGCCTACGGATTTTTTGGCCACATGTGACAAAATTATGGCCATCCATAAGAAAAAAAGAAATGGTCTAAATATTGATTTTATTTAATTAGGGAATTAAAGAGGAAGATTTTAAAAGAGAGAATGGTAAAGGTTTTCGTTCTCTCAATAAAATAAATTGTCCTCATTAGTTCACTGATTCAATCTTTCCTCCTTCTTCCTCTTTAATGGCTTCCACTTTTCCTTCCCATTTCTCCCATGGATGAAATTTTACACCCCAAACAACATTAAACAAAATATGATAAATGTGGTTCATTCGATTCTAGCAAGATCGGGTGGTGACTTAAGGAATCTAGGAGTCAATTTACAAATCAAGGTGTCATGAAGGGGATGATCTACAAATGTGGGGTGTGTGTGTATTTGTTTTATATATACTTATGCATGTTCACACTTGATCTAAATTAATGTATGTAACATATATTTGAATTGCCATTGTATATTGTGAAGTTTGATTTTTTTACATGTTTTCTTTATAAATAAAATTTGAAAGGAAAGGGAATAACAACAATGAAATTTGATTTATTTATTTTGATCTTATGTATTTTTGAATCACCTCTTTTTTATGCAACATTGAATGATTTACATATATGTGTGCGTGTGTATACAGTGATAGTTTATTTTGGATTTAATCAAACATGTGTATCAATGTGAATCTAAAATTGATGTCTTGAATTTTGTTTTTGAATCTTGATTTTTTTTGTCCACTTAGCCAAAAAAATAAATTTGGAATTTATTTTATTTATTATTTTGATTATATATATGTATGTAAAATTAATTTATAATTATATGGAAGTTTATTTATATCACACGCGCACGCGCGCACACACACATATATGTTGTTTATACATAAAACCAAAATTAAACATATATGTATACGATAATATGTTGATTTATTTATCTTTTCATATACATTTTATGCTAGCTACAATTTATATAATAATATATATATTCCATCACCTTTTTAGGCTATGAATAATTATGGAATTTACAAGTTACTATATATGATTTGGATCTAAATTAAACAAGGATTTTACAAGAAAGCAATGCAGAAAGACTTTCCATTTATCATAGAAGGCAATTAGATATTTCCTTAATCAAAGATTTAAAGTTGAAATTTATTTTATTAATTGTTCTAGGATTATTGTAAACATAAACTTAATTTTATGGCAATATATATATATATATATTTGAAAAGAAAAGGTTCTTTATTGATAAACATGTGTGAACCAAAACATAGCAGGATTCGCCTTCTTAAAAAGCCTTACCATTGTGGTAAGGAAAAAGCGCACGACATCCTCTATTTAGAAACACTCTAATATAGATGAAAAAAAAGAAAAAAGAACATCAAAATACATCTCAATGCTAAATAAATAATGGCGACCCAATACTGGGTGAAGGAAATAAAGACTCCTCGTCACTTCTCAATAAAACTACCAAGCCCAGCCCACATAACAAATAAAACAAAGCGTCCGCATACCCTTTACTATCAGCTCGTATTCATTATCCATAATCATCGAGATCTATGCCCCATCTCAAAATAATTTCTCTCTCTCCCGATTGTAATTGTCGTTGATGAAATCACCTAACCAGCTACAGGCGAACATTAATTTCGATCAGCTTTGCTCTTTCCTCCACCGAGCAAGTCTTCCTCTCGAAACGGTGGTGCACTCTTTCTAGCCAAATATGGTGGATGGTCGTTGATGCCGCAACAAAAGCTAGAGCTTCTATGGCGGATTTCGTTGCGAAGTTCCGCCTCAAATTGGAGAGTTGTTGCTTCAGTGATTGCATGTTTAAGGGTTGAAGATCTAATTTGAGGAGTAACTCTTTCCAAAGATAAGTACTAAACTTACACTCTGTAAATAAGTGTTTGTGATTTTCATTGTGTATGTTGCAAGTACACACTGCAGATCTATGCTCATCCCCCAACTAGACAGTCTATCAACAGTAGGTAGATGTTGTAAATACACCATATATGTTGTGAAAGAAAATTTCTTTGCAGTTTTGCTATGCCATATAAGTGAATAGTTGTCATCTCTATCTGAATGTTGGCGAATTTCTGCCCACACCTTAGGAAAGACAAATTTCTCCTATTTGACGATGGTCCAGTAATCATTAGGCTTGTCAGAAAACAAGTTGACTAGCATTATTTGTGCAGATATTTCCCTGGTTTCAGACATGATCTAAGGCTGTAGTTGTCTGTTTCTTATAATATGACTCACCTTGCTGTTAGCAGTGTTGCTAATGTGAACCCTATTCTAGCTAATTAAGTCGACTAGTGATTTGTGATTAATCCAAGGGTCGAACCATAATGTCGTCTGTTCCCCATTAACAATAACTCGAGTCATAATTTTAGAAGCTAAGTCTCGTTGTCTGAGGATAGATTTCATCGTACCTGAATAAATGTTGTTACAGGGCAAAACCCAAAAATTTCTCGTCGATAAGTATTTAGTCCTCATCCATTTGGACCAGAGGCAATTACTTGTTAGTAAATTCCAAAGTAATTTAAGCCTGGCAATTGTATTAAGGTCAGTGAATTTTTGAAGGCCAATACCACCTTCCACTTTTGATTTGCATAAGGTATCCCATGATATCTTATGTAACTTGCCCTTCCAAAAAAAATCTGCACATAATTGATCTATTTTCTTGAGAACCGAAGCTGGAAAATGGTATATCAATATCCACTACATTACAATAGGAGTTATAGTATATGTATCAGTTCTGCGCATCCTGCTGTTGTTAATAAATTACAATCCCAGCCTTCTAACTTGGAACTGATTTTATGTAGCAGGGGGGAACAGTGGATAGCATGAATGTAATCTGATGTCAAAGTTACACCAAGATATTTGACATGTAAATCTTTCTCTGTAATATGTAGAATATCTAAAATCTCTGATTTACATACTGCACATTTACTGAAAAATAGTTGAGACTTAGTTTGATTTATTCGTAAACCAACGGTGTCCTCCATTGTAGAGAAAATATGATTCATATAGGTAGCATTCTCTATAGCAGCAGCTAAAAATATCATGACATCATCAACATCAGCATATATATATAATGTATATATAATTTATATATGTTTAAACTATATTTATATGATACTAATAAATAGTGTATATAAACCATATACATATAGTTTATTCATATATATATATACACTTAGGCATTTATATTCCCGATATGCATATGAACCTGTTATATGTATATGTAAGTATATTATATATGTATATACAATATATGTATGTACATATGATATATATAAATCTCAATATTTCTATATGTATACATAGTTATACACATGTTTACATATCATTTTGTTACCATGTCATGTTATGAGAATATATATATATATAATAGTTTCAAACAAAACATTAAATTAATTAATATGATTAATTCATTAAAATAAAATATTATAAAATAAAATATGATTTTATATAATAACTAGATTGGATCTAGTAGAACTCATTAGACTTCATAGGTCCACTATATCCAAACATGATTTTTTTTTTTGAAATTTACCCAATTTATCCATTGCGGATAGCCCCGGTTCCTTCAATAAAATATTCAAAAGTTAAACTTTTATTAAGAAGAGAAATTCTAATCCAGATTAGAATTTTATGGAATGAAATGTGTTTGGATTCATTTAACCCTCTCCTATAAATACAGTCATAGAAGCCTCATTATTTTCGTACAGAAATTGCTTATCCCTCCCCATCATTAGATTATTCCTTCATGATGGACTTTGTAACTCCAATTCGAAGTTAGCGAAAGGTTCTTCTAAAATGCGAAGCTGTCAATTCAATATGTAATCAACAAGTAACATTATGTTGGTGTAGTTCCTATTTTAAATCATTCAAGCCAAAATGACAAATTTTAAAATAAAATAGATTTAGACCGCAAGTTTCAAAATTAAGGGAGAAGAACAAACTTCTCCCTTAAATTCACATCATCTCTCTCTATTTCACATCTCATCTCCAATTACAACCTCCACTCTAGTGCCACCATCCTCCATCGTTGACGTGCTTGATTGCCCTTCCCAACCCACTCGGTGCCACCCCCGCCCTTAAAGTGGCCACCTTTAACACATTAACACTTATAGCCCTCCACCTTAAAATTGATAAAAATCCTAGCCACAACCTGATGTCGATGGTGCACCACATCACCACACCATACTAATTCACCAGAACGATAACTGAAACTGTAGCGCACTTGACGTTTAAAAAAATTCAATAGAAAAAAAATGCTAAATTAAACTAGCAATATATGTAAATAATGTTATATTCATTTTTATGGTGGAGAAAATGATAAAGAAAAATAGAATTAAATGGACATATAGCTAAACCCATTTTTACCATTCGAAAAATTCAAAAGTTCAGAAAATGTTAAATTAAACAATCATTATATGAATATACTGCTATATTATTTTTTGTAGTTGAGATAATACTAATTATATTTAGCATTTTCGGCTATTACTTCAAAAAAAACTACCACCACCACTCACAATTGCTTCCACAACCTCCACCGTCAACGCTCAATTCCACCATACTCACAACATCGATGCCCATACCCTTATCCGCTGCATCCCCATAAAAATCTGTCCTCTCTGCAAAAAAAGGAAAACCTAATCTACCCCGACCAACCACTATTGTCACCATAGCCTCCATCTTCAATTCAGTTCTCCCACCTCCATTGGATGCATGCAACACAGCTAACATTTCCACCACCATTGCCTTTAGTGTCAAACCTGAATAGAAGCAACCTTTCGCAAAAAAGAATCAGTTGTGTGGTGAATTTGTTGGAAATTTTGTCATTAAGCCCAACATTGAATCTTCTTGTCTTAGAGTAATTATTTTAAGTTTGTCCTTGAGCCTATTTTCAATTATACATATACGCATACATACATATATATATATATATATATATATATATTCAAAATTTATCAATTACATTAATATTTATTTATAATCTGTATACTGATATAATTATGTTTTGAATCAAATCAAAGTATAATATTATAGTTCGTAACGTTAAGGACCACTAGCTCAAGTGGCAATGGTATGACGTTGTAGGCGAGGACATAAAGGTCATAGGTTCTAAATCTCATGACATCAAATGAGTGCTCTTCCTGAACAAAGTGCCACTTTTATTATCAAAACTAAAAAATATTATAGTTTGTAATATTCATAATTTATGAGTTATACATATATATTAAAGATATACATTAGGAAAATAAAAAGTATGCTACTATTGGCATCTAGTTTTTTCTTCCAACTACCACAACTAAAGGTCACCTTGCTAATTCATGTTTCATGCTTCTTAACGCCAAGCGTTATTTTTTTCTATCATTCAAACACCCAAGCATTTAACAATCTCCCTCCTGAACCTTGAATTAAACCAAATGCACCTATTTTATCTGATGATCGTTAAGATAAAGTTTTATCATTCATCTTAAGCAAATCTCAATCTAAAGTTTTCTTCTTCTCATCAACCAACTTAGTCAAGTAAGTATTTTTCCTATCGTCGATAATATCTACAACGTCGTCATAGCACTGTTTTTTATTTTTATTTCTAATTGTTTTGATTTGGTAATGCTGCCTGAAACCACAACGTTGATGACATGAAACCCTATATTGAGAGGCATGAAAACATATCCTAAAAACAATCAAATAACCCTAAATAACATATCTATGATTGATTTGTAGAAGAAAATTAGACTTTAACACGTGAAAAGAAAACTAACATCTTTGTGATAATCACAATTGAGATTATCTACTAAATCTTCACCTTCCACCATATATTGGGCAAAAATAGATTTTTTTTAGGTTCAGGGTTTGGAATTTTGAGAAATATGTAAGATTTGCTGAGAAAAGATGAGAAGTATGGTTGTTTAGAGCTGAGTGAAAGAATAGAATATGGTGGCCAGTGATATCTCATAAAATTATAGCGGTGACTGGAAGAAAAAACTGGGTGTCAATAGTAGAACATAATAAATAAACTATTAATCTTATTGTCCTTTAGAATAATAAAATATATCCAAGTAGATTTTCAATATTAGAATTTTATATTTATTTTTAGAATATATTACATATAAGTATGAAATAATATTGAAAATTTAGTTATATTATATCGCCAGAAAGTTTTTTTTTAAATACTTGTACTCATATCTATATATATATAAACTGGAACCGAATATTAAATCTGTAGTATAAAATAAGTACAATATAAATTTATATATATATATATATGTATGTATGTATATATATATATCAAGTCAAAAATAGATAAGATATTTTGGTATAATTTTGAATTATTAAAAGATCATAATTTAAATTTTAAAATGAATATCATATTTTGGATTTAATTAATTAAAATACAATAAAATAATAAGTTATATATTATGATAGTTTTATATACATGTGTGTGTATTATAATATGTATTTATATATACACGGTTATAAATTTATGTACTTGTCATATATGCAAGCATAAACACTCTCCTGCATATGCTAGACATCAATGTAATATGCTTTTACGTACACCTATGTTCATCATAGAACATTCGATGTTATGATATTGAGATATTACTTAATTAATATTGTTATATAAATCAAATCCATATAACCATAAATAAATGAAAAATATTTAACAAAATAACAATAATTTAAGTTCAATTAAATCGGTTAAAACACAATAAATATGATTTAACACAATCTACTCTATTCGGAATAGTAATCTACTTTATTCACAATAACATAATATAATACCTTGTGCACTAGCTTTCGACGTCATTTCGTCACCAAATTACCAACACCATTCCTATGTCAAGTGTTTACTAACCCCGTAGTGATGCCACTCATTGTCTTTTAAAGTGCAAAAAACGGATTTTACCGACATCTTAGCTACGTCAAACTAGAATAAAAATTAGCAAAATTCTACCGTCTATACCTCCATGAAACTCAAACCATAATAAAATATCGTATAAAGCCAAATTAGTCGTGTCAAACAACAAAAATTATCAATATATATATATATATATATATATATATATATATATATATATATATATAAAATTATATGTCACCACAAGCACGTAATAACAAACATAAGCATCACCTATCCAACACAACAACAAACATAACCATATCCAACATAAACCACATCTAGTCCTACATTACACGTAATAACAAGCCCAACATCACAAGTCTCTGATAATATGCAAACATGTACATTACCAAACATAACAAGTGCACCAAATAAAAATAATAATAACACCAACTCCAAAGCAGCGTAAAACAAAAATAACTCATGTATCGTGCTGCGACTAAAATTCAACCCCATCCGCATGTTGCACTGCAACTATTGCTATAAAAACTCTCTCACCAACCCGCTGGAATCATTTCCTTTAAGAATAAGACAAAAAATAAACAACTAGGCATAGGGATGATGTTGGCAATTACCTGTGTCATGGTGATGCCATAGCAATGCCCTATGAATTCTCGACATCGTACTCATGTGATGTCGGTATCACGTTCGCATATAGTGATGGAAATTCAATGCTTTTCTAGTAGGATCCATTTTGAATAAATAGATTGAAATCAAAGTTAATTTTTAAAATTTGGAATGTATAAGACAATTGTTTTAAAGAGACAAGTTAGAAAGAAACTTGAAATAGGAGTAAAACCCATATATTTGGCAGATACGAAGAAACAACCAAATCTACACTACATCGATTTTTTCCGATGTTTAAACAGTCAAAACTGACGTTATGAGATTATACCCTATGTAATTAAGATTTTTAGTGCTACTCTCATAGCCGTAAAAAGATTATTTTACTTCCTTTTATTAGGAAATTAATACTTCTATTATTAACTGAAAAGTGGAGTACAAAAAAGTTTCCATACACCAAGTAAGCAAGACAAAAATAAAAACAATATAACCTTCCAACATCACTCACACGGTACAAGAAGCTGTTATATGAACGTTACAAAGGTGTTACGAAACTGTTACGACTACGTTGCAAAACTGTTACAACTACAGAACTGTTACAACTATGTTGCAAAACTATTACGAATACGTTGCAAAATTGTTACGACTACGGAACTGTCACAACTATGTTGCAAAAACTATTACGAATAGCACTGTGCAGTAAACATATTATGCAATAGGTATAATACCGATTAGATTGTCTGATTCTAGAATACTTTGTTTCCTTGAAACAATGTTGCTCCATCTACGGTGCTTAAGGATATCAAGCATTTTTTTCCCAATATGAAATGGACTTGCCTCTGTGATGCTGCACAACAATCACAGAGCAACAACGAACTCAAGAGAATTTAACTAGGAACAGAGTTTTGTGGAAGAGGAAGAAGTGCAGGAAAAACTGAGTGGATTTTCCTATTTTCCTTCTACTTATATATAGGCGTGGGGAGGTGCCTATTTGGTAATAGGTGCCTATTCGAACAGTTGCGACAGTTGGAAAGGTTGCTACCTTTACCAAGCGGTGCGACCGTTTGAGTTTGAATGGACAAAATAAAAAACTGTTTGGTATGAACAGCCAAGCCAAGCCAACTGCAAAGTGCTAAGTGCGTCTAATACGCCTCAAACGCCTATTCGTCCGCGCCATGGATGCGGGTTCAGGTTCGGGTTCGGGTTCGGGCTTGGGCACAAGCGCGGGTGCGCGCATGCAGGGTGGTGCGTTGCACCACCTGCCATGGCTATGCTTTCATGTTTCTCTTTGTCTCATAGTACCTATAATAGTATCCACATCTTAGTATATAAACACAAAATGTATATTTTATTCTAAGATGTTGGACTATTCATTTCCTAAGGCATTCAATGCCTCACATTTCCCAATATATTACTCATTCATTTCCAACAATCCCCCACGTGAATGAGTAGTTGCTCTTTTTTTTTTAATTTTACGAAACCTTTATACTATCGGTTAAAGTAGCACATAGGCTTTGAAATTTCCTAGTGTTTTATCCTTTTGATTTACTAGCTAATCAGTGGACCTAGATTGTCTTTGAACTGTAAGCCTTTTTGTGTAAGTCTAAAAAGAAAACACACGATAAATGTTTCTTATCTTCCTTGGTTCTCTGTTTGTGTTCGTTTTTGCCATGAACACCGGCTTGGTCTCATGAGTGCTTGGAGAATTTGGCCTTTCAATTCTCCTTGAAGCGGCGCCTCCCCACTCACGTAGGTGATTCTTAACACTTGATTTTTTATCTTACCAAGTATAGACATCATTAAAAGTTTCAAAACTTGTCCTATTCTCCGACGAGTACTGCACTGACTTGTCATAGGAATGGTTTGAATATTTACAGTGCTATCAAGTTTACCTAAACTTAGTTGTCCCTTTGAACCTAGTTCTTGGGATCTCCAGTCAGCTAGGTGGGTTTTCTGTTTAAAGAAACTTTTAGTTTATGGGCCTTAACCCCATTCCCATCGATAAGATATTAACCTTCTCTCTAGGTAAACCTTTTGTTAGCGGATCCGCAATGTTTTCATTTGATCTTACATAGTCAATTGTGAAAACTCCATTAGAGAGAAGTTGTCTAACAGTTTTATTTCTACGATGAATATGTCTAAACTTGCAATTGTAAAGCTTATTCCAATAGCTGATTGGCTGTTGCAATGTATACTTATTGGAGGTACAGGTTTTTCTCAATTCAGAATACCCTCTAAAAAACCTCAAAGCCAATCCACTTCTTATGTGGCTTTGTCTAAGGCAATAAATTCCGATTCCATGGTTGATCTTGCTATATAAGTTTGTTTAGAGGATCTTCAAGATATTTCCCCACTAGCTAAGATAAACACATATCCACTAGTGGATTTTGCATCTGATGAACCAGTTATCTAGCTTGCATCACAATACCCTTCTATTACAGATGGGTACCTTTCATAATGTAGTCCATGACTTTGTGTATACCTTAGATATCCTAGTACTCGAATTATAGCTTTCTAGTGATTTTTTCCTGGGTTGCTAGTATATCTGCTTAGTTTACTAACAACATATGCTATATCAGGTCTAGTGCAGTTCATTACGTACATAATGCTGCCTAGTATACGAGAGTACTCAAGTTGGTAAATACTATCACCGCTATTTTTAACCCAGTTTTAGTTCAAATCTATGGGTGATTTTGCTGATATTATATTGTGTTGTTTATACTTTTCAAGTATTTTCCCAATGTAGTGTGATTGGGACAACATATATCCTTGGTTGGTTTTATGTATTTTTACACTAAGTATCACATCAGTGATTCCTATATCTTTCATGTCAAATCTGTCGGAGAGCATATCTTTTGTAGATTTTATCATCTTCTTGTTACTTTCAAGTATTAGTAAATCATCTATATATAGACATACAATGACATATTCCATATTTGTATGTTTAGAATAGACACATTTGTCACGCTCATTTATATGAAATCCATTTAGTATCATATTTTCATCAAAATTTTCATGTCATTTTTTGGGCGCTTGTTTAAGCCCATACAGTTATTTTCTTAATCTACAAACCTTACTTTCATTTCCAGTTTTTAGGAAACCTTCAGGTTGTTTCATGTATATTTCTTCTTCTAGTTCACCATTTAAAAATGCTATCTTTACATCCATCTGATGTATTTCTAAATCAAGTGTGAATGCAATTGCTATCAGCATTCTTATTGATGTTATTCTAGTTACTGGAGAGTATGTGTCAAAATAGTCAGGTCTTCTTTTTGTCTGAATCATTGAAACACAAGTCGAGCTTTATACTTGTCTATTGAACCATCAGATTTCAATTTCTTCTTAAATATCCATTTATTACCTAAGGTCTTGCATCCTTGAGGTAAATCAGACTAACTCCCATGTATGGTTTGCCATAATGTATTCGATCTCATTATTAATGGCCTCCTTCCAGTAAGGGGCATCGACGGAGGACATAGCTTGTTTGTATGTTAATGGATCATCTTCTAACATAAATGTGTAGAAGTCTGGTCCAAAAGTTTTGATATCTTTGAACTTTTGCTTCTCCTTGGTTCCTCCACTTGTTGATTACATTTGTTTTGCTGAACATTATCAATATTTTGTTTAATATCCTCAAGAGAATTGGAGATTTCAGTTTCCCCTGGTCTCCTTTGAGTATAAATTTGATTATACAGTTTTAAAGGGTTTACATGTTCCAAAAATCTAGCATTTCTCGACTCAATGATGGCATTTACATGAATATCATCAATTTCGGATTTGTGTACCAATAACCGATAAGTGGCACTGTTTTGTGCATATCCAATGAATACACAATCAATCATTTCTGGTCCAATTTTGACTTTCTTTAGTTTAGGTACTTCCACTTTCGCAAGACACCCCCACACTTTTAAGTATTTGTAGGATGGTGGTCTATTTTTCCAAAGTTCGTGGGAAGATTCAGATGTTTTCTTTCGTGGTATCTTATTTAAAATATGATTTGCAGAAAGAATAGCTTCTCCCTAGAAGTTATCTGGCAAGCCACAACTAATCAGTAATGCATTCATCATTTCTTTAAGAGTTCTATTTTCCATTCGGCTATACCGTTGGATTGAGGTGAATACGGGGATGTAGTTTGGTGTATAATACCATGCTCAGCGCAGAAATCTTCAAAGGGAAATTCATATTCTCCTCCTCTATCACTTCTTAAAAATTTTTATTTTCTTATTGAGTTGATTTTCAACTTCTGCTTTATACTGTTTAAACATGTCAAATGCATCATCCTTGCTTCTAAGGAGATACACATAACATTACCTTGTACAATCGTCAATGAAGGTAATGAAATACCTTTTTCCACCTCTAGTTTGACATATTTTTAAGTTACATACGTCTGTGTGTATTAGGTCTAGAGGTTCAGTTTCTCGTTCAACATAGTGAAACGAGGTTCTTGTCAATTTTGCTTCTACACAAACTTGACATTTATAGTTGGAATCTATTTTACATTTTGGTATAAAGTTTAGATTAATCAGTTTTCGTAAGGTACCAAAATTTACATGGCCTAATCTAGAATGCCATATGTTAGAAGAGTCAATAATATAAGTAGAAGATTCAATTTTATTCATATCATTGTTTGGTACAATAGTGGTTACATTTGCTTTAAATAAACCATCACACACATATCCTCTTCCTACATACACTCCATTTTTTGACAATACAAACTTATCAGACACAAAAGTGAGTTTGAAGCCATGCTTGCTAAGCAGCGATCCAGAAATCAGGTTCTTGCGGATCTCTGGAATATGAAGAACATCTGGCAAAGTTAGTTCTTTTCCAGAAGTCATTTTAAGTAGAATCTTTCCCTTCCCTTTAACCTTTGATGTGGATGAATTTCCCATAAAAAGTTGTTCGTCCTCAATAGCAGTTTTGTAGGTTGTAAACATCCACTGATTTGCACATATGTCTCATGTGGCTCCTATGTCTACAAACCATTCCTTCAATTACCAACAAGGTTGCATTCAGACACTACTGCGCATAAGTTCAGATCAGACACGCCTTCTGAAATATCAGCCATGTTTGCTTCTGATTTCTTTTTATTAAGTGTGTGACATTCGGCGGCTTTATGCCCTTTCTTTCCACAATTATGGCATGAACCTTAAAATTTCTTTGATTTCTTAGGAGCATGCTCACGTTTTCTTTTGTTGGGTTTCTCTGACTCGGCTACATTTGCCTTGGCAATCATGGTATGTGAAGTCTTCTTCTCAAATTTCCTATTATCTTCCTCAATCCTCAATCGAACTACAAGTTCCTCCATTGTAATCTCCTTGCACTTGTGCTTAAAGTGGTTTTTGAAATCTTTCCATGATGGAGGAAGCTTTTCAATTGCAGCGACAACCTGAAAAGATTCACTTAGAGTCATTCCTTTATTGTGCACTTGGTGGATGATGACATGTAACTCTTGAATCTGGTTGATAATGGTATTCGCATCAATCATTTTGAAGTCAAGAAATTTTCCTGCTATGAATTTCTTCATACCCACGTCTTCGGTTTTGTACTTTTTCACCAATGTCGTCTAGAGTTCTTTGGAAGTTCGAGCAGTACAATATACATTGTATAGGTTGTTGTCGAGTCCATTTAATATGTAGTTCTTGCATATAAAATCAGGACAGACATTCAAGGCTTCAACTTTTGTTGCATCGGGTTCCAATTCTTCGACTATGGAACCATCTTCTGTAAGAAACTTTACAAGGACCAAAGTCATCAAATAGAACAACATCTTTCACTACCAGCGTTTAAAGTCCATCTCTGTGAACTTTTCTGGCCTTTCTCCATGAGACAGCGCCATCGTTGGAACTATAGTTGCAGACTGGGTAGTAATCACAGTCTATGTTGGTGTAGAAGTGTTGCTTTCATGAGACATTGTCGTCTATAGAAACAACCAACAATAAATCAATATTGTTTCAAGATTGTTATCAGAACGTTATAAAGGTGTTACGAAACTTTTATGATTACTTTGCAAAACTGTTACAACTTCAGAACTATTACAACTACAGAATTGTTACAACTATGTTGCAAAACTGTTATGAATACGTTGCAAAATTGCTACATCTATAGAACTGTTACAACTACAGGACTGTCAGAACTATGTTGTAAAAACTGTTACGAATAGAACTGTGAAGTAAACAGATTATGCAATAGATATAATACTAATTAGATTGGTCGGGTCTAGAAAAGTTTGTTTCCTTGAAACAATATTGCTCCCTCTACGGTGCTTAAGGATATCGAGCAATTGTTTACCAAGATGAAACGGACTTGTCTCTGTGATACTGCGCCACAATCACAGAGTAACGACGAACTTAAGAGAATTTAACTAAGAATAGAGTTTTGTGGGAGAGGAAGAAAAGTGCTAAGTGCCTCTAATACGCCTGCGCCGCGGGTGCGGGTGCGGGTTCGGGCGCGGGCGCGCGCGTGGTGATGCATTGCACCAACCGCCATGGCTATGCTTTCATGTCTCTCTTTGTCCCATACTAAATATAATAGTTTCCACATCCTAGTATATACACAAAATGTATATTTTATTCTAAGATGTGGGACCATTCATTTCCCAAGGCATTCAATGCCTAACATTTCCCAGTATAATACTCATTCATTTCCAACAGAAGCAACGCTCAATCACCCCTCCTAGAAAAAAAGAGAATAAAAACAATTAAAGAAAAAACAGAAAAAAGACCTACTGGACAAACAAGACATAGATTTTCCAAAAAATATGATATCAACCGCAAAAATTAAGAGCTTCAACTCCACAATTGCGAAATCATGAACACCAAACCTTAAGAACTATACCTGAAATCAAACAACCTCTTCATATATTATTCTATATCATCTAACACTAAGACTGGAAAAAAAACAAATTCATGGTAGATGATCTATGATAGACTTAAAGCACTCAATCCGTTTCAGTTATGTATGAAAAATTGGTTCATTGAAAAGTTTTCAGACTTATTCAATTCAACATAAATACCAGCCAAGGATTTATTTTTTTAATTTTCTATCATGACTCCTAATGTTTTGGACTTCGATATGGAACCAAGAGAAAAGGATGTATTGCAAACCAATCCAAGGTTAGTCTCTATAGTTTGGTGATTTTGCTACGTACAAGCACTGATATGCACATTCCCACTTTAAGTTTTTTGAACATTCTCATTCTTACTAATAGTTTCTTTCCCTGCAGTAATAGTTGTGTCATCCAGTAACACTGTCCTAATGATTAGACGTTTTGGCTTCTGTCCGTGAGGTCATATGTTTAAAACCTATATAATGTGATTCAAACCACTAGATATATATTGACTTGTAGTATGTTATACTATCTAAAAATTTGAATAATATGGGTATTAACATTTTTCATCTTATTCTTATGTTGCTTTGTCTAAATGTCCGAGTCATTTACCTTTTGAACGTAAAATGAGTGTCCATCATATTCAACTCTCTATCAATTCACATTATTTTCATTACCTATAATTGAAATTTCTTTTGGAAAATTGAAAAATCATTTATTTCTGCAAGGATGTTAGCAAAAGCTATGCCAATCATTCCCTCGGAGTCTTAATCTACTTTGATAAAATTTCCCAAGATTGAAACGACATGACTAATAGTTAGGCGTGTATACTCTTATTTTATAACACCTCATTCTAAACTACTATGATTTTTAGCGCTAATTTATTCAAAATCAAATGATATATTTGTCATGTTCAATCTACATCATGAACATATGTCCGCGTCATGTTCAAAATGTTAAGTAGACACCAACCGTTATTAGAATATTTCTTTCAATTGTCAATTTTAAACACTACTTTAAATTTGTTAGGATTATCCAAATTACTCAAAACATTTAAAAGACAACCTTGAGGTATTTGAGAACATATCTCCAATTTTTTTTTCAACTTTAAATTGTGTAGAAAAATTGCAAAGGTGTAGAGACATGTACAACAGAGATAGAGGATATTCAGTGACAATCCTGTTTTGTACCACCTTTATGACATATTATGCACGCTACCTGACTGGGTGATAAGATTTGATGTAAAACTTGTTCAAATAAACAAAACATTGTGTGAAGTGGTTGATTTTTCTTTGCTATTATATTGGAGATGTCCTATTCTAGTGAGTTAGTGGCATAAACATAGTACATGCACTTTTATTTCTTATATTTTTTCATATTTAAGTCAGTACTTTGTGTTACTAATAAAATAAACTTTTTCTTTTAAAAAAAGGATAAGAAACTCTTGCTGAGTCTTAAAATATTACGACAAGATAAAAGGATCCGGGAAACTCTTGCTCAATCTTTCTCAGGAGCTCACAAAAGAGATCAACGCATACGAAAATATGCCTACCCTAATACCGAAAACAGATACATGCATATAAAGAACACAAGACAAGAAAAAAGGATCCACGGCTAGAATAAGAGCTGTTTCAAGGTTCAAATGCAGCTGCAAAATTAGGTCTAAAGTGCATGTGAGTTATTTATAAAAAAAGCTTAAGAGTTGTACTCATGAATTCACTAAATTTCTCACAAAACCAGTCTTCAATGGAGAGAATTATGAGTTCTTGAGTAACAAGGTGAAGACTTTGTTCGTCTCTCAAGCCTGTGGAAACTTGTTGAATCTGGCTATGGAGAAGGAGCAGCAGCTGTGGTGAGAAAGCTTCAGAAGAAACATGAAAAGGCCCTAATTATTTTACAACAAGTGTAGCAGATGCTATTTTTCCATGTATTGCAGACGCCACCAAATTGAAGTTTGCATGAGAAATTTTAAAGCAAGAGTTCCATATAGATAGCAAAGTAACTTGGTGAAACTTTAAAATAATCGTGGTGAATTTGGCACTCTTTATGAAAGGTAATGAAACAATGCAGGATTACACTAATGGAGTATCTATCATAGTCAATCAAATGAAAACATTTGGTGAAAACATTTCAGATCAAAAGGTAGTAGGGAAGATTTTATGAAGTCTGCCTTTAAAGTAGGATCATGCAGTTAACGTTATCGAAGAATCTAAGGATATGAAAAATTATCATTAAATATTGCTTTGACTGGCTCTTTTTTAGCTTATGAATGTAGAGTGAACTGGATTGAAAATAAGAATTTTGAGCATGCAATTCAATCATAAGTGGACATTTCTAAAGACAAGTCTACTAAAGTAAAATATGGTCACACAATGAGAGGTCGTGGTAGTTATCGAGGTCGGTTAAGAGGATGCAAGAGAGCTGGTTGAGGGTTTCAACATAGTAGCAGAGGGAATCAAACGTATGATAATCATAAAAAACAGTACTATACCTATAAACAGTACTATACAAAGCTCAGCAAAAGGCAACTATTGCTAGAGGAGATGAAGAAGATAACAACTTGTTCCTTACATACCTAGAGTCAAAAGGAAATTCCAGCGATATATAGTTCTTGGACAGCGGTTGTAGCACTCACATACAGGGAAGAAAAGTCCTTTTCAAAGTTTAGACAAATCAGCAAAAGAAAAGATCCACCTAGCTAGGTAATAATAAACAACTTCAAATTAAAGGTAAGGGAACTATTGGAGCTAGGTTTGAATCAGGTATTGAAAGGTCTATACATGATGTTTACTGCTCTCCTGATATGTAACGGTCCGTAATTTTCTGATTATTAAATTTAATAAGATTTTGTAATTTAATATTAAAATAAAAAAATTGTGATTTATTTATGAGAAAATAACTAGAATGAAATGTGATAATGTTAATGTAAAATAATTGGTAACTACTTTGAGACAATTTCAATTAATTGAAATGATTATAAATTTAAATTTGGTTATAAATTGAAGATAGAGAAATAACCCAAATTTTGTATTAAACGGTGAAATTGTAAGTAATAAATTGAAATTGGTTAGTATAGAACAATTAATCATTATGTGAATTTATTAGTTGTTTGTTAACAATAAAACATAGAAATGTGTTGAATTGGTAAGTTGTAACAATGGTTAATTATAAATTCACTATATAATTCGTTGAAATAAATTAGAAATCAATTTGTAATTAATCTACTGAAATATTGCAGTTAATGTAAATTTTTTTTGAGAAAGACGGATGTGTAGTGATATACTACACAGCCGATTAATAACAGTAGGATAATAGGTAATAAGGTCCGGTTGACAAGCCCAACCGATGGCCCAAAAAATAGGCTTAACTAGACAGCATAATATTGTACATAAGAGAACGGATTACAGGATAAAACACTAACACCAGATTCGATGTTTCTACTGACAAAAGGAGACTAATCTGTTTCGAATTGGAGCTGCTACAGAGGGTTGACGCTGGAGCTGGCCATGGATTCCGCTGAGTTAGCAGGGGCGGTCCTCAGTCAAAATCTGAACGGGGCAGAGTTGGTACCTGTCCAGTAATTAAAAAGATGTGAGATTCGACTACAAATGCCCGCATAAGAAGATCTTGGTTTGTTGAAGACGTGGGCATTTCTTTCTTTCCAGATGCACCAACAAAAGATGGTGATAAAGATGTCGAGTTTGTGATTTCCGTGGTCTTGCTGCCAGTACTCAAAAAATGAAGCGAACTCCGGTATGTAACCAAGGAGATGCGCGCTGACAGGGGCCCAAATTGCGAAAGAGAAATCGTAGTCTATGAAAAGGTGAGTGATGGTTTCGACGTGAGAGGAGCATAGTACGCAGAGTGGATCTGTGGGGATGTTTAAACGAATAAGTCTATCCTTGGTGTTAATGCGGTTGTGAATGAGGCACCATTGGAAGATGAGGAGTCTTGGGTGTGAATGGCATTTCCAAATCCTGCTGATGGGGAATAGGCGGCCAGGGTGGGTGAGGAAGGAGTAGCAGGAGGATACAGAGAAGCCTTTTGATGGATTAAGTGCCCAGATGAAGCGGTCAGGTGAGTGGGATAGGCGAAGAGATTGGAGGTTTCTAGAGGCTTCGAGAAGTTCATTCAAAGTTTCGATGGAAAAAAGGGAGGGGGGATGGAGGCTATCGGGGCCCAGTTGACAGAGGGTATTGATGGTGGCGAGTTGGAGGTTTGAGGAGGAGTAAAGGTTTGGTAGTGATTTGGCCAGAGGGGAAGGGTCCACCCACGTGTCATGCCAGAATAGGCAGTTGTTGCCATTGCCTATTATGACATGAAAGAGGGATTTGACTCGGGGGATGGTATGGAGGACACCGGACCAGAATGGGGATGGTCTGCAACTGGGGGGGTGATGCAGGGCTAGGTGCGGATTGGAGTAATGGTATGCATGTAGGATCCAGTCTTTCCAGAGGAAATTGCTGGGGGAGAGAAAACGCCAGAGCCATTTTGTTAATAGAGCAGTGTTGAGCGAGGAGAGATCAGGGACACCCAGGCCACCATGGGGTTTTGGGAGGCAGACAGAGCGCCAGTTGATTAGGCACTTTGCTTTGGAGCCATTCCATAGGAAGGCCCTGCGAGTTTTGTCAATTTTATTGGATACCCAGGAGGGGAGTTTGTGGAAGGAGATCCAGTAGGTGGGGATGGCTGAGAGGACCGATTTAACTAGGATTAATCTACCAGCAGATGAGAGGGAAGCAGCTTTCCAGGATGAGAGGCGAGATTCAATTTTGTTAATGAGGGGTAGCCAGTCAGGGCGGGTGAGTCTTGTGGGATGAATAGGTAGGCCAAGGTAGGAGATTGGAAACTGGGAGAGTTTGCAGTTGAGGACGGCAGCGGTTGCAGGGCCAAGGTGGTTGGAATTTCCTAGCATGATTAGGGAGCTTTTGTGGAAGTTGATAGAGAGGCCAGAGATAAGTTCGAAGATAGAACTTTGAGGCAGTGTAGGTGGTTAGGTTCAGGTGAGGCAAAGAGGATGGTGTCGTCAGCAAATTGGAGGTTGGATATTTGAAGGTTCGATGTAGGGATACTAATTCCAGCCAAGTGGTTATTGGAGATGGACAGTTTGATCATGCGGTTGAAAACATCTACAATTAGAACAAAGATTAAGGGAGAAAGGGGGTCTCCTTGTCGAAGGCCTCTCGTAGGCTTGATGAGACCACCAAGTTCACCATTGACTGATACGGAAGACATGCTGGAGTTTAGGATAAAGGATATCCAGGAGCACCATCTCGGTGGGAAGCCTCTGTGTCGCATTAGGTCGAGTATGAAGTTCCAGTTGACTGAGTCAAAGGCCTTAGAGAAGTCAAGTTTAAGAAGGATTCCTGGGGTGTTGGTTCTGTGGAAGAAAGACACAACTTCTTGAGTGGCGGCCACACAATCTAGGATATTGCGACCGAGGATGAAAGCCGATTGCTCTATGCCCACTAGGGGGGATATTACAGATTGAAGGCGGTTTGCAAGGATCTTGGTGATGATTTTGAAGGTGGTGTTGAGGAGGCTGATAGGTCGAAAGGAATCAAGGAAGGTAGGGTCATCGGTTTTTGGGATGAGGATGATGTTCGCATAATTAATTCGTTCAATCGAGCTGGGATCATTTTGAAATTCAAGACACATGTCTATTATGTCGGACTTCACTGTACTCCAGAAGTGTTTGAAAAATAGGGGGCCAAAACCGTCTGGTCCGGGGGCTTTATTATCGGACATATCTTTGACTGCAGCCCAGATTTCTTCTTCTGTGAAGGGATGATCGACTTGCATATTCTGTGGGTTAGGGTAAAGAAGATTCCAGTCTATGTCGGGTAGTGGGGTGGAAGGTTTGCCCGGTATGTTGCGGTGGTGGTTGGTGAAGAGGCGGAGGAGATTTGACTGGTCAGAGTAGGTGGCGTTATAGCGTCAAAGAGGTCATCTTGGTCAAGAAGGTTTTCAGGGGCAGTCCACGGCTGGTCGAGGAAGTTGAAGTTTTGCTCAAGGTTGTAATCGAGGCCAAGGTAGGTGATGTCAGGGGCATGGTTCGGGTGTGAGTGCTCCCAAAGGTTAATGGTTAGGAAGAAGTCAGAGTTATTAAGGGAGGCCACGAAGGAGCAGGGGGTGGAGATGCCTGCGAAGAATTTAATTCTGATGTAAAGAAATCGATGGTCTATGTAGGCCCAGACACATTCGTCCAGAGCAATGAATCTACCCATGCGTTTCAAGGCTTCTCTGATAGCATCTGGATTTTCTTTGAAGAGTTCGGGGAAACCCTCAACTCTCGCCCATGACTCAGGTTCGAGGGAGGGAGCAGTGAAGTTGTCTTGGTCGGCCCATGGTCTCAGGAATACTGTACCTCCTGGTTTTGTTAAGGAGCCTGTCATGACGAAGACATTTCTCTCGATCTTTGAATCACAGTAGATGAGAAAGCTATTATCAGTCAACATCCAGATCGGACGTTCTCGATACCCAAACTGGTTGACGGCTGTGACGGCCGCCCATGACCCCTGCACTGAACCTAGAGAAAAATGCGCTGTAAAGTGTGCCAGGCGACCATGGACGATTGTCAGGGTAAATTAAAACATCAGAATCTATCGTATTACTCACAGCGCATGGATAAAATACAATAGAACATATGCATAGTGAAGCTTTACAGAACAAAATATCATCATATAAAACTTCATAATAGTTGAATACAGACATCCGAATAGTCAATACATCAAGCCTCACTACATAACACTCAGAGAATATACAAACAGCGGAACATCCAGTACATATAATAAGAAGATAATATGCAACCCTCCAGCTCGTCTTCGATATCAACACCGTGAAAAGCAAGAACAGCACCTGTCACCTGCTACCTAGTCTGCCCGTCCCAAAATGGACGAACAGCCCAAGGCAATAAGAGTTAAAACATAAAGCCTTGAGTCAGACAACAGTCTTAGTGAGCAGTAAATTAACTAACAACATACCAAAAGAGCATAAAGGAAAAGGAATAGGAATACAACTCTCCCACTCCAACCTCTTTCTACAGTGATAGCCCCCAGACTCACACTAAGCAGAAGCAAACATAGCAGAGCATACAATTTAAAATAAAGCAATTATCACTCGAGTCAAGGGCGATGTTTTCCAAGCACAAACCCCCAAGGCCTAAACCAAGATCAGATAAGCACCTAGAAAATACCGCTCTTGAGACCGAATGACGATACAACCAAACATCCATGACTCTGGCTATCACTGTTATCATTGCTTCGATATCATCGTTAATTGAATGACCGGCACATTCTTTCAGCCGTCCGTCAAGGGCTAATGGAAACCCCGGTTCTAGACATAACTCCCGCACGTCATCGTGACCCATGCCTAGGACTATCGAATCTGCCCAGAGTACTTGACTATCAATCATTAGCCTTCAGGGACTATCGAATCTGCCCAACGTACTCTTGCTTTGAGCATGCTAGAACCTTCAACAACAATGAGATCTCAGCCTTCTAGTCATCCTCCTCGACGACTATTTCCATACTAGCTCAAGCGCCTCTCGAGCAAACCATTATCCTCTAACTCGAACCATATCACCGAGTTATCAACTTGCTTGGAATGATCCCGCCTGGATTAGACCAAGGCTATCCCATATCATGCTTCGCCTCATCATCATCATAGCAAAGCTTCATCTCAACATCATCATCAAATCTATTCATATGAACTTCATCATCCGCTACATATGCCACGAGCAGCTTTCCCAATTCAAGAGCCTTTCTCTTAGCTTTTGAATCATCTTCGACCAACTTGTCTAAATCAAATCATCAATCATCTAATTCATAGCAATCAATCAAATCAAACATTAATCCAAGTAAACAAGCATTCAAATATGAGATAAATGGACAACTATAACAATAATGGCAATTTCGTAATTAAAGAGTCAAAAGTCTAACAAGCATGAAAACATAAGCAATATCTCTATAATCTTGATGAATGAACTTGCATAGGTTAACATGTAGAAAATGGATGTCAAATCATCATGAACAATGGATCTACACATATGATTAGGAAAATGTATGGAAATCACTATCTTAACACCAAAATCAAGCCAACAATCCGATATACTCCTTTGGATCCGTGTGAGAGATGATCACCACTCACCAAATCACCTAAACAACCCCAAATCAACACACTTCAGATCTGGACAGTGAAGGATCTAGCTTGATCTATCACGAATTCGCTTCAAACGATGAAATCTCACTTCAATGGATGTAGATCTTCAATCTAAGCTCTTGAATCTTCAATTTGATCTTCAACTTGGATGGATGGAATCACTAGATTAGAGTGGAGAAAAGAAGTGAAGAAGTGTAGAAGTCGAGCTCACAAAATGGCAGCACTTCGTCGCTTCGAAATTCGGATCCCAAAAATTGAGAAATGGACGAGTATTTATAGCAGAAAACCCCCTTAACTCGTCCGCCTTCTTAAGTCGTTGCCGACTTAACTCCTTCTCCGACCTAACACTCCAGACGACCTACGACTTAGCTTCTGTGCCGACCTAACACTCCAGATGACCTACGACTTAGCTAACTCACCTGCCTATGACTTAACCAAGACGCGACCTAACACTTAGCTATCCTCCTTAGGTCGCTTACAAGCTAACAACTCACGCGACCTAACATTTAGCTAGGGTACCACCTAACGCAACACAGAACCCATGACCTAACTCTTAGGTATACGACATAACGACTTAACTGGGTATAAGACATAACGACTTAACTGGGTATACGACATAACGACTTAACTGGGTATACGACATAACGACTTAACTGGGTATACGACATAACGACTTAACACACACGCGACCTAACGACTCATCACCCTATTCCCTTAACTCGGCCACGACTCAGCTGAGTTACGACTTAACTCCTAGACTTAGGTCGCTCACATCCTAACTCCAACACTCCTTAAGTCGTTAACTCGCCCAGCCGACCTAACATTTAACCCGTCCATTCTCTTAGGTCTTCGCCGACCTACCCTTTAGGTCGTCACCGACTTAAGTCTTTTATCTATAAGTCGGTCATTACCTTAAGCCTGCCAATTCTTGAGTCGCCAAATCCTTAAGTCATCCCAATCTCTCCTAAGTCGGTCAGTTCCTTAGATCGTCTATCCCTTAGGTCGTACACTTCCTAAGTCGGTCACTCGACCTAAGCCACCCCATACGACCTAATTTCCCCACGACTTATCCCAATGCCTAGGTCGTTCCAAATCTTCCTACGACCTAAGACTTAGACTCTAGACGACTTAGCAACAGTGCGACCAAATGTCAACTGTTTTACGATGTTTCGATCCGTAAAATACGGGTCGTTACATTCTCTCCCCCTTAGGAATTTCGCCCCCGAAATTCCAAACAAACAAGGCAATCAAAGACTATTCTGCACGCCTACCATCCATAGCAATCAACAAACCATGCATCCAATTCTAGCTTAGCGTACATAATTCTAACACCAGAACAAGTTACAATATCCTGAGATGACACGACACCTTAGGGCCATACCTTGAAGAGTTCAGGATGAGCTGCCTTCATCCTCTCTTCCACCTCCCACGTACAGTTGTTATCATCATCACTCCATTGTATCTTGAGTAACTTAACTATCTTCCTCCTAAGCTGTTTCGTGTCGGTTTCCACAACACGAAGCGGCTTACGAGGTCTCTTATCAACTGGATCAACTTCAAAATCTTCACAGCTATCAGCAGAAACCACTGTATTCGAGTCGTTCACATACTTCCGTAGATACGATACATGAAAAACATTGTGCACACTCGACATCTTCTCTGGTAACTCCAATCTGTAGGCGAGCTTTCCAATTCGCTCAATGATCGGAAATGGTCCAACAAATCTCGGAGTCAGTTTCCCTTTCTTCCCGAATCGAATAACATTTTTCAGAGGAGAAATCTTCACAAAAACCATATCTCCAACGTCGAATTCCAAATCCTTACGACGCTTATCGGCATAACTTTTCTGACGGTCTTGGGCTGCCTTCATTCGTTGCCGAATAATCTCTATAAAATCTGAAGTCTGTCGAATCATCTATGGCCCAAGTATTAGCTTTTCTCCTGTCTCTAACCAACATGTCGGAGAGTTACACGGTCTTCCATACAATGCCTCATACGATGCCATACCAATGCTCGACTGGTAACTGTTGTTATATGAAAATTCCACGAAATGAAGGTGATCTTCCCATGATCCTCCGAAATCCAAAACACAAGCTCCGAGGAGATCTTCCAAAACTCGGTTGACTCTCTCGGTCTGACCATCTGTTTGAGGGTGATAAGCTGTACTCAAACACAACTCGGTTCCCAAAACTTCCTGGAAGCTCTTCCAAAATCCGCTAGTGAACAATGGATCTCGATCGCTCACTATACTCTTCGGAATACCATGGAATCGAACTATCCACTTAACATACAACTCAGCCAACTTTGATGCGGTCCTAGTCGATCGAACATGAATGAATCTTGCACTCTTAGTCAGACGATCTACGATGACCCAAATCCCTTCATTTCCCGTTCTGGTTCTAGGTAGTCCATCAATAAAATCCATCGACACTTGCTCCCACTTCCATGTAGGAACTTCTAATGGCTGATGCAATCCACTTGGCTTCTTCTGTTCGACTTTTACCAGCTGGCAGTTCATGCATTTGGCAATAAAATTTCCAACATCCTTCTTCATACCTTCCCAGTAATAGGTTCTCTTCATATCCCGATACATCTTATTTCCACCTGGATGAATTGTCAACTTCGAGTGATGACTTTCCCTTAGAACTGCATTCCTCAATTCATCGATATTGGGAACAACTAGTCGTCCTTGCTTCCGAAGCCAACCCTCTCGATCGACCTCGAATCCTTTATCCTTTTCTGGTTCCAATCCAGATTCCAAATCACGGATAATCTTGACAATCTTAGCATCTCGCTTTTGACTCTCGCCGATTCTTTCCACAAGAGTCGGTCTTATTGATAAGTTTGTCAACATCTCAGGTTCCAATTCACATCTGGGCCTGAAGTCAAATCCAGCTAAATACTCGAGATTCTTCCATTCTGAAAACATGGCTCCCAATCCTGCATGTCTTCGACTTAACGCATCTGCCACTGCGTTACCTTTTCCTGGAGTATAAGCTATACCAAAATCATATGATGCCAAAAACTCTAGCCAACGTTGCTGCCGAAGATTCAAATCCTTTTGGGAGAAAAGATACTTCAACGACTTATGATCTGTAAATAACTCGAATCGAACTCCCAGTAGATAATGTCTCCACATCTTCAGAGCAAAAAAAATCGCCGCTAACTCCAAATCATGAGTCGGGTAATTCCTTTCGTGTGGCTTCAGTTGTCGACTAGCATACGCAACAACTTTATCCCTCTGCATCAGCACTGCTCCAAGTCCAGTACCACATGCGTCGGTGTAAACCACCATCTCTTCATTCCGACTTGGAATAGTCAGAACAGGAGCACTTGTCAATCTCTCTTTCAGGACTCTGAAAGCTTGCTCACACTTATCTTCCCACTTGAACACTTGGTTCTTCTTCGTCAATCCTATTAACGGTGCAGCCACCTTGGAGAAGTCTTTGATAAACCGTCGATAATATCCTGCCAATCCAAGAAAACTTCTCACATCAGATGCATTCTTAGGTCTAACCCAATCCTGGATTGCTGCCACCTTAGTGGGATCAACCGCTATTCCATTTCCAGAGATAACATGGCCTAAGAACCTCACTTCACTCTTCCAGAAGTGACACTTCGGAAACTTAGCCTTCAGCTGATGCTTCCGCAAGATTTCCAAAACAATACGCAAGTGCGTCTTGTGCTCTTCTTAAGTTCTGGAATAAATCAGAATATCATCCACGAACACAAGCACGAACTTGTTCAACTGATCTCTGAACACTCTATTCATAAGATCCACAAAATATGCTGGCGCGTTAGTCAATCCAAACGGCATTACCAGCCACTCAAAGAAACCTGATGGTGTCATAAAAGCAGTCTTCGGCACACTATCCTTAGCCACTCTCAACTGGTGAAATCCCGTTGCCAAATCCATCTGAGAAAACACCTTAGCTTCGTGAAGCAGATCAAACAAGTCATCTATTCTCGGCAATGGATACTTGTTCTTCTTAGTCACTTTATTCAGCTCACGATAATCCACACACAATCTCAATGACCCATCTGCCTTGGTTGCAAACACAACTGGTGCACCCCATTCAGACACATTACGCCGAATGAATCCTTTCTGCAAAAGATCATCAACCTGCACCCTCAACTCCTGCTGTTCCCTAGGCGCCATCCGCCTAAGAGGCATCACAACAGGTCTGGCTCCTTCAACTAGATCTATACGAAACTCGATCTCTCTATGCGGCGGTAACCCTTTGACCTCATCAAAGACATCCTCAAATCCATTAGCGATTGGCACAGATGACAGTCCATCCCGTGGAACAACCAGCGAATACATGAAGCTCATGAAGACGCCTTCTTCATGCTTACATCGTATCACAACCTTTCGCCCCTCCACATTCTCGACTGTCACCTCCAACCTTTCACAATCAACCTTTGCCGCATACTTCCTAAGCCAGTCCATACCCAAAATAATTCCGAACCCCGCAAAGTTCAGAACAAAACAATCACAAACAAAAGAGCAACCATGACTCGATACAATCAGACCACGGCATAACATACACAAACAAGATGAACCCCCAACTGGATTAGTCACAACCAATGGCCTATCAACGATATCCGGTTCCAAACCTAACCGGCCTACAAGTTCACTACAAACAAACGAATGCGACGCCCCAGTATCAAACATAACTCTAACTGGAACACCACATAGGAAAAGAGTACCCTCAACCACCACACTCTTTCCTTTCTCTTCAGCGGTAGGAGCTTTCGAAGACGATGGAACAGCTCCCAAAGCATAGGCTGGCACAATCTGCTTGTCCTTCCTCGGTTCTGGACAATTCTTCCCGATATGCCCTGGCTTGTCACAGTTGTGACACTTCATCGGTACCTTCGGATTCTTGCAATCCTTCGAGAAATGGCCCTTCTGCTGACAATTGTAGCAAGTCACTTCGCCCTTCGGCTTCTTCTGGCCATCCTTACCCTTCTGCTGCTGCTGCTTCCTCTTCTTGTTTCCACCCTGCTGGGGTTTAGACTCTTCCCTGGTCATAGCAACAACAGATCCTTCCTTAGGAAACAGATTCTCATGCCTGAGAGCTTTCTCCACAAGCTTCTCAAATGAATCGTCCAAATGATCCACTAACTGCCTCCCAAGATAATTATCCAAGCCTGTCACAAACTTCTCATTCTTCTGATAAGCAGATTCAATATACGACCGGGCATACTTGGACAAAGCTTCAAACTCAGAAACATACTCAAGAACTGGTCTTCCTCCCTGCTTGAGCTCCACAAACTTCTTGAACAGAACAGACTTCTGAGCTGTAGAAATGAACTTAGCTTCAAATCTGACTTGGAATTGCTCCCAAGTAATCTCTTCCTCCAGAGTATTGATGGTAATAGAGTTCCACCAATCAGAAGCTCTCCCTTGAAGCTGTCTTGACGCCAACTTCCTCTTAGTAGCATCCTCAATTCCCAAGTCACCAAAGATCCTTCTACAAGCATCCATCCACCTCTGAACTTCAATGGTTGATTCTGTTCCCAAGAAAACATTTCCTCCAAGAGCAGTGTAGTCCTTACACAGCTTAGCAAAATCCACCGGTTTTGGAGTTTGAACTTGAACTCCAACATCCACCGATGGCCCCGGAGCTGGCATCCTTCTCATGATCAAAGTCATCATAGCTTCGAACATAGCAGCATAATTAGCAGCCCCTTCAGTAGCACGGCCTTCCCTAGCAGCTGGTCTCCCTCTTCGACTCATCCTTAATATCTATAAAAAGGAATGGTCAGAACATCTTGAGAAACAACTGCTTAAAGGACTCAAACTCTTCTAATCTACTATATTATATATAGTAATCATCCATCAAAATACAATTACGTCTCTCGTACGTAGTTACGTCAGCGAGCGTTGGGAAAAATCGATTAACCAAAGCTCTGATACCAAATGTGACGGCCGCCCATGACCCCTGCATTGAACCTAGAGAAAAATGCACTGTAAAGTGTGCCAGGCGACCATGGACGATTGTCAGGGTAAATTAAAACATCAGAATCTATCGTATTACTCACAGCGCATGGATAAAATACAATAGAACATATGCATAGTGAAGCTTTACAGAACAAAATATCATCATATAAAACTTCATAATAGTTGAATACAGTCATCCGAATAGTCAATACATCAAGCCTCACTACATAATACTCAGAGAATATACAAACAGCGGAACATCCAGTACATATAATAAGAAGATAATATGCAACCCTCCAGCTCGTCTTCGATATCAACACCGTGGAAAGAAAGAACAGCACCTGTCACCTGCTACCTAGTCTGCCCGTCCCAAAATGGACGAACAGCCCAAGGCAATAAGAGTTAAAACATAAAGCCTTGAGTCAGACAACAGTCTTAGTGAGCAGTAAATTAACTAACAACATACCAAAAGAGCATAAAGGAAAAGGAATAGGAATACAACTCTCCCACTCCAACCTCTTTCTACAGTGATAGCCCCCAGACTCACACTAAGCAGAAGCAAACATAGCAGAGCATACAATTTAAAATAAAGCAATTATCACTCGAGTCAAGGGCGATGTTTTCCAAGCACAAACCCCCAAGGCCTAAACCAAGATCAGATAAGCACCCAGAAAATACCGCTCTTGAGACCGAATTACGATACAACCAAACATCCATGACTCTGGCTATCACTGTTATCATTGCTTCGATATCATCGTTAATTGAATGACCGGCACATTCTTTCAGCCGTCCGTCAAGGGCTAATGGAAACCCCGGTTCTAGACATAACTCCCGCACGTCATCGTGACCCGTGCCTAGGACTATCGAATCTGCCCAAAGTACTTGACTATCAATCATTAGCCTTCAGGGACTATCGAATCTGCCCAACGTACTCTTGCTTTGAGCATGCTAGAACCTTCAACAACAATGAGATCTCAGCCTTCTAGTCATCCTCCTCGACGACTATTTCCATACTAGCTCAAGCGCCTCTCGAGCAAACCATTATCCTCTAACTCGAACCATATCACCGAGTTATCAACTTGCTTGGAATGATCCCGCCTGGATTAGACCAAGACTATCCCATATCATGCTTCACCTCATCATCATCATAGCAAAGCTTCATCTCAACATCATCATCAAATCTATTCATATGAACTTCATCATCCGCTACATATGCCACGAGCAGCTTTCCCAATTCAAGAGCCTTTCTCTTAGCTTTTGAATCATCTTCGACCAACTTGTCTAAATCAAATCATCAATCATCTAATTCATAGCAATCAATCAAATCAAACATTAATCCAAGTAAACAAGCATTCAAATATGAGCTAAATGGACAACTATAACAATAATGGCAATTTCGTAATTAAAGAGTCAAAAGTCTAACAAGCATGAAAACATGAGCAATATCTCTATAATCTTGATGAATGAACTTGCATAGGTTAACATGTAGAAAATGGATGTCAAATCATCATGAACAATGGATCTACACATATGATTAGGAAAATGTATGGAAATCATTATCTTAACACCAAAATCAAGCCAACGATCTGATATACTCCTTTGGATCCGTGTGAGAGATGATCACCACTCACCAAATCACCTAAACAACCCCAAATCAACACACTTCAGATCTGGACAGCGAAGGATCTAGCTTGATCTATCATGAATCCGCTTCAAACGATGAAATCTCACTTCAATGGATGTAGATCTTCAATCTAAGCTCTTGAATCTTCAATTTGATCTTCAACTTGGATGGATGGAATCACTAGATTAGAGTGGAGAAAAGAAGTGAAGAAGTGTAGAAGTCGAGATCACAAAATGGCAGCACTTCGTCGCTTCGAAATCCGGATCCCAAAAAGTGAGAAATGGACGAGTATTTATAGCAGAAAACCCCCTTAACTCGTCCGCCTTCTTAAGTCGTTGCCGACTTAACTCCTTCTCCGACCTAACACTCAAGACGACCTACGACTTAGCTGCTGTGCCGACCTAACACTCCAGACGACCTACGACTTAGCTAACTCACCTGTCTACGACTTAACCAAGACGCGACCTAACACTTAGCTATCCTCCTTAGGTCGCTTACAAGCTAACAACTCACGCGACCTAACATTTAGCTAGGGTACGACCTAATGCAACACAGAACCCATGACCTAACTCTTAGGTATACGACATAACGACTTAACTGGGTATACGACATAACGACTTAACTGGGTATACTACATAACGACTTAACTGGGTATACGACATAACGACTTAACACACACGCGACCTAACGACTCATCACCATATTCCCTTAACTCGGCCATGAATCAGTTGAGTTACGACTTAACTGCTAGACTTAGGTCGCTCACATCCTAACTCCAACACTCCTTAAGTCATTAACTCGCCCAACCGACCTAACATTTAACCCGTCCATTCTCTTAGGTCGTCGCCGACCTACCCTTTAGGTCGTCACCGACTTAAGTCTTCTATCTATAAGTCGGTCATTACCTTAAGCCTGCCTATTCTTGAGTCGCCAAATCCTTAAGTCGTCCCAATCTCTCCTAAGTCGGTCAGTTCCTTAGATCGTCTATCCCTTAGGTCGTACACTTCCTAAGTCGGTCACTCGACCTAAGCCACCCCATACGACCTAATTTCCCCACGACTTATCCCAATGCCTAGGTCGCTCCAAATCTTCCTACGACCTAAGACTTAGACTCTAGACGACTTAGCAACAGTGAGACCAAATGTCAACTGTTTTACGATGTTTCGATCCGAAAAATACGGGTCGTTACAAGGGCAGCTTGGATATCTAGCGCACTCCAGAAGCCTTGGGTTATTGTGGCAATGAGGTAACGGTCAGAGTTTTCCATGAGAAATTTTGGGTTTGGAAATTTTTTTGAGGAAAGAGGAGCTGATGGATTATGTGGGGTGATTTTGGGAGAGGAAGGGTTTAAGTTGGCATTGGAAATTGAATGCTGGGCTGATGACGACGATGGGATATGAGTCGACTTTGTTTCAGTACGGGAGACCCACTCTTTTTTGCCAGAGGGGCCTTGAGAAAGATTCGGTCTGGGAATTCGGGTTTGAGACGAAGAATGAAGATTATTAATTGGAGGGGAGAGCTTTTTGTCAGTATTTGTCTTGGAAGACGAGAGGACGGGCTGCACAGGGAATGAGGCGTGTCTCTTCGAGGGGAAAGTGAAGGAAAAATGACCAAAGAATCCGCAATAATAGCAAATTTTTCCATTCCTGCAAGATTTTGCCACGTGACCATTGCCCGCACATTTCAGGCACCGCCCTCTGGAACTCAGGAAAATGACCGTTTCCCGCGTAGATTTGAATTTTGGGACAAGTTTGAGTCGCTTGGGTTTGGGGAGGAGAGGTGGAGATGGTTGAGATAACACGACCTGAGCGTAGCTACGACCGTCCTTAAAGTAGGTGGAAGGTTTGCAGGCATAGCAATTGGTCACTTCAGGGGAGGCAAGCATCGGGTCAAGTGGTTGGGGATCGGGGGGTGTAGCAAACGATGGTGGTGGTGTAGGCAGGACGGAAGGATAAGCTGAGGCAGGATGCCAGAAGCATGGAGCATATCTGGGGGGACAAAGGAGATTGGAGGAGGAGGAGGAGGGGAGGAAATGGTATGGAGGGTGGTACCCGCCATTAATTTAAATTATCACTTATTAAATCTAGTTAATGTATATTAAAAAGATAACTATCAAATATTGATGTAATAAAGGGTAAACTGATGTTAATTATGTCCATTAAGTAATGATTGATTGAATAAAAATATTGAAATCAAATTAAATCAATTTATTGGAATTAAAATATAATTAATTCGATTTTATTTACAATTGAAACTGAACACTGTAATTAGTTTAATATTTAACACTGAATTGATATGTAATTTTTTTTAAATTATTGTAAATGTCTAAGTAATCAAAAATGATAAAAATTGTTAGTTATTAAATTTGAAATTAAAAAGTGATTTAGTCAATTTAATAATAATTTATTCATTTAACGTGAAAATAGCCATTTTGGCCGATGTCTCGGATTTCGACGAAACCAGTTTCATCGGATTTGAAATGGCAAATTATTATAGGATTTCAAGTTTCGTAGAGATCGGACTTGTCGTTTGATCGTACGGACTCGAAACGCGTAGAAATCAATTTGAAATAAGCCGATTTTAAAGCCAACTTCTTTATACGATGGAATTAGGACTTGAAACCTGTTCCATTGAATTTAAAAATATCGAAAACATATAATTTGATATATTAGATGATCCACTTTCGTTTCGGAAGCGAAACGGGCTTTTCGGGTCGTTATTGTCGTTCGTACCAATTCGATACGTGTTCATTTTCTTATCGGGCCTAGTCCATATAAATAGATCTTTTCTAACCCTAGCAGTCTTTCTATTTCTTATTCCTGTACGTACATCAAATTATGTCTGCTCCTTTTTTCAATGGCAGAAACAAATTCCAGTTCAAAACCCTAAAATCCAATTTCAAAACCAATTTCAAAAATCAAACTTCTCAAAACCCTATCATATTATATACCGATTCGAAGCTCTCGATGAGCACAACTCAAATATGCTATTCGTTTTTGCAATCGGATTTTGGTTTGTCCGAAATTGGACAAAACATTCTCGATCATCCGTTTGGTGGTTGATGATCGGCGATGGATCGTCGATTTGGGGATACTGTCGGGTGGAGATGGATGAGTGGAACGCATCAGTATGGTTCATTCGGCGAGATGATGGGTAGATTGGCTCAAATAATTCAATTAGGTCTAAAATACTATGGCAGCAGCTGCAAAATTTTGAGGCGATGATCGTTGATGATGGTCGCGAGTGGACGTGGGGGGCTGCGCATAGGGGGCGCGGCGATCAGAGCGATCTAGCAGGCCGCGACTTACGGTGGTGAGGCGTGATCGAGGGTAACGCGGGCGGCTACAGGAGTCGTGCTAGGGTTTTCTTCTGAGAGTTGACGATGGTGACGTGGTATGATATTTTTATTATTTTATTTAATTTAATTCAAACTTTAATTTTCTGACAATCGTAAATTTTGCATACGAACTCGGATTCACGCGCGGTTTATTCTGCTAGAATCGTATCTAAATTTTGGACATTTTGGAACTAGTTTGGATGAATTATGAGACCGTTGAATTTTGGGCCTTATTTTGGGTTTCAAATCGATTTGAAATCAAAGGTGAGTGTTTTAACCCACACACAACTACTAAATTATCTTTTGTTAGTTAAATTAAATTTATGATGTGATTAGAAGTTGATTGACCGCTGTTTGATATATTTAAATTGTCATTCCAGTTAAATCTGAATTTATTGAATATAATTGCCATTTAATTTATTATTAAATTTTAATTTGCTAGTTTATACCTGCTAATAATAATGATAATCAATTATCTATTGATGTTATTGGGTGATTTGAATGATGATTGTGATTGATGTTTAATTGTTGATATATTGGATGACTGGATGTTATGTTATTTTATATATTGATATCACACTGCAAGTTCCCTATGGGTTGAAATGATACATACCCGAACGATCTATAGATTAGGGAAATCGTTATGGGTTGAAATGAAAGACCCGAGCGATTTTATGGATTTTGAATTTTATTCGGGACTGCGGGTTGAAATGATATATACCCGTAAAATATAAATTATTTGCGGATTGAAATGATAAATTTCTGTATCACTTGACCATAGGGTAAAAAATTATATACGGGCACCGGATTGGTTAAATTAAATGATTTTAAATCCTTAAAATTTGAATTTAGTTAAATTATATTTTGAAATAAAAATTTGATTTGCATAAACTGAATTATTTTCGAAAATCCAAGCTTTAAATGTTGAAATTGGAGTTGGTTTAATGAATTGTTTAAAAGAATTTAAATTGAAATTTCAAAGTTGAGTTTTCAAATATAAATGAAATTTATCGAAATTGAGTTATTGAAATGTTTGAATATTTAAACTTTGAAATCCACTAAATTTATAGTGAAATCGATATAGATTTTAATGGTTTTATTGGGAATCTGAATTGAAAGAATTTTTTTTTGAGTTTGTTAATTTGGAAGCTGGATATGATCGAGATATGTTGAAATGGAAGAAATAGTTTAATTTGATATTACTTTCAAATTCATTATTTTTATATAACTGTTAAAAATATATTATTTTAAATTCAGATTTATTTAGATTTTCAAACCATATTACATCAAACTATATTAAACCTATTTTTTAAACTATTTTAAACTATTTTAATATATTTTAATCTATTTTATACTATTTTAAATTATTTAATCTATTTTAATTTATTTTAAACTATTTTAAATTATTTAATCTATTTTAATCTATTTTAAACTATTTTAAATTATTTAATCTATTTTAATCTATTTTTATTTATTTTAAACTATTTTAAATTATTCAATCTATATTAATCTATTTTAAACTATTTTAAATTGTTTAATCTATTTTAATCTATTTTAATCTATTTTAAACTATTTTAAATTATTTAATCTATTTTAAACTATTTTAAATCATTTACTCTATTTTAATCTATTTTAATCTATTTTAAACTATTTAAACCATTTAAACTATTTTAAACTATTTTTAACTTTATTAAAACTATCTAAACTATTTCCTAAAAATAAACCGTGCAAGGCTGAATTGTTTATATTTAAATCCTGGTTTAAAAGCGAATATGGTTAAATGATGTTATAACTTAAGTTAGGATTTGAAATGATATTTTCTAGTGAAAGACATATTTTGAGTAAATATGATGATTTTGAAATGAGGGTTTAACCTAATTTGAAATATGATTTCGATAGTGAATATGATTCTGAAAGTGATATGATTTTTGAGAATATGATATTTTGATATCAATATGAAATGGTTTTGGAAATGTAAAAGAACCATCCGGTGTGTAATAAGCTTTTTGGTTGTTAAAGAGACCGGGATCAGATATTGTCATACTCTCTGCCAATACCGAAAACCACTTTATCAACTATGTGCGTGGTGGAGATTCCAGAATGAAGTAAGATGGTTTGGCGAACGATTCTGTATGAGGTATTAACGTAGCCCTGACTCCTGCAAGTCAGCTTGATGTGACTAAAACAGGAGCCACATCGGGCCAAATGAGGTCGCACCTCCTATCGGACATGCTTCTTCGATACCATATTATGACTTGTGATTGATTTGGTGGCCATCCCTCGATTTTGATTATGGGAGTGTGTTCTGAGGTGGGCGGTAGTAGCTGCTATGCTTTACCATCAGTTCGGATCCGCAAAATGGTAGTATCCTACCTTGGGCATTACCTCGCGTGTCTTGTCACATGCCTTATCGCGACTTCTACGAGTGTTTTGTACCGTATCTATGGAGTGCCCTCTGAGTAAACCACCAGTTTGGTGGAGCTTACGGTACTGTATAGACTACGAGAATATATAAAATGTATTAAGGAGGATATGGGTAACGCCTTAACGCTATTTTGATACTTTACTTTACTATAGACACTATTGTAATAGCATATTGTACTATGTATGTAGATAGTTTAACGGATCCTTAGGAGATGGAAATCCTGAACATCTCTTAAGTTATTGCATTCACGTTAGACACTGGATAGGAGATGTCAAACCCCGTAAACATCTCTGATGCCATTACACTCATATTTATTTTACTGTTAATTTAACTTACATAAGATCTTTTAGTTCTGACTCAGTGTTTTGTCTTTTCAATTTGCTCGGGTCAGTCTGAGCTTTTCAGTATATTGAAGACTGCTTTTGGAGGACAAAGACTTAATATTATTATTTATTATATTTATTCCACTGCATCATGTTGTTCCGCTGCATTTATTTATTTATTCCTATTGTATGTAACTCTGATCTGTATTGTTAAGTGTAATCAAATGTTATTTGTAAAACAACTTCATGAACTGTTTATTTGATTATTATATGTTGTCATTCCGCTGTGAGATTCTGTGTTTGTTTTTTTTCTTTCTTTCTCTGCTTTTTCTTATTTATCCCATAACAATCCTCTCTTTTGAATGGTTTGAGTTTGACATGTGTGGTTTATTATCAAGTTAAACCGTCCAAAAACACTACACCATAAATGATATTTTGATACGGCTAAAAGCCGTATCTAACCCTGTTAGATACGGCTCAAAGCCGTATCAAATTTTGCCATTGTTATGGTTTAGGTACGCCTTTTAGCCGTATCTAATGTGTCATTTAGATACGGCCTTTAGCTATATCTAAATGAAAGATTAGATACGGCAAAAATCCGTATCTAAATGGAACATTAGATACGGCTAAAAGCCGTACCTAAGTCTTCTATTAGATACGGCTAAAAGCCGTATCTAATTGAGAAATGAACTGCTGCCTATTTGTCAACTAGATATGGCTTATGGCCGTGTCTAACTAGTCATTTAGATACGGCTTTTAGCCGTATCTAATGGATCAATTACCTGCTCAGATACTGCACTTATACCATGGACATACAGCAGTAGTTCATATCCAATACCACATATATAATCATTCCGAGACATCAAAACAAATAATATTATAAATAGTGCACATTCAAATGATTCAATAATCCGCATTGCAATGCGTAATAACTAAACAATATCATTACATAATACGTACGGATACAACATACTTGCATTTAGCACATTAGTACATTGCAGTGTAATACGGATACTACATACTACATAGCTTATAGCACTACCACTAAGTACGTTACAGTTGTTCATACTTGATAATTAATAACATTACATAATACAAATGCGTGGCACAGTAGTGCAGCAACTCAACTCAGCAGTGCACATGTCACCAGGAAGATCACCTGCAGCCAGATTTGTGATAGAAAACAGGGTTAACAACAATATAAGACTAACTTTAAGCTTGTAAAATAATTGTGACACGTGCAACATGTTATAATCTAAATTGAATTGAATTGTGCTAAAGTATAATTTCATGCTATTTTATTTTACCTATCCTCTGTTATTCAATATTCAGTTTTTTTAGTTTACAGGTTGAAGCACAATTTACTTATGCTGATAAGTATGTTTGTAGATGTCGGTAGGCACAAAGCTTGCTACAATATCTCACAAATAACAGTCATCAACCTTGCTTCATCAAATCACCGTTTAAACTGCCTGTTGCACTACAACATCACTATGCATACAAGTTCACCCCACATCAGTGCAACCTTGCTGTTGTCATATAACCCTCTGTCACTAAACTTCCACTTCATCATCACCACTTTACAAAACAGTGCACTTCACTTATACATACCACATCAAAACATTGCAATCTAATACACAACTCCACAATTCACATACAGCTGTCCCCAACTACATAACCATCAATCTGACGACTATTCACACAAACGCTGCATCAAACTTCCTCATCAGACTCCTACCTCCCTTTAACTTCTCTGTCCCAAACTGCTGCAATCATACAACCTTAGACAGCATATGATTAGGAAAATGTATGAAAATCACTATCTTAACACCAAAATCAAGCCAACGATCCGATATACTCCTTTGGATCCGTGTGAGAGATGATCACCACTCACCAAATCACCTAAACAACCCCAAATCAACACACTTCAGATCTGGACAGCGAAGGATCTAGCTTGATCTATCACGAATCCGCTTCAAACGATGAAATCTCACTTCAATGGATGTAGATCTTCAATCTAAGCTCTTGAATCTTCAATTTGATCTTCAACTTGGATGGATGGAATCACTAGATTAGAGTGGAGAAAAGAAGTGAAGAAGTGTAGAAGTCGAGCTCACAAAATGGCAGCACTTCGTCGCTTCGAAATCCGGATCCCAAAAAGTGAGAAATGGACGAGTATTTATAGCAGAAAACCCCCTTAACTCGTCCGCCTTCTTAAGTCGTTGCCGACTTAACTCCTTCTCCGACCTAACACTCAAGACGACCTACGACTTAGCTGCAGTGCCGACCTAACACTCCAGACGACCTACGACTTAGCTAACTCACTTGTCTACGACTTAACCAAGACGCGACCTAACACTTAGCTATCCTCCTTAGGTCGCTTACAAGCTAACAACTCACGCGACCTAACATTTAGCTAGGGTACGACCTAACGCAACACAGAACCCATGACCTAACTCTTAGGTATACGACATAACGACTTAACTGGGTATACGACATAACGACTTAACTGGGTATACGACATAACGACTTAACTGGGTATACGACATAACGACTTAACACACACGCGACCTAACGACTCATCACCATATTCCCTTAACTCGGCCATGACTCAGCTGAGTTACGACTTAACTGCTAGACTTAGGTCGCTCACATCCTAACTCCAACACTCCTTAAGTCGTTAACTCGCCCAGCCGACCTAACATTTAACCCGTCCATTCTCTTAGGTCGTCGCCGACCTACCCTTTAGGTCGTCACCGACTTAAGTCTTCTATCTATAAGTCGGTCATTACCTTAAGCCTGCCTATTCTTGAGTCGCCAAATCCTTAAGTCGTCCCAATCTCTCCTAAGTCGGTCAGTTCCTTAGATCGTCTATCCCTTAGGTCGTACACTTCCTAAGTCGGTCACTCGACCTAAGCCACCCCATACGACCTAATTTCCCCACGACTTATCCCAATGCCTAGGTCGCTCCAAATCTTCCTACGACCTAAGACTTAGACTCTAGACGACTTAGCAACAGTGCGACCAAATGTCAACTGTTTTACGATGTTTCGAACCGTAAAATATGGGTCGTTACATTCTCTCCCCCTTAGGAATTTCGCCCCCGAAATTCCAAACAAACAAGGCAATCAAAGACTATTCTGCACGCCTACCATCCATAGCAATCAACAAACCATGCATCCAATTCTAGCTTAGCGTACAGAATTCTAACACCAGAACAAGTTACAATATCGTGAGATGACACGACACCTTAGGGCCATACCTTGAAGAGTTCAGGATGAGCTGCCTTCATCCTCTCTTCCACCTCCCACGTACAGTCGTTATCATCATCACTCCATTGTATCTTGAGTAACTTAACTATCTTCCTCCTAAGCTGTTTCGTGTCGGTTTCCACAACACGAAGCGGCTTACGAGGTCTCTTATCAACTGGATCAACTTCAAAATCTTCACAGCTATCAGCAGAAACCACTGTATTCGAGTCGTGCACATACTTCCGTAGATACGATACATGAAAAACATTGTGCACACTCGACATCTTCTTTGGTAACTCCAATCTGTAGGCGAGCTTTCCAATTCGCTCAATGATCGGAAATGGTCCAACAAATCTCGGAGTCAGTTTCCCTTTCTTCCCGAATCGAATAACAGTTTTCAGAGGAGAAATCTTCACAAAAACCATATCTCCAACGTCGAATTCCAAATCCTTACGACGCTTATCAGCATAACTTTTCTGACGGTCTTGGGCTGCCTTCATTCGTTGCCGAATGATCTCTATAAAATCTGAAGTCTGTCGAATCATCTCTGGCCCAAGTATCAGCTTTTCTCCTGTCTCTAACCAACATGTCGGAGAGTTACACGGTCTTCCATACAATGCCTCATACGGTGCCATACCAATGCTCGACTGGTAACTGTTGTTATATGAAAATTCCACCAAATGAAGGTGATCTTCCCATGATCCTCCGAAATCCAAAACACAAGCTCTGAGGAGATCTTCCAAACCTCGGTTGACTCTCTCGGTCTGACCATCTGTTTGAGGGTGATAAGCTGTACTCAAACACAACTCGGTTCCCAAAACTTCCTGGAAGCTCTTCCAAAATCCGCTAGTGAACAATGGATCTCGATCGCTCACTATACTCTTCGGAATACCATGGAATCGAACTATCCACTTAACATACAACTCAGCCAACTTTGATGCGGTCCTAGTCGATCGAACATGAATGAATCTTGCACTCTTAGTCAGACGATCTACGATGACCCAAATCCCTTCATTTCCCGTTCTGGTTCTAGGTAGTCCATCAATAAAATCCATCGACACTTGCTCCCACTTCCATGTAGGAACTTCTAATGGCTGAAGCAATCCACTTGGCTTCTTCTGTTCGACTTTTACCAACTGGCAGTTCATGCATTTGGCAATAAAATTTCCAACATCCTTCTTCATACCTTCCCAGTAATAGGTTCTCTTCATATCCCGATACATCTTATTTCCACCTGGATGAATTGTCAACTTCGAGTGATGACTTTCCCTTAGAACTTCATTCCTCAATTCATCGATATTGGGAACAACTAGTCGTCCTTGCTTCCGAAGCCAACCCTCTCGATCGACCTCGAATCCTTTATCCTTTTCTGGTTCCAATCCAGATTCCAAATCACGGATAATCTTGACAATCTTAGCATCTCGCTTTTGACTCTCGCCGATTCTTTCCACAAGAGTCGGTCTTATTGATAAGTTTGTCAACATCTCAGGTTCCAATTCACATCTGGGCCTGAAGTCAAATCCAGCTAAATACTCGAGATTCTTCCATTCTGAAAACATGGCTCCCAATCCTGCATGTCTTCGACTTAACGCATCTGCCACTGCGTTACCTTTTCCTGGAGTATAAGCTATACCAAAATCATATGATGCCAAAAACTCTAGCCAACGTTGCTGCCGAAGATTCAAATCCTTTTGGGAGAAAAGATACTTCAACGACTTATGATCTGTAAACAACTCAAATCGAACTCCCAGTAGATAATGTCTCCACATCTTCAGAGAAAAAACAATCGCCGCTAACTCCAAATCATGAGTCGGGTAATTCCTTTCGTGTGGCTTCAGTTGTCGACTAGCATACGCAACAACTTTATCCTTCTACATCAGCACTGCTCCAAGTCTTGTACCACATGCGTCGGTGTAAACCACCATCTCTTCATTCCGACTTGGAATAGTCAGAACAGGAGCACTTGTCAATCTCTCTTTTAGGACTCTGAAAGCTTGCTCACACTTATCTTCCCACTTGAACACTTGGTTCTTCTTCATCAATCCTGTTAACGGTGCAGCCACCTTGGAGAAGTCTTTGATAAACCGTCGATAATATCCTGCCAATCCAAGAAAACTTCTCACATCAGATGCATTCTTAGGTCTAACCCAATCCTGGATTGCTGCCACCTTAGCGGGATCAACCACTATTCCATTTCCAGAGATAACATGGCCTAAGAACCTCACTTCACTCTTCCAGAAGTGACACTTCGGAAACTTAGCCTTCAGCTAATGCTTCCGCAAGATTTCCAAAACAATACGCAAGTGCGTCTTGTGCTCTTCTTAAGTTCTGGAATAAATCAGAATATCATCCACGAACACAAGCACGAACTTGTTCAACTGATCTCTGAACACTCTATTCATAAGATCCACAAAATATGCTGGCGCGTTAGTCAATCCAAACGGCATTACCAGCCACTCAAAGAAACCTGATGGTGTCCTAAAAGTAGTCTTCGGCACACTATCCTTAGCCACTCTCAACTGGTGAAATCCCATTGCCAAATCCATCTGAGAAAACACCTTAGCTTCGTGAAGCTGATCAAACAAGTCATCTATTCTCGGCAATGGATACTTGTTCTTCTTAGTCACATTATTCAGCTCACGATAATCCACACACAATCTCAATGACCCATCTGCCTTGGTTGCAACACAACTGGTGCACCCCATTTAGACACACTACGCCGAATGAATCCTTTCTGCAAAAGATCATCAACCTGCACCCTCAACTCCTGTTGTTCCCTAGGCGCCATCCGCCTAAGAGGCATCACAACAGGTCTGGCTCCTTCAACTAGATCTATACGAAACTCGATCTCTCTATGCGGCGGTAACCCTTTGACCTCATCAAAGACATCCTCAAATCCATTAGCGATTGGCACAGATGACAGTCCATCCCGTGGAACAACCAGCGAATACATGAAGCTCATGAAGATGCCTTCTTCATGCTTACATCGTATCACAATCTTTTGCCCCTCCACATTCTCGACTGTCACCTCCAACCTTTCACAATCAACCTTTGCCGCATACTTCCTAAGCCAGTCCATACCCAAAATAATTTCGAACCCTGCAAAGTTCAGAACAAAACAATCACAAACAAAAGAGCAACCATGACTCGATACAATCAGACCACGGCATAACATACACAAACAAGATGAACCCCCAACTGGATTAGTCACAACCAATGGCCTATCAACGATATCCGGTTCCAAACCTAACCGGCCTACAAGTTCACTACAAACAAACGAATGCGACGCCCCAGTATCAAACATAACTCTAACTGGAACACCACATAGGAAAAGAGTACCTTGAACCACCACACTCTTTCCTTTCTCTTCAGCGGTAGGAGCTTTCGAAGACGATGGAACAGCTCCCAAAGCATAGGCTGGCACAATCTGCTTGTCCTTCCTCGGTTCTGGACAATTCTTCCTGATATGCCCCGGCTTGTCACAGTTGTGACACTTCATCGGTACCTTCGGATTCTTGCAATCCTTCGAGAAATGGCCCTTCTGCTGACAATTGTAGCAAGTCACTTCGCCCTTCGGCTTCTTCTGGCCATCCTTACCCTTCTGCTGCTGCTTCCTCTTCTTGTTTCCACCCTGCTGGGGTTTAGACTCTTCCCTAGTCACAGCAACAACAGATCCTTCCTTAGGAAACAGATTCTCATGCCTGAGAGCTTTCTCCACAAGCTTCTCAAATGAATCGTCCAAATGATCCACTAACTGCCTCCCAAGATAATTATCCAAGCCTGTCACAAACTTCTCATTCTTCTGATAAGCAGATTCAATATACGACCGGGCATACTTGGACAAAGCTTCAAACTCAGAAACATACTCAAGAACTGGTCTTCCTCCCTGCTTGAGCTCCACAAACTTCTTGAACAGAACAGACTTCTGAGCTGTAGAAATGAACTTAGCTTCAAATCTGACTTGGAATTGCTCCCAAGTAATCTCTTCCTCCGGAGTATTGATGGTAATAGAGTTCCACCAATCAGAAGCTCTCCCTTGAAGATGTCTTGACGCCAACATCCTCTTAGTAGCATCCTCAATTCCCAAGTCACCAAAGATCCTTCTACAAGCATCCATCCACCTCTGAACTTCAATGGTTGATTCTGTTCCCAAGAAAACCTTTCCTCCAAGAGCAGTGTAGTCCTTACACAGCTTAGCAAAATCCACCGGTTTTGGAGTTTGAACTTGAATTCCAACATCCACCGATGGCCTCGGAGCTGGCATCCTTATCATGATCGAAGTCATCATAGCTTCAAACATAGCAGCATAATAAGCAGCCCCTTCAGTAGCACGGCCTTCCCTAGCAGCTGGTCTCCCTCTTCGACTCATCCTTAATATCTATAAAAAGGAATGGTCAGAACATCTTGAGAAACAACTGCTTAAAGGACTCAAACTCTTCTAATCTACTATATTATATATAGTAATCATCCATCAAAATACAATTACGTCTCTCATACGTAGTTACGTCAGCGAGCGTTGGGTAAAATCGATTAACCAAAGCTCTGATACCAAATGTGACGGTCGCCCATGACCCCTGCACTGAACCTAGAGAAAAATGCGCTGTATAGTGTGCCAGGCGACCATGGACGATTGTCAGGGTAAATTAAAACATCAGAATCTATCGTATTACTCACAGCGCATGGATAAAATACAATAGAACATATGCATAGTGAATCTTTACAGAACAAAATATCATCATATAAAACTTCATAATAGTTGAATACAGACATCCGAATAGTCAATACATCAAGCCTCACTACATAACACTTAGAGAATATACAAACAGCGAAACATCCAGTACATATAATAAGAAGATAATATGCAACCCTCCAGCTCGTCTTCGATATCAACACCGTGGATAGCAAGAACAGCACCTGTCACCTGCTACCTAGTCTGCCCGTCCCAAAATGGACGAACAGCCCAAGGCAATAAGAGTTAAAACATAAAGCCTTGAGTCAGACAACAGTCTTAGTGAGCAGTAAATTAACTAACAACATACCAAAAGAGCATAAAGGAAAAGCAATAGGAATACAACTCTCCCACTCGAACCTCTTTCTACAGTGATAGCCCCCAGACTCACACTAAGCAGAAGCAAACATAGCAGAGCATACAATTTAAAATAAAGCAATTATCACTCGAGTCAAGGGCGATGTTTTCCAAGCACAAACCCCCAAGGCCTAAACCAAGATCAGATAAGCACCCAGAAAATACCGCTCTTGAGACCGAATGACGATACAACCAAACATCCATGACTCTGGCTATCACTGTTATCATTGCTTCGATATCATCATTAATTGAATGACCGGCACATTCTTTCAGCCGTCCGTCAAGGGCTAATGGAAACCCCGGTTCTAGACATAACTCCCGCACGTCATCGTGACCCGTGCCTAGGACTATCGAATCTGCCTAGAGTACTTGACTATCAATCATTAGCCTTCAGGGACTATCGAATCTGCCCAACGTACTCTTACTTTGAGCATGCTAGAACCTTCAACAACAATGAGATCTCAGCCTTCTAGTCATCCTCCTCGACGACTATTTCCATACTAGCTCAAGCGCCTCTCGAGCAAACCATTATCCTCTAACTCGAACCATATCACCGAGTTATCAACTTGCTTGGAATGATCCCGCCTGGATTAGACCAAGACTATCCCATATCATGCTTTGCCTCATCATCATCATAGCAAAGCTTCATCTCAACATCATCATCAAATCTATTCATATGAACTTCATCATCCGCTACATATGCCACGAGCAGCTTTCCTAATTCAAGAGCCTTTCTCTTAGCTTTTGAATCATCTTCGACCAACTTGTCTAAATCAAATCATCAATCATCTAATTCATAGCAATCAATCAAATCAAACATTAATCCAAGTAAACAAGCATTCAAATATGAGCTAAATGGACAACTATAACAATAATGGCAATTTCGTAATTAAAGAGTCAAAAGTCTAACAAGCATGAAAACATGAGCAATATCTCTATAATCTTGATGAATGAACTTGCATAGGTTAACATGTAGAAAATGAATGTCAAATCATCATGAACAATGGATCTACACATATGATTAGGAAAATGTATGGAAATCACTATCTTAACACCAAAATCAAGCCAACGATCCGATATACTCCTTTGGATCCGTGTGAGAGATGATCACCACTCACCAAATCACCTAAACCCCCCAAATCAACACACTTCAGATCTGGACAGCGAAGGATCTAGCTTGATCTATCACGAATCCGCTTCAAACGATGAAATCTCACTTCAATGGATGTAGATCTTCAATCTAAGCTCTTGAATCTTCAATTTGATCTTCAACTTGGATGGATGGAATCACTAGATTAGAGTGGAGAAAAGAAGTGAAGAAGTGTAGAAGTCGAGCTCATAAAATGGTAGCACTTCGTCGCTTCGAAATCCGGATCCCAAAAAGTGAGAAATGGACGAGTATTTATAGCAGAAAACCCCCTTAACTCGTCCGCCTTCTTAAGTCGTTGCCGACTTAACTCGTTCTCCGACCTAACACTCCAGACGACCTATGACTTAGCTGTTGTGCCGAGCTAATACTCCAGACGACCTACGACTTAGCTAACTCACATGTCTACGACTTAACCAAGACGCGACCTAACACTTAGCTATCCTCCTTAGGTCGCTTACAAGCTAACAACTCACGCGACCTAACATTTAGCTAGGGTACGACCTAACGCAACACAGAACCCATGACCTAACTCTTAGGTATACGACATAACGACTTAACTGGGTATACGACATAACAACTTAACTGGGTATACGACATAACGACTTAACTGGGTATACGACATAACGACTTAACACACACGCGACCTAACGACTCATCACCCTATTCCCTTAACTCGGCCACGACTCAGCTGAGTTACGACTTAACTGCTAGACTTAGGTCACTCACATCCTAACTCCAACACTCCTTAAGTCGTTAACTCGCCCAGCCGACCTAACATTTAACCCGTCCATTCTCTTAGGTCGTCGCCGACCTACCCTTTAGGTCGTCACCGACTTAAGTCTTCTATCTATAAGTCGGTCATTACCTTAAGCCTGCCTATTCTTGAGTCGCCAAATCCTTAAGTTGTCCCAATCTCTCCTAAGTCGGTCAGTTCCTTAGATCGTCTATCCCTTAGGTCGTACACTTCCTAAGTCGATCACTCGACCTAAGCCACCCCATACGACCTAATTTCCCCACGACTTATCCCAATGCCTAGGTCGCCCCAAATCTTCCTACGACCTAAGACTTAGACTCTAGACGACTTAGCAACAGTGCGACCAAATGTCAACTGTTTTACGATGTTTCGATCCGTAAAATACGGGTCGTTACAAGGGCAGCTTGGATATCTAGCGCACTCCAGAAGCCCTAGGTTATTGTGGCAATGAGGTAACGGTCAGAGTTTTCCATGAGAAATTTTGGGTTTGGAAATTTTTTTGAGGAAAGAGGAGCTGATGGATTATGTGGGGTGATTTTGGGAGAGGAAGGGTTTAAGTTGGCATTGGAAATTGAATGCTGGGCTGATGACGACGATGGGATATGAGTCGACTTTGTTTCAGTACGGGGGACCCACTCTTTTTTGCCAGAGGGGCCTTGAGAAAGATTTGGTCTGGGAATTCGGGTTTGAGACAAAGAATGAAGATTAGTAATCGGAGGGGAGAGCTTTTTGTCAGTATTTGTCTTGGAAGACGAGAGGACGGGCTGCACAGGGAATGAGGCGTGTCTCTTCGAAGGGCAAGTGAAGGAAAAATGACCAAAGAATCCGCAATAACAGCAAAATTTTCCATTCCTGCAAGATTTTGCCACGTGACCATTGCCCGCACATTTCAGGCACCGCCCTCTGGAACTCAGGAAAATGACCGTTTCCCGCGTAGATTTGAATTTTGGGACAAGTTTGAGTCGCTTGGGTTTGGGGAGGAGAGGTGGAGATGGTTGAGATAACACGACCTGAGCGTAGCTACGACCGTCCTTAAAGTAGGTGGAAGGTTTGCGGGCATAGCAATTGGTCACTTCAGGCGAGGCAAGCATCGGGTCAAGTGGTTGGGGATCGGGGGGTGTAGCAAACGATGGTGGTGGTGTAGGAAGGACGGAAGGATAAGCTGAGGCAGGATGCCAGAAGTATGGAGCATATCTGGGGGGACAAAGGAGATTGGAGGAGGAAAAGGAGGGGAGGAAATGGTATGGTGGGTGGTACCCGCCATTAATTTAAATTATCACTTATTAAATCTAGTTAATGTATATTAAAAAGATAACTATCAAATATTGATGTAATAAAGGATAAACCGATGTTAATTATGTCCATTAAGTAATGATTGATTGAATAAAAAGATTGAAATCAAATTAAATCAATTTATTGGAATTAAAATATAATTAATTCGATTTTATTTACAATTGAAACTGAACACTGTAATTAGTTTAATATTTAACACTGAATTGATATGTAATTTTTTTTAAATTATTGTAAATGTCTAAGTAATCAAAAATGATAAAAATTGTTAGTTATTAAATTTGAAATTAAAAAGTGATTTAGTCAATTTAATAATAATTTATTCATTTAACGTGAAAATAGCCATTTTGGCCGTTGTCTCGGATTTTGACGAAACTAGTTTCATCGGATTTGTAACGGCAAATTATTATAGGATTTCAAGTTTCGTAGAGATCGGACTTGTCGTTTGATCGTACGGACTCGAAACGCATAGAAATCAATTTGAAATAAGCCGATTTTAAAGCCAACTTCTTTATACGATGGAATTAGGACTTGAAACCTATTCCATTGAATTTAAAAATATCGAAAACATATAATTTGATATATTAGATGATCCACTTTCGTTTCGGAAGCGAAACGGGCTTTTCGGGTCGTTATTGTCGTTCGTACCAATTCGATACGTGTTCATTTTCTTATCGGGCCTAGTCCATATAAATAGATCTTTTCTAACCCTAGCAGTCTTTCTATTTCTTATTCCTGTACGTACATCAAATTATGTCTGCTCCTTTTTTCAATGGCAGAAACAAATTCCAGTTCAAAACCCTAAAATCCAATTTCAAAACCAATTTCAAAAATCAAACTTCTCAAAACCCTATCATATTATATACCGATTCGAAGCTCTCGATGAGCGCAACTAAAATATGCTGTTCGTTTTTGCAATCGGATTTTGGTTTGTCCGAAATTGGACAAAACATTCTCGATCATCCGTTTGGTGGTTGATGATCGGCGATGGATCGTCGATTTGGGGATACTGTCGGGTGGAGATGGATGAGTGGAACGCATCAGTATGGTTCGTTCGGCGAGATGATGGGTAGATTGGCTCAAATAATTCAATTAGGTCTAAAATACTATGGCAGCAGCTGCAAAATTTTGAGGCGATGATCGTTGATGATGGTCGCGAGTGGACGTGGGGGGCTGCGCATAGGGGGCGCGGCGATCAGAGCGATCTAGCAGGCCGCGACTTACGGTGGTGAGGCGTGATCGAGGGTAACACGGGCGGCTACAGGAGTCGTGCTAGGGTTTTCTTCTGAGAGTTGACGATGGTGACGTGGTATGATATTTTTATTATTTTATTTAATTTAATTCAAACTTTAATTTTCTGACAATCGTAAATTTTGCATACGAACTCGGATTCACGCGCGGTTTATTCTGCTAGAATCGTATCTAAATTTTGGACATTTTGGAACTAGTTTGGATGAATTATGAGACCGCTGAATTTTGGGCCTTATTTTGGGTTTCTAATCGATTTGAAATCAAAGGTGAGTGTTTTAACCCACTCACAACTACTAAATTATCTTATGATAGTTAAATTAAATTTATGATGTGATTAGAAGTTGATTGACTGCTGTTTGATATATTTAAATTGTCATTCCAGTTAAATCTGAATTTATTGAATATAATTGCCATTTAATTTAATATTAAAATTTAATTTGCCAGTTTATACCTGCTAATAATAATGATAATCATTTATCTATTGATGTTATTGGGTGATTTGAATGATGATTGTGATTGATGTTTAATTGTTGATATATTGGATGACTGGATGTTAAGTTATTTTATATATTGATATCACACTGCAAGTTCCCTATGGGTTGAAATGATACATACCCGAACGATCTATAGATTAGGGAAATCGTTATGGGTTGAAATGATAGACCCGAGCGATTTTATGGATTTTGAACTTTATTCGGGACTGCGGGTTGAAATGATATATACCCGTAAAATATAAATTATTTGCAGATTGAAATGATAAATATCTGTATCACTTGACCATAGGGTAAAAAAATTTATACGGGCACCGGATTGGTTAAATTAAATGATTTTAAATCCTTAAAATTTGAATTTAGTTAATATATATTTTGAAATAAAAATTTGATTTGCATAAACTGAATTATTTTCGAAAATCCAAGCTTTAAATGTTGAAATTGGAGTTGGTTTAATGAATTGTTTAAAAGAATTTAAATTGAAATTTCAAAGTTGAGTTTTCAAATGTAAATGAAATTTATCGAAATTGAGTTATTGAAATGTTTGAATATTTAAACTTTGAAATCCACTAAATTTATAGTGAAATCGATATAGATTTAAATGGTTTTATTGGGAATCTGAATTGAAAGAATTTTTTTTTGAGTTTGTTAATTTGGAAGCTGGATATGATCCAGATATGTTGAAATGGAAGAAATAGTTTAATTTGATATTACTTTCAAATTCATTATTTTTATATAACTGTTAAAAATATATTATTTTAAATTCAGATTTATTTAGATTTTCAAACCATATTACATCAAACTATATTAAACCTATTTTTTAAACTATTTTAAACTATTTTAATATATTTTAATCTATTTTAAACTATTTTAAATTATTTAATCTATTTTAATTTATTTTAAACTATTTTAAATTATTTAATCTATTTTAATCTATTTTAAACTATTTTAAATTATTTAATCTATTTTTATTTATTTTAAACTATTTTAAATTATTTAATCTATATTAATCTATTTTAAACTATTTTAAATTATTTAATCTATTTTAATCTATTTTAAATTTTTTAATCTATTTTAAACTATTTTAAATCATTTACTCTATTTTAATCTATTTTAATCTATTTTAAACTATTTAAACCATTTAAACTATTTTAAACTATTTTTAACTTTATTAAAACTATCTAAACTATTTCCTAAAAATAAACCGTGCAAGGCTGAATTGTTTATATTTAAATCCTGGTTTAAAAGCGAATATGGTTAAATGATGTTATAACTTAAGTTAGGATTTGAAATGATATTTTCTAGTGAAAGACATATTTTGAGTAAATATGATGATTTTGAAATGAGGGTTTAACCTAATTTGAAATATGATTTCGATAGTGAATATGATTCTGAAAGTGATATGATTTTTGAGAATATGATATTTTGATATCAATTGAAATGGTTTTGGAAATGTAAAAGAACCATCCGGTGTGTAATAAGCTTTTTGGTTGTTAAAGAGACCGGGATCAGATATTGTCATACTCTCTGCCAATACCGAAAACCACTTTATCAACTGTGTGCGTGGTGGAGATTCCAGAATGAAGTAAGATGGTTTGGCGAACGATTCTGTATGAGGTATTAACATAGCCCTGACTCCTGCAAGTCAGCTTGATGTGACTAAAACAGGAGCCACATCGGGCCAAATGAGGTCGTACCTCCTATCGGACATGCTTCTTCGATACCATATTATGACTTGTGATTGATTTGGTGGCCACCCCTCGATTTTGATTATGGGAGTGTATTCTGAGGTGGGCGGTAGTAGTTGCTATGCTTTACCATCAGTTCGGATCCGCAAAACGGTAGTATCCTACCTTGGGCATTACCTCGCGTGTCTTGTCACATGCCTTATCGCGACTTCTACGAGTTTGTTTTGTATTGTACCTATGGAGTGCCCTCTGAGTAAACCACCAGTTTGGTGGAGCTTACGGTACTGTATAGACTACGAGAATATATAAAATGTGTTAAGGAGGATATGGGTAACGCCTTAACGCTATTTTGATACTTTACTTTACTGTAGACACTATTGTAATAGCATATTGTACTATGTATGTAGATAGTTTAACGGATCCTTAGGAGATGGAAATCCTGAACATCTCTTAAGTTATTGCATTCACGTTAGACACTGGATAGGAGATGTCAAACCCCGTAAACATCTCTGATGCCATTACACTCATATTTATTTTACTGTTAATTTAACTTACATAAGATCTTTTAGTTCTGACTCAGTGTTTTGTCTTTTCAATTTGCTCGGGTCAGTCTGAGCTTTTCAGTATATTGAAGACTGCTTTTGGAGGACAAAGACTTAATATTATTATTTATTATATTTATTCCACTGCATCATGTTGTTCCGCTGCATTTATTTATTTATTCCTATTGTATGTAACTCTGATCTGTATTGTTAAGTGTAATCAAATGTTATTTGTAAAACAACTTCATGAACTGTTTATTTGATTATTATATGTTGTCATTCTGCTGTGAGATTCTGTGTTTGTTTTTTTCTTTCTTTCTCTGCTTTTTCTTATTTATCCCATAACAATCCTCTCTTTTGAATGGTTTGAGTTTGACATGTGTGGTTTATTATAAGGTTAAACCGTCCAAAAACACTACACCATAAATGATATTTTGATACGGCTAAAAGCCGTATCTAACCCTGTTAGATACGGCTCAAAGCCGTATCAAATTTTGCCATTGTTATGGTTTAGGTACGGCTTTTAGCCGTATCTAATGTGTCATTTAGATACGGCCTTTAGCTATATCTAAATGAAAGATTAGATACGGCAAAAATCCGTATCTAAATGGAACATTAGATACGGCTAAAAGCCGTACCTAAGTCTTCTATTAGATACGGCTAAAAGCCGTATCTAATTGAGCAATGAACTGCTGCCTATTTGTCAACTAGATATGGCTTATGGCCGTGTCTAACTAGTCATTTAGATACGGCTTTTAGCCGTATCTAATGGATCAATTACCTGCTCAGATACTGCACATATACCATGGACATACAGCAGTAGTTCATATCCAATACCACATATATAATCATTCCGAGACATCAAAACAAATAATATTATAAATAGTGCACATTCAAATGATTCAATAATCCGAATTGCAATGCGTAATAACTAAACAATATCATTACATAATACGTACGGATACAACATACTTGCATTTAGCACATTAGTACGTTGCAGTGTAATACGGATACTACATACTACATAGCTTATAGCACTACCACTAAGTACGTTACAGTTGTTCATACTTGATAATTAATAACATTACATAATACAAATGCGTGGCACAGCAGTGCAGCAACTCAACTCAGCAGTGCACATGTCACCAGGAAGATCACCTGCAGCCAGATTTGTGATAGAAAACAGGGTTAACAACAATATAAGACTAACTTTAAGCTTGTAAAATAATTGTGACACGTGCAACATGTTATAATCTAAATTGAATTGAATTGTGCTAAAGTATAATTTCATGCTATTTTATTTTACCTATCCTCTGTTATTCAATATTCAGTTTTTTTAGTTTACAGGTTGAAGCACAATTTACTTATGCTGATAAGTATGTTTGTAGATGTCGGTAGGCACAAAGCTTGCTACAATATCTCACAAATAACAGTCATCAACCTTGCTTCATCAAATCACCATTTAAACTGCCTGTTGCACTACAACATCACTATGCATACAAGTTCACCCCACATCAGTGCAACCTTGCTGTTGTCATATAACCCTCTGTCACTAAACTTCCACTTCATCATCACCACTTTACAAAACAGTGCACTTCACTTATACATACCACATCAAAACATTGCAATCTAATACACAACTCCACAATTCACATACAGTTGTCCCCAACTACATAACCATCAATCTGCCGACTATTCATACAAACGCTGCATCAAACTTCCTCATCAGACTCCTACCTCCCTTTAACTTCTCTGTCCCAAACTGCTGCAATCATACAACCTTAGACAACATACAAAACACAAACCATCCACTGCCTTCATCCCCTCTGCGTGCTGCTCCCATATCACAATCATCAGCCAGAACCAACCCGTGCACATTACTCTGCACATACAACACCATTACCATCCTGTTCACCATCCATCCACCCTCTTCTTGCCACTCTTACTTCAACAACAACTGCTCATACTTCAACAACTCCACCTGCTTGCCTGCTTCCATCATCAATCATATCCCCACGACATATTTCTGTGCTACATCAGTAAAACCAATACAACAATTTCCCAACATTCATCTGCACAACCGCATATACCACCATCCCATCCACTGGCAAATACCCCCATACATTCACTTCACTGCCTTAACTTCTCCCTGACCACAGACATTGCTTCCACAAAATTGCTACATCCCCTTGCTTTTTCCAACCTCATAGCAACTCACATCATCACTGATCACCCCTCCATCAACTACAAACTGTTTCAACCAAACTACATTCCTCTATCTCTGCCACATACAAAATCCGCCAACTTCCAACTTCACACTGCATATATACTTCAACATACATCAGCATCCGCATCCAGTCCTCTACTTCCAGTACACACCTTCTTCTACCATTTGCTTCACCTCTTCCAAACCATGACAAACATCAGAAACCAACCCTGCCTCCCTAAGTCACCAAACTCCAGCCTCGATCACTCTTCAACTACAAATTCAACATTTCCCTTCAGCAACAAGAAATGAAAAGCCTTCATCGAATACCATCAACAAGGAATTCCAATATAGTTGTTTTCAGAGGTCAGTAGTTGTATAAGTATTGTTTATTTTTGAATGATTGACAATTACAGTGGTATAGTTGTAGTGGGAAAGGTTAAGCATCTCTGTAAATTATAAAATTCTATAGTTGTTGAAGAAACTTTGATTTTGTATTCCAATTATAACTACATGCTAGAATGTTATTATCTTTTAGGCTTTTAGCTTAAAGTACACGTTTGGTGTTTTTCAAGTCAAAATGTGACACGTGCAACATGTTATAAGACTAACTTATTGAATTTGGTGCAACAAGCTAAAGATTTTCAAAAAACAATACATAATAAAATATTAACATAAACAGAAAATATACCTGCTCCAACGTCTAAAGATATCGAATAATACACTTCGAATGGCACACATATCCACCCACTCCAACATCAGCAAAGGTCTCTGCAAATTGATGATTTATTTTGCTGGTTCTCTCATCTGGTAGCAGTATATTGTCCAACACCAATTTTTCATGTGTGGATGGTACATATTTCCCATGGATTTTGGACGATGTAGAATCTCGGCATACAGTACCTGTTGCAATAAAGATGTCTAGATCTATCCAACAAAAACTGCTCGAAAGCAACTAAAAATAGAAAGCTTGTAATAAATACCTATTGCTATTATGTCTAAATCAGAGTTGAGGATTTCACATTTTGGATTGTTCGCTACATTGGTCGAATTCTGGAACTGAGAAGCAACGAATTCAGGAGCATTGAATTGTGTGGCGCGTCCTCCATCATAAGAATTGACCGGTGCGCGAATTCCCTGTTCGATGTTTCCCACCATGTTGATCAGAACCTCCATTTGCCCAGACAAATTTCCCACTGTACCCTCCAAACTCCACACCCTCATTTTCAACTCATCATGCTCTCCATGAACATGTCTGAGTCGTTTCTCTGCAATGGCACAAGCCTTAACTTTAGTCTTTGGTATAACGGTCCCAACACTGCGGCTCATACCCCTTGCATCCTTACCAAGCACTTGTGATAAGATGTCTTCATCCACTGTCAATTTTTCTTCATCACTATTAGTGATCTTTTCCTTCGCTTTCGCAATTTGATCCTGAAATATGATAATACTTATATGAATAAGGAATTTTAAAGAATATGCAAGTTAGTATTTGTTTAACTTACGAAGTATGAAGAAGTGGCATCTAATATGCTACCATCTTTTTTCGTGTGTGTCTTCTCCCATACTTGACGACGATTGGTATTTGTTGATGGACTAGCAGCGATCTGCAATACATAAAATATGTTAGTTGCGATTTTGACCATTTTTGAAAGAAAATGAATATAAATTACCATTTCTTGTTCTATTTTAGCGTGACTTTTACGTCCTGCATGGTGACCATAACTGAGCAATGCTCTGTTCTTTTTGCCTGACTCCCTTCTTCCGCTCGCTTCAGGCGTTGCTTCATTTTTTATAAACTCTTCCCAATCTTCATAAGCAACTGTAGGTGGGCAATTTTTCAACCGTTCTTCGTCATTGTTGAAAGTGTAATCCAACTCAAGTATCCGTTGAATGACTCCGTAATACGTTGTTTCTGCTTCCTTATAATTTTTATCTTTACCACTCGCTCTAAATTTTGTAATTGCTCTCATGCATACACCGCTATTTTGTGTTACCATACGGTCTTCGTACTTTTTAGTGGAAAATGAAAATCCATTCACTTTGTACTTCATATTACTATGCGTCATGAACTTCGGCCCGTGCACTAGCCGCCATAGAGTTGGATCAACATTGATAGTCTTTAACAACTACATAAACAAAATAAGCCAAAAAGCATGGTCACAAAGGTGTATTGCCCACTTATAAACACGTGAAATACTTAAGATGATGTAATACCTCATTATGTAACCATAGAGTAAAACTTTGAACGGCTTCCACAGTCGTAACCCTGCCTCGAGGTTGAAATCTAGTACTTTTCACATAGGAGTTATACCTCCTACGGAAAACACATATCAAAATGTATATATAAATTGAATTAAAAAAATTGAAATTCCGGACAAGTTCGTGAACTTACTTCTTCCATTCATCCAATCCATCGTACTTATTAAGGACCCATCTACGCACTTGTTCAAACTGCACTTGGGTTAACATTATGTCTTTACCATTATCCAGAGGTATCTCACCAGCAAACTCATCGTGCTCATCTAAAAACGCATCGCGGGTATGTTTATGATTGCCATCACCTCCGTTTGTCATATATTCCATGCAATAAAGACTAGCTTCTTGTACGATATATCCTTCTGCAATACACCCTTCAATCTATGTTTTGTTGTGCACATATCCTTTATATGTTTTCATCAACCTATGAATGTGATCAATTATATACTGTAGACGGTAGCTATTTATATCAAATAATGATGTACATAACTGAAATTAGAAATTTACCATTCAAAGGGATACATCCATCTATATCTGACAGGGCCACAAATCAACGCTTCATCGGCTAAATGGACCATAAGGTGGACACTGATATCAAAAAATGCAGGTGGAAAATGTTTTTCAAAAACACACATAGCTTCTACTAAGCCAGCCTTTGCTTTTAAAAGATGTTCCCTATTGACCACCTTTGAACACAAAATGTTAAAGAATAAACTAATACGATGAACAACATTTCGTAGATCCTTATGTTGTGGATAAGAATGTTGAAGCAATACCGGAAGCAAATGTTGCATTATGACATGGTAATCATGTGACTTCATATTTCTTAGTTCAGGAGGTTTGATGCTCACATTGTTGTGGAAGTTAGAAGAGAATTTGTTAGACACTTTCAAAATTTTCAAAACGGTGCAGAACCGTATCTTTTCTTCTTTGCTCAAAGTAAAAGTTGCCTTTGGTATGATTATTTTATTTGCTTCAGGATCTTCCATCACCTACAACTTTTGTTTTATACCCATGATTTTCAAATCCTTACGTGCATTGATGCCATCTTTTGACTTATCTTTATGGTCCATAATGCTGATGAGATGCTCCGTGACATTCTTCTCCGTATGCATAACATCAATATTATGTCGGATCAAATTTGCTTTCCAATATGGTAAATCAAAAAAGATAGACCTCCTATACCATCCAGAAACATTGTCAACTTCTTCATTGGTTGACTTTTTCCGTTTTCGACCAATTTCTTCTTTTTGTTTACCAACTTTCATTTTGATATTCACTACTTTCTTTTCAACTTGAAAACCAGTCAATGGCCATTTAGGACGACGAAGTTCTTGTTCGTTGTTGAAATTTGTCTTATCGTATCGAAACTTGTGTTCGTTAGGAAGAAACATTTGATTTCCCATGTAACACATCTTCTTATTTTCAGGAAGATGATAAGAACAAGTGTTTTCCCCACAAACAGGACTTGCAAAGTAACCATGAGTTGTACATCCCGATAAAGTCCCAAAAGCAGGGTGATCATGGATTGCCACAGCACCCTAGCTCTCATTGTGAACTTAGATTTATTTAACGAGTCAAATGTAACGACTCCTTCCCATAACTGCTTTAACTCGTCTATCAACGGTTGTAAATAAACATTAATATCCTTCCCTAGTTGTTTTGGCCCAGAAATCAACAATGTTAACATTGAGAACTCCCTTTTCATGCACATAGACGGATGAAGATTATATGGTACTACAATTACTGGCCAACAACTATAAGCGTTAGAGAGAGAAGCATGTGGACAGAAACCATCTGTTTCTATTCCAAGTGTGACATTTCGTGGATCGGCAGCAAAAGTTTGGTCAAAAGAATATGCGGCTTTCCATTGAGAAGTGTCACATGGATGACGCATTACGGTTGGATCAGACTTGGCACGACCATGCCAGGTCATCGCATCTGCTATCCATGGTACAGTATACAGTCTCTTCAATCTAGAAATTAAAGGAAAATGTCTTAATGTCTTTCGAGGTACTTTGGTGCATTTTATCTCTTCGTTGAATGATGTCATATATATTGGTTCATTGCAATTTGTACAAGAAACTTTGTTCGCATCATCTTTCCAGTACAATATGCAATCATTGATGCATGCATCATAAGTTTTGTAATTCATCCCAACTTGCTTAATGATCTTCTTCACGTCGGAGTACTTTGTCGGCAGCGTGTTACCTTCGGGAAGTAACTCCTTTATTAGTTCGAGGAGTGCAGTCACACCATTATCTGAAAAGTCGTATTGGGTCTTCAAGCTATTCAGTTTCACAATGGCATACAGCTTCGTAATCCCTTTTGAACATGAAGGATAAAGTGGCTCTTTTACGCTACCAAAAAGTGATTTATACTTCTTAATTTCATTGGTAGCCAATCTGGATAATCAGTAGACCGCTCTCCAACATTAGCATGATCAGGCAACAGATTTTTAGGTTGAAAATGATGAAATCTATCTGCATCATTGACCAGATCTTCCATCCTAATATGCTCAGACTCGTCAATAATTGTGGCATGACTAACTGGTTGTTGTTTTTCCATCTCCGCCCTTTTTCCCCATGAAAATACCACACTGTATATGATTGGATAATACCCCATCTAAGCAAATGAAAATGAATGTCATCTAATTTGATCGTCTTCATATTTTTGCACCGGGTGCAAGGGCATAAATACACTCCTTTCTTACCACCGTTTTCTGCAACAAAACTAATGAACTTCTGCACCCCGTCTATATAGTACGTAGATCTTAGATCAAATTCGTTTATCCATTGTTTGTCTATACTGAAAGACATACTGCCCTCCTATATCATATATAACAGAACATGAGACGTGAATATAATTTTACCTTGGTATAAATGAAGAATATTTGTTGTCCCATTATATATGTAAGAAAGTGGTATTAAGATCGTATAATCCCTACATGTAATTGATTGGAAACCAACAGTTGCAGATCATTGATGCCACATCATGGTGCAGAAGAAATATAACACGTAAAGCTTTGTACGAAAGATAATTCTAACTTAAGAATAACGATAATGAATTTTTTAACTTGTTTTGAATCAGATTATCTGATTATACTAATAGCAATCATGTCAATCCCCAAAAGAAGTAAATTCTATACTTTGATTAGTGTCCATCTATTTAAAATAGTAACCATCATGTAAATCGACAAAAGAAGCAATGAAACGGTTCCTATAGATTTTTTTTCAATTTTGTTTGGTATTCTCTTGTCAACATCGAGTCAGTAAACAAAAAGAAAGATGATACTGTTAATATATCAATTTGTTATATATGATGCATAATGTGAAAGAGAGCAAAAAGGGACAATGCCCTCCATCTTCCAACCAAATTGCTTTTTATATTATTGTGCCATTGGCAGAATGCTTCTCTCATGGTCATCATTAGCACTTGTATTAATCATTTGTCCATGTGCAAGCTTTCTAGAAAGCTAGACTCATATGAAAAGTCAATTTATAACCATGTAATATCAGTAATCTAAGTTACAACATTAACAAAATAATTACATGAATCTAAAATTTATAAAGAACTCTATAAAAATATATTTATTTGTAATATGTACAAAAAAAACAACATTAAGGAGCATGTCATAAACAAATGTCAAATATTTTCTCACATCCATCCCTTATTATCGTATGAATTAGATTCCAACGCTTCATGAATCACCATTAGTACATCTATGAACATAAAATTCAGGTACAGTATGCATATAAAATTCGGTGACAATATAGAAATAAACAATTTGCAGTGTCTTATATGTACACGTACTATTTGGAAATATCAAAACCAAATGTTGAAAGATTGTTTGAATATCTCTACACGTTGTTAGGGTCATAGAAGTGATGCGCTGTCATGAAATAAAAAAAAGAATGAAGTACTTAATTAAAATTAGTAGCAATAAGTAATAGAGCGTAAAACTAAGGAAACTCTGTAAAAAAATAGCAAACAATGCATAATAAAGAAATATGCCTGCAAATGATGGTTAATATCTTCTACAACGTATGTTTAAGTCTACAGAAAATGATTTTTAAATAATCAACGAACAAAGTTCAATAAATAAGTGATCAAAGAATAAATGTATCATAGGATTGAATCTAGACAAACAGTTGTATAAGCATCTCAAGATGAAAGGTAAACTGAAGTAAAATTTGAAGATACATGTTATGTAAATATTGTAAGGAAGTTGCAATGGAGAAAGTGCGCAAACGAATATCTCAAAATACAATCACGATTATTATATGCAATATTTAAATCATCCATCAACTGTTTGTGTAAATATATAATAAAAATGTCAGCCAAATCATAGATCAAACAAAGAAATTAATTTCAAGATGCATCATGGAACCAGTGGATAAAAAAGTTACAAAAATTTGAACTTAAACCATCAGAAACCCAAAACAATAATGAGACTTTGGTTCACAAAGTTTGGGTTAGTTCCATCTGCAAAAAGCTTGCTCCTTACAATGGAATATATATGTAATGGCCAAAAGATGAAAAGCATAGTGAAACTTTGGTGTTGTATATAAATTTGTACTTCATTTAAGCTTAAAACTGTTAATTTTACTTCTTAAAAAAACAGGAATCCACTGTTAATTTTAGTTCTAAAAAAATAGGAATTCAGTAGCAAATGCGATTATCAAATGGTGAATAATTTAACATTCAATGAAATAGCAAATGCGATTAAAAAACAGGAATTCGTGCATTAAATGAAAATAATTTAACAAGTATAATATACAGTCAATGGTGAATCAAAATTACAAATTAGGCTTACCTTAGCGAGACAGCAGCAACTGCGACGACAACAACGGGTAATAGGATGGCGACGAGGAACCCTAACGCGAGACGATGGTGAGAGCGGACTGCAATAGCAAAACGATGGTTAGAGTGGACCGCGGTAGGAGACGATCCACGAGCAGTATGATGAAAAGAACGAGGGATTTTAACAGTTGAAAGGAATTGAACGTAATAATTTGGGGAAAATAATTCGCACCAAAAATTAGCAAGGAACGAAACGGAGTAGATCTGGGGCGTGTTTTGGCAGTAAAAAGTTCGCACAAAAAATTAGCACGAATTAGGTATGGCTAAAACACCTATCAAATTTGATACGGCTAAGAACCGTATCTAAATAGGGGGAAATCGAATTATTTGGTGGGAAGATGTGCGTATTAGGTGGAAAGGTTTGCACCAGAAATAGGCATGAAATTAGATGCGGCTTGAAGCCGTATCAAATTTGATACGGCTTATAGCCGTGTCGAATTCTTTAGATACGGTTATTAGCCGTATCTAATTTGGTACGGCTTTAAGCCGCATCCAATAAGGCAGAAGGAGGTGTGGCAAAAACAGCTTTTTGGTGTAGTGAAAGGTGGGTCGTTACATGATCTAGCACTTTATTTATTAAGTGTTGGCTAATTAGTTGAAAGAGGATATTCGGTGTTCTTTGAGAATAATATGTGTGAAACTAAAATGAAAACTATATTAGAGAAACCTTTTATCCAAATTCCCATGACTAAGAAAAAAATATTCCACTTAATCTTTCTTATAAGAATGATTATGTGTTAGCTCCAAAAGTTAAAAATGACACTAAACTTTTGCATTTAAGATATGGTCATCTACATCATAATGGGATGAAGTTACTGATCGAAAAACATATGATACTTGGTTTGCCTTCAATTTCTTGTCTTGATCATATTTGTGAATGGTGTGTGTACTATAAACAACATCGTTTACCATTTCCAACCGGAAAAGCGTGGAAGAGCAAAGAAGCCTCATGAAATTGTTCACGCTGATATATATGGACCAACATGGACCTTATCCCCGAATAAGAGTAGATATTTTTACTCTTTACTGATGATTATTTTAGTATGAGTTAGGTTTATTACCTTGCTTACAAATCGGAAGCTTATGAAAGTTTCAAGAGTTTAAAGCCTTAGCAGAAAAGGAAAGTAGCCATGTTATAAAAGTACTTCGTATCGAAAGAGGGGGAGAATTCTTATGCACTGAGTTCATAAATATTTGCAAAAGAAATGGCATTTAAAGGCAGTTGAAATAAAAGAAAACTCCAGAATAGATAAGCGTTGCTGAAAGGAAGAACCGAACGGCGGTTGAGATGGCTAGAAGCATGCTAATTGAGAAAAAATTTCCTAATGATTTCTGAGCTAAGCAGTAGTGATATTTGTGTTTCTTCTTAACATATCTCCAACCAAGGCAGTTCGAAGTATGACTCCTTACGAAGCTTGGTGGAACCGAAAGCCTAATATAATTCATTTAAAAAAATTGGTAGCATTTCTTACTCTTTAGTCGACTCCACTGATTGCTCTAAGCTTGATGAAAAGAGCAAAAATTGTACCTTTGTTGGATATTGCAATGAAACTAAAGGATATCAACAATATAATCCAAAACCTAGAAAACTTATTATTTATCGAGATGTCATGTTTGATGAAAATAGCTGCTGGAATTGAGAGGTTGAATAAAGCAAGCATGTGTCATTTATTGATGATATAATTGAGCCTCCAGAAGCAAGGGTGGATCAAATAACACCACCACTTTCCCCATCAACAAACTCAACAAGTAGGATTACTTAAACAAAGCTAAACAACAAAGGTGATTAAAACTCATATTCTGTGTTTGATCTTAATACTCCTCCTAAGAAGAATATATCATTAGCTGATATATATGATAGCACTTTTGTTTTGTTAGGTACATCGCCTATGAACTATGAAGAAGCATGTGGAAATAAGGAATGGAAGCGTTAATGCAAGAGGAGATCAATGTAGTTAAATGGAACGACATACGGGAATTAGTAGACTTGCCACATGAGAAGAAAGTGGTCGGTCTCAAATGGATTTATAAATTAAAATGCAGTCCAAATAGATTGATTCGAAAGTACGAAGCAAGAATCATGACCAATGGTTACACGCAATAACAAGGTATTGATCACTACGTTGAAAATTTCTCTTAGCCATATGCAAGATTTGAGATGGTACAGACTATTTTGGCTGTAGCTGCTCAATATCTATGGTATGTTTTTTAGTTTGACATCAAATCTGCATTTTTGAATTGTTTTCTAGAAGAGGATGTGTATGTGGAACAACCAAAAAGGTTTATTATCGAAGGTCGGGAGGAGAAAGTTTATAGGCTCAAGAAGGCTTTGATGGATGAAAACAAGCTCCAAGAGATTAGTACAATAGACTAAACACTTATTTTCATCAAAATGGGTTCCATAGAAGTGAAAGTGAGCCGGCATATTGTATGTAAAGTTGACATGTGTTGGTGATATAATTATTACCTGTATATATGTAGACGATATAGTATATACTTCATCTTCTAAAGCTCTTGTTGAGGAATTCAAAATAAACACGATGACGGTGTTTGATATGTAGGATTAGGCCAGCTCCACTATTTTCTTGGCATTTAGTTTAAACAAACGGATGAAGGAATATTCATACATCAAGAAAAATATGCCTTGGATTTTCTTAAGAAGTTCAACATGGTAAGTTGCAGGACCACTTCAAACCCTATGAACACTAGCGAAAAATTATCAAGAGATGATGTAACACCAAAGATCGATGATAGATGTTTTAGAAGGTTAGTAGGAGGACTATGTATCTTACTCACACTCATCCCGATATAATGTATTTAGTTAGTCTAGTCTTAAGATTTTTGCACAACCCTTCAATGCATTATTTTGGAGCAGCCAAAATAATTCTTTGCTACATTCAGTGGACAAGCAACTTTGGGATATTTGTATAAACCAGTGTATTAAGCCAATTTAGTTGGGTTTACTAATAGTGATTGGATAGGCTTCATTGATGATTGAAGGAGTACGAGCGGATTTGTGTGTAGTTTAGGTCTGGAGCCATATCGTGGATGTCAAAGAAGCAAGCAACGTTAGCTTTATCTTTGTCCGAAGCTAAGTACATGACAACATCATCAACAACGTGTCAAACCATTTGGATGCGAAGGATACTAAGTGATATGCATCAAATACAAGCAATAACTACTAAAGTTTACTATGGCAATAAAGCTACTATTTCAATGACAAAGAACCCTACGTTTCATGGAAGAACAAAGCACTTCGTACTTCGTTATCACTTCATTCGCGAAGTAGAGAAATTAAAATTTATTGTCGAGTATTGTTCTACCGATGGTCAAGTCGCAGAAGGGTTCACCAAGGCTCTGTGATATCCAAAATTCATCATGCTCAGATCCTTACTCAATGTTACCATTTTTACATCAAGAGGGAGTGACAAGATTTGATGTAAAATATGTTTAAATAAACAAATCGTAGTATGATGTGGTCGATCTTTTCTTAGCTATAATATTGGAGATGTCATATTCTAGTAAGTTAGAGCACCAACAATGACTTGTTTAGTGGGAACAGTGAATTGAACTAGCCACATGACAACTAGATATAGCTTGTTCGCTTGTCCATGGCTAGTTCAATTTAATTATGTGCCTAATGAATTGAACAGAAAACTAGTGGATAAAAATGACAAAGAGTTTCATTTTATTGCGAAATAGGTTAAAATAACAAAGTTTTTGCCGTTTTATTTAATTTTTGCAATAGAACGGAAAATCCTTTATCCTTTATTGCAAATTGAATAAAACGATAATGACTTTGCCATTTTATTTGATATTTGCAATAAAATGACAAAGTCTTTTGCTGTTTTATTTATTTGTGATTTTTTTAGAATAGGTCCATGGCTGTTAACTCTTTTGATTGCAGAGCTCGTTTATTCAGTGTGTAAAAAAAAGTAAGTGAACATGTTTATTATTGGTAATGGTCTCGGTGACATAAACATAGGTATGCACTTTTGTTTCTCTTATTTTTTTCATATTTAAGCATGCACTTTGTGTTATTAATAAAAGGAACGAGAGAACTCTCGGTTTTATAATATTACTTTTTTTAACTTTCTTAGAGCTTCACCGACAAGGGGTCAGTCATGAATGACCTCCAACAGGTGGTGGGTGAGCCCAATATTGGGCTCCCCACCGACTGCCAAGGCCGCTTTGGCGACTTTGGCAGTTAGTGATTTACCCGACATTATTAATGTCAGGTAGTTATTCAGCATTATTAATGTTGGGTAAATCACAGGAAATACAAAGCCCCACTTCACTTTCCACTTTATCCGGTATTATTAATGCTGAATAAGATGGCAAAGTTAATTTTCTATAACATTTTACATTATCTTTCTATTTTTGAATCGAACTATTAATACAATGTATGTCATTACTTGATCATCTTCAGTGTGGCCGGTACTTGTGAAATCCCACATTGAGGCTGATCGTACGCATGAAAAGAGGGTGTGTATAGGTCTGTATGTAAGCTTGCGATAGGTATTGCAAATTAATTCAAGTGGCTGAAGATGAAAACTTGTTTCAAGCAACTCCATCTACTTTTGATTCGCTTTGTATATTGGAGTACCAATCAAAATTCTTCGGTCATGGGGCATTTGAACTTCAATACAGCTGGCTTATGCATTTTAGTTAACTATGAATTATTGTATTATTCTCTATCAATGTCAGTTGATTGTAGCAGTAGTTGTTGATATATGAAGAGGGAAGACTCTATTCTTATCCAATACTTAAGATGTCAATATAATATTTTCGACATATGACTTGTACTTAAGATGTTAAGATAATAACTAGAAACATGATTTGAAATATCGAAAGATACACATAAAATTGAACGATACATAGAAAAAAGAAAGATACACATAGTAAATCTAGTTAATCCTAGAGTGGACAATCATCTAGGTTGAACCATTACGAAGACGGTAGTTCTACTGCATAGCGTCATTGAGTTGATTATGAAGCCTTCTGATCTTTTCTTCCAATTTCAAACTGTAAGTAATAGCCCGAAAAGAGAATCGGTCGTCTATTCACCTGTCCAAATTCGCATCCTTTGGGTAAAGTGGACAATGGAAGTATCGATGACCAACATTAGTCACATGTCGGACAACTACAATCGGTGATTCGAAACCACAGAAGCACATACCATGTGTAGACTGTACCTCGTCGACTTCAGTTGCATTTTGTACTTGTGGTACTATAGAGTGTAACTCTTATGTACGGTTGGTAGGTAGTTGTTGTTATTGATGATCTATTTGCAATTGTTGCGTCCCTGTTTCAAGTTCTCTTTGCCCCATATCTTGTCGTTCTTCCATTTCAACGTACAATGTAGTAGAGGTTCTAGGTGGAGATGGATTAGGATTTGACGGTCTATACAAATGATCGGTATAATTGTATGATTCTGGATAAGAAATAGGCATCTTAAGAGTTGGTGGTTTAAAGTTGCAGACTTAAGTACCAAATTTTAAACTAATAGGTATTTATAACCTAGCTGCTCTTTGAATTATGCTGGAATCTTTTCAGTGTTCGATCAAATCACTCTGAACCATGCTGCTTTTTGTCAAATGGTATAGTGTACATTTACGAATCTTTTCAGTGTTAGATCAAATCACTCTGAACCATGCTGCTTTTTGTTAAACGGTACAATGTACACTTACAAATCCTTTCAGGTTAGATCAAATCACTTTGAACCGTGCTACTTTCTGCCAAATGGTACAATGTACATTTACAAATAATTTCAGTGTTAGATCAAATCACTCTGAACCGCACTGCTTCTTGTCAAACGGTACAGTGTGCATTTACGAATCCTGTCAGTGATCGATCAAATCACTCTGAATCGTGCTGCTTTCTGTGAAACGGAACAGTGTACATTTTAGAATCTTGTCAGTGATCGATCAAATCACTCTGAACCATACTGCTTTCTATCAAACAAAACAGTGTACATTTTAGAATCTTGTCAGTGATCGATCAAATCACTTTGAATCATGCTAGTTGCTGGCAAATAATAAATAATTCAACAAACATTTGATTATAATTGTTATAAATGGTTTTACCCAAAATGTCTTCAACCGTTTTAGTTTCTGTCAAAAATAATCATTTAACAATGTCGAACCCAAACTCTGATAGCGTTCCACTTGTCGGTGGTTTTTATAACCCAAAAAACGAACAAGTTTAGAGTAGAAGGGTACGTTGCGAATGCAGAGTTGAAGCGATCATACTCATTTTTGAAACATGTGAAAATGCAGGTTGAAGATATTTTGCATGTAGGGATAATTGGAATGGATGTGGCTACTTATTGTGGATTGATCCACAACTCTATCGACGAGGAAGAGAGTATGCATATGAAATGCAATCAAGGGTGTGAAGATTAGAACTTCAACTTAACAATCATTCCTAGTATGTGTGTTAGAAGTATGCTTCGAAATGCTAATTATCATCCTCGTTTCCGTTTGTAGTATCATGTATTTTAGGTAATCAATGTTATGTTTTGTATGATTACCATGTTTTGTTTGTAGTACCATGTATCTGAAAAAGTCAGTAGTTAGTATACGTTTTTCAATAAGCATTTCTATCTTTGATTTTCAATAAGCAGCTTGTTTTCAAGTTCTATGCATTCTTCTAGCTTTCCTTGTTTGCATTAATACCATAAATGTGTTTTAATTCATAATAAGTAAATTCAAATGTAACAAAAATTCGTAATAAGTAATTTCATACAATGACGTTACAACAAACAACAGTTAGTACAACATTACAACATTGAAATTAAGTACATAATAATAATTTCCTTAGTACTCAACTATTTTCTACAAAATGATAAAAGTGTTCCGTTAGTTCGCTACGCAAATCTATATGAGCCTTGAGATCTCCGATTACCATAACTCGCTTAATGTACCATGCAAAGATGTTCTTTAAAAGTAGGGCTCTCAAAAGCACATGCTAGTTTTGGATAATTGCACAGCTGCAATTTATAACCACCAATCTCTTCTTCAACAATCATGTTGTGAAGTATTATACAACAACACATTATGTCTGATATCGCTTCAAGATCATGGTAATACATCTCCTTTCTCAGAATTTGGAATCTGCCTTGTAGAACCCCGATAGCACGCTCAACGTGTTTTCTTAAATTAGCTTGTTGTGCTGCAAATTTGCATTCCTTTTCATTACGAGACTTTTTGTAACCTTTGACTAAAGTTTTTCAAGTCAGATATATTCCATCTGCAAGGTAATATCCCATATCGTGTTTCACATCCCTATCATGTAATTACAAACTGGTGTAGTATCGTTAAACAAGAAGCTAAACAAGTAAGACTAATGTAGAACGTTAATATCATTTAATGACCCAGGTATACAGAAAAAAGTGTGTCATATATATATATATATAAATCAAAAGAAACTACAGCTTCCAAAATAATTGTTACTTTATGATAATGTCCGGTGTATTGTCCTTGCATTGCAATTGGACAATTTTTCCAACGCCAATGCATATAATCTAAGCTACCCAATGTACCTGAGAATCCACGTTATTCACCCATAGCCAATAGTCGATTGATGTCATTATCGTACGGCGCTCGAAGATACTCTGCACCAAATAGTAGAACGACAGCTTTACAAAATTATTTTAAGCATTTGTTGGCAGTAGAATCTCCGATTCGGACATACGTCTTATCTATCAGCGCTTTCCCCATGCGCCAACATTCATAAGGCACTTGTCAATTTTTGATGCGGCGAAAGACCAACTGATTACAAGTATTACAGTTAAGAAAACTGATAAAATGTATAGAATTGTAAAATAAATTGCTTTTCTTATTGATTCAGAACACTGTTACACGGCTATGTATTTATACATATACATGAGGCCCAATGGGCTGACTTGGTTATAACATAAACAAGAGATGGGTAATTATACCCGAAACCTAGTTATAACAGATAAACGTATACTTTGGGAACCAACTTTCTCATAACTCTTCATACCCCCTCCCTCAAACCCGATTAGGGTTAGGGTTTGCGATTATTCTTCAAAGCCGTCGCTCTTAAAAATTATTGAATCTCTTCACAAATTAGTGATAAAGTAGCGAACTTTAGATGATTATACATCAGATCCTGGGAGAAATTGAGAGAAAGATCTCAGATTGATGCATCTGATTCCCATGCGAGATGAAATTTAGAGGCTACAACTGCAAAATTAGGTCTTCGATCTAGTTTTGTAGTTGTGATGTTTCGATAAGGTGATAAATTACTGAAGAGACTCAATAGACATGGCTAGCTTCGACAGCTTTCAGATTTGACTTCAGTTGAGGGGCGATTTCATTAAGCTTGAGCTTTCTGGGTATCTAGAAGATTGTTGCTGAGTTCAGTGACCTTCAGATCTTTCTTTAGTCGAAGAAAGTTTATCTTCAACAGAGGCTTTGTAAGAATATCTACGATCTGGTAAGATGTCGGTATGTGATTTACAATAATATTTCCTTTTATTACTTCTTCTCTGACAAAATATATATCAAGTTCCATGTGCTTAGTCTTTGAATGTAATACTGGGTTAGCTATCAGTGCTATGGTACACATGTTATCACACCAGATGGTAGCTTTATTATGAATTTTTATTTTTAATTCACTCATTAGAGATTTAATCCATATAATCTCTATCGTGGCACTAGCTACACTCATGTATTCTGCTTCAGTGCTTGATCTAGAAATGGTTGATTGTTTTTTTGAACATCATGAAATTGGATTCTGACCCAAATAGATACAATAGCCTGTTGTAGATTTTCGATCATCCAAGTCTGTTTCCCAGTCTGCATCTGCATATGCTGTGATATTCAGAGTTTTGCTTGATTGTAGAGTTAGACCATGATTTAGAGTGCCATTTAAATATCTCAGTATTCTTTTCACAGCCTTCCAGTGTTGATCAAGTGGGTTTTGCATAAATTGGCTTGCTTTGCATAAATTAGCTTGCTTTGTTTACACTGAATGAAATTTCTGGTCTTGTGATGGTTGCATATTGTAAAGCTCCCACTATACTCCTGTATTGCTTGATGTTTGAGGTTGGTTCCCCTTTGTCTTTTGATAGATGTAGGTCACTGATCATGGGTGTAGGTAGAGGATTTGAATTTTCCATTTTGGCTCTCATGAGAATCTCTGTAATGTATTTTCTTTGACTTAAATGCACTCTTGAAGTTGATTCTCTGTTGACCTCAATTCCTAGAAAATAGTTTAAATTTCCAAGATCCTTAATAGAGAATGCTTCATTTAGCTGCTTGATGGTATTACTGATTTCCATCTTATTGCTTCCTGTAATAAATATATCATCAACATATATCAGTATATACATAGTATCATTATTATCAAACTTTATAAATATTGAGTTATCTGATTTGGTTGATGAGTATCCCATTTTAACCAAGGTTGATTTAAGCTTATCAAACTAGACCCTTGGTGCTTGCTTCAACCCATAAATTGCCTTTATTAACCTACATACAAGTTGTTGAGAATTTTCTTTTCTGAATCCAAGTGGTTGCTCCATATAAATTTCTTCCTGTAAAACACCATTCAAAAATGCATTATTCACATCAAGTTGCCTTATGATCCAATTTCTACGTAGGGCAATTGTAAGAATTATACTGATTGATGTTGGTCTCACAACAGGTGAAAAAGTTTCACTAAAATAAAAAACATTCTGTTGCGAATACCCTTTGGCTACCAATCTTGCCTTGTATTTAGAAATTGAGCCATTGGCATCTTTCTTTAATATGTATGTCCATTTCCATCCTATGATGTTTTTGTCTTTTGGTAATGGAACAGGTTCCCATGTCTTGTTCCTTAACAGTGCCTCATATTCTTCATTCATGGTTGCTTTCCATTTTTCATTCTGAATGGCTTGATGATAAGTGCTTGGTTCATCATTTTTTGCAACAGTATTATATATTTTTGGCTTGAATATGCCACTTTTTGCTCTTGTGATCATATGATGACCAGTATTTTAAGGAATAATTTGTTGAGTAGTAGGTTGATCGGTGTTGCTTGTTGAGGCTTCCTGCTGATCAATTGGTTGACTGGATTCAGACAAGCTTCTGCTATAATGTCCACTTTGATGGGGACTGTCAAATTCATTTCTTTGATCATCATTAGCAACAGAGTTTGATATATCTTGGTGTGATCCTTGACCTGTCTCATTGATATTCTGCATAGCTAAATCAGGTAATGAAGGTATGGAAAACCTTGCATTATGCACCTTCTGTGAAGTTTTTATATTCACATCATTGAATGGAAAATTTTGTTCATTGAAAACAACATGTCTAGATATAAAAAAATTTCCATTGCTTTCTATACACTTGTACCCTTTCTTGTTTGCTGCATATCCTAAGAACGTACAAGGTGATGATCTAAAATCTAACTTATGAGCACTATAAGGTCTTAAACAAGGAAAACACAAACATCGAAAAAAAAATAGTTCATGATAATCTAGTCTTCTATCAAATAGAACCTCCATAGGACTTTTGAAATTTAAGATTTTTGATGGCAGTCTATTTATTAAATATACACTAGTAGAAAATGCATCAGGCCAAAATTTTAAAGGTAGGGAAGCCTGAGCTAATAGAGTTAAACCAGTTTCTACAATATCCCTGTGTTTTCTTTCAGTTAGACCATTTTGCTCAGAAGTATAAGGGCATGTTATTCTATGAACAATCCCTTTTCTTTGCAAATAAGTTTTCAGAGGATAAAATTCTATACCTCCATCAGTTTGTAATATTTTTACTTGATTGTCAGTTTGTCTTTCAGCCAGATTAATAAATTGAATCACAGCATTGTATGCTTCAGATTTTGATTTTAAAAAATAAATCCATACATATCTTGAGTAAGCAATTATAAAGGATATGTAATATTTGTACCCATAATCAGTACAGATAGGAGTAGGACCCCACAGATCAATAGCAACTAATTCTAGTGCCTTGGAATATTTAGTTGTAGAATCAATAAAAGCTAGCTTGTGACATTTACCCATTTGACAGAAAGTGCATAAATATGGCAGAGAAATATTTTCAACAGGAATATTATTATTGTTTAATACTTGTTTTACAATTTTTACATTTACATGACCCAATCTACAATGCCATTTATCAAAGGTTTTACATATGTTTTCTTGAGCTACCTCTGAATTATTACACCACTTATCTTTATGCATTTGATTTCTTGAGTTGTTGACATTAAACTTGTAAAGTCCCTTACATTCCTTACCCTGTAAAAAAATTTCATTGGTTAGAAGATCTCTAACAAGACAATAATTAGGGTAGAATTCAAAATATACATGATTGTCTTTGACAAATTGTGGAACACTCAATAAATTCTTTCTAATAAGAGGTACTCTAAGCAAATTATTTAAGTAGAGTTTCCTAGCACCATTGATATATGCATTATCAATATGAGTGATGTTTATGGACTTACCATTCCCCATATGTATACCTTGCTTACCTTTATATTCTTGATTGCCAAGATTTAGATTTCCTAGGTTGCTAGTCGCATGGTTTGTTGCTCCTGAGTCTGGGAACCGACTATCATTTGAAATGCCTTCAACTTTTGCAGTGTTTTCTTTCTAATTCTTTGCATCTTGCTGTAAGTTGATCATATTTGCACTTTGATAATTTCTTTGATTACTAGTTCCTTGCTGATTTGGTGTGAAATTACTATCAAACCTGAAATAGCATTTGTTTGCACTATGCCCAAATTTTTCACAAATTTGGCACCTCAACCTGTTATTGTTGTTCTGCCACCTGCCTCCTCTACCTCTGGATCTGTTAGATGATCCACCTCTTTGGTTTTTATTACTTATCCTTTTAATTAATTCTTAGATACATAATTGGCAGTAAAATCATTGATAGTCGGTTTCTTTTGCTCAATTCTTCCTTCATGAGAAAGAAGAATTGAGTGCACATAGTCAATAGAAGGAGTTCTTTCCTTAGAAGAAATTATGGCAACAACAACATCATATTCATCATTTAAGCCACTTAATATTGATAATACCTGTTCAGCCTCTGACACTTTATGTCTTGCTGCACCAAGTTGATCATATAGAATCTTGATCTTGTTTAGGTAGTCTCTCATTTTCATGCCTTCTTTCTTTAAGTTTTGCAGTTGCCTTTTATAGTGTAGAACTTTTGCAGCTGACTGTGTATTAAATGCTTGCTCTATAGAATGCCAAATTTCATGTGATGATTTGGATCCTATAAGTTGTGGTAAAATGTTTGAACCAATTGAAGATAAGAGCCATGAACTGATGAGACTGTCTTGTCGTTGATGATTCAAATAGTCTTTGTTCACACTCAGTTTCCCTTCATTATCTGTAACATACTTTGGTGGAACAACAATTGTGCCAAGAACATATTCCTCGATGTCATAACCTCTTATGGCAGTTTCAATTTGAAATTTCCACATTAAATAGTTAGAATCATCTAACCATATTGTGATTATCTAACTTTGTCGCTTTATCATTGTTTTGTTCAGATCTTGATTTGTTGACTGCTGTGATGTAGCAGTTCTTGAATTGTTTGGAGAGCTTGCTCCCTCATTGCCATTGCCTTCGGCCATGATGAGATCTAATAAATCAAGATACAAGAAAAGAGGATAACCGGATGAAGAACACTGCAGAATTGATGACTGGCAGACACTGTGCAGCCAGAAAGTATCAGGTGATGACTTTCTTTCTGATGATACTTTCTTGGTGAGGCACAGAAAGGAAAAGCAGTGATGATCTGAATAAGTTGCAGAAAAACAGATATGCACATTTACAGTTCTTGAAACAGAACTGTAAATTTGTATTCAAGAAGTGGGTAATTGGGTATCTTCGATGATGATGATGAATCTGAGAAGAACACCACCAGTGCAGCCACCTTCAGGTGATGAAGATTCTCTGATGAAGGTAGGCAGGGCGCTCGTTGGTTAACCGCTATATTAGAGTGGCTCTGATACCAAGTTAAGAAAACCGATAAAATGTATAGAATTGTAAAAATGAATTGCTTTTTTTATTGATTCAAAACACTGTTACACGGCTATGTATTTATACAGATATATGAGGCCCAATGGGCTGACTTGGTTACAGCATAAACAAGAGATGGGTAATTATACCCGAAACCTAGTTATAACAGATAAACGTATCTTTGGGAACCGACATTCTCATAACTCTTCATAATTACGCCGATGTGTGAAATATAAGTTCATCCCCGCCAACCCTGACATATATATTTTTGGACATTCGATACCTTAATCTGAACTTTGCCACGTCAAAACATGGATCGTCGTTAAAGTAATCTGCCGTAATTTGATCATGCCCTGATTGATAATCTCTTTTCGTTCTCATATCTTTACGCCTAATAACACTACCACCTTGTTCGGAAGATTCCTCCATCTGCTTAATCGAATGAGTTGTTTTTCTTTGGATGCTAGTGCTTGTTGTTGAGCAACTTCTTATGTATAACTTTCACCCGATGTTAACGAAGAGGAAGAAAAGAAGCAAATTACCAATCAATCTTTTTTTTGGATTCACGATTGTTTGATATGGGCTTTGAGGGGATTGGAAGAGTAGCAAAATAACTTAACAATGTTTTTGCTGTTGGGAATGTTGGAATGGATGCAGAGGAAAAAGTATTATGCTTGATGTTGAGGGGAGTAGAAAATTATTGGAAAACTTTTGTTGAAGATAGAGGAGCAGCCGACTAAGAAATGGATAGCAAATTGTATACCAGTATATCCAGCGTTTATAATACCGGATAAACTGATGATCAAGATTGGTAAATCCCCCACGCGGATTGCCACGTGAAGGAATTTAATTTGCTTAGACTTTATCAAGTATTATAAATGCGGAATAAAGTGGTATTTTTTTTGAAGCTTTGCACTGAAGGTCCCTATTTTTGATTTTGTTGTAAGAAAAGTCCCTATGATAATGAGTATGTAAATTAAATCCCTAGTTTTTTTCTAAATCAAAAAGTGCAAACTATCTTGCGCTTTTCTTATAGAAAGTGCAAGTTAACTTGCGCTTTTCAAAAATTTAATTTTTTTTGAAAATTCCAAAATTTTCAAAAATAAATTCAAAATCAAAAAGCGCAAACTAGCTTGTGCTTTCTTGACAAAAAGTGCAAGTTAACTTGCGCTTTTCAAACATTTTAAAATTTTCGAAAATTTTAAAAATTTCAAAAAAAATTTCAAAATCAGAAAGCGCAAACTAGCTTGCGCTTTCCATCAAGTTAACTTGCATTTTTCAAAGATTTTAAAATTTTCAAAAATTTCAAAAAAATTCAAAATAAAAGCGCAAACTAGCTTGAGCTTTTCCGATAGAAAACGCAAGTTAACTTGCGCTTTTTAAATTTTTCAAAAGTTTTAAAATTTTCAAAATTTTCAAAAATAAAAATTCATAGTCAAAAAGTTGCAAGTTAGCTTTCTGTCAGAAAAATGGAAGACACCTTGCCTTTTCTTTTTTTCAAAAAACAGGAACTAAATTTACATATTCTTATCTACATAGACTTTTCTTATAACAACATTAAAAACAGAGACTTGTGACACTTTTCTTGATTTTTTTTCTTCTGTTGGCCATCGTGGGATCGGTAACTACAAAATTGCATAGGTGGCAAAGGTGACCGACCCCTTGTTGGGGATGATCCTACTGTGGGTTCGTTTGGATCCCTCAATTAACAAATCTGATAGACTAGGAATATGATACTGTCACGTGTTCATCAACATCAAAGCCTAACATTAAGTTGCATATCTCACAGTGCTCAACTGCTTGCCTCGTGTCATTGCATGACTTCAAATATATGCAAAGGTCTACTTTGTCATCCCTAAGCTTATCCATCCATATATGATATACACTACAATTGTTCAGATATAGCGTTCCTTTCATATATACGGGAGTAGTTGCCCTTTTACAACCGTCAACATCACTTACCAAAAATCAAGAAAAAGAAAACGATGATGATGCATAGTCATGAACAAAAAGAAGGCGCTTCACACCTGAACATACTAATGCTGCCATGGCTAGCCCACGGCCATCTAACTCCTTATCTTGAACTCGCCAAAAGACTCTCCCACTGCAACATGACAGTTCACTTATGTTCTACTCCGGTCAACCTTAACTCACTTGACTCCCAACTCAACTACTCCACCTATCCTTCCATCAAACGCCTTGACCTCAATCTTCCATCTCTTCCAAGTTTGACTTCTCCCAACTTGCACACTACCATGAATCTTCCATCCAATTTAATGTCTGAGTTGAAGACTGCTTTCGACTTGGCCGACGGAGACTTCCGGAAGATACTAGAAGATTTGAAGCCCGATCTTGTCTTGTACGACTTCATACAGCCGTGGGCCCCATGCATAGCGGATGAGCTTAAGATTCCGGCGGTTCTGTTCTTGACTACTGGGGCGGCGTCTACTGCCTTCTTTGTTCATTATCTTAAGAAGCCCGATGAGACGTTTCCTTTTCATCAGATTTCTCAAGGTATTTGTTTTAACATATTATATTATGGTATAAATTTGTAACTGTATTGTTTTAATTAATTATTGTTATAACATGCACAAATTGTAAAAGGTATGGAGGAGGACGGAAAGAACATTGATATACTTAGAAGAATAGCTCATGGTTCGTCGAATGGGCAACGTCTTTTAAAGTGCATTGAACAGTCTGCCAACTTCGTGGCTATCAAAACTTTTAAGGAGATTGAATCTAAGTACATAGATTATCTATCTTCTTTGATATCTAAAGAACTAGTGGCTGTTGGGCCCTTAGTTCCAGACACAATGGATGAGATACATGAAGGCACTATACAAATTATAGACTGGTTGGACAGAAAAGAGAGGTCTTCAGTGTTGTTTGTTTCGTTTGGGAGCGAGTATTTCTTGAAGAATGAAGAGATGGAAGAGATTGCCTATGGTCTTGAACTTAGCAAGGTAATAAGATGTTGTATATTATATACCTACTTTTTACGTGTCATGTAAATAACCGTATGTAGTTAGTTAGAGGTCTTCCTAAAGATAACAAAAATAGTGTTCTGTGTATGAATTTATACACTTAAGCTAGGCCAGTGTAGAGGGAATGAAGCCAAAACATATTTCTTGAAAATTGACAACTGTTTTTTCCTGAAATGATCTCAACGCCATTTAAATCTACATCTATAAGGATGACTCTCTGTGCATACCTTGATAATTAAGTGTGTGTTTGTTCCCTACATATACGGTTTCTTTAATAGGTTTATGTTGGTCTCTAATGTACGTACATCTACTGACATACAACTCCTTGAATGTGTGTGTATATTTATCTAACACATATATTGAATACCTTTTAAGGGACACCAGGTTTTTGAACGGAAGGTGCATATATATTTCAAACCATAATAGCAGTATCAAATACACCTTTGGAAATATCTCAATAGATGTTAGGGATAGGCAAATACTCACAAGTTCATTTTCAGGCTCATTTATTCTTTATAAATGTTATAGTCATGGTTCAAACTTTTATTCTTTCTCTATTTAACTTGTTGTCAAATTAATGAACATCAACTTAGGAACAATACTTAGCATTTTTTTGGTTAATCTGACCAGCTTCTACTAACAAAGCATCTAAATTTTCAGGTGTACTTCATATGGGTAGTTCGACAACCAAATGAGGAGGAGAAATCACATAGTTCTAGACATCTGTCATGTGGATTCAAAGACAGAATCAAAGACAAAGGATTGATTCTAGAAGGCTGGGCACCACAGAGGGAAATACTAAGCCACACAAGCATAGGCGGATTCTTAACCCACTGTGGATGGAGTTCAATAATGGAAGCCATGAGATTCGGAGTTCCAATTATAGCAATGCCTTTGCAGCTCGATCAACCCGTCAATGCGAAGTTGGTTTCAGAGATAGGAGTTGGAGTAGAAATCAAGGGAGAGATGTACAGTAGCAAGTTGCAGAAAATGTACAAGAGAGAAGATATAATGCAAGGAATTGAAAGTGTGATGAATGAGGAAGAATTTGAAGTGAGGAGAAAGGCAAATGAGATTTCAGAGTTGATAGGGTTTAAAGGGAATGAAGAAATTAGTTTCTTGGTTGAGAAGATTGGAATGCTTTGCACTGGTGGAGTTAAAAGGGATATTAAAGATTTAGGTTTGGTAACTGAATAGATAATAGAGTGTTATGTGTGTTCATTGTAATAAGGAAAACTGTCTTGCAATAAGAGAATAGTGTGCAGATGAAATTGTTATGCAATAAAACTTATATGAATGAAGTACAGATCAAGAAAAACTTATATTCAAGCATACTATTTTATGATTTTGATGACATTATAATGTGCAATGCAAATCAAGTGAAAAGAGATTATATTTTGTGACATGAGAAATTAAGACTTTTTGCAATATGTTGTGGTCAGTAGCTATATTTCAAGTATAAAAAATGATGACATAAATTAGATTTAGCAAAGGCAATTCTGCTTTATGTTTGTCAGAAAATTCAAACTACTGAGTATTCATTGATGAAATATACTAATAGAGGAACAACCAGGACTAAAAGAAATCATGTTTATATTAAAAAAAAAATATGATTAATAAATCAAAAGGTAAAGAATATAATAGAGACAACATCCATTCAAAATGAATCCACTACAATGATATAGACAACATCCATTCAACTTTCCTGTATCCTCTTAGACAAAGGATGGAACGAGAACAAATTTGTGAAGGGGAAGTGAGAAGAAGACATCAATCAATCTGTATCAATTTTTCCTTCTTTTTTTCCCTATTTCCTGAACTTTGAATCAGAAGTAAGTCATGAAAATGATTCTTGAACAACAGGAAAGTGCAGTTCATATTCCTAAGACATTTCTACAGAAACAAATGCAGGCTCGCATAGGACAAAACTTGCCTTTTCCACAACTAACAGGAGTATTATTCAAGTCTCGTGGCATGTTTTATATGTTCAATGTTATTTATTGTACAGTTTATTTGCAAAAGTTTCTACTGAAGTAATGAATTCAACGAAAGTGACATAATAAAGGATATCTTTTAATTCTCGGCGTTAGATTATTAATGTAACATGTGAACACAGGCTGGCTTGCTTCCCAACCAATATTGAAATAGAAAGCAATTTTATACCTGTGTGTATACATGTATATACATGTTATATACCCTTGCCCAGTTTATATTCCCTCACTCAGAGTCAGAGTTACATGATTTCATGTTATATATGTTTATTTTTGAAATAGAATCAATAGATAACTGAGGGATCTAGTTCTCAGGTCTTTTACATCCACAGTCTAAAGTGTTGGGGGTTTCCATGGATTTATTAAGAAGAGGAAATTAAAAAATAAATAGCAACTAAATAATTTTTCATTATATAAATTACTTTTTACAATTTTGTTTTCGAAGAAATTCCTACGGAGGAGTAAATGCAATAAAACATAAATAAGAGGAAAGTACAATCAGAAATATTGAGAAGATGTAAAAAAAAGTTTTTATTAGTGATACTTCATACGGTACATATTCTGTATACTCTGTTATATATAGTATTTTTGACAGTTATGGGCCGGTATATCAAGCCCAGATTACAATATTATACTACCCACTTTATTACTCAATATAACATCTCGTGCTTAACTATTCTATAACCTAACTCTCCCCTTCAATTCCATCTAAGGTTTTCTCTGGCTCCTTCATCTTTGCGTCGCCTTCTTTGATTTTAAGATCTCTCTTTAATTGAGTGAAATTTTTGGCTGAAAGAGGTTTTGTGAGGCTATCGGCTCGTTGGAATTGAGCTGGAACATGGTTAACTTTCAGTATCCCCTCCATTACTGATGCAGGCCAACCTGAACCTGATTTTTCATTTCCAGAATTGAAGCTTGAAGCAACGCAAATGGACATTACTTTAGGTCGCGAACGACCTAAAGAACCGATAAGTCGCCAGCAACCTAAGGAATTACGACCTAACGAGATAGGTCGCTCCAGCATGCCGCTTGGCTTAGGTCGCCAACGAGCTAACTTAGGTCGCCAACGACCTAATGAGTCAAGAGATAAGGAGTTGCGACCTAACTCTAGCAACAAGCTGCGACCTAAAAGGTCACGAACTAAAAGACTACGACCTATGCTAGGTCGCTTACATATGCGAGAAACATTAGGTCGCTCAGAACCTACGAGCGAGCTACGACCTATACTAGGTCGCTCAACAATACCACTTCATGCCTTAGGTCGCTCGCGAGCTAACGAGCTAAGTCAACAAGTTAGGTCGCGAAGTTCATATGTCGCAAAGTTGTTAGGTCGCCAACGACCTAACAAGAAGCCGCCTTATTTTTAGGTCGCTTGAACGACCTAACTTTACCGAGCTATATTTTTAGGTCGCTGCCAAAGCTTCTTAGGTCGCTACTGGATGCTAAAGCTTAAGTCGTTGGAAGATAGACGCTAAGTCGCTCCTGGAGTATATGTGTGTGTTGTATTCTTAAGTCGTAAGTCGCTATATGTTTTAGGTCGTGAAGACCTTGTAATGTATTGTATTGTAACTGTTTGTTTTAGGTCGTCTGTTTTAGGTCGTCTATTTTTAGGTCGTAAGTCGTGATGTTTAGGTCGTGAACGACCTATGTGTTGTACAATTTTTGTTGTGTGAGTTGTAAGCCTATAAATAGGCGGGTTGTGACATTTGTAAAAGTTAAGTTGATTTTGAATAAAAACTTTTTGTTTGTTAGCTTTGTGCTTTCATTAAATTGGTAGTTGAGTGTGATCTTCTATCTCCTCTTTCGGCATTCGAGTGCGCTCGAATCAACGATCGTAGAAGCCAATTCACGGTATCAAGTGCGCTTGATCAACGTCTGAAGAATTGTAGATCTTCTTTCACGGTATCGTGCGCGATCAACGTGACGAAGATAGCTAGAATTCGGTATCTTCGGATCAACGAATTTGGGCCATTCAGTATTCTTAATTCCATCGATTGCTACTTTCACAGAATCATCATTTTGTTATTCCGCCGCTGCATCATTTTGGTATCAGAGCAAGACTTAGCCAATCATAGGCTCATAGCTAAGCCGAGTCTTGGAGCCAATTCTATTGAAGTGTTTGAGCTGTGCATAGTTTGTTCATTCGAAGTTGTAGGTCGTACGTCATTTGGTATCATTTTGTGAAGATTCAACAATGCCGCCAAGAAGAGCTAATCGACATCAAAATGTTGAAGATTTGTACAAGTGAGAGGATGCCGAACAAATGGAACAACGCATAAGTAACAAGTTCAATGAGAAGTTAGATGAAGGTATTGGAAGGTTAGAAAAATTGATGAATGAAATGAATCAGGGTCAAAGAATTAGGTCGCCAATCTCGAACCACGGAGGAAACAGAGTTCCGCCATCGATTACGGAAGCGAGAAGGGTATCACCACATTCTGATCGTGGTAGAAGAGAATCATCAGTTTCGATGAGAAGAGATCACCATGAGCATGAGTATAGAGATGAAGAAAGAAGAACTCAACGTGAGTTTGAGTATGAGCCATATCAGGATGAAGAACGACATAGTAGAAGAGACATGCATGATCGAAAAGATGTTAATGGTCGAGATCGATATCGAAATACACGTGAATATGATGAAGACAGTGATAGAAGCAATAATCATTATCGAGATCGAGACCAAGGACGAAATACATATCGGGTTGTAGAGGATGACCGCCGATGGGAGTCAGGGATGAAAACTGAAATTCCATAATTCAAGGGTTGAATGGAAGCGGAGGAATTTTTGGACTGGGTTTCAAATGTTGAGGAAATTTTTGACTTCAAAGAAATTCCCGAGGATCGAAGAGTGAAGTTGGTTGCTACAAGATTAAGAGGAAGAGCTATGGCTTGGTGGCAACAAACAAAACTTACACGGGAGAGGATGGGGAAGTCAAAGATTGTCACATGGGATAAGATGAGAAGGATGATGAAAGCAACTTTCTTGCCGCACAATTATCAATCCCTTATGTATCAATGATTGCAGAATCTAAGGCAAGGGACGAGAACAGTGAATGACTATGCGGATGAATTTTATCAATTAATTGCGAGGAATGATATCATGGAGACAGAAGAACAATTAACCGCTAGATATGTGGGAGGATTGCGAACGCAAATTCAAGACATGGTAAATATGTTTGAACCAAGATCTGTCGCCGAAGCACATCAAAAAGCACTTGCTTGGGAGAAACAAGGAAGAAGAGGTGGTGGAGTGTTTACGAATTCCAACAATCAGAACAAGGATGTTGGTAACAGTGCGGATGTTTCCAAAGCCGTCAATAGACCGAATGTGAATGAGGCAAACAAAGCTAAGGTCAATAGTAATCTCAAATGCTTTAATTGCCAAGAGTTTGGCCACAAAAGCAATGAATGTACAAAACCCAAGAAGCGAGCCATGATTGCGGAGATTGAACATGAAGATGCAGAAGTAGATGGTGTCAATTCATTACCGGTTGAAGAAGAGGAATTATTGACAGGAGATTAGGGTTGTAGTTTGTTGTTGAGGAGATCTTGTTTGACCCCAAAACAAGAGGATAATTCAAGTTGGTTAAGGAGTAACATCTTTCAATCAACATGCACTATCTTGGGAAGGGTTTGAAAATTTGTCATTGATGCGGGAAGTTGTGATAATATTATCTCTACAGAAGCTGTGAAGAAGTTATCATTGAAGACAGAGAAGCATCCGAAACTTTATAAGTTAGCTTGGTTGAGGAAAGGTGAGGAGGTGAAAGTTAATCGAAGAGCTTGTGTTAATTTTTCCATTGGGAAGAAATACAAAGACGAAATTTGGTGTGATGTGGTTGACATGGATGTATGCCATCTGTTGTTGGGAAGGCCATGGCAATACGATAGAGCTGTGCAACATGATGGACGCGCAAACAGTTACAGTTTTATGTTCTAGGATACACGAATCATTTTGGTTCCTAAAAGACGTCAACAGAGTGAAAACAAATTGGAGGAAATCGAGGAGCTAAAGGCCTTGTTGTCTTTGAAGGAATTTGTTGATGTGGAAGATGAAGTCGATAGTGTTCAATCACCAAAGTTTGACGGAGATGAATTTGTTGATTTTCAACCAACGAAATCTGATGAACATGAGGTTGAAAACTCACAGTCAACAAAGTTGGATGAGGGTGAAGGAAGTAAGTCAGGAGGCGAAGAGGGTAATGTGTTGATGAAGGAGATGGATTCGACTAGTCTACAATCTACAAAAGAGCTTGTTAAAGAAGTGGAGGGTAATGCAGAAGTATTCTCGTTGAATGAAATTGAAACAGGCAAAAGTGTTGAAATTATCGAAGAGGCTAAGCCAATGGTGAATAAATGTGAAGATGTAGTTTCTGCAGAAATGTTCAAGGAATTAGTGCCACAGGGAAACGTGCATCATGTTAATCAAATGTCAAGTGCTATTGTACCGTATATGCCACGCAAACATATTTTTTCGATAGAGCAGGTAGAATTAAGAAAATTGGTTGATGGGTTTCTGTTCAAAGGAAAGCAATTGTATACTCCTGATCGCGGTGGGCAAATAAAAGTTAACAAAGACGTGCGTGTGGAAAGACTCGAGGGAAGTGATCATCCCATGCAGTTAGTTACAACGTTTTGTTTGAGTCCGTCAATAGGAAAAGGGGTTGAAATGTTTGTTCGGAAGAGTCAGAGTTATCAAGTTTCAAAAGAGACCGCGATGAAGTCAGGATCATGTAAATCATTACCTATACATACTAGTTCATGGGTAGACGAAAATATGGACTCTGTATTGAATTTGATGAAGACACAAAGTGGCAACGAATCTAACTACTTGATGGTTGAACGATCTCTTGTTGGTACGAACAACAAGCTGGATGCTGGAGGAATAAGTCGTTTGGAAAATATGAAGGAAATTTGTGAGAATGATTGTAAGTTGAGCTTACCAGATCATCGTCCTATGACTAACATTGACAATATCAAACACATGATTTTGTTTAACAAGGTTGAAAGTGTCGAAGATGAAGAAACTGTAAATTCGAGGACGAATTTCTTTCAACCAGGGGAGGATGATGCAGGCCAACCTGAGCCTGATTTTTCATTTCCAGAATTGAAGCTTGAAGCAACGCAAATGGACATTAATTTAGGTCGCGAACGACCTAAAGAACCGATAAGTCGCCAGCAACCTAAGGAATTACGACCTAACGAGATAGGTCGCTCCAGCATGCCGCTTGGCTTAGGTTGCCAACGAGCTAACTTAGGTCGTCAACGACCTAACTAGTCAAGAGATAAGGAGTTGCGACCTAACTCTAGAAACAAGCTGCGACCTAAAAGGTCACGAACTAAAAGACTACGACCTATGCTAGGTTGCTTACATATGCGAGAAACATTAGGTCGCTCAGAACCTACGAGCGAGCTACGACCTATACTAGGTCGCTCAACAATACCACTTTATGCCTTAGGTCGCTCGCGAGCTAACGAGCTAAGTCAACAAGTTAGGTCGCGAAGTTCATATGTCGCAAAGTTGTTAAGTCGCCAACGACCTAACAAGAAGCCGCATTATTTTTAGGTCGCTTGAACGACCTAATTTACCGAGCTATATTTTTAGGTCGCTGCCGAAGCTTCTTAGGTCACTACTGGATGCTAAAGCTTAAGTCGCTGAAAGATAGACGCTAAGTCGCTCCTGGAGTATATGTGTGTGTTGTATTCTTAAGTCGTAAGTCACTGTATGTTTTAGGTCGTGAAGACCTTGTAATGTGTTGTATTGCAACTGTTTGTTTTAGGTCGTCTGTTTTAGGTCGTCTATTTTTAGGTCGTAAGTCGTGATGTTTAGGTCGTGAACGACCTATGTGTTGTACAATTTTTGTTGTGTGAGTTGTAAGCCTATAAATAGGCGGGTTGTGACATTTGTAAAAGTTAAGTTGATTTTGAATAAAAACTTTTGTTTGTTAGCTTTGTGCTTTCATTAAATTGGTAGTTGAGTGTGATCTCCTATCTCCTCTTTCGGCATTCGAGTGCGCTCGAATCAACGATCGTAGAAGCCAATTCACGGTATCAAGTGTGCTTGATGAACGTCTGAAGAATTGCAGATCTTCTTTCACGGTATCGTGCGCGATCAACGTGACGAAGATAGCTAGAATTCGGTATCTTCGGATCAACGAATTTGGGCCATTCAGTATTCTTCATTCCATCGATTGCTACTTTCACAGAATCATCATTTTGTTATTCCGTTGCTGCATCATTACCTTCTCGCGAACAAAGTACAGATCTATCTCGAAGTGCTTTGTTCGTGAGTGTAGCACTGGATTTGCAGAGAGACAGACTGAACTCAAATTATCGCACCAGATTACTGGTGTCTTTGTGAGATTAATTTTGATTTCTTTGAGAAGTGACTCGATCCAAGTTATCTCCGCTGCAGTACTGGCGATCGATCTATATTCCGCTTCAGTACTGGAGCGCGAAGTAGCGACTTGCTTCTTTGAACACCATGAGATTGGGTTGCTCCCTAGAAATATGCAGAAACCAGAAGTTGATCTTCTGTCGTCTGGATCTGAGGCCCAGTCTGCATCACAGTAAGCTTGTATGTTTAAATCCTTTGCATCGTTAAGATGTAAACTGTGATCCATCGTTCCTTTTAGGTAACGTAATATACGTTTTACGGCCTTCCAGTGATCACTGAGAGGTCTATGCATGAATTGACACACTTTGTTTACACTGTAGCTTAGATCTGGTCTTGTTATTGTAATGTATTGAAGTGCTCCTACAATACTTCTGTATTGTTTTTCATTTGTGATAGTCTCTCCTGAGTCTTTTGATAATTTGAGATTACTTATCATTGGAGTAGGTAGAGGTTTAGCCTGATCCATATTTGCTCTTTTTAATAGCTCCAGTATATATCTCTTCTGACATAAAATCATTTCTTACTTGGATGTCTGTATGACTTCTATTCCTAGGAAGTGATGTAGATTACCCATATCTTTTATAGAGAATGCTTGATCAAGATGTCTGATAGTTTGATCCATGGCTTGATTGTCATTTCCTGTAATAATAATGTCATCCACGTATATTAAAATGTATATGATCTTTCCATGTTTGCATTGCATGTACAATGAATTATCTGATTTAGTTGGTATGAATCCTAAATTCATCAGTGTGGACTTGAGCTTTTCATTCCATACACGTGGTGCTTGCTTCAACCCATATATGGCTTTATGTAGTTTGCATATTAAATTGTTATTAACACCCTTCTTGTATCCTTCTGGTTGTTATATAAACACCTCCTCCTTTAGATCTCCATTAAGAAAGGCATTGTTTACATCAAGTTTTCTAATCTTCCATTTTTTGTGAAGTGCTACAGTCAGTATAATTCTTATGGTAGTGGGTTTAACAACTGGAGAAAAGGTCTCATTGAAATCAAAACCATATTGTTGATTGTACCCTTTAGCCACCAGTCTTGCTTTATATTTTGAAATGCTCCCATATGTATTTCTTATAATTTTATAAGTCCGCTTGCAACCAACTATGGTTTTGTCTTTGGGCATTGATACTAGACTTCAAGTTTTGTTTCTGATAAGAGCACTGTATTCATTATCCATAGCTTGTTTCCAGTTACTATTGGAAGTAGCTTCCTTGTAGTCTCTTGGCTCTGTTGAGTCCAGTTGAGCACTATATACTTTGGGTTTGAAAATGCCACTCTTTGATCTTGTGATCATATGATGTTCTGATCTTGCAGATGGTGTGTCATTATTGGATAGTGTGTGTTGTGGCTTTTGGTTCCTCTGCACACTGCCACTAGTCTGATCCCATTCAGGTATAATAAGTATGGAGGGTATTGAGAAGTTGTCTTTAGTATGCACCTTCTTGGTTGTCTTAACATTTTTATCTGCAAATGGAAAAAATTTCTCATTAAATACAACATGTCTTGAGACATAGATCCTGCCATCATTGCTTAAGCATCGGTATCCTTTCTGATTACTTCCATATCCTAAGAAAGTGCATGGGTTGGATCTAAGATTTAATTTGTGACTATTATATGGTCTGAGACATGGGAAGCATAATCACCCAAATGTCTTCAGACTTTTATAGTCTGGTTTAACCCCAAACAATACTTCTATAGGATTCAGATGCTTAAGAACTTTGGTAGGAAGTCTATTAATTAAATACACAGCAGTGTTAAAGGCTTCTGGCCAGAATTTCATAGGCAATGAGGCCTGTGCCAGTAAGGTTAACTCTGTTTCCACTATATGTCTGTGTTTTCTTTCTACTATTCCATTTTTCTCAGATGTGTATGGGCATGTTGTTCGATGAATGATACCCTTTTTCTGGAAATATTCCTTTAGTGGTTTATATTCACTACCACCATCAGATTGCATAATTTTGACCTCATGGAACAATTGTTTTTCTACTTGAGTTATGAACTGTATCACAGCCTTTTGTGCATCTGAATTAGATTTTAAAAAATATATCCATGTATATCTAGAAAAAAAGTCAACAAATGATATGTAATACCTAAAGCCATAGTCTGAGCTTATTGGTGCTGGTCCTCATAAATCTGTTGCTACTAACTGAAGTGGTTTGTTAATAACTATTGTTGAATTTGTAAAAGACAATTTATGGCTTTTGCCTAATTGACAGTAGGTGCATACATATGGTAGTGATACATCACAAGGAATATTATTATTCATAAGAACTTGTTTTACAGTATTTACATTGGGATGTCCTAGCTTATAATGCCACAAAGTAAAAGTTTCTTGATCATTTGTAACATGAGATTATGTACTATTACACCACATATTCCTAATTTTGCTCTTTCTTGTATTTCCAAGATTGAACTTGTATAATCCTCTGTCAAATTTACCCTGTAATAATATATCTTGATTTAGTAGATCCTTAACTAAGCAGAACTTAGGGTGAAACTCAAAATACACATTGTTGTCATTAGAAAATTGAGATACACTCAATAAATTCTTCTTAATATGTGGGACTCTCAGTAAATTATTGAGATAAAGAAGTCTTTTACCTTGAACACTACTGGTTCCAACATGTGTGATTTTTTAAGCTTCACCATTCCCCATATGAATAGAATGCATACCTGTATATTCTTTATTGTCTAGATTGAGATTCTGCAGATTGCTTGTGAGATGGTTAGTGGCACCTGAATCTGGGTACCAGTCTTTTTCTCCCATCTCCTCAGACCTAGTAAGTCTTTCTGTATTTAAGCCTTGAGTTCTTATGTTTTCTGATTGACTGCCTTGCCTTTGATCTATATGTGCCACATTGGCACTGGAGTTGTAATTTCTCTGATTTGCTTGATTTTGTTGATTTGGGTAGTACTCAGTATTGAGTCGAAAATAGCACTGTCTGGCTATATACCCTGGTTTTTCACAAATTTGACATTTTTTTATGTTGTTGTTCCATCTTCCATTTCTTCCTCTTCCTCTTTGTGTAGCATTGCTTCTTTGATTGTAGTTGTCTTGTCTGGTATTCTGATTTTCTTGTTTCTTTCCTTGATTTCTGTTTCTGGAACTTGATGAATAATTGAGTGAAAGTTCTATGCTACTTTCCTTCCTCTGTTCGATTCTTCCTTCATGTGATAATAATATTGAGTGAACATACTGCATATTCGGTAGATTTTGTTGTGATGAAATAATTACTATCACTGACTCATATTCAATATCCAGACCATTCAAAATGGTCAATATCTGCTCAGTTTCAGGTACTTTATGTTCTGCAGTATCAAGAATGTCATCGTATGATTTTACTTTTGTTAGATACTCCCTCATTGACATATTCTCCTTCTTGAGATTCTGCAGTTGTCTCTTGTAATACATGATTCTTGCTGCTGACTGTGTATTGAAAATTTGTTGTATTGTAGACCATATCTCAAATGATGTTTTCATCTACAATTTGTGATAGCAGTCCTGAACTGATTGATGAAAGCAACCAAGCAGCCAGTAAGCTATCTTGTCTCTGATAGTTGATGAATTCTTTGTTGATTGTTCTTTCTCCTGAGCTATCAGTCACCATTCTTACAGGTACTGTAGCAGTACCATACAGAAAATCTTCCAACCCATATCCTCTAATACTTGTTTCAACTTGATATTTCCATAATATGTAATTGTTTTCATCGAGTGCAGTCGTTACCAAGTTATTTTTTGGTTTGATGATGTCACAGGAATTTGTTTCAGTAGCTAATGTATCTTGATTTCTTGGTCTTGATCCTTCCTGATTTTTAACTCCACTTGTTGCAGATGATGTTGTATCATCATCTCCTGCCATGGTGGAATATGAGGTAGTGCTTTCGATCAGACTTCTGATTGGTGAAACTTTATGGTGCAGCCAATTATCTTGATATCTTGGATCTTGGATCTTGGATCTTGGCGTGGCACCTTAATAAGGAATCAGAACAGGTAAGTAATTCTCAAATGATGAGAATGCAAGAACTGAGAGCAACCAAGGATGGTGAATGATGATCTTGATCTGACACCTCCTTCTGGATGGCTCGATGATGATATAGCAAATCACTGATGAGATTCAGGCGATAAACTGGATCCTGTAACTGTCGCTAGACAGATATGAGGCTCTGATACCAAATCAGAAATATTGAGAAGATGTAAAAAAAGGTTTTACTACTGATACTTCATACAGTACATATTCTGTATACTCTGTTATATATAGTATTTTTGACAGTTATGGGCCGGTATATCAAGCCCAGATTACAATATTATACTACCCACTTTATTACTCAATATAACATCTCGTGCTTAACCATTCTATAACCTAACTAGTACCTGACATATGAAGAAGATAGTATGGGTTCACTTGACCAAATATATTTTCCTGTTAACATACAGCAAAATACAAAATACTAGATATAATATTAAGCCTTCTACTTCATCTTTCTATCTTTATTCAACTTCGAAGTAGTAACATGCCTAATCATATAAACTCGGTCTACTCAAGTGAGTACCCGTGAGTTTACGAGGAAAAACATAAAACCGTGTATAAGTAATATTTCATCCGAGAACATATAATATAGGGAAATCATGCTATAACATTTCACCCCATAACATACAATATGAGTAAATATTTCATCCCAATACACACAAATTATTATTTACTATTTTGACAAAGTAATTTGCATCTAATAAATTATCAACTCCTTTTATTACTTAATCTATTTTTACTTACCAAAATATAATGCTCGTCTGTTTATTTCATCCATAACGATCTATTTATAACATATAAATATTTTATGTTACAAATCTCATTCAAGCTGATTTTATTATCAGAAAGAAACTGATTTAAAACCATGAAAACTCAGTCCCTCTAGAGAGTAAACTTTAACTCAATAAAATGAATCTTGAAGATTAAATGTCTCCAAATTAGAACCTGAACAATTTACTTGGATTAAATTTAATTTATCAAAAAGGTACTGGAACTTGGGTTGCTACAATAGCCATTAATGTGTCATTTTTGTTAGAAATTTTGGTATGTTCCTTTCTTGAACTCCATTTCTTTTCCCTCGTTTATGTGAAAGACCATCCATTGTGGCCATCACATGTGCTTGGACAACTAGGAAAAAGTCGTTATTATTTTTATTCAAACTGCAATAACTTCTTTATATCTCAGAGTTGGACAAGACTTTGACTAGTGAAACTGTATCAAAATTACGACAACATGGAAAAACTAGAGTACTTCATATTTTCAACGTACGATGTAGTTCTTCATGGTAGCTAACAGTAGTATTTAGCAAACATACTACACCCTCCACGTCTAAACTTGATTCGAATGATACTTCATCGACTCACTCATCTCTAAATTACTGGGTAATTGTGTGGAAATTTATCCATAACAACTTAAAATTTGAAAATTTGAATTCGAAAATTTTAGTTTATATTAGATAACTCAGTTTTAAAATTTTGCATTTTTACTCTAAATTTGTAAGTTCAAAATCGAATATATGAAAATTTGAGTTCTAATGAAAATTAAGATTTGACTTTGAAAATTAAAATTTATTTTTTTTTAATATTTTAGAACTTCAAAATTAAAAAAGTAGAATTTTACTTTTTTATATATTTTTAAAATTTTTTACTAGTCAAATCTAATTTAAATCATTAAATATGTTAAACAGGTTAAGGTTGAACTTTATACTAATTGGATCAAATTCAATGGATCATAAACAAGTCGGGTCAAATTTTACGTGATCTTTTTATGATCCGATCTGATCCATGTGACTGGTCTAAATTAGACTGGATGGATGGAAAGGAGAGGCCATCCATGTCGTTAATTTCATTTTAGAAGCGAGTATTCCTTGAAGAATACTGAGGGGATAGAAGAGATTGCATGTGGTCATGAACTTGGCATGCTATTAAGATTTTGAGTATTTCGTTTTACTTATGTTCAAATAACAGTATGTAGTTAGAAGTTTTGCAAAGACAGCAGAAAATAGTGTTTTGTGTATGATTTTACACACTTGAGCTAGGCCAGTATAGGGAATGAAAAAAAATTAGACTCGGCCTCAAAACCAAAACATAAAAAAACATAGGAAAAAAATTGACAAATGATTTTTGAAATATGATCTTAAGACCATTGAAAGTACATCTACAAAGATGACTCGGTGTACAAACCATGATAAAAGTGTAGTTCTCCACATATGTACAATTGGTTTCTTTAATGCATGTATATCAGAGTCTAACATATATTTCATACTTGAAGAATACAAACGTTATAGTTTAGGCTTCTAAGAAAGCAGACTGTGATGTGTGTTCTGTATAATGAGAAAAATGACTTGCAATAAGAAAATTATAAGTAGATGAAAAGGTTATGCAGTTCATTGTGAAATAAGAATTAATGCAGTCAAATTGCTCAGTAGTTGCTTCAGGTTTATGACCATAAAGTTCATAAGCATAAAGAACAACGACATACACCCAGTTTAGAAAGGCAATGCTGCTTCTATTTATCAGAAGAAGAAAAACTACCGATTATTTTCTGGAAAAAGAACTAATAGAGGAATAACCAGGTCCAAAATAAATCATATGTAAAAGAAAAAAAATGATTAACATATATCCAAATTATAATGAATATATAGACACCATCCAATTATAATGAATCCACCACAATGATAACCATTACAAATTTGTGAAGGAGAAGTGAAAAGAAGATATCAATCAATCTGTATCAAAATTTCCCATTTTTTCTTCCATTTTTCAGAAACATTGAACCATAAGCAAGTCTTGAAAATGATTCTCGATGAAATTAGAATCACAGCAAGAAAGTGTGGTTCACATTCATAAGAAAACTCTATAGAAACAAATGCAAGCTTGCATAGGACAAAACTTACCTTTTCATCACAACAAACAGGAGTACAATTATTCGAGTCTTTTAATTTCTTTTACGCTTGAAAAACGTTGATTTATTGAATAGTTTATTTGCGAAAATTTCTACTAAAGTAATGAATTCAACGAAAGTGACATAATAAAGGATATCTTTTAATTTTCGGCGTTAGATTATTAATGTATCATGTGAACACTGGCCAGCTTGCTTCCCAACCAATGTTGAAATAGAAAGCAATTACACACCTGCGTGTATACATGTACATACATGCAATATACCTTCCCAGTTTATATTCCCACACCCCAGAGTTTACATGTATATCGTGTTTTATATGTTTATTTTTGAAATAGATAACCGAGGCACCTAGTTGTCAGGTCTTTTACATCCACAGTCTAAAGTGTTGGGGGTTTCCGTGGTTCTATTTTGCATTTTTGATTTAAGAAGAGAAAATAAAAAACAAACACAAACGTTAAATAAATTTTTATTATATAACTTACCTTTTACAATTTTGTCTTCCAAGACGATTCTACGTAGGAGTAAATACAATAATAAAACATAAATAAGAGGAACGTGCCCAGCATATGAAGATGATAGCATGTGTTCACTTAACCAGTTATATTTCGAGTTTTACATACAACAAAATACAAAATACTAGATACGATGTGACTTCGTTTTCCAGATTTATTCATCTTCAAATTAGTAGCCTGCCTAATTCTGAAGTATTTCACCCCAAAACGGACAATATGCGTATTATTTCATCCCAAAACATAAAAACTATTATTTAATATTTTCAAAAGATAATTTGAACATGAATTTAGTATTGATATACTATACTCGACATCATTAATGAAGTTCCAGTCAGCGCAGTGCTTCATAAGGAGTTTGTTGTTTCTGTAAACAATTCTCTAGTTTCATAAATACCGGAGAACAATCTAAATTGTTATTAAGTGATCTTAATTGCGATTTATTTATGAGTCAAATGTGATATTGTAGACAATATATATTTAGAGATAGGAGTGATAGCCTTAGAATATTTTATAATAGGCTGAAAAGAACATCAATATTTCTGCAACAACATCAATAATTGCAGATATTAATTAAAGAACTGTAGTCAGTTCAACATGTCTCAATCCGATAACACTAAACTCACAAATATCATACTCAATGAGCCAACTTCCGAAGAGAAAGAAAAATAGAAGAATGGGAGAGAGCCGACCAATTAATCATGTCATGATTTCTCAGCACAATGGAACCCTAGATTTCAAATGTACTCATGTACTTCAGCACATCACAAGTGGTTTGGGACAAAGCCAATAGAAGGTATGACCAACAAAAAAAAATCTCATATCTTTAGCCTTAAACAAGAGCTTGTCCAAATTAAACAGAGTACCTAAAGTAATAACGAACTAGTGACCAAAATTATGTCAAAATGGAAAGAGCTCAATGTATCTCCACCAACAACATACCCAATTGAAATTCAAAAAAGATCCGAACAAGACTTAATCTTCACCTACCTAGGAGCTCTCGATCCAAGCTATGAATTGATCGGGTCTCAAGTCTTGGCATCGGCTGAGATGCCAAGTTTTGATGATGTAGTGGCAAGAATTGAGTAAGAGCAATCTAGACGGGTCCTCATGAACTCACGAAAGTTGAAAAATCAAGAGAACAAAGCGTTTCAGGTAAAATACTCAAACCCTAGTTTCAGGGACACAACCAAAAGGAAAGGAGCTTCGAGCAATATGACACTGCAAGAAAGTAGGGCACAACTGCAACGGCTACTGCTTCCTCCATCCCTACCTATGATCGTTCAGAGAGAAGCACTACAGAGGAGGTAATCGGGGCGGTGTAACAAAGGAGAAAAAATCCGGTGAGCAAAGGAGTGGGGAAAGAGGGGACGGATCTGAATCGGCTCAATGGACTCAACCAAATAACGCCTCCGATTCAGCAGGATCTTCTGTGATTCAAACAGTGCAATTGAATCAACTGCTAACTCAATTGAACAGTTTGTTATAGCAACAAAATTTAGGCGTTGTACATTCTATCGCTATTTTTAATTCATCCAAAGTCAACAACAATTTTGAAATTGCAAAAATGTGTAAAAATATAAATAGACGGATAATTGACTCGGGTGCTATTGATCACATGATAATAGACAAAATAAATTAACCAATGTTACACAAAATAAAGACCCTCTATATGTAAATATTGCTAATGGAGATAAATTCCAAATTCATGGTTTTGGTACAACAAAGTTTCTTAGAAAAGATGCGAAAAATATTTTATTTTTGTCAAATTTTAATTCAAACTTATTATCAATTAGCAAAATAACCCATGAACTAAATTGCAATATTATATTCCCATCATATAAAGTGACCTTCAGGATCGAGAATCAAGGAATAAGATTGGCGAGGGATGTCTGAAAGATAGCCTATATTATCTTGATGAAAACACCAATAAATGCCATGTATCATTAACTGTAATAGATCACGAAAAATTGATGCCTTGGAGATTTGCTCATCCATCTGATCAAATTTTGGATAAACTTTTTTGTTATAAATTAGACTTCAAAAATTGTGATTTTGTAAGCATTCAAAACAAACTAGATTACCATTTTCTTTATCTACTAATAAGCTAGAAAAATGCTTTGATTTAATTCAATCAGATGTTTGGGGTCCAGCCCTTGCTGATTCTCATGATCATTTTAAATATTTTATCACATTTATTGATGATTATTCTCATACTACTTGGGTTTACCTTTTAAAAGAAAACAATGAAGTTTTTTCAAGTTTTCAAAATTTTTACAGTTTAATAGAAAATCAATACAAAAATTAAAAAATTTCGATCTGATAATGGGACAGAATACGTAAACAAATATTTCATTTAATTTTTTAAATAAAAAGTAATTTTACACCAAACTATTTGTATTAATACACCTGAACAAAATGGTGTTTTAGAAAGAAAAATCGACATTTACTTAAAGTCACTAGATCTCTTCTTTTTCAAACTAACGTTCCAAAATCTTATTGGTCAGATGTTGTGCTAACTGCGACTTACCTCATAAATAGATTGTCAAGTGTCATGCTTAAAAATATGAATCCCTTAGATATTCTTAAGAATAGGACAACAAATTTTGATCACATAAGAATTTTTGGATGTACATGTTTCATACACATAAAAAGACATGATAAGCTAGATAATAATGTTATTAAAGCCATATTTTTAGGATACTCATTCCAATAAAAAGGGTATAAATGTTATGATTCAAAAAATCTTAAACTTTATATCTTACAAGATGTATCATTTTTTGAAAATGAATCATATTATCAAACAAGTGAACAAGGAAATACACAAGGTAAACCAATTATATCGTCTTTAAATAATTTCATGTTTCCTAAAGAAACAAATCAAGAATAGGTTGAGCATACAAATGAAGAACAAGTCGGGGAAACAAGTCCAATTCCTTCAGGGGGACAAGAAGAGATAAATGAGTCAAGTGAAGAACTAACTCATAAAGAACCAACTCAGGAAGAAAATGCCATAAGAAAATCTACAAGACAAACTCAACCCTGCATCAAATTAAGGAATTATGTATCCCAACAGGTAATGTATCAAATACAAGATTTTATTTCATATAACATGGTATTCCCTTCATATCGATCCTACTCGAGTAACTTCACTAACCAATTGGAACCAACCAAATTTAGTGAAGCCAATAAAAACCTAATTTGGCATAAGGCTATGAACGAAAAACTTTAAGCCTTAGAAAAAAATGACACATGGGATATTTTTAATTTACTAAAAGACAAAAAACTCGTATGTTGCAAATAGGTACACAAAATCAAATACAATATAGATGGTGTTATTGAAAGCTACAAAGCTAGGTTAGTGACCAAGAGATTTACCCAAACTTGTGGTTTTGACTACCAAGAGACTTCTGCAACAGTAACAAAAATGAATATAGTTAAAATTTTGCTATCAGTAGCCACCAATTTAAGATGGGATTTGTTTCAAATGGATGTAAAAAATGCATTCCTTCAAGGAAATTTAGAAGAGAAAGTCTATCCGACTCTTCCTTCAGGCTACAAAAGCAAGACGAACTTATCACTGGTGTGTAAAAAAAACGATTTATGGTCTAAAGCAATCTCCAAGAGCATGATTTTTCCAAGCTAAGCTTTTCACTTTTAATGATTAAATTTTAAAAAAGTATCGCTGATTTCTCTATGTTCATCAAACTCTCTGTAACGACCCGTATTTTTAAGGATCGACAAATTCGTCAAAATCTGGAATTTTTAGCGTTGTTAAGTCATTTCTGATTTTAGGCAAAATTTTATTCAAGTCCTAGGTCGTAAACGACCTAAGTGATAAGTCGTGACCGACTTAAGTGGTTTAGGCGACCTAAGGAAGTGTAGTTGGCGACCTAAGTATTCTGGGGTTAGGTCGTAGGGGAGATAGGTCGTGTGATAACTTAGGTCGTGGGGTAGAGTTAGGTCGGCAATGACCTAAGAAAACTAGGCGAGTTAGCAACCTAAGGGGAATAGGTCGGCAGCGACATAAGGAGCTAAGTGGGTTAACAACCTAGGGAGTTTAAGGTAGTTTAAACGACCTAAGGTGTTGTCGTAGTTAGGTCGTGAGCGACCTATCAGTTATGTTGTGAGCGACCTAAGTGTGGGTGTTGGATAGTTAAGTCGTCTAGACGACTTAGTAGTTAGGTCGCATCCTAGTTGATTCGCGACTTATGATAGGTCGCGTGGAAGCTTAAGGGATTAGGTCGTAGCCTACCTGTTAAGTCGTAGGTCTCTGGGTTTGGGCTTAGTGTTAGGTCGCAAGGTTTTATAAATCATAGATCGTATCCCAGTTGACTCTTTAAGGCGGTATTGTTGCTGAGTCGAGTGTGCTGAGTCGTTAGGTCGTATAGGCACACATGAGCTTAGGTCGTAGGTTGCTGGGTACATTAAGTCGTAGACGACTTAGGAGTTGAGTCATAACCCGGTTAAGTCTTATCTTGATAGGTCGTAACCCTGATAGATCGGCAAAGTTGCTAAGTTGTTTAGGTCGTATGGGGGTTAAGTCGTAACCTAGTTATCTGTTAAGTCGAAGACGACTTATAGAGGCAAACGACATAAGATTTCAGCTATAAATACTCATCCATTTCTCACTTTTTGGGATCCGGATTTCGAAGCGACGAAGTGCTGCCATTTTGAGAGCTCGACTTCTACACTTCTTCACTTCTTTTCTCTACTCTAATCTAGTGATTCTGTAACGACCCGTATTTTTACGGATCGAAAAGTTTGTCAAAATCTGGAATTTTAGTGTTGTTGAGCCATTTCAGATTTTTAGGCAGAATTTTTCTAAGTCCTAGGTCGTAGGGAGTTGGAGCGACCTAAGGAGGCGAACTGATTAAGTGTTAGGTCGTAGTTGGCGACCTAAGAAGGTGAGCGACCTAAGAGAGTTAGCGTCTTATAGGATTTGGCAACCTAAGATTAGTAAGCGACCTAAGGGGATAGGTCAGCAGCGACCTAAGGAACTAGTGATAGTAGTTAGCGACCTAGTATGGTGGAGCGACCTATAGGTTAGCGACCTAAGAGTTAGGTCGTGAGCTCTGTTTTTAGTTAGGTCGTGTGTTGGCATAAGTTGTTAGGTCGCATAGGTTGGTAGGTCGCGTAAGAGTTAGGTCGCGTGTTGTATAGGCGCGCGCATGTGTTGGGTCGCTGAGAAGTTAAGTCGCGTCTAAGTGTTAGGTCGCGAGAGTGATGTTTTTTTAGGTCGCATGAAGACTTAAGGTGGTAGGTCGTGAGCGACCTAAGGGGTTGTTAAGTCGCGAGCGCTGCTAAGTCTTAACTCGTAGATAGGTTGTCCTCGTAGGTCGTAAGTGCGCTTGGACTTAGGTCGTTAGGTCACATGCCTGCGGTATGTTAGGTCGTAGCGCGTTAAGCAGCTAAGTCCTAGGTCGTAACTTTGGTAGGTCGAAGTCTTTAGGTCGGTTGGTTTTAGGTCGTAGATCGTGGACGACCTAACTCCGAGGTTACGACTTAAGGGAATTTCAGCTATAAATAGGAAGGGTTTTTCTCACTTTTTGGGATCCGGATTTCGAAGCGACGAAGTGCTGCCGGTTTGAGAGCTCGACTTCTACACTTCTTCACTTCTTTTCTCCACTCTAATCTAGTGCTTCCTTTCATCCAAATCGAAGATCAAGATCGAAGATCCAAGAACTAAAGTTGAAGACCTTCATCCATTGAAGTGAGATTTCTTCGTTTGAAGCGGATTCGTGATAGATCAAGCTTGATCCTTCACTGTCCAGATCTGAAGCGTGTTGATTTGGGGTTGTTTAGGTGATTTGGTGAGTGGTGATTATCTCTCACACGGATCCAAAGGAGTATATCGGATTGTTGGCTCGATTTGGTGTTAAAATAGTGATTTTCATGCATTTTCTTCATCCTAAGTGTAGATCCATGTAGATCCATTGTTCATGATGATTTGACAACCATTTTACTAAGTGTTAACCTATGCAAGTTCATTCATCAAGATTGTAGAGATATTTCTTATGATTTCATGCATGTTAGACTTTCAACTCTTTAATTACGAAATTGCCATTATTGTGATAATTATCTACTTAGATCATATTTGAATGCTTGATTATTTGGATTAATGTTTGACTTGGTTGATTGCTATGAATTAGATGATTGATGATTTGATTTAGATCGAGGATGATTCAAAAGCTGAGGGAAAGACTCTTGAATTGGGAAAGCTGCTTGTGGCATATGTAGCGGATGATGAAGCTCTTATGCATAGATTTGATGATGATGTTGAGATGAAGCTTTGCGAGGATGTGATGAAGCGAAGCATGATATGAGATAGTCTTGGTCTAATCCAGACGGGATCATTCCAAGCAGATTGATAACTCGGTGATATGGTTCGAGTTTGAGGATAATGGATGCTCGAGAGGCGCTTGAGCTAGTATGGAAATAGACATCGAGGAGGATGACTAGGAGGCTTGGATAGCATCGTTTTTGAAGGTTCTAGCAGACTCAAAGCAAGGGTACGTTTGGGCAGTTGCGAAAATCCCAACGACAATGAATTGATGGTCGAGTACCCTGGGTAGTTGCGAAAATCCTTGGCACGGGCTGCGACGACATGCGGAGTACTGTCTAGAACCGGGGTTTCCATTAGCCCTTGACGGACGGCTGAAAGAATGTGCCGGTCATTCAATTAACGGTGATATCGAAGCAATGATAACAGTGATAGCCAGAGTCATGGATGTTCATTCGGTCTCAAGAGCAGTGTTTTCCGGGTGCTTATCTAATCTTGGTTTAGTCCTTGGGGGTTTGTGCTTGGAAAACATCGCCCTTGACTCGAGTGATAATTACTTTACTTTAAATTATATGCTCTGCTATGTTTGCTTCTGCTTAGTGTGTGTTTGGGGGCTATCACTGTAGAATGAGGTTGGAGTGGGAGGGTTGTATTCCTATTCCTTTTCCTTTATGCTCTTTTGGTATGTTGTTAGTTAATTTACTACTCACTAAGACTGTTGTCTGACTCAAGGCTTTATGTTTTAATTCTTATTGCCTTGGGCTGTTCGTCCATTTTTGGGACGGGCAGACTAGGTAGCAGGTGACAGGTGTTGTTCTTGCTTCTCACGATGCTGATATCGAAGACGAGCTAGAGGGTTGCATATTATCTTCTTACTATATGTACTGGGTGTTCAGCTGTTTGTATATTCTCTGAGTGTTGTGTAATGAGGCTTGATGTATTGACTATTTGGATGCTTGTATTCAACTATTATGAAGTTTTATATGATGGCATTTTATTCTGTAAAGCTTCACTATACATATGTTCTATTGTATTTTGTTCATGCGTTGTGAGTAATACGATAGATTCTGTTGTTTTTAATTTACCCTGACAATCGTCCATGGTCGCCTGGCACACCTTACAGCGCACTTTCTCTAGATTCGGTGCAGGGGTCATGGGCGGTCGTCACATTTGGTATCAGAGCATTGGTTAATCGATCTTACCCAACGCTCGCTGACGTAACTACGTATGAGAGACGTAATTGTATTTTGATGGATGAATACTATATATAATATAGTAGTTTAGTTGAGTTTGAGTCCTTTATGCAGTTGTTTCTCTAGATGTTCTGATCATTCCTTTTTATAGATATTGAGAATGAGTCGAAGAGGGAGACCAGCTGCTAGGGAAGGCCGTGCTACTGAGGGAACTGCTGATTATGCAGCTATGTTCGAAGCTATGATGACTTCGATCATGAGAAGGATACTAGTTCCGGGGGCAGCAGTAGATGTTGGGGTTCAAGTCCAGACTCCGAAACCAGTGGATTTTGCTAAGTTGTGCAAAGACTATACTGCTCTTGGAGGTAAGGTTTTCTTAGGAACAGAATCAATCATTGAGGTCCAGAGATGGATAGATGCTTGTAGAAGGATTTTTGGAGATTTGGGAATTGAGGATGCAACTAAGAGGAAGTTGGCATCAAGGTAGCTTCAAGGGAGAGCTTCTAATTGGTGGAACTCTATTACCATCAATACTCCGGAGGAAGAGATTACTTGGGAGCAATTCCAAGTCAGATTTGAGGCTAAGTTCATTTCTACAGCGCAGAAGTCTGTTCTGTTCAAGAAGTTCGTTGAGCTCAAGCAAGGTGGAAGACCAGTTCTTGAGTATGTTTTTGAGTTTGAAGCTTTGTCCAAGTATGCTCGGTCATATATTGAATCTGCATATCAGAAGAATGAGAAGTTTGTGACAGGCTTGGACAGTTATCTTGGGAGACAGTTGGTGGATCATTTGGACGATTCATTTGAGAAGCTTGTGGAGAAGGCTCTCAGGCATGAGAGTCTGTTTCCTAAGGAAGGATCTGTTGTTGCTGTGACTAGGGAAGAGTCTAAACCCCAGCAGGGTGGAAACAAGAAGAGGAAGCAGCAGCAGCAGAAGGGTAAGGATGGCCAGAAGAAGCCGAAGGGCGAAGTGACCTGCTACAACTGTCAGCAGAAAGGCCATCTCTCCAGGGATTGCAAGAATCCGAAAGCGCCGGCGAAGTGCCACAACTGTGACAAGCCGGGGCATTTCAGGAAGAATTGTCCAGAACCGAGGAGGGACAAGCAGATTGTGCAAGCTTATGCTTTGGGAGCTGTTCCGTCGTCTTCGAAATCTCCTACCTCTGAAGAAAAGGGAAAGAGTGTGGTGGTTCAAGGTACTCTTTTCCTATGTGGTGTTCCAGTTAGAGTTCTGTTTGATACTGGGGCGTCGCATTCGTTTGTTTGCAGCGAACTTGTAGACCGGTTGGGTTTGGAACCAGATATTGTTGATAGGCCATTGGTTGTGACTAATCCAGTTGGGGGTTCGTCTTGTTTGTGTATGTTATGCCGTGGTCTAGTTGTATCGAGTCATGATTGCTCTTTTGTTTGTGATTGCTTTGTTCTGAACTTTGCGGGGTTCGGAATTATTTTGGGAATGGACTGGCTTAGGAGGTATGCGGCGAAGGTTGATTGCGAGAGGTTGGAAGTGACAGTCGAGAATGTGGAGGGGCGAAAGGTTGTGATACGATGTAAGCATGAAGAAGGCGTCTTCATGAGCTTCATGTATTCGCTGGTTGTTCCACGGGATGGACTGTCATCGGTGCCAATCGCTAATGGATTCGAGGATGTCTTTGACGAAGTCAAAGGGTTGCCGCCGCATAGAGAGATCGAGTTTCGTATAGATATAGTTGAAGGAGCCAGACCTGTTGTGATGCCTCTTAGGCGGATGGCGCCTAAAGAACAACAGGAGTTGAGGGTGCAGGTTGATGATCTTTTACAGAAATGATTCATTCGGCGTAGTGTGTCCGAATGGGGTGCACCAGTTGTGTTTGTAACCAAAGCAGATGGATCGCTGAGGTTGTGTGTGGATTATCGTGAGCTGAATAAGGTGACTAAGAAGAACAAGTATCCATTGCCGAGAATAGATGACTTGTTTGATCAGCTTCACGAAGCTAAGGTGTTTTCTCAGATGGATTTGGCAACGGGATTTCACCAGTTGAGAGTGGCTAAGGATAGTGTGCCGAAGACTGCTTTTAGGACACCATCCGGTTTCTTTGAGTGGCTGGTAATGCCGTTTGGATTGACTAACGCGCCAGCATATTTTGTGGATCTTATGAATAGAGTGTTCAGAGATCAGTTGAACAAGTTTGTACTTGTGTTCGTGGATGATATTCTGATTTATTCCAGAACGGAAGAAGAGCACAAGACGCACTTGCGTATTGTTTTGGAAATCTTGCGGAAACATCAGCTGAAGGTTAAGTTTGCGAAGTGTCACTTCTGGAAGAGTGAAGTGAGGTTCTTAGGCCATGTGATTTCTGGAAACGGAATAGCGGTTGATCCCGCTAAGGTGGCAGCAATCAAGGATTGGGTTAGACCTAAGAATGCATCCGATGTGAGAAGTTTTCTTGGATTAGCAGGATACTATCGACGGTTTATCAAAGACTTCTCCAAGGTGGCTGCACCATTAACTGGATTGACGAAGAAGAACCTAGTGTTCAGATGGGATGATAAGTGTGAACAAGCTTTCAGAATCTTGAAAGAGAGTTTGACAAGTGCTCCTGTTTTGATTATTCCAAGTGGGAATGATGAGATGGTGGTTTACACCGATGCATGTGGTACTGGACTTGGAGCAGTGCTGATGCAGAGAGATAAAGTCGTTGCATATGCAAGTCGACAACTGAAGCCACATGAAAGGAATTATCCGACTCATGATTTGGAGTTGGCGGCGATTGTTTTTGCTCTGAAGATGTGGAGACATTATCTATTGGGAGTTCGATTCGAGTTGTTTACGGATCATAAGTCGTTAAAGTATCTTTTCTCCCAAAAGGATTTGAATCTTCGGCAGCAACGTTGGCTAGAGTTTTTGGCATCGTATGATTTTGGTAAAAGCCGAACAGAAGAAGCCAAGTGGATTACTTCAGCCATTAGAAGTTCCTACATGGAAGTAGGAGCAGGTATCGATGGATTTTATTGATGGGTTACCTAGAACAAGAACGAGAAATGAAGGGATTTGGGTCATTGTAGATCGTCTGACCAAGAGTGCGAGGTTCATTCCTGTTCGATCGACTAGGACTGCATCAAAGTTGGCTGAGTTGTATGTGAAGTGGATAGTTCGATTCCATGGTATTCTGAAGAGTATAGTGAGCGATCGAGACCCATTATTCACTAGTGGATTTTGGAAGAGCTTCCAGGAAGTTTTGGGAACCGAGTTGTGTTTGAGTACAGCTTATCACCCTCTAACAGATGGTCAGACCGAGAGAGTCAACCGAGTTTTGGAAGATCTCCTCAGAGCTTGTGTTTTGGATTTTGGGGGATCATGGGAAGATCACCTTCATTTGGTAGAGTTTTCATACACAACAGTTACCAGTCAAGTATTGGTATGGCACCGTATGAGGCATTGTATGGAAGACCGTGTAACTCTTTGACATGTTGGTTAGAGACCGGAGAAAAGCTGATGCTTGGGCCAGAGATGATTCGACAGACTTCGGATTGTATAGAGATCATTCGGCAACGAATGAAGGCAGCCCAAGACCGTCAGAAGAGTTATGCCGATAAGCGTCGAAAGGATTTGGAATTCGATGTTGGTGATATGGTTTTTGTGAAGATTTCTTCACTGAAGAATGTTATTCGATTCGGGAAGAAAGGAAAATTGACTCCGAGATTCGTTGGACCATTCCCGATTATCGAGCGAATTGGAAAGCTCGCTTATAGATTGGAAATACCAGAGAAGATGTCGAGCGTGCACAATGTTTTTCATGTATCGTATCTACGGAAGTATGTGCACGACTCGAATACGGTGGTTTCTGCTGATAGTTGTGAAGATTTCGAAGTTGATCCAGTCGATAGAAGACCTCGTAAGCCGCTTCGTGTTGTGGAAACCGACACGAAACAGCTTAGGAGGAAGGTAGTTAAGTTGCTCAAGATACAATGGAGTGATGATGATAACGACTATACGTGGGAGGTGGAGGAGAGGATGAAGGCAGCTCATTTTGAACTCTTCAAGGTGTGGCCCTAAGGTGTCGTGTCATCTCGCGATATTGTAACTTTTTCTAATTTTAGAATTCTGCACGCTAAGCTAGAATTGGATGCATGGTTTGTTGATTGCTATGGATGATAGGCATGTAGAATAGTTTTGATTGCTTTGTTTGTTTGGAATTTCGGGGGAGAAATTCCTAAGGGGGAGAGAATGTAACGACCCGTAATTTTACGGATCAAAAAGTTTGTCAAAATCTGGAATTTTAGTGTTGTTGAGCCATTTCAGATTTTTAGGCAGAATTTTTCTAAGTCCTAGGTCGTAGGGAGTTGGAGCGACCTAAGGAGGCGAACTGATTAAGTGTTAGGTCGTAGTTGGCGACATAAGAAGGTGAGCGACCTAAGAGAGTTAGCGTCTTATAGGATTTGGCAACCTAAGATTAGTAAGCGACCTAAGGGGATAGGTCGGCAGCGACCTAAGGAACTAGTGATAGTAGTTAGCGACCTAGTATGGTGGAGCGACCTATAGGTTAGCGACCTAAGAGTTAGGTCATGAGCTCTGTTTTTAGTTAGGTCGCGTGTTGGCATAAGTTGTTAGGTCGCATAGGTTGGTAGGTCGCGTAAGAGTTAGGTCGCGTGTTGTATAGGCGCGCGCATGTGTTAGGTCGCTGAGAAGTTAAGTCGCGTCTAAGTGTTAGGTCGCGAGAGTGATGTTTTTTTAGGTCGCATGAAGACTTAAGGTGGTAGGTCGTGCGCGACCTAAGGGGTTGTTAAGTCGTGAGCGCTGCTAAGTCTTAACTCGTAGATAGGTTGGCCTCGTAGGTCGTAAGTGCGCTTGGACTTAGGTCGTTAGGTCACATGCCTGCGGTATGTTAGGTCGTAGGGCGTTAAGCAGCTAAGTCCTAGGTCGTAACTTTGGATGTCGAAGTCTTTAGGTCGGTTGGTTTTAGTTCGTAGGTCGTGGACGAACTAACTCCGAGGTTATGACTTAAGGGAATTTCAGCTATAAATAGGAAGGGTTTTTCTCACTTTTTGGGATCCGGATTTCGAAGCGACGAAGTGCTGCCGGTTTGAGAGCTCGACTTCTACACTTCTTCACTTCTTTTCTCCACTCTAATCTAGTGCTTCCTTTCATCCAAATCGAAGATCAAGATCGAAGATCCAAGAACTAAAGTTGAAGACCTTCATCCATTGAAGTGAGATTTCTTCGTTTGAAGCGGATTCGTGATAGATCAAGCTTGATCCTTCGCTGTCCAGATCTGAAGCGTGTTGATTTGGGGTTGTTTAGGTGATTTGGTGAGTGGTGATTATCTCTCACATGGATCCAAAGGAGTATATCGGATTGTTGGCTCGATTTGGTGTTAAAATAGTGATTTTCATGCATTTTCTTCATCCTAAGTGTAGATCCATGTAGATCCATTGTTCATGATGATTTGACAACCATTTTACTAAGTGTTAACCTATGCAAGTTCATTCATCAAGATTGTAGAGATATTTCTTATGATTTCATGCATGTTAGACTTTCAACTCTTTAATTACGAAATTGCCATTATTGTGATAATTGTCTACTTAGATCATATTTGAATGCTTGATTGTTTGGATTAATGTTTGACTTGGTTGATTGCTATGAATTAGATGATTGATGATTTGATTTAGATCGAGGATGATTCAAAAGCTGAGGGAAAGACTCTTGAATTGGGAAAGCTGCTTGTGGCATATGTAGCGGATGATGAAGCTCTTATGCATAGATTTGATGATGATGTTGAGATGAAGCTTTGCGAGGATGTGATGAAGCGAAGCATGATATGAGATAGTCTTGGTCTAATCCAGACGGGATCATTCTAAGCAGATTGATAACTCGGTGATATGGTTCGAGTTTGAGGATAATGGATGCTCGAGAGGCGCTTGAGCTAGTATGGAAATAGTCGTCGAGGAGGATGACTAGGAGGCTTGGATAGCATCGTTGTTGAAGGTTCTAGCAGACTCAAAGCAAGGGTACGTTTGGGCGGTTGCGAAAATCCCAACGACAATGAATTGATGGTCGAGTACCCTGGGTAGTTGCGAAAATCCTTAGCACGGGCTGCGACGACGTGCGGAGTACTGTCTAGAACCGTGGTTTCCATTAGCCCTTGACGGACGGCTGAAAGAATGTGCCGGTCATTCAATTAACGGTGATATCGAAGCAATGATAACAGTGATAGCCAGAGTCATGGATGTTCATTCGGTCTCAAGAGCAGTGTTTTCCGGGTGCTTATCTGATCTTGGTTTAGGCCTTGGGGGTTTGTGCTTGGAAAACATCGCCCTTGACTCAAGTGATAATTACTTTACTTTAAATTGTATGCTCTGCTATGTTTGCTTCTACTTAGTGTGTGTCTGGGGCTATCACTGTAGAATGAGGTTGGAGTGGGAGGGTTGTATTCCTATTCCTTTTCCTTTATGCTCTTTTGGTATGTTGTTAGTTAATTTACTGCTCACTAAGACTGTTGTCTGACTCAAGGCTTTATGTTTTAATTCTTATTGCCTTGGGCTGTTCGTCCATTTTTGGGACGGGCAGACTAGGTAGCAGGTGACAGGTGCTGTTCTTGCTTCTCACGATGCTGATATCGAAGACGAGCTAGAGGGTTGCATATTATCTTCTTACTATATGTACTGGGTGTTCCGCTGTTTGTATATTCTCTGAGTGTTGTGTAATGAGGCTTGATGTATTGACTATTTGGATGCTTGTATTCAACTATTATGAAGTTTTATATGATGGCATTTTATTCTGTAAAGCTTCACTATACATATGTTCTATTGTATTTTGTCCATGCGCTATGAGTAATACGATAGATTCTGTTGTTTTTAATTTACCCTGACAATCGTCCATGGTCGCCTTGCACACATTACATCGCACTTTCTCTAGATTCGGTGCAGGGGTCATGGGCGTTCGTCACAGATTCCATCCATCCAAGTTGAAGATCAAATTGAAGATTCAAGAGCTTAGATTGAAGATCTACACCCATTGAAGTGAGATTTCATCGTTTGAAGCGGATTTGTGATAGATCAAGTTAGACCCTTCGCTGTCCAGATCTGAAGTGGGTTTCTTTTGAGGTTGTTTAGGTGAATTGGTGAGTGGTGATTATCTCTCACACGGATCCAAAGGAGTATATCGGATCGTTGGCTTGATTTGGTGTTAAAATAGTGATTTCCATGTATTTTCCTAATCACATGTGTAGATCCGTATAGATTCATTGTTCATGATGATTTGACATCCATCTTACTACATGTTAACCTATGCAAGTTCATTCATCAAGATTATAGAGATATTGTTCATGTTTTCATGCTTATTAGACTTTCAACTCTTTAATTACGAAATTGCCATTATTGTGATAATTGTCTACTTAGATCATATTTAAATGCTTGATTGTTTGGATTAATGTTTGATTTGATTGATTACTATGAATTAGATGATTGATGATTTGATTTAGACCGAAGATGATTCAAAAGCTAAGAGAAAGGCTCTTGAATTGGGAAAGCTGCTTGTGGCATATGTAGCGGATGGTGAAGCTCTTATGCATAGATTTGATGATGATTTTGAGATGAGACTTTGCGAGGATGTGATGAAGCGAAGCATGATATGAGATAGTCTTGGTCTAATCCAGACGGGATCATTCCAAGCATGTTGATAACTCGGTGATATGGTTCGAGTTGAGGATAATGGTTTGCTCGGGATGTGCTTGAGCTAGTATGGAAATAGTCGTCGAGGAGGATGACTAGGAGGCTAAGGTCTTATCGTTGTTGAAGGTTCTAGCATGCTCAAAGCAAGAGTACGTTGGGCAGATTCGATAGTCCCTGAAGGCTAATGATTGATAGTCAAGTACTCTGGGCAGATTCGATAGTCCTAGGCACGGGTCACGATGACGTGCGGGAGTTATGTCTAGAACTGGGGTTTCCATTAGCCCTTGACGGACGGCTGAAAGAATGTGCCGGTCATTCAATTAACGGTGATATCGAAGCAATAATAACAGTGATAGCCAGAGTCATGGATGTTTGGCTGTATCGTCATTCGGTCTCAAGAGCAGTGTTTTCGGGGTGCTTATCTGATCTTGGTTTAGGCCTTGGGGGTTTGTGCTTGGAAAACATCGCCCTTGACTCGAGTGATGATTTCTTTACTTTACATTGTATGCTCTGCTATGTTTGCTTCTGCTTAGTGTGTGTCTGGGGCTATCACTGTAGAAAGAGGTTGGAGTGGAAGGGTTGTATTCCTATTCCTTTTCCTTTATGCTCTTTTGGTATGTTGTTAGTTAATTTACTGCTTACTAAGGCTGTTGTCTGACTCAAGGCTTTATGTTTTAACTCTTATTGCCTTGGGCTGTTCGTCCATTTTGGGACGGGCAGACTAGGTAGCAGGTGACAGGTGCTGCTCTTGCTTTCCACGATGCAGATGATGAAGACGAGCTGGAGTATTGCATATTACTTCTTACTATATGTACTGGATGTTCCGCTGCTTTGTATTCTCTGAGTGATATGTAGTGAGGCTTGTTGTATTGACTATTCAGATGTTTGTATTCAACTATTATGAAGTTTTATTGATGAGATTCTATTATGTGAAGCTTCACTATATATATATGTTCTATTGTATTTTGTCCATGCGCTGTGAGTAATACGATAGATTCTGTTGTTTTAATTTACCTTGACAATCGTCCATGGCTGCCTGGCACACTTTACAGCGCACTTTCTCTAGGTTCAGTGCAGGGGTTATGGGCGGTCGTCACATTTGGTATCAGAGCATTGGTTAATCGATTTTACCCAACGCTCGCTGACGTAACTACGTATGAGAGACGTAATTGTATTTTGATGGATGATTACTATATATAATATAGTAGCTTAGTAGAGTTTGAGTCCTTTATGCAGTTGTTTCTCTAGGTGTGCTAATCATTCCTTTTATAGATATTGAGAATGAGTCGAAGAGGGAGACCAGCTACTAGGGAATGCCGTGCTACTGAAGGGGCTGCTGATTATGCAGCTATGTTCGAAGCTATGATGACTTCGATCATGAGAAGGATACCAGTTCCGGGGGCAGCAGTTGATGTTGGAGTTCAAGTCCAAACTCCAAAACCGGTGGATTTTGCTAAGTTGTGCAAAGATTATACTGCTCTTGGAGGGAAGGTTTTCTTGGGAACAGAATCAACCATTGAAGTCCAGAGGTGGATAGATGCTTGTAGAAGGATTTTTGGTGATTTGGGAATAGAGGATGCAACTAAGAGGAAGTTAACATCAAGACAGCTTCAAGGAAGAGCTTATGATTGGTGGAACTCTATTACCATCAATACTCCGGAGGAAGAGATTACTTGGGAGCAATTCCAAGTCAGATTTGAAGCTAAGTTCATTTCTAGAGCTCAGAAGTCTGTTCTGTTCAAGAAGTTTGTGGAGCTCAAGCAAGGTGGGAGACCAGTTCTTGAGTATGTTTCTGAGTTTGAAGCTTTGTCCAAATATGCCCGGTCATATATCGAATCTGCATATCAGAAGAATGAGAAGTTTGTGACAGGCTTGGACAGTTATCTTGGGAGGCAGTTGGTGGATCATCTGGACGATTCATTTGAGAAGCTTGTGGAGAAAGCTCTCAGGCATGATATTCTGTTTCCTAAGGAAGGATCTGTTGTTGCTGTGACCAGGGGAGAGTCTAAACCACAGCAGGGTGGAAACAAGAAGAGGAAGCAGCACCAGCAGCAGAAGGGTAAGGATGGCCAGAAGAGGCTGAAGGGCGAAGTAACTTGCTACAATTGTCAGCAGAAGGGCCATTTCTCTAAGGATTGTAAGAATCCGAAGGTGCCGATGAAGTGTCACAACTATGACAAGCCGGGGCATATCAGGAAGGATTGTCCAGAACCGAGGAGGGACAAGCAGATTGTGCAAGCTTATGCTTTGGGAGCTGTTCCATCGTCTTCGAAAGCTCCTACCGCTGAAGAGAAAGGAAAGGGTGTGGTTGTTTAGGGTACTCTTTCCATATGTGGTGTTCCAGTTAGAGTGTTGTTTGATACTGGGGCGTCGCATTCGTTTGTTTGTAGTGAACTTGTAGGCCGGTTAGGTTTGGAACCGGATATCGTTGATAGGCCATTGGTTGTGACTAATCTAGTTGGGGGTTCGTCTTGTTTATGTATGCTATGTCGTGGTCTGATTGTATCGAGTCATGGTTGCTCTTTTGTTTGTGATTGTTCTGTTCTGAACTTTGCGGGGTTCGGAATTATTTTGGGTATGGACTGGCTTAGGAAGTATGCGACAAAGGTTGATTGCGAAAGGTTGGAGGTGACAGTTGAGAATGTGGAGGGGCGAAAGATTGTGATACGATGTAAGCATGAAGAAGGTGTCTTCATGAGCTTCATGTATTCGCTGGTTGTACCACGGGATGGACTGTCATCAGTACCGATCGCTAATGGATTCGAGGATGTCTTTGACGAGGTCAAAGGGTTACCGCTACATAGAGAGATCGAGTTTCGTATAGATCTAGTTGAAGGAGCCAGACCTATTGTGATGCCTCTTAGGCGAATGGCGCCTAAGGAACAGCAGGAGTTGAGGGTGCAGGTTGATGATCTTTTGCAGAAAGGATTCATTCGGCGTAGTGTGTCCGAATGGGGTGCACCAGTTGTGTTTGCAACCAAGGCAGATGGATCGTTGAGGTTTTGTGTGGATTATCGTGAGCTGAATAAGGTGACTAAGAAGAACAAGTATCCATTGCCGAGAATAGATGACTTGTTTGATCAGCTTCACGAAGCCAAGGTGTTTTCTCAGATGGATTTGGCAACGGGATTTCACCAGTTGAGAGTGGCTAAGGATAGTGTGCGGAAGACTACTTTTAGGACACCATCCGGTTTCTTTGAGTGGCTGGTAATGCCGTTTGGATTGACTAACGCGCCAGCATATTTTGTGGATCTTATGAATAGAGTGTTCAAAGATTAGTTGAACAAGTTTGTACTTGTGTTCGTGGATGATATTCTGATTTATTCCAGAACTGAAGAAGAGCACAAGACGCACTTGCGAATTGTTTTGGAAATCTTACGGAAACATCAGCTGAAGGCTAATTTTTCGAAGTGTCACTTCTGGAAGAATGAAGTGAGGTTCTTAGGCCATGTTATTTCTGGAAATGGAATAGCGGTTGATCCCGCTAAGGTGGCAGCAATCCAGGATTGGGTTAGACCTAAGAATGCATCTGATGTGAGAAGTTTTCTTGGATTGGCAGGATATTATCGACGGTTTATCAAATACTTCTCCAAGGTGGCTGCACCGTTAACAGGATTGACGAAGAAGAACCAAGTGTTCAAGTGGGATGCTAAGTGTGAGCAAGCTTTCAGAATCCTGAAAGAAAGATTGACAAGTGCTCCTGTTTTGACTATTCCTAGTGGGAATGACGAGATGGTGGTTTACACCGACGCATGTGGTACTGGTCTTGGAGCAGTGCTGATGCAGAGGGATAAAGTTGTTGCGTATGTCAGTCGACGACTGAAGCCGCATGAAAGGAATTACCCGACTCATGATTTGGAGTTAGCGGCGATTGTTTTTGCTCTGAAGATGTGGAGACATTATCTACTGGGAGTTCGATTCGAGTTGTTTACAGATCATAAGTCGTTGAAGTATCTTTTCTCCCAAAAGGATTTGAATCTTCGGCAGCAACGTTGGCTAGAGTTTTTGGCATCATATGATTTTGGTATAGCTTATACTCCGGGAAAAGGTAACGCAGTGGCAGATGCGTTAAGTCGAAGACATGCAAGATTGGGAGCCATGTTTTCAGAATGGAAGAATCTCGAGTATCTAGCTGGATTTGACTTCAGGCCCAGATGTGGATTGGAACCTGAGATGTTGGCAAACTTATCGATAAGACCTACTCTTGTGGAAAGGATTGGCGAGAGCCAAAAGCGAGACGATAAGCTTGTCAAAATTATCCATGATTTGGAATCTGGATTGGACCCAGAAAAGGATAAAGGATTCGAGGTCGATCGAGAGGGTTGGCTTCGGAAGCAAGGACGACTAGTTGTTCCCGATATCGATGAATTGAGGAATGAAGTTCTGAGGGAAAGTCATCACTCGAAGTTGACAATTCATCCAGGTGGAAATAAGATGTATCGGGATATGAAGAGAACCTATTACTGGGAAGGTATGAAGAAGGATGTTGGAAATTTTATTTCCATGTGTATGAACTGCCAGTTGGTAAAAGCTGAACAGAAGAAGCCAAGTGGATTGCTTCAGCCATTAGAAGTTCCTACATGGAAGTGGGAGCAGATATCGATGGATTTTATTGATGGACTACCTAGAACAAGAACGGGAAATGAAGGGATTTGGATCATCGTAGATCATCTGACTAAGAGCGCAAGATTCATTCCTGTTCGATCGACTAGGACTGCATCAAAGTTGGCTGAGTTGTATGTTAAGTGGATAGTTCGATTCCATGGTATTCCGAAGAGTATAGTGAGCGATCGAGACCCATTGTTCACTAGCGGATTTTGGAAGAGCTTCCAGGAAGTTTTGGGAACCGAGTTGTGTTTGAGTACAGCTTATCACCCTCAAACCGATGGTCAGACTGAGAGAGTCAACCGAGTTTTGGAAGATCTCCTCAGAGCTTGTGTTTTGGATTTCGGAGGATCATGGGAAGATCACCTTCATTTGGTGGAATTTGCATACAACAACAGTTACCAGTCAAGCGTTGGTATGGCACCGTATGAGGCATTGTATGGAAGACCATGTAACTCTCCGACATGTTGGTTAGAGATAGGAGAAAAGCTGATGCTTGGGCCAGAGATGATTCGATAGACTTCAGATTGTATAGAGATCATTCGGCAACGAATGAAGGCAGCCCAAGATCGTCAGAAAAATTATGCAGATAAGCGTCGAAAGGATTTGGAATTCGACGTAGGTGATATGGTTTTTGTGAAGATTTCTCCACTAAAGAATGTTATCCGATATGGGAAGAAAGGAAAATTGGCTCCGAGATTTGTTGGACCATTCCCGATCATCGAGCGAATTGGAAAGCTCGCCTACAGGTTGGAATTACCGGAGAAGATGTCGGGTGTGCACAATGTTTTTCATGTATCGTATCTACAGAAGTATGTGCACGACTCGAATACAGTGGTTTCTGCTGATAGCTGTGAAGACTTCGAAGTTGATCCAGTCGGTAAGAGACCTCGTAAGCAGCTTCGTGTAGTGGAAACCGACACGAAACATCTTAGGAGGAGGATAGTTAAGTTGCTCAAGATACAATGGAGTGACGATGATAACGACTGTACGTGGGAAGTGGAAGAGAGGATGAAAGCAGCTCATCCTGAAATCTTCAAGGTATGGCCCTAAGGTGTCGTGTCATCTCACGATATTATAACTTGTTCTAGTTTTAGAATTCTGCATGCTAAGCTAGAATTGGATGCATAGTTGTTGATTGCTATGGATGGTAGGCATGCAGAATAGTCTTTGATTGCCTTGTTTGTTTGGAATTTCGGGGGCGAAATTCCTAAGGGGGAGAGAATGTAACGACCCGTATTTTTACGGATCGACAAATTCATCAAAATCTGGAATTTTTAGCGTTGTTAAGTCATTTCAGATTTTAGGCAAAATTTTGTTCAAGTCCTAGGTCGTAAACGACCTAAGTGATAAGTCGTGACCGACTTAAGTGGTTTAGGCGACCTAAGGAAGTGTAGTTGGCGACCTAAGTATTCCGGGGTTAGGTCGTAGGGGAGATAGGTCGTGTGATAACTTAGGTCGTGGGGTAGAGTTAGGTCGGCAACGACCTAAGAAAACTAGGCGAGTTAGCAACCTAAGGGGAATAGGTCGGCAGCGACATAAGGAGCTAAGTGGGTTAACAACCTAGGGAGTTTAAGGTAGTTCAAACGACCTAAGGTGTTGTCGTAGTTAGGTCGTGAGCGACCTATCAGTTATGTTGTGAGCGACCTAAGTGTGGGTGTTGGATAGTTAAGTCGTCTAGACGACTTAGTAGTTAGGTCGCATCCCAGTTGATTCGCGACTTATGATAGGTCGCGTGGAAGCTTAAGGGATTAGGTCGTAGCCTACCTGTTAAGTCGTAGGTCTCTGGGTTTTGGCTTAGTGTTAGGTCGCAAGGTTTTATAAGTCGTAGATCGTATCCCAGTTGACTCGTTAAGGCGGTATTGTTGCTGAGTCGAGTGTGCTGAGTCGTTAGGTCGTATAGGCACACATGAGCTTAGGTCGTAGGTTGCTGGGTACGTTAAGTCGTAGACGACTTAGGAGTTGAGTCATAACCCGGTTAAGTCTTATCTTGATAGGTCGTAACCCTGATAGATCGGCAAAGTTGCTAAGTTGTTTAGGTCGTATGGGGGTTAAGTCGTAACCTAGTTATCTGTTAAGTCGGAGACGACTTATAGAGGCAAACGACCTAAGATTTCAGCTATAAATACTCATCCATTTCTCACTTTTTGGGATCCGGATTTCGAAGCGACGAAGTGCTGCCATTTTGAGAGCTCGACTTCTACACTTCTTCACTTCTTTTCTCTACTCTAATCTAGTGATTCCATCCATCCAAGTTGAAGATCAAATTGAAGATTCAAGAGCTTAGATTGAAGATCTACACCCATTGAAGTGAGATTTCATCGTTTGAAGCGGATTTGTGATAGATCAAGTTAGACCCTTCGCTGTCCAGATCTGAAGTGGGTTTCTTTTGAGGTTGTTTAGGTGAATTGGTGAGTGGTGATTATCTCTCACACGGATCCAAAGGAGTATATCGGATCGTTGGCTTGATTTGGTGTTAAAATAGTGATTTCCATGTATTTTCCTAATCACATGTGTAGATCCGTATAGATTCATTGTTCATGATGATTTGACATCCATCTTACTACATGTTAACCTATGCAAGTTCATTCATCAAGATTATAGAGATATTGTTCATGTTTTCATGCTTATTAGACTTTCAACTCTTTAATTACGAAATTGCCATTATTGTGATAATTGTCTACTTAGATCATATTTAAATGCTTGATTGTTTGGATTAATGTTTGATTTGATTGATTACTATGAATTAGATGATTGATGATTTGATTTAGACCGAAGATGATTCAAAAGCTAAGAGAAAGGCTCTTGAATTGGGAAAGCTGCTTGTGGCATATGTAGCGGATGGTGAAGCTCTTATGCATAGATTTGATGATGATGTTGAGATGAGACTTTGCGAGGATGTGATGAAGCGAAGCATGATATGAGATAGTCTTGGTCTAATCCAGATGGGATCATTCCAAGCATGTTGATAACTCGGTGATATGGTTCGAGTTGAGGATAATGGTTTGCTCGAGAGGTGCTTGAGCTAGTATGGAAATAGTCCTCGAGGAGGATGACTAGGAGGCTGAGGTCTTATCGTTGTTGAAGGTTCTAGCATGCTCAAAGCAAGAGTACGTTGGACAGATTCGATAGTCCCTGAAGGCTAATGATTGATAGTCAAGTACTCTGGGCAGATTCGATAGTCCTAGGCACGGGTCACGATGACGTGCGGGAGTTATGTCTAGAACCGGGGTTTCCATTAGCCCTTGACGGACGGCTGAAAGAATGTGTCGGTCATTCAATTAACGGTGATATCCAAGCAATGATAACAGTGATAGCCAGAGTCATGGATGTTTGGTTGTATCGTCATTGGTCTCAAGAACAGTGTTTTCGGGGTGCTTATCTGATCTTGGTTTAGGCCTTGGGGGTTTGTGCTTGGAAAACATCGCCCTTGACTCGAGTGATGATTTCTTTACTTTACATTGTATGCTCTGCTATGTTTGCTTCTGCTTAGTGTGTGTCTGGGGGCTATCACTGTAGAAAGAGGTTGGAGTGGAAGGGTTGTATTCCTATTCCTTTTCCTTTATGCTCTTTTGGTATGTTGTTAGTTAATTTACTGCTCACTAAGGCTGTTGTCTGACTCAAGGCTTTATGTTTTAATTCTTATTGCCTTGGGCTGTTCGTCCATTTTGGGACGGGCAGACTAGGTAGCAGGTGACAGGTGCTGCTCTTGCTTTCCACGATGCTGATGACGAAGACGAGCTGGAGTATTGCATATTACTTCTTACTATATGTACTGGATGTTCCGCTGCTTTGTATTCTCTGAGTGATATGTAGTGAGGCTTGTTGTATTGACTATTCAGATGTTTGTATTCAACTATTATGAAGTTTTATTGATGAGATTCTATTCTGTGAAGCTTCACTATATATATGTTCTATTGTATTTTGTCCATGCGCTGTGAGTAATACGATAGATTCTGTTGTTTTAATTTACCTTGACAATCGTCCATGGCTGCCTGGCACACTTTACAGCGCACTTTCTCTAGGTTCAGTACAGGGGTTATGGGCGGTCGTCACACTCTCATAAAATACCACAACTATTATTCTGGTTTATGTAGATGACATTATCATCACTGTAAATAATAATGAGGAAAGTAAAAGGATTAAGCAATATTTAAAAAATTAATATGACATAAACGACTTTAGAAAACTTTCGTATTTTCTTTGAATAGAAATAGCCCACTCAAGTAAAGGATTATTTCTTTCCCAAAGAAAATATATCCTTGATCTATTAAAAGAGACTGGTAAATTAGGAGCTAAACCAGCTAATACTCCTATAGAGACGAATATAAAACTTGGAGTTGAAGATAGTGAAACATCATCTCACCTAGGAAAATATCAGAGGATGGTAGGCAAATTAATTTACCTTACAGTAACTAGACCTGCCATAGCCTTTGTAGTTAGTGTCATAAGTCAATTTATGTATGCTCCACATACCAACCACTTGAGTGCAATTGATATGATATGGAGATACCTTAAAGGTAGTCCATATCAAGGACTTTGGATGAACAAAAACAATTCTAACAATGTAGTTGGTTTTTCTGATGCAACTTGTGCCGCAAGCTATGACAGAAAATCAACCATAGGGTTTTGTATTTGTAGGCGGTAACTTGGTCACTTGGAAAAGCAAGAAGCAGAATATTGTGGCTAGATCAAGTGCAGAAGAAGAATATCAAGCCATAACATCCACAACAAGTGAGCTTACCTAGATTAAGTAATTACTCAGTGACATGAAGATAGAGCACACAAAAACGATGCAAATGTACTGTGTTAATCAAGTTGCACATCATACTGCACCCAATCTAGTATTCTCCCAGAGGACAAAACATAAAGAGGTATATTGTCACTTTGTTAGAGAAAAAGTGCAATTGGGGAAAATAGAAATTGCATTTGTCAAAAGAAAAAGCAATTGGCAGAAATTTTCACAAAAGCACTCAACAATGCCAGCCATTTGAACATACTAGACAAGTTGGGTTCTATAAATTTATTCTAACCTCACTTGAGCGACAGTGTTGAGAAATAGGAATGACAGCCTTAAAATATTTCATAATATGATGAAAACAGGAAACAAATAAAAGGCTAGCATCCATTATACAGTTGTCAGTTATACTTGGTACTTAGCTGTAATTATGTTGTAATTAGGAAATTATAATTTAGGAAATAAGCAACGGCTAGTAGAATTATAATTGAGAAAATAACAAATGACTAGTAGAATTAAGCTATATATAATCATGTACAAAGAGCTTGTAGAATCAGAAAAATTAGCAATAAAAACTAATTATTCATCATATTCTCTCTTCTCCTCTAAAATTCAATAATATAACATGTATGATAATTCCTATTGCTGATGCATAAGTAACCCATTTTACATGCTCCATATTAAACAATTTTAATATCGTGTCTGCATATATCATTTGGGACAAACCCATCATCCTTTATATTAATTATAAAAGATGTCATTTTCAAAACCCATGTAACCTATTAAACAACCAAACTGAAATGATTTTAATGTGATTACATCATTAACAATCATAAGTTTGTTGTTTACTTATAGTTTTAGAAATACATTTTAGTACATATTAATATTCTTTCTAATAGACACATGATTTCTCTACATTTTAACTAAAATTCAAATTATTTGAATTCTCTATCAAAATACTTACTTCACTCTGATGCTTATTGAATAACACTTTCATGTTATTTTTTGGATTATATCCAATACTTGCAAACTCATTTATCACTCCCTCTGATATCAAAACATACGAATAATTATGTGCAAACAGCCTATTCTAAATCATTAAGTGAACTTTTGTTTCAACATATATGTACCAAACTCAAAATCATACTGAGCGATATATTTTATGAGTAAAATCTAAGTTAACTAAAACACATTGAATGGAAAATATGTTATGTTAGTTTTAACAATTGAAATTTACGATGTTATTCTTATCAACGCGGCTTATATCTTAACTACATTGATCTTCTTCCTAAAAACACTTTTGCAGACAGTGGATCATATCCTTTTGGGTACCAATATCAAAATCATATTTTAATAACGTAATTTGAATCCATACCGGATTTGCATATCATGCCATATAATAGAATCATTACTCTTAATGGCTTACTTAAGACAGAGAAAATTCGTTTCTCGACATTAAAATACATAATTTTTCTTTAACGTTCGAGATTTATTATTAGACATTCTAATGTCTCATGTATATTTAGTTTGGTTAATTTCATTCCATCCTTCGTTATCAGTTTTATCTTCGGATCGTATCCAAATCCATTTTACTACCAATAATTTCTAAAAAGATACCTCATTGTGAAGTTGGCGTTTATTAAAACAACAAATGTTTCCCAGTGCAATGGAATGGGTATTCATAAATATTTTATGAATTGCTCAAATATATGTATAAAACTAATATGGTTTTAAAGTTTACTGAACACACATTCATAACATAAATTGGTCGGTCAATATTGATACTCATTTGAGATGGTTCACACAAGATCCCCTATTAATATCACGTGTAGTCTCTCGACTCACACAACCTCCCAACTTCTTAACCTAGGATATGTAGGGATTCAATATAAATGTTGATGAAATTGAATTTTAACCTTATGTACTTTTCTTAAGTACAGGATCTTACAGAAAGAAGTTAACTCAACTTCATTCATTATTAATCATACTTTATTCATTAAATTCTGATTACTCCTTATTGATACATCATTATGTATCACCAGTAGGAGTGAATTTTGAAATTGAATCTTATTCTTTTTAAGTACTTTTGGAACCAATTTCTTATATACTCGCATATTCAATCAAATCGAATTTTCTTATTTTCTTTGTATGTTATGTTTTATACTTTTGTTTTATATTCAATGAACTTATCATAAATAAATTACTTGTGTATCAAATACACATGTTTAGTTTATGTTAATTCATTTGTGAACTGTTTTTGGTATCATTAGAGCTTTTCGACTATATGCATCTTCATGTATCAATCTAAGGAGTTCACCAACCTTTATGTTGCTCCCACAAAATGGGTGCTCTATCCTTAATTCCAAAATGATTGTAAAAAATTATATATACTTTTGTGCTATTTAACTAATCAACAAATACCGTTATTCTAATATATTTATTTTATAATGAATATTCAGAACATTAGCAACAAAATAAAACTATATACACTTTCGATCATTACTGAAAATAATTATTATTTCATAAATAATATTTGGCATGTTTATGAAACAAATTTTCGTATCTTGATGCATCCACCGCTAAATATTCTATGACATGCTCCTACTATTTTCGCCATTATTATAATAGCATATGAAATACGAAGCTCCATTCAACTACTTATTATAGCCTATTTATTTCTTTTACTGTAACTATTTTATAGTCTAGAGTTTTCGATCAAATATCTTAAACTCATAAAAATGAATTTTATATGAAATAATTTTCAATATGAAAAATACGGTTGGAATAAAACTTACATTTCCCATTTCATATTAAGTATCTACTAGTATTTTGTACAATTCTTGTTTCTGATATCATTTTATAAAGCAAAGTCGAATATTCACTTTCTTCATCCCAACTACGCCTAAGTTTCATCTATTCTTATACATTCGCTTTCTTTTTCTAAATAGTCAAACCATTCAAGGAAATCTTTATTATAATCAATCGTATTGAATGCACAACTTCACAATATGCTTTATTTGTTTATTTTCGATGAACCAATTTCATTTAAGTTGCATACATTATGAACTACAACCGATCTATGTATAACATTTATATGTAATCAAATACAGATCAAATATCTATAGTCTTGTATTACTTAAGGGTTCAAAACTCATTGGAATAAAACAAAGTTTTAGGAAACTATATACTTAACTGACCAAGTTACGAATGTGCTTAGCAATGTATAGTTAGGATCTTCCATAGGTCTTGAAGTAACAACGTGCTGAAGGATTCAACGTAAGTATATTTTATATGTCTTTGTCAATCTTTAATCTTGTTCATTCGTATATCTTAACTATAACCATTTTATCAATTTTATTAGTTGCATAAATTTATCGATGTGGATTATTTTAACTTTATTTACCGAAAATTATTAAAACGGTTAAATGTCACCATTTCATTTTCTAATAAGGCTTGTACTAGATATTTATGTTTCTTAAAACCCAAAGAGAAAAAGTAAATCTTTTGATTTCTCTAGTGGATGTTAGGACTCTCTTGCCTTGGGATTCACATGTCGAGGAATATCAACAAATCATAAACCTATAGGCGGTAGATAACACTTTGTCGGTAGTATCAAATAGAACTTGTAAAATTCTGGTGTTGAGAATCAACTAATAAAAATGAGTAATAGTGCTTTAGTTAACTAAATTAAATTTTTAAAGATTAATGGAGAAGAATTTTCGATTTGTTTGGGAGTATTGGAATTTGATGATAAAATATTGATTGCTGAAATCTAATTATTTTGGGAAGAATTATTCATTAAAAGATTATGGAATGAATTATTTTGGGAATTAAATATTTTGAAGTTGTGAATCATTAGTAAATGAGAAATTTAGTTAAATTGGAGCAATATCGATATTTTAATTTTGGAATCATTTGAAATATATTAAAAATGATTAAATAATTTTTATAAAGTTTAATCTTAATAATAAATAAGATTAGAAGTTCATTTTAAAAGAATTTTTTTAAATTTCTTTAAACAAAATGTTTTGGAATTTAATTATTAAATGGATTCAAAATGCAATTAAGGAATAATTAAACTAAAATGTGTCAAAATATGAAAATAATATTTTTGTAAAGTTATATCATGAACGAAAAATGAAGATTTGAGTAAGAAATAATTTTTAATTGGAAATTTAAAATTAATTTTGGTTAAAAATGAATTTATTAAAACTGGGCCAATATAATAGTTTCGATATAATTAATTAAAATAAAATAATTTACGAAAAATAAATAATGTCAAATTTCATAATATTAAGTAAACACTTGAATGTTGTCAATATAATTCATAGTTGAAATTTGATAGTGAATTGAGTTGATAGAAAATAGTTTTGTAAAAGGAAAGAAGATGGTAAAATAAATGTATTGGTGGTTTCATGAAACCCAAATTATTTTGCAAGCCCAAAACCCAACTTAACTTTGTCTACATTTTTGTAATACCCTTCTCTTTCCTTATGAAATTAGTTCACGTAAGGTATTTTCTCCTCTTTGAAGCTTTCTACTTTATGAAACAAGAATTATTAAAAGCCTAAGCTCCTCATTTAAAATCAAAATAAGTTAGATTAATTCTTTTATAAATTCCCAAATCAGTTATAAGCCACTTAACACCATATTACACAACTAGCCATAAATAATGTCAAATTTCATAATATTGAGTAAACACTTGAATTTGTCAATATAATTTTTAGTTGAAATTTGATAGTGAATTGAGTTGAATAGAAAATAGTTTTGTAAATAGAAAGAAGATGGTAAAATAAATGTATTGGTGGTTTCATGAAGCCCAAACTATTTTGCAAGCCTAAAACCCAACTTAACTTTGTCTAGATTTTTGTAATACTAGAAACCTCCTCTCTCTCCTCATGAAATTAGTTCACATAAGATATTTTCTCCTTTTTAAAGCTTTCTACTTTATGAAACAAGAATTATTAAAAACCTAAGCTCCTTATTTAAAATCAAAATAAATTAGATTAATTCTTTTATAAATTCCCAAATCAATTATAAGCCTCTCAACGCCATATTACACAACTAGCTATAAAGAAGTTTGCATTTTGATCAAGATTTGATCACACAACTAGCCATGAAGAAGTTTGCATTTTAATCAATATTTGAGTGCTTGGGAAATTTGTAAAGAGGGGAAAGAGTAGAGAATGATGGAGTAAATGAAGATTTGGAAGCTTAAGCTATCTAAGGTGAGTAATTCTACTCATAAACTATGTTTATATTTATGATAGATATTTTGTATCATGTTTAGATTATGTACATGGTTGAATTTAAAACTCAAATTCTATTTACAGTAAATGCACATCTTTACTAGTTATATAAATTTGAATTTACATAAGGTGGTTGAATAAATTTGGACATACTAGGATCAAAGTATATATTTTCACATATATATGGGTTTGATTGAAGGAAGTAATAACATGGAAATTGAGGAGGTAGAGAGGAATTTGAATTTACAGGCGAGTTTCAGCTATAGCAAATCACGACACCAGTGGACCGGTGCATAGTATACGGATGCATCGGTGGGAGACCTGAAGCATTCCAACTCTATTTCTTTGTATTATTTTTGTTCTAAAATATATTTTAGAAATAGATAATTAGGTTTCATGATCTAAATATGAAATTTGAACATAGATTTTATATCTATTGAAATTATTTTATGAAAAGATTTATTTAATTTGGTATTAAACATTATTAAGGATAGTTATTTAATAAGAAATTTGATTTATGGTATTAAATAATCATTTAAAAATCTTATATAATTTCTAACAAATAAATAATATTTTCTAATTAATATTCCAAGTGTTTTAAAGAGTATTTCATAATTTATGAGAATATAAAAGAGTTCTAAATTATGTTCTACAAATTTTCATTAAAGGAAATTTGGACTTAATATTTATAAATTCATTATATTCTATTTAAATTTAGAAAAGTATGAATTGGTGTCTAAACACTTTTAAGTGATTTCTACCAGGAGTTATTAATGTTTTTTAATATAAAGTGAGGACTTTGTGTTGTATTTTATGGTATGAAATAACTAAAATAGTATTAATTATGGAATCGAAGAATGATTTTATTTTATAAATCAAATGTGGACTTGTAAAGTGATTTTGAAAGTTTTAAATATATATAAGTAAAGATTGGGAATCGAATTAAAAGTATTTTAACCTTATTTTGGTAGTGATAAACGAGATAAAATGGTATATTTAGTATATAAATAATTGTTTTAAGAAGTGTTATTTATATTTTTCAAATCCAATGCTCTTTCCTAAATCAAATTGTATGCTATAATTGTTTACATTTCTGTGTGATGAGAAATCTGAATAAACGGAGTTATAATATAGTCAGATATAGGGCTTTTGGTAATATTTCTTTGGTTACTCTTTAGACTCATTATACAAAATAATATTGTATAAAGTTCTAGATTGTGTGGAATTTGAGTAAACAGATTAGTAATACCATATGGTACGAGGCACTTGATAATATTTTTCCAGTTACTCTTACTACTCATGATATATAATATTATGGAGATCGAGTGTAGTTTATGAGCATTGAATAAATGATGAGTATCATGTGGTGGTGTGGGATGTCGTTGTGATATTTATTTAGTTATTCATTGTAAGTAGATGACACTCATGTAATGAGAATATTGTTATTGGGATAGTACTCACATGAGGTGATGCTTATAGTGGTGAGCAAGGTTGATGCCTATATATGTAAATGCTATGTGTTTATCTTTCATGATGCACTCCTATTATTAGCGTTGGAGAGAACTATATTAGGCTAGCATCCATCCTAACGGCCTGATCTCGGTGTCGCTCCTTGGATCCATAACACACTTGAATATATCATGTCAGGTGCCCGTAGTCCCTGTGTCATAATAGGCCAACAGTCTGTCACCTATAGGGGCACTTGCAGGGCATGACCAAGTCCTCGCATTGACGAGCACACTGATGGATATGTATCACGATGATCGCTGAGGTAACCAAGACTGCAGAGCTGGGATAAGTGCATTTATGTGGCTCTATAGCGTGCAAATAGCCATCGGTCTCAGTTTAGTTCTATGTAGAGTGATAGATGGGCATATACTATTTATACATCTCACCGGGGTATAAGGATGTTGAGATATAACTCTACTTGAGACCTTATGTCTGTCGCATAGTCAATTCTCATCACCACCTATTGCGATATATATATATATATATATATATATATATATATAGTTGATAGGCAGATGGTCTACCCTTGATTGATTGATTATTGATATTATTTATTTTTAGTACGGTGGACCCAAGAATATCTATTTTATATCTATTATGGGCATTGTTGTGTGCTAGTCCAATTTTTACTTAATGATTTCTTATACTCTGATGATGATTATATGTATGGATGATTCACCCATTTGACATTATTTCCTATGTTTTTTTATTTGACTTGATTTTATATAGGTGGTGACATTTTTATTCATAGGTTTGTGATAGTTGCTATTTTGAGATATTTTGACGTTGTATCACAGTTCCACCATGCATGTTATTATGATATATAGACATCTATATTTTAGACATGGTCTGACCTATGTGTTATTTATATAATACTCGAGTCAGTCCGAGGCATTTCAGATTCAGAGACAATGTAACGACCTAAAATTTGATTGTTATTTAAATGAATATTTAACTATGTTTTTAAATAATTAATAAATGAATTTTTATTAACAAATAAAACTATTTTAAATAATACCTAATGATGATAAAATCATTTTAAAATTTGTTTACCAATATATATAGTTCATAGAGAAATAGAATATGTGACCGGAAATTATTTTTCGAAATATTGGTATTTCATTGGTTAAAAATTATTTAAAATATCACAGCACTATTGTAAACATACATATATATATATATACATATATATACATTACAAACTATCTTAACATGGTGTGTACATGTACATATGCGTGTACATGTTTTCTCACTTAAGTATATAAACATATAAGATAAAAGAAAATTTTATTTATTAAAAATATATACACAAAAAATATTAAAAAAAAACCTAACTCAAAGTACAAGAGCATGGCATGAATAGTTGCAGTAGAGGGGGGTACTTGAAGTGGACGGAATTATGGGGGAGGAGAGGGAGTGCATGCATTCATGTATATTTAATAAAAGCACTTCCATATTTTGAAATAAATTTCCTAAGCCTATAAATACCTCTTAACTCTCATGTTTCTCATTTTACAATCTCCTTCTCTACTTTAAATTTCCTAAAGGCTTACGCAAACATGTCCATGGCCCCTCTTCATATTTTCTAGTTAGAGAAAAAAATCACTTCTTTCCGCTTAAATCAGTTCCACTTCTTGCTAAAACACTTCTACATCTTCTACAACACCTCCTCTTCCAAGTTGCAAGCCCACAATTCCAAAAAAACATGATGACCAAGCCCAAACTTTCCTTGCTGAGCCCAAACTCCACTTAGCTGAGCCCAATCTTGGTGCTTAGCCACTCAACGACTCAAATATTGCAAGTTAAGACCAAGTTCTTGCTTATATCCAAGTTTTAACAAAAGTTCGCCTTGAGTTAGTTATGTTTCGGTGAGTAAAATTCTTATTTCTAGAAAAGAAAATAACTTGATTTTGGTGAACTATATGTTGTGGAAATATAATGTTTATTGTGTTGAAATATCATGTTGTTTTGATGGCATATGATTACAAGTTTGTATTTGAAATTGGATTTGTGCTTTGGATGTTAAATGATATATTTGGATCCAGATATGTGAATGGTTGGTTGTGAGGGGATGGCAGTGTGTTTTTGGAACAAAACCAAGTGCTCGTGGTGTAAATGTTGTGAAGTTAGCACCTTGAAAAGTCGCGAAGGACTTGAGATCCGATTTGAAAAACAAAGGCGTGTTTTCTAGTTTTTGGATTTAGTAAATGTTTTTCAAGTTTTCATCTTTTGTTAAGTTTTCAAAAATTTTCCCTTTGTGTTTTCAAATATGTAATAGCTAGACTCAAACTGAACTTTTCACCTAGAAATCAATTCTAGCGAACTGCACTCGTAGCTAAAGTAGCTATGGATGTAGTTCGGAAAATTTCACGATTTCAAGTTTTAAAGTGTTTTCTTTTGGATTGTTACTGAAAACTCATTTCAAACTAATTAAGGAAGTAAAAAGTTTAAGTTTTAATTATCTCATAATTTATTTATTTAATTTATTAAATAGGGTAATTATTATTAATTTATTAATTAAGTAATTAGAGTTAAGAAATATTAACTAAGTTAAATATTTTTAATTGAGGAAGTTTTAAATAATGTTTAATTAAGATAAAAGAAAAATTAATTTTTATTTAATCGACTTTATTTACTTTAAATAATTATTTAATTAGAGTCAATTATTTAATTAATTATCATTTAATTAAAGGTTAATTATCCACTTAATTAGACTTTAATTTTTTAAATGAATGTTATTTAATTAAAGTTTAATTACAAATAATTTTTTTATTAATTAAGGTTAAAATTATGATTTTGATTTAATTAAGTTCAATTGAAGTTTAATTAAGTGTTAAACTTATGATTTAATTAAGGTTTATTTATTTTAAAGTTTCTTTCAAACTCTATCGGTAATTTATTTTTAACCAACTTTCTTGTTTAAGTAAATTATTTTAAACCCAAATGATCTCTTATCCACGCTATTAAGTAGCCAAATGAATTAAAGTGGTTATAACAAAACGTTGACACATTTTATTGAAAGTAAGTTGACTTGTACTTATCATAAATACCGCACTTCGGAAACATGATGAATACCTAGGGCTTAATTTCGATAACCGGGTCATGATAATATAAGCATATGGAACATATGTTCATATGTAAATCTTGCACCCTGATAGTGGAATGGTCCACTATAAAACAACTTGACCATTTAAAATTATCGAATGTTGGTTTAGAGAGACCGGGATCGGATAACAGTTGTTATCCGAAAACCACTTTGAACCAGCATAAGAGTTTGAATTGGAAATAGTGAAGGCAATGTCCAAAATGAAGACTTTGAAGTGCAAGGGCTATTTGCTACTAACCCTAAGGGTAATTCCAAACTGGGTGTAGTGGAGGTAGTGCCTTCGGTTTGTTCATCTCCCAAATGAGTTGTATGGATGAATGCTGACAGTGTCAACATCTGGAAGGCGATGTAGCATTCCAAGTGGCATTGCTCTAGTAAAGGTAAATGTAACCTCAAGACTCATCAACAAGAAATGACCAAAAAAGGGTATGCAGTTGGGCTATGTGGGTCGCTCCTATCAGGGTATGTCATCACCATATCTAGAATAGATATTTGACCCATTTTTATATGCTTCGGTACGGTTGCTGATCCCATCCATGGTGGTGATGTATTCGGTACTACTAGTCAAGTGGTAAGCCGGTTCTGTGTAGCAGGAGTACAAGATGTTCTTGTCAGACCCCAGGTGTATTTTATCTAGAGGTGCACCTTCGGAAGGTAGTTCCTTACCTGGTCAAGTATGGAATCCTATTCCCAATAAGTGCCTTCAGTCTTAGTTATATACCTATTATGCTGGAATTTAATTAATGTAACAATTTCGGCTATGTTGATTATTTTCTTGAAAACCCTAAAGATTATTATAATATCATCGGATTACTATACAAAGTGTTTTGGTTATCGTATGGTAAAACTCGTCTGTTTTTACGTGCGATGTGGTCTTACGAGATACCTTTGATTTTCAAAGTGTTTTATAAAAGTAAATTTAAGTTGTTAAAGTTTACTCACACCAGACCCATGTATGACCCGGAATTTTATTTTCTCTCCTTAAAACTCTTGGGTACTAAAATTTTTATGAGTAGCCAAGTGATCCAGGTTTCTTACAGAAGCATTTTGAAGGAGCTGGAGCAAGTGGCTTCACCGTTAACTAATTATTTTATATTATGTTGTGTTATGTATGATCTATATATTTTTATATGGACAGGTAGCAATAACTGTCTAGTTGAAGGTTGTAATGTAATGACTCTGATGTATTATTATCATAGAAATGACTATGTAATATTCTATGTTATTTATTATATGTTGTTCTGATTCATGGTGAGATTCTGTGATTGTATAGTTTCTTCTTATCTTTCGTTTTCTTTTACCTTTAATGACCCATCTTTCAGAGTAAGAGAGGCGTTTGTTACATTTTGATATCATAGCTTAGTTTAAGCGAACACCTATGCTTTGGGTTGGTGTCAACTTCGAGAGTGTGTATTTGTAATTTTTATTCGTATACCTATATATATATATATATTTATATCTCTCTCTGATAGATAGATAGATCAGCTTTATAGGTTTGATTAGTACCTTTTCAAGATTTATCTCGTCCAAGTATTCTAAGAATTATCTTACTATGTCCAAGTAGTAAGACATGGGTAACAGAGGCTGATGAGGTAGGGGAGCGGGTAGCACTACTACAAATGATCGAACCCCAAATCTTGTAGGAGTTCGGATTGCCGAAGAGACAGTGCCAAAGCAGCCAATATTGAATTTTGCAACCTTATGCAAGGATCACACCAACCTAAGAGGAAAATCGTTTAAGAGGACCGAGTCTATCATGGAAGTGCAAGCCTGGTTGCGATCTTGTGAAAAGATTTTTAAAGGTCTTTGTTTATCCGATGAACAAAAAAGGTTCTTAGCGGTATGGCAACTGCAAGAGGGAGCAATAGCTTGGTGGGGCTCCCTTACTGCAAATGTTCCTGAAGAAGAATTTTCATGGGCCCAATTTAAAGAAGTTTTTGAGGGCCTATTCTTGCTAACAGCAGGAAGGACCAGAATGTATAGGAACTTCATGGACTTGAAGTAGAGGGATCTATCTGTAGCAGAGTATGAGACAAAGTTCAACGAGCTATCTTGCTTTGGACCGAAATTGATCAACACCCCATTAAAGAAAAATGAGATGTTTGTTTTAGGTATGAGAGAAGAGTACCGTGAGAAAATGACTGCTCACATTAAAGGTACTTTTGTGGATTTAGTTGATATGGTTCTGAGGTACGAGGCCTTGGAAAAGAAGAAGCCTGTTCCAGTAACACGTAGTGGAAATACCAGTGGAGGTGTTCCTAAAAAGAGAAAGTTTAATCCTAATTGGGATATCTAAGGAAAGGGAAAGCCAGGAGATGGGGCTCAAGGGAGTCGTTTCAAGGATTTTGTTTGTCACAAGTGCCAGTAGAAGGGCCACATCGTAAAATTTTGCAAAAATTCTAGGATTCGACAGCATCAGCAATAGCAAAGTGGTCTTATCTCTCCGATGGTCCAGAAGACTCTCTGTTTTAGTTGCCATCAGGCCGGGCATATGGTAAAGGACTGCCCACTTATAAAGAAGGTGTAGCAGCCTAAGGTGTACGCCATTAAGAATGAACCGTCTACTTCAACGGATGTGAAGGGGAAAGGCGTCCTTGAAGGTACCTTAATGAATAATAGTATTTTTCTTCGAGCATTATTTGATACTGGTGCCTCTCATAGTTTTATCTCTTTAGAATCAGTAGATAAATTTCATCTTATTCAAAGTATCGTAGAAAACCCATGTGTGTTTCTAACCCCATAGGCGGGGTAACCCATTTGCCTATGATTTGTAAGAATGTGCCATTTTCCTATCTTTATCATCACTTTTCTTGCGACCCTACGTCGACTTTAAAGGATTTGACATTATTATTAGTATGGATTGGTTATCAAAGAATGAGGTTGTCTCAAAATGTAATAAGAGAATTTTATCTTTAGTGACCGATATAGGAAGAAAAGCTGAATATCATGTAAGGAACTCGGTATTCATATGTGTAGTTTTTGGTATGCCCTGGAAGCATCCCAAGAAAATTTAGGTTCTATTGAAGTTGTTAATATTTTTCCCGATGTATTCGAAAAGGTTAAAAGTTTACCCCCGCACCGAGAGATAGAGTTCCACATTGATTTATTCCCTGGTGCAGGACCTGTGGTTCAACTTAAGCGAAGGATGGCTCTGAGGGAGAGAGAAGAGTTGGTAAGTAACACCCATGACCTATTAAGGAGAGGATTGATTAGACCTAGTCGTTTGAGTTGGGGTCGGTTGTTGTTTTTGCAGCTAAGTCCGATGGATCTTTTAGGTTGTGCCTGAATTATAGGGAGTTGAATAAGCTGACAATTAGGAACAAGTATCCCTTACCCGCATCGATGATCATTTAGACCAACTTCATGGAGCTACGGTATTTTCTCAGATGGATCTAGCTACTAGATTCCATCAGTTGAGGGTTGCTGAAGATAATATACCCTTAACTGCGTTTAGAGGCCCCGACTGTTTCTTTGAGTGGTTGGTTATGCCTTTCGGGCTAACCAATGCACCAACATATTTTGTAGATCTCACGAACCATGTTTTCCGAGATGTTCTTAATAAGTCTGTGTTAATTTTCACCGATGACATCCTTATCTACTCCAAATCTGAGAAGGAGCATAAACATCATTTAGAAGTGGTGTTGGAAACATTGAGGAGACATGTCTTAAGGCGAAATTTTCTAAGTGCCATTTTTGGCAATCGGAAGTAAGATTCTTAGGACACATTGTGTCAGGAGAAGGTATTTCAGTTGATCCAGTGAAGGTGGAAGCTGTTCAGGAATGGAAGCGAACGCGGACTCCTACCGAGGTTCGCAGTTTCTTAGGTTTGGCTGGATACTATAGGAGGTTTATTCAAGATTATTCTAAGATTTCCTCCCATTTGACTAAGCTGACTAAGAAGGGGGAAAAGTTTGTATGGACTCTAAAGTGTGAAGAAGCATTTTTGGAATTGAAGAAGAGATTGACCAGTGCACCGGTTTTAGCTATTCCAGATGGAAATAGTCGATTCATGGTTTACACAGATGCTTGTGGAGTGGGACTAGGTGCTGTTTTAATGAACCATGGTAAAGTGATTGAGTATGCAAGCAGATAGTTAAAGCCTCACGAGAAGAACTACATCACGCATGACCTAGAGTTGCTGGTTGTTGTCTTTGCATGGAAAATCTGGAGACACTACTTGCTAGGTAAGGATCCTTCTATTCCTCTTAGTTTCTTTCTAATTTTTAGAGATTTTGAGGAGTAAGTTTTCTTTCTTCAATTAGGTGAAACATTCGAGCTCTTCATGGATCATAAATCCTTGAAGTATCTTTTTACTCAGAAGGATCCGAACTTGAGACAACATAGGTGGTTGGAATTCCTGGCGGCTTATGACTTGGATATTCTTTATATGCCAAGGAAGGCTAATGTGGTGGCGAATGCCTTAAGCAGGAATTCCATTTTGACTCTTTTAGAGATTGCCCCAACTCTCCTAGAAAGAATAGCGAGCAAGCAAAGAGAGGACAAACGATTTGTGGCGATCATCAGAAAGGTTGAGGAGGGGGCAGTGTACAAGTTTTAAGATTGATAACCGAGGAGTCTCGAGGATGAATGGACAGATCTGTGTATCGAATGTCAACGGTGTTAGGCAGGAAGATTTGTCAGAATGCCATCGTTCTGAGTTGAGTATCCATCCAGGTGTCTCAAAGATGCATAGGGACATGAAGCAGAAGTTTTGGTGGAACGAAATGAAGAGAGATATCTCTATCTTTGTTAGTAGGTGTTTGTGCTGTCAACAAATCAAGGGTGATCATCAGAAGACAACCGGGTTATTACAACCCTTGGAAATAACTAATTGGAAAATGATACCGATGGATTTTATCGATTGTTTACCAAGAACCAGAAAGGAAATGAATGAGTATGGGTTATCGTGGATCGGCTAATAAAGTGCACACATTTTATTCCGGTGAAACCAACAAGGACCGCTGCTTCTTGAGCTGAAACTTTTATGAGAGTGATAGTTAGGTTGCATGGAGTTCCTGTGAGTGTAAGTGATCGAGACCCCATATTTACTAGTCAATTTTGGGAAGCATTGCAAACAACTCTAGGAACAAAGTTGAGCCTAAGCACAGCATATCACCCCCAAACTGACGGACAAACGGAGCGAGTGAATCAGATTCTAGAGGATCTCTTGAGAGCATGTATTCTGGATTTTGGTGGATCGTGGGAGGATCATTTGCATTTAGTTGAGTTCTCCTATAACAATTGATTTCAGGCGAGCATCGAAATGGCATCCTATGAAGCGCTATATGGAAGATCGTGCAAGTCAGCAGCATGTTGGGTTGAGACGGGAGATAGATCAGTGCTTGGACTGGACCTGATCCAAGAGGCTACCGAAAAAGTTGCAGTGGTTAAGGAAAGAATGAAGAAAGCCCAAGATCGCCTAAAGAGTTATGCTGATAAGAGGCGAAGAGATTTGTAATTGTGGTTGGAGACTTGGTGTTCGTATATATTTCACCAATAAGAGAAGCCACTAGATTTGGAAAGGCGGGAAAGTTAGCTCCTAGGTATGTTGGATCTTTCCATATTCTTGAGAAGATTGAATTGCTTGCTTATAGGGTCGAGTTGCCAGAGAGATTGGCGGCAGTTCATAATGTGTTCCACGTGTCTCATTTGAGAAAATATATTCATGACCCATCTTTGATTGTGAAGCCATCGATTCAAGAGGAATTGGAAATAAAATTGAACCTGATAATGGTTAGACATCCAGTTTATGTTGTGGATCAGGATGAAAAGAGGTTGCGTAACAAGGTGGTGCGACTAGTTAAGAATTAGCGGAGTGAGGATCCAAGAGACCACACTTGGGGGACTGTGGATCGTATGTAAGAAGCCTATCCCAAGTTGATGTTAGGATAGCTAGTCGTAGGTTGTATGTATAGTGTAAGTTTGTTTGCTATGGATGCTTAGTGCATGTCTTGTATGTGTTTTATGATATGCATATATTGCTTTTTGCGTAGTTTGTATTATCTCCTTGTTTGCTAATTTCGGGACGAAATTCTTTTAAGAAGGAGAGTGTAATGACCTAGAATTTATTGCTATTTAAATGTATATCTAATTATATTTTTAAATAACTAATAAATGAATTTTTGTTAACAAATAAAACTGTTTTAAATAATAACTGATGATGATAAAATCGTTTTAAAATTTTGTTTACCAATATATATAGTTCATAGAGAAATAAAAAATTTGATCGAAAATTATTTTCTGAAATATTGTTTTTTCATTTGTTAAAAGTTATTTAAAATATCATAGCACTATTGTAAACACATATATACACATTACAAACTATCCTAACATGGTGTATAAATGTATATATGCATGAACATTTTTTCTCACTTAAGTATATAAACATATAAGATAAAAGAAAATTTTATTTATTAAAAATATATACACTTAACATATAAAAATAACCTTTTCAACTCAAAGTACAAGAGCATGGTATGAATAGTTGCAAGAGAGGGGGATGCTTGAAGTGGACGGAATTGGGGGGGGGAAGGAGAGGGAGTGCATGCACACATGTATATTTAATAAAAGAACTTACATATTTTTAAATAAATTTCCTAAGCCTATAAATACCCCTTAACTATCATGTTTCTCATTTTATAGTTTCCTTCTTTACTTTAAATTTCTAAAAGGCTTAAGAAAACATGCCCATGGCCCTTCTTCATATTTTCTAGTTAGAGAAAAAAATCACTTCTTTCCGCTTAAATCAGTTCCACTTCTTGTTAAAACACTTCTACATCTTCTACAACACCTCCTCTTCCAAGTTGCATGCTTACAATTGCAGAAAATACTTGATGGTCGAGTGCAAACTTCCCATGGCTGATTCAAACTCCACTTGGCCGAGCCCAATCTTGGTGCTTAACCACTCAACGACTCAAATTTTGCAAGTTAAGACCAAGTTCTAGCTTATATCCAAGTTTTAATAAAAGTTCACCTTGAGTTAATAAAGTTTCGGTGAGTAAAACTCTTGTTTTAGGAAAAGAAAATAACTTGACTTTGATGAACTATATGTTGTGAAAATATAGCGTTGAAATATCATGTTGTTTTGGTGGCATATGATTATAAGTTTGTATTTGGACTTGGATTTGTGATTTGGATGTTAAATAATATGTTTGGATATGGATATGTAAATAGTTGGTTTTGATGTGATGGTAGTGTGTTTATGAAACAGAACCAAGTGCATGTGGTATAAATATTGTGAAGTTGGCACCTAGAAAAGTAGCGAAGGACTTGAGATCCGATTTGAAAAACAAAGGTTTGTTTTCTAGTTTTTGGATTTAGTAAATGTTTTTCCAAGTTTTCATCTTTTGTTAAGTTTTCAAAACTTTTCCCTTTGTGTTTTGGAATATGTAATAGCTAGAGTTAAACCGAAGTTTTCACCTAGAAATCAATTCTAGCGAACTGCGCTCATAGCGATAATCGCTATGGATGCAGTTTATGAAATTTCACAATTTCAAGTTTTAAGGTGTTTTCTTTTGGATTATTTTTGAAAACTCATTTCAAACTAATTAAGAAAGTCAAAAGTTTAAGTTTTAATTATCTAATAATTTATTTATTTAGTTTATTAAAAAGGGTAATTGTTATTAATTTATTAATTAAGCGATTAGAGTTAAGAAATTATTAACTAAGTTAAATATTTTTAATTAAGGAAGATTTAAATAATGATTAATTAAGATAAAAGAAAATTTAATTTTTATTTAATCAAATTTATTTACTTTAATTAATTATTTAATTAGAGTTAATTATTTAATTAATCATTATTTAATTAATGGTTAATTATCCACTTAATTTGATTTAATTTCTTAAATGAATGTTATTTAATTAAAGTTTAATTACAAATAAATTATTAATAAATTAAGGTTTAAATTATGATTTTGATTTAATTAAGATAAATTAATGTTTAATTAAGTTTTAAACTTATGATTTAATTTAGATTTATTTATTTTAAAGTTCCTTTCAGACTTTATCGGTTATTTATTTTTAAACGACTTTCTTCTGTAAGTAAATTGTTTTAAAACTAAAGAATCTCTTGTCCATGCTATTAAGTAGCCAAATGAATTAAAGTAGTTGTAATAAAACGTTAACACATTTTATTAAAAGTAAGTTGACTTGTACTTATCACAAATACCGCACTTCGAGAACGTGATGAATACAAGAGGGTTAATTTCGATAAGCAGGTCATGATAATCTAAGCATATGAAACGTATGTTCATATGTAAATCTTACACCTTGATAGTAGAATTGTCCACTATAAAACAACTTGACCCTTTAAAATTATCTTACGTTGGTTTTGAGAGACCGGGATCGGATAGCAGTTGTTATTTGAAAACCACTTCGAACCAGCATAAGCGTTCGAATTGGAAATAGTGAAGGCAAGGTCCAAGATGAAGACTTTGAAGTGCAAGGGCTATATACTACTAACCCTGAGGGTGATTCCAAAATGGGTGTAGTGGAGGTAGTGCCTTCGGTTCGTTCATCTCCTGAACGACTTGTATGGATGAATGCTAACATTGTGTCAACATCTAGAAGGCGATGTAGCATTCCAAGTGGTAGTGCTCTAGTAAAGGTAAACGAAACCTCAGGCCTCATTAATCGAAAATGACCAAAAAAGGGTATGCAGCAGGGCTATGTGGGTCACTCCCATCAGGGTATGTCATCACCATATCTAGAATCGATATTTAACCCATTTTTGTATGCTTCGGTATGGTTGCTGATCCCAACTGTGGTGGTGATGTATTCAGTACTACTAGTCAAGTGGTAGGCCGGTTCTATGTACTAGGGGTACAAGATGTTCTTGTAAGACCCCTGGTGTATTTTATCTAAAGGTGCACCTTCGGAAGGTAGTTCCTTACCTAGTCATGTATGGAATCTATTTCCCAATAAGTGCCTTCGCTCTTAGTTGTATACCTATCATGCTGGAATTTAATTAATGTAACAATTTTGGCTATGTTGATTATTTACTTGAAAACCCTAGACATTGTTATAATATCACCAGATTACTATATAAAGTGTTTTGGTTATCGTAAGATAAAAACCATCCGTGTTTATGTGCGGCGTGGTCATACGAGATACCTTCGATTTTTAAAAGTGTATTATAAGTGTAAATTTAAGTTGTTAAAGTTTACTCACACCAGACCCATGTCCGACCCGGAGTTTTATTTTCTTTCCCTAAAACTCTTGGGTACTCCAATTTTTATGAGTAGCCAAGTGATCCAAGTTTCTTATGGAAGCATTTTGAAGGAGCTGGAGCAGATGGCTTCACCGTTAGATAATTATTTTATATTACGCCGTGTTATGTATGATCTATGTATTTTTGTATGGACATGTAGCAATAACTATCCAATTGAAGGCTGTAATGTAATGACTCTAATGTATTATTATCATGGAAATGACTATGTAATATTCTATGTTATCTATTATATGTTGTTCTGATTCGTGATGAGATTCTATGATTGTGTAGTTTCTTCTTATCTTTCTTTTTCTTCTACCTCTAATGACTCATCTTTCGGAGTAAGAAAGGCGTTTGTTCCAGACAAAGTGGACCAGCTTGTATTTTCGTGGCATATATGAGACTCGTTATTCGGTATGCTTGTGTATCATTATATGTTGTGTCACCTCATTTATGTATGACATTGTATTGTATATTAGATATACATTGTATATTTTTTAAGATAGTGGATATTTGATATTATTTATTCCATACAATCTTATGTATATTACATACTATATTTTATCACTGAGATATTGACTTTGTGTTCTCTATCATATATTGTAAATTGTGTGCTGTTCTGTCCTGGAAATGCACGTGTTTATTACATTTTGTCAATACTAGGTATGTATAGGTGAGTTTTTTATTTGATTTTTGAAATACGTACCAATGTTAGTGCAAGGGAATATTAACATGTGACCGCCCAATATCGACTTATTCTCTATATTATCATAGAGTAATATCTAGTAATACTCTTTGGTAGTATGCGTATAAAGGTGGGGTGCTTCAGAACTCATAACCCATAGTCCTTATTATAATCTCATATCAACCTTGTGGAATATTAACAAATCGAAAGAGATTATTCACTCGTACCCATCATTTCGTGACAGCCTAAGTATAATGTACATACCTTGTGTTGCAGCGGGTAAATGGGTAAATTTCAAAATTTTATTCTATGGATCTTTATTGGGCCTATGAAGTCTAATTTTATTTAAAAAATTTAGAAATTTTCTTTTTAAATAAAATCAATATTTTATTTAACTCATAAATATAGTTATAATTAATATAGTTTGTCTTCTATTATATATGTTTGTATCATATACACATATGTGTGTACGGGCACGTGCAACATAATAGGGTGTACATGGTTTAACATGCTTGTGTATATATGTTGGATTTACACCGCAACGGACATGTTAGTCCCTTTGTATACAAATGTATTACTTATATATATGTATATATGTGTGTGTCTATATATATATATATATGCGTGCATCAAAATGATATAAATATATACATCTCTACTATTAATAATAGTAATTCAATAAACTAATTTCAACCACGTCCTTTTGAACTTCCAAGAATACTCTTTCGCGTCCCTTCCGTTTCATATCTTCTGCTTCATATGTTTCCTCTCATTCTACTCCCATGGAGAAACCCTAACTAGATTAAAAAGCATCGTCGTCATCGTCATCGAAATATTCCATTATCGAGCTAATTAATCACCTGAGCAATCCTCCAACATTACTAATCCATTACCTTCACCAAAATTAAAAACCCTAATCTTCATCGTTGAACAGATTGCTATCGCCGCCTCCCCTATCTAAGATAGTAAAGGTACACATATCTTTCTTCCTTTTTTTAAGTTTGGAATTTCGATCTGGAATTGATTTCTGAACAATCAATGTGACGATATTTTTCTTATTTCCTTTTTGTTTAATTTGAATCGGTGATAATGCTACATTTTAGTGCAGTATGATAATTTGATTACCCACCTTTTAGTCTATAAGTAGTAGGTTTAAGTATATGATTACATCCGTTCAAGTAGATGATTACTCCTTTTGCATATTGATATCAGTGGCCATTAATATGATTATTTTTTCATAGTTTAGTGATAAATGAATCATATACTGATATCTAAGCTAAATTAGGTCTCCAATATTAATAAATGGTCAATCCAAATCGCTTTGAGCTGTAAGTTTGCTCCTAAGCTATTTTAAAGCATTAACCACAACTTTCTGCTATTATTTTGATATTAATGTAGAGTGTGTACAATGAAAAAAATAAGTAATGTCTCTAATATAAATTATTGTGTTTATTTAAGCTAATGTGAGTACCCAATATTAACTTATTTCTTCTTGATTTCTTTGGTAAATTACCTATCCATTTGGCTTTATTTTATTTTGAAATCATTATATTTTGTTTAGTTATGTGCTTGCAGCTTAGGTTCAATGTAACTAGTGGGAGGTACAATAGGTGCTTATATTCATATAGGTTTTATTGTAAGTGCTCTTACAACCAATGCCTAAATGCATAGCCTTAATTGGCACCTTGACTTTGAATTGGAATTTTAGCAATGAAATTACTCATTTGGGTTTCGTTACTGGACTTACTGAAGATGGAGAGAGTTGTAGATTCGTGGTATGTTCCAAGTTTTTGAATGGATGATGTTACGTTGGTTGCTACTTAAATTTGTTAGTACCCTTGTGTTTAAGTTATGTGCAAATTTATTTTGCAAAATTGTAAGCTTTAAATGGTTACTTTCACGAGTATATTGAAAATAAAATTACAAATGCATGCTCATCTCTTTTTGTTGAACTCTTAACTAAATCTGTAATTATATACAAGCATATGATAAGTGATAGAGCTAAAAAATGTTCTACTTTTATTTTTGTATCATCATTTCTTTGATTAAGACATCCACATCAGTTTTGGTATAATTAGCCATGTTTAATCTTTTCAGCAGTTTTTATAACTTGAAGTTGAATTGCAAGTAATATTTTTAGTAAGTTCATGAACTCTCTGCCTATTCAAAGTCAAAAGGCCATCTTGAGCCAACTTAACAAATTCAAACTCAAGAAGAATATTAGTAGTATATTTAACATATCTGCCATATATAAAGCATTCGTTGGCTTGATTTGTGGTAAACAAAGCGATTTAATTTGAAATTAAAAGACTTCAAGGCCTGTGGGTATTTACTGTGGACTTCTTTCATAGTCACTCATACGTCATTACTAGGAAGAACCAAAAAAAGGAAAATTATCAACAAATTCAATTAAAAAATCTACTTGGATTTAGTTGCAAAGTAGGATGAAACTGTGGTATGCAAGCAGATCAATACAAGGAAATTCTATAGTTTTTTGTTAGCATCTCATCTCGTATGAATGACTAATTTTAAGAGGAAGATTATATCATTTATATATTTTATTTATTTAATATATTTCATCTAGATCAATTTTTTCTTTGTATTGGCTCTATTGTGATCAACAAGAAGCAGGTTTCCATCAGCGATGCTAATCAAGTTTGTACTTAGCTCTTTTATGTTAATCTTACAGTATATACTATTTTTGCTTTATCAATTTTTTGCAATCATGCGTAGAATAATCTATATATAGTGTGAATCCCTATTAAATGATAAAACATAAAGGCTAAGAGTTGGCAGTTTTTCAAACCACCCCCGTCTTTAGGGGTTGATAGTTCCATATGATTTACTAAATCTATTTGTATTTCTTATCTTAATGTTGTTTTCTACCAATTTTGGCTTCATAGTGTAGCTCATAATTTTTTTTTCAACTTAAGAAATGAAATTAGTTACATTATTAAGTTTTATATGCAGCAAGTTCTAGGTTGTATCTTTTCTAAAAAAAGATTCAAAATTATTCAAGTTTGATACTTCACGTATGAACATCACTATAATTTAACTCAGGTACAAGTAATATACAAATCATAATGGTAATTGATTTGCAAATGATTTGTTAACTTCGATTTTATGGATAATACAAGGCCGAAAATGATCAAAGAGGAGAAAGAACATTTTTGAAAAATGTTCGATAGTAGCACATGTGCATGTGCGTGCATGCATGTGTGTGTGCGCTATAGGTATGTATGTATACGTATACACATTTGAATAACTTATGATAAGAATCTCTCAGGCTTACCTGTTTAGTTGGCATGAGAAAATTATGTCATGCCTATATATGGCACAATACTCTAAATAAAATTTCAAGTTCTAGCCTAATCAATAGCTGATGCTTCATGATAATTGAAAACAATGATTGTTCATTAGAGAAGCATATGACAGGGACAATGTATCGTTGGAGTGGAATGCTTCCACAACATCAACACCGCCAACGACACGTGGAGTAAGCAATGTAAGGTAACTTTGTTCATAGAGTGTCGGTACATTTTTCTGTTTATTTTCAAAGTTGACCTGACAAATGTCTATGTATATGTATATATTTGAAATACAAGATTTCATTTAAGCTTTATTTAAATTTTGTTTGTGTTTTTTATTCTTCATTTTGTTATACATAAATTGGCTAAATTAGAAAATAATAGTAGAAGTTCATTTCTGTCTTTTTGGCTGCTTGAATTTTTTAATGTTTTGTTGACTATAATATTATATACACAACAACTGAGATGAGATGTCTATAAAAGAATGGTAAAAATGTATACATTTTGGACGTGGTTACCAAAAATACCATGCCAATAGTAATAGCCTTTAGATTCTATTAGTAAACTGTTCAGCTTCATATTTATTAATAGTTATGTCAAACGTACCATGCCATTACAATAATATTCTATTCATGCCAAAAGCACTTTAGATTAGAAAGGTCTGACCCGAATACTCTGTGTTATGTAATTAAGAAGAAAACATTTGTAAGAGAGGATATCGTTGATGTATGATCATTTTTTAGGTTTCCATTTATAACAACTTTATATACCTTATGTTCATGAATGCATATAGAAAACATAGACATGAATTCTTGCAGTCCACCATGCACAATAGAAACCCCAACTACATGACTATTACCACCTAAACTGCCATGATACATGACAAGTGAATAAATTACAGGATTCCATGGTTTTTATTTCCTTAACAAATGAATATACTGTTCTAATGGAGGATATGGCTTTTTGCAGGCTACCCACTTTTTTGCATTACATCGAATAAATTATACTGCTATTGTTTCTAGAGAAGATTTTAGCAACCTGAGAAGTGGTCAACTCAGTTATAAGGAGAATGGAAAACATTGAATGATGACTGTATTCAATATGATTATATGTAACTTATATATGCATTTAGTTAACATTTTCATTTCAATCTGTCCATTATATAAGCATTATGTTAACATAATACCCAATATATATGCATTCAATGTGACTTGGAATCTTATTATTCTCTTATGCTGGCAAACTTTCCATTCATATGTACATGAATTATGCATGTACTTTATGCATCATAGTTTGTATTGATGTGATATGCATGATTAATATGGAATAATTCTGCAGATAATGTTAAATTAATGTGAAGTCTTTGAATTGGTTTGCACTCTATGTTAACATGTAGTTTTGGATTAATGTTTCTGTAGCTTGATGTGCCATGTTGACATGTTCACGCTTAAGTTATTAAGTGCAAGTAGTGCATCTTTCTTTTTGTTTTGGGCATAAATTTTTTATCATTAGTGTAGGTATGTATCCGATTGAGCCCATCTTATTTCCTATGTTTTCAAATTTAGGCCCATTTTACTTTTGTGAATTTGATACAGATTAGTCTAGACCTGAAAATTGTTACATTGTAAAAGATATTTGAGACTTTGACTAGCATAAACATTTGATGTAGTTAGAGATATCAAGTTCTCAATCATTTAATACAACTGTCATGAAGCTCAGAAAACTGTTGTAATGCTAACATAGTTGGTATTTTAGTGCTAAGATTTGGTTCATAAATTGATGTGATATAATTTGCAAATTTGATTTCACTTGATGTTTTGTTCTAATATCCTCTTTAATTATGCACAAAAATGACATTAATGAAGCAAGCTACGGTGTTAAGGTCCTTAAGAAAATTTGAAACAACGAAAATGATTACTACATTAATTTTATTACCTTTGTATTGTAATAGATACACTATAAACATATGGTTCAACGATTAAATGCAGGTTCACCTGGACATGCATATACACTCATATGTATAAATATAGTTATATATGTGTATATATATTATGAAATACTAATTATAAATAAACTTATGTAAAATACAAAATATATTTGTATATATATATATATATTAAATAAATTATAAAATTATTTAAAATATCATCTTATATAATATTTTAAATAAATATTTAAAAATTATATGTAATCCGTGAGAAAAAACTTCTTTTAATTAAAATAATTTATCTATGATATATATTTATAAATAATTACTTATATATTTTTTTGTGTGTGTAAATTTAAATATTAATAATAAAATTATATATATATAGCAACATTGCTCTCGACCAAGATCTTTTTTTGATTTTATATATTTTTAATAATAAATGTTTATTATTTAATTTTAAAAACCGTATAGAAATGTTTAAATAAATAATAAAAAATTGAATATTTTCTTTGGAAACAAAATGAACAACATTTGTACTAGTACTGAAATTTTTTATTGTTTATAAACATATGTATGTGTATTTTATTTGTATAATCAATTCTAAGTTAAATAAATAATTACTTTTATAAATAATATGTATATATATAACAATTTTTTTATTTTGATTGCTGAAGCATTGTGCATAGAAATGTACATATATAAATTTAAAACATACATTATATTATCATGAAAATAGGCACAAGGACAAACTTAGAAAAAAATTAGGCTTAAGAACATCGAGTTTTTTATTTTGGTTGAAGGACGATGCTAGTTATAACTAGCATTTTGTATAGTGTAAAACTGAATATAATGCTAGTTATAACTAGCATTTTGCATGGTGTAAAAGTTGAATATAATGCTAATACCATTGGTCCTTCAGCCTAAAAATAAAACTTGATGTCCTTCGACCTAATTTTTTTCTTTCAGATTTTGTCTTTATCCCTAATTCCTCCTTATATTACGTTATTCTTTTAATTTAGATTTGAATTAAATTAAAATATTTCTTTGTAATATTTAATTTTCAATTTTTTTTAAGTTTGGCAATGAGCACTTGCAAACATACATATACAAAAAAAATTATTATAAATGAACACATATGTACAACCATCATTATGTAAAGATACATCGATATACAGATTCATTATAATTTCTAATTAACTTGTATATTATAAAATAATTAAATAAGCATTTATATATGTTAATAAATAAGAAATGTACCTTTTACCTAAGTATAGAATTCATACCTTGAAACGATGAATTAAACTCCTTGAATCCAATTCCAAGTCCATAAGTTGCTAGCTCTCGAACAATTATACCACCGACGATTTTATTTGATTTGATTTATATATAAGACTCTTGAAAATTTGAGGAGAGGGGGAGATTGATTTCTGCCAGCAAAGGGAAGATTTAGGGGCTTCCAAAAGTCCATGAATTGTGTGGATTAGAGATAATTAAATAAGAAAATCCTAAGGAGTAAAACAAGAATCTAAATCCTTATTTTTCTCACACTAATTTTCCTCTCTTTTTAATTTGAATTCCACCTCACATTAGCCATTAATATGGTCGGCCTACCCTTGCCTATCCTAGTCGAAAATAACAAGCCCCTTTTTGGGCCACAAACCCATTTCAAGCCCGAACAATGTCTATTGCATTTAAATCCAATTTAAACACACATCGATATCATATATCGATCAGTGTTTATGTTATGAGAAATGCGGATTACGGATCTTAATGCTGGAATAACAATAGAGGGGGGTGAATAGTGTTTTGTGGATTTTGTAAATCTTTTTGAAACTTATGTAAATTTAATCACCAACAAATGCAATTCACAGACACAGATATAATCCCAGAATCAGACACAGATGCAAATAATAAATAAAAGCAGTAAAGGAAAGAACACACTAGGATTTTATACTGGTTCGGAGTTACCCTACATCCAGTCCCGCACAAACATACGGATTTCTTATCAAAAATAATCTCCCAGATTACACCCTCAATTTCAAGGCCACGAGGTACACCCTCCTGTATTCGAGTCCGGGGCAAACTCTCTTGATTTACCATGCCATAAGATCACCTAATTGATTTCTGGGGCAATAATCACACCCAATTGATTTCAAGGCACAACCGCACCTTTTACTCAACAGTTTGATTTACAAATAATCTTATAACTCTGAATAGCACTGAGATCTTACGGAGAGAGTGGCAGAGAATCAAACAAGAGATAATCAAGTTTGATTCACTTGGTATTTCGGTAGAGTATAGTTTGGAATTCCTTAGAATAAATGTGGAAGATGAAGAGAAGAGAAAACAAACGAAATCCAATTAATAATTCGTTTAGAACTACTGGTATTTATAGGAAATCAACAGCCATATCTATTCATGAAAGGATACGACGAATAGACACTTCTTTTGAAAATTTGAATTTTGAATTTAACGGACACCATGTCGACATGGGGTATCCCATGATGTCGACATACTCTAGTTAAAAATAATGTAAAATTTGTTTTGAAAATGACATTGAAAGGAAAACAAGATGAAATGATTCTGGAGTAAAATAAACTAATTTCTCTATGTTTTAAAATAAAGAAGAGTAGAAAATATATTTTTAGAATGTATATATAAATTTGATTTTAAATTTCAAGTATATATATATTATAAAGAATATTTAAAAATCAGAAGATAGTTTTAAGAAGTTTAAAAAAAGAGTTTATTTAAAAACAAAAACAAAGAATATTTTAAGGCTAAAACATTTTTAAAAACCTTTTTGAAGTAGTTTTGCAAGCTTCTTCCTGCAGAATATCTCATCACATCAAGGCTCGAGAACTTGTACTAAACAAGAATGTTCGTGGGTTTGTAAGCCACTTGTCATAGGTTTGTAAGCTACTTGTCGTGGGTTTGTAAGCCACTAAAAATGGAGAAATGGGTTCCATCCCAAATGAAATATGGAATGAAGATTTCCGTGCTATTATGAAGTTTTAACATAATTATAGACTCAATACTTATCTTGTACTATTAAAATCTTGAATTCTTTATAACTTGATTTCTTGATACTCATGAGTCTTCAATCTTGATATATTTGGTCTTTAAATTCATCAGTCTTGTATCTCTATACTGTACAGTCTTCATTCTTGGTACCTGCATGTTTATATCCTGCATATACATATATATATATCAAAACTATAATGTTAGTATTTATATTTTATAACAAGTGCTAAGGTTGTTGTCATCAAAACCATCCTTCTCAAGGACTAACGATCTCCCCCTTTTTGATGATGACAACCTATGTTTATAAAATATACTTCTCCTTCACAGTAATTCCCCCTAAAACTAATAACTCCCCCTAAATCTAAGCCTAACTACTCTAACTACTCTATTTTATATTTCTCCCCCTTTGTCATCAACAAAAACTAATCCTAAACTAATATAACTCCCCCTTAGTCTTATATTGGAGTACCTATGACAAATTAAGATGTAGTATATATATATATAATATCATGAGTTAATTAATGAAAACATAACCAATATGATTGTTTAAATCCAATAAACATATACTATGTTTCATATAATTCTATACATTTCATTCAAATCAAATCAATTCTAATCAAAGCAAATCAAATCAAACAAACCAAATCAAACAATTCAAATCAAATCAAACAATTCAAAGACAAGCAATTCAAACAATAAAGAGATCAAATATTTTTAGGAACTTCAACCCATCCTTCTTCTCCAAAGATAGGATCCTTTTTAATATCTTCTCAATCTTCATTATCTTGAATTAAAGTTCCTTCAGGATTTGCATTGAGATCATCTTTGTTTAGGGCAGAAATCATCCAACGGAGGGCATCGAAATGCTTCTCTTGTTCTTTTATCATCTGCATTTGAGAGTTTGATTTGAATGATTTGCGGAGAATAAAAGTAAGTATATTCTTGAATGATTTGAGAGTTTCTTCAAGATGTTCACTTAGATTTTGAGCAGAGGAAGCCATTTTTTATAAGTAGTTAAAAGATATAAATAGAGATAAGTAGAAATGAAGAGATTACAAATTTCTGGAAGAAATAGGTATTTAAATAGGCAGAAATTCGTTTAAAATGAATAGACATGAGTTAGTTATTTTAATTTCAAAATTAAAAAAAACCAAATCAGACAATTATATGTCGACATAGTGGGTTGGGGTATGTCGACATGGGTATGTTAATCTATGTGTCTTCTTTGTTTTGTGAATAAGTATGTATATATATATATAAACTTTATATACTATACTAAAATTTATTCCAGAGACTTGATAAGGTAGAGAAACATAAGATAGATAAATGAGTTAATACATGAAATACTTCATAATATGATAAAAGAGCAATACAAGTTCATATAAAATAAACTAGTACATCACATCCTAGTTTTTAGAATGTGCTAGAGGATGAGGAGGATGATGATAAGCCAAGTTTCCAACCAACTTTAGCAAAGAACTTGTTCATATTAGTGGTCATTTTATCCAATTTCTTATTAACGGGTCTTTTGAGAATCCATTGATTTTCCACTATGATCTTTTGATTTTTGAGGAGTGTTTTGTTAGAAGGATTGTTAGGATATTCAATACTTTCCAAGGAGGTATCTTCATTTTCTTCTTCAATTTCCATTTCCTTCCCTTCTTCTTCTTCCTCATTTTCTTCCTCCATCTCTTCATGTGCCAACCTTTTATCCTTTTCGACAAGAGATTCATATTGTTGAAATATGAAAGGAATTTTCATAAGAGAAATATTGGCATGATTAAACACTTTTCTTGAAATAAATTCTTCCCTTTCGTAATCAACACCAAAATAATTAAAAATCCGAGTGAGATAGATTCCATGATACAAAGTATTCTCACCCATTTCCAAATTTTTAGGACGAAGTTTATCCATAATCACTTGCGCCCAATTAATGTCATAATGACCAAAAATGGCAAAAAGAGCTTTAAAAACTTTTAAAGTCGGGTTATTGAAATTTCCCGATCTAGGAGTGATAGTATGTTGCAAAAGAAGATTAACAATACGTGCTTTCGGACGAAAGTTACGATTTTTAAATTCAAAGTTGCCATCTCCTTCGAAAATGTGATGAAATGTCTCACGATCATGTTCATCAATGTTGAAAGTAGAAAGATCCATTCCTAAATTCTTGCAATTGAGAATGTTGCCCAAAATTTCACAATTTAAAACAATTTTAATGCCTTTGACACTACTCCAAATTTCATTTTCATTTCCTTCATGAAAACCACGATTCAAATTTGCATAAAACATTTTAACAAGATTTGGATAACAAACAAAATCATTTTCAGAATTGTCAAAAAGACTATGAATATGGTTCTCTTCAAGAAGAGTATTGATTTCATATGTAGAGAAATCGCTAAAGATAGCAAACTTTCCCGTATGAACTTTTCCGTAATTAGCATAGCTTATATAAGCCTTGATTCTTCCGGATCATTATAGAGATACTCTTTGATGGTTTTAGATAGCCTCATTGTGGATGGAGTTCTTGAAGAAGCCATTTTTGAAGAGAGTTGAAAGTTTAAAAGAGTGAAAGAGAGTTTGAAGTTTAAAATGAAAGTGAAAAGATATGATAAAATAAGGGAAATAAACAGATATTCAATAATCATGCTCTCTGGTCAAGAGGTGCCTTTCCAGAACATTGGAGTTGGTGAAAAGGTGGAGGGAAGTTCAAAGATTTGAATTTAAATTTGAATTTCAAATTTCTGACAGGGATGTCGACATCATGGGTAGGACCATGTCGACATGGGTCAGAGGATTCATGTGACCTATATTTTCCTATATACTTTAATCTCTATATATTTATATATTATTTCTAATGTCTATATATTTTCTGGAGTAATATTTTAATATAATAATATTACTTTAAAAAAATATTATAATATAATAAAAAATAAAATTCAAACAAAAACGATCAAACAATCAATCAATTTTAAGCAAACAATTTCAACCAATATATTGTAAACATGTACCTTTTTCTAGATTTGTATCTCTGAAATCATCAGAATCATTAATAGCCGCAAAGCACATATTTGAATTTTCTGTCTTCTGATCATCATCACCTGAGGATGAGTTTGAGTCTGAATCGTCTAGTGTAGCGGTATACACTCTCTTTCTTTTCTTTGTATAATCATTGCTTGCAGGAAACTTTTGCTTATCAGGGTGCGAACAGTCTCTTTTGAGATGACCTGGTTCATCACAGTTGAAACATTTGACGTGGTTTGGTACTTCATTATGATTTCCAGAATTCCTATTATCATTCTTTTGAAGTTGTTTATCTTTCTGTATTTTAGAAACTTCCGAAAATTCCTTGTCTTGAAAGCTATTTCTTCATCATCATCACTTCTCGATTCTGATCCATTTGTTAATGCATTGAATGCAATTGTCTTCTTTTCGAATGCCTTGCTATCTCTTCTCTCTTGCATTTGTGCTTCAAACGATATTAAATTTCAAATCAATTCTTCAATCCTTAAAGTACTAATATCATTTGCTTCTTCAATTGCAAGAGTTTTCTGATCCCATTCTGGAGTAAGAGAATTTAGTATTTTTCTGACATGATCTTCTTCGGAAAAACGTTTTCCCAGTGATCTTAGAGAATGCACAATATCCTGAAATCTACTATACATGTCTGAAATGGACTCATTAGAATTCATTTTCAATAATTGAAATTGATTCGTGAGTATGGGTATTTTGGTCTGTTTGACTTTGCTTGTTCCTTCATGAGTAACTTGCAAAGTTTTCCAGATATCATATGCAAACTTACAAACAGATACTCTATTGAATTCATTCCTATCAAGTGAACAAAATAAAATATTCATTGCTTTGGAATTATTTTGTGCAATAGTCTTTTGCTCGGTAGTCCACTGTGAAAAATTAATTGTAGGTTCAGTATATTCAATCTGTGTGATATTCCAAGTGTATAATCCTATTGACTGTAAATATATTTTCATTCTTCATGCCCAATATGCATAGTTACTCCCATTAAAAGTGGTGGTCTGGAAGTAGACTGACCCTCTACAAATGAACTTGTGATTGTGTTAACAGAACTGGTGTTGGTAGCCATTTTTTAAAACCTTTTCAAAATTCAGATTAGGAAAACTTTGAAAACCTTGCTCTGATACCAAATGCGAGAAATGCGAATTACAGATCTTAAGGCTAGAATAACACTAGAGAGGGGGTGAATAGTGTTTTGTGGATTTTCTAAATCTTTTTGAAACTTATGTAAATTTAATCACCAAAAAATGCAACTCACAGACACAGATATAATCACAGAATCATACACAGATGCAAATAATAAATAAAAGCAGTAAAGGAAAGAACACACCAGGATTTATACTGGTTCGGAGTTACCCTACATCTAGTCCCGCACAAACATACAGATTTCTTATCAAAAATAATCTCCCAGATTACACCCTCGATTTCAAGGCCATGAGGTACACCCTTCTGTATTCGAGTCCGGGGCAAACTCTCTTGATTTACCAGGCCATATGATCACCTAATTGATTTCCGGGGCAACAATCACACCCAATTGATTTCAAGGCTCAACCGCACCTTTTACTCAATAGTTTGATTTACAAATAATCCTATAACTCTGAATAGCACCGAGATCTTACGGAGAGAGTGGCAGAGAATCAAACAAGAGATAATCAAGTTTGATTCACTTGGTATTTCGGCAGAGTATAGTTTGGAATTCTTTAGAATAAATATGGAAGATGAAGATAAGAGAAAACAAATGAAATCCATTTAAAAATTCGTTTAGAACTACAGGTATTATAGGAAATCAACAACCATATCTATTCATGAAAGGATACGACGAATAGACACTTCTTTTGAAAATTTGAATTTTGAATTTAATGGACACCATGTCGACATGGGGTATCCCATGATGTCGACATACCCTAGTTAAAAATAATGTAAAATTTGTTTTGAAAATGATATTCAAAGGAAAACAAGATGAAATGATTCTGGAGTAAAATAAACTAATTTTCCTATGTTTTAAAATAAAGAAGAGTAGAAAAATATATTTTTAGAATGTATATATAAATTTGATTTTAAATCTCAAGTATATATATATTATAAAGAATATTTAAAAATCAGAAGATAGTTTTAAAACAAACGAAGTTTAAAACAAGTGTTTATTTAAAAACAAAAAAAAAGAATATTTTAAGGGTAAAACATTTTGAAGTAGTTTTGCAAGCTTCTTCCTGCAGAATATCTCACAACATCAGGACTCAAGAACTTGTCCAAAACCAGGATGTTCGTGGGTTTGTAAGCCACTTGTTGTAGGTTTGTAAGCTACTTGTCGTGGGTTTGTAAGCCACTAAAAAGGTAGAAATGGGTTCCATCCCAAATGAAATATGGAATGAAGATTTCCGTGCTATTATGAAGTTTTAACATAATTCTAGACTCAATACTTATCTTGTACTATTAAAATCTTGAATTCTTGATAACTTGATTTCTTGATACTCTTGAGTCATCAATCTTGATATCTTTGATCTTTAAATTCATCAGTCTTGTATCTCTATATTGTACAGTCTTCATTCTTGGTACCTTCATGTTTATATCCTGCATGTACATGTATATATATATATCTAAACTATAATGTTAGTATTTATTGTTTGATGTGTGTTTAGTGTTTGATGATAACAAAATATATATACCGAATTATAAATGTGTTTACAAATACAGGAATAAATATTCATGTTGAAGTAATAATACTATTGCACAGAATTTAACAAATTCAAACGGTATTTTTATTTCAAATATAATATTTTATTCAGTACAAAGTTTTCAGTTCATACACTGCTTTTTACATTTCATAATCTCATACATTTTCACATTTACATTTCTGTCCTCACTACATCACTCATACACTCAGTCTTCTGCATCTGCATTGTCCAGCTCCAGTATTTGTCTTGTCTCCTGTGTACCTGTATAATTAAAAACTACAGCAGTAATCTGAAAAGAAACAAATTTGATTTGCAAAAATATAAAATTTATTTTTAAAGCTGTCTCAGATATACGGGTTATCGTCATCATCTTTGATTGTGTAATATATGTGCATATCAGTATTCATATCAGGGACAGGTAATTACAAGTGGCTGCAGTACACACGTATACACGTGTGCACTGCCTCGCCAACTCGAGTGCACAAAGTCAAATCAAATTCAGATTCAACACAAGTGCAAATGGACTCGACCAACATCAAAAGTGCAACTCAATACAACATGCAACCACAAGTAGACTATCTACAAGTCAATGAAGCAGTGCAGTTCGACAGAAATGATCAACCAAGTTCAACATCACAATGTCAAGTGCATCAGCATACAAAAGAAAAAGACATACATGAACAACAGTACAAGTCAGGAATCATGATGATCAAAAGATAGCAGTACACACAGTTCAAATGGAATACAACTGCAACCATGATCAGGCAAAGGCTATGGAGACCAGAGCATAGGAATGTGTAGACTCAAGCTACAAGTTCAAATGTCAACAAAGCACATCAGTATGGCAACACAACAGCATGCACATATATGAAGACTACACTGTCAAGTGCAGATATATACAGTGCAACATGATCAACTTCACAATGCAAATGAATATGGTCAGAACACAAATGCAGTGAGCCAGACAACACAATACACATCAGTAAAGAAGAACAAATAAATCAATGTCAAATGCACAATAGGCCGAGAACCAGACCAGGGAGAGATTGTCACAGTGAAGTCCAAACGTGTACATAGCCGTATGTAATCAAGTCAAAGCCAATGTGATCAAAATATATGAAGTTGAATAGGTCAAAGACATGGTGGTCAAGAATCGAGCAAGAAAAATTCGAAGCCGAGTATCAAATGTAATAACAGTTCAATATCAAAGCAAATGACCGAAGTTAATCACAGGAAACAGAAACAAGGCCGTAGGTTTAAAAAAGTCAAATTTTAAATTAGGAAAGCTTCAATCAAATCTTAAAGAATCGTTGGAACAGAAAGATTTAGAATTAGGAAAGTAAAAGGTTCGACTGCTTTAAAATCAGAAGATCGAACGTATAAAATTCAAGCCGTGGATCAAAAGGAATTTCCAAACATACGAAAGTGTAAAAATAGAAAGTATAAACATCGTGGGGATCAAGAAATCAAATCAGATGCTTATATAAAGAAACCCAAAATCATCATCGACTGTGTGGTGAAGAGTAGAGAAAATAAAACCCAATCATCACCGACATAAGACTCAAGCATTCAAGTATAAATCAGAGAAGAATCACATACCAATTCCGTATTGAAGAAGCCGTAGCTCCAAACTTGAATCGCCAGAGACGACAAGCCGAAGTCCTAATTCAGAGCAATTCATCGAGTCGAATTCGATCTACAATCGAGAAGCAGCCAAAGCAAAACTACACGAAGCATCCATCGACAGAGCGAAACGCAAATTCCTATCGATCGATCAAATAGGCATAGCTTCGAAAGCCCTAATTTTGGAACAAAGAAAAGAACGAGCAAGCCGCCATTTTCACAAAAAGGAACCGGCCGGAGATAAAAAGAGAAAGGGGATAATCATTTGTCACTAATAGTTTTGGGCTGGTTCAATTTTCTTTTGGGCTTGGAGTATTTATCAATTAGGGTTTTAAGTTTTAGTTTAAATTCTTATTGGGCCGGGTTTAAATAATTTAGTTTAGGCCTAGTTTATTTGAGGGAAAAATTGTTTTAAAATTGTCAATCTATATTTTGCCCTGGGTTTAAATCTGTATTTTGTTTTTCAGTTTGTATTTTCAAAGTCCAGTCAGGGTAAATCACTACCTTGGGTTTAGGTAGTGTCAGATTGTGACGACCCGGAATTTTTGTATATTTGAAATGTGAATATTTAAGTTATTTTAAAAATTCGAAGGTTAAATTTTAACTTTAATTTTAAATATACAGTATTTATTTGGATAATTAATTATTAAATTTAAATATCGAGATTGGGTAAAATATGGAATCTTGATTTTAAGCCTGTTAAAAATAGTTCAAAGGTTCAGAAAATTTATATTGTTAATACTGAAGATGATATAACTTTTAAAATGGAATTTTAAAGAGTTTTGTTCAGTTTTAAAAATATATCGTTGAAATTGAATTTAAAAATAGCCGTCCGAGGCACAGTCTCGGAATGCGACGAAACCAGTTCCATTGGATCCGTAATATTGTATTATTATCGGATTTCAATTTTTGTAGTATTTGGAGTTGATGTGGGAGCGTACGATATAGGAACGCGCAGGAATTTATATCGAAAATTTAAATTCAAATATAATATTTGAACAAAATCCTTATCTACATCCTTATTCTTTTCTTTTCCAAACCACTCTACAGTGTCTTCTGAAACATGGCACCTACTTTTTTCTAATCGCATACACGTGTTTCCTTCTTTTTATTTATTCCACGGAGAAGGATAAAGTTTGAAAATATGCCGAGTGTTTTAAAATAAATTCCATGGTCGCCTCCTTGTTCGATCAACTAGGGTTTCGTAAATCAAAGCCTTCGAAAAAATCATCGCTGCCTACTCAGCTATTCCATCAGCCATCGTTGGCTCATCCTTGCCTCCTACGCGATATTTTATACTGCTGATTTGAAACCCTGCTACTGTCCCTTTATACTGTCACTGCTAATTGAATCGAGAGCAGGCGATAGGTAGCGGAGGCGCTCAAATCGCGGCATGTGGCCACGAACGCGAGGACGTCGAAGGGCAGGGGATCGATTCTCGTAATCGGGAAAGGCACGAAGTCGGGGGACATTGGTGTCGCGATGGAAGCGTTGGTTGCTGGAGGGGCTACTCGCGAGGGAGACTCGAGATTAGGGCTTGGTGGTGAGAGTTCAGTGAACCGCGGGGGTTCGATTTCGCGTGACGTCGAGGACCAGGTCTGCGATGGAGTTCAGAGACGAAATGGTGGTGTGGTGTCGTGTGGGTAGACTAAGCTTGCTAGAGATTGAGATCATGATCAGCGAGTTTTAAGGTATTTGTTTTCTTTCCATTCGATTTAGCTTGATTTTCAGATAAGATAATAAATACAGTAAACTATATAAATAATTTTGTTTAATTTAAATGTGTATAAGGTTTAGAACAGAAATATATATAAGTAGAGTTTTGGGAAAAAGGAAATAAGAGAATAAAAATATTTTTGTTATTTATTGGAAATATTGTATTTTGGAATTAAATTGTTTAACCAACTTGTTTAAAATTTATTTTAGCTATCAAAAGTTTTCAAGGGAGAAATTATCTGGATAAATCAAATTTGTTAGTTCAAAATTTAATTATTTGATTTATTCGAATATTTCGAATATTAATGAAATCATATAATATGTATTCAAGGTCTGGCATCGTGAAGAGGACTATTGATTTGGGTTGAATTGCAAAATAGAAGGGGCAAAAGGTGAGTTAATCTCACTCAGTTGAATTTTATTTTAAATTTAAATGGTTAAATTTAAATAATTGATTGGATGATTGCATTGATTGAATATGCTATATTATATATATAGTAGTATATAGCAATATATACATATTGGCATATGTATATATTTGAGTTGTTGATATTCCCGCATTTATATAGCGGATGAGACCCTATGCGCCGCATAATAGCGGATGATTTATATAAATCCCATATACCGCGATATTCCACTTTGAAGTGGAATTGGTATTGTGCTAACGTTTGTGGATGCAGGGAAACAGGTTGGAGGGATCCAACTGGATTCCTCAAAATTATTTAGATTATTTGATATTCTGTTCTATGAATATTGATATCCTGTGATGATTTTATTGATGATTGAAATATTGGATGATATGGTTGGATTGAATATTTCAATAAAAAGGAGTTATCAAAATATATTGAATTGGATTTTGAAAGAAATAAAAGAGTAAATTTTAAGTAAATAATTCAAGTGAATTGGAATAAGGGAATTTCGAAATAACAAGGGAAATATTAACTTTAAACTAAAGTGATATTAAATTTAAAGAATAAAGGATTTATTTTGAATGTAAGGATTAAATTTAATTAAAGGCTAAAGAAGGAATTTTGGAAGTTTAAAATTGGTATTTTCAGTTAAAAAGGGTTTTAACTCAAATAAAGGAATAAATCTAAAAGTAATGTATTTTGAAATAAATGAAGTAGTAAAGGAAATTTATTTCAAAGTAAAGTAAAGTAAATTGGAAAATCAATTGGAAATTGATTTAGTTGTTTAAAATTGGAATTTTAAAAGAGAAGTGAGATTTTGGAGATATGAACTGGGTTTATAAAATAAAATAAAATATAGTGGATATTTGAATATAAATTCAAGGTGGGAATTTATAAAAGGAATATGAATTGGTTTAAAAATAAATGTTGATGTATTTTTAAAAGATGGAAATGAGAAGTGTATTTCTCTGGATAGCCAAGTACGTTTTCAAAGAAATTTTAAATATAAGTTAAAAGTTTTAAGTATGTTTTAAAAAGCATGTTTTAGAAAATTGATTATTTCTAAATGTTAATTTTCAAAGTAGGTGTTTTTAAAAATCTGTTATTGTAGTAATTATATAAAAGTGATTTGCTATTCTGTTTTAAAAAGAGAAATTTAGTTTATATTTATAAAGTGGTTTATTTTAAAGTATATATTTTTAATAAAGTATTAAAGTAGTTTGATTTCAATGTTATAAATTATATTTAAAATAAAGTGTTTTAAATTATTTAAAAAAATAAAAGTATTTTGTACTTGGTGATTCAGTGGAAACAATTATTTGGGAAATGTTTTCCGTAAGCGGAAACTGTTTTGAAATTGTTTTCAAATGAGCTTTGAAAATTGGAAATATATCTTGGAAAGATATTTGGGCAAATAAATAATGTGGGAAATTATTTAATTGTGTGATGGTTGCTTGTGGATGTTAATTGATAGTTAAATAACCGACTATCAATATTGGCCAAATGCGCTGATCGTTTCGAAGAGACCGGGATCGGGTTTCCGTATACCGGGATTCTAGGTCTGGAGACCCGAATACCACTTCGATCCGGTTTGTACGTTTCGTGTAACGATTTCGGAGTCGAAGATGGAGCAGTGAAGTGCAAGGGCTAGTCGCTACTAATCCTGAGGATATTTCCAAAATGGATGTAGTAGGAATAGTGCCTTCGGTTCCGTTCAAACCCAGGACGGACTTGTATGGACGAATGCTTGCGAAACATCGTCAGCGGACGATGGGCATTCTAAGGGATATGTTCTCTAAAAGGTATCGTTTAGCCTCGAACCTCATCAACCGGGAATGACTGAAAATCAGGGGTTATGCAGCAAGGCTTCGTGGGTAGCTCCCACTGGAGGGTAAGGTCATCCCTGTCTAGATGTCCCTTTTTATTTCGGCTTAGTGGTGCGGTTGCTGATCCCAACCGTGGGGTGATTTTATTCGGGATCATCCAGTAAGGGATGGTTCCGGCCTTGTGTTGCAGAGGAGCGGGCGTACTCCTCGGTACTGTGATCTAGGCCACGTACTGTGATAGGTGGTACCCTAGTGCCTAGTCATTCGTTGGAAATCCATTTTTCCTACGTGCCTTGTACGGTATTTGTTTGTATTACCCACTTTTGTGGCTAGTATGCTGGAATTTAATAATGTAACAATTTCAGCTATTTTAATAAGTATTTGTGAATAGACACTATTATAATATCAGAGGATTTTATAAAAAGTGTTTTAGCTATCGTACGGTAAAAACCCGACATGTTTATTTGTGGCGTGGTCTTACGAGATGCTTTTTATTTTTAAAGGATTTTTGAAACTTTAATAATCAATTGAGTGTGATTTTCTCACGCTGGTTTTCCAGACTGACTCGGGTATTGTTTTATATGATGCTCGGGTCAGACCGAGTATTATAGATTACAGGAAATGATGCTATGGAGCTGGATGGCGATACGTACTTCCGTATTTGAGTTATATATTCCGCTGTGTATTCAGATTGTGAGGACAAGTTATGATTACTGTCCAGTTGTATGATATTGATGTGATGTACTCTGATGATGTATTGGGATGATGTATATATAAACAGATATAGATTTCTTTTTGTGTAAAGATCTGTTATTACCTATTATAGTTTATTCCACTGCGTATGTGAGATTCTGTTGTTGTTGTTTTCTATTTTTCTTCTTCTTCTACCTCTTCTTTTTACCCAAATGGTCCGGTTTTTCGTGTTAGAAAAACTCGGGTTGTTACAGTGGTATCAGAGCTTAGGCTAGCGATAACCTTGGCTCTGTTGGGAATTTTGAGAGTATTAATAGATATGAGCGCGTATTTGTTAGTGAATATAAAATGGTTTTATATTGTGTTGGTTGGTTTATTGAGTGGCATATGAACCTTCGTCGGCACAGTCTGTACAACTGTATCGAAGGGGTTTCTAAACACTTGAATAGAACAGTTCGACACAATATTGTTTTAAATAGGGTGAATGAAATAATTTTGCCCAAATTATTTTGTATATAAAAGAAATAATTATTTGAAATTATTATAGTTATATATTTGGATGCTTGGTTGTTAGAAAATGACAATAATGAGTTAGTCTCATTATTGAGTAGAAATTGAATCAGAAATTGGAAAAAAGTATAACCAAAGATGAAAGAATAAATTTATATAATAAGTGGAATTTGAGAATGTAGTTTATAAATGGAAATAAATTCATAAACAAATGAAATTTGTAAATGTAAATGGTAAAAGTGACTTATAACCTGAAATAAAATGTGATAGAATTCCAGAGTAATGTTTGGATATATAAAAAAAATTTTTGGATGGATTTTGAATTTGAAGTTTTGGGAAAGATTTAAATTCCTTTGGATTTAAAAATAGTTTTTTTAAAGGTTTTGGGGAAATAATAGTGATTATTTCATGAATATTTTTCGAAATTGAATTGAAATCTGGTGGGATTTGGAATTTAAAAATGTTTGAAAAGTTTTAAAGTGATAAAAGCATTAAATTCTCTTTTGGTCGCTGGAAAATAATTTCGGTGATGACTGCAGCATCATCGATGTCTATTTTCGAGTTTCCAAAGAGAAATTGCTACCAAACTGTTTTAAATTGAAAATGATTGTGAACTGGGTTGGTTTTGAAATTCAAAGGGAAAATTGTTTGGTAAAAGCAGATTATTTTGGAAATTGGGGTTTGAGGTGATATACCAGATATGTATGAGTTATTTCTGGGTTCAAAATGGTTTTGAAATAAAACCGGGCAATTGAATTCTGGGAATTCTATTTAAAATTTAAATGTGGAAATTTAAATGAATCAACAATATAAAGTATAGAATGAAGTTGATTGAAATAAGAAAGGAATGAAAGTTAAATTCTGGGATTATAATTATGAGATGAAATTAACTCAATGAGTAATATAAGTTGGTAGATAAAAGAGTTAGAGAACTTGAAGGTGAATGAATTGTAAAACTTGTATAAAATTGTATCCTAGAATTAAAATTTAATTCGAGTATATGAAGGTGAATAAGATATATTTGAATTTAACTTAAGATGAGTTAAATAAAATTGAGAATTGGAATTGAATTAAATGTAAATAAGTTGAAGTCGAATTGAATTGGATATAAAGGTAATGTAAAATGCTTATAATTGTGTAAAGAAATTCATATTCTTAAATTCTTAAGTGTAATAATTTGAAATTTGATATAAAGATGGAAATGGACTTAAATGAATAGTCCCAGATCTTAAGTAAGTAAGTTAAAACTTATGAATAGAAATGAAATTGTAAGTCATAAATGGGAATTCATTTCTTTGAACCATTAAGAGTTATAATTTGAAATTGTAATTATCAAATGGAAACGACTAAGATGAGCAATCTTAATTTTTAAATAAAGCCAAACTTGAATTATAAAATAAATTGAACTTAAGATAATTAAGTGAAGTGATATTTGGAATTAAAAAGCAAGTATTTAATTTTAACCAGCAAAGAAACTAATGAGATAATAAATTAGTTAATGAAATTGGATTAACATAGTGATGGTTTAAATTGCAAATGAATCCAAATAAGTGAAAATAAATTGGAAATGGCCTGGTTATTAATAAAATAATTCCAGATGAATTGAGTATGGAAATTAAAATTCATAATGATTGAGTGAATAAACCAATTATATTAAAAAAATAAATGGATGGAATTTGATTAAATAAGAATCAAATGAAAGATGGAAATAAAACTTTAAAGGGTTGGTTAAATGGAAAATAAACTTAAGTTATTGACTTAAGTAAATGTTGAATGGAAACTGAACTCAACAGAGGAGTGGTTTAAATAAGTTGAGAAATAGTTATTGAATGAATTAACTTGAATTGTTTTCGAGCTAAATAAAATTCAATATTCATAGGTTGGAGATGAATTGAATTTAAGAAAGAAAAATTGGAAATGGAAATCTGAATGAAATGTGGAATAAGTATTTATATTTGAAATGAAGTAGTAAATTGAAGTAAGTTGGAATGCATATGAAATTGGAATTCGATTTGAATATATACACTTCGGTGGTGAAGTAGTAAATAAATATAAGAAAATTTATATGAACTTAAGAATTGAAGAAAGAAATTCTTAAGAAAATTGGTATTGGAAATATACTTAGTAATTTTGGATTGGAAAAAAAATATATACTAAGTGAATAGTTGAATGAAGACTAAAACTGAAGTTGTGAAATGGGATAGTTATGAATAAAGGGATTACAATCAAAAAGGAATGTGAATAAAGGAGAATTGATATAACTGATAATCAATTGGAATTTATACGTAAGATGTACGTATATTATTTTATTCGCATAGCTATTTGGTCCAGATGTCGAACACAGAATTTCGAGATAGTTTTATCGATCCGAATCAGGATTTTTCACTCGATTTTCAACGGCGAACCTGGATATGGATTGTTGATTGATTCTGGATATTCTCTATCATAGTTTGTGAATATGCAAGGAGAATGATGGTTTCTGATCAAGAAACCAGATCTGAGTCCGCACTAGGAAGTCGGGTGGACGATACTAGTTCGGAAGTGGAATTGTGTGATCGATTGAGCGATCGAATGTGATATTGCGTACGGATGATATATGTGCATCGTACGGGCTTAAGTAAAGCAAATATTGAAAATTTGTAAAGAAAAGTATAAAATGACTTTGGGATTGTGATTGAATATTATTGCTTAGTAGGATATACAGGTGTATAAAAGCAATGGATAATTGGGATTTTTGATTTTAGAAGATAAAATTTAATAGCCCGACAAAAGGTATGTATTTGAATTTCTATATGAAATTTGATTGGGTTTTTGATCCAGCCACTTGGCTTTTTGTTTTCTTTTTGAGATTGGGAGGCCGTAGAGCCATTTTGTAGTTGTACCGAGCTAGCCGCGCAAAGGAGACGCTGGCAAAATTTTTCGAAAATTTAGGGAGTTAGAAAAATTTTGAGAAAATTTTGATAATTCAAAATTGAATTCAAATTTAAATTTGAATGGATAAGTAGGTGGTATGGATTGAACTTATGAATAAATTTGGGAAGTTAAAAGATGATTAGTGTATCATTAATAAAAGATTGTTTGGGTATTGTTAAAACTGTTTGAACTTGGGAAATAGTAATGGGTATTGGATCATTCTTCCTAACTGGTAATTTCGGGGACGAAATTCTTTTAACAGGGGAGGAATGTGACGACCCGGAATTTTTGTATATTTGAAATGTGAATATTTAAGTTATTTTAAAAATTCGAAGGTTAAATTTTAACTTTAATTTTAAATATACAGTATTTATTTGGATAATTAATTATTAAATTTAAATATCGAGATTGGGTAAAATATGGAATCTTGATTTTAAGCCTGTTAAAAATAGTTCAAAGGTTCAGAAAATTTATATTGTTAATACTGAAGATGATATAACTTTTAAAATGGAATTTTAAAGAGTTTTGTTCAGTTTTAAAAATATATCGTTGAAATTGAATTTAAAAATAGCCGTCCGAGGCACAGTCTCGGAATGCGACGAAACCAGTTCCATTGGATCCGTAATATTGTATTATTATCGGATTTCAATTTTTGTAGTATTTGGAGTTGATGTGGGAGCGTACGATATAGGAACGCGCAGGAATTTATATCGAAAATTTAAATTCAAATATAATATTTGAACAAAATCCTTATCTACATCCTTATTCTTTTCTTTTCCAAACCACTCTACAGTGTCTTCTGAAACATGGCACCTACTTTTTTCTAATCGCATACACGTGTTTCCTTCTTTTTATTTATTCCACGGAGAAGGATAAAGTTTGAAAATATGCCGAGTGTTTTAAAATAAATTCCATGGTCGCCTCCTTGTTCGATCAACTAGGGTTTCGTAAATCAAAGCCTTCGAAAAAATCATCGCTGCCTACTCAGCTATTCCATCAGCCATCGTTGGCTCATCCTTGCCTCCTACGCGATATTTTATACTGCTGATTTGAAACCCTGCTACTGTCCCTTTATACTGTCACTGCTAATTGAATCGAGAGCAGGCGATAGGTAGCGGAGGCGCTCAAATCGCGGCAGGTGGCCACGAACGCGAGGACGTCGAAGGGCAGGGGATCGATTCTCGTAATCGGGAAAGGCATGAAGTCGGGGGACGTTGGTGTCGCGATGGAAGCGTTGGTTGCTGGAGGGGCTACTCGCGAGGGAGACTCGAGATTAGGGCTTGGTGGTGAGAGTTCAGTGAACCGCGGGGGTTCGATTTCGCGTGACGTCGAGGACCAGGTCTGCGATGGAGTTCAGAGACGAAATGGTGGTGTGGTGTCGTGTGGGTAGACTAAGCTTGCTAGAGATTGAGATCATGATCAGCGAGTTTTAAGGTATTTGTTTTCTTTCCATTCGATTTAGCTTGATTTTCAGATAAGATAATAAATACAGTAAACTATATAAATAATTTTGTTTAATTTAAATGTGTATAAGGTTTAGAACAGAAATATATATAAGTAGAGTTTTGGGAAAAAGGAAATAAGAGAATAAAAATATTTTTGTTATTTATTGGAAATATTGTATTTTGGAATTAAATTGTTTAACCAACTTGTTTAAAATTTATTTTAGCTATCAAAAGTTTTCAAGGGAGAAATTATCTGGATAAATCAAATTTGTTAGTTCAAAATTTAATTATTTGATTTATTCGAATATTTCGAATATTAATGAAATCATATAATATGTATTCAAGGTCTGGCATCGTGAAGAGGACTATTGATTTGGGTTGAATTGCAAAATAGAAGGGGCAAAAGGTGAGTTAATCTCACTCAGTTGAATTTTATTTTAAATTTAAATGGTTAAATTTAAATAATTGATTGGATGATTGCATTGATTGAATATGCTATATTATATATATAGTAGTATATAGCAATATATACATATTGGCATATGTATATATTTGAGTTGTTGATATTCCCGCATTTATATAGCGGATGAGACCCTATGCGCCGCATAATAGCGGATGATTTATATAAATCCCATATACCGCGATATTCCACTTTGAAGTGGAATTGGTATTGTGCTAACGTTTGTGGATGCAGGGAAACAGGTTGGAGGGATCCAACTGGATTCCTCAAAATTATTTAGATTATTTGATATTCTGTTCTATGAATATTGATATCCTGTGATGATTTTATTGATGATTGAAATATTGGATGATATGGTTGGATTGAATATTTCAATAAAAAGGAGTTATCAAAATATATTGAATTGGATTTTGAAAGAAATAAAAGAGTAAATTTTAAGTAAATAATTCAAGTGAATTGGAATAAGGGAATTTCGAAATAACAAGGGAAATATTAACTTTAAACTAAAGTGATATTAAATTTAAAGAATAAAGGATTTATTTTGAATGTAAGGATTAAATTTAATTAAAGGCTAAAGAAGGAATTTTGGAAGTTTAAAATTGGTATTTTCAGTTAAAAAGGGTTTTAACTCAAATAAAGGAATAAATCTAAAAGTAATGTATTTTGAAATAAATGAAGTAGTAAAGGAAATTTATTTCAAAGTAAAGTAAAGTAAATTGGAAAATCAATTGGAAATTGATTTAGTTGTTTAAAATTGGAATTTTAAAAGAGAAGTGAGATTTTGGAGATATGAACTGGGTTTATAAAATAAAATAAAATATAGTGGATATTTGAATATAAATTCAAGGTGGGAATTTATAAAAGGAATATGAATTGGTTTAAAAATAAATGTTGATGTATTTTTAAAAGATGGAAATGAGAAGTGTATTTCTCTGGATAGCCAAGTACGTTTTCAAAGAAATTTTAAATATAAGTTAAAAGTTTTAAGTATGTTTTAAAAAGCATGTTTTAGAAAATTGATTATTTCTAAATGTTAATTTTCAAAGTAGGTGTTTTTAAAAATCTGTTATTGTAGTAATTATATAAAAGTGATTTGCTATTCTGTTTTAAAAAGAGAAATTTAGTTTATATTTATAAAGTGGTTTATTTTAAAGTATATATTTTTAATAAAGTATTAAAGTAGTTTGATTTCAATGTTATAAATTATATTTAAAATAAAGTGTTTTAAATTATTTAAAAAAATAAAAGTATTTTGTACTTGGTGATTCAGTGGAAACAATTATTTGGGAAATGTTTTCCGTAAGCGGAAACTGTTTTGAAATTGTTTTCAAATGAGCTTTGAAAATTGGAAATATATCTTGGAAAGATATTTGGGCAAATAAATAATGTGGGAAATTATTTAATTGTGTGATGGTTGCTTGTGGATGTTAATTGATAGTTAAATAACCGACTATCAATATTGGCCAAATGCGCTGATTGTTTTGTGACGGTCCGCCACTCATTCCACAGAATGACGCATCGTTGATAAGAAAGAAAGGGATAGAAAGAGAAAAGAAGAGAAGAAAGAAAGAAACAACAACAGAATCTAAACAGCGGAACGAATAAATTATATTAATAACATAAACTATTACATAGTATCATATACAACTACTATCAGAGTTACACAATATATACAACACATACTAGACAGTTATAAACACCTGTCTAGTTTCTACAATATAAGATACAACACAGATAACAATGACTCAGAGATCAACACAGCGGAACTACTATATCTCTACAGCGCTGAAGCCTCCTGCTCCATTGCTCCTCCAGATAACTCGTCAAAGCAAACCTGACTCTCTTGGCTACTCGTAAAAATTTGAGTACCCAAGAGTTTATATAAAACAGAAATAAACACTTGGGTACTCAAATTTTTACGAGTAGCCAAGAGAGTCAGGTTTGCTTTGACGAGTTATCTGGAGGAGCAATGGAGCAGGAGGCTTCAGCGCTGTAGAGATATAGTAGTTCCGCTGTGTTGATCTCTAAGTCATTGTTATCTGTGTTGTATCTTATATTGTAGAAACTAGACAGGTGTTTATAACTGTCTAGTATGTGTTGTATATATTGTGTAACTCTGATAGTAGTTGTATATGATACTATGTAATAGTTTATGTTATTAATATAATTTATTCGTTCCGCTGTTTAGATTCTGTTGTTGTTTCTTTCTTTCTTCTCTTCTTTTCTCTTTCTATCCCTTTCTTTCTTATCAACGATGCGTCATTCTGTGGAATGAGTGGCGGACCGTCACATTTGGTATCAGAGCAATTAACACTTAAATCATACATGCACAATTCAATTCTTACATACATACAAAGAATATACATATAAATAAACATGCAAATATACTCTATTCAGAAATCATTTGAAAGCAAATTTAATTTCCTTTTTAACTTTTGAAAAAGATTGTTTACTCACCTATTTCAAAAAGCCAGAGCTTTGAAACTGAATTCCCTTTGAAATCTGGAATACTTGTTTTGATTTCTTTTAAACTTGAAAAGCTTTTGAAAACTTGCTGTTGCCTCAGATTATATTGCATAAACCCTTGGAAATAATTACTGGCTTTAAAGAACAAATGGTTCCAGCTCTTGATTAAACATCTCAGCTTGGTTTAGAGAATGGCTACAGAGATTTTTGAACTGGAAATTGGTTACAGGTCTGAGAACAATGGCTTCAGGTTGTATATTTTTGGTTTGAGAAATGAATTTAGCTTTTGGTTGTGAGATGATTTTGGTTTGAATAATTATCTGGTTTTGGTTTTGAAGATGATCATTTCAGTTTGTAGATTTTCTGATTTTGGTTTGTGGAGATGATTTCAGATTTGGTTTGAAGATGATTTCGGTTTGAATAATTATCTGGTTTTGGCTTTGTCTTTGTTTAGAAATGAGATTAGAAAAGAAAAAGGAAATAGAGATGTAGGCTTTTATAAACTTAATTTTATGGTTTATTAAAAATCAAAGAAAATGATAATAAAATGACACTTGTCTCTACCATTCTTATTATGTTAACACATGTTACTTAAGATGCTTAGAACTTAACACTTGTCCTAATATATTTTTAAAAAGAGTTTTAAAACTTTTATATGTATTTCCTAAATAGATAAATACATATCTTTTTAAATAAATGCTTTTCTATATTATAAATAAATAAAACCTTTGAAAGAAAAATAAAATAAAAACCCATTTATATTCTAAAAATCATATACAATGTATTTCATTCATTTTTTAAGTGTAAAAATATCTTTTGTATTTATTTACTATTAAATAAACACTTTCTAAATTTATATACAAAATCTCTTTTAAGGAAGACAAAAATAAAACAAAAGCCTTATTTTAAATAAAAGTCTTGTTCGTATATTCTTATACCCAAATATATTAAAACAATACTTATTAATTTTAGAAATGATAAATCTATTAAAAATCAAATTTATAAAATAACATAATTTAAACAATTATTCTTATTACAAATCAATCTATACCATAATTAAAACATCTTATTATTATATTATTTGGTTATTTATATTAATATTATCAATTTAAATAATTTAAATTTAGAGATTATCACATTTTAAATTCCTCAAAATCCCGGGATATTACACGTTTCGAAGAGACCGGGATCGGGTTTCCGTATACCGGGATTCTAGGTCTGGAGACCCGAATACCACTTCGATCCGGTTTGTACGTTTCGTGTAACGATTTCGGAGTCGAAGATGGAGCAGTGAAGTGCAAGGGCTAGTCGCTACTAATCCTGAGGATATTTCCAAAATGGATGTAGTAGGAATAGTGCCTTCGGTTCCGTTCAAACCCAGGACGGACTTGTATGGACGAATGCTTGCGAAACATCGTCAGCGGACGATGGGCATTCTAAGGGATATGTTCTCTAAAAGGTATCGTTTAGCCTCGAACCTCATCAACCGGGAATGACTGAAAATCAGGGGTTATGCAGCAAGGCTTCGTGGGTAGCTCCCACTGGAGGGTAAGGTCATCCCTGTCTAGATGTCCCTTTTTATTTCGGCTTAGTGGTGCGGTTGCTGATCCCAACCGTGGGGTGATTTTATTCGGGATCATCCAGTAAGGGATGGTTCCGGCCTTGTGTTGCAGAGGAGCGGGCGTACTCCTCGGTACTGTGATCTAGGCCACGTACTGTGATAGGTGGTACCCCAGTGCCTAGTCATTCGTTGGAAATCCATTTTTCCTACGTGCCTTGTACGGTATTTGTTTGTATTACCCACTTTTGTGGCTAGTATGCTGGAATTTAATAATGTAACAATTTCAGCTATTTTAATAAGTATTTGTGAATAGACACTATTATAATATCAGAGGATTTTATAAAAAGTGTTTTAGCTATCGTAAGGTAAAAACCCGACATGTTTATTTGTGGCGTGGTCTTACGAGATGCTTTTTATTTTTAAAGGATTTTTGAAACTTTAATAATCAATTGAGTGTGATTTTCTCACGCTGGTTTTCCAGACTGACTCGGGTATTGTTTTATATGATGCTCGGGTCAGACCGAGTATTATAGATTACAGAAAATGATGCTATGGAGCTGGATGGCGATACGTACTTCCGTATTTGAGTTATATATTCCGTTGTGTATTCAGATTGTGAGGACAAGTTATGATTACTGTCCAGTTGTATGATATTGATGTGATGTACTCTGATGATGTATATATAAACAGATATAGATTTCTTTTTGTGTAAAGATCTGTTATTACCTATTATAGTTTATTCCACTGCGTATGTGAGATTCTGTTGTTGTTGTTTTCTATTTTTCTTCTTCTTCTACCTCTTCTTTTTACCCAAATGGTCCGGTTTTTCGTGTTAGAAAAACTCGGGTTGTTACACAGATTGTCTAGTTAGGGTTAGTTTAGTGAGCAGGGTGTGCGAGTTTACAAAGCTCTATAGGCGGAGCAGGGTGTGCGAGTCTGTAGGAGTGTTTGTAAGCGGGATACTGTTTAATCCTAATAGAAATATGGGAATGCAGCAGTTGGCAGGGGTCGCCGAAGCTGGGTAAATTTTGTGTGTGATTTACTTTTCTGCATATTTACTTCTCTGCAGTTTGATTACGTGTTTAATTCGCTAAAATTTGCTATAACCCTATTCACCCCCCTCTAGGGTTAATCTAGATCCTACAAGTGGTATCAGAGCGAGGTAAATTTTTTCTTTAACTCTAGAGTCATGAATCTATCAAATATTGCTTTTTCTGAGGGGCAATCTATTGCTAGGCCACCAATGTTTAATAGTAATGATTATGCTTACTGGAAAGTTAGGATGAGTATCTATCTTAGTTCTGTTGATTACGATGTTTGGGATATTATTGAATCTGGCTATAAAACTCCCACTATAACAGTTGGTGATACTGCGATCCCTAAACCTAAGGAGAGGTGGGATGCTAACGATAAGAAATTGAAAACCACAAATGCTAAAGCCATGAATGCTTTAATCTGTGCTCTTGATAAAACTGAATTTAATAGAATTTCTCATTGTAAAACAGCACAGGAAATTTGGCATGCTTTGGAGGTGACACATGAAGGAACTTCTCAAGTCAAGGAGTCTCGTCTAGCCCTGTTCAGCAATGAATACGAGAACTTCATGATGGACAAAGGCGAGAGAATAAAGGATATGTTTGGACGCTTCTCAACCTTGGTGTCAATGCAGCAACTTGGGATGATGAGGAAGGAGAAGAAGTTTCGAGTGATAGCTCAGAGGAGGCCAACTTGTGTCTTATGGGAAAATCAGACTAAGAAGCAAGCTCAGAGGAATCTAGTGAGGTCTGTTGGCGGGCTAAGGAACAACAAGAATGGTTTCTAGATTCAGGTTGTTCTAGACATATGACAGGTGATAAATCGAAGTTCCTTAGCCTAGAAAATTTTAAAGGAGGAAATGTGATCATGGGAGACAATAGCAAGTGTAAGATTATTGGTAAAGGTGAAGTAGGTAACGGTACGTTTTCTTTGACTAATGTTTTATACGTTGATAATCTACGTCACAAACTCATTTCTATTAGCCAACTATGTGACAAAGGTATGAATGTGGTTTTTGATAGTGATACTTGCAAAATCATTGATAAATCTTCTAATAACATTGTTTTTACGGGCAAAAGAAAAGGAAATGTTTACTCGCTTTCATTTGATAATTTAAATATTTCTAGATGTTTGGTAGCCACTGACGAAGAGGCATCTTTATGGCATATGAGACTTGGACATGCTAGCATGAGCCTCTTAGAAAAACTTGAAACAAAAGATTTAGTCAGAGGGTTACCACATCAGAAATTTAAAAACAATAAAGTGTGTAAAGCATGTTCCTTAGGTAAACTCAGTCGATCATCATTTCGCCCTAAAAACATTGTTAGCACATCAAGGGTCCTTGAATTAATTCACATGGATTTATTTGGACCAAATGAAATTGCAAGCTTAAATGGAAAACGTTATTGTTATGTATTGGTTGATGATTATTCTAGATTTACATGGGTTTATTTTTTAGCCAAAAAATCTGAATCTTTTAATTATTTTTCAAAGTTTGCAAAACTTGTTCAAAATGAAAAAGGAGTTTCAATTAAAACTTTGAGAAGTGATCATGGAGGCGAATTTGAAAATTTGGAATTTGAAAACTTTTGTGAAGAAAATGGTTTAAAACATGAATTTTCTGCTCCACGAACACCTCAACAAAATGGGGTGGTTGAAAGGAAAAATCGTACATTACAAGAATTGGCTAGATCCATGTTAAGTGAGTATAAACTACCTCTAACCTTTTGGGCAGAGGCAGTGAATACTTCGTGCTATATAATGAATAGAGTGATGATTAGACCAATACTTGACAAAACATCTTATGAATTGTGGCATGAAAGGAAACCTAACATTTCTTATTTTCGTGTGTTTGGATGTCCTTGTTTTATTCTTAACACAGGCGATCAACTTGGAAAATTTGAATCAAAGGCTGATGAGGGAATTTTTATGGGCTATTCAACAAGGAGCAAGGCTTACAGGATATACAACAAACGAACAAAGACAATTGTTGAATCAATCAATGTGAAATTCGATGAATCTAATCTGGAAAGGATGACTGAAAAGACGACTGACGATGCGGTAGATCAAGAAGGCATTGAAGAAGGAACATCTAGTGAGAAAGCTGAAAATAGGACAATTGATGCTGATAGACTGAAGTTCAAATCCAATCATCCTCCTGAATTGGTTATAGGTGATCCTACGGAAGGTATACGTACTCGCTCTTCATTTGATAAAAATTTGTGTGCATTCTGTTGTCACAGTGGTTTTATTTCTGAAATTGAACCAAATTCTGTTGAAATGGCTCTTAATGATGAAAATTGGATTTTAGCAATGCAAGATGAACTTAATCAATTTGAGAGAAATAAAGTTTGGAAATTAGTTCCTAGGCCTAATGATTATCCAGTTGTTGGAACTAAATGGGTGTTTAAAAATAAACTTGATGAATCCGGAAATGTAATTAGAAACAAAGCTAGGTTGGTCGCAAAAGGTTATAACCAGATAGAAGGCATATATTTTGATGAAACATTTGCTCCAGTTGCTAGGTTAGAAGCCATTAGGATTTTTCTAAGTTTTGCATGTTATAAAGGTTTCAAACTTAAAAAAATGGATGTAAAAAGTGCCTTTCTAAATGGTGATTTGAAAGAAGAAGTTTTTGTTGAACAACCCCCTGGTTTTGAAAATCACGATTTTCCAAATCATGTGTATAAGCTAGAAAAAGCATTATATGGTCTTAAGCAAGCTCCTAGAGCTTGGTATGACTGTCTTTGTACATATCTTTTGGAAAATGGCTTTAAAAAGGGAAGTGCTGACACGACACTGTTTCTATTACATAAAGAAAGTAATTTTTTGATTGTTCAGATTTATGTGGATGATATCATTCATGGTGCTACTAATGAAATCTTGTGTGAGAAATTTTAACAAGTCATGCAGGCTAAATTCGAGATGAGCTTGGTTGGAGAATTGAAATATTTTCTTGGATTTCAAATCAAGCAAAGCAGTGATGGCATTTTCATTTCACAATCCAAGTATGTGTTGGAACTATTGAAGAAATTCGGAGTTGAAAACTCTAAACCAATGAAAACTCCTATGAGTCCATCAACAAAGTTGGATAAAGACGAGAAAGGAGTTGCTGTTGATCAGAAGAAATATCGAGGGATAATCGGTTCACTTCTCTATCTTACTGCTTCTAGACCTGATGTGACGACCCGGAATTTCGAGCAATAATCAATTTAATAAATTATATTAAATATTAAATAGTTTTGTTATGTCTTTGATTTATAAGTCTTAAATTAATGCTTTTCTTTTAATAAATATTGTATTGGTGAGTTTTATCTTTTAAAACTAATAAATTATTTTCCATTTATAATGAATATATATTGGTATATATATTGTAGATAGGAAAAACTTTGTTTTAAATGCAACTAATAAATTATATTTTCAAATTTATTTTAGTGATTTGGGAATTTTGATTTATTTAATAATAATCTTTTCAAAGCTATTAAATAAATAAATATATGGGTTTAAATACTTAAGATAAATGTTTAAATAGTTTTAAAACTTATTTTAGCTTTAGTTTAAATTTAAATTTAATTAACAAAGTGATTTGTTCTATTTTCTTTTTAAGTTTAGCTTGTTAAAAATATAGTTTAAAAATGTATATAAGTTTTAAATTCAATGTGTCAAATAATACTTTGGTATATATATTATAAAATAAGTAGTTGATAGTAAAAAGATAATTTCTTTTGTTTAATTAATTATTTTTAAATTTGATAAATGAGTTTATAATATTAATAAATATAAATATACATGTTGAAATACAAGAATAAGTAATAAGTTAGCAATTGAAATAAACATATAAAATTAATAGATGAAAGTAAAATATATGTCTTCACTCATATTTTTAAAGCAACTTGACTAAAGTAAAATAACAAGATAACAATATAAAACTAGTAACAAAATAAATATAATAAACAAGGAAATATAGAATATACATAAGTAAATTTTATAGTTTGTACATTATGAAACAAATACACTAAATATCTAAACAACATTCATTTACATTCCATTATCAATCAGTAACATATGTTTGAATAGCACATAAGAATGGTTTGCCAGCTCCAAAATAAATCTGCATAGCCAATTGAACAAAGTAAAAATATAATAATAACTAAGCAAGCATAAGATAGATATGTAAACAATGGTTCGAATATGCAAGCAGACTTAAGAACAGCAAGATTTAAAAGCAAAAGTAAAATGTATTATGTATGTAGCTTGTAAACTAAGGCTCAGGCAAGTATAAAATAATAAGATAAGTGTAAAATAAAAACATAAAGGACATAGCATTTAATGAGAGTAAAGCAAATATCTTTTCTAAGTACAAGGCATGTAATCTCGGCCATAAGCATAGAAACCATCTCTGAAATTTGTACAAAGTGTACACTGTTTTGTAAAGAGAAAATGATACCTGTTTCATATATATCAGCCTGTAGGCTATTTCCCCTATCAGTTTTCATTTTCCTTTCGAACTAAGTAAAACCAAAATAAACTCCATTTCAAACTTAAGTAAACATAGCTCTGTAAACTACTTCCTCTATCATCTTTCCATTTTTCAGTTCGAACTAAACAAAAGTAAGATAAAACTCCATTTGAAACCTAAACAAAGATTCAACAACCATCAGCAACTCAGCAAAACAGAGATCAAGAGGAGCTTCTGTTAGAAAATCCCAAACTATTTTCAAAAGCTTGTTGTTAAGCAAAACCTGATTGCTCTGTTCTCTTCTGCAAATTGGTGAGTAACAATTGTCTTTTAAAAATTAAAAGATTTAAATTTGTGCAAGTATATCTAAGATATGTATGTGTGTGCTTAGATAATTATCTGTGTATATATATATATATATATATGGAAAGCTGGGAGTATGTTATGTATGCTGTTGTTTAAATTATCTCTGTCCCTAGTTCACAAACTCAAGCTGTTGATTTTAAAAATCAATTACTCTCCTTCTAGTTGATGGTTGAACTTGAGATTTAAACAAGAGTTGCTTGTAACGTATAAACTAAGTTTAGGAATTTATTTAAGATTTAAATCACTCAAAAATTTTCTCTGGAAACTCAATTATTTGAACAAACTTAAGATTAGCCAAATTTCGAACGTCACCGATCATTGATTCAGGTATCTAACTAGAATCCATACCAGAAGCGATGATTTTTAAGGTGGGTTTTAGGATTTTTAGTGAGGTGGTTTGGTAGCAGTTTATAGTTGATCGGAGTGGGTATTTCGATTAATTTCCGGCGCTGTGATGATCTAGAGAGGTCGAGTTGCCTCGTGGAGATAGAGGAGCCTAGGGTGGATTCAGGAAAAATGCAGTGATGGTCGACCGATGACCATGGTGGCGGTAGAAGGCATTCGAAGTATGGTGACCTAGTTTTGGACAGTGCTGATGTTTCGTTTTGTTCTGCGTCGATGGTGGATCGAGTGCCACGGGGTTCCGAGGGGAGGTAGATGGGAGGTAGTTGAGGCTGTTTCCAGAAGCGTTGGCGATCCGGTGATCTGAGTCGCGTGCATGAGGCGAACTTCCAGGCTTTGAAGGGGGGGTTGCTGTTTCGTCCAGGTGGTTGTCGAACTCGATTTCGAATACGAGTTATTGACGAAGTTCTGATGGTCGTTTTCGGGTTGGTGGTTGATCGTCGACCTGAGGATGTTGTCGTAGTCGAGCGGAGGTGATGATCGGAGGCGTGCACGTGCACGGTGGAGCGATTTTTTCTGGTGAACTGTTTTTGGTGGTTTCGAGTTTAATAATGGGGAAGACTCGAGATTTACTCAAGTTAGTTCGTGTTTGGCTCGAGTGAAATCATGTTTTTCTCGAAGTATTTTGGGTGAACTCGGGTAGTTTGGTTTACAGGGTTGTAACCTGTAGCTTGTTCTCAGTTTTAAAATGATGGGTTTTAAAATTTAAATCAAAGTTTAACTTAGGGTAAATAAATGTTTAAACTCCCAGATTTTGAAGTAAGTAAAGTTTATAAATTTAAATAATTAAAGTAAGTTTGAATATTTTGAATTAAAGGGAATTTGATTTAAATCCCTTCCTAGCAAAATATTGCTTTGAGTTATAATTTAAAATTTTAAAAGTTAGTTTAAAGTGATTTAAGGTTAAATTAGTGTCTGTTTAAAACTTGGAATCAAAAATGAAGTTTCAAGGAAAAGTGTAATAAATGTTTCAAACATATTGAAGTGAAAATTTAAATAAATAATGGAAAATGGGTTTTCTTTAAGTAATGAAGATTAAGATTTAAAATTCATTAACCATTAAAATAACTAGAATGATAATTGATCAATTTTATTGATTTAATTAGTAATTATAAGTTGAAATGTATTAATTAAAGTTTGAATAATGAGTTAAGAAATTAATATGTAATTAAGAATCATGGATTTGACTTTAATTAATTAATAAATGGTTAATTGAGCTTATAATTAGAAATGAGGAAATTGTAAGTTATTATTTTAGAAAGAAATTAAATAAATGTTAATGAAGGTCATTAACTAGATTATTTTATGATTAATTAATATAATTGATTTTTAATAGTTAATTAGATTAATTAATTTGGTAATCAACATTGTAATTGTTTAAATGTAATTACTTAATGGGAAGTAATTAAGAAATTTATTACTCATTTTGATTAATTGAGTAATTTTGGTTAATTTGAGTTAATTATTTATTTTAATTAATTTGGATTAATCACTTATGATTCGGAGATATAATTACTTAGGGAAAAGTAATTTATGAATAATTACAGGATGTAATTAATTGGATGATGTTTTGTTAATGGAAGTAATTCGAGTATAATTACTTGAAATTAATCAAGGGATTAATTAAGTCTGTTTATTGGGAAGTAATTAAGGGCGGTTAATTACTATATGTTATTAATCAAGGTGATTATATATGTGATTTGAAGATTAGTTTTTCTTAATAAAAATTAAGAAATAAAATAACTAATTAAAAGTTAATTACTTGATGTAATTAATGTAAATAGTAAATATAGTTAGAGATCACTAATTATTTAATTAATGATGGAATTTTAAAATGAATTTATATGGAATATAATTAATAAATGAAGGGAATTTATGAATATAAATAATTAAGTAATGTAATCAACTTAGTTAATTAATAAATAAAATGATATAAAGATGAATTCCTATATTTGGTTAAAGTAATTAATCCGTGGAAATAAATTTGAAGGAAATTACTTAGATGTAATTAAAGACAATTAATCGGGGATGATTAATTAAATGGAGTAATGGGATGATGGTCAATGAGTTGATTGATAATTTATTTGTAGTAATATAAGCAAGTTAATACTGATAAAGTAATTAATTTAATTAACTTTAAATTAATTAAGGATGAGATAATTGATTTAATTCATTTTAAATTAATTATCAATGATATGATTATTATTCTTGCTTATGTATGATGATTGATATTGATATCCCATTGATTGATTGTGATCTCAGATATGAGATGAGTGTTATCTGTTATGATATGGATGCTTTGATGAAGTGTGATGATATTATAGATTTTCCATTTATGATGATATGTGATTATCCATCAGTGATATTGTGATTTATCTATCTGTTGATATACATAATTTAATTTGAATTGTTTTAACCTTTAAAACAACTTGGCCTTAAAAGACACGTGTTGGATTCGGTGAGACCGGGATCGGGTTTCCATATTTGGATATCCGAAAACCACACTGATTCCCAATTTAACGTTAGGTCGTGAAATCCAAATGGAGCAAGTGAAGACTCGAGGTATAAGAACTATTCGTCAGTATAACTCTGTGGGTGATTCCGTAATGAGTTTGACGGAGATAGTACTTATAGATTCGAGATGGTGATTCAGAATGCAAGGGTTATTGTCGTTAACTCTGAGGGTGATTCCAATATGAGTGTAACGAGATAATGCCTTCGGTTTCGTTCGAACCCGGAACGAACTTGTATGGATCGAATGCTTTCAGAACATCGTCAAGTGGGCGATGAGCATTCTAAGAGATGTGTTCTCTAAAGGTAATCGTAACCTCAAGCCTCATCAACCGGGAATGGCTAAAACAGGGGAGGTGCAGCAAGGCTAGTGGGTAGCACCCAAGTAGGATGAGATTTCCCCTGTCTAGAGGTCCCTTTTTATTCGGTAGTGGCAGTTGGAGAGCGCACCAACTGTGGGGTTTTCTTATCCGGGAATTATCCAGTAAGGGATGTTCCGGCCTTGTGTTGCAGGGGAGCGGGCGTACTCCTCGGTACGGTGATCTAGGCCACGTACTGTGACGGGCGGTACCCCAGTAGCCCTGCCATTGTATGGAATCCAATCTCCAATAAGTGCCGTACGTTTTGATTGTGCCCAACTATGTTGAAATGTGAGATGTAAGCATTTCAGCTATTTCTGTATTTTACTTGAAAACCCTAGACACTATTATAATATCACTGGATTTTCTATCAAATTTTTGGTTAGCGTAAGGGAAAAACTTTTCCATGTTTATGTGTGGGAAGTCTTACGTGATACCCTTGTTTTCCAATGATTTTCAAAGTTAAACAACTTTAACCTGTTACTCATACCAGACCCATGTCTGACCCGAAGTTTATCTCTGTTTTTCATAAACTCTCGGGTACCCAAATTTTTACGGGTAGCCAAGGGATTCAGGTTAGCTTTGACGAATTCTGGAGGAGCAATGGAGCAGGAGGCTTCAGCGTATAGATATATAGTGGTTCCGCTGTGTTAGTGTTATTCTGTATTTTCCGCTGTGTTGTATCTCTGTGATGCGTGAGTTGTATTAACTAGACAGGTGTTTATAACTGTCTAGTATGGATGTATTATCTGTGTACTCTGATGTATATAATATTTGTATATTTATGTGATATATTATATTTTATTCGTTCCGCTGTTGAGATTCTGTTGTTGTTTCTTCTTCTTCTCTATCTTTTCTACTTTCTCACCTCTTTCTTTTCTTCAAAACGATACGACTTTTTGGGCATAGAAGGTCGGGTCGTTACAGTTGGTATCAGAGCGCTAGGTTGAGTGAATACCTAGGCTCTTAAGTGATTTCTTTCTTGAGAGAGCGTATTTGTATTTTTGATATATATATATATATATATTTCTACCTATCGGTTGAGTTACCTGTTCGGGTTTTCCAATATAAGTTATAAAGGTAGATAGGGTGGTGGTGTGTGTAACACGACTACCAATGGTTGGATTTGTTGAGGTTGGAAATGTGTCTATCGAGACGGTAGTGGGTCTACAATCTTTCTCGAGTGAATTTGCGGTGTAAGGATTTCACCAAGTCTTTGAAGGAAATCTGTTAAGATTTAGAGATCATTTTTGAAGTGTATAGTTTGGATGAGTAGAGTTTGGATCTGTCGGTTGGACAGAAGCTGGTGGTGATATCTTGATCCCTCAGGATGTAGTAGCTGTGTGACGAGACACAGTGACTATGGATGTCTCCGAAGATGTTTCTTTGGAACAAGGTAAGCAAGTGAGTATGCTTTGGTGTTGTGGCTGTGTTCAGCAGGATGTTTCTGGTTGGTTTGAAGTCCGAGTTTTTCGAAGAGCTTTGGATTAGGAATTCCTTGGCATTGGTGTCAGCAGTGTAGCTCAGAGTTTCTGTGTGTTGTCAAGAAGCTTTCTAGCTTAGCAGTGAATTCGGAAGCAGTGGAGTGGTTTCGTTTCTTCGTTGGATTGGCTAGTTAAGCGTAAGTTGTTCTGTTGGGTAAAGAGAGCACAGTTTTTTTTTGGAATTAGGCTGGATTAATCGCAAAAGTGACTTGCGATAGTTAGAGCGTTCTCTTGTGTTTTAGAGATTCTTCTTTTTTCTGGAAGACTTCAGGAAGTCAGAATTTTGTTAGCATCTGGAGATTGAGTTTGGTATCGACTGGATTCCAGAAGTGGTACCGATGGTTCAGCTTAGTAGTAGGATGGTTTTTGGAGGAAGATTTTTAGCGAAGCGGCTGGGGTTTTGGAGGAACTTCTGAGTTTTATTTTTGGATCTGTTGAACCATATTTTTGGAATTTGTTGTCCCGTGATTGCTTGTGTTCGTCATCAGCATTGTCATCTACTCAGATCAGAGTTGTGCAGCGGAAGCAGTTGGGAGTGCATCTGCTTTCTTTTCTGGAGAAGAGAAGTTGTTTTCTATGGATGATAGTAAAGGTTGTGTTCTTGATTTTGGTTGATCATGAGGAGATCATTCTACTGGATTATTTTTGGATTCAGATTGTTTTGGAAGGCATTAGTGGGGATTTAGCTGATCAGCAGGGATGGAGGCAGCTTTGGATCGTCTGAAGAGTTGGTGGCTAAGAGATGGAGGAATCTGGATTTCAGAGTCGGAGATTTGATTTTGGATGAATTTTCTCTAATTCGAAGGAGCTCTATAATTTGGTAAGTCTGGGAACTTAGCTCCGAGGTGTTCTGATTTTCTCTGTGTTCTGGAGAGGTAGGTGTTTGGTCTTCAGATTTGGATTGCCAGTTTGGATAGCTGGAATTCGTTGTATCTCACGTATCTCTGAGGGAGTACGTGTAAGACTTTATCTCTGGTTTTAGAACCAGCAGTTCAGGGAGTTTTGGTTGCGAGTCAGACTCGTCTGTAGTCTGATATCCTGCCTTGTTTTGTAGATCTAGATGAGTAGGAGTTCTGTACTTTAGTTGTATTGATTGTTTGGATTTTGTAGAGCGAGTAACCCGGTATTTATACTCGGGGAAACTCGAGAGAATCTTATCCAGAATTTTGTCTGGATAGATAGATTTGTTTGATAAGATGATTTGGTTGTTATGATTGTTAGCCTATGGTTGATATATGCTTGTGTTTTAAAAATTAAATTCCTAAATAGATTATTAAATTACCTTTGTTTTAAATTTCGGGGACGAAATTCTTTTAAGGTGGGAGGAATGTGACGACCCGGAATTTCGAGCAATAATCAATTTAATAAATTATATTAAATATTAAATAGTTTTGTTATGTCTTTGATTTATAAGTCTTAAATTAATGCTTTTCTTTTAATAAATATTGTATTGGTGAGTTTTATCTTTTAAAACTAATAAATTATTTTCCATTTATAATGAATATATATTGGTATATATATTGTAGATAGGAAAAACTTTGTTTTAAATGCAACTAATAAATTATATTTTCAAATTTATTTTAGTGATTTGGGAATTTTGATTTATTTAATAATAATCTTTTCAAAGCTATTAAATAAATAAATATATGGGTTTAAATACTTAAGATAAATGTTTAAATAGTTTTAAAACTTATTTTAGCTTTAGTTTAAATTTAAATTTAATTAACAAAGTGATTTGTTCTATTTTCTTTTTAAGTTTAGCTTGTTAAAAATATAGTTTAAAAATGTATATAAGTTTTAAATTCAATGTGTCAAATAATACTTTGGTATATATATTATAAAATAAGTAGTTGATAGTAAAAAGATAATTTCTTTTGTTTAATTAATTATTTTTAAATTTGATAAATGAGTTTATAATATTAATAAATATAAATATACATGTTGAAATACAAGAATAAGTAATAAGTTAGCAATTGAAATAAACATATAAAATTAATAGATGAAAGTAAAATATATGTCTTCACTCATATTTTTAAAGCAACTTGACTAAAGTAAAATAACAAGATAACAATATAAAACTAGTAACAAAATAAATATAATAAACAAGGAAATATAGAATATACATAAGTAAATTTTATAGTTTGTACATTATGAAACAAATACACTAAATATCTAAACAACATTCATTTACATTCCATTATCAATCAGTAACATATGTTTGAATAGCACATAAGAATGGTTTGCCAGCTCCAAAATAAATCTGCATAGCCAATTGAACAAAGTAAAAATATAATAATAACTAAGCAAGCATAAGATAGATATGTAAACAATGGTTCGAATATGCAAGCAGACTTAAGAACAGCAAGATTTAAAAGCAAAAGTAAAATGTATTATGTATGTAGCTTGTAAACTAAGGCTCAGGCAAGTATAAAATAATAAGATAAGTGTAAAATAAAAACATAAAGGACATAGCATTTAATGAGAGTAAAGCAAATATCTTTTCTAAGTACAAGGCATGTAATCTCGGCCATAAGCATAGAAACCATCTCTGAAATTTGTACAAAGTGTACACTGTTTTGTAAAGAGAAAATGATACCTGTTTCATATATATCAGCCTGTAGGCTATTTCCCCTATCAGTTTTCATTTTCCTTTCGAACTAAGTAAAACCAAAATAAACTCCATTTCAAACTTAAGTAAACATAGCTCTGTAAACTACTTCCTCTATCATCTTTCCATTTTTCAGTTCGAACTAAACAAAAGTAAGATAAAACTCCATTTGAAACCTAAACAAAGATTCAACAACCATCAGCAACTCAGCAAAACAGAGATCAAGAGGAGCTTCTGTTAGAAAATCCCAAACTATTTTCAAAAGCTTGTTGTTAAGCAAAACCTGATTGCTCTGTTCTCTTCTGCAAATTGGTGAGTAACAATTGTCTTTTAAAAATTAAAAGATTTAAATTTGTGCAAGTATATCTAAGATATGTATGTGTGTGCTTAGATAATTATCTGTGTATATATATATATATATGGAAAGCTGGGAGTATGTTATGTATGCTGTTGTTTAAATTATCTCTGTCCCTAGTTCACAAACTCAAGCTGTTGATTTTAAAAATCAATTACTCTCCTTCTAGTTGATGGTTGAACTTGAGATTTAAACAAGAGTTGCTTGTAACGTATAAACTAAGTTTAGGAATTTATTTAAGATTTAAATCACTCAAAAAATTTCTCTGGAAACTCAATTATTTGAACAAACTTAAGATTAGCCAAATTTCGAACGTCACCGATCATTGATTCAGGTATCTAACTAGAATCCATACCAGAAGCGATGATTTTTAAGGTGGGTTTTAGGATTTTTAGTGAGGTGGTTTGGTAGCAGTTTATAGTTGATCGGAGTGGGTATTTCGATTAATTTCCGGCGCTGTGATGATCTAGAGAGGTCGAGTTGCCTCGTGGAGATAGAGGAGCCTAGGGTGGATTCAGGAAAAATGCAGTGATGGTCGACCGATGACCATGGTGGCGGTAGAAGGCATTCGAAGTATGGTGACCTAGTTTTGGACAGTGCTGATGTTTCATTTTGTTCTGCGTCGATGGTGGATCGAGTGCCACGGGGTTCCGAGGGGAGGTAGATGGGAGGTAGTTGAGGCTGTTTCCAGAAGCGTTGGCGATCCGGTGATCTGAGTCGCGTGCATGAGGCGAACTTCCAGGCTTTGAAGGGGGGGTTGCTGTTTCGTCCAGGTGGTTGTCGAACTCGATTTCGAATACGAGTTATTGACGAAGTTCTGATGGTCGTTTTCGGGTTGGTGGTTGATCGTCGACCTGAGGATGTTGTCGTAGTCGAGCGGAGGTGATGATCGGAGGCGTGCACGTGCACGGTGGAGCGATTTTTTCTGGTGAACTGTTTTTGGTGGTTTCGAGTTTAATAATGGGGAAGACTCGAGATTTACTCAAGTTAGTTCGTGTTTGGCTCGAGTGAAATCATGTTTTTCTCGAAGTATTTTGGGTGAACTCGGGTAGTTTGGTTTACAGGGTTGTAACCTGTAGCTTGTTCTCAGTTTTAAAATGATGGGTTTTAAAATTTAAATCAAAGTTTAACTTAGGGTAAATAAATGTTTAAACTCCCAGATTTTGAAGTAAGTAAAGTTTATAAATTTAAATAATTAAAGTAAGTTTGAATATTTTGAATTAAAGGGAATTTGATTTAAATCCCTTCCTAGCAAAATATTGCTTTGAGTTATAATTTAAAATTTTAAAAGTTAGTTTAAAGTGATTTAAGGTTAAATTAGTGTCTGTTTAAAACTTGGAATCAAAAATGAAGTTTCAAGGAAAAGTGTAATAAATGTTTCAAACATATTGAAGTGAAAATTTAAATAAATAATGGAAAATGGGTTTTCTTTAAGTAATGAAGATTAAGATTTAAAATTCATTAACCATTAAAATAACTAGAATGATAATTGATCAATTTTATTGATTTAATTAGTAATTATAAGTTGAAATGTATTAATTAAAGTTTGAATAATGAGTTAAGAAATTAATATGTAATTAAGAATCATGGATTTGACTTTAATTAATTAATAAATGGTTAATTGAGCTTATAATTAGAAATGAGGAAATTGTAAGTTATTATTTTAGAAAGAAATTAAATAAATGTTAATGAAGGTCATTAACTAGATTATTTTATGATTAATTAATATAATTGATTTTTAATAGTTAATTAGATTAATTAATTTGGTAATCAACATTGTAATTGTTTAAATGTAATTACTTAATGGGAAGTAATTAAGAAATTTATTACTCATTTTGATTAATTGAGTAATTTTGGTTAATTTGAGTTAATTATTTATTTTAATTAATTTGGATTAATCACTTATGATTCGGAGATATAATTACTTAGGGAAAAGTAATTTATGAATAATTACAGGATGTAATTAATTGGATGATGTTTTGTTAATGGAAGTAATTCGAGTATAATTACTTGAAATTAATCAAGGGATTAATTAAGTCTGTTTATTGGGAAGTAATTAAGGGCGGTTAATTACTATATGTTATTAATCAAGGTGATTATATATGTGATTTGAAGATTAGTTTTTCTTAATAAAAATTAAGAAATAAAATAACTAATTAAAAGTTAATTACTTGATGTAATTAATGTAAATAGTAAATATAGTTAGAGATCACTAATTATTTAATTAATGATTGAATTTTAAAATGAATTTATATGGAATATAATTAATAAATGAAGGGAATTTATGAATATAAATAATTAAGTAATGTAATCAACTTAGTTAATTAATAAATAAAATGATATAAAGATGAATTCCTATATTTGGTTAAAGTAATTAATCCGTGGAAATAAATTTGAAGGAAATTACTTAGATGTAATTAAAGACAATTAATCGGGGATGATTAATTAAATGGAGTAATGGGATGATGGTCAATGAGTTGATTGATAATTTATTTGTAGTAATATAAGCAAGTTAATACTGATAAAGTAATTAATTTAATTAACTTTAAATTAATTAAGGATGAGATAATTGATTTAATTCATCTTAAATTAATTATCAAAGATATGATTATTATTCTTGCTTATGTATGATGATTGATATTGATATCCCATTGATTGATTGTGATCTCAGATATGAGATGAGTGTTATCTGTTATGATATGGATGCTTTGATGAAGTGTGATGATATTATAGATTTTCCATTTATGATGATATGTGATTATCCATCAGTGATATTGTGATTTATCTATCTGTTGATATACATAATTTAATTTGAATTGTTTTAACCTTTAAAACAACTTGGCCTTAAAAGACACGTGTTGGATTCGGTGAGACCGGGATCGGGTTTCCATATTTGGATATCCGAAAACCACACTGATTCCCAATTTAACGTTAGGTCGTGAAATCCAAATGGAGCAAGTGAAGACTCGAGGTATAAGAACTATTCGTCAGTATAACTCTGTGGGTGATTCCGTAATGAGTTTGACGGAGATAGTACTTATAGATTCGAGATGGTGATTCAGAATGCAAGGGTTATTGTCGTTAACTCTGAGGGTGATTCCAATATGAGTGTAACGAGATAATGCCTTCGGTTTCGTTCGAACCCGGAACGAACTTGTATGGATCGAATGCTTTCAGAACATCGTCAGGTGGGCGATGAGCATTCTAAGAGATGTGTTCTCTAAAGGTAATCGTAACCTCAAGCCTCATCAACCGGGAATGGCTAAAATAGGGGAGGTGCAGCAAGGCTAGTGGGTAGCACCCAAGTAGGATGAGATTTCCCCTGTCTAGAGGTCCCTTTTTATTCGGTAGTGGCAGTTGGAGAGCGCACCAACTGTGGGGTTTTCTTATCCGGGAATTATCCAGTAAGGGATGTTCCGGCCTTGTGTTGCAGGGGAGCGGGCGTACTCCTCGGTACGGTGATCTAGGCCACGTACTGTGACGGGCGGTACCCCAGTAGCCCTGCCATTGTATGGAATCCAATCTCCAATAAGTGCCGTACGTTTTGATTGTGCCCAACTATGTTGAAATGTGAGATGTAAGCATTTCAGCTATTTCTGTATTTTACTTGAAAACCCTAGACACTATTATAATATCACTGGATTTTCTATCAAATTTTTGGTTAGCGTAAAGGAAAAACTTTTCCATGTTTATGTGTGGGAAGTCTTACGTGATACCCTTGTTTTCCAATGATTTTCAAAGTTAAACAACTTTAACCTGTTACTCATACCAGACCCATGTCTGACCCGAAGTTTATCTCTGTTTTTCATAAACTCTCGGGTACCCAAATTTTTACGGGTAGCCAAGGGATTCAGGTTAGCTTTGACGAATTCTGGAGGAGCAATGGAGCAGGAGGCTTCAGCGTATAGATATATAGTGGTTCCGCTGTGTTAGTGTTATTCTGTATTTTCCGCTGTGTTGTATCTCTGTGATGCGTGAGTTGTATTAACTAGACAGGTGTTTATAACTGTCTAGTATGGATGTATTATCTGTGTACTCTGATGTATATAATATTTGTATATTTATGTGATATATTATATTTTATTCGTTCCGCTGTTGAGATTCTGTTGTTGTTTCTTCTTCTTCTCTATCTTTTCTACTTTCTCACCTCTTTCTTTTCTTCAAAACGATACGACTTTTTGGGCATAGAAGGTCGGGTCGTTACACCTGATATTATGTTTTCTGTGTGTTTGTGTGCACGTTTTCAATCTAACCCTAAAGAATCTCATTTGAAAGCCACTAAACGAATTTTAAGATATCTTTCACACACACACAAATTTGGACTATGGTACCCTTCTTGTGAAAATTTTGATTTAGTTGGTTTTTCTGATGCTGATTATGCGGGTTCATTGGTTGACAGGAAAAGTACTAGTGGGACATGTTTCATGCTAGGACATTCATTAGTTTCATGGTCTAGTCGAAAACAAAATTGTGTTGCATTATCCACCACTGAAGCAGAATATATTGCATTAGGAAGTTGTTGTGCTCAAATTTTATGGATGATGCAAACTCTTTCTGATTTTGGCTTAGTTTATAAAAAAGTTCCATTAAAATGTGATAGTAAATGTGCAATAGACTTGTCTAATAATCATGTTCATCATTCACGCACGAAACACATTGATGTGAGACACCACTTTCTTAGAGATCACATTGCTAGGGAAGACATTTGCATTGAATTCATTTCAACTGAGGATCAACTTGCTGATATTTTCACAAAACCCCTCCCCGAAGACAGATTTTCCAGATTACGTTTGGATTTGGGGATTATGGAAATTGACTAATCATTTTTCAATTTTTGGTTGAAATATTCTTGGATATTTATTTTCAACTTCAATTTCTAGAATTCAAACCTGTTTTGGATATCATTCAAAGATTCATTCGAATATGGTATTCAGTAGTGGAAATACGTTTGGTTTATGAAATTTCATAATATGATTAATTTGGTAACTTATTCCATGACCATTTCTATTTCTACCATCTTTCTATCATTCATAATGGTTTTGAAAAATGAGAAGAGTGAATTATTTTTTAAAAAATTAAAAAGGAAAATAAAGAAATTTTTTAAAGATATTTCTCATGCATCCATTCTCATTTAAAATTCCTTATGGTTATGCATGGATGGATCATGTGAGGTTATCATCACTCCATTCTCATTTAAAAGTCCTTATGGTAATGCATGGATGGAGCTTGATAACTAATGAGTAAATGCTAATCCCATTTAAAAGTCCTTATGGTTTGCGTGGTTAGTAAGTGCTTTTTTTGTGCTTAAATGAATTTTTTTTTTAAATTTTAATAAATAAAATAAAACATCCCTCTTCTCATTATATAAAAACCAAAACATCGATCCATTCTCTAAAATGTGGAAATTGTTATCTTGTTATGATATATTATGGTTTTTCCTTGTTTTTTCCATTTGTTTTTCCCTACTGTTTCATTATTTTTTGTCAGTCTTTTGATGATAACAAAAGGGGGAGAAGGAAGAGATTATGATAAGAAAATAAGTATTTTTGGAATACTACACCAAAGTTGTTAAATGTTGTTAGTTATTTTCTATAGTTCTTTTATTCGTATGTAATTTCCTAAATCTTCTAAATAGGGAGTGGTCTCAGTTGTAGGGGGAGCATACATATAGGGGAAGCTAAATATATCTACTGGAATTTCAAAATCTTTAACATATATGTTTGTCATCATCAAAAGGGGGAGATTGTTTGATGTGTGTTTAGTGTTTGATGATAACAAAATATATATACCGAATTATAAATGTGTTTACAAATACAGGAATAAAGATTCATGTTGAAGTAATAATACTATTGCACAGAATTTAACAAATTCAAACAGTATTTTTATTTCAAATATAATATTTTATTCAGTACAAAGTTTTCAGTTCATACACTGCTTTTTACATTTCATAATCTCATACATTTTCACATTTACATTTCTGTCCTCACTACATCACTCATACACTCAGTCTTCTGCATCTGCATTGTCCAGCTCCAGTATTTGTCTTGTCTCCTGTGTACCTGTATAATTAAAAACTACAGCAGTAATCTGAAAAGAAACAAATTTGATTTGCAAAAATATAAAATTTATTTTTAAAGCTGTCTCAGATATACGGGTTAACGTCATCATCTTTGATTGTGTAATATCTGTGCATATCAGTATTCATATCAGGGACAGGTAATTACGAGTGGCTGCAGTACACATGTATACACGTGTGCACTGCCTCGCCAACTCGAGTGCACAAAGTCAAATCAAATTCAGATTCAACGCAAGTGCAAATGGACTCGACCAACATCAAAAGTGCAACTCAATACAACATGCAACCACAAGTAGACTATCTACAAGTCAATGAAGCAGTGCAGTTCGACAGAAATGATCAACCAAGTTCAACATCACAATGTCAAGTGCATCAGCATACAAAAGAAAAAGACATACATGAACAACAGTACAAGTCAGGAATCATGATGATCAAAAGATAGCAGTACACACAGTTCAAATGGAATACAACTGCAACCATGATCAGGCAAAGGCTATGGAGACCAGAGCATAGGAATGTGCAGACTCAAGCTACAAGTTCAAATGTCAACAAAGCACATCAGTATGGCAACACAACAACATGCACATATATGAAGACTATACTGTCAAGTGCAGAAATATACAGTGCAACATGATCAACTACACAATGCAAATGAATATGGTCAGAACACAAATGCAGTGAGCCAGACAACACAATACACATCAGTAAAGAAGAACAAATAAATCAATGTCAAATGCACAATAGGCCGAGAACCAGACCAGGGAGAGATTATCATAGTGAAGTCAAAACGTGTACATAGCCGTATGTAATCAAGTCAAAGCCAGCGTGATCAAAATATATGAAGTTGAACAGGTCAGAGACATGGTGGTCAAGAATCGAGCAAGAAAAATTCGAAGCCGAGTATCAAATGTAATAACAGTTCAATATCAAAGCAAATGACCGAAGTTAATCACAGGAAACAGAAACAAGGCCGTAGGTTTGAAAAAGTCAAATTTTAAATTAGGAAAGCTTCAATCAAATCTTAAAGAATCGTTGGAACAGAAAGATTTAGAATTAGGAAAGTAAAAGGTTCGACTGCTTTAAAATCAGAAGATCGAACGTATAAAATTCAAGCCGTGGATCAAAAGGAATTTCCAAACATACGAAAGTGTAAAAACAGAAAGTATAAACATCGTGGGGATCAAGAAATCAAATCAGATGCTTATATAAAGAAACCCAAAATCATCATCGACTGTGTGGTGAAGAGCAGAGAAAATAAAACCCAATCATCACCGACATAAGACTCAAGCATTCAAGTATAAATCAGAGAAGAATCACATACCAATTCCAGATTGAAGAAGCCGTAGCTCCAAACTAGAATCGCCAGAGACGACAAGCTGAAGTCCTAATTCAGAGCAATTCATCGAGTCGAATTCGATCTACAATCGAGAAACAACCAAAGCAAAGCTACACGAAGCATCCATAGACAGAGCGAAACGCAAATTCCTATCGATCGATCAAATAGGCACAGCTTCGAAAGCCCTAATTTTGGAACAAAGAAAAGAACGAGCAAGCCGCCATTTTCACAAAAAGGAACCGGCCAGAGATAAAAAGAGAAAGGGGATAATCATTTGTCACTAATAGTTTTGGGCCGGTTCAATTTTCTTTTGGGCTTGGAGTATTTATCAATTAGGGTTTTAAGTTTTAGTTTAAATTCTTATTGGGCCGGGTTTAAATAATTTAGTTTAGGCCTAGTTTATTTGAGGGAAAAATTGTTTTAAAATTGTCAATCTATATTTTGCCCTGGGTTTAAATCTGTATTTTGTTTTTCAGTTTGTATTTTCAAAGTCCAGTCAGGGTAAATCACCACCTAGGGTTTAGGTAGTGTCAGATTGTCTAGTTAGGGTTAGTTCAGTGAGCAGGGTGTGCGAGTTTACAAAGCTCTATAGGCGGAGCAGGGTGTGCGAGTTTGTAGGAGTGTTTGTAAGCGGGATACTGTTTAATCCTAATAGAAATATGGGAAAGCAGCAGTAGGCAGGGGTTGCCGAAGCTGGGTAAATTTTGTGTGTGATTTACTTTTCTGCATATTTACTTCTCTGCAGTTTGATTACGTGTTTAATTCGTTAAAATTTGCTATAACCCTATTCACCCCACCTCTAGGGTTAATCTAGATCCTACATTTATATTTTATAACAAGTCCTAAGGTTGTTGTTATCAAAACCATCCTTCTCAAGGACTAACATATATAACTGTTATATTTACATTATTTAGTATATTGTTCAATATACATCAAATAAATTTTATAATTAATATTTCATAAATATTAATTAGTTTAATTAATATAACAACTATAAATCAGATGGTATTTAGAAGAATTCAATGTTTTGGTTTTGCGACTCTTAGGTGTAATTTGGTCAGCGATTAATATCAAAAAATTCAAATATTAACGTTCGCACTTCATTCAGCAGGTGGTGTGACATTATGGCCAAATTTATTGCTTACTCGATATCGGTAAAATCCAACTTTACTTTGTTAAGTGTAACCTGGCTGTGACAATTATTTACACCAAGTATCTTCGTCAAAGCTATATCACTTTGGACTTATGGAATTGGATAACGGTCAAGATTTCAATATCATCCATATTGAACTCTATTAGCAAGACACAAAGTCCTTGGTTTGATAATAACAATTATGATTAACCTAATTGCTCTAACCAAGGACTTTGACTTTGAGTTAACTTCAGTTGACCGTGATACTAACCTCATACAGCCGAGGAGACAAATCCTCTTTTGAATAGTGTTTCACTTCCAATCCTTTCACTCGACTCAACTATAGTCCTTAGATGGACGTCGTGCCATGGTTTAACTAAAGCGAAGCTTTCACCTTGAAGATCAACAATATTCTCAAGTCAAGAGAACCGTGTAATTTTGTCACATTAATATTTCCTATTTGACCTTAGTTATATTAACAGCAAAAACCTATCAATTGAGTCATTCTATAGTTATCCAATAACTATTAGTACATAACCCCTTAATGCCCATAGTGGTTGATAGAGTTAAGGGTATGCCCTGAGACAATTATGTAATTTATTACATATATCTAACTTGATAACCAATCTAGTCCAAGATAAAATGTGTTTTCTTTCTATTCATACTAGATATAACGTGTTATATTAATTAATTAATTTAATCAAAAGTATATTTAATAGAAAATCCATAAATGTTATGTTTTGTGATAGTAGTTATAAAAGTATTGTAACCGTGCTAATTTATCACAATGAAAATATATGTACTATTTTAAACTAGTAAGTAAGCCCGTGCGCTGCACGGGTGCAAAGTTTTTTTGTGTATATCTTCTTTAGAAACAAACTACGATTTTGGAGAGTTATATTGAAACAATTTGAGAAGAATTATAGTATTTTATTGTAAAAGTAAGTTGGTAAAAGGAGCAAAGTGGTCATCTAGAAAAAACATCCGTTTTATCATTATTTTTAAACAAATTGAGATTATCATTATGTTAATATATATATCTAAAAATATTTGGACATCATAATAATCGTAATATTTGATTCCATTTGTACAACAAAAATTACAAAAGATTAGGTACAATTTGTTGAATCTGCCCATTTTACAATCAATAACACAAATGTATTCAATAGAAAGAGCATACATCAATCATAAAGCCCATTTGACAAATAATAAAATGTGTAAATCGTAGCCCAACTAGTAGGAAAAGTCTAAAAGTAGACTTGAAAAATTGAAAAAGCATGTTAGATCATTAGACGGGTGACAGCAACACTTTAACAGCAACAACGGTTATTTTTCTTCAGCAACCCAAATAAAAGGCTCGCTAAATCATTTGCTTACGAAGAAAAGTTTAGAAAATGAGCTAAATGTGGAAAAATTATTACAGTAATAGTAGTCAATTGTCATATTGGGAAATAATTTCCTAGTAAATGTTGACTGGCATTTTTGTATCACAATTGGGAAAATATGTAGAGTATCATTTTCGTATTCCAACATGGTTAAAATTATCATGATTAAGATAAATATAAAAAATATATTTCATTATGGGAAATATTACAAAAATGATTTGTAATTTTCTCATTATCTATATATGTTGCAAAATAAACAAATTCACAATAATATATCAGGACCCCTTAAGTAAAAGTTAAGGTTTAAACTTAGAAAAAATGCATATGATAAGTTATAGTGTACCCTGGAAGAATTAATTTATATGATCAGAATTTATATGGTGGTCTCTAGTAAAAAATCTTGCAAGATACATGCAAATTAAGATAACTTAAGTTATAGAACAATATAGTTGTTAATAAAAATGCAAAAAAAAGGAATTTTATTCCAAGCAGATGCCTAAGGTAAGCAAGCTAAATATTCAATGTAGTATTCAATGTAGTATAACAAAACATAGAACAAAGATACAGTTGCAGCTTCTAATAAATTAGGTTAGTCCCACATCGTCCAAGACATATCTTTTCTTAGTGTATATAAGCTAATAGATGAAGCGGCAATCAAAATAATGTTGATAAACGTAGCATGCCCCTAACTTAGATGGCATGTACGAATGAATTGATGCACTTTTTCAATGTATATATTTCAGCCCACAAAAATTCACCTTGCTAACCTTGCATTCACTTCAACTTCTACTACTACCATATATATGCAAATGGCATTTTCGGGATTTCAAGAAGATGCGATTGAAGTTATAAGTAGATAGTTGGGAAAAAAAGCGAAAGGCGTCTGGATGTAAAATGAAAGAAGGATGAAGGGTATTATAGGTATTTCAAAAGGACACCGAGTAAATCAATGGAATGAATTCTCTCTATTAATAGTAGAGATATTCCTAGTCAAGATGTTTTGAGATTAGATATTGATACATCCATTTGAGACTAGATTACGTAACTCTCTACAAATGTTGGACAGTGTATTACTCATGACTGTTGGGGCACCAAGGGATTATGTACTGATAGTTATTGGATAACTATGGTATGACTCACTCGAAAGTTTTCAATTGGTTAATATTGTGAGGAATGCAGAATATGGATCTTAAGGCTAGAATGAACACTAGAGGGGGGTGAATAGTGTTTATAAGAAATTACTAAATCTTTTTGAGTTATTGTTGATTTGTACACAAATGTATGCAATATTCAGACACAGATATAATCACAGAATCAAACACAGATGCAGAAATAAAGTAAATGCAGTAAAGGAAAGAACACACCGGATTGTATACTGGTTCAGAGTTGCCCTACATCCAGTCCCGCACAACTAAGTACAGATTTCCTTTCAAAAGCAATTCAATAATTACAACCCTCGATTTCAAAGCCACGAGGTACACCCTCCAGAATCACAATCCTCTGGGTAGAGATACTTGATTTCCGGGCAACAAGTTCACCCAATTGATTTCTCAAGGCTACTATCACACCTTTTCTCACTTGATTGATTTCCAAGGCTACAATCACACCTTTTACTCTATTGATTACAAAGAAAGCCTATAACTCTGAATAGCACTGAGGATCTTGATGAGATAGTGATAGAGAATCAAACTAGAGATTATCTAGTTAGATTCAATGTTGGTTTCGACAGAGTAATGGTAAGAATATGTATAAAGAAATGTGGAAGAAGAAGAGAAGTGAAAAACCAGAAAATCTATTCTAAAATTCGTTGAAACCAACCCCTATTTATAGAAGAACAACAGCCATATCTATTCGGTTATGGCGAATAGACACTTCTTTTGAAATTCAAATTTTTGGTCCTAACTGACACTATGTCGACATGGGGTACTAGGGCATGTCGACATCCCAAAGGAAATTTTGATGTTTTGTTTTTCTTTGAAAATAACCTTTATCTTATATTAAAAACTATTTAAACTTTATAAATATACTTGACTATAAATAAAATACATAGATAAATATAGAGAATAATATATATATAATTTTACTATAATTTTATATTTAAATCTAAGTATAAATATATTATAATTAAAAGATAGTTTAAAACAAACGAAGTTTAAAACAAGAATTTATTGAAAAACAAAAACAAAGAATATTTTAAGGCTAAAACATCCTTTTTGAAAATCATTTGAAAAGATAATTTTTAAGGCTAAAACATTTTGAAAAGCAGTTTTGAAAATCATTCTGAAGTAGTTTTGAAAATCATTTTGAAGTAGTTTTGTAAGCTTCTTCCTGCAGAATATCTCATCACATCAGGACTCGAGAACTTGTACAAAACCAGGATGTTCGTGGGTTTGTAAGCCACTTTTCGTAGGTTTGTAAGCTACTTGTCATGGGTTTGTAAGCCACTAAAAAGGTAGAAATGGGTTCCATCCCAAAAGAAAAATGGAGTGAAGATTTCAGTGCTATTATGAAGTTTTAACATAATTCTAGACTCAATACTTATCTTGAAATCTTGAACTCTTGATAATCTTGATATTCTTGATACTCATGGGTCTTCAATCTTGATATCTTGAATCTCTATACTGTATAGTCTTCATTCTTGGTACCTGCATGGTTAAATCCTGCATATACATATATATCTAAACTATAATGTTAGTATTTATATTTTATAATCTTATTCTAAGGTTGTTGTCATCAAAACCATCAACTCATGGACTAACAAATATAACTAAGGTCAAACGGAAAATATCGATGTGACTAATTTACACATTTATCTTGACTTGAGAATATTGTGATCTTCAATATGAAAGCTCTGCTTTGAGTAAAGTTAAATCATGGCATGACGTACATCGAGTGACTATAGTTGGGTCGAGTAGAAGTATTGGAAGTGAAGTAGTATTTAAGAGAGAATTCATCTTCTTAGTTATATTGGGTTAGTATCATAGTCAACTCAAAGTCAAAATCCCTAGCCAGAGTTTTTTGATTTATAATAATTTTTATTATTGAACTTAAGTACTTTGTGTTTGGATTATAGAATTGAATATGGACGATATTGGAATTTAGACCATTACCAAATTCCATAAGTCCAAAGTAATATAGTTTTGACGAAGAGAATTAGTGTAAACAATAGTCATAAATGGGTAACGCTTAACAAAGTAAAATTGGATTTTACCAAAACCAAGTAAGCGATAATTTAGCCAAAATGTCACACCATCTATTAAGTGACGTGTAAAGGTTAATGTTCAAATAGTTCGATAGTAATCGCTGTCCAAATTTACACCTAACAGGTTACACAACCGAAACGATGGAAACTCCTTTGACCAAAAAATTTAATTAATTTGTAATTGTTATAAATTAATTAAATTAATATTTATTTGTGAAATATTAATTATAAAATTTGATTTTGATTTGATGAAAAAATATTAGTAAATATATTTATAGTAGTTATAAATATATTAATCGATACACGATATCGATACGTGTTTAAATTGGAATGCAAAATATTTGTTCGACCCTTAAATGGGTTTAAATCCCATGAAAAGGGGCTGGTTAATTCAGGTACAATAGGGGTTATAGGTTGCCATAAGATGGTACAATAGAGGCTTTGAGATGGAGGGCTAAGATGGAAGAGAATTGGTAAGAGATGATATAGGATATTGGTCCTAAAATATCTCTTAATTCTCCTCTATATAAGCATCTCCATTCTCATTTGTTATTGATCTTTTTTAGCCTCCACCTCCCTTTAGGTTTGGCCAAACTCTCCCCCCTCTAATTTTTCAAGTTCAAATCAAATCAAGTGCTATTCGATAGCCGATGGTCAACAGTTTATGGACTAACACTCTATTGGATTAGAAATCGGTTCTAGGAGCAAACTTCATTATTTCAAGTTGTACTTTTAGGCTTTGGCTATAAGGTATACTCCTAAATTATTTATGAATATTAATTATTATATATATTTATATAATGTTTATTTATTGTCTATTATAATTTTAGTTAGGTGAAGATTCCGATATATGAATATATTGTCACAATTTTGATTGGTTGTATGTATATATGTTTTATATCTAAATTTTTTTATGTATATATTTCTATATGTTGCATGGCTCAATGTTTAAAAGCATTTTTTTATTTTAAATAATTTCATATATAATATACATATATAGAATATATGTGTGCGCGCGCATAGTTTATATTTTAAATACTACATAATTCGTATGTAAAATCTGGTAATATAATTTTACATATGATGTTTATTAAGTTTAATAATTTTGGCAGGAATAATTTTTTTCATTATATATTAGTTTTAAGTAATAATTAAATCAATTAATTATTTAAATAGCTATATAAAAATGTGTATATATATGTATTATAAATTAAGTTTCTATTTTACAAAATTAGATTAACACATATTATACTTTCATCGAAAAATTAAAAAAAACATTGTTTTATAATTTAAAATATTTAAATATTAATCGAGATTTAAAAAATTCGATTTTAATTTTTTTAAATTATTAAATTGTATAATAAAGTTTCAAAATAAAAAAAATACCATTTAGAATTTACAAGAAATCCAAAATTTAAATTTTAGTTTCAAAATTTTTTTATTTTAAATTTCCACATGGTTTTTAATATAATATATATATTTTTAAATTTAAAAATAAAAAAATTTCCTGGATCTGCGCAAGATCTAGTATATACATATCAATCAAATATATATTTCGTGTATATTTTAAGTATTAATCTATATTTATTATTATATTACTATACATATATATACATATAAGTATTTAATATAATATATATATTTAAAAAAAAATTAATGTATGTAGTAATTTCGATTTTACAGTTAATTAAAAATTAATATATTTTATAGATAATTAAAATATATTAATATAGTTATAAATGTATACAGTATTGGTATTATATACTTCTGATTATAAATGAATACAAATATATTTACATACAAAATTATTTAAATAAAATTTAGTTTATATATAAGTATTCGTAACATTTTATATTTATATAAAATGTATATATAAACATACATTTGGACAATACATTTGTATATCAGATGAGTTAATGTGTCTGTTGCGGTATAAATCCTAGCCCCTATACATGGGCATGTTATACCTTACACGATTTTATATTTTACACATGCACAAACACACACACACACACACACACACATATATATATATATATATATATATATATCTGTGTGTGTGTGTGTCTGTGTATGATATAGTATATACATTTAACATAACATAAATTAAATAATACAACATCATTTTATAAATTTAAATAAAATAAAAGATTTTATTGAAATAAAATTTAGAAATGTTCTAAATATATTAGACTTCATAGTCCCAATAAAGATTCAATATGGTAGAAAAAATTGAAATTCATCTACAACTTCCTCTGTTGGCTGGTCCAGTTCCAACAATGGTATTAGAGCCCAATAGCCTATGCGCTCTAAATTAACCATGTTAGGGTAAACTAATTAAGCTCACATCCCAGTTGTAGGGTTTCTAGAACAGTAGTGATTAGGATTGGGTTTGAGTAATGTAGTACTCTACCCTACTTGGCTACTGGCCTAGCCCAAAAAGATATGTGAGCCCAAAGGTTGTCTCTAATATGAAAGGCCTAATTTGAATTGGGCCTTGGGCTACTTCTTAAAATTGTTTGAAAATTGAAATATAAGATTTTAAAGTTTAATCTAAATAATTTTGCAAAGTCGGCGGGGTTAAATGACCCCTGCCATTTATTGAATTTAATAGAGAGTACAGCGGAAAGAGATGAGCAACCTATTAAAAAGAAAAGAGGAAAAAGGGAAGAAATAAAAAACATGAAGTGGCCAACTTATAATACAAAAAAACCACCCAAAAACAAAAAAAATAGTTCATACTAGTCAGAAAACAAGTATTAAAATGTTTTCAAATTTATGCGGGAAACTGCCTTAGCAAAGCAAGTAATAAGCGCTGCTTGGATTAAGAAACTCCTTTGAAAATCCAAGCATTTCTCTCTTCCCAAATTAAAGAAGCGAACATCTAAGAACCCTCAGAAGCAAAATTCTTTTAGTTGATCTTCATCTAGTTCTTTTAAAAATAATAAACCATTCAATAATTGAGATAGCATTCGGTCTATGCAATTTTAGGAAGGAGAGGATTCTCTGCCAAATGAAATAAGTTTAATTTAAAATAAGATATACCTACATTATTGTAACGATCCTGGATTTTAATTAAATTTAAATTGATAATTAATTGAATTTTTGAATTGAAATTGTGAAATTAATTGATAAATTGATTCGAGTTTCCCCGAATTCAAATAAAAATATGTTAAATCATTCAAATTTAAATTATATATATATATGTGAATATATATATATATGTATATGGGCATATATAAGTAAATTTGAATTTTTTTTATTTTACACATATATATATATATTCTGGATTTGAATTTAAATCTTAAATAAATGGTTTAAAATTAAATATAACAATATAAACTTTGGACACAAGAATAAAAAGAAATATAAGACAATTAATATAGAAGCAAAAATTAATAATAATAATTTAAGTTAGAAATAAAAATGAAGTAACACTTAAATGAAATCTAACAACAAAGCTAAAATAGAAATTATTTATAAGTAATAAGACAAAGGAAAAGAAACATATGACACATTCAAGCAATATAAACAAAAAAATATAAGTATGTACATTTGCAAAGGAAGAAAGATAAGATAAGTATGAAACAAATAAAAATATAAATATATATGAAAGCTTCCAATGCAAGCTACAACAACATCATTTCAGCCACAAAAGAGAAAAAAAAAATCTCTGACTTGATTTTGTACAAACAAAATATCAACTTGTACAAAATAATATATCACCCTGTACACTTCTTTTCTTATATATCATCACTTATCTCAGTTTCGTTTATTCTAAACTGTGAAAAATCTAAGATACATATCATTCAAAATTTAAACCAAATTCAACTAAAACAAACAACAAATCAACTACAAAACTAGAGGGTTAGATAGAGGGGTTCCAGCTTGCAAATTTCAAAGCTGTTCAACATAGCAGTTCTGTCATTTCTGGAAAAACAGGTGAGTAACTTTATTTTTTTTAAAGTTTAAGTATAAATTGGGTTGCATGCTAATGTGTTTGAAAGAATATGTATTGTGAAGTATGATGTGTATACATGTGAATGTTTGGATATGCATGTTGTTTCCATAAGAATACTTCTCTGTTCTAGTTCAGTTTTACTGTTTTGATTTAACTCAGAATCTTTTAATCTAACCTTTGTTTAGACTTAAGATTCAAATGAAACTTGTTTGTTTCATTTCAAACTTTGGTTTAGAATTTTAATTAAGTCAGAATAATATTAATATGACTCTGGAAACCAAAATGCTTGAGCAAAGCTTTAAACAAGTTAAAAATCCAAACTTTTTAATTTACGAATTCAGTAATATACACTGAATTCTTATACCTTGATATGATTTTTAAAACAAAATTTATAATTTTTAGAATGAGTATTTAAGAGCAGTTCGAGTTTGTCGCGATTCCTTCTTTTTTGGCAATTACTGGTGGTTCTCCGTTTGGTGTCGATCGGGGTTCTCTGTGGTGATGGAGGAGTGATCGGAGTGTCGAGGAAAAATGGTGTGTTGTGGTGCAGTTCATCGAGGAGGCAGCGGTGGCGAAATTTCGTCTAGAACCCTAGTTTTGACTGAGTTTAATGAATCAATCGCCATGACTCGTGTAGATGATCGAGTGTCTCGGGGCTTCGGGTGATGGTAGTTGGGTCATTGACGAAGTCGTCGCCGGAGTAGTGGATATTATGATGGTCGGCGCTGCGTGGATGAGGTGATGACAGGTTTTGGGATTGTGGTGGTCTTCTCGTTCCAGGTTTGAGTTTATATTCGGTTTCGATTTCGAGAAGTTGATGGAGATTCTGGAGGTTGGAGATGGTTGCTTGGGTGAGCGTCGACTTATTCGTCGATGAGACGTCGACTGGAGTTGGTCGGCGGTGTTGTACACATGCACGAGCACGTTGTTTGGATCTGGAGTTTGTTTTGTTTGGGTGTTTCAGGTTGTTCGCGAATTTGGCTCGGGTAGTTCGAGTGTTGTACTCGGGGGTTTCCCTGTTTGACTTGGAGCAAGTGTTAGAGTGGCTCGGTATGTTTGTACAGGTTTTAAAACAGAAACTTGTATTGTTTTGGCAATTTAAATTCAAGTTTTAAACTAAGTTTAAATCAACATTTAATATAAACTCATGTTTAGTTGAAGCTTAATTTAGGAATAAGTAAGGTTTTGAAATTTAGATGGTTTTAATAAATTTTAAATTTTTTAAGGAATTAATTTTTGTGTGTGAAATTAATCGAGTTAATTGGATTAGTTCAGGTTAATTACTTAAGTTAATTAATTCAGAATAATCACTTGAAAATTTTGGAAATATAATTACTTAGAAAAGTAATTAATAGATAATTACTAAATGTAATAAATTGAATGATAATTTGAGATTTGAGTATAATTATTTGTGAATAATTAAAGGATTAATTAATAATGGTGATTAATTAAGATTTATTTAATAATTAAAGATTAATTGATTCGTTAATTAAGATTGATTTGTTATAATTAAAAGTTAACTAATAAATGATGAAAGGGAAATTTCTTTCAAATAATTTGTAATTGACTATGATGGTTAACCCAGATTAATGATTCATTCCTAAATAATACATCTGATTTATATTAATCAGTTGATTAATAGGTGTACTTGTGAATGTTTGGACTTGACTGAATGATTGAATTGCTTGATATCTCTGATCTGTAATGCTTTGTGATATATTCTGATTTGTGTGTGATCTGTAATGTAGTTATTTATCCCGGATGAATATAAATTATTATCTGTGACTTATATATCTGTAAATGAAAGATAAGCGTTATAGTTTATACCGCTTATCAACTATATTTCTGTATTTTGATCTGTGATGATTGAATGATGTTGCACTATTGTGTTAAACCCCTGGACTACACTATACACACACAAATATGGATTTCATGTGGAAATCAGTTAAGTCACAGATTTTTGAAAATTTTAAAGATTGAATTCTTGAATCTAAATAGTTTTGTAATTAGAACTGAGAGCTTTATAAAGGAGTTGCAAATATAAAAGTTATTCTAAACTTAAATAGTTTTCCACAATGGAAACTAATCGTTTTCAAATGATAAAAGCTTTCATATAAGAAATGAATTTCCAATTTGAGTTAAAGGAATTTCAAGTTGAATTGAGAATGGTTTTCCAAGTTACGAATAAATCTTTGGAAATGATTTTTGAAGGCTATGAGTTAAATCTTTAATTTAAAGATTTGATGAGTTAATCCAATTTGAAAGGGAAATTGTGTTGAAAAGAATATGTATAAATCTTTGTTAAAGATTGGTATGCTTTGTGTTCAAATGAAAAAGGGGTCTTAAAAGTGTATCCTTTCTATAAAAGATTTGAAATGGAAATTGATTTGAAATCTGTGAATGAATCTGTGTGAAAGATTGGTGAACTTTGTGAATTGAATCTTTTTGTGTAAAAGATTGAAAATTGTAATGTGTTTAAACCATTTGAAGAAAAGTTTTGGGTAATAAGTTGTGACTTAACTGAAATCCCAATATCCATATGTTTTAAAATATTGCGCTCACTATTCGGTTTAGCCGGGAGAGGACTTCGTGTCATATAACCCATTCCGAATAGTGATACGACGTAAATGGATAGCGTTTGACGACCGGTGTTGAAGACCGGGTGTTTGCGAGAACGCTAGGATAACCTATCGATGTCTCTGCATTGAGTAGCTACGGTATAGAGATTTCCTATGTGATGGGAAGTCCGATCGGGATTGTGAATACCCGGATTTCAAGGGCTTCTTTAGAAGTGCCTTCGGTTATGTTCGAACCCGGAACAGACTTGTTTGGTTGTATGTCTAACATTACACTTTGAGATATAAAGCTGATTTCTTTCAAATACATTTTTGTTTGGTGGCGGAGAATTTATTCTCTTAGCTTAACACCATTCTCTGAGACGTACGAGCTCATAGGTTATGTAGTTAAAGGTTATCAGTGATATACTCCTAATTTGGTAGTGTGGCATGCTAAGTGTTGCTTTGTGTTGCCGATCATTTGTTGATCAAAGCATGTCTTTCGTGTAAAGCGTAGCTTTGTGGACGAGACCTCATCGGACCTCACAAACCGAAAATGGTCGAAACAAGAAAGATGCGGCAAGGTTTCAGGGGTATCTCCCCTAGGGTATGTCCATTCCTTCTGGAAAAAGGTGGTATCATGGTATGGAGCCCAGATATTTACCTGTATGGTTGCTCCAATCTCATTTACTGTGTGATTGTTGCTTTGTGATCGAGGTACCTCGGATAAAGGTCGCAAACGACCGGGGGTGGAATATCTCAGGTTTACTACCCGAGAAGGGGGTAACCGACCTTGTGTTGGCAGAGAGCAGTTGTCTCTCGGGGCGTCACTCCAGAGGCGTTCCTACGTGGCATAGGAAGTTCCTTAGCCTGACCATTTGTTGGAAAAATCCAAAGAAACAATACGAACCCAGTACGGTTTTAGTTGTATAACCTGCTATGGAATGTGGCGGTAACCTACTATTGAACATAGTAGCTATAGTAGGCATACAATAATGGTTGTATGCTGGCTAAGATTAATATTATATTTTCGAAATGTTCCTACACTATGCACTAGTAATAATATCAAAAGAGTTTTTTTGCGTAGTGAGCATGTTTGATTATCATAAGGAGAAATCTCCTCCAATTCTGCGTTTGCATTGTGTGTGTGGCGGGAGGTCTTATGGTAGTTTTATTTTCCAAAAAGCATTGCGGATTTCAATGTCAAAAATTCTTTTGTTGTTTGTTTTAAAGATAAACTATTTTTGTTACTCATACCAGTCCCACGACTGACCCGGAGTTTATTGTTCCCTTCCTAAACTCTGGGTGCCCACAATTTTCCACACGGGCAGTCTAGAGTTGGGTTTTTCAGATAATCAGGTTTAGTAGATTAGTTGGAGCTAGTTCAGTTTTTGGAGTTCACGGATGACTGTCCTTGCTTCACTTTGTGAAACGTGATGGGGGTTCGAGCTTGATGTTGGAGTTGTTGGACTCATTCTCTTTTTCAGATCATTTGGAGTTATTAGTTTCGTTGTTTCCACTATAACATTATTATTTGTCTCTGATATTCTTGTATCATATAGATATCATTGTTGTATATCATTCTGGATATTGTATTCATTGGAGTTGTATATGATAATATTCATTTCTTTCTTCCGCTGTGTTGTTATACTTACTATGTTATAAGCTCTGGCGAGCCAGATTCGGCATTTGAATCTGCGGCATTTTGAGTACAAGTGAAGTATGGGTGCCGATTTTCGAAGGCCGAGTTCAGGATCATCTTAATTATATAAGGTTATAATATAATAAAAAATTTCAAAATGTTTGAAAAATAATACAAATTAATTTCAAATTTTAAATTTATTAATAAGATTAATAAAATAAATAAATTAATTAAATAAGTTAATTAATGAAATACATGTATTATATATTTTTGATATATGTTATGATATTTTAAAATGTTTAAGATATTATAAGTATACATATATATGTATATAATATGATTTTTGAAATTAATATAATTTAACTAAAATTATTTAATTAAATAAATAAATTAAAGGTTAAATAAATAAACTAAAGGTTAATTAATTAAAAGGTTAATTAATTAAATAATGTACACACACACACAGATATATATATGATATATGTATTATACTATAAAGGTTATAGTATATAATAAATATTTAATATAAATGTTATATTAAATTAATATATTAATAAAAATGTTAGTTAAATATGATTTAATTAATATAATAATATACATTATACTATTGTATAAGTAATATAAACTATAGAAGTTATATAATAATAAAACTTATATTATATTAATGTATAAACTCAAGGTGGAATATCAAAGAAACCCAAATAGACTTAAAGGATAAATACATACGTATTGTATATATACCGCGATTTCAGATGTGTCCAACACTTGAATAACGAGGGTATTCATAAGAAATACATATTCCATAATTCGATGTCACTCAATATAATGAATTAAAGATTATGAATCTTTAATATAATGTTGTCCTCTACCATATATATTAATAAATTACTTGCGTACTCCTTAGTTGTTTAGCAAACTCAAGCTAGGGATGTTATGTATAGTATTATTAATATATTGATTAGACGAGGTAAGATAACTATATGTGTTTGTTGAGCAAACTCAAGGTACATATACTATACTTAGACCATCGCGATATGGTAGGTACGAGTGAATAATTTTATTTCGATTTGTTGTGCAAACTCAAGGTCGAAGTGAAATTAGGATAAGGTGCCATGGGTTATGAGTTGTATATGATATGTATATGATACAACCAATAAGGAGTTATCCATCTCCATGGAGGTATGACTTGTTGAATAAAATATAGGTCAGAATTCCAAGACAAATGGGTCCTAACACCCACTAGTGAAGTCAAAAGGACTTCCATGTTTCGACTTAGGGTTCGATGAAACGCAAAAGACTAGTGAGAGCCTTAATAGAAAGATGAAATGATAACATTTAACTTTTCTAATATTGTAAGAACATATGTTATATAATGTTATAATAATCTACATTAATAAATTTATGCATTTAATATGATTGATAAAATGCTTATCAATTAAGATATATAATTGAACTGAATTGAATATTGACAAATAGAAATATAACATATACTTACCAATAAATGATTATTGCATGTTAACGTTTCAACACCCATGCAAGCGCCTGATTTTAAACTACTAATACATTCATAATTTGGTCGCTTATATGTTGATTTAGTCGAGATAGTGTATTGCATTCTATGAGTTTCGAACTCAAAAGCAATACAAGACTATGGATACTTGATCCACATACAATAGCATATAAATATTATATGGTGAACAGTAACAGTTTGTAATATACAATATTATCGATGAGTTTACTTCATTCGAAATAACCAAATATACCATAGTGCGAGATTGAGTATTCAATTTGATTGGTTAAAATAAAAAAAATCATATTGTGTTAAATGTAACACAAGACCAAACCTATAATATATATCTAAGAACTCGATTGCTAAAATGTCAGTTTGATCAGTTTATGTAAGGTGCATCATATTTGATGTACTTAAATGTCAAGGTTAATCAAAACCATTTTTTGTAAAGAGTTCATTGTGATATTGGAATAAGGGATTTCTTTTGAATGGTTCGATCATTTAGATAGAATAACAAACGTATAAGAGTGGATGTAATTTAAAGTATTGTTGGATAATGAGAGTAAATAGTTACTTCTGCTTCATATAGAAACATCAAAAAGGAGAATTGTGATAATAACAATTGATACTTAACATTGGAGTGAGAAATACGATTTCTATTACGAAATGTATTCCCGTATAGAAAATTGTTTTCTATGAGATTTATTTATTTGAGTTCAAGATATTTGTTAAATGAACTCTTCGTTGTAAACTAGTTGCAGTATATGAAATAAATAATCTATATTAAATGAACGATGGACCTCCAAACTCAATACGCTATTATAGTAATGGCGTCAATAGTGGGAGAATGCTCTATAGCACTTATTGAGTGCATCAAATCATGAAAATTGTTTTCGTAAAACATACTGAACATTATTTATGAAATAATGACTATTTTTTGGTGTTGACTGAAAATAGACATGGTTATATTTCAATGTGAATATCATGAATATTCATTGAGAAATAAAACTATAATGTGGTATTTGTTTTCACAACAAAAGGGATGTATTGGTAAATACCGAAGTATCAAAAATTATTTACAATTATTTTGCAATTATAGACTAAACCATAATTTGAGAAATAATTTATTATTATATGATTATGAATCATATGATACTAGTAAATTATATCTCAATCAATTAAGTACTATGCACCCATTTAGTGGGGGCATCATAAGACTTGATGATCCCTTTGGATTTATACATATAGATGTATGCAATCACAAGTCTATTAATACCAAAATGGTTTCACATACTTTATTATGTTCATCGATGAGTTACCACCAACATGGACATGTGTATTTGATACACATGTAGTATGTCTATGATAAGCTCATAGTGTATAATAAAGAAGTAAAGAAAATAACATGCAATACAAAATAAAATTGATTTAATTTGATCAAGTATATTGGACAGAGTTCCTTACGTACCCAAAAACAAATAAAGATTCAACCCCAAAGTCACTTCTCCCTATAATACATAATGATGTATTGATAAGGAGTAATCGAACTTTATTGGACAAAGCACGATTAATGATGAGTGAACTTGAGTTAAATTATTTCTATAAGGTGTTTACTTAAGAGTAGTACACAATGTTAAAATTAATATCATTCAAAGAATAGTTTACAAAACCATACAAGATAAGGGTTGATGAGAAAGCCATACATATCCTAAGTCAAAGAGTTGGCAGGTTGTGCGAGTTGAAAGACTGCATGTAATGATTGTGCGTAAGGGATCTTGTATGAATCGTCCCAAGAAGATTTTGAAAACGATAATAATTAGATGACTAATTTAAGTTGTAAACATAAAAATATTGTGAACTAATGAAAAATCAGTTTTATATTACATTGTATTGAGAAACAACTATTGTTTTAAGAAATACCAACTTTGCAGCGAAGGAATTTCATCGAGAAATTATTGGTATAAAATGAATTTGGATACGATCCAATAATAAAATTTATTACAAGGGATGAAATGAAATTTACGGAACCTAAATAAACATAAATACAGGAGAACATTTAATGAGTATTCTTGTACATTAAAGAGAAATTATGAGTTTCTTATCAATGTCTAGATAAATAATCCTCGGCTGTTTAATTAGACCATTAAGAGTATTGACTCTATGATATGGTATGATGCGCTAATCCAAAATAGGTTCCAAGTACGTTACCAAAAGTATGATTTTGATAGTTGTTTCTGAAGGGATATGATCCATTGGCCGCAAATGTGTCTTTATGAGAAAGAGGAATGTAGCTGGAATACAGTGAGCCACATTGATAAGAATATTATTGTGAATTTCAATTGTTGAAATTAACGTAACAGATTCACTGTTTGACGTGCTTAAGTTGGTTCAGATTTTACTCACAAAATTATCACCTGGTATGACTTTATGTTTTGGTATATATGTGTTGAGATCGAAAGTTCTAAATATAGATTTAGACTAGTTTGTTTGCACATAACCAAAGTATCTTGAAGTCAGTAGGAGCAATATTGAGTTTGTGGGTTTCCGGATACGATCCGAGAACTGATACGAAATTATCATTCTTAAATGCATCAAAATTGAACAAGTGTTTTGATAGATGTATCAAATAGTTTGATTATCAATCAAAATGCAGAGGATGCATGTGTTCATCGGAAATGTAACAACCTACTATTTCGAACCGTTCAAATCGACAATCATCCACACATGTCAAACTTGAATTGCTCCAAACAACAGATTGTTAATTTATATTTAGCAAAACTTAGCATATACAATAAATAAATCAATCACAGAATCACTGTTACGACCCAGAATTTTGAACGAATTAAACTGAGAATATTTAATTTATTTTAAATATTTGAACGATGATCTAATTTGAATCCCGAATTTAAAATTGAATTTGGCGATTAAATTATAAAATGGAAGTTGAATTAAAATTTGAATCTTCAATTTTAAGCTGAAGATAACAGAAGCTTCAGAATCGAATTTAGGAGTAAATTGTTCAGTTTGGAATTTAATCGTTCGAACCAATATTTAAAAATAGTCAATTTTCAAACAGTCTCGGAATTCGACGAAACCAGTTCCATTGGATCCGTAATATTGTATTATTGTCGGATTTCCAATTTCGTATTTTTTTGAGTTAATCTGTGAGCGTACGAAGTATAAACACATTCAGATTTTTAAACGAATTCAAATTTTTAAAAAGGAATTTTATTTTATTTTATTTATATCGGTTAACCTCACCACGTTCACGACCTTACTGCCCATACTTTCGTACCCTTCCCCCCACTCTCTTCTCTTCTGTTAAGCCCTTCCCAGTTTCAAAAAAAAAAAACAATTCAAACGAAAACGAAATTCCCCTTTTCATTTTAAATCTCAAAGTCGAATCACTCGGCTCGAGTTCGCGAACAATGTCGCGATGCTATAGGGCGTGGCAACCGGGAGGCGATTGAGCAGGCGGGGACGACAAGGCGGCGCGTTGTCGTGGTGTTGGTGGACATTGGGGTAGTCTCGAGGTCGCGAGGTCGAACACGAGGCTGACGGCGATAGTCGTTTCGTGGCAATGGCAGTAGGAGGCTGGGGATTTCACAAGGGCGGAGGCGCGATTATCTGGGCAGCATGGTTTCGCGAGTTCGATGAATGGATGTCGTGATGGGGCAGTTCGATCGAGGTTGGGGATTCAGTTGCGAATGGATCGAAGCTAGGCATGACATCGCGATTGTTAGGGTTTCGAGTTGGCTCGTGTTCGTCGATGGAGGTCGCGATGACAATTTTCAGGCGTGGATTGGGTTTAGTGTCGCGTGCGACTCTGGGAGGACAGTCCTCGCGTGGTGGTCGAGTCGAGTGGGAGGGAGAAGGGAAACGCGAGATGTGTGATTAGGATTGCTGTCGAAATAGTGAAGAGGAATCTCGACTTTGGCACGTCAAGATGTCAGGGACTATCGTGGATCTGGAGGCTGCTCGATTTTGTTCGAAGCGCGCGATGGTTCAGGCTTGGAATCGATGGGTGATGCTCGGTTCTCAGATTCGCTGAGAGGTATATCATCCCATTTTCTTTTCGATTTAAATTTAATATGTATATATATGAAAAGTGGGAATTTTGAAATAGATAGAAGTGTATATATATATAGGTAAACAGAAATAATTTATATATATATAGATAGATTTTAATTTGCAAATTTATTTAAAAGGAAATTCGATTCAATTAAAAATAAATTGGTAGGAGAAAATTGTCACTTAAAATAATTTGTTAAAGGAAATTTAGTCTTAAATTTAATTTTTTGTTAAACAGATTCATTTAAAAGAAATTTGGTTGAATAAATTTATCTAAAGAAAACCGGGTTAAAATAAAATTACTGGTGAATTAAAAATAAAATTGTCAAATGGAAATTTATTATTCGATTGATTTAAAATATTAATAAACTGTATAAAATTGTTTTATACAAGGTCTAATCGAGAAAACAAACTGGAGTTGAAATTGGATTTCAAATAAAAGGGCAAAGGTGAGATCTCCTCACTCAGATTTAAATTTGTATTGCAGTTATTGGTTCGATTGTTTGTCTGTTGAATGTGCTATTAGATATGATAGGATATATATATATAGCAGTATATACATATTGGCATATGTATATATTGGATTGATGATTTCCCGCCTCGTATAGCGGATGAGACCCTATTGCGCCGTTAGTAAGCGGATTTATAAAAACCTATATACCGCGATAATTCCGTACTGGAGCGGAATTGGTATTGTGCTAACATCTTTGGATGCAGGGAAACAGGTTGGAGGGATCCAACTGGACCCCTCACATTTATTTAATTCATTTCTATTGTGATATGAATCTGTGAATGATTATAGTGATGCTATTAATCATATTGATATCTGGAAATTGTTTGAAAGCTAAAATTTAGCTGAATGGATGTTTTGACATCATTGGATTCCAAAGATAAACGAAATTGAATTTTTAAAATTCAAGTAGAAAATTTCTAAGTGAATCAATTTTTGAAATTGAAGAAATTTTGAAGAAAGGAATTTTTAAAGTATAATCGTATTGAATAAATTCCAGAATAAAGTGAAAATGCTAAATAAATGGATTTCGTAAAATAGTGATTATAATTTGAAGAATTTAATTTAAAATTTGGATTTTTAAATAGATTGAAAGAAATAATTGAAATTTGTTTCTTTAAAAGGAATTTATTTAAAAAAGAGATAAGTTGGAAATCCAATTAGGAATTTAATTGGTAAATTGAAATAATTTGGGAAATCAATGAAAAATGATTTCAATTTGAAGAATCCCTTTTAAAACAGGATATTGAATAATTTGAAAAGAATAAGAATTTATTTTAGTAGTGAAAATAAATTTAGAAATCAATTTGTAATTGATTTGGAGTTAAAGTAGAATTAGAAATTAATTTGAAATCCGATTTTAGATTCAAAAGTGAATATTTGGGAAAATGAATCCAATTGAAATAAGGGAATGTGAATTTAAAATGGAAATGATGTTAAAATGATTTATAAAGGGATGAACTTTACAATTGTAAAGTTTTAAAAGAACGATTTTTGAAAATAAATGAATTATAAGTATTAACTTATAAGATGGACCGTTAGTATAAAAATTGAGTTATGAATTGAACTAGTTAATAAAGAAGATTTATAAATCGTAGTTTTTATAAATGGGAATAGAATTTATAAACGTGTTTATAAATTCGAAATAGATTGAATTGGATAAATTTCTTTATAGAAGAGTTTTAAAGAAAAGATATATTCACAACTCTGGACCGTGAATATATTATTGAATAAAAATGGATTTATTTTTGAAGAAGTGATATTAAAAATGCAGTTAAACATTTTAAAGATGTTTTAAAATGTATTATGAATCGAAAGCATAGATTTCAACATTTATTGTTGAAATAGATGTTTTCGAAAAATAAGGAAATGGTGGACTATAACACTGTTGTTATAGTAAATGATTTCCGAAAGAAAATGTTTTATATAGTATTGGGATTTATATATCTACCTAAATTCCGAATCCCTATACTAGTGATTTCGAGTCGTCGTAACGATGTTTTACGCAACATTCGTTTTGACTCAAATAAATGTGTTAAAAGAATATTTTCCTTAAAGGATGAATATATACGTAATTTGATTTAAGTATATCGAATGTTTTCAAGTGTTGAAAATGAATAGATTTGTGAAACACTTATTTTTAAATAAGTATGGAAATGCTTTTCCAATGAAATGAACGTTTTGAGAATTTATCTTTGTAAAAGATAAATTGAAATTGAATATTTGAAATCGATTTGAGAATCGAATATCTGTAGATATTTTGAAAATATAAATTCACTATGGAATTTATAAAAAGAAATGGAAACTGTTTAGAAAAATAAACGTTGATTTATTTTTAAAGTGTGGAAAATTTTATATCTAGTAAGATATTTTTGAAGAATAAATAATTTGGGAAAATTATTTGGAATCTGATGATGTCGCGCATCTTTATTGATAGTTAAATAACCGACTATCGATAATTACCTTAAATAGGTATTTGTTGTGAATTTGATGAATTTGAATGCCACACTTATTTTTGAATAAACGCTCACTATTCGGGTTAGCCGGGAAAGGACCATGGGGTCGTATAACCCATGCCGAATATGTGATACGTCGTTATGAATCGCATTTGAAGACCGGTGTTGAAGACCAGATATTTTTGAAAACGGAAGGATTACTGTCGAGTTACTCTACATCGACTGATCTTCGATTTAGAGGTTTTATCACCCTTAGTGACGGGAAGTCCTGACGTGATTGAAAATTATCCGGATATGCAAGGGCTTCGTGAGAAGTGCCTTCGGTTCTGTTCGATCCCGGAACAGACTTATATGGATTGTGTGTCTGACGTTACAATTTGAGATATAAAGCTGATTTCTTTCAAATACATATCTGTTGGTGGCGGAGGATTTATTCTCTTAGCTTAACACCCTTCTCTGAGACGTACGAGCTCAGAGGTTATGTAGTTGAAATTTATCAGCGATATATCCCAATTTGGTAACGTGGCATACTGAGTGTTGCTGTGAAATGATCAGTGTTTGATCATTTGTGATATGATCATTTGTTTGATCTTATATCTTTGTGATCATAGGTTGATCATTTTGTTTGACCCGAAGTAGGGCTTTTTTGTAGAAAGCGTAGCTTTGTGGACGAGACTTCGTCGAGCCTCACACCCCGGAAATGGTCGAAACAGGACGAATGCGGCAAGGTTCTAGGGAGTAGCGCCCCTTAGTGTATGTCATTCCTTCTGGATAAATGTGGTATCATGGTATGGAGCCCAGATACTTAACCTCTGTGGTTACTGCATTATTATTATCTATGTGGTTTGTTGCGAATCGGGGATCCTCGGGAAGATCGGTGACGATTGGGGGATGGCATACGCGTGTCAGTAGTTACCTATTTTTGCAGAGGTAACCCGACCTTGTGTTGGCAGAGATCCGGTTAGGTTCTCGGGTCGTCTATTCCAGGGACGTACCCATCGTGGATAGGAAGTTCCTTAGCCTGACCATTTGTTGGAAATCCAAAGAAACAATACGAGCCTTTACGATTTCAATTGTATAACCTGTCTCCTCAGGAGGCAGCTATAGCAGGCATAATATAATGGTACCTATGCTGGCTAAGATTTATATTATACTTTCGAAATGATTTTCCACTATGCACTAATAATAATATCAAAAAGAATTTGATTTTTGCGTAGTAAGCATCTTTGACTATCATAAGAAGAAATCTCCTCCAAGTCTGCGTTTGCATTGTGTGTGTGGTGGGAGGTCTTATGGTAGTTTCATTTTCCAAAAGCATTGCGAATTGACATTAAAAGTTTTCCTGTTGTTTATTTTAAAGAATAACTGTTTTACGATCTCACACCAGTCACCATGACTGACTCGGAGTTTATTGTTCCCTTCTAAACTCTGGGTGCCCACCAATTTCCACACGGGCAGCCTAGAGTTATATTATCAGGATATTCTGGATATTCTGGAGCTTGGAGATAAGCTGGATGGCGAGACGTAGTATTTGTATCTGATAGTATTTATTCCGCTGTGTATTCTGTATGAGGACAAGTTTATATAACTGTCCATTGTTGTACCGAGTTGTATAGTGACTCTGATGATTGATGTATGTTATAAAATGATATAGTTCTTTGTTTAAAGATTATTCATTTATCTATTATATATTGTTCCGCTGCGATGTGTAAGATTCTGATATTGTTTTCTGTTTCTGCTCTTGTTCTGTTGTTGTTCTTCTTTCTTTTTCTTCCATCTTCTTCTTCTTCTGCCTTTTTCTTCTTTCTAAAACCCTCACTATTGGAGTTTCCGGCATTCGATTGCTCGGCAGTCGATAAAGTGAGTATCGATGTCGAATTTTCGAAAGTCGAAAATTTCGGCATGTGACAAAGTGGTATCAGAGCATATGGTTAAGCGACAACCCTGCTCTGTTGGGTGTTACTCATTAGAGATAGAGTCAGTAGTACTCTAGAATGAGTTTGAGTGTAATAATAGATATGAGCGCTTATTTGTTATTTGAATATAAAATTGTTTTATATTGTGATGATTGATTTATTGAGTGGTATATGGATTCTGGTCAATACGAGTAATTAACGATCATTGATAGGGATCTCTAAACACTCGAATAGAACAATTCGGCACAGTATTGTTTTTAAATAGGGTGAATGAAATAATTTTGCCCAAAACTATTTTTGTATATAAAAGAAATGATTTTCTATGAATTATCATAGTATATGGATGTTTGGTTGTTAGAAAATGATAATATTGAAATGTTATCATTATTATATGAAATTAAATGAGAAATTGGAATTATAACTCCAAAGTTAAGAAATAAATCCATATACAAATGAAATTTAAAGAATGTAAATTATAAATGTGACTTGTAATTTGAAATGGGAATTCCAGAGAAGTTTTTGGAAATGTTTTGAAAAGAATTTGAAAATTTTGGAGATTTAGAAAGTTTAAATCTTTTTGATTTGAAAATGAATTTCAAAGGTTTGAAAAGTATTTTGAGGAAATGAAAGCTCTAAACTCTTTTCGGTCGCTGGAAAATAATTCCGATGATGACCATGGCATCACCGGTGTTCATTTTCGGGTTTCCAAAAGAGGAATTGCTGCCAAATTGTTTTAAATGGATGTTGTTTGAAAAATTTGGGTTTTGTTTTGAAAGTTCAAAGGATGATTTGACTTGTTTTCAAAATGGTTTTGAAAAGGTTGAAAAAGACTCTGGAATACTATAAAGAATATTTACGGAATATTATTGAATTGATAACTTATACGAATAGAAATTGTTAATGAGAAATATGAAATTGTGATTGGAATTAAAGTTCATTAACAAGTGAAATCTATAAATGTGAATTGAAAGTATAAGGAAACGAATTCATATATAAATAAAATGGTAAATATGAAGTGTAAATGTGATTTATAAATGAAAATGGAATTCCAGATAGATATTGGAAAAAATTAAAATTCATTAATGAAATGAATTTGTAATATGAATATATAAGTGATTATAAATCGAAATGTAAATAAGTTGATAACTTATAAATATTTGCAAATTTGATAGAGATGAGATTCAATTGAAAATGAAAGAATTTGAGAATGAATAAATAAATTTGCAATTGCAAGTACAAGAAAATGAAGTTGAATGTTAAAATTCATTTTGAATTTGTCAGTAAATAAAACTGGAGTTAAAACTGAATATTGAAACGAATTTGAATTGTGTGAAATGAAATAAAGTTTTGAGATTAGTTTGAAGTGAACAAAAGAAATCCGATAAAAAATTCAATATTTCAGAATTGAAAGTGAATTGAATCCAAATTAGATTGGAATTGTGAATTGAACTCAAATGAGAAATTGAAATGTGAAATTGAATTCAAATAAAATTTGAACGGAATTGAATATGTAACTTCAATAGCGAATTTAAAGAGAATATAAGAAGTATATATTGAAAATTTGTAATCGAGTTTGCAAAATGATTGAATGCTGTAACTAGATATCATGGCTAGTAGATATACAGATATAAAGGAATTGGAATTTTGATTTCAAAGATGAATTTGAATTGCTCGACAAAAGGTACGTATTTGAATTATAATATGAGTTTTTGATGATTTCTCTCTAGCCGCTTGGTTGTTTCTTTTTCTTTTTGAAATCTGAGGGTCCGTAGGGACGTTTTGTAGTTGTACCGTATTAGCCGCGCAAAGGAGACGCTGGCGAAATTTTTCGGAAATTTCGAGTGTTAGAAAATTTTTGAGAAAATTTGAAAGTTTGAAATTTGAATTTAAACTTAAATTTGAATTTTGAAGTAAACAATGTGTTTGAAACTTATAATTGAAGTTGGAAAACAAGATTGAATGATAATGAATCTTTAATAGAAAGATTTGTTTTGATGAATTGAAAATTGATAAAACTATTGGATTGTGAAAGATAGTAGACGAGTTAAGGACCATTTTTCCTAACTTGTAATTTCGAGGACGAAATTCTTTTAAGGGGGGAAGTTTGTAACGACCTAGAATTTTGAACGAATTAAACTGAGAATATTTAATTTATTTTAAATATTTGAACGATGATCTAATTTGAATCCCGAATTTAAAATTGAATTTGGCGATTAAATTATAAAATGGAAGTTGAATTAAAATTTGAATCTTCAATTTTAAGCTGAAGAAAAAATATTTCGAAAGCTTTTAAAATTCGTATTGATAGTACTGAAGATAACAGAAGCTTCAGAATCGAATTTAGGAGTAAATTGTTCAGTTTGGAATTTAATCGTTCGAACCAATATTTAAAAATAGTCAATTTTCAAACAGTCTCGGAATTCGACGAAACCAGTTCCATTGGATCTGTAATATTGTATTATTGTCGGATTTCCAATTTCGTATTTTTTTGAGTTAATCTGTGAGCGTACGAAGTATAAACACATTCAGATTTTTAAACGAATTCAAATTTTTAAAAAGGAATTTTATTTTATTTTATTTATATCGGTTAACCTCACCACGTTCACGACCTTACTGCCCATACTTTCGTACCCTTCCCCCCACTCTCTTCTCTTCTGTTAAGCCCTTCCCAGTTTCAAAAAAAAAAACAATTCAAACGAAAACGAAATTCCCCTTTTCATTTTAAATCTCAAAGTCGAATCACTCGGCTCGAGTTCGCGAACAATGTCGCGATGCTATAGGGCGTGGCAACCGGGAGGCGATTGAGCAGGCGGGGACGACAAGGCGGCGCGTTGTCGTGGTGTTGGTGGACATTGGGGTAGTCTCGAGGTCGCGAGGTCGAACACGAGGCTGACGGCGATAGTCGTTTCGTGGCAATGGCAGTAGGAGGCTGGGGATTTCACAAGGGCGGAGGCGCGATTATCTGGGCAGCATGGTTTCACGAGTTCGATGAATGGATGTCGCGATGGGGCAGTTCGATCGAGGTTGGGGATTCAGTTGCGAATGGATCGAAGCTAGGCATGACATCGCGATTGTTAGGGTTTCGAGTTGGCTCGTGTTCGTCGATGGAGGTCGCGATGACAATTTTCAGGCGTGGATTGGGTTTAGTGTCGCGTGCGACTCTGGGAGGACAGTCCTCGCGTGGTGGTCGAGTCGAGTGGGAGGGAGAAGGGAAACGCGAGATGTGTGATTAGGATTGCTGTCGAAATAGTGAAGAGGAATCTCGACTTTGGCACGTCAAGATGTCAGGGACTATCGTGGATCTGGAGGCTGCTCGATTTTGTTCGAAGCGCGCGATGGTTCAGGCTTGGAATCGATGGGTGATGCTCGGTTCTCAGATTCGCTGAGAGGTATATCATCCCATTTTCTTTTCGATTTAAATTTAATATGTATATATATGAAAAGTGGGAATTTTGAAATAGATAGAAGTGTATATATATATAGGTAAACAGAAATAATTTATATATATATAGATAGATTTTAATTTGCAAATTTATTTAAAAGGAAATTCGATTCAATTAAAAATAAATTGGTAGGAGAAAATTGTCACTTAAAATAATTTGTTAAAGGAAATTTAGTCTTAAATTTAATTTTTTGTTAAACAGATTCATTTAAAAGAAATTTGGTTGAATAAATTTATCTAAAGAAAACCGGGTTAAAATAAAATTACTGGTGAATTAAAAATAAAATTGTCAAATGGAAATTTATTATTCGATTGATTTAAAATATTAATAAACTGTATAAAATTGTTTTATACAAGGTCTAATCGAGAAAACAAACTGGAGTTGAAATTGGATTTCAAATAAAAGGGCAAAGGTGAGATCTCCTCACTCAGATTTAAATTTGTATTGCAGTTATTGGTTCGATTGTTTGTCTGTTGAATGTGCTATTAGATATGATAGGATATATATATATATAGCAGTATATACATATTGGCATATGTATATATTGGATTGATGATTTCCCGCCTCGTATAGCGGATGAGACCCTATTGCGCCGTTAGTAAGCGGATTTATAAAAACCTATATACCGCGATAATTCCGTACTGGAGCGGAATTGGTATTGTGCTAACATCTTTGGATGCAGGGAAACAGGTTGGAGGGATCCAACTGGACCCCTCACATTTATTTAATTCATTTCTATTGTGATATGAATCTGTGAATGATTATAGTGATGCTATTAATCATATTGATATCTGGAAATTGTTTGAAAGCTAAAATTTAGCTGAATGGATGTTTTGACATCATTGGATTCCAAAGATAAACGAAATTGAATTTTTAAAATTCAAGTAGAAAATTTCTAAGTGAATCAATTTTTGAAATTGAAGAAATTTTGAAGAAAGGAATTTTTAAAGTATAATCGTATTGAATAAATTCCAGAATAAAGTGAAAATGCTAAATAAATGGATTTCGTAAAATAGTGATTATAATTTGAAGAATTTAATTTAAAATTTGGATTTTTAAATAGATTGAAAGAAATAATTGAAATTTGTTTCTTTAAAAGGAATTTATTTAAAAAAGAGATAAGTTGGAAATCCAATTAGGAATTTAATTGGTAAATTGAAATAATTTGGGAAATCAATGAAAAATGATTTCAATTTGAAGAATCCCTTTTAAAACAGGATATTGAATAATTTGAAAAGAATAAGAATTTATTTTAGTAGTGAAAATAAATTTAGAAATCAATTTGTAATTGATTTGGAGTTAAAGTAGAATTAGAAATTAATTTGAAATCCGATTTTAGATTCAAAAGTGAATATTTGGGAAAATGAATCCAATTGAAATAAGGGAATGTGAATTTAAAATGGAAATGATGTTAAAATGATTTATAAAGGGATGAACTTTACAATTGTAAAGTTTTAAAAGAACGATTTTTGAAAATAAATGAATTATAAGTATTAACTTATAAGATGGACCGTTAGTATAAAAATTGAGTTATGAATTGAACTAGTTAATAAAGAAGATTTATAAATCGTAGTTTTTATAAATGGGAATAGAATTTATAAACGTGTTTATAAATTCGAAATAGATTGAATTGGATAAATTTCTTTATAGAAGAGTTTTAAAGAAAAGATATATTCACAACTCTGGACCGTGAATATATTATTGAATAAAAATGGATTTATTTTTGAAGAAGTGATATTAAAAATACAGTTAAACATTTTAAAGATGTTTTAAAATGTATTATGAATCGAAAGCATAGATTTCAACATTTATTGTTGAAATTGACGTTTTCGAAAAATAAGGAAATGGTGGACTATAACACTGTTGTTATAGTAAATGATTTCCGAAAGAAAATGTTTTATATAGTATTGGGATTTATATATCTACCTAAATTCCGAATCCCTATACTAGTGATTTCGAGTCGTCGTAACGATGTTTTACGCAACATTCGTTTTGACTCAAATAAATGTGTTAAAAGAATATTTTCCTTAAAGGATGAATATATACGTAATTTGATTTAAGTATATCGAATGTTTTCAAGTGTTGAAAATGAATAGATTTGTGAAACACTTATTTTTAAATAAGTATGGAAATGCTTTTCCAATGAAATGAACGTTTTGAGAATTTATCTTTGTAAAAGATAAATTGAAATTGAATATTTGAAATCGATTTGAGAATCGAATATCTGTAGATATTTTGAAAATATAAATTCACTATGGAATTTATAAAAAGAAATGGAAACTGTTTATAAAAATAAACGTTGATTTATTTTTAAAGTGTGGAAAATTTTATATCTAGTAAGATATTTTTGAAGAATAAATAATTTGGGAAAATTATTTGGAATCTGATGATGTCGCGCATCTTTATTGATAGTTAAATAACCGACTATCGATAATTACCTTAAATAGGTATTTGTTGTGAATTTGATGAATTTGAATGCCACACTTATTTTTGAATAAACGCTCACTATTCGGGTTAGCCGGGAAAGGACCATGGGGTCGTATAACCCATGCCGAATATGTGATACGTCGTTATGAATCGCATTTGAAGACCGGTGTTGAAGACCGGATATTTTTGAAAACGGAAGGATTACCGTCGAGTTACTCTACATCGACTGATCTTCGATTTAGAGGTTTTATCACCCTTAGTGACGGGAAGTCCTGACGTGATTGAAAATTATCCGGATATGCAAGGGCTTCGTGAGAAGTGCCTTCGGTTCTGTTCGATCCCGGAACAGACTTATATGGATTGTGTGTCTGACGTTACAATTTGAGATATAAAGCTGATTTCTTTCAAATACATATCTGTTGGTGGCGGAGGATTTATTCTCTTAGCTTAACACCCTTCTCTGAGACGTACGAGCTCAGAGGTTATGTAGTTGAAATTTATCAGCGATATATCCCAATTTGGTAACGTGGCATACTGAGTGTTGCTGTGAAATGATCAGTGTTTGATCATTTGTGATATGATCATTTGTTTGATCTTATATCTTTGTGATCATAGGTTGATCATTTTGTTTGACCCGAAGCAGGGCTTTTTTGTAGAAAGCGTAGCTTTGTGGACGAGACTTCGTCGAGCCTCACACCCCGGAAATGGTCGAAACAGGACGAATGCGGCAAGGTTCTAGGGAGTAGCGCCCCTTAGTGTATGTCATTCCTTCTGGATAAAGGTGGTATCATGGTATGGAGCCCAGATACTTAACCTCTGTGGTTACTGCATTATTATTATCTATGTGGTTTGTTGCGAATCGGGGATCCTCGGGAAGATCGGTGACGATCGGGGGATGGCATACGCGTGTCAGTAGTTACCTATTTTTGCAGAGGTAACCCGGCCTTGTGTTGGCAGAGATCCGGTTAGGTTCTCGGGTCGTCTATTCCAGGGACGTACCCATCGTGGATAGGAAGTTCCTTAGCCTGACCATTTGTTGGAAATCCAAAGAAACAATACGAGCCTTTACGATTTCAATTGTATAACCTGTCTCCTCAGGAGGCAGCTATAGCAGGCATAATATAATGGTACCTATGCTGGCTAAGATTTATATTATACTTTCGAAATGATTTTCCACTATGCACTAATAATAATATCAAAAAGAATTTGATTTTTGCGTAGTAAGCATCTTTGACTATCATAAGAAGAAATCTCCTCCAAGTCTGCGTTTGCATTGTGTGTGTGGTGGGAGGTCTTATGGTAGTTTCATTTTCCAAAAGCATTGCGAATTGACATTAAAAGTTTTCCTGTTGTTTATTTTAAAGAATAACTGTTTTACGATCTCACACCAGTCACCATGACTGACTCGGAGTTTATTGTTCCCTTCTAAACTCTGGGTGCCCACCAATTTCCACACGGGCAGCCTAGAGTTATATTATCAGGATATTCTGGATATTCTGGAGCTTGGAGATAAGCTGGATGGCGAGACGTAGTATTTGTATCTAATAGTATTTATTCCGCTGTGTATTCTGTATGAGGACAAGTTTATATAACTGTCCATTGTTGTACTGAGTTGTATAGTGACTCTGATGATTGATGTATGTTATAAAATGATATAGTTCTTTGTTTAAAGATTATTCATTTATCTATTATATATTGTTCCGCTGCGATGTGTAAGATTCTGATATTGTTTTCTGTTTCTGCTCTTGTTCTGTTGTTGTTCTTCTTTCTTTTTCTTCCATCTTCTTCTTCTTCTGCCTTTTTCTTCTTTCTAAAACCCTCACTATTGGAGTTTCCGGCATTCGATTGCTCGGCAGTCGATAAAGTGAGTATCGATGTCGAATTTTCGAAAGTCGAAAATTTCGGTATGTGACAATCACAGACACAGAGTAATATAACAATAAGCAGTGGAAATAGATAAATAGTAGTTCATGAAGCTACTATAGAACATCAGAGTCTGAAATAAATTACAACAGAAATCTCAAGTATAAAGTAGTCACTAATACAAAAGCAACCGACAAGTCTGAACATAAACAACTGGAAATAACTGGAATAACTGAAAGCTGAATAGATATAAGACAGATCTTCAAGCAAAGCTCCAAACTCCAAAGGTGAGTCTCAAATGCTGTCACACTTAGTCTGACCCGAGCATAAAGCAAAACACAAAACACTCGAGTCAGGATTAACATTCTTATACAAGTAAATCAACTCAAGTGAAATGTCCAAGTGAAATGCAATATAACTTAAAGGATGTTTGGAATTTCATCCTCTAAGAATCCGTTAAACTATTTACATACATAGTACAATACGCTACATAGATAATGTCTACAGTAAAGTAAAATATTAAAATAGCATTAAGGCATTACCCATAACCCCCTTAAACACATTTTTATATATTCTCGTAGTCTATACAATACCGTAATTCCTCCGTAAACTTGAGAGCTATCGGAAGGCACTCATAGGTACGGTACAAACCAAACTCATAATGGGGTCGATAAGGCATATGCCAAGGCATGCGAGGCAATGCCAGGGTAGGATTCTACCGTTTGCACTCTCGAACTGGTGGTAACGCATAGCATAGATTTCGCCAGAGTAAGACTCAAATGGGTACCGATACGGCTAACCGTTTCACAAATTTCGCCGCTTACCGGATGCCGAAATGCACAAATAAATATACTGCGAAGATCAACACGATGAGACGAACAAAATGGTACACTGTAACGACTCGTATTTTTACGGATCAAAAGATTGTAAAACAGTTGTCATTAGGTCGTAGTGTTGTTACGTCGACTAGAGCTTACGTCGTGTAGAAGTTAGGTCGTGTGGAAGATTAAGTCGTGGGGCAACCTAAAGAAGTTTGCGACTTAAGGGGTAGACGACTTAAGAAGTAGACGACTTAAGGAATTGACCGACTTAAGAAGGGTAGGCGACCTAAAGAATAGAGCGACTTAAGGAGTAGACGACCTAAGGATTTGAGCGACTTAAGGAAAGACAGCGACTTAAGTTAGTGAGCGACCTATGGAAGTTAGTAGTAGAAGTGAACGACTTAGGAGTTAACGGCTTAAGTTAGTTGGCGACTTAAGGGTTAGCGGCATAGGAGTAGCGACTTAGGAGACTGGGCGAGTTAACGACCTAAGAAAGTTAGGTCGTGGACGTGTTAAGGGTAGGTCGTTGAGACCCTGGGTAAAGAGTTAAGTTGTTGAGTCGCTATGCCGTGTTAGTTAGGTCTTAGACGACCTATGATTAGTATGATGCGTATAGTTAGGTCGTTAGACGACCTAAAGGTGTTAAGTCGTGAGTCGTTAAGGCGTATCCCAGTTGAGTCGTTAGGTCGCGTAAGGACTTAAGTCGTTAGGCAGTGTCTGTGTTAAGTCGTGCATGTTTTAGGTCGCGCATAGGCCTGAGTCGTTAAGTCGCAAGGTCGTTGAGTTGATGAGTCGTAAGTTGTTAAGTCGTCCAAACGACTTAGGTAGAAATGCGGCAGTATGTTGAGTCGTTAAGTCGTATTCCAGTTAAGTCGTTGGGTCGGCATTGTTGCTAAGCCGCATATGTGTGTTAGGTCGTAAGTCGTGGGGACTTGGCTTAGTGTTAGGTCGTTAGGCCGTGTCCAGTTAGGTCATGACTTATGATAAGTCGTTAGGTCGCGTGTATGGTTAAGTGGTAGGATCTGCTAGGTCGTAGGATTGGCTGAGTCGTGAATCATAGGTCGTGGGGTTTCGTTAAGTCGTGGACGACTTAAGGGGGCGGACGACTTAGGGATTTCAGCCTATAAATACGGGGTTTTTCCTCACTTTTTGGAATCCGGATTTTGAAGCAACGAAGTCCTGCCATTTTGAGAGCTCGAGTGCTGCACTTCTTCACTTCTTTTCTCCACTCTAATCTTGTGATTCCTTCCATCCAAATCGAAGATCTAAGAGCTTAGATTGAAGATCTTCAACCATCGAAGAGAGATTTCATCGTTTGAAGCGGAATTTTAGCGGATCAAGTTAGATCCTTCGCTGTCCAGATCTGAAGTGTGTTGCTTTTAAGGTGTTTAGGTGATTTGGTGAGTGGTGGTTATCTCTCACACGGATCCAAAGGAGTATATCGGATTGATGGCTTGATTTGGTGTTAAAATAGTGATTTCCATGCATTTTCGTAAACTTAAGTGTAGATCCATTGTTCATGATGATTTGACATCCATTTTACTACATGTTAATCTATGCAAGTTCATTCATCAAGTTGTAGAGATATTACCCATGTTTCATGCTCGTTAAATTTGGACTCTTTATTTACAAAATTGCCATTTTAGTTATAATTTCTTTTAGATCTTGTTTGCATGATTGATTACTTGGATTAATGATTGATTTGATTGATCGTTAAACTAGTTGATTAGTTGTTGGATTTAGAGAAGATGGTCAAAGATGATTCAAAAGCTAAGGGAAAGGCTCTTGGATTGGAAAAGCTGCTCGTGGCATATGTGGCGGTTGATGAAGCTCATATGGATAGATTTGATGATGATGTTGAGATGAGGCTTTGCTATGATGAGATGAAGCGAGGCATGATGTGAGATAGCCTTGGTTTAATCCAAACGGGATCATTCCAAGCATGTTGGTAACTCGGTGAAAGGGTTCGAGTTTGAGGATAATGGTTGGCTCGAGAGGCGCTTGAGCTAGTATGAGAATAGTCGTCGAGGAGGATGACTAGAAGGCAGAGATTTCATCATTGTTGAAGGTTCTAGCAGGCTCAAAGCAAGAGTATGCTGGGCAGATTCGATAGTCCCTAAAGACTACAGTTGGTGGTCGAGTACTCTGGGCAGATTCGATAGTCCTAGGCACGGGCTGCGATGACGTGCAGAGTTCTATCTAGAACCGGGGTTACCATTGGCCCTTGACGGACGGCTGAAAGAATGTGTCGGTCATTCAATTAACGGTGGTATCGAAGCAATGATAATAGTGATAGCCAGAGTCATGGATGTTTGGTTGTATCGTCATTCGGTCTCAAGAGCGATATTTTCTGGGTGCTTATCTGATCTTGGTTTAGGCCTTGGGGGTTTGTGCTTGGAAAACATCGACCTTGATTCGAGTGATAATTGCTTTACTTTAAATGTCTGCTTTGCTATGTTTATTTCTGCTTAGTGTGTCTGGGGGCTATCACTGTAGAAAGAGGTGGAGTGGGAGGGTTGGATTCCTATTCCTTTTACCTTTATGCTCTTTTGGTATGTTGTTAGTTAATTTACCGCTCACTAAGACTGTTGTCTGACTCAAGGTTTTATGTTCAACTCTTATTACCTTGGGCTGTTCATCCATTTTGGGATGGGCAGACTAGGTAGCAGGTGACAGGTGCTGTTCTTAGTTACCGACGATGCTGATGACGAAGACGAGCTGGAGGCTTGCATATTATTTTCTTACTATATGTACTGGATGTTCTGCTGCTTGTATAATTCTCTGAGTGATATGTAGTGAGGCTTGTTGTATTGACTATTCAGATGTTTGTATTCAACTATTATGAAGCTTAATTGATGAGATTCTATTTTGTGAAGCTTCACTATATATATTCTCTATTGTATTTTATCCATGCGCTGTAAGTAATACGATATATTCTGCTGTTTTAACTTAACCCTGGCAATCGTCCATGGCTGCCTAGCACACTTTACAGCACACAATTTCTATGTTCAGTGCAGGGGTCATGGGCGGTCATCACATTTGGTATCAAAGCTTTGGTTAATCGATTTTACCCAACGCTCGCTGACGTAACTACGTATGAGAGACGTAATTGTATTTTGATGGATGATTACTATATATAATATAGTAGCTTAGAAGGATTTGAGTCCTTTATGCAGTTGTTTCTCAAGGTGTATTAATCATTCCTTTTTATAGATATTAAGGATGAGTCGAAGAGGGAGACCAGCTGCTAGGGAAGGCCATGCTGCTGAAGGGGTTGTTGATTATGCAGCTATGTTCGAAGCTATGATGACTTCGATCATGAGAAGGATGCCAGCTCCGGGGCCAGCAGTTGATGTTGGGATTCAAGTTCAAACTCCAAGACCGGTGGATTTTGCTAAGCTGTGTAAAGACTATACTGCTCTTGGAGGAAGGGTTTTCTTGGGAACAGAGTCAACCATTGAAGTCCAAAGATGGATAGATGCTTGTAGAAGAATCTTTGGTGACTTGGGAATCGAGGATGCAACCAAAAGGAAGCTAGCATCAAGACAGGTTCAAGGAAGAGCTTCTAATTGGGAGCAATTCCAAGCCAGATTTGAAGCTAAGTTCATTTCTACAGCTCAGAAATCTGTTCTGTTCAAGAAGTTTATGGAGCTCAAGCAAGATGGAAGACCGGTTCTTGAGTATGTTTCTGAGTTTGAAGCATTGTCCAAGTATGCTCGGTCGTATATTGAATCTCCTTATCAGAAGAACAAGAAGTTTGTGACAGGCTTGGACAGTTATCTGGGAGGCAGTTGGTGGATCATATGGACGATCCATTTGAGAAGCTTGTGGAGAAAGCTCTCAGGCACGAAAATCCGTTTCCTAAAGAAGGATCTGTTGTTGCTGTGGCCAAGGAAGAGTCTAAACCACAGCAGGGTGGAAACAAGAAGAGGAAGCAGCAGCAGAAGAAGGGTAAGGATGGTTGGAAGAAGCCGAAGGGTGAAGTGACCTACTACAATTGTCACAAGAAGGGCCATTTCTCCAGAGATTGCAAGAATCCAAAGGTGCCGGTGAAGTGCCACAATTGTGACAAGCCGGGGCATATTAAGAAGAATTGTCCAGAACCGCAGAAGGACAACCAGATTGTGCAAGCTTATGCTTTAGGGGCTGTTCCATCATCTTCAAAAGCTCCTACCGCTGAAGAGAAAGGAAAGAGTGTGGTGGTTCAAGGTACTCTTTCCATATGTGGTGTTCCAGTTAGAGTGTTATTCGATACTGGGGCGTCGCATTCTTTTGTTTGTAATGAACTTGTAGGCCGGTTGGGTTTAGAACCGGATATCGTTGATAGGCCATTGGTTGTGACTAATCCAGTTGGGGGTTCGTCTTGTCTGTGTATGCTATGCCGTGGTCTGATTGTATCGAGTCATGATTGCTCTTTTGTTTGTGATTGTTTTGTTCTGAACTTTGCAGGGTTCGGAATTATTTTGGGTATGGACTGGCTTAGGAAGTATGCGGCAAAGGTTGATTGTGAAAGATTGGAGGTGACAGTCGAGAATGTGGAAGGGCGAAAGGTTGTGATACGATGTAAGCATGAGGAAGGCGTCTTCATGAGCTTCATGTATTCGCTAGTTGTTCCACGGGACGGACTGTCATCGGTGCCAATCGCTAATGGATTTGAGGATGTCTTTGATGAGGTCAAAGGATTACCGCCGCATAGGGAGATCGAGTTTCGTATCGATTTAGTTGAAGGGGCCAGACCTGTTGTGATGCCTCTTAGGCGGATGGCGCCTAGGGAACAACAAGAGTTGAGGGTGCAAGTTGATGATCTTTTACAGAAAGGATTCATTCGGCGTAGTGTCTCCGAATGGGGTGCACCAGTTGTGTTTATAACCAAAGCGGATGGATCGTTGAGGTTGTGTGTGGATTATCATGAGCTGAATAAAGTGACTAAGAAGAACAAGTATCCATTGCCGAGAATAGATGACTTGTTTGATCAGCTTCACGAAGCTAAGGTGTTTTCTCAGATGGATTTGGCAACGGGATTTCACCAGTTAAGAGTGGCTAAGGATAGTGTGCCGAAGACTGCTTTCAGGACACCATCCGGTTTCTTTGAGTGGCTGGTAATGTCATTTGGATTGACCAATGCACCAGCATATTTTGTGGATCTTATGAATAGAGTGTTCAGAGATCAGTTGAACAAGTTCGTACTACTGTTCGTGGATGATATTTTGATTTATTCCAGAACTGAAGAAGAGCACAAGACGCACTTGCGTATTGTTTTGGAAATCTTACGGAAACATCAGCTGAAGGCTAAGTTTTCGAAGTGTCACTTCTGGAAGAGTGAAGTGAGGTTCTTAGGCCATATTATCTCTGGAAATGGAATAGCGGTTGATCCCGCTAAGGTGGCAGCAATCCAGGATTGGGTTAGACCTAAGAATGCATCTGATGTGAGAAGTTTTCTTGGATTAGCAGGATACTATCGTCGATTTATCAAAGACTTTTCCAAGGTAGCTGCACCATTAACAGGATTGAGGAAAAAGAGCCAAGTGTTCAGATGGGATGCTAAGTGTGAGCAAGATTTCGGAATTGTGAAAGAGCGATTGACAAGTGCTCCTGTTTTGACTATTTCAAGTGGAAATGATGAGATGGTGGTTTACACCGATGCATGCGGTACTGGACTTGGAGCAGTGCTGATGCAGAAGAATAGAGTTGTTGCATATGCAAGTCGACAACTGAAACCGCATGAAAGGAATTATCCGACTCATGATTTGGAGTTGGCGGCGATTGTATTTGCTTTGAAGATGTGGAGACATTATCTATTGGGAGTTCGATTCGAGTTGTTTACAGATCATAAGTCATTGAAGTATCTTTTCTCCCAAAAGGATTTGAATCTTAGGCAGCAACGATGGCTAGAGTTTTTGGCATCATATGATTTTGGTATAGCCTATACTCCAGGAAAGGGTAACGCAGTGGCGGATGCGTTAAGTCGAAGACATGCAGGATTGGGAGCCATGTTTTCAGAATGGAAGAGTCTTGAGTATTTGGCTGGATTTGACTTCAGGCCCAGATGTGAATTGGAACCTGAGATGTTGGCAAACTTATCGATAAGACCGACTCTTGTGGAAAGGATTGGCGAGAGCCAAAAGCGAGACGATAAACTTGTCAAGATTATCCGTGATTTGGAATCTGGGTTGGACCCAGAAAGGGATAAAGGATTCGAGGTCGATCGAGAGGGTTGGCTTCATAAGCAAGGACGACTAGTTGTTCCCGATATAGATGAATTGAGAAATGTAGTTCTGAAGGAAAGTCATCACTCGAAGCTGACAATTCATCCAGGTGGAAATAAGATGTATCGGGATATGAAGAGAACCTATTACTGGGAAGGTATGAAGAAGGATGTTGGAAATTTTATTTCCAAGTGCATGAACTGCCAGTTGGTAAAAGCCGAACAGAAGAAGCCCAGTGGATTGTTTCAGCCATTAGAAGTTCCTACATGGAAGTGGGAGCAAATATCAATGGATTTTATCAATGGGTTACCTAGAACCAGAGCGGGAAATGAAGGGATTTGGGTCATCGTAGATCGTTTGACCAAGAGTGCAAGATTCATTCCTGTTCGATCATCCAGGACTGCATCAAAGTTGGTTGAGCTGTATGTTAAGTGGATAGTTCGATTCCATGGTATTCCGAAGAGTATAGTGAGCGATCGAGACCCATTGTTCACTAGTGGATTTTGGAAGAGCTTTCAGAAAGTTTTGGGAACCGAGTTGTGTTTGAGTACAGCTTATCATCCCCAAACAGATGGTCAGACTGAGAGAGTCAATCGAGTTTTGGAAGATCTCCTCAGAGCTTGTGTTTTAGATTTCGGAGGATCATAGGAAGATCTCCTTCATTTGGTGGAATTTTCGTATAATAACAGTTACCAGTCAAGCATTGGTATGGCACCGTATGAAGCATTGTATGGAAGACCGTGTAACTCTCCGACATGTTTGTTAGAAACAGGAGAAAAGCTGATACTTGGGCCAGAAATGATTCAACAGACTTCGGATTGCATAGAGATCATTCGGCAACGAATGGAGGCAGCCCAAGACCGATAGAAAAGTTATGCCGATAAGCGTCGTAAGGATTTGGAATTCGACGTAGGTGATATGGTTTTTGTGAAGATTTCTCCACTGAAGAATGTTATTCAATTCGGGAAGAAAGGAAAATTGACTCCGAGATTTGTTGGACCATTCCCGATCATCGAGCGAATTGGAAAGCTTACCTATAAATTGGAGTTACCGGAAAAGATGTCGGGTGTGCACAATGTTTTTCATGTATCGTATCTACGGAAGTATGTGCATGACTCGAATACAGTAGTTTCTGCTGATAGCTGTGAAGATTTTGAATTTGATCCAGTTGTTGAGAGACCTCGTAAGCCACTTCGTGTTATGGAAACTGACACGAAATAGCTTAGGAGGAAGGTAGTAAGGTTGCTCAAGATACAATGGAGTGATAATGTTAACGACTGTACATAGGAGGTGGAAGAGAGGATGAAGGCAGCTCATCCTGAACTTTTCGAGGTATGGCCATAAGGTGTCGTGTCATCTCACGACATTGTAACTTGTTCTAGTTTTAGAATTCTGCATGCTAGGATAGAATTGGACGCATGGTTTGTTGATTGCTATGGATGGTAGGCATGCGGAATAGTTTTGATTGCTCTTGTCTGTTTTGAATTTCGGGGGCGAAATTCCTAAGGGGGAGAGAATGTAACGACCCGTATTTTTACGGATAAAAAGATTGTAAAACAGTTGTCATTAGGTCGTAGTGTTGTTAAGTCGACTAGAGCTTACGTCGTGTAGAAGTTAGGTCGTGTGGAAGATTAAGTCGTGGGGCGACCTAAAGAAGTTTGCTACTTAAGGGGTAGACGACTTAAGAAGTAGACGACTTAAGGAATTGACTGATTTAAGAAGGGTAGGCGACCTAAAGAATGGAGCGACTTAAGGAGTAGACAACCTAAGGATTTGAGCGACTTAAGGAAAGACAGCGACTTAAGTTAGTGAGCGACCTATGGAAGTTAGTAGTAGAAGTGAACGACTTAGGAGTTAACGGCTTAAGTTAGTTGGCGACTTAAGGGTTAGCGGCATAGGAGTAGCGACTTAGGAGACTGGGCGAGTTAACGACCTAAGAAAGTTAGGTCGTGGACGTGTTAAGGGTAGGTCGTTGAGACCCTGGGTAAAGAGTTAAGTTGTTGAGTCGCTATGCCGTGTTAGTTAGGTCGTAGACGACCTATGATTAGTATGATGCGTATAGTTAGGTCGTTAGACGACCTAAAGGTGTTAAGTCGTGAGTCATTAAGGCGTATCCCAGTTGAGTCGTTAGGTCGCGTAAGGACTTATGTCGTTAGGGAGTGTCTGTGTTAAGTCGTGCATGTTTTAGGTCACTCATAGGCCTTAGTCGTTAAGTCGCAAGGTCGTTGAGTTGATGAGTCGTAAGTTGTTAAGTCGTCCAAACGACTTAGGTAGAAATGCGGCAGTATGTTGAGTCGTTAAGTCGTATTCCAGTTAAGCCGTTGGGTCGGCATTGTTGCTAAGCCGCATATGTGTGTTAGGTCGTAAGTCGTGGGGACATGGCTTAGTGTTAGGTCGTTAGGCCGTGTCCAGTTAGGTCATGACTTATGATAAGTCGTTAGGTCGCGTGTATGGTTAAGTCGTAGGATCTGCTAGGTCGTAGGATTGGCTGAGTCGTGAGTCGTAGGTCGTAGGGTTTTGTTAAGTCGTGGATGACTTAAGGGGGCGGACGACTTAGGGATTTCAGCCGATAAATACGGGGTTTTTCCTCACTTTTTGGAATCCGGATTTTGAAGCGACGAAGTCCTGCCATTTTGAGAGCTCGAGTGCTGCACTTCTTCACTTCTTTTCTCCACTCTAATCTTGTGATTCCTTCCATCCAAATCGAAGATCAAATCGAAGATCCAAGTGCTTAGATTGAAGATCTTCAACCATCGAAGAGAGATTTCATCGTTTGAAGCGGAATTTTAGCGGATCAAGTTAGATCCTTCGCTGTCCAGATCTGAAGTGTGTTGCTTTTAAGGTATTTAGGTGATTTGGTGAGTGGTGGTTATCTCTCACACGGATCCAAAGGAGTATATTGGATTGATGGCTTGATTTGGTGTTAAAATAGTGATTTCCATGCATTTTCGTAAACTTAAGTGTAGATCCATTGTTCATGATGATTTGACATCCATTTTACTACATGTTAATCTATGCAAGTTCATTCATCAAGTTGTAGAGATATTACCCATGTTTCATGCTTGTTAAATTTGGACTCTTTATTTACAAAATTGCCATTTTAGTTATAATTGCTTTTAGATCTTGTTTGCATGATTGATTACTTGGATTAATGATTGATTTGATTGATCGTTAAACTAGTTGATTAGTTGTTGGATTTAGAGAAGATGGTCAAAGATGATTCAAAAGCTAAGGGAAAGGCTCTTGGATTGGAAAAGCTGCTCGTGGCATATGTGGCGGTTGATGAAGCTCATATGGATAGATTTGATGATGATGTTGAGATGAGGCTTTGCTATGATGAGATGAAGCGAGGCATGATGTGAGATAGCCTTGGTTTAATCCAGACGGGATCATTCCAAGCATGTTGGTAACTCGGTGAAAGGGTTCGAGTTTGAGGATAATGGTTGGCTCGAGAGGCGCTTGAGCTAGTATGAGAATAGTCGTCGAGGAGGATGACTAGAAGGCAGAGATTTCATCGTTGTTGAAGGTTCTAGCAGGCTCAAAGCAAGAGTACGCTGGGAAGATTCGATAGTCCCTAAAGACTATAGTTGGTGGTCGAGTACTCTGGGCAGATTCGATAGTCCTAGGCACGGGCTGCGACGATGTGCGGAGTTCTGTCTAGAACCGGGGTTACCATTGGCCCTTGACGGACGGCTGAAAGAATGTGCCGGTCATTCAATTAACGGTGGTATCGAAGCAATGATAACAGTGATAGCCAGAGTCATGGATGTTTGGTTGTATCGTCATTCGGTCTCAAGAGCGATATTTTCTGGGTGCTTATCTGATCTTGGTTTAGGCCTTGGGGGTTTGTGCTTGGGAAACATCGACCTTGACTCGAGTGATAATTGCTTTACTTTAAATGTCTACTTTGCTATGTTTATTTCTGCTTAGTGTGTCTGGGGGCTATCACTGTAGAAAGAGGTGGAGTGGGAGGGTTGGATTCCTATTCCTTTTACCTTTATGCTCTTTTGGTATGTTGTTAGTTAATTTACCGCTCACTAAGACTGTTGTCTGACTCAAGGTTTTATGTTCGACTCTTATTACCTTGGGCTGTTCATCCATTTTGGGATGGGCATACTAGGTAGCAGGTGACAGGTGCTGTTCTTAGTTACCGACGATGCTGATGACGAAGACAAGCTAGAGGCTTGCATATTATTTTCTTACTATATGTACTGGATGTTCCGCTGCTTGTATAATTCTCTGAGTGATATGTAGTGAGGCTTGTTGTATTGACTATTCAGATGTTTGTATTCAACTATTATGAAGCTTAATTGATGAGATTCTATTTTGTGAAGCTTCACTATATATATTCTCTATTGTATTTTAACCATGCGCTGTGAGTAATACGATAGATTCTGCTGTTTTAACTTAACCTTGGCAATCGTCCATGGCTGCCTGGCACACTTTACAACGCACCATTTCTATGTTCAGTGCAGGGGTCATGGGAGGTCGTCACATACACAGATATGAGATACACGACGATTCTATCAAAATTCGATATTCGCTGCCAAACTGCTCCTAATTCGCCGAAAATAAGATAAACGGGGCTATAGCAGTCCAAATTTGGCGAAATGAAATACGATGTCTCACTCAGAAAATATTAAACATTTTTATTATATAAAATATTCAGATTTCAAAAATATTTTATTTCCATCAATTTTAACTGATTTTAAATTTAAAATTGAAATTTCACAAAGAAGCAAACTTTCATATTTTCCAATGAAAATCTGACATTTGCTACGTTTAAATAGACGTACTCCAAATATCAAATTTTCATTACCAAATTTAATTGTTTAATTTTCATGAATTTTTTTTAGTTAATTACGTTATTTAAGTCATTAAAATTTCCGGGTGGTTACAAGAAAGAATGTTAAAAGGCACATAGATATTTCTAAATCATATGTAAACAACACGGTGCTAATTGTTAACGATGTGACTTGTGTTAAAATCGGTTTTAGTTATTTTAATACTCAAAATTGGATTTGTAAATGATGTCTTTTATAGTAAATATAAAATATATCGGGAATGTCCCAAAATGATATGCAAGGGCACCTTATTAAAATGTTTAATATGGAACATGTAAGATGAATTTCATATGCATTGACAATAGGAATTGGCATACATAGGTACCATAATTCCCTTAACACATTTTTATATTTTCGCATAGTCTATATAGTACCATAATTCCTCTGTAAACTGGAGGGCTATCTGAGGGCACTCCATATGTACGGTACAAACCAAACTTGTAATTGGCTCGATAAGGCATGTGACAAGGCACGCGAGGCAATGCCAGGGTAGGATTCTACCATTTGCACTCCCGAACTGGTGGTAACGCAAAGCAACTACTACCGCCCACCTCGGGACACACTCCCAAATCAAAGGTGCACCCAATCGAATCACAAAGTAATAGAATGGTATCGAAGAAATGTGCCCGATAGGGGGAGCGACCCCACTTGGCCTGGTACAGCTCCTGTTTTAGCCACATCAAGCTAACTCGCGGGAGTCAGGGCTGCGCTAATAACTCATATAGAATCGTCGCCAAACCATCCTACTTCGTTCTGGAATCTCCACATGGTGAACAATTGTTAAAGTGGTTTTCGATATTGGTAGAGAGTATGGCAATATCCGTCTTTAACAACCAAGCTTATTTCACACCCTGGTCATTTTATATTTCAAACAGTTCATATTTCATATCAAAATATCATATTCATTTCAAAATCAAATCAATTTCGAAATTAGATACACTTTCGAAATCATATCACTTTATTTTATATTTTACTTTAATTCTTAATTCACTTCAAAAATCATAACCACAAATAGGTTAAACCATCATATCAAAGCATTCACATTTAAATCCATTAAATCTAAATCATAACAGTTCCAACTTAAACAGTTTAAATATTGAAAATAGTTATATATATATATATATATATATATATTGAAATAGTTATAAATTAAAATAGTTTATATATTAAAAATAGGTTATAGGTTAAAATAGTTTATATATTAAAAATAGTTTATATAATAAAAAGAGTTTATACTGAAAATAGTTTCAAATTAGAATTGTTCTCCAATCTCACAAATCAATTCAAATCAACTTTAATTCTAAAATTCAATTTAGATCAATCTCAGTTCAACAATTTCAATTAAAGGGTTAAAGGTTCAATTCAAATTCTCATAAAAACCCATTTTAGTTTATATCGATTTCAAATCCAGGTTTGAACTATGAATTTTAAACCACTACCAATTTAATAGGTTCCAAAGTTTAAATATTCAAACAATTTTCAATAACTCAATTGTATAAATTTCATTTATATTTCAGAATTCAACTTTAATTTTATTTAAATTTGAAAATATGCACTTAATCATTTCTAATAACATTTAAATACAATCTCAAATTACAAATTTAGAAAAAATCAATAATTAAATATCACTCTTCAATTACATTTAATTCTAAAACATTCACCTAATCACTTTTATAAACATTTAAATAAAATCTCAAATTTCACATTTAAATCAATACTAATTATTCAATTTCAATTTATTTAAATTCAAAAATATTCATTTAGTCATCTTTAATCAAAATCAAGTTATCAAGTTATAAATTTCATATCTTTAAAATCTCAAAATCAATAAGTCCATCAATTCTTATTTAAATCCAATTCTTAACAAATTAAATTGCAAATCAATTTTAATTATCCTTCTAACCTTAATTTATTAAAGTTATTACAAAATCTATTTCAAAATATTAATATAAATTTAAATAAACTTAAAAAATAATTTACATACATATATTAGTTAAATTAAAATCTTATTAAATATTATTATATTAATTATTATTAAATTAATTTTTTATTATTAAATCTATTTTAAATCTTATTTTATATACTTAAAAATAATATAATCATAAGTAAAATCTTAAAATTTACATTTTCCAAAACCTAACTTATAAATTTAAAATTTCCAAAACATGTAAATTTAAATCTAAATTTTAAACATATTAAAATAATTATATCTATATATTATATTTTAAAATCAATATTTTGAAAATCAATATCTATTAAATCCATATATTTCCTTTCAAAACTTTAAGAATCATTTTTCAAAATAGACCAACGGGGTCCGTATATAATTTTCTATTCTATGGTCAAGTGATATGGATATTTATCATTTCAATCCGCAATTTACATTTTAAGGGTATATTCATTTCAACCCGTAATACCAAAATTTCAAAATAAATGAAAATCACTTGGGTTTATCATTTCAACCCATAAAAATTTTCTGCTAATCTATATGATCGTTCGAGTATGTATCATTTCAACCCATAGTGATTTTCCTATACTAACAGGGAACTTGCAGTGTGAGAACAAATATGATAATATAACATATCAATAACATGCATATATCATTAGTAACAATTCAAATATAATATATACAACAGGTTATGGTGTCATATGTCATAGGTTAACAATTGCAGATAATGACATATCATATTTAACAATTAAATAACTAACAAGAACATATTTCAATTGTCATTCATGTGAATTAAATTTACTAAATATAAGAATGTTAATCGTGAGTGATTGCTCAACTTTTGAGGCTAGAGAAATTTGACAACACGACAAGCTACGAATTGAATCACGAACTAGACAATCGACCAATCCTAACGACAAATCCCAAAGCAAAGTACGGTGGACCCGAGATCGATGAAAACAATATATATAATTTTTTTTTAAATCTAAAGTTTACTCACATATTTAAAATAATATATATATACACTTTAAAATCATTATTTAATTTAAACACATATTAATATAATATATATATATATATATATATTAAAATCAATATTTAAATTTAAACACATATTAAAATAAAACCTTTATATATTATGTTTCAAAAATCATTATTTCTTAAAACACATACATTTAAAATCAATATATATATATATTATATTTTTTAAAAATCAATATTTAAAATCCACACTTTTTTTAAAAGAAGGCTGCTGCGAGGTAAATTGCAGGGGAGAAGGAGCTCGGAGGGCGGTCGCGTAAGATGGTCGGAGGGTTTGCTAGGAGGCAGGGTGGCCGAGCAATGCGATGCGTGGTGCTCGACAATGAGTAGGAGGCTGCTCTTGGGCGAAGTAAGGCCAAGGGGGAAGGACACGGTAGGGTTAGATCCGATGTGGAGGATGGACTGCATGCTGGCATTCGGAAGGGGACGGGTCGGAGCAGTGGTGTAGGAGGCAGTTTGCAAGCTGATCGGTGGAGGGCTATGGAAGTAATGATGCAGTGGTAGGGGCTTGGCTGCGATGGTTGTTCGGTGGGGTGGTTCGTGTCAGTGTGCTGTAGGCAGGAGACGTGGAGGGTGCAGCTGCCGTGGTGGTCGGGGATGAAGGTGAAAGGGACGCGGAAGATGATCTTAAGGCTATTTAACACTAGAGGGGGGGTGAATAGTGTTTTAAGAATTTCTTTAAAACTTCTTTGATTTAAATTGAATTAACTAACTTAATGCAAATACACAATCACAGATCAAATCACAGAATCACAAACAAATGCAAATATAAATAAAAAGCAAGGAAAGAACACACCAGGAATTTTATACTGGTTCGGTGTTACCCTACATCCAGTTCCGCACAACCCGTACGGCTTTCTATTCAACAATAATCTAGATTACAATCCCTCGATTCCAAGGCAACGAGGTACACCCTCCAGATTCTCAGGTCTCTGGGTAGAACCACTTGATTCACAGGACACAAGTTCACCCGATCGATTTCCAAGGACACGATCACACCTTTATAACCCCACACAAGTTTCTTTGAGTACAAATGTATCTATAACTCTGATAAGCACTGAGATTCTTTGGAGAGAGTTGCAGAGAATCAAACTAGAGATATTCTGGTTTGATTCACTTAAGATTTCGGCAGAATATGGATAGGATGATTAGAAAATAAGATAAGAGAGTAAAGAGGAGAGAAAATGAAGAAAGTAGTATTTTGAAAACGTCCATAACAGTCTCTATTTATAGAGAATGAATGGATGTGTCCATTCGAAGAGGTTTAAATGAATAGACACTTCTTTTGAAAACAACCTTTGCTGTAACGGGAAGTATGTCGACATGACAGGTAAATAGGATGTCGACATGGTCTAGTAAAAAGTGATGATTTGCTTTACTTTGAAAATGATGATTTAAAACATATGCAACTTTATTCAAATGGACTCTATGTATTTGTAGAAGGTATTTAGAAGTAGAAATACTTATGAATGTATATATGTATATATACTAAAATATATTTAAAATCAAAGTAAATAAACTAAAGTAAATATAATATTAAAATAGATTTTGAGGCTAAAATATCAAGGACAATTTTGAAATCAAAATATAAAAAAATGATAAATATGATTTTGAGGCTAAAACATTTTTGGAAATGTGAACGAAGATTTTTCTTTTGAAAAGGAATATTTGAAAATCATTTTATAAAACAAGAGATAATTTTGAAAATCATTTTGAATCAAAATTAGTGGATAACAAAATAGGGCTACTATCCGTTCCACTAGATATTTCGTGAGTTCCATCTCACTAGGGTTCCATCCCTTTAACAAGAACGAAGTGGATTCCATTCCACGAGTAAATTGGATAAAAAAGAATGATAGTGCTTTCAAGGAGTTTTAACAAATATCTAACCTAACTATATTATTTGTCTTGAACTCTTGAATATCTTGAATCTCATGAGTCTTCAATCTTGAACTCTTGATCTTTGTCTTCATCAATTTTGTTTTCTTTACTGTACAGTCTTCTTTTGTTGATACCTGTATATAGATTTCCAGCACATATATATTTTATAACACTTCTATAGTTGTTGTCATCAAAACCACTATCATATGGACTAACAGAAGGCGGAGGAGCCGGTGGTTGAACGGGTCTGGAAGTAAGACCACTAGGAGGAGGGGTGATGCGGCCATGGTATGGCTCCGGGTCTGGCTGTGGGTGAGGTCGTTGATGCGAAGCTGCTGTCACGGCCAGTGGGTTGTTTGGCGAAGGAGCTGGCTGCAAGGCGGTGGCCGAAGTGGGTTGGAGGTGGATCTAGAGGTAATGGAGACGTGAGGCTGTTGTCATGGTGGGAAGCTAGGGGATGTGGGTACGGGTGAGTCGCAGGAGATGTGAGGGAGAGGGGAAGGCTCGGTATGATGGGAGGTGTTGCAGCGGAGATGTGAAGGGTGGTGGAAGTTGGAGAAGGGAAGTGGGAAGGCCGATCGAAGCTGAAGGGTGGTGAAAAAGATCTGGTTTTGCAAAGAATGAGGCTTTCAAAGCATGTTTCACAGATATAAAACGATATATATATATATATATATAGGAATTAGCCACAAGGGCCTCTTTAGCAAGTGAAATTAATTTCTAGGACACACGACTAAAACAATTACTTTTAAGGACAATACGCAAAATAATTAGTTTCTAGGGCCTAAAAAGCTACAAAATTATGTCCTTGAAAGTAATTGGACGGCTGACTTTGTACTTGAAAGTAATTATTCTTCTGACTTTGGCCTTGAAAGTAATTATTTCAGATGTGTGTCCTAGAAATTAATTGGACTGCAAAGTTTGTCTTTCTGGTGAAATGCACCTATATATATATTATATTTTTATATTTTTTTAGGCATTGAAACGAAAATGGGGATAGAAATGGAAATGAATCGAACCAGCAAATACTATACATTAAATATGGAAGGAATAACAAAAGTCAAGAGCTGACTTTTGGGAAATATTAAAGGCAAATGTCTATTTGGTTTCTCACGGTGGATAAATGAATGGTCACAGGGAAACAAAAAGACTCAAACGGGTACCGATACGGCTAACCGTTTCACAGATTTTGCCGCGTACCGGATGTCGAAATAGAAAAATGAATATACTGCGAAGATCAACATGACGAGATGAACATAATGGTAAACAGATATGAGAGAGACGACCATCCTATCAAAATTCGATATTCGCTTCCAAACTACTGCTAATTCGCCGAAAATATGATAAACGGGGCTATAACAGTCCAAATTTGGCGAAACGAAATACGACGTTCACTCAAAAAATATTAAACATTTTTATTATATAAAAATATTCGGATTTCAAAAATATTTTATTTCCATCAATTTTAACCGATTTTAAATTAAAAATTGAAATTTCACAAATAAACAAACTTTCATGTTTTCCAATGAAAATCTGACATTTGCTACGTTTAAATAGACGTACTCCAAATATCAAATTTTCATTACCAAATTTAATTGTTTAATTTTCATGAATTTTGTTTAGTTAATTACGTTATTTAAATCGTTAAAATTTCTAGGTCGTTACACTCTCCCACACTCAAAACTTTTCATCCCCAAAAAGGAATGAGATAGGAGAACATAACCAACAGAAAGGAAAGATAGATTCGAAATATGCACTACTAGATACAATAATTAATTCAAACCATATAATTTCATTTTTAATTAATTTACATCCCTTTATAATTATCATTCAAATTAACTCACTTTTAATTAATTTACACTTATATTCAATTTATTTGCATTTACCCTATTTATTTCTTAATTGATTAACGTTTATTTACTTAAATAGTATTCACTTTTTATATATTCAATTTATTTCACTTAACATAACTTGCTACATTGATTTAAGTGTATAAACATTTATTATAACCACCAATTTTTATTTATAGATTTCCTTAATAATATTTCATTTTGGACATCTTGTTGCTAAATTTATATACTATTCAATTACATATTCACATTGACATTTTGACTTTTTGAATATTCGGGTAAGTTATATATATGTTTTAGAACACAATTAAGTATTATACAAATTAATTTTTATCCTAGTTCAATTGTTTCAAGTTTTTCAATTCCCTTTCACATTTTAAACACTCCAACTATTCAAAAATTTTGCTTAATTTCAATAATTGAAAATCATCACTTAATATAAATTTTAAGAATTTAAATTTCCGGTTTCACTCCAAACCATTTTGAAATATGTATATATATGTAAAATTTTGTATATCAAATTATACTCAAGAAATTCAATCAAATCCATTTCCAAAACAAAAGTGTAGCAAAGCTACTAAGTGGTCTCTCTACTTTGTGACTCGAAAATGAATGTCGATGATGCTGCAGTCATCATCAAAATTATTTTCCAGCAACAAAAGAGGAGAGTACTGATTAGTCTGATTTACTTCTTTTAAAATTCTTTGGAAATAATTTCTATTCGAAAATACTTTCAAATAATATATTTTTAAAACTTTGAAAACCAAATTTAGAAAAGCACTTAAATTTTAATTTTTAAATCCTTAGTTTAAATTCATTTCATTTGCAAATCAGATTTATAAAAAATTCAACACCTTATAACATATAACAATAGTTAATGGTTTATGAATATTGCCAAAATAATAAATGATAATATAGTATTATCATTTCTAACAACCAATTCATTTAACTATCTAATTTCAGAAAATTATACCTTTATATATAAAATACAAACATACATAAAATTATTTCATTTACCAATTTCAAAAACAATATTGTGTCAGTTTGCTCTGTTCAAGTGTTTTGGAATTCCTATCGATATAGTTTGCCAGGCGAATCGATTGAAACCCAAAATTCAAACTTAACTACTCAAACAACACAATATAAAACATTTTATATCAATTACAAATATGTTCTCTCATAGGATGATTCAAGAATGGATTTTAGAACAAGGATAGAGATTCAAATTTAGAGGGACCCTAATCAAAGAGATTCTAACTAAGAAGATAGGCCCGAAAGGAAGATAAAATAATTAAATTACAAAAGAGGAAAGATGGATAGACTTATATTAATCACGGGCGACCTTAACTGGGTCAACCGAGAATTAGAAAAGACGAGAATATCATCAACGAAAACCAGGACAAACTTGCTGAGAACATCGCGGAAAACGCGATTCATGAGATTGACGAAGAAGGAGGAGCATTGGTTAATCCAAAGGGCATGACTGACCATTCATAGAAACCATTTCCATTCGGAAAGCTGTCTAGGGAATGCTCTCCTCGGCTACACGAAGCTGGTGAAAACCGGTAGCAAGACCGAGCTCCAGGAATAAGATCGATGCGGAATTCAATTTCCCGCTTGGGAGGGAAAAGAAGTGACTTCACCAAAGACATCCGGAAATAGTTGGACAACAGGGTGGAGTCAAGATCATGTAACGCCCCACCTCTATACTCACAATAACAAAGAGTATTAAAAGAAATACTGTATATTATTATGAAGAATAAGGCTGGGTAGGAGCGGCCATCCGTAGTTGGCCTTACACTAGTATTGGTTACCTCGTTAGGAGTGGTATATATTTAAATTTTTCATCTCTTATTTATTCACTCCCATCGACATATCCAATTCCAGTATAAAACGAACTACGATGGTTCATAATGGTTTAGGACAATATATATAAAAACAACACAGATACACAAAGAATGCGGAACACAGATAAAAACAAAAGTCTCATATATATATATATATATATATATATATATAACTGATGTCAGTTACAATACATATATGAGACTTTTGTTTTTATCTGTGTTCCGCATTCTTTGTGTATCTGTGTTGTTTTTATATATATTGTCCTAAACCATTATGAACCATCGTAGTTCGTTTTATACTGGAATTGGATATGTCGATGGGAGTGAATAAATAAGAGATGAAAAATTTAAATATATACCACTCCTAACGAGGTAACCAATACTAGTGTAAGGCCAACTACGGATGGCCACTCCTACCCAGCCTTATTCTTCATAATAATAGACAGTATTTCTTTTAATACTCTTTGTTATTGTGAGTATAGAGGTGGGGCGTTACAGTTGGTATAAGAGCTTGGGGTTTATGGACATAATATAAAACATAACTTAGATGGAACATGTGTTACAACTATTTGTCGATGTTTTCTTTGTGTTTTGAGTCAAAACTAAAGTTTTGAAATTATGATGAAATTTTTAAATATCTTTATTTAAAAATAAAAGTGAAACTGTCTTCGCTGAGTACAACTGATAATCTTTTTGATTTAAAAAATCAAAATATGAAATTGAAATAAATTTCATTTGCTGTTTACATAGCTGTGTTTATTTTGTTTCTTTGAGAATTTCGAATCTGAATTGAGGATTCGAAATGATTGCAGTTATGTGATTTTTGTTGAAATTTCCTCTGGCTTTCTTTTGTACTAATCATCTATTGATTAGATTTTGCTGTTTTGAATTGTCTTCATTGAAGATATAATCGAAAGATTTCTTTATTCATTTTGTAGTACGTGCAAATTTGAGTTGCACGTTACTGCATCAATTTTACGTTGAACCGATGCTTGGTTATGAAACGTATTTTGTTGCCGTTACCTTTATAACGGGATTTTTACACTAGTGCTATGTTTTGAAGCACGGAGTTTATTTGAAAATTTTTATGAATGAAAATTCACTGGTGTTACATTGTGGTGTAAATTATTTTGATGAGATTTTGACGTTTAAAAATTACTGTCGCTTTGGCTTCAGTAACCGTCTAATTTTAAAAGTGGATTTTCAAGCGGTTATACCGCAATGCAGATTTGTGACCCGTTTTTATGGTATTTGAGAAGTACAATTTCCTTATCGAAATTGTTACTAATATTGCTGCTTTAATCACATAATTGGGAAATCATTTTAGAATGAAAATTGTTTTATAAAATTTCTAACAGTTTGCACTTTCAAAAGAAGAGGAAAGTAAGTGATAATCACTTATGAGATTTATGGCATTAAGACCCAAGTAAGGGCAACCAATTATTTTATATGAAAATCATATTATGATTTTTGCTAATCTTTATTTCTCTGAATAAATATATGATGATCATGAATGGCATTTTGATTGAATTTTGGTTGCTGTTTTGATTTGTTTTTGGCATTGGCTAATTTTGTTTTGAGAATTGTTTAATCAATCATATAACCTGATTACAGAAATGAGTTTATGACTCAGTTTTTATAAGGAAATAATTGATTAATTTACTGAGAAATATGGTATTGAATAATAATAATGGATTAGGCAGTATGAACAAAGAGGTTTATGCTCATGTCTAGTTCATTTAAAAATGGATATGAACAAAGCAATAAAAAAAATGTGATCAAGCAGAAATGACTTTGAAATGGGTTGTAAAATTTGGCATGAATGTTGGTATGTTTAGATATGATTTTTAAAGAAATTAAATTCCCTACTTATGAAATGAAGAAAGGATTACAAGAGTATTTCTGGAGTTAAAAAGGAAAAATTCCTTAAATGAATAAATATGTATGGTCTCTAAATTACCAAGTAATTTAGGAGAGGTGCCTTGATCTACTCATCATCAGGTGGATGGTGGGTATGTGCATGACTTGTTAAAGTCCTGAAGGCCTCTGTGCAAAGGTTAGCAGAATTGAGTCCTTTGCAATGCACACTTTGTGTTCAAAGGAAAGAGTTTGGACCATATAAAAATGTAAAATGGAACTGGAAAATAAGCTAGGCAGTGTGAACAAAGGAGGTTCATGCTTATGTCTAGATTGTTTTAAATTGGAAATGAACAATGCAATAAATTATTTATGTGCCGATTTGTTCAGATCTAAAGCTAAAATGTTTTATGGGTTTTTCCCTAAAAACCTTACCCTATGTTCACAATAGAATTGAGTATAAGAATTTTTATAGAATTCTACTGGATTTGTTTAAGAGATCATGACATTCTTGAATATAGGAGATATGCAAGTGATAAAATAAATTTTGAATGAGACAACTGGAAAAAAAATGAAATAAAACATTGTTTTCATGGATGAAGTCATGGTCAGTGAAATCCATGAGAGAGTTTAATTCTCTCTGATTGAGGGAAAAAGAGAAAGAAAGAATGTAAAAGCATTCCATGAGTTAATAAATCTTTCTGAAATAAGAAATGAGACTGGTCACTAGATTATAAAACTAATCTAGGAGAGAAGCCTTGATCTATTCATCATAAGGAGTATGATGGATATGTGCATGACTTGTTTAAGTCCTATAGGCCTTTGTGCAAGGGTTAACAGAATTGAGTCCCTTGCAATGCACACATGGTGTTCAATGGCAAAGAGATATGACCAAATTAAATTGATAAATCGAGATTTAGAGCTGAGCTATGGAATTAAAATGAGTTAATTCCATAAGAGTATGTGTACATGTATACTGTATTGAACAATTGAATAATTGTTGATTTGAGATTCGATTATCATTTTTAATAATTGAATATTTGTTGATTTGAGATTCGATTATCGTTTTCGATAATTGAATATTTGTTGATTTGAGATTCGATTATCATTTTTGATAATTGAATATTTGTTGATTTGAGATTCGATTATCGTTTTCGATAATTGAATATTTGTTGATTTGAGATTCGATTATCGTTTTTGATAATTGAATATTTGTTGATTTGAGATTCGATTATCGTTTTTGATAATTGAATATTTGTTGATTTGAGATTCGATTATCGTTTTTGATAATTGAATATTTGTTGATTTGAGAATCAATTATTGTTTTTGATAATTGAATAATTGTTGATTTGGGATTTCTGATTATCGTTTTGATAATTTGGCAATTGCTAATTTTGCTGATTGTAAGATTTTCTAGTCTCTAATTGATTCTAGATTATGTTGATTATATTAAACTGTTGTTTTCTGTCTATCTCTGTTGATAGTTATAGTTTGCTGATTATGAAGTTCGTGTTTTCTATTTATCTGTTGGATAACTAGATATTTGCAGTTTTGCGATTTGCAAATTTTGTTTTCTAATATCTTTGTTGATAATTAGATATTGCTGTTTTGTGATTTCTGTATTCTAATTATCTAATTGATCATTGAATATTGTGGATTTGGACTGAGTTTGAGTATTGAATTGCCTGGTCCTTGCATTTCCATTGTACAATCTCGTAGTTTCTTTGATATTGCAGTCTTCATGATTCGTAGACTTGAGTTTTACCTATCAAGTTCACTTGAACTTTGATACATTGTTTTATACAACGATGGTTACTTTCGCACTGGGCCTGGTGTCACGTCACTGACCTGATGCACTTGAGCCCTTGCCTACCTTATATATACTCTGTTTCACTTGATAGTTGTAGTGATGTATTCCATAGAGTAACTGAACTGACTTGAGTCTGGTTCACTCGAGTTGCCTTCCTTGATTTACACTGAACTTGTATACATTCATTTGGTCATTTGGGGAGTTGGTTCTGCATTTTGTTGTACTTGTACCTGTAGTTGTCCAAACCGATTCTTCTGAAGTTTCAGCTTGTAGATCTGTTGTTCGTATGTTGCATACATTGTTGTTGAGTCGCTTTGTTACATCACTTGATATTTGTGGTATTTGCAGTTATATCACCTCGAGCTGCATGTTTAGTTGTTTATAGGTTGGCAACTGGTATCTGTAGTTCATGTTTCATTAAGTTTGATGTGCTCATGATCACTGTAGTCTGTCCCTGCAGTCTATCTGGTCACTGTAGTTGCATTCCATTCATTTGCAGATATCAGTGCTCGTCCCTTAGTTGTTCATCTTGTAGTTCATTATGAGTTTGTGGATGACATGAGAACTTTTGTTCATTTTGTTCTGATTACACTCTGCTGTCAGTATCACTGCATTGTTTTAGGTTTCAGATATAGTTGCTTGGACCCTCATATTGTTTCAGGTGTACTCTGTATCACTTTTGATGTAGTTTGCATTTCAGTGTATCCTGGTGGTTACTGTTTCGGCCTGAATTTGATCATTTAAGCGTCCCAATCTCTAGTGCTCGAACTCTGTCCATACTTGCACACCGATTCACTATTCTCTGTAAAGTATCTAGACCTTATTATATGCACACTTGGTTCGTGACCTTTGTGCTCGAGCTTGATCTTGCAATTTCCAGTTTCATAATTGCTTCATGTAATTGGGTAGTTTGGTCTTCATTTTGCTAGTAGTATTGCTCCATGTAAATAGGGTGTGTTTGTTTCACTTGTCTGGTTTGTCGTGAGACTATAGCATGCACTATTCATGTCAATTTCTTTGGCGTTTGTATTTCCGACCTTTATTTTTCTAGCTTTACCGATTTATGTTAGAAAATTTATTGTTAGTGATGACCTTAATTATGAAAATTGCGGGGACGCAATTTCTATAAGGAGGGGAGTCTGTAATGACCCGGGATTTCGTATTGATTTATAATCGTCATTAAACGATTAATCGATTGTTAATTGCTGTTGAGTATTTTAAATCAGCTGAAATTCTTTTGAAAATAGGTTAAGTGTAATTGAGCATTGCAAATTTGGATCTCGGCTAATCCATTTTGATGCTGTACTGTTTGAAGTATAACTGGTCCCTCTTTTCAATTGCATTCGTTCGAAAACCCTATAACCCGATCTTCCTCAACCATTCCAATTGGGAAAACCCTAAAACGAAAGAAAAAAATTAAAAATGGCGGCCACAAAATTTCTTGCTCGTTCGTTCCTCTTTGCAACTGAGTTAGGGCTTGTGGAAATTTTGGGGCTTCGATTGTCGAAGGCGCCAGCGAATGAAAAACAGCCTCGTCAAGGAGAGCTTCTGCGAATCCTTCGATCTTTGCTTTTGACCACGGTTTGGATTTGAATTCGTCGAATCAAAGGTGAGTGACCCCCCCTCACTCACATCTAATTCATACCTCTAGCGTATTAGTATTTGAATCCTGTGATTTTTCGTTCGTTTCTGTTTCATGGCTGTAGTGGTTTCGATTTTGTTGTTCGATTTTTCTGACTGTCCAATTTTGTTTATGTGGATTTTGTTCGAACCCTTATATTCTCGAGAAGATGGGTTTCACAGTTTGGTTTCGTGGATTTCCGGTGACTTCGATTTGAACTGCAGTTGTTATGCTTGCCACTATGTTCATTTAAGTAGCATTTCTCTGCACCCTGTTGCATTATTTCTGTGCACATGAGATGTATTATGTTGTCTTGAGTCAAATTCCATTAACTTAATGTCATCATGCTGTTATTCTTGAGTCATGTACATTTGGGTTTGCATTAGTATTTAGTTGAAGTTCATGTAGAACAGACTGCATCGTTACTGCCTTTGTTGGGGTGTGAATACATATGTGTTTGGTCTACTACATTCACGGCTAAAATCTGCATTCATGTGGTCTGGTGTTGTGTCAGATATTGATGCACTTGAGTCTACACTTAGATTTATAAGCTTGCCTTTCATTTGTCTGTGATATACCTTTTTATGGTGATATTCACACTGTGGCATTGAGTTGGAATTGATGCATCACTAGTTGATTTCGGCATACCTAAATTTACACTACAATTATCTTAGTTCAAAGCTGATAATTGTTGTTGGCATCTATTATGGTGTTTGTTAAACCAGTGGGTATCTTTCTTACCCTGGTTGTTTCGGGTTTCACTGTAATTGCATTGAGAATTTTGTTTGTTCATTTACATGTACACCACGTCGACAACAATTTGGGGTCTGGTCATTCCTGTAACTAGTCTGCACCTATATACTTTAAGGTGAGATTGCCACTGCCTATTTCAAATTGCATTTTGTTGTTCACTGCACTTTGATGGCTGATCATTTGTATACATACATTCTTGTATGTATATATGGGTGTGGCCACTGCATTCTGAAATCCTGTATTTGGGTTTGACATGTGTATTTCATTTTGTCTCTGGCCTTATTTATATTGAACTCGTATTTGGCCTTGCTGTGCCTTTCTTGTATTTGTTATGATTTGTGGCTGTGTTACTTTATCTTGAGTACACATGCTATTATCATTTGTTGCCTTGTTCTAGACTAAGAAATTTATACTGTCCAGTTACAGTATTAAATATAAATGTACAATTAGTACATTCATGCTTTGGAAACTGTTTGCACCCAATTGCATTCTAGTCTTCATACATATATATGCAGTGACGTATGTATATACATTAATTGATATGTATATATGTATGTTCGAATTGCATTTTCTTTTCTCTTGGAATGATTGACTTTGTTTTGGAAACGATTCATTTTACTTGTATCAGTATATGCTAGAACCTTACCATTCTGGCTCATGTATTCACTGTGAATTCATTGTTTGCCAAATTAGTTCACTGCATCTCCACATACCTGTTACACTTGTTGTAGTGTACCATGTTGATTCCCATAGTAGATTTATGTCTGCACTTGAACATAGTCTTGTATTTCTTCACTTGTAGTCTGTGATATTTGTTGAGCTTCACTTTGCAGTTTCATTGTAGCTGTGCATTCATGTTGAAACTGGACCATTTATCTGAGTTGTTGCATTGGTTATCCACCTGACTTGGGTTTTGTTTACTAGTCCAGTTTCTTTTGGGCTTTGTTGTTCACTAACTCACCTGCAGTCGAGTTGAGATGTACTACGGCCTTTGGTCGTGAGTAAGATAGTTGCACTATCCAGTTTACAGTGCATATATATTTTATCTTTGTTTGTATCACTCCTTTGGTTTGTGATTTCATTGTGGCCTTGACTCTGCATATACTCATTAATGTAGTCACTGCACTCTTGTATATCATGTAGTTTATTTGGGTGGGCCATGTTGCATCTGCAGTGGGGTCTCATCGAATTTGGCCATTCATTACAGTTGTCTTGACCATTTGAGACAGTTTGCATACCATTTACACTGAGTAACCTTATCCACTGCTGTATTTGTTTTTCTTACACTTGAGTTGAACCCGATTTTTGGGTTTGACCTTTGCAGTTTCTACGCACTGTAGTGGCGAGGCAGTGCACGCGTGCGTGCACTACAGCCACCCAGAATTGACAGTTTTGAATTGATTTAGTCGATTTGCACTACGCCATAAATGACCTTCTGCAACATTTTTGCAAGGTGTTGCCAGCTAAAATGTTGCGATAGCTATAGAATTTTGGTCCTACTGCAACGTTGTATTTTTGGTGTTACCTTAGCCATAGAAATGTGTTGCTCTAGCTAAACAAGTGTAACACGATGCAACATTTTTATATAGTGTTGCCATAGATGTTATCAGATTAAAAAATTAAAAAAAAAATTACACCTCAGCGATCCACACCACCATTTAAAACAAAATCTCAACCGTCGATTCACACCATCGATCCACACCTTACCAATTTCCATTTCCCGCTTTACTTTTCAGTCATCCGCTTTCGTTTCTCACCCCCAATTTTCCAATCCCTAATTTTTATTCCTCCAACTTTAAAAAAAATGACGCCACTCCTCCTTGTTTCTTCGATCTGGAGAATAACTGGCTTTGATTTTATCCCTTGTCGGCCATATCAATTTCCGTTATTTTCTTTCGCCTCGCGTCAGTTTTCCTCACTACTTCCGGATTTGCGATTTTGTTCTGGTTTTTGGCGATTCTGGTGATTCGAGGTAAGGCTGTGGGATTGCGATGGTTCAAGGAGTTGCTGATTTGGTCGCAATTTCGTGGTTGGGGCCTGATGTCAGAGTGGCAGGGGGTAGTCGAATTGGTTTCGGTGAAAACTAGGGCACGCGATTCTAGTTTCTTTGATGCTCTGATTGATCGAATCTAGTGTGAGAAACGTTCCTGGTAGCTTGCTCCTTCGTTCTCCTTGATTGATTGCTCGAATTGCTTTGACTTCGTCGTCGGGTGCGATGTGATATTATTTGGTATGTTTTCTGCCTTCTGGTTTACTTGAATATTCTTGATTTTGGTTACACTCGCATGCTTTTGCCGATGATGAATTGGGATTTATTTATAGGCTTTATTTCCTATAATCTCGTGTTTAATCTTTCTGTTGGACTTTGAGAAATTTGGTATGTTGGATTGCAATGATGAATACAAACATATGTGTGTTGAGCTTTGTTGGTTTTGCTTGGTCTGGACTGAACTGGTACCATGCTAACCTTGTTCTTTAACATGAACTGATGCTCCAAGTCCTCTGTATGTCATGTTACTGCCTAGGTTTCTCTTGTACATGCCTGATGCATTCACTGTTTTTGCTTGATGGGCTGCCTATGTGTACTGCTGTGTTTCTTGCACTGGCTTGTCTATATTTTGCTGAACCTGGTTCTTGTTTGTTTTGTTGGTTGCTTGGCCCTGAGTTGAATCCAGTCGATGACTCGAGTTTGACCTTGTGCCGTGTCCGTTTTTTTGGCTTGTCTACATATCTGGCTGCACTTGAGTATGAACTTGCACTTGAGTAGTTGCACTTGAGTAGTTTCTTGTACCAAGCCTTATGATGCATGTATGTTCATCCATGTACATGCATTTCTTGGTCATGTTATGTTGCTTGCTGTGTTGAGTACTACTTTGTGCACTTGGCTTCTCCTTTGTGCATTTTTGCTTGAACTGTTGCTTGCTGTCTTCCATACTGCCTTGTATCCATGTGTTGCATTCATGTTTGGCTTATGCACTTATGAAAAGAAACAACCCAAATACCTGAGGCAAATAATATAACAAAAACATTTTCATTTTCTGTTCGAGTTAAATATTATTTTCCAGATTACTGCTTTTGAATTATATGTGACAGGTATTGAAGATTGGACAGCTGGATATAAGCTTGAAGACAGAGTCAAATCAAATGTGCATGAGCTTGAAGACAGGTTTCAAAGAAGGATCGATCTTCCGAAATCGGATGAATCGGGCGGTGCCCACCGGGACTGCGGTGCCCCGGACCCCCGCCGGCGCTGCGCCCGGACCCGCTTCTCGGCTCGCCTTCGGCTCGGCACTCGGCTCGCCTTCGGCTCGGCATATATTTGTTAGTGTCGGTGTTTGTATAAATTGAAACTGCACATGTAATGAGTGAACTGAGTGATGTAGTGAGGAATATCTGTATATGTGAATATCAGTGTTATATATCATTGAATTGTAAAATAGTGGAGTCAGGAATTTGTACTATTTCAAATGTTGAAATAAAATATTTATTTAAATAAATTACTGTTTAAATATCAAATTCTGTGCAATAGCATTTTATTAAATAAATATTTATTTTTATTAAAAAATCAAATATGCTCTATATTGTGGGCCCCACAAATTCAAAAAGTTCATATCTATAGCAACATTTTGGAATGTTGCTACAGATACCTATGGGTGTTGCCATAGACCCAAATAGGGTTCTATTGCAACAATATTACTTATGTTGCCTTAGATAGTCAAAATGTTGCCTTTGAGGTCTAAGGCAACGGCAAAAATTGCATCACCCTAAAAGTGTTGCCATAGACCTATGGCAACATTTTTCGGGCCTGAGCCAACATTTTTTTTGTGTTGCAGTAGGCCATTTATGGCGTAGTGTTGATAAATTGTTTATTTATCTCTGTTGATGATTTAAATCTGCTGATTTATTGTTTAACACTGTTTGGTGTTAAAATTTTCGTTATCCGATTTCTTTGTTAAAAGGATTGGATATACGAGATTTCTATGATTGTCGTCTATTTGATTATCTGATTATTATTACTGCTATGCACTAATAACTGAGTTTGAATTAGACTGACCCGTGTATTATTTTCTTTCGAATTTAATACTCGGGTCAGACCCGAGTTATTTCAGGTTGTAGATTTCCTTGTTTAAGTTGTTGTTTGAGCTATGAAGACTTTTCACATCTTTTGGAGTAATCGTGTCACAGTATAGGTTGATATGTATTCATGTATATTAGTTTATAATGTACGTGTATATATAACTTCCAGAGTCAACAATTGTAGTTGTATCATATGTATTGTATCAACTGTATTGTAACTGACATCAGTTATATATATATATGAGACTTTTGTTTTTATCTGTGTTCCGCATTCTTTGTGTATCTGTGTTGTTTTTATATATATTGTCCTAAACCATTATGAACCATCGTAGTTCGTTTTATACTGGAATTGGATATGTCAATGGGAGTGAATAAATAAGAGATGAAAAATTTAAATATATACCACTCCTAACGAGGTAACCAATACTAGTGTAAGGCCAACTACGGATGGCCGCTCCTACCCAGCCTTATTCTTCATAATAATAGACAGTATTTCTTTTAATACTCTTTGTTATTGTGAGTATAGAGGTGGGGCGTTACAGATCACTAGACTGATAATCAAGCGAAAAGATGAAATGGCCTGCATAATCCTGAGGCAATGAACATTCGATCATAAGAGAATTACCCAGGTCTTCTGCTAGAGAAACAGTTCGGGCTTTGCAAGAAATAACAACACCAAAACCAAGGACATAGAAATCTCCGGTGAATCGACGCCTGTTATAAAGGAGTTTCACCCCTTTACAAATCATACTAAGGTTGGCGGGATCGCCGATGGAATCAGTCACACATAAGGATGAAATTGCCAATTGAGGTTGAAGCTATGGAATGCTCCAGTATCAAGACGAACACGAATAGGAGAGACAAGAATGGATTTGAGAACAAAGGTAAAGTTCCAAAATTCAAAAGAAAATCCAAATCAAAGAGGATCCTAACGAAGAATTTCAAGCTCGAACGAAGATGATTTTGTAATTAATTTTACTCATTCTAGGGTATTACTACCCTATCTCTAATGAGTTTTACTCCATATGCTATGTTTTGCCTAAACCTCGCTCTGATACCAACTGTAACGACCTGCAATTTCGAACCAGTCAAATCGACAATCATCCACACAAGTCAAACTTGAATTGCTCAAAACAACAGATTGTTAATTTATATTCGGAAAAACTTAGCATATACAGTAAATAAATCAATCATAGAATCACAGACACGGAGTAATATAACAATAAGCAGCGGAAATAGATAAATAGTAGTTCATGAAGCTACTATAGAACATCAGAGTCTGAAATAAATTACAACAGAAATATCAAGTACAAAGTAGCACTAATACAAAAGCAACTAACAAGCCTAAACATAAACAATTGGAAATAACTGGAATAACTAAAGCTGAATAGATATAAGACATATCTCAAGCAAAGCTCCAAACTCCAAAGGTGAGTCTCAAATGCTGTGACACTCAGTCTGACCCGAGCATAAAGCAAAACACAAAACACTCAAGTCAGGATTAACATTCTTATACAAGTAAATCAACCCAAGTGAAATGTCCAAGTGAAATGCAATATAACTTAAAGGATGTTTGGGATTTCATCCTCTAAGGATCCGTTAAACTATTTACATACATAGTACAATACGCTACATAGATAATGTCTACAGTAAAATAAAATATTAAAATAGCGTTAAGGCATTACCCATATCCCCCTTAACACATTTTGATATATTATCGTAGTCTATACAATACCGTAATTCCTCCGTAAACTGGAGGGCAGTCATAGGGCACTCCATAGGTACGATACAAACCAAACTCGTAATGGGCTCGATAAGACATGTGGCAAGGCACGCGAGGCAATGCCAGGGTAGGATTCTACCATTTTCACTCTCGGACTGGTGGTAACGCATAGCACATATTTCGCCAGGGTAAGACTCAAACGGGTACCGATACGGCTAACCGTTTCATAGATTTCGCCGTGTAACAGATGCCGAAATGCACAAATGAATATACTACGAAGATCAGCACGATGAGACAAACATAATGGTACACAGATATGAGACACATGACCATTCTATCAAAATTTGATATTCGCTGCCAAACTGCTGTTAATTCGCCGAAAATAAGATAAACGGGGCTATAGCAGTCCAAATTTGGCGAAACGAAATACGACGTCTCACTCAGAAAATATTAAACATTTTTATTATATAAAAATATTCAGATTTCAAAAATATTTTATTTCCATCAATTTTAACTGATTTTAAATTTAAAATTGAAATTTCACAAATAAACAAACTTTCATATTTTCGTATGAAAATCTGACATTTGCTACATTTAAATAGATGTACTCCAAATATCAAATTTTAATTACCAAATTTAATCGTTTAATTTTCATGAATTTTTTTTAAGTTAATTACGTTATTTAAGTCATTAAAATTTCCGAGTGGTTACAAGAAAGAACGTTAAAAGGTACATAGATATTTCTAAATCATATGTAAACAACATAGTGCTAATTGTTAATGATGTGACTTGTGTTAAAATCGGTTTTAGTTATTTTAATACTCAAAATTGGATTTGTAAATGATGTCTTTTATAGTAAGTATAAAATATATCGGGAATGTCCCAAAACGATATGCAAGGACACCATATTAAAATGTTTAATACGGAACATGTAAGATGAATTTCACATGCATTGACAATAGGAATTGTCATACATGTTATGTTGTCTACGATATAGTGATTTGTCTATGTATTTGATACATGAAGCAAATATCAAATCCAAATTGATGTTACTAAATGGTTGTTTGAGATGTTCTTGTATATTTATGAAATGACAATTGTTTACAGAATAACAAACTCTATATGAAGGAGTGTTCAGACTCAAACTTTCATAAGTGGTATTAAGTATAATATGTAAATAATAACTTCAAGTTAAGAATCTTTAATTTGGAAATTTTCAAATGAAAGACTGTGGCTAATTCAATAAAAAAGACTAAGTACATCCTCTTGAGTAGCGCCGCAATAAAAGCAATATAAATAAATATAAATGCAAAAATTTATAACTAAGCCTAGGCTGATTCCTACTGTTGAGAATCCTATAATATTGTTATAAGAAAACAATTTCACGATATAGTTCATTACATAACTTAGAGCTCATTGGAAGTCGAGAGACATACTCCGAATTGTTCCACATGATAAAGGTTGTTTATCAACGTCGAAGAAAGGTGGTTGACAAAGTAGATAATTGAAACATACTAGCATACACGTTCACCAAGGGACCGACCCAATTGGTTTTGAGGAAACTGGTTGGGGAAGCTAGAATTAGATTCCATAATTTACCTCAAGTGCAAGTGGAAGATTAATAGAGTTAGGCATATGCCCTAGGGGCAATTATGTAACTTCTTTAATATATCTTTTTTTGAGAGAAATGTGTGATCCTCTAAAGTAGAGGAGAGCACACATGTGAGTGTGTGTGTATATATATATATCACTGAAAATAAAAGTGCTGCCGACATGCCTGGCAGTTAGCTAATCAAAATACAAAAAACACTGAGAAGGACTTAGGTACAACTAGAATGAGCTCCGGCAAGGCCACCGCCCATTACACCTCATTACCGAGCTCCGGCAAGGCCATGGCCCATAATGAGGTGTTAGAAGTACCCAAAAACCATAAAGCAACTCGGTGCATATGATATCAGAAGACAGCTCCAATTGAGAGAGAGACGCCTCGATGCAAACTCGGAAAATCCAGAATGAATGCCTCGTTGCAAATGGGAATGATCTAGAATGAAGTACGCCACTCTGTCGATATGGAAGAACTGGAAAGAATGCCTCACTGCTAATGCGTATGATCCGGAATGAAGAGCGCCACACTGTAGACGCAGAAGAACTCCTCACTGCAAAAGCGGAAGGTCCAGAATGAAACATCTCGCTAAAATCCTGTACAGCAATCCTGAGAACCTGCAAATAGTAATCTAACACCTTTTCTGGCCTAAACCTGTATCTGTAAATAGAACTAAATAAAATTATAAGAGTAATACATATATATATGTATATAAATGAAATTTATATACATATATATGTATTAATTGAAGTAAAAGTAGTAATACTATGTCTAAAATTATAAGACGGAAAAACAATAAAAATAAGAAGCAGACTAAAAAAGAATCCAAACTTATAATGCATCATCTTAACCAACACTAAAACAATTTAAAAATTATCCTTATGCTCCTTTAATCAAAAGTACATTTATGATAATCAGTAAAAACATCATTCAAATTAGAAAAAGTGTTAATGCTGTAGATATTAATGTTAAAAATATTATTATTATGCTTAAAAATCTTAATACTATTACTAACCTTATTAAGATATTCTTTGAAATGATTATTTTTAGCTAATCCATACTTATGATTTGAGATCCAATTAAAACAAAATGATGATATTATAAAAACCAATTTATTAAAATGACTATTATTATTATTATTATTAAAAAGTCTCTGGTTTCTCTCAAACCAAATATACCAACAAATTATAATGAATAAAGCATCAAGTAAAAATCTATTTTCCTTTTTAAACTTAAATATTAAATTATTCCAACAATAATCGCAATCAGTAACTTTAGTTGTAAGGCTAAAGTTAAAGATTTTGAGAGTATTATTTAGAATGTAGCAAGTATCCATGCAATCATAATACACATGTTTAATATCTTCAAGATATAGATTACAAAATGATTATTTATTATCAATTTGCATATTTTTTCTTTTTAAAATTTCTATAGTATTTAGTTTTCCATGGATGATGAACCACATATGAATTTTAAATTTAGGAGGAGCATTTGTTTTCCAAATAAATTTAAAAGAGTTATTAGCTACGCATGAGAAATTAAGAAATTTAAAAAAAAAATTAGAAGCAAATTTCTTACTCTTATCTCATTCCTAGCTAATATTATCATTTTCATTATCAAATATTATATAAATTCAATCTAGCATAAAGCAAAGAAAGTTTCCTAAGAGTTGTACCTTCTAAAATTCTATTAAAACTAAAATTCCAAGGAGGGTCATTTTCTGGAGAAAAAATATATAGGATTAAAGAATTCTTAAAGCTACAAATTTCTTAAAGCTCTTTAAATTCTATCTTAAGAGGAATAACAGAAATTTAACGGTCATGCCAAAAAGAAGTATTATTTCCTAAATGAAGAATTGTATCAGTACCAAGGTTAAAAATCTCATGACATTTTAAATTTGATTTCAAAAAATTAGACAATTTATTTATAACTATAGGTGTAATTTGGTATAAATTATTACTACCATTATAGTAATGCTTAGAAATAATATCTTTTCAAATAGAATTATCATTTATATCCTTAAATTTCCATAACCACTTCCCTAATAAAAATAAATTCATGTTACGTAAATTAATAACTCCTAAACCACCTTCCTTTGTCGATTTACAAACTATTTCCCAATTGACTAATCATTTAAGACTACTGTTGGAATTATCACCACTTCATAAGAAGTCCCTTCTTATTATATCAATTTTATCAATCAGCCAATCAGGAAAAAGATGCATAGACATCCAATAGATCGGAAGAGCAGACAAAATAGAGTTGATAAGAACTAATCTACCCGCTCTCGATAAAAACCTCCTGTTCCAATTTGAAATTCTATTTTTAATCCTATCTACAATAATTAACCAGTCTTCATGTTTAAATTTAGTTAGTCTAATCAAAAAACCAAGATAATCAAAAGGGAAAGTCGTAGTTTTACAATTGAGCGTATTAGCAACTAAACCTTCAACCTTATCAACGTCATTTAATACTAAAACAGAATTTTTATCAAAATTAATTTTTAGCCCTGAAAGAAGTTCCAAATTGTATAAAATAAATTTAAGAGTAATGGTATGATTAGGAAAATGTGAGGTAAATAATAGAAAAGCTAAACAAAATAGGTTAAACAAAACATCTGCGGTAAGTTAAACAAAAAAGACGATAAAGGATCACCCTGCCTTAAACCTCGTTTAGATTGAATTTTATTTCCTAAAATACTGTTAACCATTATACCATAATTACCAGTTATAAGCAAAGTCACAATCCAACCAATCCATTTACGACTAAAACCTCTAACTAATAACATATTAATTAGAAAATTCCAATCAACCGAATCAAAAGCTTTCGCATAGTCTAGTTTTAGTAGAGCACATGTAATATTATTTTTACAAAAATGATTGATGTATTCTTGAATAGCATCCACTCCATCAGTGATATTCCTACCCTTAATTGTGAACAATCAATTAGATTATTCATTCTTGTGTTAAGTCTGTTAGCTAAAAAATTTGTAATAATTTTAATAGAACATTTAATTAAAGAAATAGGTCTAAAACCTTTTAAATTATTAGCACCAATCGTTTAATGTAATAAAATTACATTTGCAAAATTAAATCTTCCTAATTGTAATTTACCAATATATCTAACTTGATAACCAATATTATTTGAAATAAAATGTGTTTTCTTTCTATTTATACTTGATATAATGTGCTTTATTAATAAATTAATTTAATTTTAAGTTATATTTAATAGACAATCCATAAATGATATGTTTTGTGATAGAAGTTACAAAGTGTTGTAACCGTGAGTAATTTATCACATTGAAAACAAATATACCATTTTAAATATTCCTAGTCAAGATGTATCGAGACTGGATATCAATACATCTGATGAGACTAGAATATGTAATGCTCTCCACATGTCGGGCAGTGTATTACTCTTGGTTTCTAGGAGCACCAAGGGGTTACGTACTAATAGTTATTGGATAACTATGGAATGACTCTCGATAATTTTATGTTGGTTAATATAACTAAGGTCAAATAGAAAATGCCGATGTAGCTAATTTACACAGTTCTCACGACTTGAGAATACTGTCGATCTTTAATATGAAAGCTTTGCTTTGATTATAGTCAAATCATGACACAACGTTCATCGAGTGACTATAGTTGGGTGGAGTGTAAGTATTGGAAGTGAATTACTATTCAAGAGAGGATTTGTCTCCTCAGTTATATTGGGTTAGTATCATGGTCAACTCAAATTCAAAGTCTCTAACCAGAGCTTTTTGGTTAATAATTATTTTTAACCAAGGTCTTTGTGTTTGGACTATAGAATTGAATACCATGATATTGGAATTTTGACCATTACTAAATTCCATAAGTACAAAGTGATATAGTTTTGATGAAGAGAATTGATGTAAACAATAGTCACAATCGGATAACGCTTAACAAAGTAAAATTGGATTTTACCGAAACCATGTAAGCGATAAATTTGGCCAAAATATCACACCATCTGCTAAGCGACGTGTGAACGTTGATGTTCGAATAGTTCGATACTAATCGTTGACCAAGTTTACACCTAACGGCTTACACAACTGAAATGATGAATACTCCTTTGACCAAACGATTTAATTAATTTATAATTGTTATAAATTAATTAAATTAATTGATATTTATGGAAAATTAATTATAAAATTTGATTTGATATGATGAAAAAATATTATTAAATATATTTGTAATAGTTATAAAATATTAATCGATATACGGTATCCATATGCGTTTAATTGGATTTAAATGCAAAATATTTGCTTGGCCTTAAATGGGTTTAAAGCCCATGAAAGGGGGTTGGTTAATTCGGCTACAAAAGGGGTTACTAGCTGGTATAAGATGGTGCAATAGAGGCTGTAAAATGGAGGGCTAAGATTAAAGAGAATTGGTAAGAGATGGTGTAGGATATTGATCCTAAAATATCTCTTAATTCTCCTTTATATAAGCATCTCCATTTTCATTTGTTATTGATCTATTTTTGCCTCCACATCCCTCTAGGTCTGCCAGAATCTTCCCCTCCCGCTATCTCTCTAATTTTTCAAGTTAAATCGAATCAAATCAAGTGTTATTCAATAGCCAATAGTTCGGGGACTAGTACTCTGTTGGATTGGAAATCAGTTCTAGAAGCAAACTTCACCATTTCAAGGTGTACTTATAGGCTTTGGCTAAAAGGTATACTCCTGGCGTATTTATGAATATTATAATGTTTATTTATTATTTACTATAATGTTAGTTAGGTGAAGATTCTGATATATGAATATATTGTCATAATTTTGAGTAATTGTATGTACATATGTTTTATATCTAATTTTTTTTATGTATATGTTTCTATATATAGCATGGCTCAATTCTTTAAAATAACAATTTTTTATTTTAAATAATTTATTATATAATATTTATGTATATGTACATAGTTTATACTTTAAATATTACATCATACTTATGTAAAATATTGTAATATAATTTTACACATAATGTTTAATAAGTATAATAATTTCGACAGGAATAATTTTTTTCCATTTGCATATTAATTTTAAATAATATTTAAATTAATTAATCATTTAAATAACTATATAAAATATATATATGTATTATAAATTAAGTTTTATATTTTATTAAATTTGATTAACACTTATTATACTTTCGTCAGAAAATAAAAAAACATTTTTTTATGATTTAAAAATATTTAAATATTAATAGAGATTAAAATATTAAATTTTAAATGGTTTTAAGTTATAAAATTATATAATAAATTTTCAAAATATAAATCATCATTTAGTATCCAAAATTACAATTTTTATTTTGAAAATATATTTGTTTTTTAATTTTCTCACGATTTAATATAAAATATATATTTTTAAGTTTTGAAAAAAAATTGAGCCTGCGTAAGACCTGGTATATACATATTTATCAAATATTTATTTTGTGTCATTTTTAAGTTTTAATCTATATTTATTATTATACATATATATATAAGTATTCAATAATATATATATATATATATATATTCATTTTATGTATGTGCGGATTTCAATTTTAAAGCTAATAAAAAATATATTTTATAAGTAATTTGAATATATTCATATAGTCCTATATGTATACGATATTGATATTATATACTTATGACTATAAATAAATATGAATATGTTTTTGTACAAAATTATTTAAATAAACTTTAGTTTTTATATATCTATATATAAGTATTTGTAACATTTTATACTTATGCAAAAGTATATATAAAATACATTTGGGCAATACATTTGTATATCGAATGAGCTAACGTGTCCATTGCAATGTAAATCCCAACACCTATGGTATAACATAGATTTATATGTTACAGATATACACACACATATATATGTATATGATACACGTGTGTGTGTGTGTGTGTTTATATATATATGACATAACATAAATTAAACAACACAACATCATTTTATAAATTTAAATAAAATAAAAAAATTTATTTAAATAAAATTTAGAAATGTTCTAAATATATTAGACTTTATAGGACCAATAAAGAACCAATTTGGTAGAAAAATTAAAATTCACCCATAATTTCCACTTCGAGCTGGCCCAGTTCTAAAAGTAGTTATGAGTAATACACTGCCCAACATTTGGAGAGTACTATGCAATCTAGTCTAACGGATGCATCGATATCCAATCTCGATACATCTTGACTAGGAATATATAAAACAATATGTTTATTTTCATTGTGATAAATTATTCATGGTTACAACACTTTATAACTACCATCACAAAACATACCATTTATAGATTTTCTTTAAATACACTTTTAATTAAATTAATTAATTATTATAATACATTATATCACGTATATAATAAAAAGAAAACACCTTTTACTTCAAATAAGAGTGGTTATCGAGTTTGGTATATGTAACAAATTACATAATTACCCCTAGGGCATAACCCTAACTATATCAATATCCTACTTGCACTTGGGGTCAATTATGGAATCTCTATCCCATCTAATTGATCAGTTTGATGAGAATCGACTGAGTTAGACCCTTTGTGAATGGATCTGCTATGTTGTTTTAATTATCTTCTCTGTCAATCAACTCTCTTCGATGATGATAAACTACCATTATCATGTGGAACTAGTCGAAGTATTTTTCTCGACTTCTAGTGAGCTCTCATCATTCCATTGTTGTCATATAACAATAATGTAGCATTCTTAACACTTGGTAAGTTGATATGACACCTAGATAATCTATAAATTTATGCATTTATATTTATACACTGCTTTTATTATGGCGCTATTCAAGGCGATGTACTTAGCCTTTTCGTTGAATCGGCTACAACCTTTTATTTGGAACATTTCCAACTTAGACCTTCTTAATTAAGGTTCGAACTAATATTGGCAAGTTATACTTAATAGCAATAATGAGTTCGAGTCCAAACACTCCTTCATAAGGAGTTCTTAGTTTCTATAAACAATTCTCTAGTATTTTGTAATTACTCAAGAATACACCAAACTACCATTTAGTGATCTTAATTTGGATGTGATATTTACTGCATGCATTGAATACATAGGCAAAATACGATATCGTAAATAATACAACATGTATGATAATTCCTATTGTCAATACATAAGGAATCCATCTTACATTTTCCATATTAAACATTTTAATAAGGTGTCTTTGCATGTTGTTAGGGACATTCCCAATATCCTTTTATACTTATTACAAAAGATATAATTTTCAAATCCAATATTGAGTATAAACCAACTAAACTATTACTGATTTTAAGATAAGTACATCTTAACAATCAAAAACTTATTGTTTAGGATAGAATTAGGGGTATTCCATATGGACAATCATGTAATTTTTTACATATATCTAACTCATAACCAGTCTTGTTCGAAATATAATGTGTGATATTAATTAATTTAATTAAAAGTATATTTAATAGAAAATCCATAAATGGTATGTTTTGTGATAGTAGTTACAATGTATTGTAACCGTGAGTAATTTATCACAATGAAAATAGATATACTATTTTAAATATTCCTAGTCAAGATGTATCAAGATTGGAGATCGATACATCGACTGAGACTAGAGCACATAACGCTCTCCAAATGTTAGGCAGTGTATTACTCATAGCTGTTAAGGGTAACAAGGGATTGCGTACTGATAGTTATTGGATAACTATGGAATGACGCAATCGATAGTTTTCTTTTGGTTTATATAATTAAGGTCAAACAGAAAATATCAATGTGATAAAATTACACAGTTCTCTTGACTTGATAATATTGTTGATCTTCAATGTCGAAGCTCTACTTTGATTATAGTTAAATTATGGCATGACGTCCATCGAACGACCATAGTTGGGTCAAGTGTTAGCATTAGAAGTGAAACACTATTCAAGAGAGGATTCCTCTCCTCAATTATATAAGGTTAGTATTACAGTCAACTGAAGTCAATTTAAAGTCAGAATCTCAAGGCAAAGCATTTCGGTTAATAATAATTTTTATTATTGAACTAAGGACTCTGTGTTTGGACTATAGAGTTGAATATGGATGATATTGAAATTTCGACCATTACCAAATTTCATAAGTCTAAAGTGATACAGTTTTGATCAAGAGAATTGGTGTAAAGAAAAGTGATATAGTTTTAGCTAAGTAAAATTGGATTTTAGCAAAACTAAGTAAGCGATAACTTTGGCCATAATGTCACACCACATATTAAGTGACCTATGGACGTTAATACTCGAATAGTTCGATATTAACCACTAACCAAATTTACACATAACGAGTAACATAACCGAACGATGAATTCTCCTTTGACCAAACAATTTAATTAATTTGTAATGGTTATAAATTTATTAAATTAATTAATATTTATGAAATATTAGTTATAAATTTGATTTTGATTTGATAAAAAATATTATTGAATTTACTTATAATAGTTATAAATATATTAATCAATATAGGATATCGATAAGTGTTTAAATTAGATTTAAATGCAAAATATTTGTCCTTGCTATAAATGAGTTTAAAGCCCACAAGAGGAGCTAGTTTTTTCGGCCCTAATAAGGGATATATGCAGCCATATGATGGTGCTAGAGAGGGCTGCGATGGAGGAGAATTGGTAAAATATGACGTAGGATCTTGATTCTAAAATATCTCTTTATTCTCCTCTATATAAGCACCTCTACCTTCATTTGTTATAACACTTTTGCAGCCTCCATATCATCTCCATTTTTGGCTGACCACTCCCTTCCATCCCTCTTTCATATTTATTTCAAGTCAAATCAGATTCAACGCTAATCTATAGTTGGTGGTCAATGGTTCGGAGACTATCGGTTTGCTGAATTGGAATTAGTTCGAGGTTCATATCTCATCATTTCAAGGTGTACTTACAGGTTTTGGCTATAAGGTATATTCCTAACGTACTAATAAATATTAATCCACATTTATAATTTTTATTTTATATTATATTGTTAGTTAGATGACGATTACAACATGTAAACATATTGTTACAATTTTTGATCGGTTGCATGTATATGTATATATCTTTAAAAAATATTTATGGAAATACATCTATGTGCTGCACCGCACAATATTTTAAAAATATATCTAAATAATTTAATTTGTAATATTTATATATGTTTATACAGTTTATAATTTAAATACTACATTATACTTATATAAAATATGAAAATATAATTTTGTACATAATGTTTAAGAAGCATAATATTTTTAGTAGGAAGAAAATAATTTAATATATTTATATATTATTTTAAATTATATTTAAATCGATTAATCATATAAATATTATATAAATTCACATACGTATTATAAAATATGTTTTATATTTTATAAAATTTTATTTATACATATTATACTCTCAGCTAAAATTAAAAAAAAAACATTTTATATTTTTAAATATATAAATATAAACTGAAAATTAGAAAATAGATTCTAAATTGTTTTTAAATTATAAATTATATAATAAATTTTCAATTATATAATATTCATCTAAAATTGTACTAGAAATTTAATATTTAAATTTAATTTTGAAAAAATATATTTTATTAATTTTTATATGATATTTTGTATGGTTTTATTAGTATATATATTTTTTAAAATTTTAAATCAAATAATATCATGAACCATGTAGAAGACCGGTGGTTATATATTTAAGTATAAATTCTTTTTATGATTTTTATTTGTATTAATATATATTTCTTAATATACATATATATAAGTATTTAATATAAATACATACATACATACATATATTAAAATTACACATGTACTGTTTTTGGCATTACAACAAAAATAAAACAAATTTATTTAATAAAATTTATAAATGATTTAAACATATTTATATAGCTATAAATATACACATATTATTAATATTATATATTTATGTTTGTGTGTGTATATACACAAAATTATATATAAATTAAACTTTAGTTTATATATATATATATTGTAATATATTATTTAAAAAGGAAAAAGTATATATATAAACATATGTTTGGGCAATATATTTGCCTATTGGATGAGCTGACTGTCTATTGCGATGTAAATCCCAGTATCTATGCACATGCCTTTTATACCTTACACGGACTGATATGTTACACATGCACACACTTATATATATATATATAGACACACACACACGTGTGTGTGTGTATGATACACATATATATTTATTATAATATATATTAAATGATACGGTATCATTTTATGAATTCAAATAAAATAAAAGATTTTATTAAATATAATTTAGAAACGCTCTAAATAAATTAGACTTCATAGGCCCAATAAACATCCACTATGATAAAACTTTTGAAATTCATCCATAACTTCTACTGCGGGCTGGCCTAGTTCCAACAATTTACTTACCCAGTTCCAATAGTTTACTTATAGTCTAAAAATATTGATGTAACTTTTAGTGATTCTTTCTAATGAAGCTTCCTTTGCATTTTGACTAAAAGTCAAACTATTCGATATTTATACGAAATACTTATTCAATTCTAATGCTTATAGAATGATACTTTTGTATCATTTCTTGGTTCATATCCAAAAAACCCACAAACTCAATATGATTCCTAATGACTTCGAGATACTTTGCTTGTTATGTGCAAACAATCTATTCTAAATCATTATTTATAATTTTCTATTTTAACACATATGTACCAAAACACAAAGTCATATCAAGTGATAATTCTATGAGTAAAATCCAAATCAAATTACGCACGTCTATTGACGAATATGCTACGTTTATTTCAACAATTGGAAGTTACGATTTTATTCTCGTCACCATTGCTTATTATATTCCAAGTATGTTTTTCTTACCCTTGAAGTCACATTCGCGATCGATGGATTATATCTCTTCAGGTACAACTATCAAAATCATATTTTCATAAAGTATTTGAAATCCTTTTAGATTTGTACATCATACAATATGGCATAGTCAATACTCTTAATGGTTTAATTGATAGCCGAGGATTGCTTATTGTCGACATTGATGAGAAACTCATGGTTTCTCTTCAATGTATAAGGATACCTATTAGACATTCTGTTGCGTTATGTTCATCTAGATTTGGTTAATTTCATTTCATCCCACATAATCAGTTTTATCCTTGGATCGTATCAGAATCTATTTACTACCAGTAATTTCTAAAAACCTTCACTGTGAAGTTGGTATTTCTTGAACAATAATCATTTTTCAGTGCAACAGAATGGATATTCATAAATACTTTATGAATTGCCTTATATATAAAACTAATTTGGTTTTATTTTACAATACTTGTGTTTAAACATAAATCGGTCACCTAATGACTGTCGTTCCCAAATTTCTTTTGGAGCAATTCATACAAGATCTCTTATGTATAATTATTAAGTGCATCCTTTCGACTCACACAACCCGTCAACCCCTTGACCTTGGATAAGTTGGAGTTTCTTATAAACCCTTATCTTGTATGATTTTGTAAACTATTCATTAGATGAAATTAATTTTAATCTTGTGTACTACTTTAGGTTGTACGTCCTTATTAAAAGAGTTAACTTAACTTCACTCACAATTAATCATACTTTGTCTAACAAAATTCGATTACCCCTTTTCGACATCATTATGTACAATGGAGAAGAGTGACTTTTGAGATTGAATCTCTATTCATTTTATATATGTTTAGATCTCTTTCCAATTTACTTACAAATTCGATCAAATCGAACAATTTTATTTTCTATCGCATGTAATTTCATATACGTCTGCTTTATATTATATGAATTTATTATAGACATACCACATATGTATCAAATACACATGTCCATGTCAGTGATAACTCATCGGTGAATATAACGAAGTATGTGAAACCATTTTGGTATTAATAGACTTATGATTGCATAAAACTATATGTATCAATCTATAGAATTCATCAACTCTCGTGATGCTCCCACTGAATAGGTGCTTTGCTCTTGATTGTCTAAGGTATAATTTACTACGACCATATGATTCATAATCATATAATCAAAAATCATTTCTCAAAACTATGGCTTAGCCCATAATTCCAAAATAATTGAAAGCATATAGATACTTCTGTATTTTCCAATGCATCAAAAATACTAGTACTATAATTTATTTTATAATGAATATTTTTTTTTGAAACCAGGGAACCTATTCAATCACTACTGGTAAAGCGATTCCCGAACTATAAACCTAGGGAATAAACGGCTGGCCCGCCACAACCGATATTCCAGGGTAGCCAGACCTTTCGGCTGACATGGTGCAGGAGGTGGGAATTTTATAATGAATATTCATAATATTCATATTGAAATAAAACTATGTCTGTTTTTCAGTCAACATTGAAAAATAATTATTATTTCATAAATAATGTTTGGTACATTTTACGAAAACAATTTTCGTAAATTGATGTGACTAGTAAGTGTTATATGACATGCTTCCACTATTTCCGCCATTACTATAATAACGTATGAAATACAAACCTCTATTCAACCACTTAGTATAAGCTATTTTTTTCATTTTCTGTAATTGGTTAACAGTTGAGAATTTTCAAATCAAGTATCTTAAATTCAAAGAAATAAATATCATAAAATACAATTTTCCGTGTGAAAATATTGTTGGAATAGAAATCATATTTCTCATTCTAATGTTAAGTGTCTCTTATTGTTTTAAAATATTTATATATGGTTTCTTTATGAAGCAGAAATGACCATTCACTTTCTCCATCCCAACTGTGTCTTAGGTTACATCCATTCTTAACATTCGATTTCCTTTCTAAACGGTTGAAAAATTCAAAGGAAACTCTTACTACAATATCGTAAAGAATTCATTGCAAAAATGCATTTGGTCATCCTTAACTTTTAAGGATATCGAATAAATTACACTTTACGTAAACTGATCAAACTGATATTTCAGTGATCAGGTTCTTAAATCTATTTTCTAGCTTTTGGACCAGTGTCACATTTAACACAACAAGACCATTATTGTAATCAACCATATTGAATATACAATCTCACACTACAGTTTACTTATTGCAATGAACTGATTTCATTAAGGTTTTGTATATTACGAATTATGATCATTCACTATATAACATTTATATATGATCGTATATGGATCAAATATCCATGTTATTATATTGCTTTTAGAGTTCGAAACTCACAAAAGACAATACAACGGTCTCGGGTAAGTAAACTCGCAAGTTACCAAGGTACGAACATATTTAATGGTTGTATAATTAGGAACTTGCATGGGTCGACATGTAAAAAATTATTGGTAAGTATATTTAATATTTCTTTGTCAATATTTAATTTCAGTTCCTTTGTATATTTTAATTAATAAACATTTTTTCAGTTATATTTATGCATAAATTTATCGAAGTAGATTATTTTAATTGTACATAGTAGATGTTATTACAATATTATAAAGATTAATGTTTCCATTTTAGTTTTCTAGTAAGGCTCCCACTAGTCTTTTTTGCTTCTCCAAACCCTGAGATGGAACGTATAAGTCTTTCAACTTTACTAGTGGATGTTAGAACTCGTATATCTTGGGAATCTGATGTTGAGGAGAGCTCAACAAATCACACTCCCATGTAAGATGGATAACTCTTTATCAGTTGTATCATATATAATTCCTAACCTGTGGTTCTTTGTCTTAATTTCATTTTTACCTTGAGGTAAGCTCAATAGGTAAAAAGACATTATTCACTCGTACCAACCATTTTGTTACGGCCAAAGTATATTATACATATCTTGAGGAAAGCTCAACATGTATAAGTATCTTACCTCTTCTAGTCTATAGATTAATAATGTTACATATAACATCAACAAATATGTATTTTTTATGAAACACCCTCGTGCTTCAAGTGTCGGACACATCAGAAATCATCGTATACATGCTTTTATGTATGTATTTATTTCTTAGGTCTATTTAGGGTTTCTTTAATGTTCCACCTTTTATTTATACATTTATATTATATAAGTTTTAATATTATATAACTTTTGTACTTTATTTAACTTATATAATATTTTGTATACTATTATATTAATTAATATATTGTTTAATTAATTTAATTCATTAACACTTTAATTAATAATTATATTATTCAATTATAACATATTATATCGAATATATATACTATAACCTTTATAGTAATACACATATATCTTATGTATTAATTTTTTGATTTATTAATTAAATTTTAGTTAATTTATTTAGTTAAACAATTTTAATTGAATTTAATTAATTTCTAAAATTCTTTTATACACACATGTATACTTATATTGTTTGAAACAATTAAGATAACATAACAAATATCATTATTATACATGTATATATATTTAATTAATTAACTTATTTAATTAATTCATTTATTTTATTAATCTTTATAATAAATAATATTTTTGAAACTAATTTTATAAAATTTTAGAACATTAAAAAAATTATATTATAACTTTTATAATATGTGTTTTAATTTAAATTTAACTATTCAATTTGAAACTTTTATTTTAATTTTCAAAATAACTTGAAAATCTTTATTGTAACATTTATAATATTTCTCATATTTCAAATTTAACTTTTAAATTTAAAAATTTTATTTTAATGGAAAAAAAAATTTGAAATTAGCCCAAGGCCCAAATCAATTTGGGCCTTTGTATAAGAAATAACCTTTGGGCTTACTTCAGCATTTCGGACCTTCCTAGTATCCACGTAAGGCATAATTGTACTTGATTATCCAAACCCAACCTTAGAGACTACTTTTCTAGATACCCTATTTTAAGTCAGGATTTAATAAACTAGACCTAATTATAATAAATATATTTATTACTAGACGTCCGAATTATGACTAATACAAATATCGACGTATATTACGCTATATAAATATATTTTAATTTTTAATCAATAAGCGCGCTTATACTTGTGTGTGTGTGTGTGTCCATATATATATTCTTAACTATTAATTCCTATCAAGAACATTCCTTTTCCTTTTCACGTTTTAATTTATCAGAGCTATCCTTCCAAAAAGGACTACTACTATAACTATCGATAAATTTACCAAAAGTGAGACTTTTGTTTTGTTTGAAATTATAAAGAATCATCTATTTTATTTTATTGAAATAGATAGTGCAAACTACGAGGAAGAACATCCATACTTTACGTGTCCTTTTCATTTTTGGTATATTCCTTATTATTTCAAATGATGCACTCTTTATACATTTGTGGAATTAGATAATTTATGGAACTTATATGGAAATAGGTAAAACTAAATTGTACCCTGATCCCAATAAACTAAAACATAAAAATCACATTCCAACTCAAATTAGGGAATCTAAACTAATACTAGTATTTTACAACCCAACTATAAATCTAGAATAAACTTTAAAACTTTATCAACATTCAACTTAACAAATTTAGGGACTGATTTTCAAATTTCCAGATTATGGTGAAAATACCATTCTTATTCCAATTACCTATCTTGTAGAATATATAGGCAATATTCTTATACGTTTATTTTAAGCCTGAAATCCATCAGATCTTATATAGGAATAATAATTAAATAAAATTCAACGATATAAATTTCAACGTATAAATAAATCTTATAATTTCCCACTCACCATTTAAGCTTTCCAAATCTCCCAAGTCCATATTCATCCCTTTAATTGACCCATTTTCAATTCTAATCCAAAAGGATATGTATAACAAGATACACACACACAAATATATATTGACTATTGGAATTATATATTTGAGAAGATATTTAGGGTTATGGGGATATAGATTTATAATTATGAAATTTACCTTTTTCGTAGTATCGATTCAGTTCTCTCTTCTTCTCTTTTATTTTCTTCCCTTCTCCGATTATATATATGCATATAAATATTTTATAATTAATAAAAATTATAAAGAAGGGAAAATGGAAGAGCTTCGCTGCTTTGATTAGAAAATATGAGAAGAAAAGTGAAGGGCTAGGCCTGTATTTATAGGCGCCCGAAAAGATCGTATCCATTAGATTTAAATAATTAAATCCGAGTCATTCAACCAATGTTCAACCCTAGCTGCCACTTTTAGGACCGGTCAACCACTCCCCTATAGGCGGTCGACCGGCCCAAGAAGGGGGTCGACTGGTGTGGTCCCTTATTTATTATTATTTATTTTCTATTTTTCCATTTTTAATTATTTTCGGTTTGAAAACTTCAAATGTTAATAACTTCTTCGTATGAGCTCCGATCACAAAATTCCAAATATGAAAGTTACTTTGAAAAGCCACGAACGCAATGGAGCAAGTTTCTATTGGAACTTGGCCAGCTTACAGCGGAAAATATGGGTGAATTTCAATTTTTTTTACCTTATTGGATCTTTATTGAGCCTATAAAGTCTAATTCATTTAGAAAGTTTCTAAATTTAGTTTAAATAAAATCATGTATTTTATTTAAATTTTCAAATTGTAGTTATAGGTTTATTTAATTTTGGTTTTACTTTTATATATATATATATATATATGTATCATATACATACATATACATGTGTGTGTGTGTGCATGTATAACATAAAAATCCATACAGGGTATAACATGCCCGTATATAGATGCTGGAAGTTACATCGCAGCAGACATATCAGCTCATTTTGTATGTATTGTATGTTGTCAAATATATGCATGAACATATAGTTATAAGCTTCAAATGATTATTTTTGTGTGTCTATGTATGTATGTATGTATATGTTTATATATTTATCTGTGTATGTACAAAATATGTTGTATCATTAAATAATATAGAAAGTATTTATTTATTTATATAACTATATGCTGTACCATAAACAAGAATAAAATGTATATAGATATATATAATAAAACAAATAATTTTTTTAATAACTTACTAGTTAGAAAACATATTAGACCTGAAGTTACAATGATTTTAATATTATATATATGTTTTTATGTGTATGTGTATATGTATATATATGTTATAATGAATTAAACAGCTTCGACCATATAAAACAATTATATGATAAAAATAGAAGTTTTATATTTTTAGAAAATTCAGAAACATATTTTAGGACTTAGCAAATTTTTTTGGAATTTTCTCAATTAAAATATTTTTAGTTAAATAATTGATAACAGGTCGAAACTAAATTAATTTTAAAAATTATAAGATTTAGTTGAAAAAATCTTAAAACTTTTTTCAAAGGCACCTAATATGATGAATTAATTAAAAAAATGAATTTTAGAAACATAGATTATTTTATATGAATTTATTGAATCAGATAATCATAAAATATTAATATATATATATATAAGTGATAAAATAATTATTTTTAGCACTTATAATTCATAATAAAATAAACTAGTGTTTGAAAATTTTAAGATCAATATTACACCTTAAATATGAAAACATATGTTTAATTCAAATTGTATGTGAATGTTAAATCATAAATTAATACATATATATGTATAAACATATATAATTTTAAACTAAAATTTATTTTAATTTTAATATCAGATTACAAACATAAATCATGAACTAGATCTTCAAATTTTATAAACATATCCAATCTTCATTATGACAACAACAATACATACAAAAATCTCACCTAACCAATGGAATAACAATAATCTGATTATATACATAAGTTTACATGATTAAAAAATCTAAAAGCATAATAATATGATAACCATATAAACAAACATTACCCGGAATAGATCCCCTAAAGTCCATGTTGAAATAATGAATCCTATTTCTCTAAAATCCCTTGATCCATCTGATTGCTAGTCTAGAATCAATGACCTTTCACTATCAAATAGCTTCTTGTTTTAACTTCAATTGAATTTGAGATTTAGGGATTAATTTAGAGAAGTTTGTAGCCATGAAAGAAGAAGGAGATGGAAGATCAAAAGAATGAATTAGAATATGATTAGGGTTTTGAGATTAGTATCTATAATGGTAGGAGAAGAGATGAAACTATGTAAGCCTCTCACTAGATCTTAGCCACATATCTCCAATCCCTAATCCTATGTTTTAGCTGCCTCTAACCTAGCCAAACAAGCCAGATTTTTCTCTAATCATCATGGGTTGTGAGCCCATTTAACCCAATTTAAATATAGATGATTATATTTAACTTATTTTGTTATCGATATCTCATATTCAATATATTCGTAACTATTATGAATATACGCAACAATTATATTTCTCAAATCATATTCAAAATTCATAATTAATATTTAATAAATATTAATTAACTTATAATAATTGTAAACTAATTAAATCATTTGGACTAAAGAAAATTCATCATTTCGGTTGTGTGACTCTTAGGTGTAAATTTGGTCAGCGATTAACATCAAACTATTCGAATGTTAGCGTTCATACGTCACTTAGCAGGTGGTGACATTATGGAAAAATTTATCGTTTACTTAGTTTCGGTAAAATGTAATTTCACTTTATTAAGCCTTACTCAGTTGTGACAATTATTTACACCAATTCTCTTCCTCAAAACTATATCACTTTGGACTTATTAAATTTGGTACTGGTAAAAATTCCAATATCGTCCACATTCAACTTTATTGTCCAAATACAAAGTCTTTGGTTAAATAATAACAATTATTATTAACTAAAATGCTCTGGCTGGAGACTTTGACTTTGAGTTGACCGTGATACTAACCCATATAACCGAGGAGACGAATCATCTCTTGAATAATGCTTCACTTACAATACTTCCACTCAACCCAACTATAGTCACTCAATGGAACGCCATGCCATGATTTGACTATAATTAAAGTGGAGCTTTCATATTAAAGATCTACAGTATTTTCAAATCGAGAGAACTGTGTAAATTAGTCACATCAATATTATCTGTTTGACCTTAGTTATATTCACCAACAGAAAACTATTGAGTGAGTTGTTCCATAGTTATCCAATAACTATCAGTACGTAACCTTAGGTGCTCCCAGCAGTCATGAGTAATACACCGCCCAACACTTGGGAAGCATTACGTATTCTAGTCTCAATGGATACATCGATATTCAGTCTTGCATTTGACTAAGAATATTTAAAATGGTATATTTGTTTTCATTGTGATAAATTACTAACTGTTATAACATTTTGAAACTACTATCAAAAAATGTATCATTTATGAATTTTCTATTAAATATACTTTTAATTAAAATATAACACATTATATCAAGTATATAATAGAAAGAAATCATCTTTTATTTCAATCAAGATCGGTCAACAAGTTTGATATATGTAACAAATTACATAATTGCCCCTAGGGCATTCCCCTAACTCCATCAATTCCCACTTGCACTTAGGTTCAATTATGCAATCTCCTTCTAACTTCTTTAATCGATCATCTTAAAACCAATTGGGTCAGTCCCTTAGTGAGCGGGTATACTATTATGTTTTAATCTTCTAGTCTGTCAATTAACTCTCTCCGACGCTGATAAACTACCTTTATCGTGTGGAACAATTCAGAGTATGTCTCTCTACTTCCAGTGAGCTCTTAGTTCTGTTATGAACTATATAGTGACATTATCATCATATAACAATGTTGTGGGATTCTCAATATTTGGAATCACCCTCGACTCAGTTACAAATTTGTGCACGTATTATATATACATTGTTTTTGTTGTGGCGCTATTCAAGTCAATGAATCAGCCATAATCTCTTCTATTTGGAACATTTTCAACTTAAATATTCTTAACTTGAATTTATTATTGACATATTATACTTAACATAATTTATGAAGCTTGAGTCCGAACACTCCCTCATAAGGAGTTCCTTTTCTGTAAATGATTCTCTAGTATTTTACAAATACCTGAGAACACTAAACTACCATTGGTGATATCAATTTGGATTTTATATTTGCTTCACGTATCAAATACATAAAAAAAATCACGATATCATAGACAACATAACATGTATCGTAATTTCTATTGTCAATGCGTAAGGAACTTATCTCACATGATCCGTACTAAACAATTTAATAAGGTGTCTTTGCACATCGATTTGGAACATTCTCAATATCTTTTATACTAACTATAAAAAACATCATTTACAATCCAAAGTTGAGTATTAAAACAATTAAGGTTTATTTTAACATAAGTATATCGTTAAAATCAACAATGTCTTGTTTACATACAATATAGAAATATCAATGTACTTATTAACGTACTTTCTTATGAATGCATGCTTCCTCTACACTTTGATTTAAAATCAAACTGTTTGATATTTCTGTCAAAATACTTATTCAATATTGATGCTTATGACACTTTCATTTCATTTTTAGGATCATATCCAAAAACTCACAACCTCTATATCGCTTCCACTGACTTCGAGATACTTTGGTTGTTATATGCAAAAAGTCCACTCTAAATCATTATTTATAATTTTCTATTTTAACATAGACATACCAAAACACTAAGTCGTATCAAGCGATATTTTTTTGAGTAAATCTGACATAACTTGAGTGCGTTGAATAACAAATCTATTACGCTAATTTCAACAATTGAAATTTACGAGGTTATTCTTATCAATGTTACTCATTAAATTCCAACTGCACTAGTCTCTTAATGACACAATCGCGACTGATGGATTACATCATTTTGGATACAACTACCAAAATAATATTTTGATAACGTACTTGGAATCCCTTCGGATTGCGCATCATGCCATATCATAGAATCAATACTCTTAATGGCTTAATTGACCACTAAGAATTATCTATTCTTGACATCGATAAGAAATTCATAGTTCCTCTTCAATGTGCAAGAATACTTATTAGGCACTCTAATGCGATATGTTCGTTTAGGGTAGTTAGTTTCATTTCATCTCATCTAATCAATTCTATCTATGGATCGTATCTAATTCCATTTTATTACCAATAATTCCTCAAAGAAATTCCTTCACAATGAAGTTGGTATTCCTTGAAACAAAAATTGTTTCTCAGTGCAACAGAATATGTACTCATAACGTTTTATGAATTTATTATTTATAAAATTGATTTGGTTTTAGATTACAAAACTTATGTTCAAAATGTAAATATGTCATCCAATGACAGTCTTTCCCAAAATCCTTTTGGTGAGATTCATACAAGATCCCCCATGAACAATTATTATGTGCAATCTTTCGACTTGAACAACCTGCCAACTCCTTGACCTAGGATATGCTGTAGTTTCTTATAAACCCTTATCTTGTATGATTTTGTAAACTGTTATTTAGATGAAATAATATTAACCTTGTGTAATACTCTTAAGTACATGACCTTATGGAAAGAAACTAACTCAACTTCACTTACAATTAATCATACATTGTCCAACAAAGTTCATTGTATCACATGGAGGAGTGACTTTTGATATTGAAACTTTATTCATTTTTAGGTACATTCAGAATTTTTTCTAATATACCCACTCATTCAATCAAATCGAATCATGAATGTCGCATTTTATTTTATTTACTTTATTTATACTCTATGAGTTTAGATAGACATTCTACATAAGTATCAAATACACATGTCCTTGTCGGTGATAACTAACCAGTGAATATGACAAAGTACGTGAAACCATTTTGGTATTAATAAACCTATGATTGCATACATCTATATGTATTAATCCAAGGAGTTCATCAACTCTTATGGTTTTCCCACTAAATGGGCGTATAGCCCTTTATTATTTAAGACATAATTAACCAATATCACATAACAAAATTATTTCTCAAACTACGACTTAGTCTATAGTTCCAAAATAACTGTAAATAACTTTAGATACTTTTGCATTTTCAGTGCATCACTTTTGTTATGAAAAAAATACCATATTACAGTTTTACTTCATAACGAATATTCATAATATTCACAATGAAAGATAACTATGTCTATTTTTCATTCGGCACCAAAAAAATAATCATTATTTAATAAATAATGTTCGGTATGTTTTATGAAAATAATTTTCGTAATTTGATGCATTCTAAGTGCTATATGGCATGCTCCCACTATTTCTGCCATTACTATAATGGCTAATGGCGTACTAAATTTGGAGGTCCATCATTCACTTAAAATAGTTTATTTATTTCATATACCGTAACAAGTTTATAATAGAGAGTTCTTTGATCAATTATCTAGAACTCAAAGAAATAAATCTCGTAGAAAACAATTTTCTATACAAAATTACATTTTGGAATAGAAATCACATTTCTTATTCCAATATTAAGTATTATACCATATTCTTACTAGTCTCCTTTTCGATGTTTCTTTATGAAGCAGAAGCGTCCATTCATTCTCTTCATCCCAACCGTACTTTAAGTCACATCTACTCTTGTATATTCATTATTCTTTCTAAATGGTTAAACTGTTTAAAAGAAAACCCTTACTATAATATCTTAATGACCTCTTTACAAAAGCACTTCCATTATCCTTAACATTTAAGGAAATCGAATATGTTGCACTTTACGTAAACCGATCAACCAACATTTCAACGATCGAGTTCTTCGATTGATATTGTAGTTTTGGCTTTATGTTACATTTAACACAATATGATCTTTTACTTAATCAATCAAATTGAATACTCGATCTCATAGTACTATTTATTAGCTTATTTCGAATGAACTAATTTCATCTAAGTATCGTACATTATTGATGCAGCCCAGAAAGTTGAAGACATAGGTCGTGTGCGACCTATGATGCTGGTAAGTCGGGTACGACTTAAGAAGGAAGCCACCGAGTCAAGATTTGGTGAGAAATGGTGGAAAAGTGAAGTTCTAGGTCGCAACCGACCTAACAAAAGCTTTAAGTCGTCCCAACGACTTAGTGAAGATCGGCAACGACTTAGTGGGAGGGTGCGAGTTAACGAGAGGCTGGAACGACTTACCGGGTTAACATGTATACGACCTACCGAGTTACGAAATAAGAAAACAGAGCAAATTGGTGAAGTATTAGGTCGTGGACGACCTAATGAAGCAGGAGTTAAGTCGCTGAAATATGATGACCATTGATTTCTTTAAGTCGTTGATGCCGCCTATTTTTAAGTCGTTGAAGCCTGGTGCGTTGATTCTTCTACGAGTTAATCTAGGTCGTTGGTTTGTAAGTCGTTGTATGCTGTACTAAGTCGCTGCCGACTTAAGTTGTGTCGCTGTGTTGTAAACTGTTATAAGTCGTAGGTCGTCTGGGTTCATAGGTCAACTGTTGTTAAGTCGGAACCGACCTAAGTACTTGTAATATTTTCAAGTTTTCTGAACTGTGTTGTAAATAGGATACGACTTATGCTAAGTCGGAGGTGTTGTTAAGTCGGTTGCCGACTTAGGAGTTGTCTTTTTTTTTCTGCTTTGCGTGTTGTAGCCTATAAATAGGCAAGTTGTTTCATTTGTAAAGGTTGTTGATTTTTGAATAAAATTCTCTTTTGATTGCTTTGTGCTTTCATTCAAATTGGTAGTTGAGTGTAATCTCCTATCTCCTCTTTCGGATAATCGAGTGCGCTCGATTCAACGATTGTAGAAGCCGATTCGTGGAATCTAGTGCGCTAGATCAACGCTCGAAGAATTGAAGATCTTTGAACCCGGTATCGTGCGCGATCAACGAGTTCGAGATAGCTAGAGTTCGGTATCTTCGGATCAACGAATTCGGGCATTTCAGCATCTTCCAATCCACCGATTGCTACATTCAACGATCTACATTGTTTTTGATTAATCCGCTGCGTCAGTTTGGTATCAGAGCTTGTTCTAGCCAATCATAGCTAGATCGAGACTTGGAGCCTAATCTTTTTGAAGTTGGGCCGTGGTAAGCAAGTGAGGCCGAGAGTAAGAGGAAGAAGAGTCATCATTGTTCGAAGATTGTTTGATCGGATTTGCATTGGAGGCTGAAACTTTGTCCATCGTGTTCATCGCGATTTGCTACAAAGTGAAAGTTTTCGATCCGTTTCATTTTGGATCAAAGTCCGGAAAGTGTTTGAATTTAAAGTGTTGAAAATTTGTGAAGATTTCGAGTATGTCGCCAAGAAGAGCTAATCGCCACCAAAACGTAGAAGCTTTATATCGAAGAGAAGAGGCTGATGAGATGGAGCAAAGAATCAATGAGAATTTTAGTGAAAAGCTTAACGAAGGAATTGGCCGATTAGAGAGGCTTATGACGGAGATGAATCAAAATCGGAGAAGGGTTTCACCAGAATCTAACCATGGGGGTAGTAGAGTCTCGCCACATTCCAATCGAGACAGAAGTGTTGAAAATGATCAAGGACGTGGGAGGAACGTGAATGATCGTGAACGGAGGAACGTAGATAGAAGGGATGAAGGTGGAAGACGTAATGGTAGTCGAGATGTTGGTGGTCAGAATCGACATCGTTATGCATCTGATTTTGAAGAGGAGTATGATGGTGGTAGTATTCAAGGAAGAGGTCAAGGAAGAAGCTATTCTGAGTATGATCACAAATGGGAGTCGGGGATGAAGACAGAAATTCCTGAATTCAAAGGTGGTATGCAAGCAGAGGAGTTTGTAGATTGGGTGGCTAATGTTGAGGAGATTTTTGACTTCAAAGAAGTTCCAAGACATCGTAGAGTGAAGTTGGTTGCTACGAGGCTGAGGGGTAGAGCTTTGGCATGGTGGCAGCAGACCAAGCTTACACGTGAACGAATGGGAAAGTCAAAAGTTGAATCTTGGGAGAAGATGAAGAAATTGATGAAAGCAACGTTCTTACCTTACAATTATCAATCTTTGATGTATCAACGTTTGCAAAACTTGAGGCAGGGCACAAAGACAGTTAATGACTATGCTGATGAATTTTACCAACTGATTGCGAGGAATGATATTATGGAAACAGAAGAGCAGCTGACATCTAGATTCATTGGGGGATTGAGAATGCAGATTCAGGATATGGTTAATATGTTCGATCCAAGATCTGTGGCAGAAGCACATCAGAAGGCGTTGGCTTGGGAAAAACAAGGGATACGAGGAAGTGGTGTGTTTACTAATTCTAACAATCAAGCGAAGGGTGTTGGAGGAAGTTCTAATGTTTCTAAACCTATCAGTAGACCAGTGGTGAAGGAGGTTGAAAAGACAAGGGTTAACAATGGTTTCAAATGTTACAATTGTCAGGAATTGGGTCATAAAAGCAGTGAGTGTCCAAAGCCAAAGAAGAGAACCATGATTGCAGAAGTTGACGATGAGGATGTTGATGACGATTGTTCTAATCCAGTTGAGGAGGATGAGCAGGATATTGCGTCAGGAGACGAAGGTTGTAATCTAATGCTGAGGAGATCGTGTTTAACACCGAAGCAGGAAGAAGCTAGTTGGTTGAGGAGTAATATCTTTCAGTCAACATGTACTATTCTGGGGAAGGTGTGTAAGTTTGTGATTGACGCAGGAAGCTGTGATAATATTATTTCAACCGAAGCTGTGACAAAGTTGAAATTGAAGACAGAGAAACATCCGAGTCCATACAAGTTAGCATGGTTGAGAAAAGGAGGAGAAGTGAAAGTGGATAGACGAGTTCGTGTTCCATTCTCTATTGGGAAGAAATACAAAGATGAAATATGGTGTGATGTAGTAGAGATGGATGTTTGCCACTTATTATTGGGAAGACCATGGCAGTATGATCGAGCAGTACAACATGACGGTCGGACCAATAGCTACAGTTTTATGTTTAAAAGCACGAAGATTATCTTAGTTCCAAAGAAGAGACCACAAGGAGAAAGTAAGTCAGAAGAAATCGAAGAGCTGAAAACTTTATTATCTTTGAAGGAGTTTGTTAAGGAGGTTGAGGAAGAACCAGAAGTATTCTTGTTGATTGGACGAGAGAGCAGTGAAGAGGTTGAGATTCCAGAAGAAGTAAAGCCAATTTTGAAAGAATTTGACGATGTATTTCCAGAGGAATTACCAACGAAGTTGCCACCGTTGAGGGATATACAACATCAGATCGATCTTGTTCCAGGTGCTGTGTTGCCACACAAATCACATTATCGAATGAGTCCGAAGGAACATGAAGAGTTGCGAAGGCAGGTAGAGGAATTGCTTGAGCAGGGGCGTGTGCAGGAGAGTTTAAGTCCTTGTGCTGTACCAGCTTTATTGGTACCCAAGAAGGATGGAACGTGGAGGATGTGCACTGACAGTCGAGCATTGAATAAGATTACCGTGAGATATAGATTTCCAATGCCGAGGTTGGATGACTTGTTGGATCAGATAAGCGGAGCTACTATCTTTTCGAAGATTGATTTGAAGAGCGGATATCATCAAATTCGTATCAGACCAGGAGATGAGTGGAAGACTGCTTTTAAAACCAGGGAGGGTCTATACGAATGGTTGGTCATGCCATTTGGTTTATCCAATGCACCAAGTACTTTCATGAGGGTGATGAATCAGATTTTTCGACCGTTCATTGGGAAATTCGTGGTGGTGTATTTCGATGATATTCTAATTTACAGTGGGAGTCCAGAGGAACATTTGAATCATCTTAGAGAAGTGTTGATGGTACTGAGACAAGAACAATTTTATGCTGCAACGAAGAAATGCGTGTTCATGACGCATAGTGTTTTATTTCTGGGGTACGTTGTTTCAGAGAAAGGAATACAGGTTGACCAAAGTAAAGTTGAGGCGATCAGAAATTGGCCGCAGCCCAAGACGATAACGGAAGTTCGTAGTTTTCATGGGTTGGCTTCATTCTATCGAAGGTTTATTCCACACTTTAGTAGTGTGATGGCGCCTGTTACAGATTGCATGAAAGGTAAACAGTTTGCATGGACAGAGGAAGCAGGGAGTGCTTTTGGGAAGATTAAGGAATTGCTGACGTCTGCACCAATTCTAGTGCTACCTGATTTTCAGTTAGTGTTTGAACTGCACACTGATGCATCCAAGGTTGGGATTGGAGGGGTGTTGAGTCAGAAGGGACGTCCAATTGCATATTTCAGTGAGAAGTTGTCAGGAGCGAAGATGCGATACAATACTTATGATGTGGAGTTTTATGCTGTTGTACAATCTATTAAACACTGGAGACACTATCTATTTCAGAAGGAGTTCGTTCTTTACACTGATCATGAAGCATTGAAGCATTTGCAAGGGCAAGACAAGATTTCAGCGAGACATGCATCGTGGATTGCATATCTGCAACAGTTTACTTTTGTTGTTAAACACAAGTCAGGGGTGACAAATCGTGTGGCTGATGCTTTGAGTAGGAGGAGTCATTTGTTGACTACACTGAAGGTTGAAGTGACGGGGTTTGAAATGTTGCCAGACTTATTTACTAATGATCCTTACTTTGCAAAATTTGTTGATAAAGTCAAGGAGGGAAAGACGGATGATTTCGTGATGGTAAATGGTTTTCTGTTCAAAGGGAATCGATTGTGCATACCGGAGGGTAGTTTGAGAATGAAAATTATCAAGGAATTACATGAAGAAGGGCATGTTGGAAGAGACCGTACCTTACAGTTAATTTCACAATCCTACTTTTGGCCATCGATGAGGAAAGAAGTGGAGAGGTTTGTTGAGAGATGCCATATCTGTCAAGTTTCGAAAGGAACTGCGACTAATGCGGGTTTATATATGCCGTTACCGGTACCAACTAAACCATGGGTTGATGTGAGTATGGACTTTGTGTTGGGTTTGCCGAGAATGCAGCGTGGTAATGATTCCATTTATGTGGTGGTTGACAGATTTTCGAAAATGGCACATTTCATTGCTTGTAAGAAGACGGCGGATGCTGTTCATGTTGCTCAATTGTTTTTCAAGGAGATCTATCGACTTCATGGATTTCCAGAATCTATTGTGTCGGATAGAGATACTCGATTTCTGAGTCACTTTTGGTTAAGTTTGTGGAAAATGGTGGGAACGAAGCTGAAGTTTAGTAGTGCTTATCACCCACAAACGGATGGACAGACTGAGGTGATCAACAGATCATTGGGAAACTTGTTGAGGTGTCTTGTTCAAGATAATCTGAAGAGTTGGGATGTGAAGTAATGCCAGGCAGAATTTGCTCATAATCATGCTATGAATCGAAGTACTGGGTTCAGTCCATTTCAGATAGTATATTCGAGCTTACCGAAGGGACCGTTGGATCTAACGGTAGTGCCACAATCAAAGAAGACAGTTAAGAAAGCTGCTGATTTTGTTGAAGGATTGGCGGAATGTCATCAAATCGTTCAGGAACGATTGGAGAAGGCAAATGAGAAATATAAACGATCTGCAGATTTGAAACGAAGAAGTGTTGAGTTTCATGAAGGTGATTTGGTTTATGCAGTATTAACGAAAGATCGTTTTCCAGTAGGCGCGTACAATAAATTGAAAGCACGAAAAATTGGTCCGGTGGAAGTTGTGAAACGAATCAATGAAAATGCTTATAAACTGAAGCTGCCAGATGATGTGTATACATCTGACGTGTTCAATATTAAGCATCTCGTACCATATCACGGGAATGAACGAGCTGATGAAGATGAATTTACAAATTCGAGGTCGAATTTCTCTCAACCTGGGGAGGATGATGCAGCCCAGAAAGTTGAAGACATAGGTCGTGTGCAACCTATGATGCTGGTAAGTCGGGTACGACTTAAGAAGGAAGCCACCGAGTCAAGATTTGGTGAGAAATGGTGGAAAAGTGAAGTTCTAGGTCGCAACCGACCTAACAAAAGCTTTAAGTCGTCCCAACGACTTAGTGAAGATCGGCAACGACTTAGTGGGAGGGTGCGAGTTAACGAGAGGCTGGAACGACTTACCGGGTTAACATGTATACGACCTACCGAGTTACGAAATAAGAAAACAGAGCAAATTGGTGAAGTATTAGGTCGTGGACGACCTAATGAAGCAGGAGTTAAGTCGCTGAAATATGATGACCATTGATTTCTTTAAGTCGTTGATGCCGCCTATTTTTAAGTCGTTGAAGCCTGGTGCGTTGATTCTTCTACGAGTTAATCTAGGTCGTTGGTTTGTAAGTCATTGTATGCTGTACTAAGTCGTTGCCGACTTAAGTTGTGTCGCTGTGTTGTAAACTGTTATAAGTCGTAGGTCGTCTGGGTTCATAGGTCGACTGTTGTTAAGTCGGAACCGACCTAAGTACTTGTAATATTTTCAAGTTTTCTGAACTGTGTTGTAAATAGGATACGACTTATGCTAAGTCGGAGGTGTTGTTAAGTCGGTTGCCGACTTAGGAGTTGTCTTTTTTTTTCTGCTTTGCGTGTTGTAGCCTATAAATAGGCAAGTTGTTTCATTTGTAAAGGTTGTTGATTTTTGAATAAAATTCTCTTTTGATTGCTTTGTGCTTTCATTCAAATTGGTAGTTGAGTGTAATCTCCTATCTCCTCTTTCGGATAATCGAGTGCGCTCGATTCAACGATTGTAGAAGCCGATTCGCGGAATCTAGTGCGCTAGATCAACGCTCGAAGAATTGAAGATCTTTGAACCCGGTATCGTGCGCGATCAACGAGTTCGAGATAGCTAGAGTTCAGTATCTTCGGATCAACGAATTCGGGCATTTCAGCATCTTCCAATCCACCGATTGCTACATTCAACGATCTACATTGTTTTTGATTAATCCGCTGCGTCAATTATGAACTATGATCGTTCCCCATATTACACTTATATGAGAAGTACATGGATCAAATATCTAGTCTAGTGTTGCTTCTAGAGTTCAAAACTCATAGAATGCGATAAAGGGTATTGACCAAATAAACACGTAAGTGACCATATTATGAACGTATTAAGTAGTTGTAAAATTAGTCACTTGCATGGGTATAGAAAACATTGACATGCAATAGGAATTTAATAGTGAGTATATGTTATATTTCCACTTGTCAATCTTCAATTCAGTTCACTTATATATATTAATTGATAAACTTTTTATCAATCATACTAAATGCACAAATTTATCGTTGTAGATAATTATAACACTAATTAGCATATGTTCTTACAATATTAAAAAGATTGAATGTTATCATTTCATTTTTCTAATAAGGCTCCCGCTAGTCTTTTATGTTTCTCCAAACCCTAAGATGAGACATAAAAGTTTTTCAAATTCACTAGTGGGTGTTATGACTCATCTATCTTGGTATTCTTACCTTGAGTTTGCTCAACAAATTATGGCCTCACAAACGATGGATAACTCCATACTAGTTATATCACATACAACTCCTAATCCATGCTTCCTTTTCCTAATCTCATTTCGACCTTGAGTTTGGTCAACAAATCAAAAGAGATTATTCACTCGTACCTATCATATCACGACGGCCTAAGTATAGTATATGTACCTTGAGTTTGCTCAACAAATACATATAGTTATCGTATCTCGTCTATTCAATATATTAATAATACTACACATAATATCCCTAGCTTGAGTTTGCTGAACAACTAAGGAGTGTGCAAGTAATTTATTAATATACATGGTAGAGAATATTTGAGACTCATAATCTTCAATATATTATATTTAGTGATATTAACTTATGGGGTAATGTATTACTTATGAAATACCCTCATGATTCAAGTGTCAAACACATCTGAAATCACGGTACACGTATAATACGTATGTATTTATTCCTTAAGTCTATATAGGGTTTCTTTAATGTTCCACCTTTAATTATACATTCATATTATGTAAGATTTATTATTATATAACTTTTATATTTCATATTACTTATATAATAGCCTTATGTATATTAAATCTTATTTAATTGGATTTAATTAATTAACATTTTAATTAATTTTACGTTATCTTAATATAAAATATAAATTAAATATTTATTACAAACTATAACCTTTATAGTACAACACATATATCATATATATGTGTTAATTATTTAATTAATTACCTTTTAATTAATTTATTTAATTAAACAATTATAATTAAATTATATTAATTCCAAAACTTATCTTACATACATACATGTATACTTACGTTATCTTATACATTTTTAAAATAACATAACATGTATCGACATATATAATACATGCATATAATTATTAATTAATTAAATCATTTAACTAATTTATAGTATTAGTCTTATTAATAAATTTTAAATTTTGAAATTAATATTTAAATAGTTTCAAAATTTTGTAATTTTCATTACCTTTTTCAAACATTTTGAAAATTTATGTTATAGTATAACCTTTAATAATAAAAATGTTTTTATTTTTATTTTACCTTTTAAATTTAAAATCTTATCTTAGTTTTCAAAAAAAAATTGAAAATTAACCCAAGGCCCAATTCAAATTTGGCTTTTTCAGTTAGAGGCAACCTTTGGGCTCACTTCACCTTTCTAGCCAAGTTGGTAACTAGGTAGGACATGGTACTTGATATTCAATTCAAATCCTAAACATTACCTTTTGAGACACCGTACTAAGTGGACAAGCTTAATTAGTTAGCCCTAACATAACTAATTTAGATCGCATAGGCTATTAGGCTCTAATACCATTGTGAAACTGGGCCAGCCTGCAACGGAATATATTGGTGAATGTCAATTTTTTTACTCTATTGGATCTTTATTGAGACTATGAAGTCTAATTCAATTAGAATGTTTCTAAATTTAGATTAAATAAAACCATGTGTTTATTTAAATTTACAAATTGTAGTTAGAGATTTATTTAATTTTGGTTTCACTTATATAAATTTGCACGCACACACACACGCATATATATATATATGTGTGTGTGTGTGTGTGTGTGTGTGTGTGTGTGTATGCGTGTATCATATACATATATACATATATATGTATGTATGCGTGTAACATAGCAATTCGTGTAGGGTATAACATGCCCGTGTATAAATGTTGGTATTTACATTGCAACGGACACATTAGCTTATTTTGTATGTATTGTATGTTGTCAAATATGTGCATGAACATATATTTATAAATTTCAAATGATTATTTTTGTGTGTGTGTCTATATATTTGTGAATGTATAAAATATGTTTCACCATTAAAATAATACAGAAAGTATTTATTTATTTATATGACTATATATTGTATCATAAATAACAATAAAGATATATGTATATAGATATATATATAATTAAATAATTAAACCTTTTTTATAACTTACAAGTTAGAAAACATATTAGATCTAAGGTACAATGATTTTATTATTTAATATATATATATATATTATAACGAATTCAACAGTTTTAGGCATAATAAATTAATATAAATAATTATATGATAAACATTCAAGTTTTATATTTTTAGAAAACCTAGAAATACATTTTATGGCTTAAGAAAAATTTCTAGAATTTTCTCAATTAAAATAATATTTTTAATTAAATAATTGATAACAGGCCGAAATTAAATTAATTTTAAAATTATAAAATGAAGTTGAGCGAATCTGATGCTTTTTTCGAAGGCACCTGACATGATGAATTAATTTAATATATATATATATATATATATATATATATATATATATATATATATATAATTGAAGTTTAGAAACATGGATTATTTTATATGAATTTATTGAATCGGATAAACACTAAATATTAATAATATTATATATATAAATGATAAATAATTATTTTTAGCACTTATAATTCATAATAAAATAAACTAGTGTTTGAAAATTTTAAGATCAATATTATACATTAAATATGAAAACATATGTTTTAATTCAAATTGTTTGTGAATGTTAAATCATAAATTAATACATATATATGTATAAACATATATAATTTTAAACTAAAACTTATTTTAATTTTAATATCAGGTTACAAACATAAATCATCAACTAGATCTTCAAATTTTATAAACATATCCAATCTTCATTGTGACAACAACAATAGATACAAAAATCTCACCTAACCAATGGAATAAGAATAATATGATTATATACATAAGTTTATATGATTAACAAATCTAAAAACATAATAGTATAATTCACATAGAAATAAACATTACCCAGAATAGATGCCCTAAAGTCCACATAGAAATAATGAATTCTTATCTCTAAAATTCGTTGATCCGTCAGATTGCTAGTCTAGAATCAATGACCTTTCACTATCAAATAGCTTTTTTAACTTGAGTTGGATTTGAGATCTTGGGATTAATTTAGAGAAAAGTGGTAGCCGTGAAAGAAGAAGGAGATGGTGGCTCAAAAGGATGAATTAGAATATGATTAGGTTATTGAGATTAGTATTTATAATGGTTGGATAAGAGAGCAAACTATGTAAGTTTCTCACTAAATCTTAGCCACAGATCTCCAATCCCTAATCCTATGTTGTAGCCACCTCTACCCTAGTCAAACCAGACAAATTTTTCACTTATGATCATGGGTTTTGAGCCCATTTAACCCAGTTTAAATATATGCAATTATATTTAAATTATTTTGTTATTGATATCTCGTTTCGATCAATATATTCCTAACTATTATGAATATATGCAACAATTTAATTTCTCAAATCATATTCAAATTTCATAATTAATATTTCATAAATATTAATTAATTTATAGCAGTTATAAACTAATTAAATCGTTTGATCTAAAGAGAATTCATCATTTCAGTTGTATCACTCATGGGTGTAAATTTGGTCAGCGATTAACATCGAATTATTCAAATGTTAACATTTACATGTCACTTAGCAGGTGGTGTGACATTATGGCCAAATTTATTGCTTACTCAACTTCGGTAAAATCCAATTTCACTTTATTAAGCGTTACCCAGCTGTGACAATTATTTACAACAATTCTCTTCGTCAAAACTATATTACTTTGGACTTATTGAATTTGGTAATGGTCAAAATTCCAATATCGACCACATTCAACTTTATAGTCCAAACACAAAGTCCTTGATTCAATAATAACAATTATTATTAACCCAAATGCTCTGGCTAGGGACTTTGACTTTGTGTTGACTTGAGTTGACCATGATAATAATCATATACAACGAAGGAGACAAATCCTCTCTTGAATAATGCTTGACTTCCAATACTTCCACTCGATTGAACTATAGTCACTCAATGGAATATCATGCCATGATTTGACTATAATCAAAGCATAGCTTTCAGTTTGATGATCCACACTATTCTCAAGTCGAGAGAAATATGTAAACCGGCCACATTTGATATTTTCTGTTTGACCTTAGTTATATTAACCAACTGGAAACTATCGAGTGGGTCGTTCCATAGTTATCCAATAACTATCAGTATGTAACCCCTAGGTGCCCTCAGCAGTTATGAGTAATACACTATCCAACATTTGGAGAGCGTTATGTATTCTATTCTCAACGGATGCATCGATATCCAATCTCGATGCGTCTTGACTAGGAACATTTAAAATGGTATATTTGATTTAACTTTGATAAATTACTCATGGTTAAAACACTTTGTAACTGCTATAATAAAATGTGCCATTTATGGATTTTTTATTAAATATACTTTTAATTGAATTAATTAGTTAATTAATATAACACATTATATCAAGTATATAATAGAAAGAAAACACCTTTTATTTCGAACAAGATTGGTCAACGAGTTAGATATATGTAACAAATTATTTATTTGCCCCTAGGGTATACTCATAACTCTATCAGTTTCGTTGTCAAATTTTGACGTTTGCTAAAATTCCATTTTAAGCCTTAATAATTTTTTATTAATTACCGTTAATTTACGGAGTGTTACATTCTCCCCCATTAATAGAATTCCGTCCTAGAAATTCCTCAAGGGCTAAATCATGTAACGTAGCACACAACCATTCTAAACTATCCAATTAATTAATGTACAACCAATTTTGCAGCCAAACGTATATAAGTGCATAATGTATCACAAAATATATGATATACATGTTGAATAATTCTAAATCGACGCCTCCTATATGAATGCATTCTTTTAAAATCATTTTGAAAATCTGATGCATACAACCTATATGTAACGATAGTTCTATATGTATGCAAGTTTTCGAAAATCAAAATTCCCTTTTCATATAACAATATTCACACTCCATGAGTAGGAGTATGGTTCAACCAATTTTGAATCCAATCCCTACCATCCAATTCCCAAACACAATTTCTAACATCTAAAATTTTAAAAATCTAATTTTCCTAAATCTATACTCTAATGCCGAAAAAGGAGCTTAGGTGTAGAATTAACATTTCCACCCTTCTTTTGGATACCTATTCTATTACACCTTAGAACCTTCTCTTTTGCCCCCAATTTGTTTTCAGCTTTCAAAGTACAATTTGCATAAGGAGGTTTATATTTGGATGTTAAAATAGAATTATTCTAAACGCAAGTTTTGTCTATTATCAATACGGCATGGAAAAAGAAATTCCAAAGCTAAAACAGAAATCAACCTTGTTCTATACGTTTTATATACGGTCACCCTTGTCGGACAGTAAAATTCATATTCACGAACACGTCGACTTTCCTACGCTAAGCATGTGACATTAGAAAAATGAAAATTTTCCATCAAAAATCTTCTTCTCCCTTTCGGTTAAGCATGCAAAATAGCTAGAAAAATCAAATTCGCAAAAGCATTTAAATACCATTTTTTGAAAAGCACTTGAAAAAATATTCCGAAAGCATTTGAACCCAACTTCTCAAAAGCAAATTTAAACAAAAACTTTCAAAAGCATTTCGACACAATTTCTCAAAACATTTACTGCTCCATCCTTAAAAACAAATCAAGCTACATCTTAACGTAATCAAGACTTAATCAATGAGTTAATGAATATGATTGACCCTAGCATTGTGCAGTTAATCTTAGATTTGGAAAACCTTTCCTTTCACCTCAAACCAATAAACAACATATAATCGTATTTATAAACTTTAGCTTTTAAGGCATAAGGATAGTGATGTATGATTTTGCAACAACACTTCCATGTCCTTTGCTTGCTAAAATTTATTTTTCATAAAATTATAAAGTTTTTTGGATCTAAGTACCATTTATTCCTAGTTTCTAACTTAATTTCCTAATTCATTTAATAAATTTCCAGCTTTAAGTACATTCATCGCTAGTTAAGTGTCTTTATGAGATTCCATATTTACACTGTTTCCCAATATATATGGCAGTCAAAGCTTATCCACAAAATTAATATAGCAATAAAATATAAATATATCTTATGTCATATCATATGCTTTTCGAATAACTGAAGGGAGATAACTAATGAGTGCAACCCAAATAACCTAAAACGAAATAATTACTACGAGCTGTCCTTCAACATCAACTACACTTGATGATGTTCTGGCTCTATCACTTCTTACTCAATTAAGATGAACATTTCTATTATGCTATTCTATTATAACCAAAATGTCTTAACTCACCTTCTCGGCTTCTAATAAATAAAGTCCATCCATTACTTCAATTGTTACATCCGATTATGAGATAAATTTGGCATTCCCACACTATAGTGTGTAAGAAATATAAACTATGCACATTTGAATAAATCATCAATAAATTTGCTTTGGTTGAATAACTTCTACGACCTATCTTGCCTTCTGTAATCTTAAGTCAACCAACATTCTTTATGTGGGCTTTCCATCTCATACTCTCTTCTTCCATCATACTACTATTTTCTTTTAATTAAAATCTCTTGATAAATTTATCAAAACTTTAGTATATACCTTTTTTATCCTTGATCTTTCATGCGAGTATAGCATAAGACTAACAAAAGGGTACCTTGATATCATTCTATATTCCTTTAAGGGTTCTTCTTGTCGCTTCCACACATGTCTAATCATCACTCCTAGGTTCATACCAATATTCCTTATATTCAACGGGGACTCCTTGTTGCTATCCTATGAGTATCCATAGCTATTTTATTCATAGCCAAAACCTTTATCCCATCTTACTTAGGTAGTCATCCATATCTACTCCATATCAAAAATTGGTTTGGGTTTCTCCACTCTTTATAAAAACAAAACTTCAAATACAAAGTAGTTAATCCAAAACTTTTATCTTTGAAAATATAAACTTAGAAATATTTTTATCAAATTCAAAACGTGCTTGGTTTCCAAAAAGAAGCCATAAAAGTTTCTCTTTTCAAAGATTTTCTACATCAAAGGTTTACTTCTTCAAAAGTAGGATTTTTAACTCAAAATTTTTTGCATGTTTTCATCCAAAAACACAATGGCCATACCAAACCATTTTTTTCATAAACATCTTTTAATTTTAAAAATGAAAAACTTGAGTAGACAAGGATAACTTCCATCCTGTTATTTTCTTACTACTTATGCTATTTCTGCTTTCAACCTTAGTGGAGATTCTAATAGCACATAAGGGGAGTTCTAAAAGGCATTTACAATTATTGCACATATCTAGGGGATTATTCATTTCTCTTATCCTATCCCTAGCGTTTTTCTCCTATACTATTTCTAACTAGATTACTAATCCTATTTGTATATAAATTCCTAATTCTATTTCTATTCAAATTTCATAATATTGCTACTGTTAAAATGTTTCCTACCTAAATTGTAACAACCCGCATATTTGTCGATTTTATATTTAAATATTTTATCGTTAGTCGGATGTTAGTCCGAAAAGCTACTTTTTGCATACGGTCAAATTAGGACTCGAGACCACTTCTATTGAGTTCAAAATGACGTTTGCGATCTTTTTGAGTGTAAACTTCGATATGTTTGGAGATAGTGAAATTTTCATCACTTTTTGCTTTGAGACTTTTGATTTGGGCTGAACCATTCTAAGTTAGTCCCAACCCTTTCTCCTCTTCACTTATTCACAAACACTTCAAGCTTCTTCAAAAATGGTGGAGGGAATGGGAAATTAAAACTCCATAGTCTTATTCTTCATTGCTAATCCAACATCTGCTCCAAATTCACGTGAAGAACATTGATTCAAGCTTCTTGTTGTTCTTGCTTTGCTCTCAAGTCTCATCTTCATCAATTTCGTGGAAAAGGTGAGATTTTTGATCTCACATCTTGCCTATAATTGTCATTGGATTGTTGGGAATGATTCCTCATCACTTTAGCATGTTTGTTTGTATTGGATTTGGATTGGATTGGCGAAAAACCCAAATTTTTAGTGTTTTTGGAGATTTCCTGAGCTTAGGTCGTTCTGCCTCCATAGGTCGCCCAGAACTGTAGCTCGTTCGCGTTGAAAAGTCACGCAGTGTTAGGTCGTTTGCGAGTTAAGCCTTAAGCCGTAGGTCGTTCGCGAGTTAAGATAAGTCGTAGGTCGTTCGCGAGTTAAGCCGTAGGTCGTTCGCGAGTTAAGATTTAAGTCGTAGGTCGTTCGCGAGTTAAGCCTTAAGTCGTAGGTCGTTCGCGAGTTAAGATTTAAGTCATAGGTCGTTCGCGAGTTAAGCCATAGGTCGCTCGCGTGTTAAAATTTTAGGTCGCGCTGGCCTTAAGTCATAGGTCGTCTCCGACCTAATATTGCCTCAGCTATTTCACTAGGTCGTGCGGGTCTTAGGTCGTAGGTCGTAGGTCGTGAGTCGCCTAGGTCGTAGGTCGCTCGGTCCTGCTTCTGTCCCTAAGTCGCATCTCCTTAAGTCGTTGGACCTTAAGTCGCCCAACATTGGACTTTGTTAGGTCGCTCGACATTGATCCACTAGGTCGCTCGGCTTGTTAAGTCGTTAAGTCGCATGGCCTTGATTTCCTTAGGTCGCTCGCTGCTCCTAAGTCGCTCACCGTTAGGTCGTATGACCTATAAGTCGCTCGCAACCACTAGGTCACTTGACCCCTTAGACCCTCTGAGTCGCTCGGCTCGTCTTAACTAGGTCGCTTGCCTTCACTAGGTCGTACCGTTTTGGTCGAACACCGTAGCAGGGGCGTTGCCCCCGCACCCCCACCTAGGGGGTTGCCAACCCCCTGGACCCCCCTCCGTAGGCGATCTTATCTGAAAAACATTCAACAGAACTTCCACTTTGATGCATTTTGAGCTGATTTCCTTGGATTTTGTTCACGTCTTCGAATGTGAATTTTTGTGATAGATTGTTTCAACAATCGTTTTATGACTTGTCACTTTAAAGGTATATGAAGGTTTCAATACTAGTAGTAAATATCAAAACTCTTTCTTCAAAGCGATTTCAACACTATTTTAAATATCAAAAGTTCGTTTTCTCAAACCGATTTCCAATCTACTAGTATATACAAGCCTTTACTTCACTCGGATGAGAAATCGACTTAAACGACTTAGTAAAACGAGTGGTATGAAACGCTTGCGTTCACTTCATCGGTTAGCTCTTGGACTTGTTCGATTGAACCCTTTTTGTGACAATTTCCTAGTGAAGATCTACAGTTTGTTCGTAAATATTTAAGTTAAGCTAGTGGTTATGGGACATGAAGCTAAACTCATATATTTACTGGCTTATTGTAATTAACACTTCCTTATGATCATGACGATCATTTTTGTCATTTAGACTAGCGATTGAGCGATGTCTCTTTGTCTGCGAGCGAGACTAGACCCCGCTTTTGTGATGTTTCGCCATCACATATATGGGGTAGCACCCCACGGTCTTCGGGCCATTCCTGTGTGAAAATTTAATGGATAGCTTCCATGAGATAGTTTCTCGTCATGTGTTTTACGCGTAGGTGATTTTTCATGCTCCCATTCATGTGTTAGGCCTCCCCCCCTTTTTATGTGTTTTTCTGGATTTCTGGTGATGATTTCTGGAACTTTGTGCTTCACCAATTTTCATGATTTTCATCGATATGATATCAGCTTTTGTGCATTGGTGAATTTATGTGTTATTGACTTGTTATGAATACAAGTTTAGGGTATGATACCCTATATTATCTTTGAGAAGATTCTTGTGATATTGATTGATCTTTTGTTGATTATCATTTACATACTTATAGTAGTATGCCGTTATGGTTGTTACATGTTCATGCCATATTATTTATCTTATACCTTATCATCTGATATTTATAGCTAGACTGATCCGTTTATTATTTTCTTATAAATAATACTCGGGTCAGACCGAGATGTTACAGGTGCTTCTGCTTGACTTCCCTTCAGGATTATTCTGACTTTTGGCTAACTACTTAGATTAGTAGCTTTTGGATGTACACGTTTGAGATATAGACTCTATGTAGTGTACTTATTCTTTTGTATAGCACGTGATGCTATTCTTTTGTATTATCGTGGATCTTTCTGACCACTACTCTGATGTACACTTTCATGTGTTATATATATTTATTCATATCTTCTTCCGCCATTGTGATATGGATGTCATTGACTGATTTATGTTATGATTACTTCTATGTTTGTTTCCGAAGATTATATATGGCCACCGTGTGATAACTTTGTGTTTGTATCGGTATGTCGGATTTCCTCCTTAAAAGATATGCATTCTATTCTATCTGACATATCGGTGCTCGCACAAAGAAGTTACATGGATGGTCGCTCCTCCACAGCCTTATTCTCCGTGCTAATTGACAGCACTACATCGTAGTGTTCTTGGTTAGCGTGGGTATAGAGGTGGGGCGTCACATAAATTGCCTTCAAGTTGCTTCTCCTTACATAGCTCTTTCCCTCTTTTACTATTTTCCCTATTGACTCATTGCAATGTGTTTGCCTGCTGATTTAGTCATTGGGCTTTCCTTCAATAACAAAAAAAGAGATATGTATAAATCTATTTCAGTTGTTTTTCTCCTATTTTCCTTATATAGCAATATTCCTCCTATCTTCGTTATCGGACATTCTTACCATTATATTCTTGTTACCCCATCTCAATCAAGTACCATTTACATTTATTCACCCCTTAGAGAAAGAATTTTTAAAAAAACTTTCAAATATAGAAAATATCATCGAGCCATGCATACACTCTCTTTTCCATTAATTTCAAAAATGAAAAATCCCTTTACCAAAAACCATTAAATCAAAAACTTTTGACTTAACCAATTTTAAACTAGGAATTTCAAAATTTCCTTGCTTTTCAAAATAACAACTTTTCAATAAAACCTTTGAAAAAATATCATTGAAAATGTTTCAAGGAATTTTCGAAATTTTTTTATCAAATTCTTTCACATGAGGTCGTACTCGGAAATGGACTTTACTTGTCCTTCCTATTGGACTTTTCTTCTTTCTACCCACCTTATAAAAATCCGGTTTATCATCTTGTGGCGGTTAAGGTATACCTTTTGGCGGGAACTTTCTCCACTCCTATTATGCCTTACTTTAAGATATTTGCAACATATAGTTTCTTACTTCCTGTTTGTTTGGATGAAACGTACATCTTCAAATAAAATCCATCAAAATCCACAATCATAAGCCAGCCTATTCCCAGCAAAGGAGTATCCCGCCTTCGGGATCCTTTTATATGTTGTGCCCATGCCCTTCTTGTCAACGCCTTGCGGTACGACCTACTCTCCATGGGATAATAAGGGTAGGTGTAAAAATTTAACTTTATGTATTATTCCAACTCGTAATTGCCTCGTCCACCTATTCAGAATATGGCCGCAACTACTTCTATAGTCAGAATTCATAGAGTTTGGTGTATAATATATATAATTATAGGTAAAAATACAAATATGTTCTCTCAGTGTACCCTAACACCTATGATCGACTAACTTAAGCTCTGATACCAAATGCAACAACCCGCACATTAATGGGCTCGAATTTTGACTAAATCAAAACCGAAGCCCATTACAGCATGTATCGTTGTTTTGACAACCTGTAATAAACATACGCATATCAAAAAGTAATCGATATAAACTTATAACAGAATAAAAATATATAATATACCATAAATATAGACTGAGGCTACTACCTTGGAATCAAATTTATTCCTTGGATATCTAGTTGCCTTGTCAATGTGGAGCATGAATAAGAATACTTCTCCATTTACCGTTCCCGTCTTGCCTTAATAGCCGGTCCCTTTAATCTATCATCATGTGGATTGTAATGAGGTGGGGGTCAGAACAACATTATGGTGACTGGAAAATTACGTAATTTACCCACATTAATTTACGCCGATTGATTTCTATTTAGGCGTTATGTCTATTATTTACGGCTAATCCATCCAATCCTATGTGTGCGTCTGATATGTTCAAACTTCTCCAGCCAAATACTTCTTAAATATGGAGGAGGCAGACCCAACGGCCATTCAATACCTCAACTTGAAATGGGCCTTCCGTAACGTAATTGATACTCAATTGACTCTAGCTATAGAGACCGATGACTACTAGATATGGATTTATAATGTAATTACCATATTACTAACGCATCTCAAAGACTTATCTAAGGGTAAACTAGCCCACCTCTGATAAACAAACAATCAATTAATTATAAGGTCTATGCATATCCCATACGGATTCTACCCTAGTTGGAAGTGAAATACATCAGGGCATAACCCGAGTCATTGCTACCGACTGCTTGGGACCGCTGGTGGCCATAGTCTATATGTTATCCGTACTACTAAATACCGGTTCAACAACAATACCGACATAGCCTGCCAATCTTCCACGGCCGAAATCCCATTTACACTAATCTAATGTAAGTTAAGGAAAATGCCCATTCTAGTTACTTAATAAATCTTATTAGAAATGAAGTAGACCTCATTTTCATAAAAGTATAGGGCCATTTAATACTTCAAATCCGAGGTGAATCCATGGTATATTATCCTCTACCCATATGCAACTGCATTCCCTTTCCTACGGGTCCTATGGTCGGATATGTCCCACATCAGTAATATATATACACAACTATTGGTAGCCTCTAGGTAAAGGGCATACTTTTTTTGTGTAACTCTACTGACCTCGCATCCCAACCCACTAAACCAAACCAATCATCTAAGCCTAAATGTTGGGTTAGGCCCACCAATTCACATTTGTTCTAAATGTATAAGGCCGTATAGTTTCCTACTATGAAAATATACCACCTTCCAGCATCTAATTCCTATCTTATAAGCTTATTTACTATATTCCATAAATGTCAATTGTCCGTAATAAATCATCATTATTATTCTAATTGAACAATCTCTAATAACATTTATTCATTCATTCTAAGTCAACCTATTACGCCTATTTTCTTTTCCAATAGATTTCATATTAAATCCTCTAACCAGTCCTCATTAAACACATTTAAATTCCCATTTAATTCTTGTAAATTTATGTTAACTGCATATTTTTTGCACTATTAATTTTTGGAGTCGCTATCTTTTTTCCATCTACACCTCCTAATCCTATAAATTGCTACGCTATTTATGACTAGACGTCCTAATTATAACTAATGCTATATTATGCTATATAAATATATTTTTATTTTTAAACGATAAGCACAATTATATAGATATATGTGTATGTATGTATATTCCCATTTCTAACTATTGATTCCTAAACCAGAACATTCCTTGCAACATTTTATTTTTTCATAGATATCTTTTCAAAAAAGATTACATTTATAACTTTCCATAAATTAACCAAAATGAGACCTTTATTTCGTTTGAAATTACAAAGAATTATATCTTTTCTTTTATTAAAATAGACAATGCAAACTATAGGGAAGCACATTCGTACTCTACACATCTCTTTTATTTTTGGTATATTCCTTATTATTTCAAACGTGCACTTTTTATATATTTGTGGAATTAGATAATTTATGGAAATTACACAGAGATAAATTCAACCAAATTGTACCCCGCTCCTAATAAATTAGAACATAGAAATTCGGATTCCAAGTCAAATTAGGGCAATCTAAACTAATACTAATATTTTACAACCTAACTATAAATCTGGAATAAACTTTACAACTTTACCAACATTCAACTTTAACAAATTTAGGGACTGATTTTCAAATTTCCAGATTAGGGTGAAAATACCATTCATATTCTAATTCCTTATCTTGCATAATATGTAGACAATATTCCTATAAGTTCATTTTAAGCCTACAACTCATTGAATCTTATATAGACATAATAATTAAATAAAATTCAACGATATAAATTTAAATGTTATAAATAAATTATATAACTTCCCACTCACCTTTCAAGCTTTCCAAATCTCCCATATCCATATTCATTACTTTAATTGACTCATTTTCCATTCTAATCCAAAAGAATATGTATAACAAGATACACACACACACACATTATTAGAATTACAGATCTGAGAAGATATTTGGGGTTAAGGTGAATATCGATTTATAATTATGAAATTTTCATTTTCTGCAGTATCGATTCGCTCCTTCTCTTCTTCTGTTTTATTTTCTTCCCTTCTATGATGTTTGAACCAAAAATGGTACAAACACCTAGAAGTTTATGTAGGGAATAAAATGTGAAAAAATATAAATGAAAATGAGAATAAACAAGAGAAAATCGTTTATAGTTGTTCGGCAAAGCAAGGCCTACGTCCACTTTAAGATTTTATTGCTTATATCTGACTTAAAGGCAGAAGTTCTTAGGAGTCGGTACAACTCTGACACTTAGATTTTCAGAATTACAAAAATATAGAGTAGGAAAGAACTAGAGTCAAAAGATCCTTAAAAATGAGCCATACCCTCCTATTTATTGAGGTATAGAGCCTTATATCTCGCACAAAATATCTCCAAGCCGTTATCCATGATTTAGACAATTTCTCCTACAAAAGTAGGTGCCACATCATCAGGAAGTAGGATCGGTACCGATCATAGGTAGGGTTCAGTACCAATTTCTAAGATGGCCATATTGGTTGTCTTCAAGTCTTCATCTTGACTCGTCTTATTGTTAGCTTCATGATTCCATAGATGTCTGCACTAATATTAGCTTGTTTTCGAGTCCAAATGATGGAGTTATAGAAGAATAAAGTGGCAGTTTCAAGTATTCATAGAGATCGATGTAGAATTACATTGAATCAACAGAATGACATTGGAAGTAGACACTTGGCATCAAGCAGTGGTCACAGGAAGAAGTAGGGTCCACCATGAGGTGGAATTAGGACTCGGTACCGACGGTACCGACCTATAGGTTGGGACCGGTACTGACCCCTAACTTAGGTGAATTAGTTAATGTCTTGGTTTGGGTTGTTTTGCCTTTGGCCTTGTGATTCTGTCTGTGCTTGGTTTTTGAACTTCTAGGTTATCTCTTTGGGCTTCCTGCCTTAATAGCTCCAAGTTCGATCCACCAGACTATACAAACATTCCTTGGTCAAAAGGCTAGATAAGACTTGCCACAAAAGTACATCCATTTCAAACGTGATGTGCTTTGAATTGTGACATGTTAGAATTGCCATGAAGGACACCACTCCGTGCTTCGAATTATTTCTTGTCCGTAGCGATCCGTCGTGACGCTTCTACAGCATCGGGGATTATAAAACTGGAACATATTCTCCTGATTTATTTCAAATTTTAATGACTTTAAACTAGTTCCATTCATGGATTTATCAAGTTTGAATTTGTTTTCCTTTTGATTCTTATCATCGGGTATTGGATATACATACGTACACACACTTATGTGCATGTTCTTGAACAGAGGAGTATAGGTGCATGGTCCATGCATATGCTTAGGTCAAAATCCACACACACATATATATACACACAAATATACATACCTATGTTTCTTTTTTTAGGACTCAATACCGACCCATAGCTTAGGGGTCGGTACCAACTCTGGACTTGTAGAGTTTTCCAACTCTTATTACCAAGACTTCGGGTCCAATATGTTATAAAGCTCATCCTCTTCGCTTTATCTACTCATCTATTCATTTCCTTTTCCAATCTAAGAACTCTCGAGCTCCTTCCATTAAAGCTTCCACCTTTTAATCGAAAATTTCCTTTGCCTTGGATCTCTAGTGTCCATCATCCACAGCCCCATCTACTTAAGCATCGCCATTGTTGGACTTAAGTCATCTTCATAGGTCTAAACCATCTCTTACCGACCCAAGCCCTAATCTTGTTTTCATGAACATACCCGATTCTAAGCCTTTCCTTGATTTGCATAGGTTAGTGTTGGACTCGAAGATGGATGGATGGACGTCGATGGCCGTGAATGGGTATAAAGTTACCGCAGTTAGTTGTGATTTCGGACTCGGTGAGAATGAGGGAAGAGGGATGGAATTCCTTTAGGTTTTGGAGTTGTACAACTCCTACACTTCACCAAATTTTAGAAGTTTTTGTTCTTATGGTTCCCTAAGAACTAGCTACCTCTTCTTGGCCTTGAACATTCTCCAAAGCACGGCCAATTACTTAAGACTTGTCGAGACGGTCACGTCGAGTGATATCCAGAATTTATAAACGAACTGTTAAATTATATCAGAAACCTGTACTGCGACACTGCATGACACTGCACTAGAATCCACTTTTTAACGAGGGGTACGGTTGCACTTAATCTTCTACTATCGATTATCTGTTGAGTTTTTTTAAAGAAATGGATCAAAGACGTTCCAAATGTCTTGTAGCATAAGCCATAGGTACGTCCACTTCAAGATACATCGAATCTGATGCCGAGTCAAGTTCAACTACGACTCCACATGCATAGCAAACTACAGTAGAGCATGTAAAACAGTAAGAAAATCTATAAGTAGAACAAAAAATTCCATAAATTACAGTTGTGCTGGAAGATGGGCCAGAAGTAGACCCCGCACCCGACACCCTCGAGGATGGTGTAATTTTAAACGATCCTATCGATTTTATTTTCTTCAAAATCAACGAAGGATCTCTTCGAGGAATATGCAACAAACATTGAATTCCATTCGATGACACCTTGGTCCCATATTACGATCAAATAGCTCACAATCCCAGAAGGGTTATATTGCTTGCAATAGATACATGTGCTGGTGGGCTGCATCCTACCGTTCAATCAATTCATCCATTGAGTTCTGAATTTCATGATGCTTACTCTAATATAATTGCACCTGAATAGCTATGCCTTTCTCCTTGGCACATATATGGTCTTCACTGAATACTTACATCGAGTACCCAGTGACGAAGAGATTCCATATATATACAGTTTCAAGAGCCGAAAAGAAAGTCCATCGGTAATTTTTCTAGAACCGATTAGAGGATGTAGAGTAGTCTCCAACACATGGAATAAGTTGAGTTATTTAAAAACTAAGTGGTTCTACGTTCGTTGTCCGCCAGCATTTGCACGCAGATGGCTGTTCGGACGTAAGTTCCTCTCCATGTGCATTATATGAATTTGTTTAACAGTACGTAGACTCAACTCATATCCTTGCTTTACTATTTAGATGCTCCGACAACACCCATGGCTCGATGCTTTCAGATGTGGTTAACACTCTTATGAAAGTTCCATGAGAGACAGAGATATCAGAACTCTCACGTCCGATGAAAATTTTCTTGCCTATGGCTTGTTAGAAGAGGGCCGCAGTACTGGCATCATCGAAATAGCTTCCAATGACGACGATGATGATAACAACCCACTAGGAGGAAGTAAGGTTGATCTTGATTTTCCCTTAGTCCCAATTCATGGGGATGGAGTTGAAGAAAATATTGAACAAGTACCAAAAGATGCTGAGGAAGGTGAAATTATTGGTGAATGTGGCGAGGCTAGCTAGGGTAACATCGATGCGAGTCATGAGTCGCAGCCTGAACAATCCAGGGACAATCAACCACCTGCTCTGAAGAAGAGGTTAATCATTAATATCTCTAAGGCGAAGTCTTCTACCCAGCCCCCACTAGTAACAGATCCAGAGAAAACTCCATCTTTTCCTTCAATTGGCACATTTGCTGGCTTAGGGCGATCCCCAACGAGTTTGGCTCTTTTAATGTTGGTCATATTAGTATTGACGGCATCGACTCTTCTATTCTCATTGATAAGGACTTCATCCCTACTAGTGTGGTAGAGGTTATTACCATGAGTAAAGCACCAGATCATGGTCAGTCGGGGGGCACTAGGACACTCACATGCTTGTGCACTTCACCGCACTCGCATTGAGTTGTGTCCTTGCTTGTTGGATCTAACTTGTTCTTGTTTTCCTTGTAGGATCCATGGAGAAAAGGAAATACATATATCGATCTTTGGAGGAGAAAGCATCCCAAGCACAAAGGCCTCGGTCGAGGTCGTACCATCAGGGAAGTAGTTGCAATTATGAGTCGGGCTATCGTTCTAGCCGAGATAAAGATGATCGTGATAGAAACAGTTACGACAAACATCGCTCATCACATGACTCAGCTTCCAAGCATCGCCCTAGGTCTAAATCACCTCCTCCTAGAGGTCCGGATATGCAATCTAATCGTCATGATGACATCCAGCTTAGTGATGCTTCTCGCGTTCCACCTCTAGCTTCCATAAATGTGGAACCCTGGGTGCCATCTCACTCCAGTCGATTCTCCAACCATAGGCATCATAAGAGTGGCTCTAAAACTTCCTAGTACAAGCCTGGCAAAGAAATTGCTATAGCCCCACCTATATCTTCAGGAAAACAGCTTGCAGCCAACACCCGAATGGTCAAACTAAAGGAATAATTTCCAAACATTTGCTTCGATTGTCTTATGTTTGTTCCTAACTTGAAAATAACCCCTATTGACATCCAAAACATGACTATCGATTGCATGGTCGATGTTCACAACCAGTATAATAAATGGACGAAGGTAGCTGAGAAAATTTCCAAGTTCTCCAGAGATAGGCAGCTAAAGATCGACAAACAGAAACTCATCAAAGCTGACAATAAGAGAATCATTACTAAACTCGATGTCAAGGTCAATAAACTGAGAATACCCATGCCAAAGTTGAGAAGAAGGCTGAGGAGGCCACCAAGGCAATCGAAGAGGAGCAGATTAAGCATCGAGATGAAACGGAGAAGGCTTTCCATCGAAACCATGCTTTGGTACTAGAAAGGGATACCACGAACAGAAATGCGGTTGAGCTGAAAATCATGCTAGAGCATGAAACAAAAGGAAAGGATGATGCGCTTCAACAAGCTCAAACTTATTATGATGAGTTACTCGATGCCAAGGAGGAAAGAGACAAAGCACTCGAGCATATTAGAGACGTTACGCACTTGTTAAATGAGAGATTGAGGCCGTAGAACAGCGGGCATAAGAGCATGTAATGAAGAAGTTTGAACCACTTGTTGAACCAGTACACCGCCAACATGCTCAAATTCCGATACTTAGAGTGGTTTAAAGATGATTATCCCAAAATCCTTACCCTTGCATGGGATTGGATCGTTTAAGAGAAGAAAGCTTTCCTCGAAGGTGGCGAGGTGGATTTGGAGCAGTTGGAGAAGGAAGTCATGGTAGGGGATGAGCCTAAGATTCTGAAGGATGGTTGGCATATCTCCATCCAGAGTTGGCTGCAACGACACAAAAAGACTTAAGCGAAGGCTCTGGATTAACGTTACAAGATGCCGCCACTGTCAACCAAACACTTGGGTCCCAGGCTACTCCCGATTCATCTTCTAATCCTGGATATGATCCAAAGAGGCCTGAGATCCACACAAGCTTACCATTCTCTCTCTTATTCCTAAGGGAAACTCTAGCGGCACTCTGGTCCATATAGAATCCCAAACCGGAGAGGGTATCTTATTGATTTCTCCTGTATTCCAAAAAGTTGATGTGTCGTTAATTAACATAGGTAATCTTTCTCTCTTTGTTCTAAAGCTTCAAGTTAGCCCCATATTGCTCTACTTCTAGATAAGGACTCTCAACCGGGACTACAAGTGCATGTAACAGAGTCAGTTACTATTACCACTTCAACCATGATCTCAACTATCTCGGTTGAAGATACTCCTAGCCTTAACGAGCAGATGATAGATGCTTTGTTGGATATGGGAGCTGGTAGGACTCAAGAAACTCAGATTGATGAAGATGTTCTTATTATTGGGGTCTCCAAGCACCTATCATGTCCCACCATGCACTAGCTTGAGCAGAAATATGGGAAGGACATCCTCCTTTCCACAGAGATCAAGCAAGAGACGATGGAAGTCATCCCTCCTCCTATATCCATCGCCTTGCCCGGATAGACTATCATTACTCTGGTTCATATTCCTCTGCCTAGGAGCACTCAAAGCACACCCATAGGATCCTCGCAAAGCATTCCAGCCTCTCTTCCTGCTTGGAAGTGCTCAAAGTGTGCCTATTGGATCATCGTAGAGCACTTTACCTAAACGCAAGGGAAGTGGGGGAAAAGGAGGAAAGAGAAAAGATAAAGGCTCCAGTAATGTTTCTTTAAGTGCTAAGAAGAAGCAAAGGAGAATGAAGCCGAAAAATGAGTGTCGGTTTGTTTTGTGCACATGGACTCTTTTTGGTTTTTGGCCAGCTTTGTGCGGGTTCGTCCCCCGCTTTTGTTTTTTAGTTTTAGTTTCTATACCACTTCGACTTAGTTCTCTAAATTTCATGTGCGTAACAAAGGTTTTTGTTTCGTTAACTCCTTGTATGGATTTGTCTAAGTACTTAAGAAATACGTTTTCCGTTCAATGTACTTCTATTTCTTATAGTTATTATTGTCAGACAAAATCCTTAGTCCATTTTATAATTCTCCGACCTTTCATCACTCTTACAAATTTAAACTAATTGTTGAAGTGCCAAACTTTGGGCAATAGTTAGAGTTAACACTTAGAACAGCGGTCCAAGTATCCTTTTCTCAGATAACGATACTCGATTGCGTAGAACTACGGATGTTAATTATAAATTAACTACTTAATAATGTAGTTCATACAACTCATCCAGGATGTTTGTTTCCAATCATGCCTATTGCTGGGTGTTGATTCAAATTTCATAGGCAAGCTCCTGCCTTATGTCGGGCATGGATCTTTGGTTTGGCCTACTTCGGCAAAGTGTTGAGGATTTGATGGTCTTATCACATCCGCTTCGGTTTATACTTACACCCCAATCCGAGGGCAAGAGTTGAGCGAGTGAACGGTCGTATCACGTTCGTTTCAATTTATACTCATGCCCTCACATCAAGGGCGAGAGTTAGTGTATGGATGGTCATGTCACATCCGGTTTGAGTTTATACTTTTGCCCCCAATTCGAGGACAAGAGTTTGCTGATGGATGGTTGGGTCACGTCCATTTAGTTTATACTCCTGCTCCTAGTCCAGAGACAAGAGTTAGCTAATGGACAGTCGGGTCACATCCATTTAGTTTATACTCCTGCCCCCAATCTAAGGAAAGAGTTAGTTGATGGACGGTCGAGTCACATCCATTTTAGTTTATACTCCTGCCCCTACACTGGGAACGAGAGTTAGCTGATGGACAGTTGGATCATGTACAATGATTTTATAATCTTGCCCCTAATCCGAGGCCAAGAGTTAGCTGGTATCTATCTCTAGAAACCGGGAAGAACTTCGCGAGGTCGATCACGAACCGTAGAAGTTTTGGTTGCACCTAACTCCGAGTACCTGCAAACCTGCATTATTCACATGCAAATTCATTTGAGTCAGTCAAGTCATAACTCTTATGAAATGAAAAGATAGAGTCTTCATCTCGAAATGATAGAATTTCATAAAATACGGGAAATGACAGAATCTGTCTTATTACACAGCTCCAGCCAATTATTACGAATTTATTTCTAAGTTAAATAGTGTCGTAGGCGCTTACTATTCCACGCCCTCAGGAGTGAAATCCAGTCATTCATCGCAAGCCCGAAGGTTCCATCTTCAAGCTTTTCTCATCAACACTGGATTAGATACCCACTTTGAGTATAAGGCATTACGGATTAAGGCATTGTCCTTCAGCTTATCCACCACTTCTTTGAGTGCATCGGATCTTTCCAGACCCATACTGCTGTGTTTTTGTTTCATAGGAACGCAGTTGGGATTTATATTTAATGCATGGCTTGCTATCTCTAGCGAGATCCCACACATATCCGAGTGTGTCCAGGCAATCACATCCAAGTTTGCCTGGAGAAAACTGACCAACTCCTTCATCACTCTAGCATCGAGCCGCGATCTGACCTTTAGGACCCAATTAGGATCATCCAGACTTACCTGAACAATGATCATCAATTCAGTGGGAGCTGCTTTTCCACCTTCTGGCTCTCTTTGTCAGTCCATGTCATCGTGGAATCGACTGGGCTGCTCGAGCCGAGGCTTAGGCTATAGTTGCTATGTGTCCAAAGCCTTAATACAGTGGGTCCCCTCTATATTTTTCCTTTCTCCCTTCACCTTTCCTCCTTTAGTTTGGCGACGTAGCATTTGTGGCCAGTCACCGGATCTCCCTGGATAATCCCTATGTTATTGTCTATAGGAAACTTCATAGTCAAACACCAAGGTGAAATAGGCACTGTATACTCAGCCAAGGATGGTCGGTCTAGAAATGCATTGTAAGCTGAGTAAATATCAAACCCCAAAAAGGGCACGACTCGCACTTACTTCCAATCGCCCTCGCCAAGTACCACCTGTAATTCAACAAATCCTATAGCCTCAATGGCCAAGCTGTTGAACCCATGTATTCGAGATTTAAAAGGTTTCAAATCCTTCTCCTCCAACATCATTTGATCATTATTTTAAGCAAGATATTGACTGAACTCCTACAATCACAAACACCTTTCAAACAATAGCAGGACCAATCGTGGCTGTGAGCATGAGTGAGTCAATCGTTGGAGATTCCACTCTATTAGTATCTCTATTTTGGAAAACAATATCATCAATCATCATTCTATGTTTTTTGTCGGAGTCCCATCTTCAATAGCTAAGCAACTTTCACTCTCCGCATGTTTTATTGCACCATCTGTCCATCTCAACTAGACACTTATCGGTTGGGTGTGGCCCACCGATAATTGTATTGATCACCGATCATTTTTATGGCCGCCTGAATGCATCAGCACTAGGCTCAGCTTGATCCTGTTCGAAAGATGGCCCAGTGGCTTTAGAGTTTCCTTACCCCCATCCTATGGAGCTTTCATATACTGCTGTAACTTTTTCTTACGAATCAGCTCTTTAATCATATCGCACAAGTGTCTGCACTCATTGGTATTGTGACTATGGGTTTCATGGAATCTACAAAACTTGCCTGACTTTCTGTCCTTCTTAATCAACTCTCTTGGAGCTGGCTTTCTATACTACTTAGTGTTTTGAGTTGCTAGATAGATATTCTCTATCGAGTTGTTCAGTTCGGTATAGCTATCGTATTTAGGAATCCTAATACGATTCCTATTATCTGGCTTCTTATGATTAGCCCCATAATCATTTCGTTTTCGATTATTATTTTGGTTACCAACATTCTCATCTACATTTCCAGAGCTTCCTTCGGACTGCTTTACAGCGACATTGTTTTATATCACTTAATCTGAATTCTCACCACCAGTCCTTCGTGGACATTTGCACGCTTCCTCTAAGCGCAAGTACTCATTAGCCTTTCTATAAAAGCATCTATTTCTGATGGGGAGCTTCCTTTCCAACCATTCCCCAAACTCCATATCGGGGTGAATCCTCCTAATCAACGCCATAAGTAATGTCATCCTTAGGATCAATAACTTCTGTCATGGCTATATGGAATCGATTCAAGAAATCATTCAACGACTCTCCCTAGGCTTGGAAGAGGTTTGAAAAAGACATCACATGTTTCGGACATGCGGTATGTAAACGGAATTGTTCTACAATCATCTTTGATAACTTAGCGAAAGATGAAATGGACCTCGACGGAAGTCGAGTGAACCATATCGTAACTACTCCTTCTAAGAAAATCGAAAAACAACGACATTTCACGACATCGGAAGCTTTGGATAATTCTATATGTCATTCATATCTCATCACGTGCTGCCTAGGGTTTGTCATTCCTGCGTACAATGGCATATTGCAAATCTCCAGGGTTATCTCCCATGTAGAATGTTCTCAGTAAATGGATTCCGACTGGGAGAGGTACCCCATCCATCGTTACTCCTGAAACGATTTTTTCTAAAAAGTCTCTTGACTATATCCTCCAGGTAGTCTGGGTTAATAGGTTCAATTGAACGGCGATAGTCTGGGTTAATAAGTTCTCCAGCCTCTGAGAGATCCATTCGTTCATCAGTCCTCTCTGTTTGATTCACGTGAGCAATATCATTAGCAACAGCAGGACTCACCGGATTCTGACTACCAACAGCGCGTCCTAAAGCTAAGTCCATGACACCTTCCAGAGGATGGACTCTAGGCCCAATATTGGAGGGGTGGGTATCGACCCCTAACCTTGGATCGATACCGATCCCCAAACTTGAGTCTAGGGCTCGTCCTTTTCCTTAGTACGATGTTTCAGCTATGTTTTGAGTCCTAATCTACTTCCTGTCCCTCTGTTTCTGCTCGGATGGTGAGGAACTTTCAGATAAAAAAACTAGATTCCCTTCTACTCCTTCTATGGATATCTTGAGTTAGCTCATTCAACAGTCTCAAGCTCTGCTGCATTGTTTAATTCATCTCATTCTGACTAGCCAGAAATCTATCTTCCATTTGCTTCATCATCCTATCCATCTCCACTCTGGTCATAACGTCGGTTGGAGTCTAGATCTCTGTTTGAGTAGGTTGGAAAACTCCATCTCCTTGTTAAGGATTCTGATTCTAAGCTTCAGTAGTAACTCTGGAGTTGGTAGAATGGTCTCTTCTTGATTGGGCCATAATATAAAGCTTCTAGTAGATCTTTGAAAATATAAGTTGTTGACTTAAAAGGTAGAGAAATTGGATCTATCTCTTGGATATGGGAAATCCAATAGTTAACTTGTGCATATCATATCATCCCCTTAATTGCCTGCATACTACCCTCTTCGGTCACTTGCCTTTGGCTACCTGCTGCTTTTACAACCACTACACTGACATCCCAAACCGTGGCCACCACTTCTCCTCCAATAACCCATACTTCACATTCCAATTACCCAGCCCACTTCATCAACAAACAAGTATACCATACCATTGTCTCTACTAACCATTACAGTTCTGCTTAACCATCTTTCCCAACCACTATCCACCAAAATAGCAGTTCATCATCTCCGCCACAAAAAAAAAACCAGTGCACTGCATACCAAAAACATCAACATACATCTTCATTGCCTTAAAGCTGCTACATTACTCTTTCCATAACCCTCCACTGCTTCTTGTACACTACACCACACTGTCAACTTGCACACATCTTCAATACCATTGCTTCAACCACAATGACACTGCTCCAATTACCCACTCTCCAAACAATAGTGCAACTTCAATAACCACTCTAACATAAATTTTCCAATACACAAAGCAACTGAATCACTGTGCCATCTCCTCAATTTAACTATTGTCAAAGATTCACAACCCATCGACCAGAACAATGTGTGCAACCACCCACTGTCCCCGGCAACGGCGCCAAAAACTTGTCCGTGGACGGAATTTCTATCGGATTAGAGGACCGTCGAACGAATTTAGAAATAAAATAACCGCAAGCGCATGGCGTACACTTGTAGTACGTGGCGAATACGGGTCGCTCCGTAGAGAATTGTTGATTTTAAAATTCTATTCAATCAAATTAACCAAAGTTGAGAGTTGTTTAAGCTAGAAAATGAGAAAAAATGACAAAAATAAATTGATAAAAATATGAGAGTGTGAAGGCAATTTAGAGATAATTCCACTCTCTAGAACATATAGTTCAACCAAATATGAAATTATGATCTCTCTTTTTTGGTCATAAATGAATTTAAATGATGTGTTTATCATAAGTATGGCTCATTTGTGCTATTAATTAGCTCAACATAAGCCATCAAACTATAACACGACCTTTAAACCACTTTTAATTCTCATGAAAATGACAACAAAGTTGAAAATGAAAATCTATTTTAAGCATGGCCTATTAACTATTGTTTAGAAATATAGGCCATCAAATTTTGATTTAAACATTCACTTCTTTGCCATAATCATATATAGATGAAGAGGCAATTTGTGATTTATATGACTAAGCATAGCCTATTTGTTTTGAACAACATAAGCTATCAAACTAAATAATAAACACAAAATTACATCATTTTCCATGAAGCACAAAAAGAGAGCATAACATTTATCAAAATTTTGAAGCTATATAATTAGAGAGCTTCATTTCCCCTAAATTGAAAGGGTTTAGCTTCTCATATTTGTTATCATATCAACAAATATAGCTTGCAACATAGAACAAAACAAAGAGAAAAGGAGAGCTAAATGAAAGAAAAAACTAATCTACTTGCATAAAAGAAAATCTACACTACTAACATGAAAGGAAATGAACATGTAAGTAAAAGGAAACAATAATTAACATTGCATAAAAAGAAAAGAAGATTACATAAAATAAAAATTGCTAAGTATCCATGAAAAGAGAAAGAGGGCTTTCTTTTTATTTTCCTAAGAGAAGAGACTAAGAGAAGAGAGCCTAAAAGAGAGACTAAGGAAGAAGAGGGTTACCTGAAACATAAGAGGTATTTATACATGTGTTAAACCCTAATTCATATTTTTGGGGAATGCCCAAAATACCCTCTTAGGAAGTGTGGAGGCCAAGTAATTATTAGCTTCAAATAATCCTCATTTAGATATGCATGAAGCTTTAAACTCTATTAGCATGTGCACTAGCCATTAATTTGTACATGAAGGTATGTGGGTAGGTGGGGTCCTCCATTATCTTCACTTTGAATTATTTCCATCTTCATTTGTTCTCTTCACTCTTGTGCATGCATGTATCATCATGAAACCACTTGTATATGAATTCAAATTCCTACAAAATAATATAGAAATTTTCAATTAAATTTTAGAAAATTAATATATGCACAAAAATGACCATTTTGCCCTTGGATGAAGATGAATATGTGACAATTTGAAATAATTTGAATTTTGGTTTAAACAGGTTAAAATACCCGATATGATCATTTATTTAATTTAAATAGATTAAATATGGTGGTAAAAATATGCACATTTACGTGCACATCAAATATTGCTCTCAGTGAAAGAACCAAAACGTTTGAACCAAAAATGGTACAAACACCCAGAAGTTTATGTAGAGAATAAAATATGGAAAAATGTAAATGAAAATGGAAAATAAACAAGACACAATCATTTATATTGGTTTGGCAAAGCAAGGCCTACGTCCACTTTAAGATTTTATTGCTTATATCTGACTTAGAGGCAGAAGTTCTTAAGGGTTGGTACAACTTCTACACATAGATTTTCAAATTTTCGAGAATACAAAGTAGGAAAGAACTAGAGCCAAAAGATCCTTAAATATGAGCCCCACCCTCCTATTTATAAAGGTAGGGAGCCTAATATCTCGCATAAAATACCTCTAAGCCATTATCCATGATTTGGACCAATTCTTCCACAAAAGTAGGTGTCACATCATCAGGAAGTAGGGTTCAATACCGATCCATAGGTAGGGGTCAGTACCGATCCCTAAGATGGCTATTTCGGTTATCTTCAAGTCTTTATCTTGACTCATCTTGTTGTTAGCTTTGTGATTCTGTAGCTGTCTACATCAATATTAGCTTATTTTCGAGTCCAAATGATGGAGTTGCGGAAGAACAAAGTTGCAGTTTCAAGTATTCATGGAAATGTTGGAGAATTGCATTGAATCAACAGAACGACATTGGAAGTAGGTCTTGGCATTAAGCAGAGGTCACAGGCAGAAGATGAGGTCCACCTAAGATGGATATAGGACTCGCTACCGACCTATAGGGTGGGTCAGTACCAACCCCTAGCTTAGGTGAATTATTTGTCATCTTGGTTTGGATTGTTTTGGCTTTGTCCTTGTGATTCTGTATGTGCTTGGTTTTTCGATTCCTGGGTTATCTCTCTGGGCTTCCTGCCTTGATAACTCCAAGTTTGATTCGTCCACTCTATCGGAACATTGCCTAGTCAACCTAGGTAACATCCAATTATATATACATATATAATATTTTGTAATTAATAGAGATAATGGAGAAGGGAAAATGGCAGAGCTTCGCTACTTTGATTAGAAAATACGAGAAGAAAAGTGAAAGACTAGGCCTAATTTATAGGCACTCGAATATATCATATCTATTATATTTTAATAATTAAATCCGGGTTATTCGGTCATGGTTCAGCCCTAGCCGCCACCTTCAAGACCGATCGACTGCTCCCCTATGGGCAGTCGACCGGCCCAACGAGGGGGTCGTCCAGTGGGGTCCTACATTTATTATTATTTATTTCCTGTTTTACTATTTTTAATTATTTTTATTCCAGAAACTTCAAATGCTAATAACTTCTTCATTTGAGCTCCGATCGCAAAACTCCAAAATGAAAGTTGCTTAGAAAATCGCCATAAACACAAAGGTGCAAGTTTCGTGGTCAAATTTCGATATTTGCTAAATTTCCATTTTTGAGCCTAATAATTTTTTATTAGCTACTGTTTATTTTACAGATTGTTACACAATAACCTTTTGTTCTTCGGTATTGTAGAATATATATCCCATTGGTATTTTGTGATATCCTATAAATTTACATAGCATCGAACTTGCCTTTAAATTATTTGGACCATCCTTCTTAATGTAGGCGGACGACCCCATACTTCCAAATACCTGAGTTGGGGTTTCTTTCCACACCACATATCATATGGTGTTTTTGGTACAGACTTAGTAGGTAACGAGTTCAACATATGTGTTGTGGTTTCCAGTGCATATCCCCAATAGGACAGGGGTAACTCAGCCTTTCTCATCATGGAACGAACCATATCTAATAGGGTTTAGTTCCTTCACTTCGACACACCGTACTATTGTGGAGTAGAGGATAGAGTAACATGAGAGATAATCCCATTATCTTTTAAGTGATGTTGGAGTTCTTCTCCAACATACTTGCCTACTCAATTGGATCGAAGAATTTTCATATTTTGGTTTGCTTGATTTTCAACCACATTCTTATACTTAATAAACTTCTTACAAACATCAAATTTATTTTTCATAAGATACGCATATCCTAGTCATAAGAAATAATCAACAAAGGATAATCGAAGGATCAGAGGACAACTTATTGTTAGGGCTGCCAATGGATCGGGTCGGGTCTGGTTTGGATCGGGTCAAGTCGGGTTCGAGTTGATTTTAAATGGGTTGGGTCAACCCGTCTATTAAACAGGTCAGAAATAGCTCAACCCGAACCCGAACCCGACCCGATTATAAACGGGTTGACCCGACCCGACCGGTGTAACCCGATTATAACCGGATCGGGTCGGGTCGTAGACGGGTCGGGTCAACCCGTATAAGGTATAAATGGGTTATAAACATGTCGTAAACGGGTTATAAACGGGTCAAATTCTGGTTCACGGGTCATAATCGGGTCGGGTCAACCTATATAGTATAAACGGGTTATAAACGGGTCAAATTCGGGTTCACGGGTCATAATCGGGTGAGGTCAACCCATATAAGTATAAACGGGTTATAAACTTCGCCAACTTAACCGGGTCGGGTTAACCTGCTAATTTCTATGTAATCTTCGGGTTGTGTTTCGGGTCATGCTGGAAATTAACAGCCCTAGATATAATCACACAAATAAAATCATTTACAAAATAACAATTGTTAAACATCATAACAAAACAACTTGGCAAACACAAATGAAATTCTCCCATTGCTGTTGCATCTACAATAGATCCATTAGCAACTTGGAGCCTCAGTTCACCCTTTGCCACACGACGCTAGTTCCTAAGCCCCTATAACAAATTACAAATATAAGTTCCATATCCTGTATCTAAAACCCAAGACATTTTATTAATTGCAAAATAATTTTGAATCATAAATGTACCTAACAGAGCTGCGGAACCTTTCTGCTTTCTTTCCTTAACAATCTTCAATTAGTTTGGACAATTTCTTTTTAGTGGCCTTTCTTATGAAAATGGTGACATTCATCCTTGTCATCACTAAATTTCTTACTCTTTTTATTCTTCTCACCATCTCTCTTCCATTTCTTCAAACTCTTCGAAGATGACGCCTTACCTTTAACAACAAGCTGTCCTTTGATCCTTCGATTATGACTCGGCTGACCTTAATATTTTGAGGAGCTCTACGAGATTCACATTCAGTTGGTCCATGTGATGATAGTCCTACACCTATGGTACCCAATATACCAGTATAATGCGCTGTGGAGGTACCCGGCCGATGCAGGACGACAGCCAAGGTTGTAAAGTAATAAAAATCCAACACAAAACATGTAGAATATCTCACAATGCACATGAAAAATAGAACATAACAACATAGATGTAAAACAGTCGAGGCAGTGAAATATTCAAATGAACCATAAATAAGAACATCAGAGTGCATCAGGTTCATGGAGTATACAAAAACTAAAATAATGAGTTTACACATCCTAAATCTCTATAATAAACTCTATAATTGTCTCTAATAATATAAGTACCGACATAGCTCCATAACACTACATAATAGTATATAAGTATAGTAAGCTCCAAGTATAGATATATGAAAGCATAGCCTCCTGCTCGTACTTCATATAGCTCCATGTGCTATCCAGACCTATTATCCTTTATCTACTCATTTAAGAGTACCCGAGATAATAAGAAGCAAAGCATAAAACCTCGGGTCAGACAATAGTCTGGTGTGAGCGATACATAATCTTAAAATACTATAAAAATCATATACAAGAAATATGGTATATGGTATAAACAACCATACGTAACCTGTCCCTACATCCAAAAAGTTAGCATAGAATACAACATATGCTACATAACTATCACAAGTGGAAATAACGGGGAATGTGGTATCACACGGTACACCAATCACATGGTACACATAACATCCATCATACAGCCTCACATCTCTCATCATGTGCTATAGATATACGATAACTCTCTCAAATGCTCAACTCATTGCCTACACAGTTGTCCATGGTCTATAAACAGGCAGATGTCCAAAATATGGGTACATACAGACTACTCCATCCTGTTAATGAGCATCACAACCACAGAGTTATCCATCAATCCCTTAACATGCGTACCAACAGCAGAACTACTCCATAGATGCTCAACTCTTGCCCACGCAGATGGTTAAGGACAGGACACACACAAACGTCCAAATTGGGTACATATAGACAACCCTGGGTACACACAAACTACCCTGTCCTACTTCCGTGCATCACAACATCATGTTCTACTCTATGAGCTATTACGTAGAACTCGTCCTTTAGTCCATCACTAGATGCTATTGTCACTTGTCACATCGAGTTGTCGAAGACGTCGTGCTTCGTTGATTCTTATCCCAAAGTCATCTAGAGCCATCCCGGGGTCATCCACTCTTACCCTGAACCAACTTCTCAACTACCAAGAAACCTCGAGCCTTGCCCTGAAGTCCGTAGCTAAACTCCATGCTCTACTCTCATCGATCCATCCTATGACCAAAGCCAAGTGAGACGTAACCGACGAGCCATCCATGCAATACCCCAACCGAGCTAAGAGCCAACAACCAATGCAAAACCATGCCCATTCGCAATCATCAAACGCCTCTACCATTGAACGTACTCTTACGCTCGACCACTGACTACCACCCACCGAACAGCCATCATTGTCTGGTCACCGCTCTGGCCCAACAGGTTCCTTCCCCCGACCCCTAAGCCACCACCCACCAAAAAAATCTCCATATTTATTTATTGCTTCGACTCTCAACCGAACAGAGTTGAGTGACTGATCATCGAACCCATTCCTCTATCGAACCAAGCCTAGCCATATCCACACAACGCCAAACCGAAATTTTATAGTGTCACATCATCTATGTTTCACGTCGATTTCTCCGCTACACTTCATTCTTCGTCCCTTGTGTATTCTATATGCAATGATACAGCTCCCGAGTCAATCCATCAAAGCCCGGTTTCACAGCTCCAAACTCTAGGTCCCTCTGATGAGCGTTTCAACCATACAAGGATTTGCACAAACACAACACACAAAAAATCAAATCCAACATCCAAACATACATTAAACCATGGTAATTAATCATGTAAATGCATCCATAATATACCTATCTCATACAAAGACAACCATACTCAAAAACAACATGATTAGAGCATTTTGAATATTTTAAAATTCCTTTTACTACAGGTTGGACATTTAAAATAGTTTTAAGATCTTAATTTGACTTCAAAAATGAGTTTAAAACATATCAAAACCCATAGACACATATATATTAAGGCGAGGATGACAAAACACTCAATAAATACCGAGAAATTGGAGATTTTACGCAAATCGAGGCAAATATGAGAATCAATAGCAAAGATCCATTTTTCCCTTTCTAAAAATATAGAGTTGAAGATATCTAATGAATCCCTTTACTAATCTACCCTTAATATATAATTTAGTCTTGATTTGGAGGAGAAAAGAGAGGGTTTTGGGTAGAGGATGGGTCAATGGAGGCTTAGATCTATTTGAGAAGGTGGAAAAGTGACTTGGGGATGATGTATCAGCTTAATAAGGCCTCCAATCCCGAAATGGGTTAATGGGCTTGCCCCCAAATTCCCTAATTGCCTACTAAGCTGCTCCTAAAACTGTCAATCTCCAAATAACCATATTTTCTAGCCAGAAATTCCAAATCGCTATTATGACCACTCTATAAAAAGATAAACTATCATATCTTTTCAAAGGAAGTGGTCTAGAAGTCTAATTCGACTTTTATCAAAAGTTACAGCCGATACATGTTTTCAAGGGTAAAATCATCCGGGGAAATTCTAAATATAGGAAATGTCTCTAATAGGTATTTTCAAAAGTTATAGAGTCAGACGACCTTATATAAATTTAAAAATAATATTTTACAATCCTTCAATATGTAGATTATGGGTCGTTGCACTCTCCCCCCCATTTAAGAACTTCGCTCCAAAAATCCCGCAACACAAACAAGGTGAATCCAACATGCCTAACATCCACTAGCAACCGTATCAAACATTAAACATGCACACAAAAGTAATAAATGGTATCTATGCCTACCCGAGTATGTAGGATACTAAACTACCCTATATGATATCGAAAGTGAAAGTAAATGCGATAAACATAAGTCTCGCCAAGTAAAGAGCTTTGGATAAGCATTCCTCATGCTCTCCTCGGTCTCCCAAGTAGAATCGCCTTCGCTCTCACTCATTGAACATTCACTAGTTCTACCATCTTCCTCCTAAGCTGCTTCGTATCACATCCAACTATACGAATAGACCTATGAGGTTTCGATGCTTTGGTCAATCTTGATATCATCAATCTGATTCGGTCCAACTATTACGCCTGAGCCATGCACAAGCTTAGGCAAGTAAGACATGTGGAACACATTGTGCATGCCTGCCATCTTCTAAGGTAAGTTGACTCTATAAGCCAGGTTTCCAGTCCTCTCAAGCATTGGAAAAGGACCGAAAAATCTAAACCCAGCTTCCCCTTAGTATCGAATTGAACAACGTTCTTCAATAAGAGATCTTGACAAACACCATCTCGCAAATGGAGTACTCCAAGTTACATCTTCTCCTATTGGCGTTGTCCTTCTATCTATCCTAAGTAGCTTTCATTCGTTACCGAATGATTTCGATCTTCTTCGAAGTCTCCATGATTATATCTGGCCCTTATATCAGTTTCTCGCTCGATTCCCACCAACATGAAGGAACGTTGCACGGTCGGCCATATAATGCCTCAAATAGTGCAATACCAATGCTGGACTGATAGCTGTTGTTGTATGCAAACTTTACCAAGTGTAGTTGATCGTCCCATAAGCCATTGAAATTAATAATGCAAGCTCGCAAGAGATCTTTCAAGATAAGATTCGCCCTCTCGGTCTGCCTATTTATTTGTAGTTAATAAGGTATATTGAGATGCAGGTCCGTCCCCAGCTTCTCTTGTAAGCTCTTCCAAAACCCGCTAGTGAGCAAAGAGTCTCAGTCGCTCATAATGCTCTTTGGCACACCATAGAATCGCATAACCCATTCCACATAAAACTCGGCCACTTTGGGTGCCCCTCTACTAGACTTGACGGGCATAAATATAGCACTCTTCATCAACTTATCGACTATGAGCCAAATGCTTTCTTACCCTCCTTCGGTCCTCAGCGATCAATTGATAAAGTCCATCGAAACTTGTCTCCATTTACACTCAGGAAGCTCAAGTGGTTGCAGCAAACTACTCAGCTTCTTCTGCTCTGCCTTTACCAACTGACAGTTCATGCACTTCGAGATGAATGCTCCAACATCCTTCTTCGTCCCTTACCAATAAAATGCTGGCCTCATATCGTGGTATATTTTATTGCTACCGGGATGTATAGTCAATCTTGAATGATGGCACTCGCGTAGTACCTCATCCCTCAACCCATCGACATCAGGAACAAACAATCACCCATCCTTACGGAGCCAACCATCATGGTCGATCCTGTATTGCTTTACCTCTTAGACTCTGCCCTATCCTCTTTCTTCGCCATGATCTCCGCTAGTCTAGTGTATTCCCTCTGACTAGTACCAACCCGCTCAATCAGGGTAGGTCTGATTGTCAGGCTAGCCAACACTTCCGACTCTAGCTTACATCGAGGTCTAAAATCGTAGCCAACAATAAATTCTACTGCATCCACTCCAAGAACAACTCCCCCAAGCTAACAAGTCTTCTACTCAAAGCATCAATGACCGCATTTCCCCTACCAAGTGTGTAGGAAATGCCAAACTCATAGGAGACTAAGAACTCTAACTATCGCTGCTATTGAAGGTTAAGATCTTTCTGGGAGAATAGATACTTCAATGAGTTGTGGTCCATATACAACTCGAACTTCTTACCAAGCAAATAATGCCTCCATATCCTCAACGTAATAATATCATCTCCAACTTCAAATCATGAGTCAGACACTTCCTCTCATGCGGTTTCTGTTGTCGACTAGTATAGGCGACATCCTTTCCTCTCTGCATCAACACCGCACCAAGTCCAGTACCACAGGCGTTTGTGTATATTGTCAACTCCTCATTCCGCTTGGAATGACTAACACCAATGTGCTCGTCAACCTCTCCTTCGACCCACGAATGCATGCTTGCAGCTCGCATCCCAAATAAAAGTCTAATTCATCCTCGTCCAGTTGGTTAATGGCATTGCTATCTTGGAGAAGTCCTTGATGAAACGTTTGTAGTATCCCGCCAAGCCAAAGAAACTCCTCACATTTGTAGCTTAGAAACAATGTAACCTAAGAATTGCAGTTCCCTCCTCCAAAGGTGACATTTAAAAAACTTTTCCTTCAATCGGTGCTTCCTCGATACCTCGAGCACAATCCTCAAACTCTCTTTGTGTTCCTCCTCCGTCCTCTAATAAACAAGGATACTGTCCATGAAAATAAGTATAAACTTACTTAGTTGATCCCTGAAGACACGGTTCATAAGGTCAACAACGTATACCGATGCGTTGCTTAGCCCGAACGACATAGCCAACCACTCATAGAATCCAGATAGCTTACGAAACGTTGTAATTGGCACACTCTCCTTCGTCACTCTTAGTTGGTGAAATCCCATCGCAAAGTCTAACCGAAAGAACACCCTAGCACCATGGAGCTGATCGAACATGTCATCAATACGCGGCGGTGAATATGTATTCTTCTTCGTTATCTTATTCAGCTTATGGTAATCTACACACAATCTCAAAAAGCCATCCGCCTCTATGGCAAATACTATGGGTGTGCCCTACTCAGATATGCTCCTATGAATGAACCCTCGCCTCAACTGGTTTTTCACCTCTAACTCCTTTTACTCCCTAGGTTCCATACGCCTTAAATGAATAACTATCAGCTTGACATCCTTCACTAAGTCTATGGGGAACTTAATCTCTCAGTGTAGCGATAATTTGTTCACCTCCTCGAACATGTTCAAATACTCCCTAACAACATGCATAAATTACAGCTCATTCTATGGAGTCTCAAGTGAATATAGAAAGCTAAAAATAACTCCATCCTCTGGTAGGCAGTCAATCACTACCGTCCGCCACTCCACAACTCCAATCATCACCAAAAGCCTCTCGCAATCCACCACTACTGTATACCTCCTCAGCTAATCCATCCCAAGTATAATGTTGAGCCCCAAAAAACCCAAAACAAAGCAATCACAAGCAAAAAACATCTATGATTCGATAAGGCTAAGTCTTGACAAACCATGCATAAGCTAGTCAAACCTCCAACAGGGTTTCTGACAATCAATGGTCAGTCAACTATCTCGGGTTTCAATCCCAATCTATACACCAAATCACTAGATATGAAGGAATGTGAAGCCTCGGTATCGAATAAAATACTTATTAGTGTATCGAAAATAGAAAGTGCACCCTATATAATGATGCTCTTCCCTTTCTCCTTCGTCGATGGAGCACTTGACGAAGCTGAAGCAACATTCAAAGCGTAAGCAGATACTACTTGCTTATTTCTTGGTGGTTCTGGGCTATCCTTCTTAATATGTCCCGGCTTGTTGTAGTTGAAACATCCTTTCTTCTCGTTCCTGCAATCTTTGCTAAGATGGCCTCTCTGTCCACAGTTATAGCATGTAGGATCCCACTTGCCCTTCTTCTATCCATCTTTTTGAAACTATTTCTTGTTGTTGTTGTCCCACTTCCTCTTGCCTCCACTGCTATCTTGTGGATTCGACTCATCCTTAGGAGCAACAACCAACTTTGGCTTAGGCTACAGACTCTTATATCGAAGAGCCTTCTCCACCAACCTCTCAAACGGCTCATCAATATGCTCTACAAGCTTCTATCCAAGATAATCATCCAAGCCTGTGATAAACTTTTCGTTCTTCTTGAGCGGAGTATCGATAAAAATAGACCATACTTTAATAGAATGTCGAACTTGGCCAAATACTCCATCAGAGATATATCCCCATGTCTCAAGTTAGCAAAATTTCGAAAGTGTGCCGGCTTCTGAGCTACCGGTATATACTTCTCTTTAAACATCTTCTTGAACTGCTCCCAAGTAATATGGTCCTTGGGAGTAGTAATCTTGATGGCATTCCACCACCCTATAGCCCTTCCTTGAAGCTGTCTAAAGGCCAGCTCCTCTTCATCGCATTCTCTAACTCCATATCCTCAATAATGTGTTCGCATGAGTCTAACCAATCCTGCACTTCGATGGCTGATTTTGTCCCAAGAAACAGTTTGCCTCCTAGAGTGAGTAATCCTTGTTCAGTTCAACAAAGTTAGACCTCAGCGCTTGCACTGGAACCGCCAACAGTCGCAGCATGAGCAACTTGGGCATTCTAAACCATGTTTTGCAAAATCGCAGCGAACATGTTTTACAAGTCGGGGTTAGAAACCCCCGATCCCGTCCCCTCCTTAACTATAGAGATGGAATTCCTAGTAGCGTTCCTTGTTAGCAGACTCATCTTACAAGCTATAATAAGAATAATCAGTCTCTCTAAAAGGAATAAGTGGTGTCTATGAATGCAATATGACTTATACACTATACATAAACTGCTATATAGTTTTGAAAATCAAAATATAACAAGTATGCTCTCTCAAATGTCGCTTGATCCATTCTAAGGAGGTAATTCCTTCCTAACCTTTAATGGATCCTAGTATCAACTTAGGTCGTGCATGCAACCTTGCTCCGATATCAAATGTGACGAACGCTCTACACCTCTTATAACAATATGAAATTTTGTTGTTTGATTTTGAATGTTCAATTAATTTTAAATATTAGAATATGGGTTTCTATAGTTTGAAAACCTAAATTCAAATATAGGAATTATTTAAAATATTTGAAATGTGAATTTAATATTTGAATAATGATTTAAATGTTCGGATTTTGAATGGAATATTAATTAAATGCATTTGATGGTCTTGTTTAACTGCTTTTAGTTAATAACTAATAACGGTGAATTCATTTTATAAATTTATTTGCAATAATAAATGGTTCGAATAAATAATAAGAAAAATTATTTTTATTTTAATGATTCAATTTTTATTAACGTATTTTTAATTTAATTTATTTGATTTTTCTATAATTTTAATTTGAAAAATATTTAAATTTTCGTTAAAAGATTTTTCGACAAACGACGGTATTTTTGCGGGTTTTCAAAATTAGTTAAACAGTGCATATTATTTTTGTTTTGGGGTTACGTTATTGTTTTGAGCATGACCGTAGTTTTGTTTTGTAGTCTACAGTTCGTACGTGAATGGAAATCTGTGCGGCGAAATGTCAGAAATTGGGATATAAACTAAAACTAAACACTTAGCCAAATAAAACACCACATATTTTCTTCCTCACCTTTGAAAGGGAGCGCAGATTAAGGATCTTAAGGCTAATTTAACACTAGAGGGGGGTGAATAGTGTTTAATGGATTCTAAGACTTATATGGACTAATTTAAAAATTATGATATAAACAAATGCAGAATTTAATCACAGAAAAATCACAGAATCAAACACATATGCAGTAAGTAAATAAAAAGTAGTAAAAGGAAATAACACACCGGATTTTATAATGGTTCGGAGTTACCCTACGTCCAGTCCTGCACCAAGGCAAACACCTCGTATAGATTTTTATTATACCAATGTCGAGATTACAATCCTCAATTTCTAAAGGCCTTGAGGTACCCTCTTGTCTTCGAGTCCGGGGCAAACTCTCTTGATTTGCAAAACACAAGATCACCCAATTGATTTCCAGGCACAACCACACCTTATAGAGAGACTCGATAAACTTTTGATTACAAATTGATTCTATAACTCTGAATAGCACTTTGATCTTCGAGAGAGGGCAGAGAATCAAACAAGAATGAGATTCTAATTTGATTCACTTGAGAATTCGGCAGAATTTCGGCACGATCTTAAAAATATGAAAATTTTAGAATATGGATTTGTGGAGAAGAAGGAGTGAAGAAAATAAGAAAATAGTTAGTTAAAAAATTCATTTGTGAAGGCTATTTATAGACCGTTAACGGTCATAACCATTCGTGAAGAGATTTAAACGAATAGATACTTCTTTTGAAAATTGAAACTTTTGAATTTAACAGCCACCATGTCGACATGGGGTATCCCATGATGTCGACATCCCTTAGTTAAAAACAATGTAAAATTTGTTTTGAAAATGGTATTGAAAGGAAAACAAGATGAAATGATTCTTGAGTAAAATAAACTAATTTTCCTATGTTTTAAAATAAAGAAGAGTAGAAAAATATATTTTTAGAATGTATATAAAAATTTGATTTTAAATCTCAAGTATATATATATTATAAAAGAATATTTAAAAATCAAAAGATAGTTTTAAAAACAAATGAAGTTTAAAACAAGAGTTTATTTAAAAACAAAAACAAAGAATATTTTAAGGCTAAAACATCTTTTTGAAAATCATTTGAAAGGATAATTTTTAAGGCTAAAACATTTTGAAAACCAGTTTTGAAAAACCATTTTGAAGTAGTTTTGCAAGCTTCTTCCTGCAGAATATCTCATCACATCAGGACTCGAGAACTTGTACAAAACCAGGATGTTCGTGGGTTTGTAAGCCACTTGTCGTAGGTTTGTAAGCTACTTGTCATGGGTTTGTAAGCCACCAAGAAGGTAGAAATGGGTTCCATCCCAAATAAAATTTGGAATGAAGATTTCCATGCTATTATGAAGTTTTAACAAAACTAGAAACTTATCTTGAAATCTTGATCTTGATACTCATGAGTCTTCAAACTTGATTTCTTCATTCTTGATCTTTATATTGTATAGTCTTCAATAATCAGTACATGCCTTATATATATCCTGCATAATAACATTCATATATATCTAGATAATAGTGTTAGTATATAAGTTATAATAAAATAAGTTACAAAGGTTGTTGTCATCAAAACCACTATCTCCAGTTCCTAACAATCTCCCCTTTTTTGATGATGACAACCTTATAAAATATACTTACCACTTCGATCATACCATAACTCCCTCTTACACCTACAACTCCCCCTTACTCCAAGCCTACTATTTTATATAACTTCTCCCCCTTTGTCATCAACAAAAATAACCTATAAACCTTGAACTTAATAGAAAATGAGATAAACAAACATATGACATAAGAATAATAACTATGTATGACTGAAATATAGCATCCTAAGTTAAATGTAATTCAAGATTTTATACACCAAAGATTGTTTTTAGAAGAACATTAATTAAGATAACACATATATACAAATTCATAAACCAATATACAATCAAGAAAGAGAAAAACAAAAAACGCGTAACCAGGACCCTTAACTATTGGTGATTTATGGACTGAACAATTTGGATAGTGGAGACAAAAGTTTCCACGTTGTTCGACCAAGTTCCCATTAGCGTAAAAAAGGACCTCTCCAACGCAAATCACGCCATCGCCTTCGTCCATATGAACATTCGGATTCGGCAGAGGATGTTCTTCTTCTTGATCCTCTTGTGGTTCTTCTAGAGGCTCTTCTTCTTTAGAATCCATGGCTTATGATGATTCTTCGATGACAATGGGATTGGCATGGTTATCCATAAGGAATTTTTGTAAATTCCTAAGGATTCTTCCTTGCCTATCTTATTCTCTAGCCATTCGCAGTTGACTCACTTGAATTTCCATCATCATTTGAAGAAAATCTTTCATCTTCTCTTGTAATTTGATGACTCGTACGTGTGTGGAACATCGAAAATGGCCAGAATGAGGAGAAGTGGGTGAAGAAGGTTCATTATTAGAAGAGGAAGCCATTAATTTACTGTTTTAGAAGTTTATTACAGAAAATAGAACAGAGAAAAGGAGTAAAAGTCGAAATATATAAATATATAACCAAATAACTAATTTTAGAGGGAAATTTAAATTTGAAAATCTCGGCATGTATGTCGACATAGGGTGATGGGTCATGTCGACATGCCCACTTCAATTTTTGAGAAATTTTTATTTATATTAATTATTAACTATACTTGTATTATTTATAATTTATATTTCAGTTAATGAACATATACCTAATTCTCTTCTAAATTTAGTAAAGTTTTGTTCATTTAATGGTTTGGTTAATATATCAGCAATTTGTTTTTCAGTATTAATATATTCAAGAGTTATGACTTATTTACTTATATTATCTCTAAGAAAATGATGTCTAATATCAATATGTTTTGTTCTAGCATGATGAGTTGGATTTTTAGATAGGTTTATTGCACTAGTATTATCATAATAAATTGGTGATTTAGTTATAGTTAATCCAAAATCTTTTAAAGTTTGTTGCATATATATGACTTAAGAACAAGCCAAAGCAGCAGATATATATTCTGCTTCAGTTGTTGACAAGGATATAGTGTTTTGCTTCTTACTAAACCAGGAAACCAGAGAATGTCCTAGAAAGTGACAAGTTCCACTTGTACTTTTTCGGTCTGATTTACAACCAGCGTAATCAGCATCACAATATGAAATTAAATCAAATACATCATTTTTAGGGTAAAATAAACCATAATCTAAAGTATGTTTTACATATCTTAAATTTCTTTTAACAGCTTTTAAGTGAGTTTCTTTAGGTTGAGATTGGTATCTTGCACAGAGACAGACACTATGCATGATGTCAGGACAACTTGTTGTTATATAAAGCAGCGAACCAATCATTCCCCTATATAATTTTTGATCAACATCTTTTGATTTATCTTCTTTACTTAAAGCTACATTAGTTGTCATTGGAGTTGGTTTCCCACTAGAAGTGGTCAATCCAAATTTATTAATTAAATCCTTAGCATATTTTTCTTGACTAATGAAAATTCCATTATCTAATTGTTTGATTTGAAGTCCTAAGAAGAAACTTAGTTCTCCCATATGACTCATTTCAAATTCTTTAGTCATTATATCTGAGAATTCTTTATTCATTATGTTATTAGTTGACCCAAATATTATATCATCTACATATATTTGTACTAATTGAATATCATTTTTGTTTCTTTTAATAAAAAGAGATGTATATATTTTACCAATTTCAAAACCAGATTGTAGTAAATAAGATCTTAGTTTTTCATACAGGCTCTAGGAGCTTGTTTCAGACCATATAAATCTTTCTTTAATTTATATACATGATTTGGAAATTTATTATGTTCAAAAAGTGGAGGTTGTTCAACATAAACATCTTCTTTTACAAAACCATTTTAGAAAAGCACTTTTAACATCCATTTGATATAACTTGAAATTATTGTAGTTTGCAAAAGCAAGTAGAATCCTGATAGCTTCTAGTCTTGCTACGGGTGCAAAGGTTTCGTCATAATCAATTCCTACTTCTTGACAATAATCTTGCGCGACTAAACGAGCTTTATTTCTCACGACCTCACCATGTTTGTTTATTTATTTTTATAAACCATTTTGTTCCAATTATACTTTTATCCTTAGGTCTACGAACAAATGCCCAAACAACATTTCTGGTGAACTTATTCAATTCTTCTTGCATAGCAAGAATCCATGAATCATCAGATGATGCTTCCTTTGGATTTTTAGGTTCAATAGTTGATATAAAAGCTACATTACTCATACTATTTAGTTGATTTCTTGTTTTAACTATAGATTCAATATTTCCTAGTATATTTTCTACAGGATGATCTTTTAATAGCCTAATTCTTTTATTAGGTCGAATGATTTCACAATTAGTTTCATTAGGTTCATTATTTAAAGTTACAAAATCTTCTTAATTTTCTATTTGTATAGTATCTTTAAAATTTTCAGCAAAAGATACATGCATTGTTTCTTCAATAGTGTTAGTTCTTAAATTATAAACTCTAAATGCTTTACTTCTATTAGAATATCCGATAAAGATACCTTTGTCGGATTTAGGTTCAAATTTACCTAAATTATCTTTTGTATTAAGAATAAAACAATTACTACCAAAAACTTTTAAATAAGCTACTATGGGTTCATATTGTAAAGTAATTCATATGGTGTTTTATTAGTTAATGGTCTAATTAAAATCCTATTTAACATATAACAAGCTGTAGCGACTGCTTCAGCCCAAAAGTTTTTAGGTAAGTTACTATCAGAAAGCATTGTTCTAGCACACTCTTGAATCGTTCTATTCTTACGTTCTACCACTCCGTTTTGTTGTGGAGTTCTTGGAAAAGAGAAATTATGAGTGATTCCTTTTTTATTATAGAAATTCTCAAAATTTTCATTTTCAAATTCTCCACCGTGATCACTACGAATGGTTTTTATTTTTAAAGAAAGTTGATTTTGAATTCTTTTAGCAAAATTCTTAAATAATTCAAAAGCATCACTTTTAAGTTTAAGAAAAATTGTCCAAGTATATCTAGAATAATCATCTACAATTACACAAACATATTTATTATGATTAATTGATTGAACTTGAGATGGACCAAATAAATCTAAATGAAGTAATTCTAGAGGTTTAGAAGTAGAAATCATATCTTTTAATTTAAATTAACTTTTCTTAAGTTTTCCTAATTGGCAAGCATCACATATACTATCTACTTTAAAGTTTAACTTGGGAAGACCTCTAACTAAGTCAAGTTTTTATAACCTAGATAACAGTTTGAAATTTAAATGACCAAATCTTTTATGCCAAATCCAAGGGTCACTTGTATTAGCCAAAAGACATAAGTTATCATTTGAAACTTTCATACTAAGGATGTATATGTTTTTCTTCCTAATTCCTTCAAAGATAATATTTGACTTATTATCTTCGATGTGAAACTTATCTTTTCCAAATTTAATTTTAAATCCTTTATCACATAGTTGACTTATACTAAGCAAATTATGTTTTAAATTCCTAACTAGCAAAAGATCGGAAATAAGAGGAGTTTTAGAATTACCGACATTGCCAATGCCAATTTCATATCCTTTTGAGTTATCTCAAAAGTTGACCAATCCACCATCTTGATATATAATGTCATTGAGTATCTCGGGATTTCCAGTCATATGCCTTGAACAACCACTATCAAGTGTCCATTTATCTTTCTCAATTTGCACAGTTTGTCCATTGGTTGTTGATTCTTCAAAAGCCATGTAACATGTCTGTTCCTGCATAACAAACCAATTCGGTAGATAACTTGATTTTTCATAAAAACTATATGCAGACTTATGATACTTTGATGAAATCCATAAATTCAAACTAGTATTAACAAAATTTCCTAAAAATGCCATTTTTAACTTTTCAAGTTTCAGATTATGAAAACTATGAAAACCTATGCTCTGATACCAATTGAAAGGGAGTGCGGATTAAGGATCTTAAGGCTAATTCAACACTAGAGGGGGTGAATAGTGTTTAATGGATTCTAAGACATATATGAACTAATTTAAAAGTTATGATATAAACAAATGCAGAACTTAATCACAGAACAATCACAGAATCAAACACAGATGCAGTAAGTAAATAAAAGCAGTAAAAGGAAAGAACACACCGGATTTTATACTAGTTCGAAGTTACTCTACATCCAGTCTTGCACCAAGGCAAACAACTCGTACAGATTTTTATTATACCAATGTCGAGATTACAATCCTCAATTTCCAAAGGCCTAGAGGTACCCTCTTGTCTTCGAATCCGGGGCAAACTCTCTTGATTTACGAGACACAAGATCACCCAATTGATTTCCAAGCACAACCACACCTTATAGAGAGACTCGATAAATTTTTGATTACAAATTGATCCTATAACTTTGAATAGCACTTTGATCTTCGAGAGAGGGCAGAGAATCAAACAAGAATGAGATTCTAATTTGATTCACTTGAGAATTCGGTAGAATTTCGGCATGATCTTAAAAATATGAAAATTTTAGAATATGGATTTGTGGAGAAGAAGGAGTGAAGAAAATAGTTAGTTAAAAAAATTGTTTGTGAAGGCTATTTATAGACCAGTAATGGTCATAACCATTCGTGAAGAGATTTAAACGAATAGACACTTCTTTTGAAAATTGAAACTTTTGAATTTAACGGCCACCATGTCGACATGGGGTATCCCATGATGTCGACATCCCTTAGTTAAAAACAATGTAAAATTTGTTTAGAATATGGTATTAAAAGGAAAACAAGATGAAATGATTCTGGAGTAAAATAAACTAATTTTCCTATGTTTTAAAATAAAGAAGAGTAGAAAAATATATTTTTAGAATGTATATATAAATTAGATTTTAAATCTCAAGTATATATATATTATAAAAGAATATTTAAAAATCAGAATATAGTTTTAAAAACAAACGAAGTTTAATACAAGAGTTTATTTCAAAACAAAAACAAAGAATATTTTAAGGCTAAAACATCTTTTTGAAAATCATCTGAAAGGATAATTTTTAAGGCTAAAACATTTTGAAAACCAGTTTTGAAAATCATTTTGAAACACCATTTTGAAGTAGTTTTGCAAGCTTCTTCCTGCAGAATATCTCATCGCATCAGGACTCAAGAACTTGTACAAAACCAGGATGTTCGTGGGTTTGTAAGCCACTTGTCATAGGTTTGTAAGATACTTGTCGTGGGTTTGTAAGCCACTAAGAAGGTAGAAATGGGTTCCATCCCAAATGAAATTTGGAATGAAGATTTCCATGCTATTATGAAGTTTTAACAGAACTAGACACTTATCTTGAAATCTTGATCTTGATACTCATGAGTCTTCAAACTTGATTTCTTCATTCTTGATCTTTATACCGTACAGTCTTCAATAATCAGTATCTGCCTTATATATATCATGCATAATAACATTCATATATATATATATATATATATAGACAATATTGTTAGTATATAAGTTATAATAAAATGAGTTACAAAGGTTGTTGTCATCAAAACCACTATCTCCAGTTCCTAACAACCTTTACTGTTCCACTGCTTCAAGGAAAATAAAATAGACCAACTTTCTAAAAATTCAAAAACAAATTAAATAATTATCAAAAAAATTAAAAGTTTGTATCTTTGAGTTTGGAAGGGTGTTATATACAACTCCGAGGAGTTTGGATGGGTTTAGTGGTGTTTGGGAGCTTGGCCATGAGGAAGTGTTTAGCTAGGTAAACTAGGGTTTAGGTCATTGGAAATTCGGTCAACGATTTGCGAATCGGAGGGTGGATCGACATTTGGCAAAGGGAGGCGCACCTTCGGATGGTTTTTGACAGGGTACGGTTGCTTATAGTGGGAAGCGGCATTGTACGGTCATGTACAAGGATAGGAGAGTCGCATTTTACATGGGAGGTGCATGCGTTGATACGAGGGTGCCCGAGTGTTCGTTGTCTTCCAACGTGAAGATTGGCGCTTTTTGTTCGCGTTTTAGTGGACCATAGCTAATGAGAGAGTAGAGGGAAGGATCGACCATGGGAGACTAAGCTATAAGAAAGGGGTGGGAGAGGCTTTGAGGAAGAGAGACTAAGGTTTAAAAATGTAATTTGTATTAAATTAATTATATTTAAATCCGATAAATTATAAATTCAATAACTTTCACATACGAAGTCCAATCAAGACGAGACTTTTTGCGCTGCGCTCGTATTAGCGATAGCTATGTGATGGAATTAGTTTCATCAACTTTAGAGCAAGTGGAATTTTGGGCTAAAATCGAATGTCATTCGATTTTAGTTCAAACCGGAACAATTCGTTGTGAACTGGAATTTCGATGAGTTAAACTTACCTTTTTGGATAATCATTATGTTATATAGTAGATAAAAATTTACTATTTCTGTTTGAATGACTTTTTGGTTAATTTGGTAAAATATTTGTTTGAAAAATGATTAACATTTAAATTGAAAATATAGGAATTTAGTATAGAAATTCAATTTTCTTGATATTGTGATTTTTTATTTCCATTTATATTCCTGTTAATTTTATTTCAGTTATATCCCTTTTATATAGATTTTTTGTAACGATCCGGAGTTTTCGACGGTTGATTTTGAATATTTAAATGATTTTAAATATTGAATTTGGGATTATAATTGAGTTAGTAATATTTTAAAACTAGAATTTCAAGTGATTTGACAATTTTTGAAAATCGTCAATTAAATCGACGAGTTAAAAATAGCGATCCGAGGCACAGTCTCGGAATTCGACGAAACTAGTTCCATTGGATCCATAATAGGGTATTATTATCGGGTTTCAAATTTCATAGCGTTTGGAGTTATCATTTGGCCGTACGGGATAGAAATGCGTTGAAATTATAATCGAAATTTAATATAATAATTGGGTCCAAAAAGCTATCTTCTCCATATGATCGAATTAGGACTCGAAACCTTTTCCATTGTTTTCAGAATAGGGGTATTACATTATGAACGCCTAGCGGCACGCCTCGATAGGGGTTCAACATTTTGTGTTATGCAATATGAGATATTTACAATTAAATAAAATAATATATATTTATAAAAATCAGATCAAAATCAAATTAGCTCTTCTCCATTCAAACAAGCTACCATCGTGTACAAGCTCTTCCAAGGAATCAAGTTTAAATCAGGTCTCCCCTTTTCTCTTCAGTAAAATCAAAATCGAAGTCGAAAAAAAAACAAAAAAATTGAGAATGAATTCCGTTCTCGAAGAAAAAAAATACTAATTACGCGCTCGCATACAAAGGGGCAGTCGAGGTGAAGTGGCTCGCCTGGTAACGCAAGCACGAAGGCGATGGAAGAATCGATGGGCGAGCAGCAATGGATGAGGGGCTTCGAATTTCTGGAATAAGCGGCGAACAGAGGCGATGTGGAGAATAGGGTAGGCGCGTTCGCGTGGGCGAGTGAGAGTGGGTGGAGCAGAGAAATGGTGTCAGGTCTAGGCGGGCGACGATGAGTTTTAGGGTTTGCGATGGCGAAGAGGAAAATTTTGGAGCGCGAATTGGGAGTCGCGATTCCTGGAAAACGTTGAATGGGAAGAGGCTCGACTTTGGCACGTTTCGTTAGGGTTCGCGAGCATTGGAGGCGGCGTTAGACGAGGCCGGCCAACGGCCGTAGATGGTGGGCGAGGTCGGCATGACCTGGGAAGCGGGTGCATTCTTTTAGTTGGCCGTGGAGGAGTTGGTGAGGTAGAGGGGAGCGCGCAAGTGCATGATGGCAGTTCACGCAGCTGGGTGCGTAGAGGTCGGCGATAGTGTTGACTGGAAGGCAGGAGTTGGCGAGTTGGTTCTCTAAAATTGAGGATAAAGCAGAGGGTAATTTATTTGAAAATGATTTTTAATCTAAGTTAACAGTCAATTAATTTAATTTGTAGTTTATTAATTCATATTAAATTTATATGAGGTCTAAAAATCGTGAAAACAAGTCGAGTTGGAACGGATTGCAAAGTGAAAATCAAAAGTGAGAAAAAAAACTCTCACTCATTTGGATTACCAAAATTTAAATTTTAAATAGTCAAAAATTAAATTTTGGATGCATGTTGAATTTTTAATTATTTGTATGTTGAATGATATAATATATATAGTAGTATATATATTAGTATTTGGAGTGATATTCCCGCACATTATAGCGGTGAGACCCTATGCGCCCCGCTTAATAACGGATGACCCTATATACCGCGATATCCCCCTCGAAGTGGGATTGGTATTTTTTTATGTTGTATTAACATATGTGGATGCAGGGAAACATGTTGGAGGGATCCAACTGGATTCCTCAAAAATGTTGATTAATTTTCACATATAGTGATATGTGATTAGTGTGAATAATCTGTTATAGATTATTGCTTTGATATTGAATTATTAAATGCTATAATAGCACGGACCTTAAATTTGGTATTTTAAATACCATAAATAGTTATTTTGAAATTTAAGGAATTAAAAACGTGATTTTGAATATAAAAATATTTATAAGGAAATTTAGATTATTTTAAAGGAAATTAAGTGAGAAAAAAATTATAACTTGATTGGGTTATACTTATCTATTCGTAAATTGGTTTAAATTGGGATTTTTAAATAAAATTTTATAAAGTGAATTGAAAATGATATTTTGAAAGTATGGGAAGGAGTTGAAATCGATATTAAAAATAGATTTGAAATTAAAATGGGATTTTATTAGGGAAGGAATTTATAAAATGAATTTTTATAAATAAAATTGGTTTTATAAATAAGTGAAACTCAAAGGAGTTTATAAATTTATAAATGAGGTTTATAAATAAGGGAAAATGATATTAGTGGATAAGTTGGAATATAAGTTTACGATGTGAATTTATATCGAGTTATGGGATTCGTTTTGGGAAAAAAATAGTGGAATCTATTTTTGAATGTGAGAATAGTGGTAAAATTGAGATATAATCGATGTGATTCAAATCGAGAGGGATTTATAAACTGGATTTGGCAATATTGGATTTTTAAAATAGATTTTTGTCGAGAAATTAAAAATTGTTTATATGGGATTTTTAATTACTATGTTATATAACTTAAACTATTATTTAGATCTAGAATATTCCGAAAGGTTAGTTATTGTAATATTTAATATTTATTGAAATAAATTCTAATTTTATTAATCAGCTTGTAAATTAATTTGTTATTAAAAATGATTTGGATACGAGTTATCGATGTTATTTGGAATTTTTTGGTTACTTAAACATATTTTAAAAATAAACCATTATTCCTTAAAAATACTTATTTTATATATATAGTTTTAAAAGATTGAATTTATTCATAAGTCCTCTCGAGATTAGAAGCAAAGTTTATTAAATGAGTATGATTTTAGAAGGGAAATATTATAATGGGATTTTGGGAGCTTAAAGAAATTTCCAAAGTGTTATAAATAATAGAAATTCGGAAAATGAATTAGAATTCATAAAAGAAGTTAGAAATGGGTATTTGGAGATATAGACAAGTGCATTCGACTTTGGGAATATTAAGGGATTTACAAATAAAATTTGTAAAGAATTTTGAGAAATAGGAAATAAATGGACTACTTCCTGAGTATTGGAAATAAAAGATCTTAGGGAATATGCTTATAAATATTCCTAAGTATTGGACGGGAAGAATTTGAAAATATTTAACTTTGAGATTTTAATTATAGAAATATTTTCAAAGGGATGGATTATAATTGGAAGCGGGAAAAATATTCTAAGTATTGAAATGACTTGAAAATATCATGTTAAGGATATAAGAATTTGAGTTTGATTTCCACTATTAAAATATTGGAAGGGTTTGAATATATATCTTATAAGATATTTTGAAAATAAATTTTTGGAAAAATTTATAATAAGGCGATGATTGCTTATGGATGTTATATTGATAGTTAAATAACCGACTATCAATATTAGCCAATTTGTTAATCGTTTTGAAGAGACTGGGATCAGATTTAATTATCCGAAAACCACTTCGATCCGGTTTGAACGTAACGAATGAATACTATGGAGATGATGAAGACGGTGATTCGGTTTGTTCAGACCCAGGACAACTTGTTTGGACGAATGCTATCGGAACATCGTCATTGGAGGACGATGAGCATTCTAAGTAGAATTGTTTTTTGAAAAGGTAACGCTTAGCCTCAAGCCTCACCAACCGGGAATGACTAAAACAGGAGGGATGTAGCAAGGCCAAGTGGGTCGCATCGAATTAGGGTATGTTATCACTTTTCTAGATATCCTCGGAAACCTATATATTGATATGGTTGTGCATGGAAGGAGCGATCGATTTGTAAGGGTGGGAACACCCGGGGTGATAACATATTCGGTCTATCCAGGTTAGGGGTAGGCCGGTCTTGTGTAGCAAGGGATCCCGGCGATGGTCCTCGGTACATTGTTCTAGAGGTGTACTGTGATGGGAGGTACCCCAGTGGCCCAGTCATTCGTATGGAATCCATTCTCCAATAAGCGCTATACGATTTTGATTGTGCCCAACTATGCTGAAACGTGAGATGCAAGCATTTCAGCTATTTTTATTTACTTTCTATAGACACTATTTTAATATCAGACGATTTTGATAAAAATGTTTTGGTTATCGTAAGGTAAAAACCCGTCGTGTTTATGTGTGACGTGGTCTTACGGATACCTTTGTTTTCAAAAGGATTTTGAAAAAAATAATAGTAATACTTCAAATTTTGTATGTTTTCTCACGCTGGTTTTCCAGACTGACTCGGGTGTTATTTTATTATAATGCTCGGGTCAGACGGAGTATTACAGATTTAGGATAGGATGCTATGGAGCTCAGGAGACGAGCTGGATGACAGAGACATATCTCTGTACTTGGTTATACTTCTGCTATGTGAGGACAAGTTATTATAACTGTCCATTTTGATGTATTGAATTGTTGTACTCTGATGATTGTATGCATATTAACAGATACAATTTCCCTTGTATAAAAATATGTTATCCTATATTATATTTTGTTCCGCTGCGATTGTGAGATTCTGTGTTGTTGTATCTGTTTTTATTTTCTTCTACCTCTTCCTTCTTCTTTACCCTAGTTATTCGCTCTTTCGTACAATTTGGGTTGAAGGAGGATGAATTATTATCAACTCCAAGGGTAAGGAACTGTGGGTCGCTACATTTCGTATCAGAGCTGAAGGTTCAGCGAGAACCTTGGCTCTGGTGGGGATTTACTCATTAGAGATAGGGTCAATAGTACCCTAGAACGAGTTTGAGTGTAATAATAGCAATGAGCGGGTATTTGTTAGTGAATATAAATGGTTTTATATTGTGTAAATTTATCTGTTGAGTGGTATATAAATTCTGTTCGAGTAGTGGGACGCCACTAAATTGATAGGAGTTTCTAAACACTAAAACACGGTAAACCGACACGGTATGGTTTTGAATCGGGTAAATGAAATAATTTTACCCAAATTATATTTTGATATAAAAGAGAATAATTTTCTGAAAATTATTATAGTGGTGTGTTTGGTTGTTATTATATAATCAAAATAAGAATTGAAATGGCTATATATAAAACCAAATTAGAATGTATAAGTATGAATTATACGAATGGGTTAAAAATCAAAAAATGGATTCAAACCAGGATTTGAAATTTAAATCCCGAAGATTTTTAAAAGTAGTTTCCAAAGTGCTTGAGGATAAATAATAGTATTATTATTTTGGAGATAGTTTTGAAGAGAAAATTTGTTTTAATGGATTTTGGAAGTGATATAGCACTGAACTCACTTCAGTCGCTGGAAAATAATTCTGATGATGACGGCCGCATCATCAGTGTTCATTTTCAAGTTTCTAAGTGACGAATTGCTACCAAAATAATTGGTTTGGAGATTCTTGTTGAAAAAAAAAGAAAAAAACGTTGTTAGAAATTCCAAGAGAATTTGTTTTGAAATAAAACCAAGTAATTTTTAAAATTCCAAAGGAAGGGTTTGTAAACCAAAGAGAGTGTGTGTATATATAATTGATTTCAAAGTGATTTGAAATAAATACTGGATATTTGAATTTTGAAATCCTTGTTAAATGTTTTAGAAAATATCAGAAAATGAGTTATGAACTTATAAATGGAGAACGATTTAAAGAAAAGTTTGGAATTTGAATTTTGAGATTAAATTTTAACTTAAAGTAAGTTAAAATAGATTGTGTGAATTGAATTTAACCTAAGAAAAGTTAAATAGATTTATTGGAAACTGAAACAATAATAAATTCGAATGGTGTAATTACTATATGAATATAAGCAAGGAAGTGGAAGAATTTTGAATTGGAATTGAATTCTAACTTGAATTAAATTGAATGGATTAAAAATAAATTTGTTTGGAGTGAAATTAATTTAAGTATGAATAACTCGAATATGGTTTTGAAATGTTGATAAAAAGGAATTGAATTAAATTTGTAAATGTGAATTATAAAGTGGCTATATAACTATAAGTTATAAAATTTGAATTTGATTAGAAATAATATCGAATTGAAGTAAAAATAAATTTTGAGTTGTGAAATAATTATATTACTTGAAGTTATAAAATTTAAGTGGGAAAGAAAAATTCTGGAAATGTGAGAAATAAATTGGGTAACTTGTAAATTGAAAATAATGGAATGGTAAAAACCAAAATAAAAAGAGTTTGATATTTTGGTAATGAAATAAAAATCCAAACTTGAATTATAAAAGGAATTTGAGATTAGGTAAATTGAATAAAATGATTTATGAAAGGAAAATCGGATTTTGAACTATAAAATGGAAATGAACTAATTTGATAATTAATGAGTTAATTGAATATAGTAATGGGTATTAACTTGGATAAATAAATTGGATTGTGGATTAAAAAGTGAATATTGGAATTGGAACTTGAGTTATAAATAAAATTCGACTTAATTATAAGCAAATTAAATAAAATCGGAAATGTGTCGAATAAAATGGAAATAGTTTGAAATAGTGATGACTTAAGTTATAAATAAATTTAGTTAAAGTGTAAATAAATCAAATGTGGCCTTTGATACAAATTTAAGAAACTCAAGAGTGAATTTGAGGATGGAATTAAGATTGAAGTGAATAAAATGAATGAACCAATTAATTAATTAGTAAATGAAATGGAAGTTGGGTGAAATGAAATAAACTTAAGTTATAAGACTGAAATAATTGAAATTTAACAAATTAACTTGAGTTAATATTTGAATGGAAGCTTGACTCAAATAGATTGTGAAATGGTATTTATTGAAATAGGGGAAATGGTTCCAAGCTTAATAAAATGAATGTAATGAATGTGGATATGAATGAAATGTAGGTGAATTGATCGTGAACAAATCTGAAATAGAAATAGAGTTAAATATAAATTGATCCAGAATCAATTTAAAATAGCTACCACTGAAATGGTTATTTTATTGAATGAATATCGTCGAATTTTGCATAGAAAATTGTTATTCGACGCAAACAGAAGTAAATAAAATTCTATGAATTAATAGAAGTGAATAAAATTGATTTTTAAATCAATTTGGAATGGATATGAGTTGTTTGGTATAAAAATAAATTGAATGTGTGTAAAGTGAGTTGTAAATTATTTAAATTGAATGAAATGGTATATGGATTGTTTGAAAGTAATTAAATTAGTATCGAGACCCTGTAATTGCATATAAATAAATGTTTAGCATGTATTGCTTATGAAGTTTATGTGTTTTAACTATTTAAATAAGTGAAATGTTAGTGAATTTCATAATTTGATGCTTATGTGTTTAAATTGAGTAAGTACAGGTACTCGGAGGCTATCGGGCTAGATTTGGGTTGCGTAATTGCGTATGAAGTAAACTTGCTTGCTTAATAATGCTTAAAAAACGCTAAATAAGGTACATTTTCGGATTAAATATCGTAAAAAATAAATATTGATATATATATATATATATATTGTTTTCCGACAGTGTTGGTCGATGTATATATATTTATCTCTCTTGTCATATTGCAAAAGGTCCCCCGTACAAAGGAGACACTGCCAAAAATTTTCGGAATTTTAGGATGTTAGAAAATTTTTGGAAAGTTTTGGGAAATTTTTTGTTAACGACAGTTTGATTTCGAGTTGTAATTGAAATAAAGGGTTTTGGAATTAGAATTGAAAACTGAATGTTTGGTTAGAACTAAAGGATTAGAAAAGTGAATATCGAATTTTCACTAAGTGGGTTTTGATAAGTTAATGGGTTTGGAACATTTTCCTACCTTAGCAATTTTGGGAACGAAATTCTTTTAAGGGGGAAGGAATGTAACGACCCGGATTTTTCGACGGTTGATTTTGAAAATTTAAATGATTTTAAATATTGAATTTGGGATTATAATTGAGTTAGTAGGATTTTAAAACTAGAATTTCAAGTGATTTGACAATTTTTGAAAATTGTCAATTAAATCGACGAGTTAAAAATAGCCATTCGAGGCACAGTCTTGGAATTCGACGAAACCTGTTCCATTGGATCCGTAATAGTGTATTATTATCGGGTTTCAAATTTCGTAGCATTTGGATTTATCATTTGGCCGTACGGGATAGAAACGCGTTGAAATTAATAACGAAATTTAATATAATAATTGGGTCCAAAAAGCAATCTTCTCCATACGATCGAATTAGGACTCGAAACCTTTTCCATTGTTTTCGGAATATGGGTATAACATTGAACGCCTAGCGGCACGCCTCGATAGGGATTCAACATTTCGTGTTATGCAATATGAGGTATTTACAATAAAATAAAATAATATATATATTTATAAAAATCAGATCAAAATCAAATCAGCTCTTCTCCATTCAACCACGCTACCATCACGTAAAAGCGCTTTCACGTTTAAATCAGGTCTCCCCTTTTCTCTTCAGTAAAATCAAAATCAAAGTCGAAGATGAAAAAAAAACGAGAACGAATTTTGTTCTCGAAGAAATAATAATAATAATAATAATAATAAATACACGCTCGCATTCAAAGGGGCAGGCGAGGGGAAGTGGCTCGCCTGGTAACGCAAGCACGAAGGCGATGGAAGAATCGATGGGTGAGCAGCAATGGATGAGGGGCTTCGAATTTCTAGAATAAGCGGCGAACAAAGGCGATGTGGAGAATAGGATAGGCGCATTCGTGTGGGCGAGTAAGAGTGGGTGGAGCAGAGCGATGGTGTCAGGTCGAGGTGGCGACGATGCTAGGCTGGCGACGATGGGTTTTAAGGTTTGCGATGGCGAAGGGCAAAATTCTGGAGCGCAAATTAGGAGTCTCGATTCCTGGAAAACGTTGAAGGGGAAGAGGCTCGACTTTGGCACGTTTTGGTTAGGGTTCGCGCGCGCTGGAGGCGATGTTAGACGAGGTCGGTCTACGACCGTAGATGGTAGGTGAGGTCGGCATGACCTGGGAAGCGGTGCGTTCTTTGGGTTAGCCGTGTAGGAGTTGGTGACGTAGAGTAGAGCGCGCAAGTGTATGATGGCAGTTCGCGAGGCTGGGTGCGTGGAGGTCGGCGACAGTGTTGACTGGAAGGCAAGAGTTGGCGAGTTGGTTCTCTAAAATTGAGGATAGAGCAGAGGGTAATTTATTTGAAAACGATTTTTAATCTAAGTTAACTGTCAATTAATTTAACTTGTAGTTTATTAATTCATATTAAATTTATACGAGGTCTAAAAATCGTGTAAACAAGTCGAGTTGGAACGGATTGCGAAGTGAAAATCAAAGGTGAGAAAAAAAACTCTCCCACACTTGGATTACCAAAATTTAAATTTTAAATATTCAAAAATTAAATTTTGGATGCCCGTTGAATTTATAATTATTTGTCTATTGAATGATATAATATATATGGTAGTATATATATTAGTATTTGGAGTGATATTCCCGCACATTATAGCGGATAAGACCCTATGCGCCCCGCATAATAGCGGATGACCCTATATACCGCGATATCCCCCTCGAAGTGGGATTGGTATTTTTTATGTTGTATTAACATCTGTGGATGCAGTGAAACAAGTGGAGGGATCCAAATGGATTCCTCAAAAATGTTGATTAATTTTCATATATAGTGATATATGATTAGTGTGAATAATCTGTTATAGATTATTGCTACGATATTGAATTATTAAATGCTATAATAGCACGGACCTTAAATTTGGTATTTTATATACCATAAATAGTTATTTTTGAAATTTAATGAATTAAAAAGGACATTTTGTATATAAAAATATTTATAAGGAAATTTGGATTATTTTAAAGGAAACTAAGTGAGAAAAAAATATAACTTGATTTGGTTATACTTAACTATTCGTAAATTGGTTTAAATAGGGATATTTAAATAAAATTTTGTAAAGGGAATTGAAAATGATATTTTAATAGTATGGGAAGGAGTTGAAATCGATACTAAAAATAGATTTGAAATTAATATGGGATTTTATTAGGGAAGGAATTTATAAAATGAAATTTTATAAATAAAATTGGTTTTATAAATAAGTGAAACTCAAAGGAATTTAAAATTTATAAACGAGGTTTATAATAAGGGAAAATGATATTAGTGGATAAGTTGGAATATAAGTTTACGATGTGAATTTATATCGAGTTATGAGATTCGTTTTGGGAAAAAAATAATGGAATCTATTTTTGAATGTGAGAATAGTGGTAAAATTGAGATATAATCGATGTGATACGAATCAAGAGGGATTTATAAACTGGATTTGGCAATATTGGATTTTTAAAATAGATTTTTTTCGAGAAATTAAAATTTGTTTAAGTAGGATTTTTAATTACTATGCTATATAACTTAAACTATTATTTAGATCTAGAATATTCCGAAAGGTTAGTTATTATAATATTTAATATTTATTGAAATAAATTCTAATTTTATTAATCAGCTTTTAAATTAATTAGTTATTAAAAATCATTTGGATATGAGTTATCGATGTTATTTGGAATGCTTTGGTTTACTTAAACATATTTTAAAAATAAACTACTATTCCTTAAAAATACTTATTTTATATATATAGTTTTAAAAGATTGAATTTATTTATAAATCCTCTCGAGATTGGAAGCGAAGTTTATTAAACGAGTATGATTTAGAAGGGATATCTTATAGTGAGATTTTGGGAGCTTAAAGAAATTTCCAAAGTGTTATAAATACGAGAAATTCGAAAAATGAATTAGAATTCATAAAAGAAGTTAGAAATGGGTATTTGGAGATATAGACAAGTGCATTCGACTTTGGGAATATTAAGTGATTTACAAATAAAATTTGTAAAGAATTTTGAGAAATGGGAAATAAATGGACTACTTCCTAAATATTGGAAATAAAAGATCTTAGGGAATATGCTTATAAATATTCCTAAGTATTGGACGGGAAGAATTTTAAAATATTTAACTTCAAGATTTTAATTATAGAATTTCAAAGGGATCGATTATAATTGGAAGCGAAAAAAATATTCTAAGTATTGAAATGTCTTGAAAATATCATGTTAAGGATATAAGAATTAGAGTTTGATTTCCACTATTAAAATATTGGAAGGGTTTGAATATATATCTTATAAGATATTTTGAAAATAAATTTTTGGAAAAATTTATAATAAGGCCGATGACTGCTTATGGATGTTATATTGATAGTTAAATAACCGACTATCAATATTAGCCAATTCGTTAATCGTTTTGAAGAGACTGAGATCAGATTTAATTATCCGAAAACCACTTTGATCTGGTTTAAACGTAATGAATGAATACCATGGAGATGATGAAGATGGTGATTTGGTTTGTCCAAACTCAGGACAACTTGTATGGACGAATGCTATCGGAACATCGTCATTGGAAGACGATGAGCATTCTAAGTAGAATTGTTTCTTGAAAAGGTAACGCTTAGCCTCAAGCCTCACCAACCGGGAATGAATAAAACAGGGGGGGTGCAGCAAGGCTAAGTGGGTCGCATCCAATTAGGGTATGTTATCACTTTTCTAGATATCCTCGGAAACATATATATATTATGGATATGGTTATGCATGGAAGGAGCGCTCGATTTGTAAGGGTGGGAACAGCCGGGGTGATAACATATTCAGTCTATCCAGGTTAGGGGTAGGCCGGTCTTGTGTAGCAGGGGATCCCGGCGATGGTCCTCGGTACATTGTTGTAGAGGTATACTGTGATGGGTGGTACCCCAGTTGTAACGACCCGGTATTTTGGACCATTCAAATCGACAATAAATCCACACATGTCTGACTTGAATAATTCATAATAACAGATTGTAATAAAAATTTGGCAAAACTCAGCATATGCAGTAAATAAATCAATCACATAATCACAGACACAGAGTAATACAATAATACGCAGCGGAATAGATAAAATAGTAGTTCATGAAGCTACTATATAAACATCAGAGTTAGAAATAAAATACAACAGAATATCTCAAATGCAGTGAAGTCTCCAGTACAACAGATGACTTCTCTGAACAAATCAACTAGAAGAGCTGAAAGCTGAGGCGATAGTTGGATCTCCAAAGGAAGCTCCAAACTCCAAGGGTGAGTCTCAAATGCTGTATCACTCGGTCTGACCCGAGCGTAAAGCAAAACACAAAACACTCGAGTCAGGATTAACATTCTTATATAAATAAATCCAACTCAAGTGAAATATCAATTGAAATACGAGTAACTTAAAGGATGTTGGGATAACCATCCTCTAAGGATCTTCAGAACTATCTACAAGGTGGAAATATACATTTTAACACCGTGGTCATTTCAATTAAATTTATACTTCAAAACCCAAATATCATTTCATTTCAAATATATCCATTTTCCAAAATAGTATATATATATATTAAATGATTTAAAAAGTAAAGTATTTAATTTCCTCAAGTCTAGCAAATCGATTCAAATCAACTTCAAATTCCAAATTCAAATTTATTCAAAGCTCAATTCATCAATTTAATTCATTTCTAAACAGATCATTTAAATTTTCAATATATTTCAAAGCTTTAATATTCAACATTTTCAAAGTTAAATTTAACAGTTTCATATAGCTCTTGATTTAACTTCATTATTATTTAATCAGGGAATATTCACTTAATAAATTCAATATCATTTAACTAGCCTTAAATTACATTTTTACTAAATATTTCCTTAAACTTTAGTTAAACAAAAAAAATATTCATTAGATTACTTATAAATCAAACTCAAGTTATAAATCATATCTTACATCTCAGTTTCAATAAGTTTCAAATCGGTTTAATTAAATAAAATTCTTTATTGAATACAATTTCAACTAAATTCAAATTATCTTTCTAACCTTAACTTATTCAAATTATTACCAAAATCTATTTTGAAATATATTTTAAACACTCAACATATTATATGTATTTAAATCAATCATTCCCATTTATATATAATAATTTAAGGCTCAACATTTTAAAACCATATATTTCTTCCCAAAACCATAGAATTTATTTTCAAAATATATATGGACCAACGGTGTCTGTATATATTTATCATATGGTTAAGTGATACGGATATTTATCATTTCAATCCGTAATTTAAATATATATACGGGTAGATATCATATCAACCCGTAATCCCAATTTCAATTCAAATGAAAATCGCTTGGGTTTATCATTTCAACCCATAACGATTTTCTCCTATTCTAAAGTCCGTTCGGGTATGTATCATTTCAACCCATAGTGAATTCTATACTAACAGGGAACTTGCAGAGTGATAACAGATAATATAAAATACAACAACAGGCATATATCATCAATAATAATATAACAGATACTGGTGTCAGATGTCACAGGTGAACAGTTACAGATAATAGTAATAACAGACATATAAATACTAGATATTGGTGTTAGATGTCATAGGTGAACAGATACAGAAAATAGCATATATACAGCAATGAAATTAACTAACAGTAGTAATATTTCAATTGTCGTTTCAATTGAAATTGAATTTAATAAATAAAAGAACGTTAATCGTGAGTGATTGCTCACCTTTCGAGGTTAGAGAGATAGACAATGAAGTTGAGTTATGAAATGCAAGCACGACTTCCAAAGCAAAGTTAGATGGTACAATTTCGACGGAAAAGCTGATAGATAGAAATTGATGAGAACGGATCAAATTAGCTTGATAAAATTGAAACGAAGATTATATGATTAATTTATTACTTTCTTTCAAAATGAACGTTAAATCAAAACACGCATTTTAAAAAATGAAATATATATATATATATATATATATATATATATATATGCACACCCATGAAAACCATATAACTTTAAAACACTTCCATTTCATATTAATGTTAAATAACAAATATATAATTATTCAAAATGTCACATATATAGTATATTCATTTTATGGTTGTCGTTTCCATGTAATAAATATTCATTTTAAACCAATATTAAAATAATATATATGTATAGTTAAAAAATCAATGTTCTAACATAAAACACATATATTAAAGATCAACACACATATATATAATATCTTTTGAAATGAATACTTATGTATATATATAATTATTATAGTTTATTACTTTCCTTTTCAAAATATCCAGCAGGAAATCAAACAACTTATGCACATATATGTGCAGATAAACAATATTCTTTATAATACATTGTTAACTTACTCCTTTTTTTTCTCTTTTTTTTATTAAACCTTTATATATAACAAAATATATGTATAAAATAAAATATTTGTATATATAAAAATCAAAACGTTTCAAACATATATTCAAAAACTGGATCATATAAATAACAATGTATTTAGTTAACGTATAGTATAAAATTCATTTATATAACACTCTTATATATATATATAAATCTTTTATAAGTAAACCTTTAAAGCTTCATAACTTATTTACTTTCACATATAACAAGATCTGTACAAAAGAATGCAAATTTTTCTCAAATCCTTTTGAACGTTTATAAGAAAAATTTTAAACAATAAATATACCTTCTTATTTAGGAAAGGAAGTAAGCATGCACTTGTAGGAGAAATGTGAGTGGAGGTTGAGGGTTGTAGGCGGTGGAAAGGGAAGAGGGGCGGAGATAGCTTCAGGCGATGGGTATATACGTCGCACAAATGTTTTTTCTTTTTTTTTTTAATCTGGCGTAGGCCATGGAAAAATTTGGGAGGAGGAAAAGTAAGCAATGGTGGGGAGTGGATCTCGAAAATGAAGAAGGATCAGGCAACAATGAAATATATGAAGAGAGAGGTAGTGGAAAGCTACAGAGAAAAATATAATATAAAAGGTAATAATAAATGAAAATCAACGTTCATGCGTTGATTCAGCAGAGAAGTTAAAGCAAATAAGAAGAGAATGGATTGATTTAAAGGAAAGGCAATGAATGGTTTAGAAATAAATAAAATGTAAAACGTATACGTTTTAATTTCAAAAAGGAAAAAAATAAATACGGGGATGGCAACAGTCAAAATGCACATTTAGGCTAATAATAGAATATAAAAGTAAGAAACTCAAAAGGATAGGCACAGAGATGTGAAATCAGGGAGACAAGGGAAGCAAGTGATCTTTCAAATTTATAACATTGGCAATAAATATAGAATAAATGAAAATAAAGAGGGGAAGAAATAGACTATTTATGGGCGATGAATTTATAAAAGGAACCATGATGTGTACAATAATTGAAATGAAAATATACACAAATAAATGAATATGGTACAAATGAAGATGAAGGGGAAAAGAAATAAACTATTTATGGGCGATGAATTTATAAAAGGAACCATGATGTGTACAATAATTGAAATGAAAACGTACACAAATAAATGATTACCAGTGAAGTTAAAAAGGCAATAATAGTGTAAATGTGAATCATTGCCACATAAACAAATAAAACGTATACAAATCTTTTACCGGTTATGTGATGGCAACGGTCACCCTTAATTGAGCTGAATAATAAAAGCCAATGCTTTGAACGTATGCCATAAATTAAGTAACAGACACTGATTTCTAAATTTATTAGTAGCTAGGAATAGCAACGTTTGAACGTGAATTGGAAAGCAATTAATACTGTGGTCCAGCCTGTACGTTTCAAATTTTGAAAACGAAGAAAATAGAAATGGAACAGGTTGCAAAAGGAAAGCCACACATATAAATGGAATAAAACGTTAACAATGAAACGTGCCACATTCAATGGAAAGAAACTGAAATGATAACGTCAAGCACGGGAATTAAGGACAATAAAGTAGAAAGTATGAGAAACGTAAAAGTGAACAAACGAATGAATGCAAGCTACAGATATATATATATATATAAATGATGTAAAATATTATGTTTCTACCAAAGAGAAAATGTTTGAAATGGAATAAATAGGGAAGGAACAAACCCGAAATGAAATAGCAACGGATAGAAAATTAAAGAGCTACAGCATGAATACGGGGAGTAATAAAGGTATGGTATTGATTGGATTGTAACTGATGTAAAACTTGAATGGACAGGGAAGAAATAAAATTTATGGTAACAGTCGATTCCCTTGATTTCATGCAAATTTATTTTCAACAATTCTTAACTGATTTGAATTTAATAGAATTACATAATAAATAAACATTCATATAATTAATTGAAAATTTACCATTTGCTATATTTAATTATATGTAATCCAAATAATTTTTTTTTTCAAAATTTTATTATTAATAATTTCTCAAAAATCCAATTCAATACGTTATAAACCAATTATAAATTGCTAAACTTTTATGGGTCGTTACACTCTCCCCCACTCAAAACTTTTCGTCCCCGAAAAGGAACAAAGTAGGAGAATTAAAGCAACCAGAAAGAAAATAGATTGAAAGACAAGATAAACAATAAATTTAAAACTATACAAATTTTACTTGAAATATTCATTTAAAAACATCATTTGAAATTTAATTTTCTTTAATACTTTAATACTTTTCAAAACTCCTTTGAAAACGATTATTTACATTATTACTTATATTTACAAAAGAAGCTATTGAAAATTTTAAACCCAAAATTTATAAAAAAAAACTTTTTTATTTATCTCAAGATACTTCCAACATTATAATAAATTAATAATCATTCACTTTAAATATGTTATAATTAATTAATAACTTCTGAAACACTAAAAATTTTCTATTATACCATGTAGTATATAAATAAACAATATTTTAAAGGATATATTCAAAAGAAGGAAAGAAGATAGATTCGGAAAAGAGAATATAGGTGAATAAATAAAGCAGGGCAGATAAGGTAGATTCAAGAGAATAGTATCGGGCACGAATAATTAATTTAGAACCATAAGAATTTCAATTTCAAATATTAATACAGAATTCCTTTGTTGAAAATACTTTTATAAATAAATACTTTTATAACTCGATGTTTCAACAAGTTTATCCTTGTTCCTGTAGACTCTGGTAGTGCGTTGATCAGGCGCAAAACTAGAATTCTCCAGGTACTTAGTAGACTTGTTTTAACACCTAGTGAAAATACTGGAAAAACTTTTTTTAAAAACAGATATGGAAAGTACAATCCAAACAAAAACAAACAAAACCTTTGTCTAACCATGGTTCGCAGATACACAATGGTTACGCCTGGGTCCCCCAGGAAACAATCCATATCTGTAAGCTTTCTCAGCCCTGCGAGTTACGCCATGATGACTAGTAGAATGTAGGATACACAATGGTTACGCCTGGATCCCCCAGGAAACAATCCGTACCCCCAGGCAAGACTCAGCCAAGCATTTGCGCTACTATTCGCGACCTACACAGATTGCAGGATACACAATGGTTACGCCTGGATCCCCCAGGAAACAATCCGTACCCCTAGGCAAGACTCAGCCAGGCAGTTGCGCTATGCAGTCACGAGAGAACAATAAGACCATGGGTAACGCCATGGAATTCGAAGGACACTCGAGTATCATATCCGGAAAACCAAAAATCAGAGAGAATAATATCGATAGAATGAATCCAAGATGTGGCCACAAATCGGATATCAAGCAGAAGGCACTTTCCATATCTTTACTTCGAAAATATGTATCATATAGTACCTTTTCAAATCACTTTCAAATATCGTACTTATATAAAATCCATTATATATAAGATTTAATTTTCAAATCAAATACTTTCCAAAATCAATAGTATATCAAATCATACTTATATAGACTTCAATTATATAAGATTTCACTTTCAAATTGAGTACCTTTTCAAATCTATAGTTTTCGAATCAATTTCATACTCATACTAATCAATTTTATATGAGTTCGACAACTTCCAAATCAAGTTTTTAGTAACATAAGGTTCTCAAATTTCAATTTGTTTCAATATCAGTTCAATTTCAAAATCATATACAATTTCACCAAATTATTTCTTCACAAATTAATTATCTTTAGCTTCAAAGTTTCCAAAATAATAGATTTTGAAAATAAATCCAAATTTCCATCAATAATTTAAGTCAACCAATTCATTTCCAAAATCAAATGGTTTTCAAAATCATCTTATATTTACCTAAGGTCCATCTTATATAAGGATCAAATTTTTCAAAAATAAGTTTCGCTGTATCAAGAGCCATATGAGATTGAATATCTTTTCTTTTATGGGTTATATATCTTTGTAATTTAAGTTGGAAATTTACTTTTAGTAAGAAAAGATATTCTAACTCGACAGCTTTCAATTTCAGCGTCAAAATATATCAATGATATTAGGATATAAGATGTACATACGTCATCATTTCGCAAAATCACATTTGATCGCTCGCTCGATCACACAAGTTTGCTTTCGAACTAGTATTGTCCATCCGACTTCCCTAATGCGGATTTCGATATGGTTTCTCGACTAGAAGCCATCAGTCTCCTTGCATAGCCATATACTATGATAGAGAATTCTAGAATCAAGCCCAAAATCCATATCAAATATTCGCCATCAAGAATCGAATGAAAAATCCTAACACGAAATGGTGCAATTCACCTCGAACTTGTGTACTCAAACTTGGATCAAATTAATTATGCGAATAAAACAGCATATAGTTTCATAAAGATGTTACTAAGTTAAAACATTTAACTAAACTTTATTCAAAATATTTTGAAGACCAAATTCTTTTCAAAGCATTTCGAATCTAAATTTCATATTAGAAAAATTCAAAATAGCCTTATTCATTTACTTAACAAAACAGTTTCAACTTATTTAAATCATATCACTTCATACTTAAACATTCAAAAACAAACTTATATACTTTATCAAAATACCTTTCAAAATTTCTTAGCCTTGAAAAGTTAACCTTGATTTGGAAGTACACGAACTTCAAAATAGTCGAAGAAATCATTTTCAAATTCAAGTGTTGGAAATCAACAACAAATCAGTAAATCAATTTCAATAGATAGGGTTATATCAAATCTAAAACTCGAGGACTGAACACCGGCTCATTTCAAATCATTTCAAATATGTATATACATATATCTTCCGAATATCAAATCATACTTTAGAATTTTGAAATCAAAATCGGTTTCGCAAAATCACTCGCGTAGCAATGCTACTAAAGTGGCCTTTCCCCCACTCTGAAACTCGAAAATCAATGTCGATGATGCGTGCACTCATCACCGAAATTATTTTCCAGCGACATAAGTGAGTTCTGGACTTCCATTTTCTCAACTTCTTTTGAAATTTCTTCAAAATCATTCGAAACTCATTAAAATCGTTTGAAACATTTCTTATTTGGAAAAATACTTTTAAATCATATTATTATTATATATTTCAAAAAATCTTAAAACTAATTTCAAAACACCGGGGTTCAATTCTCGAATTTCAAATTTAAAATTCTTTAGTCATAAATCATGTTTAGAAAAATCAATTTTCTTATATAAATTTTTTCAAAATTACAAATCCTTTCAAAACTTCAAATTCTCATTTTTAAAAGGTATATATAATCTTTATCGAAAACATTTCACTTTTATATATAGAATATAATCATACTTATAAAAATAATAATTTCGATTTAGAAAACAATTTCTTAAAATACAAACAAACCCGATTTCAAAGGATGATTTAAGAATGGATTTCAAACAAAGATAGAGATTCAAATTAGAGGGACTCTAATCGATTAGGATTTCTGATTCGAAGATAAGTTCGAACGAAAATGAGATAATTAATTACAAAACAATAGATCGATACAGTTATATAAATCGCGGGCGACCTTAACCGATCAACCGTGATTCCAAAATAAGATCAGTGCCGAATTCTAAGGCAAATCGACATTCAATCGCCAAAGATAGAATTCGACATAGCAAAAGATAGCAGCATTTAAACCGAGGGATATATAAATCTCCGGTGAATCAATGCTAATTGTAAAGAAGTTTCACCCCTTCACAATTCCTTCAAAGATTGGCGGAATCGCCTATTCTTATAGAGATCATTCGAAGTGGAGTTATGGGATACTCCAGAATCAAAAGAATACTAATAGAGAGAGACAAGAATGAATTTTGGAACCGTAGGGAACGTTCCAAAGTTCAAAGGAAATCGAGTCAAAAGGAAGAGATTAAACTCAAACGAAAGTGATTCTGTAAATAAATTTACAATATATGCTAAGTTTCGCCTAGAGCCAAAGCTCTGATACCAACTGTAACGACCCGGTATTTTGGACCATTCAAATCGACAATAAATCCACACATGTCTGACTTGAATAATTCAAAATAACAGATTGTAATAAAAATTTGGCAAAACTCAGCATATGTAGTAAATAAATCAATCACATAATCACAGACACAGAGTAATACAATAATACGCAGCGGAATAGATAAAATAGTAGTTCATGAAGCTACTATATAAACATCAGAGTTAGAAATAAAATACAACAGAATATCTCAAATGCAGTGAAGTCTCCAGTACAACAGATGACTTCTCTGAACAAATCAACTAGAAGAGCTGAAAGCTGAGGCGATAGTTGGATCTCCAAAGGAAGCTCCAAACTCCATGGGTGAGTCTCAAATGCTGTATCACTCGGTCTGACCCGAGCGTAAAGCAAAACACAAAACACTCGAGTCAGGATTAACATTCTTATATAAATAAATCCAACTCAAGTGAAATATCAATTGAAATACGAGTAACTTAAAGGATGTTGGGATAACCATCCTCTAAGGATCTTCAGAACTATCTACAAGGTGGAAATATACATTTTAACACCGTGGTCATTTCAATTAAATTTATACTTCAAAACCCAAATATCATTTCATTTCAAATATATCCATTTTCCAAAATAGTATATATATATATTAAATGATTTAAAAAGTAAAGTATTTAATTTCCTCAAGTCTAGCAAATCGATTCAAATCAACTTCAAATTCCAAATTCAAATTTATTCAAAGCTCAATTCATCAATTTAATTCATTTCTAAACAGATCATTTAAATTTTCAATATATTTCAAAGCTTTAATATTCAACATTTTCAAAGTTAAATTTAACAGTTTCATATAGCTCTTGATTTAACTTCATTATTATTTAATCAGGGAATATTCACTTAATAAATTCAATATCATTTAACTAGCCTTAAATTACATTTTTACTAAATATTTCCTTAAACTTTAGTTAAACAAAAAAAATATTCAGTAGATTACTTATAAATCAAACTCAAGTTATAAATCATATCTTACATCTCAGTTTCAATAAGTTTCAAATCGGTTTAATTAAATAAAATTCTTTATTGAATACAATTTCAACTAAATTCAAATTATCTTTCTAACCTTAACTTATTCAAATTATTACCAAAATCTATTTTGAAATATATTTTAAACACTCAACATATTATATGTATTTAAATCAATCATTCCCATTTATATATAATAATTTAAGGCTCAACATTTTAAAACCATATATTTCTTCCCAAAACCATAGAATTTATTTTCAAAATATATATGGACCAACGGTGTCTGTATATATTTATCATATGGTTAAGTGATACGGATATTTATCATTTCAATCCGTAATTTAAATATATATATACGGGTAGATATCATATCAACCCGTAATCCCAATTTCAATTCAAATGAAAATCGCTTGGGTTTATCATTTCAACCCATAACGATTTTCTCCTATTCTAAAGTCCGTTCGGGTATGTATCATTTCAACCCATAGTGAATTCTATACTAACAGGGAACTTGCAGAGTGATAACAGATAATATAAAATACAACAACATGCATATATCATCAATAATAATATAACAGATACTGGTGTCAGATGTCACAGGTGAACAGTTACAGATAATAGTAATAACAGACATATAAATACTAGATATTGGTGTTAGATGTCATAGGTGAACAGATACAGAAAATAGCATATATACAGCAATGAAATTAACTAACAGTAGTAATATTTCAATTGTCGTTTCAATTGAAATTGAATTTAATAAATAAAAGAACGTTAATCGTGAGTGATTACTCACCTTTCGAGGTTAGAGAGATAGACAATGAAGTTGAGTTATGAAATGCAAGCACGACTTCCAAAGCAAAGTTAGATGGTACAATTTCGACGGAAAAGCTGATAGATAGAAATTGATGAGAACGGATCAAATTAGCTTGATAAAATTGAAACGAAGATTATATGATTAATTTATTACTTTCTTTCAAAATGAACGTTAAATCAAAACACGCATTTTAAAAAATGAAATATATGCACACCCATGAAAACCATATAACTTTAAAACACTTCCATTTCATATTAATGTTAAATAACAAATATATAGTTATTCAAAATGTCACATATATAGTATATTCATTTTATGGTTGTCGTTTCCATGTAATAAATATTCATTTTAAACCAATATTAAAATAATATATATGTATAGTTAAAAAATCAATGTTCTAACATAAAACACATATATTAAAGATCAACACACATATATATAATATCTTTTGAAATGAATACTTATGTATATATATAATTATTATAGTTTATTACTTTCCTTTTCAAAATATCCAGCAGGAAATCAAACAACTTATGCACATATATGTGCAGATAAACAATATTCTTTATAATACATTGTTAACTTACTCCTTTTTTTTCTCTTTTTTTTTTATTAAACCTTTATATATAACAAAATATATGTATAAAATAAAATATTTGTATATATAAAAATCAAAACGTTTCAAACATATATTCAAAAACTGGATCATATAAATAACAATGTATTTAGTTAACGTATAGTATAAAATTCATTTATATAACACTCTTATATATATATAAATCTTTTATAAGTAAACCTTTAAAGCTTCATAACTTATTTACTTTCACATATAACAAGATCTGTACAAAAGAATGCAAATTTTTCTCAAATCCTTTTGAACGTTTATAAGAAAAATTTTAAACAATAAATATACCTTCTTATTTAGGAAAGGAAGTAAGCATGCACTTGTAGGAGAAACGTGAGTGGAGGTTGAGGGTTGTAGGCGGTGGAAAGGGAAGAGGGGCGGAGATAGCTTTAGGCGATGGGTATATACGTCGCACAAATGTTTTTTTCTTTTTTTTTTAATCTGGCGTAGGCCATGGAAAAATTTGGGAGGAGGAAAAGTAAGCAATGGTGGGGAGTGGATCTCGAAAATGAAGAAGGAGCAGGCAACAATGAAATATATGAAGAGAGAGGTAGTGGAAAGCTACAGAGAAAAATATAATATAAAACGTAATAATAAATGAAAATCAACGTTCATGCGTTGATTCAGCAGAGAAGTTAAAGCAAATAAGAAGAGAATGGATTGATTTAAAGGAAAGGCAATGAATGGTTTAGAAATAAATAAAATGTAAAACGTATACGTTTTAATTTCAAAAAGGAAAGAAATAAATACGGGGATGGCAACAGTCAAAATGCACATTTAGGCTAATAATAGAATATAAAAGTAAGAAACTCAAAAGGATAGGCACAGAGATGTGAAATCAGGGAGACAAGGGAAGCAAGTGATCTTTCAAATTTATAACGTTGGCAATAAATATAGAATAAATGAAAATGAAGAGGGGAAGAAATAAACTATTTATGGGCGATGAATTTATAAAAGGAACCATGATGTGTACAATAATTGAAATGAAAATATACACAAATAAATGAATATGGTACAAATGAAGATGAAGGGGAAAAGAAATAAACTATTTATGGGCGATGAATTTATAAAAGGAACCATGATGTGTACAATAATTGAAATGAAAACGTACACAAATAAATGATTACCAGTGAAGTTAAAAAGGCAATAATAGCGTAAATGTGAATCGTTGCCACATAAATAAATAAAACGTATACAAATCTTTTACCGGTTATGTGATGGCAATGGTCACCCTTAATTGAGCTGAATAATAAAAGCCAATGCTTTGAACGTATGCCATAAATTAAGTAACAGACACTGATTTCTAAATTTATTAGTAGCTAGGAATAGCAATGTTTGAACGTGAATTGGAAAGCAATTAATACTGTGGTCCAGCCTGTACGTTTCAAATTTTGAAAACGAAGAAAATAGAAATGGAAAAGGTTGCAAAAGGAAAGCCACACATATAATGGAATAAAACGTTAACAATGAAACGTGCCACATTCAATGGAAAGAAACTGAAATGATAACGTCAAGCACGGGAATTAAGGACAATAAAGTAGAAAGTATGAGAAACGTAAAAGTGAACAAACGAATGAATGCAAGCTACAGATATATATATATATATAAATGATGTAAAATATTATGTTTCTACCAAAGAGAAAATGTTTGAAATGGAATAAATAGGGAAGGAACAAACCTGAAATGAAATAGCAACGGATAGAAAATTAAAGAGCTACAGCATGAATACGGGGAGTAATAAAGGTATGGTATTGATTGGATTGTAACTGATGTAAAACTTGAATGGACAGGGAAGAAATAAAATTTATGGTAACAGTCGATTCCCTTGATTTCATGCAAATTTATTTTCAACAATTCTTAACTGATTTGAATTTAATAGAATTACATAATAAATAAACTTTCATATAATTAATTGAAAATTTACCATTTGCTATATTTAATTATATGTAATCCAAATAATTTTTTTTTCAAAATTTTATTATTAATAATTTCTCAAAAATCCAATTCAATACGTTATAAACCAATTATAAATTGCTAAACTTTTATGGGTCGTTACACCAGTGGCCTAGTCATTCGTATGGAATCCATTCTCCAATAAGCGCTGTACGGTTTTGATTGTGCCCAACTATGCTGAAATGTGAGATGCAAGCATTTCAGCTATTTTCTATTTACTTTCTATAGACACTATTTTAATATCAGACAATTTCGATAAAAATGTTTTGGTTATCGTAAGGTAAAAACCCGTCGTGTTTATGTGTGACGTGGTCTTATGAGATACCTTTGTTTTTAAAAGGATTTTGAAAAAAATAATAGTAATAATTCAAATTGAGTGTGTTTTCTCACGCTGGTTTCCCATATTGACTCGGGTGTTATTTTATTATAATGCTCGGGTCAGACCGAGTATTACAGATTCAGGATAGGATGCTATGGAGCTCAAGAGATGAGGTGGATAACAGAGACGTATCTCCGTACTTGGTTATATTTCCGCTGTGTGAGGACAAGTTATTATAACTGTCCATTTTGATGTATTGAATTGTTTTACTCTGATGATTGTATGTATATTAACAGATACAGTTTCCCTTGTATAAAAATCTGTTATCCTATATTATATATTATTCCGCTGCGATTGTGAGATTTTGTGTTGTTGTTTCTGTTTTTTTTTCCTTCTACCTCTTCCTTATACTTTACCAATCATTCGCTCTTTCGTAAAATTTTGGTTGAACGAGGAAGAATTATTATCAACTCCAAGGGTACGGAACTGTGGGTCACTACATTTTTAAATATCAAAATGTTTTAATTTGTCCATATTGGATGTGACACTTGTTAAAAGTCGGACCTTCTTAGTGGAAAAGGTAGTGATAGCATTTGGTTAAGTGCTTTAGTTGAAATTCTATATGAGTGGATCGTATAGGATATATGAAAGTATAAACAGCTAACTATATAATATAACTTGATAAATGATAGTAGCAAAGTAAATGAAAATAATCACACCGGTATTTTATACTGGTCCGGACCTCCCGTCCTACGTCCAGTCCCGAAGCTCCTCTTCGGAATTTCCTTTCAACTAACCCTCACTTGACCCTGAGGAACAGGTTTACAATTGCAGAGTTTCTTTGTCAAGAATGTGTTCTATAACACGGATGTTGACTATTGAGCACAAATGCTTCCAATATATATATCTATCTAGAGAATATCTGAATGAGGAGTTCTGTATATATGGAAGAGATAAATACAGGTAGTTGATTGCTTATAGATTAGGAATAAATCAGAGTACAAGAGATAAGAGCGTAAGTGAGTAAGGTGAGATCTTCTCTTGAATTCCTGATGCTATTTATAGTGATGAAGAGTCTCTATGTGTAGTTGCCTTCATTAACAATCGTTGTATAGTTGCTCCTGTTGGTGATGAAGAGTTGCAGTGAAGAGGAGTGGAAGTGTCTCTTCGGATGTGACAGTTGGAGTTTGAAATTACACAGTCGAGCCCATTTTCAGACATCTGGAAAGTGACCTCAGACGTCTGACTTTCATATGTTTTTTTGTGTCTGGTAGCATTTCAGACGTCTGAGTTCAGAATCAGACGTCTGGTTTCTTCTGAGTTTGTGAACCAGAGAACTTAACCAGACGTCTGGTCTATGCACTCAGACGTCTGGATTGGTGCATGTTGCTTTTCTTGTGTCTGTATCACTTCTTATCCGATTCTCTCGACTTGCAGCCTCTTGATACTTCTTTTGAGTCTTGTTCTTGTCTTTTTGGTGATGTTTCTATATCAACTTCCTGTATATGTATATTTGTTTTCCATTGCATAGTTGTGATCATCGAAACCAAGGAATTGATTTCCTAACAATCTCCCCCTTTTTGATGATGACAACTATTCAATGTACTTATATATATATATATTTTAAATCTCCCCCTGAATATGTGCTTAGTTTTGTTGTTAAGATTATATATATATTTCTTCCCCTTTGACATTATCAAAAAGAATATTTAAAAGGTCAAGCCAAAAAGAAATTATCATTAATAATAAGAAGAAGTTACATTCATAGATTTGAACAAAAGCGAAAACAAAAAGACTAAATTCTAGAGTTCCTTAGGAGAAGCTTGTTTTGGATCATCTTCCTTTGGTTTGTCAAAAGTGGTTGGCTTAGAAGGAGATGTCAAAGCTTTGTTGGAAGGATCATCGTCAAATAATTTAGAGTGTTTTGTAGGAGGAGAGGGTACAGGAGTAGGCCAATCCTCAGAAGGTGGTGAAGGACCATGAACTCGCTGCAGAACCTCTTTTAGAACTGATAGGACAGTTGAGAGAGTCTTCGACTATGGCTAGTCGTGTAGCAAATGAAGTTTCAAATTTGTCGATTCGCCTAGCCAAGTACTTTTGATTTTGAGATAATATATGTTGATTTCTGAGTGTAAGATCTCGAATACTTTCATTAGGATCTGTTTCTAGTCGAGTCTCTATAATGTCTTCTTGTCCTGGATAGTTAAATGGAGCGGGAGGAGGAGGAGTGATTTCTCTATGTTGTTCTGCCTCTTGAGATGGATCAGTGGGAGGAGGAGGAGGAGGCTCAACTCTTCGAGAGTGGCGATTGTGTGTCCAATCTTCAAAAGACATATATTCCGGTGGAATTTCAGGTAAGTGTATCAAAGAGAAGAATTTGGTGGAGGCATACTTCGTCGAAATTTCTTCAAAAGTGGATAAATAAGATGGAATATTATGCGCACGAAGTAGCCTCATAATGTAGGTAGGGTAGATGATTGATGGCCTCGATCGATTCCAAAATTGTTTTAGTTCATCGAATATGAATTTTGCCCAATTAATTTGAGTCCCGCTAAAGAGAGCATAAAGCGCTTTGTGATCCAATTCTGTTATTTGCTCGTGACTCCCCATTCGCGGAACAATTGTATTGATTATCATCCTTGTTAAGAGCCGAGCTTTCGGACGCAAATATTTTGAGGCCAATTTTGGCATTTCGTCCTTCCATATTTGATGGGTAATACTATTCCGGGGCTTAAATCGCATATCCGGAATGTTGTGTAGGTCTTCGCCGGTGTCGGAGCATCCCAAAGTTCTTCCTATTATTCCCGAAGTTAACCTAATCGTGTTTCCATAAATGCTCGACCATAACCAATTATCTTCGTCCTCTGTATTCCACACTGTAGTGCTATCTAGATTGGCGTAGAATAAGAAGATTGCTAGTTGATCTATTTGAATATCATTGGATTGAAATGAAATTAGGGTATCTACACCAGCATTTTCACACAATTCATCCAAATCGTACATAGGAAATTTTAAGAGATTATAAAAGGGTCCTGTGTGAATTTTCTTCTTTTTAATTTCTTCATACCTCTTTATAGAATGAGGAGCTTTATTCATCCAACGTTCGATTTTCTCATCGGAACACACTTGAGGGTTTGAAGATGACGTAGTTTGATCTTGTTTTCGTTTTGGAGCTTTGATGTTCTTTGTTCGAGGAGGCATTCTGATATCGACGTGAATTAAAGCGGAATTTGAGGTTTAATTGCAAATCGGCAGAGAGGAAATTTAATTTGAATTTGAAAAGTATAAAAAATGACGTTCTTTTGGGGTTATAATAAAGGTCGATTGAATTCCAGACGTCTGAAGCTGAAAGCAGACGTCTGGTTTTGTAACAGCTCGAGTTTTTCAAACACGAAAAACCGGACCATTTGGGTAAAAAGAAAGAAAGAGGTAGAAGAAGAAAAGAAAACAACATCAGAATCTAACCATCGCAGCGGAATAAAATATAATATATATCAACAGATCTTTACACAAATCAAAAGCTATATCTGTTTATACAATACGTCATCAGAGTACATCAACATCCATAACATACAACTGAATACACAGCGGAAATATATAGCAAGTACGGGAGTACGTATCGGCCCCCAGCTCGTCTCCTGAGCTCCACAGCATCATATCCTAAACGTGTTTATCTCGGTCTGACCCGAGCATCATATAAAACAATACCCGAGTCAGTCTGGAATACCAGCGTGAGAAAATCACACTCAAATTTATTATTAAAGTTTCAAAATCCTTTGAAAACAAAAGCATCTCGTAAGACCACGCCACAAATAAACATGTCGGGTTTTTACCTTACGATAGCTAAAACACTTTTTATTAAATCCTCTGATATTATAATAGTGTCTATATACAAATACTTATAAAATAGCCGAAATTGTTACATCTATTAAATTCCGGCATACTAGCCACAACGTGGGTAATACAAACAAAACTCGTACAAGGCACGTAGGGAGAATGGATTTCCAACGAATGACTAGGCACTGGGGTACCACCTGTCACAGTACGTGGCCTAGATCACAGTACCGAGGAGTACGCCCGCTCCCCTGCAACACAAGGCCGGAATCATCCTTTACTGGATAATACCAAATAAAATCACCCCACGGTTGGGATCAGCAACCGCAACACTAAGCCGAAATAAAAGGGACATCTAGACAGGGATGACCTTACTCTCAAGTGGGGGCTACCCACGAAGCCTTGCTGCATAACCCCTGATTTTCAGTCATTCCCGGTTGATGAGGTTCGAGGCTAAACGATACCTTTATAGCACATATCCCTTAGAATGCCCATCGTCCACCTGACGATGTCACGAATGCATTCGTCCATACAAGTCCGTCCCGGGTCCGAACGGAACCGAAGGCACTATTCCTACTACATCCATTTTGGAAATATCCTCAGGATTAGTAGCGACTAGCCCTTGCACTTCACTGCTCCATCTTCGACTCTGAACATGTTACACGAAACGTACAAACCGAATCGAAGTGGTATTCGAGTCTCCAGACCTAGAATCCCGGTATACGGAAACTCGATCCCGGTCTCTTCGAAACGATCAGCGCATTTGGCCAATATTGATAGTCGGTTATTTAACTATCAATTAACATCCACAAGCAACCATCACACAATAAATAATTTCCCACATTATTTATTTGCCCAAATATCTTTCCAAGATATATTTCCGAATTTTCCAAAACTCATTTGAAAACAATTTCAAAACAGTTTCCGCTTACGGAATACATTTCCCAAATAATTATTCCCACTGAATCACCAAGTACAAAATACTTTTAATTTTAAAATAATTTAAAAACACTTTATTTAAATATACCTTATAACATTGAAATCAAACTACTTTAATACTTTATTAAAAATATATACTTTAAAATAAACCACTTTACAAATATAAACTAAATTTCCTCTTTAAAACATAATACCAAATCACTTTTATATAATTACTATAATAATAGATTTTTGAAAATACTTACTTAGGAAATTAACATTTAGAAATAATCAATTTTCTAAAACATGCTTTTAAAAACACAATTAGAACTTTTAACTTATATTAAAAATTGCTTTGAAAACGTACTTGGCTATCCAGAGAAATACACTTCTCATTCCCATCTTTTAAAAATAAATCAACATTTATTTTTAAACCAATCCATATTCTTTTATACATTCCCACCTTGAATTTATATTCTTAAATATCCACTGATATTTCATTTTACTTTATAAACCCAGTTTATAAATTTCAAAATCTCACTTCCCTTTAAATTCCAAATCCCAAGGTATTTAAATCAAATTTATAATTGATTTCCCAATTTATTTTACTTTGAAATAAATTTCTTTACTTAATCCATTTATTTCCAAATTCATTAACTTCTAGATTTCATTTCTCATTATGATTTAAAATCTTTAAACTGAAACACAAGTTTCAGATTTCCCAAGTTCCTTCTTTCTTTTTAATTACATTTAAACATTGAATTAAAATAAATTATTTATTCCTTTAAATAATATCACATAAGTTCTCTTTAAATTCAATATTTCTCTATTTATTCAAAACCCTTTAAAATTATTTTACTTAAAAATTTACTCTTTATTTCTTTTCAAAAATTCTATTCTAGAGATTTTGATAACTCAGCATATCCAAATCGATCCAACCAAACCATAACATCCAATTATCCATATAATTCATCACAGGATATCAAAAATCATATCACAGAATATTTAAACAAAATTAAATATTTTGAGGAATCCAGTTGGATCCCTCCAACCTGTTTCCCTACATCCACAGACGTTAGCACAATACCAATTTCACTTCAAGGTGGAATATCGCGGTATATGGGTTTTATAAAATCATCCGCTATTATGCGACGCATAGGGTCTCATCTGCTATATAATGCGGGAATATCAACTATTCCAATATATACATATGCCAATATGTATATATTGCCATAAACTACTATATATACTATAGCACATCAAACCAATTCAATCATTCAATCAATTATTTAAAATTTAACCATTTAAATTTAATTAAAAATTCAGCTGAGTGAGATTAACTCACCTTTGCTTTTATTTGCGGTCCATTCCAATATTGCCTTGGTTTCTCGATTTATGACCTTGAATAAACAATTTACAATTTATTACTATTTGAATAAATCAAACAATTAATTACCATTTATTTATTTAGTTTCAACTAAAATTCTGATTTGTTTGATAATTAAATTTTGAAGTAAATTTCTTCTAATAAAACTATTTTTAGTGACTAAAATAAGTAAATAAGTTAATTGAAACAATTTAATCTCCAAATCCATTATTTAAAATTAAACTAGTAGATTTAGAATGTGTACATATATATTTAAACTAAAACTAGCATATGTATATTCATACTTATACTATACACTTCCTGATAAATTTAATAAACAACGATAAGTTTAAATTAAAGTTTTCTCTTACCATTAAATTCAAAACATTGAATTAGAATAGACTGCACATACTTTAATCGTCCCCAAGATAAACTTATTACAGTAAAAATTTTGATTAAGGTACAAAAATTTCCGAAAAGTAGGTTACCTTCTTCCCAAAAGATCACGTACACGGCCAGGTACGAACATCTTGCTACACAAAGCCCTAGCTTGCTCGAACTCCTATCAGGCAGTTCACATCCCCACACGTCATCGGCGAACCCTTCTTCGCGAACGCCTTCTTCACTCCTTCGAGCTCGAGATGAAGTCGCGACCCAACTTCGACGCCATCCACTCCTCCAAAGCTCGGCTGGTTCCTCTATCCTCCCACGCACGCGCGATTTCCCCCACCACTTCACTGCCGTACCACGACGCGGCAGCACAAACTCGACACCCCAATCCATCGAAGCTTCCGCCTCATCGAAAACCACCCCGACAAACGCAAATCGCGACCCAAGCAACGCGAATAGGGCTCGCGATCCCTTTCCAAAACCGAAGCTCGAACTACCCTCCAGAGTGCGACTCCGCCATGGATACGTGCGCACGCGGCCTTGCCCTCCCCCCTCCTCACGATTTCGAATCGATTGATTTCTGATTTTTTTTTATAGAAACGAATCTCGGTTGTGGATGTTAAAGGAAAGAGGAATCCAAAATTTTGATTTGAAAAGAACGAGGGGAAGCAGTGTTTTAGAAAGATCACAGGGCGTGTTTTCACGAACGAGAGTGAAGCATCTCGATTTAAGAAAGCATGAGGAAGTGTGTTCGAGAAGGCAACAGAAGTGCGTAAAAAAAATCTAGCTACAGTGTTTTGCTTATATTGTTTATATTAAATTTTCGATTTAATTCCAACGCGTTTGTATGTCGTACACTCACATAACAACTCCAAAAGCTACGAAACTTGAAATCCGATAATAATTCAATATTACGGATCAAATGGAACTGGTTTCGTCGAATTCCGAGACTGTCCCTCGGAAGGCTATTTTTAAATTCAAATTTAAACAGTATATTTTTAAAACTGAACAAATCATCTTCAAATTCAATTTCAACACTTCTATTATTTCCAGTATCATTTATATGAATTTTACGAGCTTTCAAAATATTTTTTTTTAGCTTAGAATACTAGATTTTCTATTTTATCCAACTTCAAATAAATTTAATTTAATTATTAAATTACTCAATAAACAGCGATATTTGAAATTTAAGTTTATAATTAATCTCTGAATATTTAAAATTAATTAAATATTCCAATTTCAAATACTCAAAAATTCCAGGTCGTCACATTCCTCCCCCCTTAAAAGAATTTCGTCCCCGAAATTACTAGTTAGGAAGAATGATTCAATCCCCGTTAATTATTCCCTCAACCCAAATAGTTTTTAACAGTTAACCCAACAAATTTTTGTATCACAGACACACTAAGTCTTTTCCCACCCTCCAAACTTAGCTATAAGTTTCCCAAACAATATCACTTACTTATCAATTCAAATTTTAAATTTGAATTCAAATCTTAAATTGTTAAAAAATTCTCAAAATTTTTCTAACTCTCTAAATTCCCGAAAATTTTTGCCAGCGTCTCCTTTGCGCGGCTAGCTCGGTACAACTACAAAATGGCTCTACGGCCTTCCAATCTCAAAAAGAAAACAAAAAGCCAAGTGGCTGGATCAAAAACCCAATCAAATTTCATATAGAAATTTAAATACATACCTTTTGTCGGGCCATTAAATTTTATCTTCTAAAATCAAAAATCCCGATTTATCCATTGCTTTTAGACACCTGTATATCCTACTAAGCAATAATATTCAATCACAATTCCAAAGTCATTTTATACTTTCCTTTACAAATTTCCAATATTTGTTTTACTTAAGCCCGTACGATGCACATATATTATCCGTACGCAATATCACATTCGATCGCTCAATCGATCACACAATTTCACTTCCGAACTAGTATTGTCCACCCGACTTCCTAGTGCGGACTCAGATCTGGTTTCTTGATCACAAAACCGTCATTCTCCTTGCATAGCCACCAACTATGATAGAGAATATCCAGAATCAATCAACAATCCATATCCAGGTTCGCCGTCGAAAATCGAGTGAAAAATCCAAATTCGGATCGATAAAACTATCTCGAAATTCTGTGTTCGAATCCGGATCAAATAGCTATGCGAATAAAATAATATACGTACATCTTACGTATAAATTCCAATTGATTACCAATTATATCAATTCTCTTTTATTCACATTCCTTTTTTATTATTATCCCCTTATTCACAACTATCCCATTTCACAACTTCAGTTTTAGTCTTCATTCAACTATTCACTTAGTATATATATATTTTTTCCTTAAATTCAATTCATCTCCAACTTCCAAAAATTGAATTTTATTTAGCTCAAAAACAATCCAAGTTAATTCATTCAATAACTATTTCTCAACTTATTTAAACCACTCCTCTGTTTGAGTTCAGTTTCCATTCAACATTTACTTAAGTCAATAACTTAAGTTTATTTTCCATTCAATCAACCCTTTAAAGTTTTGTTTCCATCTTTCATTTAATTCCTATTTAATCAAATTCCATCCATTTATTTATTTAATATAATTGGTTTATTCACTCAATCATTATGAATTTAATTTTCCATACTCAATTCATCTGGAATTATTTTATTAATAACCAGGCCATTTCCAATTTATTTTCACTTATTTGGATTTCATTCGCAATCCAAACCATCACTATGTTAATCCAATTCCATTAACTCACACTTCAATTTCATTAACTAATTTATTATCTAATTAGTTCCTTCGCTGGTTAAAATTAAATACTTGCTTTTTAATTCCAAATATCACTTTACTTAATTATCTTAAGTTCAATTTATTTTATAATTCAAGTTTGGATTTACTTAAAAATTAAGATTGCTCATCTTAGTCATTTCCATTTGATAATTACAATTTCAAATTATAACTCTTAATGGTTCAAAGTAATGGATTCCCATTTATGACTTACAATTTCATTTCTATTCATAAGTTTAACTTACTTACTTAAGATCTGGGACTATTCATTTAAGTCCATTTCCAATTATAATCAAATTTCAAATTATTACACTTAAGAACTTAAGAATATGAATTTCTTTACACAATTATAAGCATTTTACATTACCTTTATATCCAATTCAATTCGACTTCAACTTATTTACATTTAATTCAATTCCAATTCTCAATTTTATTTAACTTATCTTAAGTTAAATTCAAATATATTTTATTCACCTTCATATACTCGAATTAAATTTTAATTTTAGGATACAATTTTATACAAGTTTTACAATTCATTCGCCTTCAAGTTCTCTAACTCTTTTATCTACCAACTTATATTACTCATTGAGTTATTTTCATCTCATAATTATAATCCTAGAATTAAACTTTCATTCCCTTCTTATTTCAATCTACTTCATTCTATACTTTATGTTGTTGGTTCATTTAAATTCCCACATTTAAATTTTAAATAGAATTCCCAGAATCCAATTGCCCGGTTTTATTTCAAAACCATTTTGAATCCATAAATAACTCATACACATCTGGTATATCACATCGAATCCCAATTCCCAAAACAATCTGCTTTTATCAAACAATTTTCCCTTTGAATTTCAAAACCGACCCAGTTCACAATCATTTCCAATTTAAAACAGTTTGGTAGCAATTTCTCTTTGGAAACTCGAAAATAGACATCGATGATGCTGCAGTCATCACCGAAATTATTTTCCAGCGACCGAAAGAGAATTTAATGCTTTTATCACTCTAAACATTTCAAACCTTTTTTTTTTAAATCCCAAATCCCACCAGATTTCAATTCAATTCCAAAAATATTCATGAAATAATATCACCATTGTTTCCCCAAAACCTTTAAAAACTATTTTTAAAATCCAAAGGAATATAAACCTTTCCCAAAACTTCAAATTCAAAATCCATTCAATTTTATATCCAAACATTACTTTGAAATTCTATCACATTTTATTTCAAGTTATAAGTCACATTTACAATTTACATTTACAAATTTCATTTGTTTATGAATTTATCTCCTTTGATTATAAATCACATTTGTAATTCACATTTGTATATAAAGTTTATTTTAATTTATAAATTGCATTTATAGATATTTCAAATTCCATTTTGTTATATAAATTTATTCTTCAACTTAGGTTATAAGTTTTCAATTTCTACTCAGTTTTTCACTTAAATGATAATAATTTAATACTATCATTTTCTAACAACCAAGCAACCAAACATATAACTATAATAATTTATAAAAAATATTTCTTTCATATACAAAAATAATTTGGGCAAAATTATTTCATTCACCCTATTTAAAACAATATTGTGTCGAACTGTTCTATTCAAGTGTTTAGAAACCCCTTCGATACAGTTGTCCAGACTGTGCCGACGAAGGTTCATATGCCACTCAATAACCAACCAACACAATATAAAACCATTTTATATTCACTAACAAATACGCGCTCATATCTATTAATACTCTCAAAATTCCCACCAGAGCCAAGGTTATCGCTAGCCTAAGCTCTGATACCACTGTAACAGCCCGAGTTTTTCAAACACGAAAAACCGGACCATTTGGGTAAAAAGAAAGAAAGAGGTAGAAGAAGAAAAGAAAACAACATCAGAATCTAACCATCGCAGCGGAATAAAATATAATATATATCAATAGATCTTTACACAAATCAAAAGCTATATCTGTTTATACAATACGTCATCAGAGTACATCAACATCCATAACATACAACTGAATACACAGCGGAAATATATAGCAAGTACGGGAGTACGTATCGGCCCCCAGCTCGTCTCCTGAGCTCCACAGCATCATATCCTAAACCTGTTTATCTCGGTCTGACCCGAGCATCATATAAAACAATACCCGAGTCAGTCTAGAATACCAGCGTGAGAAAATCACACTCAAATTTATTATTAAAGTTTCAAAATCCTTTGAAAACAAAAGCATCTCGTAAGACCACGCCACAAATAAACATGTCGGGTTTTTACCTTACGATAGCTAAAACACTTTTTATTAAATCCTCTGATATTATAATAGTGTCTATATACAAATACTTATAAAATAGCCGAAATTGTTACATCTATTAAATTCCGGCATACTAGCCACAACGTGGGTAATACAAACAAAACTCGTACAAGGCACGTAGGGAGAATGGATTTCCAACGAATGACTAGGCACTGGGGTACCACCTGTCACAGTACGTGGCCTAGATCACAGTACCGAGGAGTACGCCCGCTCCCCTGCAACACAAGGCCGGAATCATCCCTTACTGGATAATTCCAAATAAAATCACCCCATGGTTGGGATCAGCAACCGCAACACTAAGCCGAAATAAAAGGGACATCTAGACAGGGATGACCTTACTCTCAAGTGGGGGCTACCCACGAAGCCTTGCTGCATAACCCCTGATTTTCAGTCATTCCCGGTTGATGAGGTTCGAGGCTAAACGATACCTTTATAGCACATATCCCTTAGAATGCCCATCGTCCACCTGACGATGTCACGAAAGCATTCGTCCATACAAGTCCGTCCCGGGTCCGAACGGAACCGAAGGAACTATTCCTACTACATCCATTTTGGAAATATCCTCAGGATTAGTAGCGACTAGCCCTTGCACTTCACTGCTCCATCTTCGACTCTGAACACGTTACACGAAACGTACAAACCGAATCGAAGTGGTATTCGAGTCTCCAGACCTAGAATCCTGGTATACGGAAACTCGATCCCGGTCTCTTCGAAACGATCAGCGCATTTGGCCAATATTGATAGTCGGTTATTTAACTATCAATTAACATCCACAAGCAACCATCACACAATAAATAATTTCCCACATTATTTATTTGCCCAAATATCTTTCCAAGATATATTTCCGAATTTTCCAAAACTCATTTGAAAACAATTTCAAAACAGTTTCCGCTTACGGAATACATTTCCCAAATAATTATTCCCACTGAATCACCAAGTACAAAATACTTTTAATTTTAAAATAATTTAAAAACACTTTATTTAAATATACCTTATAACATTGAAATCAAACTACTTTAATACTTTATTAAAAATATATACTTTAAAATAAACCACTTTACAAATATAAACTAAATTTCCTCTTTAAAACATAATACCAAATCACTTTTATATAATTACTACAATAATAGATTTTTGAAAATACTTACTTAGGAAATTAACATTTAGAAATAATCAATTTTCTAAAACATGCTTTTAAAAACACAATTAGAACTTTTAACTTATATTAAAAATTGCTTTGAAAACGTACTTGGCTATCCAGAGAAATACACTTCTCATTCCCATCTTTTAAAAATAAATCAACATTTATTTTTAAACCAATCCATATTCTTTTATACATTCCCACCTTGAATTTATATTCTTAAATATCCACTGATATTTCATTTTACTTTATAAACCCAGTTTATAAATTTCAAAATCTCACTTCCCTTTAAATTCCAAATCCCAAGGTATTTAAATCAAATTTATAATTGATTTCCCAATTTATTTTACTTTGAAATAAATTTCTTTACTTAATCCATTTATTTCCAAATTCATTAACTTTTAGATTTTATTTCTCATTATGATTTAAAATCTTTAAACTGAAACACAAGTTTCGGATTTCCCAAGTTCCTTCTTTCTTTTTAATTACATTTAAACATTGAATTAAAATAAATTATTTATTCCTTTAAATAATATCACATAAGTTCTCTTTAAATTCAATATTTCTCTATTTATTCAAAACCCTTTAAAATTATTTTACTTAAAAATTTACTCTTTATTTCTTTTCAAAAATTCTATTCTAGAGATTTTGATAACTCAGCATATCCAAATCGATCCAACCAAACCATAACATCCAATTATCCATATAATTCATCACAGGATATCAAAAATCATATCACAGAATATTTAAACAAAATTAAATATTTTGAGGAATCCAGTTGGATCCCTCCAACCTGTTTCCCTGCATCCACAGACGTTAGCACAATACCAATTTCACTTCAAGGTGGAATATCGCGGTATATGGGTTTTATAAAATCATCCGCTATTATGCGGCGCATAGGGTCTCATCCGCTATATAATGCGGGAATATCAACTATTCCAATATATACATATGCCAATATGTATATATTGTCATAAACTACTATAGCACATCAAACCAATTCAATCATTCAATCAATTATTTAAAATTTAACCATTTAAATTTAATTAAAAATTCAGCTGAGTGAGATTAACTCACCTTTGCTTTTATTTGCGTTCCATTCCAATATTGCCTTGGTTTCTCGATTTATGACCTTGAATAAACAATTTACAATTTATTACTATTTGAATAAATCAAACAATTAATTACCATTTATTTATTTAGTTTCAACTAAAATTCTGATTTGTTTGATAATTAAATTTTGAAGTAAATTTCTTCTAATAAAACTATTTTTAGTGACTAAAATAAGTAAATAAGTTAATTGAAACAATTTAATCTCCAAATCCATTATTTAAAATTAAACTAGTAGATTTAGAATGTGTACATATATATTTAAACTAAAACTAGCATATGTATATTCATACTTATACTATACACTTCTTGATAAATTTAATAAACAACGATAAGTTTAAATTAAAGTTTTCTCTTACCATTAAATTCAAAACATTGAATTAGAATAGACTGCACATACTTTAATCGTCCCCAAGATAAACTTATTACAGTAAAAATTTTGATTAAGGTACAAAAATTTCCGAAAAGTAGGTTACCTTCTTCCCAAAAGATCACGTACACGGCCAGGTACGAACATCTTGCTACACAAAGCCCTAGCTTGCTCGAACTCCTATCAGGCAGTTCACATCCCCACACGTCATCGGCGAACCCTTCTTCGCGAACGCCTTCTTCACTCCTTCGAGCTCGAGATGAAGTCGCGACCCAACTTCGACGCCATCCACTCCTCCAAAGCTCGGCTGGTTCCTCTATCCTCCCACGCACACGCGATTTCCCCCACCACTTCACTGCCGTACCACGACGCGGCAGCACAAACTCGACACCCCAATCCATCGAAGCTTCCGCCTCATCGAAAACCACCCCGACAAACGCAAATCGCGACCCAGGCAACGCGAATAGGGCTCGCGATCCCTTTCCAAAACCGAAGCTCGAACTACCCTCCAGAGTGCGACTCCGCCATGGATACGTGCGCACGCGGCCTTGCCCTCCCCCCTCCTCACGATTTCGAATCGATTGATTTTTGATTTTTTTTTTATAGAAACGAATCTCGGTTGTGGATGTTAAAGGAAAGAGGAATCCAAAAATTTGATTTGAAAAGAATGAGGGGAAGCAGTGTTTTAGAAAGACCACAGGGCGTGTTTTCACGAACGAGAGTGAAGCATCTCGATTTAAGAAAGCATGAGGAAGTGTGTTCGAGAAGGCAACAGAAGTGCGTAAAAAAAATCTAGCTACAGTGTTTTGCTTATATTGTTTATATTAAATTTTCGATTTAATTCCAACGCGTTTGTATGTCGTACACTCACACAACAACTCCAAAAGCTACGAAACTTGAAATCCGATAATAATTCAATATTACGGATCCAATGGAACTGGTTTCGTCGAATTCCGAGACTGTCCCTCGGAAGGCTATTTTTAAATTCAAATTTAAACAGTATATTTTTAAAACTGAACAAATCATCTTCAAATTCAATTTCAACACTTCTATTATTTCCAGTATCATTTATATGAATTTTACGAGCTTTCAAAATATTTTTTTTTAGCTTAGAATACTAGATTTACTATTTTATCCAACTTCAAATAAATTTAATTTAATTATTAAATTACTCAATAAACAGCGATATTTGAAATTTAAGTTTATAATTAATCTCTGAATATTTAAAATTAATTAAATATTCCAATTTCAAATACTCAAAAATTCCGGGTCGTCACAGGTTTGCCCTAAAGATTATACAGAACACTCAAACAGACGTCTGTTTGTTATGAGTTAGACGTCTGATTTGATATAGATTGAAAATTGTAGAGGCAGAGAGATTAATCAGACGTCTGGATTTGTACACAGACGTCTGTTTTGGTTTAATTGTGAAACATATAATTAAGTCAGACGTCTGAAAATTAGTTCAGACGTCTGAATTATTCTGAATGTTCTTTTGAAGAAGGCAGAGCTTCATTTCAGACGTCTGGGTGCTATATCAGACGTCTGACATATGCACAGTGCTTAAAGTTGTGACATATATCAGTGAATCAGACGTCTGAAGACAATAGTCAGACGTCTGAAAGGAGCAATTTTGCTAAAAATAGTATAAAATTGATGGTTATATTTATTTATCAAATGTACATATACATATACAATATAATAAAATATACAAATATACACTAATTAAATTTATTTTTATTTATTAGGCGACGGAGTTTTAGGATTTCCCGAGTCGTTATCCTTCCATGGTTTAAGTGGAGACCATATATTCCTACGTTCGTGGGTCCATGGGGAGCCAGAATATCGTCTTGGGGAAGGATCTGAAGGAGTGCGATACGAAGAAGATGGATCTAATGAACTACAAGGTTTTGGTAGTGGTTTGTGATAACCTGGATTTTAGAACATATGTTAATTGATAATTAACTGGGTTAATTAATAGAAATACTGATTTTATTTAGATTTATAAATCTGATAATAACTATTTATATTTGGATAAATATCTTAAAATAAATTGGATTTAAAAAGTATATATATATATTGATATTTCGGAAATTTTAAAGAAAATAAAGATGATAATCTCCTTTAATAAATTAATTAAATTGGCAAAATTTTTTTTATTTTCAAACAATAATAAAAATATATTGTATATATATAGGTATGTGAATATAGATTTTTAAATAGAGTATTTATTTCAAATTGAAATTTGTGGATGTTTTCAAATTGATTTTAAGATTGATTTTTTAATTTTATTTAAATTTTGGTTTGAACTTATATTTGGATTTCAAAGAGATGATATATATCTTAATGTATGTTTTGGATTTAAAGGTATGTATAAATAATTTTTGTATAAATATAGTTTGTCTTATTCTATTTCTTTTAAAAGATTTTCATTTTTTTTAATATGCATTTAGTTATTAGAAAATAAACTATAAAAGCTTTATTTAATAAATAAATTTTAATTATGCATGAGAGATATATGTGTTAACATATAAACACCTTTAAATAACATGTGTTAAGTTATTAAATAAGTTTAGTGACAAGTGTCACATTTTTATTTTATTTCCTTAAATCTAATAAATCAAAAATTTGAATCTATATAACACTACCTCTTATTCTTCATACACTTTTCTATCTCATTTTCTCAAAATTTAAGCTACAGCCACGTTTTAAATCAGAGAAAATATACCAAAATCTGAAAACATTTCCAAAACAAATTCTAGAATTTCAAGTAAATCAAACCTAGCAAATCAGTTTCGAAGTCTCTTCTACAAGATTCAAGATTTGCAAGAATCAACAACTCCAAATCTAAACTAAGAGAATTCAAGTTCTGGATCAAGCAAATCAAGATTAAAGTTTCCAAATTTCTCAAACACTTTGTTCAACATCATAAACTGTGAGTAACTCTGAAACTTTTGGTACATCTTGAAGTTGTATGTGATGATCTTTGAAAAGTGATGTGAAATATACTGTGCATGTGGTTTTATAACAATTATAAGTATATATACAGGTGTTAATAATTATATACATGATGGGAACTTTGAAAATAAATCTCTGTTCAAAACTGAAACAATGAACAAACTTGAATTCAAACTTGATTCAGAAAGTAAACTATTTAAGTCAAATTTGATGAGTGTTTACATAAATGTATGCCTGATAAATTTTTAAATGAATGCATGTATAAATAGGCTTGCATATATAAATAGGTTTGTAGGTATATATATATATTTGATGTTATCTGTGCATATGTCTGTGTACTAGTATGTATATGCTTCTGTTCTAAGTTTAAGAGGTTTTAAACAAGTTCAAAAATCAAATTCTTTTCCCTCATTCCCTTTTAAGTTAAGATGTATACAGGAAATATGTTTGTATTAACTAACTCTTATTTTTAAAAATAATTATAAGTGTAATTAGTAAGTGTTTTTCTGGGAAGAAAGAATTTACAGTGAAAATAAAACATATCAGAAAAATCAACTATTTTAATTCCAGGGTTCACTTATATAATTTGATTCGTCTTGGTGAATTATGATTTTTGGTGGTCTTGCTTCAATTTTTAGTGGCGTAGATGATGGGGTGTCGTGAGTTGAATGTAATCACGTTTTTCGCCAATTCTCGATGATCAACCGAAAATCGAGCTTCGAAATTGATGTCAGGGGAAGTTCAGGTGGTGGAGTTTACCAGAAAAATAGTCATTGTTTTTTTTATTTATCGTGGAAGTTAATTGACTCAGTTGTAGGGTTTTAAGGCTTCTTCGAGGCGAGGTTGAGTTTCTGGCTAGTGCGGCAATGAGGCGGCATCGGAGTGTCAGTGGATGGGGGAAATAGAAAGAGGGATGTCAGACGAAGCTTGTGGCGATAAGGCGAGGATTCCGGTTGGCTGTAGCAGTGGTACGAGGCGTCTGTAGGTCGGGGTTTCATTTCTGGTAGTGGAGGAACTGTTCGATTTTGAATTCGAGAATTTTGAGTGGAACTGGGGGGTCGGAACGATGGAGTGGGTCGACGGCGACTTGGTGGCAGTGGCGGTGTAGGTCGGAGGGGCTCCGATGATCTGTACACGTATACGTGCACGTTTCGTGCATCTGGTGTTTGGAAGTTGGGAAAGAAACATGGACTTGGGGATGATCTCGAGTAAGGATTCGGGTGTGACTCGAGGAAGAAGTGATGCGAGAGACTCGTGTTTTGTTCGAGTGTTTATCTGATAGGCACGGGTTGTTTGAATTGATACCAGATTTTAAACTATGTAAAATAATAACCAAGTTTAAAGTTTTTTTTTTTAAAAAAAAAAGTATTAACAAATTTTTAAGCAAAAAGAAAGTTTAACCAAGTTTTAAATATATGTAGGGAAATTAAAGTATGATTAATTAATAATGATAAGGACTAATTAAGAAATTAATTAAGAGAAATTGATTTATTTAATTAACTAATGATTAGGGGTTGATTAATTTATAATTAAGGATTATTAATCAAGTAATTAAGATTTTGATTTATAATTGGAGATTAATTTATTTTGACTAGAAATTAATAATTAAGTAATTAGAGAATTGGTTAACTGGAAATTAAGAAGTACTTGGTTAAGTTTATTAATTTATAATTAAGTTTTATAAACTAAGAGATAATTAATCTATAAAGATTAATTAATGAATAATTAACTGATAATTAATTTGTAATTAAATTTTATTAATTAATAATTTAGGTTTATTAATTAATAGTTAAAGGATAAATTAATCTTTGATTAAGATTAATTAATTGACTTATAAAAGTAATTAAGGTATGATTAATTAATTTAAATGACTGTAATTAATAAATTAATTAATTAAGCAGGGTTAAGTGTTTAGTTCTTAAGTAATTAATTAAATTTAAGATAATTTAATTAATTATAATCAGGATTAATAAATTCTGTTTGGATAATTGTTTGAGTAGAATGTCTGGATTAATTGATATATATTGGGTGATATTCTGTGATACTCTGTGATATGCTTGGATATATTTGAGATGAATGTATGGATTATCTATGATAAATGCTATGTGAATTCAAAGTGTTGAATTGAATTTGTTTAATTTTAAAACACCTTGACCTTTAAGATACGTTTGGATTTCGAAGAGACCGGGGTTGGGTATCAGTAAATACCCAAAACCACTTCGATTTGTAATCTTCTATAACTCTTTATAGAATTGATATGTGAAATCAATAGGCTGGTTTGAAATAATATGGATCATTTAAACTAAGTTGGATACTTAGATATTGTTTTGTGAAAATAAAATGTGGACTATATAAGTTGTTTTAAAGTACGAGTTACCCCGGGTTTAAATAAGTTCTATGAATTAAAATTTCATGTTCGATGAGTTTACTCACGCTGGTTTCCAGCCTGACCCGGGTGTTACTTTGATGTAATGCTCGGGTCAGACCGAGTATTACAGATTTCAGGTAAGGACGTTCTGGAGCTCAGGGGGCGAGCTGGATGGCAGGAACGAATGGAGTATATTCCGCTGTGATATATTATTGTTGTCAGAGACATGTTATTTCTAACTGTCTAGTATATTGTGAATGTGGTAACTCTGATGTATAAAAATGTAATTAACAAATACAGTTTTCTTTGTATAACTGATATTATTATTTGATATTGTATTTTGATCCGCTGCGAATGTGAGAATCTGTGTCTTGTTCTGTTTCTTTCTTCTATCTCTTTTCTTTTTCTTCTAACTATCTGGAATTTTCGGGTTCGAAATCTCCGGGTCGTTACATTTGGTATCAGAGCGAGGTTAAGCGAGAACCTTGGCTCTGTTGGGATTACTCGTTAAGGATAGGGTCAATGGTACCCTAGAACGAGTTGAGTGTATATATATGAGAGCGTAATTGTTATTTTCTTATATAAGGATTTTAAATGATTTTATATAAGAATATATTTTGATATATAAAATGATATTTCTTTCTAATAAATATTAAGGTAATTGGTTGTTAAAATATTGGAATTAAATTAAGTGGTAATAGAAATAAAGCCAAATTAAAATTGAATAAAGATAAGTTTGAAATGAATTCAAACTAAAATTAAAATCTTGAATTTGTAGAAATGTTATCAAGAATAAAGGTAATAATGAATTGGTTTCCAGATATGATAATCTTGGTATTATCATAAATGGTAATTGTGTTTAATAATGAATGTTGTTAATGATTTAGCAAAATGAAATGTTTAGGGAAGTAAACATTTAAGTGAGTATAACTTATAAATTGGAATTGAAGATAATTTAAAATTGTGAAGTTTTAAATCTAAGTCCAGAAAACTTGAGATTGTTTTAAAGAAATTTGTTTTGAAATTAAAAACCAAGAATGGTTTAAAATTTAAAGTATAACTTGGTGTGTAAAGAAAATGTATATATGAGGAATATACATAATACCAATGATGATTTGAAATAAACACTTAGTGTCGAGTTTTAAATTGGAATGTGATGTGAAACCCAAAGTAAAGTAAGCTTTTTAAACTTAAAGGGGAAAGATTATTAATCTGAAGTTTAAAATTTGAATAGGAATTCAAATTTTGTAAAGTTGACCGGATTAAGTAAATTTAATTTAACTTGGAGGAAGTTAAATAAGTTTGAATGAATAATTTGAATTGGAAATTTCAAGATGAAATTTAAATTTAACTTGGGTAGTTAATTTAAATGGGGGTTATGAGTGATCTCAAAATGGGTTTGAGATCTGGAAATTGAAAATGGATAATAAATTAGAATCTGAAGATTAAATTGTTTTTGAATTCTTATTTGAACTTTGTAATAAGTTAAGTAAAGATAATTTTAAAATGGAATTTTGAAATTTGAATTAGAATTGAAATGATTTGAAATTGAAGCTGGTTCAATTTGAAATTAATCCAAATTGAATTGAAATAATTTGGAATTGTGATTAATGTTGAATAAGTTTTAAAATCAAATGGAATTTGATTTGAATTAGGAAAGGAATTAAGGTAAATTCAACTTGAATTGAGGTTAAATCAATTTCAATGGAAATTGAAGTATTGAGTCAATTTAAATGGAAGTGGAATTTAAATTGAATTGATGAGAAATTAATTGGAAATGGAGATTTGGAAATTAAACAGTTTGGCTCTGGTTTATTTTCAAACTAAATTGTTTTAAATACAAAAATATTTTTCCAAACTATTTACTATAAAATCTTTCTGCTTAAATCCCAAACTATTTTATACTTATTTTACAATTATTTTGGAACTATTTAACTATTTTGAAACTGTCTTATAAACTAATTACTATTTTTCAGTTACTTATATCTAATCACTATTTTATAAACTATTTTGTAATTATCTAACAATTTTATACCTACTTAACTATTTTACAGCTATTTTACAAACTAATAACTATTTTCCAACTACTTATCTATTTTAAACTTTTTCAAGCTATTTTTAAATTTAAATAAGTCAAAGTTCAAAACTGTTTGTAATTGAATTAATAACTCAATTGGAAATGGAAGCAATTGAGAGTAAGAGAATGAAAGTAAAGGAAATGTGAATAGAAAAGAGAATTGATTTGGCTAATAATCAATGAAGTTAAATACGTAGGATGTACGTATATTATTCTGTTCGCATAGTGATTTGATCCAGATTCGAACACATAATTTCCAGATAGTATTATCGATCCGAGTTGGGATTTTTCGCTCGATTTTCGACGGCGAACCTGGATATGGATTGTTGATTGGTTCTGGATATTCTCTATCATGGCTACGACTATGCAAGGAGAATGACGGTTTCTGATCAAGAAACCAGATCTGAGTCCGCACTAGGAAGTCGGGTGGACGATACTAGTTCGGAAGTGAAATTTTGTGATCGATTGAGCGATCAGACTGATATTGCGTACGAATGATATGTGTACATCGTACGAGTTTGAATGAAATTGATATTGAAATTGGATAAGGATTGTAAAATGATCTTTGAAATGAAAAGTATATTTGTGAAATATAATGGAATTGGATATTTCTTTGGTTGAAATTTACTTTATGGAGATAAGTAAATGGTAAATAACTTTATAAAGAAATCAAACTTGAATATTTGATTTGGCAATAAATAAAGTTGTATTTTGTAATATGATAAACTTCCCTTATTGAATCTAGCCAGAATAAAAAGGGTTTTGAAATAATTGAAGTATAAAAGAGGTTTTATACAAGTTTGAAATGATCCAAAGATTTTCAAAGTTATATATATCTATATCTATATATATATATAAAGAATTTTATGAGAATGATTTTGGAAAAGGTTTTGGGAACCTATATAATTTGGAAAAGGCTTTTGATTTTTGGAAAATCAATTTTGGATTTTGAAAAGCCTAGTTTGGAAATTATCGATTTTGGTAATCGATTTTGTGTAAAGGAGATTTTGATAAATCATAAAGGGTATGATTTGAAGATACTATAAGTATATAGTATAAAGTGTTTTGAGAATAGCTCTGGGGAAAAAGGCGCTTCCTTGAAATGAACTTCTCAGGAGTACCACTGGGTGGTACTGCCTTGAGCCCCAAGGGGGGTTTCTAAAGTTGATCCTGTGAGGAGTCCGGACAAAACTAGTTCCTGAGGATTATTTGTGTAGCGAAAGTCGAGGGGCTGGTGCCCACAGAGGCATTTGAGTTATGTTGTGACAACAATTTAACTCAATGTCACTGCGATCTACTGCAGACCATAGCGAAAGTCATGTGTGCCGCTGAGAGCCAACCGTCTACGTTTGATTTTATATCGGTAGACTGTGACACTATGGTAACATAGCGAAAGTCGTTTGTGCCGTTGAGAGCCAACAGTCTACGTTTGATTTTATATCGGTAGACTGCGACCTATGTGGGAGAAGTTTCATTTTGACAGCGAAATCGTGTGTGCCGCTGAGAGCCAACAGTTACATGGACTTTTGCTGCGACGGCAACGTAACCCTGGGATGTAACTGCGATCTGTTGTGGGTTCCATGCTGTTATCAGTTACATGGACTTTTGCTGCGATGGCAACGTAACCCGTGATGTAACTGTGACCATGGATGGGGGTGATGATTTCCAGAGCATTCTCACCAAAGATATTTCCTCGATTTCAAAAATGTTTTCCATATTTTCAATAAAATTATTTTCCAAATATTTTCACTAGGTGTTGAAAACGGGTTTACCAAGTACTGATAGATTTTCAGTCTTACGCCTGATCAACGTATGACTGAATTTCTGTGAGAACAAGGATGGACTGGTTGAGACATCGAGTTATAAAAACTATTTTTATAAAAACTATTTTGATAATATTATATAGATTTTAAGAGTGTTTTAAAAATGATCAAAGAATAATTTATCTGATTTTAAGTATAAAAATTCTTGCTTCGTTCCTTTTCGAGGACGAAAAGATTTAAAGGGGGGAGGAATGTGATAACCTGGATTTTAGAACATATGTTAATTGATAATTAACTGGGTTAATTAATAGAAATACTGATTTTATTTAGATTTATAAATCTGATAATAACTATTTATATTTGGATAAATATCTTAAAATAAATTGGATTTAAAAAGTATATATATATATTGATATTTCGGAAATTTTAAAGAAAATAAAGATGATAATCTCCTTTAATAAATTAATTAAATTGGCAAAAATTTTTTTATTTTCAAACAATAATAAAAATATATTGTATATATATAGGTATGTGAATATAGATTTTTAAATAGAGTATTTATTTCAAATTGAAATTTGTGGATGTTTTCAAATTGATTTTAAGATTGATTTTTTAATTTTATTTAAATTTTGGTTTGAACTTATATTTGGATTTCAAAGAGATGATATATATCTTAATGTATGTTTTGGATTTAAAGGTATGTATAAATAATTTTTGTATAAATATAGTTTGTCTTATTCTATTTCTTTTAAAAGATTTTCATTTTTTTAATATGCATTTAGTTATTAGAAAATAAACTATAAAAGCTTTATTTAATAAATAAATTTTAATTATGCATGAGAGATATATGTGTTAACATATAAACACCTTTAAATAACATGTGTTAAGTTATTAAATAAGTTTAGTGACAAGTGTCACATTTTTATTTTATTTCCTTAAATCTAATAAATCAAAAATTTGAATCTATATAACACTACCTCTTATTCTTCATACACTTTTCTATCTCATTTTCTCAAAATTTAAGCTACAGCCACGTTTTAAATCAGAGAAAATATACCAAAATCTGAAAACATTTCCAAAACAAATTCTAGAATTTCAAGTAAATCAAACCTAGCAAATCAGTTTCGAAGTCTCTTCTACAAGATTCAAGATTTGCAAGAATCAACAACTCCAAATCTAAACTAAGAGAATTCAAGTTCTGGATCAAGCAAATCAAGATTAAAGTTTCCAAATTTCTCAAACACTTTGTTCAACATCATAAACTGTGAGTAACTCTGAAACTTTTGGTACATCTTGAAGTTGTATGTGATGATCTTTGAAAAGTGATGTGAAATATACTGTGCATGTGGTTTTATAACAATTATAAGTATATATACAGGTGTTAATAATTATATACATGATGGGAACTTTGAAAATAAATCTCTGTTCAAAACTGAAACAATGAACAAACTTGAATTCAAACTTGATTCAGAAAGTAAACTATTTAAGTCAAATTTGATGAGTGTTTACATAAATGTATGCCTGATAAATTTTTAAATGAATGCATGTATAAATAGGCTTGCATATATAAATAGGTTTGTAGGTATATATATATATTTGATGTTATCTGTGCATATGTCTGTGTACTAGTATGTATATGCTTCTGTTCTAAGTTTAAGAGGTTTTAAACAAGTTCAAAAATCAAATTCTTTTCCCTCATTCCCTTTTAAGTTAAGATGTATACAGGAAATATGTTTGTATTAACTAACTCTTATTTTTAAAAATAATTATAAGTGTAATTAGTAAGTGTTTTTCTGGGAAGAAAGAATTTACAGTGAAAATAAAACATATCAGAAAAATCAACTATTTTAATTCCAGGGTTCACTTATATAATTTGATTCGTCTTGGTGAATTATGATTTTTGGTGGTCTTGCTTCAATTTTTAGTGGCGTAGATGATGGGGTGTCGTGAGTTGAATGTAATCACGTTTTTCGCCAATTCTCGATGATCAACCGAAAATCGAGCTTCGAAATTGATGTCAGGGGAAGTTCAGGTGGTGGAGTTTACCAGAAAAATAGTCATTGTTTTTTTTATTTATCGTGGAAGTTAATTGACTCAGTTGTAGGGTTTTAAGGCTTCTTCGAGGCGAGGTTGAGTTTCTGGCTAGTGCGGCAATGAGGCGGCATCGGAGTGTCAGTGGATGGGGGAAATAGAAAGAGGGATGTCAGACGAAGCTTGTGGCGATAAGGCGAGGATTCCGGTTGGCTGTAGCAGTGGTACGAGGCGTCTGTAGGTCGGGGTTTCATTTCTGGTAGTGGAGGAACTGTTCGATTTTGAATTCGAGAATTTTGAGTGGAACTGGGGGGTCGGAACGATGGAGTGGGTCGACGGCGACTTGGTGGCAGTGGCGGTGTAGGTCGGAGGGGCTCCGATGATCTGTACACGTATACGTGCACGTTTCGTGCATCTGGTGTTTGGAAGTTGGGAAAGAAACATGGACTTGGGGATGATCTCGAGTAAGGATTCGGGTGTGACTCGAGGAAGAAGTGATGCGAGAGACTCGTGTTTTGTTCGAGTGTTTATCTGATAGGCACGGGTTGTTTGAATTGATACCAGATTTTAAACTATGTAAAATAATAACCAAGTTTAAAGTTTTTTTTTTTTAAAAAAAAAAGTATTAACAAATTTTTAAGCAAAAAGAAAGTTTAACCAAGTTTTAAATATATGTAGGGAAATTAAAGTATGATTAATTAATAATGATAAGGACTAATTAAGAAATTAATTAAGAGAAATTGATTTATTTAATTAACTAATGATTAGGGGTTGATTAATTTATAATTAAGGATTATTAATCAAGTAATTAAGATTTTGATTTATAATTGGAGATTAATTTATTTTGACTAGAAATTAATAATTAAGTAATTAGAGAATTGGTTAACTGGTAATTAAGAAGTACTTGGTTAAGTTTATTAATTTATAATTAAGTTTTATAAACTAAGAGATAATTAATCTATAAAGATTAATTAATGAATAATTAACTGATAATTAATTTGTAATTAAATTTTATTAATTAATAATTTAGGTTTATTAATTAATAGTTAAAGGATAAATTAATCTTTGATTAAGATTAATTAATTGACTTATAAAAGTAATTAAGGTATGATTAATTAATTTAAATGACTGTAATTAATAAATTAATTAATTAAGCAGGGTTAAGTGTTTAGTTCTTAAGTAATTAATTAAATTTAAGATAATTTAATTAATTATAATCAGGATTAATAAATTCTGTTTGGATAATTGTTTGAGTAGAATGTCTGGATTAATTGATATATATTGGGTGATATTCTGTGATACTCTGTGATATGCTTGGATATATTTGAGATGAATGTATGGATTATCTATGATAAATGCTATGTGAATTCAAAGTGTTGAATTGAATTTGTTTAATTTTAAAACACCTTGACCTTTAAGATACGTTTGGATTTCGAAGAGACCGGGGTTGGGTATCAGTAAATACCCAAAACCACTTCGATTTGTAATCTTCTATAACTCTTTATAGAATTGATATGTGAAATCAATAGGCTGGTTTGAAATAATATGGATCATTTAAACTAAGTTGGATACTTAGATATTGTTTTGTGAAAATAAAATGTGGACTATATAAGTTGTTTTAAAGTACGAGTTACCCCGGGTTTAAATAAGTTCTATGAATTAAAATTTCATGTTCGATGAGTTTACTCACGCTGGTTTCCAGCCTGACCCGGGTGTTACTTTGATGTAATGCTCGGGTCAGACCGAGTATTACAGATTTCAGGTAAGGACGTTCTGGAGCTCAGGGGGCGAGCTGGATGGCAGGAACGAATGGAGTATATTCCGCTGTGATATATTATTGTTGTCAGAGACATGTTATTTCTAACTGTCTAGTATATTGTGAATGTGGTAACTCTGATGTATAAAAATGTAATTAACAAATACAGTTTTCTTTGTATAACTGATATTATTATTTGATATTGTATTTTGATCCGCTGCGAATGTGAGAATCTGTGTCTTGTTCTGTTTCTTTCTTCTATCTCTTTTCTTTTTCTTCTAACTATCTGGAATTTTCGGGTTCGAAATCTCCGGGTCGTTACATGGTTCATGTACATCTTTCTTTCGTGATGAGCAAAACTTTATCGCCACTTGTTCTAGAAAACTTAGTCTTCGTGCCGTAACCTTCTGTTCGAAATAAAGTTCTTGGTGAAGATCCATCTGTTGTTTTTGGTAATGATGAATTTCATCAATTTTCTCCTTTGTATTAGGAGAGATAAACAAGGATCTTTTAGTTTTCTTATTCTCTGGAGTAAAACCAGTATGATACGAGGATCACCTATTTGTCGGTTCTTGCTTTGGTGTAGGTGTCGGAAGGCGTTGTGGTGTGTCTACTGCGCTGTCCGTTGATGGTGTGGAGACGGAGATAGATATATAGGAACTCCCAGAAGACATTGTTTTAAATTTGAAGAATTTGATACTTTGTATATATTTGTGATATAAACATGTGTATTTATATATGATAAAAAAGGTTATTTATAGAAAAACTAATTTTCTAAAATTTTAATGGTTTCAGAAATTCAGTAATTTGTGGTAATGAAGAGTTGAACTAAATTTAGTTTTTAATTCAATTTTAGTTAAGATCTTGAAGTGAACAAATTCCTAAACTTCGTCTGAGTTTTATGAAAGTTTGTTCGTTTAATGGTTTTGTAAATATGTCGGCTACTTGATTTTCGGTACTTACGTATTCTAAAGATATAGTTCCTTTTTCAACATTGTCTCGTAAAAAATGATGTCGTATATCTATATGTTTGGTTCGTGAGTGATTAACAGGATTTTTTGACAAATTTATAGCGCTTGTGTTATCACAATATATTGGAGATTTGTTGATAAGTTTACCAAAGTCCATTAGTGTTTGTTGCATGTATATTACTTGCGCACATGCTAGAGCTGCGGAGATGTATTCAGCTTCACAAGCAGATAACGAAACACAATTTTGCTTTTTAATAAACCACGAAACTAAAGATTGTCCGATAAAATGACATGTTCCACTGGTACTCTTACGGTCTGTTCTACAACCACCAAAATCCGCATCGCTATATGAGACAAGTTCAAATGGTGATCCTTTAGGATAAAACAAACCATAATCTTTAGTACTAGATAAATAACGTAAAATGCGCTTAACAGATCGTAGATGAGACTCTTTTGGTTTAGCTTGAAATCGAGCACAAAGACATACACTCATCATAATATCTGGTCGACTAGCGGTTAAATATAGTAAAGAACCAATCATGCTTCGATATAACTTTTCATCAAAATCTTTTCCATTTTCATCTTTTTCTAAGTGAATAGTGGTACTCATTGGTGTTGGTTTGCTTGAAGTTTTATCCATTTGAAATCGATGTAATAGATCGTTACAATATTTTTCTTGGTGAATAAAAATTCCATTTTCTAGTTGTTTTATTTGTAATCCTAAGAAGAAATTTAATTCTCCCATGTGTGACATTTCAAATTCATTTGTCATAATATTTGAAAAATCGTTACATAGCCTTTCGTTGGTTGAACCAAAGATTATATCATCAACATAAATTTGTACAACTAAAATATCGTTATTTTATCTTTTAATAAATAAAGTTGTATCTATTTTTCCTATATGAAAACCAGATGTTATTAGGTGATTTTTAAGACGTTCGTACCATGCACGAGGTGCTTGTTTTAATCCATATAGTGCTTTATGTAATTTAAAAACATGATCGGGATATTTTTCATGACCAAAAAGTGGTGGTTGTTCGACGTATACATTTTCTTTAATAAAACCATTCAAAAAAGCACTTTTGACATCCATTTGAAATAGTTTAAAATTGTTATGAGTTGCAAAGGAAAGTAAAGTACGAATGGCTTCTAATCTTGCTACCGTTGCAAAAGTTTCATCGTAATCTATGCCTTCTTCTTGATCGTGGCCCTGAGCAACTAGTCGTGCTTTATTTCTAACAATATTTCCATTTTCGTCCGCCTTGTTTTTAAATACCCATTTGGTTCCTATTACTGATTGATCTTCAGGTCTTGGCACTAATTCCCATACGTTATTACGTTCAAATTGATGTAATTCTTCTTGCATAGCTATTATCCAAAAATTATTATTTGAGGCTTCTTTATAATTCTTTGGTTCAAAGTTTGATACAAATGCTATATGGCTTATTTGATTTAGTTGATTTCTAGTAACTCTTGAATTAAGATCTCTAATTATATTATCTATTGGATGATTCTTAAGAATCCTAGGAGATGATAAAATAGCGTTATTTTGTCTACTGGCTTCATTATTACTAGAATTTGTTGAATTTGTTAGTGGAATAATTTCTTCTTCATCATTAGTCTGTTGTTTGAAAGGATTTTCGTCGAATGAGACATGTAAACTCTCTTCTATAGTATTATTCTTTTTATTAAAAATTCTATTTTCCTTGCTACGATCTGAATACCCAACAAAGATACCTTCATCGGCTTTTGGATCAAATTTTCCTAATTTATCTTTTGTATTTAATATAAAACATTTTGAGCCAAAAGTTTTAAAGTATGATACTTTAGGTTTTTTACCAAAAAATATTTCAAAACAAGTTTGTTTAGTCATTGGGCGAATAGTTACTCGATTCAATACATAACAAGATGTAGCAATAGCTTCGGCCCAAAAGTGTTTTGGTAATCCGCTACTATTTAATAATGTTCGTGCGCATTCTTGTAATGTACGATTTCTACGACACCATTTTGTTGGGGTGTACGAGGAAAAGAAAAATTATGAGTTATCCCTTTTTTATTGCAAAAATTTGAAAAAGGATCATTTTCGAATTCTCCTCCATGATCACTTCTAATATATTTAATTTTTAAATTCATTTAAGTTTTAATTCGTTTTGCAAATATTTTAAACATACCAAAAGTATCGCTTTTATGTTTTAGAAATAAAGTCCATGTATATCTTGAAAAATCATCGACTATTACGAAAACATATTTGTTATGATTAATAGATCTTATTTGTGTTGGACCAAATAAATCTAAATGTAATAATTCTAATGGTTGTTTTGTAGAAATATTATTTTTAGATTTAAACGAGATTTTCTTTAGTTTACCAATTTGACAATCGTCGCATAAATTTTCTACTTTGTAACTTATTTTAGGTAACCCTCTTACTAATTCATGTTTAGCTAACTTATTAATATTCTTCAAATTAATATGACAAAATCGTTTATGCCATAACCATGGATCATCATGTTTGGCAGTTAAGCATAAGTTTGAATTTTTATTAATATTCATGTTTAATACATAAATATTTTTGTTTCTAAAACCTTCAAAAATGAGTTGTTTGTTATTATCTAAAATATTACATCTATCTTTTTCAAAATTTATTTGAAAACCTTTATCACATAATTGACTAATGCTTAACAAGTTGTGTTTTAAATTTTCTACTAGTAAAACATTTGTAATAATAGGAGAGTTAGATATACCAGAGGTTATGACTTCTCCAATGCCTATGACAAATCCCTTTGAATTGTCTCCAAATGTTACCGTTCCACCATCGATGTATGTTATATTTGATAACATTTTTGAATTTCTGGTCATATGTTTGGAGCAACCGCTATCTAGTATCCATTTCTCCTTATTTTTTATTTTGGGTACCTGCAAGATAAAAAATGTTTTAATTGGTACCCATATATTTGATTAGGGTCCTAATTGTTAGAGGAAGGTAGCCACACCCAAGATGGTTTGGTACCTTTATAAATATAGTTTTTATTATAGACTACATTTTCAAAGTAATTACTGATATGCTTTTGTCTAATCAAATTATTATTTGTTTTAGGAACCCAAATTTTCATATTTTTGGTATTCAATTTTTGTTTAGATAAACTTCTAGCTTCTATATAATTAATATTTTTAGCATTATTTCCCTTTTGTTTAGAACATTTTTTAAATCCTATTCCATTTCTATTACCTGATGGTTTTGATGTTTTGATAAGATTTTCCAAATCTTGTTTTCCTTTGTTGAATTTTGATACATTATTTGTAATTTTATCTAATTTTTCTTTTAATTCTCTATCTTCTATTTTCAATAATTCAATACTATTTTTAAAATCAACATTTTCTTTTAGCAATTTTTCCTTTTCTAGAGTAATGTTCTCACTTTTTATCACATTATTTCTTAATTTTTCTTGAGATATTTCAAGTTCTTCTTCTAAAATAGATTTTTCATCTTTCAACATTCCTACTTCAAGTTCTAATCTATTTATTTTTACTATATATTCTTTGTTCAATTTTTTAATTTGTCTAAATTTATCATCTAATTCCATGCTAAGTTCAAATAATTCTTCATAGCTAAGTTCCGGACATACCTCATCTTTTTGTGCCATAAAACATACATTAGCTTGTTCTCCGTCACTATCGCTATCACTTTCTGAAGATGAAGAATCAAAGTCATCCCATGTTACTTTGAAAGCTTTCTTCTTTTTGAGTTTTTCAAATTTGCTCTTCTTTTTATTATTGTTAAGTTTTGGGCAATCCTTTTTCATGTGTCTGTATTGATCACATTCATAACACTTAATTTGAGATAGATTTGTTGAGTTGGTCTTTCCTTCTTTTTGAAACTTGGTCATCTTTCTAAATTTCTTGAATCTATTATAGTTTTTGGCAATAAATACTATCTCGTCTTCATCTAAATCTGAGTCATCATTCTTTATTGATGGAAATGCTATATTCTTCTTCTCCGAATTTAATTCTTTACATGCCTGCAAATTAGCTTCATAGGACATCAAATTTCCTATCAACTCTTCAACTTTGAGAGTAGAAAGATCGTTAGCTTCTTCAATAGCTAATACCTTTCTTTCCCAATTAGGTGTTAAAGAGTTGAGTATTCGAGAAACTAAATCAAAATCAGTAAACTTAACTCCAAATGCCATCAGATCATGTTGAATAGTTTGAAATCTAGAAACATGTCTACTATAGTTTCATTTTGTTTCATTTTAAATGATGAAAATTGGTTTTGTAAAATTGAAATTTTAGTTTGTTTGACCTTTGTTGTACCTTCATGTGTAATTTGTAAGGTACGCCAAATATCAAATGCAGTTGTACATAACATGACAAGTGAAAATTCATTTTTGTCTAGTGAGCAAAACAAAACATTCATAGCTTTAGCATTATTTGATGCTAAGGTCTTTTGTACATCGGTCCATGTGTTCATAGCAGTAGTTGGAGCTTCATATTTATCTTGAGTGGCTGACCAAATTTCTAAACCATTAGCTTCCATAAAAATTCTCATACGTGTTGACCAATATGAATAATTAGAGCCTTTAAAAAGTGGGGGTCGTGCAATGGATTGTCCTTCTTGAAAAATACTTGCCATGTTAGAATGATTTAAAAAACGTGTTACTGTTCTTTTAAACAAACCTTGCTCTGATACCAATTGAAAGTCTATATGAGTGGATCGTATAGGATATATGCAAGTATAAACAGCTAACTATATAATATAACTTGATAAACGATAGTAGCAAAGTAAATGAAAATAATCACAACGGTATTTTATACTAGTTCAGACCTCCCGTCCTACGTCCAGTCCCGAAGCTCCTCTTCGGAATTTCCTTTCAACTAACCCTCACTTGGCCCGGAGGAACAGGTTTACAATTGCAGAGTTTCTTTGTCAAGAATGTGTTCTATAACACGGATGTTGACTATTGAGTACAAATGCTTCCAATATATATATCTATCTATAGAATATCTGAATGAGGAGTTCTGTATATATGGAAGAGTTAAATACAGGTAGTTGATTGCTTATAGATCAGGAATAAATCGGAGTACAAGAGATAAGAGCGTAAGTGAGTAAGGTGAGATCTACTCTTGAATTCCTGATGCTATTTATAGTGATGAAGAGTCTCTATGTGTAGTTGCCTTCATTAACAATCGTTGTATAGTTGCTCCTGTTGGTGATGAAGAGTTGCAGTGAAGAGGAGTGGATGTGTCTCTTCGGATGTGACAGTTGGAGTTTGAAATTACACAGTCGAGCCCATTTTCAGACGTCTGGAAAGTGACCTCAGACATCTAACCTTCATATGTTTTTTTGTGTCTGGTAGCATTTCAGACGTCTGAATTCAGAATCAGACGTCTGGTTTCTTATGAGTTTGTGAACCAGAGAACTTAACCAGACGTCTGGTCTGTGCACTCAGACGTCTGGATTGGTGCATGTTGCTTTTCTTGTGTCTGTATCACTTCTTATCCGATTCTCTCGACTTGTAGCCTCTTGATACTTCTTTTGAGTCTTGTTCCTGTCTTTTTGGTGATGTTTCTATATCAACTTCCTGTATATGTATATTTGTTTTCCATTGCATAGTTGTGATCATCGAAACCAAGGAATTGATTTCCTAACATTAGTAATTGTTGGCCTCGTATAGTATTTTGAAAAATACTATTAAAATCCGATTCTTTTGGAATTTATGTGATATTTAATTAAAATGAGTTTTGAATTTTTCTATTTTTTTCAACCTCTTTATTTATTCTTTTCTAATATATATGTAAGTAAATGTTTTTAATAATTATTTTGGAAGTATTTGTCTTTATAGAAAAAATTTATAATAATAATTTTTATTTTCAAAAGGAAGATAAAAGGGTTATCTTTTATTTAAAGTGATTTTTGTGATTAAAAGGAAGGTAGAAATATGTTGGTAACAAATATTGGAGACACATTTTGTATAAAATGTTGGAATAAAAGAATAGATTTGAAAAAGGTATTTTATAAACTAAAAATAGAGATACATAAGCAGTATTTTATAAATAAAGGAATAGTTTTATAAATGGTATTTTATAAAAGGCAAAATATTATCACTTGGTCAAATTAGAGTAATAAATCATAGTGTGAATTTATTATATATATATATATAAGTTTATATTTGAATGGAATTATCGTGTTATGAAAAGCATATAAGTTTTGTAATTATAATTGAAATTTTGATTTATATTGGAGTTTTTGTGATAAAAGTAGTTTTGTAATTGTAAATAGAAAATTGAAAAGGAGTTTTATTTAAAATGAATTTGGAGTCTTATAAAAGAGGTGGAAGTAAGTTTGGAAATTTATAGAATGAGTTTTTATAAATAATATTTTATAAAAAGGAAGCTTTATAAAAGTGTTTATATATAAAAGAAGAGATGTTTACAAAGGAGTTATTTAAATAAAATTGGAAATTTATAAAAGGATGCTATAATTATGTAATAGATATTTGTAAAGGAATTTATAAATAATATTTTATGAAACGAGTGGTAAATCTAAGGAATTTTTTAAAGGAATTTTACAAAAGAGATTTGATTTCCCTAGATGGCCTTCTTAATTATGGTAGTATGAAACATTTTTTTATACTTAACACTGAAGGAATAGTGTTTTAGGTTATTATTATCTCTGTTTCAAAAGGCATTTATTCAACTTAAGTAAGTATAGTTCAGGAAGTGAAATCTTTCATAGTATTTTGAAAATATACTTATACCGATGATATAAGTATATGGATAGTTTTATAGGTATTGAAAGTGGTAAATGAATAATGCAGGAGTAATATACATAGGTATATCTTTGTAAAAGTATATTTTATATAAGTACTTACAAAGTGGTTTAAATTAATGAAAGGATTAATTAAGGAAGCTTAGTGGTTGCTTATGCGCTAAATATGCTTAGTTAAATCTCTAGTTGAATTGTTTGTTATTTGATAGTTAAACAACAACTATCAAATCTTGGCCACTTTTAAAACTATCATGGTCAGTTCGGATAGACCGGGATCGGATAAACCTAAGTTATCTGAAAACCACTTTGAACTGGCATAAGCATTTCGAATTGGAGATATCTTGAAGATGATGGAAGATAGAGCTCTTTGATGTGCAAGGGCTACTTGCTACTAATCCTGAGGGTGATTCCAAAATGGTTGTAGTAGAAGTAGTGCGGTTAGTTCATATTTTGAACAACTTAAATGGATGAATGTTGGGCTTCCATTGTTGCTTGAAGGGCAATGATAGCATTCCAAATGGGATTGCTATATAAAAGGTAAAACATAGCCTCAAGCCCCAACAACCAGGAATTGCTAAAATAGAGGAAATGCAGCAGGGCTTTATGGGTTGCACCCATTAGGGTATTATCATCACCCATATATACACACACACACATATACATACATACATATATATATATATATATATTCATGGATTTGGTTGTGCATGGGAGCTCTTGAAAAGGTTGCAAAGGCAACTGGGGTGATGAAATATTCGGTACTATCCAGTAAGGGGTAAGCTGGTCTTGTGTTGGCAGGGGTCTATGAGTGGCCATTGGTATATTTTTCTAGAGGTGTATTGTAGCGCCCCACCTCTATGCTCACAATAACAAAGAGTATTAAAAGGAAATACTGTCTGCTATTACGAAGAATAAGGCTGGGTAGGAGCGGCCATCCGTAGTTAGGCCTTACACTAGTATTGGTTATCTTGATTGGAGTGGTATATATATTTATTTTTCGTCACTTTGTTTATTTACTCCCATCGGCATATTCAATTCCAGTACAAACGAACTACGATGGTTCATAATAGTTCAGGACAACATATATAATAATAGCACAGATAAGCTAAACACAGAACCCAGATAATATAAAATCTCATATATAACTGATGTCGGTTACAATACATGTGATACAACTACAACTGTCGACACTGGAAGTTACATATACCAGTACATTATTATAAATAATATACATAAATACATGTCATCCTATAAAATAACATAGACTACTCCAAAAGATATGAAGAGACTTCATAGCTCAAGCAACATCCCAAAGCGAGATATCAACAGCCTGTAATAACTCGGTCTGACCCGAGTATTAATTCAAAAGAAAATAATACGCGGATCAGTCTAATTCAAACTCAGTAATTAATGCATGGAAGCAATAATAATTAAATAACAAATAGACGACAATCACAATAAATCCCGCATATCCAATCCTCTAATAAGAAAATCAGATAACGGTAAATATTACACGTAACAGCATTGAACAACGAATCAGCAAAGCCAAATCATCAACAAAGGTAAATAGAAGGATTATCAATGAAGATAATTAGAAACAACAGAGTTACATAAACAGCAATTAACAGCAAAATCTAATTATCAAATAAATAGTTAGAAACAACATAATCTAATTATCGAATAGATAATTAGATAACAACAAAATAATCAAATTAAACTAAATCGAAATACAATTTCAAAATATATTGAATTGGCCACACGAAACAATTCAAGCAATTGAAATTATCAAATAAAACGTCAATTCTGATTGGCTGCAGTACACGCTCATGTGCACTGCCTCGCCACTATAGAATATGACGTCATATACTTCAATTCTAATTGGCTGCAGTACACGCTCACGTGCACTGCCTTGCCACTGTAGAATATGACGTCATCAGTACTCCAAATATTTAAACTAAACTCAATCACACAACTAAGTGCGTATAGTTCAGTAAGCACGTTGCGGCAATCAACGCTACAAAACACACGCATACATAGCTATATACATATACTTATAAATATGTATATATATATACCAACTATATATATGTGTGTACCCAATCAATTAATAATTCGAATCAAAACACAGGCATACATAGCTATATACATATACATATAAATATGTATATATATACCAACTATATATATGTGTGTACAATCATTACTTTATAAATTAAAGCAGCAACATATAAAAGTGCAAGACAATCTAGTTTCGAAATGGGTAATAAAGAATGCAAAACTGCAGCCGTAGCAGGTAGCATAACAAACTAGCCTACTAAAATATTCACAGTTACCAATATATATGCACAGCCGAAAGGAATGAGTGGTCAACTTAAATGTACTTCACCATATATATTTTCCATGCTTCACAATGTTTTTCACCAGACTTTTTATAAACTGTTGGCTTGAACTCATTTTATTTCATGAAGCAAAAACCCATTTTAAAGTGGAACACAGTCCAGCAGAGAAACGAAGTGTAGACATCAATGCTAGAAAATTTTAACACAAAACTCGTGAAAACCAACCCAGTTTGAAAAACCAACATGGCAGCAAGAATATGCACATGGTTACTGAAACAAGTGACTCAAACCAGGACCAATAAGTAGTGCCAACAGACTAGAGGCAGTTGTGGACCCAACAGAACTTCAACATGAATATACAGACTCAAGTGCAATATGTATAACGCCAGTGCAACTCCAACCTCGACCAAAGTTCAAGTTATACACAATGCAACAACTCAAGTGAAACAAAGATCAAGTAGAACTGCACATGACTCAAATGCATGAACTAACATTCACATATATACATACATAAATGTATGTATACATCTGATGCAATGCAACAACTACAAAGAGCAACTGCACAAGACCAGTCCACTTACAACAATGCAGACCTGGCAACAATGATGAACCAACAGAGGCAACATCAAGCTAATGATCAACCCAAATATAGCACAATGAAACAACAACTCAAATGAACTCAAATGTATCCAACCAATTGCAAAATCACTAGCACATATGTACAACATGTACAAATGATGACCAGTGAAACAGAAGCTCGAATGAGCAAATAAATTCCGACCATTTAAATACAAGACAATGGCAAAACACAAGAAAATGTACAAAATTTCATGTGCAACTGAATACAAATGGACAAAACAGTGCAGACTTGACAGCCATAACAATGATGAACAAACATGCAACAGCTCAAACCATCAACAAGCATATGAATACAAAACCAGACTATAATGAGGAGTCAAGATAGACCACATGTTGTAGAGAACAACAACTGTGAAGCCAACAACAAAGCATGTATCAGTTCAATAGGCTATTAGCATCAGGTTGTAAAATGCCATCAGGGATTTCAAATTGAACAAGTATAGCAAAGTCAAGGCCGATGTCAAAAGCCGTGTACAAGTTCGAATAAAGCTTAAGCAACAACAAGATAAAGTGGCCGAAGTCAAAAAGAAATCATCGTCACAGTCAAGTCAATGACGTAATGACCTGTCAAAGCTAGAAGTTCAACAGCAGTTTTTCAAATGGCAAGTTAGAAATCATCAAGCCGTGGTAATCATGGATGAACAAGTCAAGAGAATCAAAACTCATGTAAATATGGTACAGTTCCAAAACATTTTCACAAAATTCCAAAATGGCCGAGCATTGAAAATGTTACAGTAAATTTAACAGTTTTAACAAAGTCAATGCCAAGTTACAAATCGAAATTCAAAGCCGTGGTTGTCAAGAAATCAAAGCAATGCCGTAGTCACAGCGAAATCAATACCGTGATAACCAAGGGAATCTAAAAGTTCAAAATCAATGCCGTGAGAATCAAGGCAACAAGAAAGAAACAAGTCAGAAATCGAAGTCGTGGTGGCCACGAAAAAATCAACACCATGGGAAACAAGCAAACGGATTATACGAAATTGAAGAAGTCGGAAATCATCACAATCATGCACGAAATATTTAAGATTGGATTAGAGGGTGTGAGTGAAAATCACTCACCTTATCTTGAAGAGCGCAAATCCATCAGTCGTAATTCCCTTTTCCCCCTCCCACTCAGCTCGCCTATGCACGGCGCCTGACAAGGCTTCGGGAAATATCCAACCCTAGCAGCCATTTTGTTTTTGTTATTTTGTTTTGGGCTTGCGAAGAGGAAATGAATGGAGGAGGAGGAAACGGGTACAAGCCTTTGATAACAACACAGCACCAAGAAAAACGTGGGCCAAGATTTTATTTAAAGCCCACATAACCCTCAACAAATTTTAAAAAGAATCTCAACCCGATTAAAAACTCCCAATAATGAATAGCTAGCAAATTTTTATCGTCTAATGACGATAATTAACTGGTGCAAAACCCCGGGTCGTTACATGTATTATGGCAAGCGGTACCTTGGTGCCTTGTTATCGTATGAAAATCCATTCTCCAATAAGTGCCTTCAGACTTAGTTGCATACTTATTATGCTAAAATTTAATTAATGTAACAATATCAGGTATGATTCAATATTTATTTTAAACCCTAGACATTATTATAATATTAGATGATTTCCTATAAAATGGTTTGGTTATCGCAAGGTAAATGTCCGTTCGTGTTTATGTGCAGTGTGGTCTTACGAGATACCTTTATTTTTGAAAGGTTTTTAACATTTAAAATCTATTTGATGTGTGTTTCTCATGCTGTTTATTGGATTGATACGGGCATTATTTTTTTATAATGCTTGGGTCATACCGAGAATATTTATAGATTTAGTTTGGATGCTTTGGAGCTTCAGGAATGAGCAGGTGCCTCCAAGACGTATTCACGTATATTTTATTTTTCTGCTGCATTAGTTGTTTTATTTATCAGGATTTGTGAGGATGGGTTATTACAACTATCTAAGCTGATGATAGGTTAATGTACTCTGATTGATATTTGTATAGTGTAGTTCTTTTGTAAAGATCTATTATATATTATATATTACTCTTCACGACCTTAGATTCTATTCTGTCTTTTCGTTTCTTTTCCCTCAACAATCTGTCTTTCTAGCAATTGAATGTTGGCACATGAATAACTTGGATGTATTAGTGTTGACATTTGAGGGTCGAAAACGCAAGTCGTTACACGTGGTATTAAAGCTTCGGTTAAGCGAACACCTATGCTTTGGTGGGGTAGACTCATTTGAGGTAAGGTAACTGAGACCTAAGGATGAGTTTGAGTGTATTATATATATGAGCATGTATTTTTCATTGTTGTAAAAAAATGTTTTATATTGTGTTGACTTATCAGTTTAGTGACTCATGAATTCTTGTCGGTATAGAAGGAACAACTGTATCGATAGTGGTTTGTAAACACTCGAACAAGACAAACTGACACAGTATTGTATTGAAAGGGGTAAATGAAATAATTTTACCTAGATTACATTTCATATATAAAATGAATAATTTTCAGAAATTAATATATTTATATATAATGTGATTGGTTGTTAGAATGATAATATTCAATTATTATCATTTATTGTTGATTAGTTGTTGTCAGCTAATATAAGAGCATTTATTGTTTTGGTTGGATTTAAAGTATAATATTAATAAAGTTATTTATTGTAATCTTAACAAGGATAAGCATTTCTGAAATGAGTTTATATAAGAAAGTGATTTTATAAAATGGGAATTATAAAGTATTGTTTATAGTTAAATGGATTTAAACTGGAAGTTTGAAAATTAAACCCTGGTGTATTGGAAATTGTTTTCAAAGTTTATGGAAATTAATAATATTTGGAAGTAATTATGAGTAGAAGTAATTTGAAAAGAATGTTAAAGGAGATAAGAAAGCACTGAAATCACTTTTGTCGTAGGAAAATAATTCTGGTGACGAGTGCAGCATCATCGGTGTTTATTTTCGAGTTTCTAAATGAGAAATTGCTACCATAGTAATTTGTTATAGGGTTATTTGGCAAACCAGATTTCGTTTTAGATTACAAAAGTTATGATTTGATAAACAAACAAAACATGTATATTACTATTAGTAGTTAAAATGATTTGAAATAAAAGCCCGGGTGTTTAGTTCAGAAATTCTCATCTAAATTGTTATATGGACTCATGTATCTTATTTATATGGATAGATTATTTTGTGCATCTCATTTTGAGATGTTGTTTGGTAATTTTCATTTATTGAAATGAAATGGAATTTTCGATGATTTTGGATAGTTGAAACCTTCCTAGGGGATATATAAATTGAAACTAAGTGTTTTTGTTGAAATTATAAAAGCAAAATTTTTTATAACTTATAAATTTGTGAACATTGTAAATAAAAAACTTTGAATTTTTTAAATATCTTGGTTAAGTAAAACAAATTTGAAATTTGTATATATACCTTTAGGATGTAAAAGAGTATTTGACGCAGCGGATAATTCAAAACAATGTAGATCGGTGAAAGTAGCAGTCGATGGATTGATGAATGCTGAATTGCCCGAATTCGTTGATCCGAAGATACCGAACTCTAGCTATCTCGAACTCGTTGATCGCGCACGATACCGGGTTCAAAGATCTTCAATTCTTCAAGCGTTGATCAAGCGCACTTGATTCCGCGAATCGGCTTCTACAATCGTTGAATCGAGCGCACTCGATTATCCGAAAGAGGAGATAGGAGATTACACTCAACTACCAATTTGGAATGAAAGCACAAAGCAATCAAAAGAGAATTTTATTCAATATTCAACAACCTTACAAAATGACACAACTTGCCTATTTATAGGCTACAACACATATCCAGAAAAATTTCTAAGTCATAAGTCATCTTCGACTCATCACCTTCGACTCATCATAAGTCGTCTTCGACTCATCACCTTCGACTCATCATAAGTCATATATGACTCATCACCTATGACTCATCATAAGTCTTAAGTCGACTCATCACCTATGACTCATCATAAGTCTTAAGTCGTTTTCGACTCATCACCTACGACTCATCATAAGTCATATACGACTCATCACCTACGACTCATCATAAGTCATATACGACTCATAACCTATGACTCATCATAAGTCTTAAGTCGTTTTCGACTCATCACCTACGACTCATCATAAGTCATATACGACTCATCACCTACGACTCATCATAAGTCTTAAGTCGTTTTCGACTCATCACCTACGACTCATCATAAGTCATATACGACTCATAACCTACGACTCATCATAAGTCTTAAGTCGTTTTCGACTCATCACCTACGACTCATCATAAGTCTTAAGTCGTTTTCGACTCATCACCTACGACTCATCATGAGTCATATACGACTCATGCCTTGGCCAAAATAAGGGTTGCGCTGCATCATCCGACTCATCATGAGTCATATACGACTCATGCCTTGGCCAAAATAAGGTTTGCGCTGCATCATCCTCCCCAGGTTGAGAGAAATTCGACCTCGAATTTGCACACTCTTCATCCCCAACAAACTCATCCCCATGATATGGTACGAGATGCTTAACATTGAATACGTCAGATGTATACACATCATCTGGCAGCTTCAGTTTATAAGCATTTTCATTGATTCGTTTCACAACTTCCACCGGACCAATTTTCCTGGCTTTCAACTTGTTATAAGCGCCTACTGGAAAACGATCTTTTGCTAATACTGCATAAACCAAATCTCCTTCGTTAAACTCAACATTTCGTCGTTTCAAATCTGCAGCTCGTTTATATTTCTCATTTGCTTTCTCCAATCGTTCCTGAACGACTTTATGACATTCCGTCAACCCTTCAATAAAATCAGCAGCTTTCTTAACTATCTTCTTTGATTGTGGCACTACCGTCAAATCCAACGGCCCCTTTGGTAAGCTCGAATAAACAATCTGAAATGGACTGTAACCAGTGCTTCGGTTAACAGCATGATTATGAGCAAACTCTGCCTGACACAACTTTAAGTCCCAACTCTTCAAATTGTCCTGCACAAGACATCGCAACAAATTTCCCAACGATCTATTCACAACTTCAGTTTGTCCATCCGTCTGAGGATGATATGCACTACTAAATTTCAACTTCGTTCCCACCATCTTCCATAGACTCAACCAAAAGTGACTCAGAAATCGAGTATCTCGGTCAGAAACAATAGATTCGGGTAAACCATGTAAACGATATATTTCTTTAAAGAATAACTGTGCCACTCGAACTGCATCCGCTGTCTTCTTACAGGCTATAAAATGTGCCATCTTCGAAAACCTGTCCACCACAACAAATATAGAATCATTTCCCCTCTGAGTTCTCGGCAATCCCAACACGAAATCCATGCTGATATCAACCCATGGTTTGGTAGGCACGGGTAAGGGATATATAACCCCGCATTCGTCGCCGTTCCTTTTGAAACCTGACAAATATGACACCTCTCCACAAATCTTTCTACCTCTTTCCTCATTGACGGCCAAAAATAAGATTGAGAAATTAACTGTAGCGTACGATCTCTACCCACATGGCCTTCTTCATGTAATTCTTTAACAATCTTCATTCTCAAGCTACAGTCTGGGATGCACAATCGATTTCCTTTAAACAGAAAACCATCCACCATCACAAATTCATCAGTGCTTCCTTCCTTTACCTTTTCAACAAATTTCACAAAGTAAGGATCTTCTTCAATCAATTCTGGCAATAATTCAAAACCTGTCACTTCAACTTTCATTGTCGTCAACAAATGACTCCTCCTACTCAAAGCATCAGCCACACGATTGGTTACCCCTGACTTGTGTTTAACGACAAAAGTAAACTGTTGCAGATATGCGATCCACGATGCATGTCTCGCTGAAATCTTGTCTTGACCTTGCAAATGCTTCAATGCTTCATGATCAGTATACAGAACAAACTCCTTCTGAAATAGATAGTGTCTCCAGTGTTTAATGGATTGTACGACAGCATAAAACTCCACATCATATGTACTGTATCGCATCTTCGCTCCTGACAACTTCTCACTGAAATATGCAATAGGACGTCCCTTCTGACTCAACACCCCTCCAATCCCAACCTTGGATGCATCAGTGTGCAGTTCAAACACTAGCTGAAAATCAGGTAGCACTAGAATTGGTGCAGACGTCAGCAATTCCTTGATCTTCCCAAAAGCACTCCCTACTTCCTCTGTCCATGCAAACTGTTTACCTTTCATGCAATCTGTAACAGGTGCCATCACACTACTAAAGTGTGGTATAAACCTTCGATAGAATGAAGCCAACCCGTGAAAACTACGAACTTCCGTTATCGTCTTGGGCTGCAGCCAATTTCTGATCGCCTCAACTTTACTTTGGTCAACCTGTATTCCTTTCTCTGAAACAACATACCCCAGAAATAAAACACTGTGCGTCATGAACACGCACTTCTTCGTAGCAGCATAAAATTGTTCTTGTCTCAGTACCATCAGCACTTCTCTAAGATGATTCAAATGTTCCTCTGTACTCCCACTGTAAATTAGAATATCATCGAAATACACCACCACAAATTTCCCAATGAACGGTCGAAAAATCTGATTCATCACCCTCATGAAAGTACTTGGTGCATTGGATAAACCAAATGGCATGACCAACCATTCGTATAGACCCTCCCTGGTTTTAAAAGCAGTCTTCCACTCATCTCCTGGTCTGATAGGAATTTGATGATATCCGCTCTTCAAATCAATCTTCGAAAATATAGTAGCTCCGCTTATTTGATCTAACAAGTCATCCAACCTCGGCATTGGAAATCTATATCTCACGGTAATTTTATTCAATGCTCGACTGTCAGTGCACATCCTCCACGTCCCATCCTTCTTGGGTACCAATAAAGCCGGTACAGCACAAGGACTTAAACTCTCCTGCACACGCCCCTGTTCAAACAATTCTTCTACCTGCCTCCGTAACTCTTCATGTTCCTTCGGACTCATTCGATAATGTGGTCTGTGTGGCAACACAGCACCTGGAACAAGATCTATCTGATGTTGTATATCTCTCAACGGTGGCAACTCCGTTGGTAACTCTTCTGGAAATACATCGTCAAATTCTTTCAAAATTGGTTTTACTTCTTCTGGAATCTCAACCTCTTCACTGTTCTCACGCCCAATCAACAGGTATACTTCAGGCTCCTCTTCAACCTCCTTAACAAATTCCTTCAGAGATAATAAAGTTTTCAACTCTTCAATCTCCTCTAACTTACTCTCTATCTGTTGTTGCTTCTTGGGAATCAGAGTGATTTTAGTACCCTCAAACATGAAACTGTAACTGTTAGCACGACCATCATGTTGTACTGCTCTATCAAACTGCCATGGTCTACCCAACAACAGATGACACACATCCATGTCGACTACATCACACCAGATTTCATCTTTGTATTTCTTCCCAATTGAAAACTTCACACAAGCTCTACGTCCAACTTTCACTTCACCACCCTTCCTCAACCAAGCTAACTTGTACGGTTTAGGATGTTTCTTGGTTTTCAACTCCAACTTCTTCACTGCCTCTGTAGAGATAATATTATCACAACTCCCAGCATCAATAACAAATTTACAAACTCTTCCCAGAATAGTGCATGTAGATTGAAAGATATTGTTCCTCAACCAACTACTTTCCTCCTCTTGCTTCGGTGTTAAACAACTTCTCCTCATCATCAATGCGTACCCGTCATCTCCTGACAGTAAGTCTTCCTCCTCAACTGGTAAAGAATTAGAGCATTCAGCTTCTTCCTCATCTTCCTCCTCAACTTCTGTCACCATGGTTCTCTTCTTCGGCTTTGGACATTCGTTGCTTTTATGACCCATCTCCTGACAATTGTAACATTTGAAACTGTTGTTAACCTTCGCCTTCTCAGCCTCCTTCACCATCGGTTTACTGATAGGTTTAGAAACATTAGAACTTCCACTAACACCCTTCACTTGATTGTTGGAATTAGTAAACACACCACCTCCTCGTCGTCCCTGCTTCTCCCAAGCCAACGCTTTCTGATGTGCTTCCGCCACAGATCTTGGATCGAACATATTCACCATATCCTGGATCTGCATTCTCAATCCCCCAATGAATCTAGATGTCAGTTGTTCTTCCGTTTCCATAATATCATTCCTTGCAATCAGCTGATAAAACTCATCTGCGTAATCATTAACAGTCTTTGTGCCCTGCCTCAAGTTCTGCAAACGTTGATACATCAAAGATTGATAATTGTAAGGTAGGAACGTTGCTTTCATCAATTTCTTCATCTTCTCCCAAGATTCAACTTTTGACTTCCCCATTCGTTCACGTGTAAGTTTGGTTTGCTGCCACCATGCCAAAGCTCTACCCCTTAACCTTGTAGCAACCAACTTCACTCTACGACGTTCTGGAACTTCTTTGAAATCAAAAATTTCTTCAACATTAGCCACCCAATCCAAAAACTCCTCAGCCTGCATACCACCTTTGAATTCTGGAATTTCTGTCTTCATCCCAGATTCCCACTTGTGATCGTACTCCAACTGATTCCTTCCTCGTCCACATCCTCGTCCATGAACACTACCACCATCATACTCTTCTTCACCATCCGATGTATATTGATGTCGATCCTGACCACCAACATCTCTACCACCACCATTTCTTCCACCAACATTCCTACGATCTACATTCCTCCGTTCTCGATCAGTCACATTTCTATCACGACCTCGATCATCAACATTTCTATCACAATCTCGATCCACGCTTCTATGATCACTATCAACACTTCTCTCCCGATTAGAATGTGGTGAAACTCTACTTCTTCCATGGCTCGATTCAGGTGAAACCCTTCTCTGATTTTGACTCATTTCAAGCATCATTCTCTCTAATCGACCAATCCCTTCAGTAAGCTTCTCATTGAAATTCTCGTTGATTCGTTGCTCCATTTCATCGGCCTCTTCTCTTCCGTACAAAGCATTAATATTGCGATGACGTTGAACTCGTCTTGGCGGCATGATTGAATACTTCACAAACACTTCAACAAATTCACACTTCACGATTCAAACACCTTTCGAACTTTGATCCAAAATGAAATGGTTCGAAAACTCCAACTTTGTTGCAAAATATGATGAACACGATGAACACAACCTCAACACTTCAAATTCTCGGCTCCAAGACTCGATTTAGCTATGATTGGCTAAAACAAGCTCTGATACCAAACTGACGCAGCGGATAATTCAAAACAATGTAGATCGGTGAAAGTAGCAGTCGATGGATTGATGAATGCTGAATTGCCCGAATTCGTTGATCCGAAGATACCGAACTCTAGCTATCTCGAACTCGTTGATCGCGCACGATACCAGGTTCAAAGATCTTCAATTCTTCAAGCGTTGATCAAGCGCACTTGATTCCGCGAATCGGCTTCTACAATCGTTGAATCGAGCGCACTCGATTATCCGAAAGAGGAGATAGGAGATTACACTCAACTACCAATTTGGAATGAAAGCACAAAGCAATCAAAAGAGAATTTTATTCAATATTCAACAACCTTACAAAATGACACAACTTGCCTATTTATAGGCTACAACACATATCCAGAAAAATTTCTAAGTCATAAGTCATCTTCGACTCATCACCTTCGACTCATCATAAGTCGTCTTCGACTCATCACCTTCGACTCATCATAAGTCATATATGACTCATCACCTATGACTCATCATAAGTCTTAAGTCGACTCATCACCTACGACTCATCATAAGTCTTAAGTCGTTTTCGACTCATCACCTACGACTCATCATAAGTCATATACGACTCATCACCTACGACTCATCATAAGTCATATACGACTCATAACCTACGACTCATCATAAGTCTTAAGTCGTTTTCGACTCATCACCTACGACTCATCATAAGTCATATACGACTCATCACCTACGACTCATCATAAGTCTTAAGTCGTTTTCGACTCATCACCTATGACTCATCATAAGTCATATACGACTCATAACCTACGACTCATCATAAGTCTTAAGTCGTTTTCGACTCATCACCTACGACTCATCATAAGTCTTAAGTCGTTTTCGACTCATCACCTACGACTCATCATGAGTCATATACGACTCATGCCTTGGCCAAAATAAGGGTTGCGCTGCATCATCCGACTCATCATGAGTCATATACGACTCATGCCTTGGCCAAAATAAGGGTTGCGCTGCATCAGTATTATATGAATAAGAACTTGAGATATGATACAAAATTTTACATAAGTAAAGTTTAAATGAAATGACTTTATAAAATGGTTCGCAAATGATTAGTATTAAAGGAGATTTACTATGAGTATAACTAAATGTGATTTAAACGAATGTGAATTAAAAGTAATTAGTATAATTAAGAAACTAATGTAATAATACGTAAGTTGTACATGGACCATTTTATCCGCATAAGTGTTTTTAATCCAGTTTCAAGTACACGATTTCGAGATGATTTACACCGATCTGAGATAGGATCCTTCACTCGATTCTCGAGGTGAAAACTTGATATGGATTTTTCATTTGATTCCATAGTTTTCTATCATAGTATATGGCTATGCAAGAAAAACAGAGGTTTTTAATCAAGTAACATGATTGAAGTCTGCACTAGGGAAGTCGAGTGAGCGATACTATTTCAAAAATGAAATATTTACGATCGAGTTGATATTACGTACGTTGGGAATATGTACATCGTACGGGCATTAATAAATTATATCTTTTGATATTAGAAATGTAGGTTATATGGTTTGAAATTAATTGTATGTGAGATATAGGTTCATGGAAGAAAATTTTTGCTAGTTTCTTTTGGGTTCATGAGTAGAGGTGGTTTGCTTGACTAGAAGGTACGCGCTCATATTTTTTTTTGGTTTGATGACTTAATGCCCCAGATATAGAAGGCCACTTTTGGGCTTTGTTTTCTTTTGTTGATTTGGGCCCGTAGTGACGATTTGTAGTTTTTTCGATCGAGCCACGCAAAGAAGGTGCTGCCAAAATTTTCCGTAACTTTAAATGACTTAGGAATTTAACAATCCATTTCAACTAATTGATTTTCGAAGCTTAAAGGTTTAAAGTCATTTTTCTTACTTTGGAAATTTCGAGGACGAAATCTTTTAAGGGGCAAGAATGTAACAACCCTGATTTTGTCGTTTGATTTCGAATATTTATTTAATTTTAAATATTAAAATATTTTTTAAAAAAGTTTTAAAACTTGAATTCAAATATATGGATTATTTAAAACATTTGAAATTTGAATTTAATATTTGAATAGTGATTTAAATATCTGGATCCTCAATGGAATATAAGTTAAATGGATTTGATAGTCTTATTTAAATCCTTTTAATTAATAATAATAATAATGGTGAATTCATTTTGTAAATTTATTTGCAATAATAAATGGTTCAAATAAATAATAAGAAATTTTTTTTTTAATGACTTGATTTTTATTGAGTATTTTTTATTTTTTTCCATAATTTTTAATTTGGAAAATAATTAAATTTTCATTTGACGATTTTTCGGCAAACGACGGTAATTTTGTGATTTTTCGTAATCAGTTATCTAGTGTATATTATTATTGTTTTAGGGTCGCACTGCTGTTTTAAACGCTACAGTATTTTTGTTTTGTCATTGCAGTTCGTACACTAATGAAAATTTGTGCGGTGAAATGCTGGAAATTGGGATATAAACTAAAACTAAATATTTAGCCAAACCAAACACCACACATTTTCTTCTTCACCTTTACTATTCCATGGCTTTAAGGAAAATAAAATAGATCCACTTTATAAAAATTAAAAAACAAATTAAATAATTATCAAAAAGTCTAAAGTTTGTATCTTTGAGTTTGGAAGGTTGTGATCTACAACCCCTAAGAGTTTGGATGGGTTTAGTGTTGTTTGGGAGCTCGGCCATGAGGAAATGTGTAGCTAGGTAAAGTAGGATTTAGGATCTCGGCAAATTCGGTCAACGATTTGCGAATCGCAGTGTGGAGCGACGTTTGGCAAGGGATGTGCACCTTTGGGTGATTTTTGGTAGGGTGCGATTTCCTATTGTGGGAAGAGGCATTGTACGGTCACGTACAGGGACGGGGAAGCCGTGTTTTATAGGGGAGATGCAGGCATCGATTCGAGGGTGTCGGTATGTTTGTTGTCTTCGAATGTGAAGATTAGCGCTTGTCGTTCACGTTTTACTGGACCATAGCTAATAGGAGAGTGGAGGGAAGGATCAGCCATAGGAGAGTATGCTACAGGAAAGGGGCGGGAGAGGCTTTAAGGAAGAGAGATTAAGGTTTTTAAATGCAGTTAGTATTTAAATAATTATACTTAAAATTCGATAACCTATAAATTCAATAACTTTCACATATAAGGTCCAATCGAGACGAGACCTTTAGCGTTGCACTCATAATGGCGATAGCTACACGATGTAACAAGTTTCGTCAAATTTGGAGTAAGTAGAATTTTGGACCAAAATTGGACGTCGTTCGATTTTAGTTCAAAACAGAATACTTTGGCATGAACTGGAATTTCGGTGAGTTAAATTCACTTTTTTGATAATCCGTATGTTATATAGTAGATAAACATTTACTATTTGTGTTTGGATGAATTTTTGGTTAATTTGGTTAAATATTCGCTTTGAAAAGTCATTGACATAGTAGGGAAATCTGTATTTCTCGATGTTGTGATTTTTAATTTTCAGTTATATTCCTGTTGATTTTATCTCAGTTATATCCCTGTTATATAGATTGCTAAATGTCAAAATGTGTTAACCTGGCCATATTGGATGTGATACTGACACTTGTTAAAAGTCAGACCTTCTTAGTTGAAAAGGTAGTGATAGCATTGTTTAGGTGTTATAGTAACTGTTGAGCTCATTATAATATTTTGAAAAATACTATTAAAATCCGACTGTAACGACCCATAAATTTTAGTAGTTTTATTTATATATTTAATTGAATTTTGTGAATTTTTAAATAATTAAATTTGAAAATAAAAATTTGATATTTGGATTACGCCTAATTAAACAAGACAAATGGTAAATTTTCATTAAATAATATGGAAGTTTATTTTCTTGTGTAGTTCTATTTCAATTCAAATCAGTTAATATTTGATGGTTATAAAATGTTTTCCAAACCTGAATATTTTCCTATAGAAAATTTTTAAATCATCTTCTGAGTGAGACGTCATATTTTGTTTCTTCAAATGTGGACTGTTGTTGCTCCGTTTATCTTATTTCTGTCAAATTAGCAGCATTTTCGATACCGATTATCGACTTTTGATAGGATGATCGTATCACCGATATCTGTATACCGTTTCGATCGTCTCGTCGTGCTGATCTCCGTAGTATATTTATTTCTGTAATTCGGTGTTCGGTACACAGTGGAAAACCACAAATGGTTTGCCGTACCGGTTCTGTATTTGGGCTTTTGGGTTTCCAATGCCTTTTCATCTATCTTCCGTCTCAATCAATAGCCATCTGCTCTATTTAATTTCAGAATTCAATAATCTGACCTTCACTATTCACTGACTTTTGCTTTTCCCTAGCTTTGATTATATTTTCTGGTTTAAAATTTTAGCTGTTCATTTTAGTTCGCTCCTATTCGTGTGAAAATCAATATATTAGTCTATTCCTATTCTTTTATGTTTCATTTCTATATTTCGAGTACCCGTTCGTTTACTTTGGAAAATATACAAAGAAAAAATTATATATGGAGTGATGGTAGTTTCACTATTCATTCTCCTTCCGTTCCCAATTTCCTGAGAAGAAGCTAGCTCATTTTCGTACGCCTTAAATTTTGGCTCGTGCTCGAACCTGTCTTCGCCTACCACTGAACCACCATCATCCCGTTCGAACTCGCACAGGCCTCCACCGTGTAACCCTTCCTCCCCATCCACTTTGCGGCCACTTCCACAAATCGTCCACAACCGAAAGCCACTCCACCGCTCCATTCTTCCTCCTAGGTCGAGCGACCTATGCTACTGCACGGCAATGTCTTCTTTCCTCTCACTGCCGTACGCTAGCGACCACCATCCGCCATGTTTGCATATGTGCTTTATTCTGTGGTACTTAGGTTTGTGTTCATAAATTTTATATATCACATTCTGTAATTATATATATAGGTTAGTTTAGTATGGTTGTTTGTTGTGTGGGTGTGTATTTGTCTGAATATCAGGGTACCTAAATTTCAATTTTTATAATCTGTTTAAAGTATTTATATAATATGTATAATATATATGTTGCTTTCATTTTTGCATTGAATGTCTTTCCTATACCTTATTTTCTGGTGGGTATATTGATGGTTTATACATTAGTTTATTAATATATAGGTGTAGTACACTGCATATAATAGTATACTAGCTATACAGTTGGACACTCTCTGTTGAGTTATATGTATATTATATAGTTGATATTTTAATGTATAGGTTCAGACTATATATAGGTATATAGATGATAGGGTCTGCATATATTCGTATAGTCTGCATGAATGTATAATTGATATATTGATTATTCATAGATTTTAAAATTTCTTTCCTGTTGCTGTTTAAGTTTTACATATTTTATAATAAATTATTCATATTGATTATTTTATGAAAATTGATTTTAATAAATGCTAATTTTGAATGTTGCAGTAAATATGGTACTTTAACATACATACATGATATGTTTGGGTTGAAATGAATACAATATATAAGTATTGTTTTTGAAAATATTATGTATATATGTTGAGTTTAATATATGTGTTTTAATTTGAGGCAATGGATTTTGAAATACATATATATTTAAAATTTAAAAATGTGTTTGAATTTTAAATACGCTTTTTTTATGTAAATGGTTATATATATACATGTTCACTTATACCATTATCTTCATCGATCCAGTTATGATGAGATTCTGTTTACTCCTATTTATTAGCTTTGTTCCGTCGTGCATGTTTTCTTTATCGAATCGTGTCCATCTAGCTTTGATTTGGGATTAGTAACTCGTTTGTCGAATATCTCTAGCTTTAGAAGGTGAGTTTTATCACTCTAGACATATGTACTTATATTATTGTGAAATGATGACAAGTGAGTCTGTATAAATTGATATGTTATTCATATATGCCTGTGATATGTTATATGATGTTAAATACTGCTTATATATTTGTTACATCACCTGATATGATGTTATTTGCTATATTGTTCATTTTATTTTTTGTATCTCACACTGCAAGTTCCCTATCACTATGGGTTGAAATGATACATAACCGAATGGACTTTAGAATAAGGAAAAATCATTATGGGCTGAAATGATAGGCTCGAGTGATTTTTATTGTATTTGATTTACTTGGGATTGCGGGTTTGAAATGATAGAACCCGGGATTTTCTTTTTTAAATTACGGATTGAAATGATATATTATCCGTATCACTTTACCTAGGTTAGAAAATATTATACATGCCCATGGTTATATTTTTAAAAAATATTTTCCAAAAATTTATTAAGTATTTAAATATTTTCTGAAAATTATTAAGTATTCTTAAATTATAAATATATGAAATTTAACTTAAATTTGATTTAAGGCTTTAAATTATAAGGGTGTATTGTTCTTCTAAAAGTTAAATTTAATAAGTTAATAATTGGTTTAAAATGGAATTTGAAGAATTTTATTTACGATAAATAACTTAATAATGAAATTTTTATTTAATATGGGATGTTAAATCTAACCTGGTAATTGTAATGAATTTTATTTATGAAATGGACATGTTTGTATAATAAAGAATGTATTTTGAATTGATAAATTAAAATACAGTTTTGCTTGGACTTTTGCAATAAAATTTGTTTAACTGAAATTCATAGTTATTTGATGTCAAATGAATATATTTATAAAGAAATTTGATTGTTTAATTAACAATGGTAAGATAATTTATTTATGAATATGTTTGTAAAATAAATATTAGGATTTAAATGGAAGGAAATTTAATTTAAATACGACTTAACTTGATAATTGGAAATTTGGTTTAAAATGAAATTGTTATGTTAAGTAAATAAATGGGGATTTAGTTTTATTTATGAAATGGGTATTTTAAAATAAAGTATTAGGTTAGTGGTTAAAAATAAAAGTTAAGTAAAATAGTGTATTTTGACTTAATAAATAAATTATGGTTTAAATTGGATATTTATTTATAAATTTTTATTTTATTAAATCATAAGTTAAATGATTATCCAAATGAATGTTTTTGAAGCATGAAATATGATTTTTTATAAGTCAAAAATGGTTAAAATTGAAGTCTTAATGTTTCTGAAAAGTTATAAAAAAATCTGGAATTTTATTGGTAGCATGTATAAAATGCTGTGGTTTTAAGATGGCATTTGCTAAGTGCTGCTGTTCTGAAATTTAAATATGTTTTGAAATAAATAATACCTATTACAGCACTTTATAAGTGCTGCTGTTTCTGAAACTAAGCTGTTTGAAAATAACTAAATATCTATTACAGCACTTTATAAGTGCCGCTGTTCTGGAAATGACAATGTTTTGAAATATTACCATATCTACCATAACAATTTTATAAGTTCTGTTGTGGCTGAAATTTACAATGTTTTTGGAAGGTTATAATTGAAAGAATGAAATTTGGAAATGAATATATTTTGAAAGATTTGACATTGAATTTAAATGGTTTAATTGAATAAGTTTTGAGGTGAAATATAAACCATTTTGGAAGTATAAGTTAATACAATGTAATTGTAATTGTATTTAATTAAGAATTGTCTTTAAATATATTGATTTGAAACTTATTGAAATTGAAGATTTAAGAATGTGACTTTATAAAGTGGTTTGGTTTAAGATGATTTAAAGGAATATTTCAAGTTTAATAAATTTAAGGAAGTATTCAGTGATTTGGAAATTTGGGTTTTATTTAAATGATTTATTGATTTGGTTTTGGAATTTAAATGATATTATGGCTTTGGTTTTTGTAATGGAAATTATATATTGATTTGGCTATGAAATGAAATAATATAGTATTTAGTTTTGAAAGGGATATGATATTTTGGATTTTAAAGTATAAATGATTTTGGAATAAATTTCCATGGGTTATAATAACGATTGGTTGGCAAAGAGACCGGGATCGGATATGAGCATACTCTCTGTCGATACCGAAAACCACTTTGACAACTGTGTACGCGGTGGAGATTCCAGAATGAAGTAGGATGGTGGCGACGATCCTATTAAGGTATGAACGTAGACCCGACTCCAGTGAGTTGGCATAAGGTGGCTAAAACAGGAGCGATTCTCGGGCCAATGAGGTAGCACCTCTGATCGGACGCATTTCTTCGATACATTTCTATTACTTTGTGATTGATTTGGTGGCCACCCTTCGATTTTATTGGGAGTGTGTTCCGAGGTGGGTGGTAGTGGCTGCTTTGCGTTTCCACCAACCCAGATGCGTAATTGGTATATCTATCCTGGCATTGCCTTGTTGTGCCGTGTCACCTACCATATCGATCTTTACTATGAGTTGGGTTTTGTGCCGTAGCCTGTGGAGTATTGAGGGTAGCTCCCGATCTGGGGGTATGCTAATACTGGATAGACTACTAGGACTATTATGTGTTAAGGGCTATATGGGTAACCCTTTAACGCTATTTAAAAGTAAGTTTATTTTATTATAGACGTTATTATAATACGAATATTACTACATAGTAGATAGTTTAACGGATCCTTAAAGAATGGGCGATCCCAAGCATTCTTTAAGTTACTTGTACCTTTATATTACAGTTCACTTGAGTTGGTTTACATTGTATAAGTATGTATGTCCTGACTCGAGTGTTTTGTGTTTTGCTTTACGCTCGGGTCAGACTGAGTGATACAGCATTCGAGACTCACCTTTGGAGTTGGAGCTTCGCTTGGATCCATCCATTGTTTCTGCTTTCAGTCTTTCAGCTGATTCCAGTGATGTATTCAGATCTTGTATTTGACTATTATTTTGAGACATCTTTGTACTCGTGATTTTTGTTGTATCTTGTTAACTCTGATGTATACTTATATAGTAGCTTCATGAACTACTATTTCTTTGCTTCTGCTGCATTGTTATGCTACTCTGTGTCTGTGATCTATGATTTATTTACTGTATATTCTGAGTTTTGCCAAATTTATATTTACAATCTATTGTTTTGAATTATTCAAGTCCGACATGTGCGGATGCGAATGGTCCAAAATAGTGGGTCGTCACATGTGGTATCAGAGCTTTGGCTCTAGGCAAAACTTAGCATATATGGTAAATTTATTTACAGAATCACATTCGTTCGAGCTTGAATCTCTTCCCTTTTTGACTCGATTTCCTTTGAATTTTGGAACGTTCCTCGCGGTTCCAAAATCCATTCTTATCTCTCCGTATTCGTCTTCTTTTGATTCTGGAGTATCCCATAACTCCACTTCGAATGATCTTTATAATAAATTGGCGGTCTCGCCAATCTTCGAATGATATGTAAAGGGGTGAAACTCCTTTACAATTAGCATTGACTCACCGAAGATTTCTGAATCCTCGGTTTACAATGCTATCTATCTCTTGTTATCCCGAATTCTATCTCTTGAGATCTGATGTAGATTTACCCCAGAACCCCACATCGATCTTATTCTTTATGTCACTGTTGACCCGATTAAGGTTGCCCGCGATTTATATAAGCTTATTCATTCCCTTATTCTGTTATTTAATCATCTTGTCTTTTGTTTCCAACTTATCTTCAAATCATTCTTGAAGTGTATTTTTGTAAACTAATATTTAAATGTTTTAATATATATTGTGTTGTTTGAGTTGTTGATGTTGATTTGCGTTTCCGATCGATTCGTCTGATCAACGCTATCGATAGGATCTCCAAAACACTTGAACAGAGCAAACTGACACCATATTGTTTTCAAACTTGGTAAATGAGAAATTTTGTATAATCATATTATATATATGTATAATTTTCTGAAATTTTATAGTTAATTGAATTGGATGTTAAGAAATAATATTTGATTTGTATATATATTGTAATCATTGGCTTTGTTCATATATAAATAGTTGAACTATAAAACATGGTTATAAATTAATTTGGAAAGTTAAATGGATTTAAATCAATTCATATATCGATAGCATCATCGGTGTTTATTTTCGAGTTTCTAAATGAGAAATTGCTACCATAGTAATTTGTTATAGGGTTTTTTGAAAACCAGATTTCGTTTTACATTCCAAAAGTTATGATTTGATATACAAACAAAACATGTATATTATTATTAGTATTTAAAATGATTTGAAATAAAAGCCCGGGTGTTTAGTTCAGAAATTCTCATCTAAATTGTTATATGGACTCAGGTATCTTATTTATATGGATAGATTATTTTGTGCACCTCATTTTGAGATGTTGTTTGGTAATTTTCATTTATTGAAATGAAATGGAATTTTCGATGATTTGGACAATTGAAACCTTCCTAGGGGATATAGAAATTGAAACTAAGTGTTTTTGTTGAAATTATAAAAGCAAATTTTTTTATAACTTATAAATTTGCGAACATTGTAAGTAAAAAACTTTGAATTTGTTAAATATCTTGGTTAAGTAAAACAAATTTGAAATTTGTATATATACCTTTAGGATGTAATAGAGTATTATATGAATAAGAACTTGAGATATGATACAAAATTTTACTTAAGTAAAGTTTAAATGAAATGACTTTATAAAATGGTTCGCAAATGATTAGTTTTAAAGGAGATATACTATGAGTATAACTAAATGTGATTTAAACGAATGTGAATTAAAAGTAATTAGTATAATTAAGAAACTAATGTAATAATACGTAAGTTGTACATGGACCATTTTATCCGCATAAGTGTTTTTAATCTAGTTTCAAGTACACGATTTCGAGATGATTTACACCAATCTGAGATAGGATCCTTCACTCGATTCTCGAGGTGAAAACTTGATATGGATTTTTCATTTGATTCCATAGTTTTCTATCATAGTATATGGCTATGCAAGAAAAACAGAGGTTTTTAATCAAGTAACATGATTGAAGTCCGCACTAGGGAAGTCGAGTGAGCGATACTATTTCAAAAATGAAATTTTTACGATCGAGCAAGCGATCGAGATGATATTACGTACGTTGGGAATATGTACATCGTACGGGCATTAATAGATTATATCTTTTGATATTAGAAATGTAGGTTATATGGTTTGAAATTAATTGTATGAGAGATATAGGTTCATGGAAGAAAATTCTTGCTAGTTTCTTTTGGTTTCATGAGTAGAGGTGGTTTACTTGACTAGAAGGTACGTGCTCATATTTTTTTTTGGTTTGATGACTTAATGCCCCAGATATAGAAGCCCACTTTTGGGCTTTGTTTTCTTTTGTTGATTTGGGCCCGTAGTGACAATTTGTAGTTTTTTCGATCGAGCCACGCAAAGAAGGTGCTGCAAAAATTTTCCGTAACTTTAAATGACTTAGGAATTTAACAATCCATTTCAACTAATTGATGTTCGAAGCTTAAAGGTTTAGAGACATTTTTCTTACTATGGAAATTTTGAGGACGAAATCTTTTAAGGGGGTGTAACAACCCGGGATTTGCATTACCAATTAATAAATAAAAGTTAGGATTTTTATTTATTTTAATGAAGCATAAAAGGATTTGGAATAACAAAATTTATTTGAAAAAAGCTATTTTAATTAAATGGGAAATATGGGATTTTAAAAAGAGGATAAAATGTTATTTTTGGAAAGTTAAATATTTTAAGAGAAGTTTTAAAACGGGTTTGGGTAAGAGAAAAAAAAATGAGTTTTATAAACATATATGAACACTTAGACTAATTTTTGGAAAAACATGTAAATAACTCTCTTCTTATTGGATTACTAAACCTAGCCCAATAACCCACCCTAAACCTCCTCTATAAATTATCTCAAACTCTCCTAACCTCTTTCATTCATCCCTAATCAAAACCCTAATCATTTCCTAAAGCTTTCATAACAAAAATGGCCTCTATCTTCATCTCCTTCTAGTTTTTGCTTATGCAAGTCATTCTATGCAAAGGTAATGCAAATACCCACCTCAAATCCATTTTTTATATCTCTCTAATTTCTAAAATTTAATTGGTAACACATGTTTTATGTTTTTTTTGATCTTATAGCCTCATAATCATCTTTTGCTAACTTGGGTTGATCCTATAGTAGTCTTTGTTGCTTTTGTGAGAGGTATATTGCTAAAAACCTCTTCTAATATGTGTTTAATCATCTTTTGATTTCAGTAATCATTTAGTGACACATGTTTTATTATGTAACATGTGAATCATAGATCTTTGATCCTCTTTTCTTTCATTTTGGGTGTGCACACAAGTTGCTTGCTATATTGGTTGAGGTAAAATTGCTAGCTAAATTCATTTTTTACTTGATGCTTCTATAATTTTCGTTTTCGAATTGTAGCTGAAACGAAATCAGGCATAACATCTTCATTTCTCATCCATTTTTGGTTAGGTTTTTTTTTCTGCAAACTAGATTCAATAAGGAACACTTTTTGTTCAGTGAATTTTCTATAATTTTGCCATTTAGATAACCTGAAATGCATTCAAAGACAGAAGACCAATTCTGTCTTTAACAAGTTATCTTGAGTTTCAATCTGATATTGTTTTGCATGTATCTCTCTCGTTTTTGATCCAAATTAAATAATTTTGGATGTTCCGGAAATCTTAAAACATATTCTACAATTTTTGTTCAGTGAGTTTTCTGTTGTTTTGCCATTTAGATGACCTGAAATGCATTCAAAGACAGAAGACCAATTCTGTCTTTAACAAGTTATCTTGAGTTTCAATCTGATATTGTTTTGCATGTATCTCTCTCGTTTTTGATCCGAATTAGATAATTTTGGATGTTCCTGAAAGCTTAAAACATATGCTACAATTTTTGTTCAGTGAGTTTTCTGTAATTTTGCCATTTAGATGACCTGAAATGCATTCAAATACAGAAGACCAATTCTGTCTTTAACAAGTTATCTTGAGTTTCAATCTGATATTGTTTTGCATGTATCTCTTTCGATTTTGATCCGAATTTGATAATTTTGGATGTTCCGGAAAGCTTAAAACATATGCTACAATTTTTGTTCAGTGGGTTTTCTGTAATTTTGAGTTTAACTAGGTCAAAATTTGATTTTTCTACTATCTTCCCGAGAGCGATACACATATTAGCTCTGTGGATGCAACTGAAACTATTTTGGTCATAACTTTTGAGCCGCTAGTCGGAATTTGACGATTTTGGTCTAGTTGGAAAGATGGAGTTATGAACTCCATATCTGGAACGTTTGGTCATCATCTGAGTTCACTAGACCCTTCGAATTTTCTGTCAGAGTTGAACCCAGATCGCTGTGCAAAACTGTGCATTTCATGTTTCTGTGTCCGACTTTGGAACATCGCTACGCCTTCGTTTCAAGTCGGAATCGAGTAATTCTTTTCGCGCTCTAAAGTAGGAATGTCGGACTACGTTCCTACCAATTTTCATGCCATTCGGATTCAGTCTGCTGGTCCGAATAATTTTCCGAACTTGGGTTCGCGTCAGTTTTGGACTATTTTCCAACACTTAGAATATTTTCAGTGATTTTCTGGTTTTATCGATTTCTTTGAGATTTGTCTCTGGATTTTGTACACGGGCCTTATAAAAAGGTTTTAAAAGGATTTTTCGCTCCGAAATGGCTTTTGAAATTATTATATAATATTATTTTTAATTAGTAAACTATTTACTCCATAATAGGAGAGTTTTCAAAAGTCGTTTTAAAGTGTTCTCAAAATCAATTATAAATCCGTTTCGAACCATTATTTTCTATAATAAAAATCTCACACTCACTTTTTAGCACGTCGAGCGAAGTGGAAAGGTGCTTAAACAGTTAGGAAATCTCCGGCTTATGGAACCGTGTGTATTTTCTTTCCGGTTAATCCCCAACCTATTCGATTGATCGTTTTGACCTTTGGGTCTAGTTTACCGATGATACGAGGTGGACTTTTTATTGTTTGGAGTGTGATCTTGCTATTGGTTAGTAAACCGTTTAGTGCGAACGTGGGGTATGGGACTCATTGTTAACACTTTACGGGTTCCTCTCCAAGAAGTTTGTGACACATTAGCCTCTGGGCAGCCAGTACTGGACCTCGGGGTCACCACGCCTCTGGGCAACCGTCTCTGGACACTTGTTCTATGGAGCAGTTTTATTTTCGGCATGTGCCTCTGGGCCTTTATCCTTCTGGGAAGGATCTCGCCGTCTCGCGCATTCCGCATCTGTGCGAGTGATCGATCACAACTCTACAGTACTTGGCAATAACGATTCCGGTCGGTGCACGTGCTATACTTGTATTATCTGATGATTTTTATATCCATTCGAGTACCGCCATTCGGTGTTGGTTCTATGGAACCATACGATGTAAGTGCGATTACCTTGTGGATTCACAGTGTCTCTGGACACTGCTTTTTAGTGTTTGATTTCATTGACTTTTCAGTATATCCCCATTGCTCTTTGGAGCATCAATCTTTGCTTGGGCATTGATTACAGACTCTGGTCACGCATGGGATTATTGCCTATGGGCAACTTTATATAGCTTTGGCTACGCCGATGATATGAGGCGATTTTATTTATTCAACACTTGGTGCTGATATTCTCTTTGGATATTTTTACTGTTGATTGATGATTAGGGACCGTCATCATATTCATGTGGTCCAAAATACTCTTCTTTTAGGAAAAGTACTGTTTTATTTATGTACCGCATTATTATATATCTCAGTTATTACTGATTGTTTAGCTAGCCTAACCCTAGTGTTTTCGCTCGGGTCAGACCGAGTTGTTTCAGGTTAGGTCTCTGGACTTAGCTTCCGTGCTTCCGCTTGGACATTATCTGCTATGCTGATAGATAGCGCTTTTATTTGTCCATTATTCCGCTACTCTGTTATTATTCAGACTTTGATATGTACATATTTTTGACTCACATGTGTGGGCAGTGGCTTTGTACCCACTTATAGTATTTGGATCTGTATTGACGATGTATTGTGCTGGGATTTTATATCTGTTATGTGATTCTGTTCTGTGATGTTTTATTATTATGTTATTATGCTTTGTCCTGATAGATCTTTAGCCATTTGTAATTTCATTATAAGTATTTACCGAATATGTCGAACCACTTGAAAAAATAATATAGATACCATCCTTTCGACGTATTCAGTAGATAGTTATAGCTTGATTACAAATGGTCGCTTCCACTATACTCTATTCTCCGCTTTAACAGACAGTATTACTCCCGTAATACTCTTTGTTACAATGGGTCTCAGAGTGGGGCGTTACAGGGGGAAGAATGTAACAACCCTGATTTTGTCGTTTGATTTCGAATATTTATTTAATTTTAAATATTAAAATATTTGTTTTTAAAGTTTTAAAACTTGAATTCAAATATATGGATTATTTAAAACATTTGAAATTTGAATTTAATATTTGAATAGTGATTTAAATATCTGGATCCTTAATGGAATATTAGTTAAATGGATTTGATAGTCTTATTTAAATCCTTTTTATTAATAATAATAATGGTGAATTCATTTTGTAAATTTATTTGCAAAAATAAATGGTTCAAATAAATAATAAGAAAATTTATTTTTATTTTAATGACTTGATTTTTATTGAGTATTTTTAATTTTTTTCCATAATTTTTAATTTGGAAAATAATTAAATTTTCATTTGACGATTTTTCGACAAACGGCGGTAATTTTGTGATTTTTCGTAATCAGTTATCTGGTGTATATTATTATTGTTTTGGGGTCGCACTACTGTTTTAAATGCTACAGTATTTTTTTTTTGTCATTATAGTTCGTACACTAATGAAAATTTGTGCGGCGAAATGCTGGAAATTGGGATATAAACTAAAACTAAATATTTAGCCAAACCAAACACCACACATTTTCTTCTTCACCTTTACTATTCCATGGCTTTAAGGAAAATAAAATAGATCCACTTTATATAAATTAAAAAACAAATTAAATAATTATCAAAAAAATCTAATGTTTGTATCTTTGAGTTTGGAAGGTTGTGATCTACAACCCCTAAGAGTTTGGATGGGTTTAGTGCTGTTTGGGAGCTCGGCCATGAGGAAATGTGTAGCTAGGTAAAGTAGGATTTAGGATCTCGGCAAATTCGGTCAAAGATTTGCGAATCGCAGTGTGGAGCGACGTTTGGCAAGGGATGTGCATCTTCGGGTGATTTTTGGTAGGGTGCAATTTCCTATAGTGGGAAGAGGCGTTGTACGGTCACGTACAGGGAGGGGGAAGTCGTGTTTTATAGGGGAGGTGCAGGCATTAATTCGAGGGTGTCGGTATGTTTGTTTTCTTCAAACGTGAAGATTAACGCTTGTCGTTCACGTTTTACTAGACCATAGCTAATAGGAGAGTAGAGGGAAGGATCAGCCATGGGAGAGTATGCTACAGGAAAGGGGCGGGAGAGGCTTTAAGGAAGAGAGATTAAGGTTTTTAAATGCAATTAGTATTTAATTAATTATACTTAAAATTCGATAACCTATAAATTCAATAACTTTCACATATGAGGTCCAATCGAGACGAGACCTTTAGCATTGCACTCATAATGGTGATAGCTACGCGATGTAACAAGTTTCGTCAAATTTGGAGCAAGTAGAATTTTGGGCCAAAATTGGACGTCGTTCGATTTTAGTTCAAAACAGAATACTTCGGCATGAACTGGAATTTCGGTGAGTTAAATTCACTTTTTTTGATAATCCGTATGTTATATAGTAGATAAACATTTACTATTTGTGTTTGGATGAATTTTTGGTTAATTTGGTTAAATATTCGCTTTGAAAAGTCATTGACATAGTAGAGAAATCTGTATTTCTCGATGTTGTGATTTTTAATTTTCAGTTATATTCCTGTTGATTTTATCTCAGTTTTATCCCTGTTATATAGATTGCTAAATGTCAAAATGTGTTAACCTGGCCATGTTGGATGTGATACTGACACTTGTAAAAAGTCGGACCTTCTTAGTGAAATGGTAGTGATAGCATTTGGTTTGGTGCTATAGTAACTGTTGAGCTCGTTATAATATTTTGAAAAATACTATTAAAATCCGACTCTTTTGGAATTTCTGTGATATTTAATTAAAATGGGTTTTGAAGTTTTATATTTTATTTCAACTTCTTTATTTATTCTTTTCTAATATATATGTTAGTAAATGATTTTAATAATTATTTTAGAAGTATCCGTATTTATAGAAAAAATTTATAATAAAAAAAAAAATTACTTTCAAAAAGAAAATAAAAAAGGTGATCTTTTATTTGAAGTGATTTTTTGATTAAAAGGAAGGTAGAAATATTTTTACTAAATATTGGAGAGGCATTTTTAACAAAATGTTGGAATAAAAGAATAGATTTGAAAACGGAATTTTATAAATTAAAAAGAGAGATATATATGTAGTATTTTATAAATAAATGGAATAGTTCTATAAATGGTATTTTGATAAAAGGGAAAATATTATCATTTGATCAAACTGGAATAATAAATCACGCTGCGAATTTGTTGTATATGTATGGAATGATCGTGTTATGAAAAGCATATAAGTTTTTGTAATTAGAATTGGAATTTGGATTTATATTGGAGTTTAGGTGATAAAAGTAGTTTTGTAATTGTAAATAGAAAATTGAAAAGGTAGATCTATTTAGAATGAATTTGGAGTCTTATAAAAGAGGTGGAAATAAGTTTGGAAATTTATAGAATGATATTTTATAAATAATATTTTATAGAAAGGAAGCTTTATAAATGGGTTTATAAATAAAGATGATTACAAAGGAGTTATTTAAATAAAATTAGGAATTTATAAAAGGATGATATAATTATGTTATAGATATTTATAAAGGAATTTATAAATAATATTTTATGGAAGGAGTTGTAAATCTAAGGAATTTTATAAAATAGATTTGATTTCCCTAAATGACTTTCTTAATTATGATGGTATGAAACATTCTTTTCATACTTAACACTGAAGGAATACTGTTTTGGGTTATTATTATCTCTATTGTAAAGGACATTTATTCAACCCAAATAAATACAGTTTTGGAAGTGAAATCTTTCATAGTATTTTTAAAATATACTTATACCAATGATATAATTATATGGATAGTTTTGCAGGCGTTGAAAGAGGTAAATGAATAGTGAATGAGTAATATACATAGGTATATCTTTGTAAAATTATATTTAATATAAGTATTTAAAAAGTGGTTTTAATGAACGAAAGGATTAACTAAAGAGGCTTAGTGGTTACTTATGCGCTTAACTATGCTTAGTTAAATTTCTGGTTGAATTGTTTGTTATTTGATTGTTAAATAACCGACTATCAAATCTTGGCTAGTTTTAAACCTATCGTGGTCGGTACGCAGAGGCCATGATCAGATAAACATGAGTTATCCGAAAACTACTTCGAACCGGCATAAGCATTCCGAATTGGAGATATCTTGAAGTTGATCGAAGATGGAGCTCTTTGAAGTGCAAGGGCTACTTGCTACTAATCCTAAGAGTCATTCCTAAATGGATGTAGTAGAAGTAGTATCTCCGGTTTGTTCATACCTTGAATAACTTGTATGGACGAATGCTGGCATTACATTATTGTTTGGAGGGCAGTGTTAGCATTCCAAGTGGGATTGCTATATAAAAGATAATACGTAGCCTCAAGCCTCAACAATCGGGAATGACCAGAACAAGGGATATGCGACAGGGCTATATGGGTCGCAAAAGCAACCGAGGTGATGAGATATTTATTTATTTATGGTTTGGTTGTGCATGAGAGCTCTCGGAAAGGTTGTAAAAGCAACCGAGGTGATGAAATATTTGGTACTATCGAGTAAGGGGTAGGCCGGTCCAGTGTTGGCAAGGGGTCCATTTAAGGCCCTCGGTATATTTTTCTAGGGGTGTACTATGACAGGCAGTACCCTAGTGCTTTGTCATTATTTCGAAATCCATTCTCCAATAAGTTCCTTCGTACTTAGTTGCATACCTATTATGTTGGAATTTAATTAATGTACAATTACAGATATGATTTAATATTTGTTTTATAACCTAGACACCATTATAATATCATATGATTTCCTATGAAATGGTTTGGTTATCATAAGGTAAAAACCCGTCCATGTTTATGTGCAGTGTGGTCTTGCAAGATACCTTTATTTTTGAACGGTTTTATAACATTTAAAATCCATTTGAGGTGCGTTTCTCATGCTTATTTACCATACTGATCTGGGCGTTATTTCCTTATAATGCTCTGGTCACACCGAGTATATTTACAAATTTAGTTTGGATGCTTTGGAGCTTCAGGAGACGAGTTGGATGCCTCCAAGATGTATCCACATATGTTTTATTTTTCCGCTGCATTAGTTGTATTATTTATCAACATCTGTAAGGACAAGTTGTTATAATTGTCCAGGTTGATGATAGGTTAGTGTACTACGATTAATGTATGTATATTACAGTTTTCTTTTTGTAAAGATTCGTTGTATATTATATATTACTCGTCATGATGTGTGATTCTGTTTAGTCTTTTGTTTTCTTTTTCCCTCGACAATTTGTCTTTCTGACAGTTAGGTCTCGACACCTGAATATCGTGGATGTATTAGTGTCGACTTTTGAGGATTGAAAAGGCAGGTTGTTACACCTTCGGTACCCAATATACCATAATAATGCACTTTGGAGGTACCTGGTCGATGCAGGACGGTAGCCAAGGGTGTAAAGTGATAAAAATCTAACACGGAACCCGTAAAACATATCACGACGCGTAGATAAAATATAATATAATAACATAGATGTAAACGGTCGAGACGGTGATATACAAATGAACAATAAATAAGAACATCAGAGTGCATTAGGTTCACAAATTATACAAAAAACAAAATAAAGAGTTTATACAACCCAAATCTCCATATTAAACTTTATAATTGTCTCTAATAATACAAGTGTTGGCATAGCTCCACAGTACTGCATAGCGAAATATAAGCGATAGAAAGCTCCAAGTATATTTATATAAAAGCATAGCCTCCTGCTCGTACTCCATACGGCTCCACGCACTATCCAGACATATTATCCTTAATCTACTCATTTAAGAGTACCCGAGATAATAAGAAACAAAGCATAAAACCTTGGGTCAGCCAACAGTCTGGTATGAGCGATATATCATGTCAAAATACTATAAAAACCGTATATATAAAATAAGTTATAGGGTATGCATAACATACCTAGCATGTCCCAGCATCCAAAGAGTTAACAAATAAATGCAACATATGCTACGTTACTACCATAAGTGGAAAATATGGGGTATGGGGTATCACACAGTATACCAAATAGACAGTATACATTACATCCATTACATAGTCTCGCATCTCTCACTCAAGTGCTCTAGATATATTGTAACACTCTTAGATTCTCAACTCATCGCCCACACAGATGGCTAGGGATAGGACACATGCAAACGTCCAAAATATGGGTACACATAGACTACCATGTCCCATTAATGACCATCACAACCATAGAGTTATCCATGAATCCCTTAGCACACGTACCAATAGTAGAACTGCCCTATAGATGCTCAACTCTTGCCTACGCAGATGGTTAAGGACTAGACACATGTAGACGTCCAAAATATAGGCACATATAGACTACCCTAAGTACACACAGACCACCATGTCCTACTCTTGAGCATCACAACCTCATGTTCTACTCTATAAGCTATTATTCAGAACCGGTCCTTTCGGTTCATCACCAGATGCTACAATCACTCACTGTAACGACCCCAGATTTTAATTTAATTTAAATTTATAATTTATTGAATTTCTGAATTAAAATTGGATAATTTATGTTAAATTGATTGCGAGTTTCCCCTATCCAAATAAATTTTTGTATAAATGATTTAAATTTTAAAATATTGTATATATATGTATATATTGGATTTGAAATAAAATTTTAATAAATGACTTAAAAAAGGTTGATAGTTGAAAATTAATAAGTAGTCATACAAAAATAAATAAAGTAAAAATATAAATACAATGTATGTTAGCACCAAAATTGGTCACTAACCTCGTAGAAGAAGATTGTGAAGAGATATAAGTGATGAAATCAAATTAAAGAGAGAAGACAATGCTAATCTAAATGCAGAAAGTAAGAACACCAAATTTATAGTGGTTCAGCGTAATTGCCTACGTCCACTTTGAGGTTAAACTTTATTGATCTTCTTTATAGTTGATTACAAATACAATTCGTGAATCAAATGCTTGAATGAAGTTGTTTAAGTAGAGAAGATGAGTCTCGAAAATGGTAGAGTCTCCCCAGTATTCTCTCTCTAAAAAAGGATCCATTCCACTATGACCATGCCCCTCTATTTATAGACAAAAATGGGCTGGACTTCCCAAGTGGGCTGATGGCCGAACACTCCAGCCCGAGTACAGTGGTCGCTGTATGCCGAGCAAGGTTTGTCGAACGCCGCTACGCCGAACCATTCCTTCTATGCCGAACGATGTGTTGGTGTCGTGGGAAGTGTAGGATGGTTGTCTGTTGAGGCCGAACGTGCCTCCATCTCAAGCTCTTGAACGAACGGTGTATGCAGGCCGAACGATACCGTTATCTTGAGTAGTTGTGCATACTGAATGTCTTCTGGATGTCGAGTACTACGCCGAACACCATGGGATGCCGAGTACTCCTGTTGCCGAGTACTACGCCGAGTACCTTGGGATGCCGAGTACTCCTGTTGCCGAGTACTACGCCGAGTACCTTGGGATGCCGAGCGCTCCTGTCGCCGAGTGCTACACCGAGTACCTTGGGATGCCGAGCGCTCTTGATGCCGAGTTCTCCTATCACCGAGTTCTAATGATGCCGAACGCTAGCGCTGAGCATTGGTTGTCGCCGAGTGCCAGTTGACGCCGAACACTGCTGGATGCCGGACACTATGGATGCTGTGTACTTCGCCGAACACTGCTGGATGCCGGACACTATGGATGCTGTGTACTTTGCCGAACACTGCTGGATGCCAAGTGCGTCGCCGAACACTGCTGGATGCCGGACAGTCTGAGATGCCGAGCACTAGTTGCCTGATCAAATCTCCAGGAAACACTTGCCCCCCAAAGTGTATCGCGTGGCCGAACGTGATGCGCTTTGAATCTGGTCCAATTTTCCTTGATGATGCTTTCTTGAGGAGGCCTGTGATGGAGGTGCGTGACGAACGTGGTTTTGACGCCGAACGGTACCTTCGAAGCCGGACAATGCTCATGTGCCGAATGGTACTTCGTTTCGATGCCGATCACTCTGGTATTGACTGGTTCTACCGAGTATAGCCTTTTCAACTTCTACCTCCCTCTATATAACCAGGTCCTTCCCGTCCCTTCTCCTTTACCTTTTCGTTTCTGTCATTCTTCCAAGATTTCTAACCTTCTCTAGTCGAACGGATTTACAACTTGAACATTCCTTCCTAAGCTCCTAACCACAATCTAGGTACCGCTCCTCGTATAACTTGAATAAGTTTCAAATGAGTCAAGTGTGTCCTGTAGGAAGTTTTCGAGTAGGTTGCCCTCATTGCCGAACGATAATGCGAGGCGAGGAGGAAGGATTCGAGGTGTTTGCACATGTGGCTATTGTACTTAGCTCCATCGCGTCGAACCAAAGTCAAAAATGAAGGAAAAGGAAAACGTTGGAGGTTGTAAGGGTGTTGGATGGCATAGCTATGGTTCGGCGTATGTTGTCATGCGCCGAACGATAGAGGCTGCCAAATAGTATTTCGTCTGAATGTGGCCGAACACTCGCTTGAACGCCGAACAACAACTTAGCCGGACGAACTAAAACCGAACACTTACTAAAATGACGAACAATAACTTAGCCGATCAAAACCCAAGCCGAATATTCTTAGATGCCGAACAGTATCTTGGCCGAACGATACGATTGCCGAACAGAACTTAGGTCGAACAATTTCAATGCCGAACAACATTCAAATGCCGAACAAACACATACATGCCGAACAGAACTTAGGTCGAACAATTTCAATGCCGAACAACATTCAAATGCCGAACAGTATAAATGTCAGACTACACTTAGGCTAGTCACTTTATAAATCATATGTTTCCTACATCTGGAACTGTACTCACCTCAAGGCGAGCTTTTTGAGACGGTCAGCGATGACGGTCTTCGAAGGCGATGATTCGAAGCTAATTTTTATATCTTTAAAATCTTTAGATTCTTATCGCTTGTACACAATTGCTTGCACTAGTTCACACACCACGTGGGGGGAAAACTCGTGTTGCTAATTCTAACGTTCAACGTTTTTTAAGTATAGTTTTCTCAAGCACTTAGCCAGGTTCGTTATTTATTGGGGATGTCGAGAAAATCTAGCTCTGCCACCATATCCGACAGGCCTGGGCTGTCATCAAGGCAAGGAGCTGCTGATACTTCTAATCCGTCGACTTCTCCTGCTCGTAACTTGGCACCTGATTCTCTGGAGGCAACAATCTTACTAGACAATCCGATCGATTCGCAAGCCTCGAAGATCAACGAAGCTGCTCTACGACGGATATGCTCCATTCACGGCATTCCTTCTACCGACGTGTTAGTTCCTTCGAGACACGATCGCCCTCATTTGCCCCCAGTCGGGTACACTACCTGCAACAAGTTCATGTGTTGGATGGGCAGCGTGCCTCCATTCAATTTATTTCTCCGGGATGTACTGTAGTATATAGACATAGCTCCATCGCAGCTGCACCCGAATGGCATGCATTTCTATATGGGACTTACTTACTTTTCATGGCTGTCTTCTCCAGACCTCCAACCGCCGGTGATATCAGATACATTTATATGTTCAAGAGACGGAAAGACAGTACTTCCTTTATGTTCCTCGAGCCATACCACAAATGCCAGATCTTGACAGGGGCCTGTAGCAAATTCGCCTTGTACAAACAGGAATGGTTCTATGTGCGCTGCCCTTCTGGTTTCGCTAGGAGATGGGTTGAAGGCAGTAAGTCTCTCTGCCAAGTCACTATTCGTATTTGATCGGAGTCATGATTTTCGTAACTCTTCATTTCATCTTTTCAGGTATCAACCCGCGCCCGGAAGGCCGAGGATATTCTGAGGCTGTCGATGCCATTAGAGCTCTTCCTGCCGAGGGTCGAGACATCCGAGTTATCATTTCAAATGAATCACTGTCGGGGTTCGGCTTGCTGGCTCCTGGTCGTCGGATCAGCCTTCCCGAAGGTGTTACCATTCCCAAACCTCCGTCCGGTAAAGGGAAAAAACTTGCCGGATCGTCGTCACGCCGCGCTCCCGACACGCATGAAGAAGGCGAGCGCAAAGAGGATGATGCCCCTGAAACTCAGGGTGAGAAGAATGCGGGTCCCGCTCAGAATCCGGCAGTCGAAGTTCACGACATTGAGACGTCGTCCTCCCCTTCGAAGGGAAAGAAGAAGTTAAAATATAAAGTTCAGAAGGAGAAAGTTGGTGGCACTTCAAAAGCCACACTTATTCCGCCTGAGAAAGAGGCTTCCTCACAGCATCTGGAAAGTTCTCTGAGGGGTCTGTCCAACCTGTCCATCCCCGATGATTTACTTAATTACGAGTTCGATGATCCTGAAGCTCTCAAATTCTCTTCGCCCGCTAGAGGCAATGTAGGAGTTCAACTCCCGGCTCATGGAGACAACACTCTGATTAGCAAAGATAAACGAACGGGTCCGTCGGGGGGAACACTAGGACACACACGCACATGCGCATCCCATAATATACTTCAAGTCTTTTTAACTATCTCGTGAATTTCCCTTAACTCGTTGTTATCTCCATTCTTTGCAGGTGATATGGGGCGTTCTCACGGACTCGATCGCCTTCAGGGCTCTTCTATATTTCATCACTCTGGACGAGATTCTGGTTCAGACAGACGCAGGGACAGAGGCGACTATGAAGATAGGGACAATCACCTCCGCGAGTCGTCTCACCGCAAGAAGGCACACTCTCAATCTTCCCAGTCCCGTGATCTTCCTCCTCCAACTGAGCCGGATAGGGAGAAGTCTTTACAGAAGGGTTATCAATCTGATGCTCCTCGAGAACAACATTCCAGTTCATCGAGTACAAGGCAAGTCCGAGAGCAACGGAAAAGAGCGGAATTCTCAAAGCCTCCTACTCCTGCGGTGGACCCAACTGTTGCGGAAAAGTTGGTCGATCTTAAGGCCAAGTTTCCAAAAATTTGCTTCGATGGTCTGAAGTTCCTCCCGGCCATTCATCATATTCCCGGGCATGTGAAACAGAGTGCCATTGCCTGCAATAACAACGTCTATGTTCAACATGACGCGTTTGTGCACTTGGTGGAGAAGATCTCGGAAATATCCGTTGAGCGTCAACACGAGATTGATCGTCTGAATCTGGAGGCCGACAGCGATAAGAAAATCATCAAACTCCAAGACGAAGAGCTCGCTTCGTATAAGTCGAAGCTGGAAGCCGCTGAACAAAGCGCAAAAGATACTGCAGAGGCAGTTACTCGTTTAGAGGCGGCTCACAAAAAAGAGCTTGACGAAGCAGTCCAGCGCAGCGGTGCCCTCGCCCTAGAAAAAGACTCTGTCCAAAAAGAAAGGGACGCGCTCACCACCCAAGTCAAAGAGCTAAAAGAATTACTCTCCAAGGAGAAGGAGGATAAGGTAGCTGCTCAAGAAGAATCACAACGATACTGTGATGAGATCGTTGCTACCCGACTCATGAAAACAAAGCTCGATGACGAACTCGCTGGGGTTGAGAAAATGAAGGATAAGGCCCGTGAGGAGGGCAAAAGAGAGGCTACGGAGGAGATTGATTCTCGCCTCGAGGCGGCCGCGGAGGCCGGCAGGGAAGAGGTTAAAAACATGTTTGACCCGCTGATTGCTGAATATGGAACCCGCGTCCTTATGCATCGTGACTTAACATTCTTGGGCGACGGCTACCTTGAGTCCCTAGCTGAGGCCTGGGAAACCTTGATAAGGATCCGGAAGATCGAGTCAGGCTCCGAAGAGATCGATGAGGAGGCCTTGGTGAAGGAGTTCCTTAGGGGGAACGAGCCATCGGATTTATCCGCAGCATTGGCACTTTACAGCAAAGGCTCTCCCCTTCCAAAAGAGAAAGATGATGAAGCTGGCCCGTCCGGGACCAATGTTACTGTACTTCACACTGCTGCTCAATCCGCCGCTCAATCGGCCGGTCGACCGACACTTGATCCATTCGAGCAGCATGTTGGTTATAACCCCAAAGACCCCGGGCTTGGCGCTCATGTGCTATCACCTATCCTGGAGGGTGAAACCCCACGTGCCACCGATAGCCAACTGGAACTTTGTAGGAAATTCTTCTTTCACTAGAAGTTGAAAGATCCCGTCTTTTTTCGGCAGTGGCTACTCGTTCTAACGCTCATTCTTTATGTTTTCGTGCAGGTTGTTCTGACGCCGAGCAAACTCCGAGGAGCGATGACGCCAAGGAGGAAGCAGAGAAAACAAGTGATGTTGCTCATGCGGGAGTAACTCCCGGTCCAGACGCTCAAGTGATCGGGGCGCTAGATGATGACAAGCTTGATACTTCGTCTCCTGCCGAAGGAAGCGATGGAATTGAAATCACTGGCGCCTCTGAGCATACTTCAGAGATGAGCATGAAGGACCGTCTCGCCGACGAGGAGAAGAAAAAGGTCAAAGTCAAAGTTGAGTCTGAAATACTGGAACTCACTGACCCGTGGAACAGACCTTTGAAAATCATTCTCCCGGGCAGGTCCAAACCACTAGATGTTCCGTCTCCTACTCCCGACTCTGTTTCTCTAGCAAGCAAAAAGTCCAAGAAAAAGCGTGAGGGAGAGGAGTCGTCAGAAACAACGAAGGAAGACAAGAAGAAGAAGTCGAAGAAATAATCGATACACTCGTTCAATGAGTTTTTTGCTTAAGTCTTGTAATTGCTTTTATCTTCCACAACTTGTAGTTTGTATAGAGAGGTCTGAATTTTGTAGGAGTGATCATGTTTCCCCATTTTGGACTTATTGAATAAAGTTTTTAGCTTCTTTTTCGCTTGAGTGATTCTCTTGTCTTTCCTTAGTTTGCTGACTAATTGTAGCCATAACTCAAGTTCTTATGAGTTGCATTATCTCCCGGTCCATTCTTGTGCTGTTCAAACATTTTTTGGACATGGCGTACCTCTCGTCCCACATCTTTCGAGTACTTGGACTTCTTGCTGACTCTGTGCTCCGGGGACTTGGAGGCTTGAAATAGTTTATACTCTAGTCCGCGCTCTGGGGAATTAGAGTACTCTGCTCCGCACTTCGGGGATTCGGAGATTTGAAATCGTTTATACTCTAGTCCGTGCTCCGGGGACTTAGAGTACTCCGATCCGCGCTCTAGGGATTCGGAGATTTGGAATCGTTTATACTCTAGTCCGCGCTCTGGGGACTTAGAGTACACCGATCCGCGCTCTGGGGATTCGGAGATTTGGAATCGTTTATACTCTAGTCCGCGCTCTAGGGACTTAGAGTACTCCGATCCACGCTCTGGGAATTCGGGGATTTGGAATCGTTTATACTCTAGTCCGCGCTCTGGGGACTTAGAGTACTCCGATCCGCGCTCTGGGGATTCGGAGATTTGGAATCGTTTATACTCTAGTCCGCGCTCTGGGGACTTAGAGTACTCCGATCCGCGCTCTGGGGATTCGGAGATTTGGAATCATTTATACTCTAGTCCGCGCTCTGGGGACTTAGAGTACTCCGTTCCGCGCTCTGGGGATTCGGAGATTTGGAATCGTTTATACTCTAGTCCGCGCTCTGGGGACTTAGAGTACTCCGATCCGCGCTCTGGGGATTCGGAGATTTGGAATCGTTTATACTCTAGTCCACGCTCTGGGGACTTAGAGTACTCCGATCCGCGCTTTGGGGATTCGGAGATTTGGAATCGTTTATACTCTAGTCCGCGCTCTGGGGACTTAGAGTACTCCAGTTCACACTCTGGGGACTTGGAGATTTGGAATCGTTTATACTCTAGTCCGCGCTCTGGGGACTTAGAGTACTCCGATCCGCGCTCTGGGGATTCGGAGATTTGGAATCGTTTATACTCTAGTCCGCGCTCTGGGGACTTAGAGTACTCCGATCCGCACTCTGGGGATTCGGAGATTTGGAATCGTTTATACTCTAGTCCGCGCTCTGGGGACTTAGAGTACTCCGATCCGCGCTCTGGGGATTCGGAGATTTGGAATCGTTTATACTCTAGTCCGCGCTCTGGGGACTTAGAGTACTCCAGTTCACACTCTGGGGACTTGGAGATTTGGAATCGTTTATACTCTAGTCCGCGCTCTGGGGACTTAGAGTACTCCGATCCGCGCTCTGGGGATTTGGAGATTTGGAATCGTTTATACTCTAGTCCGCGCTCTGGGGACTAAGAGTACTCCGATCCGCGCTCTGGGGATTCGGAGATTTGGAATCGTTTATACTCTAGTCCGCGCTCTGCGGACTTAGAGTACTCCGATCCGCGCTCTGGGGATTTGGAGATTTGGAATCGTTTATACTCTAGTCCGCGCTCTGGGGACTTAGAGTACTCTGATCCGCGCTCTGGGGATTCGGAGATTTGGAATCGTTTATACTCTAGTCCGCGCTCTGGGGACCTAGAGTACTCCGATCCGCGCTCTGGGGATTCGGAGATTTGGAATCGTTTATACTCTAGTCCGCGCTCTGGGGACTTAGAGTACTCCGATCCGCGCTCTGGGGATTCGGGGATTTGGAATCGTTTATACTCTAGTCCGCGCTCTGGGGACTTAGAGTACTCCAGTCCACACTCTGGGGACTTGGAGGTTTTAGTCATTTATACTCTAGTCCGCGCTCTGGGGACTTAGAGTACTCCAGTCCACACTCTGGGGACTTGGAGGTTTTAGTCATTTATACTCTAGTCCGCGCTCTGGGGACTTAGAGTACTCCAGTCCACACTCTGGGGACTTGGAGGTTTAAGTCGTTTATACTCTAGTCCACGCTCTGGGGACTTAGAGTACTCCAGTCCACACTCTGGGGACTTGGAGGTTTTAGTCATTTATACTCTAGTCCGCGCTCTGGGGACTTAGAGTACTCCAGTCCACACTCTGGGGACTTGGAGGTTTAAGTTGAGAGCAGTCGTATTTCCACTCTTTAATTTGTATTCATCTACTGTATCGAGGCTAATGTCGTTGAATGAACAATCGAACCACGTTTGCTCACGGAATGAGATTCTGCCCCCCAGGATGAGGGACGAAATTTGAAAAATGGACGATCGATTCTCGTCTGCATGGTGATTATAGCTCTTCCAATCAAGTCAAGGAAGGAGGTATATGACAGATGGTTGAATCACATCCATGTTGGGTTAGATAGCCTAATCTCTTACAATTTGCTCCGTATCTCCTTCTAGAAAATAAGGATAATAGATTGTTGAGTAGACAAAGTAAGTTGCATATGTTCCAAGGTGCAGTCGTGTCCATATATTGACAGTGATGGTTAGCGAGTACGCAGTCTACCATAGCTACTTCAAGTTGGGCTTTCGAACAACCTTTCGTGTTCAGGGTAGGATTTGATGTGTAGATGATCAAATCACGTCCACTTTTGACGGATCCCGGCGTCACTGAGCTTCATGAGGGGTATATGTATTTTGTCGAACTTTGTTCTATGACTCGATTGGAGTGGATGATCGGGCCATATTCATTCCAAGCAGTTTAGGTCTCCAAGTCAAATGTGGAGGTTGATGGATGGATGGTTGGTTGTTCGAATCGATCATAAGTTGATCATACGAACTCAGATCGTCTTGAAACTTGGAACATTGGCTTCCCTGGCTTTGATTGTTATGTCTTGTTAATTGTGGCTCGATCCAGACTCGGACAAAATTCATCGATATCCATAGTGAGCCTTTGTGTAACCGATCTCCAAGACGAACTGTCACTGGTTTCTAATCAAGTTCTTGGTGTCACGGCCTTGCCAAAAGGCGGGATAACATCTGCCCCCCAAAGGACGTCTTGTGCAAACATGACGTGCTTTGAAAAACCGCAGTCTTTCATGCTGAATATTTCCGTTCAGTTGATTGCTTGACAGTCGTCTCTCAATCGTTTCGTTGCAATCTTCTTTTAGACAAATGTTCAACTAGCATGCTTTGCTTTGGTTCTGCCCCCAGTTTTAGGGATGAGTATGGAGTTGATGTATGTTTATACTCCGTCTCGCACTCTGGGAGTACGGAGTTGAGTAGATGTTTATACTCCGTCTCGTACTCTGGAAATACGGAGTTGATTAATGTTTATACTCCGTCTCGCACTCTGGGAGTACGGAGTTAAGCGAATGTTTAAAATCCGTCTCACACTCTGGGAGTACGGAGTTGATTAATGTTTATACTCCGTCTCGCACTCTGGGAGTACGGAGTTGATTAATGTTTATACTCCGTCTCACACTCTGGGAGTACGGAGTTAAGTAGATGTTTATACTCCGTCTCGCACTCTGGGAGTACGGAGTTGATTAATGTTTATACTCCGTCTCGCACTCTGGGAGTACAGAGTTGATTAATGTTTATACTCCGTCTCGCACTCTGGGAGTACGGAGTTAAGTAGATGTTTATACTCCGTCTCGCACTCTGGGAGTACGGAGTTAAGTAGATGTTTATACTCCGTCTCGCACTCTGGGAGTACGGAGCTGATTAATGTTTATACTCCGTCTCGCACTCTGGGAGTACGGAGTTGATTAATGTTTATACTCCGTCTCGCACTCTGGGAGTACGGAGTTGATTAATGTTTATACTCCGTCTCGCACTCTGGGAGTACGGAGTTAAGTAGATGTTTATACTCCGTCTCGCACTCTGGGAGTACGGAGTTGATTAATGTTTATACTCCGTCTCGCACTTTGGGAGTACGGAGTTAATTAATGTTTATACTCCGTCTCGCACTCTGGGAGTACGGAGTTAAGTAGATGTTTATACTCTGTCTCGCACTCTGGGAGTACGGAGTTGATTAATGTTTATACTCCGTCTCACACTCTGGGAGTACGGAGTTGATTAATGTTTATACTCCGTCTCGCACTCTGGGAGTACGGAGTTGATTAATGTTTATACTCCGTCTCGCACTCTGGGAGTACGGAGTTAAGTAGATGTTTATACTCCATCTCGCACTCTGGGAGTACGGAGTTGATTAATGTTTATACTCCGTCTCGCACTCTGGGAGTACGGAGTTGATTAATGTTTATACTCCGTCTCGCACTCTGGGAGTACGGAGTTAAGTAGATGTTTATACTCCATCTCGCACTCTGGGAGTACGAAGTTGATTAATGTTTATACTCCGTCTCGCACTCTGGGAGTACGGAGTTGATTAATGTTTATACTCCGTCTCGCACTCTGGGAGTACGGAGTTGATTAATGTTTATACTCCGTCTCGCACTCTGGGAGTACGGAGTTAAGTAGATGTTTATACTCCGTCTCGCACTCTGGGAGTACGGAGTTGATTAATGTTTATACTCCGTCTCGCACTCTGGGAGTACGGAGTTGATTAATGTTTATACTCCGTCTCGCACTCTGGGAGTACGGAGTTCAGTAGATGTTTATACTCCGTCTCACACTCTGGGAGTACGGAGTTGATTAATGTTTATACTCCGTCTCGCACTCTGGGAGTACGGAGTTGATTAATGTTTATACTCCGTCTCGCACTCTGGGAGTACGGAGTTAAGTAGATGTTTATACTCTGTCTCGCACTCTGGGAGTACGGAGTTGATTAATGTTTATACTCTGTCTCGCACTCTGGGAGTACGGAGTTGATTAATGTTTATACTCCGTCTCGCACTCTAGGAGTACGGAGTTAAGTAGATGTTTATACTCCGAGTTGGACCTTTCCCGAGCTGTCTCCAGACTGCTTCACAGCAATGTTGCTTTTTATTGACTCCTGGACAGGCCCTGGCGCCTTATCTCGTCGTACCCACATAGCTTCCTCTCTTTTTATGAACTGGTGTGCCTTAGAGTAGAAACGCTCTAGCGTAGCCGGAGGTTTTCCTGCTAGCCAGTCTCCAAACTCAGAGTCTGGATCCACACCTCTCATTACAGCCATCAGAATTGCATGGTCATTGGGATTACTAACTTCAGTTGCTGCTATGTGGAACCTTTGTAAATATTCCTTCAACGACTCCTCGGGATTTTGGGTTACAGTTGACAGAGACATCACGTCCTTTGGGCGCGTAGTGTGTATCCTGAACTGCTCAATAAACTTCTTTGCCAACTCCTCGAAATTTGATACGGATCGTGGAGGAAGTCGAGTGAACCACATAGTAGCGATCCCAGATAGAGTGATCGGAAAGCACCTACACTTGGTGGCATCGTTCGCTCTAGCTGAATCCATCATCCATTCATACCTCATGACGTGCTGTCTGGGGTCAGTCTTCCCTTCATACGCAGGGATAGTAGGCATACTAAACTTCCTGGGGTACGCCGCTTGCAACACAACATCTGTGAACGGAGTATGACCTCTTGACACTCCCCAATCATCATTCGATAACCCCTGATTTTCTTTCATCAACTGCCTGATCATGGCTGTCAGATCTGGTGTCTGTATGGAAGGCGAAAGGTTAGTGTCTGTTCTACGTGCCTGACCATGTAGGTGCCTCCTCTCATGGCGACCTGCCAATCGTTCGTCCTGAGGTCCGACATCGTTAGCGTTTTGATGATCTGGACCTCCATCCTCCATTTGTACTCCGGTCCTGAAGTTCCCAGCTCTTGCTTGGTTACGGTCTCCAGTCGTCTGAACATCAGCTTCTGCTCGTGCAGCTTCAGTCTTACGTCGTATGCGCCTGGGAGGTTCATCAGAGGTAGTTGAGCTGTTAGATGAAGAGTAAGGAGCGGGATTGCCCCCAGCATTCTGTTGCTGCTGTTGAGTGAGTTGTGCCATCAGGTTGGCGTTAGCTTGCATCTGCTCTCCTAGTTGTCTCCTGCTTTCCCTGAGTTCTCTCATCAAGTCATTGAACTCTATTCTGGTGACAACTGGAGTCTGTTCTTGAGCGGCAATTCCTGCACTCGGAATCGCTGGTTGATTGCTAGGTCATGCTTGTTGCACACTAGCAGTTTCGTGGGCATCCGCATTATGAGAAGTTGACCTGGTACGTGGTCTTGCCATTGTAGAGCTATTGGTATGAACTCTGAGTAGAATAAACGGATGCCCTATCAGTGAGTCGGATCTTCCTTGGGGGATTTGTTCAATCCAGTAGCTTCAAAGCAGATCCTTGAGTTCAACTCTCAATGAAAGCACCAAAGTGTTAGCACCAAAATTGGTCACTAACCTCGTAGAAGAAGATTGTTAAGAGATATAAGTGATGAAATCAAATTAAAGAGAGAAGACAGTGCTAATCTAAATGCAGAAAGTAAGAACACCAAATTTATAGTGGTTCAGCGTAATTGCCTACGTCCACTTTGAGGTTAAACTTTATTGATTTTCTTTATAGTTGATTACAAATACAATTCGTGAATCAAATGCTTGAATGAAGTTGTTTAAGTAGAGAAGATGAGTCTCGAAAATGACAGAGTCTCCCCAGTATTCTCTCTCCAAAAAAGGATCCATTCCACTGTGACCCTGCCCCTCTATTTATAGACAAAGATGGGCTGGACTTCCCAAGTGGGCTGATGGCCGAACACTCCAGCCCGAGTACAGTGGTCGCTGTATGCCGAGCAAGGTTTGCCGAACGCCGCTACGCCGAACCATTCCTTCTATGCCGAACGGTGTGTTGGTGTCGTGGGAAGTGTAGGATGGTTGTCTGATGAGGCCGAACGTGCCTCCATCTCAAGCTCTTGAACGAACGGTGTATGCAGGCCGAACGATACCGTTATCTTGAGTAGTTGTGCATACTGAATGTCTTTTGGATGTCGAGTACTACGCCGAACACCATGGGATGCCGAGTACTCCTGTTGCCGAGTACTACGCCGAGTACCTTGGGATGCCGAGTACTCCTGTTGCCGAGTACTACGCCGAGTACCTTGGGATGCCGAGCGCTCCTGTCGCCGAGTGCTACACCGAGTACCTTGGGATGCCGAGCGCTCTTGATGCCGAGTTCTCCTATCACCGAGTTCTAATGATGCCGAACGCTAGCGCTGAGCATTGGTTGTCGCCGAGTGCCAGTTGACGCCGAACACTGCTGGATGCCGGACACTATGGATGTTGTGTACTTCGCCGAACACTGCTGGATGCCGGACACTATGGATGATGTGTACTTCGCCGAACACTGTTGGATGCCGGACACTATGGATGCTGTGTACTTCGCCGAACACTGCTGGATGCCAAGTGCGTCGCCGAACACTGCTGGATGCCGGACAGTCTGAGATGCCGAGCACTAGTTGCCTGGTCAAATCTCCAGGAAACAATGTAAATACAAGATGATAAGTATTTAAGTTGAAAATTTATATGTAAGTTAAAATAACCATTGAAGTTAGAAGTAAGTAAAACCAATAAATAAATAAATGTTTATGTATAAGACATATGAAAGTAATAAAACAAGACAAGTACCTTTAGCCACCATAACAAAATCTTCTCTGTACATACAAAAGCATGTAGACTGTTTAAAGTTGTAAACAAAAATGAGAAGTAAGTATGCCAGGCAAAACAAAATACTTGTGCCTGATATTGTCTAAACAAATTATCAGCCAACAAAAGATAAGATAAAGTATGAAGACATGGGCTAAGTATGAAAACAAAGTATAAGGCTAAAGAAAGAAATACAAAACAATACCCTATCTTCTCAAGTACAATACTCAGCCACCATAACATGTTTTATCAGCCGAGTAAAAATAAGATGTAGGCAAGAAAAGAATGCAAAAGCAAAAATATCTATACATAAAAATAAGGTAAAGGTTGTAGACATTAAGTACATTAGCAATTAATGCTTCCATAACTAGCAGTAAACAAGTCAATTCGATTTGTTTTGAAGATCATCTCAGCCTCCTAAATAAAGATGATCTCTGACCTATGTTTATTAAATAAGAAATTGTACAAAACAACTCATATCAACTTGTACAAAAATATTATACCCTATAAACTATCTTTCATTTATCAATCCTCACTTCAGTATTCGTTCCATTCTAAACTGGAAAAAGAAAAAGAAATTAAAGTAAATATCACCCAAAGCTACAACTCAAAACAACAATTTAATTCATACAAACCAGAGATCAAGAAGAAGAATTTCAGCTTGCATTTGTACAACCTGTTCAACAAAAAGTAAAGCTCTGTTCTTCTTCCAAAAATACAGGTGAGCAACTTTTGTTTTAAAATTTAAAAGTATGAATCTGCTGAACACTTAACTGTGAGCAAACTCTTAAACCCATATAGATACTTTGGTTTGCATGTGGTCAGTATTGGATGTTTGTTTGTGAAATGTGTTTACATGGGTATTTGAGTTGAACCTGTTCTTCTCTGTTTTGGGTTACAGGGTGCAAAATCACCAAGAAAATTCAATATATTTTCAATAAAACATTTTTAGCTTGGAGTTTAAAACAAATTAAGTTTGTTTAACTTGAATCATAAGCCTGGGAATTTGTTCAAAGCATAATAGTATAACATAGATACTGTTTATTCAAGTTACAGTATAAAGAAATAAATATGTTAAAATTTAAATGTTTTAAATTGTGGATTTGATTTCATATCTTGATTAAGTATACAAAGAAAAGATTTTTAAAACAAAAACGAAGATTTTTAGGTGAGTATACATGAGGCAGTTCCTGTATGAACTCAAAATGCAATTTCACCAATTTCTATTGAATTAACAAATATTAGCTGCTGAAATTGGTTGTATAGCTAGCTTGATGATCCACGAACACAAGAAAAATACTAAAAAAATTTCGAATGAAAGAATTTTCGAGTCGAATCGGAAATAGGGTTTAATGGTCCATTTTGGTCGAGGAAGAAAACAGGTTTGCCGCGACGTCATCGTGGCATCGAGCGCCACGGGGTCTTTGGGAAAAGGAGGAGGAGGCTCTGGCAAGTGTCTGAACATGACGATGTGGTTGCAGGTGGTCTACGGTGGTGGAACGAGGCATTTCTGTTGACCGGTTCTGTTTGTTTATGGGGTTTGATTGTTCGATTTTGGGAATTTGGTTGAAGTTCATCAACCTGGGTGATCGTAGCCTATGGGTGGGTCGTCAGTGACGTGTTGGTGGTGCCGTAGGTGGTCAGATTTGCTTCTTTGAGTTGTGCACGTGAATACATGTGTGTGTATCAGGGAGTTTGAAGGAAGAAGAAGAGGCGACTCACAGTCAACTCGAGGAAATGGCAATCCAGCTCGAAGTCGTACTCGAGGGAGAATCGATGATGTCTCGGGTTTATCTAGTTATATACCCAGTTTTAAGTAATAACAGGTTTTAAACAAAAAACAAAGTATTCCGGGTATTAAAGAATTGAAAAAAGTAATTAAGGGGCTAATTTGTTAATGATGATTTATTTAAATAGTTTATTAAATAAACTTTATTAAAAATTAAGTGATTAATAAAGATAAGGATTAGTCTTTAAATTACATTAAGATTTGTTGTTGGAAAAAATAATAATTAAGAGTAATAAATTTATGAAAGTAGTTAAAGAAAATTAATTGCATAAAAGACAATTACTTAATTAAAGGTGATTGATTATTGATCAGAGTTAATTAATCTATTATTAAAGGATAATTAATCAAAATGGTTTATAATTTATTAATAATTAATTAACCAGGATTAGTAATTTATTCATAAGAAATTAATCTGATTTAAATTTATCAGATATTAATTGATTCTACTTATGAATGTTTGGATTCTGTTGAACGATATAAATTGTTTGATATCCCTGATATATGATGCTTTGTGATACATCCTGATTTATGTTGTGATCTGTAATTTACTTATCTGTGATATATATATATATATATATCTGTGATCTGTGAATGAACGATAAGCGGGATAGTTAATACCGCTTATCAAATTATATTTCTGTATTTTGATCTGTGATGATTGTATGATGTTGCACTATTGTGTGTGAAACCCCTGGACTACACTTTTACACACACAAATATGGATTTCACGTGGAAATTGGTTAAGTCACAGATAATTTAAATTCAATGTTTTTGAAATTGAAATTTTAATTTCATTTGATTTTGAAATTGGAAATTTGGGTTTAAAGTGAAAACTTTTGAAATGGAATTTCAAAGATAAAAGTTATTTCGAATAACTTGATTAAGTTTTGAAATTTAAATAATTTGATTTAAATTTGAATTCAAGTTTGAAATTGAATCAAATGATTTGAAACTAGGGATTAAAGATGTCGTACAAGTTATATATGGGTTAAACCATTTTCAAGGTTTTGATTTGGGAATTTGAATTTAATTCAAGGGTTTTAACTCGTGTAAATATAACTGGATTTTTCCGAAACGAAAACTACTTGTTTTCAAATGATAAAAGCTTTCAGATAAGAAATGAAATTTCAGTTTAATTAAAGGAATTTCAAGATTGAATTGAAAAATAGTTTTCCAAGTTATGAATGAATTCTTTTTGAAAGCTATGAATTAAATCTGTTTATTTTTAACAGATTTAAAATGATGATTTATGCAAACTATTCGAAATGAAATTGTTTTGAAAGCTATAAGTTAAATCTTTGATTTAAAGATTTAACGAGTTAAACTGAAATGGAAATTGATTTGGAAAATCTGTGAATGAATCTTTTGTTTAAAAGATTAAAATGTGGAAATTGTTTAAACCGTTGTAGGTTGTTAAAATGAATCTTTTTGTTTAAAGATTTGAAAATGGTAATTTGTTAAACCATTCGAAAAGAGAAGTTTGGGTAATAAGTTGTGACTTAATTGAAACCCCAATATCCATATATTTTTAAATATTACGCTCACTATTCGCATTAGCCGGGAAAAGACCTTTGTGTCATATAACCCATTCCGAATTAGTGATACGTCGTATATGGATAGCAATTGAAGACCGGATATTCACGAGAACGAGAGGATAAATCGTCGATTGTCTCTGCACTGGGTAGCTCCTGGTATAGAGATCCCCTAAGTGATGGGAAATCCGATCGGGATTGTGAATACCCGGATTTGCAAGGGCTTCCTAAGAAGTGCCTTCAGTTCTGTTCGAACCCGGAACAGACTTGTATGGTTACGTGTCTGACATTACACTTTGAGATATAAAGCCGATTCCTTTCAAATAAATTTCTGTTGGTGGCGGAGAATTTATTCTCTTAGCTTAACACCCTTCTCTGAGACATACGAGCTCAGAGGTTATGTAGTTGAAGTTATCAGCGATATATTCCCAATTTGGTAATGTGACATACTGAGTGTTGCTGTGTGATGATCATTGTTTGATCATTTGTGATATGATCATTTGTTTGATCATTTATCTTTGTGATCATTGCTTTGATCATCCGTTGACCCAAAGCATGGCTTTGTGACAAAGCGTAGCTTTGTGGACGAGAGTCGAACCTCACAAACCGGTAATGGTCGAAACAGGAATTGTGCGGCAAGGTTTCAGGGGTAGCTCCCCTAGGGTATGACCATTCCTTCTGGAAAAGGGTAGTATCATGGTATGGAGCCCAGATACTTACTCATGTGGACACACTTTATTTATTATGTGTTTTGTTGGTGACGAGCGCTCGTTTAAAGGTCCCAAAGGACCGGGGTTGGCATATCTGAGGTTTTGTATATTCCCCGGGAAGGGGGGTAGCCGGCCTTGTTTGGCAGAGAGCAGTTTGTCTCTCGGAGCGTCCAGCCAGAGGCGTTCTTTCATGGAATAGGAAGTTCCTTAGCCTGACCATTTGTTGGAAAAATCCAAAGAAACAATACGAACCCTGTACGGTTTTAGTTGTATAACCTGCTATAGAATGTGGCGGTAACCTGCTATTGAACATAGTAGCTATAGTAGGCATAACGTGAAATGCCTATGCTGGCTAAGATTGATATTGTAATTTCGAAATGTTTTCTGCACTATGCACTAGTAATAATATCCAATGATTTGTTTTGCGTAGTAAGTATCTTTGACTATCATAAGGAGAAATCTCCTCCGATTCTGCATTTGCATTGTGTGTGTGTGCGGGAGGCCTTATGGTAGTTTCATTTTCCAAAAGCATTGCGAATTGACTTTAAAATTCTCTGCTATTTGTTTTAAAGATAAACTGTTTTTGTTGCTCACACCAGTCCCATGACTGATCCGGAGTTTATTGTTTCCTTCCTAAACTCTGGATGCTCAAAATTTTTCTATACGAGCAGTCTAGAGTTGGGGTTTTCAGATAGTCAGGTTTAGTAGATTATCTGGAGCTAGTTCAGTCTTTGGATATGGACTACACTTGCTTATCTTTGTGCCTCATTTTTGGGAGTTTGAGCTATTTCTGGATTGGTGCTTTGAAGATGGAGATTATCCGCTGCTGATGTTATCGTTTTCTTTTCCGCTGCTATTTGTTGTATCATATCTTTAATGTATATTGATATTCATTGTATCACTCTGTTGTATCAGATATTGTATCAGATATTGTATATCAATGTATTGTTCTTTTTCTTTCGCTGTGTTATTTACTTAATTGTGTTATAAGCTCCGGCGGCTCGGATTTGAACGGTCGAATCTACGGCATTCGAGTACGATGTAAAGTATGGATGTCGATTTTCGAACGCGAAAATCTGGGACGTTACATTTGGTATCAGAGCTAGGTAAAACTTTAGCTCAGGAGTATAACACGTTAAGTAGCTCATTAGAGATAGAGTGAAGTAAACTCTAGAATGAGTGTATCCCTAAGATATCAGTCTGAACGTCTCAATAAATTCTCTTACTATCCACTGATAGTGAGTATGAGTACAAAAAGAAGACGAGATAGGGGACAGGGAAGTACGACTATAAATGGTCAATACCCTGCAACAGTGGAAACAACTTTCTTATCAATCTCCTTTGATTCGTTTCCAAATTCTTTTCATTTCTTCGTACCAGCTACAAGAAGAAGTTTCGGTGTGATGATGGTTCTACGAATCGTTGTAGAAAATCCTTATTTCGTATCTTCACCGGTTTCTTATCGGTTTTTGATTTTAAACTTTAATGAATTTGAAATTTGAAATTAGAAATTTAAATAAATTCGAAATTTTAAATTGAGTTAAATTGATTAATAGAATATGAGGATAAAATTGAATTAAATCAATAAAACGATATCGTTTGAAACCAAATTTTGAAATTCTATTGTAATTTCTTGTGAATACCAAAGTCCGAAGAGGGACAAATTGTTATGTATTCTGAGATATTCCGATTTGAGTTTGGAATCCATATCTCGTGTTTGAGGAATTATAGGAGATCGAATGTATCTATCTGTGTTATTTTCGTGCCTGCGAATTTCGAGGACGAAATTCTTTTAAGGGGAAAAGTTTGTAACGACCCCAGATTTTAATTTAATTTAAATTTATAATTTATTGAATTTCTGAATTAAAATTGGATAATTTATGTTAAATTGATTACGAGTTTCCTCTATCCAAATAAATTTTTGTATAAATGATTTAAATTTTAAAATATTGTATATATATGTATATATTGGATTTGAAATAAAATTTTAATAAATGACTTAGAAAAGGTTGATAGTTGAAAATTAATAAGTGGTCATACAAAAAATAAATAAAGTAAAAATATAAATACAATGTAAATACAAGATGATAAGTATTTAAGTTGAAAATTTATATGTAAGTTAAAATAACCATTGAAGTTAGAAGTAAGTAAAACCAATAAATAAATAAATGTTTATGTATAAGACATATGAAAGTAATAAAACAAGACAAATACCTTTAGCCACCATAACAAAATCTTCTCTGTACATACAAAAGCATGTAGACTGTTTAAAGTTGTAAACAAAAATGAGAAGTAAGTATGCCAGGAAAAACAAAATACTTGTACCTGATATTGTCTAAACAAATTATCAGCCAACAAAAGATAAGATAAAGTATGAAGACATGGGCTAAGTATGAAAACAAAGTATAAGGCTAAAGAAAGAAATACAAAACAATACCCTATCTTCTCAAGTACAATACTCAGCCACCATAACATGTTTTATCAGCTGTTTGCACAAAAAATGGACAAACACCTCAAAGTTGTATGATTTAGTAGATCTTATGTTGTTCTTAGTGATTTGGGTGATTTATGCAAATATGCAAAAAACAGGGACTAAACTGTAAAGAGACACACTGATTTATAGTGGTTCGGCCAGAACGTGCCTACGTCCACTTTATATGTTATTTCTCCTTTAGATCTCAGATTACAAGTACAAAGCTTTGGTACAAGTATCTAAAAGTGTTTGAAAGTTCCTTTCGTGCTTGAGCTCTCAAACCTCTCCCCCCTTGTTGTACCCCTACCCCTCTATTTATAGAGTGAGGTAGGGGGCAGAGGTCTTGGATGTTTATAGCTGCTGGTGGGCTTGGGCTGAAGCAATCTGGCCTGGCAGCGTTCCGGTTCGGCGAAGCTTTGGTTCGGCCGTGCTTGGAGTGAAGGATGGAGAAGCCTGGGTTCGGTGGTCTCCTGGTTCGGTGTAGGGTGGTCCGGTGTTGGGTTGGTTCGGCATTGGGTTGTTGGAGTTGTGGTTCGGCGAGGCCTTGGACCGGTGGTAGATGGCAGATGAGTTGGTTCGGTGGAGCTGGTTCGGCAGTGAGATGCCGAATGAACTTCTATATTTGAGAGTGCCGAATGAGCTATTGTACTGGGAATGCCGGATGAACCAAGGTATCTTGAATGCCGAATGATATTGGGAAGGTGAATGCCGAATGACCTTGGTGATGCTGATTACCGAATGAAACTTTAAACCTTTGATACCGAATGGACTTTTATACTTGAATCATGAGTGAAGTCCCAGACTTATATACGCTTGCTGGCTGCTTCTTCTTGGTTCAGTCGTGGAGGAAACGCACCCAACACTGATATTCCAATTTTGACCAAAAATGGGATAACACTTTGCCCCCCAAAACATGACTTGCGGTAGGAAGACGTGTTTTGTAATGCCATAAGCTGGATGTTCATATCCTATCAACAACCTGTAAAGAGCTTGATAGTTTTATATGGCTCCAAATGACGACCGTTCGGGATCGAGCTACTTGGGATGAAGCGCGGCCGTTCATGGTCAAGCGCCTAACTTCAAATGACGACCGTTCGCGATCGAGTCATTTGAGGTGAAGTGCGACCGTTCGCGGTCAAGCGTCTAAATCCATGCGACGATCGTTCGAGACCGAGTCATTTGTGGTGGAATGTGATCGTTCACGGTCAAGCGCTTTACTTCAAATGACGACCGTTCGAGGTCGAGTCATTCGAGGTAAAGTGCGACCGAGCCCGGTCAGAAGGCGGACCTCGAATGGCGACCGTTCGTGATCAAGCCACTTGGGGTGAAATGTGACCGTTCGCGGTCAAGCGCCTTACTTCGAATGACGATCGTTCGAGATCGAGCCATTCGTGGTAAGGTGCGACTGTTGGCGGTCAGGGGGTGGACCTCAAATGGCGACCGTTCGCGATCGAGCCACTTGGGGCGAGATGAGTTGTGCCGTTCGAGGCGAGTTTGTGACTGTTCGAAGTCGGGTGCCGTTCGAGGCGAGCTGTGACCGTTCGCGGTCGGGGTGCCGTTCGCGGCGAGTTGTGACCGTTCGCGGTCGGGGTGCCGTTCGAGGCGAGTTGTGACCGTTCGCGGTCGGGGTGCCGTTCGAGGCGAGTTGTGACCGTTCGAGGTCGGGTGCCGTTCGCGGCGAATTGTGACCGTTCGCGGTCGGGGTGCCGTTCGAGGCGAGTTGATGTGTGCCCGGGGGGGACTTAATACCATCCAAACCAGATTCACGTTCGGGTGAGTTTCTGGATTGTCTGTTGTGGCGGTTTATCACTATCTCAGAGCATGCCTAGGGATCGTTCGCGATCCCGTACATGTGTAAGTAGCTTAGCCATTTTAGAATTATCAAAACCAAATATCCATTCAACTGATGAAATCTAAAATAGAAATGTTCAGCAAAGTCAAATCAAAATTTAAGAAGTAAAGAACAAAAGCAAAGCAGTGACGTCGGAGTGCAAACGCCTATATCGATGTGGTTTATAGTTGTATCAGAGCATGCCTGAGGATCGTTCGTGGTCCTGTACATGTGTAAACAACTTAACCGTATCAGTGTGGAGTTTGCTGCTCGTTCGTCGTTATCTCGATCAATGGATAATAAGATGACGTCTCGATCCTGAGCCGTCTTCAGTTGGTGCGGGCGGTGGTCGTTCTTATTCCACCGTTGTGGCCCTCCAAAGTATGCCTTGTTGGCAACGAGGTATGCTTCGCTCAAGAACTTGTGTTGGTGAAAGCAAATTTGTCGGCATCAAATTCTCATTTCTTTGGATGTTTGACAGATGTTAACTGAGTGAGGGGCTTCGCATGCTCCTTGTTTCTGGTCCTTGGTGGTTGCCCCCAGCTATTTGCTTCATGGTAGAAGGAAAGTTTGAATGAGAGGACGCCTCTTGGCTGCCCCCTTGCTGAGTTCCTTCCATAGCGCTTTTCCTTGTATGAGGCTTCTTCGTCTTCTAAAAGCTAGATCTAGGAACCCGTTTTCTGGATCTAAATTTCTTCTTTCAGATCTGAGATTCCCTTGTTCTTCTCAGTGAAAGCACCAAAAATGTTTGCACAAAAAATGGACAAACACCTCAAAGTTGTATGATTTAGTAGATCTTATGTTGTTCTTAGTGATTTGGGTGATTTATGCAAATATGCAAAAAACAGGGACTAAACTGTAAAGAGACACACTGATTTATAGTGGTTCGGCCAGAACGTGCCTACGTCCACTTTATATGTTATTTCTCCTTTAGATCTCAGATTACAAGTACAAAGCTTTGGTACAAGTATCTAAAAGTGTTTGAAAGTTCCTTTCGTGCTTGAGCTCTCAAACCTCTCCCCCCTTGTTGTACCCCTACCCCTCTATTTATAGAGTGAGGTAGGGGGCAGAGGTCTTGGATGTTTATAGCTGCTGGTGGGCTTGGGCTGAAGCAATCTGGCCTGGCAGCGTTCCGGTTCGGCGAAGCTTTGGTTCGGCCGTGCTTGGAGTGAAGGATGGAGAAGCCTGGGTTCGGTGGTCTCCTGGTTCGGTGTAGGGTGGTCCGGTGTTGGGTTGGTTCGGCATTGGGTTGTTGGAGTTGTGGTTCGGCGAGGCCTTGGACCGGTGGTAGATGGCAGATGAGTTGGTTCGGTGGAGCTGGTTCGGCAGTGAGATGCCGAATGAACTTCTATATTTGAGAGTGCCGAATGAGCTATTGTACTGGGAATGCCGGATGAACCAAGGTATCTTGAATGCCGAATGATATTGGGAAGGTGAATGCCGAATGACCTTGGTGATGCTGATTACCGAATGAAACTTTAAACCTTTGATACCGAATGGACTTTTATACTTGAATCATGAGTGAAGTCCCAGACTTATATACGCTTGCTGGCTGCTTCTTCTTGGTTCAGTCGTGGAGGAAACGCACCCAACACTGATATTCCAATTTTGACCAAAAATGGGATAACATCAGCCGAGTAAAAATAAGATGCAGGCAAGAAAAGAATGCAAAAGCAAAAATATCTATACATAAAAATAAGGTAAAGGTTGTAGACATTAAGTACATTAGCAATTAATGCTTCCATACCTAGCAGTAAACAAGTCAATTCGATTTATTTTGAAGATCATCTCAGCCTCCTAAATAAAGATGATTTCTGACCTATGTTTATTAAATAAGAAATTGTACAAAACAACTCATATCAACTTGTACAAAAATATTATACCCTGTAAACTATCTTTCATTTATCAATCCTCACTTCAGTATTCGTTCCATTCTAAACTGGAAAAAGAAAAAGAAACTAAAGTAAATATCACCCAAAGCTACAACTCAAAACAACAATTTAATTCATACAAACCAGAGATCAAGAAGAAGAATTTCAGCTTTCATTTGTACAACATGTTCAACAAAAAGTAAAGCTCTGTTCTTCTTCCAAAAATACAGGTGAGCAACTTTTGTTTTAAAATTTAAAAGTATGAATCTGCTGAATACTTATCTGTGAGCAAACTCTTAAACCCATATAGATACTTTGGTTTGCATGTGGTCAGTATTGGATGTTTGTTTGTGAAATGTGTTTACATAGGTATTTGAGTTGAACCTGTTCTTCTCTGTTTTGGGTTACAGGGTGCAAAATCACCAAGAAAATTCAATATATTTTCAACAAAACATTTTTAGCTTGGAGTTTAAAACAAATTAAGTTTTTTTAACTTGAATCATAAGCCTGGGAATTTGTTCAAAGCATAACAGCATAACATAGATACTTTTTATTCAAGTTACAGTATAAAGAAATAAATATGTTAAAATTTAAATGTTTTAAATTATGGATTTGATTTCATATCTTGATTAAGTATACAAAGAAAAGATTTTTAAAACAAAAACGAAGATTTTTAGGTGAGTATACATAAGGCAGTTCCTGTATGAACTCAAAATGCAATTTCACCAATTTCTATTGAATTAACAAATATCAGGTGCTGAAATTGGTTGTATATCTAGCTTGATGATCCACGAACACAAGAAAAATACTAAAAAAAATTCGAATGAAAGAATTTTCGAGTCGAATCGGAAATAGGGTTTAATGGTCCATTTTGGTCGAGGAAGAAAACAGGTTTACCGCGACGTGATCATGGCATCGAGCGCCACGGGGTCTTTGGGAAAAGAAGGAGGAGGCTCTGGCGAGTGTCTGAACACGACGGCGTGGTTGCAGGTGGTCTACGGTGGTGGAACAAGGCGTTTCTGTTGACCAGTTCTGTTTGTTTATGGGCTTTGATTGTTCGATTTTGGGAATTTGGTTGAAGTTCATCAACCTGGGTGATCGTAGCCTATGGGTGGGTCGTCAGTGACGTGTTGGTGGTGTCGTAGGTGGTCGGAGTTGCTTCTTTGAGTTGTGCACGTGAATACGTGTGTGTGTATCAGGGAGTTTGAAGGAAGAAGAAGAGGCGACTCACAGTCAACTCGAGGAAATGGCAATCTAGCTCGAAGTCGTACTCGAGGGAGAAACGATGATGTCTCGGGTTTATCTAGTTATATTCCCAGTTTTAAGTAATAACAGGTTTTAAACTTAAAACAAAGTATTCCAGGTATTAAAGAATTGAAAAAAAAAGTAATTAAGGGGCTAATTTGTTAATGATGATTTATTTAAATAGTTTATTAAATAAACTTTATTAAAAATTAAGTGATTAATAAAGATAAGGATTAGTCTTTAAATTACATTAAGATTTGTTGTTGGAAAAAAAATTAAGAGTAATAAATTTATGAAAGTAGTTAAAGAAAATTAATTACATAAAAGACAATTACTTAATTAAAGGTGATTGATTATTGATCAGAGTTAATTAATCTATTATTAAAGGATAATTAATCAAAATGGTTTATAATTTATTAATAATTAATTAACCAGGATTAATAATTTATTCATAAGAAATTAATCTGATTTAAATTTATCAGATATTAATTGATTCTACTTATGAATGTTTGGATTCTGTTGAATGATATAAATTGTTTGATATCCCTGATATATGATGCTTTGTGATACATCCTGATTTATGTTGTGATCTGTAATTTACTTATCTGTGATATATATATATATATATATCTGTGATCTGTGAATGAACGATAAGCGGGATAGTTAATACCGCTTATCAAATTATATTTCTGTATTCTGATCTGTGATGATTGTATGATGTTGCACTATTGTGTGTGAAACCCCTGGACTACACTTTTACACACACAAATATGGATTTCACGTGGAAATCGGTTAAGTCACAGATAATTTAAATTCAATGTTTTTGAAATTGAAATTTTAATTTCAATTGATTTTGAAATTGGAAATTTGGGTTTAAAGTGAAAACTTTTGAAATGGAATTTCAAAGATAAAAGTTATTTCGAATAACTTGATTAAGTTTTGAAATTTAAATAATTTGATTTAAATTTGAATTCAAGTTTGAAATTGAATCAAATGATTTGAAACTAGGGATTAAAGATGTCGTACAAGTTATATATGGGTTAAACCATTTTCAAGGTTTTGATTTGAGAATTTGAATTTAATTCAAGGGTTTTAACTCGTGTAAATATAACTGGATTTTTCCGAAACGAAAACTACTTGTTTTCAAATGATAAAAGCTTTCAGATAAGAAATGAAATTTCAGTTTAATTAAAGGAATTTCAAAATTGAATTGAAAAATAGTTTTCCAAGTTATGAATGAATTTTTTTTGAAAGCTATGAATTAAATATGTTTATTTTTAACAGATTTAAAATGATGATTTATGTAAACCATTCGAAATGAAATTTTTTTGAAAGCTATAAGTTAAATCTTTGATTTAAAGATTTAACGAGTTAAACTGAAATGGAAATTGATTTGGAAAATCTATGAATGAATCTTTTGTTTAAAAGATAAAAATGTGGAAATTGTTTAAACCGTTGTAGGTTATTAAAATGAATCTTTTTGTTTAAAGATTTTGAAAATGGTAATTTGTTAAACCATTCGAAAAGAGAAGTTTGGGTAATAAGTTGTGACTTAATTGAAATCCCAATATCCATATATTTTTAAATATTACGCTCACTATTCGGATTAGCCGGGAAAAGAACTTTGTGTCATATAACCCATTCCGAATTAGTGATACGTCGTATATGGATAGCAATTGAAGACCGGATATTCATGAGAACGAGAGGATAACTCGTCGATTGTCTCTGCACTGGGTAGCTCCTGGTATAGAGATCCCCTAAGTGATGGGAAATCCGATCGGGATTGTGAATACCCGGATTTGCAAGGGCTTCGTAAGAAGTGCCTTCAGTTCTGTTCGAACCCGGAACAGACTTGTATGGTTACGTGTCTGACATTACACTTTCAGATATAAAGCCGATTTCTTTCAAATACATTTCTGTTGGTGGCGGAGAATTTATTCTCTTAGCTTAACACCCTTCTCTGAGACGTACGAGCTCAGAGGTTATGTAGTTGAAGTTATCAGCGATATATTCCCAATTTGGTAATGTGACATGCTGAGTGTTGCTGTGTGATGATCATTGTTTGATCATTTGTGATATGATCATTTGTTTGATCATTTATCTTTGTGATCATTGCTATGATCATCTGTTGACCCAAAGCATGGCTTTGTGACAAAGCGTAGCTTTGTGGACGAGACTTCGTCGAACCTCACAAACCGGTAATGGTCGAAACAGGAATTGAGTGGCAAGGTTTCAGGGGTAGCTCCCCTAGGGTATGACCATTCCTTCTGGAAAAGGGTAGTATCATGGTATGGAGCCCAGATACTTACTCATGTGGACACACTTTATTTATTATGTGTGATGTTGGTGACGAGCGCTCGTTTAAAGGTCCCAAAGGACCGAGGTTGGCATATCTGAGGTTTTGTATATTCCCCATGAAGGGGGGTACCCGGCCTTGTTTGGCATAGAGCAGTTTGTCTCTCGGAGCGTCCAGCCAGAGGCGTTCTTTCGTGGAATAGGAAGTTCCTTAGCCTGACCATTTGTTGGAAAAATCCAAAGAAACAATACGAACCCTGTACAGTTTTAGTTGTATAACCTGCTATAGAATGTGGCGGTAACCTGCTATTGAACATAGTAGCTATAGTAGGCATAACGTGAAATGCCTATGCTGGCTAAGATTGATATTGTACTTTCGAAATGTTTTCTGCACTATGCACTAGTAATAATATCCAATGATTTGTTTTGCATAGTAAGTATCTTTGACTATCATAAGGAGAAATCTCCTCCGATTCTGCGTTTGCATTGTGTGTGTGTGCGGGAGGCCTTATGGTAGTTTCATTTTCCAAAAGCATTGCGAATTGACTTTAAAATTCTCTGCTATTTGTTTTAAAGATAAACTGTTTTTGTTGCTCACACCAGTCCCATGACTGATTTAGAGTTTATTGTTTCCTTCTTAAACTCTGGATGCTCAAAATTTTTCTACACGAGCAGTCTAGAGTTGGGTTTTTCAGATAGTCAGGTTTAGTAGATTATCTGGAGCTAGTTCAGTCTTTGGATATGTACTGCACTTGCTTATCTTTGTGCCTCGTTTTTGGGAGTTTGAGCTATTTCTGGATTGGTGCTTTGAAGATGAAGATTATCCGCTGCTGATGTTATCGTTTTCTTTTCCGCTGCTATTTGTTGTATCATATCTCTTATGTATATTGATATTCATTGTATCACTCTGTTGTATCAGATATTGTATCAGATATTGTATATCAATGTATTATTCTTTTTCTTCCGCTGTGTTATTTACTTAATTGTGTTATAAGCTCCGGCGGCTCGGATTTGAACGGTCGAATCTACGGCATTTGAGTACGATGTAAAGTATGGATGTCGATTTTCGAACGCGAAAATCTAGGATGTTACATTTGGTATCAGAGCTAGGTAAAAATTTAGCTCAGGAGTATAACACGTTATGTAGCTCATTAGAGATAGAGTGAAGTAAACTCTAGAATGAGTGTATCCCTAAGATATCAGTCTGAACGTCTCAATAAATTCTCTTACTATCCACTGATAGTGAGTATGAGTACAAGAAGAAGACGAGATAGGGGACAGGGAAGTACGACTATAAATTGTCAATACCCTGCAACAGTGGAAACAACTTTCTTATCAATCTCCTTTGATTCGTTTCCAAATTCTTTTCATTTCTTCGTACCAGCTACAAGAAGAAGTTTCGATGTGATGATGGTTCTACGAATCGTTGTAGAAAATCCTTATTTCGTATCTTCACCAGTTTCTTATCGGTTTTTGATTTTAAACCTTAATGAATTTGAAATTTTAAACTAGAAATTTAAATAAATTGGAAATTTTAAATTGAGTTAAATTGATTAATAGAATATGAGGATAAAATTGAATTAAATCAATAAAACGATATCGTTTGAAACCAAATTTTGAAATTCTATTGTAATTTCTTGTGAATACCAAAGTCCGAAGAGGGACAAATTGTTATGTATTCTGAGATATTCCGATTTGAGTTTGGAATCCATATCTCGTGTTTGAGGAATTATAGGAGATCGAATGTATCTATCTGTGTTATTTTCGTGCCTGCGAATTTCGAGGACGAAATTCTTTTAAGGGGGGAAGTTTGTAACGACCCTAGATTTTAATTTAATTTAAATTTATAATTTATTGAATTTCTGAATTAAAATTGGATAATTTATGTTAAATTGATTGCGAGTTTCCTCTATCCAAATAAATTTTTGTATAAATGATTTATATTTTAAAATATTGTATATATATGTATATATTGGATTTGAAATAAAATTTTAATAAATGACTTAGAAAAGGTTGATAGTTGAAAATTAATAAGTAGTCATACAAAAAATAAATAAAGTAAAAATATAAATACAATGTAAATACAAGATGATAAGTATTTAAGTTGAAAATTTATATGTAAGTTAAAATAACCATTGAAGTTAGAAGTAAGTAAAACCAATAAATAAAAAAATGTTTATGTATAAGACATATGAAAATAAAACAAGACAAATACCTTTAGCCACCATAACAAAATCTTCTCTGTACATACAAAAGCATGTAGACTGTTTGAAGTTGTAAACAAAAATGAGAAGTAAGTATGCCAGGCAAAACAAAATACTTGTACCTGATATTGTCTAAACAAATTATCAGCCAACAAAAGATAAGATAAAGTATGAAGACATGGGCTAAGTATGAAAACAAAGTATAAGGCTAAAGAAAGAAATACAAAACAATACCCTATCTTCTCAAGTACAATACTCAGCCACCATAACATGTTTTATCAGCCGAGTAAAAATAAGATGTAGGCAAGAAAAGAATGCAAAAGCAAAAATATCTATACATAAAAATAAGGTAAAGGTTGTAGACATTAAGTACATTAGCAATTAATGCTTCCATACCTAGCAGTAAACAAGTCAATTCGATTTGTTTTGAAGATCATCTCAGCCTCCTAAATAAAGATGATCTCTGACTTATGTTTATTAAATAAGAAATTGTACAAAACAACTCATTCAACTTGTACAAAAATATTATACCCTGTAAACTATCTTTCATTTATCAATCCTCACTTCAGTATTCGTTCCATTCTAAACTGGAAAAAGAAAAAGAAACTAAAGTAAATATCACCCAAAGCTACAACTCAAAACAACAATTTAATTCATACAAACTAGAGATCAAGAAGAAGAATTTCAGCTTGATTTGTACAACATTTTCAACAAAAAGTAAAGCTCTGTTCTTCTTCCAAAAATACAGGTGAGCAACTTTTGTTTTAAAATTTAAAAGTATGAATCTGCTGAATACTTATCTGTGAGCAAACTCTTAAACCCATATAGATACTTTGGTTTGCATGTGGTTAGTATTGGATGTTTGTTTGTGAAATGTGTTTACATAGGTATTTGAGTTGAACCTGTTCTTCTCTGTTTTGGGTTACAGGGTGCAAAATCACCAAGAAAATTCAATATATTTTCAATAAAACATTTTTAGCTTGGAATTTAAAACAAATTAAGTTTGTTTAACTTGAATCATAAGCCTGGGAATTTGTTCAAAGTATAACAGCATAACATAGATACTGTTTATTCAAGTTACATTATAAAGAAATAAATATGTTAAAATTTAAATGTTTTAAATTGTGGATTTGATTTCATATCTTGATTAAGTATACAAAGAAAAGATTTTTAAAACAAAAACGAAGATTTTTAGGTGAGTATACATGAGGCAGTTCCTGTATGAACTCAAAATGCAATTTCACCAATTTCTATTGAATTAACAAATAATAGCTGCTGAAATTGGTTGTATAGCTAGCTTGATGATCCACGAACACAAGAAAAATACTAAAAAAATTTCGAATGAAAGAATTTTCAAGTCGAATCGGAAATAGGGTTTAACGGTCCATTTTGGTCGAGGAAGAAAACAGGTTTGCCGCGACGTCATCGTGGCATCGAGCGCCACGGGGTCTTTGGGAAAAGGAGGAGGAGGCTCTGGCGAGTGTCTGAACACGACGGCGTGTTTGCAGGTGGTCTACGGTGGTGGAACGAGGCGTTTCTGTTGACCGGTTCTGTTTGTTTATGGGGTTCGATTGTTCGATTTTGGGAATTTGGTTGAAGTTCATCAACCTGGGTGATCGTAGCCTATGGGTGGGTCGTCAGTGACGTGTTGGTGGTGTCGTAGGTGGTCGGAGTTGCTTCTTTGAGTTGTGCACGTGAATATGTGTGTGTGTATCAGGGAGTTTGAAGGAAGAAGAAGAGGCGACTCACAATCAACTCGAGGAAATGGCAATCCAGCTCGAAGTCGTACTCGAGGGAGAATCGATGATGTCTCGGGTTTATCTAGTTATATACCCAGTTTTAAGTAATAATAGGTTTTAAACTTAAAACAAAGTATTCCAGGTATTTAAGAATTGAAAAAAAAAGTAATTAAGGGGCTAATTTGTTAATGATGATTTATTTAAATAGTTTATTAAATAAACTTTATTAAAAATTAAGTGATTAATAAAGATAAGGATTAGTCTTTAAATTACATTAAGATTTGTTGTTGGAAAAATAATAATAATTAAGAGTAATAAATTTATGAAAGTAGTTAAAGAAAATTAATTACATAAAAGACAATTACTTAATTAAAGGTGATTGATTATTGATTAGAGTTAATTAATCTATTATTAAAGGATAATTAATCAAAATGGTTTATAATTTATTAATAATTAATTAACCAGGATTAGTAATTTATTCATAAGAAATTAATCTGATTTAAATTTATCAAATATTAATTGATTCTACTTATGAATGTTTGGATTCTGTTGAATGATATAAATTGTTTGGTATCCCTGATATATGATGCTTTGTGATACATCCTGATTTATGCTGTGATCTGTAATTTACTTATCTGTGATATATATATATATATATATATATATATATATATCTGTGATCTGTGAATGAACGATAAGCGGGATAGTTAATACCACTTATCAAATTATATTTCTGTATTCTGATCTGTGATGATTGTATGATGTTGCACTATTGTGTGTGAAACCCCTGGACTACACTTTTACACACACAAATATGGATTTCACGTGGAAATCGGTTAAGTCACAGATAATTTAAATTCAATGTTTTTGAAATTGAAATTTTAATTTCAATTGATTTTGAAATTGGAAATTTGGGTTTAAAGTGAAAACTTTTGAAATGAAATTTCAAAGATAAAAGTTATTTCGAATAACTTGATTAAGTTTTGAAATTTAAATAATTTGATTTAAATTTGAATTCAAGTTTGAAATTGAATCAAATGATTTGAAACTAGGGATTAAAGATGTCGTACAAGTTATATATGGGTTAAACCATTTTCAAGGTTTTGATTTGGGAATTTGAATTTAATTCAAGGGTTTTAACTCGTGTAAATATAACTGGATTTTTCCGAAACGAAAACTACTTGTTTTCAAATGATAAAAGATTTCAGATAAGAAATGAAATTTCAGTTTAATTAAAGTAATTTCAAGATTGAATTGAAAAATAGTTTTCCAAGTTATGAATTAATTCTTTTTGAAAGCTATGAATTAAATCTGTTTATTTTTAACAGATTTAAAATGATGATTTATGTAAACCATTCGAAATGAAATTGTTTTGAAAGCTATAAGTTAAATCTTTGATTTAAAGATTTAACGAGTTAAACTGAAATGGAAATTGATTTGGAAAATCTGTGAATGAATCTTTTGTTTAAAAGATAAAAATGTGGAAATTGTTTAAACCGTTGTAGGTTGTTAAAATGAATCTTTTTGTTTAAAGATTTGAAAATTGTAATTTGTTAAACCATTCGAAAAGAGAAGTTTGGGTAATAAGTTGTGACTTAATTGAAATCCCAATATCCATATATTTTTAAATATTACGCTCACTATTCGGATTAGCCGGGAAAAGACCTTTGTGTCATATAACCCATTCCGAATTAGTGATACGTCGTATATGGATAGCAATTGAAGACCGGATATTCACGAGAAGGAGAGGATAACTCGTCGATTGTCTCTGCACTGGGTAGCTCCTGGTATAGAAATCCCCTAAGTGATGGGAAATCCGATCGGGATTGTGAATACCCGGATTTGCAAGCGCTTCGTAAGAAGTGCCTTCAGTTCTGTTCGAACCCGGAACAGACTTGTATGGTTACGTGTCTGACATTACACTTTCAGATATAAACCCGATTTCTTTCAAATACATTTCTGTTGGTGGCGGAGAATTTATTCTCTTAGCTTAACACCCTTCTCTGAGACATACGAGCTCAGAGGTTATGTAGTTGAAGTTATCAGCGATATATTCCCAATTTGGTAATGTGACATGTTGAGTGTTGCTGTGTAATGATCATTGTTTGATCATTTGTGATATGATCATTTGTTTGATCATTTATCTTTGTGATCATTGCTTTGATCATCTGTTGACCCAAAGCATGGTTTTGTGACAAAGCGTAGCTTTGTGGACGAGACTTCGTCGAACCTCACAAACCGGTAATGGTCGAAACAGGAATTGAGCGGCAAGGTTTCAGGGGTAGCTCCCGTAGGGTATGACCATTCCTTTTGGAAAAGGGTAGTATCATGGTATGGAGTCCAGATACTTACTCATGTGGACACACTTTATTTATTATGTGTGATGTTGGTGACGAGCGCTCGTTTAAAGGTCCCAAAGGACCGGGGGTGGCATATCTGAGGTTTTGTATATTCCCCGGGAAGGGGGGTAGCCGGCCTTGTTTGGCAGAGAGCAGTTTGTCTCTCGGAGCGTCCATCCAGAGGCGTTCTTTCGTGGAATAGGAAGTTCCTTAGCCTGACCATTTGTTGGAAAAATCCAAAGAAACAATACTAACCCTGTACGGTTTTAGTTGTATAACCTGCTATGGAATGTGGCGGTAACCTGCTATTGAACATAGTAGCTATAGTAGGCATAACGTGAAATGCCTATGCTGGCTAAGATTGATATTGTAATTTCGAAATGTTTTCTGCACTATGCACTAGTAATAATATCCAATGATTTGTTTTGCGTAGTAAGCATCTTTGACTATCATAAGGAGAAATCTCCTCCGATTCTGCATTTGCATTGTGTGTGTGTGCGGGAGGCCTTATGGTAGTTTCATTTTCCAAAAGCATTGCGAATTGACTTTAAAATTCTCTGCTATTTGTTTTAAAGATAAACTGTTTTTGTTGCTCACACCAGTCCTATGACTGATCCGGAGTTTATTGTTTCCTTCCTAAACTCTGGATGCTCAAAATTTTTCTACACGAGCAGTCTAGAGTTGGGTTTTTCAGATAGTCAGGTTTAGTAGATTATCTGGAGCTAGTTCAGTCTTTGGATATGGACTGCACTTGCTTATCTTTGTGCCTCGTTTTTGGGAGTTCGAGCTATTTCTGGATTGGTGCTTTGAAGATGGAGATTATCCGCTGCTGATGTTATCGTTTTCTTTTCCGCTGCTATTTGTTGTATCATATCTCTGATGTATATTGATATTCATTGTATCACTCTGTTGTATCAGATATTGTATATCAATGTATTATTCTTTTTCTTCCGCTGTGTTATTTACTTAATTGTGTTATAAGCTCCGGCGGCTCGGATTTGAACGGTCGAATCTACGGCATTCGAGTACGATGTAAAGTATGGATGTCAATTTTCTAACGCGAAAAATACGCAGACGTTACACTCACCATATCGAGTTATCAAAGTCGTCTTACTTCGTTGATTGTCATACCAAAGTCATCTAGAGCCATCCCAGGGTCATCCACCTTTAACCTGAACCAACTCCTCAAACTACCAAGCAACCTCGAGTTTTCCCCCAAAGTCCATAGATAAACTCCATGCACTATTCTCGTCAGTCCGTCCTATGACTAAGCCAAGTTAGACGCAACTGTGGAGCCATCTACGCAACTCCCCAAACCAAACAAAGCACTAACCACAAACGCCACACCATACCCATGCCCAATCAACGAATGCCTCTACCACCAAATGGATTCCCATGCTCAGCCACCAACCACCACCCAATGAACAGCCATCATCATCCAGTCACCACTCCGGCCTACCACCGAACAGGTTCCTTCTCTTGGCCACCGAGCCACCACCCATCGAACGAAGCTCCATGTCTGGTCATTACTCCGACTCCCCATTGAAAAACGTTGCTTGACTAATCACCGAACCCATTCCTCTGCCGAACCAAGCCTAGCCCAATCCACACAACGTCGAACCAAACACGCTGAATAGAAATCCTATAGTGTTGTAGAATCTATGTTTCATGTCGATTTCACCTCTATGCTTCGTTCTTCGGCCCTTGCGCATTCCATATACAACGATACAACTCTCGACTATCCTGAGTCAATCCATCAAAGCCCGGTTTCACGGTTCCAAACTCTAAGCCGCTCCGATGAGCGTTTCAACCATACAAGCAGTCACGTAAACAAAACACGCACACAAATCACAACCAACATCCAAACACACATCAAACCATAGCAATTAATCATGTTAATGCATCCAGCCTATCACATTCAAAGACAACCATACTCCAAAACAACATGATTAGAGCACTTTAAATATTTTAAAATTCGTTTTGCTTTAGGTTTGACATTGAAAATAGTTTTAAAACCTTAATCTGACTTCAAAATGAGTTTAAATCATATGAAACCCCATATATCATATAAAGTAAGGTGAGAGATGATAAATCACTCACCAAATATCCAAAAAGCGGAGATTCGCATGCAAGTCAAGGCAAATCTGAGAATCAACAGCAAAGACCCTCCCCAAAAATATAGAGCTAAAGATATCTAATGAACCCCCTTGTTAATCTACTCCTAATCTATGATTTAGACTTGATTTGGAGGAGAAAAGATAGGGTTTTGGGTAGAGGATGGGCTAATGGAGGCTTAGATCTATTTGTGAAGGTGTAAAAATGATTTGGGACGATGGTTCATCCTAATAAGGTCTCCAAACCCGAAATGGGTCTGTGGGCTTGCCTCCAAACTCATTAATTACCCACTAAGCTGCTCCAAATACTGTCAATCTTCAAACAACCATATCTCTTATCCAGAAAGTCCAAATCACTAGTATGACCACTCTATGGAAAGAGAAACCATCATATCTTTCCAATGGAAGTTTTCTCGGATGCTAATTCGGTTTTATCAAATGTTATAATATATATAAGTTTTCTAGGATAAAATCTTCTGGAGAAATTCTAAAGATAGAAAATGTCTCTAATAGGTATTTCTAAAAGTTATAGAGTCATGCGACCTCATATAAATTTAAAAATAATATTTTATGATCCTTCGATACATAAAATATGGGTCATTACAGTTCATATTATAATTCAGTATGGATGGTTCATATTGTGGGGTAAGTGAACCAAGGATCACTACGCCATAGATGACCTTCTGCAACATTTTTGCAAGGTGTTGCCAACTAAAATGTTGCGACAGCTGTCTAAAAATTTTGGTCCTACTGCAACGTTGTATTTTTGGTGTTACCTTAGCCATAAAAATGTGTTGCTCTAGCTAAACAAGTGTAACATGATGCAACATTTTTATATAGTGTTGCCATAGATATATTTTAATTTAAAAAATTAAAAAAAAAAATTACACCTCAGCGATCCACACCACCATTTAAAACAAAATCTCAACCGTCGATTCACACCATCGATCCACACCTTACCAATTTCCATTTCCCACTTTACTTTTCACTCACCCGCTTTCGTTTCTCACCCCCAATTTTCCAATCCCTAATTTTAATTCCGCCGACTTTAAAAAAATGACGCCGCTCCTCCTTGTTTCTTCGATCTGGAGAATAACTGGCTTTGCTTTTATCCCCTGTCGGCCATATCAATTTCCGTTATTTTCTTTCGCCTCGCGTCAGTTTTCCTCACTACTTCCGGATTTGCGATTTTGTTCAGGTTTTTGGCGATTCTGGTGATTCGAGGTAAGGTTGTGGGATTGCGATGGTTCAGGGAGTTGCTGATTTGGTCGCAATTTCATGGTTGGGGCCTGATGTCAGAGTGGTAGGGGGTAGTCGAATTGGTTTCGGTGAAAACTAGGGCACGTGATTCTAGTTGCTTTGATGCTCTGATTGATCGAATCTAGTGTGAGAAACGTTCCTGGTAGCTTGCTCCTTCGTTCTCCTTGATTGATTGCTCGAATTGCTTTGACTTCGTCGTTGGGTGCGATGTGATATTATTTGGTATGTTTTCTGCCTTCTGGTTTACTTGAATATTCTCGATTTTGGTTACACTCGCACGCTTTTGTCGATGATGAATTAGGATTTATTTATAGGCTTTATTTCCTATAATCTCGAGTTTAATCTTTCTGTTGGACTTTGAGAAATCTGGTATGTTGGATTGCAATGATGAATTGGTATGTTGAATTTTGGTTCACTGGCTTAATTTTGCTTTGCCGATGATGAATTGCGATGTGATATTATTTGGTATGTTGGATTTTGGTTCACTGGCTTGTTTTTGATTTCTGATCTGAGCTTGTTAGCTCCTTTCTGCTGCATTTTTTAAACCAGAACTTGAACCTTTGTTAAACTTGTTCACATACCTTTGTACCTTGTTGCATTTGTTAAACCAAAACTTGAAGTATTTGTATTCTGCTGTCCTCTTGAAAACTGCTTCACTTGAAAACTTCTGCATTTTTGAAAATCAGAACTTTGAAAGTGATCTTTGGTTTTCTAAAACTGTTGACTAATCTGAACATTGAGTTTTGATTTCCACGATATATACAAACATATGTGTGTTGAGCTTTGTTGGTTTTGCTTAGTCTGGACTGAACTGGTACCATGCTAACCTTGTTCTTTAACATGAACTGATGCTCCAAGTCCTCTATATATCATATTACTGCCTATGTTTCTCTTGTACATGCCTAATGCATTCACTGTTTTTGCTTGATGGGTTGCCTATGTGTACTGCTATGTTTCTTGCACTGGCTTGTCTATATTTTGCTGAACCTGGTTCTTGTTTGTTTTGTTGGTTGCTTGGCCCTGAGTTGAATCCAGTCGTTGACTCGGGTTTGACCTTGTGCCATGTCCATTTTTTTGGCTTGTCTACATATCTGGCTGCACTTGAGTATGAACTTGCACTTGAGTAGTTGCACTTGAGTAGTTTCTTGTACCAAGCCTTATGATGCATGTATGTTCATCCATGTACATGCATTTCTTGGTCATGTTATGTTGCTTGCTGTGTTGAGTACTACTTTGTGCACTTGGCTTCTCCTTTGTGCATTTTTGCCTAAACTATTGCTTGCTGTCTTCCATACTGCCTTATATCCATGTGTTGCATTCGTGTTTGGCTTATGCACTTATGAAAAGAAACAACCCAAATACCTGAGGCAAATAATATAACAAAAATATTTTCATTTTCTGTTCGAGTTAAATATTATTTTCCAGATTACTGCTTTTGAATTATATGTGACAGGTATTGAAAACTGGACAACTGGATATAAGCTTGAAGACAGAGTCAAATCAAATGTGAATGAGCTTGAAGACAGGTTTCAAAGAAGGGCCGATCTTCCGAAATCGGATGAATCGGGCGATCCCCGCCGGGACTGCGGGGCTCCGGACCCCCGCCGGCGCTGCGCCCGGACCCGCTACTCGGCTCGCCTTCGGCTCGGCACTCGGCTCGTCATATATTTGTCAGTGTCGATGTCTGTATAAATTGAAACTGCATATGTAATGAGTGAACTGAGTGATGTAGTGAGGAATATCTATATATGTGAATATCAGTGTTATATATCATTGAATTGTAAAATAGTGGAGTCAGGAATTTGTACTATTTCAAATGTTGAAATAAAATATTTATTTAAATAAATTACTGTTTGAATATCAAATTATGTGCAAATAGCATTTTATTAAATAAATATTTATTTCTATTAAAAAATCAAATATGCTCTACATTGTGGGCCCCACAAATTCAGAAAATTAATATCTATAGCAACATTTTTGAATGTTGCTACAAGCACCTATGGGTGTTGCCATAGACCCAAATAGGGTTCTATTGCAACAATATTACTTATGTTGCCTTAGATAGTCAAAATGTTGCCTTTGAGGTCTAAGGCAACGGCAAAAATTGCATCACCCTAAAAGTGTTGCCATAGACCTATGGCAACATTTTTCGGGCCTGAGCCAACATTTTTTTGTGTTGCAGAATGTCATTTATGGCGTAGTGGATCAAGTTTGTTGCAACTCGTTGCTTATCGCCACGTCCAATTGAGATAGCCTATCGATATGGCCCTTCATCATTAGGACATAATCGTCCACCTTCAGTCCCTTCTGCATTTTGGTGTTGAATAATTTCTTAGTAATCTCGTACCTCGCGGAACAAGATTGCTCACCAAACAGTTCCTTCAAGCTATCGAATATCCGATGGACAGATAAGTTTTCATGATGCCTTTGCAACAGCTTGTCTATTGTAGACAACACGAAAACCTGGGCAATTTCCAATTCAGCGGCCCACCTATTATAAGCAACATGTAGTTCAAGGTCAGTGTTATCAACGGTTCTTATCATAGGATTACAAATAACTAACAACCAAAGACCCTCGTATGTCAATGTTATCCATATAGCTTTTGACCAATTTGACACACTTGTTTGGTCCAGTTAATTTTTCATTTTCACTAAAAAGTCTTGGAGTCGTCATTTTCACTAAAAAGTCTTGGAGTCGACATTTTTTGCAAGTATTAATTGGTAGATTATCAGGACTAAATCATAGTAGATGTTCTTATAATATTAGTAATGTTAAACTTTATATTTCATTTTACTAGCAAGCTCCCACTTGCTTTTTATGTTTCGCCAAACCCTAAGTTGAAACATAAAAGTCTTTTGACTTCATAAGTAGGTGTTAAAATTCGTCTGTCTTAGAGTTCTGACCTTGAGTTTGCTCAAAAATCATAGCTCCATAAACGATGGATAACTCCTTATCGCTTGTATCATATACAACTCCTAACCCTTTGCACCTTGTCCTAATTTCATTTCGACCTTGAGTTTGCTCAATAAATCGAAATGAAATTATTCGCTCATACCTACCATACCGTGGCGACCTAAGTATAATATATATATACCTTGAGTTTGCTCAACAAGTACATTTAGTTATCTTATCTTTTCCATCAATATATTAATAACATATAATATCCCTAGCTTGAGTTTGCTCAACAACTAAGGAGTATGTAAGTAATTTATTAATATATATATATATATATACATATCATAGAGGACGGCATTATATCAAAGATTCATAATCCATAATATTTTATATTGAGTCATATTGACTTATGGAATAATGCATTTTTTATGAAATACCATCGTCATTCAAGTGCCGAACACATGTGAGTCATGATATATGTAAATTTACGTACGTATTTATTCCTTAAGTCTGTTTTGGGTTTCTATTATATTCCATCTTTAGTTATACATTTATAATATTCTTATGTATAACATTATATTAATTAAATCTTATTTAATTAGTTTTAATTAATCAACTCTTTAATTAATTTTATAATATTCCATTATAACATTTATATTGAATACACACACACACTCTATAACCTTTATGGGATATACATATATCTTATACATATGCATTTTCATTGAATTAATCAATCTTTAATTAATTAATTTAACCAAACAATCTTAATTAATTATATAAATTTTGAATATTATTTTATACATGTATACTTATGTTATCTTAAACATTTTAGAATAGCAAAAATTATCAATATATATAACTCATGCATATGTATATATATATACTTTTTAGTTAATTTATTTTATTAATCTTATTAATAAATTTAAATTTTGAATAAATATTTAATTAGTTTCAAATATTTTAAAATTTTACTATATTTTCAAACATTTTGAAAACTTATGTTATATTATAACTTCTATAATAAACATGTTTTAATTTAAATTTATAACCTTTATTTTAATTTTCAAAATAATTTTGAAAACCAGCCCGAGGCCTAATTCAAATTGGGCCTTTTATATTAGGGCCAAGCTTTGAGATCAATTCACCTTTCAGATCAGGTCGGTAACCAGGTAGGATGGGTGAATTTAAAAAAAAATTATCGTTTTGAATCTTTCTTGGGCCTATGTAGTCTAATTCCATTTAGAAAATTTCTAGATTTACTTTAAATAAAATCAATATTTTATTTAAATTTATAAATAATATTTTATTTTATATCATTTGTATTATATATATACACATATATGTATGTATGTGCATGTGCAACAAAATAATGTGTACATGGTCTGACATGCATGTGTATAGATTCTAGGATTTATACCGCAATAGACATATTAGCCCCTCTTGTATATAAGTGTATTGTCCAATGTATGTACATGTGCATCAATATTGTATAAAATAACTTAGATAAATACATGGACCATGAAGTATTGATTCCAAAATAATTTATATAAAACAATTATAAAATTATATATATATATATATATATATATATATATATATATATGTTTGTGTATAAAATTAAATTATAATTATTTCAAATATAAATTTAACATAATTTTGAATTTATTTAATATAGGTATATAATCAGTATAATTTTTTTAATTTCGTACATAATAGAATATATATAAAACTGTACGAGCGTTAGGGCATTCTCTTCGCGCATGAATTATTTTTCTGCAAATTGTATATGTTTAACACATTCAGGAGAAAATGATTTGATGAAATATTTAACCATGTTTTTAGGTTGAAATCATTTGTTGTTTGTTTAAATTTTATTTCTAAGTCGCAACATCTATTGTTTGAATTTTTATTTATATTACTACTTAATAATTTATTTGTTAGATCTTATTTTTAAGTGATATTAAGATGTGATAGTACTTGTAGATGGATATTTTGAATTTTTTTTTTAAAATTATTCGTTAGATCCTATTTTTATGTGATATTAAAATTTGATAATTGTAGTAAGGCATTTTGAATTTGTAAAAGGAATTTAAGTATTAGATCATATTTTCATGTGATATTAAAATTTGCTATTAAGGGCATTTTTGGTAGTCCATGCTGACACAAAAAAAGTGAGACACCAAATGTATTACAACTATTAATAAAGATATGTGCATATAAATAATCATATATATATGTATGTATATGTATATGTATATGAAAAGAAATAATGATAATGAATTTTATATATAAATATTGTTCAACAATATTGCTCTCGGTCTGTATAATATATATATATATATATTAATAAAAGTAGTATGGAATTTAATAACAAAGTAAAATAAAATTATTTTCCAAAGTAAAATTGTATGTTAATAATTTGTATAACATCTTATGTAATTTTTATCATTTACACATATATATATTACTATTAATTGCTAAATTAATTTTAAATTACCCCGTTTACGTATATATTTATTTAAATATTATAATAAATAAATAATTTATTTTTGCTATTAAATTTATTTAAGCATAAAATAATTTTTCTAGAACTTAAAATATCGACCATATGATGTAATTAGTCTAAATTTAGAATTTATGAAATAAAATTCAACTAAATAATATTATCTTAATTTTGAAACTATTTTGGCCAGAGGTCGTGAGCATTATTGTTATTATGCATGCAAATTTTTTAAAAAAAATTAATATGGAGATTAACATACAACCATTAATTATGTGAGAATACAGTAATATGAGATTCGTAATATTTCTATCTAATCAACATATAAAATAACAATAATTATATAATAATATATGTTAGTAAATCTGATAATTACCTTTCACCAAAGCTAAGAGATTGCACCCTGAAACGATGATACACTCTCCTTGAATCCATTCGCAAATTAGAAGGTGCTAGCTTCCAAATTGCCAACCACCAACCACCGAATGATGTTGTATTTGATGTAGTTTTGAACTAAGAATTTTTAAGGGTTTTGAGAGCAATTGTCGGCCTGACATGGCTGTTGGAGAGTGAGCTTCAAGTTTATAAACAAAGAAATATGCCTTATGTAAAGGGAGACAAGAGATCAAAATGGAGATCGCGATCCATTTTTCTTTCTTACTTTTTCTTTCCATTTTACCACATCAAAACCACCTCCCTTGGCCATCATATGGCCGGGCATATCCTAAGCAACCAAGGCAAGCTACAACATGCTACAACGTGGGCCTAAAAACACTTTAAGCCCGAACCAAAAAATCCCGCATTTAAATCCAATTTAAACACGTATTGATATCATATATAGTTCAGTATATTTATAACTTTTATAAACACACTATTTGATATTATTCAACACATCAAATAAAATTTTATAATTAATATTTCATAAATATTAATTAGTTTAATAAATATATATAACAATTATACATTAATTAAATCAGGTGGTCAAAGTAGTATTCAACATTTTGGTTATGTGCTCTTAAGTGTAAATTTGGTCATTGATTAATATAAAATAATTTAAATATTAACGGTCACACTTCGCTTAGCAGGTGGTGTGACATTATGGCTAAATTTATCGCTTACTTAGTGTCGGTAAAATCAATTTTACTTTATTAAGCGTTACTCGATGGTGACAATTGTTGGGCGTGTTCTCACCCAGAAGACCTCGAGGCCAAGAAGCTTGATTCATCCATCCAGGCTTGCCTAAACTCATCCGGCACTCTCGTTCTCCAGAGCCCATTCGGCAGGAACTCATTCGGCATCCAAGTCTCATAGAACCCATTCGGCAGTCTCAAGCAACTGCCGAACCAACCTTCCTCCTATGACTGTCGAACCAATCTTCGTCCCTACCACCGGACCAAGTTTCTCCTACCACCGCCGAACCAAGCATCTACCGGATCAAGACATTCCGGACCAACCCCTACTGAACCACCTCCTACCGAACCAACATACACTCCACCATTACCGGTCCAAACAACATGACACCTACCACCGGACCAAGTATTACCGGACCAAGACGTGCCAGGCCAGATCACATCAGCCCAGGCCCACCAGCAACTATACACATCCAAGACCCCTACCCCCAGCCTCACTCTATAAATAGAGGGGAAGGGGGTACAACAATGGTGGAGGAGTTTTGAGAGCTCAAGCATGGAGAGAACTTTCAAACAACTTTCTTTTACTTGTATCAAAGCTTTGTACTTGTAATCAAAACAAGAGAAGAGAAATAACATATAAAGTGGACGTAGGCACATTCTGGCTGAACCACTATAAATCTGTGTGTCTTTTTACAGTTTAGTCCCTGCTTTTCATATATTTGCATAAATCACTCAAATCACTAAGAACAACATAAGATCTACCAAATCATACGACTTTGAGGTGTTTGTCCATTTTTTGTGCAAACATTTTTGGTGCTTTCACTAAGAGCTAGAAGCTCGAAGCTTCAGCTTCATCCACTTAACGAGTTTTCCTAACAGCATCGTCCGCCACTTGGAAAACATGCCTCCCAAACAGAGAAAAGATGTTAACAAAGGAAAAAACATTGCATCCAGCAGTCTTCCAGATCCAGCTGTCACGAATCAAGTAAATCGTCCTCCTCCAGCAACAGTAACAAATGAAGGACAGGCTAACCCAACCACTCCTGCCACAGAATAGCCTACAGCAATTACTAGGGCAGATTTGGACAGAGTTGTGGTTGAAGTAACTAACCGCTTCACGTCCCAGCAGGAAGCCTTGGTGGACCATCTCATGTCACGCTTAAGGGATGCTGAAGAATCTAACCGCAACACTGAATCATGGGGCGAGTCCCAGTCTGGAGGATCTCAGAGACAACAAAGATCTTCCTTCTTCGAAGGAGCTAACGACAGAAGTAGCCGTGGTAGGAGCCGAGACCGAGCACAGCCCGAAGTTAGGCCTGAGGAAACGTTTGGTACCGAACCCAACGGGGAAGGTACCGGGGGAAGGTACCGGGCGAAGGTCAACTGTAGCTGAGCCTGTCATGCTGCCTAACCACAGAAACGCCAGTGAACGGGGCCGAGCTAGAGTCCAGCCCGAAGATGGACCCGAGGAAGTGCTTAGATCAGAACCCAACAGGGGGAGATCAAGGCAAGGGCCAACTGTAGCTGACCCGAGCATGCTCCCAGAAGATCAAAGGAAGCCGCTGGAAAATGTGAGGAATGATAGACGATACCATCCCTACAAGTCATCTGGACGGAATCAATCCCACAGAACAGAACCAAACTCATTTCTATCTGCTCCAAATTCTGATGAAAGGATGGCACGCCTATTCAGAGAGTGTGTCCAACGGGAGCAAAGAGATCGAGGGATAGGCGCTAGGGTAACCAGCCCTTTCGCCCGCAATATCGAAATTGCTATCACCCCCCGAGAATGGAAGATGCCAACAATGGAACCTTGCAAGGGAACCTCCGATCCCATCATACACTTACAAAGATACACCCAGCACATGCTCATGAGTGGAGCAACAGAAGGAGTACTGTGCAAATGCTTTCCATTATTCTTAGCAGATCTCGCTACCTCCTGGTTCTGTCATTTACCCCAGGGATCCATCAGCTCGTGGGAAATGTTGAAAGAAAAGTTTATCAGTCAGTTCCGCATTCATATGGAACAACCTAAGGACGCTTATTCCTTATCCAGCATCAAACAGAAACCCGGAGAAAAACTGCAACAATACCTAACCCGATTCAATGCCGCAGTTGCCGCAGTACAAGATGCCGACGGGAAGCTTATCTTAATGGCCCTCTGTAGTGGTGTGCATCCGGATACTAAATTTGCTAGAAGGCTGACAAAAGATAAACCAGCTACTTTACCCGATTTCTTCCGTGAAGCTGGAAAATATATGAGACTTGAAGACGCCGTCACTGAAGGGCAGTCGGGACAACAAAATAGGGCAGTTCACGGCAACACGCCCGCTGTAGCAAAGGACGTTCGAAGATTTGACTCTAGGGATAATGCTGGGGGCAAAAAGGGAGAAAAACGTCCATATCGGCCAGGACCAAGATTTGACGCTTACACCCCTCTAAATAAAACGATCGAAATTATCTTCCTGGCCACTCAAGATGAAGTTGAATACAAACGCCCCCCGCACAAGAAGAAATCAGATAACGCAGTTAAGTCTGGAAAATTCTGCCGCTTCCACGAATCCCATGGGCATGATACCAATGAATGCCATCATCTCCGGGACTTGATTGAAGAACACATTAGAAGAAGAAGACTGGAACGCTATGTAAATAGTGCATTGAACTAAGTCAATATGATATTACCTACCATCCTCGCACCGCCATCAAGGTGCAGGCCATGGCCGATTTCATCACCAAATTCACTACCAACAACTGAGATTACTCAAATGACCAACCCGTGGCCCTTGGCTGTATGGGGAATTGACTTAATCGGCGAACTACCAATGGGCCGAGGCGGGGCCAAATATGCTATAGTGGCAGTCAACTATTTCACCAAATGGGTGGAAGCGGAACCTTTGAATAAAGTATCTTCAGCAAAAGTTATTAATTTCTTGATCAAAAAATGTTCTGTGCAGGTACGGAGTCCCGTTCAAAATCATATCAGACAATGGACTTCAATTGAACAGCGAGGAATTCGCCAACTGGTGTCAAGAGCATGGAATTCACAAAAGCTTCTCATCCGTAGCGAGTCCCCAGGCAAACAGACAAGTCGAAGCCGTCAACAAAATTCTGAAAACTCTGGTCAAAAAGAAGCTCGAAAAGTCAAAGGGCGCTTGGGTGGATGAACTCCCTATGACACTATGGGCCTATCGCACACCTTTCAGAACATCAACAGGGCATACTCCTTTCTCTTTGGCATACGGATCGGAGGCTATGCTCCCAGTTGCAACCATCGTGCCTTCCCACCGTAGGATCCACTATAACCCAGAAGAGAACGAAGAACTCCCTCACATGTCTTTGGATCTAATTGAGGAGAGAAGAAATGATTCCGTCCTCGAAGCAGCAGCCCACAAGCAAAAAGTGGCAGCACAATACAACTCCGAAGTCAAGCATCACACCTTACAAGAAGGGGATCTTGTCCTCAAGCGAATCTTCCCTCACCCCGGAGCACTAGATCCAATCCGGGATGGACCATATAAAGATCTCCACAACGGAGCTTATATTTTGTCAACTGTGGACGGAGAGGTGTTCCAGAGGGCATGGAACATCCAACACCTCCGTCGATACTTTTCTTAACTTGTATTGCCCATATGAAGCGAATTAACAAAGAGAATCAGTGGACGTAGGCATTTTCGTGCCGAACCACTTTAAAAAACCTTATCTCTTTTTTAACTTGTTCCTTCATATCTTGGCTGCTTGTTAACTTTATCCTTTTCTGTTGAACGAAATCCTATGCAAGGCACTCCACAGTGCAACTTCACCTGGACAAGACCTAACAGGTACTATGCGAATCTATGCCCTCGCCAATGAGACACTTTCGCTCCGGCATCCCTCTGCCGCGAGTTAACTCATTGCTCGCGATGGCCCTTAAAGCCAACTGTAATGAGCCGATTATAAGCCACCGAGAAGGCCGACTATAGCCGAGGCAGCTCATTACGGCGTTCGGCTCACCGGCAACTGTGAACCGATTATAAGCCCCAATATAAGGTGCGGTCAGCCAGGGGCGATTCACAGTTGACGATCGGCACCCACGCTAGCCGGCCACAGTAAATCGAATAATACCCACGATTACGGGCCATAATGGCCCGGGTAGTTACTGTGCGCGATCTCGGCTCCATGTGTCTTAAGTGCGGCTGTGGTAAAAAAGAATTAACTCCCCGCGGAGGCGTAAGATGGGTGACAAATGTCTCCAAGACCCACAACTAGGGAAAGTGACTACAAAACCCGTTTGCCACGAACTTAAGCACATCGAAGGCCTTCCGTGATTGGAAGTTTTACTTTTTCACATATTCCAATTTTACTTGAGAAACTTTTCTCCTATCCTCTGTAACAATTCTTGAAGTACAGGACACAGGACAGGAGACACTCACTAATAGAAGCGGATATTCGCAGCAAGATATTGGAATGCATCCTTCAACCAATCACACAGGATATTCAAAGCTGCCACCTACAAGCAAGATATAAAGGGCGGTACTTCTTTCTTTCATATGTAATCACCTCACGCTAACATTGCAAGTCATAAAATTATGTTTCAAACCAGAACCTGACATCAAACACAATTTAATTACAAGAATAGACATAGCTACATTTCTCATACAACATGTCAAAATAACAAAGACATTCAAAAGACGACAGAATCAGCTTAAGTTAAAAAATTACACGTCAAGAATAATGTTGATTATTACAAATAGCAAGAATTACAAATTAAAAATTACTCTACTGTTTTAAGACTAACGTATACGGCCATGTCAAGTCTACAAAAAGAATTTTCCAGGTCTGATCAAGGGGCCGGCTGCATTGGAGTTTTATCCTTGTCCTGTTGACCACCTGTCCAGTCAGAGAAAGGATTCATTAATGATAAGCAACCAAAGTTAATGGAGAGACTAAAAAGGAAGACTAACCAGCACCTGCTTCTTGACTATCCTAGTCGTCATCCTCTACTTGCACACCTGCCTCCTCAGCAGCAAGCAACCGCATACCCTCCTTCACCGCCACCTTCTCCTCCTTGGTAAACTAGGCAGTGACCACATCCATGCTGAAGGCCACACCACCCTCTTTATCCGCATCCGCCTTAGCTTCCTCCATAGTCCGAAGATAAATCTTAGCCATGACCCTAGGATAATCATCCATCCAGGATAGGTTGCCCTGCTTCCAAGTTCGGAAGTACATGTCCTGAAGCATTTCATCCATCATCCTCTCATTCTCCTCAAACTCCCTCATCCGGGCCTCGGAAGTCGACAACCTTCCAACAGCAGCTTCTCTCTCCAAACGGTATCTCGAGCAGTCAGCCTGAAGGGATTTCCGCATCGCCTCCATCTCCTCCTTCAGCCTAACCTGAGCAAGCTCGGCGGCTTCAAGCTTCCCCGACATCTCCTCTACCCGTTCAAGATCCGCCCTCCGAACCTCATCCACTGTCGAGATGGCCATATTTATCTGCTCCTTGCAGACCGCCTCCATCTTCCGTAGTTCCGCCTTACTAGCCTCCTCTTTAGCCTTCCTCAACCGCCCGGAGGCAGCCTCATGCTGGGAAATCTGAATAGCTTGATCAGCAAGCTGTTTGGCCTGGTCCGAAACCATCAATCGTAGTCGGATGTTGGCACTCCCAATTTCCTCTCCAGCCTTAACCAACTGGGCATGATGCCCCATCAGCTTCCTAATCTCCTCCGCCACCCGATCAATATTAGCCTTGGCCTCGTCTCCCATGGTAACTATCCGAGTAGTAAGTAGATCTAGGTCTAGGAACTTAGCCTCATCAAGCACCCGTACCATGGGATTGCGGGGAAGAAGGTGCTCTCCAGTAACCTCGTCAAAGGTAATATCATGGGAACCTGGATCCAGATCAGGGTGACCCGCAAATGGATTACGAGCTAAACCAGGACGATCGATCTGAATAACGGTAGGATTTTCAGACGGGTGCGGAGAGAGTGCGAACTCAGTTATCGTGAAGAGGCTGAACCGGGGGCTGAAGACCAAGTGAAGATTCGGATAAGGGATGGCTCCTCTTTCTCTTTTGAATGCCCTCGTCAATAACCCCGAGAAGAGGACGGTAGCCGACTACATTCCCGGAACGGTGGGTTGAAGGCTTCGGCTTGGCGGAAGCTTTTTAGAGCTTGTACTGTTCAAGCCTGTGCCGAAGATCTGAGGCCTTGGCCGTTTTGCCAACTCCTGATATGAAGAAAAAATGTCACAAGCATGCATTGATCTATAATTCGAGAAAACACGGTAAATTAAAAGGTAAAAAGAAAGGAAACACATCTATGGTTGTACAAACCCTGGGGAGGAGTAGGATACTGCAATAAGTCCTGAATTTCATTCCAGGACGGGAGCGGGTCATAAAATATTCCTAAGTCCCTATCATAAATGAAGCCCGCAGGAGTCAAAAATTCACCTTGAGTCGTCGGAGCCACCTTGGCTGGAATAGTCTGAGGAGGCTCGCTTGCACCAGTCCCAGCCTTATCAGCTTTCCCAGTTTTCTCTATCAAAGCCGGTTCTCCATCCAGCCCCTCAAAAGCTTGATGGAATGCATCATCCGTCCACTCCTGAATCTCGCCTGCTTGCCCAGGAAGCAGGGCCCCGATGCCATCGCCACCATCGCCACCTTCCCGGTCACCTCCACCCTCACCTCTTTCCTCCTCTGCGTCTTCCTCCTCCTGGGTAAGTGGACAACTGCTAGGGGAGGGACCGTCCGACTTCTTAAGTTTATTACCTCCGACGGCTGGAGGTTTTGTGAAAGGTTTCCTCTTGCTACTCTCTACCGTGATACCTCCCTTAGCCTGAGCAGCCGCCCTCTCCTCCATCGTTTCCCTTAGCTTGACTACTGACTGCTGTGGAAGGATTAAGTTATACTCCAGAAGGGTCGTGTTCCTGATCAGGTAGGCAGATGACCTATATCTCCCGAGAATAGCTTCTATCTCAGCCACCGTCTGAACCAGGCGATCAGTCTCCACAATCGCAAAGCCACCTGTCGCTAGCAAAAATGAAAAAGTATGAGAAGAAGCATCGCAATCAGAATGGAAATTATAAGTAAAGCATCAACTTACATCCAGAAGTAAAACGCCGAATAGAGACAGAGCCGTCCCTGACGAAGAACCACTCCTTCTTGAACATGCTGAATTTGGAATACAGATCCAAGACCGGCTTGAAGGTTACAGCTGACTCCAAGCTGATGTATGGGGACCCCTTCTTATAGCCCCTCAGATTATATAAGTACCGGATCTCCCGGTTGGAAGGAGCACGACCATACTTCCTCTGGAAAATGACGAAGAGGCTCACCAGTATAGCATAGGAGTTGGGTTGGAGCTGGAATGGGGCCACCTTTAGATATGTGAGGAAGCTGGCTACCCAAGCGTTAAGAGGAGGAATGGCACCACACATACAGTGGTATCTGCTGTAGGCAAAGTACCCTTCAGGAGGGTCGTATGGCATAACTTCTCTCCCTGGCAACAGCAAATGCGCCCTATCAATTCCGAAAGAACGGGAGATGACGTCAAGCTGCTCCTCCTTAAGGGAGCTAAGAAAGCAATCGGGCGGGGAGTTCAGAAGCTCCTGAGGGCCGTACCCGTCCACTAGTGATCTCGGGGCAGATCCGTGACGTTCTGGATTCGGCTGAGTTGGGGGCACGGCAGAGGAACCTCCTTCGCCCCCAGATTTCTTTTTGTCTGATCGAGTTTCCACTTTACGAGACATTATCTGCAACACCGGAAAAACACATTGTTAGAACAGAGGATGTAAACAAGTATGTGTGTAATATGAAATTTCACTCATAAAGTCAAAATGCTCAAACTCCCGTTATCATTCGGTAAACTGAATGTAAAATTTCATTCGGCATTCACATCACTCAAGTTCATTCGGCATTCAAGTACGCAAGCCCATTCGGCATTCACTCAAGTTCATTCGGCGAATGGAAGTCAAATACCTGAAATGGTTCGGCAGAAGATTAGAATCTGATTCGGCTGTGTGACTGACTTGGTTCGGCTGTTTCGTTCGATAGAAGGTAATAGAGGCCCTAGGCCCTTACTTATAGGCAACTATAGACGACCGGACCGGCTGATTCGGCGAAAGTATCCAAGCTAACGTCATTAGTTTTAAAACAAAGCGCGGCACATGCCGGCATATGCCCCACTTTGGGGGGCAAATGTTGGGCGTGTTCTCACCCAGAAGACCTCGAGGCCAAGAAGCTTGATTCATCCATCCAGGCTTGCCTAAACTCATCCGGCACTCTCGTTCTCCAGAGCCCATTCGGCAGGAACTCATTCGGCATCCATGTCTCACAGAACCCATTCGGCAGTCTCAAGCAACTGCCGAACCAACCTTCCTCCTATGACTGTCGAACCAATCTTCGTCCCTACCACCGGACCAAGTTTCTCCTACCACCGCCGAACCAAGCATCTACCGGATCAAGACATTCCGGACCAACCCCTACCGAACCACCTCCTACCGAACCAACATACACTCCACCATTACCGGTCCAAACAACATGACACCTACCACCGGACCAAGTATTACCGGACCAAGACGTGCCAGGCCAGATCACATCAGCCCAGGCCCACCAGCAACTATACACATCCAAGACCCCTACCCCCAGCCTCACTCTATAAATAGAGGGGCAGGGGTACAACAATGGTAGAGGAGTTTTGAGAGCTCAAGCACGGAGAGAACTTTCAAACAACTTTCTTTTACTTGTATCAAAGCTTTGTACTTGTAATCAAAACAAGAGAAGAGAAATAACATATAAAGTGGACGTAGGCACATTCTGGCTGAACCACTATAAATCTGCGTGTCTTTTTACAGTTTAGCCCCTGCTTTTCATATATTTGCATAAATCACTCAAATCACTAAGAACAACATAAGATCTACCAAATCATACGACTTTGAGGTGTTTGTCCATTTTTTGTGCAAACAACAATTATTTATACCAATTCTCTTCATCAAAACCATATCAATTTGGAGTTATGAAATTTGTCAAAATTCCAATATTATCCACATTCAACTCTATAGTTCGAACACAAAGCCCTTTGTTCAATAATAATTATTATTAATGATCGAATAACTCTGGCCAGAGATTTTGACTTTTAGTTGACTTCAATTGACTATGATAATAACCCTATATAATAAGGAGATGAATCCTCTCTTGAATAGTGTTTCACTTTCAATACTTCTACTCAACCTAACTATAGTCATTCGATGGTCCCCATGCCATGATTTAACTATAATCAAAGTGGAGCTTTCATGTCAATAGTATTCCCAAGTTAAGAGTACTGTATTAAATAGTCACATCAATTTTTTCAGTTTGACTTGATTATATTAACCAACATAAAACTATCAAATGATTCATCCCATAGTTATCCAATAACTATTAGTATGTAACCCCTTGTTGCCCCAGTAGTCACGAGTAATACACTATCCAACATTTGGAGAGTGTTACATACTATAGTCTCGATGTATTAATATCCTGTCTCGATACATCTTGACTAGGAATATTAGAAATGATGTGTTTATTATATTGTGATACGATACTCATGATTACAACTATTTGTAACAACAATCACAAACACACCATTTATAGATTTTCTGTTAAATATACTTTAATTAAACATTTAATTATTAATAACACATTATAACAATTATAAAACAGAAAGAAAACACCTTTATTATGAACGAGATTGATTACAAAGTCAACAATTTACAATAAATTATAGAATTGCCCCTAGGGCATAACCCAAACTCTATCAATTGTTACCTAAGAAAGAAATCAAAAGTCATAAGCTTTTTTCTGGAAAAAGTTCTACTTGTAAATTTTAAATTAGCTTAATTATTTTCTCATGTAAACAATACCCCAACATTGTTTTAAACCAACTTGTTATATATGTATTCAATTCTCAACTCTATAACATGAAAATTTAAATTAGTTAATGAAATAGTTTTCCAAAATAATTTGTCCAACCGTAGTTTCTTAAAAAATTGTATTGACCCTAAATTAAAATTAATCAAATAAATTAATTAAAAGGCTAGGGCAGCACAAACAAGAGAAGCAAGGGGAAATAAATAAATGGAAAAGGGGTAGGAGGGCCCAAGCCCAGATTATTAAGGGTCAATAAACATTACTCCTCTCCATTTATTCATTTCTTGCTACATAAAATAAAAAAAGCTAAAGGTAAACTTTTTTTGTGGTATCTTAGAGTGAAGAAAAATAGGAAGAAAATAAAGAAAACGCAAGCTAAAGGGGATTAAGAAGAAGACTAAAGCTATAAACCTTAAAGATCTAGGAAGTAATACTTAACCTATCTACACCAATCTCCCATATATGGTATCGGTTTAGATTTGTATTTTTTAAGTATAATAGGGTTCATACAGACTTTATTAACAAATATAAAGGTTTAATGACTGTTTTGGGGAAGAATAGATAAATATTGGATGTTTAAATGTGTTTCCCCTACTTTAATGGTTTTGAAAGTTAATGGATTTTATGTCATGTTCTAATCATTGTTTTAGAGATGAGTTTTTGGTTTGAGAAGTTTCTTAAGCTTATACAATTTTATATAATTTATTGAAGGTGCTAACCAGAAAATAAGTAAAGAAAATACCCATAAAAGTCCGAATAAAGATTAAATGTGTTAAAACAAGTGTATGCAAATTTTCTAGGAATTTATTAGAATTTTCTCCAAGGGAAATAAACCAAAAAGGGCTAAGTACTATGCTGGGGCAAGTGGGGAACTACGGAGGCATATGAAATAAATTTATATGGAAAATTATATTAATCGATGTTGGGAAAAAGTGAAACCAGATCCAAAACAGTTGTTGAAAAGAAATAAAAAGGAAACTGCAAATAAGAGAAAGTAAAATAAGGACGAATAAGGTAACGACACATATGAAGACGCTATTAAGGATGTCAGAGTTTGTTTGAAATGGCATTGGAGCGATGGATCTATATTTATAAGTAAGTGTTGCACACAGTATGAAAGGTTCATGCTGCACCAAAAGTGGGAAGGGAACACTTAATAAGAAAAGTAGGAAGCACTCAGCGTTGGGGTAGGGTGATACTGCGCCAAGAAAAGTCGTAAACGAAACCTAATAAAAAGATAAGTAGGTGGGACTCGAGGAGAGGCCGGGTTAGTAATGAGAAGAGATCATGCGCTATAAATAAGGTTGGAAGGGCTATTGACCAGGGTGGGAATGTCTGACCTGTGTTTTTATTGTTGTTCTCCCCGTAAACTCACAAGTTCTCATTTGAGTAGGTTAAGTTTATGGGATTTGATAGATTTGAAATAAGGGCCGCAGTAGCAAATAAAAGATAAAGCGGAAGGCTTTGTAGCTAATAATGATTTTTGTTTCTATTGTGTTAAAGAGTGCGAGCCGCATCATCATATGTTGACCGAACTCTTTTTATGTTATTTTACTATTATATTTGACCCCTGTGTGGGAATGTTTCGGGTTTAATTATGACCGAAGTATATGTAAAGAATGCTTAAGCAAATTTTGATGTAATAAAGATATTTAGCTGCTCTGTTTACTTAATCTATGTTTAACTAATAAACTGAACTCACTTTTGTCACTGGAAGATAATTTCGATGATGACAATAGAGCATCATCAGCTTTCATCTTTGAGTCTCAAGTGGGGTATATTACAGTTTGGTATTAAAGCATAGCTTAGGGACACTTAAGTAAAACAGAGTTAAGAAAAAGATAAGAGCAATATTTAGGATAAACTAAACACTCTGTGGAGGGGTTGTGCTATTACATACATATATATATATATATATATTGAAAATAGGTTCCTTTATTACTTTAACGTAACATAATTACAAAATAAAAAATACCGCAGTAGCCCAAGCAATAATAAGGCTACATATCCACGTAAGCCCAAACTAAATACAGCCCGCATTACAAATTCAACCCAAACAAGCCCTAAAATCATACATAAATTTACAGTTTGCTAACTGTATCAAACATAAAAGAGCATTAGGATCAACATGTTTTAGTCCCGCATCAGCTCTAAATTCCATTGCCAAGACAAGTAAGGCAAGTGATAAAATCATTATGTCCAGTGTCCTGTAGCGATTTCTCTATCTAGATATGCACCGTGTGCTACCATATGACTGCACCGTCATCTCCAATGTATTGATGACGTTATCTCCCTTACAAACGTACCTCATCATTCACAAATTCAGAGTGGACCCTTAAACTCCGCTATGAAGATTAAAGAATCAAATCATCTCGATGGTAGAAGACTTACACAGCCCCGAAAACAATTCAGTTGGCCTTGGATCTCGCCAGATCTAAAGAGCTATGAATCTGTGGCCTAGGGTTCACCATTATCGAACTGATACTCAACCAATGAAGTTTGAAAAGTGGCATTCATTACAGAAGAGAGCACAGTCATATCTTTCCTATGATTAAACTGTAAATGCGAAAATTCATGCCATTTTTGGAATCATCCAAAACCAGTAAATTCATTTACGTGGCCATTGATTTTGTATCCTGGTGAACTGTTTCACCATTATACTCATTATCTGGAAGAAGATGTTATGGAAACGCATATCCAGATGCCTCAAAACAATATCAAAGAAACCCAGAGTATATTTCTTTGATTCTCTATGGGTGTTTATATATATATATATATATAACGTACTTGTATGTTGCATTATAGGTATATAGGAAGATATATCTATCCTTCTATTATTGTTCACTCCTTATCTTTTCGTTTCTAATGAAAACTTGCTTAACAGAAATGATGGATTTGAGGAGTAGACGAGTTATGGTAGGAGGAGCAAGTGTAAGAAAAGTGGCTGAAAGTACATAGACTAATGGAAGGAATGAGCGAAAAATCCCAAGGGCGGTAGGAGAGGAAGCTGCACAGTTAGAAAATGAGGCGGGCATGGATGTAAATGTCTGGTTTAGACGGTTTATGGCTCAGATGATGAGGGAAGCTGCACCAGAGGCTGTTCAACCAAGGCCGGAGGGAGTGAGAGAGAACTTCCCAAAGATGAACAAAGATTATAAAAAGGGGTTTTTGACCAAAAGTCCCTATTTTCAAAGCTCATACACAAAACATCCCTACTCATAAAACTATGTAAATTAAGTCCCTGTTTTGTTATATTTTACCAAACTGTCCCTTCCCAAAAAATCGCCCAACATTGAAATCAAGGGCAAAAGTGTAATAAATTAGCCCAAACCAAAAAATAGGGACCTAATTTTCATAACTTTTTTGGAAGGGACTTTTCTTCCATCAATCTATCAATTCTGGGGAGTTGGCAGTCATTCCTTGTTATAAAAATCTAGGAGGGAAGGCGCTTACAGGGAAGGAGCCTGTAGTAGATGTGCTAAATTAGCTAAGCAGTTGTAAGCACATATTTGGAGACCGAGGATTGAATGATGCACAGAAGAGGAGGTTTGCTTCTAGACAGATGTAGAAAGATGCACTAGACTGGTGGGAGACGGTAGTTGGTGAGACCCTAGAGGAGAAGATCACTTGGGAGTAGTTCAAAGAGAGGTTTGAGGTGCAATTTATATCAAAATCTCAACAGAGTGTGCTACTAAAAGAGTTTATTGACCAGAAGTAGGGTGACCTTATAGTGGAGGGGTACATCTAGAAGTTCAACTCATTAGCGAAGTACGGTAGGGAGATCATCAATACCATGATGAATAAGATTGAGAAGTTTATCAGGGACTTGAGCAAGGTACTGATCATAAGGTGATGGCTCATTTGGAATTTTCTTTTGAGTTTGTAGTTTGCATAGCTGAAGGGGATGATGAATTGTACCAAGAGTAGAGAATGGTGGACATGAGACCCAAAGAAGAGCAGAAGAAGTAGTTTACCCCATATACAAAAGGCAAGAAATGAGCGTATAAGGAGAAGTTGGATGCAGTTACTAATATAGAGGTTGTATGCTTTAATTGTGGAAAGAAGGGGAATTATGCTTCGAGGTGCCCTATGCCCAAGGAATTTGGGAAAATGAAGTGCTTCAAGTGTGACAAAGTAGGACATTTGAAGAAGGACCGCCTAAAGCTTAAAGCGTAGGTTGATGCTTGGAGGGACCAAGGGAAGGACCGTCCACCGAGGAAATAAGCAAGGAAAAGTCTTGAAAGGTATGACTTTGATTTTTGATATTACAATTAGAGTAATATTTGATATTGGAGCTACAAATTCATTTATAGATAAAGAGTTGGTTGGTAGACTTGGGTTACGAGTTACCTATCTAGTCACTTCCATATGTTTAGCCAATCCGATAGAAGGGTATGCCATCTTGGATTAAGATGCACTGACTTAGATATTGAGTTAGGTAGATGTAAGTTTTCTTTTGATCCCTACATGTTTGAATTCATAAGCTTTGGAATTATTTTAAGGATAGACTGGTTGGAAAGTATACTACAAGGGTGCATTGTGCAGAGAGGATAATTACTATGAGTTGTCCAGATCGTAAAGATAGATTGTATGTGGGCTTGGAAGAAGGTGGAGTACTGCGTATGAATGTTTTATTTTCTTTAACTTCGAAAGAAGAAGATCTTGGAGTTGTACTGCAGTGAAGGAGTTTCTAGATGTGTTTGAACCAGTTTCGAGGTTGTCGTCCCCATGAGTGACGGAATTTCAAATAGATTTTCTACCAGGGATGGAACCATTTAGTCGACCCTTAGTAGAATGCCTCTAAAGGAGATGGATGAGCCAATTGGCAGAATTAGAAGGAAAGAGCTTCATAAGGCCAAGCAGTTCACATCGGGGAGCATCAATAGTATTTGTGAAGAAGTTCGATGGGTCATAAAGACGGTGCATTTGTTATCGGAAGCTGAATGAAAGGATGGTGAAGAATAGATATCCTTTGCCGATAACTAATGATCTATTCGATCAGTTAAGTGAAGCTAAGGTGTTTTCATATTTGGACTTCGCTATCGGGTTCGATCGGCTGAGAGATGCAGTGGAAACATTCCTTTAACTGCGTTCAGAACAAGGTACGTTTCATATGAGTGGTTAGTTATGCTATTTGGGCTAACCAATGTGCATGCATTCTTTATAGACTTAATGAACAAGATCTTCCGAGATAAGCTAGATAGGTATGTGTTGGTGTTCATAGATGACATGTTAGTGTACTCTAAGGATGAGGAGGAACACACAGCTCACCTAAGGCTTGTGTTGGAGATGTTGTGACAATAAAAGTTAAAGGAGAAATTTTATAGTGTCATTTTTGGAGGAGGGAACTAAATTTCCTAGGCCATGTGATTTTGGAAGAAGGGTTAGCGGTAGATCCTATGAAGGTCGACGTAGTAAATGGGAGGAAGAGACCTAAGGTTCTGACTGAAGTACGAAGTTTCTTAGGATTGGCTGACTATTACAAGGGAATTATTAAATACTTCTCCCATATAGCCGCACCGATGATGAGGCTGACTAGGAGGGGTGAGCAGTTTGTTTGGACACAATAGTGTGAGAAGGCATTCCAAGAGCTGAAGTATAGATTGATGAATGCACTTGTGTTGGTAATATCTGAAGGGAATGATGGTATGACCGTATACACTAATGCATCAGGCACAATGTTGATGCAGAAGGGAAAAGTAATTGCTTACGCATCTAGATAGTTGCGATCCCAGGAAGTTAGCTATCCAATGCATGATTTGGAGTTGGCAGCAGTTGTATTTGCGTTGAAGATTTGGAGACACTATCTCTTAGGGGAGAGGTTTGATTTGTATACTGACCACAAGTCCTTGAGATATTTGTTCTCTCAAAAGGAGCTGAACATGAGGCAGCAGAAGAAGTTAGAGTTCCTAGCATCATATGATTTTAGGATATAGTATACCCCTTGAAAAGGAACAAATTAGCCAATGCATTAAGTTAAAAACATCAAAGTTGTGTTTTGGCTATGATAGAGGAATGTGCCTTTTTGGAAACATTGTATATGTGTGATATGCAGTTTCGGTCTAGTGCAGGTTCGAGCAGTACATTCAGAATGATAGCATGCTTAGAACTCAGGCCTACGCTGGTAGAAAGATAGCTGAGCTGTAGAAGGTAGACAAGTTCTACGCCGACAAAGCAAGGAACTTGGATTTAGAAGTCGAACCAGTAGAACAGAAAGGATTTAGTGGTAATAGAGAAGGCAGACTATGAAAGAATGGTAGGTTGAATATTCCGAGTGCAGAAGGACTATGGAAGGAAGTATTAGATGAATGTCATCGTTCAAAGTTTACTATACATCTTGGAGGTAAGAAAATGTATTGAGATATGAAGCTGAGTTTCTTCTGGAAAGGAATGAAGAAAGATGTGGGAGAATATGTGAGAAGGTGTCTTACATGTCAGCAGGTGAAGGTAGAACATCACAAGTCAAGTGGGCTCTTGTAGCCTTTAGAGGTTCCAATATGGAATTGGGATTTGGTATCTATGGACTACCTAGATGGGTTCCCAACGCAAGGGTGGGGAATGAAGGAATATGGGTCATAGTTGATAGACTAACTAAGAGTGCCCATTTAATTCTAGTGAAGGCTAAGAGGACTACACCGAAATTAGCAGATATATATATGTGAAGGTAAAGTGAGATTGCACGAGGTACTTAGCTTTATTATGAGCGATAGAGATTCGTTATACATTAGCATGTTTTGGCAAAGTTTGTAGAAGGTATTGGGTATAGAACTGCGCATGTGCACTACATACCATCCAGATACAGATGGGCAGACCGAGAGGATTAATAGGGTTCTGGAAGACTTGCTAGGAGCATGCATTTTGGACTTTGGTGGATATTATGATGATTACTTACATCTGGTAGAGTTATCATACAACAATAGCTACCGGAGTAGTATTGGGGTGACTGCAGTTGAGGCGTTGTACAGAAGGCCATGTAAGCTACCTGCATGCATGTTAGTTAGAGGAAAGGGATAGGATTGTGTTGGGACCAGATATGGTGAAGGATGTTACTGAGAAGGTAGAACTGATCCAAACTAGAATAAGGGCAGTGTAGTCTAGGCAGAAAAGCTATGCCAACACGAGATGAAAAGAACTAGAGTTCGCAGTAGGGGATCAAGTGTTTGCGAACATTTCTCTAGCGATGGGTGTGATATGCTTTGGGAAAGCTGGAAAGTTACCATCCAGATATTTAGGACCGTATCAGATCATAGGTATGATTGGAAAGGTGGTATATAAGGTGGATCTGCCTAGTATTTTTGTAGGGATTCATAATGTGTTTCATGTATCATGTTTGTGGAAATGCATTAGAGATCAGACGTAGTAGTTAATCGGGGTGCAGTAGAAGACTTGGTCATAAAGCCAGATAAGACCTATGTGTGCAGACCAGTTCGATTAATGGATCAGGATGAGAAGCAGCATCGAAATAAGGAAGTAAATCTAGTGCATGTCTAGTGGAGTGCGGATTGGGAGGACTACACATGGGAAACAGAGGATAAGTTTAAAAATTCCTACGCGAAGTTGTTCATTTCAGAGTAATGTATGAGCTATGTATTGAATTGTATTGATGTAGACCATATATGTATATGTATGTATGTAAGATTATTATGGTTGTTTATCGTATTAGTAGATAGCACTAGCACGTTTTGTATGCGTGGATTGGGAATTCATTGGTATGCTTAGGATAAGCATGAACTAGAGGACAAATCTCTATTGAACCTTAATTGAATTTCGGAGACAATATTCATTTAAGGAGGGAAGACTGTAATGACCCTAAATTTAAATTAATCAAATAAATTAATTGAAAGGCCAAGGCGGCCTAGACAACAGAAGCAAGTTGCGAGACAATAAACATTACTCCTCTCTATTCATTCATTTCATCCTACATAAAATAAAATAAAATCTAGAGAGTAACTTTAATGGCGGTGGCTTATACAGAAGACAAATAGGAAGAAGACAAAGAAAACGCAAGCTAAAAAGGATTAAGAAGAAGAATTAAGCTAAACATCTTAAATACCTGGGTAAGTAATACTTAACCGATCTACACCAATCTCCCATATATGGTATCAGTTTAGATTTGTATGTTTTAAGTATGATGGGATTCATACGTATTTTATTAACAAATATAATGGTTTAATAAATGTTTTGGGGAAGAATAGTAAACATGAGACTTTTAGATGCATTTCCCTACTTTAATGGTTTCAAAAGTTAATGGAAATTTTATATCACATTATAATCATGGTTTCGGAGATGGATTTTTGGTTTGAGAAGTTCTTAAGCTTATACGATTTTATACGATTTATTAAAGGTGCATAACTAGAAAATAAGTAAGGAAAATACCCATAAAAGTCCGAATAAAGAATAATATGTTAGAACAATAGTTCACAAAATTTCTAGGAATTTATTTGAATTTTCTCTAAGGGAGATAAACCAAAATAGGCTAACTATTGTGTTGGGGAAAGTGGGGAACTGCAGGGGCGCGTGAAAATAAATTTATATGGAAAAATATATTAATCGGTGCTAGGAAGAAGGGAAACCATATCCAAGACATTTGCTGAAAAAAAAGATACTGCAAATAACAGAAAGTAAAATAAGGAAGAATAAGGTAACGACACGTGTAAAGAAATTGTCGGGGATGTCAGAGTTAGTTTGAAATGGCATTGGGCAGCGGCTCTATATTTATAAGTAAGTATTGCACACAGTATGAAGGGGTCATGCTGTGCCAAAGTTGGGAAGGGAACACTTAATAAGAAAAGTGGGAAGAACGCAACGTTAGGGCATGGTGGTATTGTGCCAAGAAAAGTCGTAAATGAAAGCTAATAAAAAGATGAGGAGAGGCTAGATTGGTAATAGGAAGGGATCCTGTGCTAGAAATAAGGTTGGAACGGTTATTGACGCTGGGTGGGGATGCTCATCCGAATGCATACCTTGGGAAGTTGAGGATAGGCATTCAACCTTTAGGGACTGTAGGGCAGTTCCATAAGTTAAACAAATGTTTAAATTGAATGCACATTTTTGGAAGCTGAGGAGTGACATTCACGAATGCACATCTAGGGAATGTGAGGCATTCAACTATGCTAAGTGCAGTATTAAATTGTTAAAGTAAATGAGTAAGAACTGCGCGACGTGGAGTATTAAGACGTTAAAGAGAAATGAACGAGAATTGGGTGAGGCACAGTACCAAATCATTAAAGAAAAGTAAGAAGACATGCATGGTATACTGTATCAACAGTTAAGGAAAATATGTAAGACATGCGCGAGGCATAGTATTAAATAGCTAAAGAAGAATAAGCAAGACTTGCATGAGGCGTGGTATTAAACAGTTAAAGGATAAATAAGAAGATATGCAGGGCACAGTATTATAGTAGATTAAATAATAATCTAAGGTGGGAACTATGTAGGGATTACAGTAGTAAAGTAATGTAACAATTAAAAGGATTAACTAAATTAGGAATTTAGGTGGGACTGCGCCAGGGGTGCACCAGTATTTGAGGATCGCATAAGAAGGTACAAGGCGCATTAATAAATAAGAACTATTTGCATATTTCTAGGGTTGTTTCACTTTTTATATGCGAATAGTGAGGGGAAAACCAACCTGTGCAGTATGATTTGGTCTTAATATATGATCGTTTTAGGGTAAGTATTATTCACACCAGACTTTATGTTTGATCCGTGTTTTTATAATTGTTTTCCCCATAAACTCACAGGTGCTCATTTGAGTAGGCTGAGTTTAGGGATTAGATAGATTTGAAATAAGAGCCATAGTAGCAGATCGAAGATAGAGTAGTAGGCTTGGTAGCTAATAAAGATTTTTGTTCCCGCTGTGTTAAGGAGTGTGGGCCGCATCATCATATGTTGATCCGACTCTTTCAATGTTATTTTTCTATTATATTTGACCCTAACGTGGGCTAGTTTTGAGATTAATTCTGACTGAAGTATATGTAAAGAATGCTTAAGCAAATTTTCATGTAATAAAGATATTAGCTGCAGTATTTACTTAATCTGTGTTTAATTAATAAACTGAAATCACTTTTGTCACTGAAGATAATTTTGGTGATGACTGCACCATCATCGGCGTTCATCTTCAAGTGAGGGATGTTGCAAAAAAATATTAGATGACTTAGACATATATATATATTCATGATAATGGGACTCAAATCTAAATTTAATACATAATGTGAACAAATAAACAATAGGAAGTGATGGATCTATATTTACTACCATAGATAGCATACAAACAATAGAAGAGAATGATAAGGAGGTGTTAAAAACATATTAACAGGATGAGCATGCAACTGATTCAAGGGAGGCAGGTAAAGATCCAAATCATATTGTAAAATTTATACATATGAAAATGATACGAAAGGTAGAGAATTCAAAGCATATAAATATGATGAATTTGTATATAAATAAAATATAAGTAGTCAAGAGAAACACCTTGAATGATGAAAGGATTCCTAATTTCAATGAATCAATCTCCAGATCTTGCAACAATCAGGAGATAGCCACCTTTTTATTTTCTTTTGTCTAATTTCCTTTTTTTGGAGTTCTAGAACCCTAGGCTACTATGAAAATTTGGCAATAGATGATGGGAGAGGAAGATAAAATTTTATCAAGAAAGAAAAATGAAATTGAATGAAAGAAATGAAGAGAGATTTGCTTTAAAGGAATAAAAGAAACCTTTCGTATTCCTTTCTTAAAACCTTCCCCTTTAGTTCTCTATTAAATCTCAATAAATCCTCTCCCTCCTCTACATGCATGGCCGACCATAGATGGTGCCATATGGGCCCTCGTAATTTCCAAATTTCATTAGCATTAATTCTATTTAAATCAAATTCAAATATTTTGCTGATATTGTATATCGCTGTGCGTGTTTATATCATTTATATACACAGTTTATTTAATATTAATTGTATTCAAAACATATCAAATAAAATTTTAATAATTAATATTTCACAATATTAACTCATTTAATTTATTTAAAACTCACTTAGTATTTATTTTATTTAATCCAATTTAAACATTCTACTGACATCGTATATCGTTACACATGTTTATAACTTTTATGTACGCATTTATTAAATACAAATGGTATTCAAACAAATTAAATATAATTCAATAACTAATAGTTCATAAATATCAATTAATTTTCAATGGTTAAAAACTAACTAAATCACGTGGTTCATTTGGAATATTCATCATTTCGATTTTGTGACTCAAAGGTGTAAATTCGGTCGGCGATTAATATTAAACAATTCAAATATTTACGTTTACATGTTACCATAGCTAGTGGTATGGTATTTTGACAGAACTTATAGCTTACACATCTTTTGGTAAAATCCAAGTTTATTTATTACAAGCGGTACCCAGTAGTAACGGTTATTTGCACTAATTCTCTTCGTCAAAATTATATCACAACAGGACTTAAGGAATTTGTTTGGTTCAAAATTCCAAAATTGTTCGTATTCAACTTTGTAAGTCAAAACACAAAATCCTTGATTCAATAATAACAATTATTATTAACCGTACTCCATTGACCAGAGACTTTGATTTTGAGTTGACTACAATTCATCGTGATACTAATCTCATATAATCGAGGAGACGAATTCTCTATTCAATAATGTTTCACTTCCAATTCTTCAACTAAGACCCAACTATAGTCGTTCAGTAGACATCATGCCATAATTTAACTATAATCAAAGTGGAGTATCCACATTGAAGTTCCATCGTATTCTCAAGTCGAGGGAACCGTGTACCATCGTTACTTTGAGATTCTCGGTTTGATCGCAGATATATTAACCAATCGAAAACTCTCAATGATTTATTCCATAGTTATCCAATAACTATCAGTATGTAACCCCTTGGTGCTGCCAACAGCCATGGGTAATACACTGCCTTACATTTTGAGATTGTTCTACCCATGTCTCAGCAGATGTATCGATATCCCATCTCGAAACATCTTGAATAGGAATATTTAAAATAATATGTTATTTTTATTATGATAAATTTCTCTTGATTATAATACATTGTAATTATTATCACATAACATATCATTTAAGGATTTTCTACTTTATATACTTTAAATTAAATACTTAATTAATTATTTCATAATATAACAAGTATATAATAGAAAGAAAACATCTTTTATTTTTAACAAGATTGGTTATCGAGTTAGACACATGTAACAAGTTATATAATTGCCCCTAGGGCATACCCCTAACTCTATGATGGAAGTTGGCAACGACGGTCCTCTTTAACATATTGGCCACTCGACCATTCCACTATTGCATTCATTCCATTCACTATCATTTTGCTTGCCTCAATAGTTATGCAGTTCAGGTGCTGAAGAAGTACTGTCTGGAATTCACCAAATTCCTTCACTTCCTCTTCTAGTTGAATCATCAACCACTGCATCTCCCACACCATTCTATCGTGGTGTGAAATCTCCTACCCCAACTCCTTCTTCGCTACCTCGTTAACTGTCAGTCTATTACCTTGGTTGCCACCTTGACTTCGGTCACCGCCTCTACTTCCTCTAACTTTTCTCCACAATATCTCGCTTCTACTCCTTTACCAGTTGCTTCTTAATCTCCTAAATGGTGCATATTTCTAGCCTAACTATCTCTTGCTGAATGGAAAAGCCATGGGCCTTGGCCTATGGAGAAAATAGCTAGCAATAGGAGAAAGGGTAACTTCCAAGAGATTACGGTTAAGATTAAAAGAAAACTCACCACGAAACTTTCCCATAGATTCGCATTATGGACTTCCTTTATCTCATTTCCAGACCACCTTGACTTTAATTGGCGTGCCTGGTCGATCATGTGACAACCTATACCTCCCGACACACCGATCCAAAGCCTAAGGTGACTTCGGACTTATGTCATGCTTAGAATTATGGATTGTCAAGGTTTTTATAATATTACAGAGACTAATATAAGAAAATATACACTAAGATATACTAGACTTTCAAAACTCACAAAGGAAGGAATAAAACATATAACACAGACTAATGTCCATCTCAGAAAATATCTAAATCATGGTCTTAGAAAATCAGTACATGGTCTAATACAGAGTACATAGAAATTATCACTCCATGTTCAATAAAATAGATAAAATGTATTGATAAGATAGATACATACATGGAGAGAAAACACAATAAAAAGCAATCTCCAAAGATAAGCTCTACTCTCCACATATCAAGAATGGGCCAATCACTTGCTGCTCTATCCATCTATGGTGGGCAAAAAAAAAGGAAAAGAGTGGGTTATAAAAATGTCTAGTGAATGAGTACAATTTAATGTGTGATGATCATGTGCGGTTAACATTAATACTACTCTAGATGACATGGGGTATGCTACAAGTGGCCCTGAATTCCTACGGTCCATTACCTAAAAGTTCTTATTCAGTACATACCTCCACTACAATTTGTATAGGTTACTACAGAGATCGAGCTATGTATCGAACCTCATAACTAACGGTCGGTCACTACTCCTAGAGCTACCCAATAAGAAAACACTGCCTTTAGGCTACTGTGGAAATAAATTTCCACCTATAACACAAATTAATGATACTGTGAAGACTACTCTTCACTAGAATCACTGCCCGAAGTCTACTAAGCCGATTTTTCCCTGACTACCACACGTAATCCCAACTACACATCAAAGTGGAACACCCAATGCTGACTCACCGAAGTGTCTCGTTGTCCACATTTGTATCCACCTCTCGATTGTAGTGTTGGCCTCTTATTGCACGCGCTGGGATCCTCTATCAAAGCTGTAACACGTCGGGTCAAAAATTGTGCATACTAGGATTCCGATTATGTTGGAAACACTCCATCAAGCGTCCTCGTCAATGCCGCGCATCCACCATGGAACCTCCTATGAGTGTCATTTGCAATAAGAATTGCTCCTTATTGAATGATCGGCCCCCAAATTGGATAAACAACATTTACCCAACACCTTAATGACGTAACATCCTCTGATAGGGAACTAGCTACCCTACTATCTCTAACATACATACTTAGCACCAAAGTAGGCTCAAACAAGTTTATATAATTTTTATTGCTAATCTTGACCTTAGGCCGAGGTTTGAATTCTATAGTTTATGCATTAACCGGTCGACCACTAATCCTAACTGATCGACTGCTACCGGTCGACTACTGGGGATCATGAGTCGATCAATCGTAGGCTAAATTTTAGGGTTCGTTTAATTTTAACAGTCGATTGTAAATTTTTATTTAATTCCTGTCATTAGCAGATTCCAGTGAACCATAATTACTACTTCGACCAGTCCATGCTTTCAATTTCAATATCAATTTCAATTTAGAATTTACAAATTTTAGGTTTACTGGTTTTAGGGTTTTACAGTTAGATTAACAAAAAGGATGTACTAGCATCAATGTCAGATTTAACCATTTACAGTGATTTCAATTCTACCCAAGATTATATGTTTCAAATTAGGGTTCTACAATTTCATTTGTAATTTAATCACACCTTAAATCAATTAGAATAGTTTAAACCTAACTGTAACAATCATCTAATTAAAATTTTCCTCACTCACATCAAACCTAAGCTTTTCCTATTTTCTTTGTCTAAGAATCTCCCCTCCGAATGTTAGCTCCGCTTGCTATGTCTAGATCCAATTTCTTGCGTCCTTTATTTTGATTTTTGAAGAATTTTAGGGTTAGAGGAGAGGTTGGAATTTGACAGAGATTTGTTACAGTAATCTGTTATGTGAATTTTAGGTTAGATGAGGCTTGAATTTATAGGCTTTAACAATTTGTTTAGGCCATTGGATTTAGGTTGGAGAATCTTCTCACTGATCATGCATGCTTATCTAATACATGATAACGAAGTAAGTGATCATGACCATTAGAACATGTCACACGATCGATAATTACTTCAATTTTAAACTGGCTACGGTTGACCACTTTCCCTTTTGGGTCTATTGCTATCGGTCGACCTTCGACCGTCTTGGGTCGACGGGACAGTATGTTAAATCATTTTTTTTCCTTATTCGCCCGTAACATTTCCATATAAACTCCAATTTTGAAGCATTATATATGAAAATCATCTAGAAAATTGATACGAACACAATGGTGCAATTTTCGTAGCCAAATTCAAACGTATGTGAAAATTTCTTTTTAGTCCTTGTTTTATTGATATTTAATTTTTTTATTAAATTTTTGTTAAAATTTTGGGTTGTTGTATTCTCCCCCGCTTAAAAGGATTTCATCTCTGAAATCTTAAAGGACGGAAAAATGTAACATATGCACACAACAACCAGTAGCTACAACCATCTACTCATCCATCATCCACAAACAAACATTTTCCTTAGAAATTTTCTAACGACACACACACACACACGGATATATATATATATATATGTGTGTGTGCAATGTGAAATGCATGTGAATCTATACTAATGCAAAAAGTAGGCGATCTATTGATCCAGTTGACCTCTTGTCATGCAAATGCTCATGCCATCTATCCAAATGTATGCAACACCCTAAGTGAATATACTTGCAATTCTATATGTATACACAATCATACAACTCCTACGCAACATCCATATGCATAACATCCACTAGCATAACAATAGTCAAGAGATAATGTTCTACTAAATGTGAATGTGTGAAGAGGATATACTTTCCTAGATGTGTATATCAAGCCATCCAAACAATACATCCAATATATCCACTAGAATCCATCATCCATAACATGTCCTATTGACATTTTTACAGCCATTTCTACCATCCATTGGACTCTACCTAAAGGGTATAATAACTAGGTCCTACACCTAAGTAATTTATACTTAAGAATTAAATTGAAAACGTACTAGAAATAGCTATGGGTGGGTAGCGCAGATCTTCTCTTCAGGCTCTCGTGTACTCTACATTGGATCGTCTCTCCATTGGACTTTAAAACTCTGATCTCCTTATTGCGGAGTCACTTTGTGCCATGCTCAAGAATACGAGTGGGTGCACGGCACACAAGTGACTCCCTCCTAACCTCCACCTCCTCTAGCTGACTTGGCTCAACTATGGTAGCTGTATCGTGAAAGCATTTTCGCAAGTGTGACATATGGAAAACATCATGTACTCCTGCTAACTTTTTCGAAAGCTCTACTCTATATGCCAACTTCCTTACTCTAGCAGTTATCGGAAAAGGCCATACAAATCTCGGTGCTTGCTTTCCTGTCCTACCAAACCTCATAACATGCCTAAGGGGTGAAACCTTCATACATACCATGCCGCTCACTGCGAATTCTAAATCTGTATATCTCTTGTTAGCATAAGATTTCTACCTATCCTAAGCGGCCTTTATTCTCCTATGGATGAAGTCCACCTTCTCCGATGTCTCCCTCACCATATCCAGCCTAAGAATAAAACTATTTGTGGTGTTCCAGCAACATGACGGTAATCTACAAGGTCTATCGTATGATGCCTCGAATGGCGCCATCCCAATACTAGCCTGACAACTATTGTTGTAGGTAAACTCCACCAACGGTAAGTGATCCTCCCAAGAACCTCCAAAGTCCAACATGCACATCCATAATAAGTCCTCCAACATCCTATTCACTCTCTCCATTCGTCTGTCCATCTGCAGATGATATGCGGTGCTCAAATTCAACTCGGTACCTAAAGCCTCCTGTAGACTCCTCCAGAACACGTTGCTAAAAAGTGGAGTTCGATCACTAACTATACTAGTTGGAACTCCATGTAACCTAATGACCACTCTCACGTATAGAGCCGCCAATGATGTCGCTATCCTCGTACTCCTTGCTGGTATGAAATGAGCGCACTTAGTCAACTGATCGACTATGACCTAAATGCTCTCATTCCCTTTCCTACTCCTTGGTAAACTACTCATGAAATCTATAGATATACTTTACCACTTCCACCGAGGAATATCTAATAGCTGCAACAATCCTCTTACCTTTTATGCTCCGTCTTTACTATTTAGTAAGTTATACATCTAGCTACGTCCTTCATCACTTACTTCTTCATACCGGGCCAATAGAAAACTCTCTTTATGTCGCAATGCATCTTGTCACCACCGGGATGAATGGTCCTCCTAGAACGGGGAGACTCAGCTAGTACTGCATCTACCAAATCTATACTACGAGGTACACATAGTCTACCATCCCTTTGTAACCATCCTATCCAGTCAATGGCATAACGCCTTAAACGGCTCGACGACTCTCCTCTTCAATCCTCTCAATAATGTTTACTAGCTCCTTATCCTCCTTCTGCCTTGACCCATTATGTTCATCAATATAGGCTGCACAACTAAAGATTCTAGTAATCTTGGAGTAATATCTATGATGGTCGGAAATCAAAAGTAGAAATGTACTCCAAATCCCTCTACTCCAAGAACAGAGAACCCATTATTGAACACTGTTTGCTCAAAGCATCAGCCACTATATTACCATTGCTCGAGGTAATACGAGATATCAAAGTCATACGATGCCAAGAACTCCATCCAGCTTTGCTGCCTCAAATTCACGTCCTTTTGGGAGAAAAAAATACTTCAGGGACTTGTGATCCGTATATAGCTCAAACCACCTCCTAAGAGGTAATGCCATCATGAATTAAGCGCAAAGACAATGGTTGCCAACTCAAGATCATGGGTAAGGTAGTTTCTCTCATGTGTCTTCATCTGCCTACTCACATAACTTGCCACCCTTCCTTCTTACATCAAGGCCACGCCTAACCTTGTACCACGAGCATCGATATAAACTAAAAAGGGCTTCGTCCCGTCGGGTAATACCAAAACTGGTGCACTCGTCATTGCCTTGTTCAATTTAATAAAATAATCTTCACATTTTGCATCCCACGAGAAATCTAGATTCTTCTTAGTAAGACAAGTTAAAGAGGTAGAGATATTTGTGAAGTCCTTAATGAACTATTGATAGTAGCCCGCCAAACCAAGAAAACTTCTTACTTCCATGGCCTTCTTCGTCACATGCCAATCCTAAACAGCTACCACCTTACTGGAATCAACTGTTAATTCACTTTCTAAGACGATGTGTCCCAAAAAATGTACCTCCTTTCTCCAAAAGCGGCACTTCGAAAACTTCGCCTTCATCTTATGCGCATGGAGTGTACTAAGCACTTCTCCAAAATGCAATGCGTGCTCCGTCTTGATCCTTGAATAGACTAGGATATCATCTATAAATACCATGACGAATTTGTTTAGCAACCCCCTAAATACTCGGCTCATCAAATCAACAAAATAGGCGGGTGCATTAGTCAGCCCGAAGGGCATGACTAACCACTCAAATAGTCCATCGGGTGTACAGAACTTTGTCTGGATACTATCCTCGGCTACACTTAACTGCTGGAATCCAGTAGCCAAGTCAAGCTGTGAGAATATCTTAGCTCCAACAAATTGATCAAAGAAATCGTTTGTGTGGGGCAGTGGATAAAGATTTTTCTTTGTTAGTTTATTCAGCTCCCTATAATCAATGTAGAGTCTCAAAGAACCATGCGCCTTAGTGGTAAAGACGATTAGTACTCCCCAACTAGAAATGCTCCTCTTGATAATACCCTTCTCCAAAAACTCATTAACCTGCATGTTTAACTCACATCTCTCCTTTGGAGCCATATGCCTTAATGGTAAGGTGACAGGTCTAGCATTCTTGACAAGATAAATTCTAAACTTGATCTCTCTCTCTTTGGTGAGAGACTGGTAACCTCAGCAAAAACGTCTCATAAATCTCTAATTATAGGCACCGTATCTAGCTCATCATGTGATAGGTCTAAAGAATATAAGTAGCTCAGCATGACCGATCCTCGGGGGTCGCAATAAACCTCTAAGCTACGTTCACTACACGTGCTCAATCTAACGACCTTTCTATCATAGTCTAAAATATCCCATACATAGTCATCCAGTCCATGCCTAATATCAACCCAAACCTAGAGAATCCCAATAGAAAGCATCACAATAAAACTCGACCATAAAAATAAGAAACTTCAAACCTCTACATACCTTAGACAAATAGGCTGATCCTCTTATAGGATTTGACACAACTACATGGTCTGTGACTATACTAGTGTGCAAGTCCAAATCATCAACAAGTCTACTAGAAATAAAAGAATGTAAAGCCCAGTATCAAATAAAGTGTGAATAGATAAATCAGAAAGAGTCAACACACCTTCGATCACCACTTTCTTTCCCTTGTTCATCACTGGCTACGCACTAGAGCTAAGGACTGCTTCTAGTACGTAAGCCGGAACCACCTGAGTAGAAGTCTAGGTAGAAGCTCTTGTTGGTGTTGTGCAAGCTCGCTTCAAATGCCTAAACTGATTGCAGTTATAGCATTTGAATTTTGAAAGATTTGTCTTACATTCCTTTAAGAAGTGCCCACTCCTACCACACTTTGTAAAGTGCACATCCTTTTTCTTTATCTTTCCTTTGGGTCCAAATCCTCCCTTATTCTGATTTTTCTGCTACCCCTTCTCTACAGCCTCCTTAGATTTTTCTTCCTTCGCTCCCTCCATGGAGATGGTGTTTACCAATGTCATCTCTACTAGACTCTCGTACGTAGAACCTATAGGAATGTGACTCAAAGCTAAGCCTTAGAGAGGCTGGTTCGGCCCTTTAGAAAACTTTAAAGCCTTCTTATGTGGGGTATCGATTGGTCCCATCCTGAATCTATTTAGCTCATTGAACTGATTGATGTATTCTTTCACTGACAGATTTCCTTGCTTCAAGTAGATAAACTTCTCTAGTTGAACGCCTTCCTATGCCTTAGATAGGAACTTTACCTCAAATCTCCTATGGAACTCTTTCTAACAAATATCTCCTCCATCGATCTCAGACACAACAACCTCCCACTAGCTTAATGCTTACCTTACAACTTCCATGTAGCTAACTACCACCTTATCTCATCAGTCAAACCCATCGAGCTAATGCTCCTCTCACAACCGTGGATCCATGTCCTCGAATCCACGTAAAACTCTGTCCCCATATATTGCTTTCCTCCAAGGCTAGAAAAATCTTTGCGTAGCATAGCAAAGTCTGGAGCTATAGATGGGTGGCCAGAAACCATACCTATCGCTTTCTCCATGGGCATTTTAGTGGGATTTAGCTCGTCCTGTCCTCACGCCTGTAGGTATTGATGGAAGCATATCGGGATGTTCATACTCGGGATCTGGGCTGCATCGCCAAAGCCTGAACCTATAAGATTACTGTTAATCCCCTTTCGACTCACGACCTAGCAGGAGCTGACTTAAGGTGCTTACCGACTTAAGAAGTATGCCGACTTAGGATGCTGGCTAACTTAAGGTGCTTGCCGACTTAGGAAGTATGCCGACTTAGGATGCTGGCTGACTTAAGGTGCCTACCGACTTAAGGAAGCCAACCAATTTAACAAAGTGCGAGTTAGCAAGGCCTGCCGAGTTAACAAACTGCCGATTTAAGATTGCACGTTAACTCTGCTCCGACCTAACAACACTGAGATACCTTATACACCTTTACCTCGTCACCGACTTACCTTAAGTCTTCAGCGACTTAGGACTTAAGCGTAAAACCAGAAGAGGAGGTGAACTACTAGGGAAGTGTTGGAACTGATAAACCGGCTATGACCTATCATAAGTCGGCAGCGACTTATACTAACTCGGCGACGACTTAGGACTTAGGAAATTTTCCAGAGTCCAAATCAGCTCCTATAAATACCCCACCACTTCCAACATGAAGAGGACTTTTTGCAAATCATTTCTACAGCGCTGTTACTCCGTCGAACTCTTCATTCATTCTGTAATCAAGGATCCTTCAAGCATTCACGACACTACAACAAGCTTCGAGAGAGATTCCTTACATCCGAGATGGATTCATCGAGTTTCACCGTCGAAGATTGAGCTAGTAGTCTAGATTGTTTCTTGTGATCGAATTGTACTGTTTCTTGAAGAAATTTGTATCAAATTGTAACCGAATCAGTAATAAGAGACTATAAAGTGGACGTAGGCTCAAATACGGGCCGAACCACTATAAATCCATTGTTCATTTACTGCATTTCTGCTATTTTCCTGCTTAATTTCTGTTCCCGTCACACAGGTGGTGCTTTCACGATCTTATTACACACACCGGGTGTTATCGTTCATATTTTAACGTTAACATTTTGGTGCTTTCACCGAGAACCCAACTCAGGCTATCACTCACCATTGCTTCTCAGAAGTTTGCTGAAAGAATTTCCCACAAAATCAGAAGTTTATCAGACATAATGGCTCCCGGAAGGAAACGAAAGTCTGTCAGAACTGATGATGACCGTGACAATACTGCCACTTCTCTCTCTCCAAATCAGGCAGCTCCGAGCATCGGTGTTACGCGACAGGAGTTAGATGCTGCTGTATCCGGACTGTACCAGCAGATTGAAACTCAGAATAACCTGATGATGGAAAGGCTGAATGCTCTATTTGGTACGAGTCAAAGACCAGTAAATAATGAGGGAAACTTTGCTAATGCTGCTCCCAATTCCGAGGGAAGAAATATTCCTCACGGGGGATCAGGTGCTGCCGAAGGGGCACCCCTCCAGGCCGAAGGATCTAGGCCGTCACCAGTTCTTCATGAGCATTTACCTGGACAAACTCCCGAAAAGATGGCTGAGGTCTACTCTGCGAAATCTCTGAACAATGAGGAATATCTCTCTGGCATGATCAAGCAAATAATGAAAGAGAGCATGCAAAGAGATGAAGACGAAAGCGAATGGGGATTCGCAGCAAGTAGAACTCCGTTTACCGAGAAGATTCTGAAAGCTGAATTTCCTAGAAAGTTTGTTCCCCCCACTATTCCTGCTTATCGGGGGACAAGTGATCCAAATCAGTTCTTGTATAAATACGACTGGCATATGACCGGCGCAAGGGCGACCGACGAGATAAAGTGCCGATATTTCCCAGTTTATTTAGAAGGAGTGGCGCTTCTCTGGTTTACCAAGCTTCCAGTCCGATCTGTAGATCAGTTTTCCGATCTCACCCGAAAATTCAAAGAGCAATTCAGGCTATACGCTTCAAAGGCAAAAGATATAATGTCACTGTCCAGTCTTGAACAGAATCCGGGAGAGCCTATTAAGTCATTCTTGAACCGCTTCAACTTAGCTCTGGCAGAAGTCGATAATGCAGAGCCACGAATGATCTTGACCTATTTGATGCGTGCTATTGACAAATCGAGCGAATTTGGAAAATGGCTGAAAATGAAGGAACCAAATTCGCTTGAGAAATTCTACAAAAAGGCTGACGAATTTATACGCTTAGAGAATCTTTCCGCACCAGCTAAAGTTGTGACAACGGTGGCGGAAAATAATGCTACTACTCAAAGCAAGAAAGAACCGGCAGATCAGAAAAGGGAAAGTAATGGTGGGAAAAGGCAAAAAGATTTCAAAAAGCCCCGCTTCCTTAAACCATCAGACTTTACTCCTCTGACTGATACCCCGGAAAATATCTTCATCGCCACTAAGGATGCTGTTGAATTTCCAAAACCACCGACCGTGAAAGTTGGGAAGAATGCTGTTCAAAGCGGAAGATTTTGCAAGTTTCACAACCAACCAGGGCATGATACCAATGAGTGCCGCCATTTGAAAAGTCTGATTGAAGAATTGCTAAGAGAGAATAAGTTGCAGCAATACGTCAAGAGGAATAGAAAGGACCCATCTTCATCCAGCCAAGGGCAATTACCTCCAACTAATTCATCTGATTCAGGAGAGAGGCCTGCTGGAAAGGAAAGACCTGTTATTAATGTGATCACAGGGGGACCTCACCCGGCTGGCAGGAGTTGGGGTGAAATGGAAAGATATGCAAAAGCTTTGTAGTATGCACCAACCGAAGAAAGTGTCTTAATCCTGGAAGACGCTTCACCTCTAAAGCAGCAAAAAACTTTCCATGATGATATTATGTTCAGAGCCAGGGATTCTGTTAATGTGGAAGCTCCTACTGAGGACCCTATGGTTGTCTCTGTCGATATTGGGCCGGCTATTGTCAGAAGAGTGTTAGTTGATAGTGGTGCCTCATGCAACATCCTCTTTAAAAGGACATTTGACCAAATGAAAATTCCGATGACTGATGTACATGCTTCTTCACACAAGATTGCCGGATTTACAGGAGAGCTAAAACAGCCGATTGGAACAGTGGACTTGTTTGTTGAAATGGGCGAAGGACACAAGAAATTGGTTCGGAAGCAAACTTTTGTAATTGTGGATGGATTCTCCGCCTATAACGCTTTCTTGGGCCGGCCTACTCTTGCTGCTTTCAGGGCCGTCCTCGCTCCTTGGTGCTTAACAATGAAATTTCCTACTAATAATGGGATTGCTGTTATTAAAGGAGATCAAAACGCAGGACGAGAATGTTATCTTGTAGAACTCCGAGAGGCCAGGAGAAAAGAAATGGGGAAAGATGCGGCAGCTCCGCTCCGCATCAAGGAACCGACCCTGTAGCAACTACGGAGCGGCCCCTGTACTGGTGAACACAGCAATGCAAGAAAAGAAATGGATCCCAGGAAAGCCAGTACAGGGGAGAATAGAGTGGTACCCGTGGAGGTAACGGTACCAGTATCCGTAGACCCGAAAGACCCAAATAAAGTACTCAATGTGGGTTCACAGCTAAGTATAACAGTTCAAAACACACTGATATCATTCTTAAAAGCCAATCTAGATGTGTTCGCCTGGTGTCATGCTGATATGTGCGGAATCTCTCCAACAATTGCTGTTCACACCCTTAATATCGATCCGAAATTCACACCAGTAAAACAGAAAAGAAGAACTCAAGGTCCAGAAAGGTCAGCAGCTTTAAAAGAAGAGGTAGATCGTCTCCTAGAGAATAATTTCATCAAAGAATCCACTTATCCAAATTGGGTTTCAAATCCAGTACTGGTTAAGAAGGCAAATGGAAAGTGGAGAGTATGCATTGATTTCTCAGATCTGAACAAAGCTTGCCCCAAAGACTGCTTCCCGTTGCCTAGAATCGATCAACTAGTAGATGGGACGGCTGGACATGAGTTGTTATCTTTTATGGATGCCTATTCTGGATACAATCAGATTATGATGAATGAACCAGATCAGGAGGACACAAGCTTTATTACAGATGTGGGACTCTACTGTTACAAAGTCATGCCATTCGGTTTAAAGAATGCTGGGGCAACATACCAAAGACTTGTCAACGCTATGTTCAAGCCTCAGATTGGCAAAACGATGGAAGTCTATGTTGATGATATGTTAGTAAAGTCAAAGAAAGCAGTAGACCACATGGATCACCTGGCAGAAATGTTCTCAATTCTTCGGAAGTACGGAATGAAGCTCAATCCATTGAAATGTTCATTCGGAGTAGAGTCTGGAAAATTCCTGGGTTTCATCGTAAGCGCTAGGGGCATCGAGGCAAATCCTGCTCAAATCACAGCTCTAAGAGAAGTTAAAGCCCCTAGAACAAAGAAAGAACTACAAAGTCTCAATGGAAAGGTTGCCGCTCTTAGTCGCTTCATTTCCAAGGCCACAGACAAATGCATTCCCTTCTTTGATGCTCTAAAGAAAGGAAAGAAAAATTTCGAATGGACTCCTGAATGTCAGAATGCTTTCGATCAACTGATTCATCATATGAGAACTCCTCCGGTCCTCTCCAAGCCTAGTGATGGTGAAGACCTCTTCATCTATTTGGCAATTTCATCCCATGCTTTAAGTGCAGCACTCGTACGAGAAGATATGAAAATACAACGTCTGGTTTACTACATCAGCAAACGGTTCGCTGGGGCTGAAATGAATTATTCAAAGATAGAAAAACTTGCTTATTGTCTGCTAATCGCTTCCAGAAAGTTGAGGCCCTATTTTCAATCTCATCCTATCAAGGTCCTGACTGATCAGCCTTTGAAGCAAGTCCTGTATCGTCCTGAAACTTCGGGTCGTCTCTTGAAGTGGAACATAGAACTCAGCCAATATGACATCACTTACCATCCCCGAAGAGCAATTAACGGACAAGCTTTAGCGGATTTCATTGCAGAGTCCACTGACAAAGGTGACAGTAAGGAAGAAACCACTGACTGCATTCCGATACAGTGGAAGTTGTATGTTGATGGCTCGAGAAACGATTATTGTTCTGGGGCAGGAGTTGTGCTCGAAACTCCCGAAGGACGATCACTATGTTATGCATTGAGACTGGAATTTCCTTCGACGAACAATGAAGCAGAATATGAAGCCCTTATTGCTGGATTGAAAATCGCCAAGGAATTGAATATCAAAGTGATACAGATTTTCAGTGATTCTCAGCTTATTGTTTGCCAGGTGAAGAAGGAATTTCAAGCCAAAGGAGGGAATTTGCCTGCATATTTGACAAAAACTTCCGAACTCCTCAATGATTTAGATCACTACTCAATAAGCCACATACCTCGAGAGGAAAATATGAAGGCGGATTCTTTAGCAAAGTACTCAAGTTCCGGAGAAGCTCAATTACTAGGATTATTTCCTGTAGAAGTTCTGTCAGCTCCAAGCATTGATGAAATGGATGTTGATTGGATTATGACTACGTCTCAAGAGCATGAATCATGGATGACTCCAATCAAAGAATACTTACTCAGTGGTTCCCTGCCAGAGAGTTCTAAGGAACGTCGAAAATTATTAAGAAAAGCATCGAGGTATATAATTCAAGATGGCCGATTATACAGGCGGGGATTTTCAACCCCACTACTCCGATGTGTAACTAAGGAAGAAGCCAAGACAATCTTAACAGAGGTGCACGGAGGAGAATGTGGAGACCATTCAGGTGGTCAAACACTTGCAAAGAAAATTCTCCGATATGGACACTTCTGGCCGGATATCAATCGAGATGCTGCAAATTTTTCCAGGAAATGTGACAGATGCCAACGATTTGCAAAAATCCCAAGAGCACCCTCCACTGAACTCACACAAATGGTCAGTCCATGGCCATTTTCCATTTGGGGGATAGACCTAATTGGACCATTACCGATCGCCAAATCAGGAATTAAATATGCTATTGTTGCCGTTGATTATTTCACCAAGTGGGCTGAAGCTGAACCTTTGGCCACCATCACTTCTAAAAAGATGATAAATTTTGTAACGAAGAATATCATTTGCAGATATGGTGTGCCACAGAAGATAATCACCGACAATGGCACTCAATTTGAAAGTGAAGAATTCCAGGATTTTTGCAAACGGTTCAGAATTCGAAAAAGCTTCTCAGCAGTGGCTCATCCGCAGGCAAATGGGCAAGTGGAAGCAGTTAACAAGATCATCAAGTCAACTATCAAAAAGCAACTTGAAAAAGCAAAAGGTGGTTGGGTTGATAAGCTTCCATTAGCACTATGGGCGTACAGAACTACTCACAAAACTGCGACTGGGCACACTCCATTTTCACTGGCATACGGATCTGAGGCAATGATTCCAGTAGAAGTAGAGGTTCCTTCACATAGAAGAGTTCATTTCAATAAGGCCGAAAATGAAAAACTGCAACTTGAAGCGCTTGATTTTCTTGATGAGAAAAGAGACGAAGCTAGGCTCAGAGTTTCAGCTCATCAGCAGAGAATAGCCAGGCATTTCAATTCCAAAGTTCGCCAACGCAGCTTTGAAATCGGAGACTTGGTTTTGAAAAGGATCATGACAGCAACTGGTGTGTTTGGGCCAAACTGGGAAGGGCCATATGTCATAGGCACTAAACTTCTTGATGGCACTTTCAAACTCATAACTGTTGAAGGAGATCCAATTCCAAGGGCCTGGAACAGCAACCATTTGCGTCCTTACTTTACTTGAAAAGAGCTCTGCTCAAAATTGTAAAATGATGATGAGTGTATCGGTTGTATTGTGAAACATTGTAAATCAGTGTAAATGAATGAAAGCTATAAAGTGGACGTAGGCCCGATTTTTGGCCGAACCACTATAAATCTTGTGTTCTTTATTATTTCATGATGCCTGTTTTATTTTGATATGTAAATACTTTAAATGTATCGCTAAAATATCAATTCAAAATTGCAGGACATTATAACAAGGCTTGCTCGTCACAAAGCTAAGCAACTTCCATAAATCAGCTATTACACGAAAACCAAGCCACAAAAATTTTGTCCAAATTCAAATCCCAAGCAAGGAAAACCTCACATAAAAAGTTGGCGACTCCATTTGTGACAAACCTTCGTTCACTAGCCGAGATTGTCGCTATAAATAGACATCCAACTAGATAACTTGCGTTTGTCTCGTAGAGTCATTCAACAGTGAAGTCCACTCCTTCGGATAAAGCAATTTACTTGTAAGAGGAAAAGAAGAAGATGTGCTTGGGAACGATAATAAGAGAGCGCTAACAGGCAGATGATGAGAGAAAGTTGCCAAGCAAACAAAGGAGCAGACAATGGGAGGTATGCATCTCAACAGGAAGGCCAGAAGATCCACTAAAGAGACGCCTTCCCAAGCGGAAGTAACAGGACCCTCGCTAACTGGTCGTGATGCATCCGATCAGATAGCTTACGTCCGTCCCGTGGATCCACTCGCCCCTGAGACGCAACCTACCCGGCACACCAACCAACCAAAGCCCTCTAACGAGGCACACCAATAAATGGGAGTGCTTTCCTCAACCAAAAAGATCGGTGGGACCACCGAAGGGGCATCTTGTTAATGGATTGCGGTCGTTTGTACAAACAAACATCCAATCAAGCAACTTACACCTGCCCCGCGAACCCATCCGACCATGAGAAAGTAACTCCCAGGCACTCAAAAGCCCTCTTCGAAGGCACAAGCCCTCTTCGGAGGCACATGACCTCTTCTGAGGCAAAAGCCCTTTCCCAAGGCACCACAAGCCCTCTTCGGAGGCACATGACCTCTTCGGAGGAAAAAGCCCTTTCCCAAGGCACCGCAAGCCCTCTTCGGAGGCACAAGCCCTCCTCGGAGGCACAAGCCCTTTTCAAAGGCACAAGACCTCTTCGGAGGCACAACTCTTTAAGAGGAGCCCTCTCCGGAGGCATGTCCCAAAATAAAATGCTTGAACAAAAAGCATCGTCCAGAAGCACAGTTCAACTCTCAAAGGAAGGACTAACTTGTTCATCTCGAAAAGTTCCTCCTAAAAAAGTTGAAAAATGCTACAAAATTCTTTCAGAAAAGCTCATTTCACTTCATAGGGAAATTCACTTCTTAATAAATAAAAGTGATTATCCCCGAAAGTTGAAGCGTTCTTCAGAAAGAGAAAATAAAAATTCTTCTAAAGACTGGATATACTCTATTAAGAGCAGAATAATTCTCCCCTTAAAAGCGGAATAATTGTCCTCTGAAGTAAGAGTATTAGTCTTAAAAAAAGCTAGGAATATTGCAATGCACTTACGGCATGGGGGCAATATTATACAATTCAATTATATTAATAAAAGCAACATGCCACAAGTTCGTTGCAATATCACGGAAAACAGATGTGGAATAAATGCATTCTCAAGCGCAGACAAAAAGTTTGCACAAGTAAGAAGAATCGTTTGTTCTACACTTAAAATAAAAGATAGATCATTCTCACATACACAAGAGTTTGTACAAGTAAAATAATTGTTTTATTTAGCACTATGAAAATTTTTTACATGTGCAGATATCTCAAAAAAGCAAAAGCGGGAACCGGTACCCGCACAATCCCCGGTCAATGCATGCAAAGAGCAAAAATAATAAGTAGAAAATCCAGCTTGATTATTCCTTCTTCTCACCACCTTTGGAGCCCTTTCCCGGCCTAATGACTAGCTTTTGAAGTCGTTGTGAACGGGCAGGGGCAGAAGGAGAAAGCGGTGCGGCCAGATCAACTACTGCTTCATCTTCAGTGGAAGTCTTCTTCTTCTTCCTTACAGCACGTTTCCCCTTCCTCTTTGAAGAAGACTCGCTCCCCGGAGTAGCAAGCAATGTTGAAAGCTTCGTGTCGTCATCAAGAGACCGCTCCGGGGTCTTCTCGATGTCTTCAAAATCCTCCGCCTTCTGTTCCTGAGAAGCAGCCGGATCATCCAAGCCTTGAAGAGCTTCGATTTTCTCTGCCTGTGATCCCGGTTGGGAAGCAGAAGGAGGAGTAATTTGGGAAGACGGAGGAACGGCAATCGAAGGAGTGAAAGCTTGTATAGTGCTTGGTGCCTCCGCTGTAGAAGAAAAGAAGTTAAAATCAGCATCCCCCGAAAATAAAGAAGGCATCGGTTCATCAAAGTTTAAGTAACAAGTAAGAAGGTCATCGAATTCGGCTAAGTCAAATGACTGGTTCATTAGACCCGAGACGACACCAAGAGTACCTGGAGGAGTTGGCTTTGCAAGATCCACCTCAAACTTCTCGGCTTCAGTATCATCCAGTGCCTCATCTTCAGTAGGAGTAGTTGCAGTCTCCTGGGCAACTTTAGCTAGATGTAAAGAATGAGAGCTGGAATCTATAATATTAACGTCGGCTGAAGTGGAAGTTTGAACGAGGGCAATTAAAGGAGCTTCTTCTTTTGGAGGCTCTTCTCCCGTTGTTTCAGCTCGTACTTTGGCAAGTAGCTCCTTCCCCTTAACAAGAGCAGCACGATCCTCATCATTGAGATAGCGCTCCTCAAGTTCCAGCTCATTATAGCCGGCCCCGCCAAGCATATCCATCGCGACTTCCCACACTTCAGCCAATGTAATTTCATAATCAGGTCCAAGAAAAGAGAGGCTCCCACGACCCAGAACGCTGTGTAAATAAAAGTCGAATAAGGTAGAGCTGATGTCTGCTTTCGTCGCCTCATGTGATTGCTCAGCCGCTTCCTTTTCGGCAACGGCAGCAACCCGGCCAGCGGTAGCCTCATCACGCTCTGCCTCAACTTTAGCAAGTCGAGACTTTAGTAACTCAATCTCTACGTTCTGAGAGGTGACCTTTTCCCGCAAATCGGTGTTTTCTGTGCGGTATTTCTCAGTAATATTCTGTTCAGCGGCAAGCTTCATTTCAACATCTCTCTGTGCAGCATGGGCATCCCGCACTTGTTTTTGAAAGACTTCTTCTTTTTGAATATGAGATGCAGAAGAAGAGGCAAGATCTTCCTTAAGTTTTTTAACCTCGGACTCAAGTTTTGCATAACCATCAGCAATATTTGTCATCTCAAGATTATGCTGTTTGCAAATTTTGTCCCACTCCGCCTTGTCGTTTTCCATAGTCAGCATTGCCTCAAGGTTTGCACGATTAACCCTTTGGAGTTCATCGACAAGCTTCTGCCACTGCGACATCCTCTCGATATTAAGCCTGACTGCATCAAGACTGCTAAGCATGTCTGATTTATCAATCGGAACAATGTCCAAGTCAAAGCGTACCCCTTTTAGGCACCAATTCGGAAAACGGCTCTAAAGTGTTGGGGGGCCGTCCTTGACTTGATATTGCGGTCTGTTAATGATAGTCTGAATGTCAGATTTCTTCAGAGGAGGAGAGCTAGCCAGAATATCGGAAGGAATGGGAGCGTCAGTCTTTTCAGAAATTTCAGACGCGTCAATCGGTTTAGATCGTTTGCTCGGTTCATCGGCAATCTGAGTTTTTCCCTTATCATCGTAAGACTTCCGCTTGTGAGAGTAGTCACTCCTATGCGAAGAGTCATATCGCTCGGCATCTTTCCTTCTTTGCCACTGATCGTAATCCCGCTTCTCCTGGGCTTTCCTTCGAGCCCTCTCTTCATCTGTTTCTTTTGGGGTATCAAGGTACTTCCTAAAGTCATAGGTGCCGCGGCCTCCACGGTACTTGAATGAGTCATAATATGAACCTGTACGTCCCATTGGAGAACCTGAAAGCAGAAGAGGGGTAAAGTTTAGAAATTTCCAGAAAAAAAAGGATAAATGCTTATAAGTGCCGAAAAACCCTAAGTGTGTGTGGCGTGCAAACTACATGCGTCAAATTACAGACCACGCTTTAGTGTGGAAACAGAGACGATTGGCGTAGTAGGCATCTGGGTTTGTTTAAGGGTAGAAGTCGCCTCGACAACGGGAGAAGTCGCTTTTTGATTGCTATCCCCGAAAAGCTCTTGAGAAGTTATCATGATATCACTCAAGCCATCAAAGGTGTCATCGCCCAAGTGTTCAGCAGATTTCTCCTTCTCAACTTCCACATCAATTGATTTTTCAGAAACTCGAGGATTCTCTTCTTCCTCAATAATTGGGGGAAGTGCCGACTTGCCAGCTAACCCTACAACATCAGTGGATCCGGAACACTTTATCAAAGCAGCATCCATGACAGGTGCTTCTAATGCAGTTTCTTCCGTAGAAACTGGGGCATTCGACGCCTCTGCTTGAGAGCCCGAAGCAGCCGACATTTCTGCATCGGAACTAGGAATTTCATGAATTCGAGTCGACCTGGAAGGGTGTAGAAGTCCAAATTGGTGCAAAAGCTCATCATCTAATAGAAACTGGATACTCCTCTCCTCTACAGGCACCGCCATAAGCCTCTCGAAAGTCACTTTGTGACTGAGATTTTTAGAAGGAGGAGGAAGTGCTGAAAAGGAAAAAAGAGCAAAGTTAGCACTTGATAAACCGAACTTCGGTAAGTTTGAAAGAACATAAGAAACAAATACAAGTGATCTTACTCCCTATTCTCCAAATAGCATAAAACCCAGGAGGATAGCGAACATAGAAGAACGGGCTCAGGAAACTATGAACACTTTCAGGAAGACCGGTGATCAACTTACGATTTCTCGCACTCCTTACAACTATGATGGAGGGATGATCTTTATTTTTGGCAAAAGTACAAAGATAGCGAATTTCTCCGAAGGTAGGAAAGCAGCCCAGCGTTCTCCTAAAAAGCACGCATAGTCCCAGCAAGATGGCGTAGCCATTGGGATGTAACTGAAAAGGGGAAATAGATAGTTGGAGAAGAAGTTCTCGAATGCAGTCATTGAATGGGGGGATAGCTCCGCTCGAGCACATTTGGCGGTTAACTGCGACAAAGCCATGGGGCGGCCTGTCAGCAGTATCATTTATTTCGGGAAGCAAAGCGTCAGCTTCAGCAATGCCAAACTGGATGCATAGTTGACGAAAGGCTTTATGGCTCAAAGTAGTAGGAGTCCTCTCTGGAGGATCGTTTAGCGGGATAGCAACTGGAAATGCATCTTCAGCTTGCTCTGTTCCTTCTTGTGGAGAAGACATTCTACACAATCAGCTGAATATTCAAATGTGAAGGTGCACGTTCCCTAAAAGTGTGAAGTGTTGTGCAAAAACTAATGAAAATAAAAGACAAGCATAACTGGAATTAAATTAGTTGACAATCAATCGATTACAGAATTTCAGAATTTGTCAATGATCAAGTGTAGTGTTAATACAGACAAGTCAGTTTCATTTGACTATTATGATTTTGTTTTAATACTTCACTTGAATTGGTTATTGTACAGCATCTCGTTCATATTCATTTAGTTTAACTTTCTCGTTATCAACTAATCTGTCATTCGATGTGGGCAATCAATGGCAGTATATTCGTCCCAGTTTTCTGCAGATATTGTATTTAACAGGTCATTAGCATTGGAGATAATCTGTAAAGAAGTGTAGACAGTTCAAAGTTCAAGACAATGCGGATATGCCAAGTTCTAACTCAGCTGCGACCTAAAGCCTTGTTGTAAAAAATAAGTCGCTGAAATTATTCGAAGTTCTAAGTCGGTCACGACCTAATATAAGAAGCTACGAGATAAGTTAAGTCGGGCTGTATGCGGAGGAAGAGGTCTCAAGACAAAATGGCATGAATTTCTAAGTCCTAGCTCGGCCACGACCTAAGGCTTATGTCGGAGGATAGTTAAGTCGCAAGAAAAATTGGACTGTTGAGACAGTTAGGTCACAGGAATTGTTGAACAGGACAGGTTATTAGATCATGAATGTTTTGAGTCGTCTCAAGCTATTTCTCCTCTCCACCAAAAATTTCACCTCCTTTCACCAATCAACCAACTCGAAATTCACCAACCCAATAACCCGTTAACACCAACATCGTAAAATCCACTATCCTCTTCGTGAGAACCATCGTTCCCTTCATACCACCAAGTCGCTGGAACAACAATTCAACACATCTCCGATCTGTCGTAAACCCGACCTACTGTCATGTGTCCGTGAATCACATCAACAATTAGTGACGACCAAAAATTGATCACAGCACAATTCAAAGTGGAGCACGACGTATGATACCGATTTGGAGTTCGAAGGTTAGAATTCATGGTTCAATGGCGAACATGAAATGGAAAAGGATCGGAAACGCTTACGCAATTAGATAGCAAGGGTGAATCGCCGGGTGGTGAACTTGAATTCGTATTTGAAATCGAAGAACTCTGTTAATGGCGGCACAAGAAGTTGGAACAGGTGAAGGAAGAGCAAGGACGACTTAAGCTATTTATAATCTCGGACAGTGAAATTTGAATCGACATGTCCGACCTACGACTCATCTTAAGTCGGTCGCGATCTAACACACTTACCAAGAAGCGAGCTAAGGAAATCGAAGCACACGACCTACGAATTAGGCGCGTACTTCGAGGGGCAAATGTTAATCCCCTTTCGACTCACGACCTAGCAGGAGCTGACTTAAGGTGCTTGCCGACTTAAGAAGTATGCCGACTTAGGATGCTGGCTGACTTAAGGTGCTTGCCAACTTAGGAAGTATGCCGACTTAGGATGCTGGCTGACTTAAGGTGCCTACCGACTTAAGGAAGCCAACCAATTTAACAAAGTGCGAGTTAGCAATGCCTGCCGAGTTAACAAACTGCCGATTTAAGATTGCACGTTAACTCTGCTCCAACCTAACAACACTGAGATACCTTATACACCTTTACCTCATCACCGACTTACCTTAAGTCTTCAGCGACTTAGGACTTAAGCGTAAAACCAGAAGAGGAGGTGAACTACTAGGGAAGTGTTGGAACTGATAAACCGGCTATGACCTATCATAAGTCGGCAGCGACTTATACTAAGTCGGCGACGACTTAGGACTTAGGAAATTTTCCAGAGTCCAAATCAGCTCCTATAAATACCCCACCACTTCCAACATGAAGAGGACTTTTGGCAAATCATTTCTACAGCGCTGTTACTCCGTCGAACTCTTCATTCATTCTGTAATCAAGGATCCTTCAAGCATTCACGACACTACAACAAGCTTCGAGAGAAATTCCTTACATCCGAGATGGATTCATCGAGTTTCACCGTCGAAGATTGAGCTAGTAGTCTAGATTGTTTCTTGTGATCGAATTGTACTGTTTCTTGAAGAAATTTGTATCAAATTGTAACCGAATCAGCAATAAGAGACTATAAAGTGGACGTAGGCTCAATTACGGGCCGAACCACTATAAATTCGTTGTTCATTTACTGCATTTCTGCTATTTTCCTGCTTAATTTCTGTTCCTGTCACACGAGTGGTGCTTTCACGATCTTATTACACACACCGGGTGTTATCGTTCATATTTTAACGTTAACAATTACTCATCTTCTATCTATGAATTTTAAGAATTTTATTATCAACTTTTCACAGATAGTATAAGTACAAATAAGAGGGATAACATGGGTATGAATCAAAGATATCATAGGCCTGAAAATGATAGATCACAATAAGTATAAATTCTTTTGAAAGCTTTTTGAAAATCTTTACTTATGTACATATATATTTTAAAATTTCATTTTTGAAAATTTTTAGAAATCATTTTAAAAAACCAAATTTTTTTCAAAAACTTTTCAAATACGTTCTCTTAATACGGTCCTAATCCCCAAGGAACCATGAACCTATGCTCTGATAATAACTGTGACAACTTGCACCACTCGACACACCGATCCAATGCCTAAGGTGACTTCGAACTCATGTCGTGCCGAGAAATATGGATCATCGAGGTTTTTATAACATTACAGAGACTATTATAAGCATATACACACTAAGATATACTAGACTTTCAAAGCTCACGGTGGTGGAAGGAATAAAACATATAACACAGAAAAATGTCAATCTCGGAAAATATCCAAATCAAAGTCTTAGAAAATCAGTACGTGTAGTACATAGAGAATATCACTTCAAGTCTGATAAAACAGATAAAGTACCGATAAGATAGATAAATAGATGAAGAGCAAATATAACATAAAATAGTCTCCACAGATAAGCTCGACTCCCTAAGTATCAAGAATGGGCCAATCACCTACTGCCATGACCACACGTGGTAGGGAAAAGAAGCAACAGGTATGGGTTAGAAAAAGTCTAGCGAATACGTACAAGTTTAATGTGTGATGATCATGTGCAGTTAACTTTAATAGTGCTCTAGGTGACATGGGGTGTGCTATAAGTGTTTGTGAATTCCTAAGGTCCATTACCTAAGGGTTCTTGTTCAATACATACCTACACTATAGCTTTTATAGGTTACTACAAGGATCGAGCTAACATTATAACTAATGATCGGCCATTGCTCCAAGAGCTACCCAATATGGAAACACTACCCTAGGCTACCGTGGAAATAAATTTCCACCTATATCACCACATGATGATACTGTGAAGACTACTCTCAACTAATATCACCACCCCTAGGCTACTGGAGATTCGATTTTCCCCTGACTACAACCCGTAATCCCAACGTGTTAAGGGAGAACACCCAATGCTACCCTACTGAAGTGTCTCATTGTCCGCATCTGTATCTACCTATCGATCTTAGTGTTGGTCTCTTATTGCACGTGTCGAGAGCCTCCGTCAAAATTATATCTCATCGCATCAGAAATCGTACATACTAAGATTCCCCTTATGTCGGACCACACTCCATCAGGCATCCTCGTCATGTTGCGCATCCACCATGGAACCTCCTATGACTGTCATTTGTAAGAATCTCCCCTTGTCGAATGATCAACACCAAGTTGGGTAAACAATATTTACCCAACACCGCAACGACCTAATGTCCTTTGATAGGGAACTCGCTGCTTACTGTCTCTAACATACACATTTAGCCCCAAAGTAGGTTCAACCAAGCGATTAACATTTATAATTTTTATCTAATTTATGTAATTGTTATTGCTAACCTGGTGCTTAGGCTGAGGTTCAAATTCTATAGTTTATGCATCAATCGGTGGACCGCTAATCCTAACCGGTCAACCATTGGGGTTCAAGAGTCGACTGGTCGTAGGCTAAATTTTAGGGTTTGTTTAATTTTAACCGTCGATTGTAAATTTTTATTTAATTCATGTCATTAGTAGTTTCTAGTGAACCCTAATTACTAAATTGACCAGTTCATGCTTTCGATTTCAATGTCAATTTCAATTTAGAGTTTACAGACTTAGGGTTTACTGATTTTAGGGTTTTCAATTAAATTAAGAAAAGGGTATGTTAGCATCGGTATCAAATTTAACCATTTACAGTGATTTGAATTCTAACCTAGATTTTAGGTTTCAAATTAGGGGTATGCAATTTAAATTATAATTTACTAACACCCTAAATCAATTAGAATAGTTAAAACCTAATGGTAATAATCATCTAATCAAAATTGTTCTCACTCACCTCGAGCCTAAGCTATTCCTATTTGCTTGTCGTGAGAGTCTCCCCTCCAAATGCTAGCTCTACTTGCTACGTCTAGATCCAATTACTTGCGTTCTTTTATTTTGATTTCTAAAAAAATTTAGGGTTAGAGAAGAGGTCGAAATTTGATAGAGTTTTGTTACAACAAATGGTTTTATGAATTTTAGGTTAGATTAGACTTGAATTTATTGGGTTTAGCAATTTGTTTAGGCTGTTGGATTTTAGGTTGGATAATCTTCTTACTGATCACGCATGCTCATCTGATACTTGGCAACGAAGTAAGTGATCACGACCGTTTGAACATGTCACACAGTAAATAATTACTCTCGATTTTAAACAAGCTACGGTCGACTGCTTACCCTTTTGGATCGACCGCTCTGTGAAATAATTTATGACTGTCGTTTCTGTTTCAGATTTTAGTTTCCAGTTCTTCTCTTATTGGCATCAGTCTTCCGATAATGGCAGTAATGAATCTTGATTGGAATAACTCTTCCAATCCCACAAGAACTCCTTATTCTTATTTTCTCTTTTCCTGGAATCCAACTTCAGATTTTTGTTTGGAATTATTCTTCCAATCAAGATTGGAATTCCACTTCCAATCCCATAAGAATTCCCTTTCTCCTCTTCTTGTTTTCTCTTCTCAAATTTCAACTTCGGATTTTTAATTCATTGTTGTCATGTTTATAGACAGCTCCGACCAATCAGGCTAAAGCTTTTATTTGATGTTACTCTATAACAGCATTTGACCAATTGGTTTTACATTCTTTGGATGGTACAGATGACATTATTTCTTGGTAGTTCTTCTTTGATTGTTTCTTGCATTGGCAAATTCCGGTTGCTGCACACCTTGAGTTTGAGGGGGGATGCTAAGAAATCATTATTATACGTCAAAGAAAATATCAGAGATATTTTAATATCTATGCTTTTCAACATTACAGTTGTTTTTCTTTTTTGTAATTACTTAGGCTCTAAGTAATGTAGCTATAAATATCAGTTATGTATTATTGAATTATAAAAAATCAAGTAATTAATAAAGATGTAGTATTAGAATATCTGTTGCTTTATTCCTCTCTCTCACCTCTTCTTCTTTTCTATTTTTTTCTCATTTATTCAATAATTTCAACAACTAGATTACACTCAATGACCAAGATGAAATGCATAACTGTATCAATTGAATAAAAAACTTCACGAGCATCAAAATCATTAAGATATGCTGGCCATTCAATGTTTCGTCTCAGTCTTGCAATGACTAATTTAGATCTTGATCTTACAACAATCAAATGATTTACTTCTGAGAAGTTTCAAGGACAATTTGTCGGGTTTTTTGGGCTATCTTAAGAGTAGTCTTGTGGACTGTTTTTGAATTATCTAGGCTATCTTTGCAACTATTTCAAAGTTCATTCTCTTAGTTGTTTTTAGGTGTTGGAAAAATTTTGTTTGCTAGACTGGAGTTGGTATTATCCAAAATCAAAGGAGAAGATGTTTTACCATTCATGTTCCAATGCCATGCTTTCTTTTCATCAATAATCACATCATGGCTAACAATAATTTTATGAGCTAAGCGATTAAACAACTTGTAAGTTTTAGAAATATTCATTATAACAAAGAAAAATATATTTCTCACCTTTGCAGTCAAGTTGCTTTCTTCTTTTAATAGCAATGCAAGCATATGCAATGCATTAGTAAACTCTTAAGTGTTCAACATTGGGTTCCTGACTACTTCAAGCTTCTTATGATGTCATATTCATCAAAGGTTTTATTGGACATGTACTATATTCAAATGACTTCTTGAGTTTGGCGCTTTGAGAAGATTCATGCACTACTAAGTGTTTGTTCGCTATAAGTAAGAGCTTGTTGTTAACTTCAATTGCATTTTGACAATGATGGCGTCTTTTTTGTAAACTGAAGTTGGCAACTTTAGTTTAAGGGAGATATTTAAAGTTGAAATGTGTCACATTTTTGAAATTGGCTACAAGAGAATAAGTCTAGTTAGTTTACACATCTCTTCCAACTTTGTAGGTTAATAAATTAACTAGTTTACCTAGTAGTTATCTTTTCCTAGTTTATAGCGAGTGATATGGTTATTATATTAGGTCTATATAACTTTGTACTATTTTTCTTATGTTATTTAATAGTCAAACTCTCAAGTGTTTTGTAACCTTTTAAGTTTAGTATATACGTTTTAGAGGTTATACATTCCAAAAGGATTCAAGATTTTTCGTAGGTGATCTTGCCTACTAAAATAATATATCCACAAAGTTTTACTACATTTAGAAATTTTTCTGAGCAAAAGAACGGATGGGGACAAAAGAGGGTTTTATAAAAGGTAGAGTTTTGATCCTTGTCATACATGTTAGGTTTGTCCCGCATCAGCTAGTGCGTGAATTGGACTTGGTAAAATCCCACATCTCAAGAAATATGAATTAAACATGGTGAATCTATGGGATTTGTAGCATGTAACATTGATAATTTGTTTTGTTACAATCAAGTGTAGCGAAGACTAAGTATATGCCCATTTAGAGGTCATGCGGAAGTTTAATGAGGATGTCAGGGCAATGGAAACTTCATTAGATGGGTTCTCATCATATACAATGAAGCACACATACAGGGAGGACGTGTTGCAGTGTCGATATTTAACATGGTATTAGAGTAGATGGTTCGCAGACCATTAGATGATGCAAGATTGATCTAAGTTGGATTCTTAAGGCTTGAGCAAAGAATAACTTATCAAGGTAGATACCTGGTTAAGCAGTTTGGCGCACTACTACAAAGGGACTCATTGGTCATGCAGCTTTACTCTGCTGCATTGAGGACTTGGTATTCTATGATGACTTAAGGGAAAGTACTTGCATAAATGTGAAAATCCAGTAAAAAGTAGAATACTGTAGAAAGAAGATTCTAAAAAGCATACTAGCCCAACGTAGAGCTTCTATGGTATGCTCCAAAGATGGCTGGAGGAAATACTCATAAAGGTAGAGATTATTAAGTGTGGCTGACATTAATGGGTGCGTAGATTAGACTTGATAAAGTCCCACATCGTAAGAATTTCAAAATAGAGGTGGGGTGTATGTATATGTATGTGTGTGTACGTTACTATATATATACACACATACATACGTGCATATGTATGTGAGGAGTGTTCGATGGGACCCTTATTTTATAGCACCTTTATAGCCCTATGATTTCCACCACACATTCCAATTTAAATAATTATTATTTAATTTAGAATGTTTGGTGGAAATCAGAGGGCTATAGGGGTGTTGCAAAATAAGGTGCCATCGAACACTCCTCATATATATATATATATATGTATGTATGTATGTGTGTGTGTGTGTGTATATATATAAGACTAGTAGTACGTAACATTGGGAATTTCTTTTGTGCAATCAAGTGTTGTCAAGGCTAAGTATATGCTTATTTGAAGGCGGTGTGAGGTTGTTCAATCGGGACGTCGATGCATTGGAAGTTTCGTTAGGTGATCTCTACTCACACATAATGAAGCACATGGAGATGAAGGACACGTTGCACTACAGAAATAATAAACTATATATGTATACGCATATATATTTATGTATGCATGCATGTATGCATTTTAAATATCTTACTCAAATTAATTATCATTAGATCAAAGCAATCATATGATCAAAATCATTAACAAAAAAGAAGACAACATGCATGAATGCATACATACATACCGAAATATCTTACTTAAGCATATAATCTAAATCATTACGAAAAAAATCATGGAAAGAATTTGGGATTAAATTCATAATATTATCTTGACCTCTAGATTATATTTAAGTAAGATCCGAGTAAAAGTTCGAATATAAAATCCATTTGTCATTTGTTATTAATAACACAATATGACAATATGAGTCAGTATACACACATACAAACACTTTAGAGGTAATACTCTTTCTCACCGATTGAACTGTTAAATTTTGGTGACATTAGATATATAATAGAAGAGAATGGAAATAGCTTGATATTGTAAAGATGTTTGCGAATCAAAGCTCGAAATCTTGAGATATCGTAGTTTGAAGAAGCAAAACATAGCTACATGAATTTAGATGTCTAAATAGAAATTTAGACGTCTAAATTAGAAGTTAGATGTCTAAATTTCAATTTAGATATCTAGTCGACTCAAGGTTCCTATCTCGACAGTTTCACATGTATTTTAGATATTTTTAGAGGTCTAAATTTTGAGTTGGACATCTAGGTTATTGTAGTCAGACATCTGACTTGAATTTAGACGTCTGGCTGCTTGGGATGTGGTCATTTATGCCCGTTCTACCATGTTTTGACTGTGAAGGCTTCAAGGAAAATTTTGGTATTTTCCAAATAGAAATTCTTTATAGATAAGCTATTTTCTGATCTAAAAAGGGTGTGGTTCATTCAAACACAAAAGATAATTCTCCATTAAGGTTTCTTCAATTCTTAATCTCTACAAAATTCAATAGAATTTTAAATGTTCATTGTAAAATCTCTTGTACTCTTTCATTATGATAATAAAAAGGCTCTCTCCAATGTGGATATACACTAATACAACATTAGTGGAACCACTATAAATCTTATTTGTGATTTACTTTAATTATTGCTCTTATTTGCTTGCTTGTGATTAAGATTGGTTTATTTCGATTGGTTTTGAGTTTTGGTGTTGAGATATTGATTGGTCGTTTTTGCACATCTTTCAACGATATCGCTTATTCCACTGCATTTTAGAGTTTGGATTAGAGTAGTCTCAAGTTTGAATTTCATAACATTTGGTATTAGAGAGTCAGTGCTTGTGGAAATGCCAGAATCAGATAATATCTTGAAAGCATCTCAATGGTTGGTTCATGTAACGTAGCACCATATATACATGGATTGTATGCGGTATCGGGTTCTCAATTGGTTATTGACAAGTGGAATGGTGATAATGATTTTGAAAAATGGCAATCGAAGATGAAAGCAGTTCTTATACAAAAACGTGCGCATCGGATTATTTTTGATACCAATTTATTATCGGTGGACATCTCAGACATTGAGAGTGAGGAAATGGAAGATTAGACATTCACTACACTTCAACTTGCTATAGGTGAGAATGTAATCTCCAAAATTAGTGGTGAGACCACCGCTAAAGGTATTTGGGAAGTTGAAGGAATTGTATATGAAGAAATCACTAACTAATCGTTTGATCTTGTTGCGAACATTCTTTACCTATATGATGAAGGAGGGAACTTCGCTAAAGGCACACTTGAATACCTTTGATGGTTTGCTAATAAAGATAAAGGCGGTAGACTTGAAGATTGAGGAAGTGCAAAAAGTGATGATTTTGTTATGTTTGTTGTTAGACCGTTATATGGGTTTCTCAAATAGCTTCATCTATAGCCCGGATACTTTGACTCTTAGTGATGTTAAAGTGGGTCTTCTTAATGAAGAGTTGCAGGATCAAATGAAGGAGTTGAGTGATATTAGTAGTGCTACTAGTGGTCATGGTTTGTTTGTGGATAAGGAGAGAAATGAGAAGAAGGGGAATCATATGTGTTCTCAATCAATGAAGCCCGGTTGGAGAGGAAAGTCAAAGGAAAGAAATAACAAGTGCTTTATTTGTAATATGCCCGGTCATTGGATGAATGAGTGTCCGAATAAGGATAAGAAGAAGAAGGATGTAGCATATTCATCGGTGGTGGTGGAGAGTGATGTTGGTGAGGTAGATAAAAATGTATTGATAGTGGTAGCATCAGATGTTTTGTATGCCAAGTGGGTACTCGATTCGGGCGCATCTTATCATATAACATCGAATAAGAATTGTTTTTCCTTTTATGTCGAAAAGGAGGGAAATTCAATTGTTATGTTTAATAGTACTATTTTACATCAGTGGGCATTGATTCTGTGGAATTCGGATGTTTGATGGTGTAACTTGTACGCTCACTAATGTATGTTATGTTTTGGGTCTTTGTAAATCTCTTATTTCCTTAGGAAATTGGATTCTTTGGGATGTATAATCACTATTGAGAGTGGTAGCTTGTGGGTTTCAAAGGATGCACTTGTTGTGAAAAGGGAATAGAGCTCATGGAATTTATTTGCTTGAAGGAGTGATTGTTGAAGGTGAAACTTGTATAGGCGTTGATAGTTCTCGTGGCTTGGATGCAACAAGGTTGTGGCATTTGAGGTTGGGTAATGTCTCGGAGAGGAGTTTGGATATTCTTCGGAAGAGGGAAATGGTCGATGGAGAGAGTTTCAACAAACTTGAGTTTTACGAGTAATGTGTCATGAGGAAGAAAATTAAAGTATCATTCGGTAAAGAAAACATGATTCGAGAGATGTTCACATGGATGTTTGGGGGTCGACATTAGTAGCTTCTTTGGGTGGAGGTCATTATTATATTTCTTTTATTGATGATTTTCCTCGAAAATTATGGGTGTTTGTAATGAAGGCTAAGTCGGAGGCATTTGCAAAGTTCAAAGCATGGAAGGCTCTTGTTGAGAATAAGAGTGGTAAGTCTTTGAAGGTGTTGAGGTCTAACAATGGCAGGGAGTATGATTTCAGAGAGTTTATGGATTTTTACAACATCATAGTATTCATAGGTGTTTTACTACACTAGGGGATCCGTAATTGAATGGAGTTGCGGAGAGAATGAACCATAATCTATTTGATAAAGCCCGATGTTTGAGATTAATGTAGGGTTTGTCAAATAGATTTTGGGCCAAAGCATTGTCAACCGTGGTGCATACTATAAATCAAATTCCAAGCTTGGTTATTGATAACAAAATTTCGAAAGAAGTGTGAAAGGGAAAGAACATTGACTTGAGCTATCTTCATGTGTTTGGTAGTCTGGTTTATGTGTCAGATTCGAGAAATGATAGGCTTGAGCCTGGAGCTTTCAAAGGGGTTTTGCTTGGTTGTACGAATGGTGTCAAAGGCTACCGGATTTGGAATCTAGAAACGAAGAAAGTTCTGAATTCTCGTCATGTTACTTTTGATCAGTCGGCCTTGTTCAAGGAGAATGAGAGCTTATCGAATATTCTGAATTTGGTTCGTGATGAATCAAAGGAGAAGGAAGTTGTTTCCATTTATCGTCTAAGAAGAATCAAAGGAGAAGGAAGTTGTTCCCATTTTTCGTCCAAGGAGTAGAGTTGTTAGAGATACATATGTTGAGGAAGCAGTTGATGTTACATCACCTAGTCCACATGTTTCCTTTAGTAGTGTTGGTGATGCGCTTGACTCTAGAGATGATTCGGTTCAAGGTGGAGCTGGAAGGAGTTTGGGTGATAGTATTACAACTCAGGTTGGTCGTTGTGTTATAAGACCACCCAAAAGATATGGTGATTGGAACTATGTTAGCTTTTGTGCTTTCCACGTAGTTCAAGATGAGCCAATGTACCTTGATGATGTCATGGATTCGAATGATAGCTTGAAATGGATTTGTGTTATAGAGGAAGAGAAGAAATCTTTATTTAAGAATCAAACTTGGGATTTGGATCCACTTCCTAAAGGAAACCGTGCTATTAGGTGCAAATGGATATACGAGGTGAAGGACGATGGGATATAAAGGGCTAGATTAGTGGCTAATGGGTTTGCACAAAGAAAGAGAAAGGAGTATGATGAGATTTTTGCACTGGTTGTGCGCCATACTTCAATCCGAGTATTACTTGCTGTAGTTGCTATTCATGATTTGAAATTGGAGCAACTTTATGTGAAAGCTGCCTTCTTGCATGATAACTTGGATGAAGACAAGCAACCGGAAGGTATTGTCGTAGATGATAAGTCAAATTTGGTTTGCAAGTTCAAAAATCATTATATGATTTAAATCAATCATCTGGACAATGGTACAAGAGATTCGATCATTTTATGCTTGAAAATGGTTTTGATAGAAGCATAAAAAATGTTTGTTTATATCTCAAGTGGTTAAAAAATAATTATTGGATGTATTTACTCTTGTATGTAGAAGACATTCTCATTTCTTCTAAAGATAAAAATGAAATCCACAAGTTAAAAATGTGTTTAAAATTGGAATTCTATATGAAATATCTTGGAGTGGCAAAGAAAATTTTAGGCATAGAAATAGAAAGAAATCAAAACTGTTTTGAGTTGAAATTGACTCAAAAGAATTATGTAAAGAAAGTACTTTACTGGTTTAGCATGGAGAATACAAAGGCATCTGATACGCCTTTACTTTTGCATATGAAGCTTTCGATTAAGGGATAAACTATGTTGAAGAAAGACAAGGCTTATATGATACGAGTGCCATATGCAAGTGCGATTGGAAGTTTAATGTATGTCATGGTGTACACAAGGCTCGATATTGCAAATGTTGTTGGGATGGTTAGTCGGTATATGGCTAATTCGAGAAAATCGCAATTGGAAGCCATGAAGGTTATTTTTAGATTCCTTAGGGGTACTTCATCTCATGGTCTTGTTTTTGGCAGTAGTGATGGGATGAATTACAAGTTGGGTAGTTATTGTGATCCGGACTACACCCGTGACAGGGATCGAAGGAAATCAAGTTCCAGGTATGTTTTCACTCTTGGTGTTATGGCCATAAGTTGGAGATCGATATTGCAAACTATAGTTTCTTTTGTACACTATGGAGGCAGAGTTGATAGCCATGAAGGAGGCAACAAAGGATGAACTATACTTGAGGCAATTGTTGTGTGACTTGGGTTTTGAACATGATAGTATCAATCTTTAATGTGGCCAACGTGCGGTACACTTAGCGGAGAATTTGGCTTTTAGCTCTCGGACTAAGCATATAGAGGTAAGAGAGTCATTTTGGTAGCCATGAATGAAGATAAGCTTGTCCATCTTCGAAATATGCACACAAAGGATAGTGCGATGGATATGTTTACAAAAGCATTGCCGATTGGGACATTTGAGCATTACTCGAACTTGATTCGCTTGTTAAAGTGTTAGGTGCCATAGGATGGCACGGTGGAATAGGTAGTTTGTTTGTTGATGATGAAGAGTATCGATGATAGATTGTGGTTCTATCTTCTTGATAAGTACTTATTTACACTCCCAAATATTTTTTTCTTTTGGTAAGATGTTTTTGGATTTGGATACTTTGACACTTTGTTAGCAGACGGCGGCTTTACCAAAGCTTGTTGGCGGAGTGGAATGAGCGATGGCTTTGCCGAAGCTCATTGAGAAAGTATTCAAGTGTATTGGTAGAAGGTAGAGGTGGTGAGGGTTTGGTACCATTGATTCTTGTTGTGTGGAGATGGATATAGTGTCAAGCTAAACTGTTAAATTTTGACGACACTATATGTAGAATTTAAGACGAAGGAAATAACTTGATATTGGTGAAGACTGTTCGCGAATCGGAGCTCGGGAGCTTGAGATATCGCAGTTTTAAGAAGCAAAACATTGCTACAGGAATTTAGACGTCTAAATAGAATTTTAGATGTCAAAATTGGAAGTTGGACGTCTAAATTTCCATTTAGACGCCTAATTGACCACCACAAGACACACAGGAAATAATAGTGGGAAGAGGGGACGGCTGGCTATTATATTGATTAACCAAATAAATAAATAATTGATTAATTCCTTCACATTTTAAAAAAATGTTTAAAAATACTAATTTAATTCCTTAAAAATAAAAGTGATATTTTAACTTAGCCTTTTAACATAATGATGGCTTGTGATTAGTTAAATTAGTATTTTTGATAATCTATCTTCGTGTAATTCAAATACTTATCGTTATTGAAAATTTAACTCGCACGACCAATCTATGCGACCCTTCAGTCGGTCCATTATGAAACTTCGATAAAGTTGATTATGTGCAACATTTTTACGAATTAAAATAATTTTTTAAAACGTTTGGTAGTTAATTATGGATTTTTAAATATATTTAGTATAATAAAATTATATAAAATAAAATATTCGGTAGAAAAATAAAATTATTGGATCTTTTGTCAATCTAAAGTATTTTGGAACTATTTCCAAAAGATGATTAAAATATAAATAACTGTAGGGTGTCATTCTTAAATGTTAAATTTATAGTCATTCGTTGACGTTCGGACTAAAATCACTTTGTTTAAAGGCCAAATGACCTTCAAACAAGACCAAATTCAAAATACTGATACTTTGTAATATGTTTATCCAATCCGTACAGTTGGATTAATAAAAAAATGGTCGGAAAAAGTTAAGTTCGAAACATTTCATTTGTCAGGAGTTGTATAACATTTATTATAGAGTTATTTGTGAAATATAAACTTGTGGTTGAACATAATTTTACGTTAATTGGTGGATGTGTTAATTATAAGTGTTAGTAGTAATAATAAAATGAAGATATTTTTAGTGATTAATTATTTTTAGTGCATACATGTGTATGTTGATTAATATAAATTTATTATGTTAATAAGTGTATGTGTATTCGAAGTAAATTTAAATAATAAATTGCTTTTGAAACAAATATTCAATTAAAGTAAATTTGTAAATATTAAGAGATACGCACGCCTAGGTTCAAAAGAGGCTCAGGCACACGTCGTGCGTTTTTTTGCATTTTGAGGTGCCACATTGTTAAATAAAAAAATTTAATAGTTAAATAAATTATAAAATATGGTTTAAAATTTAATTTGCAGTTGGGAAAATAGTAAATTAAACTTGTATAAAAGGCCTTTTTGCTCCTTAGCTACTTTGATAAATATGATGTCATTTTGAAAATAAATGGTAAATATTATTCTAACAAATACAATAACAACAACGTAGCCTTTAGTCCCAAAAGGCTTTCTTTTCACAAATATTATTTTAGAAAATACAACAACACCACCACACACCTTGAGTGCAAATTTAAGCATATAATATAAAGAAGTGAAGTGTCGTCGAAATTTCTAACATATATTTTTAAATTAGGAAAAATGTTTAATTATTTTCTCGACCGTAGTTGGATGTACGAAGATCGAACTGGTATGAAAGGTTCAGTGAAGGAACATTTCTACAATGATGTGCATGAATTTATTAGATTCGCTAAATCTAATAATGGAAATGACGTAGGAATTTGTTACCCTTGTAGTAACTACAAACATTTGAAGCATTGAAAACCGGATAGGGTTATGGTACATTTGTATCAAGTTGGTTTTGTGCACGATTATTATTTGTGAGATCGTCATGGAGAACTTGTTGCATCTAATTCCGTAGTGTTAGAAGACGAGGAAAATAATGATTATGTTATGGTGAAACCAATAGAAGATATGGTGGAAGATGTAGCATGATCAATGTTCCCTACTGTTCAAGTTGATGATGAAGACATAATGTCGAAGAAGAACTGATTGTGGGAGCGAAAAAGAATATATGATTTATTGGGTGCTGCTAAGAGGCCGTTATGCGATGGTTGTAAAAGCGGAACCGAGTTATCAGTAATTGCCGAATACATTACTATGAAATCAAAATTCAACTTTATAGAAGCAGAATTTACAACAGTTGTACAAGCTGCAAAATGATATATGCCACCCAATAATATGATGTGCGATAGTCATTATAAAGTCGAAAATTTTATATTCGCTTTCGATCTTCCGTACCAAAAGATACATACATGTATAAAAGGTTGTATATTGTATTGGAAAGATGACATTAACTTTAGAAATGCAGAATATGTAAGGAGGAAGGATATAAACCAAGAAAAAAGAAAGGAATGGAAGTTCCATACTAAAGAATCGATTATTTACCCATCACTCCTAAACTTCATAGGTTATATGTGTCTTCTGCTAAGGCATCTCATATGAGATTGCGAAGTGTGAGAATATAGAAAGAGGAACTTTGACACATCCATCTGATGGATAAGCATGGAAACATTTTGATAAGACTTATCTCATGTTTACTATAGAGAGCTGCAATGTCAGACTTTGTTTATGTATTGATGAATTTTCACCATTTTCTAAATTTGGTAGCAAATATTCATCTTGGTCTATTATTGTTACACATGATAGTTTACCTCCGTGGATGTATATGAAAACTCCATATATGTTTCTCACTATTGTTGTTCCTAGTCATGATGATTGGAACAACATACACCTTAAAAGGGTGTACATTTTGACAAAAATCAAAACTCAAGTCCATCAAAGCACAGATCGTTGGATTCGGTAGTTGCAAGTAAGCATGAGCATTATCAAAGATTGATAGAAATATAAACTCATAGCGGAAACAATAATAAGATAAGAACACTGACTATGACTACTACCTTGGAATTAATGGTATTCCTTTGATAGCAGATTGTCACATAAGCATCGAGCATGAGAGAAAAGAAGACTTCTCCAATAACAAAGCACATCCAGCTCCAGTGACATGTTCCTCTAAATCATACAGAAACTTTATAACATTTGTAAAAATAACATCATACACTACAATTAGTTCTAGAACGATGTAAGTGTACTGATAAAAAGGTTGAGGTTAAGGTGCATAGCCAATTTGTACCATCACGGAATTTCAAATATTATACAATTAGACATGGGCAGATTAAATAGTAAATAAGTTCCACAATTCCAGAAGAGACTTGTAAGTAAAGGTAATGAAATCCAATACTAAGTTGTCGGTATCAAAAAGACTGTATGTTAAAAATGGTATGCTAATTTTGCTTCATTCACTACTTTGCCTACTATATTCTTCCAAAAAATATACAATTAAATTGCAACTCTACAATAAAGGTAACAATGATGAACAACAGATAAAATCAACACAACATTATTCTAATATCATGGTTCATAAATACAAACAGGCACAGATGTTTTCTTATGTTTCAAAGCAATATTTCTTTAGTATCTTTTAAGAAATATCTTGCATTCATATTTGGCTTAAGCATTTTTTAGTCTGATGTTAACAAAGAAACTAAAACATGATTTTTTGAAATTATATCAGACCATCCCACTGTTTAAAATATATTGGTTTTTATATATAATTCGTTGGAAGCATGCATATGTAGGTGATTAATTAGGCGCTATATCTCTCGTTAGGTCAATACAGTAATCTCTCGTTAGGTCATATCACCGAGGGTAGATTTAGGTAAGAGCTGTCATATATTTGTAGAAAAAACTATATAACATACATATATATATATATATAGCTCGTGTCACATATTTTGGACCTCTTATCAAAATTTAGTAAATAGTTTTCTTTTGGTGATAAAACAATAAGAATAACAGAAATAAATTAACTCATTTTGAACATAAATTTTATCACCTAAAAATATTCAAGTCAATAAAATAATGGTCACTTTTTATAGTCGGAGAATGAAGAAATTAAATGTTACAGAAAAATTCGAATAAATACATACACAATTTATTAACTTCAGATATAGTGTGAACGTAAAGACAGTGAATATAAATTGTAGATAATATACATGCAATGATTAATGGGATGTAGACAGTACAAAGGAGCTATTCCAGTTCTAGTACCAAGCTACCAATGCAGCAGTACATAATTAGTTTATAAACATGAAAGTAAACTTATTTTTGAATCAAATGTTGTGATAGAGAAGGAATAATTTTTAATACCATGATGACTTCATAAATACAAACAGGCACAGATGTTTTCTTATGTTTCAAAGCAATATTTCTTTAGTATCTTTTAAGAAATATCTTGCATTCATATTTGGCTTAAGCAATTTTTAGTCTGATGTTAACAAAGAAACTAAAACATGATTTTTTGAAATTATATCAGACCATCCCACTCTTTAAAATATATTGGTTTTTTATATATAATTTGTTGGAAGCATGCATATGTAGGTGATTAATTAGGCACTATATCTCTCGTTAGGTCAATACAGTAATCTCTCGTTAGGTCATATCACCAAGGGTAGATTTAGGTAAGAGCTGTCACATATTTGTAGAAAAAACTATATAACATATATATATATATAGCTCGTGTCACATATTTTGGATTTGTTATCAAAATTTAGTAAATAGTTTTCTTTTGGTGATAAAACAATAAGAATAACAGAAATAAATTAACTCATTTTGAACATAAATTTTATCACCTAAAAAAATTCAAGTCAATAAAATAATGGTCACTTTTTATAGTCGGAGAATGAAGAAATTAAATGTTACAGAAAAATTCGAATAAATACATACACAATTTATTAACTTCAGATATAGTGTGAACGTAAAGACAGTGAATATAAATTGTAGATAATATACATGCAATGATTAATGGGATGTAGACAGTACAAAGGAGCTATTCCAGTTCTAGTACCAAGCTACCAATGCAGCAGTACATAATTAGTTTATAAACATGAAAGTAAACTTATTTTTGAATCAAATGTTGTGATAGAAAAGGAATAATTTTAATACCATGATGACAGTTGCATTTGGATCTTTGGGCATGAGCATTTCGGCATGAGCATTTCTTTTCCAACTGGTCCAGTGATTTTTCAGTTCAGTCCCAGGCTTCAAGTTACCTAAATATTACAAACAGTAAATTGATATAAGTTCAAATGATTTAACTGTATAAAACAGTAATTTATAACATTAATGTATAAATGTATGACCAAGTCTTCTCACATAAGAAATTTGAGCACACCCCTTTTACAATTCCTCCTTGACCATTGGTGTAAACCAACCTCTTCACACATAGTGATACCTGCACAAAACATTGTTTGTAATAAGCAAACAATAACTTAAGCTAGATTATTCAAATTCAAATTTGAATTCAAAGTAAAACAACTCACAGTCTTTGAATTCAAAGTAAAACATGTTTTTATCTAAAAGGATAGAGAGAAAAAATCAAATTTAATCATAGTAGTGACATACAATTATTTTTAATAAATTAAAAATCCAGTATGTTATGGCCTAAGATTGCATCACAAAACAATACATCATCCATTGTTGATTACTTAATAAATATAAAAATAAAATTCAAAATGTTGCCATGTCAAAATTGTCCCTGAATTGGACTCAGGTGTGTGCATGTGAAGTGAGGCCATCTTCCAAAGTTGCAGGTCCAGGTTCATTTGGTTTCTTAGCCATGTATGAAATCAGTGGGATAAGTTATAAAACTATTACAACCCCAAGATGCTCTGCTTTAACATTAATAGAGAAGGCTTGCTTAAATAATCTAACTTGACTTGTTTCAAAGTATATAGCTAAAGTAGGATGTTCAAGACATAAAAAGCATGCATTGCAAGTAATCTAAGCAATGGGAGAAGGAAAATTCAGTGAGATTTCAAATGAGTAAACTCAAATTTAGACGTTAGCTGATATACCATAATTTCTGCATATGAAGATTATATATGGATTTATGACTTAAAGAGCATAATATAACACAAACAATCACATAAATTCATAAGAAATCAAAGCACAAATATTTGAATATTTGTGTGGATAAGTGGGTAGAACAAATTCGTATTTCATGGTAAATCATATGATGTCGATTTTTGTATCAATGTTAATGTTAAATAACATTCAGTATAAACATTTCAATTAACATTTCTTGGCTGAGCTTTTTTAAGCTTCAAATTTTATAATCACGGTTTAAATTTAAGTCCCATAAAATATTTAACATGCAACCCTCAATCTAAACGGTTGATGCTATCGATAATTCAATTCACACAACATCTTGAAATGCAATTAAATTGCTATTTTAAAGTAACCAACATATCATGTATCAATCCAAACCGATGTAATCTTTATAATTAGTTACTTAGTTTAGGAATATGCAAATAAAAAATTAATAAAACTGAATAAAGAAAGAAATTATATCAACTATGAGATTAGAAGCAAACATGAAAACCCACTCACTCAAGCTTTATTGGGTTGGAACTCAAAGTATCAGTCACCCAAGAAAAATGGACATAGTAATCCGTACATTCACTACCAACTTTGTTGCTCCAATTGATATCAATGTTCTATAAATAATCAACAACAAATATAAACAAATCAAATAGGCAAATTAGCTCAAATATTCAAAATAAAAAGTCATGTAGGTTAAGAATTTTTTATTAGTAAAGTGTTTGAAGAAATTTTCGAAGAATAATATATTGGGTGTGCATGTGTGTGCTTTCGCGTATATGTGTGTGTAAAAAACTTAAAGCAAGCATCAAATGTTGAAAGCATTTCCTTTATTTGTGTACATCGATCGTATTGGTTTTCTTTAAAATGTGCTATAATTATGTACAAAAAGGAATAATGTAGTTATATAATGTAGTTCAAGAATATAAAATATAACATCAGTAATATATAAGTCAATTACACATAGGATTGAATTTTTTTGACAATGAGTAAATGCTAAATTAATAAAATTTATGATTTTTTAAAGAAAGCAATCCATAGTTATGCTTAATTTTCTCATAAATTTGTCAAAAATTGTGAATCCAATATATATTCATGAATAGTTTCAATTACTTAAAATATTGATCATTTAATATTACAGGAAATAATAGGTCTTACATATCTTCAGGACATCAATGAAGTAAAGGAGATTTGATTTTAAGCAATGATGTGTACTTAAGGAGATGTGATATCATATTAGCAATATATAATTCAGTTATAGTCGACAATAACAAAAGACAGGATTTTTCAGTGGTATGAATAATTGCAAAATCAGTAAAACTTTCATCTCGTGGCCCTTTTTTTCAAAATTTTCTATATTTACATGTCCGTATAAAATTTAATCTGTCAACAAAAACAGTACAGAAATTTTACTAAAATAAGAAGTTGCAACGTAATTCAATATACTGATAATTTCCACCCACTGTCTGACTTATGTATAACAAAACCATTCAAATTAATAGTAAACAAACGTAGAAGTGTAATAATATTTGACCATACTTCCAGAAACTCTGTTCAAGGAAAATAAGACAACAAATTGATCTGAAATCACTAATTAATTGTTGAAATTATAGAGGAAACTCAAACTTAAATAGGCCTAAAAAATAGTATTCGACAGAGCTTATTCCAGTGTGAAAGGATCATATCAGTACACGATTTGAAGCTGACAAAAGATTTATTCGTGAATTGAGTAAATAAAAATGGTACTCGATTTGTAATAATGAGAATTAACAGCGATAAGAGTTTCTTCTTACTGTATTTACTTTACATTCACTGTCCAGGATATTTTTATCTGAAACGTCTTTGAAGAAAACCAACTAAATCATTTCACGAACCTAAAAAGGAACCAAGCATGAGCAAAGCATGGACTAAAATAAGATGCAAATTCAGATTAAACATAAGACAAATTATTAGATTTACCTCCTGTGATGAGCGTCCGTTTTATTCTCAACATAGATTTAGGAATATGAAGGGAATTAGTCTCCATAGCCAGATCAATTTTGCATATCCTATGAAATTCGTACTGTATTGGACATTAAAAACAGACCGATTGCGAGAAATACAATCGTATTAGGAAGAAGAGATGGGAGAAGAGGATTCATGTTACTTTATGCGTGATGGAATAAAACGTGGAATATGAAATTACCTGAGTTTCTGAAAAAGACTGGACCGATCTTTCAACTGGTATGGGTTTTAAGGTCTTTGTCAATTTGTTAGCTTTAGCTTATTGAAGCCGTCAGCATGCGCAAATCCCGCATCAAAACCCGTAAAGGCTGGAGGAGGCGAGGCCACTGTCGAAGAAGAAATCGACAGTGGAAAAACGATAGCCTTCATCCTCCTTTTCATTTTCGATTTAGGCCTGTTATGTAGGAAAATAGGGCTAGGGTTGAAAGGGGGAAGCAAAGGACGGAGAGGGATAGAAAGGTAATGGGTGAGAAGGGAGAGGGATAGAGGGATAATGGGGGAGACGGATGAGATCGTGTACGAATAACTGACCTCCGCTGTTTCAAAGGACAAATACATCCTTCGTTTTGTGATTGCAGTACGAAATGGAATGGGGTATTTTCGGAAATGCCAAAAAGGCTTCACTTTGACCGGTTTGACCAGGTATTTGCATTATAGTATAGATATATAATTACCTCAAATACACGTATAGTTGATTCTCTTCTCTTCTCCTTTTCATTTGATTTCTATTCTTCTCTAATTTGTATAAATACAAATATCTTATTTTTATAATTTAGAAAGAAAGGGGAGAAGGAGACATGGCAGAACTTCGCTACTGCCTCTAAAAAAATATGAGAAGAGATGGGATGATTAGGCCTAAATTTATAGGCGCTAGAATCAACCAGAACCGTTAGAATGGAATATATTAAATCCGGGCCATACATGGCCTAGTGTTTTTGGAGCCGCCACACAAGAAGCGGTCGACCGCCCCTTTCCTAAGGGTCAATGCTCCAATATGAGGGTCACTTGTGGGCCCTAGCTAATTAATCGAAAACGTTAATTTTTCTTATTTATTTATTTTTGTTACGAATTCATTTTTCGTCTATAACTTCTTCGTTTGGACTTCAATCGCTCAACTCCAAGTATGAAAGTTGTTCAGAACATTGCCACGAACGCAGTGATGTAAGTTTCATGGTCAAATTCCATCATTTGCACATATTCCATTTTTGGAGCCTAATTAATTAACTAACTAACTAATTAAATAACTAACGCCAAATTACGGGGTGTTACAATGATCCCACATAAGGAATCGATATTTATTTGCAGCCATTAATTGAAGAGTTGAAAACATTATGGCATAAAGAGGTTGATATATATGTTGTTTCTAAAAAAGAATTTTCATATGTTTGCATTTTTGTTATAGACTATTGGTGATTTTCCAGCTTATGCAATGCTTCTAAGTTGGAGTACGACTAGTCTCTAGCTTGTCCTTATTGCATGAAAGAAATACGAGCATTTTCATTACCGAATGTATGGAAAATTACATGGTTTGATTGTGATCGGTGTATTCTCCATGTTAATCATACTTTTAGAAGAGGTATAAAATACTTTATAGCTAACAGAGCAGAGATTAGACAATGACCAAAGATTTTTTCAAGCCAAGAAATGTATGAATAACGAATATCCAAAGAAACATGAAACTGGAGTACAGACCGAAATTCCAGATAAATTGATAATTCATAATTGGTGCAAACAAAGTATTTTTTGAAGTTAGCTTATTGGAAAGATTTCTTACTTTGACATAATATTGACACGATGCACAATGAAAAAATTGATTGATGATGTGTTTAATACAATTTTGAATGTTAAGGGGAAAACGAAGGATGATCGGAATTCAAGACGTGATATATTAGAATTATGTAAACGTGCCAAACTTCATATAAAGCCTAATCACAGTAAAAACCCAAAGGATGCTATGAGCTAGACAGCAAGCAAGTAAAACTTGTGTTAAAGTGGGTGGAAGAACTAAGATATCCTGATAGGATTTCTTTTAATCTTTGTAGATGTGTTGACTTTAAAAATAATAAATTGAGTAGGATGAAAAGTCACAATTTTCATGTCATGATGGAAAATTTATTTCATGTGGTTTCAAAGGATTGTTGCCCCTAAAAGTATGGAGTGTTATTATAGAATTAAGTTTGTTTTATAAAGAGCTTTGTTCGATTACGTTAAAAGTCGAGCATATATGTAAACTTTAAAAGGATATCCCAACCGATCTGCAAACTTGAGAAAAAATTTCCTCCAGGATTCTTTAATATAATGGAGCATTTACCTGTTCATCATTCATCCAAAGCACTTCTTTGAGGTCCTGTGCAATATGGATAGATGTATCCATTTGAGAGGTAATATTGAATATCCAAAAAATTAATTTTAATTTCAAATTTTAATTTACATAAGTTAATTTATATTCAATGAATTTTGTAATGGCTATTTGAATCATCTGAAGAAAAAGTAACACAAAAAGCATGAGTTGAAGGTTCGATTTGAAAATTGTATTTGAAGAAGAAGCTTCATTGTTTTTCTCTCATTATTTCAGTGACCATGTGAATTTATCATTTGTAAGTGTTCCTCGTAATGATGAAGCCGTTTTGCGTTTGGCGAAAATAATATTCCGAACGAAGCAGCTTATCAAGCAGGTCTTGAGCCAAATAATGAAATAATAATACTGATGATCATACTGATTTAGGGCCTTTGAATGATGAATCAAATGTTTTAATAGAAGCATTTGAGAGTACAGAGGGAAACGATATAAAGTACGAGACCGAATATGAATCATAAAATTACGAAGACTGATTATTAATTACCGATGATGTAATGTATATACAATGGATATCTATAATGCTTGTTGTATAATTTATATTTTAAGTTTCATTGTTATTAATGATAATTACTATGTTGTGAGCTATGTATTATTCTTGTTTATTAATTCTGTGTATTTAGAAGATCTTGTTCCATTTTTGTGGTTTTAGTAGAAGTTTTATATGATTATTAATCAGAAAATTTTCTAATAATAAAATAATATCTTTTTTCATTATATGAAATGATATGTTTGTGGCAGGTATTATGTGCGACGTCCCACCTCTATGCTCACGCTAGCCAAGGACACTACGGAGTAATGTCGTCGACTAGCGCGAAGAATAAGGCTGTTGAGGAGCGACCATCCATGTAATTGCTTTATGCGAGTACCGATATGTCAGACAGTATAACATGCATTTTTTTCTCAAGAGGAAATCCGACATATCAAATACAAACTCAAAGCTACCACACGGTGGCTAAGTGGACCTTCAGAAACAAATATAGGAATAAACATAACACAAATCAGTCATAGGCATTCATATCACAAAGGCGGAAACAGATACGAATATATAACACAGAAAGGTGTACATCAGAGTAGTGGTCAATCAAGATCCACAATATCACAAAAGAATAGATACAAGTGCTAGACAAAAGAATATGTATACATCAAGGAGTCTCTATCTCAAATGTATAACAACAACAACTACCAATCTAATGTAGTTAGACAAAAGTCAGAAGATGATTCCAGATAAGGAGTCAAGCAGAAGCACATGTAACATCTCGGTCTGACCCGAGTATTATTTAATAAGAAAATAATAAACGGATCAGTCTAGCTATAATTATCATTAAAGAAATGAGATATAAGTAGAGATATAATAAAAACGTATGATAACAATAATGTCATACTAGGACAAGTATGATTTAAACAAGAACAAACCATACAATATCTCAAGAATCTCAAAGCACCAAAAGGAATATCATATTCTTTATTTTATTCACCAAACCACAAATATTGACAAACATATTAATGCCAATCGCAAAAGTTGGTGAAACACAAATTCTAGAAATCATCAATTAGAAATCCAGAAATCACAAAGGCGGAGGCCTATCACAAACGGGAGCATGAAAACTCACCAACACGTGTAACACAAACGGAACGCTATTCCATGGTTGCTAACCATAAATTTTGAGCCGAAGCTCCACAAACGGCCCGAAGACCACGGGTCGCTACCCCGCCAAATTGAACCGAAGTTCCACAAACGGGGATTGTAATCCCCAAACAAACAAATAGACATCGCACATCGCTAGTCTAAATCACAAAATGATCATCACCAATTAATAAAATGTGTCGATTACACTAAGCTAGTAAATATATGAGTTTAGCTTCATGTCCCATAACCACTAGCTTAACTTAAATATTTACGAACAAATTGTAGATTCCCACTCGAAAATTGTCACAATAATTTCAATCGAACAAGTCCAAAAATTAACCGACAAAGTAAACGCAAGCGTTTCATACCACTTATTTTGCTAAGCCGTTTAATTAGATTTTCTCATACGAATGAAGTAAAGGTTTGTATATACTAATAGATTAGAAAACAGTTTTATAAACGAGCTTTGTATTAAGAATAGAGTTGAAATCATATTTGTAAAAGAGTTTTAATATTTACTACTAGTATAGAAAACCTTTATATTTCAAATTGACAAAGCATGGAAATGATTGTAGAAACAATCAATCACCAAAATCCACATCCGAAGACGTGAATCAAATCCAAAGAAATCGATACCGAATTCATCAAAATGGATATTCTCAAAAGTCCCGAAAAAGAAGTCATCAAAGTCAATAATAAATGATAACAATAAATTGGATAATCACGAATTGATAAAAATTGGAACCTCAAGCAAAATAGGCAAAAACAAGCAGGTCAGTCGACTGACTGCAAAGGCCAGTCGACTGATCCAGAAACCCAAAAGTTTCATTTCCTGCAGTCAGTTGACTGACTGCAGAGGCCAGTCGACTGACTACAGAAAACAGAGACTTCCAGTTTTCTGCACAGTCCTAGATACGCTCGGTTTCTACAGCCAGTCGACTGACGTCAGAGGTCAGTCGACTGACCGGCACCGGGACTGTTTTTCAGCCTATCCAAATGAAGAGCAAACTCTTCCAATTTGCGATCGGACGAGCAATGGGCGCTAGGGGTTTATGCCAATCGACAACCCAGTCCTATAGGCTCCTCGATACACCACCAAAAGCATGATCAAACATCAAAGCTAAGATTTTTAGAGTTTTAGACTTCAAAACACCAAAAATTGAAATGTTCACCAAATTAATCCAAATCAAAATCAAATGAACATGTAAAGATGTTAGGAATTCATACCTAACAATCAAAGATAGTTATAAACATAGATGTGAGATAAAAATCTCACCTTTAAACCCAAAAACGATGAAGGAGAAGCTTGAAAGCAAAGGAAGATAAACTACTCTTCAACTTCAACTCTAGAAGCTTGAATCTAAGCTCAAAAGAAGAACATTTCCTAAGTTAGGTTTAGGAAATTTCTGAAATTTAAAAAGAATGAGTTGGAGAAGATGCAGAGGAGGCTTACCTAAGCTTCTCTTTGATTTTGGAGCTAAAACTTGGATTTGTAAAAGAAACTAGGGCTTAGGAATTTCTAATTTCCCATTCCTCTCCAAGTTTTTACTTAAGCTTGAATGTATTAGGAAATGAGGATGAATGAAGAAGGGAGGGGCTGAGTTAGGGTATTAAGATGGGTTAGTGGGCTGAAACCCAAACCCAAACCCAAAGTGAAAAAGTCATAATTTTTACTCGACTCCAAACATATCGATGTTTATACTCAAAAAAGTTGTAAACGCCATTTTGGACTCAATGGAGTTGGTCTCGAGTCCCAATTCGACTGTTTACAAAAAATAACTTTTCGGACTTTAATCCGATTAACGATTCTATATTTAAATAAAACATTTAAATATACAAATCGTAAAATATGTGAGTTGTTATAGACTCCCCTCCTTAAAGAAATCGCGTCCTCGCAATCTTTAAGAAATAAATAAGAAGCAACAACTATAAAAGCATATCGACACAAAAAGAAGAAATTTGAAGAAAAAAAAATTCACCTTAAGGAGCACGATAGAGCAAGTCCGGATGTGTTCGCTCGATGAATTCTTTGGATTCCCAAGAGCAATCCTTAGGATTTGAGGACCACTAAACTTTCACAAGAGGAACATCTTTATTTCGAAGGCGTTTAACCTCCGAAGCAATGATACGAATAGGATGTTGGTCATAAGTCAAATTAGGCGAAACTTCAATTTCTTCAATAACACCGGGCTCAAGAATAGAATCGGAATCTCGAAGGCATTTTCGTAGTTGAGAGACGTGAAACACGTCATGAATAGCAGAAAATTGAGCCGGTAACAAAAGGCGATAAGCCACAGAACTAATGCATTCAGTGATGGGAAATAGGCCAATATATCGGGGTGCTAATTTTCCCGATCGACTGAAACGCACAACACCCTTCATAGGTGAAACACGAATGAACACGAAATCTCCCACAGAAAATTCTAATTTCCTTCTTCAATTATCGGCATAGGATTGTTGCCTACTCTGAGCTTCTTTCATCCTATGACGAATAAGGTCAATCTTTTCTGTGGCATCACAGATAAAATCAGGACCTAAAACCAGCTTCTCACCGACTTCAAGCCAACACGAAGGAGATCGGCATGGCCTTCCGCAAAGTGCCTCGAAAGGTGCCATACCAATACTAGATTGGAAGCTATTATTATAGGAAAATTCAACAAGAGAAAATGATCTTCCCAACTTCCACCAAAATCAAGAACACATGCACGAAGAAGATCTTCAAGAGTTTGATTCACACGCTCGGTTTGTCCATCGGACTGAGGATGATAAGCGGTGCTAAAATTAAGCTTCGTTCCCAAAGCTTTTTGAAGACCTTTCCATAATCCACTAGTAAACAATGGATCCTGATCGCTAACAATAGAAGTAGGAACTCCATGCAATTTAACAATTTCCTTGACAAAGAGCTTAGCCAAAATAGGTACGGTCTGATTGGACCGAACGGGAATAAAATGGGCGGACTTTGTAAGTCTATCAACTATCACCCATAGGCTATCATGGCCCGAACGAGAATGGGGAAGACCGTCAATAAAGTCCATGGAAATTTGATCCCACTTCCGTATTGGAAGTTCCAAAGGTTGCAATAACCCACCGGGCCTTTGATGCTCGGCCTTTACAAGTTGGCAAGTCATGCAACACTTAACAAAGTTAGCAATATCAGATTTCATCCCATCCCAATAATAAAGTCGCTTCATATCCGCGTACATTTTACTACTACCGGGATGAATGGTAAATTTAGAACGATGAGAATCTTCTAATATATCTTTACGAAGATCAATAATATTTGGCACAATAAGTCTACCAAATTTTCGATTCCCCCCACGAGCACCAATATCAAAGTCTTTCAAACCTTCAATATCAATTTTATCCCTACAACTTTGGATAAGATGAACCAATTCGGGATCATGCTTTTGAGCTTCAAGAATGCAGTCTAAAAGAGAAGGATGAGCCTTAAGGCTACACAAAACAAGAGATGAACATAAATCGGATTCACGATCTAGAATCTCACAAGTGGATAAAGTCTCGAGATCATTCCACTCGGATATCATCATGGAAACAACCGCTTGTTGCTTACGACTAAGGGCATCGGCAACACGAATTCCCTTTCCGAGAGTATAAAGAATACCAAGAACATAAGATGCAAGGAACTCGAGCCAACATTGTTGACGCAAATTAAGTTCCTTTTGAGAAAATAAATACTTCAAAGATTTGTGATCGGTGTAGAGAACAAATTTCTCTCCTAAAAGATAATGACGCCAAATTCTAAGGGCGAATACAATAGCCGCGAGCTCTAAATCATGAGTGGCATATCTAGTCTCGGCAGGCTTTAATTGCCTAGAAGCATAAGCAATAACACGTTCCCTTTGCATGAGAACGGCACCCAAACCAACACGACTAGCATCGGTGTAAACAATAAAGTCTTGGTTCCCATCGGGAATCACAAGAATAGGAGCATCGGAAAGGAGTTCTTTTAATTTTTGAAATGAAGCTTCACATTTGTCTGACCAAATGTATTTAACTCCCTTCTTTTTCAAATTAGTAAGAGGTACGGAAATCTTAGAAAAGACTTTTATGAACCGACTGTAATAGCCCGCCAATCCGAGAAAGCTACAAATTTCCGTCACACTCTCTGGTCTCTTCCAATTTTGAATTGCTTCAATCTTTGAAGGGTCCACGGAAATTCCGGATTCAGAAATGATATGTCCCAAAAATTTCACACGAGATTGCCAAAAGTGGCATTTAGAAAAAATTTCTTTCAATTGGTTACTCCTAAGAGTTTCCAAAACAATCCGAAGATGTTTTTCATGTTCCTCTTCGGATTTAGAATAAATAAGAATATCTTCGATAAAGATGAGATCAAATCGATCGAAGAAGTCTTTGAAAACTCGATTCATAAGGTCAACGAAATAAGCTGGAGCATTCGTCAAACCAAATGGCATAACAAGCCATTCATAAGATCCATAACGAGTACGGAACGATGTCAAAGGAATTCTATCCTTTGCAATACGGAGCTGATGAAAACCGGTTGCTAAGTCTAACTGTGAAAAGACTTTAGCACCACTAAGCTGATCGAATAAATCATCAATCCGAGGCAAGGGATATTTATTCTTGATGGTGAGATCGTTAAGCTTTTGGTAGTCAACGCAAAGCCTAAGTGTACCATCAGATTTCTTCACAAAAATAGCTGAAGCTCCCCATGGAGAGGAACTAGATTGAATAAATTTCTTCGCTTCCAATTCGGATAATTGTTTGCGCATCTCCTCATTTTCCTTATTGGACATACGATAAGGAGGACGAGTAATAGGTAGAGCTCCAGGGATTAGATTAATTCTGAACTCAATTGCTCGCTTAGGTGGTAATCCTAGAACGGGCTCAAATATGTCGGGAAATTCACAAACAATGTGAATGAGAGAAATAACATCTTCCTCATCATCATTAGAGGATTTAGAGAATATAAGGATGCTTTCGAATTGGAATCTGACTCATTCAGAACAAGAGAAATCTGCTTAACAGATTGGGGATGCCGAAGATATATAGTCCGTTCAGGACAAAGAATATGGGCTTCATAATGGTTAAGCCAATCCATTCCCAAAATCATTCCGAAACCAAGGTAACGCATAACATGCAAATCGGCTCGAAAAGCATAATCACATAAAATAATTTCGACATCTTTACATAGTAAACTGAGTGTTGCGGATCCACCAACCGGATTCGCAATTCTCAATGAAGTCATCAAGCCAATAACATTCAAAGACAAAGCATCAACAAGTTCTTTTGATATAAAAGAGTGAGATGCACCCGTATCAAAAAGAACTCGAATAGGAAGATCATGAAATATAATAATGCCATCAAGGATAGAATGAGAAATACCTTGACCACGAGAAGTGTTAGTAGGGGCTTGTACAACATTTAGCTTGCCTTCATTCTTGCTTTGAAGCTTGGGACACAAAGATATAGTGTGACCCGAACTCTTGCAATAGCGGCAAGAAAGAGACTTCGGACACTTGTTTGCATAATGGTCCTTATAACCACAATTGTAACATTCTCCACGACGAGAGTTAGGAGCATTTGCTACTGAAGTTGTTTGCTTTCCCTTCTTGTTGGGATTAGGCTTGAATTTGAAAGGTCTCTTCTTGTTGATGTTTGGTTTGACCTCAACATCACTATCTTTATCAGCCTCTTCGAGTCGAAGAGCAATATCAACAAGTTGATCACAAGAAACTTCTAATTTTAGAAGTAATGGCTTTTTGAGGCTCTTGTTCAAGCCATACACAAATCTCTGATTTTTCTTCAATGAGGTATTAATATACTCCACCCCATATTTAGATAGAGATTCGAAAGATGCGACGTAGTCCGTCACAGAAGATTCACCTTGAACAAGGTCTGTGAAGCGTCAGGCTAAAGATACTTTTTCAGCTTCCGGCACGAATTTCAACTCGAACCTTTTCTGAAATTGCTCCCAAGTAAGGTCCGATTCAATAATTTCGGAGATCAGAAGCTCGTACCAGTCTAATGCTCTTTCTTGGAGCATACTAGAAGCCACTTGGACTCGATAAAAATCAATAAGATTCATGCGAGAAAAGATGCGGTCGCATGTTCGAAGCCAAGCCTGGACTTCTATAACGCTCTCGGAACCTTTGAATGGCTTTCCACCCAAGTTGGTGTAATCACTACACAAGCGTACAAACCCTGATTTAGGGTGAGTAGGCTCAGGATTAGGTCCGGCGGCTTGACCATTTTTCACAAGATCTAGAAGTTGCTGAGCAGACATAAATACTTCATCCTGAGGAGTAGCACTAGATTAACCGGCGCTGGGATGGCCTGGTCTAACCATTTCTCTTCTTTACGAAAGAAAGAAAAAAGGAAAAAGGTTATTCACGAAATGAATATCAAACAAATTTGATTGATAAAACAAGGCATCATAAAAAGAAATAGGATAGAATGGTACGAAGACTCGAATTAAATCCTATGGCACGACTCTTAAGTGAGACTTAAGACAATGATCCTTGCTAGATTATTCTACATTGTTTCGAAGTTTGGCTCCGATACCAAGCTATGACGCCCCACCTCTATGCTCACGCTAGCCAAGGACACTACGGAGTAATGCCGTCGACTAGTGCGAAGAATAAGGTTGTTGAGGAGCAACCATCCATGTAATTGCTTTGTGCGAGTACCGATATGTCAGACAGTATAACATGCATTTTTTTTCTCAAGAGGAAATCCGACATATCAAATACAAATTCAAAGCAACCACACAGTGGCTAAGTGGACCTTCTGAAACAAATATAGAAATAAACATAACACAAATCTGTCATAGGCATTCATATCACAAAGGCGGAAACAGATATGAATATATAACACAGAAAGGTGTACATCAGAGTAGTGGTCAATCAAGATCCACAATATCACAAAAGAATAGATACAAGTGCTAGACAAAAGAATATGTATACATCAAGGAGTCTCTATCTCAAATGTATAACAACAAAAACTACCAATCTAATGTAGTTAGACAAAAGTCAGAAGATGATTCTAGATAAGGAGTCAAGCAGAAGCACCTGTAACATCTCGGTCTGACCCGAGTATTATTTAATAAGAAAATAATAAACGGATCAGTCTAGCTATAATTATCATTAAAGAAATGAGATATAAGTAGAGATATAATAAAAACGTATGATAACAATAATGTCATACTAGGACAAGTATGATTTAAACAACAACAAACCATACAATATCTCAAGAATCTCAAAGCACCAAAAAGAATATCATATTCTTTATTTTATTCACCAAACCACAAATATTGACAAACATATTAATGCCAATCGCAAAAGTTGGTGAAACACAAATTCTAGAAATCATCAATTAGAAATCCAGAAATCACAAAGGGGGAGGCCTATCACAAACGGGAGCATGAAAACTCACCAACACGTGTAACACAAACGGAACGCTATTCCATGGTTGCTAACCATAAATTTTGAGCCGAAGCTCCATAAACAGCCCGAAGACCACGGGTCGCTACCCCGCCAAATTGAGCCGAAGTTCCACAAACGGGGATTGTAATCCCCAAACAAACAAATAGACATCGCACATAGCTAGTCTAAATCACAAAATGATCATCATCGATCAATAAAAAGTGTCGATTACACTAAGCTAGTAAATATATGAGTTTAGCTTCACGTCCCATAACCACTAGCTTAACTTAAATATTTACGAACTAATTGTAGATTCCCACTCGAAAATTGTCACAAGAATTTCAATCGAACAAGTCCAAAACATAACCGACGAAGTAAACGCAAGCGTTTCATACCACTTGTTTTGCTAAGCCGTTTAATTAGATTTTCTCATACGAATGAAGTAAAGGTTTGTATATACTCACAGATTAGAAAACGGTTTTATAAACGAGCTTTGTATTAAGAATAGAGTTGAAATCATCTTTGTGAAAGAGTTTGAATATTTACTACTAGTATAGAAAACCTTTATATTTTAAAGTGACAAAGCATAGAAATGATTGTAGAAACGATCAATCACCAAAATCCACATCCAAAGACATGAATCAAATCTAAAGAAATCGATACCGAATTCATCAAAATGGATATTCTCAAAAGTCCCGAAAAAGAAGTCATCAAAGTCAAAAATAAATTATAACAATATATCGGATAATCACGAGTCAATAAAAATTAGAACCTCAAGCAAATTAGGCAAAATAGGCAAAAACAAGCAAGTCAGTCGACTGACTGTAGAGGCTAGTCGACTGATCCAGAAACCCGAAAGTTTCATTTCCTGCAGTCAGTCGACTGACTGTAGAGGCCAGTCGACTAACTGCTGAAAACAGAGACTTCCAGTTTTCTGCACAGTCCTAGATGCGCTCGGTTTCTACAACCAGTCGACTGACTTTAGAGGTCAGTCGACTGACGGGCACCAGGATTGTTTTCCAGCATATCCAAATGAAGAGCAAACTCTTCCAATTTGCGATCGGACGAGCAATGGGCGCTAGGGGTTTATGCCAATTGACAACCCAGCCCTATAGGCTCCTCGATACACCACCAAAAGCATGATCAAACATCAAAGCTAAGATTTTTAGAGTTTTAGACTTCAAAACACCAAAAATTAAAATGTTCACCAAATTAATCCAAATCAAAATCAAATGAACATGTAAAGATGTTAGGAATTCATACCTAACAATCAAATATAGTTATAGACATAGATGTGAGATAAAAATCTCACCTTTAAACCCAAAAACGATGAAGGAGAAGCTTGAAAGCAAAGGAAGATCAACTACTCTTCAACTTCAACTCTAGAAGCTTGAATCTAAGCTCAAAAGAAGAACATTTCCTAAGTTAGGTTTAGGAAATTTCTGAAATTTAAAAAGAATAAGTTAGAGAAGATGAAGAGGAGGCTTACCTAAGCTTCTCTTTGATTTTGGAGCTAACACTTGGATTTGTAAAAGAAACCAAGGCTTAGGAATTTCTAATTTCCCATTCCTCTCTCCAATTTTACTTAAGCTTGAATGTATTAGGAAATGAGGATGAATGAACAAGGGAGGGGCTGAGTTAGGGTATTAAGATGGGTTAGTGGGCTGAAACCCAAACCCAAACCCAAAGTGAAAAAGTCATAATTTTTACTCGACTCCAAACATATCAATGTTTATACTCAAAAAAGTTGTAAATGCCAATTTGAACTCAATGGAGTTGGTCTCGAGTCCCAATTCGACTGATTACAAAATTTAGCTTTTCGGACTTTAATCCGATTAACGATTCTATATTTAAATAAAACATTTAAATATACAAATCGTAAAATATGTGGGTTGTTACATTATGTCTCATATGAGATCTTCTTGATCTCATTCTTCGAGTTCTCCTACTGCTGAAGAATGTGCTAGTGGCTCATCTAATTTACGTCCATGGTCGAGTATGACTCCCAAAACTGGAGGATAAGTATCAAATTTATTGCAACGTCATCAATATTTAGTGCATGTATATTATTTATGATTTATTAAATGTCTACATCAAAATTAATACATGGGTTTTGAGCTGGAGCCTTCTGATTATATTCTAAGTATCTCTAGGAAGACGTATATGAGTCGGATGTTGGGTTGTTGGCCGAAGTGGGATGATATCCCATCTTATATTAAAGATACTATATGTACCGATTTGTTGGTAAGTTTAAATTTATAATTTATTTGAAACAACAAATTTGATCTTTGAAAATTAATATACTATGTATAATTCATTTTAATTTCAATGTGTAGGCTACGGTTGTTGTAGAGGAGGAAGATCAAGAGCTGTTTAGGAACCACTATAATAAGAAGATGAGGAAAAACTATAAGGGACATCTTCTCGGACGTAAAACATAAAAATAAAAAACCTGATTGGATGAATGCTACTATTTGGGCAAATTTTCTTAAGTAGTGGCAAACTCCCATCACGAAAGTAAGTTTTCTAGTTTCATATGCTTATTATAATTTGTTTAAAGTCTGTACAATTATTGCATTAATTTAGTCAATCATATATTTAAGTAGCTAAAAACGGTAAATATAACTTTTATGTTAAATTTATAAGAAGTATCTAAGCAGAACTTGGCAAACATGAATAAAAATCTTGTTACCCACCGCGGCCAATCAAAATCCTTCCAATAATATCGGAAGGAAATGGTAAATTCATAAATTTTGATTGTAAAATACTTATAATATTGTTTAATCATATATACACACATTGTTTAATCATATAATTTCAGGCGAAAAAGAAGGGTCGTGACCCTACATATTTGGAAGTCTACACTCGCACACACGCCATCGAGCACACTAATTAAGATGACTCGGTATCATTTACTTGAACATACCCCAAATCACAAGCTACAATGGTAAACATGCTTTAATTTTTCCTCTTATTTCACATTATATAAATTATAAATTATAAATTGAATATTTATTTTGGTAAAATTCTATTTCTAATCATATAAAAAGTTTGATATGAAGTGATCTCGAGTGCTGAAGGTGACTGGCCGAGAGGAATTAGTTGTTGAGGAGGATAAGATTTTTGATGATGTGACCGATCGGCTGACGCGGAACAGACACTACGGCTACAGTAATCAGAAGGTAATGTTTATTGACTTTAACTACTTCATTAACTAATTTATAAATTTTATTTAATATTCCGTATAAATTATAACTATCTATTAACTAATTTACAGGCGATGACTTTTCAGGCTGATTATAGGAAACCACAGGCTGAATAGGAGATAGCACGGTCGAGAGCTGAGATAACAGAGTTGAACGATTGGCTGAAGAGTGAAGGACTAACTATGCTGCTAGATGAACTGATTGCGGCATACATAAAAGATCATGGGATATTACCCTCGTAGGGGTTGGGAAATGATGAAAATGAGGATTAGTAGGTATGGTTGTTTTTTTGTTGGAATGTACGATTGTTTGTGTAGTTTAAACTTGGATTACATAGGTTAAACTTGGTTTTTTGTGGATGTTTGATGGTTTATATGTGTTATATATGAGGTGGATAGACGGATAAATATATATGTGTGGTTTGATGGATAAAACAACGGCTGTTTTGGAAAACATCCCTTCCAAATTAGCGATGGTTAGCGACGACTTAATGGTAGCAGACTAGCGACGACCAAATGACAAAATCGTGGTGCGTAGAATCTTGACACATATTCTTCGGTTGGCAACGGTTAGTGGCGGGTGCGTTATCAATAGTGATTGAAAAGATGTCGACGAGGCCGTCACTAAAACCGTCATTCTTTCTTTAGTCGACGAGTAAAATATCGACGGCTATTTCCATCGGCTGGCGACAGCCTTCGACGAAAAGTAGCCGTCGCTAAACTGTGTTTGTCTTGTAGTGGACTTGGGGTTTTTATCCTTACAGTTTCACATGTATTTTAGATGTTCTTAAACGTCTAAATTTTGAGTTAGATAGCTAGGCTACTGTAGTTAGATGTATGAGCTTGAATTTAGACGTTTGGTTCCCTGTAATGTGGTCTTTTATGCTTGTGCTATTGTGTTTTGATTGTAAAGGCTTTAAGGGACAAATTTGATATTTGCAAATCTAAAAAGTGTGTGGTTCATTCAAACACAAAAGAGAATTCTAGTTTTTTTCATTTCTTAATCTCTACAAAATCAAATTTTATAGAATTTTGAGTGATCATCGTAAGCTCTCTCCAAAGTGAATGCAAACTAACACAAACGTTAGTGGAATCACTATAAATCTTGTGTGTAATCTATCTTCATTATTGCTCTTATTTGTTTCCTTGTGATTAAAATTGATTTATTTGGATTAGTTTTGAGTTTTGATGTTGAGATATTGATTGAATGTTTTTGCACATCTTTCAACGATCTCGTTTATTCCGCTGCATTTTAGAGTTTGGATCAAAGTGGTCTAGTATATTGTGGTCTTCGAACCACTATGATGTATCATTTTGTATTGTATCGTGATGTATCTATATATATGTATATATATCTGCTGTTTGTTGTTCTGTGATGTGAAATATATTTTAGTTGTTGTATTTTGTTCTGATAGATCCGATAGTCACATATAGTTTTGTATTAAGTATGTCGATCCACTTGAGATATAAAAAAAATAGAGCATTTATCGACGTATTTAGTAGATATTTAAGAGAAGGTTATAAATGATCGCTCCTAAACAGTCATATTTTTCGCATTAGCAGACACTATTACCCAGTGTGTTATTATACTTTGGGATAGTTTTAAAGTCTGAAATCAGCGTCGGTGTACCTGACTTTGAGAGTAGAGAACGACAAATTTCAACTTTATTCCAAGTAATTCAATAATGCACCCTAGAAGCTTGCTAATAGAATTTTGAATTGAATCGAGGTCTTACAAGATCAATCTCTCTTCGTTGGAGATAAGACTCATTCGGGACAATGATGCTTTCATAGTGGCGACAAGAATTTGTGAAAATGCTAGCCTCACACTAATTAAAATAAAACTGTGAGATGATACACTTTAAAATATGTCAGAATTTACTGCATAAGAGATGATTTTGTAATATAAGCTACGAATCCTACGATCTTGTAACTACGCACTAAACAAGCAAAGTTTAGTTTTTTTTATTTTATTTATGATTGTACATAATCAACTATCAACAGAAATCATTTAATACCCTACTTGAATGTGAAAATAATGTACAAATGGTATTAAAAATTTCTCTTCAATGCACATCATGTTCGTACATCTGATACAATATGTACCAAATCTCAACCGTATTTTTATAAAATTAAATGATGCATAATCCATGTTAGCTGATGTATATGCTGATGAAATAAGATTATGGAATGATAACAACAAAGGGATCCACCAAGTTGATAGTAGATGCCATGTTGCCATCATTGTATTTGTCTCTGAAGTTTAATATGAGTCCATTCCTTGCCCATTCATATTACTATTTTATGAAGAGGGAAAAAAAAAAAAGGGGAAATTAGGGAGGCATCCTATCATACTTTCATATTGTAAAACGGGTCCCTGTCAAAGTTTTATTGTAAATCGGATCCCTATTTTTTAGAAACAAAAAAAAATTATTGCTAAATATCAGGAACTTTTATAAATAAGTGCTGATATTTCAGTCACTTTCCCTGTCAAAGTTTCATTGTAAATCTGTAAAATTATTGCTGAAATGTCAGCAACTTTTATAAATAAGTGCTGATATTTCAGCAACTTCCATACACTGTGTTCACAGTATACATAAATGTTGCTGAAATGTCAGCAACTTTTATAAATAAATGCTGATATTTCAGCAACTATCATACACTGTGTTCACAGTATACATAAATATTGCTGAAACGTCAGCAACTTTTATAAATAAATGCTGATATTTCAGCAACTTTCATACACTATGTTCACAGTGTACAGAAAAGTTGCGGAAATGTCAGCAACTTTTATGAAAAGTTGCATCATGCTCTGCAATAATCGTGAATAAAAAACAGGGATCTAATTTACACTGAAATTTAGTGAAGGATTTTTCCTGTATTTTGAACCTTAATAAGGATCTGTGTCAAAGGTTTTAAAAAAAAAACCTTTGTCCAAGCTGTAGAATGGCATATTAAAATAAGAAAAAAGTGCAAAAAAGTTCACCAAAAAGTGCAAAAAGGTACCCAATCCTTCACTTTCTCAAGTGTTCGATATGTGGTGTGCATCTTGGATAACATTAAAAAATATTCCTTTCCCTTATACTTGTAAATTTTATATGAAGTTTAAGGGAATGAAGAGTAGTCAACCACAAACAGCTGATAAAACAGCTAGTTTGAGTTGCTAACTTAAATAAAATGCTTAGGTTGTCAAAGAAAAATAAAAAGTAGCATAGTTCAAATAATGATTATAATAAACTACGTATTATAGATATGATGTATATGCACATGAAGTAGAGATGCAATAATGTATGGAAAATTGAAGTCGTATAATTGTGATGAGGATTGAAATAATTAAGAACACTTTCTTTTTATGAATAGTAGCAACAAAGTTTGAATTAACTTTGTACACATGTATGTTAATCATATACAATATTGCTTGCTATTTAATTTTGAGCACATCATAAACTATAGTCATTTCAATCTTTCTTAACTTGACATGGTAAGTATGCTCTTAAAGTCTCTTTCACTACTTTCCTCTCTAACAAGGACCTTGCTGTTTATATTTAGTTTTCACTTATATAATCTTAGGCTAGTTGCTTTGGCGCATTTTCTCTTACTTTCCATATATTAAATGCATAAAGTTTACACAGTAGCTAAATGTGATTAAACAATTCAACCTTTTGCAATATATAACTAGCTTGTCACCACAACCAATTTTCTATATTCTCCATCGAGTTATTTTCTTTCCTCTTTTTTATTTCAAATTAAAGAAGAAGAAAATGAAGATAAGATGCGATTTTTGCAACGAAGAAGCAGCATCAGTGTTTTGTTCTGCAGACGAGGCTGCTCTTTGTTCCAGATGTGATTTTAATGTTCATAGTGCGAATCTACTTTCAAGAAAACACAAGCGTTTTTCGATTATTAATCCTTCTTCTAATTGTTCTGATTCTCAATCTCCACTTTGTGACATATGCCAGGTTTGCATCAAATTTGCATTTCTTTTAATTTAGTTAGAGCTTGTTTTTATCAACTTTAGGCTTGTTTCTTTTTGTTTTTTTTTCCTCAAGTTTGTTTTCCTTTACCATTCTATCCAAGAAATAAATCTTTGGATGCTATCTTTTCAAGCTATTTCAACAAAAAATTTATTGAACCTTAGCATTGAAAAAATTTTTTATGGTAACAGGAAAAGAGGGGATTTTTATTCTGCCAAGAAGATAGAGCAATACTATGCAGAGACTGTGATATATCAATACACAAAGCAAATGCACATACGATGAAGCACAGTAGATTTCTAATAGGTGGAAACAGGCTTTCTTCAGACCCGATAGCAGAGCCCGAATTACCGCCCGAAACGTCCAGTGAAAGCAATCATCACTGTAATTCTGGATTTCAGGTCAAAGATAATAACAACAGCAGCAGCATATCTGAGTACTTAATCAATTTATTGCCTGGCTGGCATGTAGAAGATTTTCTGAATGATGAAGTTTCATATAACAATAACAGTGATGCTAGTTCGAATCTTACATGGATCGGAACATCTGATGTTGTAGATGAAAAATTTAGTGGTGAGAAATCAAGAAATGATCAGTTTAAAAGGTCAATTTCAGATGTCTTTATGGTGCCTGAAGTTTATGGTATGGGACAAATAAGCAGTACTAAGAAGCCTAGAATGTGTTTTTGATCACTTTTTTTTTAACTGTTTTTATTGACCGATGTATAATCAGTGAGATGCTATATATATTGCTAATTTGTTATGTCAAGAAGAAAGAAAAATATCTGCTACCTTTTTTCAGCATTTGTTTCTGTGGGAAATCTTGTAGGTAATTGATGATAAACTTGAGATAATAACCAGAAATCAGATATGCAGAAATAGAGATACCGTACACGGTTATATGTACAAATGTTTAGATTGATGAGCATTACAAAAAGAAGTTGTGAACATGTGAGAACTCTTATAATGGGAGAGTAATTTCAAGAAAGATTACAAAACAAAAAACTTGCATAGAAAAGATTTTGTGCCTAACTTGCATTGTCCTTTTCCTTTAATCGTTTATTTAGGATAGAGCTCATGAAAGTTGTGTATGTGGGATATTTTAGCATGTGAACACAGGCTGGCTTGAAACCCCACATTTGATTTATATACAATAGTCTTAATTTAAGCAGTCATATCACTGTCGTTATAGCAAAGATTTGTACAGCAAATGATGAGTGAACGCAGGATCTAGCTCTTTTCTCATGGCCTGTTTTATATATTTGTAGCTTTCCAGAAGGTTATAGAACCTTGCAGCCTCTGAATTAAATTTTCAAGTAAGCACGCAAATACTAAATTTTGCAGAAATAGAGAAAAATTAAACTATTATTATTATTTTACTTGGTTAATGTTTAGGGTAATGAAAATCAAAATAAATAAAGGACTTCTAGAATAAGTAACGGGACTTCCAAAAATGCAATTTAAGAAGTATTTTAAAATAATACTTTGAGAATTTGAACTTTCAATATAGAAACACATAATTTCAATTTGCGATGCATCAAATGTGCCTTTAATTAAGAATGCCTGCCCCATGTATAGAATTTAGACCTCAATGGGCTATTTGCAAATAGGATGATAGTTGGTAACAGATGAGGGCTGAAAAGGTCAGACATCCCATCCTTGTCTTAAATTCATTCCATTTCTTGCAAAAAAAAAAAAAAAATTAGTTAATTAATTAAATTGTTGCCAAATTCAACTGTTTTTTAAGACCTTTTATCAAGATAATAAGAGCATGCTATAATTGACTGTAAAGAAAAAGCAGAGGCTAAAACTGAAGAAAAGTCCGCTGAAAATGCATGCAAAGTGCACCACACACAAATCTGAGCTTTGGATTGATTTTTTTTAATTTGCATTAGTCTTCAATAAGAAGATTATGACTCTCAAGTTTAATGTTTATGGCATATATTTTATTTAATCTACAAGTACATTGAAATGCAATTTAATTACGCTGCTTGGTTGAAGTTGAATGCCACCCAAAACCTTTTGTATCCGATGGCACAGGACAAAGTGAAAACATCGAGTTGCAGTTTTGTATGCAAAGTGATCCCCTAAAGATACATAACATCTCTTGCAACTTCTTCTCACTGTCCTACAAATAGTTACATTGCTCTTAGTTATATCCTTTCTTCTTCTTCATCAATCTTTTTTTGTTTTTTTCTTAAAATTTGTCTGTACCGTCAACCATTCAGCTAGCAAAAACTATTTTGGGCCTTGAGTTTCTCAAGGTTACTATGAATGGGCTTTCCATTTTCTATTAAATAATAAGAGAACACATGAGGATGAAAAAAACACTTTAAGCCTTCTCGGTCACTTCTAATGCATCCTTTTCATCAGCAATACACATACCTTATGTTCGAAGAAAGAACGTAAAGTTTACGTCTATGTTGAGAATGGGTGCATCCTGGCATTGGAATGTTATGGAAATTTAGATCCAACAACCAATACCAAACCACAATCTAACACAACCAAAACTAGCTACGGAAGAAACAAACCGACACAAACATTGCAAAACAAACAGTCAACAAATATTCCCAAACAAGCCAGCAACTAAGTTATCTAACCCAACAATGACATTAATAAGAGAACACTAAAGTACGATGTATTATAATCATATATTATCACAAAACTAATTGATGATGTGAAAAGTGATCTCTTAGTGTTTAGGTTTATTTCATTAGTTGTTTGATGTGAGACTAATTTAAACAGCCATCCCACATGTGGCGTACTATTAACCAAACACGTGGACATACATATTGAGTGACGTGGAACAAGTGTGACAGTTAAGTGCATACAAATTAAATTAGCTTTGATATCATGTTAGAGAACTATGCATTATTACAAAACCAATTGGTAATGTGAATGATGGTCACTTAGTATTTAGTAGATTTGACAATTAGTACCGAGAGCTGTAAAACCGAACCGAACGGACCCGAAAAGACCCGAACCAAACCCAATGGATCTCGAGTCGGGTTTGGATGATGAAAAATACAATAAAGACCCGATCAAACTCGACCAAAAAACAATAAAATATATGCATTTTTAGTGTTATTATCCAACCGGACCAGAGCCAACACGATCCGACCCGAACCGATGCTCGGATCGGGTTAGGTCTTGAAATGTATAGTTTGGATCCGATAAAACCCGACCCGCGTAGAACCAAAACCCGTCGGGTCGGGTTTACTTGCCTTCTCTAATATTTAGATTTATTTTATTAATTGTCCGATCCAGGACTAATTTCAACATTATAAAATAAATAACGAGTTTCATGGTGGTTCTATTAAAATCATGTTAGTAGTGTACATCCACTTTGAGAGGAGAGCTTTTATTGTCATCAAGAAGAGTACAAAAAATTGATTACGATATTTGATTCACTCAAATAAAAATTGTCCCGTATAGAAAATGTGTTTGTGTAAAAGGAAGCTCTTGCTTAATTTATGAAATATCAAACTTTCTCCTAAACAAGGCTTTCTTTATACAGTAGAATCGCATATAGTTAAATTACCACAATACTCCTTGAAACATTCCAGCTCGGAATTGGGTTTGTTGAAGCTTTTAATCGATTGACGTAAGTAGTGTAGTCGACTGAAATGTGCATAATTTACATTGACTCATTTCTACCTACTCAAGCCCTTAGTTCAGTCTGTTAAGCTTGCGTCGCCACTCTACTCAGAAGTGCCAAATTTGCACAAATGTTTCTGTTTGAACCATGCACCAATCCATGTTTCAGCCAGATCCGAAACACTTTAGTACAAGAACACCTTTATGTGTTCCAAAAACTATGCTAGAATTCTCAGCATAATAACCTAACTGTATTACCCAACTTCAAACTATGATATCTCTCGTATACCAATTCTGGACCGCAAATCGTGAACAATTAGAAAGCTAGCATAAAACTCTTCAATGTCATATGTATTACAGCTAAAAAAACAACATTTCACAACCGTATTACCCCGTGGCACCTAGCACTTAACAAGGAAATCAAGTCCGAGTGGTGTTTGAACTTCCTAACCAATAATGATTTATTAAACATATCCACCGCATTATCTTTTATATGTACTTTCTGATGATAGACAAGTTTATCTTCATCCATGGAAACAAAGAAGAATTATGTCGTCTCATTGTGCTTTGTCCGAGAGCTAAAGGTTAAGTTCTCAGTCGAATGTGTAGCACTTTGGCTATCATAATGCACATTAATATTATCGTATTCCAAACCTAAATTACACAATAATCGTCTAAGATAATATGCCTCTATTGTTCCCTTCACTGCATATAATTTATTGTAACAAAAAGAATTCTCAATGTTACATGTCTACTAACTCATATTTATACACCACTTCTTCAAGTTATTTAGCGTTATTGGACTATTTCAATTTCAAACCGTCATTTCTATTTTTCGCATGCAAGACAATCTTAACAATCTCCCCATTGACTCGCATCCTCTTTGGAGTACTTTTGATAACATTGTTTTGCCTGCATGACCCAGCTCGCAACCTTCGATTTTGATACCACTTGTCGTGTAACGACGGTCGGATTAAGCTCCTCATCTCCAACATGTGGCATACACATATGAGTTGGCACAAACTTATTGTAATAAAGGGAATCTATAATGTTACGTTCCTACCAACTCATTTTTATACATCACTTCTCCAAATTATTTAGTGATGTAAGATGACTTCAATTCCAAACCACCGTTCCTATTTTCCACATACGAGACAAACCTAAGAGCAATGTCAAGCCTTGTAAATACCATAGTGTATTTCAAACTGCCAGCCGCACTTGCAAATGCTGCCTTTTCCATATATGTCTTGTACTCCTCTGAAGTTGGTAAACCTTCCATCGAAAGATTCATATGCAAATATAATGATGTACTAAACGTCATTGCTTTATCCATGTTAGACCAAGCAAGAACCTTTTCAGATCCCTTTGGGTCAATCTCAACTCAAAATGCTTTAGATCCCTAACAATTTTCATGCTCAGGATTTTTCTTATTTCACTAAGATCCTTAATTAAATTCTAATTTTAAACGTAATTTTAATTTGCTGATTTTATTTTTGTCTTTAGAAACAATGAGCACGCCATTCGCATACAAAAGTAAGTACATCAACAGCCATTTTCCAACCACTTGAAGTATACACATGCATCCTTGATGCTTCTATCAAAACTAATAATCAGTATAGAGTGATCACTTTCTTATAACATGGATTATGTGATTGCTTTGAACCATAGAGTGACTTCAACCACTTGCACATAGATTTGACTTCCCTTCTGCAACAAACCTTCCAGTTGATCTTTGTATATGTTTCGATCCAAATCATTATACGAGAAAGTGGTTTTCACATCAAATTGGTTTAACTCTAAGTCATGAATATCAACTATAGCCAATTAGATATTAATTAAAGTATGTTGCACAACCAGTGCAAAATTTTATCATACTCATTTTCCTTTCTTTGTGCGAACCCATCTATCATCAATGTACTTTTGTATCTCTTATCGTCCTTACCTTGTTTATCCATTTACACCAAGTAGGTCGGTTTACTTTAGAAAGTGAAACCAAATCCCAAGTTCCATTATTGTACAAAGATTGCATATGTTCCTCCATCGCACAAATCTATTTGAGTTATCACTTGATTTCCTGACATCTTCTAGGCCCATTAGCATTCATTATGCATTCCCTTCCAACAAAAATCATCAATGAAAGATGTAAAATACTACTCAACCCAAAGAAGCTATCGATTTTAGCAAACATCCATGTAAACACACTCGAGAATACTTCCAGAAGCATGTTTCCATTATCGAATGAAAATTCAGTTTGCTTACCCATGACACGTTTTCCTTACAAAAATTCAACTTATTAAAATTCTCACACTCGATCATTATCCACATCTAAGGAATTTCTAAACCTTTATTTGGACCATGACCCAACCTCAAATGCCATAATCCAGTTGCATCTATATCATGAGAATCATCAATGCCAACACAAATTTCACCTTTAATAGCCACTCCACTAAGCAAATACCACGACCCCTAACATATTTCATTAACACAATTGAACCCTTAAAAATGCTCATACTATCACTCTCAATAGCAATAATACAACCCTAAGAATATGATTGTCCCAAAGAAATAAAAGACTTCCAAAGTCTTAGAACATAGCATAAATTAGCGAGCGTACAAATCACACCATCACCTCACTGCATCCGCACGAAACCAATGCCTCTTGAATTACAAGTAGCACAATTATCCATAATAATTGTGTTTCCCTCTTTGTCAACATATTATGGAAAACAATTCTGGTTTCGGCATTATATGACAATACACCTTCTAGTAAAGTAACCAAACATGACTCAAAACCTCCAATGCTACACCATTGACACGTGCTCATTAATCTCACCAATACCACTTACCACCATTATCGATGAAGTCGCAACTACTTCCTTCTTCTTTTTTGGACACTCATTCTTCCAATGAATGGGCCCTACAAACAAGTCGTGATTACCACTAGTTGCATCACCACCATCACTTAACTCCTTCATTTGATCATGCAACAACTAAATAAGAAGACTGCTTTGACATCCTCAAGCATCAAAGTATCACAACTATAGATTAAGCTTTTTGATAATTCTGTATATCACTTTGACAACGAACACAGTAAAATCATGCCCTTTGTTCTTTATCAATTTTCAAATCTACCATCTTCATATTCATTAGCACACCATCAAAGATTTTTAAGTGGGCAAAGTTCCTTCTTTCAAATGAAAACTGTTCACAATAAGATTAAATGAGTTGTAAGTGACTTATTCATATAAAATTTCTCTAAGTTGTACAAAACACTCTTAATAGTAGTCTCATCATAAATTTTCAAAACTACACTCTCTTCGATAGCAAGTTAAAAGTGTATTAAACATCAATTCTTCCATCTTTTCTTTCTCAACTTCTGAATACCCGCTGATAACTAATGTGCAACTAAGACGACACATTGTAATTCATTTTCCATTGTTACTTTTCGAAATCATTATTTCTATTCCACTTCTCTATAACAAATTGTGATACTGACACCGTATGTGACCCATGTATATATGGCTAAACCACTTCCACTTTGATTAATAACATTTGTAGGGGTCGCCAAGACTTTTTCCAATTTAGACATCTTTACAACTATTTTATGAGCATTACAATGCTCTGATACCAAATATCATGGTAATCTTGATATGAAAACCAATATTAGATCTAAACTATAACACAATCAAAACTAGCCATGGAAGTAACAATGTTATCACAAACGTTGCAGAACAAACAATTAATAAATATCTTCCAAATAAGCTAAACTACCAAGTTATCTAACCCAATGATCACAATAATAAGCGAATAATAAAGATGCAATAAAGTAAATAACACTGACATTTATGATGGTTGTTAGACCAAAAACCGGTTTAACACTCATGATGCCAATTATAATAAATTAATTTTTGATTTGTATTTGATTAAGCATAGCTCAATCAATGTTGACTTAATTGTGTTATCAATGGCCAATTTATCACTTGAGATTTAATGCGAGATGGAACCATTAAAGGATGATTGATGATGTTAATAGGCCACTAAGGTGAAATATACGTAGGTCCACATGTTTTCTTAAAATATTGTACTCGAGTTATCTTGATGTCATGGGGAGTTAACATATTCCAGAGTCCATATGGGCTTTCAAGAGAAAATAGGCCCATGTCATGTCATATGTTCTTAGGAGGCAAAGAAGACAGGTAACGAATTTGTGCACTAATCCATTAAGCTCGTCAATGGGCATGTAATTCATTTTACTATTCAAAGTCCATTGTCCATATAACTGTGCATGTATAAGCTTATCTTAGTCAAAAATTGCTTTTAAATTATAATGTCGAGTTTTGAACTTAGAGGATTCAAATATATGCACGTCCATGTCAACAATGTTTAAAAACGAGCAATCAAAACATTATGTATGTCCAAATCCTTGTTCATATAAATTGTGCATGATTAGAGTTACAAGAGTTTGATTTTGAGAATGGAGAAAAATCATCACCCCTTTTTGCAAACCCCAAGTTCCATATTAATAGGGGTTGAGCAGCTTGACATTCAGCCCCATCCCGCTTTTAATGTCTTCAACAAGTTTGACTTTGGCGGCGTCAACAACGTCGTCTGTCATTAGCTTCGTCGTGCATGGTCGTTGCTTCAATAGTATTCGACACCAATAAGGGGCAGCTTGGCTATAGTGTGATATCATCATGAAGCTATATCATTATTTAGGACATCGGCTTTGATGGATCTTGTGAATTCTTATGTATTGAGGTGCTCTTTATTGATTGTTGGAGGCATCAATTGAAGGCATCACTGAGCATTGATAAGGGGCGGCATCAATATATGGTAGTATTGTGAAAGAGCGACTCCATCCAATATAGTGTCGACGTTGATGACTCTCAGTGTTGATGACCTCCATTATGATGATTGGCACTCTTCATTGGTAAGTGGCAATGCTGAGTCGAAGCGGCATTGACTATCATCCAACCTTCGTGGACGTCGACGATATTCATCTTTGATGTCGCAAAGATAGACTACAAGGATACTCTCCAAAGTGGGGTATTGATAACAACTTATTTCGATTAGATTTGGCAACATCGAAGGGGCGACATCAATAAGAAGCGGAACTGATGACTTGCGGCAAGGCCTATCAATGATATCTATTTTGTAAGCGAATGATGACCTTAATGGGGTTCGACGTCAATGAAATGCGGCACGGGCGACGTCGACGTTACATTGATGGCTTACGATGTTGATTTCCTTTGGCATCATTGCTTATTTTGAAGAAAGGCATCATCGAGGAAGGCGATATGGATGAGAAGCGGCATCGATCTATCATTATTCCTTCACCTTTGGCTCATCACCACTTCATCGACAATGTTTATTGAAGCATTGTGGCTACATTGTCATGCCTTGTGATGCTATTGGTCCTTGACATAAAGTGTAGCGGAATCAATTCCTTCATGGCGCCACCATTCGTAGTATTATCTAAGTATCGAAATTATATGGATAACATTTTCCCCCCTCCTAGTATAAGTGATGCCTTTTTACTCTTTTAGGATAAAACCATGAATTTCTTTGTATTGCTCAATCTTTAGCCAGATTACCTTTCTAATCCTATTTTCCTGTAAAACTAGTCATGATTCTATTATTAATCTTTCGAACTGATTTCTAGCGAACCTTTCAGGATATTATAAAGGATCTTTTGTTCATAACCTAACGTTACTTATGAAGTTTATTAAGTTTAGAAAATTATCGAATAAAGATTTTCATGAACTGAAAATTAGATAATTATTTATAAATTATAATTTCCTAAGTGGAAATATCATAAGAAGGAAGACCAAAAATCATTAACCGAATATCAGTTGGCCTGTTTGATTATTATAATAGAAAGCCTGAAAATCCATCCGATAATACTAAAAGACCAAGAAATACTTCTGGCAATAATAGGAGACCAGAAAGCCATATCTAGCAATAATAATAGAAGACCAGAAATCCATACTTGGCAATAATAGAAGAAGACCAGAAATCCATTTATATCTAGTTAAGAAAAATTCAAAATTCAATATTAAAATCTTTAAGAAAGAATTCAAATTTTAATTATATCTAGATTTAAAATATATTATGTAAAATTTAAATTCAAATTTAAATATTTACATTTAATTTGTGAAATTATATTTATATGTGTATACGGAAAATGTTTTATTTGAAAATGCATAAAATAATATATATATATATATATATATATATATATATATATAAATTGTAACTCATATGTATATATAGTTAATGTTATATAATTACATATAAAATAAATATATATAAATTTATTTAATTTCGCCTATTAATGCTTTTGACAAAATCAATTTTTTTAATATTAATTTGTGCATTTTAAATTGGGTTTTTTAATTAAAATTCTTGTACAGAAATCAAAAATTGAATTTATTTACTTCTGTAAAAAAAATTATTTTATAAAATGTATGCATGTACATATATATATATTAATAAATTACAATTTAATACTTTTTGATTAGTTAATATTACATTTCAGTTTTTAAATAATATGTATGTATGTATATTAATTTCTTTATTATGTACATGCGCATAATGCATGCATTAAAAATTTAAATTAATTTGTAAATATATATACATTAATAATAGTTTAGAAATTTAAAATTCAATTTTAATTTTTTTTAAATTAATTATGATTTCAGAAAAAAAAACTTTTTTTATATCATTATGTTCGAAAGCAAATAACATACATTTTTGATCTTTTTTAACAATATATTCATACATAAATTGACGGCAAACAAGTATATGAATTCATGATATAATTATAACCTATTCATATATAATAACACACACACACACACACACACACATATATATATATATAAGATGTTACCTAAACCATGGCCTTGAGGAAACACCATGAATGTTGAATCAAAGAAACTCCTAGAATCTGATTCAATCCCTTACAGAAATATTAGTAACCGAAGAGACCACCACACCTTTAATTAATTCAATTTGATTTGATTTGAAAAGGAGAGGGAGACTAAAATTTGTGGTATAGAGAGGGGATGGAGGCTCAAAGAAAAGTTAATTTTAAAATGCAGATGATGTTGGGTTTTTATAAGAGAATAAAGGGAAAGAAAGAGATCTAGATCGTCTTTTCCTTTTTTCTCTACCAATTCAAACCCTTATTTCAAAAGTAACATACCCCTCCTACCCCACTTATGGTCGGCCAGTCCTTGTAGGCTGATGGGCATTTTAAAACCTAGTCAATAATTGCACATTTTAAATCCAATTCAAATGTATATCGATATCGTATATCGATACGTACATATATAATTTTTATATACGCATTGTTTCACTATTGATTCAGATAAATCAAATAAAAAATTTATAATTAATATTTCATAGATATTAATTAATTCGGTTAATTTGTAGTACTTATAATTTAATTAAATCATGTCGTTTCGGAGTATTAAACATTATAATTGTTTGACTCATAAGTGTAAATTCAGTCAATGATTAATATCAAACAATTCAAATATTAACGTTCACACGTTACTTTATTTATAACTATTTGACTGAATTAATTGCTTACACGGTTTTGGTAAAATCTAACTTTACTATTTTAAGTGGTCCTTGGTAGTTGCAATTATTTAAACCAATTCTCTTCGTCAAAATTATATTAACTTAGGACTTATGGAATTTGGTATTGGTAAAAATTCTAATATCATCCATATTTAACCTATATACCAAACACAAAGTCTTTGTTTTAGTAATAACGATTATTATTAATCGATATGCTATGACCAATGACTCTGACTTTGAATTGACTATAGTTGACTGTGATACTAACCTCATATAAATGAGGAGACAAATTCTCTATTGCATAGTGTTTCTCATTCAATGCTTGAACTTAGACAAAACTATAGTTGCTCGATGGACATTTTGCCATGATTTAACTATAACTAAAGTGTAGTGTCCATATTGAAGTTTAACAGTATTCTCAAGTTGAGAAAACCGTGTAATTTTGCCACTTCAATATTTTCCTTTTGACCTTAATTATATTAACCAATAGAAAACTATCTAGTGAGTCATTCCATATTTACTAAATAATTATCAGTATGAAACCCTCTGGAGCCCCGGCTGCCATGAGAAATGCACTACCAACATTTGAAGAGCATTATGTATTCTAGTCTTAACAAATGTAACGATATCCAATCTCAATACATTTTGACTAGGATATTTAAAATGATATGGTTATTTTCATCACAATAAATTTCTCATGATTACAACACATTGTAATTACTATAGCAAAACATATCATTAGGAATTTTCAATTAAACATACTTAAAATAAATAAATAATTAATATGACACATTATATTAAATATATAATTATTTCCTGGAGATTTGACCAGGCAACTAGTGCTCGACATACTACGAGAACTCGGCATCTAGTAGCATTCGGCATCCAGGAGTACTCGGTGTCTAGTAGCACTCGGCATCCAGAAGCACTCGGCATCTAGGAGTACTCGGCGTAGCACTCGGCATCCAGGAGTACTCGGCATTAGAAGGCGTTCGGCGTATATGACTACTCGACATGGCAGTATCGTTCGGCCAAAGGGATCATTCGGCCAAAGGGATCGTTCGGCCAGAAAGCATCGTTCGGCCAGAAGGCACGTTAGGCCAAGGAGGATTGTTCGGCCAAAGGGATCGTTCGGCCAGAATGCATCGTTCGGCCAGAGAGCATTGTTCGGTCAAGCGCTTCGTTCGGACAGAGGCACGTTCGGCTTTGACTAATAACCATTCCACACTTCCCACACATCAAACATACCGTTCGGCATAGAAAGGGTGGTTCGGCATCATTGTGTTCGGCCTACTTGGTTCGGCATACAGCGACCACTATACTTGGACTAGAGTGTTCGGCTACCGAGCCCTCCTGGGAAGTCCAACCCATCTTTGCCTATAAATAGAGGGGCAGGGTCACAGTGAAAAGGGACCTTTTTGGGGGAGAACACTGGGGAGACTCTGCCATTTTTCAGACTCATCTTCTTCACTTAACAACTTCATTCAAGCATTTGATCTACGAATTGTATTTGTAATCAATCATTAAGAAGATCAATAAAGTTTAATCTCAAAGTGGATGTAGGCAATTATGCTGAACCACTATAAATCCGGTGTTCTTACTTTCTGCATTTGAATTAGCATATTCTTCTGTGTTTAATTTATCTTCATCACTTATATCTCTTCACAATCTTTCTCAACGAGGTTAGTGACCAATTTTGGTGCTAACACTTTGGTTCTTTCACTGAGAATTGAATTCTCAGACCTCAAGGATCTACTTTGAAGCTACTGGATTGAACAAATCCCCCAAAGAAGATCTGACTCATTGATAGGACATCCGTTGATTCTACTAAGAGTTCCAACCAATAACTCTACAATGGTGAGACCACGTACCAGGTCAGCTTCTCATAATGCGGATGCCCATGAAACTGCTAGCGTACAACAAGCAGGACCTAGCAATCAACCAGCGATTCCGGGTGTAGGAATTGCCACCCAGGACCAAACTCCAGTTGTCACCAGAATAGAGTTCAACGACTTGATGAGAGAACTCAGGGAAAGCAGGAGACAACTAGGAGAGCAGATGCAAGCTAACGCCAACCTGATGGCACAACTCACTCAACAGCAGCAACAGAATGCTAGGGGAAATCCCGCTCCCTATTCCTTATCCGACAGCTCAACTTCTTCTGATGAACCTCCCAGGCGCAGACGCCGTAAGACTGAAGCTGCACGGACGGGTTCTACTGTTCAAACAGCTGGAAACCGTGACCAAGTCGGAGCTGGAAATTTAGGAACTAGAGTACAGATGGAGGCTGGAGGCCCAGACCATCAAAACGCTAATGATGTCGAACCTCAAGACGCACGATTGGCAGATCGCCAGGAGAGGAGGCATCAACATGGACAGTCACGTAGAACGGACTCTAACCTTCCACCTTCCATACAGACACCAGACCTGACAGCCATGGTCAGGCAATTGATGAAAGAAAATCAGGGCTTGTCGAATGACGATTGGGGAGTATCAAGGAGTCACACTCCGTTCACAGATGTTGTGTTACAGGCGGCGTACCCCAGAAAGTTTAGTATGCCAACTATCCCTGCGTACGAGGGAAAGACTGACCCCAGACAGCATGTCATGAGGTACGAATGGATGATGGATTCAGCTATGGCAAATGATGCCACCAAGTGTAGATGCTTTCCAATTACTCTATCTGGGATCGCTACTATGTGGTTTACCCGACTTCCTCCGCAGTCTGTATCCAATTTCGAGGAGTTGGCAAAGAAGTTTATTGAGCAGTTCAGGATACACACTACTCGTCCAAAGGACGTAATGTTTCTGTCAAGTGTAATCCAAAGTCCCGGGGAGTCATTTAAGGAATATTTACAAAGGTTCCATGTTGCGGCAACTGAAGTCGGTAATCCCAACGATCATGCAATCCTAATGGCTGTGATGAGAGGTGTGGATCCGGATTCTGAGTTTGGAGATTGGTTGGCAGGAAAACCTCCGACTACGCTAGAGCATTTCTACTCAAAGGCACACCAGTTCATAAGGAGAGAGGAAGCTAGGTGGGTAAGACGAGATAAGACACCAGGACCTGTCCAAGAGTGCATGAAAAGCAACATTGCTGTGAAACAGTCCGGGGACAACTCGGGAAAGGTCCAAGTCAATGTCCAGAATAAGTCCGGGCAGCCTGAGGAGTCTGGAGGAAGAAATCAAGGGAAGAAGAGAGAAGCGGGGAAGTGGAAATCGAGAATTCCAAGCTACAATGAGTATACCCCGCTGAATGCGTCTCTTGGGAACATTTACCTATCAACCTGTAATGCCTTTCAGTACAGAAAGCCACGTCCAAAAGAATCAACCGAGGAACAGAAACGGACCGGGAAATATTGCCGCTTCCACGAGACTTATGGGCACAATACGGAAGAGTGCAGACACCTGCACGACGCTATCGAGAAGTTGATTAGGCAAAAGAAGTTGCAAGAATTTGTGAAGGATCCACAGGAAGGAGGACAGGGAACGTCCAACCCAGGTCGTGCACCGGCTCCGCGTCATCCCGAGGAGCCTGCCTGAACTGTGGGTAGCTAGTCATAAACACGATCATCGGCGGGCCTCACCCCGCGGATAAGAATTGGCAGGAGATACAGCGGTATGCTAGTGCCCTGAAGCATGCAGATTTCGAATGTTGTTCGAACACGGAGGATGGGACCCCTGCTAAGCAACAGCGTGTAATGACAGACGATATAGTGTTCAGAAACAGAGATGCTGACCAAGTGGAGGCTCCAACCATCGACCCGATGGTCATATCTGCAACGATCGGACCGGCGTATGTGAAAAGAATTTTGATTGATTGTGGAAGTTCTGTCAACATCATCTTCAAGAAGGCTTATGACCAGATGAAAATGGAAACAAAGGACTTGAAACCGTCCAAAGCTCGCATACACGGCTTTAATGGCGCAGCGACCGATGTAGTGGGCTACGTTGAGTTACCAGTTGAACTGGGACAAGGCGAACGTCGGAGGGTGCGAATCCTACCCTTCGTAGTTTTGGATGTGGATTCTCCGTATAATGTTTTCTTGGGCCGACCGGCCCTGGCTGAGTTTAGGGCAGCATTAGCCCCGTGGTGCTTAACTTTGAAGTTCCCAACTGACAAAGGAGTAGGTGTTGTTCATGGCGACCAAGCGGCTGGTCGTGCTTGTTACGTGGCTGAGCTTCGAGAGGCCCATCGGAAGGAAAAGGGAAAGGTTGCAGACAACCCGGTCCGCATCCTTAACGCGGATAATTGACAAGTAGTGCCCGAGCCCTGGCTCGGGTATAATTCTCGGATCTTCAGAGACATAGATCCGAGAGACGACGATGAGAAACCCAGGGGAGAAAAGGCAGCGCCGGCCGAATTAACAATAGACTTTTCCGTCAGCCGAGATGACCCATCGCGAGTGCTGAAGATTGGATCACAACTCGGCCCCGCAATGACTGAAGACCTTAGTGATTTCCTCCGGGCGAATCTTGATGTTTTTGCCTGGACGCATTCTGATATGTGTGGGATTTCCCCTGCCATTACGAGTCATAAGTTGAACATAGACCCGAAATACGTCCCAGTTAAACAAAAAAGGAGAGGGATGGACCCAGAGAGGTCCGCTGCTCTCAGAGAGGAGGTGGACAAACTCAAAACCAATGGGTTCGTCCGCGACGCCCTCTATCCTGAATGGGTATCGAACCCCGTACTGGTGAAAAAGGCAAATGGGAAATGGAGAACTTGCGTAGACTATTCCGATTTGAACAAAGCATGCCCCAAGGACAGTTTCCCGTTACCAAGGATCGATCAGTTGGTCGACTCCACCGCAGGACATGAGCTGTTATCATTCATGGATGCATACTCGGGATACAACCAAATCCCGATGCATATTCCGGACCAAGAACACACCAGCTTCGTTACAGATGTCAGGCTATATTGCTATGTAGTAATGCCCTTCGGACTGAAGAACGCAGGAGCGACTTATCAGCGTTTGGTGAATCGAATGTTCAAGGACCAGCTTGGTAGGACGATGGAAGTCTATGTGGATGACATGCTCGTGAAGTCACGACAGTCAAACGACCACATTCGAGACTTTGCCGAAATGTTCGACATACTCAGGTATTACGGGATGAAGATCAACCCTCTGAAGTGTTCCTTCGGCGTTGCGTCGGGGAAGTTTTTGGGATTCATTGTCAATGCTAGGGGAATTGAAGCTAACCCTGAAAAGATCCAAGCTATTCGAGATGTGCAAGTGCCCAGGACTATAAAGCAGGTACAGAGCTTGAATGGAAAGGTAGCTGCGCTAAGTCGATTCATATCCAGGGCAACTGACAAGTGCATCCCTTTCTTTGATATAATAAAGAAAGGGAAGAGGAATTTCGAATGGACGTCTAATTGTGAGGAAGCATTCCGGGATCTGGTGAGGCATCTGGAAAGTCCACCAGTGCTGTCAAAACCAGTAGACCACGAGATGTTGTACGTATACTTGGCTGTATCCCCACATGCGATAAGTGCGGCTTTAGTTCGCGAGGAGGACCGAATCTAGAAGCCGGTGTATTATGTTAACAAGCGTTTAACGGGGGCAGAAAGAAATTACCCTAAAATCGAGAAATTGGCCTATTGCTTGGTGATTGCATCACGTAAGCTACGCCCATATTTTCAAGCACACTCAATCAGCGTTTATACCGATCAACCCCTGCGGCAAGTACTCCAACAACCAGAAACTTCTGGAAGATTGCTAAAATGGAACATCGAGTTGAGCCAGTTCGATATCGCCTACTTGCCACGGAGAGCCATACAAGGGCAAGCATTAGCAGATTTCATCGCTGAGTTTACCATACCCATAGAACCAGATAATCATGACGTCATCCCCCCCGTTCGATGGAAATTATACACTAATGGGGCATCAAACGACCGTTGCTCCGGCGCGGGTGTAGTTCTTATAACTCCGGAGAATCGATCGATCTGTTATGCTTTGAAGCTTGATTTCCCAGCTACAAATAACGAAGCAGAATATGAAGCACTAATTGCTGGCTTGAAACTCATCGGAGAACTCGGGATCAAATCAGTTGAAATCTTTTGTGACTCACAGTTGGTGGTTTACCAAGTGCGGGGAGATTATCAAGCAAAGGGACAAAAGCTTGCTCCGTACCTTGTTCAGGTCCAAGAACTACTGTCAAATCTTGAGCATTATGACATTTCGCATGTTCCGCGCGAACAGAATAAAGAAGCCGACTTGTTGGCTAAGTTTGCAAGCACAGGCGATGCGCAGCAAATGGGATTGTATCCCGTTGAGGCCTTGCACGCCCCGAGCATAGATGAGATGAAAGTTGATTGTGTATTGGAAATGGAAATCGAGAAGGAATCGTGGATAACCCCATTCAAACTGTACCTGACGACCGAGACTTTACCAGAAGAAAGAAGCGAAAGACGGCAGGTCCTTCGAAAGGCCGCGCGATATGTGATGCAGGATGGATTAATGTATCGAAAAGGGTTCTCAGTCCCATTATTACGGTGCATCGCTCATGACGAGACAAAGCGGGTCTTAAGAGAGGTTCACGAAGGGGAATGCGGTGACCATACTAGGGGAAAACGTTAGCAAAAAAGATCCTCCGCTATGGATATTACTGGCCAACCGTAAATCGGGACGCTGCAGACTACGCAAGGAAATGTGACAAGTGTCAAAGATATGTGAAAATCCCGAGGACTCCATCAACTGAACTCACACAAATGGTTAGTCCCTGGCCATTTGCGGTCTGGGGAATCGATATAATCAGCTCTTTGCCTATATCCAAAGGAGGTGCAAAATACGCGATAGTTGCAGTCGACTATTTCACAAAATGGGCTGAGGCAGAACCTTTAGCCACGATCACCTCTAAGAAGGTCATTAATTTCGTTGTACGAAACATTATATGCCGCTTTAGCCTCCCTCGCACCATCATTACGGACAACGGGATGCAGTTTGAAAGCAGAGAGTTCAAAGAGTTCTGTATAAAGTATGGCATTGAGAAGAAGTTCGCCGCCGTTGCACACCCAAAAGCTAACGGACAAGTCGAGGCCGTTAACAAAATAATCAAGTCCATACTAAAGAAGCGTTTGGAGAAGGTTGGAGGCAAGTGGGTAGATGAACTCCCGACAGCACTATGGGGTTATAGGACTATCCACAAGTCCGCGACCGGCCACACTCCGTTCACCTTGGCGTACGGCTCGGAAGCCGTTATACCCGTGGAACTTGAAGTTCCGTCACACCGAGTGACATATTATGATCCCAAGACGAACCAGGACCTCTTGTTGGAATCGCTAGACTGCATCGATGAAAAACGTGAAGAGGCCGAATTAAGGGCGGCAGCGCATAGGCACCGAGTCAAGCGTTACTACGACGGCAGAGTCCGCCCAAGGATTTTTGATGTGGGTGATCTCGTTCTGAAACGAGTCTTCCCGGTACCATCACGTATGAATCCCAGCTGGGAAGGTCCGTACGTCATTGAACGAAAGCTTGGAGAGGGAACATTTAAGCTAGCGACCGTTGATGGCGCGACACTCCCTCGATCATGGAACAGTGAACATCTGCGACATTATTACATTTAGTATGTTTCTTTCATGTTTTAGGCACAGTTATTTCCTGTATGTTTTCATTCAGTCGTAACTTAGTTTCTTTTTAGCCATGTAATCGAGCAGCGTAGTTGTTTCTCATTAATAAAGGCTTGAAGCCATATTTTCCACAAATTGCTAATGTCTATACCTCATAGTCGGGTGATGAATTACTAGAACTACATTATCCTGTACGATGCACAAACTCGTATAAACGATTTCAAATCTCTGAATCCCCAGAGCGCGGATCGGAGTACTCTAAGTCCCCAGAGCGCGGACTAGAGTATAAACGATTTCAAATCTCTGAATCCCCAGAGCGCGGATCGGAGTACTCTAAGTCCCCAGAGCGTGGACTAGAGTATAAACGATTTCAAATCTCCGAATCCCCAGAGCGCGGATCGGAGTACTCTAAGTCCCTAGAGCGCGGACTAGAGTATAAATGATTTCAAATCTCCGAATCCCCAGAGCGCGGATCGGAGTACTCTAAGTCCCCAGAGCGCGGACTAGAGTATAAACGATTTCAAATCTCTGAATCCCCAGAGTGCGGATCGGAGTACTCTAAGTCCCCAGAGCGCGGACTAGAGTATAAACGATTTCAAATCTCTGAATCCCCAGAGCGCGGATTAGAGTACTCTAAGTCCCCAGAGCGCGGACTAGAGTATAAACGATTTCAAATCTCCGAATCCGTAGAGCGTGGATCGGAGTACTCTAAGTCCCCAGAGCGCGGACTAGAGTATAAACTATTTCAAATCTCCGAATCCTCAGAGCGCGGATCGGAGTACTCTAAGTCCCCAGAGCGCAGACTAGAGTATAAACGATTTCAAATCTCTGAATCCCCAGAGCGCGGATCGGAGTACTCTATGTCCCCAGAGCGCAGACTAGAGTATAAACGATTTCAAATCTCCGAATCCCCAGAGCGCGGATCGGAGTACTCTAAGTCCCCAGAGCGCGGACTAGAGTATAAACGATTTCAAATCTTTGAGTCCCCAGAGTGCGGATCGGAGTACTCTAAGTCCCTAGAGCGCGGACTAGAGTATAAACGATTTCAAATATCTGAATCCCCAAAGCGCGGATCGGAGTACTCTAAGTCCCCAGAGCGCGGACTAGAGTATAAACAATTTCAAATCTCTGAATCCCCAGAGCGCAGATTAGGATATAAACGACTTCAACTTCCGAGTCCCCAGAGCGCGGACCGGAGTACTCTAAGTCCCCGGAGCGAGGAATAGAGTATAAACGTTACGAACCTTCGAATCCCTTGAACGCGGATCAACTTACTCTAAATCCCTGGAGCACGGATTTTAAAAAAAAGAGTCCAAGTACTCAAGAAATGTAGGACAAGAAGTATGCCACATCTGGAAATGTTCGAACAACACGAGAATGGACTGGGAAATAATGCAACTCATAAGAACTTGATTTATGACCACGATTAGTCAGCAAACCAAAGAAAAGTAAGAGAATTGTTCAAGCGAAAAAGAAACTAAAACTTTGTTCAACAGTTCAAAATGGGGTTACACAGTTATCCCTCCAAAGCTTGGAGTCAAGAACCTATCTATACAAACTACAGAGACAAAAGATAAAAGTAATTACAAGACTTGAGCAAGGAACTCGTTGAACGAGTGTAGCGATTATTTCTTCGGTTTCTTCTTCTTGTCTTCTTTTGTTTTTTCCGACGACTCCTCTCCCTCACGCTTTTTCTTGGATTTCTTGCTCACTAAAGAAGCGGAGTCAGGAGTAGGAGACGGAACATCCAGTGGTTTAAACCTGCCCGGGAGAATGATTTTCAGAGGTCTGTTCCACGGGTCGGTAAGTTCCAGTATTTCAGGTTCGACTTTGACCTCGACCTTTTTCTTCTCCTCTTCGGCGAGGCGTTCCTTCATGCTCATCTTTGAGGTATGCTCAGAGGCACCAGTGATTTCAATTTCATCACTCCCTTCGGCAGGAGACGAAGTGTCAAGCTTGTCATCATCTAGCGCCCCGATCACTTGAGCGTCAGGGCCAGGAGTTACTCCCGCGTGAGCAACATCGCCTGTTTTCTCTACCTCCTCCTTGGCGTCATCGCTCCTCGGAGTTGGCTCGGGGTCAGAGCAGCCTGCATGAAAACATAAAGAATGAACATTAGAACGAATAACCAATGCTGGAAAATAACAAGATCTTTCGACTTCTAGAAAAGAAGAGTTTCCTACCGGGTTCTGGTTGGCTATCGGTTGCACGTGGGGTTTCACCCTCCAGAATAGGAGATAGCACGTGAACGCCAAGCTAGGGATCTTCAGGATCATAGCCGGCATGCTGCTCGAATGGGTCAAGTGTCGGCCGACCGGCCGGTTGAGCAGCGGGAGGAGCAGCAATATGAGGAGCCGTAGTCTCAACCCTAGATGGGCCAGCTTCATCACTTTTCTCTTTTGGAAGGGGAGAGCTTTTGCTATAAAGCGCCAAAGCTGCGGATAAATCCGTTGGCTCATTCCCCCTAAGAAACTCCTTCACCAAGGCATCCTCGTCGACCTCTTCAGAGCCCGACTCGATTTTCCTAATCTTCACTAAGGTTTCCCAGGCCTCAGCTAGGGATTCAAGATAGCCCTCGCCTAAGAATGTTAAGTCACGATGCATAAGGACGCGGGCCCCATACTCAGCAATCAACGGGTCAAACATGCATTTGACCTCTTCCCTGCCGGCTTCTGCGGCCGCCTCGAGGCGAGAATCAATCTCCTCCGTAGCTTTTCTTTTGCCCTCCTCACGGGCTTCGTCCTTCATTTTTTCAACCCCAGCAAGTTCGTCATCGAGCTTCGTTTTCAGGAGCCGAGTAGCAACGATTTCATCACAATATCGTTGTGATTCTTCTTGAGCAGCTACTTTATCCTCTTTCTCCTTGGAGAGTAATTCTTTCAGCTCTTTGACTTGTACGACGAGCACGTCCCTTTCTTTTTGGATGGAATCTTTTTCTAGGGCAAGGGCACCGCTACGCTGGACCGCTTCATCAAGTTCCTTCTTGTGAGCCATCTCTAAACGAGTAACTGCCTCAGCAGTATCTTTTGCGCCTTGCTCAGCGGCCTCCAGCTTCGACTTATACGAAGCAAGCTCTTCGTCTTGATGCTTGATGATGTTCTTGTCACAACCGACCTCCAATTTCAAACGATCAATCTCATATTGACGCTCAACGGACACCTCCGAGATCTTTTCAACCAAGTGTACAAACACGTCATGTTGAACATAGACGTCGTTATTACAGGCAACGACACTCTGCTTCACGTGCCCAGGGATATGATGAATAGCCGGGAGGAATTTCAGACCATCGAAGCAAATTTTTGGAAACTTGGCCTTAAGATCGACCATCTTTTCCTCTATAGTTGGATCAACGCGGGAGTAGGGGGAGGAGGCTTTGGAAGTTCCGCTCTTTTTCGTTGCTCCCGAATTTGCCTTGTACTCGACGAACCGGAGTGTTGTTCTCGGGGAGCATCAGGTTGGTACCCCTTCTGTAAAGACTTCTCTCTATCCGGCTCAGTTGTAGGAAGAGGATCACGGGACTGTGAAGATTGGGAATGTGCCTTCTTACGATAAGACGAATCGCGGGGACGGTTGTCTCTATCTTCATAATCATCTCTGTCCCTGCGTCTGCCCGAACCTGAATCCCGTCCAGAATGATGAAATATGGAAGAGCCGTGAAGGCGATCGAATCCGTGAGAGCGCCCCATGTCACCTACAAAGAATAGAGATAACAACGAGTTAAGAAAGATCCGGGAAAGAAGAAAAAACTTGAAGTGTATGAAGGAATGCGTATGAGTGTGTGTGTCCTAGTGTTCCCCCCGACGGACCAGTTCTTTTGTCTTTACTAATCGGAGTATTGTCTCCCTGGACTGGGAGTTGAACTCCCGCATTGCCTCTAGCGGGCGAAGAAAACTTGAGGGCTTCAGGATCGTCAAACCCGTAATTAAGTATATCGTCGGGGATAGAGAGATTCGACAAACCCCTTAGAGAACTCTCCAGGTGCTGTGAGGAAGCCTCTTTCTCTGGCGGGATAGGCATAACTTTTGAAGCGCCGCCAACTTTCTCCTTCCGAATCTTGTATTTTAACCTCTTCTTTCCCTTCGAAGGGGAGGATGACGTTTCAATGTCATGAACTTCGACCGCCGGATTCCAAGCGGGACCCACATTCTCGCCTTGAGTCTCAGGAGCTTCATCGTCTTTGTGCTCACCTTCTTCGTGCGTATCAGGAGTGCGGCGTGATGATGATCTGGCCTATTTTTTCCCTTTACCGGATGCTGGCTTGGGAATGGAGACGCCCTCCGGGAGGCTGATCCGACGACCTAGGGATAGCAAGCCGAACCTTGACAATGATTCATTCGAAATGATGGTTCGGATGTCTCGTTCCTCGACAGGAAGAGCTCTAATGGCCTCAACGGCCTCAGAATATCCTCGGCCCTCCAGACGCGGGTTGATACCTGAAAAGATGAAACGAGGAGTCAAAAAAAGCAAGACTCCAATTAAACGCGAATGATGACTCAGCGAAGAGACTTATTGCCTTCAACCCATCTCCTGGCAAAACCAGGAGGGAAACGCACGTAGAACCATTCCTGTTTGTACAGGGCGAATTTACTGCATGCTCCTGTCAAGATTTGGCATTTGTGGTACGGCTCGAGGAACATGAAGGAAGGGCTATCTTTCCGTTTCTTGATCATATAGATGTATCTGATGTCGCCAGAGGTTGGAGGTCTAGAGAAGACGGCCATGAAGAGTAGATAGGTCCCATATAGAAACGCATGACCGTTCGGATGCAGCTGCGACGAAGCAATGTCGATGTACTGCAACACGTCCAGGAGGAATAAATTAAACGGAGGCACGCTGCCCATCCAACACATGAACTTGTTGCAGGTGGTATATCCGACTGGGGGCAGGTGAGGACGATCGTGTCGCGAAGGGACTATCACATCGGCGAAAGGAATCCCGTGAATGGAGCATATCCGTCGAAGTGCGGCTTCATTGATCTTCGAAGCTTGTGAATTGATCGGGTTGTCTAAAAGAATTGTTGCCTCCAGGGCATCGGGTGCTAAGTTATGGGCAGGGGAAGTCGACGGATTTGAAGTATCAGCGGCTTCTTGCCTTGATGACGGCCCAGGCCTGTCAGATATGGTGGCGGAGCTAGACTTCATAGACATCCCCAATAAATAATGAATCTGTTTAAGTGCCTGCGAAAACTATACTTGAAAAACGTTGAACGTTAGAGTTAACAACACGAATATTCCCCCCGTGTGGTGTGTGATCTAGTGCAAGCAATCGTGTAAAAGCGTTGAAAGTTTGAAGGTCGCAAAGTTGTTGCTATAAAACTGAGCATCAAGTCATCACCTTCGGAGACCGTCATCGCTGACCGTCCCCAGAAGCCTACCTTTTGGAGATTATAATTCCAGATCCATAAAACGTATGGTAATCTAAGATTCAGATTTACGTTTACGGAAGCTAAGAAGTTGGTGATCCAGGTCAGCTTCACATATGCTAGAGTGCTTGGGCCCTGTTTCTTGTTTTGCTATACGGGTAGATATAGTTAATAAATGTTCAGCGTTTGCGACTATTCGGCTAAGTCTGTTATTCGGCTAAGTCTATTGTTCGGCTAAGTCATTGTTCGGCTAAGTCATTGTTCGGCTAAGACATTGTTCGGCTATGTCATTGTTCGGCTAAGTCATGGTTCGGCTAAGACATGGTTCGGCTATGTCATTGTTCGGCTAAGTCATTGTTCGGCTAAGTCATTGTTCGGCTATGTCATTGTTCGGCTATGTCATTGTTCGGCTAAGTCATGGTTCGGCTAAGACATTGTTCGGCTATGTCATTGTTCGGCTAAGTCAGTGTTCGGCTAAGTCTTTGTTCGGCTAAGTCATTATTCGGCTAAACCTGTGTTCGGCTAAATTTTGGTTCGGCCAAGTCATTATTCGGTGTGTAAGTCGTGTTCGGCCTTGTTTTGTTCGGCATGTTTTAGCCTGAGTGTGGTACGGTGTTTATGACTGTTCGGCTGAGATGACAGTCGGCATGCTGTCCTTAACATTGGCCTCATCTCTTCCTCCATCCACACCAAACCACGAGGGCACATCGTTCGGCAAGTTGCGCCAGACCATACCGCTCGATGCCCTTGATCATCTCCTATTTCCTCCATGTTTCTCCTTCCGCCAATCTGGTCTGGCATAAAATACTTATGCCGAACCACGGTGTGACTACCAATGATTTCCTACCACCCTCGTCGCGTGACTCGACACTTTAGTCAAGGCTCGATTTATCCCATCAATTAAGGGAGTTCGAGCGTAAAGGCTGCAGTTAGGTAAGAGGATCAATACCTAGTGGGTAAGGTAAAGACTTGGGAAGAATCGGCTAGTTGTATGTTGGCTGGTAGCTTCGGTAGGTGCAAGGCAGAGGTTAGAAGTGTGAAAAGAGAAAGAAGGGTAGAGGTGCTGGCTTTTATAGGGAAAACAGAAGAAGTCGAAAAGGCTACATCCGGTGGAACCGGTCAAAGTCATAACGTTCGGCATCGGCGTATAATGATGTCCGGCACTAAAGGTTCGTTCGGCCAGAAAGCATCGTTCGGTTACGAATGTATCATTCGGCATTTAGAACACGTTCGGCACACACCTAAACCACTGGAATTCTCAAAAAGGCATCTCCGCTCGAGGTTAGTCAAGGATTTAAAACGAAATGAAAAGTTTACATGACACAAAGCGTACCACGTTCGGTCACATGATACACTTTGGGGGGCAAGTGTTTCCTGGAGATTTGACCAGGCAACTAGTGCTCGGCATACTACGAGAACTCGGCATCTAGTAACATTCGGCATCCAGGAGTACTCGGTGTCTAGTAGCACTCGGCATCCAGAAGCACTCGGCATCTAGGAGTACTCGGCGTAGCACTCGGCATCCAGGAGTACTCGGCATTAGAAGGCGTTCGGTGTATATGACTACTCGACATAGCAGTATCGTTCGGCCAAAGGGATCGTTCGGCCAAAGGGATCGTTCGGCCAGAAAGCATCGTTCGGCCAGAAGGCACGTTAGGCCAAGGAGGATCGTTCGGCCAAAGGGATCGTTCGGCCAGAATGCATCGTTCGGCCAGAGAGCATTGTTCGGTCAAGCGCTTCGTTCGGACAGAGGCACGTTCGGCTTTGACTAACAACCATTCCACACTTCCCACACATCAAACATACCGTTCGGCATAGAAAGGGTGGTTCGGCATCATTGTGTTCGGCCTACTTGGTTCGGCATACAGCGACCACTATACTTGGACTAGAGTGTTCGGCTACCGAGCCCCTCTGGGAAGTCCAACCCATCTTTGCCTATAAATAGAGGGGCAGGGTCACAGTGAAAAGGGACTTTTTTGGGGGAGAACACTAGGGAGACTCTGCCATTTTTTAGACTCATCTTCTTCACTTAACAACTTCATTCAAGCATTTGATCTACGAATTGTATTTGTAATCAATCATTAAGAAGATCAATAAAGTTTAATCTCAAAGTGGACGTAGGCAATTACGCTGAACCACTATAAATCCGGTGTTCTTACTTTCTGCATTTGAATTAGCATATTCTTCTGTGTTTAATTTATCTTCATCACTTATATCTCTTCACAATCTTTCTCAACGAGGTCAGTGACCAATTTTGGTGCTAACAATAATAAAAACAAAAACACCTTTTATTTCAAAAAAGATTTATTATATACCTGATATTTTCCAGTAAATTACAGAATTGTCCCGAAGGCATATTCTTAACTCTATCAGTCTCCCACTTGCACTTGGGACCAATTATGAAATCTCTATCCCATCCTTTCGACCGGTTTAATAAAAAATTATCGAGCTAGTCCCATTGTGAATGTATATGCTATGTTATTTTAATTATCTAGTCTGGCAATCAACTCTTTCCGATGTTGATAAACTACCTTTATCTTGCAGAATTATTCAGTATGTGTATCAACTTCTAGTGAGCTATTATCATGACATTGTTATCATATAAGATGATGTAGTATTTTCATACTTGAAATCGCACCTATCTCAGTCATAAATTTGTGAATTATACTTATATATTACTTTTATTGTGGCGCTAAAGAAATGTACTTGGCCTTTTTGTTGAATCAGCCACAACATTTCGTTTGGAACATTTTCAACTTAAAGCTCATTAACTAAGGTTTGAACATAAATTAATATGAACATATTATACTCGATATCACTTACAAAGTTCAAGTCTGAATATTCCTTTATATGGAATTAGTTATTTCTATAAATAGTTATATAGTATTTTGTAAAATTCGAGAACACTCTAAACTACAATTTAGTGAATTTAATTTTGATTTGATATTTTATTCATGTATCAAGTACATTAGCTAATAATATAATATGATAAACAATACAACATGTTTGATAATTTCTATTGTCAGTGCAGAAGGAATCCATCTTTCATGCTCCATATTAAACATTTTAATATGGTGTCCATGCATATCATATAGGACATTCCTTGACACCTTTTATACTAATTATAAATAATGCTTTTCGAACCCTATGTCGAAAATTAAACAACCAAATTATAACTGGATTTAACTTGGGTACATCGTTAACAATCAGAAATATGTTGTTTATTTAGAGTTTAGAAATATCTAAGTACATTTTTAATGTTCATTCTTATAGACACGGACTTCCTGCGCATTTGGATGAAAATTAATTATTTGATATCTTTATCAAAATACATGTTCAACTCTGATGCTTAGCAATGATACTTTCATATCGATGGATCATATTCAAAAACCCACAAGCTTAATATCACTTCCACTAGCTTTGAGACACTTTGGTTGTTTATGTGCAAAAATTCTATTCTAAATCATTATTTAAAATTTTCTATTTCAACACATGTGTACCAAAACTCAAATTCATACTAGGTGATAATTTTATGAGTAAAATCTGAATTAACTTAAGCATGTTGAATGAAGAATCTATTACGCTAATTTCAATAATTGAAATTTACGATATTATTCTTAACAATATTGCTCACTATATTCAAACTGCATTGGTCTACTTCTTGAAAACAAATTTGCAGCCGATGGATCATATCCCTTTGGGTACAGTATCAAAATCATATTTTGATATTGTACTAGGAATCTATTCAGGATCTGCACATTATACCATGTTGTAGAGTCAATACTCTTAATAGTTTTATTAGCAACCAAGGAATATCTATGCTTAACATTGATAAGAAACTCGTAGCTTCTTTTCAATATGCAAGGAAACTTATTAGACATTCTAATGTGTTGTTTCCATTTTAAGTATGGTTAATTTCATTTAATTCCTCATAATCAGTTTTGTAACGACCCGTAAATTTTAACTGTTTAAATAACGTAATTAGTTGAAATTTTGTGAAATTTTAAACGATAAAATTTAGAAATAAAAATTTGATATTTGGAATGCGTCTAATTTATCATAGCAACTGGTAAATTTTCATCAGATAATTTGGAAGTTTATTTTCTAGTGTAATTTTATTCCAATTTATATCAGTTAAAATTGATGATAACAAAATGTTTTTCAAACCTGAATATTTTTACATAGAAAAATTCTAATTCATCTTCTGACTAAGACGTTATTTTTCGTTTTTCCAAATTCGGACTTCTTCAGCTCCGTCGATCTTATTTTTCTGCGTTTTTGCTGCATTTTCCGCTAGTAGAAAATTCGAATTTTTATAATTCAATCATTCCGCTGATATCTGTGTACCATTTTGATCGTCTCGTCGTACTGATCTCCGCAGCATATTCGTTTGTGTGTTTCAGAATCTGGAAGACGGCGTAATCGAGGGAGCAATACGCACATCACTACCGTTTTGAACCTATCATATTCTTGTGATCTTCCGTCTATCTATCAACTTAAATAGATACTATTGGCATTTATTTCCTTAAATTCGCATATACAACTTTTAGTGTTCCGATGACTTTTATTATTTCAAATTCCAACCGGTTCCACATTTGAGACTTTTGGATTCTTTGTCTTTCCGGTTATCCACGTGAATTCAAACTGACATCAACAATTATTATTTAACTTTTGACCTTTTTCTATTTCCAACGTTCATCATTTTACTGGTTGTTTTATTTTCTATTCAGCTACTTTTATTTCCTATTCGTTCCTCTCAAATCTTCCATCTCCTCTATTCTCGTTTATTCTGCCTCTCTAAAAAAATATGAATGAGGCATGCTATTTCTTGATCGAAGCCGTGACCCTCACCTATCCCATAAGCACGCAACTCCCTGTCCATTTCCAAAGCCTCCCGCCTCCTCGTGCCTTGTTCGACTCGGCCCACCCCACACCAGCAACCCATCCCCTCTATGTTCGGCCATCCTAGCAGCACCCTCACCGAAGCGGCTATTCCGGCCTCCGCCTAAGTCTCATCGTCCCCACGTCTCTGGCTTCATTTTATACCATCACAGGTTCTTTTATATAATATGTTAAACATCTCTATAAGTCATGTATAGTTTGAAATAGTTTAATAAAATATATATATATATATTATATAATTTTGCATCGTATGTTACGTATATGTTTTACAAGCTGTTTTTGTGTGTTATGGAATAGGTATATAGTGTTGTTAAGGGTATATACTTTATATTGATATTTATTTTTTAATATATATATATATATATATATATTAATAAAGTATTAATTTAATTTTGACACATGTACATATATGTTCTATTATATATTGTATTGAAGTTGAAAAAAATTCTGGTTATATACATAGTATATATCCATAATCTGTTATATATAAAGTGTATTTATGGTTAGCAAATATATAGATGTATATATTTACAGTTTCTTATGTGTTGGGTTTAACTAAGCATTGATCAAAGGGTACACGGTTTCACATATATAGCTATGTTTTGCATGGATCATGTAGTTGTAATCTGCTGGTTACGAGTGATATAGATATTTATATATAATATGTTAAATGTATAATAGCCGTGAGTTTTCCCCTGTTATATATACATTTGATATGTAAAAGGCTAATATATGAAGTTTTATTTGTTGAATATATATTATAAACTTTACGTAAAGATAGCTGCATATATTTTACAGTATATAATATATATATATATATATGTATATAAAATTTCGAGTCTGTGTTTGTACATGTATTATTCACAGTTTTAGTATTAAAAGTTTTATATATATCTGGTTGAATATATATACGTTTTAAGTATATTACTTGTTAGAAAATTTATAGATGTATATATTGGTATTTTTCGTATGTGTCTGTCTGCATACTTTAGTTATATGAAGATCAGTTTATTTTGCAGTACAACACATAGCCTATCCATTTCAAAATATATATATATATATATCTTATTCTATTTATTTTTTATGAATATGAGCTTCTATATGTGTATATACTTATTATATAGATAAGTATACATAAGTTTGGGTTTTAATAAATAGACTGAGGTTTTATTTATTGGTGTTTAGATTTAGTATTTATTTTGAATTTGTGTGTATATATATATACTATTTTAAAATTTAATATTGGTTTAAGAAAATATAATAAATTACATTTCGTTTTAGTCTATATCAAGCTAATTCTGATTCGTTTCCATCAATTTTCTTTTATCAGCTTATTCGTCAAATTCGCGCCAATCTTGCTTTAATTTGGAACTCGTGCTTGGATCCGTAACCCATTTCATTGTCTTTTCTCTCTAGCCTCGAAAGGTGAGCAATCACTCACGATTAATGTTCTTTTATTTATTAAATTTGATTTCAATTGAAACGACAATTGAAATATGCTGCTGTTAGTTATTTACATTTGCTATATATATGCCATTATCTGTATCTGTTCACCTGTGACATCTGACACCATTATCTGTTATTTATATTGCTATATATATGTCATTATCTGTATCTGTTCACCTGTGACATCTGACACCATTATCTGTTATTTATCACTGATGATATATGCCTGTTACCGTTGTTATTATTATTATTATTATTATTATTATTATCATATCTGTTATCACTCTGCAAGTTCCCTGTTAATATAGAACTCACTATGGGTTGAAATGATACATACCCGAACGATTTGTAGAATAGGAGAAAATCGTTATGGGTTGAAATGAAAAACCCGTGCGATTTTCATTGAATTGAATTTGGGATTACGGGTTGAAAGATATATACCCGTATATATTTAAATTGCGGATTGAAATGATAAATATCCGTATCATTTAACCATAGGGTAGAAAATTATATACAGACACCGTTGGTCTATATATATAAAAATATAAAAAAATGACTTCTATGGTTTTGAAAAGAAATGTATAGTTTTAAATAAATATTTATTTTAAAGATTTATTAAAGTTGATTTAATAAAATTGATATATAATATGTTTAAGTATTTATTTAAATTTATATTTTCAAATATAGAGTTGAAATGATTAAGGTTGAAAAGATAGATTTGAAATTGATTTGAAATTATATTTAGTTAAGAATTATATTTAATTAAATCTATCTGAACTTATGGAATTTGGGGTTTTTAAAGGATATGATTTTATAACTTGATTTTGGTTTAAGATGATTTCAAATGAATATTTCAAGTTAAATAAATTTAAGGAAATATTTAGAGATTTGAAATGTAACGACCCCGAATTTTAATTAAATTTAAATTTATAATTAATTGTATTTTTGAATAAATATGGTAAAATAAATTGATTAAGTGATACGAGTTTCCCCGATTCAACTCGATAAATATATATATAATCATTAGGATTTGATAATTTGTATATATGTGTTTAGATATATATAGGCTGGTAAGGTAAATAGCATGCATAAAGGACTTGGGCATTTAATGTAGTAAAGCAAATATCTTATCTAGTACAAATGTATACGATTTCAGCCTCCAAACTATGAAAGTATCTCTGAAAATTGTACAAAATGTACACTGTTTTGTACAAAGAAAATGAATACCCTGTAAACTCATTTTTTTCTAAGTCTTTCTCATTTCCAGTTTCGTTCTTGAAGCTGAGGAAACCTAAAGTAGTTAGCATTCAAAATTTAAACAAAAATTTCAATTTAGACAATAATACAACTCAAACCAGAGAAGTGAATCAAGGAAGGAAGCTTCAGCTTGCAAAATTCCAATCTGTGTCACAAAGAAGCAAACTCTGTTCATTTCTTCAAAACCACTGTGAGCAAACTCACTTAAAAACCTGTCTTTTAATTGATTGCTGGATTTACACTTGAAGTGTGCTATGAGAATGTGTTCATTTTGCCAGTATCTTTGAATATATAGATATATTTAGTAACTTCTCTACTTATATATGAATGTGTGTGTATGTGGATAAGTTATTGTTTGGAACATCTCTGTTACCAGATCCTCAAGCTAAAGCTTATTCAAAAAATCACTACCTATTGATCCAATCTATATATGGATTTAAGTATTAAACAAAACATGTTTGTAGATGTCTGGAGATGATTGTAAAAATAGTTTCAGGGATTTAAATTCAACAATTATTATTTTTAGCTGAAACAACAGCAAAATACTGATACTTGCTAAAACTCAACAACTTTAATTCCTGTTTTTGATTTCATAAATAAATTAGTGGTTAAAAATCTTGATTTTTGATATATATATCATGATTTTTAAAGTGGCAATTTGTGTGCATTCTCAAGTCGAACGTCAGGAAGGTTTTGGTCGATTTCCCATGATCGACATGGTGAACGGCGGCGAAATTTTGGTCAAAGGTGGCTGGTAGGTGGATAGTCCTAGGAAAAATGTTGGGGAATTTTTCTGGTGATCGTGGTAGCCAGGCCGGGGAGATATAGGGTTTAAGAACCCAATTTGGTGATGTTGTTCTTCAAACTCGTGTAGAAACGAGAGTTGATCGGATTTGTTTGGTCCGGTGAGAATAGAAGCTGGAAAGTTTGGCGAGTCTCCAGTTGTAATCGCGTGATCTACGGTGGTCGGAGAGCGGTGGTACGAGGAATTTTGGATGATTGGTTCCAGCCTGGTGGGTTTTGCTCCACTCGATTTTGATTGGCTGGGTCATTCGTAAACCTGGGTGGACAAGTAGTCTGAGAGGAGCATCGGTGATTTGCTGATGGTGGTAGGGTTGGTCGAAGTTGGCCTGATGGGTGTGCACGATGCACACGTGAACGTCGTGTCAGAATGTTTTGTGATGCTGGAAGACGAAGATTGACTCGGTGATGGTATCGAGTAATATCGATTTTGGCTCGAAGTATTATTTCAAGTGCACACGATGGGTTCGAGTATCTGAATCTGGGCTGCTGAAGTGTTTGGGAAGAAGGAGTTCTTCGCGTGTGTTCGCTCGAGCGAGAGGGCTTTTGACTCGAAGCAGGACTCGAGTTTGCGCGTTTATATAGAACTGTCGTTTTAAACTTTAACATGGGTTTAGGAAATTTGATTAAGGATGGTTTACTCGGGGCTTTGGGATGTTTGGCTCGAAGCATGTGGAAGGAAAACTCGAAGTAGAGCCCAGGATTTTTGCATTTTTGGCTCGGGTCTAGGAATTAAGTGCAATAACAGGTTTTTAAAATTTTAAAACTGGGTCAAGATTAAACAATTTCTTACCCATTTCTTTTTGAATAAGGAATGATTCATTTAAGTCGGGACTTGTTAAGATTTCAAAACAAAATATCTTGAGTTTAAAAGTGTTTTAAAGAATGATTTAACTCAAAGGTTTTAAGTTGATTGGTAATTGATAATTTATTTCCAAAGAGTATTATATAGGATTTAAATGTTAATTAATAAATGATTAAAGATTAATAAATTGAAATGGTTAACAATTAATTAATGGTGAATTGACCAAGATTTGTAGTTTATTCATAAGTAATTAATCGGGTATAAATTAATTATAGTCAGATATTAATTGATTCCACTTATGGATGTTTGGATTTCGTTGAATGGTTGAATTGTTTGATATTCTCTGATATATGATGCTTTGTGATACATCCTGATTTATGTTGTGATCTGAAATTTCTATTTCTGTGATATATTACTATGTGAATATGAAACCCTTGACCCGTAAACGGCACTTGAATTTCGATGCGACAGGGAGTCGGATTCCAGTTGGATATCCGAAATCCACATCGAACTGTAATAATGAATTTTTGTGGCTGATAAATTTATTTTATCTATGAATCTGTGAATGAAGATAAGCTTATCGATTATACCGCTTATCGATATATCTGTGATGATTGATGTTGTGCACTATTGTGTGAAATCCCTGGACTACACTATACACACACAAATATGGATTTCACGTGGAAATCGGTTAAATCACAGATGATTTAAATTTAATGTTTTTGAAATTGAAATTTAATTTCAATTGATTTTGAAATTGGAAATTTGGGTTTAAAGTGAAAAGCTTTTGAAATGAGTTTCAAAGATAAAAGTTATTTTGAATAACTTAATCGAGTTTTGAAATTTAAATAATTTGATTTAAATTTAAATTCAAGTTTGAAATTGAATTTTATGATTTGAAACTAGGGACTAAAGATGCTGTACAAGTTATATATGGGTTAAACCATTTTAAATGTATTGATTTGGGAATTTGAATTTAATTCAAGGGTTTTAACTCATGTAAATATAACTGGATTTTTATGAAACGAAACTATTTGTTTTCAAATAGTAAAAGCTTTCACAAAAGTAATGAACTTCCAATTTGTGTTGAAAGAATTTCAAGTTTGAAATGGAATTGAAATGTTTTGAAAACTATGAAATGAGTCTTTGATTTCAAAGACCGAATGAGTTAATCCAACTTGAAATAGAATTGTTTTGAAAGCTATAAGTTAAATCTTGATTTAAAGATTAACGAGTTAATTCAATTGAAAAGGAAATCGATTTGGAAATCTATGAATGAATCTTTGTGAATGGGGTTAACTTTGTGAAATAAATCTTTTTGTTTAAAAAATTAAAAGTGTGGAAATTGTTTAAACCATTGAAGGTTTTTGAAATGAATCTTTTTATTTAAAAGATTGGAAATGGTAATTTGTTTTAACCATTCAAATGAAAAGTTTTGGGCTTTTAAGCTGTGATTTAACTGAGACCCCAGTATCCATATGATTTTTAATTGGGCTCGTTATTCGGTTTAGCCGAGAGAGGACCTTTGTGTCATATAACCCATTCCGAATAGTGATACGACGATATGGATAGCATTTGAAGACCGGTGGTGAAGACCGGGTATTTGCGAGAGCGATAGGATGACCTATCGATTGTCTCTGCACTGAGTAGCTACGGTATAGAGATTTCCTAAGTGATGGGAAGTCCGATCAGGATTGTGAATACCCGGATTGCAAGGGCTTCTTTGGAAGTGCCTTCGGTTCTGTTCGAACCCGGAACAGACTTGTATCGATGTGTGTCTGACGTTACACTTTGAGATGTAAAGCAGGTTTCTATCAAATACATTTCTGTTGGTGGCGGAGAATTTATTCTCTTAGCTTAACACCCTTCTCTGAGACGTACGAGCTTAGAGGTTATGTAGTTGATGATTACTAGTGATACATTCCTAATTTGGTAATGTGGCATACGAAGTGCTGATGATCATTTGTTGATCAAAGCGTTGCTTTGTGAAAAAGCGTAGCTTTGTGGATGAGACTTCGTCGAGCCTCACAACCCGGTAATGGTCGAAATAGGAATGTTGCGGCAAAGGTTTGTAGGGGTAGCGCCCCTAGGGTATGTCATTTCCTTCTGGATAAAAGGTGATATCATGGTATGGAGCCCAGATATTTTACCTATGTTGATTATATTTTGTGGCTGTTGCTTTGTGATTGAGGATCCTCGGATAAAGGTCGGTAATGACCGGGGGATGACATGACTCGTGTGTTAGTTACCTAGTTACAGCTGTACAGCGTGAGGTAGCGTCAGTGTGTTAGTTACCTAGTTACAGCTGTATAGCGTGAGGTAGCGTCGGCCTTTTGTTTGCAGAGATCCGTGTAGGATCCGAGGCGTCTTTCCAGGGGCGTTTCTATTTCGGTAAGGAAGTTCCTTAGCCTGACCATTTGTTGGAAATCCAAAGAAACAATACGAACCCTGTACGGTTTTAGTTGTATTACCTGCTATGGAATGTGGCGGTAACCTGCTATTGAACGTAGTAGCTATAGTAGGCATACAACAATGGTTGTATGCTGGCTAAGATTAATATTATATTTTCGAAATGGTTTTCGACACTATGCACTAATGATAATAATATCGAATGATTTTGCGTAGTAAGCATTTTTGACTATCATAAGAAGAAATCTCCTCCAATTCTGCATTTGCATTGTGTGTGTGGTGGGAGGTCTTATGGTAGTTTCATTTTCGAAAAAGCATTGCGGATTTCAATGTTTAAAAGCCTTTGTTGCTCGTTTAAAGATAAGCTGTTTTTGTTGCTCACACCAGTCCCATGACTGACCCGGATTTTATTGTTCCCTTCCTAAACTCTGGGTGCCCACTATTTTCCACACGGGCAGTCTAGAGTTGGGTTTTTCAGATATTCAGGTTTAGTAGATTATCTGGAGCTGGTTCAGTTCTTGGAGTTCAGGACTGTACTTGCTTCTCATTGTGGTTCGAGCTGATATTGGAGTTATTGGAGTCATTCTCCGATTGATCATTTGGAGATCTCTTCCATTTGTTGTTACTTCCGCTGTATCATTTTTGTTATCTCTGATATTGTTGTATCATATTGATATCATTGTTGTATATCATACTGGATATTGTATTCATTGGAGTTGTATATGATATCATTTATTTCTCTTTATTCCGCTGTGTTGTTTACTTAACTGTGTTATAAGCTCCGGCGAATCGGATTTGAACGGTCGAATCTACGGCATTCGAGTACAAGGTGAAGTACGGATGTTGATTTTCGAACGCCGTACAAATATGATACTCGAATGTCGTATCAGAGATATGATATACAACATAATAATTATAACACAAGCATATATATTGTAAACATGTACCGGCCACCAAAATGTTTTCATACCAGCCGAAATGGAAAAATATATATTGTACTTACAAAAATCAAAATGGGATTGTATGTAAACCAAGAGGGAACACAAGCATTTAATGCTTTCACTTTAGTACACGAACCAGCCACCATAGGAAAGAAAATATCCTTGTATGGTTGTACAAACAAATGCAAATATCACCATCATTGTACAAATAATATAATCACCCTATAAGCTTTCTTTTATATCAGCCTTCTCCCTTCATTTTAGTTCGAGCACCATCATAACTGAAAAAAAAAGAAAAAGAAAGAAGTAATATCATCTCAAACTTAAACAACAAGATATTAATACAAACAAGAAGATTTTAACTGGAAGTTAAAAGCTTGGATCAAAAGAAAAGAACTTCAACTTGAGGCCCTGTTTTCTTTCTCTGGAGAAAAAACAACTGTGAGCAAACTCCTATTTTTTCGAAGCTTAACCTGTTTTGATATCTTGATGCTTCTGAGTAAACATTTCTTCTTTGAAATTTTGGAGCAAAGTTAAATCAGGTTTTATTTGTGCATGTGTTTATGCTCATATGAATACTGTTGTTCTGTTGAGTATATTTGTGCATCATGTTGTTCTCTGGTTCCAGGTTACAGAGTACAAACTCTAATCAAAATTTAATTATCTTTTACTTAACCATTTTTAGGACTTAGGATTTAACTTAAACATGCTGTTTAGTCCTAAAGTAAAGTTCAAAATTTTGTCTAAGGTAAAATAATGTTGGAATATCCCTGAAAACAAGATAGAACTGAGGAAAATGTTCATGTATGTTAAAATCCATCATCATAGATTTCTAGTTCATGTTTATAATTTGAATCCTCACTGGAAAATAAGATTTTTAAAACAAAAACGAAGATTTTTAGATGGGTATTTAAAGAGCAGTTTGTATATAAACAGAGATTGCATTTTTGCAGATTTCTGGTTATCAATCCAATTTAAAATCTTGAAACTTGAATTGAAGGTAGTATGAACATCATTGATTTTGAGAAAATTATCAGATAAATTTTCAATTGCATAAATTTTGAATACGAGATCGACTTAGGGTTTCGTCTCGAGTTTTTGGTCGTGTTAGAATCAAGGCGTGTTCGTCTCCGATATGTGACCGAGCTTCACGAGGTCTAGGGGAAAGGAAGGGTAGCATGTCGTCGTGGTGTAAGCAAAAGCTTGTAGAGCAAATACGAATATGAAAACAAGTAAACAAAAGCTTGTGAAGGAAGCCATCATGTTATTTCAAACATTACAGCCGAAATGAAGACATAAAAAAATATATAGGTACAACTTTTAATTAATGAAGCCATCACAACACAATCCCTCAGCCACCAAACCATATTATATCAGCCGAGACAAGGCATAAGTATATAGATAATTATATGCAAATTTGTACAAGTAATAAATGTCGTGTCCTATAGCCATCACGTTCAAGTACCTCAGCCTCCATTTGCTAGAAAAATCACTGACCATCGTATAAGAAATATCACTTTATATTGTACAAATAACATCATCCCTGTAAACTCCTATTATATATCAAACTTCCTCTTCATTTTAGCCCGAGCAGTGTTAAAAGCTACAATCTGTTAGCTTCAAATTTTACACACCAGAAACAAGAAAATACAGTTAGCATTTCTTTTTACAAAACTGAAACAAGAAGGAAGAAGCATCATATATTTACAACTCAAAGCAAGAAGATTTACAGAAAGATTCATGGGAAAACAAATCTCAGTTTTAAAAAGTTCAGACTGTTTTCAAGTCTAGCTGCTCTGTCCATCTTCTTTGCGGTGAGTAAACACAATTTTTGAAAACTTAAGTATGATTGAATCTATGATCATATGGTGCTTGCATATGTATTTTGTTTGTATAGCTCTGTGATTTTATATATGAGTGTTCCATTACTTTTGAAGATACTGTTGATTTCCTGTTGTAGTTACAGAGTTAAGGAGTTAATCAAAACATACAAAACATCAATTTTCAATCATTTATAGGCTAACATTTTAAAACAAAACACGTTGTTAAACATAAACCAAAGCTTTTAAAATTTGTTTTGAACCTGTTGGTGAAGTATCATCACTGGAAACTCTGTTCTATAGGGAATATGTGTTATTATGATAAAATTCGAACGGAATGAATTGTTGATTCGATTACATAATCGGAATCTACATTCGAAAATATGATTTTTAAAATAAAAATGAAAGCTTTTAGTTAAGTATGTTTAAAGCAGTTCAAAGATGAACTGAGATGGTATTTTTACCAATTTCCGGCGACGCAGTGACCTAGGGGTATCGGGGTTGGGCGAGGAGGTGGACGAGTCTACTGAGGTGATGGGAAAAATGGGTGGAGGTGGCCTCGACGTCGGAGGCGACGGCGATGTCATTTTCTTTTACTTAAACCTAATTTTTTGAGTGGTCAGGAAATCAATCGACGTGGCTTCTCTCGTGCATCGAGTTGCACACGGCCGTAGGTGATGGAAGAGGGGAGGTTGACGATCGCGTGACCGAAGTTACATGAACCCTGATGGTCGAGATGTCGAGAACAGCGGTGGTTTCCAGGGTTGGGTGACGAGGCAATTTCATGTTCCAGGCTTCGAGTTATACTCGAATTCGAATTTCGCGAGGAGGATGGGTTTGATGATGATCTGAGGTTGGTTCGAGGACGATCGCCGACTTGCTCGACAATGAGGTGGTGGCTGGAAGCAAGCGACGGTGGTGTACACGTGCACAAGTATCACTGTATATTGGCTCGTATATATAATTTGGGGAAGAAGCAGTTTCCCCAGGTATGTCTCGAGTTTTTCGTTTGAGTTACTCAAAGCAAGAGTGGGTTGCGAGTGTCTCGGGGTTGGGCTCGAGTATTCCAAGCATTGGCTCGGGTCTGTTGATTTTGTTTTAAAACAGTTTTTAAACTTTAAACTTAAATCAAGTTCTATCCAAATAATTTGTTTAAAACACTTTTAAATAATAGGTGTTGTTTATGTCTGAAATTAAATAAGGGTTTTAAAAATGGAATTGTTTTGAAAGTTTATTTTAAATAAACTTAATATTGTTAAAGGTTAGTTAATTAATATAAAGAATGTTTTAATGGTTAATTAACTTTTAAAGTTTAAAGTTAATTTATTTGTTTAAGGAAATTAACTACTTGAAGTGAACTACTTAATAAAAGTAATTAAGGTAAATTTGTTAATAATTTAAGTTTGATTTACCAAGTAATTAAAGAATAATTAATTAGTGGATAATTAATTATGTGATTAATTAATTAAGGTTGAGTAATTAATAAATAAATGTTGATGAATTATAATTAAAGGTTAATTAATTTATTATTGATGGTTAATTAATAAATGATTGAAGAATAATTAATCAAAGTGATTTGTAATTTATTAATGATTAATTAACCAAGATTTGTAGTTTATTCATAAGTAATTAATCGGGTATAAATTAATTATAGTCAGATATTAATTGATTCCACTTATGGATGTTTGGATTTCGTTGAATGGTTGAATTGTTTGATATTCTCTGATATATGATGCTTTGTGATACATCCTGATTTATGTTGTGATCTGAAATTTCTATTTCTGTGATATATTACTATGTGAATATGAAACCCTTGACCCGTAAACGGCACCTGAATTTCGATGCCACAGGGAGTCGGATTCCAGTTGGTTATCTGAAACCCACATCGAATTGTAATAGTGAATCTTTGTGACTGATAAATTTATTTTATCTATGAAACTGTGAATGAGGATAAGCGTTATGGGTTATACCGCTTATCGATATATCTGTGATGATTGATGTTGTGCACTATTGTGTGAAACCCCTGGACTACACCATACACACACAAATATGGATTTCACGTGGAAATCGGTTAAATCACAGATGATTTAAATTCAATGTTTTTGAAATTTAAATTTTAATTTCAATTGATTTTGAAATTGGAAATTTGGGTTTCAACTGAAAAGATTTTGAAATGAGTTTCAAAGATAAAAGCTATTTCGAATAACTTGATCGAGTTTTGAAAATTTAAATAATTTGATTTAAATTTGAATTCAAGTTTGAAATTGAATTCTATGATTTCAAACTAGGGATTAAAGATGTTGTACAAGTTATATATGGGTTAAACCATTTTAAAGGTATTGATTTAGGAATTTGAATTTAATTCAAGGGTTTTAACTCGTGAAAATATAACTGGATTTTTATGAAACGAAAATATTTGTTTTCAAATAGTAAAAGCTTTCACATAAGTAATGAACTTCCAATTTGTGTTGAACGGTTTCAAGTTTGAAATAGAATTGAAATGTTTTGAAAACTATGAAATGAGTCTTTGATTTCAAAGACCGGATGAGTTAATCTAACTTGAAATGGAATTGTTTTGGAAGACTATGAATGAATCTTGGAAACGAGTTTTGAAAGCTATAAGTTAAATCTTGACTTAAAGATTTAACGAGTTAATCCAATTGAAATGGAAGTTGTTTTGAAATCTATGAATGAATCTTTGTGAATGGGGTTAACTTTGTGAATTGAATCTTTCTGTTTAAAAGATTAAAAGTGTGGAAATTGTTTAAACCATTGAAGGTTTTTGAAATGAATCTTTTTGTTTAAAAGATTGGAAATGGTAATTTGTGTTAACCATTCGAATGAAAAGTTTTGGGCTTTAAGCTGTGATTTAACTAAGATCCCAGTATCCATATGATTTTTAATTGCGCTCGTTATTCGGTTTAGCCGGGAGAGGACCTTTGTGTTATATAACCCATTCCGAATAGTGATACGGCGATATGGACAGCATTTGAAGACCGGTGGTGAAGACCGGATATTTGCGAGAACGATAGGATGACCTATCGATTGTCTCTGCACTGAGTCGCGCCGGTATAGAGATTTCCTAAGTGATGGGAAATCCGATCGGGATTGTGAATACCCGGATTGCAAGGACTTCTTCGGAAGTGCCTTCGGTTCTGTTCAAACCCGGAACAGACTTGTATGGATGTTTGTCTGACATTACACTTTGAGATGTAAAGCTGGTTTCTATCAAATACATTTCTGTTGGTGGCGGAGAATTTATTCTCTTAGCTTAACACCCTTCTCTGAGACGTACGAGCTCAGAGGTTATGTAGTTGATGGTTACTAGTGATACATTCCCAATTTGGTAATGTGGCATACGAAGTGCTGATGATCATTTGCTGGTCAAAGCGTGGCTTTGTGAAAAAGCGTGGCTTTGTGAAGAAGCGTAGTTTTGTGGACGAGACTTCGTCGAGCCTCACAACCCGGTAATGGTCGAAATAGGAATGTTGCGGCAAAGGTTTGTAGGGGTAGCGCCCCTAGGGTATGTCATTTCCTTCTGGATAAAGGGTGGTATCATGGTATGGAGCCCAGATACTTAACTCGTGTGGACACGGTAATTTATTACTGTATGATGTTGCTTTGTTGGTTTTCGGGATCCCGGGATAAAGGTCGGTAACGACCGGGGGATGACATGACTTGTGTGTTAGTTACCTAGTTACAGCTGTACAGCGTGAGGTAGCATCGACCTTTTGTTTGCAGAGATCCGGTTAGGATCCGGGGCGTCTTTCCAGAGGCGTTTCTATTTCGGTAAGGAAGTTCCTTTGCCTGATCATTTGTTGGAAATCCAAAGAAACAATACGAACCCCGTACGGTTTTAGTTGTATTACCTGCTATGGAATGTGGCGGTAACCTGCTATTGAACGTAGTAGCTATAATAGGCATACAATAATGGTTGTATGCTGGCTAAGATTTATATTATATTTTCGAAATGTTTTCACACTATGCACTAGTAATAATATCAAAAGAGTTTTGATTTTGCGTAGTAAGCATGTTTGACTATCATAAGGAGAAATCTCCTCCAATTCTGTGATTGCATTGTGCGTGTGGCAGGAGGCCTTATGGTAGTTTCATTTTCTAAAAAGCATTGCGGGTTTCAATGTTTAAAGTTCTTTTGTGTTGTTTTAAAGATAAACTATTTTTGTTGCTCACACAAGTCCCACGACTGACTCGGAGTTTATTGTTCCCTTCCTAAACTCTGGGTGCCCACCATTTTCCACACGGGCAGTCTAGAGTTGGGTTTTTCAGATATTCAGGTTTAGTAGATTATCTGGAGCTAGTTCAGTTCTTGGAGTTCATGGACTGACGTTGCTTATCTTGGAGCATTCTATTGGAGACTTTCTATCCGCTGCTGGTGTTATCTATTTACTTTCCGCTGCTATTTCTTGTATCATATCTTTGATGTATATAGATATTCATTGTATCATCATTGTATCTAGATATTGTATCAGATGTTGTATATCTATATTCTTTTTCTTTTCCACTGTGTTGTTTACTTAATGTTGTTATAAGCTCCGGCGACTCGGATTTGAAAGGTCGAATCTACGGCATTCGAGTACGATGTAAAGTATGGATGTCGATTTTCGAACGCGAAAAATCCGTATCGTTACAAGTGGTACCAAATGTAACGAGTCGGATTTTTCGCGTTCGAAAATCGACATCCATACTTCATATCGTATTCGAATGTCATAGATTCGACCGTTCAAATCCGATTCGCCGGAGCTTATAACAACATTAAGTAAACAACACAGCGGAAAAGAAAAAGAATATAGATATACAACATCTGATACAATATCCAGATACAATGATGATACAATGAATATCTATATACATCAGAGATATGATACAAGAAATAGCAGCGGAATGAAAATAGATAACACTAACAGTGGATAGAATATCTCCAATAGAATGCTCCAATCCATAGCTAGCGGAAAGCAAGGTCAGTCGTCCAAGGACTGACTAGCTACAGATAATCTACTAAACCTGAATATCTGAAAAACCCAACTCTAGACTGCCCGTGTGGAAAATAGTGGGCACCCAGAGTTTAGGAAGGGAACAATAAACTCCGGGTCAGTCATGGGACTGGTGTAAGCAACAAAAACAGCTTATCTTTAAACGAGCAACAAAGGCTTTTAAACATTGAAATCCGCAATGCTTTTTCGAAAATGAAACTACCATAAGACCTCCCACCACACACACAATGCAAACGCAGAATTGGAGGAGATTTCTTCTTATGATAGTCAAAAATGCTTACTATGCAAAATCATTCGATATTATTATCATTAGTGCATAGTGTCGAAAACCATTTCGAAAATATAATATAAATCTTAGCCAGCATACAACATTTCATCGTAAGCCTACTATAGCTACCATGTTCAATAACAGGTTACCGCCACATCCCATAGCAGGTAATACAACTAAAACCGTACAGGGTTCGTATTGTTTCTTTGGATTTCCAACAAATGATCAGGCTAAGGAACTTCCTTACCGAAATAGAAACGCCTCTGGAAAGACGCCCCGAATCCTAACCGGATCTCTGCAAACAAAAGGCCGACGCTACCTCACGCTGTACAGCTATAACTAGGTAACTAACACACTGACGCTACCTCACGCTGTACAGCTGTAACTAGGTAACTAACACACAAGTCATGTCATCCCCCGGTCGTCACCGACCTTTATCCGAGGGCCCTCGATCATAAAGCAACAACCACAAAGTATAATAACTGTGCAGCATCCACATAGGTAAAATATCTGGGCTCCACACCATGATATCACCTTTTATCCAGAAGGAAATGACATACCCTAGGGGCGCTACCCCTACAAACCTTTGCCGCAACATTCCTGTTTTGACCATTACCGAGTTGTGAGGCTCGACGAAGTCTCGTCCACAAGCTACGCTTTTCCACAAAGCCACGCTTTTTCCAAAGCTCCGCTTTTTCACAAAGCCACGCTTTTTCACAAAGCAACGCATCATCAGCACTTCGTATGCCACATTACCAAATTGGGAATGTATCACTAGTAACTATCAACTACATAACCTCTGAGCTCGTACGTCTCAGAGAAGGGTGTTAAGCTAAGAGAATAAATTCTCCGCCACCAACAGAAATGTATTTGATAGAAACCAGCTTTACATCTCAAAGTGTAATGTCAGACACACATCCATACAAGTCTGTTCCGGGTCCGAACAGAACCGAAGGCACTTCCAAAGAAGCCCTTGCAAATCCGGGTATTCGCAATCTTGATCGGACTTCCCATCACTTAGGAAATCTCTATACCGGCGCGACTCAGTGCAGAGACAATCAATAGGTCATCCTATCGTTCTCGTAAATACCCGGTCTTCAAATGCTATCCATATCGTCGTATCACTATTCGGAATGGGTTATATGACACAAAGGTCTTCTCCCGGCTAAACCGAATAACGAGCTCAATTAAAAATCATATGGATACTGGGGTCTCAGTTAAATCACAGCTTAAAGCCCAAAACTTTTCATTCGAATGGTTAAACAATTTACCATTTCCAATCTTTTAAACAAAAAGATTCATTTCAACAACCTTCAACGGTTTAAACAATTTTCCACACTTTAATCTTAAAAAAAAAGATTTAATTCACAAAGTTTACCCCGTTCACAAAGATTCATTCATAGATTCCAAAACAATTTCAATTTCACTTGGATTAACTCGTTAAATCTTTAAGTCAAGATTTAACTTATAGCTTTCAAAACAATTCCATTTCAAGTTAGATTAACTCATCCGGTCTTTGAAATCAAAGACTCATTTCATAGTTTTCAAAATATTTCAATTCTATTTCAAACTTGAAACAGTTCAACATAATTTGGAAATCCTTTCATAAAATGAAAGCTATTATTATTTGAAAACAAGTAGTTTTTGTTTTCGGAAAAATCCAGTTATATTTACACGAGTTAAAATCCTTGAATTAAATTCAAATTCCCAAATCAATACCTTTAAAGTGGTTTTACCCATATATAACTTATACAGCATCTTCAATCCCTAGTTTCAAATCATAGAATTCAATTTCAAACTTGAATTCAAATTTAAATCAAATTATTTAAATTTCAAAACTCGATTAAGTTATTCAAAATAACTTTTATCTTTGAAATTCCATTTCAAAAGCTTTTCATATTAAACCCCAATCTCCAATTTCAAAATCAATTGAAATTAAAATTTCAATTTCAAAAACATTGAATTTACATCATCTGTGATTTAACCGATTTCCACGTGAAATCCATATTTGTGTGTGTAAAGGTGTAGTCCAGGGGTTTTACACAATAGTGCAACATCAATCATCACAGATATATCGATAAGCGGTAAAATCGATAACGCTTATCTTCATTCACAGATTCATAGATAAAATAAATTTATCAATCACAAGGGTTCATCATTTCAATTCGATGTGGGTTTCGGATAACCAACTGGAATCCGACTCCCTGTCGCATCAAAATTCAAGTGTCATTTATGGACCATGGGTTTCATATTCACATAGTAATATATCACAGAAACAGAAATCACAGATATATATATCGCAGATAAGTAAATTACAAATCACAACATATATCAGGATGTATCACAAAGCATCATATATCAGGGATATCAAACCATTCAACATTCACTAGAATCCAAACATCCATAAGTAAGATCAATCAATATCTGATTACAATTAATTTATACCAGATTAATTACTTATGAATAAATTACTAGTCATGGTGAATTAATAATCAATTAATTACAAAACATTTAATAATTATCCTTTAAATTAATCATTAATTAACCCTTAATCAATAAATTAACTTTTAATTAATTACTCTTAGGTAATTACATTTATTAATTAATCACTTTAATTAATTAACTTTTAAATCAATTAATTATCCTTTAATTCATTACGTCAAGTAATAAATCCTTAATTAAGTAATTAACTACCCTTTAATTACTCATATTTATTTATCTTTAATTAACCACATTAATTTATCGCATTCTCTTAAACACTCGCTTAATTCAACATTATTAAGTTCCATTTGAACATTCATTTTAAATTTCAAGCTTAAAACGAATATCAATTGGACTTTAAATCTCTTTATAAAACTAACATTTTTTTAAAAAACCCTTAAATTACAAATTTAAGCAAATCTTAGTTATTAAGGGGTTTTAAATCAAATCCCCTTAAATTCAAAATATTTAAACTTATTTGAAGTATTTAAATTATAAACTTTCTTTCTTCAAAAATCTGGAATTTAAATATTCCTTTAGACTCAGATTTAACTTGGTTTCAATTTAAAAAGAAATCAACATTTTAAAACTGTGCAACGGTTACAGTTTAAAACTTGAAACAAAACTACCCGAGCCTTCCCCTATAAATCTCGAGTAATACTTCGAGTAATTCACGTTCTCCCCGAGACTCTCCCCTGGCCTTCACCATCACTTCTTCTTTTTCTTTCCCTTTCCTTTCCAGTTTAAATATTTAAACTAAGATAGCAACGCATACTCGCGTTCGCGAGTTTCATCCCGAAGCAAACGTGCTTTTACTCGAGCCATCTTCCTTTTCTCCCCGTGCCAGTTTCTTCTTCTTCCCCACCCAATCAAACAACCAGACATCCATGTGCACAGGTGCACGTGTACCACCCATCGGAGCAACTCCGATCAACCATGCCATCGTCACCAAGTCGAAGACTCCCTCCTCCGATGACATGACCACCCAGTTCGCCACCACGACCCCAAATTCGAAAACGAGCGTTCAGCTCGAAAACTGGAACCTGACATCGCCTCACCCTCTATCCTCCAACCACCGTAAATCCTACAACTCCGGCCCTGACCTCGTATACGACTACACTACCATCTCTCAAAATCATACTGCACTCGATCCACTATCGAAGACGTGGTGATCGATTTTATCAAGCCTAGTTAAACTAGGGTTCCATACTCAAAACCTCAACCACCACCTCCACCATGCTTTAATCAATTCCCAGCCAATTTTTCCAGCATCACCGATCACTCCTCCATCATTACCTGAAGTCTCGACCTTCCAAATTGCAGAGATCACCCAAAAATCCCAAAAGTTCCATTCCGGTTCATTCCAGAACCGCACTTCCATTCCCAATTTAAAATTTGTGATTCTTGTTTTAAAAATCCTATTTTTGTTGATGTATTCGATTTATAATAATGAATTTATAAATTATACAGTTTGGATTTTCACATATATTGACATACACTGTTGTTTTTGATATTTCAGAGACACTCAGGTTATTTTTAACTTAAATCAAATTTCTAGACTAAAATCTATGCTATAACAATCATTCTTCATTCAAATATCATGGCTTAATTCTGATTTTAAAAAGGAGATGTGGATTTGTATCAAGTGATCAAGCCTGTTATTAGAACAGAGGAACAACAAAAGCATGTCCAGTCATTCCCAGGTTCATATATACCTACATACTTAATAACTAAACAAACAAAAATCATAGCATATTTCAAGCTCCAAGCCCAGACAATTTAAGTTATGCAAGTGTAAGATCTTAAAAGAAGGGGTTTACTCACAGGTAAAGAAACAAGGAAATCTGGTTTAAAAAGAAAAGTTACTCACAGTGTTGTTGAAGAAAGAACAGAGCTTCAAGTTGAAATCTTTTGTAATTTGTTTGCTGAAGCTCCCTTCTTTGATCTTCTTGTTTGTGTTGAGTTGAAGTATTAAAGTTTTGTTTAAATTTTGAAATTATCTTCACTCCAGATTTGCTCAGGTTTTATAAAATGATCGAACTGATAAAAAATAATGGATGTATAGAAGAAGCTTACAGGTGATGTTATGTATATTTGTACAACACAGGAATTATTTAGTTTGTACAAAATAAGATCAGAGATCTTTTTCCTTGGAGGCTGAAGTAAACATTTTGGGGGCTATGCAGATTTGTTGTAGTGGCCAAACATTGATTAGCTTTGTACAATGCATATTTTATTTTTATGTGCTAAGATTTGGCATTAATTGCCTTTGTACATTCTTATCTCGGCTGACATATTTTATTTGTGCTGAGATGATATGCTTTGTGTACTAAAATATCTTGCATTATTTCTCTACAGGCTGCATACACATATATTTTACTTGCCTTCATAGCTACTTCACCCTCATACTTATTTGTTTGTATATAGATGTATGATATTGTCTTCTTAAGCAAGCCTATATATATTTCCTTCTTTTTCCTTTACAACATTACTTTATAATAAAATTAAATTTCTATTTTACTTTGTTGTTAGAATTTGTTTAATACGTTCTACTTTCTACTTGAATAATATCTTTATCCTTTATTTTGTCTTTTCTTTTTAATTCAAATAAATCCCTATAATACGTTCGGAAATCAACATCCGTACTTCACCTTGTACTCGAATGCCGTAGATTCGACCGTTCAAATCCGATTCGCCGGAGCTTATAACACAGTTAAGTAAACAACACAGCGGAATAAAGAGAAATAAATGATATCATATACAACTCCAATGAATACAATATCCAGTATGATATACAACAATGATATCAATATGATACAACAATATCAGAGATAACAAAAATGATACAGCGGAAGTAACAACAAATGGAAGAGATCTCCAAATGATCAATCGGAGAATGACTCCAATAACTCCAATATCAGCTCGAACCACAAAGAGAAGCAAGTGTAGTCCTGAACTCCAAGAACTGAACCAGCTCCAGTTAATCTACTAAACCTGAATATCTGAAAAACCCAACTCTAGACTGCCCGTGTGGAAAATAGTGGGCACCCAGAGTTTAGGAAGGGAACAATAAACTCCAGGTCAGTCATGGGACTGGTGTAAGCAACAAAAACAGCTTATCTTTAAACGAGCAACAAAGGCTTTTAAACATTGAAATCCGCAATGCTTTTTCGAAAATGAAACTACCATAAGACCTCCCACCACACACACAATGCAAACGCAGAATTGGAGGAGATTTCTTCTTATGATAGTCAAAAATGCTTACTATGCAAAATCATTCGATATTATTATCATTAGTGCATAGTGTCGAAAACCATTTCGAAAATATAATATTAATCTTAGCCAGCATACAACCATTGTTGTATGCCTACTATAGCTACTACGTTCAATAGCAGGTTACCGCCACATTCCATAGCAGGTAATACAACTAAAACCGTACAGGGTTCGTATTGTTTCTTTGGATTTCCAACAAATGGTCAGGCTAAGGAACTTCCTTACCGAAATAGAAACGCCTCTAGAAAGACGCCCCGGATCCTAACCGGATCTCTGCAAACAAAAGGCCGACGCTACCTCACGCCGTACAGATGTAACTAGGTAACTAACACACTGACGCTACCTCACGCTGTACAGCTGTAACTAGGTAGCTAACACACGAGTCATGTCATCCCCCGGTCGTTACCGACCTTTATCCGAGGATCCTCAATCACAAAGCAACAGCCACAAAATATAATCAACATAGGTAAAATATCTGGGCTCCATACCATGATATCACCTTTTATCCAGAAGGAAATGACATACCCTAGGGGTGCTACCCCTACAAACCTTTGCCGCAACTTTCCTGTTTCGACCATTACCGGGTTGTGAGGCTCGACGAAGTCTCATCCACAAAGCTACGCTTTTTCACAAAGCAACGCTTTGATCAACAAATGATCATCAGCACTTCGTATGCCACATTACCAAATTGGGAATGTATCACTAGTAACCATCAACTACATAACCTCTGAGCTCGTACGTCTCAGAGAAGGGTGTTAAGCTAAGAGAATAAATTCTCCGCCACCAACAGAAATGTATTTGATAGAAACCAGCTTTACATCTCAAAGTGTAACGTCAGACACACATCCATACAAGTCTGTTCCGGGTTCGAACAGAACCGAAGGCACTTCCAAAGAAGCCCTTGCAATCCGGGTATTCACAATCCTGATCGGACTTCCCATCACTTAGGAAATCTCTATACCGTAGCTACTCAGTGCAGAGACAATCGATAGGTCATCCTATCGCTCTCGCAAATACCCGGTCTTCACCACCGGTCTTCAAATGCTATCCATATCGTCGTATCACTATTCAGAATGGGTTATATGACACAAAGGTCCTCTCCCGGCTAAACCAAATAACGAGCGCAATTAAAAATCATATGGATACTGGGGTATCAGTTAAATCACAGCTTAAAAGCCCAAAACTTTTCATTTGAATGGTTAAAACAAATTACCATTTCCAATCTTTTAAATAAAAAGATTCATTTCAAAAACCTTCAATGATTTAAACAATTTCCACACTTTTAATTTTTTAAACAAAAAGATTTATTTCACAAAGTTAACCCCATTCACAAAGATTCATTCATAGATTTCCAAATCGATTTCCATTTCAATTGAATTAACTCGTTAAATCTTTAAGTCAAGATTTAACTTATAGCTTTCAAAACTTGTTTTCAAAGATTCATTCATAGCCTTTCAAAACAATTCTATTTCAAGTTAAATTAACTCATCCGGTCTTTGAAATCAAAGACTCATTTCATAATTTTCAAAACATTGCAATTCTATTTCAAACTTGAAATTCTTTCAACACAATTTGGAAGTTCATTACTTTTGTGAAAGCTTTTACTATTTGAAAATAGTTTTGTTTTCAGAAAAATCCAGTTATATTTACACGAGTTAAAACCCTTGAATTAAATTCAAATTCCCAAATCAATACATTTAAAATGGTTTAACCCATATATAACTTGTACAGCATCTTTAGTCCCTAGTTTCAAATCATAAAATTCAATTTCAAACTTGAATTCAAATTTGCTATATTACAGCATGATAGGGGGTTCTTGCTTCGCGGTTTGGTGGCGAACGGGAGACTCTTACCCCTACATGTCCCTGAGAGGGACGGGTTGGTTAGGCAGAGGCCGTGACAGTCGAGAGGCTGGCCGTAAAAGTTAATGCGAGGTGCCGGTGTAAGCCACGGTGGGACTGGGATGGTTGCAAATCCTACCGGTGGCCGCCGACGGTAGTTCGTTACATTTGGTATCAGAGCTAAGGTTGAACTTTAGCTCAGGAGTATAACACATTAAGTAGCTCATTAGAGATAGGGTGAAGTATACCCTAGAATGAGTAATTCTCAGATATCTGTCCGAATGCCTCAGTAAATTCTCTTGCTATCCACTGATAGTGAGTATGAGTGCAAGAAGAAGACGAGATAGGGGACAGGGGAATACGACTATAAATGGTCAATACCCTGCAACAGTGGAAACAATCTTTTCTCTATCAATCTCTTTCGTTCGTCATCTTTTCTCAATTCTTCGATAGTTTCTGGTAGATCTAGGAAGAAGATTTGCTATATTTGTTATGGGACATAAACTCCGGATGGACCAAAATTGTTTGTTTGGATGAATTGTTTGAATTGGTTGCTATGGTTGATAGGTATACTTTAGTTCTAAACTGAAAATTTTGAAATTGTATCCATATATCTATCTATTCTTTGGGTCCCGATATGTTCTACGAGTGGTTAGTTATCCCTTTGAACTAACCGATGCCACTGTATATTTCGTAGATCTGGATAACCCGAGTATCTTGTGAAGTGTTAAAACAGATTCGTTCTTGTATCTGTTATTGATATTCTGATTTGGTAAGCCAAATGCAGAATAAATGTTCAGTTTGATTCGATGAAATATTCTTCATTTGTCTTTGTGTCTCCTTGGCAATTTCGAGGACGAAATTCATTTAAGGGGGGAAGTCTGTAACGACCCCGAATTTTAATTAAATTTAAATTTATAATTAATTGTATTTTTGAATAAATATGGTAAAATAAATTGATTAAGTGATACGAGTTTCCCCGATTCAACTCGATAAATATATATATAATCATTAGGATTTGATAATTTGTATATATGTGTTTAGATATATATAGGCTGGTAAGGTAAATAGCATGCATAAAGGACTTGGGCATTTAATGTAGTAAAGAAAATATCTTATCTAGTACAAATGTATACGATTTCAGCCTCCAAACTATGAAAGTATCTCTGAAAATTGTACAAAATGTACACTGTTTTGTACAAAGAAAATGAATACCCTGTAAACTCATTTTTTTCTAAGTCTTTCTCATTTCCAGTTTCGTTCTTGAAGCTGAGGAAACCTAAAGTAGTTAGCATTCAAAATTTAAACAAAAATTTCAATTTAGACAATAATACAACTCAAACCAGAGAAGTGAATCAAGGAAGGAAGCTTCAGCTTGCAAAATTCCAATCTGTGTCACAAAGAAGCAAACTCTGTTCATTTCTTCAAAACCACTGTGAGCAAACTCACTTAAAAACCTGGCTTTTAATTGATTGCTGGATTTACACTTGAAGTGTGCTATGAGAATGTGTTCATTTTGCCAGTATCTTTGAATATATAGATATATTTAGTAACTTCTCTACTTATATATGAATGTGTGTGTATGTGGATAAGTTATTGTTTGGAACATCTCTGTTACCAGATCCTCAAGCTAAAGCTTATTCAAAAAATCACTACCTATTGATCCAATCTATATATGGATTTAAGTATTAAACAAAACATGTTTGTAGATGTCTGGAGATGATTGTAAAAATAGTTTCAGGGATTTAAATTCAACAAATTATTATTTTTAGCTGAAACAACAGCAAAATACTGATACTTGCTAAAAATCAACAACTTTAATTCCTGTTTTTGATTTCATAAATAAATTAGTGGTTAAAAATCATGATTTTTGATATATATATCATGATTTTTAAAGTGGCAATTTGTGTGCATTCTCAAGTCGAACGTCAGGAAGGTTTTGGTCGATTTCCCGTGATCGACGTGGTGAACGGCGGCGAAATTTTGGTCAAAGGTGGCTGGTAGGTGGATAGTCCTAGGAAAAATGTTGGGGAATTTTTTTGGTGATCGTGGTAGCCAGGCCGGGGAGATATAGGGTTTAAGAACCCAATTTGGTGATGCTGTTCTTCAAACTCGTGTAGAAACGAGAGTTGATCGGATTTGTTTGGTCCGGTGAGAATAGAAGATGGAAAGTTTGGCGAGTCTCCAGTTGTAATCGCGTGATCTACGGTGGTCGGAGAGCGGTGGTACGAGGAATTTTAGATGATTGGTTCCAGCCTGGTGGGTTTTGCTCCACTCGATTTTGATTGGCTGGGTCATTCGTAAACCTGGGTGGACAAGTAGTCTGAGAGGAGCATCGGTGATTTGCTGATGGTGGTAGGGTTGGTCGAAGTTGGCCTGATGGGTGTGCACGATGCACACGTGAACGTCGTGTCAGAATGTTTTGTGATGCTGGAAGACGAAGATTGACTCGGTGATGGTATCGAGTAATATCGATTTTGGCTCGAAGTATTATGTCAAGTGCACACGATGGGTTCGAGTATCTGAATCTGGGCTGTTGAAGTGTTTGGGAAGAAGGAGTTCTTCGCGTGTGTTCGCTCGAGCGAGAGGGCTTTTGACTCAAAGCAGGACTCGAGTTTGCACGTGTATATAGAACTGTCGTTTTAAACTTTAACATGGGTTCAGGAAATTTGATTAAGGATGGTTTACTCGGGGCTTTGGGATGTTTGGCTCGAAGCATGTGGAAGGAAAACTCGAAGTAGAGCCCAGGATTTTTGCATTTTTGGCTCGGGTCTAGGAATTAAGTGCAATAACAGGTTTTTAAATTTTTAAAACTGGGTCAAGATTAAACAATTTCTTACCCATTTCTTTTTGAATAAGGAATGATTGATTTAAGTCGGGACTTGTTAAGATTTCAAAACAAAATATCTTGAGTTTAAAAGTGTTTTAAAGAATGATTTAACTCAAAGGTTTTAAGTTGATTGGTAATTGATAATTTATTTCCAAAGAGTATTATATAGGATTTAAATGTTAATTAATAAATGATTAAAGATTAATAAATTGAAATGGTTTACAATTAATTAATGGTGAATTGACCAAGATTTGTAGTATATTCATAAGTAATTAATCAGGTATAAATTAATTATAGTCAGATATTAATTGATTCCACTTATGGATGTTTGGATTTCGTTGAATGGTTGAATTGTTTGATATTCTCTGATATATGATGCTTTGTGATACATCTTGATTTATGTTGTGATCTGAAATTTCTATTTCTGTGATATATTACTATGTGAATATGAAACCCTTGACCCGTAAACGGCACTTGAATTTCGATGCGACAGGGAGTCGGATTCCAGTTGGATATCCGAAACCCACATCGAACTGTAATAATGAATTTTTGTGACTGATAAATTTATTTTATCTATGAATCTGTGAATGAAGATAAGCGTTATCGATTATACCGCTTATCGATATATCTGTGATGATTGATGTTGTGCACTATTGTGTGAAATCCCTGGACTACACTATACACACACAAATATGGATTTCACGTGGAAATCGGTTAAATCACAGATGATTTAAATTTAATGTTTTTGAAATTGAAATTTAATTTCAATTGATTTTGAAATTGGAAATTTGGGTTTAAAGTGAAAAGCTTTTGAAATGAGTTTCAAAGATAAAAGTTATTTTGAATAACTTAATCGAGTTTTGAAATTTAAATAATTTGATTTAAATTTGAATTCAAGTTTGAAATTGAATTTTATGATTTGAAACTAGGGACTAAAGATGCTGTACAAGTTATATATGGGTTAAACCATTTTAAATGTATTGATTTGGGAATTTGAATTTAATTCAAGGGTTTTAACTCGTGTAAATATAACTGGATTCTTATGAAACGAAACTATTTGTTTTCAAATAGTAAAAGCTTTCACAAAAGTAAAGAACTTCCAATTTGTGTTGAAAGAATTTCAAGTTTGAAATGGAATTGAAATGTTTTGAAAACTATGAAATGAGTCTTTGATTTCAAAGACCGAATAAGTTAATCCAACTTGAAATAGAATTGTTTTGAAAGCTATAAGTTAAATCTTGATTTAAAGATTTAACGAGTTAATTCAACTGAAATGGAAATCGATTTGGAAATCTATGAATGATTCTTTGTGAATGGGGTTAACTTTGTGAAATAAATCTTTTTGTTTAAAAAATTAAAAGTGTGGAAATTGTTTAAACCATTGAAGGTTTTTTAAATGAATCTTTTTATTTAAAAGATTGGAAATGGTAATTTGTTTTAACCATTCAAATGAAAAGTTTGGGGCTTTTAAGCTGTGATTTAACTGAGACCCCAGTATCCATATGATTTTTAATTGCGCTCGTTATTCGGTTTAGCCGGGAGAGGACCTTTGTGTCATATAACCCATTCCGAATAGTGATACGACGATATGGATAGCATTTGAAGACCGGTGGTGAAGACCGGGTATTTGCGAGAGCGATAGGATGACCTATCGATTGTCTCTGCACTGAGTAGCTACGGTATAGAGATTTCCTAAGTGATGGGAAGTCCGATCAGGATTGTGAATACCCGGATTGCAAGGGCTTCTTTGGAAGTGCCTTCGGTTCTGTTCGAACCCGGAACAGACTTGTATGGATGTGTGTCTGACGTTACACTTTGAGATGTAAAGCTGGTTTCTATCAAATACATTTCTGTTGGTGGCGGAGAATTTATTCTCTTAGCTTAACACCCTTCTCTGAGACGTACGAGCTTAGAGGTTATGTAGTTGATGGTTACTAGTGATACATTCCCAATTTGGTAATGTGGCATACGAAGTGCTGATGATCATTTGTTGATCAAAGCATTGCTTTGTGAAAAAGCGTAGCTTTGTGGATGAGACTTCGTCGAGCCTCACAACCCGGTAATGGTCGAAACAGGAATGTTGCGGCAAAGGTTTGTAGGGGTAGCGCCCCTAGGGTATGTCATTTCCTTCTGGATAAAAGGTGATATCATGGTATGGAGCCCAGATATTTTACCTATGTTGATTATATTTTGTGGCTGTTGCTTTGTGATTGAGGATCCTAGGATAAAGGTCGGTAACGACCGGGGGATGACATGACTCGTGTGTTAGCTACCTAGTTACAGCTGTAAAGCGTGAGGTAGCGTCAGTGTGTTAGTTACCTAGTTACAGCTGTACGGCGTGAGGTAGCGTCGGCCTTTTGTTTGCAGAGATCCGGTTAGGATCTGGGGCGTCTTTCTAGAGGCGTTTCTATTTCGGTAAGGAAGTTCCTTAGCCTGACCATTTGTTGGAAATCCAAAGAAACAATACGAACCCTGTACGGTTTTAGTTGTATTACCTGCTATGGAATGTGGCGGTAACCTGCTATTGAACGTAGTAGCTATAGTAGGCATACAACAATGGTTGTATGCTGGCTAAGATTAATATTATATTTTCGAAATGGTTTTCGACACTATGCACTAATGATAATAATATCGAATGATTTTGCATAGTAAGCATTTTTGACTATCATAAGAAGAAATCTCCTCCAATTCTGCGTTTGCATTGTGTGTGTGGTGGGAGGTCTTATGGTAGTTTCATTTTCGAAAAAGCATTGCGGATTTCAATGTTTAAAAGCCTTTGTTGCTCGTTTAAAGATAAGCTGTTTTTGTTGCTTACACCAGTCCCATGACTGACCCGGAGTTTATTGTTCCCTTCCTAAACTCTGGGTGCCCACTATTTTCCACACGGGCAGTCTAGAGTTGGGTTTTTCAGATATTCAGGTTTAGTAGATTATCTGGAGCTGGTTCAGTTCTTGGAGTTCAGGACTGCACTTGCTTCTCTTTGTGGTTCGAGCTGATATTGGAGTTATTGGAGTCATTCTCCGATTGATCATTTGGAGATCTCTTCCATTTGTTGTTACTTCCGCTGTATCATTTTTGTTATCTCTGATATTGTTGTATCATATTGATATCATTATTGTATATCATACTGGATATTGTATTCATTGGAGTTGTATATGATATCATTTATTTCTCTTTATTCCGCTGTGTTGTTTACTTAACTGTGTTATAAGCTCCGGCGAATCGGATTTGAACGGTCGAATCTACGGCATTCGAGTACAAGGTGAAGTACGGATGTTGATTTTCGAACGCGAAAATCCGAGACGTTACATGAAATTTGGGCTTTTATTTAAAAGATATTGAATTTATTTAGTGAATATTGCAAAACTAAATAAGAGTAAAGTGAATTTGATATATATATATATGAAATTATCGAATTTAGTTTTGAAATGTTGAATCTTTAAAGCTTTGAAATATATTTAAATTGGAATGGCTTATTTTATGGTTCAAATATGTATTTGAAATCGATAATTTGAAATGGTTTATTGAGAAACTGAATCGAATTGAAATTGATGATTTGAGATTGATTTAAATTTGAATTTTGGAATTCGAGAGAATTTCGAATCGATTTGTGAAATTTAGGGAAACTATTTTATTATATAAAGTAATTTTAAATTATATTTAAACTATTTATATATTTTAACTTAATAAATTAGTTTTAATATAAACCATTTTATTTTATAAATTATTTTAATTATAGTAATTATTTTAATATAAATTGTTTTAACTTATTACTATTTTATATAAAATATTTTATTTTATAAACTATTTTTAATTTATATACTATTATTAATATCTAAACTGTTTGAAGGGAAGTGGTAGAATTCCAAAGGTTATGATTTCAAACTATAGTTTCAAAGTGTTATGAATTACAAGGTTTTGATTTCCAAGGTGTTTTGATTTTAAAAGACTTACGATTTCGAAAGCGATATAACTTTGGGAAGTGATATGATTTTGAAAATGGATTTATTTGAAGTGAAAATGATATCGTATGGATATGTTTTTGAAACGGCAATGATATTTTGGTTTTGAAATATAAACCATTTTGAAAGTTTATTAAATGACCAATAGGTGTAATAATTACGTAGTTATTGAAGAGTCCAGGATCGGTTAGGGACATACTCTCTGTCCAAACCGAAAACCACTTTAATAACTATTATACGCGGAGTGTGATCCAGAATGAAGTGGTTGGAATGATGACGTTGCTGGATTTGAAGAAAGAGAACGATAATGGATGACCGTGACACTTGTGTCAAATTGGAAATGACTTAAACAGGAGCCGTGCCAGGCCAGTGAGGTTAGCTACCACTAGCGGACACACTTCTTCGTAAACTACTCATTACTTGTTTTGATTGGTGCGCACCCTTGATTTGGGAGTGTTGTTTCGCGGTGTTGCGATCGCTACGGCGATGCGTTCTCACCAGTCCGGATCAGGCAAACGGTAGTTTCACTACCTTGGGTATTGCCTCATGTGCCTTGTCATACTCGTATCCCTATGCGCGACTACTACGATTTGTTTGTGTTATACCAATGGAGTACTCCCTAATAGCCCACTAGTTTACGGTGGAGTTTACAGTGCTGTATATACTATGACGCTTATATAAAATGTGTTAAGGGGGATAATGGTAACTCCTTAACACTATGTTGATACTTTATATTACTGATAGACATTATCTACTTAGCGTACACTACTATAGTAGATAGTTTAACGGATCCTTAGAGGATGGTTATCCCAAACATCCTTTGAGTTACTCGTATTTCAGTTGTTATTTCACTTGAGTTGGATTTATTGATATAAGAATGTTAATCTTGACTCGAGTGTTTTGTGTTTCTTTACGCTCGGGTCAGACTGAGTGATTCAGTATTCGAGACTCACCTTTGGAGTTGGAGCTTCGCTTGGAGATCTAGCTATCTATCCAGCTTTCAGATATTCAGTTGATTCTAGTGATGTATTCTGATCTTGTATTTGGTATTGTATTTGAGACTTCTGTTGTATCTTGTTTAACTCTGTTATATATATATATAGTAGCTTCATGAGCTACTATTCTTTTGTTTCCGCTGCATTATTGTTATATTACTCTATGTCTGTGATCTGTGATTATTTTTATTTACTGAATATGCTGAGTTTTGCTAAATTTAAATTAACAATCCATTGTTTTGAATTATTCAAATCCGACATGTGTGGATTTATTGTCGATTTGAATGGTCCAAAATAGTGGGTCGTTATAGTTGGTATCAGAGCTTTGGTTCTAGGAAAAACTCAACATATATGGTAAATTTAATTACAGAATCACGTTCGTTCGAGCTTGAATTCCTTTTTCTTTGACTCGGTTTCTTTGAATTTTGGAATGTAACGACCCAGAATTTTGAACAAATTAAATTGAAAATATTTAATTAATTTTAAATATTTGAACGATGATTTAATTTGAATCCCCGATATAACTCTGAATTTGGCGATTAAGTTATAGAATTTAATCGATTGAATGTTGAATAAAAATTTAAATCTTCAATTTAAAGTTGAAGCAAAATATTTCGAAAAACTTTTAAAATTCGTATTGATATTACCGAAGATAACAGAAGCTTCAGAATCTAATTTCGAATTGATTTGATCAGTTTTGAAATTTATATCATTCATATCAATATTTAAAAATAGTCGTCCGAGTTACAATCTCGGAATTCGACGAAACCAGTTTCATTGGGTCCGTAATATTGAATTATTGTTGGATTTCAATTTTCGTATTGTTCGGAGTTGATATGTGAGCACACGATATATAAACGCGGTAAACTTTGTTTTGAAACGAATTGAATTCAAGTTAAATTTAAATTTGTATTTGGTCAACATCAGTACTTTGCCTTCCCCATCAAAACGCTGTAAAGGTAAGGCAAACTGTCTCCCCTCGTATGCGCAACATCATTCGTGTTCTTTGGTCCCCTCGCTCTTCTTTTTAAATAAAAAATAATAATAAGCAGATCGTTCAAAAGAAAAAAAAACCATCTCGTTAATGGCCGAGTATTCAGATCAAAAGAAAACAACTATCTTTCGTTCGAAGTTCGAAATCACCAGGGACCGAAGCCATTCTTCTCAAAATCAATTCAAAGAAAGAAAACAAAAGAATAAAAATAAAATCGCGTTCGAAATCGCGAGTGGGTCGGGGAGAGACGTAGCAGCGAGTGGAGTTGGGATGAAATCGCGCTCGCGTGCTCGTGTATCTGGGGGGATTCGCGATGGCGGAGGGCGACGAATTGAAGGCAGCGCGACCTAATGTTGCGATGATGGGCGTGGCGACGCGGTGGCAACCGCGAGTTGAGGGCAGTTGAGGAGCGGTGGCCCGATTTCGTTCGATGGGGGGGCGAAGCTGTTCGATTTGGTTTGGGCGGCAGCTTCAAGTCGAGGCGGCGACTCAGCCGGTGGCGACGAGGCTGGAATCACGCGATCGAGTTCTGGGTTCGTGACTTGGTCGCGTGAGACGGCGGCGTCTTCAGGGGAGTAGCAACGTGGTGAGGCTAGGGTTCGTTTGGATTTCGATTTGGATTCGATTTTCACAGTAAGGTATTTTCTTTATTTGATTTATTCATACATATTTATATATATAAAAAAAAATGTGAACCCAGTATTTAAATTTTTACAGTAGGCTAAGTAGTTGTAGGAAATTTATTTTAAAGTAATCTGTTTAAAATTTATAGAAATTCAGTTTAAATTTAATTTATTTAGGTAAAAGGAAAATTTGTTAGAATAAATTTTGTTAAAGGAGAATTAATTTTGAATTTAAATTTTCTTATGAAATCAATTTATTAAAAGGAAATAGTAATGAATTGTTCAGTATATTTAAATAGTTAATAGAGAATTTGTTTAAAATAAATCATTTGATAAAAATTAAAGAATTGGTTTAAAGAAAATTAACAGACGATAATTTATTGTCAATTTAATTCAAATATTAACGAATTGTATAAATTATTTATACAAGGTCAAACCGGGAAAACCAAATCAGGATTAAAGTGAATGGCAAACGGAAATAAAAGCTAAGGTGAGATTTTCTCACTCGAAGGAAAATTTTGATTTTACAGTTGATGATTGCTATATTGGATGTGCTATTAGATATAGTAGGATATATCTATTATATATATAGCAATATATACATATTGGCATATGTATATATTGGATTGATGATTTCCCACCTCGTATAGCGGATGAGACCCTATTGCGCCGTTAGTAAGCGGATTTTTATAAAACCCATATACCGCGATAATTCCGTACTGGAGCGGAATTGGTATTGTGCTAACATCTTTGGATGCAGGGAAATAGGTTGGAGGGATCCAACTGGACCCCTCACATTGATTGAATTTATTTCTATTGTGATATGAATCTGTGAATGATTATAGTGATGCTATTAATCATATTGATATCTGGAAATTGTTTGAAAGCTAAAATTTAGCTGAATGGATGTTTTGACATCATTGGATTCCAAAGATAAACGAAATTGAATTTTTGAAATTCAAGTAGAAAATTTCTAAGTGAATCAATTTTTGAAATTGAAGAAATTTTGAAGAAAGGAATTTAAAAGTATAAAAGCTGATTTTTATAATCTTATTGAATAAATTCCAGAATAAAGTGAAAATGCTAAATAAATGGATTTCATAAAACAGTGATTATAAATTGAAGAATTTAATTTAAATTTGGATTTTTAAATAGATTGAAAGAGATAAAGAAATTTATTTTCTTTAAAAGGAATTTATTTAAAAAGAAATAAGTGGGAAGTCCAATTAGAAATTTAATTTGGCAAATTGAAACGAATTTGGAAAAAGAATGAAATTTATAGATGTATAAATTGTGAAGTTAAAAAGAATGAAATTTATAGATGTATAAATCGGGAAGTTAAGATGAATGAAATTGTAGAATAGAAGATTTATAAGAAAATAACTTATAAATTGGATTTTTGCCTACAAATGAAATATTGATCGAATTCGTTAATAAAGGAGATTTACAAATCGAAGTTGTAAAAAAATATAAAAGGTGAAATTTATAAACATTGTTTTTATAAATTCGGAATCAATTGAATTTGATAAATTAAATGTAGGAGGTTATTAAAGGAAATATATTCGCGATTTTGGATAGCGAATTATCCTTAAATTGAATGTGTAGAAAAGACTGAAATTTGGTTAGGGAAATATATTCACGATTTTGGGACAGTGAATATATTGTTAAGTAAAATGAACTTATTTTCGAAGAAGGGATATTAAAAATAAAGTTAAACGTTTTAAAGATGTTTTTAAAATGTATTATGAATCGAAATCATAGATTTCAACATTTATTGTTGAAATAGGCGTTTTTCGAGAAATAAGGAAATGGTGGACTATAACACTGTTGTTATAGTAAATGATTTCCGAAGGGAAATATTTTTATCTAGTATTGGGATTTATATATCTATCTAAATTTCGAATCCCTATACTAGTGATTTTGAGTCGTCGTAACGATGTTTTACGTAACATTCGTTTTGACTCAAATAAATGTTGTTATAGTAAATGTTTTCCTTAAAGAATGAATATATATTTAATTTGATTTTAAGTATATCGAATATTTTCAAATGTTGAAAATAAATGGATTTGTGAATTACTGACTTATTTTTAAATAAGTATGGGAATGTATTCCAAAACGAAATGAAACGTTTTTAAGATTTTATCTTCTTAAAGATAAAAATGAAGTTGAATATTTGAAATCGATTTGAGAATCGTATATCAGTAAATATTTTGAAAATATAAATTCGCTATGGAATTTATATAAGAAAAGGGAATTTGTTAAAAAAATAAATATCGATTTATTTTTGAAGTGTGGAAATTATATATCTAGTAAAGATATTTTGGGGATAAAATAATTTGGGAAAATTATTTGGAATCTGATGATGTTGCGCATCTTTATTGATAGTTAAATAACCGACTATCAATAATTACCTTGAGTAGGTATTTGTTGTGAATTGGATGAATTTGAATGCCACACTTATTTTTGAATAAGCGCTCACTATTCGGGTTAGCCGGGAAAGGACCATGGGGTCGTATAACCCATTCCGAATATGTGATACGTCGTTATGAATTGCATTCGAAGACCGGTGTTGAAGACCAGATATTTTTGAAAATGGAAGGATTACCGTCGAGTTACTCTACATCGGCTGATCTCCGATTTAGAGGTTTTATCACCCTTAGTGACGGGAAGTCCTGACGTGATTGAAAATTATCCGGATATGCAAGGGCTTCGTGAGAAGTGCCTTCGGTTCTGTTCGATCCCGGAACAGACTTGTATGGATTGTGTGTCTGACGTTACAATTTGAGATATAAAGCTGATTTCTTTCAAATACATTTCTGTTGGTGGCGGAGAATTTATTCTCTTAGCTTAACACCCTTCTCTGAGACGTACGAGCTCAGAGGTTATGTAGTTGAATTTTATCAGCGATATATCCCAATTTGGTAACGTGGCATACTGAGTGTTGCTGTGAAATGATCAGTGTTTGATCATTTGTGATATGATCATTTGTTTGATCTTATATCTTTGTGATCATAGGTTGATCATTTTGTTTGACCCGAAGCAGGGCTTTTTGAGAAAGCGTAGCTTTGTGGACGAGACTTCATCGAGCCTCACACCTCGGAAATGGTCGAAACAGGAAGGATGCGGCAAGGTTCTAGGGAGTAGCGCCCCTTAGTGTATGTCATTCCTTCTGGATAAAGGTGGTATCATGGTATGGAGCCCAGATACTTAACCTCTGTGGTTACTGCATTATCATTATTTATGTAGTTTGTTGCGAATCGGGGATCCTCGGGAAGATCGGTGACGATCGGGGGATGGCATACGCTTGTCAGTAGTTACCTATTTTTGCAGAGGTAACCCGGCCTTGTGTTGGCAGAGATCCGGTTAGGTTCTCGGGTCGTCTATTCCAGGGACGTACCCATCGTGGATAGGAAGTTCCTTGGCCTGACCATTTGTTGGAAATCCAAAGAAACAATACGAGCCTTTACGATTTCAATTGTATAACCTGTCTCCTCAGGAGGCAGCTATAGCAGGCATAATATAATGGTACCTATGCTGGCTAAGATTTATATTCTACTTTCGAAATGTTTTCCACTATGCACTAATAATAATATCAAAAAGAATTTGATTTTTGCGTAGTAAGCATCTTTGACTATCATAAGAAGAAATCTCCTCCAAGTCTGCGTTTGCATTGTGTGTGTGGTGGGAGGTCTTATGGTAGTTTCATTTTCCAAAAGCATTGCGAATTGACTTTATAATTTTTCTGTTGTTTATTCTAAAGATAAACTGTTTTACGATCTCACACCAGTCACCATGACTGACTCGGAGTTTATTGTTCTCTTCTAAACTCTGGGTGCCCACCAATTTCCACACGGGCAGCCTAGAGTTAGATTATCAGGATATTCTGGATATTCTGGAGCTTTGGAGATAAGCTGGAGGACGAGACGTAGTATTTGTATCTGATAGTATTTATTCCGCTGTGTATTCTGTATGAGGACAAGTTATATAACTGTCCATTGATGTGATGTATTGTATTGAGTTGTATATTGACTCTGATTGATGTATGTATAAAATGATATAGTTCTTTGTTTAAAGATTATTCATTTATCTATTATATATTGTTCCGCTGCGATATGTGTGATTCTGATATTGTTTTCTGTTTCTGTTGTTGTTCTTCTTTCTTCTTCTGTTTTCTTCTTCTTCTCTTTTTCTTCTATCTTTTCTTCTATTTCTTTTTCTTAAAAACCCTCACTATTGGAGTTTCCGGCACTCGATTGCTCGACAGTCGATAAAGTGAGTATCGATGTCGAATTTTCGAAAGTCGAAAATTCCCGTACGTGACAGCGTGGTATCAGAGCATATGGTTAAGCGACAACCCTGCTCTGTTGGGTGTTACTCATTAGAGATAGAGTCAGTAGTACTCTAGAATGAGTTTGAGTGTAATAATATATACGAGTGCGTATTTGTTAGTGAATATGAAATTGTTTTGTATTGTGTTGACTTATCGGTTGATTGTTTATGGATTCTGGTCGGTGCAGTCTAGCTAACTGTAATCGATAGGGGTTTCTAAACTCTTAAACAAGATAAACCGACACAGTATTGATTTTAAAATAGGGTAAATGAAATAATTTTACCTAAAACTATTTTTGTATAGAAAAGAAATGATTTTCTGTAAATTATTACAGTATATGGTTGCATGGATGTTAGGAAAGTGAAAATGTTGAAATGTTATCATTATATGAAATTGAATAAGAAATTGAAATCGTAACTCCAAAGTTAAGAAATAAATCCATATACAAATGAAATTTGAGAATGTAAATTATAAATGTGACTTATAATTGAAGTGGAATTCCAGAGAAGTATTTGGAAATGTTTTGGAAAGAATTTGAAATTTTTGGAGATTTGGAAAGTTTAAATTTCTTTTTGATTTGAAAACGAATTTCGAAGGTTTTGAAAAATATTTTGGAGAGATGAAAGCTCTAAACTCTTTTCGGTCGCTGGAAAATAACTTCGGTAATGACTGCAGCATCATCGGTGTTCATTTTCGGGTTTCCAAAAGAGGGGATTGCTGCCAAATTATTTTAAATGGAAGTGTTTGGAAAATTTGGGTTTCGTTTTGGAAAATTCAAAGGATAATTTGAATTGTTTTCAAAATGGCTTTGAAATGTTGAAAAGACTCTGGAATACTATAAAAATAAGTGGATAACTTATACAATTTGAATTTTGATTGAATAAATTTAACTTAAGGAATTTTAAGTTGAATTAAAGTAAGTATAAGTTATATAACTTATAAAATGAGAAATAAAATAGTAACCAAAGATTTGAAAATAAATTCATTTAACAAATGAGAATTATTAATGTGAATTAAGAATATAAAGAGATGAATTCATATATGAATAAAATTGTAAATATGAATTTGTAAGTGAATAAAACTAGAATTGAATTTGATTATGGAAAATGAAGTGAAGTATTAAACTAAAGTTAGTAAGTGAAGCTAATTGATTATTGACCAAATGAATAAGATTTGAACGAATTAAATTCAATGATTATAAATGAAGATAAATTGAATTTAAATAAGATTGAAATTGTGAATTAAATTCAAATGAATGTGAAATGTAAAAATTGAATGAATAGGATATAACTTCAATAACGAACTTAAAAATGATATAAGCAGTTATATTGAAAATTTTGTAATTGAATGTGCAAAATAGTTGAATGTTGTAACTAGATATCATGGCTAGTAGGATATACAGGTGTTATAAAAGGAATTGGAATTGAATTGCAAAGATAATTTGAATTGCTCGACAAAAGGTAAGTATTTAAATTTCGATATGAGATTTACTGATTTCTGGTTTAGCCGCTTGGCTTTTTCTTTTTCTTTTTGAAATCTGAGAGTCCGTAGGGACGTTTTGTAGTCGTGCCGTATTAGCCGCGCAAAGGAGACGCTGGCGAAATTTTTCGGAAATTTAGGGCGTTAGAAAAATTTTGAGAAAATTTTGAAAGTTTAAATTTGAAATTTAAATTTAAATTTGAATTGAAGTAAAGCAATGTTGTTTGAAACCTATAATTGAAGTTAAAAAGCTAGTTGAATGATAATGAATCTTTAGTAGGAAGATTTGTTTTGATGAATTTGATAAAACTATTAGATGTTGAAAAATAGTAGACGAGTTAAGGACCATTTTTCCTAACTTGTAATTTCGAGGACGAAATTCTTTTAAGGGGGAAAGTCTGTAACGACCCAGAATTTTGAACAAATTAAATTGAAAATATTTAATTAATTTTAAATATTTGAACGATGATTTAATTTGAATCCCCGATATAACTCTGAATTTGGCGATTAAATTATAGAATTTAATCGATTGAATGTTGAATAAAAATTTAAATCTTCAATTTAAAGTTGAAGAAAAATATTTCGAAAAACTTTTAAAATTCGTATTGATATTACTGAAGATAACAGAAGCTTCAGAATCTAATTTCGAATTGATTTGATCAGTTTTGAAATTTATATCGTTCATATCAATATTTAAAAATAGTCGTCCGAGTTACAGTCTCGGAATTCGACGAAACCAGTTTCATTGGGTCCGTAATATTGAATTATTGTCGGATTTCAATTTTCGTATTGTTCGGAGTTGATATGTGAGCACACGATATATAAACGCGGTAAACTTTGTTTTGAAACGAATTGAATTCAAGTTAAATTTAAATTTGTATTTGGTCAACATCAGTACTTTGCCTTCCCCATCAAAACGCTGTAAAGGTAAGGCAAACTGTCTCCCCACGTACGCGCAACATCATTCGTGTTCTTTGGTCCCCTCGCTCTTCTTTTTAAATAAAAAATAATAATAAGCAGATCGTTCAAAAGAAAAAAAAAACCATCTCGTTAATGGCCGAGTATTCAGATCAAAAGAAAACAACTATCTTTCGTTCGAAGTTCGAAATCACCAGGGACCGAAGCCATTCTTCTCAAAATCAATTCAAAGAAAGAAAACAAAAGAATAAAAATAAAATCGCGTTCGAAATCGCGAGTGGGTCGGGGAGAGACGTAGCAACGAGTGGAGTTGGGATGAAATCGCGCTCGCGTGCTCGTGTATCTAGGGGGATTCGCGATGGCGGAGGGCGACGAATTGAAGGCAGCGCGACCTAATGTTGCGATGATGGGCGTGGCGACGCGGTGGCAACCGCGAGTTGAGGGCAGTTGTGGAGCGGTGGCCCGATTTCGTTCGATGGGGGGGCGAAGCTGTTCGATTTGGTTTGGGCGGCAGCTTCAAGTCGAGGCGGCGACTCAGCCGGTGGCGACGAGGCTGGAATCACGCGATCGAGTTCTGGGTTCGCGACTTGGTCGCGTGAGACGGCGGCGTCGTCAGGGGAGTAGCAACGTGGTGAGGCTATGGTTCGTCTGGATTTCGATTTGGATTCGATTTTCACAGTAAGGTATTTTCTTTATTTGATTTATTCATACATATTTATATATATAAAAAAAATGTGAACCCAGTATTTAAATTTTTACAGTAGGCTAAGTAGTTGTAGGAAATTTATTTTAAAGTAATCTGTTTAAAATTTATAGAAATTCAGTTTAAATTTAATTTATTTAGGTAAAAGGAAAATTTGTTAGAATAAATTTTGTTAAAGGAGAATTAATTTTGAATTTAAATTTTCTTATGAAATCAATTTATTAAAAGGAAATAGTAATGAATTGTTTAGTATATTTAAATAGTTAATAGAGAATTTGTTTAAAATAAATCATTTGATAAAAATTAAAGAATTGGTTAAAGAAAATTAACAGACGATAATTTATTGTCAATTTAATTCAAATATTAACGAATTGTATAAATTATTTATACAAGGTCAAACCGGGAAAACCAAATCAGGATTAAAGTGAATGGCAAACGGAAATAAAAGCTAAGGTGAGATTTTCTCACTCGAAGGAAAATTTTGATTTTACAGTTGATGATTGCTATATTGGATGTGCTATTAGATATAGTAGGATATATCTATTATATATATAGCAATATATACATATTGGCATATGTATATATTGGATTGATGATTTCCCGCCTCGTATAGCGGATGAGACCCTATTGCGCCGTTAGTAAGCGGATTTTTATAAAACCCATATACCGCGATAATTCCGTACTGGAGCGGAATTGGTATTGTGCTAACATCTTTGGATGCAGGGAAAGAGGTTGGAGGGATCCAACTGGACCCCTCACATTGATTGAATTTATTTCTATTGTGATATGAATCTGTGAATGATTATAGTGATGCTATTAATCATATTGATATCTGGAAATTGTTTGAAAGCTAAAATTTAGCTGAATGGATGTTTTGACATCATTGGATTCCAAAGATAAACGAAATTGAATTTTTGAAATTCAAGTAGAAAATTTCTAAGTGAATCAATTTTTGAAATTGAAGAAATTTTGAAGAAAGGAATTTAAAAGTATAAAAGCTGATTTTTATAATCTTATTGAATAAATTCCAGAATAAAGTGAAAATGCTAAATAAATGGATTTCATAAAACAGTGATTATAAATTGAAGAATTTAATTTAAATTTGGATTTTTAAATAGATTGAAAGAGATAAAGAAATTTATTTTCTTTAAAAGGAATTTATTTAAAAAGAAATAAGTGGGAAGTCCAATTAGAAATTTAATTTGGCAAATTGAAACGAATTTGGAAAAAGAATGAATTTATAGATGTATAAATTGTGAAGTTAAAAAGAATGAAATTTATAGATGTATAAATCGGGAAGTTAAGATGAATGAAATTGTAGAATAGAAGATTTATAAGAAAATAACTTATAAATTGGATTTTTGCCTACAAATGAAATATTGATCGAATTCGTTAATAAAGGAGATTTACAAATCGAAGTTGTAAAAAAATATAAAAGGTGAAATTTATAAACATTGTTTTTATAAATTCGGAATCAATTGAATTTGATAAATTAAATGTAGGAGGTTATTAAAGGAAATATATTCGCGATTTTGGATAGCGAATTATCCTTAAATTGAATGTGTAGAAAAGACTGAAATTTGGTTAGGGAAATATATTCACGATTTTGGGACAGTGAATATATTGTTAAGTAAAATGGACTTATTTTCGAAGAAGGGATATTAAAAATAAAGTTAAACGTTTTAAAGATGTTTTTAAAATGTATTATGAATCGAAATCATAGATTTCAACATTTATTGTTGAAATAGGCGTTTTTCGAGAAATAAGGAAATGGTGGACTATAACACTGTTGTTATAGTAAATGATTTCCGAAGGGAAATATTTTTATCTAGTATTGGGATTTATATATCTATCTAAATTTCGAATCCCTATACTAGTGATTTTGAGTCGTCGTAACGATGTTTTACGTAACATTCGTTTTGACTCAAATAAATGTTGTTATAGTAAATGTTTTCCTTAAAGAATGAATATATATTTAATTTGATTTTAAGTATATCGAATATTTTCAAATGTTGAAAATAAATGGATTTGTGAATTACTGACTTATTTTTAAATAAGTATGGGAATGTATTCCAAAACGAAATGAAACGTTTTTAAGATTTTATCTTCTTAAAGATAAAAATGAAGTTGAATATTTGAAATCGATTTGAGAATCGTATATCAGTAAATATTTTGAAAATATAAATTCGCTATGGAATTTATATAAGAAAAGGGAATTTGTTAAAAAAATAAATATCGATTTATTTTTGAAGTGTGGAAATTATATATCTAGTAAAGATATTTTGGGGATAAAATAATTTGGGAAAATTATTTGGAATCTGATGATGTTGCGCATCTTTATTGATAGTTAAATAACCGACTATCAATAATTACCTTGAGTAGGTATTTGTTGTGAATTGGATGAATTTGAATGCCACACTTATTTTTGAATAAGCGCTCACTATTCGGGTTAGCCGGGAAAGGACCATGGGGTCGTATAACCCATTCCGAATATGTGATACGTCGTTATGAATTGCATTCGAAGACCGGTGTTGAAGACCAGATATTTTTGAAAACGGAAGGATTACCGTCGAGTTACTCTACATCGGCTGATCTCCGATTTAGAGGTTTTATCACCCTTAGTGACGAGAAGTCCTGACGTGATTGAAAATTATCCGGATATGCAAGGGCTTCGTGAGAAGTGCCTTCGGTTCTGTTCGATCCCGGAACAGACTTGTATGGATTGTGTGTCTGACGTTACAATTTGAGATATAAAGCTGATTTCTTTCAAATACATTTCTGTTGGTGGCGGAGAATTTATTCTCTTAGCTTAACACCCTTCTCTGAGACGTACGAGCTCAGAGGTTATGTAGTTGAATTTTATCAGCGATATATCCCAATTTGGTAACGTGGCATACTGAGTGTTGCTGTGAAATGATCAGTGTTTGATCATTTGTGATATGATCATTTGTTTGATCTTATATCTTTGTGATCATAGGTTGATCATTTTGTTTGACCCGAAGCAGGGCTTTTTGAGAAAGCGTAGCTTTGTGGACGAGACTTCATCGAGCCTCACACCCCGGAAATGGCCGAAACAGGAAGGATGCGGCAAGGTTCTAGGGAGTAGCGCCCCTTAGTGTATGTCATTCCTTCTGGATAAAGGTGGTATCATGGTATGGAGCCCAGATACTTAACCTCTGTGGTTACTGCATTATCATTATCTATGTGGTTTGTTGCGAATCGGGGATCCTCGGGAAGATCGGTGACGATCGGGGGATGGCATACGCGTGTCAGTAGTTACCTATTTTTGCAGAGGTAACCCGGCCTTGTGTTGGCAGAGATCCGGTTAGGTTCTCGGGTCGTCTATTCCAGGGACGTACCCATCGTGGATAGGAAGTTCCTTGACCTGACCATTTGTTGGAAATCCAAAGAAACAATACGAGCCTTTACGATTTCAATTGTATAACCTGTCTCCTCAGGAGGCAGCTATAGCAGGCATAATATAATGGTACCTATGCTGGCTAAGATTTATATTCTACTTTCGAAATGTTTTCCACTATGCACTAATAATAATATCAAAAAGAATTTGATTTTTGCGTAGTAAGCATCTTTGACTATCATAAGAAGAAATCTCCTCCAAGTCTGCGTTTGCATTGTGTGTGTGGTGGGAGGTCTTATGGTAGTTTCATTTTCCAAAAGCATTGCGGATTGACTTAAAAAATTTTCTGTTGTTTATTCTAAAGATAAACTGTTTTACGATCTCACACCAGTCACCATGACTGACTCGGAGTTTATTGTTCCCTTCTAAACTCTGGGTGCCCACCAATTTCCACACGGGCAGCCTAGAGTTAGATTATCAGGATATTCTGGATATTCTGGAGCTTTGGAGATAAGCTGGAGGACGAGACGTAGTATTTGTATCTGATAGTATTTATTCCGCTGTGTATTCTGTATGAGGACAAGTTATATAACTGTCCATTGATGTGATGTATTGTATTGAGTTGTATATTGACTCTGATTGATGTATGTATAAAATGATATAGTTCTTTGTTTAAAGATTATTCATTTATCTATTATATATTGTTCCGCTGCGATATGTGAGATTCTGATATAGTTTTCTGTTTCTGTTGTTGTTCTGTTGTTCTTCTTCTTTCTTTCTTCTCTTTTTCTTCTATCTTTTCTTCTATTTCTTCTATTTAAAACCATCACTATTCGAGTTTCTGGCAATCGATTGCTCGGCAGTCGATAAAGTGAGTATCGATGTCGAATTTTCGAAAGTCGAAAATTTCGGTATGTGACATGGAACGTTCCCTTCGGTTCCAAAGTCCATTCGTGTCTCCCCTATTCGTGTCTTTTTAATTTTAGAGTATCCCATAACTCCACTTCGAATGATCTCTATAATAAATCGACGGTCTCGCCAATATCTAAATAATTTGTAAAAGAGTGAAACTCCTATACAACCAGCATTGATTCACCGAAGATTTCTGTATCCTCGGTTTACGATGCTGTTATCTTTTGCTATACCCGAATTCTATCTCTGGCGATAAAATATCGATTTGTCGCAGAATTCTACATCGAATTTATTCTTGGAATCACGGTTGACCCGGTTAAGGTTACCCGCGATTTATATAAGTTTGTCCATCTTCGGTTTGAAAACTCAATTATCTTATCTCCCTATCGAGTCTACATTTTAGTTGAATTCTTTTAGTTAGAGTTTCTCTAATCTGAATCTCTATCTTTGTTTTGAAATCCATTCGATGATATCCGAGTGAGGGAGTGTATTTGTAATTAATATAAAATATTTTATGTTTATAGTGTGTTGTTTGAGTTGTTGATGTTGGTTTGGATTTTCGATCGATTCGTCTGATCAACGCTATCGATAGAATTTCCAAAACACTTGAACAAAGCAAACTAACACAATATTGATTTCAAATTTGGTAAATGAAATAATTTTGTATGATTATATTATAAAATTATAAGTAAAATTTTCTGGAATAAGAAAAAAAAAGAGGTTAATTAATTGGTTGTTTGAAATGATAATATTTGATTATCATTTATTGTTCTAAATGAATTTATAAACATGGTTTATAAATTGATGTGGAATTTAAATAAATTTAAATCAGGAAGTTGAGAATTTAATTTTCGATGATTCCAAACTCTGGTTTTAAAATTTTAAATGTATATTATATAAAGTATTTTCGAATATAAATGATTTTTCAAAGAATTTTAATGTTTAAATCAGTACTCTTTTCTTTTGTTGCTGGAAAATAATTTCGATGATGGCGGCCGCATCATCGACATTCATTTTCGAGTTTCGAAATGAAGAGACCGTTCAGTAGCTTTGTTACACTTTGTATGGAAATTTAATTTGATTTGAATTTCTGTGGTATGACCTGATTTATTATATATATAAAGATTTACTTTTGATCTGATATATACTATATATATTTATCTCAAAATTGTTTGAAGTAAATCAGAGATTTAAATTCTTAAGTTTATGATTTAAAGATGATTTCAATTATAAACTGAAGTCAAAAATTTTGGATAAATATTTAAACTTGAAATATTTGGATTTGAAAATTTTATTTGTATAGTACTAAATTGCATTTCCATATAACTTACCTAAATTATTCAGAAGTTAAAATGTAATTGGATAATATACAATATAAAATGATTTTATAAATAAAATTTGAGTGTTTATAATAAATGTTATACACTTAGATTTTAATTATAAAAAAAATGCTAATAAAGATGATAGAATAATAAGTTAATTGAATGAGATGAATATAATAAATTTTGTTCTGAAAGAATTAACAAATTGAAATTAGATCAACTTAGGGCAATACCTTAAATTTAAACCAATTATTGAATATAAATTAATTTAAATTGAAATTTATATGGTTTAAATTAATTTATATGGTTTTAATATATGTAATAAGATATATTAAGTGGAATAAACTCAATAATAATTTGGAATAAAAGAATTAAATTTGTTGAATAAAATATGAGTACAATAAATGATTATACAAATTGATGATTTAGAAATTGTTAATTGGGGATGACTAGATAATAAGATAATGAATTTAGAAATAGATAGATTGATTTAACTTAAGTGAACTCAAAGGGATTTAACCAAATTGTTAAAAATTAATTAATTTAAATTGAAATTTATATGGTTTAAATTAATTGCTATACCTGTATTCCAATCTATTTTCTTTCTGGTTGTTTCTATTCTCCTGCCTCCTTCCTTTTCAGGGACGAAAAGTTTTGAGTGGGGGAGAGTGTAACGACCCGTAAATTTTAACTATTTTAATAACGTAATTAGTTGAAATTTTGTGAAATTTTAAACGATAAAATTTAGAAATAAAAATTTGATATTTGGAATGCGTCTAATTTATCATAGCAACTGGTAAATTTTCATCAGATAATTTGGAAGTTTATTTTCTAGTATAATTTTATTCCAATTTATATCAGTTAAAATTGATGATAATAAAATGTTTTCCAAACCTGAATATTTTTACATAGAAAATTCTAATTCATCTTCTGACTAAGACGTCATTTTTCGTTTTTCCAAATTCGGACTTCTTCAGCTCCGTCGATCTTATTTTTCTGCGTTTTTGCTGCATTTTCCGCTAGTAGAAAATTCAAATTTTTATAATTCAATCATTCCACTGATATCTGTGTACCGTTTTGATGGTCTCGTCGTATTGATCTCCGCAGCACATTCGTTTGTGTGTTTCAGAATCTAGAAGACGGCGTAATCGAGGGAGCAATACGTGCATCGCTGCCGTTTTGAACCTTTCATATTCTTGTGATCTTTCGTCTATCTATCAACTGAAACAGATACCATTGGCATTTATTTCCATAAATTTACGTATACAACTTTTAGTGTTCTGATGACTTTTATTATTTCAAATTCCAACCGGTTCCACATTTGATACTTTTGGATTCTTTGTCTTTCCGGTTATCCACGTGAATTCAAACTGACATCAACAATTATTATTTAACTTTTGACCTTTTCTATTTCCAACGTTCATCATTTTACTGGTCGATTTATTTTCTATTCAGCTACTTTTATTTCCTGTTCGTTCCTCTCAAATCTACCATCTCCTCTATTCTCATTTATTCTGCCTCTCTAAAAAAAATATGAATGAGGCATGCTATTTCTTGATCGAAGCCATGACCCTCACCTAACCCATAAGCACGCAACTCCCTGTCCATTTCCAAAGCCTCCCGCCTCCTCGTGCCTTGTTTGACTCGGCCCACCCCACACTAGCAACCCATCCCCTCTATGTTCGGCCATCCTAGCAGCACCCTCACCGAAGCGGCTGTTTCGGCCTCCGCCTGAGTCTCATCGTCCCCGCGTCTCTGTCTTCATTTTATACCATCACAGGTTCTTTTATATAATATGTTAAACATCTCTATAAGTCACGTACAGTTTGAAACAGTTTAATAATATATATATATTATATAATTTTGCATCGTATGTTACGTATATGTTTTACAAGTTATTTCTGTGTGTTATGGAATAGGTATATAGTGTTGTTAAGGGTATATACTTTATATTGATATTTATTTTTCAATATATATATATATATTAATAAAGTATTAATTTAATTTTGACACACGTACATATATGTTCTATTATATATTGTATTGAAGTTGAAAAAAATTCTGGTTATATACATAGTATCTATCCATAATCTGTTATATATAAAGTGTATTTATGGTTAGCGAATATATAGATGTATATATTTACAGTTTCGTATGTGTTGGGTTTAACTAAGCATTGATCAAAGGGTACACGGTTTCACATATATAGCTATGTTTTGCATGGATCATGTAGTTGTAATCTGCTGTTTACGAGTGATATAGATATTTATATATAATATGTTAAACGTATAATAGCCGTGAGTTTTCCCCTGTTATATATACATTTGATATGTAAAAGGCTAATATATGAAGTTTTATTTGTTGAATATATATTATAAACTTTACGTAAAGATAGCTGCATATATTTTACAGTATATTATATATATATATATATAATTTCGAGTCTGTGTTTGTACATGTATTGTTCACAGTTTTAGTATTAAAAGTTTTATATATATCTGGTTGAATATATATACGTTTAAAGTATATTACTTGTTAGAAATTTATAGATGTATATATTGGTATTTTTCGTATGTGTCTGTCTGCATACTTTAGTTATATGAAGATCAGTTTATTTTGCAGTACAACACAGAGCCTATCCATTTCAAAATATATATATAAATATCTTATTCTATTTATTTTTTATGAATATGAGCTTCTATATGTGTATATACTTATTATATAGATAAGTATACATAAGTTTGGGTTTTAATAAATAGACTGAGGTTTTATTTATTGGTGTTTAGATTTAGTAGTTATTTTGAATTTGTGTGTGTATATATATATACTATTTTAAAATTTAATATTGGTTTAAGAAAATATAATAAATTACATTTCGTTTTAGTCTATATCAAGCTAATTCTGATTCGTTTCCATCAATTTTCTTTTATCAGCTTATTCGTCAAATTCGCGCCAATCTTGCTTTAATTTGGAACTCGTGCTTGGATCCGTAACCCATTTCATTGTCTTTTCTCTCTAGCCTTGAAAGGTGACCAATCACTCACGATTAATGTTCTTTTATTTATTAAATTTGATTTCAATTGAAACGACAATTGAAATATGCTGCTGTTAGTTATTTACATTTGCTATATATATGCCATTATCTGTATCTGTTCACCTGTGACATCTGACACCATTATCTGTTATTTATATTGCTATATATATGTCATTATCTGTATCTGTTCACCTGTGACATCTGACACCATTATATGTTATTTATCACTGATGATATATGCCTGTTACCGTTGTTATTATTATTATTATTATCATATCTGTTATCACTCTGCAAGTTCCCTGTTAATATAGAACTCACTATGGGTTGAAATGATACATACCCGAACGATCTGTAGAATAGGAGAAAATCGTTATGGGTTGAAATGAAAAACCCAAGCGATTTTCATTGAATTGAATTTGGGATTACGGGTTGAAAGATATATACCCGTATATATTTAAATTGCGGATTGAAATGATAAATATCCGTATCATTTAACCATAGGGTAGAAAATTATATACAGACACCGTTGGTCTATATATATAAAAATAAAAAAAAATGACTTCTATGGTTTTGAAAAGAAATGTATAGTTTTAAATAAATATTGAATTTAAAGATTTATTAAAGTTGATTTAATAAAATTGATATATAATATGTTTAATTATTTATTTAAATTTATATTTTCAAATATAGAGTTGAAATGATTAAGGTTGAAAAGATAGATTTGAAATTGATTTGAAATTGTATTTAATTAAGATTTATATTTAATTAAATCTATTTGAACTTATGGAATTTGGGGTTTTTAAAGGATATGATTTTATAACTTGATTTTGGTTTAAGATGATTTCAAATGAATATTTCAAGTTAAATAAATTGAAGGAAATATTTAGAGATTTGAAATTTGGGCTTTTATTTAAAAGATATTGAATTTATTTAGTGAATATTGCAAAAACTAAATAAGAGTAAAGTGAATTTGATATATATATGAAATTATCGAATTTAGTTTTGAAATGTTGAATCTTTAAAGCTTTGAAATATATTGAAATTGGAATGGCTTATTTTATGGTTCAAATATGTATTTGAAATCGATAATTTGAAATGGTTTATTGAGAAACTGAATCGAATTGAAATTGATGATTTGAGATTGATTTAAATTAGAATTTTGGAATTCGAGAGAATTTCGAATTGATTTGTGAAATTTAGGGAAACTATTTTATTATATAAAGTAATTTTAAATTATATTTAAACTATTTATATATTTTAACTTAAAAAATTATTTCTAATATAAACCATTTTATTTTATAAATTATTTTAAATATACTAATTATTTTAATATAAATTGTTTTAACTTATTACTATTTTATATGAAATATTTTATTTTATAAACTATTTTTAATTTATATACTATTATTAATATCTAAACTGTTTGAAGGGAAGTATTATGAATTCCAAAGGTTATGATTTCAAACTATAGTTTCAAAGTGTTATGAATTTCAAGGTTTTGATTTCCAAGGTGTTTTGATTTTAAAAGACTTACGATTTCGAAAGCGATATAACTTTGGGAAGTGATATGATTTTGAAAATGAATTTATTTGAAGTGAAAATGATATCGTATGGATATGTTTTTGAAACGGCAATGATATTTTGGTTTTGAAATATAAACCATTTTGAAAGTTTATTAAATGACTAATCGGTGTAATAATTACGTAGTTATTGAAGAGTCTGGGATCGGTTAGGGACATACTCTCTGTCCAAACCGAAAACCACTTTAATAACTATTATACGCGGAGTGTGATCCAGAATGAAGTGGTTGGAATGATGACGTTGCTGGATTTAAAGAAAGAGAACGATAATGGAGGACCTTGACACTTGTGTTAAATTGGAAATGACTTAAACAGGAGCCGTGCGGGCCAGTGAGGTTAGCTACCTCTAGCGGACACACTTCTTCGTAAACTACTCATTACTTGTTTTGATTGGTGCGCACCCTTGATTTGGGAGTGTTGTTTCGCGGTGTTGCGATCGCTGCGGTGATGCGTTCTCACCAGTCCGGATCAGGCAAACGGTAGTTTCACTACCTTGGGTATTGCCTCATGTGCCTTGTCATACTCGTATCCCTATGCACGACCACTACGATTTGTTTGTGTTATACCTATGGAGTACTCCCTAATAGCCCACTAGTTTATGGTGGAGTTTACAGTGCTGTATAGACTATGACGCTTATATAAAATGTGTCAAGGGGGATAATGGTAACGCCTTAACACTATGTTGATACTTTATATTACTGATAGACACTATCTACTTAGCGTACACTACTATAGTAGATAGTTTAATGGATCCTTAGAGGATGGTTATCCCAAACATCCTTTGAGTTACTCGTATTTCAGTTGTTATTTCACTTGAGTTGGATTTATTGATATAAGAATGTTAATCCTGACTCGAGTGTTTTGTGTTTTCTTTACACTCGGGTCAGACTGAGTGATACAGTATTCGAGACTCACCTTTGGAGTTGGAGCTTCGCTTGGAGATCTAGCTATCTATCCAGCTTTCAGATATTCAGTTGATTCCAGTGATGTATTCTGATCTTGTATTTGACTATTGTATTCGAGACTTCTGTTGTATCTTGTTTAACTCTGTTATATATATATATAGTAGCTTCATGAACTACTATTCTTTTGTTTCCGCTGCATTATTGTTATATTACTCTGTGTCTGTGATCTGTGATTATTTTTATTTACTGTATATGTTGAGTTTTGCCAAATTTAAATTAACAATCCATTATTTTGAATTATTCAAATCCGACATGTGTGGATTTATTGTCTATTTGAATGGTCCAAAATAGTGGGTTGTTACAAGTTTCATTTTTGGATTGCATCCAAATCCATTTACTACCAATAATTTCTAAAATAAATTCCTTCGCCAAGATGTTGGAGCTTGAGGCAACAATTATTTCTGAGTGCAAAGGACTAAGTATTATTAACATCTTATGAATTGCCTTTATTTATATATAAATTTGATTATATTTTAGTTTACATAACTTTTGCTCAAAATATAAATTTGTCAGTCAATGTTGATCGGTCCAAAACTCCCTTTTGGATGGTCCACCCAAGGTCCCTCATGAACATGTATTACGTGCAGTCTCACGACTCATAAAACCTGTTAACACACTTAGCTTATATGGGTTTACATAACTTTTGCTCAAAATATAAATTTGTCACTCAATGTTGATCGGTCCAAAACTCCCTTTTGGATGGTCCACCCAAGGTCCCTCATGAACATGTATTACGTGCAGTCTCACGACTCATAAAACCTTTTAACACACTTAGCTTATATGGGATTCTTGTACACTCTCAGCTTGTATGGTCTTGTGAAATACACTTTAGATGAAACTATTTTTAACCATATGTACTACTCTTAAGTACATGACTTTACATGTAACGACTTGGAATTTTCTCACTTTAATTTGTAAATATTTGATAAATTTAAAATATTTAATTAATAATTTTTAGCAATCAAATAACCCTCTTTTAATCAATATGTAATGATAGTAAACTCATATTGAAATTTTGTTAATAACAATATATAGTTCGAAGAAAAATTGAAATTGTAACCAAAAATCGTTTTTTGGATTTTTGAATTTTTATCGAACGAAAGTTGTCACAACGTTGTTGCGCACATATACACACTTTTGTAACATATGCTTATACATATAATAAGTACTTTAATAATGTAAAAAATAATTATTAAAAGTAAGTGTAATTAGAGTGTTTAAACAAGTAATTAATCAAAATTAATAAAGTAAGAAAAAAAGTTCTTTCTTACTTTAAGTGCTAAGGTACTTAGTAGTAAAAATGTAAGTGATGTGATATGTAGTATACTTATTCACATGGGTTAGCACATGAGTTGGAAGGGTTTAGAGGGTAGTTTGGTCTTTTGGCTAAGTGGTATTGGAAGTAATTAGCCACTTTTCAAAATTCTATAAATACACACTCTCCTTTTCACTTTTCAATTTCCACTTTTCATTTTTTTCCTCTTACTCCACATTTTTTCCAGGTCTTCCTTCTCCATTTTCCTTCTCTTAAAATCTCTAAAACCTTATCAAAACACTCCTTTTTACTCTAAAATTCATATATGACCTTAGATCTACGTAGTACACAACACTTGTAACACCCGCATTTTTAGATAATTAAATAATTAAATAAGTATAAACAGTGAAAATGAGCATTTTTGGAATTGTCAGAATATGGCCTCAAAACTTATACCATTGTGTTCGTGGCGATTTTCTGATTAATTTACATATATAATATGCATCGAACGGACTTCGTATGGAAAAACCTATTGACGTTCGATGTTCCGTTTCGAAAAATAATTAAACGTGTAAATGTGCATAAATATATTTATTTATAAATATATGCATGTGTAAATTTCAGAAATAACGCGTGTTTGAATTTCAAAATAGACATGCATCATAAAGGAAATTAATTGACATCAGCAATTAGAGGTAATTAATTAACATTAGTGGGCAATGTTAATCAAATCAGCAATTAAAGGAAATTAATTTACATTAATCAACAACGTTTGAATTTCAAAATAAACATGTGTTATAAAGGGAATTAAATTTGCAATTGATGGAAATTAATTAGAATTAATAGTCAACGGTTAAAAGATAACGTTTAATAATTTTTAACATTTAAAAATAGAGGAAATAAATTAATATGTATAAAAATAAGGTTAGACACGTCAAAACTGACGCATTTTGCTTGTTTTTAACGGCTAGATTTCAATTGCTTTAAATGAATGGATGACGTTGCTTTGGCTCTCTAAAAATAATCGTGTAGGGCTAGCCTTCAAACCCATATTTTTCCGAATGGGTACGGAAGCCCTGTCACTTTTCTTTTTCCTCCAATTCTTCAGAAATCAAATATATTAGATTTAGGTTTTCTGATTTACAATTTGGAGGTAGAAACTGTAGATCTAGAGAAGAGATGTCCAAATTAAGCCGTCCGTATGAGGTGAGTTTTTAGATCTAGTTTTCTAGTTTATTTGTTATTTTTCTATAATTAGATCCAGATTTATAAATCCATACAAATTCCGGTTTGTGGATCCAAATAGGGTTGCAAAGGGGAAGGCTATGGATAATAGAACTGGACTAAAAATCAGATCTGGAATTTGGAGTGTTTTCTTTTCAGGTGAGTGGATTTAAATTATATATCTTTTATGTTGATGATATATAATATCATTAGATTTCCGTTAAATATTTTAATTCAGCATTTGAACTAATTTCAATAATTAGTTCTACTAGTTAGTTATGTTGAAACTGTAAATTTTATAAGAGAAGTGTACTTATATTTAAATGTTATTTATATGGAAAAAGAAAGGAACCCAATTATATATAACTAATATTAGGCCTAAAAATTATAGAGAAAGACATAAACCTAAAAGTGAGAATATAGTCAATTATGTTAAAACTCTGGGAATGAAATAAAAAGGGGAAATCTAATAACTTGATTTGGAAGTTAGTGATAGATTAGTTTGCTGGTTTAGAAAAGAGAATACATTTCCATAGTTTAATATTGTAATAAAAACAGTAAACGTAATTGCAAGAATAAAAGCAAGAAAAATGGAATTAGTGCAAAATAAAGACAATACTGTATTTTGCATTATCCAACAATTAAAGAAATAATAAAACAAATATCTTGTAGTTACGAGTTATTGTTTATGGCATTATTTAGTATTAAAACATGTAAATGGATTTTAGTATAGTTTTTGTAACCAACCAAATAGAATAGAACTACTTCCTAGAATAAAAGAGAATAATGTGAAGCGTTAAAGAAAAAGAAGAGGAAATAATCAAGTTAAATATTTGAAGACTATAAATAATAAACATAAAATGTGACTAGATCTGGTTTTACTGCACAGATAGTAGAATAAAAAGTAAAGCAGTTATTATGATAAGTAATTTGTGACAGCTGGACGTAGTCCCAAGCTAAGACCATCATATAATATAAGAGAACTAAAGAGAATTTAGTACCATAATAAAAGAAGACAGACTAGAATAGAAAAGAGACACTTGCAATTACATTTATATTTGTATGTTATAAAAGAAAGAAAAGAATATAACAGTGACAATGGTAACACGTATGTTATAATTAAAAAGAAAGAAATAGAAAAGGCTTATTTTATCAAACTTAGATCTTGGATTAAGTTAATAAGCAAAAAAAAATAGCAGTGGCCCGTACCGACAGCATTCCCTTTCAGGACTAGGACTGACGGTCTCACACGTCGGTGGGGCTGGGCATGCTAATTAGGGTAACTAAGTGATGCAGGCCAGCATGAATTTGATTTTCCATTTCCAGAATTGAAGTTTGAAGCAACGCAAATGGACATTTCTTTAGGTCGCGAACGACCTAAAGCACCGATAGGTCGCCACCAACGACCTAACGTAGGTCGTCAATGACCTAACGAGTCAATGGATAAGGCGTTGCGACCTAACTCTAGCAACAAGCTACGATCTAATGAAACCCAACGACCTAACATAGGTCGCCAACGACCTAACGAGTCACGAAATAAGGAGTTACGACCTAACTCGATCTACAAGCTGCGACCTAAAAAGTCACGACCTAAAAAGCTACGACCTATACTAGGTCGCTTACATATGCAAGATACATTAGGTCGCTCAAAAACCACGAACGAGCTACGACCTATAATAAGTCGTTCAACAATACCGCTTCATGCCTTAGGTCGCTCGCGAGCTACCGAGCTAAGTCGCCCAGTTAGGTCGCGAAGTTCATATGTCGCAAAGGTTTTAGGTCGCCAACGACCTAACAAGAAGCCGCCTTATTTTAGGTCGCTTGAACGACCTAATTTTACCAAGCTCTATTTTAGGTCGCTGCCGAGGTTCCTTAGGTCGCTACTGAAAGCTAAAGCTTAAGTCGCTGGAAGATAGCTGCTAAGTCGCTCCTGGAGTATATGTGTGTTGTATTCTTAAGTCGTAAGTCGCTGTATGTTTTTAGGTCGTGAAGGCCTTGTAATGTGATGTATTGTAACTGTCTGTTTTAGGTCGTCTATGTTTTAGGTCGTCTAATCTTTAGGTCGTAAGTCGTGATGTTAGGTCGGAAACGACCTAAGTGTTGTACAAATTTGTGGCGTGTGTTGTAAAAATTCTATAAATAATCGTGCGTTGTACATTTGAAAGGTTGTTGAATATTGAATAAAATTCTCTTTTGTTAGCTTTGTGCTTTCAATTTAAATTGGTAGTTGAGTGTAATCTCCTATCTCCTCTTTCGGATAATCGAGTGCGCTCGATTCAACGATTGTAGAAGCCGATTCGCGGAATCAAGTGCGCTTGATCAACGCTTGAAGAATTGAAGATCTTTGAACCCGGTATCGTGCGCGATCAACGAGTTCGGGATAGCTAGAATTCGGTATCTTCGGATCAACGAATTTGGGCATTTCAGTATCTTCAAATCCACCGATTACTACTTTCACCGATTGAAGATTGTTTTGATTAATCCGCTGCGTCACTATGTAGCCAACAAAATAAGAAAAGTGTTAACACCTCTTTTTCGACGACTTAGCGACCCAATGACTTACGACTTAACAACCTAAGAAACTGAGCGACTCAGTGATCCAGAAACCCAGCGACCTAACGAGATAAGAAGGCAGCGACCTAACTCCAGAAAGCGACCCAGCGACCTAACTCCAGAAAGCGACCTAGCGACCTAACTCCAGAAGGCGACCTAGCGACCTAACGAGTTAGCGACCTAACGACCTAGCGACCTAGCAACTCAGGAAAAGGGAACGACTTAACATGCTCCAGAGTAAAGCCACACGACCTGCCTCTTCTTTTAGGTCGTTCACGACTTAAATTTGGTCGAGATAACTTTTGTATTCACTACATTAGGTCGCTCACACCCAGTAACTCGCCCGGGATAGCTCCACTAAGTCGCGGACGATTTAGTTACCTCGAGACATTCTTAGGTCGCACGATTCTTAGGTCGCATACGACCTATCACAACCGACCTAAGGACTGCTCCTCCTATAAATACACCACCTACTCCACATTCGAGGGGGACTTTTTCCGGACTTTGAAGCACCGAAACTCTGCTGCATTCACGTCTTCTACAACACCTCTACTACCAAAAACATTCCAAACTACCTAAAGAGAAGATCAACTACATTCAAGATGGATTCCAGAATCTCTTTTGCATTGTAGTGCTAATTACTTGTATCGATTGTTGAGTAATCGAAGGAATTCTTTTAAAACTTATGATCGAACTTGTGATAAAGAAGATAAAGTGGACGTAGGCTTGATTTTGAGCCGAACCACTATAAAAACTGCTGTCTCTTTACTTTTACTGCAATTATCTGCTTGTTTTAGTTCCCGTACCAACGGGTGGTGCTTTCACTTTATTAATATTCACACCGGGGTGTTAGCGTTCGATTTTTACGTTAACATTTTTGATGCTTTCTCTGAGAATTGAACTCAGGGGTGTTCTCACCATTGCTTCGCAAAAATTTGTTGAAAGACTCTCCTTAAAAACCAGAAGTCTATCTGAAATCATGGCTCCTGGAAGAAACAGTAGATCCACTAGATCCGGAGATGCTTATGACAGGGCTGCCTCTTCTCCAGCGCCAAATCAGGAGACTCCTACTGTTGGAGTCACAAGGGCCGAACTTGATGATGTTGTGCTGGGTTAGACCAACAAATGGAAGCTCAAAATGCTCTGATGATGGACAGGTTAAACGCTCTGCTTGGGGTGAACCGACAACCGGAAAATAATGAACCAACCTTTGCTGAAGATGCTCATGACTCCCAAGAGAAAAATATTCCTCCAAGGACAGCTGGCACCGTCGAAGGGGCACATCCCCATGCTGGAGGTTCAAGGCCGCAGCCACCTCTTCGCGAATGTTTGTTCAGGCAAACTTCCGAAAAATTGGCTGACGTCTGCCCGGCAAGGCCTCTGAACGATGAGGAATACCTATCAGGAATGGTTTGCCAAATTATGAAAGAAAGCATGCAAAGGGATGAAGATGAAAATGACTGGGGATTTGCTCCAAGCAAGACTCTGTTTACCGAAAGAATTCTAAAAGCTGAATTTCCAAAGAAATTTGTTCCCCCTACTATCCCAGCCTATCGGGGGACAAGCGACCCAAATCAGTTCTTGTACAAATATGACTGGCATATGACAGGTGCCAGGGCAACAGATGAGATTAAATGTAGATATTTTCCTGTCTATTTGGAGGGGGTGGCTCTACTTTGGTTTACAAAGCTACCGGTCCGATCTGTGGATCAATTCTCTGACTTAACTCGTAAATTCAAGGATCAGTTCAGGCTGTATGCTTCAAAGGCCAAGGACATAATGTCACTGTCCAGCCTCGAGCAAGCTCCCGGAGAATCTATCAAATCATTCTTGAACCGCTTCAATATAGCCTTGGCTGAAGTGGATAATGCTGAGCCTCGAATGATTCTAACTTACTTGATGCGAGTCATCGATAAAACAAGTGAGTTCGGAAAATGGTTGAAGATGAAGGAACCAAATTTACTTGAGAAATTTTATAAGAAGGCTGACGAATTTATGCGTTTGGAGAATCTTCCTGCACCAGCAAAGGTGGTTGTGGCTGAAATTCAAAACAACAATGTGGTGAAGCTTCTAATAAGAAAGAATCTGGTGGTCAGAAGAGGGAAAATAATGGTGGGAAAAAGCAGAAAGATATGAAGAAACCTCGCCGTTTTCCGGATTTTACTCCTTTGACTGAGACTCCAGAGAACATCTTCTTCGCAACCAAGGATGCTATCGAGTACCTTGAGCCACCTAAGATGAAGCTTGGGAAAATTTTTGTGCCTAATGGAAGATTCTGTCGATTTCATAATCAGCCTGGCCATGACACTAATGAGTGTCGCCATTTGAAGAATTTAATTGAAGTGCTGCTGCGACAGAATAAACTACAACAGTATGTCAAGAGAAACAGAGGAGATCCGGCCTCATCTACTCAGAGGCAGCAACTTCCTGCTCGTCAATCTGGCTCAGGTGAAAAGGTTGTGGTGCAGGAATCTGAAAGGCCTGTTATTAATGTAATCACAGGGGGTCCTCACCCAGCAGGCAGAAGTTGGGGAGAGATGGAGAGGTATGCTCATGCTCTAAGACATGCCCCGAAAGAAGAAACTGTTTTTGTCTTGGAAGAAGCCGTGCCTTCAAAACAGCAAAGAACATTTCACGATGACATTGTATTCAGAGCTAGAGATTCTGTGGGAGATGAGGCTCCCACCATGGATCCTTTGGTAATAACCGCCGGTATCGGACCAGCTATTGTGAGAAGAGTGCTTGTTGATTGCGGCGCTTCTTGTAATATCCTCTTCAAAAAGACCTTTGATCAAATGAAAATTCTGATGGCTGATGTTCAAGCTTCTTCGCAAAAAATTGTTGGGTTCACTGGGGAACCAAAACAGCCCATCGGAACCGTCGACTTATTTGTAGAACTTGGTGAAGGGGAAAGAAAAGTGGTCCGTAAGCAAACTTTTGTTATTGTTGATGAATTTTCTGCTTATAACGCCTTCTTGGGACGACCAACTCTTGCTGCATTCAAAGCTATTCTCGCCCTGTAGTGCCTAACTATGAAATTCCCCACTGATAACGGCGTTGGGGTTTTGAAGGGAGACCAGGATGCTGGACGGGAATGTTATCTCACAGAGTTGCGGGAGGCGAAGAAGAGAGAAATGGGAAAGGGTGCGGCAGCTCCGCTCCGCATCAAAGAACCCACCTTGTAGCAATTACGGGGTGGACCCTGCCCTGGTGAGCATAGTGGTGCGCGAAAATAAATTGATCCCAGAAAGACCGATGCAGGGGAGAATAGAGTGGTGCCGGTAGAAGTGACGGTACCAATACCTGTTGACCCGAGTGACCCAAACAAGGTGTTGAATGTGGGTTCACAACTTGGTATGACGGTTCAGAATATACTAATAGCATTCTTGAAAGCAAACCTGGATGTTTTCGCTTGGAGTCATGCCGACATGTGTGGAATATCTCCAGAAATCGCAGTGCATGCTTTAAATATTGATCCGAAGTTCACACCCATAAAGCAGAAAAGAAGAACCCAGGGTCCTGAAAGGTCAGCAGCATTGAAAGAAGAAGTAGATCGGCTCATGGAGAATGGCTTCATTAGAGAATCCACTTATCCAAATTGGGTTTCTAATCCGGTGTTGGTTAAAAAAGCAAATGGGAAGTGGAGAGCATGCATCGACTTTTCAGACTTGAACAAAGCATGTCCCAAAGACTGTTTCCCGTTGCCCAGAATCGATCAGTTGGTGGATGGAACAGCCGGGCACGAATTATTGTCTTTTATGGATGCTTACTCAGGATACAATCAAATCATGATGCATGAGCCAGATCAGGAGGATACGAGCTTCATCACTGATGTTGGTCTTTACTGCTATAAAGTCATGCCCTTCGGACTAAAGAACGCGGGGGCAACTTATCAGAGACTTGTTAATGCCATGTTCAAGCCTCGGATCGGCAAGACTATGGAAGTATACATTGATGATATGTTAGTGAAATCAAAGAACGCAGTAGATCACATGGACCATCTGGCAGAAATGTTCGCGATCCTCCGAAAGTATGGGATGTAGTTGAATCCTCTAAAATGTTCGTTCGGAGTTGAGTCCAGAAAATTCTTAGGTTTCATTGTGAGTGTTAGGGGTATTGAAGCTAATCCTGCTCAGATCACTGCCTTAAGAGAAGTCAACCCCCCTAGAACAAAGAAGGAATTGCAAAGCCTCAACGGGAAAGTCGCTGCTTTGAGTCAATTTATTTCCAAGGCCACAGATAAATGCATTCCCTTCTTTGATGCTCTGAAGAAAGGAAGGAAGAATTTCGAATGGACTCCTGAGTGTCAAAAAGCTTTTGATGAGCTGATTCATCATATGGAAACACCTCCATTACTTTCTAAGCCCAACAATGGTAAAGATCTATTCATATACTTAGCAGTTTCATCTCATGCTTTTAGTGCAGCGTTGGTACGAGAAGACGCAAAAGTTCAGCATCCAGTTTATTACATCAGCAAAAGATTTACTAGGGCAGAGATGAATTATTCGAAGTTAGAAAAGCTTGCCTATTGTCTATTGATCGCGTCCAGAAAGTTGAGGCCATACTTCCAGGCTCATCCTATTAAAGTCCTCACTGATCAACCTCTAAAGCAAGTCCTATTCCGCCCTGAAACTTCGAGTCATCTTCTGAAGTGGAATATTGAACTCAGTCAATACGATATCACTTACCATCCTCGAAGAGCAATCAACGGACAAGCTTTAGCAAATTTCATTGCAGAATGCACGGACAAAGGTGACAGTGAGGAAGAGGTAACTGATGACATTCCGATCCGATGGAAATTGTATGTTGATGGTGCAAGAAATGACTACTGCTCCGGAGCTGGGGTTGTGCTTGAAACCCCCGAAGGGTGGTCATTGTGTTATGCATTGAGATTGGAATTTCCTTCGACAAATAATGAAGCCGAATATGAAGCTCTTATTGCCGGTTTGAGGATTGCTAAGGAACTAAACATTAAAGTGTTGCAGATCTTCAGTGATTCCCAGCTTATTGTATGCCAAGTCAAGAAAGAGTTTCAAACTAAAGGAGGAAATCTGCCTGCTTACTTATCAAAAGCCTGTGAACTTCTCGATGATTTTGATCATTATACAATCAACCATATACCTCGGGAAGAGAACATGAAGGCGGATTCTCTCGCGAAATACTCAAGCTTCGGCGAAGCTCAATTATTGGGATTGGTCCCTGTAGAAGTCTTGACAGCTTCGAGTATTGATGAGATGGATATTGACTGGATCATGGCTGTATCTCAAGAACAGGAGTCATGGATGACCCCGATCAAGGAATATCTACTCAACAGCTCCTTGCCCGAAAACTCAAAAGAACACCAGAAGCTGTTAAGAAAATCCCCGAGATATGTAATTCAAGGCGACCATTTGTATAGATGAGGATTCTCGATGCCATTCCTCCGATGTGTAACCAAAGAAGAGGCTAAGACAATTTTAGCTGAAGTGCACGGAGGAGAATGTGGGGATCATTCAGGTGGCCAAACTCTTGCAAAGAAAATTCTCCGTTATGGGTATTTTTGGCCGGATATTAATCGAGATGTTGCTAGCTACTCCCAAAAGTGTAACAGATGCCAGAGATTTTCTAAAATCCCAAGAGCACCTTCCACCGTGCTAACACAGATGGTCAGTCCATGGCCATTCGCCATTTGGGGAATAGATGTCATTGGGCCTATGCCGATTGCCAGATCCGGAATCAAATATGCCATTGTTGCTGTTGATTATTTCACTAAATGGGATGAAGCTGAACCATTGGCTACTATTACCTCTAAAAAGATAATAAATTTTGTGACTACAAATATCATTTGCAGGTATGGTGTGCCTCAGAAGATAATAACAGACAATGGTACCCAATTCGAAAGAGAAGAATTCCAGGAATTTTGCAGGTGATTCAAGATCCGAAAAAGCTTCTCAGCAGTGGCTCATCCGCAAGCAAACGGGCAAGTGGAAGCAGTGAACATAATCATCAAATCAACCATCAAAAGAAACTGGCAAAAGCAAAAGGTGGTTGGGTTGATAAGCTGCCACTAGCACTATGGGCATATAGGACTACCCACAAAACTGCGATCGGGCACACTCCATTCTCATTAGCATATGGATCAGAAGCAATGATTCCAGTGGAAATAGAGGTCCCCTCACACAGGAGAATTCATTTCAACCAAGCTGAAAATGAAAAGCTGCAACTTGAAGCACTTGACTTGCTTGATGAAAGAAGGAAAGAAGCTGAACTCGGAGTTGCAGCTCAACAGCAATGGATAGCCAGGCACTTCAATTCTAAAGTTCGTCAACGCGGCTTTGAAATTGGGGATCTAGTCTTGAAAAGGATCATGACAGCAATAGGAGTGTTTGGGCCAAACTGGGAAGGGCCGTATGTCATAGGCAAAAAACTTCTTGATGGCACTTTCAAACTCACAACTGTCGAAGGAGATCCAATCCCGAGAGCCTGGAACAGCAATCACTTGCGTTCATATTTTACTTAAAAGCTATGCTTAAATTTGTAAAATAATTCTGGATGTATCATTCTTGTATTGTAAGCCATTGTAAAATCAGTGTGACTCAGCAATAAGAACTATAAAGTGGATGTAGGCCCAATTCTTGGTCGAACCACTATAAATCTTGTGTCTTCTACTACTATAAAATGCCTGTCTCATTTCGATGTGCAAATATCTTAAATATGTTGCTAAAATATCTATTTAATATTGCAGGCAATCAAAGCAAAGCTTACCAATTCAACACGTCACAAACCCAAGCGATTCCCATAAATCACTCAACAAAAAAATGTCAAGCCACAAAAATTTCAGACTCAATTCCTACACAAGAAGGACTTCACACAAACGGTTGGTGATTCCACCAAAGGGGCACCTTCCCAAAGGAAGGCACCAGGCCCTTACTAACTGACTGTGATCGTTTGTGCAAACAGACATCCGGTTAAGCGGATTGGGTCTGCCCGTGGATTCACTCAACCATGAAGTACACTTCCCTGGAAAAATCAAACAGCTTACCAAAGAAAGGAACATGCATTTGAGAATGATAACGAAGAATCGCTAAGCGGCAGTTGATGAAAAGACATGGACAAGCAGACAAAAACAGCTGAAGTGGAATCTTGTCTCTCACCCAGGAATGTTGGTGGGACCACCCAAGGGGGCACCTTCCCAAGATAGAAGGTTCCAGGCCCTTGTTACTTGATTGCGATCGTTTGTGCAAACGAACATCCAGTCGGGTAGCTTGCATCTGCCCCGTGGACCCATTTAACTGTGAGATGCAACCTTCCTGGCAAACCAAACAAAGCCCTCTTCGGAGGCACAAGCCCTCTTCGGAGGCATACAAACAAAGACCTCCAACGAGGCAAAAGACCTCTTCGAAGGCAAAAGACCTCTTCGGAAACACAAGCCCTCTTCGGAGGCACACAAACAAAGACCTCTTCAGAGGCAAAAGACCTCTTCGGAGGCAAAAGACCTCTTCGGAGGCACAAGCCCTCTTTGGAGGCACAAAGCCCTTCCCAAAGGCATATCAAAAAAGCCCTTCCCAAAGGCATATCAAACAAGCCCTCTCCCGAGGCACAAATCAAGAAGCCCTCTTCGGAGGCACAAAGCCTTCTTCGGAAGCACTAAACAAGTAAAGCCCTCTGACGAGGCACATCCAGAAAATTCGTTGATGGAACCACCGAAGGGGCACCTTCTCAAGAAGAAGGTTCTAGGCCGTAGCTAAATACTCGTGATCATTTGTGCAAACAAATATCCGATAAAACAGCTGATGTCTGTCCCGTGGGCCCATTCAACGATGAAACATAACTTTCTGACAAACAGATCAAAGCCCTCTTCGGAAGCTCGCTTCACTGCGTAGGGGAATCCACTTTTCAAAAGATAAAAAGTGACCATCTCCGAAAGTTGAAGTGAACTTCTCTGATTCAAGGCACACTCTATTAAAAGCAGAATAATATTTCCTCAAAACGGAAGAATTATTCTCTAGAATAAGAGTACAAGTCTTTTCAGAATATTGCAATGAGCCATGGTATGGGGGCATATAGCTATATTAATAATAAAAACAACGCTCAAACAGCATACCACGAGCTCACTGCAATATCGTACAAAGAAAATAAAGAAACTTGTGCAAGAACAAGGAATAAATGCATTCACAAATACTGACAAGAGATTGTACAAGTAAAATGAGTCATTTTTATTCCATACTATCAAATTTTTTATACATGTACAGGTTTCAAAAAGCGGGGGCCGGTACCCGCACAATCTCCGGTCAGTACAAGCCTTTAGACAAAAGGCAAAATAGCAAAACAAGAAAGATAGAACCAAACTCATTTCTTCTTCCTCAAGCCGCCTTTGGAGCCTTCACCTGGCTTAATGACTAACTTCGCAGGCCAGCTTGGACGAGTTGCGGAAGAAGGAGAAAGAGGTGCAATTGGGTCATCTTATGTTTTCTGGTCACCGGCGGAAGTGTCCGCTTTTTCATCATCAGCAGAAGCGCCTTTCTTTTTCTTCAAAACCCCGCATTTTCCCCTCTTCTTTGAAGAAGATTCACTGCCCAGAGAAATAAGATCAGAGAGTTTCATATCATCGACAGTGAATCTCTCCGGGGTCCTCTCGCCCTCCTCAAGTTCCTCGGCCTTTTGCTCTTGAGAAGACGCCGGGTCGTCTAAACCTTGGAGAGCTTCTATTTGTTCCTCTTGCGACCCCGGTTGAGAAGTAGAAGGAGGAGTAACTTGAAGAGGTAGAGGAGCAGCAGCTGGAGGAGGCGAAGCTTGTGCGGCACTTGTTGTTTTCGCTACAGAAGAAGAAAAGTTAAAAACATCAATATTTCCCGCAAAGAGAGGAGATAGTGGCACGTCAAAGCTTAAGTAATAGGCAAAAAGTTCATCAAGCTCATGTGAAGCAAATGAGCAGTCCACTTGAGCCAGATCGGAGTTGAAGTTACCTGGAGAACTTGGTTTGATCACTTCGATTTCATAATCCTAGGCTTCAGTACTTTCTTGGGCCTCTTCTTCGGTGTGAGCAGTTTTAGTTTCAGTTTCGGCTTTAGCAGGAGGCGGAGAACGGGAACTTGAGCCAATTATGTCAACGTCGACCAAAGAAGAAGGACGGGCTGGGTCGATCAAAGGTGCCTTCCCTGGACGCTCTCCTTTCGCTACTTCGGCTCGTTGATTAGCAAGTTGTTCTTTCCCTCTCGCGAGGGCGGCACGAATCTCGTCGTCCAAATAGTTAGCCTCAAAATCCTCTTCAGTATAGCCGGCATCTTTGAACGCTTCAACCGCTGCTTCACACACTTCAGCTAATGTAATCTCATACTTCGGGCCCAAGAAAGAGAGACTGCCTTTCCCTAAGACGCTAAGAACGTAAAACTCAAAAAGAGTGGAGCTGATGGTGGCCTTTGTTGTTTCGTGCGATTCTTCAGCAGCCGCTTTTCCGGCAATGGCCTCATCACGCTCCTTTTCTGCTTTTGAAAGTTAAGCTTTTAACATGGTAATCTCCAAGTCTTAGGAGCTGACTTTTTCCCGCAACTGGACGATATCGTTGCGGTATTTCTCAACAACATGTTGTTCCGCCTCAAGTTTGATCTCGGCATCTCTCTGAGCAGCATGCACATCTCTCACTTGCTTTTGAAAAACCTCTTCCTTTTGAGAATGGGAAGCGGAAGAGGTAGCAAGGTCCTCCTTAAGTTTCTTAACTTCGGCCTCAAGCTCCTCGTTGAAAGCAGTGATGCTTTTCATTTCCGCATCGTGCTGATCAAGAATTTTCTGCCACTCAGACTTTTCATTTTCCATAGTCAGCATAGCCTCAAGATTTAGGCGGTTTACTCTTTTGAGTTCATCGACCAGTTTTTGCCAGCTGGACATTCTTTCGATATCGAGCTTTACAGCATCAAGATTTTGCAGCATGGATTGTTTGTCGATCGGTACCAAATCCAAATCAAAACGCACTCCCTTTAGACACCAGTTCGGGAATCGGCTGTAGAGTGTAGGCGGAGGCTTCTTGACTTGGTAGGGAGGCCTATTGATGATTGATTGGATATAAGTTCTTTTGAGGGCAGGAGAGCTAGAGGGGATATCTAAAGAAATAGAAGCAGTGGGCACTTTAGAGATTTCGGAAGAAGACTTGTCGTCGAGTTTGGCCCGCTTGCTTGGATCCTCTATTATGTGACTCTTTCCCCTATCATCGTGAGATTTTCTTTTATGAGAATCGTCATCTCTTTGAGAGGAGTCATGGCGGTCATCTTTTCTTCCATATCGCTCCTCGTAAGCCTGCCTCTCACGAGCTTTCCTGGCCGCTCGTTCCTCATCAGTTTCCCTAGGGGCAGAGAGATAGCGCCGGGGATCATAAAAGTCACGCCGTCCGTAGCGTTGAAAATCATCATAATACGAGCCACTTCGTCCCATTGGAGAATTTGAAAATGAAAAAGAGATAGAATTTAGAAATCTCCAGAAAAAGGAAGTTAAGTGCGAGTAATTGCTGAAAATCCTAAGTGTGTGTGGCGTGCAAACTACGTGTGTCAAGCTACAAACCACTCTTCAGCTTAGGAGTGATCTCGGCTTTTACAATAGGGGTCAACTCTTGGGTTGACGGAAGTGGTCGCAAGACAGATGTTGCTTCAACCGATAGAGAGACAATCTTAGGAGCGGTGATATCGTCTTTAAAAAGCTCTTGAGAAGTTGCCAAAAAATCACTTAACCCCCCCAAGATGTCGTCACCGTTATTCCCAACTGAGTGAATCACACCAGCAGTTCCTTCTTCAGCATTTTCAGCACTTTTGTGGCAGAACTTTCCTTCTCCGTCCCCTCATCAACTTCCATGGCGGTCTTCCCGGGACATTGGGAGAGTTCCTCTTCTTCGATAACCGGAAGAAGTTTAGACTTTCCGGAAAACTCTGCACTCTCAACAGAACCAGAGCATTTTATCAATGAAGCTTCTGCAACTAGTTCTTTCAACGCAAGTTCTTTTGCAGGGGCTGGGGCATCAGATGTTTCCGGTTGAGAAGCAGGGGCATCGCGAAGCTGAAGGGATCGAGAAGGATGTAAAAGGCCAAATTAATGAAGAAATTTATCTTTCAAAAGAAACTTGATACTCCTTTCCTCGACGGCTACAACATTTAGCCTTTCAAAAGTTGACTTGTGACTGGAGTCTTTAGAAAGGGAGGGAAGTGCTACAAGAGTAAAAATGAAGTTAATACTTGACAACCCGAATTCTGAAAGGCTTCGAAATGGAGTAAATGGAGATAGACAATCTTACTTCCTACTCTCCAGATGCCATAGAATTCTGAAGGGCAACGAACGAAGAAAAACTGATTTAAGAACCCGTGAGCGCTGTCGGGCAAGTCTGTAATCAGTTTACGATTTCTAGCGCTCCTTATAAGTGTGATGGAAGGATGATCTTTATTCCTCCCGAACGAACACAAGTAGAAAATTTCGTCGAAGCTCGGAAGGCGATTAAGTGTTCTCTCGAACAACACACACAACCCCATCAGAATGGCGTAGCCATTGGGGTGCAACTGAAATGGAGAGATAGTCAACCGAAGAAGCAGCTTTCTGAGAAAGTCATTGAATGGAGGAATAGCTCCCCTTAATCACATCTGATGGTTGACCGCAATAAAGCCAGGAGGTGGCCTGTCGGCGGTATCATTTACTCCAGGAAGTAAAGCTTCGGTCTCAGCAATGCCAAATTGGATGCAAAGCTGGCTGAAAGCCCGTTGGGTTAGAGTGATTGAAACTGTTTCCGGAGGATTCTCCAGAGGGTCAGCAATTGGGAAGACTTCTTCAATCTTTTCCACTGTTACTTCTTGTGCTTTATGAGAAGTCATTCTACACAAGGAACTGGATGTTCAAATATGATGGTGCACGTTTCCTAAAAGCGTGTGAAGTGTTGTGCGAAGCTAATAAAATAACAAGTAAATAAAAATAACAATACTGGTTGGCATACGTCAATTCAGGAAAATTCAAGACTTGTTATTAAATTAAAACTGAGAGTAGTGTCAATGCAGATAACATTCGATAGTAAGCAGTTCTAACTGTGAGAATTTTGCATTGACACTTCATTCAAGTTAGTTAATTCGCAGCATTTCACACTTGATTGAATTCAGTTTATTTTATTTAAGTAGAATATTGTCTCTTGATTTAATCCATCATTCGATGTGGGCAGTCAATGATGAGTATATTCGTCCCAGTTTTCTGCAATTGTTGAATTTAACAGGTTATTAGCAATCAAGTCAATACAATCTATGAAAAAGTACAGCAGGTTCAAGCAGTTCAAATTGGCAGTTCAGTCAAGTCCTGTGAAAATTTTGCAAGTGTTCAAGTCCTTAAGTCGCAGGAACGACTTAAGACTAGCTCGGGATTACTTAGGTCGTCCAAATCATGTTCAACGACCTAGCATAAGTCGGTCGTCTATTAGGTCGCTCTGCTTGGGTTATAAAAGTTCATCAACCCTACGAGTTAAAACTGCTCCATGGGTTAAAATTAAGTCGTTTGCTTGGTTAAGTCGTTTGCTTGGTTAAGTCGGTTGCTTGGTTAAGTCGTTTGCTTCGTTAAGTCGTTTGCTTGGTTAAACTGTTTGCTGAGTTATGTCGTGTGATTCATGTTTAAACCGTAAGTCGCTCCCCCTTAAATCCTTAACTCGCCTAATGCCTTATCCTGTTCACTACTTCCCAATACATCAATTCACCAACTCCCTAACTCGCTCAATCTTCCTCGGGTTGCCTAACTCATAAACCCGATAACCCGATAACCTGATAACCCATTGGCGCCCTCACAACAAAAAAACCCTCGTCTCTCCAATACCACCAAATCACCCAAAAAACCATTAACATCTTCTCGGATTTGCCACAAATTCAATATTGTTGTTTTATCATGAATCGCAGCCACTACATGATCAATAACGGTCACAAATTGGTCAAAACATGATTCTCGATGAAAAGCAGCAAAAGAAAGTGAATCGAAGTCGGAAAGGGGAAATCAGCGATTTGACAACGGATGTAGGAGAACAATGGCCAGAATCACTTACGTAGTTGAACGGAGGGTTGATCGACGACGAGAAGGTTGGAATTTTCTTCGAAAGCTTGGGGAAAATGTCAATGGTAGTTTCGAATAATAGAGCAATTGAGGAGAAGGAAGAAGGAGCCGAGCAACTTATAGGCGGGAAAGGTGGAATTCGAATCGGCGTAGAACGACATAACAACTCAAGCGACTCACGACCTAACAACTCGAGCGACTCACGACTTAGCAATTCAGATGTCACGAGTTAAAAGGACACGACCTAGTCCCTAGGCGTATACTTCGAGGGGCAAGTGTTAACACCTCTTTTTCGACGACTTAGCGACCCAACGACTTACGACTTAACAACCTAAGAAACTGAGCGACTCAGTGATCCAGAAACCCAGCGACCTAACGAGATAAGAAGGCTGCGAACTAACTCCAGAAAGTGACCCAGCGACCTAGCGACCTAGCGACCTAACTCCAGAAAGCGACCTAGGGACCTAACGAGTTAGCGACCTAACGACCTAGCGACCTAGCAACTTAGGAAAAGGGAACGACTTAACATGCTCCAGAGTAAAGCCACATGACCTGCCTCTTCTTTTAGGTCGCTCACGACTTAAATTTGGCCGAGATAACTTTTGTATTTACTACATTAGGTCGCTCACACCCAGTAACTCGCCCAGGATAGCTCCACTAAGTCGCGGACGATTTAGTTACCTCGAGACATTCTTAGGTCGCACGATTCTTAGGTCGCATACGACCTATCACAGCCGACCTAAGGACTGCTCCTCCTATAAATACCCCACCTACTCCACATTCGAGGGGGACTTTTTCCTGACTTTGAAGCACCGAAACTCTACTGCATTCACGTCTTCTACAACACCTCTACTACCAAAAACATTCCAAACTACCTAAAGAGAATATCAACTACATTCAAGATGGATTCCAGAATCTCTTTTGCATTGTAGTGCTAATTACTTGTATCGATTGTTGAGTAATCGAAGGAATTCTTATAAAACTTATAATCGAACTTGTGATAAAGAAGATAAAGTGGACGTAGGCTTGATTTTGAGCCGAACCACTATAAAAACTACTGTCTCTTTACTTTTACTGCAATTATCTGCTTGTTTTAGTTCCGTACCAACGGGTGGTGCTTTCACTTTATTAATATTCACACCGGGGTGTTAGCGTTCGATTTTTACGTTAACAAAAAGTAAACTAAACGCATAATAGAAGATTAGACGTAGGGTCTAATAAAATGGTAAGGTGTGTTTGGAGTTGCCCAACGAGAATCTAGATAAATGAGCCTAACGACGTAGTTCATCGTAGATTTTTAGTACAGAAGAGCATGTCCAACTTAGTTATCTTGGGCTAGAAGGAAGTACGAGACTTCAACGGGACGTGAGGATACTCTAGGATGGCCCTTTAGGGTAGGCCTAATGAAGTTGCACCCCCGGAGGCAGGTCTGTAGGTTTTCTATCAAGAGAGTATGCCTTGATTGCTTTTGCATTGCATGCCTAACGAACTAGACCTTTGTTGGCAGTCAAAAGGTTGATGATGAAATATGATATTCTTATGACACCATACTCTAGTTTGCGAATATGTTACAGTGGGCATGATCCATAAGGATAGTCGCATGCGGGTATCATCCATCATCAGTCAGAGCGAGTTCGGGAAAGACTAGAGTTAAACCAACAGGCTAATGATTCTTTCACTATCGAGACATTGGATGAGAGGCACAACCAATTGGATGTTTAGATTGTTTGCAGTAGGGCACAACCACTTAGCTCTTGAAAGGTCTTTCGATTAGTTGAGGGGGGGCTGGGTGGGGTCATAGCCAGGATGAGAAAAGAGACAGACCAAGTAGAATATCTGTATTGTAGGCCTAACGAAGCGAACCATTACAGATATAGAAGATCCCCGACTGAGTTCCGTACAAGGTAGACCTTGTTGGCGGAACTCAAGCAGTAGACAGAACGATTACGTGTAGTCCTCAAGGTGCGCACTGGGTGGTACATTATGGATGTCCGAGCACTAGTATAAGCTAGTGCTGATGTAGTTTAACGTTTTCATAGTAGACGACGGAATATTTGTATATTAGATCTCACGAAACTGTTCTTTACATATGCAGTACGCTCTAGTAGCGAGATGATGGAGTTCTTTTCGAGGAGGATACAGAAGGTACTATGGGTAGTACCTAGGACCGATGCGGTCTTTGGGCATGTAGCTACATAAGTATATTGGTTATCAGGTCTTAATCTACTAGGGAGTAGATGGGTATGATTCACGCACAGAGGCGAGAGTATTATAAACCCAATAAACCTAATATAACATAAAATGGTAATATAATGGTATATGTAGAATTATGCTTAGAAGTGTATAATTTGTCCATTCACCAGAACTTTAGTTCCGACCCCCTCCTAATATCATCCCACATGTTAGATAGATGACAGAGATTTTCCAGCTTTGAGACACTTGTTTAGAAAGTGTTATTACCTTGGTGAGTATTTACTTATTACTATATTTTACTCAGTTCTGCTGTGAGATATTTATTTGAGCTCAGATATATTTGTCTTTGCCTATTTGTAGGATACCAAACACCCAACTCGGGCTTCAATGGATTTGGGTTTTAGTATTTTTGCGAAAAATCTGGACCCACTAGAACTTGGGTTGTTACATTTGGTATCAGAGCTTAGGTTAGTAGATCCTAAGTAAATTAGGAAATATGAGAGAACGTATTTGTATTTTTGAATAAAATATAAATATATTATGTACTAAAATCCAAATAGTCTCCAATTATAGATTTTAACATATGGAAAGTTTTTAGAAGTATATTTGTACATAGTTTGCTAGTTGGGTTCGGGATGACCTAGGGATGTTGAGCCCTATGTTATTGTCGATTTATAGTGTACAATAAGCTATGTTTTGAGAGAAGATCGGTATCTATATGTTATAGGAAGTGGGAAAGTTCCCTAGGGATAGTAGGGAAAGTATTTTTATTTTGAAGGAATAAGAGATTTTAGTAAGGAAATGAGATTTCCAAGGTTTAGGAAGGGTATTCCTATGGTAGTAAGAAGAAAATCCACTTTTTGTCTAGCTCAATAAAATGAAACTTTTGTAATTGAAAAGTTGAAAAATATAATTGTTAATATGTTTGAGGAAGTAAATATTGGGTTTTTGAAAAAAAGTGGTATGAAATTTAAATTGGTTTTTATATGATGTAAATTTTGTTAAAAGTGAAATTCTTTTTGACGAAATATAGAGCATGTATAGCTCGCTAGTTTCTTTGTAGGTAAACAATGATTTTAAATATAAAAACCTAGAGTGTGTTAAGTATCAAAAACGTAGGTTACAACATTTATTGTTGTAATAGATGTTTTCCTGAAAAATATAGGAAGCATAGACTATGACACTATTGTTATAGTAGGTGACTCCCAAAGGAAATGTTTTTACATAGCATATGGGGTTTATAAATATTTATTTTAATTGAATCCATATACTAGTATTTTTGGGTTGTAGTAATGGTGTTTTACGCAACATTTGTTTTGACCCAAATAAAAATGTGTTTTGAAGATAAATTCTAAGTATATAAATAAAGTGGTTTGTAAGTGCACTTATTATTTAAATAAGTATATGGAAATGTTTTCTAGTTATGAAAATATTAAAACAATTTTGAAAATGAGTTCTTCTGGAAAAAAAAGATGTAAGTTAAATATTATGAAATTAATAAATTTCGTAGGAAATGTCTATTGTAAGTGAATATAGATTAAACATACTATAATCTATTGGAATGAAATGAATAATGATATAATTTTCTATGAAACCAAATCACAAATAAAGATGTTTTGTGCAAGTTGTAAGGAATATGTGAAAGAGATGTACAAGGTATGGAGAGAACCATATTTTGTATAGCCTATTTCGATAAAATATAAAATAAGTTCCTTGTAATTTCACATAAACATGAAATCCTCTCTTAAAGGATTCATAGAAGGTTTTAGCGTTAATGGTTTCTCATAAGAGAAAGTAGTTCCAATACATTAAGATATAAAACCATTAGGTGTATTAAGAAGAGTAATAATTAGAGACAGTGTTAGTTAGGAGGGATATTATATAGAGCCTTAGTAGGAAATCTAAGCAATGGAAATTTCAAAATTTTCCATTGATTATGCGCATTGGTTGCTTGCCTTTGTAGAAAGTCCCCATTTGTATTAAGTTAGAAACTCCTCCAAGGTTAGGTAATTGAAAGAGTAAGAAAGTTAAGGGATTTTTGGTAAAATAATTGTTCTTATCTACTCCAGTTTTTGTAAATTTGAAAATCTATGAAAAGAAGATGTTTTGAAAACATGTGAGGGCATTTTTGGAAGTTAAGAAAAAAAAATGTTTTAAGAACAAGCAAGGCATGTTTTAAAGAAAAATGGTTTGGTGAAAAAGTAAATAAGTGTTTGGAAAAGAAAAACTTAGTAAACAGTTAAATTTAAAAATCTAATTTTTTTATGGAAAGCTGTAAAGGTCTTTAAAAGGAAAAGAGGAATAAGTTTTGAACGTAGAATTTGTAAGTTTTCCCCTCTAGGTTTGGGGAATAATTTATATTCAAAGAGCTGTAAAGAGGCAAGTCTAGAAAGATAAAATGTTAAGTAACCAAGTACCTTTGAATTTAATAGAAACTTCAAAGTAACACTTTTAAAGGCAAGAATTTTGGGATTTGATGTTAAAATTTAAGCTTTAATTTTTGAAATGAAATGATAAATACCAACAAAACTTTTAAATATGGAGTAGATAGGAATCATTTCCTAGGTGTGACGGGAAAAGTGTAAGGCTGTGTAGGAAATAGAAGTGATTACTTTTAGTAGTAATAATAAAAGTTCCCATAAAGTGTATAGGACACTAGTGAGAACCTAGGAATTTTGCTTCATGTGTGTAGACTATAGAAGAATAGTGAAGTGATATTAGTAAGATAGTAAGACACACGTGGTTGGGATATGTAGACCTTAGTTGGGGAAAAATGAAAGGTAAAGAGAAAATTTCCCCAAGCTTAGTTGTTTTTTTAGATAGAGACTGCATAGACTGAAATCCTTATTCGTTGCAGTAAATGAAACTTGGTTATTCCATTTTGAGTATGGAATGGAAGATATGAATAGATCTTATTCATCGTGAGTAATACAACGTAAGTTAGTAACGAGTAATAGGCGGCAGGGGGAGTATATGAGTTACTTGGATTCCTATAGTAGGACCTTTCTGTGTTAGGGTGGGCATGGTCCTAGGCTTCCTAGCCCTAGATGATAGCTGTGTTTAGCTGCTATATTTACGTATCTAGTATCGCTTTGCAGTGGACTTGTTTTCTCTTTTAGTTATGAGACTTTACTCCTATGTAAGCATTTAGTTCCTATTGTAGTAAATCAGTGATGATTAGTATGATTCTTTTTCTCTGTGTTTTTGTGATGTTCACAAGAAGAGAATAAGAACATAGGACGTAAATAATAAAAGAAAAGTAAAAGCAGATAAAAGTAACTAAAAGAAAAACAGTAAAATTTAAAAAAAGCGACAGAAACATCAATAGAAAATTTTTCTTATGTGAACTGTGCTTGGGAAAGCAAATAGAGATTTTTATAGAATAGTGGCACAAGTTCCAAGTACGGAGAAAGAGGTGCGTAAAAGTAAAACGGGAAAATGCGAGGTTCTCCGTTTTCTACCTTCTTTCTGACATAAGAAATCGAGTTGGGAAAATTAGATTTTTCTGAAATTTGAATATTAAAAGTTGTGTGGTAGGGTTTGGATGAAAAAAAATTGTTGAACTACGCCTCTATTCAGTAGGAGTGTGGGAAAAATTGGATGAAAAATGTTTTGAGTTTTCAAAAGATTGCATTCATATAAAAAATTGCAAGTATATTTAGGATGTGTGCATCATATTTTAAAAAGGAGTTTTTAAAGAAGAAAAGTATTCATATAGGAGGTACCGCTTAGAAATTCATATATATGCATATATTTTATGTTGAATGACACTTTGCACAAGGACAGGATGGTCGCAAAATTGGATGTACACATGATAGATGTGTTTGATTCGAGGAATTACATAGTTTTACCCTTGTCGAATTTCGGGGATGAAATTTCCTAAAGGGTGGGAGAATGTAACACCCCGCATTTTTAGATAATCAAATAATTATAAGCAGTGAAAATGAGCATTTTTGGAATTGTCAGAATATGGCCTCGAAACTTATACCATTGTGTTCGTGGCGATTTTATGATTAATTTACATATATAATATGCCTCGAACGGACATCATATGAAAAAGCTATTAACGTTCGATGTTCCATATCGAAAAATAATTATACGTGTAAATGTGCTTAAATATATTTGGTTATAAATATATGCGCATATAAATTCCAGAAATAACGCGCGTTTGAATATCAAAATAGACGTGCATCATAAAGGAAATTAATTGACATCAGCAATTAGAAGTAATTAATTAACATTAGTGGGCAATGTTAATCAAATCAACAATTAAAAGAAATTAATTTACATTAATTAGCAACGTTTGAATTTCAAAATAAACATGTGTTATAAAGGGAATAAAATTTGCAATTGATAGAAATTAATTAGAATGAATAGGCAACGGTTAAAAGTTAACGTTTAATAATTTACAACATTTAAAAATAGAGGAAATAAATTAATACGTATAAAACAAAAAGGCTAGACACGTCAAAACTGACGCGTTTTGCTTGTTTTTAACGGCTAGATTTCAATCGCTTTAAACGAACGGACGACGTTGCTTTAGCTCTCTATAAATAAACGTGCAGGGCTAGCCTTCAAACCCATATTATTCTGAATGGGCACAGAAGCCCTGTCACTTTTCTTTCTCCCCCAATTCTTCAGAAATCAAATATATTAGATTTAGGTTTTCTGATTTACAATTTGGAGGTAGAAACTGTAGATCTAGAGAAGAGATGTCCAAATTAAGCCGTCCGTATGAGGTGAGTTTTTAGATCTAGTTTTCTAGTTTATTTGTTATTTTTCTTTAATTAGATCCAGATTTATAAATCCATACGAATTCCGGTTTGTGGATCCAAATAGGGTTGCAAAGGGGAAGGCTATGGATAATAGAACATGACTAAAAATCAAATCTGGATTTTGGAGTGTTTTCTTTTCAGGTGAGTGGATTTAAATCATATATCTTTTATGTTGATGATATATAATATGTTAAAACTTACAGTAAATTATGTTAAAACTCGGGGAATAAAATAAAAAGGGGAAATCTAATAACTTGATTTGGATGTTAGTGATAGATTAGTTGGCTGGTTTAGAAAAGGGAATACATTTCCTTAGTTTAATATTGTAAGAAAAATGATGTAACAACCCGCATATTTATCGATTTTATATTTAAATATTTTATTTAAATATTTTATCGTTAGTCGGATGTTAGTCCGAAAAGCTACTTTTTGCATACGGTCAAATTAGGACTCGAGACCACCTCCATTGAGTCCAAAATGACGTTTGCGACCTTTTTGAGTATAAACTTCGATATGTTTGGAGCTAGCTAAAATTTCAACCTTTTTCCACTTGAAGTTTGAGTTTGGGTTCAGCCCTTAACCCCACTTAACCCCCTAGCTCTCTAACTCTTCATCCATTCACTCCCATTTCATATCATTTCCTCAAGCAAACTGAAAATGGTGGAGAGGAAGAGGAATTAGAAATTACAAAACCCTAGTTCCATTTTCAAACTCTTGTTCTAGCTCCAAATTCAAAGAGAACCCATTGGTAAGCTTCATCTCCTTCTTCTCCAACACATTCTCTCTTCAATTTCAGTTTATTCCTAAACCTAACTTTGGGAATGTCCTTCTTTAAAGCTTTGATTCAAGCTTGTTGTGTTGGAATTGAAGAGTGATCGCCCTTGTCATTGCTTTCAAGCTTCTTCTTCATTAATTTGGGTTCAAAGGTGAGATTTTTATCTCACATCTTAGTCTATAACTATCTTCGATTGTTAGGTATGAATTCCTAACACTTATTCTTGTGCAAATGCTTTTGGTTTGGATTGATTTGGTGAATATTCCAATTTTTAGTGTTTTGAGTTCAATTCTTTGAAAATCCTAACTTTGATGTTTTGATCATGTTTTTGGTGATGAATCGAAGAGCGTATATGGCCGGGTAGTCGATTGGCGTAAACCCTTAGCGCCGTTGCTCGACCGATTGCATTTCGGAAGGAATTGGCATTCATTTGATTGGCATGGGAGTGCTGGAAACATGCTCCGGTCGACCGACCTCAGAGTCCGGTCGACCGACCTTCTACTCTAGCATCTCCCTGCCTCTGTTTGGAAGTGCAGATTACAGGCTTCGGCCGACCGACCTCAGGGTCCGGTCGACCGACCTGCTACCCGTGCACTTCTGTCTCTGGTCCGGTCAACCGACTCAGGGAGTCCGGTTGACCGACCTGCTCCTATTTGCCAGTTTTTCCTATATTGCCTATTTGTTTGAATTTCCAACTTTAATCGATTCGTGTTGTCTCCTATTTGTTGTTATCATTCCTTAAGACTTTGATGACTCCTCTTTCGGGATGGTACCTCGTTAGGTCGCTCGACCCTATCCCCCTTAGGTCGTTAGACCTCATTTTGTCCTCTCTAGGTCGAACCCCGTACACCTCTGCGTAGGCAATCTTACCCGAAAAACATTCAATAGAACTTCTTACTTTGATGGTTTTGGGAATTGATTTCTTGGATTTTATTCACGTCTTCGAATGTCAATTTTAATGCTTGATTGTTTCTACAATCATTTCTATGATTTGTCACTTTAAAATATAAGGGTTTTCTATACTAGTAGTAAATATCAAAACTCTTTCATCAAAACGATTTCAACTCTATTTTCAATATCAAACTCGTTTATAAAACTGTTTTCCAATCTACTAGTATATACAAACCTTTACCTCATTCGTATGAGAAAATATAATTAAACGGCTTAGCAAAACAAGTGGTATGAAACGCTTGCGTTTACTTCGTCGGTTAATTTTTGGACTTGTTCGATTGAAACTCTCTTGTGACAATTTTCTAGTGGAAATCTACAGTTTGTTCGTAAATATTTGAGTTAAGCAAGTGGTTATGGGACATGAAGCTAAACTCTTATATTCACTAGCTTAGTGTAATTGACACTTCCTTATGATCATGACGATCATTCTTGTGATTTAGACTAGCGATTGAGCGATGTCTCTTTATTTGCGATGTTAGACTAGACACCATTTGTGTGATTTCGATTCACACATATCTCTTTATCTTCAAGGTTAGTCTATACCTCATTGGTGTGATTTCGATTCACACATATTGAAACTCTTGTGACAATTTCCTAGTGCAGATCTACAATCTGTTCGTAAATATTTGAGTTAAGCAAGTGGTTATGGGACATGAAGCTAAACTCTTATATTTACTAGCTTAATGTAATCGACACTTCTTTATGATCGATGACGATCATTTTTATGATTTAGACTAGCAATGTGCGATGTCTCTCGTCCGTGTGTTCGGACTTGCCTTTCTCGTCCGTGTGTTCGGACTTGCCTTTCTCGTCCGTGTGTTCAGACTTGCCTTCGGGCCATCCGTGTGTTCGGAAAATTAAATAGATAGCTTCTCATCCGTGTGTTCGGAAAATTAAATGGATAGCTTCCATGAGATAGCTTCTCGTCCGTGTGCTCGGACTTCCCCCTTTTTTGTGATTTCTAGATTTCGTGTGTTGATTTCTGAATTTAATGTTTCACCAACTTTTACAATTGGCATTAATATGTATGTCATTTATTGTGGCTTGGTGAATTAAATAAAGAATATGACATTCTTTTTAATCTTTGAGAAGATTCTTGTGGTATTGATTAGTCTCTTGTTGATTTTCAATTACGTACTTATCACAGTACGGTATTATGGTTATGATACGTTTTTGTCATATCTCTTATTCTATATCACTTTATCTGATATTTATAGCTAGACTGATCCGTTTATTATTTTCTTCTTAAATAATACTCGGGTCAGAATGAGATTTTACAGGTGCTTCCTCATGACTTCCTATCTGGAGCCATCTTCTGACTCTTTTGGCTAACTACTTTAGATTAGTAGTTTTTGGTATTATACATTTGAGATATGGACTCGTTGATGTATAATTATTCTGTTGCCTAGTACTTGTATCATTTCTTTTTGTTATTGTGGATCTTGTTTGACCACTACTCTGATATACACTTTTATGTGTAATATTCATATCTTATTCCGCCTTTGTGATATGAATTGTCTGTGACTGATTTGTGTTATGTTTATTTCTATATTTGTTTCCGAAGATTATATATAGCCACCGTGTGATAGCTTTGTGTTTGTATCGGTATGTCGGATTTCCTCCTTAAAAGATATGCATTCTATTCTATCTGACATATCGGAGCTCGCACAAAGAAGTTACATGGATGGTCGCTCCTCAACAGCCTTATTCTCCATGCTAATTGACAGCACTACACCATAGTGTTCTTGGTTAGCATGGGTATAGAGGTGGGGCGTCACAAATGATAAACGTAATTGCAAGAATAAAAGCAAGAAAAATGGAATTAATGCAAAATACAAACATTACTGTATTTTGCATTATCCAACAATTAAAGAAAAAATAAAAGAAATATCTTGCAGTTACAAGTTATTGTGTATGGCATTATTTAATATTAAAACATGGAAATGGATTTTAGTACAGTTTTTGTAACCAACCAAATAGAATAGAACTACTTCCTAGAATAAAAGAGAATAACGTGAAGCGTTAAAGAAATTAAAGAAGGGGAAATAATCAAGTTAAATATTTGACAAGGCTAGAAATAATAAACAGAAAATGTGACTAGATCTGCATTTACTGCGCAGATAGTAGAATAAAAGGTAAAGCCGTTATTATGATAAGTAAATTGTGACAGTTGGATGTAGTCCCAAGCTAAGACTACCGTATAATATAAGAGAAATAAAGAGAATTTAGTATCATAATAAAAGAAGACAGACTAGAATAGAAAAGAGACACTTGCAATTACATTTATAACATGTAGGTTATAAAAGAAAGAAAAGAATATAAAAGTGACAATTGTAAGTATAATTGTAACACGTATGTTATAATTAAAAAGAAAGAAATAGAAAAGGCTTATTTTATCAAACTTAGATCTTGGATTAAGTTAATAAGCTAAAAAATATTAGCAGTGGCCCATACCGATAGATTCCCTTTCAGGACTAGGACTGATGGTCTCACACGTGGGTGGGGCTGGGCATGCTGATTAGGGTAAATAAGTAGCCAACAGAATAAGAAAATTAAACTAAACGCATAATAGGAGATTAGACGTAGGGTCTAAAAAATGGTAAGGGGCGTTTAGAGTAGCCCAACGAGAATCTAGATAAAGAGCCCAACGAAGCAGTTCGTCGTAGATTTTTAGTACAGAAGAGCACGTCCAACTTAGTTATCTTGGGCTAGAAGGAAGTACGAGACTTCAACGGGACGCGAGGACACTCTAGGATGGCTCTCTGGGGTAGGCCTAACGAAGCTGCACCCCTGGAGGCAGGTCTGTAGGTGTTCCATCAAGAGAGTATGCCTTGACTGCTTTTGCATTGCAGGCCTAATGAAGCGGACCTTTGTAGACAGTCATATGGTTGATGATGGAGTAGGATATTGGTATGACACCATACTCTAGTTTGCGAGTAGGTAACAGTGGGCAGGACCCATAAGGATAGTCGCATGCGGGTATCAGCCATCATCAGTCAGAGCGAGTTCGGGAAATACTAGAGTTAAACCAACAAGCCAATGATTCTTTCACTATCGAGACATTGGATGAGGGGGCACAGCCAATTGGATGTTTAGATTGTTTGCAGTAGGGCACAACCACTTAGCTCTTGAAAGGTCTTTCGATTAGTTGAGGAGGGGATGCGTAGGGCCATAGCCATGCTGAGAAAAGTGACAGACAAAGTAGAATATCTGTTTTGTAAGCCTAACGAAGCAGACCTTTACAGATATAGAAAATCCCTGACTGAGTTCAGTACAAGGTAGACCTTGTTGGCGGAATTCAGGAGTAGACAGAACGATTACATGTAATCCTCAAGGTACGCACTGGGTGGTACATTATGGATGTCCGAGCACTTTTATAAGCTAGTGTAGATGCAGTTTCACATTTTCATAGTAGACGACAAAACATCTGTATTGTAGGCCTCACGAAGCTGTCCTTTACAGTTGTAGTTACAGTATGCTCCAGTTGCGAGACGATGGATTCTTTTTCGAGGAGAATACGGAAGGTACTATGGGTAGTACCTAGGACCGATGCGGTCTTTGGGCATGTAGCTACATAAATTTATTGGTTATTAGGTCTTAATCTACTAGGGAGTAGATGGGTACGATTCATGCACAAAGGCGAGAGTATTATAAACCCAATAAACCTAATATAACAGAAAATGGAAATAGAACGGTATATGTAGAATAATGCTTAGAAGTGTACAATTTTTCCATTCACCAGAACTTTAGTTCTGACCCCCTCCTCATATCATCCCACAGGTTAGATAGATGGTAGACATTTTCCAGCTTTGAGACACTTGTTTAGAAAGTGTTATTACCTTAGTGAGTATTTACTTATTACTATATTTTACTCAGTTACTCTGTGAGATATTTATTTGAGCTCTGATATATTTATCTTTGCCTATTTTTTTATTTGAGCTCTGATATATTAATCTTTTCCTATTTGCAGGATACCAGACGCCAAACTCGGGCTTCAGTGGATTTGGGTTTTAGCATTTTTGCGAAAAATCTGGACCCATTGGAACTTGGGTTGTTAAAACACTACCTTCCCAAAGGTTGATGCTTTGAAGTCGAATACCCAAAATAATCCCATGGCCATGTGCATTTAAGGAGGAAGGGAGGTTGTGCATGAGCTTTAAGGAGGAGAAGAGGAGTTTTTCGAGAACTAGCAAGGAAAGGAAGTGATGTGGAGGTGTTTAGTTTCTGGTAGAGTGTAATGGTAGCTTCTAGCAAGGGTTTAGTTGTAACTAGAAGTGAGTTAAACTTACTTTAAAGCAACTTCAAAATGAATTAATTTGTATAAAAATTATTCATTGTTTTTCTTATATTGTATTTACATATGTTTGTAATATGTATACTTGTTTATTTGGATTGGTTTCTTCTTGGAAATGGATGACACATAGGGTTTAGACCGAGGACAAGCTAAATGAATAGAAGTCGAAGTGGTCATAGCGAATAAGTCGTAATAATACACTTCGAAGTGCAAATATACGAGGATCTATAAGAGACCATATTATAGAGTAACTCTGAGGAGTTCCTCGCCATATTGATTTTACTTTACATTATTACTTGCTATGTATGATGTAATGAAGTGGATTTAGTTGCTAGCCGACTTGTTTTGATGATTTGTTTTCATGCGACATTGAAATCCCTTGCTTTTCTTATAGTTACTACATTGCATTGTAAAAGTGTTTGGAAATGGTTTTCGAATTTGACTTTTGTTTTTCACACCTTATTGGAAAAGGTATTAAAGTGGTTTTAAATATAGAAGAAAATGGAATTAAAAAAGATATTTGATTTACAAAACGAAGTTTAAAAGGTTACGGTTTATATAGCGATGGTCGATATGGATGCACTTTTGGAAACGTATGATTTCAGCAAAGTAAAAGGGTTGTCTATTTTAGATATTTTTGTAAATTATTTTCAAATGTGTTTTATAAAGGCAGTATAAGTATTTTAAAAGGAGTTAGAAGATTTAAATATATTTTTAAGAATTTATTTGAGTTATTTAAATAAGTGGTTTAAATTTTACTCCATTGTTTCAAAAGTTAAGTTTTGTTAAAAGCGACCATCTTTAAGGGGATGTTTATAAAATACAAGTTTCAAATTATGTTTTTAAAAAGTTAAAAATTAATTTTAAAAGAGGAAGGAAGCATGGATTACAACATTATTGTTGTAATAAATTTTTCCGAGAAAAGGGAAAGAGATTACGGACTATAACATTCTTGTTATAGTAAATGATTTTGGGAAATTGGAATGGAAATTTGATTTATAACACTTGGTTATTATTAAATAAGTTGTTTACTTTATATGAAGAAAGGATCTTGTCTTTCGAAATCAAATTTTGGTTTAAATAAATGATTTTGGAAAATATTTCCATGTACTAGTTTGAAATTAAAGACTAGTAATAAGTTTATGGAGTTAGTTTTCAGATTGTTTTAAAAAGACTTGTTTTATGTAAGGGATTTCTTGATCAGTGCCATTAAGTAACATAAAACAAATAGGATAAGCAGTGATAAAATATTGGCACGTTTATGGAAAGTAAGTCATCTTATATTTAGCACAAAAACTTGATACGTTTATGGAAAGTAAGTCATCTTATATTTAGCACAAAAACTTGATGAGTAGACTTGCCTTTATCCGTGAGATCTAGAATCGAAGTGCCTAGGCAAGGCTAGTAGCAACCAGTGCCCTGACTTACCTGGCTTCAATTCTCGGTAAGGGATGTAGAATTCAAAATGTTGATAGTGTGATAAGTATAAGAGAGTTAATTTTTATAAACATGCCATGATAAATTAAGAATATGGAAGGTACTTCATCTTATACTCGACACTAAATTTTGAGGCATAGGAACCTGTTTCTATCTATAAGAGTTTAAGAATGTACATCGAGGCGGGGACAGTATGCTAACTTGTCCAACTTCATTGTTAATCGAGGGATAGTATAGGGTTGAAATCAAAAAGTGGTAATAAGTATATGATGTTCGATTTCCACATGCAAAATATATACTTACACAAGATAATGGTTTGTCCACTATCGATAACTTGACCTATTTTAAATTACGAAGTATATGAAAGCTTTGTTGTAACGACCCATAATTTTCGATAATTGAATTTGTTAATTTAGTGATATTTTGGAAATTTAATATTGAAAGAAATAAAAATTTGTGAATTATATTAATGAAATAATAACTAGAATGCAAGGTAAACAATGTTAATTAAAGTTAATAATTAATGAATTGAATGAAATGCCAATTAATGAAAATAAATTTAAATGTTATACTTGGCTATAAATTGAATATAAGGAAACAAGTGTAGATATTGAACTAATTGATGAATCAGTATATAATTAATGATAATTGGATAAAAACAGTGTTCTGTAAGAAATTGTAACATTTGTTTGTTAATAATAAATTATAAGTGTAATTAAAAGTTAATGGTAACAATTATTGTATATTACCTATTTATTTAGTCTAATAAATTAAATTTGAAACCAATTGCAATAAAATTTAATTGAATATTACGTGAATGTAAATTAAGGTAACAATTGGAAATAATGTAAATTTCATTCATAATATGATAATTGGTTGAATAAAAAGAATGGAAATCAAGATTTATTAATTTATTGGAATTTAAACTAAAGTAATTGGATTTATTGCAAATAAATGAAATTAAATATTTAAATATTACGTAAATGGAAATTAAGATGATATTGGGAAATATTAATTGTAACGACCCAGGGTTTTGCACCAGTTAATTATCGTCATTAGACGATAAAATTTGCTAGCTATTTATTATTGGGAGTTTTTTTATCGGGTTGAGATTCTTTTAAAAATTTGTTGAGGGTTATGTGGGCTTTAAATAAAATCTTGGCCCACGTTTTTCTTGGTGCTGTGTTGTTATCAAAGGAATATACCCGTTTCCTCCTCCTCCATTCATTTTCCTCTTCGCAAGCCCAAAACAAAACAACGAAAAAAAATGGCTGCTAGGGTTCGATATTTCCCGAAGCCTTGTCAGGCGCCGTGCATAGGCGAGCTGAGTGGGAGGGAGAAAAGGGAATTTGCGACTGATGGATTTGCGCTCTTCAAGATAAGGTGAGTGATTTTCACTCACACCCTCTAATCCAATCTTAAGTATTTCGTGCATGATTGTGATGATTTCGGACTTCTTCAATTTCGTATAATCCGTTTGCTTGTTTCCCATGGTGTTGATTTTTTCATGGCCACCACGACTTCGATTTCTGACCTTTTCAAATTTGTATATTTCGTTGCTTGTTTAACTTGATACTCACGGCTTTGAATTGATTCTGGTTTGATTCGTTCTTTTTGCCTTAATCATCACGGCTTTGATTTGCTGGCATTTAATTCATGATTTTAGTTCCGATCTTTATGCTCCGTTGACTTCGGTTACTTGATTATGTGATAATGTTTGACTTGGATTCTTCCTCTGCAAAAATATTTCCTTTTTGAATTGCAAACTTGATTTTGTGTTGGCCTCTGTGACTTCGGCACTGTGATTTTTATCACCTGGCTTTGGTTTGAAAATGTTAGGTTCATTGTTGTAGTCTTTGTTCCAATGTAGTCTGGTTGCACTTGAGTTACTTGTTATGGTCTTCGTATATGCTATTTGAAGTGATCTATTTCCATATGATCTGGTATTGTCTGATTGCATGTATATATGAAGTCTGGTTCCTGTATACTTGATGTGTGCATGTCTACATTGCATATATATGTCTTGTTGAGTTCACCCTGGCTCCTGTGTTCATTGTGATCTGTTATCATTGGCTTCATCTTGTCTGCATTTTGATATGCACTATAAACATTCCAGTGTGCCTTTGTACATGACTTGTATACTTGTCTCTTTCTTTTACAGTCTGGGTTTGTTCATGTATGCACTTCTTATGTATGTCTGCTATGTATATCCATTCATTTGATTGAACATGTGTACTTAGTTGGTCCTCATGTGTACTGATGCATTGTATTTGCATTTGTCTTTAAGCCTGGGCAGTCTGGTTCATGTATGGTCTTGTGAACTGTTTTGATACAAGTCTGTACTTTGTTTCAATTGAAGTGATTTGGTCGAGTCTGGACCATTTGGTTGACTTGATACTCTGCTGTCACCATGTAGTTGTATACACTTGGTTTCCCTGTCCACTGCTCGACACAAAGTCTGGTTGCTTCATGTCGTATTGTATTGCATTGTTGTAAGTGGACTGGTCTTGTGAAGTTGCTCTTTGTAGTTGTTTCACTGCATCAGATGTATACATACATTTATGTATGTATATACGTGAATGTTAGTTCGTGCATGTGAGTCTTGTGCAGTTCTACTTGATCTTTGTTTTACTTGAGTTGTTGCATTGTCTTGAACTTTGGTCGAGGCTGGAGTTGCACTGGCTTTATACATATTGCACTTTTATAAGCTGCTACTTTAATGTATAAAGTAATGATTGTACACACTTATATATAGTTGGTATATATATATATACATATTTATATGTATATTTATGTAGCTATGTATGCGTGTGTTTTGATTCGAATTATTAATTGATTGGGTACACACTTATATATAGTTGGTATATATATATATATACATATTTATATGTATATGTATATGTATATAGTTATGTATGCGTGTGTTTTGATTTGAATTATTAACTGATTGGGTACACACATATATATAGTTGGTATATATATATACATATTTATATGTATATGTATATAGCTATGTATGCGTGTGTTTTGTAGCATTGATTGCCGCAACGCGCTTACTGAACTATACGCACTTAGTTGTGTGATTGAGTTTAGTTTAAATATTTGGAGTAGTGATGACGTCATATTCTACAGTGGCGAGGCAGTGCACGTGAGCGTGTACTGCAGCCAATTAGAATTGATGATTTATTTGATAATTTCAATTGCTTGAATTGTTTCATGTGGCCGGTTCAATATATCTTGAAATCGTATTTCGATTTGGTTTAATTTGATTATTTTGTTGTTATCTAATTACCTATTAGATAATTAGATTATGTTGTTTCTAATTATTTATTTGATAATCAGATTTTGCTGTTAATTGCTGTTTATGTAACTCTATTGTTTCTAATTTTCTTCATCGATAATTCTTCTATTTATCTTTATTGATAATCAGATTTTTGAATTCGCTATTTATACTATTCCGTTGTTTTCTAATTATCTTCATTAATAATCCTTCTATTTACCTTTGTTGATAATTTGGCTTTGCTGATTCGCTGTTTAAATGTTGTTACGCGTAATATTTACCATTATCTGATTTTCTTATTAGAGGATTGGATATGCGGGATTTATTGTGATCGTCGTCTGTTTGTTATTTAATTATTATTGCTTCCGTGCATTAATTACTGAGTTTGAATTAGACTGATCTGCGTATTATTTTCTTTTGAATTAATATTTGGGTCAGACCGAGTTATTACAGGCTGTTGATATCTCACTTTGGGATGCTGCTTGAGCTATGAAGTCTCTTCATATCTTTTGGAGTAGTCTGTTATTTTATAGGATGACATGTATTCATGTATATTATTTATAATAATGTACTTGTATATGTAACTTCCAATGTCGACAGTTGTAGTCGTATCACATGTATAGTAACCGACTTCAGTTATTTATGAGATTTTATATTATCTGTGTTCTGTGTTTTGCTTATCTATGTTCTTATTACATATGTTGTCTTGAACTATTATGAACCATCGTAGTTTGTTTTATACTCGAATTGAATATGTCGATGGGATTAAATATACAAAGAGATGAAGAAAAAATATATACCACTCCTTTCGAGATATCCAATACTAGTGTAAGGCCTAACTATGGATGGCTGCTCCTATCCAGCCTTATTCTTCGTAATAACAGACAGTATTTCCTTTTGATACTCTTAGTTATTGTGAGCATAGAGGTGGGGCGTTATAATTGGTATCAGAGCAGGAGTTCATGGACATAATATAGAACATAACTTAGATAGAACATGTGTTACAACTATTTGTTGATGTTTTTATTTGTGCCTTTGTGTCAAAACCAAAGTTTTGAAAATATGATACAAACTTTTAAATATCTTTATTTAAAAATAAAAGTGAAATTGTGTTATGATGATTTGATTAATTTGTGTTCTGTTTATCAGAGTGCGCAGCGGAAACAGTGAGACTGCCTTCGCTGAGTACAGTTGATAACCCTTTTGATTTAAAGATCAAAATACGAAAATGAAATTAATTTCATTGTGTTGTTTAACCAACGGTTAAATAAAATAAAATAAAATTTCTAGATGGATTAGAAATAAGAGTATTTATTGGAATTGAAAATTCTTGTAAATATAATATGATTGTTTATGGGTTGTTGCTTGGTTGTATATTTAAAGAATGTTCTTGTTTTGAAAATAGAAATTTCTGCAATCAAGTTTAAAATTCCTAAAAAGAATTTAAAAAGTGATTTGTACTTTATTGTATCAATCACCTGATGAGTAATTAAGAATTCTGGTCGATGCGTCTGATCAGCGTCATCGATAGGAGTTCCTAAACACTTGAGAGACAATGTGATACATATTTTGGTATGAATGTTAATTTTGTATTTGTTGTTTTTAATTCATTCATGAATTTTGGTTTTTTCTAATTATCTTCAGTGATAATTCTTCTATTCATCTCTGTCAATAATTAGATTTGCTGTTGTGAATTCTGTTGTTTTCTAATTATCTTCAGTGATAATTTTTCTATCCATCTCGGTCGATAATTAGAAATCACTGTTTGTGATTTTTGTGTTTTCTAATTATCTAATTGATAGTTAGATTTTGATGATATTGTGTTGATCCTGTTACTTAGATGTGTTATTTTTGTTTTCTTTGAAAATTTCGAATCCGATTTGAGGATCTGCAGCGATTGCAGTTATGTAATTTTGTTGAGATTTTTGCTGGTTTTCTTTTATGCTAATTGCATATTTGATTAGATTTTTGCTGTTTTAAATTATCTTCATCGAAGATATAGTCGAGTGATTTCTTTGTTTATATTGTCATAAGATGTTGTTGTTTTCTAATTATCTTCAGTGATAATTCTTCTATTTATCACTGTCGATAATTAGCCGTTGCCATTATGACTGTTTTAGCTGTTTTGATGATTTTCCATGTGATTCCATTCGTTTAAAATAAATGGTTTTCAGATTGTTTTGTGTTTTCAAAGCAATGAGGAATCGAATTAAATGTTTTAACAAAAGTGCGGACTATGAACCCTCACTTTTATTAATTCAATTAATTCTGGAATTGTTCATTTGACTACATCGAACAACTTTTATAAAATACCCGTTTTTGCACTTTCAGTCAACGAGAAAGAGAGATTAAACGTCATAGCAAAAGTGCGGACTATGGACCCTCACTTTTACTTGTACGGTTAATTCCGGACTCGTTAATTGAATCATACACAGTGGAAAGTAGCTAGTGATTAGTAAACCGTTCAGTGCGAACGTGTAGTATGGGACGCACTATTATCATTATTTGGATTACTAACCAAAAGTTAGTGACACTTAAGTGGGGCTTTCGGGCTCAGGACCTTCGGGTTCTATGCGGGGTTTTCAGTCAACGAGAAAGCGACTTAAATGTATTAGAAAAAGTGCGGACTATGGACCCTCACTTTTACTAAAACGGTTAATTCCGGACTCGTTAATTGAAACCCAATCCGTGGAGTTATCTATCATTAGTAGATGGAGGTGAACACGTGGTTATTATATACACGATCGTTGTCACTGATGAGATCTGTTGATTGAGAGTTAACGACACATTTTCTAGACCTTCGGGTCAATCACCAGTACTAGACCTTCGGGTCATTTGGTGGACCTTCGGGTCATTTGTTGGGTGCCAAAATTTTAGTACTCGGTGAGGCTTCGGCCATTTGCTGTTTCACGTGCGGTGTAGTTTAGGCTTATCGCTTAAGCTCACGATTTGCTGGGATCGATCCACTAACAGCTGTCTCTAATTATCTAATTGGTAATTAGATAGTGCTAATTCGTTGTTTCTAATTATCTGCAGGTAATTAGATATTTGTTGATTTGAGTTCTAATTATCTTTGTTGATAATTAGATTATGATGTTTTCTAATTATCGTATCGGTAATTAGATATTTGTTGATTTGAGTTCTAATTATCTTTGTTGATAATTAGATTATGCTGTTTTCTAATTATCGTATCGGTAATTAGATATTTGTTGATTTGAGTTCTAATTATCTTTGTTGATAATTATATTATGCTGTTTTCTAATTATCGTATCGGTAATTAGATATTTGTTGATTTGAGTTCTAATTATCTTTGTTGATAATTAGATTATGCTGTTTTCTAATTATCGTATCGGTAATTAGATATTTGTTGATTTGAGTTCTAATTATCTTTGTTGATAATTAGATTATGCTGTTTTCTAATTATCGTATCGGTAATTAGATATTTGTTGATTTGAGTTCTAATTATCTTTGTTGATAATTAGATTATGCTGTTTTCTAATTATCGTATCGGTAATTAGATATTTGTTGATTTGAGTTCTAATTATCTTTGTTGATAATTAGATATTTGTTGTTTTCTAATTATCATTTTTGATAATTAGATAATTGCTGATTTGTTTTCTAATTATCTTTGTTGATAATTAGATATTTGCTAATTTTGCTGATTATGAGATTTTCTAGCCTCTGATTGATTCTAGATTATGTTGGTTATATTGAATTGCTGTTTTCTAATTATCATCATTAATAATTCTTCTACTCATCTCTGTTGATAGTTAGAGTTTGCTGATTGTGAAGTTCGTGCTTTCTAATTATCTTGTTGATAATTAGGTATTTGCGGTTTTGCGATTTGTAATTTTGTGTTTTCTAATTATCCTTGTTGATAATTAGATTTTGTTGTTTTCTAATTATCGTATCGATAATTAGATATTGCTGTTTTGTGATTTCTGTATTCTAATTATCTAATTGATAATTAAATATTGTTGTTAATTGTATTTATTTAGTTTTGCTGTTTTCTGATTATCTATTTGATAATTAGATTTTGTTGAAAATTTGTGAATTTCTTTTATGAAATTAAAAGATTTCTTTGGCGTTTGTATTCTTGACCTTTATTTTTCTAGCTTAACTAGTTTATGTTAGAAAAATAATTGTTATGGACGACTTTAATTATGAAAATTACGGGGATGCAATTTTTATAAGGAGGGGAGTCTGTAACGACCCATGGTTTTGCACTAGTTAATTATCGTCATTAGACGATAAAATTTGCTAGCTATTTATTATTGGGAGTTTTTTTTATCGGGTTGAGATTCTTTTAAAAATTTGTTGAGGGTTATATGGGCTTTAAATAAAATCTTGGCCCACGTTTTTCTTGGTGCTGTGTTGTTATCAAAGGAATATACCCGTTTCCTCCTCCTCCATTCATTTTCCTCTTCGCAAGCCCAAAACAAAACAACGAAAAAAAATGGCTGCTAGGGTTCGATATTTCCCGAAGCCTTGTCAGGCGTCGTGCATAGGCGAGCTGAGTGGGAGGGGGAAAAGGGAATTTGCGACTAATGGATTTGCGCTCTTCAAGATAAGGTGAGTGATTTTTACTCACACCCTCTAATCCAATCTTAAGTATTTCGTGCATGATTGTGACGATTTCCGACTTCTTCAATTTTGTATAATCCGTTTGCTTGTTTCCCATGGTGTTGATTTTTTCGTGGCCACCACGACTTCGATTTCTAACCTTTTCAAATTCGTATATTTCGTTGCTTGTTTAACTTGATACTCACGGCTTTGAATTGATTCTAGTTCGATTCGTTCTTTTTGCCTTGATCATCACGGCATTGATTTGCTGGCATTCAATTCATGATTTTAGTTCCGACCTTTATGCTTCGTTGACTTCGGTTACTTGATTATGTGATAATTTTTGACTTGGATTCTTCCTCTGCAAAAATATTTCTTTTTTGAATTACAAACTTGATTTTGTGTTGGCCTCTGTGACTTTGGCACTGTGATTTGTATCACCTGGCTTTGGTTTGAAAATGTTAGGTTCATTGTTGTAGTCTTTGTTCCAATGTAGTCTAGTTGCACTTGAGTTACTTGATGTGGTCTTCATATATGCTATTTGAAGTGATCTATTTCCATATGATCTGGTATTGTCCGATTGCATGTATATATGAAGTTTGATTCCTGTATACTTGATGTGTGCATGTCTACATTGCATATATATATATATATCTTGTTGAGTTCACCCTGGCTCCTGTGTTCATTGCGATCTGCTATCACTGGCTTCATCTTGTCTGCATTTTGATATGCACTATATACAATCCAGTGTGCCTTTGTACATGACTTGTATACTTGTCTCTTTCTTTTACAGTCTGGGTTTGTTCATGTATGCACTTCCTGTGTATGTCTGCTATGTATATCCATTCATTTGATTGAACATTTGCACTTAGTTGGTCCTCATGTGTACTGATGCATTGTATTTGCATTTGTCTTTGAGCCTGGGCAGTCTGGTTCATGTATGGTCTTGTGAACTGTTTTGATACAAGTCTGTACTTTGTTTCAATTGAAGTGATTTGGTCGAGTCTGGAGCATTTGGTTGACTTGATACTCAGCTGTCACCATGTAGTTGTATACACTTGGTTTCCCTGTCCACCGCTCGACACAAAGTCTGGTTGCTTCATGTTGTATTGTATTGCATTGTTGTAAGTGGACTGGTCTTGTGCAGTTGCTCTTTGTAGTTGTTGCATTGCATCAGATGTATACATACATTTATGTATGTATATATGTGAATGTTAGTTCGTGCATGTGAGTCTTGTGCAGTTCTACTTGATCTTTGTTTTACTTGAGTTGTTGCATTGTGTATAACTTGAACTTTGGTCGAGGCTGGAGTTGCACTGGCTTTATACATATTGCACTTTTATAAGCTGCTACTTTAATGTATAAAGTAATGATTGTACACACTTATATATAGTTGGTATATATATATGTACATATTTATATGTATATTTATATAGCTATGTATGTGTGTGTTTTGATTCGAGTTATTAATTGATTGGGTACACACTTATATATAGTTGGTATATATATATACACACATATTTATATGTATATGTATATAGCTATGTATGCGTGTGTTTTGATTTGAATTATTAACTGATTAGGTACACACATATATATAGTTGGTATATATATATATTTATATGTATACGTATATAGGTATGTATGCGTGTGTTTTGTAGCGTTGATTGCCGCAAAGCGCTTACTGAACTATACGCACTTAGTTGTGTGATTGAGTTTAGTTTAAATATTTGGAGTAGTGATGACGTCATATTCTGCAGTGGCGAGGCAGTGCACGTAAGCGTGTACTGTAGCCAATCAGAATTGACGCTTTATTTGATAATTTCAATTGCTTGAATTGTTTCGTGTGGCCGATTCAATATATTTTGAAATCGTATTTCGATTTGGTTTAATTTGATTATTTTGTTGTTATCTAATTACCTATTAGATAATTATATTATGTTGTTTCTAATTATTTATTTGATAATCAGATTTTGCTGTTAATTGCTATTTATGTAACTATGTTGTTTCTAATTTTCTTCATCGATAATTCTTCTATTTATCTTTATTGATAATCGGATTTTTGAATTCGCTATTTATACTATTCCGCTGTTTTCTAATTACCTTCATTGATAATCCTTCTATTTACCTTTGTTGATGATTTGGCTTTGCTAATTCGCTGTTTAAATGCTGTTACGCGTTATATTTACTGTTATATGATTTTCTTATTAGAGGATTGGATATGCGGGATTTATTGTGATTGTCGTCTGTTTGTTATTTAATTATTATTGCTTCCGTACATTAATTACTGAGTTTGAATTAGACTGATCCGCGTATTATTTTCTTTTGAATTAATAGTCTGGTCAGACCGAGTTATTACAGGCTGTTGATATCTCACTTTGGGATGCTGCTTGAGCTATGAAGTCTCTTCATATCTTTTGGAGTAGTCTGTGTTATTTTATAGGATGACATGTATTCATGTATATTATTTATAATAATGTACTTGTGTATGTAACTTCCAGTGTCGACAGTTGTAGTCATATCACATGTATAGTAACTGACTTCAGTTATATATGAGATTTTATTCTATCTGTGTTCTTATTACATATGTTGTCCTGAACTATTATGAACCATCATAGTTTGTTTTATACTCGAATTGAATATGTCGATGGGAGTAAATAAACAAAGAGATGAAGAAAAAATATATACCACTCCATTCGAGATAACCAATACAAGTTTAAGGCCTAACTACGGATGGCTGCTCCTATCCAGCCTTATTCTTCGTAATAACAGACAGTATTTCCTTTTGATACTCTTTGTTATTGTGAGCATAGAGGTGGGGCATTACATTAATGTACCGAGATATAAACCAATGTTAGTTATATTCTTACCATAATAAAGACTTGAATAACAAGGTTTACAATTTAATAAATGGATTTTTGGAATTTTAATTTATAATTTTTGAATTTAATGAATTGAAATTAAACACTAAAATTGATGGATTAATCAACTTTAAATTGACATCTAAATCTATTTAAATTATTGTAAGTGATTAAGAAATCAAAAATGATAGAAGTTGTAAATTATTAAAATTTAAACTGAAAAGTGATTTAATTAATTTAATATTAATTTATTTAATTAACTGAAATATAGCCATTTTGGCCACTGACTCGGATTTCGACGAAGCTAGTTTCATCGGATCCGTAATGGTGAATTATTATCGGATTTCAAGTTTCATAACGATCGGACTTGTCATTTGGTCGTACGGGCTCGAAACGCCTAGAAATCAATTTAATTGAAATCAATTTGAAATAAGCTGATTTTGGCATAACTGCTTCATACGATGCAATTAGGACCTGAAACCTGTTCCATTAAATTTAAAAATATCGATAAAACCAATTTTGATGTATGGGATGACCCATTTTCGTTCCGGAGTCAGAACGGATTTTTCGGGTCGTTTATCGCTCAACTTTCAATCCAAATCAATCTGGTCCATTCTAATTTCAGCTTTTGTCTATAAATAGCTCATTATAAACCCTAGCCACTTCTTATTCCTATTTGTCTATACGTACATCTCCTTCTCATCTCCTCTTTCCAATGGCAGACAAAACCCTAATTCCCAATTGCAATTTCAAATCAAATTCAATTCCAAAGATTTAAAGTCCTCCAAACCTATCAAATTATATACCGTTTTGAAGCTCTCGACGAGCATAACTCAGATCTGTTATTCGTTTTTTGATTCAGATCATCGTTTGTCCAGAAATCGAGAATGAACCTCGGCCGTTTGTTTTAGGGTTTTAACTGTTCAACGGTGGATCTTCGCTCTGGCGACGATTAGGAGGCATGGGCTTATTGAGGTCGTCGAGGGGCACGCATCTATGGTCTTCGTTTGGGTTATAGGCCTCGGAGTAGGCCAGAAAATGGCCGAAACCATGGGCGGTGGCGTACGGCTGTAGGGCGACCGGGGGTGACGCGATGGCGGCTAGAGAGGCGCCTCGGCGAGGCCAAGGCCATGGCAGGGGTCGATCAGGTTGGAAGTGCCTTTTGCGACGTGCGATCATGGTCAATGGGGTGCGTTTCATGGCGGCTACAGGTGATCTCGCGTACGAAGTTCTCGGCTAGGGTTAGTAAGTGCTGACGTGGCCAGGGGAGTGAACGTTTGTTTGTTTTTATTTATTTTATTTTATTTTATTTTGAATTCAAATGTTATAACACGCATAACCTTTGCATACGAGGTCGAATTCACGCGCGTTTTCTTCGCTAGGACCGTATTGAAATTCCGGACATTTTGACGCTGGTTTGGACAGATTCTGAGACTGTTCAAATTTTGGGCTTAAATTGAATTCAAATTCGATTTAAATTCAAAGGTGAATGTTTTAACCCACTCACAACTTCTAAAATTTCTTATGTTTGTTAAATTAAATTTATGATGCGATTAGAGATTTATTTATGACTGTTTGGTATATTTTAAATCATCATCTCAGTTAATTTGAATTTATTTGAATTAAACCGTTATTTTTTTTATTATTGAATATAAATTGTCATTTAAATACCTGTTATTGATTATCAGTTCTATATTGATATTGACTGATTGATTTGGATGATGTTTGTAATGGATGTTGATTGTTGATATTGGATGAATGGATGATTTATTTTATATCGTTATAAACCGCGAGTTCACTATGGGTTGAAATGATACATACCCGAATGACCAATAGATTAAGTAAAATGGTTATGGGTTGAAATGATAGACTCGAGTGATTTTATGGATTTTATTATTAATTCGGGATTGCGGTTTGAAAGGATATATAACCGTAAATTGTTAAATTGCGGATTGAAATGATAAATATCTATATCACTTGACCCTAAGGTAGAGAATTATATACGGACACTAGATTTGGTTAAATTAAATGATTTTATAATCTTTATTTTTTGAGTTGAGTTAAATGATAATTTGAAATAAGAATTAGATTATATAAACTGAATTATTTTGGAAATCAAGTTTTTGTTGGAATTGGAATTGGTTTAAAGGAATTCTTTAAAGGAACAAAATTGAAATTTTAAATTTGAATTTGAAGTATAAGTGAAGTTATCGAAAATGACTTATTAAAATGGTTTGCAATATAACTTTGAAATATATTGAAATTGGAGTAATTTAAAGTGATATTTCGAACATGAATTGAAACGATATGAAATTCAATAGTTTATTGAATTGTTAAATTGAAAGGTTTGGAATTTGATTTGTCGACTTGAAAATTTAAAATGGTCCAAATGTGTTGAAATGAAATGAATAGTTTAATTTGATATAAATTCCAAATTCATGTTTTAATATAAACTATTTTAAACATATATTATTTCAAAAAAATTAATTATTAAGATTTCCAAGTATTAAACTATTTTAACCTGTATTAATTGTATTAAATCATTTTTATCCTATTCTAAACCATTTAATTTATTTAAACTAATTAACATGTTTTAACTTATTTTAAATCTAATTAATCAATTTTAAAGCTATTTAATCAATTTTAATTATATTTAATCTATTTTAAATCTATATTAACTATTTATAACTATTTAAAACTACCCGCCGTTCGTAGCTCGGTTGGTTTGAGAGCTGGGAGATGGGAACCAAAGGACTGTGTTCGGGCAGGTTCGAATCCCAGCGCCAAACCATCAGTGGGAGTTTCAACGTTAAGCATCCGTGTGCGACGACTAAATAAAAGCGGGGTAGACACACGGCGTGGGGTTTACTTAAGTGAGTATCAATGAATACCATGACCTTAAGGTTTCTCATGATCTGAAAAAAAAAAACTATTTAAAACTATTTTCTTCTAAATTCCACACTAAGTAAAATGGATGGGTTTATATTCAAATTCTTGATTTTTTTAAAGTGAATGTGGTTAAGTGATATTATAACCTAAGTTGGGAATTAAATAACATATTAGGTTTAATATGATATTTTTAAATGAGAGTTTAGCCTATTTTGGAAATATGAAATTTGAAAGGAAATATAATTTCGAACTATGATTCCAATGTGATATAATTTCGGAAGAAAGTAATGATTTCAAAAATGATATGATTTGAATTGAATATGATATTTTGATATCAATTATGAAATGATTTTGGAAATGTAAAAGAACCATCCGGTGTGTAATAAGCGATTGGTTGTTAAAGAGACTAGGATCAGATATGGGCATACTCTCGATCGATCCCGAAAACCACTTTGACAACCGTGTACGTGGTGGAGATTCCAAAATGAAGTAGGATGGTGGCGACGATCCTATATGAGGTATATACATGGACCCAACTCCCGTGAGTTGGCATAAGGTGGCTAAAATAGAAGCAATTGACGGGCCAATGAGGTAGCTCCTCTGATCGGACACACTCCATCGTATGCCATTCTATTACTTTGTGATTGATTTGGTGCGCACCTTTGATTCGGGAGTGTGGTTCGAGTTGGGCGGTATTTGCAGCTATGCGTTACCAATAGTCCGGAAGTGTAATTGGTATATCTACTCTGGCATTGCCTAGTTATGTTGTGTCACCTACCCTAGAGCGCCTTCTACGAGTTTGTTTTATGTCGTACCTATGTGGTATCCTCTGGCGGCTCCAGTTTAAGTTGAGTTACGGTACTGTATAGACTATTGGCGTACCTAAAAATGTGTTAAGGGGGAAAATGTAACGTCTTAACACTATTTTAATAGTTTACTTTACTATGGACATATTATAGTAGCGTATTGTACTACATAGTAGATAGTTTAACGGGTCCTTAGGAGATGTGAATCCCGAACATCTCTTAAGTTACTACGCTCATGTTAGACACTGGATAAGAGATGTCAAACCCCGTAAACATCTCTGACGCCGGATACACTCCTATTTATTTACCGTTGATTTGACTCACATAAGATCTTTTAGTTCTAACTCGAGTGTTTTATCTTTTCAATTCGCTCGGGCCAGCCTGAGCATTTCAGGATTTGAAGACCTTATTTCTGGAGGACGTAGACGAAGATTTGTACTACTATTATTTACTATATTTATTCCACTACATTCATACTGCTCCGCTGCAATGTTTGTTTATCTCTGATACGTGTAACTCTGATTCTATATTGTATAAGTATAATCAAAGGTTTTGTAAACAGCTTCATGAACTGTTATTTGATTATTATATTTTGTCATTCCGCTGCGAGATTCCGTTTTGTTTTTTTTTCTCTGCTTTTTCTTATTCACCCTAATAACAATCCGCCCTTCTGTATGGTTTGAGTCGGCACGTGCGTCTGTTTAAGCGTACAAAAAGGCAGGATGTTACAGTTGGTATCAGAGCTTTGGTTTAGCAATAACCTTAGCATTGTGGGGTCTGAATCATATTAAATAGGGTAGCAATACCCTATGATGAGTCATTGAGTGTATATATATGAGAAAGCGTATTTGTTAGTGTTATAAAAGGTTTTTATATTGTGTTAATTTGTTCCGTTTTGTATTTATAAATTCTGGTTGGTGCATAGGATGCTATAACATCGATAGGGATTTCTAAACACTTAATAGGACAGACCGACACAATATTTGTTTTGAAATATAGGTAAATGAAATAATTTTGCCTATTATATTTTTGTATATAAAATGATAATTTTATAAATGATATATTTGGTTGCAATATGTTGGTTGTTAGGTAGTGAAATTTATAAATCGTAGTTGGAAATAAGATTTGAAAATAAAATAAATGAAATTTGGAAATTTAGAACTTAAGTTCTGGGGTTTTTTTGAAAATTTCTTTCGAATGATTTTGGAATATAATACTTATATTATTAGAAGTATTTTTTGATATAACTATTTCAATATAATTTGAAAGAACTGTTTTAATGAAATTTTGGAAAGAAATAAGTTCTGTACTCCCCTCTCCGTCGCTAGAAAATAATTTCGGTGATGAGTGCACGCATCATCGACGTTCATTTTCGAGTTTCAAAGTGGGAGGATTGTTGTAGTAGTTTTACTGCACAATTGTTTTGATAATCTTAATTTTGAATTCTAATTTTAATTCGATATATATATATATATATATATATATATATATGTGTGTGTGTGTGTATATATATAAGATATGATTATATAGATATTATTATTTTGAATAATTGAAATGGAACCTGGCATTTAGCTCTTAAATTTTTATAAACTAGAGATTTCAATTATTGAAATGGAATAAAATTTTTAATTATTTAATTAAAACTTCTAAAAGAAAATAAGAAATAATATGCTAAGTTATAACTGAAATATACAAGGAATTTGAAATTTGAAATTTGTAAACGAAAAGAATATGAAAATAAGAAATGATAATTATTGAACCTTAAGTTAATTAGAATAAGTAAGTCAAACTTGTGTAACTTTCAATTGCATTCTTAAAGACATATATATAACTTACCAATTATAAAAAGTTGAAATGTTAAAAGAATATGTAATGGAAATTTTTACAAGTAAAACTTATGTAATGGAAGTGTTCAATGAAATTTACTTTTATAAATAAGAAATTTGATATGAAAATAGTTATAAACTAGAGTTAAAATTGTAATACTACTAATTAAATGAAGTAGAAAATGAGTACTGTAAGTAAAGGAGTTTGAACTTAAGTTAATATTGAAACTATTTATAATTAAAGTAAATAATAAAATGAATGTAATGCAATGAAAGAAATTGACGTGAGATGAATAAATGAAAACGAACATTTGTAAGTAATAATGGAAAAAAATAAAATGAAGTAATCACTAAATGAATGAAAGAAAAATGAACAACAAATCTTGTGAAAAGAAATTAATAAGAATAAATTTAAATAATGTTAGAAATCTGTTGTTTGTTTGGTTTATGGATTGTTTGGGATAGGATACTTCTAATTGTTTAAGATGTATGAATAATCTATTGAGTTTATCTAAGACTGTTTAGTAAATGGTATACTTAGTAGTTATTTGTCATTCTATGTGATTAAAAGTGTCTTAACCCGAACAACCCATTTGTTTGTTAGCTATGGATGGATGGTTGATTCTATTGATTTCATATGACGATTGTATGCCGTGGTTGCCAGTGATTGTTGTTTATATTGATTTGTTTGTTAGTGGTTGAAACAACTTTAATATTTCATTTTATATAATTATTAACTCATTTAGATTATATAAGTGAAATACAGGTTATGGAAGCAATTGCCACTGCTTTCGGTTTCGTAATTAAGCGTTGTTTGCCCGACAAATAGATACGTTCTTGGATTACGGTTTTTATAGTGATATTATATTGTTTTCCCGCTGTTGGGATATATTATTTTGGACAAATTATGATATATATTCATATTATTGATATTATTATTTCTCCCGAGCCTCTCCGTACAAAGGAGATTCTGCCAAAATTTTCCGTAAATTTTGGACTTAGTAAATTTTGAGAAATGTTTCCAAACTTTATTAATTTGAGTATAAAGGATTTAAGTGTTTATAAATGGATATATTTTATTTAAATTATTTAATTTTGTGAATTATTTGTTTATAAATTTAATATTTTGAATAAGATATATTGATTTCTTAATTCCACTATTCCCTTCTTCTTCCTTTTCTAGGACGAAAAGTTTTGAGTGGGGGAGAGTGTAACAACCCGTAATTTTCAATAATTAAATTTGTTAATTTGTTGAGATTTTGGTAATTTAATATTGAAAGAAATAAAAATTTGTGAATTATATTAATGAAGTAATAACTAGAATGCAAGCTAAAAAATGTTAATTAAAGTTAATAATTAATGAATTGAATGACATGCCAATTAATGAAAATAAATTTAAATGTTATACTTGGCTGTAAATTGAATATAAGGAAACAAGTGTAGATATTGAACTAATTGATGAATCGGTATATAATTAATGATAATTGGATAAAAACAGTGTTATGTAAGAAATTGTAATTGTTTGTTAATAATAACTTATAAGTGTAATTAAAAGTTAATGGTAACAATTATTGTATATTACCTATTTATTTAGTCTAATAAATTAAATTTGAAACCAATTGCAATAAAATTTAATTGAATATTATGTCAAGACCCGCAAATCCGTACTCCTTGATTAAACCCTAAATTCCATTGACTAACTCAAGATGCACGGAAATACGAACCCTGAGGGGTTTAAGAAAAAGAAATAGAAGAAAAGATAGAAGAAAAAGAGAAGAGAAGAAGAAGAAAGCATAAGAAGAAAGAAGAACAACAGAACAACATCAGATACAGAAACAATATCAGAATCTCACATATCGCAGCGGAACAATATATAATAGATAATCACTAGCCATTTAAAACAAAGAACTATATCAGTTTATACATACATCAATCAGAGTCAATATACAACAATGGACAGTTATATAAACTTGTCCTCATACAGAATACACAGCGGAATAAATACTATCAGATACAAATACTACGTCTCGTCATCCAGCTTATCTCCAAGCTTCAGAATATCCAGAATATCCTGATAACCTAACTCTAGACTGCCCGTGTGGAAATTGGTGGGCACCCAGAGTTTAGAAGGGAAACAATAAACTCCGAGTCAGTCATGGTGACTGGTGTGAGATCGTAAAACAGTTATTTTTCACAAAGAAAATAAAACAAATTCGCAATGCTTTTGGAAAATGAAACTACCATAAGACCTCCCGCCACACACACAATGCAAACGCAGAATTGGAGGAGATTTCTTCTTATGATAGTCAAAGATGCTTACTACGCAAAATCAAATCATTTTTGATATTATTATTAGTGCATAGTGTAGAAAACATTTCGAAAGTATAATATTAATCTTAGCCAGCATAGACATTTCGAACTATGCCTACTATAGCTACCATCCAAACAGTGGGGCGCCACCGTAAGTGAATGATAGGTTCTACAACTAAAACCGTACAAGGCTCGTATTGTTTCTTTGGATTTCCAACAAATGGTCAGGCTAAGGAACTTCCTATGCCACGATGGGTACGTCCCTGGAATAGACGACCCGAGAACCTAACCATATCTCTGCCAACACAAGGCCGGGTTACCTCTGCAAAAATAGGTAACTACTGACACGCGTATGTCATCCCCCGATCGTAACCGATCTTCCCGAGGATCCCCGATTTCCAACAACCACATAATAATAATAATGCAGTAACCACATAGGTTAAGTATCTGGGCTCCATACCATGATACCACCTCTATCCAGAAGGAATGACATACACTAAGGGGCGCTACTCCCTAGAACCTTGCTGCATCCTTCCTGTTTTGACCATTTCCGGGGTGTGAGGCTCGACGAAGTCTCATCCACAAAGCTACGCTTTCTACAAAGCCATGCTTCGGGTCAAACAAATGATCAACCTATGATCACAAAGATATAAGATCAAACAAATGATCATATCGCAAATGATCAAACACTGATCATCACACAGCAACACTCAGTATGCCACGTTACCAAATTGGGAGTATATCGCTGATAAATTTCAACTACATAACCTCTGAGCTCGTACGTCTTAGAGAAGGGTGTTAAGCTAAGAGAATAAATTCTCCGCCACCAACAGAAATGTATTTGAAAGAAATCAGCTTTATATCTCAAATTGTAACGTCAGACACACAATCCATAAAAGTCTGTTCCGGGATCGAACAGAACCGAAGGCACTTCTCACGAAGCCCTTGCATATCCGGATAATTTTCTAATCACGTCCGGACTTCCCGTCACTAAGGGTGATAAAACCTCTAAATCGGAGATCAGCCGATGTAGAGTAACTCGACGGTAATCCTTCCGTTTTCAAAAATATCCGGTCTTCAACACCGGTCTTCGAATGTGTAACGACCCGACTTTCCAGACCCGGAAAACCGGACCATTTGAGTTAAGAAGAAGAGGTAGTAGAAGAAGAAAAATAGAAAACAACAACAGAATCTCTCATACGCAGCGGAATAAACTATAATAGGTAATAACAGATCTTTACACAAAAAGAAATCTATATCTGTTTATATATATACATCATCCCAATACATCATCAGAGTACATCACATCAATATCATACAACTGGACAGTAATCATAACTTGTCCTCACAATCTGAATACACAGCGGAATATATAACTCAAATACGGAAGTACGTATCGCCATCCAGCTCCATAGCATCATTTCCTGTAATCTATAATACTCGGTCTGACCCGAGCATCATATAAAACAATACCCGAGTCAGTCTGGAAAACAAGCGTGAGAAAATCACACTCAAATTGATTATTAAAGTTTCAAAATCCTTTGAAAACAAAAGCATCTCGTAAGACCACGCCACAAATAAACATGTCGGGTTTTTACCTTACGATAGCTAAAACACTTTATATCAAAATCCTCTGATATTATAATAGTGTCTACAGAAAGTAAAATAGAATCTAGCTGAAATGCTTGCATCTCACATTTCAACAATAGTTGGGCACAATCAAAACCGTACAGGCACGTAGGGAGAATGGATTTCCAACGAATGACTAGGCACTGGGGTACCACCTGTCACAGTACGTGGCCTAGATCACAGTACCGAGGAGTACGCCCGCTCCCCTGCAACACAAAGCCGGAATCATCCCTTACTGGATAATTCCAAGTAAAATCACCCCACGGTTGGGATCAGCAACCGCAACACTAAGCCGAAATAAAAAGGGACATCTAGACAGGGATGACCTTACTCTCAAGTGGGTGCTACCCACGAAGCCTTGCTGCATAACCCCTGATTTTCAGTCATTCCCGGTTGATGAGGTTCGAGGCTAAACGATACCTTTTAGAGAACATATCCCTTAGAATGCCCATCGTCCGCTGACGATGTTTCGCAAGCATTCGTCCATACCAGTCCGTCCTGGGTTTGAACGGAACCGAAGGCACTACTCCTACTACATCCATTTTGGAAATATCCTCAGGATTAGTAGCGACTAGCCCTTGCACTTCACTGCTCCATCTTCGACTCCGAAATCGTTACACGAAACGTACAAACCGGATCGAAGTGGTATTCGAGTCTCCAGACCTAGAATCCCGGTATACGGAAACTCGATCCCGGTCTCTTCGAAACGATCAGCGCATTTGGCCAATATTGATAGTCGGTTATTTAACTATCAATTAACATCCACAAGCAACCATCACACAATAAATAATTTCCCACATTATTTATTTACCCAAATATCTTTCCAAGATATATTTCCGAATTTTCAAAGCTCATTTGAAAACAATTTCAAAACAGTTTCCACTTACGGAAAACATTTCCCAAATAATTATTTCCACTGAATCACCAAGTACAAAATACTTTTATTTTTAAAATAATTTAAAAACACTTTATTTTAAATATATTTTATAACATTGAAATCAAACTACTTTAATACTTTATTAAAAATATATACTTTAAAATAAACCACTTTATAAATATAAACTAAATTTCTCCTTTTAAAACATAATAGCAAATCACTTTTATATAATTACTACAATAAAAGATTTTTTTTTTAAAATACCTACTTTGAAAATTAACATTTAGAAATAATCAATTTTCTAAAACATGCTTTTTAAAACATACTTAAAACTTTTAACTTATATTTAAAATTGCTTCGAAAACGTACTTGGCTATCCAGAGAAATACACTTCTCATTTCCATCCTTTAAAAATAAACCAACATTTATCTTAAACCAATTCATATCCCTTTATAAATTCCCACCTTGAATTTATATTTCCTAATATCCACTGATATTTTATTTTACTTTATAAACCCAGTTTATAAATTCCAAAATCTCACTTCTCTTTTAAAATTCCAATTTTAAACAACTAAATCAATTTTCAATTGATTTTCCAATTTACTTTACTTTACTTTGAAATAAATTTCCTTTATTACTTCATTTATTTCAAAATACATTAACTTTTAGATTTATTCCTTTATTTGAGTTAAAACCCTTTTTAACTGAAAATACCAATTTTAAACTTCCAAAATTCCTTCTTTAGCCTTTAATTAAATTTAATTCTTACATTCAAAATAAATCCTTTATTATTTTTTTTTAAATTTAATATCACTTTAGTTTAAAGTTAATATTTCCCTTGTTATTTCGAAATTCCCTTATTCCAATTCACTTGAATTATTTACTTAAATTTTACTCTTTTATTTCTTTCAAAATCCAATTCAATATATTTTGATAACTCCTTTTATTGAAATATTCAATCCAACCATATCATCCAATATTTCAATCATCAATAAAATCATCACAGGATATCAATATTCATATCACAGAATATTTAAACAAAAATTAAATAATTTTGAGGAATCCAGTTGGATCCCTCCAACCTGTTTCCCTGCATCCACAAACGTTAGCACAATACCAATTCCACTTAAAAATGGAATATCGCGGTATATGGGTTTTATAAAATATCATCCGCTATTATGCGGCGCATAGGGTCTCATCCGCTATATAATGCGGGAATATCAACAAGTCCAATATATACATATGCCAATATGTATATATTGCTATATACTACTATATATAGTATAGCATATTCAATCAATGCAACCATTCAATCAATTATTTAAATTTAACCATTTAAATTTAAATTCAACTGAGTGAGATTAACTCACCTTTGCTTTTATTTGCAATCCATCTCAAAATTGCCTTGGTTTCCTCGATTTCCGACCTTGTATAAACATTTTATACAGTTTATTAATATTCGAACAATTAAATTCCATCTGATAGATTTAATTAATTTATACCTATGCTTTCCTCTTTTTTTTTTATATATATATTTTCTTCATATTTTAAAATCCCAATTAATTCAAAACCTTATCTATGAAACCAGAGATATACGCTTATAAACAAAATTTATATTACTCTTTATAAGTTTCCTATTAACAGCAAAAATTACTGAAATTATTTTTCTTTCGTTTCCTGACTTCTGATTATTCAAATCTAAACTGAAATGCAAATTGTAATTAACTAGTAGCAAATTTATACCTTGCTAGAAAAACAGACTCGGAAAAATCCACCTTGCTCGAATCGTGAAACCCCGCAGCCTCCAACCTGATTTCACGGTTGCAGCTCGAGTTCGAGCTCGAAATCCCAAACCTTCGACCTTACCGCCTCCCAGTATCACTCGCAGCAAAATACAACGAAACCCAATGACCCTGATCATGACTTAATCTCCAGATAATCGCAACCCTAATCCCTTTTTGCTCGACACTACACGCTCGACTAGCTGCTCCACCGCGAGCCCTGGCAACTGCCACCAAATGACGACAATCTCCGAACTGCCGCCATCCCCCCCTTGGCCGCGACGTGCCTCCATCCACGCGTGCACTCGTATTAAGCACGAGTTTCCCTCTGTATGGCCCACTCGCAAACTCGAGCTCGTCCCCGCTCTTGATTTGATTTCGAGATCGCGAAAGGAAGGAGTGCCGTAATTTCTGAACGAGTTGGAAATTTTTTTTTTTTTTTTTAAAACTGAGTATTCTCGAACGGAAATAGAAGAGAGGGGCAATTTTTCTCTATTTGTATATCTTTGTTTACTTAATGAAAAAGAAAGGGAGACAGAAGCGATGTTGGCGTGCTTGAAACGTTACACGTGCTGGTGGAGCAGGAATTCCAGCTGAAAAGAAAGAATGTAGGCTGATAGAAAATTTGACTAGACCATTTATAAAATTAAATTTACATTTGATTCCAACGCGTTTATCCAGCGTACGACCTCACGACAATTCCGGAAGCTACGAGAATTGAAATCCGATAAAAATCCCATATTACGGATCTAATGAAACCAGTTTCGTCGAATTCCGAGAGTGTGCCTCTAAAGGCTATTTTAAAATTCAATTTAAACGATATATTTTAAAAACTTGGTCAAAACACCTTTAAATTCAATTCTATCACTTTTATTATCCTCAGTATTATCAATATAAATTTTCTGAACCTTTAAACTATTTTTAACAGGCTTAAAATCAAGATTCAATATTTTACCCAATCCCGATAATTAAATTTAATAATTAATTATCCAAATAAATACTGTATATTTGAAATTAAAGTTAAAATTTAACCTTCGGATATTTAAAATAAATTAAATATTCACATTTCAAATATACAAAAATTCCGGGTCGTCACATTCCTCCCCCCTTAAAAGAATTTCGTCCCCGAAATTACTAGTTAGGAAGAATGATTCAATCCCCATTAACTATTTCCCAAATTCAAACAGTTTTAACAATACCCGAACAATCTTTTATTAATGATACACTAATTATCTTTTAACTTCCCAAACTTATTCATAAGTTCAACCCATACCACCTACTTATCCATTCAAATTTAATTTTGAATTCAAATTTTGAATTCTCAAAATTTTCCAAAATTTTTCTAACTCCCTAAATTTCCGAAAAATTTCGCCAGCGTCTCCTTTGCGCGGCTAGCTCGGTACAACTACAAAATGGCTCTACGGCCTCCCAATCTCAAAAAGAAACAAAAAGCCAAGTGGCTGGATCAAAAACCCAATCAAATTTCATATAGAAATTCAAATACATACCTTTTTGTCGGGCCATTAAATTTATCTTTTAAAATCAAAATCCCAATCTATCCGTTGCTTTTATACACCTGTATATCCTTTTAAGCAATAATATTCAATCACAATCCCAAAGTCATTTTATACTTTCCTTTACAAATTTTCAACATTTGTTTTACTTAAGCCCGTACGATGTACCTATATCATCCGTACGCAATATCACATTCGATCGCTCAATCGATCACACAATTCCACTTCCGAACTAGTATCGTCCACCCGACTTCCTAGTGCGGACTCAGATCTGGTTTCTTGATCAGAAACCGTCATTCTCCTTGCATAGCCACAAACTATGATAGAGAATTTCCAGAATCAATCAACAATCCATATCCAGGTTCGCCGTTGAAAATCGAGTGAAAAATCCAAATTCGGATCGATAAAACTATCTCGAAATTCTGTGTTCGAATCCGGATCAAATAGCTATGCGAATAAATAATATACGTACACCTTACGTAATTAGCCCAATTGATTATCAGTTATATCAATTCTCTTTTATTCATATTCTTTTTTTATTGTTATCCCTTTATTCACAACTATCCCATTTCACACTTCAGTTTTAGTCTTCATTCAACTATTCACTTAGTATATTTATTTTATTTTATTTTTCCATTCCAAAATTACTAAGTATATTTCCAATACACATTTTCTTAAGAATTTCATTCTTCAATTCTTAAGTTCATATAAATTTTTCTTATATTTATTTACTACTTCACCACTGAAGTGTATATATTCAAATCGAATTCCAATTCCATATGAATTTCAATTTACTTCAATTTACTACTTCATTTCCAAATATATTTTTTTTCAATTCATCTCCAACTTCTGAATATTGAATTTTATTTAGCTCGAAAACAATCCAAGTTAATTCATTCAATAACCATTTCTCAACTTATTTAAACCACTCCTCTGTTTGAGTTCAGTTTCCATTCAACATTTACTTAAGTCAATAACTTAAGTTTATTTTCCATTTAACCAACCCTTTAAAGTTTTATTTCCATTTTTCATTTGATTCTTATTTAATCAAATTCCATCCATTTATTTATTTAATATAATTGGTTTATTCACTCAATCATTATGAATTTTAATTTTCATACTCAATTTATCTGGAATTATTTTATTAATAACCAGGTCGTTTCCAATTTATTTTCACTTATTTGGATTTCATTCGCAATCCAAACCATCACTATTTTAATCCAATTCCATTAACTCACAATTCAATTTCATTAACTAATTTATTATCTCATTAGTTCCTCTGCTGGTTAAAATTAAATACTTGCTTTTTAATTCCAAATATCACTTCACTTAAATTTCTTAAGTTCAATTTATTTTATAATTCAAGTTTGGATTAAGATTGCTCATCTTAGTCGTTTCCATTTGATAATTACAATTTCAATTATAACTCTTAATGGTTCAAAGTACTGGATTCCCATTTATGACTTACAATTTCATTTCTATTCATAAGTTTTAACTTACTTGCTGAAGACCTGGGACTATTCATTTAAGTCCATTTCTATCTTTATAATCAATTTCAAATTATTACACTTAAGAACTTAAGAATATGAATTTGTTTACACAATTATAAGCATTTTACATTACCTTTATATCCAATCCAATTCAACTTCAACTTGTTTAATTCAATTCCAATTCTCAATTTTTATTTAACTTATCTTAAGTTAAATTCAAATATATTTTATTCACCTTCATATACTCAAATTAAATTTTAATTCCAGGATACAAATTTATACAAGTTTTACAATTCATTCACCTTCAAGTTCTCTAACTCTTTTATCTACCAACTTATATTACTCATTGAGTTATTTTCATCTCATAATTATAATCCAAGAATTAAACTTTCATTCCCTTCTTATTTCAATCAACTTCATTCCATGCTTTATATTGTTGATTCATTCAAATTTCCACATTTAAATTTTAAATAGAATTCCCAGAATTCAATTGCTCGGTTTTATTTCAAAACCATTTTGAATCCATAAATAACTCATACACATCTGGTATATCACATCAAATCCCAATTTCCAAAATAATCTGCTTTTACCAAACAAATTTTCCCTTTGAATTTCAAAACCAACCCAGTTCACAATCACTTCCAATATAAAACAGTTTGGTAGCAATTTCTCTTTGGAAACTCGAAAATAGACATCGATGATGCTGCAGTCATCACCGAAATTATTTTCCAGCGACTGTTAACTCTTATTTTCAAGCGACCTAAAACTGCACGACCTAGAAGAGCTTGCGACCTAACAGGGATTAGCGACCTAGAAGAGCTTGCGACCTAACAGGGATTAGCGACCTAGAAGAGCTTTGCGACCTAATAAAGCTTTGCGACCTAATGAAATGCTGCGACCTAAGGAAGCTTTGCGACCTAAGGATGTTGCGACCTAATGAAATGCTGCGACCTAAGGATGCTGCGACCTAATGAAGCTTTGCGACCTAAGGAACTTGACGACTTAAATAGGCTAGCGACCTAACTATTAAAGGAAGTTCGGCGCCTTACAACCTAGAGCCTCCACAGCTATTCTGTAACTCGCGTGCGACCTATTACTTAATCAAATGAAGACAAGCACAGTAACTCGTGGAACCGCAAGATGACAGCGACCTAGCTTAGGTCGTTCGCGACCTACGACCTAACTAAGGTCGCGCGCGACCTAAGACTTAGGCAAGATTTCTACCCAGAAATCAGCTTCTATAAATAGGACACCACTTCCAACTTGAGAAGGACTTTTGGCCATTCATTTCTCCAAGCGCCGTTACGCTGTCGAAGCCTCCTCTCTTTCAGCAATCAAAGGTCTTCAAGCATTCGAGACACTACAACGATCTTCGAGAAGAGCTCCTAACATCCAACACGGATTCATCGAGTTTCATCATTAAAGATCGAGCTAGTAGTCAAGAATGATTTCATGATCAAATTGTATTGTATTTAGAGAGATATTGTATCGAATTGTAATCAAATCAGCAATAAAAGACTATAAAGTGGATGTAGGCTCAATTACGGGCCGAACCACTATAAATCTGTTGTTCATTTACTGTTTTTCTGCTATTCTCAGCTCATATTCTGTTCCCGTACCAACGGGTGGTGCTTTCACAAGTTTATTACACACACCGGGTGTTAGCGTTCACTTTTTACCGTTAACATTTTGGTGCTTTCATTGAGAGCCCAACTCAGGCAATCATCCACCGTTGCTTCGCAAAGATTCATAAAAAGAACCTCTCTTAAAAAACCAGATCCGAGATAATGGCTCCTGGAAGAAGAGGTAGACCCGTCAGATCCGGAAATGCTCACGAAGGGACTTTCGCTTCCCCAACAACAGATCAAGCAACTCCAACCGTTGGAGTCACCAGGGCTGAATTGGATGACGCAGTTTCTGGATTATACCAACAAATTGAAACTCAAAATGCTTTGATGATGGATAGAATAACTGCCCTGCTTGGGGCAAATCGTCAACCAGAAAACCATCAAACCACCCTTCCTGAAACGCCACCTTTCCAAGCTGATGGTTCTAGGCCCCAACCAACTTGTTATGAACATATGCCCGGGCAAACTTCCGAGGGAAGAACTGGTGCTTGCCCGGAGGTGTCTTTGAACAATAAAGAGTACCTGTCTGAAATGGTTGGCCGCATCATGAAAGAGAGCATGCAAAGGGAAGAGGATGAGGCTGACTGGGGATTTGCGCCAAGCAGAACTCCGTTTACTGAAAGGATCCTGAGAGCAGAATTCCCAAGGAAATTTGCACCTCCTACTATCCAAGCCTATAGGGGAACCACTGACCCTAATCATTTCCTATACAAATACGATTGGCATATGACCGGTGCAAGAGCATCAGACGAGATCAAGTGTCGGTACTTTCCGGTATACCTGGAAGGTGTGGCTTTACTTTGGTTCACAAAGCTTCCAGTTCGATCTGTAGATAAGTTCTCCGACTTAACACAAAAGTTCAAGGAACAGTTCAGATTGTATGCTTCAAAAGCTAAGGATATAATGTCACTGTCTAACCTTGAACAAGCGCCCGGAGAATCAATCAAATCTTTCTTGAGCCGTTTCAATATAGCTTTAGCCGAAGTAGAAAATGCGGAACCACGCATGATCCTGACTTATTTGATGCGAGCCATTGATAAATCGAGTAAATTTGGAATATGGCTAAAGATGAAGGAACCGAACTCACTTGATAAATTCTATAAAAAGGCCGACGAGTTCATTCGCCTTGAAAACCTTTCTACGACGTCAAAGGTGGTTGCTGCCCAAACTAATAACAACAGTGTCCTATCTAAGAAAAGAGAATCTGAAAGTCAGAAAAGGGAGAATGAAGGAGGAAAGAACCAGGGAAATGAAAAGAAACCTCGCCGCTTTAATTCTTCAGATTATACCCCTTTAACTGATACACCAAGGAATATCTATTTTGCAACAAAAGACGTTGTCCAGTATCCTAAGCCACCTGAGATGACGAAAGGTGCAAAGAGTAATGGGAAATTCTGCCAATTTCACAATCAACCTGGCCATGACACTGACCAATGTCGCCAGTTAAAGAAAGTGATTGAAGAATTGTTGGAACAAGGTAAACTCCAGCAATATGTTAAGAAAAGCGGAGTCAATCCAACTTCATCCACTCGGGATCAACAACATCCTACCCATCAATCCGATTCTCACAACAACACTGCAGTGCAAGATTCAGAAAAGCTTGTCATTAATGCTATTACAGGCGGATTATACCCAGCAAGCAGAAGTTGGGATGACTACTAATTACCCACAAAACTGCGGCTGGGGCATCTCTCACTTTCTCTGGCATAAAAATCCAAAAGCTATGAATCAAGCACAAATGGAAATCCAGCTTGGAGATTCTGAAACAATAATAACTAGCATTCATTTTTACTTAACAGCATTGCTTGAATGTGTAAAGATAATAATAGATGTGTAACTTCTGCATTGTAAACCGCTGAGAAATCAGCGTGACTCAATAATGAAAAACTATGCATTGTGTTTTCTGTTATAAAATGCCTGTTATATTTCGATGTGTAAATACTCTAAATGTATTGCTAAAATATCGATCTAATACTGCAGGCCATTAAAGCAAAGCTCACCCATCGCAAAGCTAAGCGAGCCTTACAAATCATTTAGCAAATTTCAAGCAACAAAAATTTCAAACTCAAATCCCATACAAGAGGAGCTTCACGTAAAAAGTTGATGGCTCCACTATGTCAAGCCCTCGTTAACTGGTTGCGATCGTTAATATAAAAAGGCATCCAACCAAATAACTTGCGTTTACTCTGTGGAGTCATTCAACAGTGAAGTCTACTTCTTCGGATAAAGCAATTTACTTGCAAAAGAAAGGAACACGCGCTTGGAAACGATGATAAAGGATCGCAGATTGGCGGATGATGATACAACATGAGCAGGCAAACATGGAAGCAGCCAAAGGAAGGTATGCCTCTCAACAGGAAAGCAGGTAGATCCACTAAAGGGATACCTTCCCGAGCAGAAGGAATAAGACCCTCGCTGGCTGATTGTGATGCATCCGATCAGGCAGCTTGTGTCCATCCCATGGATCTACTTGCCCCTAAGACGCAACCTTCCTGGCACACCAACCAACTGATGCTCCTTCCCAAGGGTCAGCAAAGCCCTCTAACGAGGCACGCCAATAAATGGAGAGCTTTCCTCAATCAAAAAGATCGGTGGGACTACCAAAAAGGGGCACCTTGTTAATCGATTGCGATCGTTTGTACAAACAAACATCCAATCGAACGACTTACGCTTGTCCCGTGGACCCCTCCGACCATGAGAAAGTAACTTCCAGGCAACCACAAGCCCTCTTCGGAGGCACAAGCCCTCTTCGGAGGCACAAGCCATCTTCGGAGGCACAAGCCCTCTTCGGAGGCACAAGCCCTCTTCGGAGGCACAAGCCCTCTTCGGAGGCACAAGCCATCTTCGGAGGCAAAAGCCCTTTTCGGAGGCACATTTCACCCGTGTAGAAGTGCAAAATGCTTCTCTTCGGAGACCCACTTCACCAGAGATGAAATTCCAAAACTGCTTCTCTTCGGAGACCTAAACTGCTTCTCTTCGGAGACCAAAACTGCTTCTCTTCAGAGACCAAAATCGCTTCTCTTCGGAGACCAAAAGACCTCTTCAGAGGCGTACTTCACCTTGCTTGAAGTACCAAAAATAAACCCTTTACTGGGGCACAAAAATCAAAACCTTCTGCAGAAGCTCATTTCACTGTGCAGGAAAATTCACTTTCAAACAAATAAAAGTGATCATTCCCAGAAGTCGAAATGTTCTTCAGGAAGAAAAAGAAAATAAAGATTTCTCCAAAGACAAGATATACTCTATTAAAAGCAGAATAATTCTTCCCTAAAAAAGTGGAAAGTTATTCTCTAAAATAAGAGTATCGGTCTTGTGAAATCAAGAAATATTACAATATACTTGTGGTGTGGGGGCAACACTATACAATTCCGTTACATTAATAGAAGTAATATACAAGCAACATACCACAAGTTCATTGCAATATCACGTAATAAAGATGTGGAGTAAATGCGTTCTTGAAACACAGACAGAAAATTTGTACAAGTGAAAAGAATCGTTTACTCTATACTTCAAATGAAAAACAGATGTATTCCTACATACACAAGGATTTGTACAAGAAAAATATCTATTTATTTCAATACTATGAGAAATTTTTACATTGTACAGGTTACAAAAAGAAGCGGAGACCGGTATCCGCACAATCCCCGGTCAATACAAAAAGCAGAAAATGCAAAAACAGACTCATTTCTCCTTTTTCCCACCCTTGGAGCTTTTACCCGGTCGGGTAATAAGTTTCGATGGCCGCGTCGGAGAAGAAGGAGGAAGAGACTCAGCCGGTTCCATCTCCGCCTCATCCCCAGCAGCAGAAGAACTCTTCTTTCCTTTCTTTGAAACCACACGCTTCCCCTTCTTCTTGGAAGAAGACTCACTCCCCGGAGCAAGAAATGTAGAAAGCTTCGTGTCATAATCGAAAGACTGCTCCGGGGTCTTCTCGCTATCTTCCAGAACTTCTGCCTTCTGTTCTTCGGAAGCAGATGGTTCATCTAAACCTTGAAGGGCCGCTATTGGTTCTTCCTGTGAACCAGGTTGGGAAGCTGGAAGAGGTATAACTTGAGAAGGAGGAGGAACGGCAGCTGAAGAAGGAAGGGTTGGGGCAGTTTCTGGGGCGTCTGCTGCATAATAAAAGATATCAAAATCAGTATTCTCCGAGAAAAAAGAAAATCGTGAATTGTCAAAGTTACCTGGAGAAGCCGGTTTAGCGAGATCAATCTCAAATTCCCGAGCTTGGAAGTCTTTCATTGCCTCTTCCTCTGTAGGGGTGGTTACAGTTTCTGTGTCAACCTTAGCGGGAGGCGTGGAATGAGAACTAGAGCCAGCGATATCCGCATGAGCTAAGGTCGAAGTATAAGCAGGAGCAATAGGGGGTGTTTCTTTCCCAGGAAGCTTCTCTCCCGTCGCTTCGGCCCGCACTCGGACGAGCTGCTCTTTTCCTTTGGCAAGGGCATCGCGATCGCTCTCACTTAGGTAGGTAGCTTGAAGATCTGTTTCGGAGTATCCGGCACCACCAAATAAGTCAATGATTGCCTCCCACACCTCCGCTAGGGTGACTTCATACTCTGGTCCCAAAAATGAAAGGCTCCCACGCCCCAGGACACAATGCATATAGAAGTCGAACAGGGTCGCGTCAACGGTGGCTAGGGTCGCCTTATGGGATTCTTCGGCTGCAGCTTTACCAGAGAGAACTTCATCACGTTCTCTTTCAGCCTTCAGTAACTGGGATTGTAGCCTAGCAATTTCTAAGTCTCGAGAGCTGAGTTTCTCCTGAAGTTGAGCAGCGTCATCACGATATTTTCTAGTAACATGTTGTTCTGCTTCAAGTTTGACTTCAGTATCTCTCTGAGCAGCGTGGGCATCTCGAACTTGTTTTTGAAGCATTTCCTCTTTCTGAGAATAAGAAGTGGAAGAAGTAGCAAGCTCTTTTTTAAGCCTTTCAACTTCGGCTTCGAGCTTCACATAACCATCGCTAATGCTTTTCATCTCCGAGTCATGCTGTTTACGCCATTTGTCCCACTCAGACTTATCATTTTCCATGGTCATCATCGCTTCAAGATTCAGATGGTTGACTCTTTGAAGTTCATCAACCAGCTTCTGCCACCCAGACATTCTTTCGATGTCAAGCTTTACAGCATCGACATTTTTCAGCATCGCCTGCTTGTCAATGGGGACCAAGTCCAAATCAAAACGCACTCCTTTCATACACCAATTCGTAAATCGGCTCTGGAGTGTGGGAGGACCGTCTCCAGCTTGGTACTGTGGCCTATTAATGATGGTCTGGATGTCAGACTCCTTAAGGGCAGGAGAACCGGAAGATGTGTTAGGAGGAACAGAAACGGTTGTCTTTTCCGAGATGGTAGATGTATCTTTCTCACCAAGTCTGGCACGTTTACTGGAATCATCAGAAGTGTGACTCTTCCCCTTATCGTCGTAAGATTTCCTTTTATAAGGATCGTCGCTTCTGCGAGAAGAGTCACGTCGCTCGTCCCTACTCCCATAGTATTCCTCGTCTTCTCTCCGGTGACGCTCTTCATGAGCTCGCCTCTCATGAGCCTTTCTAGCAGCTCTCTCCTCATCAGTTTCTTTCACGGCACTGATATAACTCCTAAAGTCGTAAGCTTCACGGCTTCCGTAGCGCTGAAATTTGTTGAAGTAAGAGCCGCTTCGCCCCATCAGAGAACCTGAAATTGAAGAAAAAGACTAGTTTTAGAAATCCTCAAGTTGAAGAAGCTAAGTGCATATAAGTACCAAAATTCTAAGTGTGTGTGATGTGTAAACTACGCGCGTCAGACTACAAACCACTTTTGGGTGTAGAAATGGCAATAAGTTGTGTGGAAGGTGTTGTGGATTGTTGCAAAGAAGAAGTTGCTTCGATAACAGGAGGAACCACTTTAGAAACATCATCTTTAAAGAGCTCCTGAGAGGTTATCATGATGTCGCTCAGACTATCGAAAGTATCATCGCCATGGTGCATGGGAGAATTATCTTTCTCAATTTCCATCTCAGCCGTCTTTTCAACAGTGTGAAGATTTTCCTCCTCTTCAACAACCGGGGCAAGTGCTAACTTACTGGACGTCCCAGCAATGTCGGGACGAGTAGAACACTTTACCAATGAAGTCTCAGCGGTAAGTTCTTGCAATAAAGGTTCTTCAGCAGGAACAGGGGCATCCGACTCCTCAGCAGGAGAATCAGGGACTTCATGTGGCTGAGTGGAACGGGAAGGATGTAAGAGTCCAAATTCGTGGAGGAACTCATCTCTCAATAAAAATTGAACACTTCTCTCCTCGACTGGCACGGCCATAAGCCTCTCAAAAGTCACCTTGTGACTGGCATCTCGAAGTGGGGGAGGAAGTGCTGCAAAAAAGAAAGAGTGGAGTGCTGTGCGAAACTAATGTAATAACAAGCGAATATAAATGAAACTAAATCAATTGATACTTGTCGATTATGAAGTTTCAGGGCTTGATATCTTAAATCTGAGAACAGTGTTGTATTGATGCAAATAAATCAGCCTTAGTTGATTATTTAATACTTCACTTAGATTCGTTAGTGCGCAGCATTTCATTCATAGAATTCATTTAAGTTAATTATTCGTTATCAACTAATCTGTCATGCGATGTGGGCAGTCAATGGCAGTATATTTGTCCCGTTTTTCTGCAGGTGTTGTATTTAGGCAGGTTACTGGCATTAAAGTCAAGACAGTTTGAAAGAAAATGCAACACAGTTCAAATTCAAGAATTCAGTCAACTTCTGTGTAAATTTCTCTAAGTCCTAGGTCGTTCTGCGACCTATCATAAGTCGTAGCATTTTTAGGTCGCGCAGTGTAACTGAATGAATCAAAGCGGTATAATTTTCTCAAAGTCCTAGGTCGCACACGACTTGGCTTAGGTCGAAGACTCTCTAGGTCGCGAATATTTTTGGATCGCAAAGGTTTAGGTCGCCAAGCATTCCAGCACGACCTAACTCTTAGGTCGTCCAAATCGGGTAGGTCGCTGACTTCCTCCCCAAGTAACACCAAATTGGATCCGATAACCCAATACCGCCATTTTAAGAGAATTCGACATCTTCCACATTTCACCTTCGAGTCATCCAGCAAATCGATTGGAAATTCCACCGATCCATTGTGAAGACTTCCGTGCGATCGTGAATCAGGCAATACATCAGACAACGATCGAAAATCGATCGAAACAACCAAAAAATGAAGCGCGACACACGAAATTAGAACTTGGGTCGGTAAATATGGATTCATGATCGATCAGCAATTGTGGAGGAGAAGAAATTGATCAACTTACGTAATACACGGATAGGAATGGATTGATGTTGTGCTGGGATGAATTCACCTCCGAAGAATTAAGAATTCGTCAATGGCAATGGGATCTCAGAGTAAGGTGGGGAGAAAGGCACGACCTAACCTATTTATATGAAGCTGGGAGAAGAAGGCGAACGGGTGTACGGGTTAGTGCAAGTCTTAGGTCGTTCACGACCTAGCAAGGATGAGTCGAAGCGCACGACCTATGACCTAGGCCTGCACTTCGAGGGGCAAATGTTAACTCTTATTTTCAAGCGACCTAAAACTGCACGACCTAGAAGAGCTTGCGACCTAACAGGGATTAGCGACCTAGAAGAGCTTGCGACCTAACAGGGATTAGCGACCTAGAAGAGCTTTGCGACCTAATAAAGCTTTGCGACCTAATGAAATGCTGCGACCTAAGGAAGCTTTGCGACCTAAGGATGTTGCGACCTAATGAAATGCTGCGACCTAAGGATGCTGCGACCTAATGAAGCTTTGCGACCTAAGGAAGCTTTGCGACCTAAGGATGCTGCGACCTAATGAAATGCTGCGACCTAAGGAAGCTTTGTGACCTAAGGATGCTGCGACCTAATGAAGCTTTGCGACCTAAGGAACTTGACGACTTAAATAGGCTAGCGACCTAACTATTAAAGGAAGTTCGGCGCCTTACAACCTAGAGCCTCCACAGCTATTCTGTAACTCGCGTGCGACCTATTACTTAATCAAATGAAGACAAGCACAGTAACTCGTGGAACCGCAAGATGACAGCGACCTAGCTTAGGTCGTTCGCGACCTACGACCTAACTAAGGTCGCGCGCGACCTAAGACTTAGGCAAGATTTCTACCCAGAAATCAGCTTCTATAAATAGGACACCACTTCCAACTTGAGAAGGACTTTTGGCCATTCATTTCTCCAAGCGCCGTTACGCTGTCGAAGCCTCCTCTCTTTCAGCAATCAAAGGTCTTCAAGCATTCGAGACACTACAACGATCTTCGAGAAGAGCTCCTAACATCCAACGCGGATTCATCGAGTTTCATCATTAAAGATCGAGCTAGTAGTCAAGAATGATTTCATGATCAAATTGTATTGTATTTAGAGAGATATTGTATCGAATTGTAATCAAATCAGCAATAAAAGACTATAAAGTGGATGTAGGCTCAATTACGGGCCGAACCACTATAAATCTGTTGTTCATTTACTTTTTTTCTGCTATTCTCAGCTCATATTCTGTTCCCGTACCAACGGGTGGTGCTTTCACAAGTTTATTACACACACCGGGTGTTAGCGTTCACTTTTTACCGTTAACAGCGACCATAAGAGAATTTAATGCTTTTATCACTTTGAAACATTTCAAATATTTTTAAATCCCAAATCCCACCAGATATGAATTCAATTTCAAAAATATTCATGAAATAATATCACCAGTATTTTCCCAAAACCTTTAAAACTATTCTTAAATCCAAAGGAATTTAAACCTTTCCCAAAACTTCAAATTCAAAATCCATCCAATTTTATATCCAAACATTACTCTGGAATTCTATCACACTTTATTCTAAGTTGTAAGTCACATTTACAATTTACATGTACAAATTTCATTTGTTTATGAATTTATCTCATTTGATTATAAATCACATTTGTAATTCACATTTGTATATAAAGTTTATCTCAATTTATAAATTGCATTTATAGTCTATATTTCAAATTCCATTTTGTTATATAAATTTATTCTTCAACTTAGGTTATAAGTTTCCAATTTCTACTCAATAATGAGACTAACTCATTATTGTCATTTTCTGACAACCAAGCATCCAAATATATAACTATAATAAATTTCAAATAATTATTTCTTTTATATACAAAATAATTTGGGCAAAATTATTTCATTCACCCTATTTAAAACAATACTGTGTCGAACTGTTCTATTCAAGTGTTTAGAAACCCCTTCGATACAGTTGTCCAGACTGTGCCGACGAAGGTTCATATGCCACTCAATAAACCAACCAACACAATATAAAATCATTTTATATTCACTAACAAATACGCGCTCATATCTATTAGTACTCTCAAAATTCCCACCAGAGCCAAGGTTGTCGCCAGCCTAAGCTCTGATACCACTGTAACGACCTAGGCTTTTCAACCATCAGCAACGGCTCACGACCGGTAGGCTTTTCAACCATCCCAGCCCCGCTGTGGCTCACAGTGATACCTCAGGTTTGCTTTTACGGCCACCCTCTCGAGTCGCAACCAACCCCAAAAGGCCTTATACTACCCCCGGGGACATGTAGGGGTAAGAGTCTCCCGTTCGCCACCTAACGCAAAGCGAGAACCCCCTATCACGCTGTAATGTAGCAAACCCGATCCCGGTCTCTTCGAAACGATCAGCGCATTTGGCCAATATTGATAGTCGGTTATTTAACTATCAATTAACATCCACAAGCAACCATCACACAATAAATAATTTCCCACATTATTTATTTACCCAAATATCTTTCCAAGATATATTTCCGAATTTTCAAAGCTCATTTGAAAACAATTTCAAAACAGTTTCCACTTACGGAAAACATTTCCCAAATAATTATTTCCACTGAATCACCAAGTACAAAATACTTTTATTTTTAAAATAATTTAAAAACACTTTATTTTAAATATATTTTATAACATTGAAATCAAACTACTTTAATACTTTATTAAAAATATATACTTTAAAATAAACCACTTTATAAATATAAACTAAATTTCTCCTTTTAAAACATAATAGCAAATCACTTTTATATAATTACTACAATAAAAGATTTTTTTTTTAAAATACCTACTTTGAAAATTAACATTTAGAAATAATCAATTTTCTAAAACATGCTTTTTAAAACATACTTAAAACTTTTAACTTATATTTAAAATTGCTTCGAAAACGTACTTGGCTATCCAGAGAAATACACTTCTCATTTCCATCCTTTAAAAATAAACCAACATTTATCTTAAACCAATTCATATCCCTTTATAAATTCCCACCTTGAATTTATATTTCCTAATATCCACTGATATTTTATTTTACTTTATAAACCCAGTTTATAAATTCCAAAATCTCACTTCTCTTTTAAAATTCCAATTTTAAACAACTAAATCAATTTTCAATTGATTTTCCAATTTACTTTACTTTATTTTGAAATAAATTTCCTTTATTACTTCATTTATTTCAAAATACATTAACTTTTAGATTTATTCCTTTATTTGAGTTAAAACCCTTTTTAACTGAAAATACCAATTTTAAACTTCCAAAATTCCTTCTTTAGCCTTTAATTAAATTTAATTCTTACATTCAAAATAAATCCTTTATTATTTTTTTTAAAATTTAATATCACTTTAGTTTAAAGTTAATATTTCCCTTGTTATTTCGAAATTCCCTTATTCCAATTCACTTGAATTATTTACTTAAATTTTACTCTTTTATTTCTTTCAAAATCCAATTCAATATATTTTGATAACTCCTTTTATTGAAATATTCAATCCAACCATATCATCCAATATTTCAATCATCAATAAAATCATCACAGGATATCAATATTCATATCACAGAATATTTAAACAAAAATTAAATAATTTTGAGGAATCCAGTTGGATCCCTCCAACCTGTTTCCCTGCATCCACAAACGTTAGCACAATACCAATTCCACTTAAAAATGGAATATCGCGGTATATGGGTTTTATAAAATATCATCCGCTATTATGCGGCGCATAGGGTCTCATCCGCTATATAATGCGGGAATATCAACAAGTCCAATATATACATATGCCAATATGTATATATTGCTATATACTACTATATATAGTATAGCATATTCAATCAATGCAACCATTCAATCAATTATTTAAATTTAACCATTTAAATTTAAATTCAACTGAGTGAGATTAACTCACCTTTGCTTTTATTTGCAATCCATCTCAAAATTGCCTTGGTTTCCTCGATTTCCGACCTTGTATAAACATTTTATACAGTTTATTAATATTCGAACAATTAAATTCCATCTGATAGATTTAATTAATTTATACCTATGCTTTCCTCTTTTTTTTAATATATATATTTTCTTCATATTTTAAAATCCCAATTAATTCAAAACCTTATCTATGAAACCAGAGATATACGCTTATAAACAAAATTTATATTACTCTTTATAAGTTTCCTATTAACAGCAAAAATTACTGAAATTATTTTTCTTTCGTTTCCTGACTTCTGATTATTCAAATCTAAACTGAAATGCAAATTGTAATTAACTAGTAGCAAATTTATACCTTGCTAGAAAAACAGACTCGGAAAAATCCACCTTGCTCGAATCGTGAAACCCCGCAGCCTCCAACCTGATTTCACGGTTGCAGCTCGAGTTCGAGCTCGAAATCCCAAACCTTCGACCTTACCGCCTCCCAGTATCACTCGCAGCAAAATACAATGAAACCCAATGACCCTGATCATGACTTAATCTCCAGATAATCGCAACCCTAATCCCTTTCTGCTCGACACTACACGCTCGACTAGCTGCTCCACCGCGAGCCCTGGCAACTGCCACCAAATGACGACAATCTCCGAACTGCCGCCATCCCCCCCTTGGCCGCGACGTGCCTCCATCCACGCGTGCACTCGTATTAAGCACGAGTTTCCCTCTGTATGGCCCACTCGCAAACTCGAGCTCGTCCCCGCTCTTGATTTGATTTCGAGATCGCGAAAGGAAGGAGTGCCGTAATTTCTGAACGAGTTGGAAATTTTTTTTTTTTTTTTTAAAACTGAGTATTCTCGAACGGAAATAGAAGAGAGGGGCAATTTTTCTCTATTTGTATATCTTTGTTTACTTAACGAAAAAGAAAGGGAGACAGAAGCGATGTTGGCGTGCTTGAAACGTTACACGTGCTGGTGGAGCAGGAATTCCAGCTGAAAAGAAAGAATGTAGGCTGATAGAAAATTTGACTAGACCATTTATAAAATTAAATTTACATTTGATTCCAACGCGTTTATCCAGCGTACGACCTCACGACAATTCCGGAAGCTACGAGAATTGAAATCCGATAAAAATCCCATATTACGGATCTAATGAAACCAGTTTCGTCGAATTCCGAGAGTGTGCCTCTGAAGGCTATTTTAAAATTCAATTTAAACGATATATTTTAAAAACTTGGTCAAAACACCTTTAAATTCAATTCTATCACTTTTATTATCCTCAGTATTATCAATATAAATTTTCTGAACCTTTAAACTATTTTTAACAGGCTTAAAATCAAGATTCAATATTTTACCCAATCCCGATAATTAAATTTAATAATTAATTATCCAAATAAATACTGTATATTTGAAATTAAAGTTAAAATTTAACCTTCAGATATTTAAAATAAATTAAATATTCACATTTCAAATATACAAAAATTCCGGGTCGTCACAGAATGCAATTCATAACGACGTATCACATATTCGGAATGGGTTATACGACCCCATGGTCCTTTCCCGGCTAACCCGAATAGTCAGCGTTTATTTAAAAACAAGTGTGGCATTCAAATTCGTCCCATTCACAACAAATACCATTCGAGGTAATTATTGATAGTCGGTTATTTAACTATCAATAAAGATGCGCAACATCATCAGATTCCAAATAATTTTCCAAATTATTTCATCTTCAAAAATATCTTTACTAGATATATAATTTCCACACTTAACCATTTGAAAACAATTTCAAATCAATTTCCACATTTCATTTTATCTTTGAAGATAAAATCTCAAAACAGTTCATTTCATATTGGAAAAGCATTTCCATACTTATTTAAAAATAAGTGTTTCACAAATCTATTTATTTTCAACATTTGAAAATATTCGATATACTTAAATCAATATTAAGTATATATTCATTCTTTAAGGAAATCATTAATTTTAACATCTATTTGAGTCAAAACGAATGTTGCGTAAAACATCGTTACGACGACTCGAAATCACTAGTATAGGGATTCGGATTTTAAGATAGATATATATAAATCCCAATACTACATAAAACATTTTCTTTCGGAAATCATTTACTATAACAACAGTGTTATAGTCCATCATTTGCTTATTTCTCGAAAACGTCTATTTCAATAATGAATGTTGAAATCTATGTATTCGATACTTAACAGTTTTAAAACATCTTTTAAAACAATTAACTTCATTTTATATTATCGCTTTCCCAAACATAACCATTTTATTCAATAATATATTCACTGTCCAAAATCGTGAATATACTTCACTAACCAAATTTCAATCTTTTCTACACATTTATTCCAAGAATTATCAACTATCCAAAATCGTGGAAAAAATTCCCTTAATAACCTTCTATATTAAATTCATCAAATTTGATTGATTTTCGAATTTATAAAACATCGTTTATAAATTCCATTTCTATTTTGTAACAACTTTAATTTAATAAATCCCCTTTATTAACAATTCGATTCATAACTCAAATCTTATACCAACAATCCATATTATAAGTTAAATACTTATAATTCCTTTATTTTACAAAATTATTTCCATTTATAAGTTCATAATTTATAAATTCCATTTATTTATAAATTCTTAAAAATTCATTTTAACGCTTATAAAAACTCGTTTTATAATACCAACATTTTAATTTATAAAATGTCAACTTTATAAACCTTTTAAGTAAACCGTTTATAATATTTTAAAAATCTCAATTTAAAACATTTTATAAATCAATCAATTATTTATTCCAAAAATCACTTTTCGGTTATATTTCACAAAGATCTTAACTTTTATAACTTTAAAATTTGAACGTTTATTTATTTAAAATAAATCACTTCAAAAATTTAATAAAACGTATAATTTCAAAGATCACTTTAAAAATCCTTTTAAATTAAAAGTCATTATTTTTAAAACTTGAATCCGATGATGCAACAGCACCAATTAGTCAATCACAACATCAAACATCATATATCAACATATGATAACAGAATATACATTAATATCTGTAAATAAATAAATACTGGTGAGGAAATCCAGTTGGATCCCTCCAACCTGTTTCCCTGCATCCACAGATGTTAGCACAATACCAATTCCACTTCAAGGTGGAATATCGCGGTATATGGGTTTTTATAAAAATATCCGCTTACTAACGGCGCAATAGGGTCTCATCCGCTATACGAGGCGGGAAATCAATCAATCCAATATATACATATGCCAATATGTATATATTGCTACATATATATAGATATATCCTACTATATCTAATATCACATCCAAATAGCAATCATATCAATCAATAAATAACTGCAATGCAAAATTTGTTTTGAGTGAGAAAAATCTCACCTTTGCTTTTATTTTGCAATCCGTTTCTATTCCAGTTTGTTTTTCACGATCTTTAGACCTTGTATAAACAATTTATACAATGTATTAATATTCGAATAAATCGAACAATTCATTTCCATTTATTTATTTAATTTAACTAAATTTAACACATTTTCCCTTATTAATAAATCATCCTTAGAGACTTAACTAAATAAGCTAATTAACAAGTTAATTGCCTTTTTGTACTTAAATAGAATTGTTTCAAACTTTATTTATATAACATATTTTCTGTTTCTGTAAATAACACTATAATTTGCTTTACTATGTAAATATACATATACATATGTAAATCTATAAATTTAAAGAAAATGACTTATTATATAACTTACTGTTATAATATAGATATGTTATTAAATTTTAAAATATGTAAACGGTGTGTATATATATATTGCTATTTATATCATTATCTTTTCACTGCAGATGTAAATATATATATATATTATCAAATTTAACTAAAAGAATGAAGTGCATAGAAATAACAGCAGATACCTCACCCTCATCGCCTACTGTCTAACGCCGACCTGCCGACCGCCCCTCCGGCCTCGAGTACCACCCCCATTCGATTCCCAAATACTGAGCACACTCACGCGCCTTGTAACGACCCGTATTTTACGGATCAAAACATCGTAAAATAATTAACAATTGGTTGCATTGTTGATAAGTCGTTCAGAATTTTTTTTTCTAAGTCCTAAGTCGGTTTGGACGAGTTAATAGATAAAAGTCTGGGTCGAGTTGACGACTTAAGGTTTTGACCGAGTTAAGAAATAGGTCGTATTGTCTTAAGTCGTATGGTGGTTTAGGTCGTGGGTTAGATAGAGCGACCTATAGAATTATGCGACCTAAGTTTTGGTTAAGTGTTAGGTCGGCTGGGAGAGTTAGCGACCTAGTGATTCCGGGTTAGCGACTTAGTGATTAAGTTGTTAGGTCGGGTGGGACGACCTATAGAAGTTAGCGACCTATAGGAGTTAGCGATCTATAGGAGGTGAGCGACCTACAGTTGTTAGCGACCTAAGAGTTAAGCAAAATAGGGGTTGGCTGGTTAGCGTAGTTAGGTCGTTAGACGACCTAAGGTGTTAGGTCGCGTATGTGTTAGGTCGCGTGAGTAGTTTTGAAGTGTGGGTTGTTAACTCGTAAGCGACTTAAGGAGAATAGCTAAGTGTTAGGTCACATCCCAGTTGTTCGCGAATTATGTTAGGTCGCGAGGAAACTTAAGTGTTAGGATGCGTGATTGGTAAGTCGTAAGTCGCGTGATGTTTTAGGTCGTGTGAGGACTTAAGGTGTTAGGTCATTGGGTTTTGGCTTAGTGTTAGGTCGTAGCCTATGTTTTAAGTCGCGAGCGACCTAGGAGATTAGTTGTTAAGTCGTAACCCAGTTATCTATTAAGTCGTAGGATGCGCGCATATGCTAAGCTGTTAGGTCGGCAATAGTTAAGTCGAGCGCATTAGGTCGTAGGTCGTTGGCAGATTAAGTCGCAGATGCGCATTTGTTTTAAGTCGTAATATTTGTTAGGTCGTAGGAGTGTTAAGAAGTTAAGTCGTCTGGCTTTGGTTAGGTCGAAGATGTTGCTAGGTCGTAGGTCGTGGACGACCTAACTCCGAGCGACCTAAGGAAATTTCTGCTATAAATAGAGGGGGTTGTTCTCACTTTTTGGGATCCGGATTTTGAAGCGACGAAGTGCTGCCATTTTGAGAGCTCGACTTCTACACTTCTTCACTTCTTTTCTCCACTCTAATCTAGTGCTTCCTTTCATCCAAATCGAAGATCAAGATCGAAGATCCAAGAGCTAAAGTTGAAGATCTTCATCCTTTGAAGTGAGAATTCTTCGTTTGAAGCGAATTCGTGATAGATCAAGCTTGATCCTTTGCTGTCCAGATCTGAAGCGTGTTGATTTGGGGTTGTTTAGGTGATTTGGTGAGTGGTGATTATCTCTCACACGGATCCAAAAGAGTATATCAGATTGTTGGCTCGATTTGGTGTTAAAATAGTGATTTTCATGCATTTTTCTTCATCCTAAGTGTAGATCCATGTAGACCCATTGTTCATGATGTTTTGACAACCATTTTATCACATGTTAACCTATGCAAGTTCATTCATCAAGTTTGTAGAGATATTGTTCATGTTTTCATGCTTGTTGGACTTTCAACTCTTTAATTACGAAAATGCCATTATTGTTATAATTGTCTACTTAGATCATATTTGAATGCTTGATTGCTTGGATTAATGTTTGATTTGGTTGATTGCTGTGAATTAGATGATTGTTGATTGGTTTTAGACAAGGTGGTCGAAGATGATTCAAAAGCTAAGGGAAAGGCTCTTGAATTGGGAAAGCTGCTCGTGGCATATGTAGCGGGATGATGAAGCTCTTATGCATAGATTTGATGATGTGATGTTGAGATGAGGCTTTGCGAGGATGTGATGAAGCGAGGCAATCATATGATGAAGACTTGGTCTAATCCAGACGGGATCATTCCAAGCATGTTGATAACTCGGTGATATGATTCGAGTTGAGGATAATGAATGGATATGAGAATAGTCGTCGAGGAGGATGACTAGGAGGCTTGGATAACATCGTTGTTGAAGGTTCTAGCATGCTCTAAGCAAGAGTACGTTTGGGCAGATTCGATAGTCCCAACGGCCAACTGTTGATGGTCGAGTACTCTGGGCAGATTCGATAGTCCTAGGCACGGGCTGCGATGACGTGCGGGAGTTATGTCTAGAACCGAGGTTTCCATTAGCCCTTGACGGACGGCTGAAAGAATGTGTCGGTCATTCAATTAACGGTGATATCGAAGCAATGATAACAGTGATAGCCAGAGTCATGGATGTTTGGTTGTATCGTCATTCGGACTTAAGAGCGGTATTTTCTGGGTGCATATTTGATTTAGGCCTTGGTACTTGGAAAACATCGCCCTTGACTCGAATGATTATTATTACTTTACTTTAAATTGTATGCTCTGCTGTGTTGCTTCTGCTTAGTGTATGTCTGGGGGCTATCACTGTAGAAAGAGGTGGAGTGGGAGGGTTGTATTCCTATTCCTTTTCCTTTATGCTCTTTTGGTATGTTGTTAGTTAATTTACTGCTCACTAAGACTGTTGTCTGACTCAAGGCTTTATGTTTTAACTCTTATTGCCTTGGGCTGTTCGTCCATTTTTGGGACGGGCAGACTAGGTAGCAGGTGACAGGTGCTGTTCTTGTTTCTCACGATGATGATATCGAAGACGAGCTGGAGGGTTGCATATTATCTTCTTATATGTACTGGATGTTCCGCTATTTGTATAATCTCTGAGTTCTATGTAGTGAGGCTTGATGTATTGGCTATTTGGATGCTTGTATTCAACTATTATGAAGTTTTATATGATGGCATTTTATTCTGTAAAGCTTCACTATATATATGTTATATTGTATTTTGTCCATGCGCTGTGAGTAATACGATAGATTATGTTGTTTTTAATCCACCCTGACAATCGTCCATGGTCGCCTGTCACACTTTACAGCGCACTATCTCTAGATTCGGTGCAGGGGTCATGGGCGGTCATCACATTTGGTATCAGAGTATTGGTTAATCGATTTTGCCAGACGCTCGCTGACGTAACTACGTATGAGAGACGTAATTGTATTTTGATGGATGATTACTATATATAATATAGTAGTTTAGCAGTAAGTTAGTCCTTTATGCAGTTGTTTCTCTAGATGTTCTGATCATTCCTTTTTATAGATATTGAGAATGAGTCGAAGAGGGAGACCAGCTGCTAGGGAAGGCCGTGCTACTGAGGGGACTGCTGATTATGCAGCCATGTTCGAAGCTATGATGACTTCGATCATGAGAAGGATACCAGTTCCAGGGGCAGCAGTAGATGTTGGAGTTCAAGTCCAAACTCCGAAACCAGTGGATTTTGCTAAGTTGTGCAAGGATTATACTGCTCTTGGAGGAAAGGTTTTCTTGGGAACAGAATCAACTATTGAGGTCCAGAGGTGGATAGATGCTTGTAGAAGGATCTTTGGTGATTTGGGAATTGAGGATGCGACTAAGAGGAAGTTGGCATCGAGACAGCTTCAAGGGAGAGCTTCTGATTGGTGGAACTCTATTACCATCACTACTGCGGAGAAAGAGATTACTTGGGAGCAATTCCAAGTTAGGTTTGAAGCTAAGTTCATTTCTACAGCTCAGAAGTCTGTTCTGTTCAAGAAGTTTGTAGAGCTCAAGCAAGGTGGGAGACCAGTTCTTGAGTATGTTTCTGAGTTTGAAGCTTTGTCCAAGTATGCCTGGTCATATATTGAATCTGCATATCAGAAGAATGAGAAGTTTGTGACAGGCTTGGACAGTTATATGGGGAGACAGTTGGTGGATCATTTGGATGATTCATTTGAGAAGCTTGTGGAGAAAGCTCTCAGGCATGAGAGTCTGTTTCCTAAGGAAGGATCTGTTGTTGCTGTGACCAGGGAAGAGTCTAAACCCCAGCAGGGTGGAAACAAGAAGAGGAAGCAGCAGCAGCAGAAGGGTAAGGATGGCCAGAAGAAGCCGAAAGGCGAGGTGACTTGCTACAATTGTCAGCAGAAGGGCCATTTCTCGAAGGATTGTAAGAATCCGAAGGTGCCGATGAAGTGTCACAACTGTGACAAGCCGGGGCATTTCAGGAAGAATTGTCCAGAACCGAGGAGGGACAAGCAGATTGTGCAAGCTTATGCTTTGGGAGCTGTTCCGTCGTCTTCAAAAGCTCCTACCGCTGAAGAGAAGGGAAAGAGTGTGGTGGTTCAAGGTACTCTTTTCTTATGTGGTGTTCCAGTTAGAGTTCTGTTTGATACTAGGGCGTCGCATTCGTTTGTTTGTAGTGAACTTGTAGGCCGGTTTGGTTTGGAACCGAATATTGTTGATAGGCCATTGGTTGTGACTAATCCAGTTGGGGGTTCGTCTTGTTTGTGTATGTTATGCCGTGGTCTAGTTGTATCGAGTCATGGTTGCTCTTTTGTTTGTGATTTCTTTGTTCTGAACTTTGCGGGGTTTAGAATTATTTTGGGTATGGACTGGCTTAGGAAGTATGCGGCTAAGGTTGATTGCGAGAGGTTGGAAGTGACAGTCGAGAATGTGGAGGGGCGAAAGGTTGTGATACGATGTAAGCATGAGGAAGGCGTCTTCATGAGCTTCATGTATTCGCTGGTTGTTCCACGGGATGGACTGTCATCGGTGCCAATCGCTAATGGATTCGAGGATGTCTTTGACGAAGTCAAAGGGTTGCCGCCGCATAGAGAGATCGAGTTTCATATAGATCTAGTTGAAGGATCCAGACCTGTTGTGATGCCTCTTAGGCGGATGGCGCCTAAGGAACAACATGAGTTGAAGGTGCAAGTTGATGACCTTTTTCAGAAAGGATTCATTCGGCGTAGTGTGTCCGAGTGGGGTGCACCAGTTGTGTTCACAACCAAGGCAGATGGATCGTTGAGATTGTGTGTGGATTATCGTGAGCTGAATAAGGTGACTAAGAAGAACAAGTATCCATTGCCGAGGATAGATGACTTGTTTGATCAGCTTCACGAAGCCAAGGTGTTTTCTCAAATGGATTTGGCAACGGGATTTCACCAGTTGAGAGTAGCTAAGGATAGTGTGCCGAAGACTGCTTTTTGGACACCATCGGGTTTCTTTGAGTGGCTGGTAATGCCGTTTGGATTGCCTAACGCGCCAGCATATTTTGTGGATCTTATGAATAGAGTGTTCAGAGATCAGTTGAACAAGTTCGTACTTGTGTTCGTGGATGATATTCTGATTTATTCCAGAACTGAAGAAGAGCACAAGACGCACTTGCGTATTGTTTTGGAAATCTTATGGAAACATCAGCTGAAGGCTAAGTTTTCGAAGTGTCACTTCTGGAAGAGTGAAGTGAGGTTCTTAGGCCATGTGATTTCTGGAAGTGGAATAGCGGTTGATCCCGCTAAGGTGGCAGCAATCCAGGATTGGGTTAGACCTAAGAATGCATCTGATGTGAGAAGCTTTCTTGGATTAGCAGGATATTATCGACGGTTTATCAAAGACTTCTCCAAGGTAGCTGCACCGTTAACAGGATTGACGAAGAAGAACCAAGTGTTCAGTTGGGATGCTAAGTGTGAGCAAGCTTTCGGAATCCTGAAAGAGCGATTGACGAGTGCTCCTGTTCTGACTATTCCAAGTGGGAATGATGAGATGATGGTTTACACCGACGCATGTGGTACTGGACTTGGAGCAGTGCTGATGCAGAGAGATAAAGTTGTTGCGTATGCAAGTCGACAACTGAAGCCGCATGAAAGGAATTATCCGACTCATGATTTGGAGTTGGCGGCGATTGTTTTTGCTCTGAAGATGTGGAGACATTATCTATTGGGAGTTCGATTTGAGTTGTTTACAGATCATAAGTCGTTGAAGTATCTTTTCTCCCAAAAGGATTTGAATCTTCGGCAGCAACGTTGGCTAGAGTTTTTGGCATCATATGATTTTGGTATAGCTTATACTCCGGGAAAAGGTAACGCAGTGGCAGATGCATTAAGTCGAAGACATGCAGGATTGGGAGCCATGTTTTCAGAATGGAAGAATCTCGAGTATTTAGCTGGATTTGACTTCAGGCCTAGATGCGAATTGGAACCTGAGATGTTGGCAAACTTATCGATAAGATCTTCTCTTGTGGAAAGGATTGGCGAGAGCCAAAAGCGAGACGATAAGCTTGTCAGGATTATCCATGATTTGGAATCTGGATTGGATCTAGAAGAGGATAAAGGATTCGAGGTCGATCGAGAGGGTTGGCTTCGTAAGCAAGGACGACTAGTTGTTCCCGATATAGATGGATTGAGAGATGAAGTTCTGAAGGAAAGTCATCACTCGAAGTTGACAATTCATCCAGGTGGAAATAAGATGTATCGGGATATGAAGAGAACCTACCACTGGGAAGGCATGAAGAAGGATGTTGGAAATTTTATTTCCAAGTGTATGAACTGCTAGTTGGTAAAAGCCGAGCAGAAGAAGCCAAGTGGATTGCTTCAGCCATTAGAAGTTCCTACATGGAAGTGGGAGCAAGTGTCGATGGATTTTATTGATGGGCTACCTAGAACCAGAACGGGAAATGAAGGGATTTGGGTTATCGTAGATCGTTTGACTAAGAGTGCTAGATTCATTCCTGTTCGATCGACTAGGACTGCATCAAAGTTGGCTGAGTTGTATGTTAAGTGGATAGTTCGATTCCATGGTATTCCGAAGAGTATAGTGAGCGATCGAGACCCATTGTTCACTAGTGGATTTTGGAAGAGCTTCCAGGAAGTTTTGGGAACCGAGTTGTGTTTGAGTACAGCTTATCACCCTCAAACAGATGGTCAGACCGAGAGAGTCAACCGAGTTTTGGAAGATCTTCTTAGAGCATGTGTTTTGGACTTCGGAGGATCATGGGAAGATCACCTTCATTTGGTGGAGTTTGCGTACAACAACAGTTACCAGTCAAGCATTGGTATGGCACCGTATGAGGCATTGTATGGAAGATCGTGTAACTCTCCGACATGTTGGTTGGAAACTGGAGAAAAGCTGATGCTTGGGCCAGAGATGATTCGACAGACTTCAGATTGTATAGAGATCATTCGGCAACGAATGAAGGCAGCTCAAGACCGTCAGAAAAGTTATGCCGATAGGCGTCGAAAGGATTTGGAATTCGACGTTGGTGATATGGTTTTTGTGAAGATTTCTCCACTGAAGAATGTTATTCGATTCGGGAAGAAAGGAAAATTGACTCCGAGATTTGTTGGACCATTCCCGATTATCGAGCGAATTGGAAATCTCGCCTATAGATTGGAGTTACCGGAGAAGATGTCGGGTGTGCACAATGTTTTTCACGTATCATATCTACGGAAGTATGTGCACGACTCGAGTACGGTGGTTTCTACTGATAGCTGTGAAGATTTTGAAGTTGATCCAGTTGGTAGAAGACCTCGTAAGCCGCTTCGTGTTGTTGAAACCGACACGAAACAGCTTAGGAGGAAGGTAGTTAAGTTGCTCAAGATACAATGGAGTGATGATGATAACGACTGTACGTGGGAGGTGGAAGAGAGGATGAAGGCAGCTCATCCTGAACTCTTCAAGGTATGGCCCTAAGGTGTCGTCTCATCTCGCGATATTGTAACTTGTTCTAAGTCTTAGAATTCTGTATGCTAAGTTAGAATTGGATGCATGGTTTATTGATTGCTATGGATGGTAGGCGTACAGAATAGCCTTTGATTGCTTTGTTTGCTTGGAATTTCGGGAGCGAAATTCCTAAGGGGGAGAGAATGTAACGACCCGTATTTTACGGATCAAAACATCGTAAAATAATTAACAATTGGTTGCATTGTTGATAAGTCATTCAGAATTTTTTTTTCTAAGTCCTAAGTCGGTTTGGACGAGTTAAGAGATAAAAGTCTGGGTCGAGTTGCCGACTTAAGGTTTTGGCCGAGTTAAGAAATAGGTCGTATTGTCTTAAGTCGTATGGTGGTTTAGGTCGTGGGTTAGTTAGAGCGACCTATAGAATTATGCGACCTAAGTTTTGGTTAAGTGTTAGGTCGGCTGGGAGAGTTAGCGACCTAGTGATTCCGGGTTAGCGACTTAGTGATTAAGTTGTTAGGTCGGGTGGTACGACCTATAGAAGTTAGCGACCTATAGGAGTTAGCGATCTATAGGAGGTGAGCAACCTACAGTTGTTAGCGACCTAAGAGTTAAGCAGAATAGGGGTTGGCTGGTTAGCGTAGTTAGGTCGTTAGACGACCTAAGGTGTTAGGTCGCGTATGTGTTAGGTCGCGTGAGTAGTTTTGAAGTGTGGGTTGTTAACTCGTAAGCGACTTAAGGAGAATAGCTAAGTGTTAGGTCGCATCCCAGTTGTTCGCGACTTACGTTAGGTCGCGAGGAAACTTAAGTGTTAGGACGCGTGATTGGTAAGTCGTAAGTCGCGTGATGTTTTAGGTCGTGTGAGGACTTAAGGTGTTAGGTCGTTGGGTTTTGGCTTAGTGTTAGGTCGTAGCCTATGTTTTAAGTCGCGAGCGACCTAGGAGATTAGTTGTTAAGTCGTAACCCAGTTATCTGTTAAGTCGTAGGATGCGCTCATATGCTAAGCCGTTAGGTCGGCAATAGTTAAGTCGGAGCGCATTAGGTCGTAGGTCGTTGGCAGATTAAGTCGCAGATGCGCATTTGTTTTAAGTCGTAATATTTGTTAGGTCGTAGGAGTGTTAAGAAGTTAAGTCGTCTGGCTTTGGTTAGGTCGAATATGTTGCTAGGTCGTAGGTCGTGGACGACCTAACTCCGAGCGACCTAAGGAAATTTCTGCTATAAATAGAGGGGGTTGTTCTCACTTTTTGGGATCCGGATTTTGAAACGACGAAGTGCTGCCATTTTGAGAGCTCGACTTCTACACTTCTTCACTTCTTTTCTCCACTCTAATCTAGTGCTTCCTTTCATCCAAATCGAAGATCAAGATCGAAGATCCAAGAGCTAAAGTTGAAGATCTTCATCCTTTGAAGTGAGAATTCTTCGTTTGAAGCGAATTCGTGATAGATCAAGCTTGATCCTTTGCTGTCCAGATCTGAAGCGTTATGATTTGGGGTTGTTTAGGTGATTTAGTGAGTGGTGATTATCTCTCACACGGATCCAAAAGAGTATATCGGATTGTTGGCTCGATTTGGTGTTAAAATAGTGATTTTCATGCATTTTTCTTCATCCTAAGTGTAGATCCATGTAGACCCATTGTTCATGATGTTTTGACAACCATTTTATCACATGTTAACCTATGCAAGTTCATTCATCAAGTTTGTAGAGATATTGTTCATGTTTTCATGCTTGTTGGACTTTCAACTCTTTAATTACGAAAATGCCATTATTGTTATAATTGTCTACTTAGATCATATTTGAATGCTTGATTGCTTGGATTAATGTTTGATTTGGTTGATTGCTGTGAATTAGATGATTGTTGATTGGTTTTAGACAAGGTGGTCGAAGATGATTCAAAAGCTAAGGGAAAGGCTCTTGAATTGGGAAAGCTGCTCGTGGCATTGTAGCGGGATGATGAAGCTCTTATGCATAGATTTGATGATGTGGTGTTGAGATGAGGCTTTGTGAGGATGTGATGAAGCGAGGCAATCATATGATGAAGACTTGGTCTAATCCAGACGGGATCATTCCAAGCATATTGATAACTCGGTGATATGATTCGAGTTGAGGATAATGAATGGATATGAGAATAGTCGTCGAGGAGGATGACTAGGAGGCTTGGATAACATCGTTGTTGAAGGTTCTAGCATGCTCTAAGCAAGAGTACGTTTGGGCAGATTCGATAGTCCCAACGGCCAACTGTTGATGGTCGAGTACTCTGGGCAGATTCGATAGTCCTAGGCACGGGCTGCGACGACGTGCGGGAGTTATGTCTAGAACCGGGGTTTCCATTAGCCCTTGACGGACGGCTGAAAGAATGTGCCGGTCATTCAATTAACGGTGATATCGAAGCAATGATAACAGTGATAGCCAGAGTCATGAATGTTTGGTTGTATCGTCATTCGGACTTAAGAGCGGTATTTTCTGGGTGCTTATCTGATTTAGGCCTTAGTACTTGGAAAACATCGCCCTTGACTCGAATGATTATTATTACTTTACTTTAAATTGTATGCTCTGCTGTGTTGCTTCTGCTTAGTGTGTGTCTGGGGGCTATCACTGTAGAAAGAGGTGGAGTGGGAGGGTTGTATTCCTATTCCTTTTCCTTTATGCTCTTTTGGTATGTTGTTAGTTAATTTACTGCTCACTAAGACTGTTGTCTGACTCAAGGCTTTATGTTTTAACTCTTATTGCCTTGGGCTGTTCGTCCATTTTTGAGACGGGCAGACTAGGTAGCAGGTGACAGGTGTTGTTCTTGCTTCTCACGATGATGATATCGAAGACGAGCTGGAGTGTTGCATATTATCTTCTTATATGTACTGGATGTTCCGCTGTTTGTATAATCTCTGAGTGCTATGTAGTGAGGCTTGATGTATTGGCTATTTGGATGCCTGTATTCAACTATTATGAAGTTTTGTATGATGGCATTTTATTCTGTAAAGCTTCACTATATATATGTTCTATTGTATTTTGTCCATGCGCTGTGAGTAATACGATAGATTCTGTTGTTTTTAATCCACCCTGACAATCGTCCATGGTCACCTGGCACACTTTACAGCGCACTATCTCTAGATTCGGTGCAGGGGTCATGGGCGGTCGTCACACGCCTCGAGCGCACGCGAGCCGAAGTCGCGATGCTCGACTTGACCTATCACCACGCGAGTCGATCGCGATTCGAAAATCCCCCCCACACTTCCTCGCGAACAAAACTCGCGAGCTCCTGCCCTCGCGCCTTCCAGCCTGACAGTGCGACGAAGTCGCCCCTCCTTCCTCTCTTAATCGGCTGAAGCAATTTAATCTCGAAATCCCCCTTTTTTTCTTTTCGCAAACGAAGTTTGAAAGAGAAATGCTGAAGTCGTTTAGCCATTTTTTTATTCACGAACGATTTTCGTTTGATTTGTGGGAGAACTGAAGTTAAAGGAGGTAGCGCGTTTCAATTAGATGAAAGAGAATAGCATACACGGCCATTATTTTTAATTTCGAACGAGAATTTATTCTTTGTTTGAAGAAAGAACTCGGCTGTTAAATTTTTCCTTTTGCTTCTTTTGTATACGCGTGAATTTCAAAGGAAGAAGAGCAGAAAACACGATGGAGGGGTTGCTTGTACGAGTGGAGGCAATTTGGGTGCGGGATGTACGTATTGTTGGGTTAAAGGAAGGCAATTGTATATTATTTAAATTTAATTTGTTCTAGAATAAATTTTCTATGCATTTATATATCGTACGCTCACACAACAACTCCGATCACTGCGAAATTTAAAATCCGGTAATAATTAAATACTACGGACCCAATGGAACCGGTTTCGTCGAATTCCGAGACTGTGCCTCGGACGGCTATTTTTAAACATCGATACGAACGATATAAATTCAAAACTGAACAAATTGTTTCCAAACTCAATTCTGAAGTTTCTATTATCTTCAGTATCATCGATGTGAATTTTTCACGCCTTTGAAATATTTTTAATCGGCTTAAATTTGAAGATTCAAATTATTATTCAATTTTTAATAGATTAAATTTTATAATTTAATCGCCAAATTCAAAGTTATATCTGGGATTCAAATTAAATCATCGTTCAAATATTTAAAATTAATTAAATATTCTCAATTTAATTTGTTCAAAATTCTGGGTCATTACAAACTTCCCCCCTTAAAAGAATTTCATCCTGAAATTACAAGTTAGGAAAAATGGTCCTTAACTCGTCTATTATTTTCCATAATCCAATAATTTTATCAAATTTTCAAAACAAATTTTCTGCTAAAGCTTCGTTATTAATTCAACTAAATTTCCAACTTCAATTATAAGTTTCAAACAACATTGTTTTACTTCTCAACTCAAATTTAAATTCAAATTCAAATTTCAAACTTTCAAAAATTTCTCAAAAATTTTCTAACACTCGAAATTTTCGAAAAATTTCGCCAGCGTCTCCTTTGCGCGGCTAATACGGCACGACTACAAAACATCCCTACGGACTCTCAGATTTCAAAAAGAAAAGAAAAAGCCAAGCGGCTAGACAAGAAATCATCAAAATTCATATTGAAGTTGAAATACTTACCTTTTGTCGAGCAATTCAAATTTATCTTTGAAATCAAAATCCCAATTCCTTTATAACACCTGTATATCCTACTAGCCATAATATCTAGTTACATATTCAAACTATTTTGCAAATTCTATTACAAAATTTTCAATATAAACTTCTTATACATTTTTACTTCACTATTGAAGTTATATATCTATTTTCATTCAATTTTACATTTCAATTTTCATTTGAATTCAATTCACAATTCCAATCTAATTTGGATTCGGTTTAACTTCTGAATATTGAATTTATCAATTATCTTTCATTCATAACTGCACTATTTTAGATTAGTTTCAATTACTAATTCATTTCAAATTGTAATTCACTTTATTCAAATTTGCTTTCAACATTCAGTTTCAATTTTATTCACTTACAATTGTGAATTCCATTCATTGAAAATTTATTTCTACTTACTTGAATTTATCTTTAAATTCGAACCATCTCTTTTCATTTAGTTCACAATTCAAGTTTCAATTTATTTATTTACAAATGTTATCTCGTTTGTTCATTTACAAACACAATTTAATTTCATTTAACTTAATTCCAATCAGATTTCAAATATGTTATAAGTTCTCAACTTGTTCATATTTCATTATTGAATTTTGTTGCAAATATTCTTCTGAAACTCTATTTCAGATTAAAAATTACATTAATATTTCATATTCACAAATTCTATTTGTATATGGATTTTATTTCTTTAAGTTAGATTTATTCTATCAAAATTCAATTTGTATAGGTTATCAACTTACAATATTTCATAAATATTTTTATATATAGTATTCCAGAGTCTTTTCAACCTTTCAAAACCATTTTTGAAAACAATTCAAATTATCCTTTGAATTTCCAAAAAAAAAACCCAATTTTCCAAACAACTTCCATTTAAAATAATTTAGCAGCAATTCCTCTTCTGGAAACCCGAAAATGAACACCGGTGATGTCGCGATCATCATCGGAATTATTTTCCAGCGACCGAAAAGAGTTTAGAGCTTTCATCTCTCAAAATACTTTTCAAAACCTTTGAAATTCATTTTTAAATCAAAAAGGATTTAAACTTTCCAAATACTTCTCTGGAATTCCGTTTCAAATTACAAATCACTTTTATAATTTACATTCTTAAATTTCATTTGTATGTGAATTTATTTCTTAACTTTGGAGTTATGATTTCAATTTCTTATTCAATTTCATATAATAATGATAACATTTCAATATTGTCACTTTCCTAACAACCATGCAACCATATACTGTAATAATTTACAGAAAATCATTTCTTTTCTATACAAAAATAGTTTTGGGTAAAATTATTTCATTCACCTTATTTAAAACAATACTGTGTCGGTTTATCTTGTTTAAGAGTTTAGAAACCCCTATCGATTACAGTTAGCTAGACTGCACCGACCAGAATCCATAAACAATCAACCGATAAGTCAACACAATACAAAACAATTTCATATTCACTAACAAATACGCACTCGTATCTATTATTACACTCAAACTCATTCTAGAGTACTACTGACTCTATCTCTAATGAGTAACACCCAACAGAGCAGGGTTATCGCTTAACCATATGCTCTGATACCACGCTGTCAAGACCCGCAAATCCGTACTCCTTGATTAAACCCTAAATTCCATTGATTAACTCAAGATGCACGGAAATACGAACCCTGAGGGGTTTAAGAAAAAGAAATAGAAGAAAAGATAGAAGAAAAAGAGAAGAGAAGAAGAAAGCAGAAGAAGAAAGAAGAACAACAGAACAACATCAGATACAGAAACAATATTAGAATCTCACATATCGCAGCGGAACAATATATAATAGATAATCACTAGCCATTTAAAACAAAGAACTATATCAGTTTATACATACATCAATCAGAGTCAATATACAACAATGGACAATTATATAAACTTGTCCTCATACATAATACACAGCGGAATAAATACTATCAGATACAAATACTACGTCTCGTCATCCAGCTTATCTCCAAGCTTCAGAATATCCAGAATATCCTGATAACCTAACTCTAGACTGCCCGTGTGGAAATTGGTGGGCACCCAGAGTTTAGAAGGGAAACAATAAACTCCGAGTCAGTCATGGTGACTGGTGTGAGATCGTAAAACAGTTATTTTTCACAAAGAAAATAAAACAAATTCGCAATGCTTTTGGAAAATGAAACTACCATAAGACCTCCCGCCACACACACAATGCAAACGCAGAATTGGAGGAGATTTCTTCTTATGATAGTCAAAGATGCTTACTACGCAAAATCAAATCCTTTTTGATATTATTATTAGTGCATAGTGTAGAAAACATTTCGAAAGTATAATATTAATCTTAGCCAGCATAGACATTTCGAACTATGCCTACTATAGCTACCATCCAAACAGTGGGGCGCCACCATAAGTGAATGATAGGTTCTACAACTAAAACCGTACAAGGCTCGTATTGTTTCTTTGGATTTAGAACAAATGGTCAGGCTAAGGAACTTCCTATGCCACGATGGGTACATCCCTGGAATAGACGACCCGAGAACCTAACCGGATCTCTGCCAACACAAGGCCGGGTTACCTCTGCAAAAATAGGTAACTACTGACACGCGTATGTCATCCCCCGATCGTAACCGATCTTCCCGAGGATCCCTGATTTCCAACAACCACATAATAATAATAATGGAGTAACCACATAGGTTAAGTATCTGGGCTCCATACCATGATACCACCTCTATCCAGAAGGAATGGCATACACTAAGGGGCGCTACTCCCTAGAACCTTGCTGCATCCTTCCCGTTTTGACCATTTCCGGGGTGTGAGGCTCGACGAAGTCTCGTCCACAAAGCTACGCTTTCTACAAAGCCATGCTTCGGGTCAAACAAATGATTAACCTATGATCACAAAGATATAAGATCAAACAAATGATCATATCGCAAATGATCAAACACTGATCATCACACAGCAACACTCAGTATGCCACGTTACCAAATTGGGAGTATATCGCTGATAAATTTCAACTACATAACCTCTGAGCTCGTACGTCTCAGAGAAGGGTGTTAAGCTAAGAGAATAAATTCTCCGCCACCAACAGAAATGTATTTGAAAGAAACTAGCTTTATATCTCAAATTGTAACGTCAGACACACAATCCATACAAGTCTGTTCCGGGATCGAACAGAACCGAAGGCACTTCTCACGAAGCCCTTGCATATCCGGATAATTTTCTAATCATGTCCGGACTTCCCGTCACTAAGGGTGATAAAACCTCTAAATCGAAGATCAGCCGATGTAGAGTAACTCGATGGTAATCCTTCCGTTTTCAAAAATATCCGGTCTTCAACACCGGTCTTCGAATGCAATTCATAACGACGTATCACATATTCGGAATGGGTTATACGACCCCATGGTCCTTTCCCGGCTAACCCGAATAGTGAGCGTTTATTTAAAAACAAGTGTGGCATTCAAATTCGTCCCATTCACAACAAATACCATTCAAGGTAATTATTGATAGTCGGTTATTTAACTATCAATAAAGATGCGCAACATCATCAGATTCCAAATAATTTTCCAAATTATTTCATCTTAAAAAATATCTTTACTAGATATATAATTTCCACACTTAACCATTTGAAAACAATTTCAAATCAATTTCCACATTTCATTTTATCTTTGAAGATAAAATCTCAAAACAGTTCATTTCATATTGGAAAAGCATTTCCATACTTATTTAAAAATAAGTGTTTCACAAATCTATTTATTTTCAACATTTGAAAATATTCGATATACTTAAATCAATATTAAGTATATATTCATTCTTTAAGGAAATCATTAATTTTAACATCTATTTGAGTCAAAACGAATGTTGCGTAAAACATCGTTACGACGACTCGAAATCACTAGTATAGGGATTCGGATTTTAAGATAGATATATATAAATCCCAATACTACATAAAACATTTTCTTTCGGAAATCATTTACTATAACAACAGTGTTATAGTCCATCATTTCCTTATTTCTCGAAAACGTCTATTTCAATAATGAATGTTGAAATCTATGTATTCGATACTTAACACGTTTTAAAACATCTTTTAAAACAATTAACTTCATTTTATAATATCGCTTTCCCAAACATAACTATTTTATTCAATAATATATTCACTGTCCAAAATCGTGAATATACTTCACTAACCAAATTTCAATCTTTTCTACACATTTATTCCAAGAATTATCCACTATCCAAAATCGTGGAAAAAATTCCCTTAATAACCTTCTATATTAAATTCATCAAATTTGATTGATTTTCGAATTTATAAAACAACGTTTATAAATTCCATTTCTATTTTGTAACAACTTTAATTTAATAAATCCCCTTTATTAACAATTCGATTCATAACTCAAATCTTATACCAACAATCCATATTATAAGTTAAATACTTATAATTACTTTATTTTACAAAATCATTTCCATTTCTAAGTTCATAATTTATAAATTCCATTTATTTATAAATTCTTAAAAATTCATTTTAACGCTTATAAAAACTCGTTTTATAATACCAACATTTTAATTTATAAAATGTCAACTTTATAAACCTTTTAAGTAAACTGTTTATAATATTTTAAAAATCTCAATTTAAAACATTTTATAAATCAATCAACTATTTATTCCAAAAATCACTTTTCGGTTATATTTCAAAAAGATCTTAACTTTTATAACTTTAAAATTTGAACGTTTATTTATTTAAAATAAATCACTTCAAAAATTTAATAAAACGTATAATTTCAAAGATCACTTTAAAAATCCTTTTAAATTAAAAGTCGTTATTTTTAAAAGTTGAATCCGATGATGCAACAGCACCAATTAGTCAATCACAACATCAAACATCATATATCAACATATGATAACAGAATATACATCAATATCTGTAAATAAATAAATACTGGTGAGGAATCCAGTTGGATCCCTCCAACCTGTTTCCCTGCATCCACAGATGTTAGCACAATACCAATTCCACTTCAAGGTGGAATATTGTGGTATATGGGTTTTTATAAAAATATCCGCTTACTAACGGCGCAATAGGGTCTCATCCGCTATACGAAGCGGGAAATCCCTCAATCCAATATATACATATGCCAATATGTATATATTGCTACATATATATAGATATATCCTACTATATCTAATATCACATTCAAATAGCAATCATATCAATCAATAAATAACTGCAATGCAAAATTTGTTTTGAGTGAGAAAAATCTCACCTTTGCTTTTATTTTGCAATCCATTTCTATTCCAGTTTGTTTTTCATGATCTTTAGACCTTGTATAAACAATTTATACAATGTATTAATATTCTAATAAATCGAACAATTCATTTCCATTTATTTATTTAATTTAACTAAATTTAACACATTTTCCGTTATTAATAAATCATCCTTAGAGACTTAACTAAATAAGCTAATTAACAAGTTAATTGCCTTTTTGTACTTAAATAGAATTGTTTCAAACTTTATTTATATAACATATTTTCTGTTTCTGTAAATAACACTGTAATTTGCTTTACTATGTAAATATACATATACATATGTAAATCTATAAATTTAAAGAAAATGACTTATTATATAACTTACTGTTATAATATAGATATGTTATTAAATTTTAAAATATGTAAACGGTGTGTATATATATATATTGCTATTTATATCATTATCTTTTCACTAAAGATGTAAATATATATATTATCAGATTTAACTAAAAGAATGAAGTGCATAGAAATAACAGCAGATACCTCACCCTCATCGCCTACTGTCTAACGCCGACCTGCCGACCGCCCCTCCGGCCTCGAGTACCACCCCCATTCGATTCCCAACTACTGAGCACACTCACGCGCCTCGAGCGCACGCGAGCCGAAGTCGCGATGCTCGACTTGACCTATCACCACGCGAGTCGATCGCGATTCGAAAATCCCCCCCACACTGCCTCGCGAACAAAACTCGCGAGCTCCTGCCCTCGCGCCTTCCAGCCTGACAGTGCGACGAAGTCGCCCCTCCTTCCTCTCTTAATCGGCTGAAGCAATTTAATCTCGAAATCCCCCTTTTTTTCTTTTCGCAAACGAAGTTTGAAAGAGAAATGCTGAAGTCGTTTAGCCATTTTTTTATTCACGAACGATTTTCGTTTGATTTGTGGGAGAACTGAAGTTAAAGGAGGAAGCGCGTTTCAATTAGATGAAAGAGAATAGCATACACGGCCATTATTTTTAATTTCGAACGAGAATTTGTTCTTTGTTTGAAGAAAGAACTCGGCTGTTAAATTTTTCCTTTTGCTTCTTTTGTATACGCGTGAATTTCAAAGGAAGAAGAGCAGAAAACACGATGGAGGGGTTGCTTGTACGAGTGGAGGCAATTTGGGTGCGGGATGTACGTATTGTTGGGTTAAAGGAAGGCAATTGTATATTATTTAAATTTAATTTGTTCTAGAATAAATTTTCTATGCATTTATATATCGTACGCTCACACAACAACTCCGATCACTGCGAAATTTAAAATCCGGTAATAATTAAATACTACGGACCCAATGGAACCGGTTTCGTCGAATTCCGAGACTGTGCCTCGGACGGCTATTTTTAAACATCGATACGAACGATATAAATTCAAAACTGAACAAATTGTTTCCAAACTCAATTCTGAAGTTTCTATTATCTTCAGTATCATCGATGTGAATTTTTCACGCCTTTGAAATATTTTTAATCGGCTTAAATTTGAAGATTCAAATTATTATTCAATTTTTAATAGATTGAATTTTATAATTTAATCGCCAAATTCAAAGTTATATCGGGGATTCAAATTAAATCATCGTTCAAATATTTAAAATTAATTAAATATTCTCAATTTAATTTGTTCAAAATTCTGGGTCGTTACATATTACGTGAATGTAAATTAAGGTAACAATTGGAAATAATGTAAATTTCATTCATAATATGATAATTGGTTGAATAAAAAGAATGGAAATCAAGATTTATTAATTTATTGGAATTTAAACTATAGTAATTGGATTTATTGCAAATAAATGAAATTAAATATTTAAATATTACGTAAATGGTAATTAAGATGATATTGGGAAATATTAATGTACTGAGATATAAACCAATGTTAGTTATATCCTTACCATAATAAAGACTTGAATAACAAGGTTTAAAATTTAATAAATGGATTTTTGGAATTTTAATTTATAATTTCTGAATTTAATGAATTGAAATTAAACACTAAAATTGATGGATTAATCAACTTTAAATTGACATCTAAATTTGTTTAAATTATTGTAAGTGATTAAGAAATAAAAAATGATAGAAGTTGTAAATTATTAAAATTTAAACTGAAAAGTGATTTAATTAATTTAATATTAATTTATTTAATTAACTGAGATATAACCATTTTGGCCACTGACTCGGATTTCGACGAAACCAGTTTCATCGGATCTGTAACAGTGAATTATTATAGGATTTCAAGTTTCATAACGATCGGACTTGTCGTTTGGTCGTACGGGCTCGAAACGCCTAGAAATCAATTTAATTGAAATCGGTTGAAATCAATTTGAAATAAGCTGATTTTGGTATAACTGCTTCATACGATGCAATTAGGACCTGAAACCTATTCCATTGAATTTAAAAATATCGATAACATCTATTTTGATATATGGGATGACCCATTTTCGTTCCTGAGTCAGAACGGGCTTTTCGGGTCGTTTATCGTTCAACTTTCAATCCAAATCAATATGGTCCATTCTAATTTCAGCTTTTGTCTATAAATAGCTCATTATAAACCCTAGCCACTTCTTATTCCTATTTGTCTGTACGTACATCTCCTTCTTATCTTCTTTATCCAATGGCAGACAAAACCCTAATTCCCAATTGCAATTTCAAATCAAATTCAATTCCAAAGATTTAAAGTCCTCCAAACCTATCAAATTATATACCGTTTTGAAGCTCTCTACGAGCGCAACTCAGATCTGCTATTCGTTTTTCGATTCAGATCACGTTTGTCCAGAAATCGAGAATGAACCTCGGCAGTTCGTTTTAGGGTTTTAATTGTTCAACGGTGGATCTTCGCTCTGGCGACGATCATGAGGCATGGCTTGTTGAGGTCGTCGAGTGGAACGCATCTATGGTCTTCATTTTGGTTATAGGCATCGGAGTAGGCCAGAAAATGGCCGAAACCATGGGCTGTGGCGTACAACTGTAGGGCGATCGGGGGTGACGCGACGGCGGCTAGAGAGGCGCCTCGGCGAGGCCAAGGCCATGGCAGGGGTCGATCAGGTTGGAAGTGCCTTTTGCAACGTGCGATCATGGTCAATGGGGTGCGTTTCATGGCGGCTACAGGTGATCTCGCGTACGAAGTTCTCGGCTAGGGTTAGTAAGTGCTGACGTGGCCAGGGGAGTAAACGTTTGTTTGTTTTTATTTATTTTATTTTATTTTGTTTTGAATTCAAATGTTATAACACGCATAACTTTTGCATACGAGTTCGAATTCACACGCGGTTTTCTCCGCTAGGATCGTATTGAAATTCCGGACATTTTGACGCTGGTTTGGATGGATTCTGAGACCGTTCAAATTTTGGGCTTAAATTGAATTCAAATTCGATTTAAATTCAAAGGTGAGTGTTTTAACCCACTCACAACTTCTAAAATTTCTTATGTTTGTTAAATTAAGTTTATGATGTGATTAGAGATTTATTTATGACTGTTTGGTATATTTTAATTCATCATCTCAGTTAATTTGAATTTATTTGAATTAAACCGTTATTTTATTTATTATTGAATATAAATTGCCAGTTAAATACCTGTTATTGATTATCAGTTCTATATTGATATTTATTGATTGATTTGAATGATGTTTGTAATGGATGTTGAGTGTTGATATTGGATGAATGGATGATTTATTTTATATCGTTATAAACTGCGAGTTCACTATAGGTTCAAATGATACATACCCGAATGACCAATAGATTAAGTAAAAATCGTTATGGGTTGAAATGATAGACTCGAGTGATTTTATGGATTTTATTATTATTTTGGGATTGCGGTTTGAAAGGATATATAACCATAAATTGTTAAATTACGGATTGAAATGATAAATATCCATATCACTTGACCCTAGGGTAGAGAATTATATACGGAAATTGGATTTGGTTAAATTAAATGATTTTAAAATCTTTATTTTTTGAGTTGAGTTAAATGATATTTTGAAATAAGAATTAGATTATATAAACTGAATTATTTTGTAAATCAAGTTTATGTTGGAATTGGAATTGGTTTAAAGGAATTCTTTAAAGGAACAAAATTGAAATTTTAAATTTGAATTTGAAGTATAAGTGAAGTTATCGAAAATGACTTATTAAAATGGTTTGAAATATAACTTTGAAATATATTGAAATTGGAGTAATTTAAAGTGATATTTCGAACATGAATTGAAATGATATGAAATTCAATAGTTTATTGAAATGTTAAATTGAAAGGTTTGGAATTTCATTTGTCGACTTGAAAATTTAAAATGGTCCAAATGTGTTGAAATGAAATGAATAGTTTAATTTGATATAAATTCCAAATTCATGTTTTAATATAAACTGTTTTAAAAATATATTATTTCAAAATTTCTAATTATTAAGATTTCAAAGTATTAAACTATTTTAACCTGTATTAATTATATTAAATCATTTTTAACCTATTCTAAACCATTTAATTTATTTAAACTAATTAACCTGTTTTAACTTATTTTAAATCTAATTAATCTATTTTAAAGCTATTTAATCTATTTTAATTATATTTAACCTATTTTAAATCTATATTAACTATTTATAACTGTAACGACCCAAAATTTCCGTCATTTGAAATTCATATATTTAATTAATTTTAAATATTAATAAGTAAGATTTGGGAGTCAAATTAATATAATTTCGATATAGTGATTTAATTGGACAATTAAATTATTAATTTAATACCTGAAATTGGGTAGATAATTGAAATCCAGATTAAATGTGTATAAAAATGATTTATAAAGTTATAATAAATCATATTGGAGTTAGAATGATGTTATAGAACTTTTAAAATTGAATTAAAAGTTAAATTGTGAAAATTGAATATTTTAATATTTAATTGACGACTAAAAATAGTCATTTTTCAAACGGTCTTGGATTTCGACGAAACTAGTTTCATCGGATCCGTAATCTGAAATTATTGAAAGATTAAATTTCGTGTCAATCGGATTTACGGTTTGTCCGGGGCAAGTCAAAACGCATCGAAATCGGTTTAAATCGATTTAATTTAAATCTGATCGTTTAATTCTGTAACTCGCACATATGACCGAATTAGCTTCCGAAACACATTCCATTATGTTCGGAACGCGGGTAAAACCTTACGAACGTCTGTCGGCACGTTTGATTTCGAGTTCGAAAATTTTTGAGATGAATAGTGTTTTGCCATTTTATATAAAAGCACCTCAACCCCTTCATTTTACACTAAACCCTAACTCCTTCTTCATAGTCGCCAGTTTTCAGTTTCAATGGCCAGTAACTAACGATCTTCTTCCTTCGATTTCTCCAAATCTATACATCTATTCGAAAAATTATCAACTGATGAATTGTTGAGCTCGTCGAGACGAAGATATCCAACGGCTATGATCGTAAATTTCGTCACGGATTGACGACAATATTCATTCGAACGACCGGGCTTCATTCGCGAATTTCGAAGCACGTAGTCGACCGAGCTATACGTGGTTCAGGCCGGAAGAAGGGGGCGTGGAGGTGCACGTCACGGCGGAGCTTGATCGTCTTCGAAGTGGTTCAAATGGTCACGAAAATTCGAAGTAATGTGGCGACCGAGTGGGTTTAAACGTGCGATGGCCTGGGAGTTTCTCGCGTGGAAGAAGCTTCAAACAACGGCCAGATCTTGTTTTGTATAACGTGCGGCCAGATTAAACTGAGGTTGAAAAATAAAATAAAATAAATAGTGAAATTGATTTATATAAATTGTTTAAACTTTAAAACGTGATATCTTTGTCATACGAGATCCATTTTTGACGAAACGACTTGCATTGGAATCGTATGGTTAAGCTCTACGCATTGGAACAGATTTGGAGTTGATTTGAGACAGTGAAAATTTTGAGTAAAATTAAACGTGCATTTAATTTTATTTGAAATAAAACGCTGCAACCGTTATTGAAAGCGAGGTGAGAACTTCTCACTCAATCGAATATTTTTTTTCGATTTAAATTTTAAATAGTTGGATTTAAAATTGTTGATAGTGTTGATTGTATATAGTATAATTCATTAAGTGTTAATGAAATTGAATTGATAAAAATTGAAAGCCATGTAATTGGATTTAAATTGAAAGTGAAGTAAATTTAAATTGAAATTGAATTTGAATTGAAAGTGAACCAACTTAAATTTAAATTAGTGAATGTAAACTAATTGAAAATGAATAATTGAACGTCATTGTATATGAATTAGTTGTAAACGATTACAAGTAATGTCGAAATCATATAAGTTGCTTATAAATCTTGTTTAGTATGCATTTCTTTTGATATGCAAGTGTTGTAGTTGTTTAAAAGAGTAAAATTGTTAATAACTTTGTATATATGTCACTTACGTGTTTATATTGAGTAAGTACAGGTGCCGGGGCTACCATTCGGTTGATTTGGTTGCGCAAATATGCTTAATAAATAACTGCTTTGCTTAAAAATGCTAAAAAGGTACGCCTACGCAATAAAAATAGGAAATATGAACTGTTTTTTTGCTTTTCCGACCGTGTGGGTCGATGTATATATATTTATGTCTATTGTGATCCTACTATGATCGAACCGCGCAAAGGAGAAGCTTGCGAATTTTTCTGAAAATTTAAGGCGTTAGAAATTTTTTTGAAAATTTTTTGTTAATGGAAAGTCAAATTCCAAATTGAAATGAAAACGTAGGAATTGAACTAGAAAATAGAAACCACTGTTTTAGTTGAAGTTAAAGATTTTGGAAAAGGGAATATAAAATTTTCACGAAATGGATTTCTGAAATGTTAATGAAATTGGAGTATTTTTCTTACTTTGCAATTTCGAGGACGAAATTCTTTTAAGGGGGAAGTTTGTAACGACCCAGAATTTCCGTCATTTGAAATTCATATATTTAATTAATTTTAAATATTAATAAGTAAGATTTGGGTGTCAAATTAATATAATTTCGATATAGTGATTTAATTGGACAATTAAATTATTAATTTAATACCTGAAATTGGGTAGATAATTGAAATCCGGATTAAATGTGTATAAAAATGATTTATAAAGTTATAATAAATCATATTGGAGTTAGAATGATGTTATAGAACTTTTAAAATTGAATTAAAAGTTAAATTGTGAAAATTGAATATTTTAATATTTAATTGACGACTAAAAATAGTCATTTTTCAAACGGGCTCGGATTTCGACGAAACCAGTTTAATCGGATCCGTAATGTGAAATTATTGTAAGATTTCAAATTTCGTGTCAATCGGATTTACGGTTTGTCCGGGGCAAGCCAAAACGCATCAAAATCGGTTTAAATCGATTTAATTTAAATTTGATCGTTTAATTCCGTAACTCGCACATATGACCGAATTAGCTTCCGAAACACATTACATTGTGTTCGGAATGCGGGTAAAACCTTATGAACGTCTGTCGGCACATTTGATTTCGAGTTCGAAAATTTTGGAGATGAATAGTGTTTTGCCATTTTATATAAAAGCACCTCAACCCCTTCATTTTACACTAAACCCTAACTCCTTTTTCATAGCCGCCAGTTTTCAGTTTCAATGGCCAGTAACTAACAATCTTCTTCCTTTGATTTCTCCAAATCGATACATCTATTCGAAAAATTATCAACTGATGAATTGTTGAGCTCGTCGAGACGAAGATATCCAACGGCTATGATCGTAAATTTCGTCACGGATTGACGGCAATATTCATTCGAACGACCGGGCTTCATTCGCGAATTTCGAAGCACGTAGTCGACCGAGCTATACGTGGTTCAGGCCGGAAGTAGGGGGCGTGGAGGCGCATGTCACGGCGGAGCTTGATCGTCTTCGAAGTGGTTCAAATGGTCACGAAAATTCGAAGTAATGTGGCGGCCGAGTGGGTTTAAACGTGCGATGGCCTGGGGGTTTCTCGCGTGGAAGAAGCTTCAAACAATGGCCAGATCTTGTTTTGTATAACGTGCGGCCAGATTAAACTGAGGTTGAAAAATAAAATGAAAGAAATAGTGAAATTGATTCATATAAATTGTTTAAACTTTAAAACGTGATATCTTTGTCATACGAGATCCATTTTTGACGAAACGACTTGCATTGGAATCGTATGGATGAGCTCTACGCATTGGAACTGATTTGGAGTTGATTTGAGACAGTGAAAATTTTTAGTAAATTTAAACATGCATTTAATTTTATTTGAAATAAAACGCTGCAACCGTTATTGAAAGCGAGGTGAGAACTTCTCACTCAATCGAATATTTTGTTTCGATTTAAATTTTAAATAGTTAGATTTAAAATTGTTGATAGTGTTGATTGTGATGATTGGATGATAAATTGTTATTTATTGTGTTAAATAGACCCTATACGCCGTATATTAAACGGATGTTATTTATTAAAAACATATACCGCGATAATTTCACATTGAAGTGAAATTGGTATTGTGCTAACATCTGTGGATGCAGGGAAACAGGTTGGAGGGATCCAACTGGATTCCTCAAATAATTGAATTTATTTCAATATTGTGTGTTGATTTATTATAATCGCCGTGTGATTATATTGTGTTTGAAATTTGTTGACGGCTATAATTTAGCCGGATATATTTTGGTATTGTTGGATACTGAAAATAATAAAATTGGATTTTTGAAATTTAAGTTGAAAGTTTATCGAAAAATTTATTTTTGATAATTGGATAAATTTAAAAGGAGTTTGAAAAGATAAAAGTTTTATTTTTTTGAACGGTATTGAATTAAATTTCAAATATGAAAAAAGGCTTAATAAATGGATTTCGAAAATATTATTTATAAATTGAAAATTTTATTTAAAATTTGGATTTTTGAATAGTTTAGAAAATAAAGGAATTTATCCATTTTAAAAGGAATTTACTTTAAAAAGGAAATAGATTTAGAAATCCATTTGGTAATGGATTTTTGGTGATTGAAAATAAATCTTTTGAAAATGATTGGAAATTTGATTTGGTGTTTTGAAATAAATTTGATAATCAATTTGAAATTAATTTGTGATGCTTTGTGATATATCATGTTCTGTGTTGTGATTTGTGATCTATTTATCTGTGATATATATATATATATCTGTGATCTGTTAATGAAAGATAAGCGTTATAGTGTATACCGCTTATCAAATATATTGTTATATTTGATCTGTGATGGTTGAATGTCGTTGCACTATTGTGTTAAACTCTTGGACTACACAATACACACACAAAATGTGGATTTCACATGGAAATCGGTTAAGTCACAGATTTTTATCAATTTTGAAAATTTGAGTTTTTGGAATCCAAAATGGTTTTGGAATTGGAATTGAAAGTTTTTGAAATGAGCTTCAGAAATAAAAGTTATTTTAAATAAATTAATAGAATTGGAATTTAAATCATTTGATTTAAATTTTGAATTCAATATTTTGAAATTGAATTCAATGAATTGGGAATTTTGGTTTAAAAGATTTTATAAGTGTAAAAGGTGTTTATATGGTTTTGGAAATTTAAATTTAAATTCAAGTTTTATACTTGAATGGCTTTAACTTGTGAAATTGTAACCAGTTTTTCCCAAAACGAAAACTATTTGTTTTCAAATAATAATAGCTTTCATAAAGTGAAAAGATTTCCAATTTGTATCGAAACAATTCAAGTTGAAATGAAATTGTAAATAGTTTGGAAAAACTATGAATTAACCTTTGTAACGATAATTAAACTTTATTTTGAAACAAAAGAGTATTTCAAAAGGTGTATCTTTTATATTATAAAAGACTTGAATTGTGAATAGTTTTGAAAGCTATAAATTAAATCTTAATTTTAAGATTTAATGGGTTAATCAAATTGAAATGGAAATTGATTTGGAAATCTGTGAATGAAACTTTGTGAAACTGGGTAAACTTTGTGAAGTAAATCTTTTTGCTTAAAGATTTAAAATGGTAATTTGTTTAAACCATTTAAAGGAAAGGATTTGGGTAATAAGTTGTGACTTAATTGAAACCCCTATATCCATATGTTTTAAATATTGTGCTCACTATTCGGGTTAGCCGGGAAAAGACCTTTGTGTCATATAAATCATTTCGAATTAGTGATACGACGATATGGATCGTATTAAAGACCGGTGGTGAAGACCGGGTATTTGTGAAAACGATAGGATGACCTATCGATTGTCTCTGCATCGTTAGCTACGGTATAGGGATTTCCTTTGTGATGGGAAGTTCGATCGGGATTGTGAATACCCGGATTGCAAAGGCTTCTTCGGAAGTGCCTTCGGTTCTGTTCGAACCTGGAACAGACTTGTATGGTTACATGTCTGACATTACATTTTGAGATATAAAGCTGATTTCTTTCAAATACATTTCTGTTGGTGGCGGAGAATTTATTCTCTTAGATTAACACTCTTCTCTGAGACGTACGAGCTCAGAGGTTATGTAGTTGAAATTTATCAGTGATATACTCCCAATTTGGTAATGTGGCATGCTGAGTGTTGCTGTGTAATGATCATTTATTGATCATTTTTGATCAAAGCGTGGCTTTGTGAAAAAGCGTAGCTTTGTGGACGAGACCTCTTCGGACCTCACAACCCGAAAATGGTCAAAACAGGAATATGCGGCAAGATTATGAGGGTCGCGCCCTTTAGGGTATGTCATTTCTTTCTGGAAAAGGGTGGTATCAGGTATGGAGCCCTGGTATTTAAACTATGTGGATACTCCAATCTCATTTATTGTGTGGTTGTTGTTTGATCGAGGCGCCTCGGATAAAGGTCCCAAAGGACCGGGGAATGACATATTCGTGAGTTACCTAGTTACAGGGGTAACCCGGCCTTGTGTTGGCAGAGAGCTAGTTAGTTCTCGGGACGTCCAGCCAGAGGCGATCCCATGTGGCGGTAGGAAGTTCCTTAGCCTGACCATTTGTTGGAAATCCATCTTCCAATACGAACCTTGTACGGTATTAGTTGTAGAACCTGCTATTTAACATAGCAGCTATAGTAGGCATAATATAATGGTACATATGCTGGCTAAGATTAATATTGTATTTTCGAAATGTTTTCCACTATGCACTAATAATAATAATCCAATGATTTGGCGTAGTAAGCATGTTTGACTATCATAAGAAGAAATCTCCTCCAATTCTACGTTTGCATTGTGTGTGTGGCGGGAGGTCTTATGGTAGTTTCATTTTCCAAAAGCATTGCGGATATTTTCTACTTCTTTGTTGTTGTTGTTTTTAAAGAAAATAACTGTTTTAAGTTCTCACACCAGTCACCATGACTGACCTGGAGTTTATTGTTTCCTTCCTAAACTCTGGGTGCCCACCAATTTCCACACGGGCAGTCTAGAGTCAGGTTATCAGGTCATTCTGGATTCAGGAGATGCTGTGGAGCTCAGTGGCGAGCTGGATGACGAGGCGTAGCATTGTATATGATATTATTTATTCCGCTGTGTATTCTGTATGAGGACAAGTTTATATAATTGTACAGTGTTGTATTGTTGTTGTAAACTCTGATGATGATGTAATGTATAAAATGATATAGTTCTTGATTTAAAGATTATTCATTTATCTATTATATGTTATTCCGCTGCGATATGTGAGATGCTGATATTATTCTGTATTTTTCTGTTGTTCTTCCTTCTTTTTCTTCTGTCTTCTTCTACCTCTTTTTTATCTCCATAACAATTCAGTTTTCCGACATTCGATTGCTCGGCAGTAGATATAGTGGACGTATTAATGTCGATTTTCGAGCGACGAAAAATCGCGTTCGTTACAATAACTATTTAAAACTATTTTCTTCTAAATTCCAAACTAAGTAAAATGGATAGGTTTATATTCAAATTCTCGATTTTTTTTAAAGTGAATGTGGTTAAGCGACATTATAACCTAAGTTGGGAATTAACTAACATATTTGGTTTAATATGATATTTTAAAATGAGAGTTTTGCCTATTTTGGAAATATGACTTTTGAAAGAAAATATAATTTCGAACTATGATTCCAATGTGATATAATTTCTGAAGTAAGTAATGATTTCGAAAATGATATGATTTGAATTGAATATGATATTTTGATATCAATTATGAAATGATTTTGGAAATGTAATAGAACCATCCGGTGTGTAATAAGCGATTGGTTGTTAAAGAGACCGGGATTAGATATGGGCATACTCTTTGTCGATACCGAAAACCACTTTGACGACCGTGTACACGGTGGAGATTCCAGAATGAAGTAGGATGGTGGTGACGATCCTATATGAGGTATATACGTGGACCTGACTCCCGTGAGTTGGCATAAGGTGGATAAAATAGGAGCAATTGACGGGCCAATGAGGTAGCTCCTCTGAACGGACACACTCCATCGTATGCCATTCTATTACTTTATGATTGATTTGGTGCGCACCTTTGATTCGGGAGTGTGGCTTGAGTTGGGCGGTAGTTGTGGCTATGCGTTACCAATAGTCCGAAAGTGTAATTGGTATATCTACCCTAGCATTGCCTAGTTGTACCGTGTCACCTACCCTAGCGCGCCTTCTACGAGTTTATTTTATGTCGTACCTATATGGTATCCTCTGGCGGCTCCGGTTTACGTTGAGTTACGGTACTGTATAGACTATTGTCATACCTAAAAATGTGTTAAGGGGGAAAATGTAACGCCTTAATGCTTTTTTAATAGTTTACTTTACTATGGACATATTATAGTAGCGTATTGTACTACATAGTAGATAGTTTAACGGATCCTTAGGAGATGTGAATCCCGAACATCTCTTAAGTTACTGCACTCATGTTAAACACTGGATAAGAGATGTCAAACCCCGTAAACATCTCCGACGCTGTCTACACTCATATTTATTTACCGTTGATTTGACTCACAAAAGATTTTAGTTCTGACTCGAGTGTTTTGTCTTTTCAATTCGCTCGGGTCAGCCTGAGCATTTCAGGATTTGAAGACCTTATTTCTGGAGGACGAAGATGAAGATTTGTACTACTATTATTTACTATATTTATTCCACTACATTCATACTGTTACGCTGCAATGTTTGTTTATCTCTGATATGTGTAACTCTGATTCTGTATTGTATAAGTATAATCAAAGGTTTTGTAAACAACTTCATGAACTATTATTTGATTATTATATTTTGTCATTCCGCTGCGAGATTCTATTTTATTTTTTTTCTCTGCTTTTTCTTATTCACACCAATAACAATCCGCCCTTCTATATGGTTTGAGTCGGCACGTGCGTCTGCTTAAAGCGTACAAAAAGGCGGGATGTTACATTTGTGATTTCATACGGTTGAGTTTCCCTTAGGAGAACTCATTTCGATCAAATGTCTCTCGCTTTAAAGGCGGATATTTGGGATCTCCTTGGGACTTATATCATCTGCATTCTTCTTAAACTAGGATTGAGTCAACCGGAAACTATCTATTGTTGGTTCGGAGAGTCTGTGATTGATAAGCATGAGTTATCCTAAACCACTTCAAACTAGGATAAGCGTTAGAATTGAAGACATATTGAAGATGATGGAATCCATGATGGAGTCTTTGAAGTGCAAGGGCTACTTGCCACTAATCCCGAGGGTGATTCCAAAAAGAATGTAGTAGAAGTTGCGCCTTCGGTTTGTTCAAATCCATAAAAACTTGTATGGGTGAATGTTGGCATTGCGTTATTGCCTGGAGGGCAGTGTTAGCATACTAAGAGGAATTTGCTAAGAGCAAAAGGTAATCATGGCCTTACCGGCCTCACAACTCGGTATTGACTAAAATCAAGATAGATGGGCAATGCTATGTGGGTTACACCCATTAGGGTATGATTATCACCTTTCTAGATCGATACTTATGGATTTTGTATGTGCATGTGAGCTCACAAGAAGAGATTGCAAAGAAACCAGGGTGATGACATATTTGGTACAATCCAGTAAGGAATATGCCTATTCTGTGTTGGTAGAGGTCCATGTGTTGGCCCTCGATATATTTTTCTAGAGGTGTACCGTGGTAGGGAGTACCCTGGTTCCTTGTCCTTGTATGAAATCCAATTTCCAATATATGCCTTACAGTTTTAATTATAGAACATAGTATTATTTAATGTGATTATGGGTAACCATTCCAGATATGTTATATAATTACTTTAAACCCTAGTCATTATTATAATCACCGGATTTTCTAAAAAAAATTGATTTGGTTATCGTAAGGTATAAACTCGTTCGTGTTTATTTACTGCGTGGGCTTACAAGATGCCTTTATTTTATCGAAAGCTTTTTATAATATAAAAGAAATTTAGATGATTTCAGTTTCTCATGTCGGTTTATCAGACTAATCCACATGTTATTTTCTTACAATACCTAAGTTAAACCGGTGTATTTTTATAGAGTTGGCTTTGGACACTTTGGAGTTTCAAAAGACAAGCTGGATGCCTCTTATGCCTCCAGAACCTGACGTATTTTATCTTCTACTGTATTTCTTTTTTTGTATTGATCATTATTTGTAATCCAGACTGATGATAGGATAGACTCTGATTGTTGTCTAAATATAAAGATTTCCTTTGTAAAGATCATTTGGATATTATATACTACTCATCATGGTGTGAAATTTTGTTCTGTCTTTTCTTTTCTTTCACCCTGACAATTTGTCTTTCCCGAACTCGGATGCTCGGTATGTGAATACCGTGGATGTATGTAACAGCCCAAAAGTTTTAACAAATTTTTATTTAAAAAAAAATAAACATTTTGAAATATTGATTTGAATTAAAAGTGTAATAAGTAGTGTAAAATGGGAAATTTAAACTTTACATTTTTACGTATAATTCCATCCGTTCTTAACTTTATATTAGAATCAAATTTTATTAATGATGATAATAGCTATTTAATTTTGGTTTAAAATGATACGTTATTTTATTGAGAGAAACCGTTAGCATTCTTAAATTTATTCAATAAGAGATATAAATTAAATTGTATGTTACCTTGGGTTAACATTGCAAGTTCAGCCATTCAAAAATCTTGCTCAAATCTAGCCGTAAATCGTGCACGTGAGAATCATTCCATTCCCTTTTACCTTCCTTACGTTTCGTTCAAACATTTATTACTGCCTTTTCTACTTTAATCAAGTGAACATCTATTCCATTTTCCACGTTCACAAATCTCATCCCTCAAAATTCTTCACTTCAGCTTTCAATTGAGGTTCGTGACCAAGGTAATGGACATCATCTTCTTTTTTTTGTTTTTGTTTTTAATTTTTGCCTGTCCTCTATTTTGTTTTACTTTATCATTTGCCTACTCCATCATACTCGACCACCACCCGCTTCACCTCTCCAACCCGTGCCAGCCACCACCACGTCACCAACCACACGCCTCCACCCAACCACGACCCTACGCCCTGCCCACAACCCACTGCTGAAACCCACGCCAGCGCCCTACCCCAGCTCCTCCACCCAGGCCATGACCTACCCCATTCGCCACCACCCGCTCCACCATGCTCCGCCCTACCCCATGCACTACCACGTCAGCCCCTACTCCATGCTATCCACCGAGATCTACCCCATGCCCAGCCTAGACCACCACGAGAACCCACCACGCCTCCACCCAGGCAACCCCACGCCTGACCGATACCAGATCCCCTACAACCCTTCGCCTGATCGAACCCAGACTACCACGCCAACCACTGACCCAACCCATTCGCCACCAGTTCCCACGCACCTCCCCAACCGAACGCTGCCACCACCACGACCACCCCAGACCGAACCCCAGACCGAACCCCTGACACCTCCAAGCCGAGACCAGGCACCACAACCCCATTCGACTCCAAGCCGAGACCAGACCGGGCCAACCACTCCAGATCCATGCCGAGACCAACCAAGGTCAGACCGAACTTGTTTTGAACTAGAGCAGTGAAAGGTTTTGTTGGTCACCTTTTGCATTTTTTATTTGTTGGATTGCCAGACCAAGCTTTACTTTAGTTTTTAGTTTTGTTGCCTCTGACCTTGTATGAGAACCAGAGAAGTGAAAAAGAAATTATTTTGTTCCCCTTTGTTTTGGTAGCCGAGCCTATTTTTCCATTGGCATCTGTTTAAAATTAAATGAACAAGTTTTGGTTGGTCACCTCTGTATTTGTATCTTGTCTATTTTGCCCTGACCTTTGGCTTTGAAAAAAAAAGAGAAAAAAAATTGTTTTGCCACTTTGCAAATTTAAGTTATAATCTATATTTTAAAGGTAGTCGTGCTATTGTTTTCGATTTTCAACTTGTTTCCTTTTCGTTGTTTGCTTCTTTTGAAAATTTGTTATTCGTGAAATCTTAGATTTGATTATTTATTTTGCTTTAGGTCTGAATCTAGTTGGCGCATCCGCCAACAACTAATCGTGCTTTCCGCGTTCGTTCGATAGATAACATACTTCTTTTTTCGAATCTCCAGCTCCGTAGAGGTGAGTAAATCTCACACGAATATTCATACTTATATGATTGTGAAACGACCGCAACTGAATGTGTAGAAATAAATAAATAAATAAATGATGTTATAATTACCTGTGATTTATTTATAGTTGATGTTAGAATTATTAAAACTGCATATCGTATCATTTGTTATATTTTGTTCTTATTTTACTGTTATTCTATTTTGTTAAATCACACTGCAAGTTCCCTGTAGAATAGAATCACTATGGGTTGAAATGATACATACCCGAACGGACTTTAGAATAAGGGAAGATCGTTATGGGCTGAAATGATAGGCCTGAACGATTTTCAATTAAATTTTATTTACTTGGGATTGCGGGTTTGAAATGATAAAACCCGGATTTTCTTTGTAAACTACGGATGGAAATGATATAGTATCCGTATCACTTGACTTAGGCTAGAAAATATTATACAGACCCGTGGTTATTTTTCTGTATTTTCTGGATACCTTTAAAATAATCTAAATATTGTAATAATATTAAATTGATTTAAATCGAATTTTTAAATGATTTATTTAGAATAGAAATGATTTTTCTATGTGATAAATAAATGGAAAATATTGATTTTAAAATGGAACTTAAATTTGGATGTTTGACCAAAAAGAAAGATGGAAACTGAAGTTAATTAAATTGAAATGAAAATTTAGTTTTAAAATGGTGGAAAATGGAGTTGAGTTTAAAATGTTGAAATAAATTGTTTAAATGAAAGTGGGATTTACACACTTGAATTTAATAAGCGAACTTGTAAGTTTTAGTTTTGATTTGTAAAATTTCTCTTTAAAATAAATTAGTTAAAGGATTTAAATGAACATTTTAATGTATGATTTTATAAGTTCTGAACTAGGTAGAATCTGTAGCACTTGTTAAGTGTTGTGGTTATATAAGTGAACCAAAAGACTAAAATGAACTAAGGCTATGATAATACTTGGTAAGTGCTGTTGTAGCAGAAACTAAAATTGAACCTGAACAAATAAAAGGGCTATTGTAGCACTTGTTAAGGACTGCAGTAGGCTGAAATATGATTTTGTTTAAAACTGAACAGTTATAGCAGTTTATAAATGTTGTTTTTCTGAATAAAATTGTTTTCAAATATAACTTACCGCCGCACTTTTTAAATGCCGTGAAAGCTGAAAATTTTAATGTTTTGTTTTTAAGTAAATAAATGAACTCCGAAAAGGTTAAATTTTTGGGAATTTAATATTTGATTTAAAAGAATAATGACTTTGTTTTTAAATGGTTTAATTTGAAGTATATTTGGTAAATTATTTAAATCTATAACGACGGGTTATAATAACGATTGGTTGGCAAAGAGATCGGGATCGGATATGGACATACTCTCTATCGATACCGAAAACCACTTTGACAACCGTGTACGCGGTGGAGATTCCAGAAATGAAGTAGGATGGTGGCGATGTTCTTAAGGTATGTTACGTGGACCCAACTCCCGTGAGTTGGCATAAGGTGGCTAAAACAGGAGCGATCTCGGACCAGTGAGGTAGCACCTCTTCTCGGACACATTTCTTCGATATTATACTCTTACTTGTGATTTGACTAGATGGCCATCCTCCGATTTGGGAATGTTGTTCGAGGTGGAACGGTAGTGGCTGCTATGCGTATCCATCAGTCCGTGTGCGTAATTGGTATATCTACCCTGGCATTGCCTAGTTGTGCTGTGTCACCTACCATATCGAGCTTTACTACGATTATGATTTTAAGATCCAGCCGCGTTAAGGTTCTCCATCCCATTAACGCTATTTTCCGATATGATTATACTTTACTTATTTAGACACTATTATAATAGCGAATATTACTACATGGTAGATATTTTAACGGATCCTTAGAGGATGGGCGGTCCCAAGCATCTTCTAAGTTACTTGTACCTTTACTACAGTTCACTTGAGTTGGTTTACATTGTATAAGTATGTATACCCTGACTCGAGTGTTTATGTTTTATTTTACGCTCGGGTCAGCCTGAGTATCAGTTGGACCTCTACTTCACGGAGCTAGGACTACTGGAGATCATCTTTATCAAGCTGCTATCTGTTTTGCTATTCAGTCTTTTATTTTAGCTTATGTAATTGAGACAAATGAATTTGGGATTTTCTGTGGTTACTCAAACTGTATTGGTTTTAGACTATGTACTTTGTACTTGTTTTGAGACTATTTATTTTAGTGGCTTCATGAACCACTATGGTTATTTTAAAATTCCGCTGTGAGTTATTCTGATATTTATGTGTCTGTGATTCTGTGAATGATTTTATTTGCTCCAAATTTTATTACAATCTGTTATTTTGCATTATTCAAGTCTGACATGTGTGGATTATTGTCGATTTGAATGGTCCAAAATACCGGGTCGTTACAATGTATTAGAATCGACTTTTGAGGGTCAAAAATACGGATTGTTACAGCGGTATCAGAGCTAAAGGTTAAGCGAGTACCTTGGCCTTGGTGGGGATAAACTCATTAGAGATAGGGTAAGTGACACGCTAAAATGAGTTTGAGTGCATTATATATAAGTGTGTGTATTTTGTTAGTGCTGTAAACAATTTTTATATTGTGTTGAAATGGGTAAATGAAATAATTTTACCTAGATTTTATATTTTATATATAAAAGAATAAATTTAAAAATTGATATAATTATTTTTTTGTGATTGTTTGTTAGGAAATGATGATTTTTATTTATCATCATTTGTTGATTGATTATTAATGTTAGGCCAGCTTAGAGCATTTGTTGTTTGATTAAATACGGACATCTTGTGAATTCAGTTTCATGATTTGACTATTAGGGCGTTCGTTAATAATGTAGGTTTAACAAGTTTACTTTGTTAAATGGTTACTGTAAGTTATATATAAGGGTAATTTTATATAAATTTGGCTTATAAGATGTGTGTAATGACCCAGAATTTTTGATAATTAAAATTCGAATATTTAATTAATTTTAAATATTAATAAATGGAATTTAGAAGTCGAATGATTTATTTTTCGAATGTTGGGTTTTATTTGATAATTAAATCGATAAATTAAATAGTGAAATTCCAGAGATAATTGAAAATCGAGTTTAATATGATTGAAAATGATTTGTAAAATTTTATTTAATCATACTGGAGTTATAGAAATATTTTTGAACTCTTAAAATTGAATTTGGAGTTAATCTGTGAAAATCGAATATTTTAATATTTAATTATCGACTGAAAAATAGCCAATTTTTGAACAGTCTCAGAATTGAACGAGACCAGTTCCATTGGATCCGTAATAGTTAGTTATTATCGGATTTCAATTTTCGTAGCAATCGAAGTTATCGTTTGACCGTGGCAACTCGAAACGCATCGATATCGTTTTAATTTTAAATCATCGAGTTAAAAATAGTCATTTTTCAAAAAGTCTCGGATTTCGACGAAACCAGTTTCATCGGATCCGTAATGTGATATTATTGTAAGATTTCAAATTTCGTAATTTTTGGATTTACCGTTTGTCCGGTACAAATTAAAACGCCTCGAAATCGATTTAAATCGGTTTAATTTAAATTGATCGTTTAATTCCATATCTTGCACAGACGATCGAATTAGCTTTCGAAACCTGTTCCATTGTGTCCGGAACGCGGGGTAAACCCCAGAAACGCCAGTCACTGCGCATAAATCGGAGTTCGGAAAAGTCGGATGAATAGTGTTCGTCAAAAACTCTATAAATAGGCCATTTTATCACAAATAAAAATAAAAGAAAAAAAATAAGAATAGGGTTTCGTTCAGCCGGCCGCCTCTTGCTATTTCCATGGTCAGCATCTCACGTCGTTCCTCCACAATTATCTCCTCATCCACTCCCCGATAGACTTCGACTCCAACTACAATCTTATAGAGGGCAACGAGATCTCGAGATCCAACGGACGAGATCGTTTAAAACAAACTGGATCATCGGCAATTCATCCCCAAAGTCACCACGTTCGTGCGCCGTTTCCCGTGCCTGGGGTTGACCGAGTTGGACTGGTTCTTTGCCGAAGGTGGAGCTCGTGAAGCTCGTTCGAATGGCACTTGCCGATCGTCTCTGAAGTTAGAGGGGTGGTCGCGTGAATTAGGGCAAATAGGTGGTCGTGGGTTCAATTTCACGTTCGAACGTGATTCACTTACCTGGGAGCTACGTGAAGGAAGAAAGAAGAAGACGGGCCAGATTCTCATCAAGGAAACGAACGGTGCAGATTCAGTAGGGATTAGATTTGAAAATAAAATATTTGTAAATTGATTAAAAATAATTCGTATAACTTTGAAAAATCATATCCTTTTGCTGCGAGGTCCATTTCGGACGAGATTTTTTGCGATGGGATCGTATTGACAAGCTCTTCGCGATGGAGCTGGATTGGAGTCGTTTGGAGCTAGTTTGAATTTCGGGTAAAATTAAACGCGCGTTTAATTTTATTCGAAATAAACGCTGGAATCAGAATTTAAAATCACGGTGAGATCTTCTCACTCAAATTGAATGTGGAATTTTTACAGTTATTGATTTGATGATTGTTATTCGATGTGATATTAGATATAGTAGGATATATATCTATATATAGCAATATATACATATTGGCATATGTATATATTGGATTGATGATTTCCCGCCTCGTATAGCGGATGAGACCCTATTGCGCCGTTAGTAAGCGGATATTTTTATAAAACCCATATACCGCGAAAATTCCGTACTAGAGCGGAATTGGTATTGTGCTAACGTCTGTGGATGCAGGGAAACAGGTTGGAGGGATCCAACTGGATTCCTCACCAGTAGTTATTTATTTTCAGATATTGTGATATATTCTGTTATCATATGATGATATATGATATTTGACTGTTGTGATGGACTGATTGGTGTTGTGACATCATCGGATTCAGTTTTGAAGTTTAAAAATAATGACTTTTATTTTAAAAAGATTTTAAAGTGATTTTTGAAAATATACGTTTTATGGAATTTTTGAATCGATTTATAAACGTAAAATTTTAAAGTTATAAAAGTTATAATTTTTAGTGAAATATAACCGAAGTGTCGTTTTTGAAATAAAAGTCGATTTATTCATAAAATGGTTTAAGTTGGGATTTTTGAATAACTATAAATGATTTGTATAAAAAGGTTTATAAATTTGATAATTTATAAATCAAAATATTGGACTTATAAAACGTTTTTTTTATAAGTGTTAAAAAGAAGTATAAGTGAATGAAATAAATAGATTTATAACGTGAAGTTATAAAGTGAATAGATACTGTAGAATAAAGGATTTATAAGAAATTTACTTATAAATTTGACTTTTACACTTAGATGAGATATGAATAGAAATTGCTAAATGAAATGATTTTATAAGTGGAAATTGTTATAAAGTATAAATGCGATTTGTAAACGTTGTTTATGAATCTGGAATCACTTATTCTTATAAGTGAATTTTTGAAGTTAATAAAATGAGATTTATTAACCGGAGTTGTTATAGAAAATAGAAAATGGAATTTATAAACGTTGTTTTATGAATTCGGAAACCAATCGATTGAATTTGATAAATTAAATATAGAAGATTATCAAAGGAGATATATTCGCGATTTTGGATAGCGAATTATTATTGAAATAAAACGTGTAGAAAATAGTGAAATGTAAATAGTAAAGTATATTCACGATTTTGGATAGTGAATATATTGTTAAGTAAAATGGATAGTTTTGGAAAAGCGATATTGTAAAATGAAGTTAATTGTTTTAAAAGAGGTTTTAAAACGTGTGAATTACCGAAATCATAGATTTCAACAATTATTGTTGAAATAGACGTTTCGAGAAATAAGGAAATGATGGACTATAACACTGTTGTTATAGTAAATGATTTCCGAAAGGAAATGTTTTATATAGTATTGGGATTTATATATCTATCTAAATTTCGAATCCCTATACTAGTGATGTTGAGTCGTCGTAACGATGTTTTACGTAACATTCGTTTTGACTCAAATAAATGTGTTTTAAGAATGATTTCCTTAAAAGAATGAGATATATACTTAATTTTGATTTAAGTATATCGAATATTTTCTAAATGTTGAAAATAAAAGATTTGTGAAACACTTATTTTTAAATAAGTATGGAAATGCTTTTCCAATATGAAATGAACTGTTTAGGGATTTTATCTTTTAAAGATAAATTGAAAAGTGAATATTTGAAAATTTGTTTTCAAACGGTTAAGTGTGGAAATTATATATCTAGTAAAGATATTTTGAAGATGAAATAATTTGGAAAATTATTTGGAATCTGATGATGTTGCGCATCTTTATTGATAGTTAAATAACCGACTATCAATAATTACCTTTAGATAGGTATTTGTTGTGAATTGGATGAATTTGAATGCCACACTTGTTTTTAAATAAACGCTCACTATTCGGGTTAGCCGGGAAAGGACCATGGGGTCGTATAACCCATTCCGAATATGTGATACGTCGTTATGAATTGCATTCGAAGACCGGTGTTGAAGACCGGATATTTTTGAAAACGGAAGGATTACCGTCGAGTTACTCTACATCGGCTGATCTCCGATTTAGAGGTTTTTATCACCCTTAGTGACGGGAAGTCCTGACGTGATTGAAAATTATCCGGAAATGCAAGGGCTTCGTGAGAAGTGCCTTCGGTTCTGTTCGATCCCGGAACAGACTTGTATGGATTGTGTGTCTGACGTTACAATTTGAGATATAAAGCTGATTTCTTTCAAATACATTTCTGTTGGTGGCGGAGAATTTATTCTCTTAGCTTAACACCCTTCTCTGAGACGTACGAGCTCAGAGGTTATGTAGTTGAAATTTATCAGCGATATATCCCAATTTGGTAACGTGGCATACTGAGTGTTGCTGTGAAATGATCAGTGTTTGATCATTTGCGATATGATCATTTGTTTGATCTTATATCTTTGTGATCATAGGTTGATCATTTTGTTTGACCCGAAGCAGGGCTTTTTGAGAAAGCGTAGCTTTGTGGACGAGACTTCGTCGAGCCTCACACCCCGGAAATGGTCGAAACAGGACGAATGCGGCAAGGTTCTAGGGAGTAGCGCCCCTTAGTGTATGTCATTCCTTCTGGATAAAGGTGGTATCATGGTATGGAGCCCAGATACTTAACCTCTGTGGTTGCTGCACAGTTATTATTACTTTGTGGTTTGTTGCGAATTGGGGATCCTCGGGAAGATCGGTGACGATCGGGGGATGGCATACGCGTGTCAGTAGTTACCTATTTTTGCAGAGGTAACCCGGCCTTGTGTTGGCAGAGATCCGGTTAGGTTCTCGGGTCGTCTATTCCAGGGACGTACCCATCGTGGATAGGAAGTTCCTTGGCCTGACCATTTGTTGGAAATCCAAAGAAACAATACGAGCCTTTACGATTTCAATTGTATAACCTGTCTCCTCAGGAGGCAGCTATAGCAGGCATAATATAATGGTACCTATGCTGGCTAAGATTTATATTCTACTTTCGAAATGTTTTCCACTATGCACTAATAATAATATCAAAAAGAATTTGATTTTTGCGTAGTAAGCATATTTGACTATCATAAGAAGAAATCTCCTCCAATTCTGCGTTTGCATTGTGTGTGTGGTGGGAGGTCTTATGGTAGTTTCATTTTCCAAAGGCATTGCGAAATTTTACCTTAAAATCTTCCTGTTGTTTATTTTAAAGAATAACTGTTTTACGATCTCACACCAGTCACCATGACTGACTCGGAGTTTATTGTTCCCTTCTAAACTCTAGGTGCCCACCAATTTCCACACGGGCAGTCTAGAGTTATGTTATCAGGATATTCTGGATATTCTGGAGCTTTGGAAGCAAGCTGGATGGCGAGACGTAGTATTTGTATCTGATAGTATTTATTCCGCTGTGTATTCTGTATGAGGACAAGTTATATAACTGTCCATTTTTGTATATTGACTCTGATGATTGATGTATGTATAAAATGATATAGTTCTTTGTTTTAAAGATTACTGATTTATCTATTATATATTGTTCCGCTGCGATGTGTAAGATTCTGATATTGTTTTCTGTTGCTGTTCTGTTGTTCTGTTGTTGTTCTTCTTTCTTTTTCTTCTATCTTCTTCTTCTACCTTTTTCTTCTTTCTTAAAACCATAACTTTTCGGGTTTTCGGCATTCGATGGCTCAGTAGTCGATAAAGTGAGTATCGATGTTGAATTTTCGAAAGTCGAAAATTTTTGGGACGTTACATTTGGTATCAGAGCATATGGTTGAGCGACAACCCTGCTCTGTTGGGTGTTACTCATTAGAGATGGAGTCAGTAGTACTCTAGAATGAGTTGAGTGTAATAATAGATACGAGTGCGTATTTGTTAGTGAATATAAAATTGTTTTATATTGTGATGATTGGTTTGTTGAGTGGTATATGGATTCTGGTCGGTATTGTCCGTACAACTCTATCGATAGGGATCTCTAAACACTTATATAGAACAATTCGGCACAGTATTGTTTTAAATAGGGTAAGTGAGATAATTTTGCCCAAAACTATTTTTGTATAGAAAAGAAATGTTTTTCTATAAAGTACTATAGTATATAGTTGCATGATTGTTAGAAGTGATAATATTACTCTATTATCATTGAAATTGAATAAGAAATTCAAAATCGTAACTCCAAAGTTAAGAAATTAATTCACATGCAAATGAAATGTGAGGATGTAAATTATAAATGTGAATTGTAATTTGAAACGGAATTCCAGAGAAGTTTTTGGAAATGTTTTGAAAAGAATTTGTAAATTTTGGAGATTTGAAAAGTTTAAATCATTTTTGATTTGAAAATGGATTTCAAAGCTTTTGAAAAGTATTTTAGAGAGATGAAAGCTCTAAACTCTTTTCGGTCGCTGGAAAATAATTCCGATGATGATCGCGACATCACCGGTGTTCATTTTCGGGTTTCCAAAAGAGGAATTGCTACCAAATCGTTTTAAATGGAAATTGTTTGGAAAATTTGGGTTTTGTTTTGAAAATTCAAAGGATGATTTGAATTGTTTTCAAAATGGTTTTGAAAGGTTGAAAAGACTCTGGAATACTTTATAAGAATATTTATGGAATATTATTGAATTGATAACTTATACAAATAGAAATTGTTAATGTAAAATATGTAAATGTGATTGGAATTAAAGTTCATTAACTAATGAAATCTATAAATGTGAATTGAAAGTATAAGGAAATGAATTCATATATGAATAAAAATTTTGAATATGAATTGTAAATATGATTTACAAATGAAAATAGAATTCAAAAAGGATAATTGAAGATAAAATCCATAATGGAATTAGTAATGTGAATGGATAAATGATTTTATAAATCAAAATGTAAGTAAGTCAAAGACTTATAAAAATATTTGAAAATTGATAGAAATGAGATTTAAATTTTAAATGAATGAATTGGTGAATAAATTTGCAATTGCAAGTGCAAGAAAATGAAATTCAATATTCAGAAGTCAAACTGAATCCAAATTAAATTGAAATTGTGAATTGAATTCAAATGAATTTGAAAATGCAAAATTGAACGAAATTGAATATATAACTTCAATAGTGAATTAGAGATGATATAAGCAGTTATATTGAAAATTTTGTAATTGAATGTACGAAATGGTTTGAATATATGCAACTAGATATTATGGCTAGTAGGATATACAGGTATAAAGGAATTGGAATTTAATTTCAAAGATAAATTTGAATGGCTCGACAAAAGGTATGTATTTAAATTTGAATATGAGATTTGATGACTTATTTCTCTAGCCGCTTGGCTTTTTCTTTTCTTTTTGAAATCTGAGAGTCCGTGGGGACGTTTTGTAGTCGTGCCATGTTAACCGCGCAAAGGAGACGCTGGCGAAATTTTTCGAAAATTTCGAGTGTTAGAAAATTTTGAGAAATTTTGAAAGTTTAAAATTTGAATTTAAACTCGAATTTGAATTTGGAAGTAAACAATGTTGTTTGAAACTTATAATTGAAGTTGGAAAACGAGATTGAATGATAACGAATCTTTAATAGAAAGATTTGTTGTGATAAATTGATAAAACTATTAGATGTTGAAAGATAGTAGACGAGTTAAGGACCTTTCTTCCTAACTTGTAATTTCGAGGACGAAATTCTTTTAAGGGGGGAAGTCTGTAACGACCCAGAATTTTTGATAATTAAAATTCGAATATTTAATTAATTTTAAATATTAATAAATGGAATTTAGAAGTCGAATGATTTATTTTTCGAATGTTGGGTTTTATTTGATAATTAAATCGATAAATTAAATAGTGAAATTCCAGAGATAATTGAAAATCAAGTTTAATATGATTGAAAATGATTTGTAAAATTTTATTTAATCATACTGGAGTTATAGAAATATTTTTGAACTCTTAAAATTGAATTTGGAGTTAATCTGTGAAAATCGAATATTTTAATATTTAATTATCGACTGAAAAATAGCCAATTTTTGAACAGTCTCAGAATTGAACGAGACCAGTTCCATTGGATCCGTAATAGTTAGTTATTATCGGATTTCAATTTTCGTAGCAATCGAAGTTATCGTTTGACCGTGGCAACTCGAAACGCATCGATATCGTTTTAATTTTAAATCATCGAGTTAAAAATAGTCATTTTTCAAAAAGTCTCGGATTTCAACGAAACCAGTTTCATCGGATCCGTAATGTGATATTATTGTAAGATTTCAAATTTCGTAATTTTTGGATTTACCGTTTGTCCGGTACAAATTAAAACGCCTCGAAATCGATTTAAATCGGTTTAATTTAAATTGATCGTTTAATTCCATATCTTGCACAGACGATCGAATTAGCTTTCGAAACCTGTTCCATTGTGTCCGGAACGCGGGGTAAACCCCAGAAACGCCAGTCACTGCGCATAAATCGGAGTTCGGAAAAGTCGGATGAATAGTGTTCGTCAAAAACTCTATAAATAGGCCATTTTATCACAAATAAAAATAAAAGAAAAAAATAAGAATAGGGTTTCGTTCAGCCGGCCGCCTCTTGCTATTTCCATGGTCAGCATCTCACGTCGTTCCTCCACAATTATCTCCTCATCCACTCCCCGATAGACTTCGACTCCAACTACAATCTTATAGAGGGCAACGAGATCTCGAGATCCAACGGACGAGATCGTTTAAAACAAACTGGATCATCGGCAATTCATCCCCAAAGTCACCACGTTCGTGCGCCGTTTCCCATGCCTGGGGTTGACCGAGTTGGACTGGTTTTTTGCCGAAGGTGGAGCTCGTGAAGCTCGTTCGAATGGCACTTGCCGATCGTCTCTGAAGTTAGAGGGGTGGTCGCGTGAATTAGGGCAAATAGGCGGTCGTGGGTTCAATTTCACGTTCGAACGTGATTCACTTACCTGGGAGCTACGTGAAGGAAGAAAGAAGAAGACGGGCCAGATTCTCATCAAGGAAACGAACGGTGCAGATTCAGTAGGGATTAGATTTGAAAATAAAATATTTGTAAATTGATTAAAAATAATTCGTATAACTTTGAAAAATCATATCTTTTTGCTGCGAGGTCCATTTCGGATGAGATTTTTTGCGATGGGATCGTATTGACAAGCTCTTCGCGATGGAGCTAGATTGGAGTCGTTTGGAGCTAGTTTGAATTTCGGGTAAAATTAAACGCGCGTTTAATTTTATTCGAAATAAACGCTGGAATCAGAATTTAAAATCACGGTGAGATCTTCTCACTCAAATTGAATGTGGAATTTTTACAGTTATTGATTTGATGATTGTTATTCGATGTGATATTAGATATAGTAGGATATATATCTATATATAGCAATATATACATATTGGCATATGTATATATTGGATTGATGATTTCCCGCCTCGTATAGCGGATGAGACCCTATTGCGCCGTTAGTAAGCGGATATTTTTATAAAACCCATATACCGCGAAAATTCCGTACTAGAGCGGAATTGGTATTGTGCTAACGTCTGTGGATGCAGGGAAACAGGTTGGAGGGATCCAACTGGATTCCTCACCAGTAGTTATTTATTTTCAGATATTGTGATATATTCTGTTATCATATGATGATATATGATATTTGACTGTTGTGATGGACTGATTGGTGTTGTGACATCATCGGATTCAGTTTTGAAGTTTAAAAATAACGACTTTTATTTTAAAAAGATTTTAAAGTGATTTTTGAAAATATACGTTTTATGGAATTTTTGAATCGATTTATAAACGTAAAATTTTAAAGTTATAAAAGTTATAATTTTTAGTGAAATATAACCGAAGTGTCGTTTTTGAAATAAAAGTCGATTTATTCATAAAATGGTTTAAGTTGGGATTTTTGAATAACTATAAATGATTTGTATAAAAAGGTTTATAAATTTGATAATTTATAAATCAAAATATTGGACTTATAAAACGTTTTTTTTTATAAGTGTTAAAAAGAAGTATAAGTGAATGAAATAAATAGATTTATAACGTGAAGTTATAAAGTGAATAGATACTGTAGAATAAAGGATTTATAAGAAATTTACTTATAAATTTGACTTTTACACTTAGATGAGATATGAATAGAAATTGCTAAATGAAATGATTTTATAAGTGGAAATTGTTATAAAGTATAAATGCGATTTATAAACGTTGTTTATGAATCCGGAATCACTTATTCTTATAAGTGAATTTTTGAAGTTAATAAAATGAGATTTATTAACCGGAGTTGTTATAGAAAATAGAAAATGGAATTTATAAACGTTGTTTTATGAATTCGGAAACCAATCGATTGAATTTGATAAATTAAATATAGAAGATTATCAAAGGAGATATATTCGCGATTTTGGATAGCGAATTATTATTGAAATAAAACGTGTAGAAAATAGTGAAATGTAAATAGTAAAGTATATTCACGATTTTGGATAGTGAATATATTGTTAAGTAAAATGGATAGTTTTGGAAAAGCGATATTGTAAAATGAAGTTAATTGTTTTAAAAGAGGTTTTAAAACGTGTGAATTACCGAAATCATAGATTTCAACAATTATTGTTGAAATAGACGTTTCGAGAAATAAGGAAATGATGGACTATAACACTGTTGTTATAGTAAATGATTTCCGAAAGGAAATGTTTTATATAGTATTGGGATTTATATATCTATCTAAATTTCGAATCCCTATACTAGTGATGTTGAGTCGTCGTAACGATGTTTTACGTAACATTCGTTTTGACTCAAATAAATGTGTTTTAAGAATGATTTCCTTAAAAGAATGAGATATATACTTAATTTTGATTTAAGTATATCGAATATTTTCTAAATGTTGAAAATAAAAGATTTGTGAAACACTTATTTTTAAATAAGTATGGAAATGCTTTTCCAATATGAAATGAACTGTTTAGGGATTTTATCTTTTAAAGATAAATTGAAAAGTGAATATTTGAAAATTTGTTTTCAAACGGTTAAGTGTGGAAATTATATATCTAGTAAAGATATTTTGAAGATGAAATAATTTGGAAAATTATTTGGAATCTGATGATGTTGCGCATCTTTATTGATAGTTAAATAACCGACTATCAATAATTACCTTTAGATAGGTATTTGTTGTGAATTGGATGAATTTGAATGCCACACTTGTTTTTAAATAAACGCTCACTATTCGGGTTAGCCGGGAAAGGACCATGGGGTCGTATAACCCATTCCGAATATGTGATACGTCGTTATGAATTGCATTCGAAGACCGGTGTTGAAGACCGGATATTTTTGAAAACGGAAGGATTACCGTCGAGTTACTCTACATCGGCTGATCTCCGATTTAGAGGTTTTTATCACCCTTAGTGACGGGAAGTCCTGACGTGATTGAAAATTATCCGGAAATGCAAGGGCTTCGTGAGAAGTGCCTTCGGTTCTGTTCGATCCCGGAACAGACTTGTATGGATTGTGTGTCTGACGTTACAATTTGAGATATAAAGCTGATTTCTTTCAAATACATTTCTGTTGGTGGCGGAGAATTTATTCTCTTAGCTTAACACCCTTCTCTGAGACGTACGAGCTCAGAGGTTATGTAGTTGAAATTTATCAGCGATATATCCCAATTTGGTAACGTGGCATACTGAGTGTTGCTGTGAAATGATCAGTGTTTGATCATTTGCGATATGATCATTTGTTTGATCTTATATCTTTGTGATCATAGGTTGATCATTTTGTTTGACCCGAAGCAGGGCTTTTTGAGAAAGCGTAGCTTTGTGGACGAGACTTCGTCGAGCCTCACACCTCGGAAATGGTCGAAACAGGACGAATGCGGCAAGGTTCTAGGGAGTAGCGCCCCTTAGTGTATGTCATTCCTTCTGGATAAAGGTGGTATCATGGTATGGAGCCCAGATACTTAACCTCTGTGGTTGCTGCACAGTTATTATTACTTTGTGGTTTGTTGCGAATCGGGGATCCTCGGGAAGATCGGTGACGATCGGGGGATGGCATACGCGTGTCAGTAGTTACCTATTTTTGCAGAGGTAACCCGGCCTTGTGTTGGCAGAGATCCGGTTAGGTTCTCGGGTCGTCTATTCCAGGGACGTACCCATCGTGGATAGGAAGTTCCTTGGCCTGACCATTTGTTGGAAATCCAAAGAAACAATACGAGCCTTTACGATTTCAATTGTATAACCTGTCTCCTCAGGAGGCAGCTATAGCAGGCATAATATAATGGTACCTATGCTGGCTAAGATTTATATTCTACTTTCGAAATGTTTTCCACTATGCACTAATAATAATATAAAAAAGAATTTGATTTTTGCGTAGTAAGCATCTTTGACTATCATAAGAAGAAATCTCCTCCAATTCTGCGTTTGCATTGTGTGTGTGGTGGGAGGTCTTATGGTAGTTTCATTTTCCAAAGGCATTGCGAAATTTTACCTTAAAATCTTCCTGTTGTTTATTTTAAAGAATAACTGTTTTACGATCTCACACCAGTCACCATGACTGACTCGGAGTTTATTGTTCCCTTCTAAACTCTGGGTGCCCACCAATTTCCACACGGGCAGTCTAGAGTTATGTTATCAGGATATTCTGGATATTCTGGAGCTTTGGAAGCAAGCTGGATGGCGAGACGTAGTATTTGTATCTGATAGTATTTATTCCGCTGTGTATTCTGTATGAGGACAAGTTATATAACTGTCCATTGTTGTATATTGACTCTGATGATTGATGTATGTATAAAATGATATAGTTCTTTGTTTTAAAGATTACTGATTTATCTATTATATATTGTTCCGCTGCGATGTGTAAGATTCTGATATTGTTTTCTGTTGCTGTTCTGTTGTTCTGTTGTTGTTCTTCTTTCGTTTTCTTCTATCTTCTTCTTCTACCTTTTTCTTCTTTCTTAAAACCATAAATTTTCGGGTTTTCGGCATTCGATGGCTCAGCAGTCGATAAAGTGAGTATCGATGTTGAATTTTCGAAAGTCGAAAATTTTTGGGACGTTACAATGTGTTTTGTAAATAAGGAGGATTTTTGAGAATTTAAATCCCAGCGTCTTTGAAAAAGATTTCAAGTGATTTTTGGATAAAGTAATAATAGTATTAATTGAAAATATCTATAAGTATAAATATTTCAAAGAGAATTTTAAGTAAGATACGTTTTCTTTGGATAGTTCAGGGAAAACCTTTCGATTAGTTTTGTGATGATTTGAATAATCTTCCAAGTGACGATTGGATGTTTGCTTAGGCGAACGTTGTAGTGCACTTATTAAATTATTACCTTTGTTATTGTGTAGTCGAAACAAGTTCGAATCTGAACGAACCTAATGCAAATTTTTGTAAATGAAGTACTAAATTTATTTCATGTATACTAAGAAATATATATAGTATTGTTTAAATATGGGATTCGAAAGAGAAGAAGTATTTTTATGTTAACTAGTTCGAGTTGCTCAAAAATGACTAAAAATGGGCAAGAAATATGTTAGGATGATAAGCACTTCTCTTAAGTATTACCCTTATTGATAAGGGAATGTATGATACTATTTGGTAAGACCCAGTCCTTAGTATCATTTTAGTATTACTCGGCCTATATGTATATTTTCTATAGATTAAAATATATATTGTATTATTTCAAAATGGGTTTTGAAATAAAAATTGGGTATTTATTTCTTAAGTTTCCTTAAAGAAAATGGATTCAAAATAAAAAAATATTATGATAAAAGAGTGTATTGATAGATGAAATTTTTATTATGGTTTATATCACTTTGGGTTAGAGAAGAAATAATTTAACACAAGTTTTAATGGGGTAAACTAAATAAGAAGGTTTTAATAAGCTTTGTTATTATTAAATAGTGTCTTTTATTTTAACATCTAGGTTGTATAAACTATTAAATGATATTAGGCCGGCTAATAAACATATTTACCTTAGAGGTGTTTAAGGAAAAGTAAGCTCTATAATTGAATTTGGATACCAGCATCCTACTCTTATTAGCTACTTGCCAAATCAGATGGGTAAAGAGGTTGAAGTGGTTGACTCAATTTTTAGACCCCGATTTATTTTGGACCTGCACCAAAATTTAAGGAAAAGAAAAGATAAAAGATTAAATCGGATGGTTGTATGTACTCTCATGACATAGCAGGGTATTATACATGTTTAAAACTTAAGTATGTTTTTATGAAATATTTTCATTAATAATTTTGGAATGTAAGAAGAATTGGAGTAGTATAATTATCAAGTTATCCTAAAGGGATAAAACCATAAGTTGGAACTGGATCATTTTATACGTATGGTATTTCTTGATCCAGAGTTCGGGCACATGATTTCTAGGTGTCATACACCGGTCCAAACTAGGCATTTTCACTCAATCCTTATATATGAGTACTTGGGATGGATTCTTGGGATAATGTGAGCGTTTTCTATCACAGTTTAGAACAATGTAAGGAAACATAAATATCATATCAAGGTTCCATGATGGAGAAGTTAAATAATCTATACTGGTTTGTATGAGAGATTTATGTATTTGAGCAAATAATCGGGTCACATATTGCGTATGGATGATTCATGCGCATCGTTTAGGCTTAAGTATATTTGCCTTAAATGTTTTATGGTTTATGAGGAGTTGGATAGATGACTCTTTTATTTGTCATGAGATAGTGTGAATTATCGATTGAGTAATAACCTATAGCTTTTGAGCATGAGGTATATTCAATAGATTATTTATCATCCCTATGTAATGAGAAGGTTGTAAAACTGGACAAACTCTAAGTTGGTTTGTTATTTATTTAAAATTTTTGGAAATTTTAAGTATTAGAATAGCAAGTTTTTTTGTTGTTTGTTTGTGATAAAATTTTGGGGTCGAAATTCTTTTAAAGGGGAAGGATGTAACGATTTAGAATTTTATCGCTTTGATTTGTGAATACTTGATAAATTTTAAATATTTAATTAATGGTTTTAATGATAAAATAATCCTCTTTTAATTAATAAGTAATGATAGTAAACTTGTTTTGAAAGTTATTTCACAAAAATAAATAGTTCAAAGAACAATTGAAAATGTGATCGAAAATCGTTTTTTGGATTTTTGACTTTTCACCGAAAGAAAGTTGGTACAACGTTGTTGCACACATATGCACATTTTTGTAACTTACATCTATACATATAATAAGTGGTTTAATAATGTAAAAGAAATTAGTAAAAGTAAGTGTAATCAAAGTGTTCAAAATAATAATTAATTAAAAGTAATAAATTAAGAAAAGACTTCTCTTTCTTATTTTAAGTGCTAAGGTACCTAGTAGTACACAAATGTAAGTGATGTGATATAAAGTACACTTATTCACATGGGTTGGAAGGGTTTGGATGGTATTTTGGTCTTTTGGCAAAGAGGTATTAGAAGTAATTGGCCACTTTAAAAAATTCTATAAATACATGCTCTTCTTTTCACTTTTCGATTTCCACTTTTCACTTCTTCTTCTTACTCCACTTCTTTTCAATGTCTTCCTTTTTCCATTTTCCTTCTTTAAAAGTCCTTAAAACCTTATCAAAACACCTGTTTCTCACTTTAAAATTCTTATATGACCTTAGATCTACTTAGTACACAATAGCACCATCCTAAAGCTTAAAGCTTTGAAGCCGAGCACCCAAAATAGGCCCATGGCCATGCACATTCAAGGAGGAAGGGAATTGTGCATGAGCTTTAGGGAGGAGAAGAAGAGTTTTCTGATAGTTAACAAGAAGAGGAAGTGATATGGAGGTTTTGGCTGTTTGTAGAGTGTAATGGTAGCTTCTAGCAAGGGTTTGGTTGTAATTAAAAGTGAGTTAAACTTACTTTAAAGCAACTTTAAAATGAATTAATTTGTGTAATAATTGTTCATTATTTTTCTTATATTTTATTTACATATATATGTTAGATGCATACTTGTTCATTTGGGTTGGTTCCCGCTTGAAAACGGATGACACGTAGGGTTTAGATAAAGGACAAGCTAAATGAATGAAAGTCAAAATGGTCGTCGAATAGGTCGCAATGATACACTTCGAAGTGCATAAATGCAAGTGATGTATAGGGTACTATATTGTAGAAGGACTTTAAGAAGTTCCTCACCATGTTGATTTTACTTTACATTATTACTTGCTATGTATGATGTAATGAAGTGGATATAGTTGCTAGTTGACTTGCTTTGATGGTTTGTTTTTATGTGTCATTGAAATACTGTGCTTTCTTTTTAATAGTTTACTACTTTGTCTTCTACAAGTGTTTGGAAATTATTTCCGAATTTGACTTTTGTTTTACAATACTTTTTGGAAAAGACATTAAAGTGGTTTAAATAATAGAAGAAAATGGAGTTTAAAAGCTATTTTATTTAGAAAAAATTTAAAAAGTTGTGGTCTATATAACGATAGTCGCTATGGATGCACTTTTAAAAAGGGTGAATTAATTTAAAGGACAAAAATTTGTATATTTTTAGCCTCAAGGACACGACTTCAATATTTTAACCACAAGGACAAACATTCTCCAAAAAATTATTCATAAGGACAAACATTCTTCCAAAATTATTCATAAGGACAAACATTCTTTCAAAACTGCTACCGAACTAAAAACTGATACCTAAAAACTGCTACCGATAACTACAAACTGATACCTAAAAACTATTATCAATAACTAAAAACTGATACCTAAAGAAAGTTGTCCTTCAAGCTAAAATACTAAAGGTCTGTCCTTGAGGCTAAAACGCTGAGAAATACCCATTCAAGTGATAGGTCGACCCTACGGTCGACCTATCCATCAACAAGGTCGATCTATAGGTCAACCTGTCTACCTCTATTTTTGCCTGCTTATTTCTTTTGTTCTCCAGTGTTTTTCATCTTGATCAGGTGACTTCTGCATCTTGTATTTGTAATATTTTTTAACTGTTTTGATGGCCATGAAGCCTCTCAATAGGCGAGCCAATATGTTGGCCAATTTGTGATTCGAATTGAATCGTTTTTGAGATAATTTTGAATGTCGGTTTTTGGGAAATTTCGATGATTTTCCCTGATTTTGAGCATGGGGTTTTCTAAATAATTTTGAAATAATTTTTAAAATAAAATGGCTTTTGAAATATATTATATAATATTTATAAATTATTTTAAATCTATTAAAATTATATATTCTCTATAATAAGAGAATTTCAAAGGTTTGTTTTCCAAAACGATTTCGAAAATTGTTTTAAAAGCTTGTTTTCTCAAACAAATTATTTTCTATATAAAATACAAGTTTTAGCACTCTTCTAGCGTATGAGGAAGAGAATTAAATGATTTAGTAAAACATGTGGTATGGGACACATGTGTTTATTTTTTCAGTTAATTATGGACTTGTTTATTTGGAGCTATTTGTCCTTCGGGTCGTATTTGCCGATGAGATGAGGCAAATTATTGTGATTTGAATGATTTGTTTTCTAGTGTGGCATTGACTAGCGGTTAGTAAATCGTTAAGTGAGAACGTGTGGTATGGGACACACTGTTACCACTTTTTGGGTTCCTATCTGGGAGTTTGTGACACATTCTCAAGTTATTGCCGGTACTCGACCTTCAGGTCATTTGTCCTTCAAGATGTTGTCCTTCGAGATGTTTGTCCATTGAGACATATTTGTTCTTGGGGATGTTTTGTCCTTCGGGATGTTTTCCTTCTTGATGTTTGTCCATTTGAGATGTGGCGCCTTATTTTGAGAGACAACACTTGGCGGGCTTCGGCCATTTTATAAGCACGTGCTATATTTTGTGATGATTTCATTGATTTATTCGTGAATTTCCAAGTGTATCGTCTTTGAGATTTATTGGCCATTTGAGCCGTTGAGGCACTACTATGTGCCGATTACACTTTTGGATTTTGAACTCATATCGAGTCCTATATATTGTAATTTGAGATTGCCAATCTTTAGCGTTTATTTTGAGATTTATAATCTCCTTTTAGGAGATGTATGTGTTACCATTATTTGGCGTATTTTGAGATTTGGGATTTCTCTATTTTGTAAATATTTGAGATTGCCATTATTTGGTGAGTTTTGGGTTTTGTGATCTCCTATTTAGGATTTATGGTTTATAGAAACCATTATATTGGCTTTTGGTGTTATGCCGATGATACGAGACTTTTATTATGCTTAGTTGATTTTATTATTGGGCTTACCTCATTTGAGGATATATATACTTAGTGAAATTAGCTCACTTGAATTATGGACATGTTCTTAGTATTACTTCTTCTCATTCAAGGAGAATTAGTACTCTTTATCCTTTACCCTTTGTAACACATATCATGTTCTAATCAGTTGTTTAAGCTAGACTGACCCGTGTTGTAAGGACCCGATATTTTGGACCATTCAAATCGACAATAATCCACACATGTCTGACTTGAATAATTCGAAATAACAGATTGTAATAAAAATTTGGCAAAACTCAGCATATGCAGTAAATAAATCAATCACATAATCACAGACACAGAGTAATACAATAATACGCAGCGGAATAGATAAAATAGTAGTTCATGAAGCTACTATATAAACATCAGAGTTAGAAATAAAATACAACAGAATATCTCAAATGCAGTGAAGTCTCCAATACAACAGATGACTTCTCTGAACAAATCAACTAGAAGAGCTGAAAGCTGAGGCGATAGTTGGATCTCCAAAGGAAGCTCCAAACTCCAAGGGTGAGTCTCAAATGCTGTATCACTCAGTCTGACCCGAGCGTAAAGCAAAACACAAAACACTCGAGTCAGGATTAACATTCTTATATAAATAAATCCAACTCAAGTGAAATATCAATTGAAATACGAGTAACTTAAAGGATGTTGGGATAACCATCCTCTAAGGATCTTCAGAACTATCTACAAGGTGGAAATATACATTTTAACACCGTGGTCATTTCAATTAAATTTATACTTCAAAACCCAAATATCATTTCATTTCAAATATATCCATTTTCCAAAATAGTATATATATATATATTAAATGATTTAAAAAGTAAAGTATTTAATTTCCTCAAGTCTCACAAATCGATTCAAATTAACTCAAATTCCAAATTCAAATTTTATTCAAAGCTCAATTCATCAATTCAATTCAGTTATAAATATACCATTTAAATTTTCAATATATTTCAAAGCTTTAATATTCAACATTTTCAAAGTTAAATTTAACATTTTCATATAGCTCTTGATTTAACTTATTATTATTAAAATCAGGGAATATTCACTTAATAAATTCGATATCATTTAACTAGCCTTAAATTTCATTTTTACTAAATATTTCCTTAAATTTTTTTTTAAACAAGAAATGTTCATTAAATTATTTAAATCAAACTCAAGTTATGTAACGACCCACCATTTTGCACCATTCGTATCCATTATAAGTGTATAGGTAGACACTCATGCCGGAGTTGAATTGCTCAAAATACCGCGTTGTTAATTTAAATTTGGCAAAACTGAACATATACAGTAAATAAATAATCACAGATCACAGACACAGAGTAATAAGTGCAGCGGAAATAAAAGAGATAGTAGTTCATGAAGCTACTATGTAAATGTATGAGATACATCAGAGTTTACAACAGAAGAGTAATACGATACATCAGAGTTAAACCAGATACAACGAAAGAGTAACACGATACATCAGATAAAAATCAGAATACATCACTGGAATCATCAAATACTGAAAACAGAATAGATGGCTGGATCTTCAAGCAAAGCTCCAACTTCAAAGGTGAGTCTCGAATACTGGTATACTCAGTCTGACCCGAGCGTAAAGCAAAAACACAAGACACTCGAGTCAGGATTAACATTATTATATCATTAAATCCAACTCAAGTGAAATAGCAATTGAAATACAAGTAACTCAAAGGATGTTTGGAATAACCATCCTTTAAGGATCCGTTAAACTATCTACTATGTAGTAGTGTACGATAAGTAGATAATGTCTATCAGTAATAATAAGATATCAAAATAGCGTTAAGTCATGGCCCATTCCACCCTTAACACATTTTTATTCCCAAAAGCATATACAAGACCGTAGTTTCCCCAAAACCGGAAGTCACCAGAGGGCAATCCATATACTAAAGGTACAAATCAAAATCGTAGTGGTCGCGTATAAATGGAATACCAGTATGACAAGGCACATGAGGCAATACCCAAGGTAGTGATACTACCGTTCGCCTGATCCGGACTGGTGAGAACGCAACGCCGCAGCGCCCGCAACACCGTGAAACAACACTCCCAAAATCAAGGGTGCACCAATCGACAACAAGTATAAGTAGTTCGAAGAAGTGTGTCCACTTGAGGTAGCTAATCCTCCATTGGCCCGGCACAGCTCCTGTTTTAGTCATTTCCAATTTGACACAAGTGTCAAGGCTATCCATTATCGTTCTCTTTCTTCAGTCATCACGTACATCAATCCAACCACTTTATTCTGGATCATCACTCCGCGTATAGTTATTAAAGTGGTTTTCGGTTTAGATAGAGAGTATATCCATAACCAAATTCCGGTCTCTTTAATAACTTCCATAATTATTACACCGATTGGTCGTTTATTTATTTCAAAACCAAATCAAATTCAATTTCAATTTCAATTCGTAAACCAACATTTCATTTGTCTAAATCAATTTCCAATATTTACGTTTCAAAACTTCATAATTACCATTTCAAAATCTTATAATTCAATTTCAATTCAAATATTGATTCAAGTTCGAATATCAGTTTCATTTCAAAATCATTTAAATTAATTTAATTTAACATTCAAATCAATTTAAATACATTAATCGATTTCATTTAATATTCGTTAAGTAAATTTGCCATTCAAACAATTTCTATTAAATTTCCAATTCATTAAATCCATTATTCAAATTCAACTTCATTAAATCAAACTTAAAATTTTGAATTAAATTCAATTCGTCAAATCAATTCTTTCAATTACAAGTCTTACATTAATTCCAAAAATATCACATTTTCATTTCTTGTTATAGAAATTCCATTTCACTTATTTACTTACTTAAATAATTTTCCAAAACTTAATTAATAAAGAAACTCAATTTCAATTATTTACGAAGTAAAATTCACTTATTCAAAAGTTCAATTTTTCTTATTAAGAATTCAATTTTATTTAATCATTAAATAATTCATTATTAAATAATTCAAAACTTAATTATTAAATAATTTCAAAGTTTAATAATTTCAAACTTAATTATAATTTCAAACTTAATTATTAAATCATTTCAAACTTTAATAATTTCAAACTTAATTATAATTTCAACTTAATTCAATCATTTCTCAAATTAAACAACGTTCTTTCATAAATTACATTGTTAATATTTTGTTTTAGATTATTAAATATTAACATTTTTCTCTTCATTAAAATTCAAATTTCAACTTCATTTCAAAACCATATTATTTATTCAAATAAGATCTTCGTTTTATTTTAAATCAAATTATTGACCAATCGGGTTTTATTTAATTTCCTATCCTAGGTCAAAGTTCAACTTTTGGGTATTTATCATTTCAACCCGATTCCAATTCAATTAAAAATCAAAGCATAGTAAAGGGAACTTGCAGTGTGATAACTGGGATGGTGTCAAAGTAAATAAACTGTAACGACCCGTATTTTTACGGATCAAAACATTCTAAAATGATTGACCTTTGGTTGTATGGTTGTTAAGTCATTTCTGGTTTTGGCAGAATTTTGCTTAAGTCCTAAGTCGTAGCCGACTTAGGAGTTTGGACGAGTTAAGCAACAAGTCTGGGTCGAGTTGCCGACTCAAGGAACTCACCGAGTTAAGGGAGTAGGGTTGACCGACTTAAGGTAGTGACCGACCTAGGAGACAAGTCGTGACCGACTTAAGAGGTTCAGGCGACCTAAGGAAGAGTAGTAAGCGACCTAAGTATTCTGGGGTAGAGTTAGGTCGGCAACGACCTAAGAAAATGTTGTGAGCGACCTAAGAGTTTCGGTGAGCTAAGTGTTAGGTCGGCAGGGCGAGTTAGCGACCTAACGGTTACCGAGTTAGCGACCTAGTGGTTCCGTGTTAGCGACCTAAGGAGTTAGCTTGTTAGCGACCTAAGGTGTTAGCTTGTTAGCGACCTAACGTGTTAGCTTGTTAGCGACCTAAGGTATTAGCTTGTTAGCGACCTAAGGAGATAGGTCGCATAAGTGTTAGGTCGTAGCGCTGTTAGGTCGTATGTTGTTTTAGGTCGTTATGTGCTAGGTCGCGTAGAAGCCTAAGTTGTTAGGTCGTAACCTTACTGAGTCTTAGGTAGTTAAGTCGTTAGGTTGTTAGGTCGCTGGGTTTCCTAAGTGTTAGGTCGCAAAGGAGTTAAGTCGTACATCTGTTAGGTCGGAGAGTCTTAGGTCGGAGAGTCTTAGGTCGGAGAGGCTTAGGTCGGAAACGACCTAGGGAGATAGCCGAGTTAAGCGACTTAAGGAAATTTCTGCTATAAATAGGAGGGGTTGTTCTCACTTTTTGGGATCCGGATTTAGAAGCAACGAAGTGCTGCCATTTTGAGAGCTCGACTTCTACACTTCTTCACTTCTTTTCTCCACTCTAATCTAGTGCTTCCATCCATCCAAATCGAAGATCAAGATTGAAGATTCAAGAGCTTAGATTGAAGATCTTCATCTTTTCAAGAGGGATTTCTTCATTTGAAGCGGATTCGTGATAGATCAAGCTTCATCCTTTGCTGTCCAGATCTGAAGCGTGTTGATTTGGGTTGGTTTAGGTGATTTGGTGAGTGGTGATTATCTCTCACACGGATCCAAAGGAGTATATCGGATTGTTGGCTCGATTTGGTGTTAAAATAGAGATTTCCATGCATTTTCTTCATCCTATGTATAGATCCCTATAGATCCAATGTTCATGATGATGTTACATCCATTTTATCATATGTTAACCTATGCAAGTTCATTCATCAAGTTTGTAGAGATATAATCCATGTTTTCATGCTTATTGGACTTTCAACTCTTTAATTACGAAAATGCCATTATTGTTATAATTGTCTACTTAGATCATTTTTGAATGCTTGATTGCTTGGATTGATGTTTGATTTGATTGATTGTTATGAACTAGATGATTGATGATTAGATTTAGATCGAAGGTGATTCAAAGGCTAAGGGGAAGGCTCTTGAATTGGAAAAGCTGCTCGTGGCATATGTAGCGGGATGATGAAGCTCTTATGCATAGATTTGATGATGTGATGATGAGATGAGGCTTTGCGAGGATGTAATGAAGCGAGGCAATCATGTGATGAAGACTTGGTCTAATCCAGACGGGATCATTCCAAGCATGTTGATAACTCGGTGATATGATTCGAGTTGAAGATAATGAATGGATATGAGAATAGTCGTCGAGGAGGATGACTAGGAGGCTTGGATAGCATCGTTGTTGAAGGTTCTAGCATGCTCTAAGCAAGGGTACGTTTGGGCAGATTCGATAGTCCCAACGGCCAACTGTTGATGGTCGAGTACTCTGGGCAGATTCGATAGTCCTAGGCATGGGCTGCGACGACGTGCGGGAGTTATGTCTAGAACCGGGGTTTCCATTAGCCCTTGACGGACGGCTGAAAGAATGTGCCGGTCATTCAATTAACGGTGATATCGAAGCAATGATAACAGTGATAGCCAGAGTCATGGATGTTTGGTTGTATCGTCATTCGGACTCAAGAGCGGTATTTTCTGGGTGCTTATCTGATTTAGGCCTTGGTACTTAGAAAACATCACCCTTGACTCGAGTGATAGTAGCTTTACTTTAAATTGTATGCTCTGCTATGTTTGCTTCTGCTTAGTGTGTGTCTGGGGGCTATCACTGTAGAATGAGGTTGGAGTGGGAGGGTTGTATTCCTATTCCTTTTTCCTTTATGCTCTTTTGGTATGTTGTTAGTTAATTTACTGCTCACTAAGACTGTTGTCTGACTCAAGGCTTTATGTTTTTAATTCTTATTGCCTTGGGCTGTTCGTCCATTTTGGGACGGGCAGACTAGGTAGCAGGTGACAGGTGCTGTCCTCTTCTCACGAGGCTGATATCGAAGATGAGCTGGAGGGTTGCATATTATCTTCTTATTATATGTACTGGATATTCCGCTGTTTTGTATTCTCTGAGAGATATGTAGTGAGGCTGGATGTATTGACTATGTGGATGCTTGTATTCAACTTTTATGGAGTTTTATATGATGTCATTTTGTTCCGTAAAGCTTCACTATACATATGTTCTATTGTATTTTGTCCATGCGCTGTGAGTAATACGATAGATTCTTTTGTTTAAAATCTTACCTTGACAATCGTCCATGGTCGCCTGGCACACTTTACAGCGCTTTATCTTTAGATTCGGTGCAGGGGTCATGGGCGGTCGTCACATTTGGTATCAGAGCATTGGTTAATCGATTTTACCCAACGCTCGCTGAAGTAACTACGTATGAGAGACGTAATTGTATTTTGATGGATGATTACTATATATAATATAGTAGCTTAGTAGAGTTTGAGTCCTTTATGCAGTTGTTTCTCTAGATGTTCTAATCATTCCTTTTTATAGATATTGAGAATGAGTCGAAGAGGGAGACCAGCTGCTAGGGAAGGCCGTGCTACTGAAGAGACTGCTGATTATGCAGCCATGTTCGAAGCTATGATGACTTCGATCATGAGAAGGATACCGGTTCCGGGAGCGGTAGTTGATGTTGGAGTTCAAGTCCAAACTCCGAAACCAGTGGATTTTGCTAAGCTGTGCAAGGATTATACTGCTCTTGGAGGAAAGGTTTTCTTGGGAACAGAATCTACCATTGAGGTCCAGAGGTGGATAGATGCTTGTAGAAGGATCTTTGGTGATTTGGGAATTGATGATGCAACTAAGAGGAAGTTGGCATCGAGGCAGCTTCAAGGGAGAGCTTCTGATTGGTGGAACTCTATTACCATCACTACTCCGGAAGAAGAGATTACTTGGGAGCAATTCCAAGTCAGATTTGAAGCTAAGTTCATTTCTACAGCTCAGAAGTCTGTTCTGTTCAAGAAGTTCGTGGAGCTCAAGCAGGGTGGGAGATCTGTTCTTGAGTATGTCTCTGAGTTCGAAGCTTTGTCCAAGTATGCCCGGTCGTATATTGAATCTGCTTATCAGAAGAACGAGAAGTTTGTGACCGGCTTGGATAGTTATCTTGGGAGACAGTTGGTGGATCATTTGGACGATTCATTTGAGAAGCTTGTGGAGAAAGCTCTCAGGCATGAGAGTCTGTTTCCTAAGGAAGGACCTGTTGTTGCTGTTACCAAGGGAGAATCTAAACCACAGCAGGGTGGAAACCAGAAGAGGAAGCAGCAGCAGCAGAAAGGTAAGGATGGCCAGAAGAAGCCGAAAGGCGAGGTGACTTGCTACAATTGTCAGCAGAAGGGCCATTTCTCTAAGGATTGTAAGAATCCGAAGGCACCGATGAAGTGTCACAACTGTGACAAGCCGGGGCATTTCAGGAAGAATTATCCAGAACCGAGAAAGGACAGGCAGAGTGTGCAAGCCTATGCTTTAGGAGCTGTTCCGTCGTCTTCGAAAGCTCCTACTGCTGAAGAGAAAGGGAAGAGTGTGGTTGTTCAAGGTACTCTTTTCCTATGTGGTGTTCCAGTTAGAGTTCTGTTTGATACTGGAGCGTCGCATTCATTTATTTGTAATGAACTCGTAGGCCGGTTAGGTTTGGAACCGGATATTGTTGATAGGCCATTGGTTGTGACTAATCCAGTTGGGGGTTCGTCTTGTTTGTGTATGTTATGCCGTGGTCTAGTTGTGTCGAGTCATGGTTGCTCTTTTGATTGTGATTGCTTTGTTCTGAACTTTGCGGGGTTCGGAATTATCTTGGGTATGGACTGGCTTAGGAAGTATGCGGCTAAGGTTGATTGCGAAAGGTTGGAAGTGACAGTCGAGAATGTGGAAGGGCGAAAGATCGTGATACGATGTAAGCATGAAGAAGGCGTCTTCATGAGCTTCATGTATTCGCTAGTTGTTCCACGGGATGGACTGTCTTTAGTGCCAATCGCAAATGGATTCGAGGATGTCTTTGACGAAGTCAAAGGGTTGCCGCCGCATAGAGAGATCGAGTTTCGTATAGATCTAGTTGAAGGAGCCAGACCTGTTGTGATGCCTCTTAGGCGGATGGCGCCTAGGGAACAGCAAGAGTTGAGGGTGCAAGTTGATGACCTTTTACAGAAAGGATTCATTCGGCGTAGTGTGTCCGAGTGGGGTGCACCAGTTGTGTTTGCAACCAAGGCAGATGGGTCGTTGAGATTATGTGTGGATTATCGTGAGCTGAATAAGGTGACTAAGAAAAACAAGTATCCATTGCCGAGAATAGATGACTTGTTTGATCAGCTTCACGAAGCAAAGGTGTTTTCTCAGATGGATTTGGCAACGGGATTTCACCAGTTGAGAGTAGCTAAGGATAGTGTGCCGAAGACTGCTTTTAGGACACCATCCGGTTTCTTTGAGTGGCTGGTAATGCCGTTTGGATTGACTAACGCGTCAGCATATTTTGTGGATCTTATGAATAGAGTGTTCAGAGATCAGTTGAACAAGTTCGTACTTGTGTTCGTGGATGATATTCTGATTTATTCCAGAACGGAGGAAGAGCACAAGACGCACTTGCGTATTGTTTTGGAGATCTTACGGAAACATCAGCTAAAGGCTAAGTTTTCGAAGTGTCACTTCTGGAAGAGTGAAGTGAGGTTCTTAGGCCATGTGATTTCTGGAAATGGAATAGCGGTTGATCCCGCTAAGGTGGCAGCAATCCAGGATTGGGTTAGACCTAAGAATGCATCTGAGATGAGAAGTTTTCTTGGATTAGCAGGATATTATCGACGGTTTATCAAAGACTTTTCCAAGGTAGCTGCACCGTTAACAGGATTGACAAAGAAGAACCAAGTGTTCTGTTGGAATGCTAAGTGTGAGCAAGCTTTCGGAACCCTGAAAGAGAGATTGACAAGTGCTCCTGTTTTGACTATTCCAAGTGGGAATGATGAGATGGTGGTTTAGACCGACGCATGTGGTACTGGACTTGGAGCGGTGCTGATGCAGAAGAATAAAGTTGTTGCGTATGCCAGTCGACAACTGAAGCCGCATGAAAGGAATTACCCGACTCATGATTTGGAGTTAGCGGCGATTGTATTTGCTCTGAAGATGTGGAGACATTATCTGTTGGGAGTTCGATTCGAGTTGTTTACGGATCATAAGTCGTTGAAGTATCTTTTCTCCCAGAAGGATTTGAATCTTCGGCAGCAATGTTGGCTAGAGTTTTTGGCATCATATGATTTTGGTATAGCTTATACTCCGGGAAAAGGTAACGCAGTGGCAGATGCGTTAAGTCGAAGACCTGCAGGATTGGGAGCCATGTTTTCAGAATGGAAGAGTCTCGAGTATTTAGCTGGATTTGACTTCAGGCCTAGATGTGAATTGGAACCTGAGATATTGGCAAACTTATCAATAAGACCCACTCTTGTGGAAAGGATTGGCAAGGGCCAAAAGCGAGATGATAAGATTGTCAAGATTATCCGTGAATTGGAATCTGGATTGGATCCAGAAAAGGATAAAGGATTCGAGGTCGATCGAGAGGGTTGGCTTCGAAAGCAAGGACGACTAGTTGTTCCCGATATAGATGAAGTGAGGAGTGAAGTCCTGAAGGAAAGTCATCACTCGAAGCTGACAATTCATCCAGGTGGAAACAAGATGTATCGGGATATGAAGAGAACCTACTACTGGGAAGGCATGAAGAAGGATGTTGGAGATTTCATTTCCAAGTGTATGAATTGCCAGTTGGTAAAAGCCGAACAGAAGAAGCCAAGCGGATTTCTTCAGCCCTTAGAAGTTCCTACATGGAAGTGGGAACAAGTGTCGATGGATTTTATTGATGGATTGCCTAGAACCAGAACGGGAAATGAAGGGATTTGGGTCATTGTAGATCGTCTGACTAAGAGTGCACGATTCATTCCTGTTCGATCGACTAGGACTGCATCAAAGTTGGCTGAGTTGTATGTTAAGTGGATAGTTCGATTCCATGGTATTCCGAAGAGTATAGTGAGCGATCGAGACCCATTGTTCACTAGTGGATTTTGGAAGAGCTTCCAGGAAGTCTTGGGAACCGAGTTGTGTTTGAGTACAGCTTATCATCCCCAAACAGATGGTCAGACTGAGAGAGTCAACCGAGTTTTGGAAGATCTCCTCAGAGCTTGTGTTTTGGATTTCGGAGGATCATGGGAAGATCACCTTCATTTGGTGGAGTTTTCATACAACAACAGTTACCAGTCAAGTATTGGTATGGCACCGTATGAGGCATTGTATGGAAGACTGTGTAACTCTCCGACATGTTGGATAGAGACAGGAGAAAAGCTGATGCTTGGGCCAGAGATGATTCGACAGACTTCGGATTGCATAGAGATCATTCGGCAACGGATGAAGGCAGCCCAAGACCGTCAGAAGAGTTATGCCGATAAGCGTCGAAAGGATTTGGAATTCGACGTAGGAGATATGGTTTTTGTGAAGATTTCTCCACTGAAGAATGTTATTCGATTCGGGAAGAAAGGAAAATTGACTCCGAGATTTGTTGGACCATTCCCGATTATCGAGCGAATTGGAAAGCTCGCCTATAGGTTGGAGTTACCTGAGAAGATGTCGGGTGTGCACAATGTTTTTCATGTATCTTATCTACGGAAATATGTGCACGACTCGAATACAGTGGTTTCTGCTGATAGCTGTGAAGACTTAGAAGTTGATCCAGTCGATAGAAGACCTCGTAAGCCGCTTCGTGTTGTTGAAACCGACACGAAACAGCTTAGGAGGAAGGTAGTTAAGTTACTCAAGATACAATGGAGTGATGATGATAACGACTGTACGTGGGAGGTGGAAGAGAGGATGAAAGCAGCTCATCCTGAACTCTTCGAGGTATGGCCCTAAGGTGTCGTGTCATCTAACGAAATTGTAACTTGTCCTAAGTCTTAGAATTCTGTACGCTAAGCTAGAATTGGATGCATGGTTTATTGATTGTTATGGATGATAGGCGTACAGAATAGCTTTGATTGCCTTGTTTGTTTGGAATTTCGGGGCGAAATTCCTAAGGGGGAGAGAATGTAACGACCCGTATTTTTACGGATCAAAACATTCTAAAATGATTGACCTTTGGTTGTATGGTTGTTAAGTCATTTCTGGTTTTGGCAGAATTTTGCTTAAGTCCTAAGTCGTAGCCGACTTAGGAGTTTGGACGAGTTAAGCAACAAGTCTGGGTCGAGTTGCCGACTCAAGGAACTCACCGAGTTAAGGGAGTAGGGTTGACCGACTTAAGGTAGTGACCGACCTAGGAGACAAGTCGTGACCGACTTAAGAGGTTCAGGCGACCTAAGGAAGAGTAGTAAGCGACCTAAGTATTCTGGGGTAGAGTTAGGTCGGCAACGACCTAAGAAAATGTTGTGAGCGACCTAAGAGTTTCGGTGAGCTAAGTGTTAGGTCGGCAGGGCGAGTTAGCGACCTAACGGTTACCGAGTTAGCGACCTAGTGGTTCCGTGTTAGCGACCTAAGGAGTTAGCTTGTTAGCGACCTAAGGTGTTAGCTTGTTAGCGACCTAACGTGTTAGCTTGTTAGCGACCTAAGGTATTAGCTTGTTAGCGACCTAAGGAGATAGGTCGCATAAGTGTTAGGTCGTAGCGCTGTTAGGTCGTATGTTGTTTTAGGTCGTTATGTGCTAGGTCGCGTAGAAGCCTAAGTTGTTAGGTCGTAACCTTACTGAGTCTTAGGTAGTTAAGTCGTTAGGTTGTTAGGTCGCTGGGTTTCCTAAGTGTTAGGTCGCAAAGGAGTTAAGTCGTACATCTGTTAGGTCGGAGAGTCTTAGGTCGGAGAGTCTTAGGTCGGAGAGGCTTAGGTCGGAAACGACCTAGGGAGATAGCCGAGTTAAGCGACTTAAGGAAATTTCTGCTATAAATAGGAGGGGTTGTTCTCACTTTTTGGGATCCGGATTTAGAAGCAACGAAGTGCTGCCATTTTGAGAGCTCGACTTCTACACTTCTTCACTTCTTTTCTCCACTCTAATCTAGTGCTTCCATCCATCCAAATCGAAGATCAAGATTGAAGATTCAAGAGCTTAGATTGAAGATCTTCATCTTTTCAAGAGGGATTTCTTCATTTGAAGCGGATTCGTGATAGATCAAGCTTCATCCTTTGCTGTCCAGATCTGAAGCGTGTTGATTTGGGTTGGTTTAGGTGATTTGGTGAGTGGTGATTATCTCTCACACGGATCCAAAGGAGTATATCGGATTGTTGGCTCGATTTGGTGTTAAAATAGAGATTTCCATGCATTTTCTTCATCCTATGTATAGATCCCTATAGATCCAATGTTCATGATGATGTTACATCCATTTTATCATATGTTAACCTATGCAAGTTCATTCATCAAGTTTGTAGAGATATAATCCATGTTTTCATGCTTATTGGACTTTCAACTCTTTAATTACGAAAATGCCATTATTGTTATAATTGTCTACTTAGATCATTTTTGAATGCTTGATTGCTTGGATTGATGTTTGATTTGATTGATTGTTATGAACTAGATGATTGATGATTAGATTTAGATCGAAGGTGATTCAAAGGCTAAGGGGAAGGCTCTTGAATTGGAAAAGCTGCTCGTGGCATATGTAGCGGGATGATGAAGCTCTTATGCATAGATTTGATGATGTGATGATGAGATGAGGCTTTGCGAGGATGTAATGAAGCGAGGCAATCATGTGATGAAGACTTGGTCTAATCCAGACGGGATCATTCCAAGCATGTTGATAACTCGGTGATATGATTCGAGTTGAAGATAATGAATGGATATGAGAATAGTCGTCGAGGAGGATGACTAGGAGGCTTGGATAGCATCGTTGTTGAAGGTTCTAGCATGCTCTAAGCAAGGGTACGTTTGGGCAGATTCGATAGTCCCAACGGCCAACTGTTGATGGTCGAGTACTCTGGGCAGATTCGATAGTCCTAGGCACGGGCTGCGACGACGTGCGGGAGTTATGTCTAGAACCGGGGTTTCCATTAGCCCTTGACGGACGGCTGAAAGAATGTGCCGGTCATTCAATTAACGGTGATATCGAAGCAATGATAACAGTGATAGCCAGAGTCATGGATGTTTGGTTGTATCGTCATTCGGACTCAAGAGCGGTATTTTCTGGGTGCTTATCTGATTTAGGCCTTGGTACTTAGAAAACATCACCCTTGACTCGAGTGATAGTAGCTTTACTTTAAATTGTATGCTCTGCTATGTTTGCTTCTGCTTAGTGTGTGTCTGGGGGCTATCACTGTAGAATGAGGTTGGAGTGGGAGGGTTGTATTCCTATTCCTTTTTCCTTTATGCTCTTTTGGTATGTTGTTAGTTAATTTACTGCTCACTAAGACTGTTGTCTGACTCAAGGCTTTATGTTTTTAATTCTTATTGCCTTGGGCTGTTCGTCCATTTTGGGACGGGCAGACTAGGTAGCAGGTGACAGGTGCTGTCCTCTTCTCACGAGGCTGATATCGAAGATGAGCTGGAGGGTTGCATATTATCTTCTTATTATATGTACTGGATATTCCGCTGTTTTGTATTCTCTGAGAGATATGTAGTGAGGCTGGATGTATTGACTATGTGGATGCTTGTATTCAACTTTTATGGAGTTTTATATGATGTCATTTTGTTCTGTAAAGCTTCACTATACATATGTTCTATTGTATTTTGTCCATGCGCTGTGAGTAATACGATAGATTCTTTTGTTTAAAATCTTACCTTGACAATCGTCCATGGTCGCCTGGCACACTTTACAGCGCTTTATCTTTAGATTCGGTGCAGGGGTCATGGGCGGTCGTCACATAAACAAGCAATAACAACAATCAATAACAATCCAATAATTAATTCAAATAATCCCGAAATAACCGTATTAATTCGCATTGTTATTTGTACGAATTAATAAAATTATCTCTAGAATCTACACTATCATTTCTTGTAGATTAAAGATTATATTACACTAATATTTATACGGTTCTTCAATTGTCATTCGATTTCAATTTTAACACTACAACAATTAATCAAATATACGTTCAATGGTTCAAAGTGTAATTATCACTATTCTACATGTCAATTAATTTAACAATTAAAAGGGGTCATACTATACAAATGTCAGTTAATCAAATTTAACATTTAATTATCCTATATCAAGTTCAATTTCATACTGTTTATCATTTTAACATTAACAATTTAACGTCCACTAGAAACATCAACAATAAATCAATTATCAGCCAAACTGTATTATCATTGCATAAAAAAAATTAACAGATAATGGTGTCAGATGTCACAGGTGAACTGATACAGGCAATAGCATATATAACAGTGTAATTAACTAACAACAGCATATTTCAGTTGTCGTTTCAATTGAAATCAAATTTAATAAATAAAAGAACGTTAATCGTGAGTGAGTGCTCACCTTTTTACGCTGAAGTTTGCAAGGCAAACACACAAACAAAAATCCGGAAAGCACAAAAGCACGACTAGACACAATTCTGATTTGAATGGATAGAGAGCCTTGATATTTATCTTGTAAACAATAACCAAAACAAGACATTATACACATAAATATTCAACACAAAACAATGTTGAAACAATTTTAAATAAGGAGCAACAAAGAAATAGATGACTTGACCTTGCCTCAACCATTCAAGTGCTTGGCCATGACATCATTTGGCTCAGCCATGATCAGGTCTAGACCTGAAATACTCATCCAATGGTCAGAAAAAAGAAGGCAAAACAATGGAATGATGATGGTAGGAGTTACACATGAAGGAGATAAAGAGTCAAGGCCAAAAGGAGTGGTTTTGGTGCACACTAGGCTCGGCCTATGGCCTATAGGGGCTCGGTCATGCATGGTTCAGGTCAGGTCAGAGGAGAGGCTGATGGTTAGGGGTCAGGTCATGATGGTGGTGGAGCTAGGGAATGTGGCCAAGGCAAGCTATGAAGGTGATGGTGGCATATAGGTCAGCTAGGCATTGTTTTGTGGAGTTTTGCAATGTTTTTGTGGTGCTTTGTTCAAGGAATGGTCATGGAACTTCTAGGTCAGAGGAGAAGGTTTATTGGTCGTGGATTAGGTGGGGAAGGAAGTGGTGGTGGTGGTCGGAGGAGATGGTGGAGGCTAAGGCCAAGCAAGGCATGAAGAATCAAGGCAAAATCAAGCAAAAACAATGGAAAAAGAAGAGAAAAAGTAGAAAAATTTGGAGAAGCCATTACCAAAATTTCAGAAATGAGTTAGGCCGAAATTTTTGATGGAATGAGAAGTCTTTTAGGTGAAAAACAAAGATAAAACACACGGCTACAAATGAAAATGAAAAGGCCAAGGCAAATGAAGAGTTTAGGCAATGAAAAGTCACACAAGTTAAAGCGTAAGTCCTTTCAAATTTCCTTTTCTTTTAAATCAAATAAAACAAATAAAAATAAGTAAATGAATTACAGAAATGAAAATAAAACAAAATAAAATAATAAATAAATAAATAAATTTATGAAAATAGGAAAAGAATTAAAGAAATTGCTTAAATATTGAAAACAGGATCCAGAAATTACAAATAAATCACCATTGGCTTTGGAAAATATCTACTTCATTTAAAAATATGTTCTAAAGAAAAAATTTGAAATAAATAATTCATTTATCATTTATAAAGTGAAATAAATAATTAAATTTAGAGAAAATAGAAAAAGAATAAAGAAATAGTCTATTTAATTAAAACAAGGCTTAAAATTACAAATAAAACATCACTAGCTTTATAAAATTTCTATTTCACTTTAAAACAAATAAAAGTCAAATAAGTAAAATAAATGATGAACAAAATAAAGTGGAGATTAAATAAAATAAGTTCTAAAGGAAATAGAAAAATAAATAAAGATTTTCTTTAATTAATTGAAACTGGAAATTAGAAATTATAAACAAAATACAACTGACATTGGAAAATGTCAATTACACTTTGAAAAATGTTTTAAAACCAAAATATATACATAACAAGTTATTTTACCCATATATAAAAACATAAATTAGAACATTACATGACCAAATAAAATATTATTTGTGTAATTTAAAATAAACAATTTAGTTAAATACAACAAATTACACACAATATTCAAAAGGACATAACTTTCACATTATAAACAAGATTTCAACGAAACGAAAAGCAGTATTATTAAAATTTTATTTACTTTCATAATAATAGATAAAATTCAAAAATTCAAACTTTTTAAAATTTTAAATTAAAAGTCAAAGTTTGAACATATTGACCAAAATTCATATTTCTTGAAAATATTATATTTGTTCATGTTTGGGATTATAATTCACATACAAAACATAATTAATATTTAAAATAACAAAATTTTCCATTTTAATAAATAAAATAAAGTTTTTAAATCAGGAAATTCAATTTAAAATAATTACAAAATACAGGGTTGTTACACTCTCCCCCACTCAAAACTTTTCGTCCCCGAAAAGGAATGAGGTACGGAAGACACAGAAAAAGATAGAATGAGATAGAACTAAGACAATAAAAAAATAAGATTGAAATTATACCTGGTAACAGTCGTTACAGGTAAATTCAACAAGACGGAGATGATCTTCCCAAGATCCTTTTAAATCAAGGACACAAGCACGAAGAAGATTCTTGAAAAGTTTTCCAAAACAGACTGGTAAATGTATTTTGGGAGGAAGAACTACAAATTGAACTTTAGGAGATAAGATCAATTTGGAATTCAATTCCCTGCTTAGGATGCAGGGGAATAGGAACAACCGAAGGATAAGAGATTGGAAAACAAAATAAGATGATAAATTTTAAAACCATAAAAGTTTTAACTTAAATTAATAATTGATTTCATCCATTTGATTTTTCCTAAGTTAATTAAATCTTATCTATTTATAATTTCATTATCTTATCACCCAATTAACAATTTCTAAAATCGTGAATTTGAGATCATTCATTATACTCAAAATTTTATTCAATAAGTTTCATGCTTCTTTATTCCAGATGGTTATTACATTTATTCCACTTAATATATGTCTAATCACATATATTAAGTATACTTACACTTATTATGACTTACTCCAATTTATTCATAAGTTCCTTTAACATCACTTTATACTGTTATTATTCAATTAACTTTTTATTCTATTTACCTTTATTAATCCTTTATAACTAAAATTTAAGTGTATAACATTTATTATGACCACTCAAATTTTATTTATAAAATCTCCTTTATATTGTGTGTTCTCCAATTACATATTTAACTTTTAATAATTTAGGTAAGTTATATTGGAATGCAAGAGAATATTACACAAATAAAAATTTCTTAACTCAATTATCTAAGCTTCAATATTTATTCAAATTTTGATTTCCTTTTATAATTGAAATTATCCTTTAAGATAAAGTTTAAGAATTAGATTTCTGATTAACTTCAAACTACTTTAGATATAATTAAATATACACAATATATATCAAATCAACTCTTAAATCACATATATTATAAATCAAGTCATAATTAGAAAGCCAAATCAATTTAATTTTCCAAAACAAAACTATAGCAAGGCTACAAGATGGTCTATTCGCTTCGAAACTCGAAACTGAACGTCGATGATGTTGCAGTCATCACCGAAATTATTTTCCAGCGATAAAGAAAAGAGCATTGATTTACAAATTAAAAAAATACTTTGAAATAATTTCTACTAGAAATACTTTTAAATAATATATCCTTTTTAAAACTTTCAAAACAAAGTTCGAAATCATCGGAAATTAAATTCTCACATTCTTGATTTAAATCCATTTAAATTTCCAAATTAATTTATAACCATGTTTAATTATTTATATATGGAACTAAAGCCAATGATTATAAAATACATGCAAAGTTAAATATTATTTCTTAACACCCAATTCCATTAATTATCAAAAATTTAGAAAATTAACCTTATACATATTATAATTATACAAAATTTATCCATCTACTAAATTTAAAACCATATTGTGTCAGTTTGCTTTGTTCAAGTGTTTTGGAGATCCTATCGATAGCGTTGATCAGACAAACCGATCGGAAACCCAAATCAACATCAACAACTCAAACAACACAATATATAAAACATCTTTAAACTATAAAAATTTCAAATACAAGATTAATTTTTCAAAATAAGGATAGGGAATCAAATTGATGGACTCAAATCAAAGAGAAATTTGATTCGAGGATAAGTTCGAAACAAGATATGATGATTAATAGCAAAGTAGGAAGATTGATAAGTTTATATAAATCGCGGGCAACCTTAACCGGGTCGACCGTGACTACAAGCATAAGATCGATGTGGAATTCCGAGGTAAATCGACATTCGATCTCAAGAAATAGAATTCAGGTATATCAGGAGATAGATATCATCGTAAACCGAGGATACAGAAATCTCTGGTAAATCGATGTTATTGTGAGGGAGTTTCACTCCTTTACAAATAATTTGAGATTGGCGAGACCGCCGATTTATTATAGATATCATTCAAAATGGAGTTATGGGGTGCTCCAGAATTGAAAGAAGACGAATAGTGAAGGACACGAATGAATTTAGGAACCGAGGGGAACATTCCAAAATTCAAAGGAATCGAGTCAAAAGGAAGAGATTGAAACTGGAATGAGAGTGATTCTGTAAATACATTTACCCTATATGTTACGTTTTGCCTAGAGCTACCAAAGCTCTGATACCAACTGTAATGACCCGCCATTTTGCACCATTCGTATCCATTATAAGTGTATAGGTAGACACTCATGCCGGAGTTGAATTGCTCAAAATACCGCGTTGTTAATTTAAATTTGGCAAAACTGAACATATACAGTAAATAAATAATCACAGATCACAGACACAGAGTAATAAGTGCAGCGGAAATAAAAGAGATAGTAGTTCATGAAGCTACTATGTAAATGTATGAGATACATCAGAGTTTACAACAGAAGAGTAATACGATACATCAGAGTTAAACCAGATACAACGAAAGAGTAACACGATACATCAGATACAAATCAGAATACATCACTGGAATCATCAAATACTGAAAACAGAATAGATGGCTGGATCTTCAAGCAAAGCTCCAACTTCAAAGGTGAGTCTCGAATACTGGTATACTCAGTCTGACCCGAGCGTAAAGCAAAAACACAAGACACTCGAGTCAGGATTAACATTCTTATATCATTAAATCCAACTCAAGTGAAATAGCAATTGAAATACAAGTAACTCAAAGGATGTTTGGAATAACCATCCTTTAAGGATCCGTTAAACTATCTACTATGTAGTAGTGTACGATAAGTAGATAATGTCTATCAGTAATAATAAGATATCAAAATAGCGTTAAGTCATGGCCCATTCCACCCTTAACACATTTTTATTCCCAAAAGCATATACAAGACCGTAGTTTCCCCAAAACCGGAAGTCACCAGAGGGCAATCCATATACTAAAGGTACAAATCAAAATCGTAGTGGTCGCGTATAAATGGAATACCAGTATGACAAGGCACATGAGGCAATACCCAAGGTAGTGATACTACCGTTCGCCTGATCCGGACTGGTGAGAACGCAACGCCGCAGCGCCCGCAACACCGTGAAACAACACTCCCAAAATCAAGGGTGCACCAATCGACAACAAGTATAAGTAGTTCGAAGAAGTGTGTCCACTTGAGGTAGCTAATCCTCCATTAGCCCGGCACAGCTCCTGTTTTAGTCATTTCCAATTTGACACAAGTGTCAAGGCTATCCATTATCGTTCTCTTTCTTCAGTCATCACGTACATCAATCCAACCACTTTATTCTGGATCATCACTCCGCGTATAGTTATTAAAGTGGTTTTCGGTTTAGATAGAGAGTATATCCATAACCAAATTCCGGTCTCTTTAATAACTTCCGTAATTATTACACCGATTGGTCGTTTATTTATTTCAAAACCAAATCAAATTCAATTTCAATTTCAATTCGTAAACCAACATTTCATTTGTCTAAATCAATTTCCAATATTTACGTTTCAAAACTTCATAATTACCATTTCAAAATCTTATAATTCAATTTCAATTCAAATATTGATTCAAGTTCGAATATCAGTTTCATTTCAAAATCATTTAAATTAATTTAATTTAACATTCAAATCAATTTAAATACATTAATCGATTTCATTTAATATTCGTTAAGTAAATTTGCCATTCAAACAATTTCTATTAAATTTCCAATTCATTAAATCCATTATTCAAATTCAACTTCATTAAATCAAACTTAAAATTTTGAATTAAATTCAATTCGTCAAATCAATTCTTTCAATTACAAGTCTTACATTAATTCCAAAAATATCACATTTTCATTTCTTGTTAAAGAAATTCCATTTCACTTATTTACTTACTTAAATAATTTTCCAAAACTTAATTAATAAAGAAACTCAATTTCAATTATTTACGAAGTAAAATTCACTTATTCAAAAGTTCAATTTTTCTTATTAAGAATTCAATTTTATTTAATCATTAAATAATTCATTATTAAATAATTCAAAACTTAATTATTAAATAATTTCAAAGTTTAATAATTTCAAACTTAATTATAATTTCAAACTTAATTATTAAATCATTTCAAACTTTAATAATTTCAAACTTAATTATAATTTCAACTTAATTCAATCATTTCTCAAATTAAACAACATTCTTTCATAAATTACATTGTTAATATTTTGTTTTAGATTATTAAATATTAACATTTTTCTCTTCATTAAAATTCAAATTTCAACTTCATTTCAAAACCATATTATTTATTCAAATAAGATCTTCGTTTTATTTTAAATCAAATTATTGACCAATCGGGTTTTATTTAATTTCCTATCCTAGGTCAAAGTTCAACTTTTGGGTATTTATCATTTCAACCCGATTCCAATTCAATTAAAAATCAAAGCATAGTAAAGGGAACTTGCAGTGTGATAACTGGGATGGTGTCAAAGTAAATAAACAAGCAATAACAACAATCAATAACAATCCAATAATTAATTCAAATAATCCCGAAATAACCGTATTAATTCGCATTGTTATTTGTACGAATTAATAAAATTATCTCTAGAATCTACACTATCATTTCATGTAGATTAAAGATTATATTACACTAATATTTATACGGTTCTTCAATTGTCATTCGATTTCAATTTTAACACTACAACAATTAATCAAATATACGTTCAATGGTTCAAAGTGTAATTATCACTATTCTACATGTCAATTAATTTAACAATTAAAAGGGGTCATACTATACAAATGTCAGTTAATCAAATTTAACATTTAATTATCCTATATCAAGTTCAATTTCATACTGTTTATCATTTTAACATTAACAATTTAACGTCCACTAGAAACATCAACAATAAATCAATTATCAGCCAAACTGTATTATCATTGCATAAAAAAAATTAACAGATAATGGTGTCAGATGTCATAGGTGAACTGATATAGGCAATAGCATATATAACAGTGTAATTAACTAACAACAGCATATTTCAGTTGTCGTTTCAATTGAAATCAAATTTAATAAATAAAAGAACGTTAATCGTGAGTGAGTGCTCACCTTTTTACGCTGAAGTTTGCAAGGCAAACACACAAACAAAAATCCGGAAAGCACAAAAGCACGACTAGACACAATTCTGATTTGAATGGATAGAGAGCCTTGATATTTATCTTGTAAACAATAACCAAAACAAGACATTATACACATAAATATTCAACACAAAACAATGTTGAAACAATTTTAAATAAGGAGCAACAAAGAAATAGATGACTTGACCTTGCCTCAACCATTCAAGTGCTTGGCCATGACATCATTTGGCTCAGCCATGATCAGGTCTAGACCTGAAATACTCATCCAATGGTCAGAAAAAAGAAGGCAAAACAATGGAATGATGATGGTAGGAGTTACACATGAAGGAGATAAAGAGTCAAGGCCAAAAGGAGTGGTTTTGGTGCACACTAGGCTCGGCCTATGGCCTATAGGGGCTCGGTCATGCATGGTTCAGGTCAGGTCAGAGGAGAGGCTGATGGTTAGGGGTCAGGTCATGATGGTGGTGGAGCTAGGGAATGTGGCTAAGGCAAGCTATGAAGGTGATGGTGGCATATAGGTCAGCTAGGCATTGTTTTGTGGAGTTTTGCAATGTTTTTGTGGTGCTTTGTTCAAGGAATGGTCATGGAACTTCTAGGTCAGAGGAGAAGGTTTATTGGTCGTGGATTAGGTGGGGAAGGAAGTGGTGGTGGTGGTCGGAGGAGATGGTGGTGGCTAAGGCCAAGCAAGGCATGAAGAATCAAGGCAAAATCAAGCAAAAACAATGGAAAAAGAAGAGAAAAAGTAGAAAAATTTGGAGAAGCCATTACCAAAATTTCATAAATGAGTTAGGCCGAAATTTTTGATGGAATGAGAAGTCTTTTACGTGAAAAACAAAGATAAAACACACGGCTACAAATGAAAATGAAAAGGCCAAGGCAAATGAAGAGTTTAGGCAATGAAAAGTCACACAAGTTAAAGCGTAAGTCCTTTCAAATTTCCTTTTCTTTTAAATCAAATAAAACAAATAAAAATAAGTAAATGAATTACAGAAATGAAAATAAAACAAAATAAAATAATAAATAAATAAATAAATTTAGGAAAATAGGAAAAGAATTAAAGAAATTGCTTAAATATTGAAAACAGGGTCCAGAAATTACAAATAAATCACCATTGGCTTTGGAAAATATCTACTTCATTTAAAAATATGTTCTAAAGAAAAAATTTGAAATAAATAATTCATTTATCATTTATAAAGTGAAATAAATAATTAAATTTAGAGAAAATAGAAAAAGAATAAAGAAATAGTCTATTTAATTAAAACAAGGCTTAAAATTACAAATAAAACATCACTAGCTTTATAAAATTTCTATTTCACTTTAAAACAAATAAAAGTCAAATAAGTAAAATAAATGATGAACAAAATAAAGTGGAGATTAAATAAAATAAGTTCTAAAGGAAATAGAAAAATAAATAAAGATTTTCTTTAATTAATTGAAACTGGAAATTAGAAATTATAAACAAAATACAACTGACATTGGAAAATGTCAATTACACTTTGAAAAATGTTTTAAAACCAAAATATATACATAACAAGTTATTTTACCCATATATATAAACATAAATTAGAACATTACATGACCAAATAAAATATTATTTGTGTAATTTAAAATAAACAATTTAGTTAAATACAGCAAATTACACACAATATTCAAAAGGACATAACTTTCACATTATAAACCAGATTTCAACGAAACGAAAAGCAGTATTATTAAAATTTTATTTACTTTCATAATAATAGATAAAATTCAAACTTTTTAAAATTTTAAATTAAAAGTCAAAGTTTGAACATATTGACCAAAATTCATATTTCTTGAAAATATTATATTTGTTCATGTTTGGGATTATAATTCACATACAAAACATAATTAATATTTAAAATAACAAAATTTTCCATTTTAATAAATAAAATAAAGTTTTTAAATCAGGAAATTCAATTTAAAATAATTACAAAATACAGGGTTGTTACAAGTTATAAATCATATCTTAAATTTCGATAAGTTTTAAATCGGTTTAATTAAATAAAATTCTTTACTAAATTCAAATTATCTTCCCAACCTTAACTTATTCAAATTATTACTGAAATCTATTTTTGAAACATAAATCTAAATATTCAACCATATTATATGTATTAAATCAATTATTCCCATTTATATATAAAAATTAAGGCTCAACATTTTAAAACCATATATTTCTTCCCAAAACCATAGAATTTATTTTCAAAAAAAAAAAATATATATATATGGACCAACGGTGTCTGTATATATTTATCATATGGTTAAGTGATACAGATATTTATCATTTCAATCCATAATTTAAATATATATACGGGTAGATATCATATCAACCCGTAATCCCAATTTCAATTCAAATGAAAATCGCTTGGGTTTATCATTTCAACCCATAACGAAATTCTCCTATTCTAATGTAATATCCCGGAAATTTGGGGCAATATCAGTTTAATAATCTGTTTAAATAATTAAATTGATTTGATAAATTTTGATAACAAATTTGAATTGGTTTAATAATCTAATTGAATAAATATTTAATTAGTGAAATTTATCTTTTAAAACTAATAAAATTATTTCTATATGTATATATATGTGTGTATATATATTGTTAATAGATTAGCTTTGGTTTGAAATTTAATAAATAAAAACTTGTTTTTAAACTTCTAATGTACATTTTGATAATTGGGAAATTATGATTTATTTAATATGAAGCTTTTCAAAGCTATTTAAACAAATAATTATATGGTTTTCAATAAAGATTAATAATAAGGATTATTTTATTTTCTTTTTAAATATTGCTTAATAAATAAGATATAAGAGTATATATATATATATAAGTTTAAAATACCATTTACATATGATATGTTGATTCATTTAATAATAGTAGTAATTTATAATCTCTTTTATAAATTATTTTAAAATAGATAAAGTATTATGTTAAACAATATTTTTGATATATTGTTTATATATAGAAATAAATAGATTTTAATAGAATTGTTATTTCAAATTGAATGTGTAGTTATATATGTATGTATATAACTTGATTTTAAATTGGATTTTAAATATAATTTGAATTTGAATGTAAATTAGTTTTGAAATTTAAAGATAGATATTTTAAATATTTGGATTTTAAAATATACGTATAAACTTTTACTTATAAATATAATTAGTTTTGTTTCTTTATAAGGAATATATATAAATAGATAAGTGTTTAATAAATAAAGAAAAAGGTTTTTACATTTAAAATAAATATAAATTAAATAAAAAGACAAGTGTAATTATATAAAGCTATATGGTAACAAGTGTTAACTAATTAACACATATAAAGACAAGTGTCATTTTGTTCTAATTTTTCTTTTTTGTAAAATTAAATCATTTATACTTATAAAAAAAAAACATGTTTCCACCCTCTTCCTTTCTTTCTAATCTTCATTTCTAAAACCTGAAATTCATATTTCACTTCTTAAAGCAATCAGAAAATCTGAAACAAGATTTCTCTCAAAATTTCTCAAAACAAAATTCCCAGAAAACAAATCTGTAATCAAAAACTCCTCAAACTATAATCTCAAACCAATAACCTGTGATTCATTTTCCAAAATCTTCAGCCTGCAAATGTTAACCTTTCCTCAATCTCAAAATAAGATCTGTGAAACCATTTTCAAATCTGAAGCTTACAACCATTTTTAAATCTGAGATTTTGCAAAAGCAATTTTCAACAAAAACAAAAGCCTGCAAATTTTCTTCTGTCTGAAATCTGAGAACAACAAACCTGCATCTTCTTCAAAGATCTAAAGCAACATCTCAACAATACAAGATTTTGGCAACATGCAAGTTTCCAGTTTTAAAGACAATGCAAGTTTTAAATCAAAACAAAGTAGCAAGCAACCAAGTTTAAAATCAAGTAACATTCCAGATTTCAAGTATCTGTTTCAAGTTCTGTTCTCTGCTTTTAAAAAGGTGAGTAACACTTTTATAAAAGCTTAAGTATTTTTTTTAAATCTGGTTGCATGTTGAAATTATGGAAATAAATATGTTATGTGTGATTTTATATAAGTAGACTTATCTGTATATATGGATGTATACATATATGTTGGTGTGCATGTCTGTTATTTGCTCTGTTCCCAGTTTCAAGTTCAAAGTTTGATTAAATTCTGTATCTCATGACCTAGTTAATATTATGATGTAAGTTATAAACAATAATTGTTTGTTATATCATATATTAGAGTTTAGAATTTTATTCAGTTAAAATAAAAGGAAAATTTACTCTGTAAATAAAAAGGAACAGGGAAGTTTGGTCTTATATAAAAATTCAAATATGTTAATTTAGAAATCCAGGAGTATAAACTGAATCTCTAAACTTAATTATGATTTTTAGAAGAAAAATCAAGATTTTTAGATTTTTAAATGTTGAGATATCCTTGTATGAACGGAAACTGGAAAATGATCAAATTCGGGCGATCAATGTAATCTGGAGGGTCGTGGTCTTTAGAGGAGGAAGTGGAACGATCGTAGAGGTCGGGAAAAATGTCAGATCGATGTTCTAACCATTGGGAAGGCGGCGGTGATCAGAAATTGTCTGTAAACCTAGTTTTGCAGTGCTGGAGTGTTTGATTTTTCGCGAGGTCTAGGAGTGATCGAGTTCGCTGAAATTCTGGGAGATAGTAGCTTGGTCATATACGAAGTGGTGGCCGGTGGTGTTGGTGCTCCGGTGGTCGGAGGAGGGGATGCGAAGCGATGACAAGTTTGGGATTGAGGAGAGGTTCTTGTTCCAGGTTTGGACGTGATGATCGATTTCGATATCGCGTGTTAATCGTTGGATTTGGGGTCTGGATCGAAGCAGGGGATGGACGCCGATGTGTGGAGCTCACCGTAGTTGGCCGGAGTTGGTCAGATTCTTCGTGCATGTGCACGGTGATGATTGGGATGCTGGTGAAGTTTGGATTTTAACAGAGGAGTGGAACTCGAGATTTTTGCGTGCGTGACTCGAAGCAGCTAGGGTTTTTACTCGAAGCATTTTAGTGGTTGGCTCGGGTAAATTGAGTGGTTACAGGTTTTAAAGCCTGTTTGTTTTTAAATTTTAAAATTTGAAAACAGAAACTTAAACAAAGTTTAAAATAAAATCTTTAGGTGTGGATTCAAATTTAAATTTGAATCCCAGATGTGAAATAAATAAATTGTATTAAAATGTTTAAACATCTTTAAAATGTTAAAGTATATTTAAAAAGGTTTTGAATTTAAATAAATTGGTTTAAAAATCTTTAAATTGTTAAATGTTTCATTAACATTTGATTTTAAAAAGGGTTTTATAAATTTGATTTAAATTTGGTTAAAGTTAAATTTGTAATTTATTTTAAATCTTTAATTTAAAATGAATTAAAAAGAAACTTTTAAAGTAAAATGTTTTAAAGCCTTTTGTTAATAATAATTAAAGTTGTTATAAAGGTTAATACTTTAATTTAGAGATTAATTTAAAGTTTAATGATTAAAGATTCATTAAATTAGTAAGGTAATTAAAGAATAATTTAATAATTTAATTAATTAAAAGTTTAGTGTTAATTAATTAAATAATTAGGATTATAAATTAATTAATTAAGGTTAATTAATTTGGAATTAAGAATCATTTATTTATATAAGTATAGATTATTAATAAATGATTAGAAATTAATCAAGTGATTAAAGATTAATTAAGAAATTAATTTAGTAATTAGAGATTAATTAATTGGTAATTAAGAATTAATTAATAATGGTTGATTTAAGTTTAATTACTTAAATAAAAGAATTGTTAATAATTAATGAGAGATCATTAATTAGGGATTATTAAATAATTGATTAATATGATTAATTTTAATAATCAATTAGAGTTATTAATCAAAATGAAATTGGTTAAATAGAATTACTTAAATGTAATTAATGAAGTGTAATTACTTAGGAAGTAATTAAAGGTAATTACTGGATGTAATTAATTAAAGGAGATTTAATAATGAAAGTAATTTGAGTTAATTACTTTGAATAATTAATCAAAGGATTAATTAAAGGATAATTAATTAAGGAGTAATTAATTTATGAAGTGGAGTAATTAAGGGAAGTTAATTACTAAATGAGATTAATCAAAGGTGATTAATAAATGTGACTAATTAATTATTAAATGTAATTAATTTAAATAAGATAATTAATTAAGAGAAATTAAGGATCATTAATTAATATAATTAATGATGTAATTAAGAATTGATTAATTAAAATTAATTAATCAATAATAAGTGATTAAAATAATTAATTAATTGTAATTAATTAAGGATTAAGATAATTAAGTATAATTAATTAATTAATGAAGTAATTAAAGATTAATTACTGAATGGTTTAAGATAATTAATTTGTGAAATTAATTAAGTATTAATTACTTAAAGTAATTAAAGGATTATTAATCAGGAATGATTAATTAAGATGGATACTTAGAGTAATGATTAATTAATTGGTTTAATTAATATTTAAGTAAGCAGGATTTATAGAATGAAGTAATTAGTTTAATTCACTTTAAATTAATTAGATGATATAAATCATTTCTTAAGGATGGATGAATGAGATTGAATGTATTTCATTGTTTGATATCTCTGATGAGATATGATTGATATATGATATGGATGTTTGGTTGGATTGAAATGATAATATGAATTATCTATTTGGATGATAATATGGATTATCTATTGTAAAGTATCTATCTGTGTGTAGTATAGATAAGAATTGAATTGTTTTAACCTTAAAACAACTTGGCCCTTAAAAGATACGTTTTGGATTTCGATGAGACCGGGATCGGGTTTCCGTATACCGGAATTCCAGGTCTGGAGACCCGAATACCACATCGATCCAAATTAACGATAGGTCGTGAATCTCAAGTAAAGATGAAGATTCAGAGTGCAAGGGTTATTGTCGTTAACTCTGAGGGTGATTCCAAAACGAGTGTAACGAGATAATGCCTTCGGTTTCGTTCGAACCCGGAACGAACTTATATGGATTGAATGCTTTCAGCACATCGTCAGGCGGACGATGAGCATTCTAAGTGATATGTTCTGATTAAAGGTAATCGTAACCTCAAGCCTCATCAACCGGGAATGGCTAAAACAGGGGAGGTGCAGCAAGGCTTCGTGGGTAGCACCCACTGAGAGCAAGATAGATCCCTGTCTAGAGGTCCCTTTTCTTTTATTCGGCTTAGTGTGTGGTTGGTCGCGCCAACCACGGGATTATCTTGTTCGGGATTATCCAGTAAGGGATGGTTCCGGCTTTGTGTTGCAGGGGAGCGGGCGTACTCCTCGGTACGGTGATCTAGGCCACGTACTGTGACGGGCGGTACCCCAGTAGCCCTGCCATTGTATGGAATCCAAACTCCAATAAGTGCCGTACGTATTAGTTGTGCCCAACTATGTTGGAATGTGAGATGTAAGCATTTCAGCTATTTCTATATTTTACTTGAAAACCCTAGACCCTATTATAATAAAATCAGATTTCCTATCAAATGTTTTGGTTAGCGTAAGGTAAAAACTTACCCATGTTTATTTGTGGGGAGTCTTACGTGAGACCTTTTCTTTCTAAAGGTTTTGAAGTTAAGCAAGTTTAACCTGTTACTCACACCAGACCCATGTCTGACCCAAGTGTTTATTTCTGTTTTATAAACTCTTGGGTACTCAAATTTTTACGAGTAGCCAAGGGATTCAGGTTTAGCTTTGACGAATATTCTAGAGGAGCAATGGAGCAGGAGGCTTCGGCGTTCGTAGATATAGTAGTTCCGCTGTGTCTGTATCTCTGTAGTGTATTGAGTTGTAATGTCTAGACAGATGTTTATAACTGTCTAGTATGTGTTGTATAGTTGTGTAAACTCTGTAAATTTATGTATACTATGTAATGGTTTATGTTATTAATATAATTTATTCGTTCCGCTGTGAGATCGTTGTTGTTGTTTCTTTCTTTCTTCTCTTCTTTTCTATTTTCTACCCCTTTCTTTCTTATTAACGATGCGACTTTCTGTGGAGAGAAAGCCTAGGTCGTTACAGTGGTATCAGAGCATAGGTTGAGCGAATGCCTAAGCTTTTGGTTAAGTGAATATCAGAACACTAGGTTGAGTAAATACCTAGGTTCGGAAGGATTGTTCATTAGAGATAGGATCTGTAGCAACCTGTTGGAGTCTGAGTATATATATATACGAGAGCGCGTATTTGTTAGTTATATAAAATGGTTTTATATTGTGTTAATTGATCGGTTGAGTGGTATATGGATTCTGGTCAATACGAGTAGCTAACGTTATTGATAGGGATCTCTAAACACTTGGACCAGGCCAACAGACACAATATTGTTTTAAAAAGGTAGATGAAATAATTTTACCCAGAAATAATTTCTATATAAAAAGTATCATTTTAAATATATATATATTTCTACCTATTTGTTGGGTTACCTGTTCGGGTTTTCCAATATAAGTTATAAAGGTAGATAAGGTGGTAGTGTGAGTAACACGACTACCAATAGTTAGAATTTGAGTGTTGAGGTTGGAAGTATATCTGACGAGACTGTAGACCTAATACTGTCTCGAGTGAACTTTGTTGTGGTGTAAAGATTTCACCGATCTCTGAAGGAAACCAGTTATGGTCTAGAGTTTATCTTTGAAGTTGGATGAATAGAGTAGATATTGGATGAGCTGAAGAGAGTGATGGTATTTTGGTAACCTCAGGAAGTAGTAGCTGTGTGATGAGACACGGTGGCTATGGACGTTTCTGAAGATGTTTCTTCTGGAACAAGTTTGAAGAAGTGAGTCTGTTTCGGTGTTGTGGCTGAGTCCAGTGGGGTGTTTCTATTTGCTTTGAAGTCCGAGTTTCTCAAGGAGTTTCGGATAAGAAGTCTTTGGTTTGTGGCAGCAATGCGACTCGGAGTGTTCTATGTTGGCAGAAAGTTTCTGGCTGAGCAGTTTTTCTGAAGGTGAAGTTCAGAAGCAGCAGAGTGGATCCATTTCTTCGATAGATAGGATAGATAAGTATGGACTGTTCTGATTGGTAAAGATAGAACAGTTTTATTTGGTTTGGCTGGGTTGATCGCAAAAGTGACTTGCGATAGTTTGAGTATTCTTTTGAGTTATCCGAGATTTTCTGGGATGTGTTGTCCAGTTTGTGCTTGTGTTCTTCATCAGCATTTTCATTCTTTTCCAGATGAGAGTGGTGTAATGGAAGCAGTTTGGGAAGGCATCTCTGGATAGGAGAAGTAAGTTTGGGATCTACTGATGTTTGTGAAGTAGAGTTGTGTTTTGGATTGGGTAGATCTTGAAAGGATCATTTATGGAGTTATTTTTGGTCCTGTTTGTTTCGAGGAGCATCGACGAAGGTTGAACTGATCAAGAAGGATTTGTAGGAAGCCAGGATCGTCTGAAGATTTTGTGGATAAGAGACGAAGGAATTTGAAATTCGAAGTTGGAGACTTCGTTGTTGTAAAGTTTTTCTCTGGTTAAAGGGAGCTATAAGATTGGGTAAGTCTGGGAAGTCAGCTCTGAGTTGTTTTGGATATTTTCTGTGTTTTGATTTGGATAAGTGCTTTGATCTACTGGATTGAATTGTCAGTTTGGATAACTGGAATTCAATGTATTTTACGTATCTCTGAGGGAGTACGTGTTTGATCTATCTCTGGTTTTGGAACCAGCAGTTCTGGAAGATTTGGTTGTTGAGTCAGACTCGTCTGTAGTCTGATATTCTGTTTAGTTTTGTAGATCTAGATGAGTAGGAGCTCTATAGCTTAGTAGTATTGGTTGTTTGGATTGTTTGTAGAGCGAGTATCCCGGTATATTTATACTTGGGAAACTCTAGGAAGTTCTATCCAGAATTTTTACTGGATAGTTAGATTTGTTTGTTTGGATGATTGGTTGCTATGATTGTTAGCATATGGATGATAATACATCCTTGTGATTTAAAAAGATTATTAAATTACCTTTGTTTTAAATTTCGGGGACGAAATTATTTTAAGGGGGGAGGAATGTAATATCCCGGAAATTTGGGGCAATATCAGTTTAATAATCTGTTTAAATAATTAAATTGATTTGATAAATTTTGATAACAAATTTGAATTGGTTTAATAATCTAATTGAATAAATATTTAATTAGTGAAATTTATCTTTTAAAACTAATAAAATTATTTCTATATGTATATATATGTGTGTATATATATTGTTAATAGATTAGCTTTGGTTTGAAATTTAATAAATAAAAACTTGTTTTTAAACTTCTAATGTACATTTTGATAATTGGGAAATTATGATTTATTTAATATGAAGCTTTTCAAAGCTATTTAAACAAATAATTATATGGTTTTCAATAAAGATTAATAATAAGGATTATTTTATTTTCTTTTTAAATATTGCTTAATAAATAAGATATAAGAGTATATATATATATATAAGTTTAAAATACCATTTACATATGATATGTTGATTCATTTAATAATAGTAGTAATTTATAATCTCTTTTATAAATTATTTTAAAATAGATAAAGTATTATGTTAAACAATATTTTTGATATATTGTTTATATATAGAAATAAATAGATTTTAATAGAATTGTTATTTCAAATTGAATGTGTAGTTATATATGTATGTATATAACTTGATTTTAAATTGGATTTTAAATATAATTTGAATTTGAATGTAAATTAGTTTTGAAATTTAAAGATAGATATTTTAAATATTTGGATTTTAAAATATACGTATAAACTTTTACTTATAAATATAATTAGTTTTGTTTCTTTATAAGGAATATATATAAATAGATAAGTGTTTAATAAATAAAGAAAAAGGTTTTTACATTTAAAATAAATATAAATTAAATAAAAAGACAAGTGTAATTATATAAAGCTATATGGTAACAAGTGTTAACTAATTAACACATATAAAGACAAGTGTCATTTTGTTCTAATTTTTCTTTTTTGTAAAATTAAATCATTTATACTTATAAAAAAAAAACATGTTTCCACCCTCTTCCTTTCTTTCTAATCTTCATTTCTAAAACCTGAAATTCATATTTCACTTCTTAAAGCAATCAGAAAATCTGAAACAAGATTTCTCTCAAAATTTCTCAAAACAAAATTCCCAGAAAACAAATCTGTAATCAAAAACTCCTCAAACTATAATCTCAAACCAATAACTTGTGATTCATTTTCCAAAATCTTCAGCCTGCAAATGTTAACCTTTCCTCAATCTCAAAATAAGATCTGTGAAACCATTTTCAAATCTGAAGCTTACAACCATTTTTAAATCTGAGATTTTGCAAAAGCAATTTTCAACAAAAACAAAAGCCTGCAAATTTTCTTCTGTCTGAAATCTGAGAACAACAAACCTGCATCTTCTTCAAAGATCTAAAGCAACATCTCAACAATACAAGATTTTGGCAACATGCAAGTTTCCAGTTTTAAAGACAATGCAAGTTTTAAATCAAAACAAAGTAGCAAGCAACCAAGTTTAAAATCAAGTAACATTCCAGATTTCAAGTATCTGTTTCAAGTTCTGTTCTCTGCTTTTAAAAAGGTGAGTAACACTTTTATAAAAGCTTAAGTATTTTTTTTAAATCTGGTTGCATGTTGAAATTATGGAAATAAATATGTTATGTGTGATTTTATATAAGTAGACTTATCTGTATATATGGATGTATACATATATGTTGGTGTGCATGTCTGTTATTTGCTCTGTTCCCAGTTTCAAGTTCAAAGTTTGATTAAATTCTGTATCTCATGACCTAGTTAATATTATGATGTAAGTTATAAACAATAATTGTTTGTTATATCATATATTAGAGTTTAGAATTTTATTCAGTTAAAATAAAAGGAAAATTTACTCTGTAAATAAAAAGGAACAGGGAAGTTTGGTCTTATATAAAAATTCAAATATGTTAATTTAGAAATCCAGGAGTATAAACTGAATCTCTAAACTTAATTATGATTTTTAGAAGAAAAATCAAGATTTTTAGATTTTTAAATGTTGAGATATCCTTGTATGAACGGAAACTGGAAAATGATCAAATTCGGGCGATCAATGTAATCTGGAGGGTCGTGGTCTTTAGAGGAGGAAGTGGAACGATCGTAGAGGTCGGGAAAAATGTCAGATCGATGTTCTAACCATTGGGAAGGCGGCGGTGATCATAAATTGTCTGTAAACCTAGTTTTGCAGTGCTGGAGTGTTTGATTTTTCGCGAGGTCTAGGAGTGATCGAGTTCGCTGAAATTCTGGGAGATAGTAGCTTGGTCATATACGAAGTGGTGGCCGGTGGTGTTGGTGCTCCGGTGGTCGGAGGAGGGGATGCGAAGCGATGACAAGTTTGGGATTGAGGAGAGGTTCTTGTTCCAGGTTTGGACGTGATGATCGATTTCGATATCGCGTGTTAATCGTTGGATTTGGGGTCTGGATCGAAGCAGGGGATGGACGCCGATGTGTGGAGCTCACCGTAGTTGGCCGGAGTTGGTCAGATTCTTCGTGCATGTGCACGGTGATGATTGGGATGCTGGTGAAGTTTGGATTTTAACAGAGGAGTGGAACTCGAGATTTTTGCGTGCGTGACTCGAAGCAGCTAGGGTTTTTACTCGAAGCATTTTAGTGGTTGGCTCGGGTAAATTGAGTGGTTACAGGTTTTAAAGCCTGTTTGTTTTTAAATTTTAAAATTTGAAAACAGAAACTTAAACAAAGTTTAAAATAAAATCTTTAGGTGTGGATTCAAATTTAAATTTGAATCCCAGATGTGAAATAAATAAATTGTATTAAAATGTTTAAACATCTTTAAAATGTTAAAGTATATTTAAAAAGGTTTTGAATTTAAATAAATTGGTTTAAAAATCTTTAAATTGTTAAATGTTTCATTAACATTTGATTTTAAAAAGGGTTTTATAAATTTGATTTAAATTTGGTTAAAGTTAAATTTGTAATTTATTTTAAATCTTTAATTTAAAATGAATTAAAAAGAAACTTTTAAAGTAAAATGTTTTAAAGCCTTTTGTTAATAATAATTAAAGTTGTTATAAAGGTTAATACTTTAATTTAGAGATTAATTTAAAGTTTAATGATTAAAGATTCATTAAATTAGTAAGGTAATTAAAGAATAATTTAATAATTTAATTAATTAAAAGTTTAGTGTTAATTAATTAAATAATTAGGATTATAAATTAATTAATTAAGGTTAATTAATTTGGAATTAAGAATCATTTATTTATATAAGTATAGATTATTAATAAATGATTAGAAATTAATCAAGTGATTAAAGATTAATTAAGAAATTAATTTAGTAATTAGAGATTAATTAATTGGTAATTAAGAATTAATTAATAATGGTTGATTTAAGTTTAATTACTTAAATAAAAGAATTGTTAATAATTAATGAGAGATCATTAATTAGGGATTATTAAATAATTGATTAATATGATTAATTTTAATAATCAATTAGAGTTATTAATCAAAATGAAATTGGTTAAATAGAATTACTTAAATGTAATTAATGAAGTGTAATTACTTAGGAAGTAATTAAAGGTAATTACTGGATGTAATTAATTAAAGGAGATTTAATAATGAAAGTAATTTGAGTTAATTACTTTGAATAATTAATCAAAGGATTAATTAAAGGATAATTAATTAAGGAGTAATTAATTTATGAAGTGGAGTAATTAAGGGAAGTTAATTACTAAATGAGATTAATCAAAGGTGATTAATAAATGTGACTAATTAATTATTAAATGTAATTAATTTAAATAAGATAATTAATTAAGAGAAATTAAGGATCATTAATTAATATAATTAATGATGTAATTAAGAATTGATTAATTAAAATTAATTAATCAATAATAAGTGATTAAAATAATTAATTAATTGTAATTAATTAAGGATTAAGATAATTAAGTATAATTAATTAATTAATGAAGTAATTAAAGATTAATTACTGAATGGTTTAAGATAATTAATTTGTGAAATTAATTAAGTATTAATTACTTAAAGTAATTAAAGGATTATTAATCAGGAATGATTAATTAAGATGGATACTTAGAGTAATGATTAATTAATTGGTTTAATTAATATTTAAGTAAGCAGGATTTATAGAATGAAGTAATTAGTTTAATTCACTTTAAATTAATTAGATGATATAAATCATTTCTTAAGGATGGATGAATGAGATTGAATGTATTTCATTGTTTGATATCTCTGATGAGATATGATTGATATATGATATGGATGTTTGGTTGGATTGAAATGATAATATGAATTATCTATTTGGATGATAATATGGATTATCTATTGTAAAGTATCTATCTGTGTGTAGTATAGATAAGAATTGAATTGTTTTAACCTTAAAACAACTTGGCCCTTAAAAGATACGTTTTGGATTTCGATGAGACCGGGATCGGGTTTCCGTATACCGGAATTCCAGGTCTGGAGACCCGAATACCACATCGATCCAAATTAACGATAGGTCGTGAATCTCAAGTAAAGATGAAGATTCAGAGTGCAAGGGTTATTGTCGTTAACTCTGAGGGTGATTCCAAAACGAGTGTAACGAGATAATGCCTTCGGTTTCGTTCGAACCCGGAACGAACTTATATGGATTGAATGCTTTCAGCACATCGTCAGGCGGACGATGAGCATTCTAAGTGATATGTTCTGATTAAAGGTAATCGTAACCTCAAGCCTCATCAACCGGGAATGGCTAAAACAGGGGAGGTGCAGCAAGGCTTCGTGGGTAGCACCCACTGAGAGCAAGATAGATCCCTGTCTAGAGGTCCCTTTTCTTTTATTCGGCTTAGTGTGTGGTTGGTCGCGCCAACCACGGGATTATCTTGTTCGGGATTATCCAGTAAGGGATGGTTCCGGCTTTGTGTTGCAGGGGAGCGGGCGTACTCCTCGGTACGGTGATCTAGGCCACGTACTGTGACGGGCGGTACCCCAGTAGCCCTGCCATTGTATGGAATCCAAACTCCAATAAGTGCCGTACGTATTAGTTGTGCCCAACTATGTTGGAATGTGAGATGTAAGCATTTCAGCTATTTCTATATTTTACTTGAAAACCCTAGACCCTATTATAATAAAATCAGATTTCCTATCAAATGTTTTGGTTAGCGTAAGGTAAAAACTTACCCATGTTTATTTGTGGGGAGTCTTACGTGAGACCTTTTCTTTCTAAAGGTTTTGAAGTTAAGCAAGTTTAACCTGTTACTCACACCAGACCCATGTCTGACCCAAGTGTTTATTTCTGTTTTATAAACTCTTGGGTACTCAAATTTTTACGAGTAGCCAAGGGATTCAGGTTTAGCTTTGACGAATATTCTAGAGGAGCAATGGAGCAGGAGGCTTCGGCGTTCGTAGATATAGTAGTTCCGCTGTGTCTGTATCTCTGTAGTGTATTGAGTTGTAATGTCTAGACAGATGTTTATAACTGTCTAGTATGTGTTGTATAGTTGTGTAAACTCTGTAAATTTATGTATACTATGTAATGGTTTATGTTATTAATATAATTTATTCGTTCCGCTGTGAGATCGTTGTTGTTGTTTCTTTCTTTCTTCTCTTCTTTTCTATTTTCTACCCCTTTCTTTCTTATTAACGATGCGACTTTCTGTGGAGAGAAAGCCTAGGTCGTTACATCTAAAGTCCATTCGGGTATGTATCATTTCAACCCATAGTGAATTCTATACTAACAGGAAACTTGCAGGGTGATAACAGATACTAAAAAAATATATATAACAACAGGCATATATCACCAGTATAAATAACAGATACGGGTGTCAGATGTCACAGGTGAACAGATACAAATAATAGTAATAACAGGCATATAATACTAGATACTGGTGTCAGATGTCACAGGTGAACAGATACAAATAATAGTAATAACAGGCATATAGTACTAGATACTGGTGTCAGATGTCATAGGTGAACAGTTATAGGTAATAGCATATATAACAATGTAAATAACTTCAGCAGCATATTTCAATTGCTATTTCAAATGAAATCAAATTTAAATAATAAAAGAACGTTAATCGTGAGTGATTGCTCACCTTCCGTGGCTAGAGGTGGACGAGAACAAGATGGGTTACGAATCCAAGCACGAATTTCAAAGCAAGCAGTATTGGCACGAGTTTGGACGGACAAAGCTGATGAATAGTAATCGATGAGAATGTATATAATTTTTTTTTTAAGTCTAGTATTAACTCATACAAAATAAGATAAAATAAATTCGTTATAATCTATTTCAAAATCAATATTAAATTTACACACATATAGATAAAAATAAATCATTACAGTATATTTGGAAAAAGAAAAAAAAATCAAATATTAACAAAGTCAAGATCTATATCATTTCTTAAATCAATACTAAATACATAATAAGCTTAAACATATTTATGAAATAAACAACTTTATACGCGAACAATCATATATACAAATGAACCATCAATAATATAATAGATAATATAAATTAGTGAGCAAAATCCACCTTTACAAACTCTAAATCTAACAAATGCCTAAGCTTCAGGTCTATTGAACTGGGTGTAGTTTATACACTTAAATTTAATACTATAGTCTATATCTGCAACTGCCATCAATATGCACTATCGAAAACAACAAATATACAGACCTCTGTACACTAATATATATAAAAGTTATACATTATACACTAACCCTTATATAACTGACAAAATATATATACATTAATATATGTATTCTACCAACATTACCTTATACGAAAAATGCGAACACCCTTTTTTATAGAACAGACTAATGCACATAGAATCCTATACTCTAACATATATAGTTAACCTATGACTTATACACATGCCTTTACAGCTGTTTTTATATGCGACTTATGTATACTACACGCTATAACCATGTAGGTGACTCAGTAATCATGAGATATGCAAATTTTTACCCACATATCCAACAGTAAATGAATACTTAAAGCATAAAACTTAATATATATAGACATATGCGTCAATGTACAGTGCTACCTTTATAAAATTTATATTCTGTGTCTCATATATACAATTTCAAACATATATACTTTTAAGTTTATATAACTATCACTATATATATTTTTCAACATACAAATATGCAATACACTTTAGGCTTACCAATATATATCGGCTGTTATGCTATGTAACTTTCTTAGATATTCAACACCAGTATATATATAGATATATATACAACATAATATATATAATTTTTTTTTATATAAAATAATATAATAAGACACTTACAAGAAGGGGAGAGACAGCACTCGGCCGAACTGAGAGGTGGTGGCGCAAGGGCGGGTTGCTCGGGAGGAGGAAGAAGTAGTGGTGGAGAGTGGCCGCGACATTGGGTGACGAGGGAGGCTGATGGCTGCGCGAGTTGGTCGTGGGCAGAGGGGAGTTGCAGCTCGGAGGTGGTGGGAGGTTGCCAAGGCGTGGGGAGAGAAGACAGTTGCAAGCGAATTGTCGGGGAGATAGGCTGGAGGTGACAGACCTCGGTTGGGCGAGATTGAATGGTGGCGTTTGGTGCTACCCTCGGCTGGGTTCAAAGAATTGGACGGCAGGCAAAAGACGGAGGAAAGGTGAGAGTTGCGTGAAGGAGGGGAAAGGAGAAAGTAGGTGGAACAGGAGATAGAAGAATATAAGGTGATAGAGAATTTTTTTGTGAGTGGAAGAGAAGGTCACATAGCAAAAGTTGAAATGAACGGATGGAAAAGGCAATATTAAACAAATTGTAAGAGCAACGGTCTGAATCATTAAGGCAATTAAATGTCGACTGTTTAAAAAAAATCAAAAAATCAACGTATACCAATTTATTCTTTTGATATTCGAAACGACTGGGATGGCAACTTCTAAATTAGTAACCGATGAGATAAATATAAAAATAAAAGCTAGTGGCTGTTGTTTCAAATTTTAAACCGAAGGAAAATCAAAAGGTCACGATTTGTGGTACCGTTACAACGGACCGTTCAATTACGTCCGTCGTGTACTAAATTTCAAAACACAGAAATGAATATACCGCAGAGATCAGCACGACGAGACGATCAAAACGGTACACAGATATTAGTGGTATGATCATCCGATCAAAAATCGATAATCGGTGCCGATATACGTTGCTATTCCGTACGGAAAAATCCAAACGGAGCTAGAAACGTCCGAATTTCGCAAAACGAATCTCGCAGTCTGATTCAGAGTGATCTGAATAAATTTTCTCCTGTTGACATATTTTGGTTTCGGAAAACTTTTAAATTCACTGTTATTAACCGGTTTGATTTGAAAAGAATTTTCACACGAAAATAAACTTCAATATTGTCATATGAAAATTTACCAGTTGCTATATTAAAATAGACGTATTCCAAATAATAAATTTTTAATTTCAAATTTTATTGTTTAAAATTTCACAAATTTTCAGTTAAATATACTTTTAAAACCATTAAATTTTGCGGGTCGTTACACTCTCCCCCACTCAAAACTTTTCGTCCCCGAAAAGGAAGGAGGTAGACGAATGGAAACAACCAGACATAAAAGATAGATTTAAAGTCAAGATTAAACAATTAATTTGAACTATATTAATTTTACTTAAACTTTGAAAACTTCATTTGCAATTCAATTGTCTTATATACTTTAAAACTTTTCAAGATCCATTTGCAAAATTTCTTGCTTCCTTTACAATTACCATTTATATGCTTAAATAACAACTTTATAGATATATGAAAACTATTTGAAAACAATTATTTACATTATTACTTATATTTACAAAGAAGCTATTAAATCCGTGATCATAAATTTATTAATTCTATCTAAAATACTTTTCAAATATTATTAATAAATCAACAATCATTTACTTTAAAACATATTTAAAAGGATATAGTCAACAAGGAAAAGAAGGAGGACTTGGAAAAACAGAATATAGGTAAATAAATAAAGCTGAGCAGATAAGGTAGATTCAAAAGAATAGAATCGGGCATGAATAATTAATTCAAACCATAAGGGTTTTAATTTCAAATATTAAAAGAAAATTCCTTTGTTGGAAATACTTTTATAATAAATTTCCTTTATAATAAAATATTTTTATAACTCGATGTTTCAACAAGTTTTTCCTCGTTCCTACAGGCTCTGGCAGTGCGTTGATCAGGCGCAAAACTAGAATTCTCCAGGTACTTAGTAGACTTGTTTCAACACCCAGTGAAAATACTGGAAAAACTTTTTAAAAACAGATATGGAAAGTACAATCCAATCAAAACGAACAAAACCTTTGTCTAACCATGGTTCGCAGATACACAATGGTTACGCCTGGTTCCCCCAGGAAACAATCCATATCCGTAGGCTTTCTCAGCCCTGCGAGTTACGCCATGATGACTAGTAGAATGCAGGATACACAATGGTTACACCTGGATCCCCCAGGAAACAATCCGTACCCCCAGGCAAGACTCAGCCAAGCATTTGCGCTACTATTCGCGACCTACACAGATTGCAAGATACACAATGATTACGCCTGGATCCCCCAGGAAACAATCCGTACCCCTAGGCAAGACTCAGCCAGGCAGTTGCGCTATGCAGTCACGAGAGAAACATAAGACCATGGGTAACGCCATGGAATTCGAAGGACACTCGAGTATCATATCCGGAAAACCAAAATCAGAGAGAATAATATCGATAGAATGAATCCAAGATGTGGCCACAAATCGGATATCAAGCAGAAGGCACTTTCCATATCTTTACTTCGAAAATATGTATCATATAGTACCTTTTCAAATCACTTTCAAATATCGTACTTATATAAAATCCATTATATATAAGATTTAATTTTCAAATCAAGTACTTTTCCAAAATCAAAAGTATATCAAATCATACTTATATAGACTTCAATTATATAAGATTTCACTTTCAAATTGAATACCTTTTCAAATCTATAGTTTTCGAATCAATTTCATACTCATACAAATCACTTTTATATAAGTTCGACAACTCCCAAATCAAGTATTTAGTAACACAAGGTTCTCAAATTTCAATTTGTTTCAATATCAGTTCAATTTCAAAATCATATACAATTTCACCAAATTATTTCTTCTCAAATTAAATATCTTTAGTTTCAAAGTTTCCAAAATAATAGATTTGGAAAATAAATCCAAATTTCCAAATCAATATAATTTAAGTCAACCAATTCATTTCCAAAATCAAATGTTTTCAAAATCATCTTATACTTACGTAAGGTCCATCTTATATAAGGATCAAATTTTCAAAATAAATTTCGCTGTATGAAGAGCCATATGGGATTGAATATCTTTGCTTGTATGGGTTATATATCTTTGTAATTTAAATTGGAAATTTTCTTTTAGTAAGCAAAGATATTCTAACTCGACAGGTTTCAATTTCAGCGTCAAAATATATCAATGATATTAGAATATAAGATGTACATACGTCATCATTTCGCAAAATCACATTTGATCGCTCGCTCGATCACACAAGTTCGCTTTCGAACTAGTATTGTCCATTCGACTTCCTCAATGCGGATTTCGATATGGTTTCTCGACTAGAAGCCATCAGTCTCCTTGCATAGCCATATACTACGATAGAAAATTCTAGAATCAAGCCCAAAATCCATATCAAATATTCGCCATCAATAATCGAATGAAAAATCCTAACACGAAATGATGCAATCCACCTCGAACTTGTGTACTCAAACTTGGATCAAATTAATTATGCGAATAAAACAGCATACGTACAACGTATATATTTATTCCAACTTGTTAAATATATAGTTTCATCAAGATGTTACTAAGTTAAAACATTTAAACTAAATTTTATTCAAAATATTTTGAAGACCAAATTCTTCTCAAGACATTTCAAATCTAAATTTCATATTAGAAAATTTAAAATTTCCTTATTCATTTACTTCCAAACAGTTTCAACTTATTTAAATCATATTACTTCATACTTAAACATTCAAACAAATTTATATACTTTATACTTTTCAAAATTTCTTAGCTTTGAAAAGTTAACCTTGATTTGGAAGTGCTCGAACCTTCAAAATAAGTTGAAGAAATCGTTTTCAAATTCAAAAGTTGGAAATCAACAACAAATCAATAAATCAATTTCAAAATATAGGTTTATATCAAATTCGAAACTAAAACTCAAGGACTGAACACCGGCTTACTTCAAATCATTTCAAATATACATATATCTTTCGAATATCAAATCTTACTTCGGAATTTGAAATCAAAATGGTTTCACAAAATCACTCGCATAGCAATGCTATTAAAGTGGCCTTTCCCTCACTCTGAAACTCGAAAATCAATGTCGGTGATGCGTGCACTCATCACCGAAATTATTTTCCAGCGACATAAGCGAGTTCTGGACTTCTATTTACTCAAACTTCTTTTGAAATTTCTTCGAAACTCATTAAAATCATTGGAAACATTTCTTATTCGGAAAATATTTTTAAATCATACTATTATTATATATTTCAAAATCTTAAAACCAATTCCAAAATACCGGAGTTCAATTCTTGAATTTCAAATTTAAAATCCTTCAGTTATAATTCATTTTTAGATAAATCAAATTTCTTATATAGTTTTTTTCAAAATTACAAATCCTTTCGAAACCTCAAATTCTTAAAAAGGGTTTATAATCTTTATCGAAAACATTACACTTTTATATATAGAATATAATAATTTCGATATATAAAAAAAAATTCTAAAATATAAACAAGCCTGATTTTTTTCAAAGGATGGTTCAAGAATGGATTCCAAACAAAGATAGTGATTCAAATTAGAGGGACTCTAATCAAATAGAATTCTGATTCGAATATAGGCTCGAACGAAGATGAGATAATTAAATTTTAAAATAGAGGATGAATATACTTATATAAATCGCGGGCGACCTTAATCGAGTCAACCGTGACTTCAGGAACAAGATCGATGCAGAATTCCAAGAAAACCCAACATTCGATCGCAAGAGATAGCGGCATCTAAACCAAAGATATATAAATCTCCGGTGAGAGTTTCACCCCTTCACAAATCATTCAAAGATTGGTGGGATCCTATTCTTATAGAGATCATTCGAAGTGGAGTTAAGGGATACTCTAGAATCAAAAGAATACAACAGGGAGAGACAAGAATGAATTTTGGAACCGCAAGGAACGTTCCAAAGTTCAAAGGAAATCGAGTCAAAGGAAGAGATTCAAACTCAAACGAAAGTGATTCTGTAAATAAATTTACTATATATGCTAAGCTTTGCCTAGAGCCAAAGTTCTGATACCAACTGTAACGACCCGATATTTTGGACCATTCAAATCGACAATAATCCACACATGTCTGACTTGAATAATTCGAAATAACAGATTGTAATAAAAATTTGGCAAAACTCAGCATATGCAGTAAATAAATCAATCACATAATCACAGACACAGAGTAATACAATAATACGCAGCAGAATAGATAAAATAGTAGTTCATGAAGCTACTATATAAACATCAGAGTTAGAAATAAAATACAACAGAATATCTCAAATGCAGTGAAGTCTCCAGTACAACAGATGACTTCTCTGAACAAATCAACTAAAAGAGCTGAAAGCTGAGGCGATAGTTGGATCTCCAAAGGAAGCTCCAAACTCCAAGGGTGAGTCTCAAATGCTGTATCACTCAGTCTGACCCGAGCGTAAAGCAAAACACAAAACACTCGAGTCAGGATTAACATTCTTATATAAATAAATCCAACTCAAGTGAAATATCAATTGAAATACGAGTAACTTAAAGGATGTTGGGATAACCATCCTCTAAGGATCTTCAGAACTATCTACAAGGTGGAAATATACATTTTAACACCGTGGTCATTTCAATTAAATTTATACTTCAAAACCCAAATATCATTTCATTTCAAATATATCCATTTTCCAAAATAGTATATATATATATATATTAAATGATTTAAAAAGTAAAGTATTTAATTTCCTCAAGTCTCACAAATCGATTCAAATTAACTCAAATTCCAAATTCAAATTTTATTCAAAGCTCAATTCATCAATTCAATTCAGTTATAAATATACCATTTAAATTTTCAATATATTTCAAAGCTTTAATTTTCAACATTTTCAAAGTTAAATTTAACATTTTCATATAGCTCTTGATTTAACTTATTATTATTTAAATCAGGGAATATTCACTTAATAAATTCGATATCATTTAACTAGCCTTAAATTTCATTTTTACTAAATATTTCCTTAAATTTTTTTTTTAAACAAGAAATGTTCATTAAATTATTTAAATCAAACTCAAGTTATAAATCATATCTTAAATTTCGATAAGTTTTAAATCGGTTTAATTAAATAAAATTCTTTACTAAATTTAAATTATCTTCCCAACCTTAACTTATTCAAATTATTACTGAAATCTATTTTTGAAACATAAATCTAAATATTCAACCATATTATATGTATTAAATCAATCATTCCCATTTATATATAAAAATTAAGGCTCAACATTTTAAATCCATATATTTCTTCCCAAAACCATAGAATTTATTTTCAAAATATATATATATATATATATATATACATGGCCCAACGATGTCTGTATATATTTATCATATGGTTAAGTGATACAGATATTTATCATTTCAATCCGTAATTTAAATATATATACGGGTAGATATCATATCAACCCGTAATCCCAATTTCAATTCAAATGAAAATCGCTTGGGTTTATCATTTCAACCCATAACGAAATTCTCCTATTCTAAAGTCCATTCGGGTATGTATCATTTCAACCCATAGTGAATTCTATACTAACAGGGAACTTGCAGGGTGATAACAGATACTAAAAAAAAATAACAACAGGCATATATCACCAGTATAAATAACAGATACGGGTGTCAGATGTCATAGGTGAACAGATACAAATAATAGTAATAACAGGCATATAATACTAGATACTGGTGTCAGATGTCACAGGTCAACAGATACAAATAATAGTAATAACAGGCATATAGTACTAGTACTGGTGTCAGATGTCACAGGTGAACAGTTATAGGTAATAGCGTATATAACAATGTAAATAACTTCAGCAGCATATTTCAATTGCTATTTCAAATGAAATCAAATTTAAATAATAAAAGAACGTTAATCGTGAGTGATTGCTCACCTTCCGTGGCTAGAGGTGGACGAGAACAAGATGGGTTACGAATCCAAGCACGAATTTCAAAGCAAGCAGTATTGGCACGAGTTTGGACGGACAAAGCTGATGAATAGTAATCGATGAGAATGTATATAATTTTTTTTTTAAAGTCTAGTATTAACTCATACAAAATAAGATAAAATAAATTCGTTATAATCTATTTCAAAATCAATATTAAATTTACACACATATAGATAAAAATAAATCATTACAGTATATTTGGAAAAAGAAAAAAAAATCAAATATTAACAAAGTCAAGATCTATATCATTTCTTAAATCAATACTAAATACATAATAAGCTTAAACATATTTATGAAATAAACAACTTTATACGCGAACAATCATATATACAAATGAACCATCAATAATATAATAGATAATATAAATTAGTGAGCAAAATCCACCTTTACAAACTCTAAATCTAACAAATGCCTAAGCTTCAGGTCTATTGAACTGGGTGTAGTTTATACACTTAAATTTAATACTATAGTCTACATCTGCAACTGCCATCAATATGCACTATCGAAAACAACAAATATATAGACCTCTGTAAACTAATATATATAAAAGTTATACATTATACACTAACCCTTATATAACTGACAAAATATATATACATTAATATATGTATTCTACCAACATTACCTTATACGAAAAATGCGAACACCCTTTTTTATAGAACAGACTAATGCACATAGAATCCTATACTCTAACATATATAGTTAACCTATGACTTATACACATGCCTTTACAGCTGTTTTTATATACTACTTATGTATACTACACGCTATAACCATGTAGGTGACTCAGTAATCATGAGATATGCAAATTTTTACCCACATATCCAACAGTAAATGAATACTTAAAGCATAAAACTTAATATATATAGACATATGCGTCAATGTACAGTGCTACCTTTATAAAATTTATATTCTGTGTCTCATATATACAATTTCAAACATATATACTTTTAAGTTTATATAACTATCACTATATATATTTTTCAACATACAAATATGCAATACACTTTAGGCTTACCAATATATATCGGCTGTTATGCTATGTAACTTTCTTAGATATTCAACACCAGTATATATATAGATATATATACAACATAATATATATAATTTTTTTATATAAAATAATATAATAAGACACTTACAAGAAGGGGAGAGACAGCACTCGGCCGAACTGAGAGGTGGTGGCGCAAGGGCGGGTTGCTCGGGAGGAGGAAGAAGTAGTGGTGGAGAGTGGCCGTGACATTGGGTGACGAGGGAGGCTGATGGCTGCGCGAGTTGGTCGTGGGCAGAGGGGAGTTGCAGCTCGGAGGTGGTGGGAGGTTGCCAAGGCGTGGGGAGAGAAGACAGTTGCAAGCGAATTGTCGGAGAGATAGGCTGGAGGTGACAGACCTCGGTTGGGCGAGATTGAATGGTGGCGTTTGGTGCTACCCTCGGCTGGGTTCAAAGAATTGGACGGCAGGCAAAAGACGGAGGAAAGGTGAGAGTTGCGTGAAGGAGGGGAAAGGAGAAAGTAGGTGGAACAGGAGATAGAAGAATATAAGGTGACAGAGAATTTTTTTGTGAGTGGAAGAAAAGGTCACATAGCAAAAGTTGAAATGAACGGATGGAAAAGGCAATATTAAACAAATTGTAAGAGCAACGGTCTGAATCATTAAGGCAATTAAATGTCGACCGTTTAAAAAAAAATCAAAAAATCAACGTATACCAATTTATTCTTTTGATATTCGAAACGACTGGGATGGCAACTTCTAAATTAGCAACCGATGAGATAAATATAAAAATAAAAGCTAGTGGCTGTTGTTTCAAATTTTAAACCGAAGGAAAATCAAAAGGTCACGATTTGTGGTACCGTTACAACGGACCGTTCAATTACGTCCGTCGTGTACCAAATTTCAAAACATAGAAATGAATATACCGTAGAGATCAGCACGACGAGACGATCAAAACGGTACACAGATATTAGTGGTATGATCATCCGATCAAAAATCGATAATCGGTGCCGATATACGTTGCTATTCCGTACGGAAAAATCCAAACGGAGCTAGAAACGTCCGAATTTCGCAAAACAAATCTCGCAGTCTGATTCAGAGTGATCTGAATAAATTTTCTCCTGTTGACATATTTTGGTTTTGGAAAACTTTTAAATTCACTGTTATTAACCGGTTTGATTTGAAAAGAATTTTCACACGAAAATAAACTTCAATATTGTCGTATGAAAATTTACCAGTTGCTATATTAAAATAGACGTATTCCAAATAATAAATTTTTAATTTCAAATTTTATTGTTTAAAATTTCACAAATTTTCAGTTAAATATACTTTTAAAACCATTAAATTTTGCGGGTCGTTACACGTGTATTTTTATATACTCGGGTTAGACCGAGTTATTTTAGGTTAGATACCTGCTATAGGACTTTGCTATGCTGCTTCCGCCTTGGATATTCTACTTATCATCTTTTTGTAGTTTTATAGTCATTTTGTATGACTCTGATATATTTGTTGTATAGACTCGTTGTATATATTGTGGTCCTTGTACCACTTCTTTTGTATCATTTGTATTGTACTGGGATGTATTTGTGTATGTGTGTGTGTGTGTGTATGTTTGGCTACTGTTCTGTGATATGTTGTATATATTATTGTTCTATTTTGTTCTGATAGATCCGTTAGCCACTGTAGTTTTGTATTAAGCATTTATTGAATATGTCGATCCACTTGAAAAAGGAAAAAAAATTAGAGCATTAAATCGACGTATTTAATAGATGTTTAAGACAAAGCTATGGATGGTTGCTCCTAACCAGCCTTATTCTCCACATTAGTGGATAGTATTACCCAGTAATACTCTTTGTTAATGTGGGTCATGGGATGGGGCATCACACAATCTGTCTTTTAGGCATTTGAATGCTTGGAACATGAATACCATGGATAGTTTTGACTTTTGAGGGTTGGAAACGCGAGTTGTTACATTACGGAAAGAAGTTAACTCAACTTCACTCATTATCAATCGTATTTTATTTAACAAAGAATAATTAATCCTTATTTATACATTATGTATCATAGGAAGGAGTGATTTTTGAAAATGCACTATGGATCGTGTAATATGGACTAATAATATATGCGGAATGTTATTTGCAATTGCTATACAAGTAAATATTCAATAAACTAACTATATAGCAATTCACAGATATAGAATAGTAAATGCAGTAAACTGTAAAAATCACACCAGGGATTTTTATACTGGTTCGGACCTCCCGTCCTACGTCCAGTCCCAGACTTCTATCTGGATTTTCACTACCAACTACCTCGCTTCACCCGGAGGAACAGGTTTACAACACCCGAACAGCCGAACGGGATTTCGTGCCTCTTACAACACCGAGGACTTCAACAAAAACAAATACAATTGCCGTTGACAACTTGTGCTCTTGATAACACGGATTTGACACTTGTAGTACACCCTTCCTATAATCTTATCCTCAAAATATGTGAATGATGTTTGTGAAGATTGAAGGAAGTATATTACTTATTGAATCAAAAGATATGAAATAATTTCAATGATTCAATAAGCAATTTAAATATTTGAGAGCTTTTAGAATGCAAGAATATTTAGAAAGTAAGATCAGAAATTAGAGCAAGAATTCTTGGTTTTGAATCAATGATTCAGACGTGTTTATATAGAGAATAAATGGTTGTCACTCTTTGTGAAGAGTAGCCATTAATAGATATGATCATTGATGAAAGGTAAGAGATGCAACCATTGGAGAAAGAAGTGTCTTTTAGGAAAGGTTGCTCTCTGTTTCAAAACGGTCGATAGGTCAAAAATGGCCGGTAGACAGGATTTCAAATATATAGACGTTATGTGCATGTGTGCACGTTTATTGTGCATCTTAGACAGGAACGGTCGACCGCCCAAAAACTTACCGGTCGACCGGTCACTGATAACTTGCACAATGAATGTGCAATGCATATTATAATGTATATATTTCGATTATATTGAGATGCATGATGATTTGAGGATAGATTTTAACAAGTATAACACTATCAAATAATCAACCTATAATCTAGAGTACCATATTTAGCTCTTTTGTGCCTCTTTATAGCCATGATATCTTCTTTTTGTCGATCGCCTTTATTTCTTTGTCAGAAATCAAAACTTCATAGAATCTGTGACTCAACATTCTCCCCCTTTTTGATTGATGACAACATATATCTGAAGTTCTGAATCTCCCCCTGAATATGTGATCTCCCCCTGAGATTTTGTCTATATTATATATATATATATATATATATATTCCTGCAAATAATTGTTAGCACTTTCTCCCCCTTTGTCATCGACAAAAAGGAGTATTAGATAATGGAATAATAAAGGAATGTAACAACTAGAATATCCATTTTCTTCTTTTCTTAAGTGGGACCTGCAAAAAATATAATTAAGACCATGGTACCCACTTTTTATGGGGTCCTAAGAGTTAGATCTTAGGAATCCAAACCCATACGGGTCCGGTATCCCCTTTATATACATAATTAGAATTATAATGCACAGTATTCATGAAATTCTCAATATATTTGTTCCTAATCAAATTGTTATTTGTTTTAGGAACCCATATTTGGATAGTCTTGACATTTTTCTTCTGAAATTTCACAATTGGTTTTGGTTTGGAATATAATAAACTAAGATTTTTCTTAGCTTCAGTCTTTTGTATTTTCTTCTTCCTTTCATTACCAAGATGTTCCTTGGTTTCTTGTTTCTTATATCCCAAACCTTGTTTATTTGAAATAGATTGTGAACTTTCTATGATTTTTGTCAAATTTTCTCGACCTTTGTTAAAGTTAGAAACATTTTGAGTAATGTTATCTAACTTAGTTTGTAAACTAGCTTTTTCTAGGTCTAGAATTTTGACTTTTGCCTTAAGCTCATGATTTTCAGTAGTTAGAGCATTATTTTTCTCTTTTTGAGCTTTTATTTCTTGACTCAAAAGAGATAGTTGAGAGTCAATATTAGATGATGATTCTTGAATTTTTTCAAGTTCTTCTTCTAATATTTTCTTCTCATCTTTTAACATATCTCGTTCAAACTCTGCTCTAATTAAATCTGCTTTGACTACTTTTAATTGACGTTTTATGTCTTTATATTTGACTATTAATTCATCATTAATATCAATTAATTCATCAAATGTAGGAATTTGTACCTCATCTTCTGTTGCCATAAAACAAACATTAGCTTGTTCATTCTCCGAATCACTTTCACTTTCTGATGAAGATGAGTCTGAATCATCCCATGTTACTGAGAAGGCTCGTTTCTTTGACTTGTCCTTCTTATATTTGAATTTGTCATTTTCTGACTTCTTCTTTTGTTCTGGACAATCCTTCTGCATATGCCCCCTTTTGTGGCAGTTGAAACATTCTATAGCGGATGAAGATGGTTTATTTGATCCATGTTTCCTTTTGTTGTAACAACTGGCTTTTTGATATTTTAGGAATTTTTTGAATCCTTTTGCAATAAATGCCAGATCTTCATCTTCAGAATCTGATTCATTTTCATCTTTCTCAGTAGAAATGCTACATTTTTCTTTTCTTCTTTCTGTTCTTTTCTAGCCTGCAAATTTGCTTCATAGGACATTAGATTTCCTATTAATTCATCTGGCTTCATGACGGAAAGGTCATTAGCTTCTTCAATTGCTAATACTTTTCCTTCCCATTCACTAGTCAGAGAATGTAGGACTGTTGAAACAACATCAAAATCTGAATATTTTTGCCCTAATCCGATAAGTGCATGATGAATAGTTTGAAACCTTGAATACATATCATTGATTGTCTCATTCGGTTTCATTTTAAAATTTTGAAACTGACTTTTCAGCATGGCTATTTTGGCTTGTTTAACCTTGTTAGTACCTTCATGAGTGGTTTTCAGCGTTTGCCAAATTTGATATGCAGTAGTGCAGATACTAACACGGTTATATTCATTTTGATCTAATGCACAAAACAACATATTTATTGCCTTTGCATTTACGGCTGCTGCCGTTTTCACAGCCGTTGTCCATTCTGAATATTCAGTTGTTGGATTCACTATTTCTTTTTGGGTAGCATTCCAAGCATCATAGCTATTTGATTGCATAAAAAATGACATATGTGTTGCCCAATAGCTATAGTTGAGACCATTAAAGAATGGAGGTCTTTGTGTTGATTGACCTTCCGTGTAAGTGTTAGTGCTAGTGCTTGCGTTATTTGCCATATTACGAGAATATATCAAATAATGGTGTTACGGTTATATGATGACCGTGCTCATATACCAAATGAAAATGCACTATGGATCGTGTAATATGGACTAACAATATATGCGGAATGTTATTTGCAATTGCTATACAAGTAAATATTCAATAAACTAACTATATAGCAATTCACAGATATAGAATAGTAAATGCAGTAAACTGTAAAAATCACACCAGGGATTTTTATACTGGTTCGGACCTCCCGTCCTACGTCCAGTCCCAGACTTCTATCTGGATTTTCACTACCAACTACCTCGCTTCACCCGAAGGAACAGGTTTACAACACCCGAACAGCCGAACGGGATTTCGTGCCTCTTACAACACCGAGGACTTCAACAAAAAAAAATACAATTACCGTTGACAACTTGTGCTCTTGATAACACGGATTTATCACTTGTAGTACACCCTTCCTATAATCTTATCCTCAAAATATGTGAATGATGTTTGTGAAGATTGAAGGAAGTATATTACTTATTGAATCAAAATATATGAAATAATTTCAATGATTCAATAAGCAATTTAAATATTTGAGAGCTTTTAGAATGCAAGAATATTTAGAAAGTAAGATCAGAAATTAGAGCAAGAATTCTTGGTTTTGAATCAATGATTTAGACGTGTTTATATAGAGAATAAATGGTTGAATGATGTTTGTGAAGATTGAAGGAAGTATATTACTTATTGAATCAAAAGATATGACATAATTTCAATGATTCAATAAGCAATTTAAATATTTGAGAGCTTTTAGAATGCAAGAATATTTAGAAAGTAAGATCAGAAATTAGAGCAAGAATTCTTGGTTTTGAATCAATGATTTAGACGTGTTTATATAGAGAATAAATGGTTGTCACTCTTTGTGAAGAGTAGCCATTAATAGATATGATCATTGATGAAAGGTAAGAGATGTAACCATTGGAGAAAGAAGTGTCTTTTAGGAAAGGTTGCTCTCTGTTTAAAAACGGTCGACAGGTCAAAAATGGCCGGTAGACAGGATTTCAAATATATAGATGTTATGTGCATGTGTGCACGTTTATTGTGCAACTTAGACAGGAACGGTCGACCGCCCAAAAACTTACCGGTCGACCGGTCATTGATAACTTGCACAATGAATGTGCAATGCATATTATAACGTATATATTTCGATTATATTGAGATGCATGATGATTTGAGGATTGATTTTAACAAGTATAACACTATCAAATAATCAACCTATAATCTAGAGTACCATATTTAGCTCTTTTGTGCCTCTTTATAGCCATGATGTCTTCTTTTTGTCGATCGCCTTTATTTCTTTATCAGAAATCAAAACTTCGTAGAATCTGTGACTCAACAATTTTGATATTGAATCTTTATTCATTTTAGATAAATTTAGAACTCTTTCCAGTATACTCATATATTCGACCAAATTGAATCTTTTATTTCCTTTTGCATATTACATTACTTACTCTATTTTATGTTCTATGAGCTTATCATAGACATAATGTATATCAAATACACATTTCAAGTCTATGATAATTCATCGGTGAATTTAACAGAGTATGAGGACCCATTTTTATATCAATAGACTTACGATTGCATACATGTACATATATCAATCTGAAAAGTTCACCAACTCTTATCTCGCTCCCGTTGAATAGGTTCTTCACCATTATTGTTTGAGACATAGTTCATTAGTACCATATGATTCATAATCATATAATCAAAGGATCATTTCTCCAAATGTGGCTTAGTCCATAATTCCAAAGTAATTGCAAATAATTTCAAATACTTTCATATTTTCTAATGCATCATTTTTGTTATGAAAATAATTAAAACTATTATGGATTTATTTTATAACAAATATTCATAATATTCATATTGAGATAAAACCGTATCTATTATTTAGTCAACACTGAAAAACGTTTATTATTTCATATATAATGTTTGGTATGTTTTATGAAAATAATTTTGATAATTTGATGCGACTAATAAGTGCTATATGACATGTGCCTACTATTTCTGCCATTTCTATAATAGCATATAAAATACAAAGTTCCATTCAACCACTTAATATAGGCTTTTTATTCCATCTGCTGTAACCAGTTTACAGTCGAGAGTTTTTAGATCAAATATCTTAAACTCAAATAAATAAATCTCATAGAAAGAAGTTTTCTATATGAAAATATATTTTGAAATAAAAATCAAATTTATCATTCCATATGAAGTGTCTATTATTATTTTACGATTCCCGTCTATAATGTCCCTTCATGAAGCAGAAGTGGTTATCCGCTCTCTTCATCCCAACCTCACCTTAAGTTACATCTACTCCTGTACATTCGATTTCCTTTCTAAGTGGTCGAACCATTTAAGGAAACCCTTACTACAATGTCTTACTGAACTGTTTAAAAAATTGCATTTGGTCATCCTTAATAGTTGAGGATATTAAATGAGTTGTAGTTTATGTAAGCTGATCAAAACCACATTTCAGTGATCAAATTCTTATATCTATCTTATAGCTCTTGCTCTACTGTTACATTTAACACAACAAGATCTTTATTATAATCAACTACATTGAATACACGATCTTATACTATGATTTACGTGCTTATTTTGAATGAAATAAATTCATCAAGATTTCCTACATTGTGAATTATTATCTATATAGCATTTTATATGTGATCATATATTGATCAAATGTCCATTTTCTTGTATTGCTTTTAGAATTTGAAACTCATAGAAGACAATACATAGTCTACGGAAAATAAAAATAGAAGTGCCAAGTTATGAACATATTTAACATTGTAAAGTTAGCCGCTTGCATGGGCCTTGAAGTAATAGCATGCCAAAAGATTTGTGGCAAGCATACTTTATATTTCTTTGTCAATCTTTAATTTAGTTCATTTGTATGCCTTATTTATAAACATTTTATCAGTTTTATTAGTTGCATAAATTTATCGATATAGATTATTTTAACTTTATATAGCAAATCATCACTAGAAATATAGGGTTTTATCAATGCCACTAGTCATCGACAAGTCATTGGTAAACACTTTATCGATGACTTACCAATGACTTTGTTATCGTCTGTATAAACCCCATAGCAAAATAGTCTTTGATGACCTGCCGATGACATGCGTGAACACATATTGATGACTTGGGGATGGCATTTTTTTCAATGACTTACCGATGACATTATTGCTGATAAATTATCGATGACTTATAGACACCTCACCCAAAACGTAAGATCTAAACAATACCGACGACTTAGCGATGGCTCTGTTTTTAATGACTTTCCTATGACAATATTGCTAACGACATGTTGATGCCATGTAGGTGCCAAATCCAAAATGTAAAATCTAGAATTTTTGACCATTTGCCAACGACTTGCTGAAACCAAATCTTTAGCATTTCTACTGCTCTTCTTTCTCTCAAACAGCTACATAAAACAAGCTATTCTGGCAATGCCACACAGGCAAATATAACACCAAACCAACACAATATCATATCCAAATAATGTAAAACAAAAAACATAGAAAAAGGTAAAACAACACCATAAAAATTCCATAAAACTAACAAGCATATGTCCATACACAACATTATGTCTATATCACATCATGTCCATACACAACATTCCATACAACAACATGTCCATACAGTAAACACCATTCATAAATATATACATCATACATCATGTACATAGAAAAAAAAACACTTACAATTGTGGTGGCGGCGATGACGCATTTACATATTGTTGGATGATCGTTTGGTATAAGGCTTCAATTTGTTTTTTCTGCTCGATCATCTCTTCCTCATATCTCCTTATCATCTCCCTTTGTTCCGAAATCTCCTCCTTATGCTTTGGATGCAGCTTTGCAAGCTTTCTTGTTAATTCCTCCTATTCATCCTGGATTCACATCTGAGTTTAGGTGGCATTATAGGAAGAGCCTCTCTTACTGGACTTATGCTATAAGTCAATCATACTAGAAAATTCAAGCATCATTTTAAAAACCAAATTGCACTTCGGCTATTTACATATTTACCAATTTACCATGTATTAGAAGCGGGAACTTAACATAAATATTTTCTTTTTAAAGGAAATATAAGAAGTGGGAGTTATTACCAATTTACCAAATATTATAAATGGAAACTTAATATAAATATTTTTTTAAAAGAAATATTAGAAGGTGGAACTATTTACTAATTTACCAAATATTAGAAGGAGAACTATATAAAAAATTTAACATCATATTAAAAACAGATGATGAATTAATGGACAAATCGTGAAAAAATAGATTGTGTTCTGTTGAGTAGTTAACATAAATGTTTTCTTTTTGAAAACTTCAGTCTGGATTATAAATCAACATAGGAATATTTCCAAGGTTGGGTATTCGATCCCTCCTCTTTTCTAATGAATTTGAAAATCGAGAAACACTAACTCTTCCACCTCAAGAGTGATCGTAAATCCATCAACTCTTGAAACCTAGCAGCATGTTTTTATCCATTTATAATTTTTTAATTTTTAAGTACATGAAACTGAATTAAATTTGATTACAATTTAAATCAAGCTATGTGGACAATTTACAGTAAACTCGGTAGCAGCAGTATCAACCCACCCAAACGACCTCTCGTTCGACTCGAACTTGTGAGTCCGAACACACACAACCTAGGAAATTGCATCTCTTCGTACTATGTAGACTATTTGAAAAGAATAGGCATTAACAATGACTTGTTATAATTTTATTTAAAAATTAAATTAAACGTACCAAATTCTGTTGATAGTCTGCAAAAGACCTCAAGCCCCCGTAGTAAAATATATGATTTTGTGCCCTATTTACTGCATTTATTTTAGCATCGGCATTACATCTTCCCATACCCAATATGACTCGAACTGATCATAGATGTTTTGAGCAAGCGCCTTAACCTTCTTTGTTCTTTTCTTCATCCTGTGCACCATCTCTCTGTATCTATTACTTGCTTTCTACTTCTAGAGTTTTCTGATAAGTGCTTAAGTTGTGTCGAGTTTCCATTGATATTTAATCTGCAATTGTATTTCAGTATATTATCAACATATAAATTTATATATGAAAAATCAAGTATGCATTAAATTTACTTTACCACAAAATGATTGAACTTGACGTCTTTGACGTTGGGTGGAATATCCAAGAATCTAGGCCAAAACTGATTCACCCTAGCAAAAATCAAATCATGAGGCAATCACTCGTGGTTCTGCTACTGAAGTTGGTTCTGCGCATACATAAATTGCATAATAAATGTGAAATTATTTAAGATGATAACCTATTGATTTAAAATAAATGTAAATGAAATTTCATCACTTACCCTACTTTGGCACATTGAATAATGCAGATATGACCCAAGGATGCACTAGAATCCAGAATAGATGCACATGTAGATGGATTTGCATCATCATGTTCCTCAATACGAACCCGGTGAATGGTGATAACATGTGCCGATGATCATCGCCTACAATAGGTGACTGAGTCCCTCCCTAGTCTAGAGATGTCCCGATGGAATGAAATGCTATAAGGGTCGTATGCTGCCGAGAGAAGGATATAAACACCACTTTTTTGTGTCTATTATCAGTGGGGTACCCATATCTTTTAAAGTTACAGTTACATAATAAAATAAACAATTCATGATGATGAATAGTCGTACATTCATACCATTGGATTTCAAAGGAAAAACACATACTGACTAAACTAAAATTTATATTCATGGTAGCATCGAAATACATACACTTTCAAAAGTACATTAAAATCCTCACAATCAAATGTACATACTATGAGTCGATATTTTGGTTATCAATGTCATTATTCACACTATTCTTTGCATATTCAAAGTCATCTTCTTAAACTTCGACTTTAACCTTCGAGTCAATATCATCCTCATTTCCTTAGTCACACAACTTGTTCATCAATATCAACGTCTTCACCTAATTCAACTCCACCGAATACTTCAGTGTTAGTGGTCCTATATTATTTGCATCTTCTGTGTTTGCATTACTTCGTTTAGATTAGGATCATGTTGGTACGGCTGATCGTCAATTATGACTGTGTCCAAGTTAAATGATCATTTTGGTTTTATTTTGGCAACGGCCTACCATTCTGCCTTACTATTGTTCATGGCAGGATAAGGTGCATAGTAGATGTGTATTTCTTGTGACACCAACATAAATGGATCGTAACCTTGATATTGTCGTTTCTTATTTGCTTCAAATTAGCCGTTAATTTTTGTGTGCATATCGTATAAAAAAATTCGCATTTGTATAAAAATATTTTAAGCTTCAATGTAATAGAGTAAGTAAGTTCAATCATTTCATGTAAAATGCTATAGTAATCTTCTAAATCGTCACTCTTGTTGTTGCTTATGACACAAGATCCACCACTGTACATTGTATTATTTGCTCCAAATTCAGCTATGTGAAATTTGATACCATCTATACAAAATATTGGACGGTTGATGTATCCAATCATTAGTCCAAATTCGAATGTTCGATAACAAACATTGTCACTTCATTATCAACAACCAATATTTTTTACTTTTATGTTATATCTGACAATTAATTAAGACAAAAAGATATATATTGAATAATACTTACATATTTCTTGAACTAGTCCTCGAATCCTTTACCGAGGGCAACAATTGAATTTTCTTCTTCGTACCAACAGTTGAATAATTAATAAGGACAATGTCAAATGTATAAAATGAAGAAAATATTGCATTACATACCAAATTAGATCCGATAACTCTTTACAATTGAGGAGCACCATTGATTTTCCAAGTTGAAATCTTTAATTGATTCAAAACCTCCATTTTTCCTATTTACCAGATGGACGTCCCCATTTTCGGAAAATTGATAGAAATATTGGATCAATCAACCATCTCATCATCACTATTAAAATTTAACATAATGTGGTCTTCAAAATAGTAACTAAAAATGTGTATGCTTCTTCTACAATGTATTCTTGACAAATAAAACCTTCAATGCGTGCTTTTTATTACCTTTTATATTATATGAGCCATATACCTATATATGATGATTTATAATTAAATATTTATAATATTATGGTGATTAACATCTAATTTACACAGTATTTTTAGTATTGTACATAAGTTTTAAATGGATACATCCAACCATATTGCTCTGGTTCTCACATAAAGATTTAGTTGGTAAATGTACAAGCAGATGTTCCATGTAATTGAAAACTCCTGGAGGAAATATTTTCTCCCATTTAAACAATATTTTTGGTATATCTTTTTGTAGTAGTTGTAGACGAGTTATGTTGAGATAATCGAACATATATCTTTGAAAAATATTCTAAGCTTGGTTATTAGTATCCAAACCTTTTGTGGCAACAACTCTTTAAACACTGTCCGAAATAAAGTTTTGCTAAGCACAAAACAGTCATGACTCTTCATACCTGGCAGCTGATGGTCCTTTATATCGACACAACGTTTCAATCAAAAGATATCCCATTAGGAAACTTAAAGAATCAACCCATTCAAATAGTTTTCAACGATGATTGCTTTCCAACTCATAATAAGCTAATCGTTTGAAATTTAGATGTTTATTATCAATTTTTAGCTCTAGAATTATGGTACAATGCAATATCCTTCCTGGACTTCAAATCATCTTTTTTTTTCCTTTTACACTCATTCGTATTAAAGTTATTTTCAAAAACATTCTTATCAATATGCATTAGATCTAGATTATGTCAAATTTTTAAATGCTTCTAATAAGGTAACTCCTAAATATACTCTATTTGCACTAGTTATGAATTTTTCCTTTACTAGGGATTTTTTGCTCTTTGCCTAACTTATGTACTTTTGGATAATCTCGAATGAGCTTATACACATCTTCACTATTTAGAATGCTATGTGGCTCTAGTGTAATAATGATATTTGTTCTAAAAGAATTCTTATCAAATCTAAAACAATCATTTTTAATGCAAAAATCGACGATGACGATCCCAACAACATTTTTTGCCACCAAATTTTAATCGAAAAGATTTTGTTGAATCCATACAAACAGGATAAGTAAATTTACCGTTTGTACTCCATCCAAAAAGCATCTCATATGTAGTAAAATTGCTTATCATCCACAATAATGATGCAAACATTCTAAAATTTTATTTTAATACATCATAAGTTACAATGCCCTATGTCCATAGTCTTTTCAGTTCATCCACTTAAAGCTGCAAATATACGCCTATCACATTTTTAGGATTTCTTGGTCCTAGAACTATTTATAGTGAAAAACATGTATGGGTTCTTCATGCACATCCACAGTGGCAAGCGGTAAGGTGTTAGAATAACCGGCCATGTTGAGTAAGGTATATTATCGAATGAAGCAAATGGCGTGAATCCATTAATGCACAAACCGAGTCTTAGGTTGTGGGATTCTTTAGCAAAATCAAGCTATATGTTATTGGAATGCTTCTAAGCATAACAATCTAATGAATGACATAAAACGTCTTTAGCTCGTTGTTTTTCGCTATGCTATCACATGTGTTTACAGTGGCAGAAGATGCATACAGTCTTTGTAATCTATTTTTCAGTGGAAAGCAAAGCACCTTTTTCAGTGGAAAGAAAAGCACCTTTAGTTGTTGCAAAATTTACAAATTGTAAGGTTTTTATTTTCCTTCAAATAGATCATGCATCCACTTGGACACATGTCAATCTTTTCATATCGCAAACCAAGGGTAGATACTTCTTTTTTTATACCGAATATCAATTTTCTACCAAGATATTATTTGGTGGGAGCATTGCCTTACAAAGACCAAGAATCGAGTTCATTAGATTTTTCGATGCATTGTATGTGGATTTTATAGTGATCAACCAAGATGTCGCTGACAAATGCATTCTTTTACATCCGTTATGCAACGGTCTTTTTTAAGCTTCTAACAGATTGGAAAACCCTTTTGGTTTTGAGTCAATTTCCTCTTTCATTGCAGGTTCATTAGTCCACATCTTATGTAGAGTTAGGGATATGATCTAGGGGTAATTATGTAATTTGTTAAAAATTATTAACTCTGTAATAAAATTTCGTTTGAAATAAAGGTGTTTTTCATTTTGTTATATGACATTTATAATTAATTAATTAATTAAGTATATTTAATAGAAAATCCATAAACGGTGTCTTTAGTGAAAGTAATTACAATTGTTGTAATTATGAGTATTTTATGACAACATAATAAACACATCATTTCAAATATTCCTAGTCAAGATGTATCAAGACCGAATACGATGCATCCGTTGAGACTAAAGTATGTAACACTCTTCAAATGTTGGGTAATGTATTATGTAAAGATCCAAAAACTCGGCCTTCGAAAATCGGCACCCGTATACTTCACTTGTACTCAAATGTCATAGATCCAAACGCCGAATCTGGCTCTCCGGAGCTTATAACAACATTAAGTATAACAACACAGCGGAATAAAGAAATAGATGATATCATATACAACTCCAATGAATACAATATCCAGAATGATATACAATAATGATATCAATATGATACAACAATATCAGAGATAAATAATGATACAGCGGAAATAAAATATCAGAAGTGATAACTCCAAAATGATTTTCAGACAAGGATGAATCCACAATTCCAGGATAAGCAACTACGATGAATGAACTCTAAATACTGAACTAGCTCCAGATAATCTACCAACCTGAATATCTGAAAAACCTAACTCTAGACTGCCCGTGTGGAAAATTATGAGCACCCAGAATTTAGGAAAGGAACAATAAACTCCGAGTCAGTCGTGGGACTGGTGTGAGCAACAAAAGCAGTTTATCTTTAAAAACAAAGTAAAATTTGAATTTCACAATGCTTTTGGAAAATGAAACTACCATAAGGCCTCCCGCCACACACACAATGCAAACGCAGAATTGGAGGAGATTTCTCCTTATGATAGTCAAACATGCTTACTACGCAAAATCATTGGATTATTATTATTAGTGCATAGTGCAGAAACACATTTCAAAGATACAATATTAATCTTAGCCAGCATAGACATTCCGAAATATGCCTACTATAGCTACCATTTAAACAGTGGAGCGCCACCATAAGTAAATGGCAGGTTCTACAACTAAAACCGTACAAGGTTCGTATTGGAAATTGGATTTCCAACAAATGGTCAGGCTAAGGAACTTCCTACCGCCACATGGGATCGCCTCTGGCTGGACGTCCCGAGAACTAAATAACTCTCTGCCAACACAAGGCCGGGTTACCTCTGTAAATAGGTAACTCACGAATATGCCATTCCCCGGTCCTTTGGGACCTTTATCTGAGGCGCCTCGATAAACACACAATCACACAATAAATGAGATCGGAGTATCCACATAGGTTAAATACTAGGGCTCCATACCTGATACCACCCTTTTCCAGAAGGAAATGACATACCCTAAAGGGCGCGACCCTCATAACCTTGCCGCATATTCCTGTTTCGACCATTTCCAGGTTGTGAGGTCCGAAGAGGTCTCGTCCACAGAGTTACGCTTTTTCACAAAGCCACGCTTTAATCACAAATGATCAATAAATGATCAACACACAGCAACACTCAGCATGCCACATTACCAAATTGGGAGTATATCGCTGATAACCTTCAACTACATAACCTCTGAGCTCGTACGTCTCAGAGAAGGGTGTTAAGCTAAGAGAATAAATTCTCCGCCACCAACAGAAATGTATTTGAAAGAAATCTGTTTTATATCTCAAATTGTAATGTCAGACATGTAACCATACAAGTCTGTTTCGGGTTCGAACAGAACCGAAGGCACTACCGAAGAAGCCCTTGCAATCCGGGTATTTACAATCCCAATCGGATTTCCCATCACTTAGGAGATCTCTATACCGGCGCGACTCGGTGCAGAGACAATCGATAGGTTATTCTATCGTTCTCGCAAATACCCGGTGTTCAACACCGGTCTTCGAATGCCATCTATATACGACGTATCATTATTCAGAATGGGTTATGTGACACAAAGGTCCTCTCCCGGCTAAACCGAATAATGAGCGCGATATTTAAAACATACGGATATTAGGATTTCAATTAAGTCACAACTTAAACCCAAACTTCCTTTCAAATGGTTTAAACACATTACCATTTTAATCCTTTAAAATAAAAAGATTCATTCACAGATTTTCCAAATTAGTTTCCATTTTAATTGGATTAACTCATTAAATCTCGAAAACAAAGATTTAAATGATAGTTTTCAAAAACACGTTTTAAAGATTTATTCGTAATTTGGAAAACCATCTTCAATTCAAACTTGAAATTCCTTTAATTCAAATTGGAAATCCATTTCTTATATAAGAGCTTTTATCAGTTGAAAACAATTAGTTTTCCCAAATCATTGAATTCAATTCTAAATATTGAATTCAAATCTAAATCAAATTATTAAGATATCAAGGTTTATTAAGTTATTTAAAATAACTTTTACATTTGAAACTCATTTGCAAAGCTCTTAATTCAAATTTCCAAAACTAGTTGAATTCAAGAATTCAATCTTTAAAATTGTTAAAAAATCTGCGACATAACTGATTTCCACGTGAAATCCATATTTGTGTGTGTATGGTGTAGTCCAGGGGTTTCACACAGTAGTGCAACGTCATCCAATTATCACAGATCAGAATACAGAAATATAGTTGATAAGCGATATAAACTATAACGCTTATCGTTCATTTATAGATCATAGATATATATATCAAAGATAATAAATTATATCACAGATAATTAACTACATTACAGATCACACACAAATCGTAATATGTCACAAAGCATCACAATTCAAAGATATCAAACAATTCAATTATTCAGTCAAGTCCAAACATTCACAAGTAGGATCAATTTATTATCTGATTGATTTAGAATCAGATTAATTTCCATGAATAAATTTACTAGTTATGGTAATTAAATAATCAATTAATTTCAAAACATTTAATTAATCAATTATTTCCATAAAGTAATTACGTTTAACAGTTCCTCAAATGATTATTATTAAATTAAAATTTAGTATTAACAAAATTAATCACATTAATTAATTACTAAATAATCTTAGTTAATGACCTTTATTAACAATTGAAATTGATTAACCATAAATCACTCATTGATTTAACCTGATTATTTAGTTAATGAAGTACCTTACAATAACTAAATTAATTCCTAATTACTTGGTTGATTCATTTCTGGTCATTAATTAATAACCTTGACTTATCTAATCTTACCCAATTTATGATCCTTAATTCACGAATAAATTAACTTAATTAATCTTTAAACCTTAATTAAGTAATTTAAACCTTTAATTACTTATTTAATTAATCCAAATTATTAATAAATAAATAATTTTTTTATTTTAATTAACTTAATACTTAATGAATTAAATAAATCATTAATTCTTCATTAGAGTAAGGTAAAACTCATTTTTTTATTAATGATTTAATTATCACTTATAAATATATTTGGAAACATTCATTTCCAAATTTCCATTTAAATTTCATTTGTATTTCAAGATTTAAACCAAATCCTAATTTATTGTGAATAAGGTTTTAAATTAAATGCCAAGGTTTAAAACTAATTTTAAAGCCTTTAAATTCTCAAGTTAAAATGATACTTTGGTTACAAAATTTTCTTTAAATTCACATATTAAACTTATTTAAACATTTAAATTTACAAACTTAATTAAAATCCAAATCTGAAGTTAAAATTCCTTAATTAATTAAATTAATTAATTATACTTATTTCCTTTAATTAACTTAATCAATATCAAGACATTAAAACTATAACTATCTTAAGATAAAACATTATTTTACAAATACCTTAATTACAATAAACATATTAAAACCCTTTATCTTTATAATTAACTTTACTGAACAAAATTTAGATTAAATAAATTTTTAAAACTTCTTAACAAATGTTAAGAAACAAATTGATATTTATAAAGTAATGTTATAAAGAAAGTTTTAACCAATTTGTTTTTAAATTTCAAAAATCTTAATTTAAAAACCCCTTTTAAAAAACTGGATTTTGACTTACTTCAGGTCATACCCGAATGCCACTCGGGTTTAAACCCGAGTTCTCCCCTACTTCTGATTTTTTTTTAAAACTTAAGTTTAAATTTTACAGTTTTAAAACTTACAGGCTATCTCCCACAAACTACTCGAGTACAAACTCGAGCCAATACCCCAAAATCCCGAGCTCCCCTTCGAGTCACTTCCACGGCACAACCCACTGACACTCAAAGCCATCTCGTGCACATGCACCATCGTCGGAGCCATCTCCGACCTGTGACGAACCCTCCGGCACGTCACTCATCAACGTTGCAACAAGAATCGATCACCAGAACTTTCGTACGAGCCTCAAAACGAAATCAAGCAATGGGAAAGAAACTGGAACTCATGACCACCACCAGAAATTCCCTTCGATCACACGCCTCCGATCATCTGAGCCGCTGCAACCCCGGCCTCGACTCCATCTACTACCCTGCTATCAATCCCTAAAACCTAGTAGCACTCGATCCATCCTAGAACCCGTGGTTGATCGAACTACCTCACCTAGTCAAACTAGGGTTCTGGAAAAGAAAAGACAACCACCACCTCCACCGTGATCTATCATCACTTCTACCATTTTTCCCTTAGTCACTGACAACTCTTCTTCCTCCAGAAAGAATCACGACCTCCCAGACCAACGAGATCATCAGAAACTACCCAATTCCCATTTTCTGTTCAACCCAGCAATGCAAGCTAGAAACTCAACTAAATGATTTGATTAATCAAGTTTTTGGTTAATGTTTCCGATCCTAAGCCTGAAACAATAAATTGGTATGTTTGAAATTTTGACAAAACTTAAGTATTACTGTCCTTTTGGATTTCCAGAAACATTTCAAATTTATATAACTTAATTAAAAATTTTAAACCTACTCTATGATCAAACAAACAAGTTTTGTTTAATACTTAAATCCAAACATAGATTGGATCAAGAGATAATGATTTTAGAATAAGTCTTGAGCTTGAAAAACTGGTAACAGAGATGATACAGGAAATAAACAGATACACATATCCACATATCCATATATATGCAGAAAATTCACCAAACATATATATATTCACACAAAAAAAGATACATTCCAGAACTTAACATGCAACCAAAATCAAATTATAGCTTTTAAAAGTGTGATGTTACTCACAGATTTGAGAAGGCAGAACAAAGAACATTTTTGAAATAGCTTTGAAAACTTTAAAACTGGAAAATGCTTGAAAGTTGCTAACTGGAACTCTTTTTGATCTTCAAGTATGTGTTGAGTTGAATTGTTATTTAGCTTCAGTTGTAATGTATTTACTTTTCTGGAATGCTAAGTTTTCTTTTGTAAACGAGATGAAATGAAAAAGATTGATAAATAGATCAATGTTTACAGGATTGTTTATTTTATTTGTACAAAATGTTCAGAGATTTTTTTCTACTCTTGGAGGCTGATATGATCCTATATGTGTACTAGAGATGTTAGCATTAATGAAGTTGTCCTTATGTCTACATATACTAATCTTTCTTTATTTCGTATGTACTTATGATTGTATATTTTTTTCTTCTTTTCAAGTGTACATACTCATTTTCCTGTACAAACATGAATACATTCTTCCTTTCTTCAGTCTTATGCTTTGTAAACATGTGTTTCCAGAATTAACTCAAGAGTTCATTTTTCTTGCCTAGCATTACTACTTACAGGCTACATATTTTACTTTGCCTGATTTGCTTTTATACCCTATATACAAATATAAAGTTGTTATGGTTATTGTTACAAATTTTAACTTATGAATAAGTTCTATTTCTAACATAAGTGTTTATTTTTATTTCTCTTTTATTTTTAAACTTAAACTATTAAATACTTAATCTACTATTATTTATTTTTATACTTATGAATTACTTTTTAGAGAAATAAAACAAAACTATTTATATATATACAAATAACAGCTTATACCAATATCTTTAAAATCCAACTTTAACATCAAGTTATATATATACATATATAACAACATATTTAATTTGAAAATAACACTTCTATTTTAAAAATCTATTTATATTTATATATATAAAACAATACATTAATAATGTTATTTGAAAATAATAATTTGTCAAATTTTAAATAATTTATAAAAGAGATTACAAATCCCTATTATTATTAAATGGATTAATATATCATATTTATTAAACAATATTTTAAAACCAACCTTTTAATTAATCTTAAACTTAAACTTAAGATAAGATATAATTTAATCAATTAAACATTTATCTTAAATATTTTAAAACTATATATTTTAAATTAAATCATAATTTCCAAATTACCAAAATATATTAGAATTTGAAAATAAGATTTATTATATATATATATTCACATATATACATATATACAATATTTAAAGTTTAAATGATTTATACCAAATTTATTTGAATTCGGGGAAACTCGCATCACTTTAATCGATAAATTTTACTGATTGTCTTCAAAAATTCAATTAATTATCAATTTAAATTTATATAAAATTCGGGGCCGTTACATATTACTCATGACTGTCGGGGCGCTAAAGGGTTATATATTGATAGTTATTGGATGACTATGAAATGACTCAATCTGTAGTTTTCAATTGGTTAATATAACTAAGGTCAAACAGAAAATATCGACGCGATAATATTATACAACACTCTTGACTTGAGAATATTATTGATCTTCAATGTGGAAACTTCAATTTGGTTATAGTTAAATCATGGCACCACGTCCATATAATAACTATAATTGGATCGAGTGAAAGCATTGAAAGGGAAACACTATTCGGTAGAGGATTCATCTCTTCAGTTATATGAAGTTAATATTACAATTAACTAAAATCAACTCAAAGTAAAAATCTCTAGCCAAAATAGCTCGGTTAATAATAATTGTTATTATTGAACCAAAGACCTTATGTTTGGAATATAAAGTTGAATATAGACGATATTGGAATTTTGACCGCTATCAAATTCTATAAGTCCTAATGTGATTTAGTTTTAACAAAGAGAATTGGTGTAAATAATTGTCACTACCCGATAATGCTTAAATAATTAAAATTGGATTTTACCGAAGCTATGTAATCGATAAATTTAGCCATAATTTCACACCACTTGCTAATTGACATATGAACGTTAATATTCAAATTGTTTGATATTAATCATTGACCAAATAACATAATCACACAACCGAAATGTTGAATATTCATACTACCACCTGATTTAATTAATTATATTTGTTCAATCAAATTAATTGATATTTAATTATAAAATTTTATTCTATTTTTGTTGATCAATATTATATAATGTGTATATAATAGTTATAAACAAATGTACCAGTATATGATATCGATGTGCTTTTGAATTGGATTTAATTTCATATTTATTTGATTAGGCTTGAAGGCCCAAAAATGACCATATTGTAGCCGACTATAGTATGGGCTAGCGTGGCTTGGAAGTGATTCATTTTGAGGTGAATTAGTAAGAAAGAAATTTGGATCCAAATCCCCTTTTTGCTCCTTAAATCCTACTCTATATATTCATCTCAAACTCCACCTTAAATCTTTTAATTTTCGACTCCCTTCTATCTGATTAGGTCGGCCACTATTTTTCATCCTCAATTTCAAGCTTCCAAATAAACATATTAAATCGAATTCAAAGATCAGTTAGTTGTAGCATTTAGATTGATAGCTCCCTCTAGGGGTTGGATACTGACTCAAGGAGTGAACGGCTTCAACATCTCAAGGTGTTTCATCTAGGCTTTGGATAAGGTATTAATCCAATTTATATCATTCATATATTCATATATTATCTATTAAGTCATTATTTTGCTTTATATATGTGTATATTATCATGAATTTATATATCCTTGTGTGTCGTTAATATTGGATGAATATGATTGTGTGTGTGTGTGTGTTAAAAATAGAAAAGGTTTGTATATATGTGTGTGTATGTAATTGTATATCATTCGACAATGAAAAAAAACTTTGTGTATTTTAATTTCACAAATAACTTAAAACGTTTAATAACATTTAAAACTTGTTTAATTTTAAAATACATACATATATGTGTGTGTGTATCACATAAAATTTACGTATAAATTTCAAAAATTATAGGTGAGTTTCAATTATTATTTTACCATATTAGATCTTTATTGGGGTATGAAGTCTAATTTATTTAATATATTTCTAAATTTTATTAAATAAAATCTTTAATTTTATTTGTTATAAAATGACATTGTATTATTTAATTTTGTTATATTAAACATACATGTATATCATATACACATATATGTGTGCATGTGTAACATATAAATCCATGCAAGGTATAACATACCTATGTATAGATGTGGAGATTTACATCACAATGGACACGTTAGCTCATCCAATGTACAAATATATTTTCTAAATATATGTTTATAAACTTTTACATATATGTATAAATTGTTACAAATATATATATGTATATGTATGTATGTATATATGTGTGTGTGTGTGTATGTATGTACGTATGTATGCATAATAATTATAATTGTTTATTTAAATAATTTTGTATAAATATATAAATAAATAGATATACATAAACATAATTATGAAGTATTAATAATATATATTTATAATTATATACATAGGTTTAAATCATTTATAAAAAAATATATAGATATTAAATGATTTTTTTACTATAAGGTTGAAAACAGTACTTGTCTAAATATATAAATTTTAAAATAAATATATGTATACAAATGTATATATTAAATACTTATATATATACATATATAATAATATTAATAAATATATAAATACAAATAAGACATGAATAATTAATTTAATATATTAATACGTGGTCATGAGCATGGCTCTGCTTTTTCTTGTTTTTTCAATTTTAAATTTTATTATATATATATATAATAAAACCGTATGAAAATTATTAAAATTAATAAAAAAATATTTTTAAAAACCAAATTTGAATTTTGAATTTCCAGCAAATTTTAGATGATTACTTTGTAATTTGAAGATTTATTATACAAATTTATAATTTAAAATAATATAAAATTCTAATTTAATTTTCGGTTTGTGTTTAGATACTTTAAGAATTTAAAAAATAGATTTTTTTACTTTTTTCCCAAAACATAGTTTGTGTTAAACTAATTTTATAAAATATAAACATAACTCATAATACATACATGTATTTATATAGTTATTTATATGATTAATTGATTTAAAATTATTGAAAATAATATATAAAATTATTTTTGTTCCAACCAAAAATATTTTACTTATTAAACATTATGTTTAAAATTATATTTCCATGTTTTACATGAGTATAAAGTAACGTTTAAATTATAAACTATATATATATATATGAATATTATATATTAAATTATTTAAAATAAAGATTTTTTTTATGTTGGCTCGTGCTGCACATAGGTATTTTTATATAAATTTTTGTAATATTAAACATATATTTATATATACAACCAACCAATATTTTGACAATATATATATATATATATATACACGTTGGAATCATTACCTAACTAGCAATATGATATATGAAATAAACATTACAAATATAGATTAATATTTAAAAACATGTTATGAATATACCTTATAGCCAAAGCTTATAGGTACACCTTAAAACAATGAGATTTTATTCTCGAACTGATTCCAACCCAGCAGATTGCTAGTCTCTGAACTGTTGACCAATCATCAATTAGCAGTGAATCTGATTTGATTTGAACTAGACATGAAACAGTGATGGAGCATATGAGAATGGCCAGAAATGGAGATGATATAGGGGCTTCTAAAAGTCCACCAAAAGATGAGGGTAGAGATCTTTATATAATGGAAGAGAAGGAGAGAAGTTTGGATCTAACCTTTTACTCATTCACCTTCCATCTTAGCCATCAATTCAAAGCTCTCTAACCCCTCATTAGGCCACACCTATTACCCCTATTTTGAGCCTATCATATCAGCTCTCTTCATGGGCTTTAAATCCATTTAGAGTTCAAACAAAATATTATGCAATTAAAACTAATTTAACACTTATTGATATCGTATATCGATAGATATATTTATAACCTATATAAATATATGTAATAATATTTTTTTATCAAATCAAAATCAAATTTTACAATTAATATTTCATAAATATTAATTAATTTATAATAATTACAAATTAGTTAAATCATTTGGTCAAAGGAATATTCATCGTTTCAGTTGTGTGACTCATCGGGTGTAAATTTGTTCAGCGATTAATATTTAACTATTCAAATATTAACGTTGACACATCACTTAGCAAGTGGTGTGATATTTTTGTCAAATTTATCGCTTACTTGGTTTTAATGAAAATTTGGTAAGCGTTACTCGGTTATGACTTGTATTTACACTAATTATATTCGTCAAGACTATATCAATTTGAACTATGGAATTCGGTGATGGTCCAAATTCTGATATCATCCATATTTAACTTTATAGTCCAAACAAAAAGTCCTTGATTCAATAATAATGATTATTGTTAATCGAACTACTTAGATTAGAGATTTAGGCTTTGAGTTGACTTGAGTTGACCGTGATACTAACCTTATATAATTGAGGAGATAAATCCTCTCTTGAATAGTATTTCACTTCCAATACTTTCACTCGATCGAACTATAGTCACTCGATGCACGCTGTGCCATGATTTGACTATAATTAAAGCGGAGCTTTCATATTGAAGATCGACAGTATTCTCAAGTCGAGAGAACTTTGTAAATTAGTTACATCGATATTTTCTGTTTTACCTTAGTTATATGAACCAGCAGAAAACTATTGAGTGAGTCGTTCCATAGTTATCCAATAATTATCAGTATGTAACCTCGAAGTGCACCTAGCATTCATGAGTAATACACAGCCCAACATTTGGAGTGCATTACAACTTTAATCTCAATGGATACATCGATATCCAGTCTTGATGCATCTTGATTAAGAACATTTAAAGTGATGTATTTATTATATTATGATAAAATACTCATGATTAAAATTATTTGTAATTACTTTCACAAACACACCATTTATGGTTTTTTTGTTAAATATATTTTAATTAAATATTTAGTTATTTATAACACATTATAATAAATATATAACACAAAGAAAAACAACTTTATTACGAATAAGAATTGATTACAAAATTAATTACTTAATAAGAAATTACAGAATTACCCCTAGGACATACCCTAATCCTATCAATCTCCTACTTACACTTTGGGGCCAATTATGGAATCTGTCTCATCCCTTCAATCAACTTCTCAAAAGCGGACCGAGCTAGACCCTTAGTGAATGGATCTGCTATGTTATTCTTCGTATCCACCCTTTGTATCATGACCTCTTTCTTCTCAACGAATTCTCTAATCAGGTGGAACTTCTGAAGAATATGCCATGACGTCTTGTGTACTTAAGCTCCTTTGCGATAAACATCACGACATTGTCATCACTGAACAAAGCCATAAAATTCTCAGTACTGGAAATCACTCCGAGCTCACTCAAAAACTTGCGCATCCAACATACCTCTTTAGCTGCTCCATTAAGGGCGATGCACTTGGCCTCCATCATGGAATCAGCTACTGTTTCTTGCTTGAAACTGTAACGACTCGACTTTTCATCGCTCAAAAATCGACATTAATACGTCCACTGTATCAACTGCCGAGCAATCGAATGCCGGAAAATCGAATTGTTATAGAGAAAAAGAAGACGTAGAAGAAGACAGAAGAAAAAGAAAGAAGAAACAACAGAAAACATAGAAACAATATCAGAATCTCACATATCGTAGCGGAACAACATATAATAGATAAATGAATAATCTTTAAATCAAGAACTATATCATTTTATACATTACATCATCATCAGAGTTTACAACAACAATATACAACACAACTGGACAGTTATATAAACTCGTCCTCATACAGAATACATAGCGGAATAAATAATATCATATACAAGTGGTACGTCTCATCATCTAGCTCGCCACTGAGCTCCACATCATCTCCTGAATCCAGAATGACCTGATAACCTGATAACCTGACTCTAGACTGCCCGTGTGGAAATTGGTGGGCACCCAGAGTTTAGGAAGGAAACAATAAACTCCAGGCCAGTCATGGTGACTGGTGTGAGAACTAAAATAGTTATTATCTTTAAAACAACACCAACAAAGAAAGTGGAAAATATTCGCAATGCTTTTGGAAAATGAAACTACCATAAGACCTCCCGCCACACACACAATGCAAACGCAGAATTGGAGGAGATTTCTTCTTATGATAGTCAAACATGCTTACTACGCAAAATCATTGATATTATTATTATTAGTGCATAGTGCAGAAAACATTTCGAAAGTATAATATTAATCTTAGTCAACATACCACCAATATCGTATGCCTATTATAACTACCATCTAAACAGTGGGGCGCCACCATAAGTAAATGGCAGGTTCTACAACTAATACCGTACAAGGTTCGTATTGGAAGATGGATTTCCAACAAATGGTCATGCTAAGGAACTTCCTACCGCCACATGGGATCGCCTCTGACTGGACATCCCGAGAACTAACTAGCTCTCTGCCAACACAAGGCCGGGTTACCCCTGTAACTAGGTAACTCACGAATATGCCATTCTCCGCTCCTTTGGGACCTTTATCCGAGCGCTCGGTAACTAACATCACACATAATAAATGAAGTGTGTTGTAACGACCCGTATTTTTACGGATCTAAAAGTTTGTCAAAATCTGGAGTTTTTAGTGTTGTTGAGCCATTTCAGATTTTAGGCAGAAAATTTGCTAAGTCCTAAGTCGTTCACGACTTAGTGTAAGTCGTAAGTCGTATAGGACTTAGGGATAGGAGCTACCCAAGGAAATGGCGAGTTAAGGGTTTGGAGATAGGTCGTTTGAACGACTTAAGGGGTAGGCGCGACTTAAGGATAGTGGTGAGTTAATTTGTTACCGAGTTAAGTGTTTAAGTCGTTGCCAAGTTAAGTCGACTGGGTGAGTTAACGACCTAAGGGATAGACAACCTAAGGAACTGACCGACTTAGGAGAATTGGTGACTTAAGAAATAGACGACTTAGGGTTGATAAGTCGTAGATGACTTAGGAGTTGGGATATATTCTGCGTTGGAGTTAAGTCTTAAGTCGTAGAGACTTGGGTGGACTGTTGTACTAAGTCGTATCCTCTTAGGTGTTAGGTTGTAACACTGTTAAGTCGTAGGATGTGTTGAGTTGCTAAGTCGTAACCCAGTTAAGTTAGTAAGTCGTAGGGAGTTAAGTCGCGATGGTGCTAAGTCGTTAAGTCGTCCAGGCGACTTAGGAGGGAACGCGTACATGTGTTAGGTCGCGTGTAAGCTTTAGGAATTAAGTCGCGCAAATGGATGAGTCGAAGGTCTTAAGTCGTAGGTCGGAATGAGAGATGAGTCGGCAACGACTTATGGAGATAGCCGAGTTACGACTTAGTGAATTTTCAGCTATAAATAGGAAGGGTTTTTCTCACTTTTTGGGATCCGGATTTCGAAGCGACGAAGTGCTGCCATTTTGAGAGCTCGACTTCTACACTTCTTCACTTCTTTTCTCCACTCTAATCTAGTGCTTCCTTTCATCCAAATCGAAGATCAAGATCGAAGATTCAAGAGCTTGGATTGAAGATCTTCATCCTTTGAAGTGAGATTTCTTCGTTTGAAGCGGATTTGTGACAGATCAGGCTTGATCCTTCGCTGTCCAGATCTGAGGCGTGTTGTTTTGAGGTTGTTTTGGTGATTTGGTGAGTGGTGATTATCTCTCACACGGATCCAAAGGAGTATATCGGATTGTTGGCTCGATTTGGTGTTAAAATAGTGATTTCCATGCATTTTCTTCATCCTAAGTGTAGATCCATATAGATCCATTGTTCATGATGATTTGACAACCGTTTTTACTAAGTGTTAACCTATGCAAGTTCATTCATTAAGATTGTAGAGATAATTCTCATGATTTCATGCTTGTTAGACTTTCAACACTTTATTTACGAAATTGCCATTATTGTGATAATTGTCTATTTAGATTTTATTTGAATGCTTGATTGTTTGGATTAATGTTTGACTGGGTTGATTGCTATGAATTAGATGATTGATGATTTGCTTTAGACCGAAGGTGATTCAAAAACTAAGGGAAAGGCTCTTGAATTGGGAAAGCTGCTCGTGGCATATGTAGCGGGATGATGAAGCTCTTATGCATAGATTCGATAATGATGATGTTGAGATGAGACTTTGCGAGGATGTGATGAAGCAAAGTATGATATGAGAAAGTCTTGGTCTAATCCAGACGGGATCATTCCAAGCACGTTGGTAACTCGGTGGTATGATTCGAGTTAAGGGTAATGGATGCTTGAGAGGCGCTTGAGCTAGTATGGAAATAGTCGTCGAGGAGGATGACTAGGAGGCTTGGATAGCATCGTTGTTGAAGGTTCTAGCATGCTCTAAGCAAGAGTACGTTTGGGCAGATTCGATAGTCCCAACGACTAACTGTTGATGGTCGAGTACTCTGGGCAGATTCGATAGTCCTAGGCACGGGCTGCGACGATGTGCGGGAGTTATGTCTAAAACCGGGGTTTCCATTAGCCCTTGACGGACGGTTGAAAGAATGTGCCGGTCATTCAATTAACGGTTATATCGAAGCAATGATAACAGTGATAGCCAGAGTCATGGATGTTTGGTTGTATTGTCATTCGGTCTCAAGAGCAGTGTTTTCTGGGTGCTTATCTGATCTTGGTTTAGGCCTTGGGGGTTTGTGCTTGGAAAACATCGCCCTTGACTCGAGTGATAATTACTTTACTTTAAATTGTATGCTATGCTATGTTTGCTTCTGCTTGGTGTGTGTCTGGGGGCTATCACTGTAGAATGAGGTTGTAGTGGGAGGGTTGTTGTAACGACCCAGAATTTTGAACAAATTAAATTGAGAATATTTAATTAATTTTAAATATTTGAACGATGATTTAATTTGAATTCCCGATATAGATCTGAATTTAACGATTTAATTATAAAAATTTAATCTATTGAAAGTCGAATAAAAATTTGAAACTCCAACTTTAAGTTGAAGAAAAATACTTCGAAAGCTTTTAAAATTCGTATTGATAATTCTAAAGATAATAGAAGCCTCAGAATCGAATTGGAAACTGCTTTGATCAGTTTTGAATTTATATCGTTTAAATCGATATTTAAAAATAGTCATTTTTCAAACAGTCTCGGAATTTGACGAAACCAGTTCCATTGGGTCTGGAATATTGAATTATTATCGGATTTCAAATTTCGTATTTTTCGGAGTTGTTTCGTGACTGTACGATATGCAAATGCGTTAAAGTAAAATGAAATTCAAATTAAAATTAAAATTTTTATTAATATACATCACCACGTTTTCGTTCCTAACAACACGCTCCTTTGTTTCAGCCGAGAATCGCGAACGAAATCACGTAACCCATACTTCGTTCGATTTTAAATATCTTGCCTCCTTCTGTACAAATTAAAACGCAGAAGAAATCATCTCGTTCGAAGTTAAAAATGGCAGTGATTCCTTTTAAATTAAAACTCGAGCCTTTTTCCTTCCATCCTTCAAAATTCAATACCACGAAAACAAATCAGTTCGGAAAAAAAATGGCAGCAGCCTCGAATACGAGATGGAGATGGGGGAAACCTCGATCGATTTCCGGGGCTCACGATTTAGGAAGCTCGAGCATCGCGAGAACTAGGGCATAGGTCAGGGTTCGCTTCAATGTCAGTGAGGGTTGCGATCAAAAACTTAGGGTGATGAGAAACATTGCGATTCGTCTCGTGAGCTCGATCGCAAGGTTGCATGCGAGAAATGGCGTGTGGTGGATTTCGCACGCAGGCGTTTGGAGGGGTTGGCCGCGGTCGTTCGATTTGGGCAAGCAAAGACAAGGAGGCGCGCGTATGAGTTAGGGGGTTGGCTCGTTTTCGAGTTCGAGAAAAATCTGGGCAAAGCGATGGTTGCCGCGACATAGTACGACAGTGATGGGGGAACGACGATGTGGGCCGCGTTCGATTTCAATGGGTTAGGGCACGACTTCGAGTGAGTGAAGGTACACTGTCTTGGTTTGAATATTGCAGTTAGCAAGCCTTGTTTTTATTTTAAGTAATGTAGAGAAAAAAATAATAATATATATATGTATATATATGCAGAAAATTATTACAGTAAGGATTAAAACTTATATTATATTTTAATTATATATATATATATACCTATCTATCTATATAAAATTTGGAAAGAAAATGATGAAACTACAGTAAAGGTATATAAACAGTTTCTGAATTTTAAATCTTAATAATAATGACATATATAGATATCAGATTTTGAAAATTTTTGTGAGGGTTTAAAATTTATGTCAAATTAGATTTTTTTAGACCTATGTAGATTATTTTATATGCAGATTGAAAACGGGAAATAAAATAGATATGCATATTTTAAAACTTTCTAGTTTATTTTTAAATAATATATATTTATATGGTTTTGGAAAATATATAAGAACTTTAAAAGGTTGAGGAGTTTATTTAAAATTAGTAGTTTAAGATAAATTATTAATAAATCAAGTTGGTTAAATGGTAATTAATTGTATAGTTATTTGGATGTTAATAAATTGTATAATTGTCTATACAAGGTTTATAAGTCGAGAAAACAAAAGAAGGATTGGATTGGATTGCTAAATAAAAGCTAAGGTGAGATTTTTCTCACTCAAAAATTGATTGCAGTTATTGATTTGATTGATATGTTTGCTATTGGATGTGATATTAGATATAGTAGGATATATATATATATATATAGCAATATATACATATTGGCATATGTATATATTGGATTGATGATTTCCCGCCTCGTATAGCGGATGAGACCCTTTTGCGCCGTTAGTAAGCGGATATATTATAAAAACCCATATACCGCGATATTCTACCTCGAAGTGGAATTGGTATTGTGCTAACGTCTTTGGATGCAGGGAAACAGGTTGGAGGGATCCAACTGGACCCCTCATATTGATTGAATTTATTTATACTGTGATATGAATCTGTGAATGATTATATTGATATTATTAATCATATGGATATCTGGAAATTGTTTGAAAGCTAAAAGTTTAGCTGAAGGGATGTTTGATATCATTGGATTCCAAAAAAATAAATCAATTGAATTTTTGAAATCAAAATAGAAATTTCTAAGTGAATCAATTTTAGAAATTGAATAAATTTTGAAGAAAGGAATTTTTAAAGTATAAAAAGTTAATTTTTATAATCTTATGGAATAAATTCCAGAATAAAGTGAAAAGGCTAAATAAATGAATTTCATAAAACAGTGATTATAAACTGAAGAATTTAATTTAAATTTGGATTTTAAATAGATTGGAAGAAACGATTGAAATCTATTTTCTTAAAAAGGAATTTATTAAAAGAAGATAAGTTGGACATCCAATTAGAAATTTAATTGGTAAATTGGAATAATTTGGGAAATCAATGTAAAATGATTTCAATTTGAAGAATCCATTTAGAAGCAGAATATTGAATAATTTGAGAAAAAAATAAGGAACTTATTTAGTAGGGATAAATAAAATTAGAAATCAATCTGAAATTGATTTAATTTTTGGAAATGAAATTTTGAGAAATCAGCATGGAAATTTTACTTAAAGTTGAAAATAAATTTAGAAATCAATATTGAAATTGATTTGATATTGAAGTTCTTATAAATAAAATTGGAATTTATAAATGCTGTTTATAAATACGAAATCACTTATTTTGATAAGTAAAATATAGAAGTTAATAAAAAGAAGATCTATAAGTCGAGGTTGTTATTAAAATAGAAATGGAATTTATAGACGTGTTTATAAATTCGAAATAGATTGAATTGGATAAATTTATTCATAGAAGATTTTTAAAGAAGATATATTCACGACTCTGGACAGTGAATATATTTTTGAATAAAATGGATTCATTTTTGAAGAAGTGATATTTTAAAATGAAGTTAAACATTTTAAAGATGTTTTAAAATGTATTATGAATCAAAAGCATAGATTTCAACAGTTCTTGTTGAAATAGACGTTTTCGAGGAAGAAGGAAATGGTGGACTATAACACTGTTGCTATAGTAAATGATTTCCAAAAGGAAATGTTTTTATATAGTATTGGGATTTATATATCTATCTAAATTCCGAATCCCTATACTAGTGATTTTGAGTCGTCGTAACGATGTTTTACGTAACATTCGTTTTGACTCAAATAAATGTTGTTATAGTAAATGTTTTCCTTAAAGAATGAATATATACTTAATTTGATTTTAAGTATATCGAATATTTTCAAATGTTGAAAATAAATAGTTTTGTGAATTACTTATTTTAAATAAGTATGGAATTGCTTTTCCAATATGAAACGAAGGGTTTGAAACTTTATCTTTTAAAGATAAATTGAAAAGTGAATATTTGAAATTGGTTTTCAAACGGTTAAGTGTGGAAATTTTATATCTAGTAAAGATATTTTGGAAATTAAATAATTTTGGAAAATTATTTGGAATCTGATGATGTTGCGCATCTTTATTGATAGTTAAATAACCGACTATCAATAATTACCTTGAACGATATTTGTTGTGAATTGGATGAATTTGAATGCCACACTTATTTTTAAATAAGCGCTCACTATTCGGGTTAGCCGGGAAAGGACCATGGGGTCGTATAACCCATTCCGAATATGTGATACGTCGTTATGAATTGCATTCGAAGACCGGTGTTGAAGACCGGATATTTTTGAAAACGGAAGGATTACCGTCGAGTTACTCTACATCGGCTGATCTCCGGTTTAGAGGTTTTATCACCCTTAGTGACGGGAATTCCGAACGTGATTAGAAAATTATCCGGATGTGCAAGGGCTTCGTGAGAAGTGCATTCGGTTCTGTTCGATCCCGGAACAGACTTGTATGGATTGTGTGTCTGACGTTACAATTTGAGATATAAAGCTGATTTCTTTCAAATACATTTCTGTTGGTGGCGGAGAATTTATTCTCTTAACATAACACCCTTCTCTGAGACGTACGAGCTCAGAGGATATGTAGTTGAAATTTATCAGCGATATACTCCCAATTTGGTAACGTGGCATGCTGAGTGTTGCTGTGAAATGATCAGTGTTTGATCATTTGCGATATGATCATTTGTTTGATCTTATATCTTTGTGATCATAGGTTGATCATTTTTGTTTGACCCGAAGCAGGGCTTTGTAGAAAGCGTAGCTTTGTGGACGAGACTTCGTCGAGCCTCACACCCCGGAAATGGTCGAAACAGGAAGGATGCGGCAAGGTTCTAGGGAGTAGCGCCCCTTAGTGTATGTCATTCCTTCTGGATAGAGGTGGTATCATGGTATGGAGCCCAGATACTTAACCTATGTGGTTGCTGCATTTTTACTATGTGGTTTGTTGCGAATCGGGGATCCTCGGGAAGATCGGTTACGATCGGGGGATGGCATACGCGTGTCAGTAGTTACCTATTTTTGTAGAGGTAACCCGGCCTTGTGTTGGCAGAGATCCAGTTAGGTTCTCGGGTCGTCTATTCCAGGGACATACCCATCGTGGATAGGAAGTTCCTTAGCCTGACCATTTGTTGGAAATCCAAAGAAACAATACGTGACCTGTACGGTTTTAGTTGTATTACCTGCTATGGAATGTGGCGGTAACCTGCTATTGAACATAGTAGCTATAGTAGGCATACGATACTGGTCGTATGTTGGCTAAGATTAATATTATACTTTCGAAATGTTTTCTACACTATGCACTAATAATAATATCAAAAATGATTTGATTTTGGCGTAGTAAGCATCTTTGACTATCATAAGAAGAAATCTCCTCCAATTCTGCGTTTGCATTGTGTGTGTGGCGGGAGGTCTTATGGTAGTCTCATTTTACAAAAAAGCATTGCGAATCTATTTTGAAATATTTCTTTGTTGTTTTAAAGATAAACTGTTTTACGATCTCACACCAGTCACCATGACTGACTCGGAGTTTATTGTTCCCTTCTAAACTCTGGGTGCCCATCAATTTCCACACGGGCAGCCTAGAGTTATGTTATCAGGATATTCTGGATATTCTGGAGCTTTGGAGATAAGATGGAGGACGAGACGTAGTATTTGTATCTGATAATATTTATTCCGCTGTGTATTCTGTATGAGGACAAGTTATATAACTGTCCATTGTTGTATATGACTCTGATTGATGTATGTATAAACTGATATAGTTCTTTGTTTTAAAAGACTAGTAATTATCTATTATATATTGTTCCGCTGCGATGTGTAAGATTCTGATATTGTTTTCTATTCTGATGTTGTTCTGTTCTTCTTTCTTTTCTTTTTCTACTCTTTCTCTTCTGCTTTCTTCTTCTTCTACTTTTTCTTCTTTCTTAAAACCCTCACTATTGGAGTTTCCGGCACTCGATGGCTCGGCAGTCGATAAAGGGAGTATCGATGTCGAATTTTCGAAAGTCGAAAAATTCCGGTACGTGACAGCTTTGTATCAGAGCATATGGTTAAGCGACAACCCTGCTCTGTTGGGTGTTACTCATTAGAGATAGAGTCAGTAGTACTCTAGAATGAGTTGAGTGTAATAATAGATACGAGTGCGTATTTGTTAGTGAATAAAAAATTGTTTTATATTGTGATGATTGGTTTGTTGAGTGGTATATGGATTCTGGTCGGTATTGTCCGTACAACTCTATCGATAGGGATCTCTAAACACTTGTATAGAACAATTCGGCACAGTATTGTTTTAAATAGGGTAAATGAGATAATTTTGCCCAAAACTATTTTTGTATAGAAAAGAAATGATTTTCTATGAATTATCATAGTATATGGTTGTATGGTTGTTAGGAAAGTGATAATGTTGAAATGTTATCATTAAGTTTGAAATTGAATGAGAAATTGAAATCGTAACTCCAAAGTTAAGAAATAAATTCATATACAAATGAAATTTGAGAATATAAATTGTAAATGTGACTTGTAATTTAAAACGGAATTCCAGAGAAGTTTTTGGAAATGTTTTGAAAAGAATTTGAAAATTTTGGAGATTTGGAAATTTAAATTTCTTTTTGATTTGAAAATGAATTTCAAAGGTTTGAAAAGTATTCTGGAGAGTTGAAAGCTCTAAACTCTTTTCGGTCGCTGGAAAATAACTTCGGTAATGACTGCAGCATCATCGATGTTCATTTCGGGTTTCCAAAAGAGGAATTGCTGCCAAATTGTTTTCAAAGGAATGTTGTTTGAAAATTTGGGTTTTTGTTTTATTCAAATGGAATTTGAATTGTTTTCAAAATGGCTTTGAAATGTTGGTAAACTCTGGAATCCTATTTAAAATATTTATGAAATAAGAAATGAGTTAATAACTTATACAAATTGAATCTTGATAGAATAAATTTAACTTAAAGAATGGAGTTAAATTAAAGAAAGTATAAGTGAATGAATTTGAATAAATGAAAGTGAAATTGAAAGTTGAGATTCATTTTGAAATTGTAAGTAAGTAAGACTGAATTGAATTTAGATTTGTGGAAAACAAAGTAAACTATTAAACTGAAAATTAGTAAGTAAAGCTAATTAAATATTGACCAAATGAATAAAGGTTGGAACGAATTAAATTCAATGATTATAAAAGAAAGGATTATAATTATAAAGAAAGGCAAATTTAAATGAAGTGAATAAGATTAAAACTGAATGTTGAAACCGAAGTTGAATAAATAAAATTGAAATTAATTATGAATTAGTAATTGAAACTAATTTAAAATAGTGCAGCTGAATAAAAGAAAGCTGATAAAATTCAATATTCAGAAGCTAATAAAATCCAAATTGAATTAAATGGTAAATTGAATTCAAATGAGAATTTAAAATGTAAAATTGAATGAATAGAATCTATAACTTCAATAGTGAAGTAAAGAATATATAAGAAGTATATATTGGAAATTTTTGTAATGGAATTTGCAAAATGGTTTGAATATATGTAACTAGATATTATGGCTAGTAGGACATACAGGTGTTATAAAAGGAATTGGAATTTTGATTTCGAAGATAATTTGAATTGCTCGAAAAAGGTATGTATTTAAATTTGAATATGAGATTTGATGACTTATTTCTCTAGCCGCTTGGCTTTTTCTTTTTCTTTTTGAAATCTGAGAGTCCGTAGGGACGTTTTGTAGTCGTACCGTATTAGCCGCGCAAAGGAGACGCTGGCGAAATTTTTCGAAAATTTCGAGTGTTAGAAAATTTTTGAGAAATTTTGAAAGTTAAAATTTGAATTTAAACTTAAATTTGAATTTTGAAGTAAACAATGTTGTTTAAAATTTATAATTGAAATTGGAAAGTTAGTTGAATGATAACGAATCTTTAGTAGAAAGATTTGTTTCGATAAATTGATAAAACTATTGGATGTTGAAAATATAGTAGACGAGTTAAGGACCTTTTTTCCTAACTTGTAATTTCGAGGACGAAATTCTTTTAAGGGGGAAAGTCTGTAACGACCTAGAATTTTGAACAAATTAAATTGAGAATATTTAATTAATTTTAAATATTTGAACGATGATTTAATTTGAATTCCCGATATAGATCTGAATTTAACGATTTAATTATAAAAATTTAATCTATTGAAAGTCGAATAAAAATTTGAATCTCCAACTTTAAGTTGAAGAAAAATACTTCGAAAGCTTTTAAAATTCGTATTGATAATTCTGAAGATAATAGAAGCCTCAGAATCGAATTGGAAACTGCGTTGATCAGTTTTGAATTTATATCGTTTAAATCGATATTTAAAAATAGTCATTTTTCAAACAGTCTCGGAATTTGACGAAACCAGTTCCATTGGGTCCGGAATATTGAATTATTATCGGATTTCAAATTTCGTATTTTTCGGAGTTGTTTCGTGACTGTACGATATGCAAATGCGTTAAAGTAAAATGAAATTCAAATTAAAATTAAAATTTTTATTAATATACATCACCACGTTTTCGTTCCTAACAACACGCTCCTTTGTTTCAGCCGAGAATCACGAACGAAATCACGTAACCCATACTTCGTTCGATTTTAAATATCTTGCCTCCTTCTGTACAAATTAAAACGCAGAAGAAATCATCTCGTTCGAAGTTAAAAATGGCAGTGATTCCTTTTAAATTAAAACTCGAGCCTTTTTCCTTCCATCCTTCAAAATTCAATACCACGAAAACAAATCAGTTCGAAAAAAAAATGCCAGCAGCCTCGAATACGAGATGGAGATGGGGGAAACCTCGATCGATTTCCGGGGCTCACGATTTAGGAAGCTCGAGCATCGCGAGAACTAGGGCATAGGTCAGGGTTCGCTTCAATGTCAGTGAGGGTTGCGATCAAAAACTTGGGGTGATGAGAAACATCGCGATTCGTCTCGTGAGCTCGATCGCAAGGTTGCGTGCGAGAAATGGCGTGTGGTGGATTTCGCACGCAGGCGTTTGGAGGGGTTGGCCGCGGTCGTTCGATTTGGGCAAGCAAAGACAAGGAGGCGCGCGTATGAGTTAGGGGGTTGGCTCGTTTTCGAGTTCGAGAAAAATCTGGGCAAAGCGATGGTTGCCGCGACATAGTACGACAGTGATGGGGGAACGACGATGTGGGCCGCGTTCGATTTCAATGGGTTAGGGCACGACTTCGAGTGAGTGAAGGTACACTGTCTTGGTTTGAATATTGCAGTTAGCAAGATTTGTTTTTATTTTAAGTAATGTAGAGAAAATAATAATAATATATATATGTATATATAGGCAGAAAATTATTACAGTAAGGATTAAAACTTATATTATATTTTAATTATATATATATACCTATCTATCTATATAAAATTTGGAAAGAAAATGATGCAACTGCAGTAAAGGTATATAAACAGTTTCTGAATTTTAAATCTTAATAATAATGACATATATAGATATCAGATTTTGAAAATTTTTGTGAGGGTTTAAAATTTATGTCAAATTAGATTTTTTTAGACCTATGTAGATTATTTTATATGCAGTTTGAAAACGGGAAATAAAATAGATATGCATATTTTAAAACTTACTAGTTTATTTTTAAATAATATATATTTATATGGTTTTGGAAAATATATAAGAACTTTAAAAGGTTGAGGAGTTTATTTAAAATTAGTAGTTTAAGATAAATTATTAATAAATCAAGTTGGTTAAATGGTAATTAATTGTATAGTTATTTGGATGTTAATAAATTGTATAATTGTCTATACAAGGTTTATAAGTCGAGAAAACAAAAGAAGGATTGGATTGGATTGCTAAATAAAAGCTAAGGTGAGATTTTTCTCACTCAAAAATTGATTGCAGTTATTGATTTGATTGATATTAGATATAGTAGGATATATCTATATATATAGCAATATATACATATTGGCATATGTATATATTGGATTGATGATTTCCCGCCTCGTATAGCGGATGAGACCCTATTGCGCCGTTAGTAAGCGGATATATTATAAAAACCCATATACCGCGATATTCCACCTCGAAGTGGAATTGGTATTGTGCTAACGTCTTTGGATGCAGGGAAACAGGTTGGAGGGATCCAACTGGACCCCTCATATTGATTGAATTTATTTATACTGTGATATGAATCTGTGAATGATTATATTGATATTATTAATCATATGGATATCTGGAAATTGTTTGAAAGCTAAAAGTTTAGCTGAAGGGATGTTTGATATCATTGGATTCCAAAAAAATAAATCAATTGAATTTTTGAAATCAAAATAGAAATTTCTAAGTGAATCAATTTTAGAAATTGAATAAATTTTGAAGAAAGGAATTTTTAAAGTATAAAAAGTTAATTTTTATAATCTTATGGAATAAATTCCAGAATAAAGTGAAAATGCTAAATAAATGAATTTCATAAAACAGTGATTATAAATTGAAGAATTTAATTTAAATTTGGATTTTAAATAGATTGGAAGAAACGATTGAAATCTATTTTCTTAAAAAGGAATTTATTAAAAGAAGATAAGTTGGACATCCAATTAGAAATTTAATTGGTAAATTGGAATAATTTGGGAAATCAATGTAAAATGATTTCAATTTGAAGAATCCATTTAGATGCAAAATATTGAATAATTTGAGAAAAAAATAAGGAACTTATTTAGTAGGGATAAATAAAATTAGAAATCAATCTGAAATTGATTTAATTTTTGGAAATGAAATTTTGAGAAATCAGCATGGAAATTTTACTTAAAGTTGAAAATAAATTTAGAAATCAATATTGAAATTGATTTGATATTGAAGTTCTTATAAATAAAATTGGAATTTATAAATGCTGTTTATAAATACGAAATCACTTATTTTGATAAGTAAAATATAGAAGTTAATAAAAAGAAGATCTATAAGTCGAGGTTGTTATTAAAATAGAAATGGAATTTATAGACGTGTTTATAAATTCGAAATAGATTGAATTGGATAAATTTATTCATAGAAGATTTTTAAAGAAGATATATTCACGACTCTGGACAGTGAATATATTTTTGAATAAAATGGATTCATTTTTGAAGAAGTGATATTTTAAAATGAAGTTAAACATTTTAAAGATGTTTTAAAATGTATTATGAATCAAAAGCATAGATTTCAACAGTTCTTGTTGAAATAGACGTTTTCGAGGAAGAAGGAAATGGTGGACTATAACACTGTTGCTATAGTAAATGATTTCCAAAAGGAAATGTTTTTATATAGTATTGGGATTTATATATCTATCTAAATTCCGAATCCCTATACTAGTGATTTTGAGTCGTCGTAACGATGTTTTACGTAACATTCGTTTTGACTCAAATAAATGTTGTTATAGTAAATGTTTTCCTTAAAGAATGAATATATACTTAATTTGATTTTAAGTATATCGAATATTTTCAAATGTTGAAAATAAATAGTTTTGTGAATTACTTATTTTAAATAAGTATGGAATTGCTTTTCCAATATGAAACGAAGGGTTTGAAACTTTATCTTTTAAAGATAAATTGAAAAGTGAATATTTGAAATTGGTTTTCAAACGGTTAAGTGTGGAAATTTTATATCTAGTAAAGATATTTTGGAAATTAAATAATTTTGGAAAATTATTTGGAATCTGATGATGTTGCGCATCTTTATTGATAGTTAAATAACCGACTATCAATAATTACCTTGAACGATATTTGTTGTGAATTGGATGAATTTGAATGCCACACTTATTTTTAAATAAGCGCTCACTATTCGGGTTAGCCGGGAAAGGACCATGGGGTCGTATAACCCATTCCGAATATGTGATACGTCGTTATGAATTGCATTCGAAGACCGGTGTTGAAGACCGGATATTTTTGAAAACGGAAGGATTACCGTCGAGTTACTCTACATCGGCTGATCTCCGGTTTAGAGGTTTTATCACCCTTAGTGACGGGAAGTCCGGACGTGATTAGAAAATTATCCGGATGTGCAAGGGCTTCGTGAGAAGTGCCTTCGGTTCTGTTCGATCCCGGAATAGACTTGTATGGATTGTGTGTCTGACGTTACAATTTGAGATATAAAGCTGATTTCTTTCAAATACATTTCTGTTGGTGGCGGAGAATTTATTCTCTTAGCTTAACACCCTTCTCTGAGACGTACGAGCTCAGAGGTTATGTAGTTGAAATTTATCAGCGATATACTCCCAATTTGGTAACGTGGCATGCTGAGTGTTGCTCTGAAATGATCAGTGTTTGATCATTTGCGATATGATCATTTGTTTGATCTTATATCTTTGTGATCATAGGTTGATCATTTTTGTTTGACCCGAAGCAGGGCTTTGTAGAAAGCGTAGCTTTGTGGACGAGACTTCGTCGAGCCTCACACCCCGGAAATGGTCGAAACAGGAAGGATGCGGCAAGGTTCTAGGGAGTAGCGCCCCTTAGTGTATGTCATTCCTTCTGGATAGAGGTGGTATCATGGTATGGAGCCCATATACTTAACCTATGTGGTTGCTGCATTTTTACTATGTGGTTTGTTGCGAATCGGGGATCCTCGGGAAGATCGGTTACGATCGGGGGATGGCATACGCGTGTCAGTAGTTACCTATTTTTGTAGAGGTAACCCGGCCTTGTGTTGGCAGAGATTCGGTTAGGTTCTCGGGTCGTCTATTCCAGGGACGTACCCATCGTGGATAGGAAGTTCCTTAGCCTGACCATTTGTTGGAAATCCAAAGAAACAATACGTGACCTGTACGGTTTTAGTTGTATTACCTGCTATGGAATGTGGCGGTAACCTGCTATTGAACATAGTAGCTATAGTAGGCATACGATACTGGTCGTATGTTGGCTAAGATTAATATTATACTTTCGAAATGTTTTCTACACTATGCACTAATAATAATATCAAAAATGATTTGATTTTGGCGTAGTAAGCATCTTTGACTATCATAAGAAGAAATCTCCTCCAATTCTGCGTTTGCATTGTGTGTGTGGCGGGAGGTCTTATGGTAGTCTCATTTTACAAAAAAGCATTGCGAATCTATTTTGAAATATTTCTTTGTTGTTTTAAAGATAAACTGTTTTACGATCTCACACCAGTCACCATGACTGACTCGGAGTTTATTGTTCCCTTCTAAACTCTGGGTGCCCATCAATTTCCACACGGGCAGCCTAGAGTTATGTTATCAGGATATTCTGGATATTCTGGAGCTTTGGAGATAAGCTGGAGGACGAGACGTAGTATTTGTATCTGATAATATTTATTCCGCTGTGTATTCTGTATGAGGACAAGTTATATAACTGTCCATTGTTGTATATGACTCTGATTGATGTATGTATAAACTGATATAGTTCTTTGTTTTAAAAGACTAGTAATTATCTATTATATATTGTTCCGCTGCGATGTGTAAGATTCTGATATTGTTTTCTATTCTGATGTTGTTCTGTTCTTCTTTCTTTTCTTTTTCTACTCTTTCTCTTCTGCTTTCTTCTTCTTCTACTTTTTCTTCTTTCTTAAAACCCTCACTATTGGAGTTTCTGGCACTCGATGGCTCGGCAGTCGATAAAGGGAGTATCGATGTCGAATTTTTGAAAGTCGAAAAATCCGGTACGTGACAGTTGTATTCCTATTCCTTTTTCCTTTATGCTCTTTTGGTATGTTGATTGTTAATTTACTGCTCACTAAGACTGTTGTCTGACTCAAGGCTTTATGTTTTAATTCTTATTGCCTTGGGCTGTTCGTCCATTCTGGGACGGGCAGACTAGGTAGCAGGTGACAGGTGCTGTTCTAGCTTTTCACGGTGCTGATATCAGAGACGAGCTGGTGTATTGCATATTATTTCTTACTATATGTACTGGATGTTCCGCTACTTTGTATAACTCTGAGTGTTATGTAGTGAGGCTTGATGTATTGGCTATTTGGATGCTTGTATTCAACTATTATGAAGTTTTATATGATGGCATTTTATTCTGTAAAGCTTCACTATATATATGTTCTATTGTATTTTGTCCATGCACTGTTAGTAATACGATAGATTCTGTTGTTTTAATTTACCCTGACAATCGTCCGTGGTCGCCTGGAACACCTTAAAGCACACTTTCTCTAGATTCGGTGCAGGGGTCATGGGCGGTCGTCACATTTGGTATCAGAGCATTGGTTAATCGATCTTACCCAACGCTCGCTGACGTAACTACGTATGAGAGACGTAATTGTATTTTGATGGATGAATACTATATATAATATAGTAGTTTAGTTGAGTTTGAGTCCTCTATGCAGTTGTTTCTCTAGATGTTCTGATCATTCCTTTTTATAGATATTGAGAATGAGTGGAAGAGGGAGACCAGCTGCTAGAGAAGGCCGAGCTGTTGAAGGGACTGCTGATTATGCAGCCATGTTCGAAGCTATGATGACTTCGATCATGAGAAGGATACCAGTTCCGGGGGCAGCAGTAGATGTTGGAGTTCAAGTCCAAACTCCGAAACCAGTGGATTTTGCTAAGTTGTGCAAGGATTATACTGCTCTTAGAGGGAAGATTTTCTTGGGAACAGAATCAACTATTGAGGTCCAGAGGTGGATAGATCCTTGTAGAAGGATTTTTGGTGATTTGGGAATTGAGGATGCAACTAAGAGGAAGTTAGCATCAAGACAGCTTCAAGGGAGAGCTTCTGATTGGTGGAACTCTATTACCATCAATACTCCGGAGGAAGTGATTACTTGGGAGCAATTCCAAGTCAAATTTGAAGCTAAGTTCATTTCTACAGCTCAGAAGTCTGTTCTGTTCAAGAAGTTCGTGGAGCTCAAGCAAGGAGGAAGACCAGTTCTTGAGTATGTTTCTGAGTTTGAAGCGTTGTCCAAGTATGCCCGGTCATATATTGAGTCTGCATATCAGAAGAATGAGAAGTTTGTGACAGGCTTGGACAGTTATCTTGGGAGACAGTTGGTGGATCATTTGGACGATTCATTTGAGAAGCTTGTGGAGAAAGCCCTCAGGCATGAGAGTCTGTTTCCTAAGGAAGGATCTGTTGTTGCTGTGACCAGGGAAGAGTCTAAACCCCAGCAGGGTGGTAACAGGAAGAGGAAGCAGCAGCAGCAGAAGGGTAAGGATGGCCAGAAGAAGCCGAAAGGCGAGGTGACTTGCTACAATTGTCAGCAGAAGGGCCATTTCTCGAAGGATTGTAAGAATCCGAAGGCACCGATGAAGTGTCACAACTGTGACAAGCCGGGGCATTTCAGGAAGAATTGTCCAGAGCCGAGGAGGGACAAGTAGATTGTGCAAGCTTATGCTTTGGGAGCTGTTCCGTCGTCTTCAAAAGCTCCTACCGCTGAAGAGAAGGGAAAGAGTGTGGTGGTTCAAGGTACTCTTTTCCTATGTGGTGTTCCAGTTAGAGTTCTGTTTGATACTGGAGCGTCGCATTCATTTGTTTGTAGTGAACTTGTAGACCGGTTAGGTTTGGAACCGGGTATCGTTGATAGGCCATTGGTTGTGACTAATCCAGTTGGGGGTTCGTCTTGTTTGTGTATGTTATGCCGTGGTCTGATTGTGTCGAGTCATGGTTGCTCTTTTGTTTGTGATTGTTTTGTTCTGAACTTTTCGGGGTTCGGAATTATTTTGGGTATGGACTGGCTTAGGAAGTATGCGGCGAAGGTTGATTGCGAAAGGTTGGAAGTGACAGTCGAGAATGTGGAGGGGCGAAAGATTGTGATACGATGTAAGCATGAAGAAGGCGTCTTCATGAGCTTCATGTATTCGCTGGTTGTTCCACGGGATGGACAGTCAACAGTGCCGATCGCTAATGGATTCGAGGATGTCTTTGACGAAGTCAAAGGGTTGCCGCCACATAGAGAGATCGAGTTTCGTATAGATCTAGTTGAAGGAGCCAGACCTGTTGTGATGCCTCTTAGGCGGATGGCGCCTAGGGAACAGCATGAGTTGAAGGTGCAAGTTGATGATCTTTTGCAGAAAGGATTCATTCGGCGTAGTGTGTCCGAGTGGGGTGCACCAGTTGTGTTCGCAACCAAGGCAGATGGGTCATTGAGATTGTGTGTGGATTATCGTGAGCTGAATAAGGTGACTAAGAAGAACAAGTATCCATTGCCGAGAATAGATGACTTGTTTGATCAGCTTCACGAAGCTAAGGTGTTTTCTCAGATGGATTTGGCAACGGGATTTCACCAGTTGAGAGTGGCTAAGGATAGTGTGCCGAAGACTACTTTTCGGACACCATCCGGTTTCTTTGAGTGGCTGGTAATGCCGTTTGGATTGACTAACGCGCCAGCATATTTTGTGGATCTTATGAATAGAGTGTTCAGAGATCAGTTGAACAAGTTTGTGCTTATGTTCGTGGATGATATTCTGATTTATTCCAGAACTGAAGAAGAGCACAAGACGCACTTGCGTATTGTTTTGGAAATCTTGCGGAAACATCAGCTGAAGGCTAAGTTTTCGAAGTGTCACTTCTGGAAGAGTGAAGTGAGGTTCTTAGGCCATGTGATTTCTGGAAGTGGAATAGCGGTTGATCCCGCTAAGGTGGCAGCAATCCAGGATTGGGTTAGACCTAAGAATGCATCTGATGTGAGAAGTTTTCTTGGATTAGCAGGATATTATCAACGGTTTATCAAAGACTTCTCCAAGGTAGCTGCACCGTTAATAGGATTGACGAAGAAGAACCAAGTGTTCAGATGGGATGATAAGTGTGAGCAAGCTTTCGGAATCCTGAAAGAGCGATTGACGAGTGCTCCTGTTTTGACTATTCCAAGTTGGAATGATGAGATGGTGGTTTACACCGACGCATATGGTACTGGACTTGGAGCAGTGCTGATTCAGAAGGATAAAGTTGTTGCGTATGCCAGTCGACAACTGAAGCCGCATGAAAGGAATTACCCGACTCATGATTTGGAGTTAGCGGCGATTGTTTTTGCTCTGAAGATGTGGAGACATTATCTACTGGGAGTTCGATTCGAGTTGTTTACAGATCATAAGTCGTTGAAGTATCTTTTCTCCCAAAAGGATTTGAATCTTCGGCAGCAACGTTGGCTAGAGTTTTTGGCATCATATGATTTTGGTATAGCTTATACTCCGGGAAAAGGTAACGCGGTGGCAGATGCGTTAAGTCGAAGACGTGTAGGATTGGGAGCCATGTTTTCAGAATGGAAGAATCTCGAGTATTTAGCTGGATTTGACTTCAGGCCTAGATGCGAATTGGAACCTGAGATGTTGGCAAACTTATCGATAAGACCGACTCTTGTGGAAAGAATTACCGAGAGCCCAAAAATGAGACGATAAGCTTGTCAAGATTATCCGTGATTTGGAATCTGGATTGGATCCAGAGAAGGATAAAGGATTCGAGATCGATCAAGAGGGTTGGCTTCGAAAGCAAGGACGACTAGTTGTTCCCGATATAGATGAATTGAGGGGTGAAGTTCTGAAGGAAAGTCATTACTCGAGGTTGACAATTCATCCAGGTGGAAATAAGATGTATCGGGATATGAAGAGAACCTACTACTGGGAAGGCATGAAAAATGATGTTGGAAATTTTATTTCCAAGTGTATGAACTGCCAGTTGGTAAAAGCCGAACAGAAGAAGCCAAGTGGATTGCTTCAGCCATTAGAAGTTCCTACATGGAAGTGGGAGCAAGTGTCGATGGATTTTATCGATGGATTGCCTAGAACCAGAACGGGAAATGAAGGGATTTGGGTCATCGTAGATCGTTTGACTAAGAGTGCACGATTCATTCCTGTTCGATCGATTAGGACTGCACCAAAGTTGGCTGAGTTGTATATTAAGTGGATAGTTCGATTCCATGGTGTTCCGAAGAGTATAGTGAGCGATCGAGATCCATTGTTCATTAGTGGATTTTGGAAGAGCTTCCAGGAAGTTTTGGGAACCGAGTTGTGTTTGAGTACAGCTTATCACCCTCAAACAGATGGTCAGACCGAGAGAGTCAACCGAGTTTTGGAAGATCTTCTTAGAGCTTGTGTTTTGTACTTCGGAGGATCATGGGAAGATCACCTTCATTTGGTGGAGTTTTCATACAACAACAGTTACCAGTCAAGTATTGGTATGGCACCGTATGAAGCATTGTATGGGAGACCGTGTAACTCTCCGACGTGTTGGATAGAAACTGGAGAAAAGTTGATACTTGGGCCAGAGATGATTCGTCAGACTACAGAGTGCATAGAAATCATTCGGCAACGAATGAAGGCAGCCTAAGACCGTCAGAAGAGTTATGCTGATAAGCGTCATAAGGATTTGGAGTTCGACGTAGGTGATATGGTTTTTGTGAAGATTTCTCCACTGAAGAATGTTATCCGATTCGGGAAGAAACGAAAATTGACTCCGAGATTTGTTGGACCATTCCCGATCATCGAGCGAATTGGAAAGCTCACCTATAGATTGGAGTTACCTGAGAAGATGTCGAGTGTGCACAATGTTTTTCATGTATCATATCTACGGAAGTATGTGCACGACTCGAATACTGTGGTTTCTGCTGATAGCTGTGAAGATTTCGAAGTTGATCCAGTCGATAGAAGACCTCGTAAGCCGCTTCGTTTTGTTGAAACCGACACGAAACAGCTTAGGAGGAAGGTAGTTAAGTTGCTCAAGATACAATGGAGTGATGATGATAACGACTGTACGTGGGAGGTGGAAGAGAGGATGAAGGCAGCTCATCCTGAACTCTTCAAGGTGTGGCCCTAAGGTGTCGTATCATCTAACAACGTTGTAACTTGTTCTAGTTTTAGAATTCTGCATGCTAAGCTAGAATTTGATGCATGGTTTGTTGATTGCTATGGATGGTAGGCATGCAGAATAGTCTTTGTTTGATTTGTTTGTTTGGAATTTTGGGGGCGAAATTCCTAAGGGGGAGAGAATGTAACGACCCGTATTTTTACGGATCGAAAAGTTTGTCAAAATCTGGAGTTTTTAGTGTTGTTGAGCCATTTCAGATTTTAGGCAGAAAATTTGCTAAGTCCTAAGTCGTTCACGACTTAGTGTAAGTCGTAAGTCTTATAGGACTTAGGGATAGGAGCTACCCAAGGAAATGGCGAGTTAAGGGTTTGGAGATAGGTCGTTTGAACGACTTAAGGGGTAGGCGCGACTTAAGGATAGTGGTGAGTTAATTTGTTACCGAGTTAAGTGTTTAAGTCGTTGCCAAGTTAAGTCGACTGGGTGAGTTAACGACCTAAGGGATAGACAACCTAAGGAACTGACCGACTTAGGAGAATTGGTGACTTAAGAAATAGACGACTTAGGGTTGATAAGTCGTAGACGACTTAGGAGTTGGGATATATTCTGCGTTGGAGTTAAGTCTTAAGTCGTAGAGACTTGGGTGGACTGTTGTACTAAGTCGTATCCTCTTAGGTGTTAGGTTGTAACACTGTTAAGTCGTAGGATGTGTTGAGTTGCTAAGTCGTAACCCAGTTAAGTTAGTAAGTCGTAGGGAGTTAAGTCGCGATGGTGCTAAGTCGTTAAGTCGTCCAGGCGACTTAGGAGGGAACGCGTACATGTGTTAGGTCGCGTGTAAGCTTCAGGAGTTAAGTCGCGCAAATGGATGAGTCGAAGGTCTTAAGTCGTAGGTCGGAATGAGAGATGAGTCGGCAACGACTTATGGAGATAGCCGAGTTACGACTTAGTGAATTTTCAGCTATAAATAGGAAGGGTTTTTCTCACTTTTTGGGATCCGGATTTCGAAGCGACGAAGTGCTGCCATTTTGAGAGCTCGACTTCTACACTTCTTCACTTCTTTTCTCCACTCTAATCTAGTGCTTCCTTTCATCCAAATCGAAGATCAAGATCGAAGATTCAAGAGCTTGGATTGAAGATCTTCATCCTTTGAAGTGAGATTTCTTCGTTTGAAGCGGATTTGTGACAGATCAGGCTTGATCCTTCGCTGTCCAGATCTGAGGCGTGTTGTTTTGAGGTTGTTTTGGTGATTTGGTGAGTGGTGATTATCTCTCACACGGATGAAAGGAGTATATCGGATTGTTGGCTCGATTTGGTGTTAAAATAGTGATTTCCATGCATTTTCTTCATCCTAAGTGTAGATCCATATAGATCCATTGTTCATGATGATTTGACAACCATTTTTACTAAGTGTTAACCTATGCAAGTTCATTCATTAAGATTGTAGAGATAATTCTCATGATTTCATGCTTGTTAGACTTTCAACACTTTATTTACGAAATTGCCATTATTGTGATAATTGTCTATTTAGATTTTATTTGAATGCTTGATTGTTTGGATTAATGTTTGACTGGGTTGATTGCTATGAATTAGATGATTGATGATTTGCTTTAGACCGAAGGTGATTCAAAACTAAGGGAAAGGCTCTTGAATTGGGAAAGCTGCTCGTGGCATATGTAGCGGGATGATGAAGCTCTTATGCATAGATTCGATAATGATGATGTTGAGATGAGACTTTGCGAGGATGTGATGAAGCAAAGTATGATATGAGAAAGTCTTGGTCTAATCCAGACGGGATCATTCCAAGCACGTTGGTAACTCGGTGGTATGATTCGAGTTAAGGGTAATGGATGCTTGAGAGGCGCTTGAGCTAGTATGGAAATAGTCGTCGAGGAGGATGACTAGGAGGCTTGGATAGCATCGTTGTTGAAGGTTCTAGCATGCTCTAAGCAAGAGTACGTTTGGGCAGATTCGATAGTCCCAACGACTAACTGTTGATGGTCGAGTACTCTGGGCAGATTCGATAGTCCTAGGCACGGGCTGCGACGACGTGCGGGAGTTATGTCTAGAACCGGGGTTTCCATTAGCCCTTGACGGACGGCTGAAAGAATGTGCCGGTCATTCAATTAACGGTGATATCGAAGCAATGATAACAGTGATAGCCAGAGTCATGGATGTTTGGTTGTATCGTCATTCGGTCTCAAGAGCAGTGTTTTCCGGGTGCTTATCTGATCTTGGTTTAGGCCTTGGGGGTTTGTGCTTGGAAAACATCGCCCTTGACTCGAGTGATAATTACTGTACTTTAAATTGTATGCTCTGCTATGTTTGCTTCTGCTTAGTGTGTGTCTGGGGGCTATCACTGTAGAATGAGGTTGGAGTGGGAGTGTTGTATTCCTATTCCTTTTTCCTTTATGCTCTTTTGGTATGTTGATTGTTAATTTACTGCTCACTAAGACTGTTGTCTGACTCAAGGCTTTATGTTTTAATTCTTATTTCCTTGGGTTGTTCGTCCATTCTGGGACGGGCAGACTAGGTAGCAGGTGACAGGTGCTGTTCTAGCTTTTCACGGTGCTGATATCGGAGACGAGCTGGTGTATTGCATATTATTTCTTACTATATGTACTGGATGTTCCGCTACTTTGTATAACTCTGAGTGTTATGTAGTGAGGCTTGATGTATTGGCTATTTGGATGCTTGTATTCAACTATTATGAAGTTTTATATGATGGCATTTTATTCTGTAAAGCTTCACTATATATATGTTCTATTGTATTTTGTCCATGCGCTGTGAGTAATACGATAGATTCTGTTGTTTTAATTTACCCTGACAATCGTCCGTGGTCGCCTGGCACACCTTACAACGCACTTTCTCTAGATTCGGTGCAGGGGTCATGGGCGGTCGTCACATGTGTCCACATGAGTAAGTATCTGGGCTCCATACCATGATACTACCCTTTTCCAGAAGGAAATGACATAACCTAAAGGGCGCGACCCTCATAACCTTGCCGCATATTCTTGTTTCGACCATTACCGGGTTGTGAGGTCCGAAGAGGTCTCGTCCACAAAGCTACGCTTTTTCACAAAGCCACGCTTTGATCACAAATGATCAATAAATGATCATCACACAGCAACACTGTAACGTCCTAGGCTTTTCAACCATCAGCAACGGCCTCAACTGGTAGGCTTTTCAACCATCCCAGCCCCACCGTGGCTTACATTGGTACCTCGAATTTGCTTTTACGGCCAGCCTCTCGACTCGCAACCAACCCCTCAATGGGACATGTAGGGGTAAGAGTCTCCCGTTCGCCACCAAACCGCGAAGCGAGAACCCCCTATCATGCTGTAATGTAGCAAACCCGATCCCGATAATTAAATTTAATAATTAATTATCCAAATAAATACTGTATATTTGAAATTAAAGTTAAAATTTAACCTTCGGATATTTAAAATAAATTAAATATTCACATTTCAAATATACAAAAATTCCGGGTCGTCACATTCCTCCCCCCTTAAAAGAATTTCGTCCCCGAAATTACCAGTTAAGAAGAATGTCTCATTTCCCGTTAGCTATTTCCCAAGTTAGCTATTTCCCAAATTCAAACAGTTTTAACAAGACCCAAACAATCTTTTGTCAATGATACACTAATCATCTTTAACTTTCCAAACTTATTCATAAGTTCAACCCATACTACCTACTTATCCATTCAAATTTAAAATTTGAATTCAAATTTTTGAATTATCAAAAATTTCTCAAAAATTTTTTCTAACTCCCTAAATTTCCGAAAAATTTCGCCAGCGTCTCCTTTGCGCGGCTAGCTCGGTACTACTACAAAATGGCTCTACGGCCTCCCAATCTCAAAAAGAAAACAAAAAGCCAAGTGGCTGGATCCAAAACCCAATCAAATTTCATATAGAAATTCAAATACATACCTTTTTGTCGGGCCATTAAATTTTATCTTCTAAATCAAAAATCCCAATTTATCCATTGCTTTTATACACCTGTATATCCTACTAAGCAATAATATTCAATCACAATTCCAAAGTCATTTTATACTTTTCTTTACAAATTTTCAATATTTGCTTTACTTAAGCCCGTACGATGCACATATATCATCCGTACGCAATATCACATTCGATCGCTCAATCGATCACACAATTCCACTTCCGAACTAGTATCGTCCACCCGACTTCCTAGTGCGGACTCAGATCTGGTTCCTTGATCAGAAACCGTCATTCTCCTTGCATAGTCACAAACTATGATAGAGAATATCCAGAATCAATCAACAATCCATATCCAGGTTCGCCATCGAAAATCGAGTGAAAAATTCCAACTCGGATCGATATATCTATCTCGAAATTCTGTGTTCGACATCTGGACCAAAAAGCTATGCGAATAAAATAATATACGTACACCTTACGTAATTAGCCCAATTGATTACGTAATTAGCCCATTTTATTCCTTACGTAATACGTACACTCAGCATGCCACACTACCAAATTGGGAGTATATCACTGATAAATTTAACCTACATAACCTCTGAGCTCGTATGTCTCAGAGAAGGGTGTTAAGCTAAGAGAATAAATTCTCCGCCACCAACAGAAATGTATTTGAAATAAATCAGCTTTATATCTCAAAATGTAATGTCAGACATGTAACCATACAAGTCTGTTCCGGGTTCGAACAGAACCAAAGGCACTTCCGAAGAAGCCCTTGCAATCCGGGTATTTACAATCCCGATAAAACTTCCCATCACAAAGGAAATCTCTATACCGTAGCTAACGGTGCAGAGACAATCGATAGGTCATCCTATCGTTTTCATAAATACCCGGTCTTCACCAACGGTCTTCAATACGATCTATATCGTCGTATCACTAATTCGGAATGGGTTATATGACACAGAGGTCTTTTCCCGGTTAACCCGAATAGTGAGCACAATATTTTAAAACATATGAATATTGGGATTTCAATTAAGTCACAACTTATTACCCAAATCCTTTCCTTTTAAATGGTTTAAACAAAATACCATTTTAAATCTTTAAACAAAAAGATTTACTTCACAAAGTTTATCCAGTTTCACAAAGTTTCATTCATAGATTTCCAAATCAATTTCCATTTAAATTGGATTAACCCATTAAATCTTAAAATTAAGATTTAATTTATAGCTTTCAAAACTATTCACAATTCAAGTCTTTTATAATATAAAAGATACACCTTTTGAAATACTCTTTTATTTCAAAATAAAGTTTAATTATCGTTACAAAGGTTAATTCATAGTTTTTCCAAACTATTTACAATTTCATTTCAACTAGAGATGTTTTCGATACAAATTGGAAATCTCTTCACTTTATGAAAGCCATTATTATTTGAAAACAGATAGTTTTCGTTTTGGGAAAAACTGGTTACAATTACACCGGTTAAAGCCATTTAAGTATAAAACTTGATCATAAATTTAAATTTCCCCAAGACCGTATTTTAATTGGTTAAAAACCATAAAAACACCTTTTATACTTATAAAATCTTTTAAACCAAAATTCCCAATTCATTGAATTCAATTTCAATATATTGAATTCAAAATTTAAATCAAATGATTTAAATTCCAATTTTTGTTAAGTTATTTAAAATAAATTTTATTTCTGAAACTCATTTCAAAAACTTTCAATTCCAATTCCAAAACCATTTTGGATTCAAAAACTCAATTTTTCCAAAATTGATAAAAATCTGTGACTTAACCGATTTTCACGTGAAATCCACATTTTGTGTGTGTATTGTGTAGTCCACGGGTTTAACACAATTGTGCAACAGCGTTCAACCATCACAGATCAAATATAACAATATAATTGATAAGCGGTATAAACTACAACGCTTATCTTTCATTCACAGATCACAGATATATCATATCACAGATAAACAAAATACAAATCACACACAAATCAGAATATATCACAAATGCATCACATATCAAAGATGTCAAACAATTCAACATCCAAAATAATCCAAACATCCATAAGTAGGATTAATTAAATTATTTGATTAATTCAAATCAATTTCACAAATATTCATTTTTTCAACTCCAAATCAATTTTCAAATTTATTTTCAAATCCCAAATAAAATTCCAATGAATTTCCAAAAATATTTCTTTTTAAAATAAATTCTTTTATCTCTTTCAAATCTATTTAAAAATTCCAAATTTAGATAAATTCTTCAGTTTATAGATAATATTTCTGAAATCTATTTATTAAGCCTTTTTCCCAAATTTGAAATTTAATTCGATACAGTTCAAAAATAATATTTTTATCTTTTAAACTCCTTTTAAATTTCTCCAATTATCAAAAACAAATTTTTTGATAAATTTACAACTTAAATTTCGAAAATCCAACTTTTATTTATTTTCGGTATCCAACGATACCAAAAATATATTCGGCTAAATTATAGCCGTCAACAATTTCAATCACAATATAATCACACGGCGATTATAACAATCAACACACAATATTGAAACAAATTCAAATGTTTGAGGAATCCAGTTGGATCCCTCCAACCTGTTTCCCTGCATCCACAGAAGTTAGCACAATACCAATATCACTTCACAGTGAAATTATCGCGGTATATGGGATTTATAAATATTATCTGCTATTATGCGGCGAAATAGGGTCTCATCCGCTATACAATGCGGGAAATCAACAACTCCAATATATACATATTCCACTATATATATATATATATTGCTATATACATATATAATACCAATTCCACTTCAATATGGAATTATCGCGGAATATGTTTTTAATAAATAACCTCCGCTTAATATACGGCGTATAGGGTCTACTTAACACAATAGATAACAATCATCATTCAATTCACACAATTAACACTATCAACAATTTAAAATCTAACAATTTAAAATTTTAATTGAAACACAATATTCGATTGAGTGAGAAGTTCTCACCTCGCTTTCAATAACGGTTGCAGCATTTTATTTTGGATAAAATCAAACAGACGTTTAATTTTACCCAAAATTTTCACTGACTCCAATTGACTCCAAACCCACGCCATTGCGAAGAGCTCGACGAAACGATTCCAACGCATTTTATTTCGTAATTTTCCGACATCGTATCAAGCAGATATGATATTTTAAAGTTTAAACAATTTAATATAAACAAATTTACAAATTTATTTTTCTTTTTAAACCTAGAATAAATCGCAGCCCTTCGATCTTGCAATAGGAAATCTGGGCCGATGCTATCATCTTCTCCATGCGAATACTACCAGGTGAATACGCGTTCTTTTTGAACCCATGCCGCCACTTAGGGTTCCAAAACGCAACCCCCCACGATGCATTTCAGGTCGATCGAAGACCTTCACTCGAAAGCTCCTCCTCGCCTCTACCATCGCCGAGAAAGACGGTGAACTCGGCCTCCCCACGGTCGAGAAAACTGTGCTCGAACTGCAGACGTACGCGAGCACTTTCCTCCTTCATCGTTGCGTCGTATACGATCATCGCCGTTGGATCTCGAGATCTCAGTGCCCTCTACAAATCTCTAGTTGAAGATTTCTAGAAAAAATCGATGGATTGGATGAAATTGGAGAGGAAATGATGGAAGTTTCTGGCCGTTGAAAATATTAGTGGTGGCTAAGGGCTGAAATGAAACCCTAGGTCGTTTAGTTTGCAAATGAAATGGTGAAGGTCCTTTTATAGAAAATTGGTCAAATCACTATTCATCCGATTTTTTTCCGAACTCCAAATCGAGCGTGCCAACTGGCGTTCATAAGGTTTACCCCGCATTCCGAACACAATGGAATGTGTTTCGGAAGCTAATTCGATCGTATGTGAGAGTTACGGAGATAAACGATCAAATTTAAATCAAATCGATTTCGATGCGTTTTGGCTTGCCTCGGACAAATGGTACATCCGATTGACACGAAATTTGAAATCTTACAATAATATCACATTACGGATCCGATGAAACTAGTTTCGTCGAAATCCGAGACTGTTTGAAAAATGGTCATTTTTACTCGTCAATTAAATATTAAAATATTCAATTTCCACAAATTTACTTTTAATTCAATTTTAAAAGTTCTATAATAACTTTATAACTCCAAGATGATTTAATATAACTTTATAAATCATTTTCATACACATTTGATTCAGATTTCAATTATTTCCAAAATTTCAAGTATTAAATTAATAATTTAATTGCCCAATTAAATCACTATATCGAAATTAAATAAATTCGACTTCCAAATCTTACTTATTAATATTTAAAATCAATTAAATATACAAATTTCAAATGATGGAAATTCTAGGTCGTTACAGAAACTTTTCCAACTAACGGCTTCGCCATTAAGCATAAAGACATAACCGGACATTGATTTACTGTCATCTATATCATTTTGAAAGCTTGAATTTGTATACCCCTTCATAAGGAGGTCTTTATTCTGTATATAAGGAATAAGTCCCAAGTATTTCTTGAATACTTCAGTATACATGTTACGACCATCCAATGTTTTTCTTCGGGATTAGATTACTATCGGCTTACGTATCCTAATGTGATACCACATCTGGTCAAGTACATATCTTATAGTACATTATGGATCCTATAACTAAAGCATAGGGGATCCTCTTCATATGCTATATCTCCTCATCGGTATGAGGATCGTACTTCATAGAAAAAATTCCAGACTGCATTGGAAGGTTTCCATGCTTGGAATTCTTCATACCGAACTTTTTCAGTATGGTATCTATATACAAGGATTAGGATAATCCCAGCAACCGTTTATATTTATCTGTATAGATTTTATACAAAATATATAGGTTGCATCTCCCAAATTCTTCATGGAGTAGTTCTTGGGAAGCCAAGCTTTCACCGATTGCTCCAAAAAAGTGTCATTTCCAATCAATAATAGATCATAGACATAAAACACTAGGAATACAGTAGCGTTTCCCTGTTCCTTTTTGCATATGCATGCTTCCACCATATTATGATAAAAACCAAGTTATTTAATTACTTTATCAAAAGTCTTATTCCGACTCCTTGAAGTTTGTTTATGTCCATAAATGAACTTTAATACCTTGCAAGCCTTATACACGGTCCTACTAACCACAAAACCCTTAGGTTGCGACATATAAATGGTTTCTTCTAAATAATTATTTAGACATGTCATCTTTACATCTATTTGCCATATTTCATAGGCATAGAATGCAGCATTGGCTAGCCTAATTCGGATGGACTTAAGCATGGAAACGGGCAAAAAGGACTCGTCATGATCAACACCTTGAATTTGATGAAATCATTTTGCAACTAATCTTATCTTATAAGTTTCTACTTCTCCATTTACATTTAGCTTGTTCTTAAAAATCCATTTGTAGTTGATGGGGTTTATCCCTTCGGGTAAGTACATAAAAGTCCAGTAAGTTGCCAATTCCTAAGCCCTTATAGTGAATTACAAATACAAGTACTAGATCTAATATCTATGTCCCAAGACATTTTATTTATTACAGAACAATTTTGAATCGTATAGGTACCTTGTAGAGCCATAGAAGCATTCTGCTTCTTTTCTTATTCTACAAGTAGTTAGGGCAATTCCTTTTCCAATGACCTTTCTTGTGGTAGTGGTAACATTCACCCTTTTCATATGTCTTCTTAGTTTTCTTTTCCTTAACTTCTCTTTTCCGCTTCTTCGAACTCTTCAAAGATGATGCCCTACCCTTAACAGTAAGTACAACCCCTTGATCCTTCGATGTAGACTTAACTAACCACAACATATTGAGGAGCTCCACGAGATTCACATTTATCTGATTCATGTTATAATTTAGTATGAACAGTTCACATTGAGGAGCAAGAGAACAAGGATCAAATCAACTTGCAATTTATTGCTTACATGTCTGCCCAACTGCGAAAGCCTATCAATATAGCCTTTCATCATCAGCACGTAATCGTCCACTTTCTATCCTCTGGTCACTTTAGTATTGAACAACTTCTTCGTAAGCTTGTACAATGCGGAACGAGACTGTTCACCCAACAAGGCCTTGAGACTATCAAATATCTCATGGATGGACATATTTTCATGCTTCCTTTGCAATGGCTTGTTTGATGTAGAAACTATGAAAACTTGGGCGAACTCTAGGTCTGACACCCATTTTTCATAAGCAAGTTGTATTTCGAGGTCCGCATATGCAACGACCCAAATTTTTAGTAAAATTATTTAGGATATTTAATTAGCTAAATTAAATAAAATAATGTGATGATTAGGGGATTGAGGTTTGTGATTAAACTAAGGGGTAGCTGTGCCTAAGAGAATAAATGAACTAAAATGAACTGAAATAAAATGGGTAAAGGAAACAGGTGAGGGGCAAAGTTGGAATAAGAGTATTCTAATACCTTAAACCCTTAGGAATTCATTTCATATGTTTATTTGCAATACCGAACTAAAATAGAGACCGGTCACTATTAGCAAGAGCAATAGGAGGAAGATAAATAAATTCAAAGGAAGGAAGATTAATCAAAATCAAATCCATTCAAATCTCAAACTCCTTAATCTCAAAGCTAAGGTGAATAATGATTACATCTCATATTTTCTATTATTTTTGTTTTAAGGTTAATCCGAATTATTTTGCAAGGTTATGCCATGTTTTTGAATGATTAAATGTTTATATATGCTTGTTAATGATTTATGCTTATTCATATAGGTTTTGTGATATGTTTTTGTAACGACCCGGAATTTTCGATCCCGAAAATTCCAGATAGTTAGGAAAAGAAGAAAAGAGATAGAAGAAGAAGAAACAGAAACACAACACAGATTCTCACATTCGCAGCGGATCAAATATAATATCAAATAAATAGCAGTTATACAAAGGAAAATTTTATCAGTTAATTACATTTTTATACATCAGAGTTACAACATCTCATAATCACTGGACAGTTAAAATAACTTGTCCCAAATAATAACAATATACCACAGCGGAATACACTCCATACGTTCCTGCCATCCAGCTCGTCTCATGAGCTCCAGAACGTCCTTACCTGAAAATCTGTAATACTCGGTCTGACCCGAGCATTACATCAAAGTAACACCCGGGTCAAGCTGGAAACCAGCGTGAGTAAACTCATCTAACATGGAATACAAAACATACAACTTAAATAAAACCCGGGGTAACTCGGATCCAATTTACAAATTTCCCAATATGTTAAAGACATCACTTATTTCACTCATCAATTTTTCCCAGTACCAGAATTTAGATTTAATAGTCCAATTCACTTAAATCATTTCATTCCAGCCTATTGAATTCACATATCAATCTATAAGAATCGACGGGGGTTTTGGGTATTTACTAATACCCAACTCCGGTCTCTTCGAATTCAATACACCTTAACCCAAATTCTCAAGTGAAATTCAATTTAACAATAATACAAGATGTCATTTTTACATGGCAATTCATCATCGATAAATAACCATATTATTGTTGTACACCTAAACATATCGTGCCATGCAACATTTCATACCAGGTATATCAGCCAATTTAAGGCATTCAACATCATTAAATCATTCAAATGCGAAATTCTTCATTTCCAAAATTTTATTTTAATTTGTCTCAGATTAGATCAAATCTAATCCTTCATTGCTTAGGTTACCCGACCTTAACATATTACCAACCAGTTAATTAATCGTTTATTTTTTTTTCATCTTAATCAATCATCATTGATTAATTATTCTTTAATTAAATTAAGCCTTAATTCATACATAAATTTATTTATTCTTCACCCTTCACATTTATTACTCTTGCTCTTCTTCAATTAATCCCAATTAGTATTAACCCATTAATTACTTCACTAAGTAGTTACATTTTATTAATTACATTAAGTAATTATATTTAACTAATCATCAAATGATTAATTTATCCTAGTTCATTAACTTAAATTAATCTTATTAATTTAATTAAGTAAATAACCCTTATTCTTAGTTGTTAATTTAATCATTCTAAATATACCCTAATTTATTTAAATGAACCCAAGGATTAACAATAAACTTATTTTCAAAAGCTTGGCGAATTTATAATAAATTTTCTCATTTAAATTTGCCTAAATTAAATAGACTTAAAGCATAACAAATTTTAAATCTTTAAAAATTTCTTTGTACATGTAAAACTTTAAATAAGCATTTACATTAAAGAACTTCGTTTTTTTTAAAATTTACTTTTAATAAATCAAGCTTGATTTTATGCTCACATTGGTTATGGATTTATATTTTTAAACAATCTTCTTGTGAAAACAAACCAATTTCTGTTAAAATGAGCAACTCAACAGGCCAGACCAAAAGCCCAAGGCTAACCAAAACCAAAGAAACCGTGCTTTTTAAAATTCACTCATTTCACAGTAATGGGCCGAGCCCAAACTCAATTAATAATAACCCAAACAAAAGAATACTTCTTCCTCTCCAACACTACTTTCAGGAAATCACCAAAGCTTCGAGAGGAAGCCCGAGCCGGAGAGATCAGCTCCGACCAGCTCGACGTCTCCCAACAACATCGATACGAGCGAACCTAACACCCTCAGCTCGAATGCGAACTTCCCTGCCGAACCACCCTGATCCATCAACTTCTCGTGCACGCTGTACACGTGCACGTTACCACACACTGCTCTGATCGCCAAATCAATCTCAGACAAGTCGGCGATAGCTTCGTCGAGGTCCTCGACTACCCAGATACCTGAAACCACCATCAATACGAAATCGAGCATAACGACACAACCCACAACCAAACCTACCCATCGAACACTCCTCCGCATCACCGCTTCAGGTAGCCAGAGGCCACTATATTCCGCCTATACCTATGCCGTAGACAAGCACACCTAACTCACCCTGTAATAACCCGCCACTCATTCTACAGAATGACGAATCATTATGAAGAAAGAAAGGGGTAGAAAATAGAAAAGAAGAGAAGAAAGAAAGAAACAACAACAACGATCTCACAGCGGAACGAATAAATTATATTAATAACATAAACTATTACATAGTATACAACAAATTATCAGAGTTACACAGCATATACATCACTTACTAGACAGTTATAAACATCTGTCTAGACATTACAACTCAAATACAAGACAAGTCACTATCACAGATATCAACACAGCGGAATACTATATCTACGAACGCCGAAGCCTCCTGCTCCATTGCTCCTCCAGAATATTCGTCAAAGCTAAACCTGAATCCCTTGGCTACTCGTAAAAATTTGAGTACCCAAGAGTTTATAAAACAGAAATAAACACTTGGGTCAGACATGGGTCTGGTGTGAGTAACAGGTTAAACTTGCTTAACTTCAAAACCTTTAGAAAGAAAAGGTATCACGTAAGACTTCCCACAAATAAACATGGGTAAGTTTTTACCTTACGCTAACCAAAACATTAGATAGGAAATCTGATTTTATTATAATAGGGTCTAGGGTTTTCAAGTAAAATATAGAAATAGCTGAAATGCTTACATCTCACATTCCAACATATTTGGGCACAACTAATACGTACGGCACTTATTGGAGTTTGGATTCCATACAATGGCAGGGCTACTGGGGTACCGCCCGTCACAGTACGTGGCCTAGATCACCGTACCGAGAAGTACGCCCGCTCCCCTGCAATACAAAGCCGGAACCATCCCTTACTGGATAATCCCGAACAAGAAAATCCCGTAGTTGGCGCGACCAACCACACACTAAGCCGAATAAAAGAAAAGGGACCTCTAGACAGGGATCTATCTTGCTCTCAGTGGGTGCTACCCACGAAGCCTTGCTGCACCTCCCCTGTTTTAGCCATTCCCGGTTGATGATGCTTGAGGTTACGATTACCTTTAATCAGAACATATCACTTAGAATGCTCATCGTCCGCCTGACGATGTGCTGAAAGCATTCAATCCATACAAGTTCGTTCCGGGTTCGAACGAAACCGAAGGCATTATCTCGTTACACTCGTTTTGGAATCACCCTCAGAGTTAACGACAATAACCCTTGCACTCTGAATCTTCATCTTCACTCGAGATTCACGACCTATCGTAAATTTGGATCGATGTGGTATTCGGGTCTCCAGACCTGGAATTCCGGTATACGGAAACCCGATCCCGGTCTCATCGAAATCCAAAACGTATCTTTTAAGGGTCAAGTTGTTTTAAGGTTAAAACAATTCGATTCTTATCTTTATACACATAGAAAGATAATTCACAACATTACAATAGATAATCAACATTATCAATATAACAGATAATCCATATTATCATCACAATTCAACTAACATCCATATCACACAGCATATATCTCATCAGAGATATCAATCAATGCAAAGTATTCAATACTATCACCCATTCATAAGTAATGATTTATAACGTCTCTAATTAATTTAAAGTAATTTAAATTAATTACTTCATTTTATAAATCCTGCTTACTTAACCATTAATTAATTACAATCAATTAATTAATTATCCTCTAATAATTCATTTCAATTAATCATCTTTGATTAATTACCTTTTAATTATATCCAAGTAATTTATCCTTTAATTAATTACTTAAATTAATTAACCTTAACCACTTATAATAATTAACCTTTAATTACTTCATTAATTAATTAACTATAATTAATTAAATTAATCAACTATAATTAATTACATTAATCCTTAATTAATTACATTAATTAATCACTTCATTTATTAATTATTACTTAATTAATCAATCTTAATTACATCATTAATTATATTAATTAATGATCCTTAATTACACATTGATTATTAATTACTAAAATTAAATTAATTACATTAAGTAATTAACCTTTAATTAAAACACATTTATTAATCACCTTGATTAATCTTCAATCAGTAATTAACTACCCTTAATTACTTCACTTCATAAATTAATTACTCGTTAATTAATTATCCTTTAATTAATCCCTTGATTAATTATTCAAAAGTAATTAACTCAAATTACTTTTATTATTAAATCATCTTCAGTTAATTACATCCAGTAATTACCTTTAATTACTTTCCTAAGTAATTATACTTTCACTAATTACATTTAAGTAATTATCAAATTTCCAAATCATTATCTTAAATTAATTTAACTAATTAATTTAAACTTATCAAATTTATTTAATTAATTACCTTAAGTAATTAATTTCTTTAATTACTTTCTTTAAGTAATTTATACTTAACCAATTTATATTAATTAATTAATCTAATTGATTATCAAAAATTAATCACATTAATTAATTATTTAATAATTCCTAATTAATGATCTCTCATTAATTATTAAAAATTCTTTAATTACTTTCTTTAAGAAATTTAGCTTTAATCAACTATTTATTAATTACAACTTAATAAATTCTTAATTACCAATTTATTTATCTCTATTACTAAATTAATTTCTTAATTAACCTTTAAATTAAAGTATTAACCTTTAACTACTTTAATTATTATTAACAAAGACTTTAAAACATTTACATTAAAATCTTTCTTTTAATTTATCTTAAATTAATGCTTTAAAATAAATTACAATTTAACTTTAATCATATTTTGAATCTAATTTACAAAATCTTCTTAAATTCCAAATGTTAAGAAACACTTAACATTTAAAAGATTTTTCAAACCAATTTATTTAAATTAAAAACCTTTTTAAAATATACTTTTAACAATTTAAATTTGTTAAAACATTATTTTTATAAAACTTTATTTGTCTCAAATTCTAGGATACACATTTAAACTTGAACCCATACTTAAACTTGATTTAAATCTGGATTTAAATCCTATTTTCAAAGTTTAAACTCATTTTAAATTGAAAAACCACTGTCAGGCTTTTAAACTGAAACACTAAATCTACCCGAGACAAACTGGATTTACTTCGAGTCGAAACCCAATTGTTCCGAGCCTTACACGCGAGAACTCGAGACTTCCCTCTGTTGAACTCAACTTCACCAGTATCCAATTTCACCGTGCACGTGCACGAAGAGTCTGACCAACTCCGGCCAACTACGATCATCCCTACATCTCGTCGATCAACCACATACCCTGACTTGATCACCAGATCCTCGACAACCTCTCGAATTCGAAATCGAGATAAAAACTTCCACCTGGAACGAAACTGGAACAGGCAGCTCCATTCAACCAAAACCTGTCAACGTCTTGTGTCACATCCCGAAATTTTCGACTTTCGAAAATTCAACATCGATACTCACTTAATCGACTGTCGAGCAATTGAGTGCCGGAAACTCCAATAGTGAGGGTTTTAGAAAGAAGAAGTAGAAGAAAGAGTAGAAGAAGAAGAAAGAAAGCAGAGAAGAAAAACAACAGAACAACATCAGATACGGAAACAATATCAGAATCTCACATATCGCAGCGGAACAATATATAATAAATAAACACTAGTCTTTTAAAACAAAGAGCTATATCAGTTTATACATACATCAATCATCAGATTCAATATACAGCAATGGACAGTTATATAACTTGTCCTCATACAGAATACACAGCGGAATAAATACTATCAGATACAAATACTACGTCTCGAACTCCAGCTTATCTCCAAGCTCCAGAATATCCAGAATATCCTGATAATATAACTCTAGGCTGCCCGCGTGGAAATTGGTGGGCACCCAGAGTTTAGAAGGGAACAATAAACTCCGAGTCAGTCATGGTGACTGGTGTGAGATCGTAAAACAGTTATTCTTTATAACTACAAGAAGATTTAAAGTCAATTCGCAATGCTTTTGGAAAATGAAACTACCATAAGACCTCCCGCCACACACACAATGCAAACGCAGACTTGGAGGAGATTTCTTCTTATGATAGTCAAAGATGCTTACTACGCGAAAATCAAATTCTTTTTGATATTATTATTAGTGCATAGTGTAGAAAACATTTCGAAAGTAGAATATAAATCTTAGCCAGCATAGGTACCATTATAGTATGCTTGCTATAGCTGCCATATTAGATGGCAGGTTCTACAACTAAAACCGTACAAGTCACGTATTGTTTCTTTGGATTTCCAACAAATGGTCAGGCTAAGGAACTTCCTATCCACGATGGGTACGTCCCTGGAATAGACGACCCGAGAAATAACCTAACATTACGGTTAGATCTCTGCCAACACAAGGCCGGGTTACCTCTGCAAAAGTAGGTAACTACTGACACGCGTATGCCATCCCCCGATCGTCACCGATCTTCCCGAGGATCCCCGATTTCCAACAAACCACATAGTAAAAATAATGCAGTAACCACAGAGGTTAAGTATCTGGGCTCCATACCATGATACCACCTTTATCCAGAAGGAATGACATACACTAAGGGGCGCTACTCCCTAGAACCTTGCCGCATTCGTCCTGTTTCGACCATTTCCGGGGTGTGAGGCTCAACGAAGTCTCGTCCACAAAGCTACGCTTTCTCAAAAAGCCCTGCTTCGGGTCAAACAAAATGATCAACCTATGATCACAAAGATATAAGATCAAACAAATGATCATATCACAAATGATCAAACACTGATCATTTCACAGCAACACTCAGTATGCCACGTTACCAAATTGGGATATATCGCTGATAAATTTCAACTACATAACCTCTGAGCTCGTACGTCTCAGAGAAGGGTGTTAAGCTAAGAGAATAAATTCTCCGCCACCAACAGAAATGTATTTGAAAGAAATCAGCTTTATATCTCAAATTGTAACGTCAGACACACAATCCATACAAGTCTGTTCCGGGATCGAACAGAACCGAAGGCACTTCTCACGAAGCCCTTGCATTTCCGGATAATTTTCAATCACGTCAGGACTTCCCGTCACTAAGGGTGATAAAACCTCTAAATCGAAGATCAGTCGATGTAGAGTAACTCGACGGTAATCCTTCCGTTTTCAAAAATATCCGGTCTTCAACACCGGTCTTCAAATGCAATTCATAACGACGTATCACATATTCGGAATGGGTTATACGACCCCATGGTCCCTTCCCGGCTAACCCGAATAGTGAGCGTTAATTCAAAAATAAGTGTGGCATTCAAATTCATCCAATTCACAACAAATACCTATCTAAAGGTAATTATTGATAGTCGGTTATTTAACTATCAATAAAGATGCGCAACATCATCAGATTCCAAATAATTCTCCAAATTATTTTATCTTCCAAAATATCTTTTACTAGATATAAAATTTCCACACTTCTAAAATAAATCGATATTTATTTTTAAACAGTCTCCCTTTTATAAATTCCATAGTGAATTTATATTTTTCAAATATCTACAGATATACGATTTTCAAATCTTTTTCAAATATTCACTTTCGATTTATCTTTAAGAAGATAAATCTCAAAAAAAAAATGTTCATTTCATATTGGAAAAGCAATTCCATACTTATTTAATAACAAGTATTTCACAATCATTTATTTTCAACACTTAGAAAATATTCGATATACTTAAAATCAAAATTAAGTATATATCTCATTCTTTAAGGAAATCATTCTTAAATCACATTTACTTGAGTCAAAACGAATGTTGCGTAAAACATCGTTACGACGACTCGAAATCACTAGTATAGGGATTTGAATTTAAGATAGATATATAAATCCCAATACTACATAAAACATTTTCTTTTCGAAAATCATTTACTATAACAACAGTGTTATAGTCCATCATTTCCTTATATTTCTCGAAACGTCTATTTCAACAATAAATGTTGAAATCTATGATTTCGATATTTAACACGTTTTTAAAACATCTTTTAAAACAATTAACTTCATTTAAAATATCGCTTTCCCAAACATAATCATTTTTTACTTAAAAATATATTCACTGTCCAAAATCGTGAATATACTTCATTTAACCCAATTCCAATCATTTCTACACATTTTCATTTCAATAGAAATTCGCTATCCAAAATCGCGAATATATCTACTCTGATAATCTTCTATATTTACTTCATCAAATTCCATCGTTTTCGAATTTATAAACACGGTTATAAATTCTACTTCTATTTTAATAATAACTTCGACTTATAAATCTTCTTTTTATCAACTTCTATATTCTACTTATCAAAATAAGTGATTTCGGATTTATAACCAACTTTTATAAATTCCAATTCCATTTATTAAAACTTCAATACCAAATCAATTTCAATATTGATTTCTAATTTTATTTATCACTACTAAAATAAATTCTTATTCTTTTCAAATTATTCAATATCCTATTTTTAAATGGATTCTTCAAATTGAAATCATTTTACATTGATTTCCCAAATTATTTCAATTTACCGATTAAATTTCAAATTGGATTTCCAACTTATCTTCTTTTAAATAAATTCCTTTTTAAGAAAATAAATTTCAATCGTTTTCTTTCAATCTATTTTAAAAATCCAAATTTTAAATTTAATTCTTCAATTTATAATCACTACTTTACGAAATCCATTTATTTAACATTTTCACTTGATTCTGGAATTAATTCAATACGATTATAAAAATTCACTTTTTATACTTTAAAATTCCTTTCTTCGAATTTATTAAATTTCTAAAATCAAATTCACTTAGAAATTTCTATTTTGATTTCCAAAAATTCAATTTCGTTTATTTTTGGAATCCAATGATGTCAAAACATCCATTCAGCTAAATTTTAGCTTCTCAAACAATTTCCAGATATCAATTCAATAACAACAATAATCATTCACAGATTATCACATCACAGTAGAAATAAATTCAATCAATGTGAGGGGTCCAGTTGGATCCCTCCAACCTGTTTCCCTGCATCCAAAGATGTTAGCACAATACCAATTCCGCTCCAGTACGGAATTATCGCGGTATATAGGTTTTTTATAAATCCGCTTACTAACGGCGCAATAGGGTCTCATCCGCTATACGAGGCGGGAAATCATCAATCCAATATATACATATGCCAATATGTATATACTGCTATATATATAGATATATCCTATCATATCTAATAGCACATTCAATAGCAATCAATCAGTCAATAAATAACTGCAATATTAAATTTTTCCTTCGAGTGAGAAAATCTCACCTTTGCCTTATATTTTGCAATCCATTTTCATTTCCGTTTGCCATTCACTTTAATCCTGATTTGGTTTTCCCGGTTCGACCTTGTATAAACAATTTATACAATTTATTAATATTCGAACAGATCGAATAATAAATTTTCATTCGACAATTTTGATTCATCAATGATTTCATTTTAATAATTAAATCAATTTATAGTTTTATTTAAACCGATATCTCTCCTTTAATAAATTTTCTTTAAGTGTCTAAGAACAATTTTTTAAAATTGTTAAATAAATTTATTAACTAACTTATCCCCTTATCTCATTATTAATGACTGAATGAATGCACATATGTATACTTATTTTATTTTATTAAATTTATATAAACAGTATAGAATTTCCTTTATCATTTAAAATTCCTATATTATTATTATTGTTTTTCCAGCTTTACACATATATATATATATATTTTTAAGATTAAGTAAATTTTCACCTTTAAACTTGAACTTAAATCCAGATCAATAACAAAATGTACTTCACTGAAATCAAAAATTAAATCAAGGAAATGAAGTTCAAATACCTCACTTACGAATTCCATTGATATTTCTGTCGATGCTCGAACGCGAGCCTACCAGAAAAACAAACGTGCTTCCTCCATTGTCGTGCCCTAGATACATCACAAACCCCAAATTGATCGGCAACAATTCGCCGAGCTCGATGCTGCAACCCACCTTGATCGCGAACGAAATCACGACCACCCACTGAAAATCATCGCGAGTGTCGTGCCCTAGCTCGTGTACGCCTCATCGCCCTCTTCGATAAAGTCTCCTCTCTGATCAAACGATCGACTCGATTTCGATCGATCGTGCTCGCGAAACCCTCCAGTACGCTGTCTCCTTCCACCGAGTTCCCATCGATTTCAGATGTCGCCGCCGTGCCTCGACCTCACCATTCCCACGACGTCGACACTTCCCTAACTAACTACCACCAAGCTCGACACACGACCGTACTCCACGCGATCCCACTACCAGAAACCACTTCGCGAATCCCTAACCCATGCGCGCCATCAGTCGCGATTGCGTGATGTTGAGCTGCCCCCTTCCGTCGCGACTTCGAGCTCGAAAACCCCAAAACCAATGTTGCCTCGCGATTCGATTACAGATAGGAGGAAGGTAACTTGATTGGATTTAAACAGAGGGGCAGCGCTTTGAATTCGAACTGAAGAGGATGCCATTTTTTTTCTTTCGATTTCGAATGAGGATATTTCGTTTATTTGAGGAGGGAGGGGTTGCTTTAAAATTTGAAGGAGTATGGTTTTCACGATCTGGTATCGTGATGTTAGGCAGATTTTAGGGCGTGTTTTAAGGCGTGAGGTACGGGAAGAAGACGTGCTGCTGTTTGACTTGGTCAACAATTTAAATTAAAATCGATTTCAATTTAAATTGTCAACGCGTTAATGTGTCGTGTGCTCACGTATTAATACTGAAAAATACGAAATTTGGAATCCGATAATAATTCAATATTACGGACCCAATGGAACTGGTTTCGTCGAATTCCGAGATCGTTTGAAAAATGACTATTTTTAAATATCGATTCGGACAATTAATTTCAAACTGAACAATTCACTCCCAAATTCGATTCTGAAGCTTCTGTTATCTTCAGTAATATAAATACGAATTTTAAAAGCTTTCGAAATATTTTTCTTCAGCTTAAAATTGTAGATTCAAATTTTTATTTAACTTCAATCGATTAAATTTTATAGTTTAATCGCAAATTTTCAAAGTTATATTCGGGATACAAATTAAATTACCATTCAAATATTTAAAATAAATTAAATATTCTCAATTTAATTCGTTCAAAATTCTGGGTCGTTACAAACTTCCCTCCTTAAAAGAATTTCGTCCTCGAAATTACAAGTTAAGAAAGAAAGGTCCTTAACTCGTCTACTATTTTTCGAAATCTAAATAGTTTTATCAATTCATCAAAACAAATCTTTCTACTAAAGATTCGTTATTCATCAACTAAATTTCAACTTCAACTCTAAGTTCAAAACAACATTGTTTGCTTAACAATTCAAATTCAAATTCAAATTTTAAACTTTCAATTTTTCTCAAAAATTTTCTAACGCCCTAAATTTTCGAAAAATTTCGCCAGCGTCTCCTTTGCGCGGCTAATACGGCACGACTACAAAACGTCCCTACGGACTCTCAGATTTCAAAAAGAAAAAGAAAAAGCCAAGCGGCTAGAGAGAAATCATCAAAAACTCATATTAAAACTCAAATACGTACCTTTTTCGAGCAATTCAAATTTATCTGTGAAATCAAAATTCCAATTCCTTTACACCTGTATATCCTACTAGCCATAATATCTAGTTACATACATACAAATCATTTTGTTACAAAATTTTCAATATAAACTGCTTATACATTTCTAGCTTACTATTGAAGTTACATTCGTTTCTAAACAAAATGAATTCATATCTATTCCATTTTTCATTTCAAATTTTATTTGAATTACATTTCACATTTCAATTTCTCATTCGAATTCAATTCACTATTTTGGTTTATAACCACTTATATTAAACTGAATTTCCAATAACATATGAATTTTTTTTTTATCCACCTTTCAATTTACATTATTCAATTCAATTCATTTGCTTACGAATTCGAAATGAATTTCAACTTTCAATTTCATACATCATAAATCAAATTCAAATTTTAGTTCTATTCACTTACAAATTCATTCTACTAATGAATTTTAATTTCAATTATCTTTTCTGGAATTCCATTTTCCAATTATAAATTCACTTACAAATTTATATTTACAATTTCATTCATATGTGAATTCATCTCTTTATATTCTTAATTCACATTAATAATTCTCATTTGTTAAATGAATTTATTTTCAAATCTTTGGTTATTATTTTATTTCTCATTTTATAAGTTATATAACTTATACTTACTTTAATTCAACTTAAAATTCCTTAAGTTAAATTTATTCAATCTAAATTCACAACAACTTTGTATAAGTTATCAACTCATTTAGTATTCTCATAAATACTTTTATATAGCATTCCAGAGTTTTAATAACATTTTCAAAAATCATTTTGAAAACAATTCAAATCATCCTTTGAATTTTCTAAAACAAAATCCAAATTTTCAAAACAACTTCCATTTAAAACAATTTAGCAGCAATTTCTCTTTTGGAAACCCGAAAATGAACACCGGTGATGTCGCGATCATCATCGGAATTATTTTCCAGCGACCGAAAAGAGTTTAGAGCTTTTATCTTTCCAAAATATTTTTTTCAAAAACCTTTGAAAATCACTTTCAAACCAAAAAGATTTAAATTTTCCAAATCTCCAAAATTTTCAAATTCCTTTCAAAACATTTCCAAAAACTTCTCTGGAATTCCGTTTCAAATTATAAATCACATTTATAACTTATATTCTCAAATTCTACTTGTATATGGATTCATTTCTTAATCTTGGAGTTACAATTTGAATTTCTTATTCAGTTTCAATAGAAATGATAACATTTCAATATCATCATTTTCCTAACATCCATGCAACCATATACTATAGTAATTCATAGAAAATCATTTCTTTTCTATACGAAAATAGTTTTGGGCAAAATTATCTCATTTACCCTATTTAAAACAATACTGTGCCGAACTGTTCTATTCAAGTGTTTAGAAACCCCTTCGATACAGTTTTGCAAGACCGTGCCGACGAAGGTTCATATACCACTCAATAAACCAACCATCACAATATAAAACAATTTTATATTCAATAACAAATACGCGCTCATATCTATTATTACACTCAACTCATTCTAGAGTACTGCTGACTCTATCTCTAATGAGTAACACCCAACAGAGCAGGGTTGTCACTTAACCATATGCTCTGATACCACTTTGTCACATCCCGAAATTTTCGACTTTCGAAAATTCAACATCGATACTCACTTTATCGACTGTCGAGCAATCGAGTGCCGGAAACTCCAATAGTGAGGGTTTTAGAAAGAAGAAGTAGAAGAAAGAGTAGAAGAAGAAGAAAGAAAGCAGAGAAGAAAAACAACAGAACAACATCAGATACGGAAACAATATCAGAATCTCACATATCGCAGCGGAACAATATATAATAAATAAACACTAGTCTTTTAAAACAAAGAGCTATATCAGTTTATACATACATCAATCATCAGATTCAATATACAGCAATGGACAGTTATATAACTTGTCCTCATACAGAATACACAGCGGAATAAATACTATCAGATACAAATACTACGTCTCGAACTCCAGCTTATCTCCAAGCTCCAGAATATCCAGAATATCCTGATAATATAACTCTAGGCTGCCCGCGTGGAAATTGGTGGGCACCCAGAGTTTAGAAGGGAACAATAAACTCCGAGTCAGTCATGGTGACTGGTGTGAGATCGTAAAACAGTTATTCTTTATAACTACAAGAAGATTTAAAGTCAATTCGCAATGCTTTTGGAAAATGAAACTACCATAAGACCTCCCGCCACACACACAATGCAAACGCAGACTTGGAGGAGATTTCTTCTTATGATAGTCAAAGATGCTTACTACGCGAAAATCAAATTCTTTTTGATATTATTATTAGTGCATAGTGTAGAAAACATTTCGAAAGTAGAATATAAATCTTAGCCAGCATAGGTACCATTATAGTATGCTTGCTATAGCTGCCATATTAGATGGCAGGTTCTACAACTAAAACCGTACAAGTCACGTATTGTTTCTTTGGATTTCCAACAAATGGTCAGGCTAAGGAACTTCCTATCCACGATGGGTACGTCCCTGGAATAGACGACCCGAGAAATAACCTAACATTACGGTTAGATCTCTGCCAACACAAGGCCGGGTTACCTCTGCAAAAGTAGGTAACTACTGACACGCGTATGCCATCCCCCGATCGTCACCGATCTTCCCGAGGATCCCCGATTTCCAACAAACCACATAGTAAAAATAATGCAGTAACCACAGAGGTTAAGTATCTGGGCTCCATACCATGATACCACCTTTATCCAGAAGGAATGACATACACTAAGGGGCGCTACTCCCTAGAACCTTGCCGCATTCGTCCTGTTTCGACCATTTCCGGGGTGTGAGGCTCGACGAAGTCTCGTCCACAAAGCTACGCTTTCTCAAAAAGCCCTGCTTCGGGTCAAACAAAATGATCAACCTATGATCACAAAGATATAAGATCAAACAAATGATCATATCACAAATGATCAAACACTGATCATTTCACAGCAACACTCAGTATGCCACGTTACCAAATTGGGATATATCGCTGATAAATTTCAACTACATAACCTCTGAGCTCGTACGTCTCAGAGAAGGGTGTTAAGCTAAGAGAATAAATTCTCCGCCACCAACAGAAATGTATTTGAAAGAAATCAGCTTTATATCTCAAATTGTAACGTCAGACACACAATCCATACAAGTCTGTTCCGGGATCGAACAGAACCGAAGGCACTTCTCACGAAGCCCTTGCATTTCCGGATAATTTTCAATCACGTCAGGACTTCCCGTCACTAAGGGTGATAAAACCTCTAAATCGAAGATCAGTCGATGTAGAGTAACTCGACGGTAATCCTTCCGTTTTCAAAAATATCCGGTCTTCAACACCGGTCTTCAAATGCAATTCATAACGACGTATCACATATTCGGAATGGGTTATACGACCCCATGGTCCCTTCCCGGCTAACCCGAATAGTGAGCGTTAATTCAAAAATAAGTGTGGCATTCAAATTCATCCAATTCACAACAAATACCTATCTAAAGGTAATTATTGATAGTCGGTTATTTAACTATCAATAAAGATGCGCAACATCATCAGATTCCAAATAATTCTCCAAATTATTTTATCTTCCAAAATATCTTTTACTAGATATAAAATTTCCACACTTCTAAAATAAATCGATATTTATTTTTAAACAGTCTCCCTTTTATAAATTCCATAGTGAATTTATATTTTTCAAATATCTACAGATATACGATTTTCAAATCTTTTTCAAATATTCACTTTCGATTTATCTTTAAGAAGATAAATCTCAAAAAAAAAATGTTCATTTCATATTGGAAAAGCAATTCCATACTTATTTAATAACAAGTATTTCACAATCATTTATTTTCAACACTTAGAAAATATTCGATATACTTAAAATCAAAATTAAGTATATATCTCATTCTTTAAGGAAATCATTCTTAAATCACATTTACTTGAGTCAAAACGAATGTTGCGTAAAACATCGTTACGACGACTCGAAATCACTAGTATAGGGATTTGAATTTAAGATAGATATATAAATCCCAATACTACATAAAACATTTTCTTTTCGAAAATCATTTACTATAACAACAGTGTTATAGTCCATCATTTCCTTATATTTCTCGAAACGTCTATTTCAACAATAAATGTTGAAATCTATGATTTCGATATTTAACACGTTTTTAAAACATCTTTTAAAACAATTAACTTCATTTAAAATATCGCTTTCCCAAACATAATCATTTTTTACTTAAAAATATATTCACTGTCCAAAATCGTGAATATACTTCATTTAACCCAATTCCAATCATTTCTACACATTTTCATTTCAATAGAAATTCGCTATCCAAAATCGCGAATATATCTACTCTGATAATCTTCTATATTTACTTCATCAAATTCCATCGTTTTCGAATTTATAAACACGGTTATAAATTCTACTTCTATTTTAATAATAACTTCGACTTATAAATCTTCTTTTTATCAACTTCTATATTCTACTTATCAAAATAAGTGATTTCGGATTTATAACCAACTTTTATAAATTCCAATTCCATTTATTAAAACTTCAATACCAAATCAATTTCAATATTGATTTCTAATTTTATTTATCACTACTAAAATAAATTCTTATTCTTTTCAAATTATTCAATATCCTATTTTTAAATGGATTCTTCAAATTGAAATCATTTTGTAACGACCCGTATTTTTACGGATCGACATGTTCGTCAAAATCTGGAATTTTAGCACTTTCATGTCATTTCAGATTTTTAGGCAGATTTGTCTAAGTCCTAGGTCGTACGCGACCTAAGGGTTGTTGGCAACTTAGAGAAGGTCTGCGACTTAAGAAATGTTGTGAGCGACCTAAGTTTTGTTAAGTGTTAGGTCGGCTGGGAAAGTTAGCGACCTAGTAGTTGCCGAGTTAGCGACCTAGTAGTTGCCGAGTTAGCGACCTAGTGGTTCTGAGTTAGCGACCTAGTGGTTCTGAGTTAGCGACCTAGTGGTTCTGAGTTAGCGACCTAGTGGTTCCGTGTTAGCGACCTAAGGAGTTAGCTTGTTAGCGACCTAAGGAGTTAGCTTGTTAGCGACCTAAGGAGTTAGCTTGTTAGCGACCTAAGGAGTTAGGCTATGTGTTAGGTCGTAACACTGTTAGGTCGTATGTTGTGTTAGGTCGCGTAGGTTGCTAAGTTGTTAGGTCGCTAGGGTAGTTCAAGTGTTAGGTCGCGTGTTGTTTTAGGTCGACTTGTGTTAGGTCGCAACCCAACTGAGTCTTAGGTAGTTAGGTCGTTAGGTTGTTAGGTCGCTGGGTTTCCTAAGTGTTAGGTCGCTGAGGAGTTAAGTCGTGCATCTGTTAGGTCGCGTAGATTGCTAAGTTGTTAGGTCGCTAGAATAGTTTGTGTTAGGTCGCGTAGATCTATCTGTTAGGTCGGAGAAGCTTAGGTCGGAGAGTCTTAGGTCGGAAACGACCTAGGGAGATAGCCGTGTTAAGCGACTTAAGGAAATTTCTGCTATAAATAGGAGGGGTTGTTCTCACTTTTTGGGATCCGGATTTTGAAGCGACGAAGTGCTGCCATTTTGAGAGCTCGACTTCTACACTTCTTCACTTCTTTTCTCCACTTTAATCTAGTGCTTCCATCCATCCAAATCGAAGATCGAGATTGAAGATTCAAAAGCTTGGATTGAAGATCTTCATCTTTTCAAGAGAGATTTCTTCATTTGAAGCGGATTTGTGATAGATCTAGCTTCATCCTTCGCTGTCCAGATCTGAAGTGTGTTGATTTGAGGTTGTTTAGGTGATTTGGTGAGTGGTGATTATCTCTCACACGGATCCAAAGGAGTATATCGGATTGTTGGCCCGATTTGGTGTTAAAATAGTGATTTCCATGCATTTTCTTCATCCTATGTGTAGATCCATATAGATCCATTGTTCATGATGATGTTACATCCATTTTATCATATGTTAACCTATGCAAGTTCATTCATCAAGTTTGTAGAGATATAATCCATGTTTTCATGCTTATTGGACTTTCAACTCTTTAATTACGAAAATGCCATTATTGTTATAATTGTCTACTTAGATCATTTTTGAATGCTTGATTGCTTGGATTGATGTTTGATTTGATTGATTGTTATGAACTAGATGATTGATGATTAGATTAGATCGAAGATGATTCAAAAGCTAAGGGAAAGGCTCTTGAATTGGAAAAGCTGCTCGTGGCATATGTAGCGGGATGATGAAGCTCTTATGCATAGATTCGATGATGTGATGATGAGATGAGGCTTTGCGAGGATGTAATGAAGCGAAGCAATCATATGATGAAGACTTGGTCTAATCCAGACGGGATCATTCCAAGCATGTTGATAACTCGGTGATATGATTCGAGTTGAGGATAATGAATGGATATGAGAATAGTCGTCGAGGAGGATGACTAGGAGGCTTGGATAACATCGTTGTTGAAGGTTCTAGCATGCTCTAAGCAAGGGTACGTTTGGGCAGATTCGATAGTCCCAACGGCCAACTGTTGATGGTCGAGTACTCTGGGCAGATTCGATAGTCCTAGGCACGGGCTGCGACGACGTGCGGGAGTTATGTCTAGAACCGGGGTTTTCATTAGCCCTTGACGGACGGCTGAAAGAATGTGCCGGTCATTCAATTAACGGTGATATCGAAGCAATGATAACAGTGATAGCCAGAGTCATGGATGTTTGGTTGTATCGTCATTCGGACTCAAGAGCGGCATTTTCTGGGTGCTTATCTGATTTAGGCCTTGGTACTTGGAAAACATCGCCCTTGACTCGAGTGATAGTAGTTTTACTTTAAATTGTATGCTCTGCTATGTTTGCTTCTGCTTAGTGTGTGTCTGGGGGCTATCACTGTAGAATGAGGTTGGAGTGGGAGGGTTGTATTCCTATTCCTTTTCCTTTACGCTCTTTTGGTATGTTGTTAGTTAATTTACTGCTCACTAAGACTGTTGTCTGACTCAAGGCTTTATGTTTTAATTCTTATTGCCTTGGGCTGTTCGTCCATTTTGGGACGGGCAGACTAGGTAGCAGGTGACAGGTGCTGTTCTCTTCTCACGATGCTGATATCGAAGACGAGCTAGAGGGTTGCATATTATCTTCTTATTATATGTACTGGATGTTCCGCTGTTTTGTTTTCTCTGAGAGATATGTAGTGAGGCTGGATGTATTGACTATATGAATGCTTGTATTCAACTATTATGGAGTTTTATAAGATGTCATTTTGTTCTGTAAAGCTTCACTATACATATGTTCTATTGTATTTTGTCCATGCGCTGTGAGTAATACGATAGATTCTGTTGTTTTAATCTTACCTTGACAATCGTCCATGGTCGCCTGGCACACTTTACAGCGCACTATCTCTAGATTCGGTGCAGGGGTCATGGGCGGTCGTCACATTTGGTATCAGAGCATTGGTTAATCGATTTTACCCAACGCTCGCTGTCGTAACTACGTATGAGAGACGTAATTGTATTTTGATGGATGATTACTATATATAATATAGTAGCTTAGAAGAGTTTGAGTCCTTTATGCAGTTGTTTCTCTAGATGTTTTAATCATTCCTTTTTATAGATATTGAGAATGAGTCGAAGAGGGAGACCAGCTGCTAGGGAAGGCCGTGCTACTGAAGAGACTGCTGATTATGCAGCCATGTTCGAAGCTATGATGACTTCGATCATGAGGAGGATACCAGTTCCGGGGGCGGCAGTAGATGTTGGAGTTCAAGTCCAAACTCCGAAACCAGTGGATTTTGCTAAGCTGTGCAAGGATTATACTGCTCTTGGAGGGAAGGTTTTCTTGGGAACAGAATCAACTATTGAGGTCCAGAGGTGGATAGATGCTTGTAGAAGGATCTTTGGTGATTTGGGAATTGATGATGCAACTAAGAGGAAGTTGGCATCAAGGCAGCTTCAAGGGAGAGCCTCTGATTGGTGGAACTCTATTACCATCGATACTGCGGAGGAAGAGATTACTTGGGAGCAATTCCAAGCTAGATTTGAAGCTAAGTTCATTTCTACAGCTCAGAAGTCTGTTCTGTTCAAGAAGTTTGTGGAGCTCAAGCAGGGTGGAAGATCTGTTCTTGAGTATGTTTCTGAGTTCGAAGCTTTGTCCAAGTATGCTCGGTCATATATTGAATCTGCTTACCAGAAGAATGAGAAGTTCGTGACCGGCTTGGATAGTTATCTTGGGAGACAGTTGGTGGATCATTTGGACGATTCATTTGAGAAGCTTGTGGAGAAGGCTCTTAGGCATGAGAGTCTGTTTCCTAAGGAAGGACCTGTTGTTGCTGCTACCAAGGGAGAATCTAAACCACAGCAGGGTGGAAACCAGAAGAGGAAGCAGCAGCAGCAGAAGGGTAAGGATGGCCAGAAGAAGCCGAAAGGCGAGGTGACTTGCTACAATTGTCAGCAGAAGGGCCATTTCTCCAAGGATTGTAAGAATCCGAAGGCACCGATGAAGTGTCACAACTGTGACAAGCCGGGGCATTTCAGGAAGAATTGTCCGGAACCAAGGAAGGACAGGCAGATTGTGCAAGCCTATGCTTTGGGGGCTGTTCCGTCGTCTTCGAAAGCTCCTACTGCTGAAGAAAAGGGAAAGAGTGTGGTTGTTCAAGGTACTCTTTTCCTATGTGGTGTTCCAGTTAGAGTTTTGTTTGATACTGGAGCTTCGCATTCGTTTGTTTGTAATGAACTAGTAGGCCGGTTAGATTTGAAGCCGGATATTGTTGATAGGCCATTGGTTGTGACTAATCCAGTTGGGGGTTCGTCTTGTTTGTGTATGTTATGCCGTGGTCTAGTTGTGTCGAGTCATGGTTGCTCTTTTGTTTGTGATTGCTTTGTTCTGAACTTTGCGGGGTTCGGAATTATCTTGGGTATGGACTGGCTTAGGAAGTATGCGGCTAAGGTTGATTGCGAAAGGTTGGAAGTGACAGTCGAGAATGTGGAGGGGCGAAAGATTGTGATACGATGTAAGCATGAGGAAGGCGTCTTCATGAGCTTCATGTATTCGCTAGTTGTTCCACGGGATGGACTGTCTTTAGTGCCAATCGCAAATGGATTCGAGGATGTCTTTGACGAAGTCAAAGGGTTGCCGCCGCATAGAGAGATCGAGTTTCGTATAGATCTAGTTGAAGGAGCCAGACCTGTTGTGATGCCTCTTAGGCGGATGGCGCCTAGGGAACAGCAAGAGTTGAGGGTGCAAGTTGATGATCTTTTGCAGAAAGGATTCATTCGGCGTAGTGTGTCCGAGTGGGGTGCACCAGTTGTGTTTGCAACCAAGGCAGATGGGTCGTTGAGACTGTGCGTCGATTATCGTGAGCTAAATAAGGTGACTAAGAAGAACAAGTATCCATTGCCGAGAATAGATGACTTGTTTGATCAGCTTCACGAAGCTAAGGTGTTTTCTCAGATGGATCTGGCAACGGGATTTCACCAGTTGAGAGTTGCTAAGGATAGTGTGCCGAAGACTGCTTTTCGAACACCATCCGGTTTCTTTGAGTGGCTGGTAATGCCGTTTGGATTGACTAACGCGCCAGCATATTTTGTGGATCTTATGAATAGAGTGTTCAGAGATCAGTTGAACAAGTTCGTACTTGTGTTCGTGGATGATATTCTGATTTATTCCAGAACTGAAGAAGAGCACAAGACGCACTTGCGTATTGTTTTGGAAATCTTACGGAAACATCAGCTGAAGGCTAAGTTTTCGAAGTGTCACTTCTGGAAGAGTGAAGTGAGATTCTTAGGCCATGTGATTTCTGGAAATGGAATAGCGGTTGATCCCGCTAAGGTGGCAGCAATCCAGGATTGGGTTAGACCTAAGAATGCGTCTGATGTGAGAAGTTTTCTTGGATTAGCAGGATATTATCGACGGTTTATCAAAGACTTCTCCAAGATAGCTGCACCGTTAACAGGATTGACGAAGAAGAACCAAGTGTTCTGTTGGGATGCTAAGTGTGAGCAAGCTTTCGGAATCCTGAAAGAGCGATTGACGAGTGCTCCTGTTTTGACTATTCCAAGTGGGAATGATGAGATGGTGGTTTACACCGACGCATGTGGTACTGGACTTGGAGCAGTGCTGATGCAGAAGGATAAAGTTGTTGCGTATGCCAGTCGACAACTGAAGCCGCATGAAAGGAATTACCCAACTCATGATTTGGAATTAGCGGCGATTGTATTTGCTCTGAAGATGTGGAGGCATTATCTGTTGGGAGTTCGATTCGAGTTGTTTACGGATCATAAGTCGTTGAAGTATCTTTTCTCCCAAAAGGATTTGAATCTTCGGCAGCAACGTTGGCTAGAGTTTTTGGCATCATATGATTTTGGTATAGCTTATACTCCAGGAAAAGGTAACGCAGTGGCTGATGCGTTAAGTCGAAGACATGCAGGATTGGGAGCCATGTTTTCTGAATGGAAGAGTCTCGAGTATTTAGCTGGATTTGACTTCAGGCCTAGATGTGAATTGGAACCTGAGATGTTGGCAAACTTATCGATAAGACCCACTCTTGTGGAAAGGATTGGCGAGGGCCAAAAGCGAGATGATAAGCTTGTCAAGATTATCCGTGGATTGGAATCTGGATTGGATCCAGAAAAGGATAAAGGATTCGAGGTCGATAGAGAAGGTTGGCTTCGGAAGCAAGGACGACTAGTTGTTCCCGATATAGATGAATTGAGGAGTGAAGTTCTGAAGGAGAGTCATCACTCGAAGCTGACAATTCATCCAGGAGGAAACAAGATGTATCGGGATATGAAGAGAACCTACTATTGGGAAGGCATGAAGAAGGATGTTGGAGATTTCATTTCCAAGTGTATGAACTGTCAGTTGGTAAAGGCTGAACAGAAGAAGCCAAGTGGATTGCTTCAACCCTTAGAAGTTCCTACATGGAAGTGGGAACAAGGGTCGATGGATTTTATTGATGGATTGCCTAGAACCAGAACGGGGAATGAAGGGATTTGGGTCATTGTGGATCGTCTGACTAAGAGTGCACGATTCATTCCTGTTCGATCGACTAGGACTGCATCAAAGTTGGCTGAGTTGTATGTGAAGTGGATAGTTCGATTCCATGGTATTCCGAAGAGTATAGTGAGCGATCGAGATCCATTGTTCACTAGTGGATTTTGGAAGAGCTTCCAGGAAGTTTTGGGAACCGAGTTGTGTTTGAGTACAGCTTATCACCCTCAGACAGATGGTCAGACCGAGAGAGTCAACCGAGTTTTGGAAGATCTTCTTAGAGCATGTGTTTTGGACTTCGGAGGATCATGGGAAGATCACCTTCATTTGGTGGAGTTTGCGTACAACAACAGTTACCAGTCAAGTATTGGTATGGCACCATATGAGGCATTGTATGGAAGACCGTGTAACTCTCCGACATGTTGGTTGGAAACTGGGGAAAAGCTGATACTTGGGCCAGAGATGATTCGACAGACTTCGGATTGCATAGAGATCATTCGGCAACGAATGAAGGCAGCCCAAGACCGTCAGAAGAGTTATGCCGATAAGCGTCGAAAGGATTTGGAATTCGACGTAGGGGATATGGTTTTTGTGAAAATTTCTCCACTGAAGAATGTTATTAGATTCGGGAAGAAAGGAAAATTGACTCCGAGATTTGTTGGACCATTCCCGATCATCGAGCGAATTGGAAAGCTCGCTTATAGATTGGAGTTACCGGAGAAGATGTCAGGTGTGCACAATGTTTTTCACGTATCGTATCTACGGAAGTATGTGCATGACTCGAATGCGGTGATTTCTGCTGATAGCTGTGAAGACTTAGAAGTTGATCCAGTTGATAGAAGACCTCGTAAGCCGCTTCGTGTTGTTGAAACCGACACGAAACAGCTTAGGAGGAAGGTAGTTAAGTTGCTCAAGATACAATGGAGTGATGATGATAACGACTGTACGTGGGAAGTGGAAGAGAGGATGAAGGCAGCTCATCCTGAACTCTTCAAGGTATGGCCCTAAGGTGTCGTCTCATCTCGCGATATTGTAACTTGTTCTAAGTTTTAGAATTCTGTACGCTAAGTTAGAATTGGATGCATGGTTTGTTGATTGTTATGGATGGTAGGCGTACAGAATAGTTTTGATTGCTTGGAATTTCGGGGGCGAAATTTCTAAGGGGGAGAGAATGTAACGACCCGTATTTTTACGGATCGACATGTTCGTCAAAATCTGGAATTTTAGCACTTTCATGTCATTTCAGATTTTTAGGCAGATTTGTCTAAGTCCTAGGTCGTACGCGACCTAAGGGTTGTTGGCAACTTAGAGAAGGTCTGCGACTTAAGAAATGTTGTGAGCGACCTAAGTTTTGTTAAGTGTTAGGTCGGCTGGGAAAGTTAGCGACCTAGTAGTTGCCGAGTTAGCGACCTAGTAGTTGCCGAGTTAGCGACCTAGTGGTTCTGAGTTAGCGACCTAGTGGTTCTGAGTTAGCGACCTAGTGGTTCTGAGTTAGCGACCTAGTGGTTCCGTGTTAGCGACCTAAGGAGTTAGCTTGTTAGCGACCTAAGGAGTTAGCTTGTTAGCGACCTAAGGAGTTAGCTTGTTAGCGACCTAAGGAGTTAGGCTATGTGTTAGGTCGTAACACTGTTAGGTCGTATGTTGTGTTAGGTCGCGTAGGTTGCTAAGTTGTTAGGTCGCTAGGGTAGTTCAAGTGTTAGGTCGCGTGTTGTTTTAGGTCGACTTGTGTTAGGTCGCAACCCAACTGAGTCTTAGGTAGTTAGGTCGTTAGGTTGTTAGGTCGCTGGGTTTCCTAAGTGTTAGGTCGCTGAGGAGTTAAGTCGTGCATCTGTTAGGTCGCGTAGATTGCTAAGTTGTTAGGTCGCTAGAATAGTTTGTGTTAGGTCGCGTAGATCTATCTGTTAGGTCGGAGAAGCTTAGGTCGGAGAGTCTTAGGTCGGAAACGACCTAGGGAGATAGCCGTGTTAAGCGACTTAAGGAAATTTCTGCTATAAATAGGAGGGGTTGTTCTCACTTTTTGGGATCCGGATTTTGAAGCGACGAAGTGCTGCCATTTTGAGAGCTCGACTTCTACACTTCTTCACTTCTTTTCTCCACTTTAATCTAGTGCTTCCATCCATCCAAATCGAAGATCGAGATTGAAGATTCAAAAGCTTGGATTGAAGATCTTCATCTTTTCAAGAGAGATTTCTTCATTTGAAGCGGATTTGTGATAGATCTAGCTTCATCCTTCGCTGTCCAGATCTGAAGTGTGTTGATTTGAGGTTGTTTAGGTGATTTGGTGAGTGGTGATTATCTCTCACACGGATCCAAAGGAGTATATCGGATTGTTGGCCCGATTTGGTGTTAAAATAGTGATTTCCATGCATTTTCTTCATCCTATGTGTAGATCCATATAGATCCATTGTTCATGATGATGTTACATCCATTTTATCATATGTTAACCTATGCAAGTTCATTCATCAAGTTTGTAGAGATATAATCCATGTTTTCATGCTTATTGGACTTTCAACTCTTTAATTACGAAAATGCCATTATTGTTATAATTGTCTACTTAGATCATTTTTGAATGCTTGATTGCTTGGATTGATGTTTGATTTGATTGATTGTTATGAACTAGATGATTGATGATTAGATTAGATCGAAGATGATTCAAAAGCTAAGGGAAAGGCTCTTGAATTGGAAAAGCTGCTCGTGGCATATGTAGCGGGATGATGAAGCTCTTATGCATAGATTCGATGATGTGATGATGAGATGAGGCTTTGCGAGGATGTAATGAAGCGAAGCAATCATATGATGAAGACTTGGTCTAATCCAGACGGGATCATTCCAAGCATGTTGATAACTCGGTGATATGATTCGAGTTGAGGATAATGAATGGATATGAGAATAGTCGTCGAGGAGGATGACTAGGAGGCTTGGATAACATCGTTGTTGAAGGTTCTAGCATGCTCTAAGCAAGGGTACGTTTGGGCAGATTCGATAGTCCCAACGGCCAACTGTTGATGGTCGAGTACTCTGGGCAGATTCGATAGTCCTAGGCACGGGCTGCGACGACGTGCGGGAGTTATGTCTAGAACCGGGGTTTTCATTAGCCCTTGACGGACGGCTGAAAGAATGTGCCGGTCATTCAATTAACGGTGATATCGAAGCAATGATAACAGTGATAGCCAGAGTCATGGATGTTTGGTTGTATCGTCATTCGGACTCAAGAGCGGCATTTTCTGGGTGCTTATCTGATTTAGGCCTTGGTACTTGGAAAACATCGCCCTTGACTCGAGTGATAGTAGTTTTACTTTAAATTGTATGCTCTGCTATGTTTGCTTCTGCTTAGTGTGTGTCTGGGGGCTATCACTGTAGAATGAGGTTGGAGTGGGAGGGTTGTATTCCTATTCCTTTTCCTTTACGCTCTTTTGGTATGTTGTTAGTTAATTTACTGCTCACTAAGACTGTTGTCTGACTCAAGGCTTTATGTTTTAATTCTTATTGCCTTGGGCTGTTCGTCCATTTTGGGACGGGCAGACTAGGTAGCAGGTGACAGGTGCTGTTCTCTTCTCACGATGCTGATATCGAAGACGAGCTAGAGGGTTGCATATTATCTTCTTATTATATGTACTGGATGTTCCGCTGTTTTGTTTTCTCTGAGAGATATGTAGTGAGGCTGGATGTATTGACTATATGAATGCTTGTATTCAACTATTATGGAGTTTTATAAGATGTCATTTTGTTCTGTAAAGCTTCACTATACATATGTTCTATTGTATTTTGTCCATGCGCTGTGAGTAATACGATAGATTCTGTTGTTTTAATCTTACCTTGACAATCGTCCATGGTCGCCTGGCACACTTTACAGCGCACTATCTCTAGATTCGGTGCAGGGGTCATGGGCGGTCGTCACACATTTTACATTGATTTCCCAAATTATTTCAATTTACCGATTAAATTTCAAATTGGATTTCCAACTTATCTTCTTTTAAATAAATTCCTTTTTAAGAAAATAAATTTCAATCGTTTTCTTTCAATCTATTTTAAAAATCCAAATTTTAAATTTAATTCTTCAATTTATAATCACTACTTTACGAAATCCATTTATTTAACATTTTCACTTGATTCTGGAATTAATTCAATACGATTATAAAAATTCACTTTTTATACTTTAAAATTCCTTTCTTCGAATTTATTAAATTTCTAAAATCAAATTCACTTAGAAATTTCTATTTTGATTTCCAAAAATTCAATTTCGTTTATTTTTGGAATCCAATGATGTCAAAACATCCATTCAGCTAAATTTTAGCTTCTCAAACAATTTCCAGATATCAATTCAATAACAACAATAATCATTCACAGATTATCACATCACAGTAGAAATAAATTCAATCAATGTGAGGGGTCCAGTTGGATCCCTCCAACCTGTTTCCCTGCATCCAAAGATGTTAGCACAATACCAATTCCGCTCCAGTACGGAATTATCGCGGTATATAGGTTTTTTATAAATCCGCTTACTAACGGCGCAATAGGGTCTCATCCGCTATACGAGGCGGGAAATCATCAATCCAATATATACATATGCCAATATGTATATACTGCTATATATATAGATATATCCTATCATATCTAATAGCACATTCAATAGCAATCAATCAGTCAATAAATAACTGCAATATTAAATTTTTCCTTCGAGTGAGAAAATCTCACCTTTGCCTTATATTTTGCAATCCATTTTCATTTCCGTTTGCCATTCACTTTAATCCTGATTTGGTTTTCCCGGTTCGACCTTGTATAAACAATTTATACAATTTATTAATATTCGAACAGATCGAATAATAAATTTTCATTCGACAATTTTGATTCATCAATGATTTCATTTTAATAATTAAATCAATTTATAGTTTTATTTAAACCGATATCTCTCCTTTAATAAATTTTCTTTAAGTGTCTAAGAACAATTTTTTAAAATTGTTAAATAAATTTATTAACTAACTTATCCCCTTATCTCATTATTAATGACTGAATGAATGCACATATGTATACTTATTTTATTTTATTAAATTTATATAAACAGTATAGAATTTCCTTTATCATTTAAAATTCCTATATTATTATTATTGTTTTTCCAGCTTTACACATATATATATATATTTTTAAGATTAAGTAAATTTTCACCTTTAAACTTGAACTTAAATCCAGATCAATAACAAAATGTACTTCACTGAAATCAAAAATTAAATCAAGGAAATGAAGTTCAAATACCTCACTTACGAATTCCATTGATATTTCTGTCGATGCTCGAACGCGAGCCTACCAGAAAAACAAACGTGCTTCCTCCATTGTCGTGCCCTAGATACATCACAAACCCCAAATTGATCGGCAACAATTCGCCGAGCTCGATGCTGCAACCCACCTTGATCGCGAACGAAATCACGACCACCCACTGAAAATCATCGCGAGTGTCGTGCCCTAGCTCGTGTACGCCTCATCGCCCTCTTCGATAAAGTCTCCTCTCTGATCAAACGATCGACTCGATTTCGATCGATCGTGCTCGCGAAACCCTCCAGTACGCTGTCTCCTTCCACCGAGTTCCCATCGATTTCAGATGTCGCCGCCGTGCCTCGACCTCACCATTCCCACGACGTCGACACTTCCCTAACTAACTACCACCAAGCTCGACACACGACCGTACTCCATGCGATCCCACTACCAGAAACCACTTCGCGAATCCCTAACCCATGCGCGCCATCAGTCGCGATTGCGTGATGTTGAGCTGCCCCCTTCCGTCGCGACTTCGAGCTCGAAAACCCCAAAACCAATGTTGCCTCGCGATTCGATTACAGATAGGAGGAAGGTAACTTGATTGGATTTAAACAGAGGGGCAGCGCTTTGAATTCGAACTGAAGAGGATGCCATTTTTTTTCTTTCGATTTCGAATGAGGATATTTCGTTTATTTGAGGAGGGAGGGGTTGCTTTAAAATTTGAAGGAGTATGGTTTTCACGATCTGGTATCGTGATGTTAGGCAGATTTTAGGGCGTGTTTTAAGGCGTGAGGTACGGGAAGAAGACGTGCTGCTGTTTGACTTGGTCAACAATTTAAATTAAAATCGATTTCAATTTAAATTGTCAACGCGTTAATGTGTCGTGTGCTCACGTATTAATACTGAAAAATACGAAATTTGGAATCCGATAATAATTCAATATTACGGACCCAATGGAACTGGTTTCGTCGAATTCCGAGATCGTTTGAAAAATGACTATTTTTAAATATCGATTCGGACAATTAATTTCAAACTGAACAATTCACTCCCAAATTCGATTCTGAAGCTTCTGTTATCTTCAGTAATATAAATACGAATTTTAAAAGCTTTCGAAATATTTTTCTTCAGCTTAAAATTGTAGATTCAAATTTTTATTTAACTTCAATCGATTAAATTTTATAGTTTAATCGCAAATTTTCAAAGTTATATTCGGGATACAAATTAAATTACCGTTCAAATATTTAAAATAAATTAAATATTCTCAATTTAATTCGTTCAAAATTCTGGGTCGTTACATCTTGTATCCCCTCCTCCGACCATCATCGTCGTTGAAACTCCGGCTACACCACGACAGCACGCCAACCTTTCATTTCCCAAAGCATCACAACACTCGATTCATCGATGGAGGAGAACGAATCGCAAAAGTGATCATCTTTAAAACTAGGTTTAAAATCTTAAATCTACCGCCGCTACTACCACGACGAACTGGAACCGCTCCAGATATTTTTCTCATCACCTACGTAGGCTCGTCCACCTTCGCAAGAAACTCCAACCACGCTAGTGCCTCCGACCGCCTGAACTTGCCTAAAACCCATTCTCCGTTCAAACAAGAACTGCACTTGATTCCTATCACTAGAAATCATAATCTTTGTTTTAAAAATCATGTTTTGGTTATCCTATTCAAATTATAATCCTGGTTTCGTAAAATAATATATTTGAGTTTGGCTTAAATAAGAGATTTCCCTGTTCTTTTTGATTCTAGATATGTTCCAAGTTATTTCAACTTGAATAAATTATCCAACTTTAGTTTATATTAAAACAACAATCTTTAAATCCTAAGTTTAAACAACAATAGGTCACAAGATGATTAGATTAAATTTTAAACTTTAGCTTCGAAACTAAGGACAGGGGATATCACAGAAATCACATAGTCACACATATACACATTCACACATATACCCAAACATGCACCAATATACATACAACCATACGAATTCATAGATATGAACATGCAACTGGTTATTTTATTTAGGTTTTTAAATAAAAAGTTACTCACCTAAAATAAGAAACAGAGGACAGTTTTTCTTAAATCTGGAAATTGCACTAGATCTTCTTACTATTGAATTAAATCTGAATTCGTTGAATTGATTTGGTTGCCAGTTTGATCTCAGGTTGATATATGTTGAAGATTTGAAAGTAACTGAAGTTGCTGATATTAAGATTGTTGACTTGCCATTGGATGTTTAAGTTTTGAAACCATGCTCAGGCTAAAACTGGAGACAGGTTGTTGAGTTTGATCTATTTGATTACTAATTTTGGCTGAGAGGATAGTTTGATTACAGATTATTTAAGAGGATTTTGTTTTGTTGAGAGAAGATTTGTTTCAGATTTTAGTTCAGCTGAAAGATTTCTTTTTCTTAACTTTGGAAAAAAAATGAACATTAGAAAAAGTAGATTTTGAAGAAAACATGATTATATAAGTATAAATGATTTATTTAAAAATAAAAATCAAAAATTAAAAGGACACTTGTCTAAAAACATAACATTTGTCAAATTGAGTAGATTAATTGTTTACATTTGTCTCATTAGTTACTTAAGATATTAACACTTGTTATATACATATTTTCTTATTTTTTTATTTAATATAAAAGTAAATACAACTCTTTCTTTATTTATTAAATGCTTATATATATATATGAATTACTTTCATATGTAAATGTATATGTGCATTCCTTTTTAAAAAAAAATGAAATAAAACAATATATAAAAATGAAAGCTTACTTACATAATTTAAATATGTTTATTTATTTGAATTCAAAATAAATTCAAATTCAAATTCTGTTTATATTTGAAAATCCAATTTTTAAAACTAATTTATATCAACATATTTTAATTTCAAAATAATAATATTGTCTTTTAAAATCTATCTATATTTATACATTTATTATTGTTGTTTGAAAATAACATTTTATCAATTTTAAAATAATTTATAAAAGAGATTATTAATTTGCTACTATTACCAACATATCATATGTAAATTGTATTCTAAACTTTATATATATACTTCTTAAATCATATTTATTATCAATATTTAAAAAGAAAATAAATTAACCTTACTATTAATTTTTATTCAAAACCATATAGTTATTTTGTTTTAAATAGCTTTAAAAAGCTAAATATTTATTAAATCATAATTTCCCCACTATCAAAATGTATTTTTGAAATTTAAAACAAGATTTCACTTATTATTTAAATTTCAAACACAAGCTTATCTGTTTACAATATATACAATTGTATATACATTATAAATAGAAATCATCTTATAAAAATTTAAAGGATAAATTTACTAATTTAAATATTCATTTAATCAGATTATTAAATCAATTCAAATTTTATTATTAAAAATTATCAATCAATTTAATTATTTAAATAGATTATTAAATTGATATTGCCTCAAATTTCCGGGATATTACATTCCTCCCCCCTTAAAATAATTTCGTCCCCGAAATTTAAAACAAAGGTAATTTAATAATCTTTTTAAATCACTAGGATGTATTATCATCCATATGCTAACAATCATAGCAACCAATCATCCAAACAAACAATTCTAACAATTCTAACTATCCAGCGAAAAAAAAATTCTGAATAGAATTTCCTCGAGTTTCCCCAAGTATATATATACCGGGATACTCGCTCTACAAACAATCCAAACAACCAATACTACTAAGCTATAGAGCTCCTACTCATCTAGATCTACAAAACTAAACAGAATATCAGACTACAGACGAGTCTGACTCAACAACCAATTCCTCCAGAACTGTTCGTTCTATAACCAGAGATAGATCAAACACGTACTCCCTCAGAGATACGTAAAATACATCGAATTCTAGTCATCCAAACTGACAATTCAACCTTGTAGACCAAGCTCTTATCCAAATCAGAACACAGAAAAGTTCCAAAACAACTTGGAACAACGAAGTCTTCAACTTCGAATTCAAAATTCCTTCATCTCTTATCCACAAAATTCTTCAGACGATCCTGGCTTCATACAAATCCTTCCTGATCAGCTCAACCTTCGCTGATGCTTCTTAAAACAAACTGGACCAAAAACAACTCAACAAAATGATCCTCTCAAGATCTACCCAAACCAAAACACAACTCTACTTCACAAACATCAGAAGATCGAACTAACTTCTCCTATCTAGAAAAGACAAACAGATGCACTTGCTAAACTGCTTCCGCTGCACCACTCTGATCTGGAACAGAATGAAAATGCTGATGAAGAACACGAGCACAGACTGGACAACTCATCCCAGAAAATCTCAGATAACTCAAGAGAATGCTCAAACTATCGCAAGTCACTTTTGCGATCAACCCAGTCAACATGCAAAGAAACTGCTCTCTCTTTACCAATCAGAACATCTTACACTTATCTATCCTATCTATCGAAGAAATGAATCCACTCTGCTGCTTCTGAACTCCACCTTCAGAAAACTGCTCAGCCAGAAAACTTCCTGCCAATATAGAACACTCCGAGCTGCACTGCTGCCACAGATGCCAAAGATTTCCTAACCAAAGCTCTTCGAGAAACTCGGACCCAAACCAACACAAACACCATGCTGAACTCAGCCACAATGCCGAAATATACACACTTCCTTAAACTTGTTCCAAAGAAAACATCTTCGGGAACATCCATAGTCACTGCATCTCATCATGCAGCTATTTCTTCCAGAAGTATCAAGATACCATCACTCGCTTCTGCCTCACTGACAGATCCAACTCTACTCATCCAACTTCAAAGGTAAACTCCAAACCATAACAGGTTTCCTTCAGAGATTGTGAAATCCTTACACAACTGTAAAGTTCACTCGAGACGGTATTAGGTTTACGGTCTCGATAAATACACTTCCAACCTCAACACTCAGACTCCTAATCCTAGATGATAAATTATTATCATCTCAACCAATCATTACAAATCCCATATACATTTAAAATGATATTTTTTTTTATATAGAAATTATATCTGGGTAAAATTATTTCATCTACCTTTTTAAAACGATATTGTGTCCGTTGGCCTGGTCCAAGTGTTTAGAGATCCCTATCAATAACGTTAGCTACTCGTATTGACCAGAATCCATATACCACTCAACCGATCAATTAACACAATATAAAACCATTTTATATAACTAACAAATACGCGCTCTCGTATATATATACACTCAGACTCAAACAGGTTGCTACAGATCCTATCTCTAATGAACAATCCTTCTGAACCTAGGTATTCACTCAACCTAGTGTTCTGATATTCACTTAACCAAAAGCTTAGGCATTCGCTCAACCTCGCTCTGATACCACTGTAATAACCCGCCACTCATTCTACAGAATGACGAATCATTATGAAGAAAGAAAGGGGTAGAAAATAGAAAAGAAGAGAAGAAAGAAAGAAACAACAACAACGATCTCACAGCGGAACGAATAAATTATATTAATAACATAAACTATTACATAGTATACAACAAATTATCAGAGTTACACAGCATATACATCACTTACTAGACAGTTATAAACATCTGTCTAGACATTACAACTCAAATACAAGACAAGTCACTATCACAGATATCAACACAGCGGAATACTATATCTACGAACGCCGAAGCCTCCTGCTCCATTGCTCCTCCAGAATATTCGTCAAAGCTAAACCTGAATCCCTTGGCTACTCGTAAAAATTTGAGTACCCAAGAGTTTATAAAGCAGAAATAAACACTTGGGTCAGACATGGGTCTGGTGTGAGTAACAGGTTAAACTTGCTTAACTTCAAAACCTTTAGAAAGAAAAGGTATCACGTAAGACTTCCCACAAATAAACATGGGTAAGTTTTTACCTTACGCTAACCAAAACATTTGATAGGAAATCTGATTTTATTATAATAGGGTCTAGGGTTTTCAAGTAAAATATAGAAATAGCTGAAATGCTTACATCTCACATTCCAACATATTTGGGCACAACTAATACGTACGGCACTTATTGGAGTTTGGATTCCACACAATGGCAGGGCTACTGGGGTACCGCCCGTCACAGTACGTGGCCTAGATCACCGTACCGAGGAGTACGCCCGCTCCCCTGCAATACAAAGCCGGAACCATCCCTTACTGGATAATCCCGAACAAGACAATCCCGTAGTTGGCGCGACCAACCACACACTAAGCCGAATAAAAGAAAAGGGACCTCTAGACAGGGATCTATCTTGCTCTCAGTGGGTGCTACCCACGAAGCCTTGCTGCACCTCCCCTGTTTTAGCCATTCCCGGTTGATGAGGCTTGACGTTACGATTACCTTTAATCAGAACATATCACTTAGAATGCTCATCGTCCGCCTGACGATGTGCTGAAAGCATTCAATCCATACAAGTTCGTTCCGGGTTCGAACGAAACCGAAGGCATTATCTCGTTACACTCGTTTTGGAATCACCCTCAGAGTTAACGACAATAACCCTTGCACTCTGAATCTTCATCTTCACTCGAGATTCACGACCTATCGTAAATTTGGATCGATGTGGTATTCGGGTCTCCAGACCTGGAATTCCGGTATACGGAAACCCGATCCCGGTCTCATCGAAATCCAAAACGTATCTTTTAAGGGTCAAGTTGTTTTAAGGTTAAAACAATTCGATTCTTATCTTTATACACATAGAAAGATAATTCACAACATTACAATGGATAATCAACATTATCAATATAACAGATAATCCATATTATCATCACAATTCAACTAACATCCATATCACACAGCATATATCTCATCAGAGATATCAATCAATGCAAAGTATTCAATACTATCACCCATTCATAAGTAATGATTTATAACGTCTCTAATTAATTTAAAGTAATTTAAATTAATTACTTCATTCTATAAATCCTGCTTACTTAACCATTAATTAATTACAATCAATTAATTAATTATCCTCTAATAATTCATTTCAATTAATCATCTTTGATTAATTACCTTTTAATTATATCCAAGTAATTTATCCTTTAATTAATTACTTAAATTAATTAACCTTAACCACTTATAATAATTAACCTTTAATTACTTCATTAATTAATTAACTATAATTAATTAAATTAATCAACTATAATTAATTACATTAATCCTTAATTAATTACATTAATTAATCACTTCATTTATTAATTATTACTTAATTAATCAATCTTAATTACATCATTAATTATATTAATTAATGATCCTTAATTACACATTGATTATTAATTACTAAAATTAAATTAATTACATTAAGTAATTAACCTTTAATTAAAACACATTTATTAATCACCTTGATTAATCTTCAATCAATAATTAACTACCCTTAATTACTTCACTTCATAAATTAATTACTCGTTAATTAATTATCCTTTAATTAATCCCTTGATTAATTATTCAAAAGTAATTAACTCAAATTACTTTTATTATTAAATCATCTTCAGTTAATTACATCCAGTAATTACCTTTAATTACTTTCCTAAGTAATTATACTTTCACTAATTACATTTAAGTAATTATCAAATTTCCAAATCATTATCTTAAATTAATTTAACTAATTAATTTAAACTTATCAAATTTATTTAATTAATTACCTTAAGTAATTAATTTCTTTAATTACTTTCTTTAAGTAATTTATACTTAACCAATTTATATTAATTAATTAATCTAATTGATTATCAAAAATTAATCACATTAATTAATTATTTAATAATTCCTAATTAATGATCTCTCATTAATTACTAAAAATTCTTTAATTACTTTCTTTAAGAAATTTAGCTTTAATCAACTATTTATTAATTACAACTTAATAAATTCTTAATTACCAATTTATTTATCTCTATTACTAAATTAATTTCTTAATTAACCTTTAAATTAAAGTATTAACCTTTAACTACTTTAATTATTATTAACAAAGACTTTAAAACATTTACATTAAAATCTTTCTTTTAATTTATCTTAAATTAATGCTTTAAAATAAATTACAATTTAACTTTAATCATATTTTGAATCTAATTTACAAAATCTTCTTAAATTCCAAATGTTAAGAAACACTTAACATTTAAAAGATTTTTCAAACCAATTTATTTAAATTAAAAACCTTTTTAAAATATACTTTTAACAATTTAAATTTGTTAAAACATTATTTTTATAAAACTTTATTTGTCTCAAATTCTAGGATACACATTTAAACTTGAACCCATACTTAAACTTGATTTAAATCTGGATTTAAATCCTATTTTCAAAGTTTAAACTCATTTTAAATTGAAAAACCACTGTCAGGCTTTTAAACTGAAACACTAAATCTACCCGAGACAAACTGGATTTACTTCGAGTCGAAACCCAATTGCTCCGAGCCTTACACGCGAGAACTCGAGACTTCCCTCTGTTGAACTCAACTTCACCAGTATCCAATTTCACCGTGCACGTGCACGAAGAGTCTGACCAACTCCGGCCAACTACGATCATCCCTACATCTCGTCGATCAACCACATACCCTGACTTGATCACCAGATCCTCGACAACCTCTCGAATTCGAAATCGAGATAAAAACTTCCACCTGGAACGAAACTGGAACAGGCAGCTCCATTCAACCAAAACCTGTCAACGTCTTGTATCCCCTCCTCCGACCATCATCGTCGTTGAAACTCCGGCTACACCACGACAGCACGCCAACCTTTCATTTCCCAAAGCATCACAACACTCGATTCATCGATGGAGGAGAACGAATCGCAAAAGTGATCATCTTTAAAACTAGGTTTAAAATCTTAAATCTACCGCCGCTACTACCACGACGAACTGGAACCGCTCCAGATATTTTTCTCATCACCTACGTAGGCTCGTCCACCTTCGCAAGAAACTCCGACCACGCTAGTGCCTCCGACCGCCTGAACTTGCCTAAAACCCATTCTCCGTTCAAACAAGAACTGCACTTGATTCCTATCACTAGAAATCATAATCTTTGTTTTAAAAATCATGTTTTGGTTATCCTATTCAAATTATAATCCTGGTTTCGTAAAATAATATATTTGAGTTTGGCTTAAATAAGAGATTTCCCAGTTCTTTTTGATTCCAGATATGTTCCAAGTTATTTCAACTTGAATAAATTATCCAACTTTAGTTTATATTAAAACAACAATCTTTAAATCCTAAGTTTAAACAACAATAGGTCACAAGATGATTAGATTAAATTTTAAACTTTAGCTTCGAAACTAAGGACAGGGGATATCGCAGAAATCACATAGTCACACATATACACATTCACACATATACCCAAACATGCACCAATATACATACAACCATACGAATTCATAGATATGAACATGCAACTGGTTATTTTATTTAGGTTTTTAAATAAAAAGTTACTCACCTGAAATAAGAAACAGAGGACAGTTTTTCTTAAATCTGGAACTTGCACTAGATCTTCTTACTATTGAATTAAATCTGAATTCGTTGAATTGATTTGGTTGCCAGTTTGATCTCAGGTTGATATATGTTGAAGATTTGAAAGTAACTGAAGTTGCTAATATTAAGATTGTTGACTTGCCATTGGATGTTTAAGTTTTGAAACCATGCTCAGGCTAAAACTGGAGACAGGTTGTTGAGTTTGATCTATTTGATTACTAATTTTGGCTGATAGGATAGTTTGATTACAGATTATTTAAGAGGATTTTGTTTTGTTGAGAGAAGATTTGTTTCAGATTTTAGTTCAGCTGAAAGATTTCTTTTTCTTAACTTTGGAAAAAAAATGAACATTAGAAAAAGTAGATTTTGAAGAAAACATGCTTATATAAGTATAAATGATTTATTTAAAAATAAAAATCAAAAATTAAAAGGACACTTGTCTAAAAACATAACATTTGTCAAATTGAGTAGATTAATTGTTTACATTTGTCTCATTAGTTACTTAAGATATTAACACTTGTTATATACATATTTTCTTATTTTTTTATTTAATATAAAAGTAAATACAACTCTTTCTTTATTTATTAAATGCTTATATATATATATGAATTACTTTCATATGTAAATGTATATGTGCATTCCTTTTTAAAAAAAAATGAAATAAAACAATATATAAAAATGAAAGCTTACTTACATAATTTAAATATGTTTATTTATTTGAATTCAAAATAAATTCAAATTCAAATTCTGTTTATATTTGAAAATCCAATTTTTAAAACTAATTTATATCAACATATTTTAATTTCAAAATAATAATATTGTCTTTTAAAATCTATCTATATTTATACATTTATTATTGTTGTTTGAAAATAACATTTTATCAATTTTAAAATAATTTATAAAAGAGATTATTAATTTGCTACTATTACCAACATATCATATGTAAATTGTATTCTAAACTTTATATATATACTTCTTAAATCATATTTATTATCAATATTTAAAAAGAAAATAAATTAACCTTACTATTAATCTTTATTCAAAACCATATAGTTATTTTGTTTTAAATAGCTTTGAAAAGCAAAATATTTATTAAATCATAATTTCCCCACTATCAAAATGTATTTTTGAAATTTAAAACAAGATTTCACTTATTATTTAAATTTCAAACACAAGCTTATCTGTTTACAATATATACAATTGTATATACATTATAAATAGAAATCATCTTATAAAAATTTAAAGGATAAATTTACTAATTTAAATATTCATTTAATCAGATTATTAAATCAATTCAAATTTTATTATTAAAAATTATCAATCAATTTAATTATTTAAACAGATTATTAAATTGATATTGCCTCAAATTTTCGGGATATTACACACCCACTCTGGCCAAGTCCGGTCTTCCCTCGCCGTCGCGATGCTTATAATTCCAACATCGAACTCAACAGGCCCTTAAACCCTATTCCACTGATTCCCAACCACCACACCATTCAAGAATTTCCTCCAGTATTTTTCCCACAATCAACGATCAACCAACAATCCCTGGCCTCAGCCCCGACACGTCCGACCATCGAGATCATCAGAGAATGATTAAAACCAAAATTTCGATCTACACGTAATATCTCATAATTTACAAATTTAAAATTCATGAAAACAATATTAAAATTCTTTATTTTCCTGCCGAATCCATTCATCTTAGTGAAAACGTAAATTAGGATGTTTGAATTCCTAGCAATATTTAACTACCCACTGTAACTCTTACTTTCCAATGTTCTCATCTGATAACAGCTTACGAAGTTATTTTTAAAACAAAGTATACTCGAATTCAACCATAATTCCTTCAGACATCACAACCCAGAACCAATTATATAAAGAGATATAGACTTTTGAACATTTAGGCATGACAAGAAAGAACAGAACAGAGGTAAAATTTTATACAGGCTTTTATATTTATCCATACAGATACACATATACATCCAGTTTGATTTAAGCAACTTACTAACTACTGTCATTCTATATTTTTTTGTTTAAAAGCATACTCATAGATTATAAGAAGATTTTGGTTTAAAAGTTACTCACAAGCATAAATTTTAAACAGATTTAAACATTTAGCAAGAGTAGTAGATTACTCACCTGCTTCTCAGAAACCAGAGCAGTATCTTTTTTTCTTTAGTGTTTTGATTTCCTTTGATTCTTAAATTCTTAATGGAAGCTTGGTTATGCTCCTGCCTGAGTCTCTGACATCCTTTGATTGTTTTAATGAAAGAACTCTGCTTGATTTCTATTACGTTTTGTTAAATGGTAGTATATATTTTCCTTTACTTGCTAGTTCGAGTGAATAAAAGAATGAGGCAAGGTAGTGATATTTGCAAGGGAAAGTAGACTGCAGTTTTCCTTGCCCAGTAAGCTTCTTTGGTCAAAAATTTATATATATTTCTTTGGTCAGATTTTGTATGAAAAGCTTTGATTTGATTTTTCCTTTTTTTTCTTTTCTAATCTCAGTTTTGCTTCAAAGGTTTACTATGTTTTGAAATGAACTAAAATAATATGATGTATATATATAAGAAATAGGTTATATTTGGTTCAGCTCTACTCTGTTTTGATCATATTAGATTTTGTGTTTTTAATTACTGTAAATTGAAATGATTGTGCTTATTTCGGTTGAAAGACCTTCTTGCAATCGAAATGACAAAATGTTGTGCTAATTAAATGCATATGTCTTCATATTAGTTTACACATAATCATGGATTCTGATTTTTGTACTTGTGTACAAAGATATTTTGTATATTATGAATAGCTTGTCTTCTTTTGCATACATGATTTACACAGCAAACTTGTTATTATTTTCTTTTTCCTTCTTTGTTTCTTTGCATTGTACATATGTATATTACAAATTTACATAGCAACATCTTCCTTAAACTTATCTTATATGTTTGGGTAAAATTATTATAGTTATTGTTAGCATAGTTCCTTAGTTTAATTCTATTTATAATTTTAACTTTCAAGCCTTTAATTTATAACATATGTCTGTATTTATATATTTTATATTTCTATTTATCCTATATTTTTATAATTATGTTTTATACTTATGTTTTTATATTTATGTTTAATATTGACAAGATTGCTTATTTTAAACATTATTATTTAGATTACATTTTATGCATTATATTAAATATTAATAATATAGAACCTTTGATTTTATTGAATAAGGAAAATTTCATTTCAAATATTTTTGAAAGATTTTATTTTAAATTTCAAATCAAAATTTTCCTTTACAATACACATATAACGGGTAAATGCCCCAAAAATCTTATTTATTTATAAAATGAAAGCTTGTATTTTATTTAAATGGATTAAATACTTACTAAAATAATATTGCCAAAATTCCGGGTCATCACAGTTTTGATGTGAAAACCCATTTAAATGACATCCAAATGCCTTACGTAGATTTAGATCAGAAATGATATATTAGAGACAGGTTTCAATTTTCAGAACTTTCTGAATTTATGTGGATTTAATATTAATTTTCTACTAAAGAAAATGATTATTTGGGATTAAAATAATTTATGGCTAAATTATTTATGTTTTGGGTCTGAAATTAATATATGTTGGAAAACATATTAAAAATGATTTTCTAGAACTTTTATAGATTTTTTCTAAGTGTTTTAATAGATATATAAAATTATTTACGGTATGGGAATTAAATGTTTTATATATTTATAAAAGGAGAGAGGGTATTTTGTAAATAAATTAAATTGTTTATTTCTGAAATATTGGCGGCACTTTTAGAAAAGAAATTAGCAACCAATAATATTTTGACAAACAAGGTAGATTAGTTTAAAAGATTACTTTAAAAAGATAAAAATTAGTTTAAACGTGCTTTATACATGTTTCGCCACTTTCGGCACCTAGCTTCCAACCTAGTACTTCCGCCTCCTTCTCAGTCGAAACAAATGCGCCTGGTATCAATACTTGGTATGTAGCAAATTGGACTAAGGTGGAAGGTATAAAGTCGAAACAGGGGTTCCGAAGGAGGTCGAAGCCTTGCTTTGATTTTAAATGAAAATGCTCCTGCTTTGCTTTCGAAAGGAATGCTTCCGACTAGATAGCTTTGGACTTGGTTAAAATGTTTTAAAGAAATGGTTGCGCCTTTTGTTTTAAGTAAATGCTTTCAAAGGAGTCGAAACCACTTGTTGCCGCCTTTTTCCTTTCGATGCAGCGCATTCAAAAGGTCCCTTTGTTTTAAAATTCAAGCCGCAGGAAAATAGCTTTCAAAAGTGTTGCTTTCAACCCTATTCTTTTATGAACCTTTTTAGATTTTAAAGATAAACCCAAAGGTTTAGAATGACATAGTTTTGAATGGTTTCGAAAGGTTTCTACATGTTTTACTTAAACCCAAATGCTTTCGAAAGGTTTGATGGATTTAATGCTTTCGAAAGGTTTTAAAAAAAGGTTTCGAAGGGGAGGTTCCCCAATGGTTTCGAAAGGTTTGATGTTTTAATGCTTTCGAAAGGTTTTAGCGAAGGTTTCGAAAGGGCGATTCCACAATGGTTTCAAATGGTTTGAAAGGGAAGGTTTCCCAATGTTTTCGAAAGGCAATGTTTAAGTGTTTTAAAGATAGGATGTCTAAGGTTTTATAGCTTTCGAAGGAAAGGTTTTTCAATGGCTTCAAAAGGTTTATATAAATGGTTCGAAAGGAATGTTTTGGCCTTTCGGCTTAGGTTATAAAGGGTTTACTAGGTTTCGAAAGGGATACTTTCAATGGGATCGAAAGGGATACTTTCAAAGGTTTAAAATGTTTTCATCAACAAAGATTTGTGTAAAGTATATATATAACATGGTAAGGAGATTTGAGTAAAGCATATGATTTATTTTCCTTGTTTAAAGTATGATTTAAAGGTTTAAATCAATTTGAGAAGAAAAGGATTTCAAGGAAAATTTAAGGGAAGATTACCCCAAGTAACCGACTCAGATATTAAAATACCAAATGAGACCGGTATAGGGTCGCTCCCTATACATTAGCTATTAGTGCCTAGCTAATTTAGTCCAAAATTCCAATGCATAGGGCTTTGTCACAGGTAAGACTGAAATGATTTTACACGCAGAAGAATATATTTGTATAGAGGTAGGTTATTGGTGAGCCTACAAAACCATCAGGATCAGTTGACTTGGAGAAAGTAAGTTAGGGACAGACCGTCCAGAAGAGGGGTATCTAACAGATGTTAGATTATTTGTTTATATTGTCTGGTTGGGCCGAGTCAGCTAAAGGTTAGTAGTTAGCTAAACAAAACTATAGTGTTCGGACAGGTAGTCCATTTGTTACCTGATATGTATGTTTACACGATAATGCTTTATAATTTTAACCAGTTTTGGTTGCATGATTATGATTCGCAAAAGATATGTTTTAAAAGGATATTAGTGAAGGGAAACCTATTCCGCTAAGCAGCGTGGTCTCACTTAATATCGAATAACCGAGATGCATAGAATTATTCACAGCAGGATTTATGTCTGACTCAAAGTTTATGTTTTTTCCCTTAAACTCTCAGGTGCTCAAAATTGATTTGAGTAGGCTGAGGGTTTAGGATTTACAGGTTTTAATAGGTTGACGAATAAAGCTTCTGAAGATGAGTAGGAGGCTGATGGCTAACTATGTAGGAGTTATTTTGTTTGTTTTATTCCGCTGTGTTGTATTAAGTCAGTTATGACTATTTAGTACTCTGGTCAACCAAGGGGGCATCTTCATATGTCACTCTTGGCGTATTTGTAATAATTATATTTGATATGAACCTGGGAAATGATTGGGGCTATGTAATGGAATATGAAACATGTTTTGTGAAATGTAATCAGAAAAGTTGTTGTTGAAATCTGTGATTTTGTTCCATATTCATACGCTTCTGATATTATGGATACCATTAACATTACCGTATTTGGTCACTGGAAGTTAATACTATGGATGCTGCATAGCTTCGGACTTCCAGATAGGGGATGTTACAACATCATTAGCGGGTTGTTCTTTGGTTTCACATGTCACAAATGACCATATCCGCTTGTAAGTTAGCGCTATTTTAATTGCTCTTAGCTAGTCGGTATAGTTTGGTCCAGTAAGCTTGTTGTTTTAAAAAAACAGTTTTGGAGCTGTCATTTCTGCAAGTTTAAGTGGTATATTATCGGAACAAATCATAGTAGATATTCTCATAATATTACTAAGGTTGAACTTTATGTTTCATTTTACTAATAAGCTCCTACTAGTCTTTTATATTTCTTCAAACCCTAAGTTGAGACGCATAAGTCTTTCGACTTCACCAATAGGTGTTAGGACTCATCCATCTTAGGCCTTGTGTTTGCTCAACAAGTCATAGCTGCATGGATAACTCCTTATCAATTATATCATCTACAACTCCCAAATCTTGGTACCTTTTTCTAATTTGACATCGATCTTGAGTTTGCTCAACAAATTGAAATAAAATTATTTACTCGTACCTACCATATCACGACAGCCTTAATATAGTATATGTACCTTCGGTTTGCTCAACAAATACATATAGTTATCTTACCTTGTCTATTCAATATATCAATAATATTAGACATAACATCCCTAGCTTGAATTTTCTCAATAACTAAGGAGTATGCAAGTAATTTATATGTACACATATGTGTGTGTGTGTATTGTAGATGACAACATTATATTGAAGATTCGTTGTCTTTAGTATATTATATTGTGTGATACTGACTTATGGAATAATGTATTCTTATGAATTAATCTCGTGATTCAAGTGTTAGACACACTGGAAATCTTGGTATACATACACTTATATATGGATTTATTCCATGAGTCTATTTAGGTTTCTTTAATGTTCCACCTTTAATTTATACATTCATTTTATATAAGTTTTATTATTATATAACTTTTATATTTTACATTACTTATATAATTGTCATATGTATAATATTATATTAATTAAATCTTATTTAATCAATTTTATATTATCTTAATATAACATTTATATTAATTATTTATTATATATTATAACCTCTATAACATAAAAAATACATCATATACATGTGTATATTATTTAATTAATTAACCTTTTAATTTATTTATTTAATTAAATAATTTTATTTAAATTATATTAATTTCAAAATTCATTCCTTATACATACATGTAGTCATATGTTATTTTAAACATTTTAATACAACATACAATGTATCATAATATATAATACATGTATACATTTATTAATTGATTAACTTATTTTGTTAATCTATTTTATTAATCTTATTAATAAATATTTAAAAATTTCAAAACTACTATATATATATGTGTTTTCAAACATTTTAATTTTTTTTACATTTTACAACTATTATAATATATTTATATCTTATTTCAAATTTAACTTTTAAATAAAATCTTATATTTTTAATTTCCCAAACAATTTTGAAAATTAGCCCAAGGCCCAATTAAATTTGGGTCTTTTCTACTAGAGACACCTTTGGGCTCACATATTTGTTTGTGCCAGGTTGGTAGCCAGGTAGAGTACAGTACTTGATTACCAAAACTCAATCCTGGACAATATTTCTACAAACACCCGATTATCTGGGCTGTGAGCTTAATAGTAACCCTAACATGACAAATTTAGACCGCATAGGCTATAAGGCTCTTATACTATTGCTGGAACTAGGCCAGCCCACAATGGAAGTTATAGGTGAATTTTAATTCTTTTTACTATATTAGGCCTATTTAGTCTAATTTATATAGAACATCTCTAAATTTTATTTAAATAAAATCTTTTATTTTTTAGATTATCCATTCTAGACAAGAATTTCTGTTTTAGATGTGGAGGTTACTCGCACTTCGCCAGGGATTGTAGGGAATCAATGAGATTTTTCAAATGCGGAAGATTCGAGCATAAAAAGGATCGATGTTTGTGGGTTTTGTTATGACACACCTTTTTGGATGTTTTAAATCGACAATAAACCATAGATGTCTAACTCAAACCATTCAAAGGGGAGGATTGTCAATGAGATTTAATAAGAAAATAAGAGAAAAGAAGGAAAACAAAATACAGAATCTCGCAGCGGAATTGACAAAATATAATAATCAAAGAAACAGTTCATGAAGTTGTTTTACAATATACATTTGACTACACAACGTTTACAACATAATCAGAGTACAATCAACACATACCAAAATGATGTAGTGAAAAATTACTAATAATATATATACCAAACTCCATCTTCGTCCTCCAGAAATAAAGCCTTCAAACATTGAAATGCTCAGGCTGACCCGAGCGTAATGAAAAGACAAAACACTCGAGTCATAACTAAAAGTTCTTATGTAAGTTAAATAACCAAGTAAATATGAGTGTAATAGCTTCAGAGATGTTTACGGGATTTTACATCTCATATCTGGTGTATAACGTGAGTGCAATAACTTAAGAGATGTTACGCAATTTTCCATCTCCTAAGGATCCGTTAAACTATCTATATGTAGTAAGATACGCTACATATGTAGTGTATTTTAGTAAAATAAAGTATTAAAATAGAGTTAAGGCTTTACATTGATCCCCCTTAACACATTTTTAAGTAGGTAGTCTACGCAGGTCATGTAATACAACCAGTAACGTCGATAGCCAGTGAGTCCCCTATAGGTACCATACTAAAACAAAATTGTAGTGGCCGCGAATAAGGATACAAGTATGACTAGGCACATGAGGCAATGCTCAAGGTAGGATACTACCAGTTTGGGTCGTAGGGCTGGTGGTAACGCATCATAGCCACATTCGCCCACTGCGTCCAACACCTCCAAAATCAAATCAAGGTGCACCGATCAAGCCAACATCAATATAGCAATACGAAGAGGTATCTCCACTAGGGGTAGCAAGCCTACTTGGCCCTAACAAGCCATCCTATTTTAGTCATTTCAAATTGGCACAAGTGCTGTGGTCATCCATCATCGTTCTCTTTCTTCAAATCCAGAACTTCCCCATCCCTGGAACCCTTCAAGCTATCTTCGATGCTTGTGAATCGCGAGATCCTCTTGCATGTGGTACTTCATCTTCGCCTAGTACTCTCGTTCGTCCAACTGTAGCTGTGCATGCCTCTCTGCTTGTTGCACCTAAGCCAGTCCCTGCCTCTGATAATGACCGATCTATAGGGGTTGCTCCTGCTATTGCTTCCCTAGCTAATCTAAACAATGTTGCTGACTTCACTGCATTGGTCTGGAAACCATCCCTTAATGCCTGCTGGTGCTGCCTCTCAACTAGTCCAGGCGAAATCTGATATCTCTGAAATATCTTGGAAATTTCTGTTTTCAGCAAAGCCACGAAATGTCGGCAGGTATATCTCTAAGTGTTACGATATTGTTGGTAATTATGATGAACTTCTTGTTCCTCCATGTGAGGTAGTTGAGGCGGGAAAGTCTTTTTGGAACGATACAATTGTAGGTTTTTTTCTAGATAAGGGCCTGAACTATTATGTTGTTAAGAATTATCTCAAGAAAAAATGGAAATTAAAAGGTTCTCTTAAGGTTAGATTTGACAAAGACATGTTTTTCTTTGATTTCTCTTGCCCAGATGACATGCGTATGGTTCTTGAGTCCGATCCTTGTGTTATTGATGGTAAAGTATTTATTTTAACCAAGTGGAGTACATCGGTTAACTGTGCTAGAGAGCATGTTTTATCAATTCCTATCTAGGAAAAGTTCATGAACATTCCTTCTTCTTTAAATCTTTGGAGGGTCTTGAATGGTTGGCATGTCACATTGGTGAGTTAATCTGTTTTGATGAGAATACAGAGGGTCGTGATAGGCTTGGATTTGATAGGGCTTTGATTGAGATTACCTCCATGTGGCTTCTTCCAACTCACCTATATGTTGCCCTTTCTAAGAATAGAGTGGGTCGAGTTGATATTGATTACCAATGGTCTCCGCCGATCTGTACTTTCTGTCACTCTTTTGGTCATATCGCTTCAGATTGTAGACACCGTCCTATTGACAGTGTGTCCTCCTCCTTGCCTCCCAAGAACCCCATTCTGAAACCAAATCCTTGCATTTGGAAAGCTAAGATTATTGATACTGCTACTGTTTCTCCTCCGAATCCCTTAGCTGCCCCTCCTGATCCCTTAGATCCTACCAGGTTGAAGACTTTTCTTGCCTCTGCTCCTGCTCAGTTTGCTATCCCTCTTCCTGTTTCTGCGGATATTGCAGTTGCCTCGCCTTCTCTGCCAGTTTCTTCATCCATTCAGTTGGTTCCTGATGACTTGGATATTGGCATGGATTTTGGGTTAGCGGATCTTTTTCCTGCCTTTCAGTTGTTATTTTATATTCGGTCTTTTGGGTAATTTTTTTAAGTGATGTAAGTTGATATGTAGTGAAATTTGTTGCCTAATCCATATGTGGGGTATATGTATGGTATGTCTTGTTGTGGCTGAAGAGGCACCTTTGCCTCTCACATGTTCCAAATTTAAAAAAGAGTGGACGATCCACTATAAAACCGGCTTGCCTTGCCAAAATCCAGCAAACGCCTCCAATTCAACCACTTCATTCTAGATAACAACCACCACGTATACAGTTGTTAAAGTGGTTCCAATATTGACAGAGAGTATGCCAATAAGAGGCACTGGTCTCTTTAACAATCAAACGTTATTTTTCACACCGGTTGGTTCTTTTACATTTCGAAACCGATTCATATTTAATATCATAATATCATATTCGCTTCAAAAATATCACTTCATTTCAAAATACCATATTTACTCAAAATATGTCATTTTCACTTGAAAGTATCATTCCAAATTCTAACTTAGGTCATAACCTCATTTAACTACATTCACATTTAAATCAACGATTTAAATATAAACATTCCAACTTTGCGCAGTTTGAATTTTTTAAAAATAGTTTGAATGGTTTTAAATAGTTTAAAGACTTAAAAAGTATGATATAAAATGGTTTGAGTATTGAAAGTGGTTTACATAGTAAAATAGTTCAAAAAACCTATATAATTTGAATATTAAAAAGATAGAATTTAAAAAGTTTATATTAAAATAATTTATTTTGAAAATAATATCAAATCAAACTATTTTCCTTCCATTTCAACAAATCTGGACCCATGTCCACATTTTAAATCCCTTAAATCAATTTAAGCTTCATTATTCAATTTAAGGTCCAAACTTAAAAATAATCAATTTTCAAAATCAAAGTCATATCGAATATAACTTCACATTTCAATTTTAATTCGTTAAAACAATTTCTTTTAACCAATTTCAATTCCAACATTTCAAAGCTTGAATTAGAAATAATTCAATTCATATAAATCCAAAATTTATTTCCATTAAAACAAAAACCTTTAACCAAAGTCCAAATTTAAGATTTTAAAACCATTTAATTTAATCAATCTCTGTCCGTATATAATTTTCTACCCTATGGCCAAGTGATCAGTTATTTCAATTTTAATTTCAGGGATGGATATATACCATTTCAAGCCAAATCAAAGTGTCATAGGTATATATCATTTCAACCTATTTATTAATTTATTCAAAATAATTCAAATAACAATTTATATTCTGTCATTAATATACAGAGTGATAACATGGATATATAAAAATAAATAAACATCCAATCATCCAAAATGTCAACAAATAGACATCCATCATAGTCAACATCCAAATCAGCCAATAAATCACAACAATTAAATAGTTACCAATATCAGATATTTAACTAGTAATTCAATTTCAATTTCAAATTTAACTATCAATTTAAATTCTTATCATTTCAAACCAAAAATCAATTTAAATGTCAGTTAAATTACCAAACAACAGTCAACAAAAATAAATAACTTCACGATTTAGATTAACTAACATCAGAATCATTTTAGTATTTGTGAGCGGTTTTAATCACTCACCTTTAATTTTAGCCCATAAAAATCTAAACAGAAGTGCAAAATCTCAACAGTCTCCAAATTCAACCAAATCAGTTTCGTGTCGTTGAGAATTTAAATATGAATCCAATAGAAGAAATCGCACGTGAATCGAAGTTTATATGCAAAAGATATTCATGTTATAAGAAATATTATTAAAATAATAATTGGTACATGTTTAATAAAAAAAATAAACAAAGTTTAATACTTACGTTTTTCTTAAGATGAGGTTTCTGGCAAAGATGGAAGAACAAATTAAGATGAGGGCAGGACGTGTAGGAAAAATTAAAAAATGAAACTCATGTTTCATAAAAGAAAGCTTTTGAATTTGCAAAAATGAGAGCCTTTGAATTTGCAACCTCACGTTAAAATGGTTCGGGAAAGGAAGACTGGAAATGGAGATCTGAACATAGGAAATGAGTCGGTGACAAAAAAAATGAAGGGACAAGTTTAAAACGTGAACAATTTTATGATAAGAATATACCTTCAGCAAAGAACAGTTTGAACTAAATGAATATGAGGTGTTAGGAGAAACAAAACGCAAATGAAGAAATAAAATTACAGCTTATTTAAGGAAATGAAGGTGGAGGGACAAAAATTAATGTCACATTCTGGCATTAATAGTGCATAAGGAAATGTACATAGGAATGAGAAAGTTTGCAAACCAAAGGAAAATGAAATTCTGTACAACTAAAAATGAGATGGCAAGAATTAAATATAGCTTAAAAGTCTAGACTCGGGTATTAAACAAAAGGAGAAATGAATGGATCAAGTATTAATAATGAGGTAACTATTTTAAACGTACGGCAACAATTAATAACAAAAGAAATGAAAGGACCATGTACATCGCACAACCTTTTGAAATTTAATTTTTGAAACGTAACCAAATTAATTTCATTAATTCAAATAATACTCAATTTGTACACATTTAATTTTCAAATCAACACGTAATAAATAAAATTATACTTACCCTAAAAATGAAAACGTTCAATTGGGTTTTCTCAAAATGATCTTTTCTTTCCATTAAAACGCTCTTCCTGTTTAACATAAAACATGTGTTTTCTTTATTAAATCTACTAAATGCAATCAACGCTTTCTTTCCTTGTATTTGAAATATTTCAATTACATTAGTTGTAATTAATTACAAAGTTAAATTTCAAAATAGACAAACTAAAATGAATGAAAAATAGAACAATTGTTTCCTTTAGTCATTTAAACACGTTTATAAATTTGTTGCTTATACATTAGAGTAATAAATAACTAACTTAAATTAATTATTTTCCTATTCCTGTAATCAATCTGTATGCTAAGACATAGTTCAAATAAACATATATTTCTTCCTTTAAATCAATCATTCTATTCTTCACTTTAATGAAATTAAACTGTAACGACCCGTATTTAAAACTACTTTAAATTATTTAAAAAATGGCTAGAAATAAAATTTTAATGATTTATTAAGGTAGTAATTTAATATGAACTCGAATAAAATTTTGAAATAACTAATTTCGAAGATTTTGGCGATAACGAGTATTGAAATGAAATCCTATGTATTAATGTGGTTATAATTAATAGCAAGGATTGAATAATAAATATTGAATTACTGTAAAAGTGAAATTAGTTGTTTATTATTTTAATTAGTTTAAAAGGTAAATTTTATAAGTTAAATGACTTATATTTGGAATAATGTAATTCATTGAATAATTAAATTGTTAAATTTAATATTGGAAATTGTTTAAATAATTGAATTCTGAATTTGATATGAATGAAAATGATATCGGAAGTTGATTTAAATTTTATTTAAATATGAATGAAGATTGTTAACTTTATAAATTGAATTTAAAGTGATTAAATTAAATTTTGAAAATTGCTTGTTTTAATTGACGAGTGGAAATAGCCATTTTGGCCATTGTCTCGGATTTCTACGAAACAAGTTTCATCCGATCCGTAATTACGAGTTATTGTAGGATTTCTAGTTTTATAGCAATCGGACTTATCATTTGGCCGTGTGAGCTTGGAACGCGTAGAAATTAATTTAAGGAATTCGATTAAAATTAGTTGATTTTGAAAAGCTATCTTCTGAATACGATCGAATTAGGCCTCGAAACTAGATCCATTGTGTTTGAAATGGTGGTAAAACATTATGAACGCCAGGCGGCACGCTTTGTTTGGAGTTTGGAAATTTCGCGGGTCAATCAGGTCGGAACTTATATAAGGGCACGTTCATTTTGTTCTAACCATAGCCCTTATACTTCAGCCGCTTCTCTAAAACAATTTAATGGCCGAAATTCATCCATCTTCTCTCCTCGATATCTCTCAATCCGTTCATCGAATTCAAAAACTTCCAAAAGCAAAGTTGTAGAGCTCAATGAGCTCTATACATCCAACGGCTGGTTCATACCGAAGCTTCACGAAATCGCCAGGATTTGGCTTTGAATGTCGTGCGTATTTTTGCGTTTTTCGAGCAAACAACATGGCTTGGCGTGGCAAGGATTGGGGCGGCGGCGGCTCATGGTCAGACGCGTGGGGGTGTCGTCTGTTGCCAGTCCGATCGCCTGAGGTGGTGTGTGTAGGTAGATGATCGTGCGCGAGTTGGGTCTTCGTATGTGTGCGATCTGGAACGAAGAGATGATGGTTAACGTGTTTTTTATTTTATTCTATTATTATTATTTTGTTAATTAAATTTAAGTTATATCGTATATTAATAAAAATCGTAACTTGTGTATACGAGGTCCGATTCGGGCGAAACAAGTCACGTTGGAATCGTATCAACGTCGTCTACAACATGGAGTTAAATTTTTACAATTTGCTTCATTCGAATTTTCAGATTCGAATGAAGGTGAATGTTTTATAATCTCACGAAGTACTAGAATATTTTTATGTTAGTTAAATTGAAATACTGAAGTGATTTAAATTATTGATTGTTGTTTAGTGAATTTAACTGACATGGAAATCGATATAGAAATTTATATGTTAGAAATTCTGAATTAACAGTTAAATTGAAATTAGAATTAAACTGCTAGTAAAATTTCCGATTATTATAATTGGATAATTGATGTGATTTATCGATTGTTTGGATGATTGTTGGTGATGAATGCTAATTGGTTGAGATTTTGGATGATTTGGATGTTTATTTATTTTATATATCATGTTATCACCCTGTAAATTACTTGACAATATATAAAACTGTTATTGGAATTATTTCGGATAAATTAAGAATTAGGTTGAATTGATATATACCTATGACATTTATTTTGGATTGAAATGATATATATCCATCCTTGAAATTAAATTGAAATAACTGATCACTTGGCAATAGGATAGAAAATTTTATATGGACAACAGATTGGTTAAATTAAATGATTTTAAATTTTTTGATTTGAAATTATTTAAATGATTTGTTTTAAAGAAGTAAAAAATCGAATTTATGGAAATCGAATTATTTTCGAACTTGAGCTTGAAATGTTGAAATTTAAATTTGGTAACATGGATTGTTTAAATAATCGAAGCTGAGATTTTGAAGTTATAATTGAAATATGATTTGAATTTCGGAAATTGATTTGTTTTTAAAAGATTTGGACTTTTATTCAAACTTCGAATATTGATAAGTAAAAGTAATTTAAATCGATATTCCAAAAGTTGAACTAGGAATTGAATTATTTCAAAGGTTTGGACATTGAACTGAACATTGAAGTTAAATTTGATTTAAATGATTTAAATCGATACTTTGAAATCGAACTCGAAATTGATATAAATGGAAATGGTTTAAAATTGAGAATTGATTTGAAAATTAACCATTGAATCAAATAGTTGAAGTTGAAATCGATTTGGAATTGATACTAAAATTAATTTGGAATTGAAATTGATTTGAATTGAAATTGGAATCGAAGTTAATTCGAATTGAAATCAGAATGGAATCGATTAAATTGAAATGGAAATTGAATTGTTTTGAATTGGAAAATTTGGAATTGGACCAGTTTGACTTGGAAACTATTTTCAAAATAAATTATTTTATTATATAAACTGTTTAAAAATCTATCTTTTTAAATATTCAAATTATTTTGATTTTCCAAACTATTTTATTATATAAACCATTTTCAATACTCAAACTATTTTATATTAAACTATTTTAACTTTTAAACTATTTAAGATTTTTCAAACTATTTTATAAAAATTCAAACTAGTCAAAGTGGGAATGTTTATATTTAAATCGTGGATTTAAATGCGAAATGGGGTTAAAATAAAGTTATAACTCAAATTGTAATTCAAATCGAATTTTGAAGTGAAAATGACTTTCAAGCGAAAACTGACATATTTGAGATAAATATGATATTTCGAAATGAAATTGATTTTGAAGCGAATATGATATTTTGATATCAAGTATGAATCATTTCGAAATGTAAAAGTACCAACCGATGTGTAAAACAACATTTGGTTATTAAAGAGACCGGGGCCTCTTATTGGCATACTCTTTGTCGATATTAGAACCACTTTCACAACTGTGTATGCGGAGGAGACTCCATAACGAAGTGGTTGGATTTGGCGTCATTTGCTGGATTTGAAGAATGAGAATAATGACGTATAGCCTTGACTTTCGAGTCATAATTAAAATGTCTAAAACAGAAGCTATACCGGGCCAAGTGAGGTCGCTCCCCCTATCGAACACACTTCTTCGAAACCATATCTTTTACTTTGTAATTTATTGGTGGCCACTCTTAATTATGGGAGTGTTGTTTTGAGGTGGGCGGTAGCTGCTGCTATGTGTTACCACCAGTCCGTGAGGGCAAAATAGTAGAATCCTACCTTGTCTCGCGTGCCTTGTCATATTTATCCTGATCGAGTCCACTATGACTTTGGTTTGTGTTGTACCTATGGAGTGCTCCCTGATAGCCCACCAGTTTACAATGGAGTACTGTATAGTCTACGATGCTTATATAAAAATGTGTTAAGGGGGATAATGGTAATGCCTTAATGCTATTTTCAATATTATTTTACTGATTAGACATTATATTTGTAGCGTATTGTACTACATATAAAATATTTAGACGGATCCTTACGAGATGGAAAATCCCGTAACATCTCTTGAGTTATTGCACGCACATTATACACTGGATATGAGATATGAAATCTCATAAACATCTCTCACGCTATTACATTCATGTTATATGCGATATTTATTTGACTCATATAAGGATATTTTAGTCCTGACTCGAGTGTTTTGTCTTTTCATTATGCTCGGGTCAGCCCTGAGTTTTCAACTTATTGAAGATTATTTTCCAGAGAATGAAGACGAAGATTTGGTATTATTACTATTATTATTCCTGCATCATGTTGTCTGCTGTATTATTTTACTTATCCCTGTTGTATATATAACTCTGATAAATGTTGTATAAATTATAATCAAATGTATGATATAAACAGCTTCATGGACTATTTATTTGATTATTATATTTTATTGTTCCACTACGAGATTTTGTGTTTGTTTTCATCTTCTTTTCTTATTTTTCTTAATTAACCCCATTGATTATCTATGTTTCGGATTGTTTGGGTTGGACATGTGTGGATTTTTTTGTCAATTCAAACCCTTCGAAATGTGGGTCATCACAGTTGGTATCATAGCTTTGGTTTAGCGATAACCTTAGCTTTGTGGGGTTTGACTCATTATAGATAGGGTAGTAATACCCCAGAATGAGTTTGTTTGAGTGTGTATATATATAAGAGCGCGTACTTGTTAGTGTTATAAAATGTTTTATATTGTGTTTACTTATCCGTTAAGTTTTTTATGAATTCTGGTCGGTGTGTGAGATGCCATGATATCGATAGGAGTTTCTATACACTTAAACGCAACAAGTCGACAAATATTGTTTTAAAATCAGGAAAATGAAATAATTTACCTAAATTATATTATATATATATATATATGAAATGTTAATTATTATTGAATGTTAGTTGTTAGGAGATGATAATATTTAATTATCCTCGATTATTGGTTGAATTAAATTTAAAAACGAATACTTTGTGAACTCCATTTCACGAAGTTTTCGATAATTAAATTGAATTGAAATCCAAGTACAATAAGAATTGTTTAAAATAACAAAGTTGTAAATTAATGAAATGTTTTGGTAATGGTAATGAAATTATATAAGTACATTTATAATATGGCTTATAAATAGAAAGGATTTAAAAGTCGAGAAATTTTGAATTTAAAACCTGCTGCTTTCAAAATTTGTTTTCGAAGACTTCAAAATTAATAATAATATTATTTGAAAGTGTTTTGACTAGAAATATATTTTAAAAAGATTTTTGAAAGAGATAAAAGAATTGAACTCGCTTTGGTCGTTGGGAAATAACTCTGGGGATGACTGTAGCATCGCTAGTATTCATTTTCGAGTTTATAAGTGAGAATCGATACCAAAAGAAATTTATTTTCGGTTAAAACAAGTTTGATTGTGAAGAAAAAAGAAAAACTATTCCAAGTATGATTTGATAAATATATGGAAATAGTTTTGAATTTATAAATTGAAAATAGTATAGGAAAGAAATAAGATTATAACTTATAAATTTGAACAGGAAAGTAAAATCAAATTTTAAAATGGTTAAACCTTTTGGTTAAGCAAACAAAAGAAGATTCAAATTGGAGATATGAAATAAAAGAATTAACCTAAGAAGTGAATAAATTGAGTTAGTGAAATGAAGTAAATAAAATGAAGTCTAACTCAAGAAAGCTTAAATAAAAGTGAATCAATGAATTAATAATAACTTAAGATATGAAGTAACAATAATAAATGTGAGTTGTGTTATATAAAATGTTTTAATAAACTTAAATGGTTTATGAAAATGGTTTATAAACAATATTAGTATTAAAGAGAACATACTAAGTGATAATAAAATAAAACTTAACTTAAATAAGGTTAAATGGAATAATTTTATAAAATGGTTCATAAATGAATTTTTATGAATAATGTTAAACAAAAAGTGAAACAATTGAAATTTTACAAATTGAATTGAATAAATTAAATGTGAATGAAATAGATGTGAATAAATTTGAAGCAAACCAATTAAATGTTAATAAAAATTGGATATTAATAAGAAATGAAGTGTATAAATTAATTATGGACATTGGATAATGTAAATTCATGTAGTATGAATTAATTGGGTGAATATTAATTGTTGATTGGTTTCTTTTGTTGTAAATCGTTATTTTAACTGTTTTGATTGCATATGATTATTGTATTTCATGTATTGGTGCTCATATTTATAAGTTGGATTCAAATTTCATGTTATATACTTTATTAAACTCATACATGCTTCTATATCTTTTATATGTAACTAATATTCTAATTTGAGTTGAGATAGGTACATACGAAGACCGTTTGGACGTATACATGGATTTATTTTGCTTTTGTTTGCTTAATACGAGCAAACTTTTATATTTTTCCCTACGGGATGCCTCATCATTGAGATGAGATGTATATTTGATATATATTTGGGTTATATGTTGTATTGTAAATTTTTTTCGATCGAGCAACGCAAAGAAGACTCTGCCGAAATTTTTCGTAAATCCGGTTGTTAGAAATTTTTTGGGGTTTTGAAAATTTTATAACTTGTTTTGATAACTAACTTGTAATTTCCGTAAGCCAGTCAGAGTGGCGTAGTAGAAGCATAGTAAAAGTTTCTAATAAGATTTTGATGTTTTATAAGTTGATTATTTTGAATAAAATATATCAAGTGTTAAATTATGTACTTAGTCCCTTTTCGAGGACGAAAAGTTTTGAGTGGGGGAGAATGAACAACCCGTATTTTTAACTATTTTAAATTATTAATTTAATATAATTATTGAACAAAAATGACTAGAAATAAATTTGTAATGATTTATTAAGGTAGTAATTTAATATGAACTTGAATAAAATTTTAAAACAACCAATTTCAAAGATTTTGGCGATAACGAGTATTGAAATGAAATCCTATGTATTTAATGTGGTTATAATCAACGGGAAAGGATTGAATAATAAATATTGAATTACTGTAAAGTGAAAGTAGTTGTTTATTATTTGTAGTCGTTAAGGTAAATTTTATAAGTTAAATGACTTATATTTGGAATAATGTAATTCATTGAATAATTAAATTGTTAAATTTAATATTGGAAATTGTTTAAATAATTGAATTCTGAATTTAATATGAATGAAAATGATATCAGAAGTTGATTTAAATTTTGTTTAAATATGAATGAAGAACGTTAACTTTTAAAATTGAATTTAGGAAATTGCTTGTTTTAATTGACGAGTGAAAATAGCCATTTTGACCACTGTCATGGATTTTGATGAAACTAGTTTCATCAGATCCGTAATAGTGAGTTATTATAGGATTTCAAGTTTCATAGCGATCAGACTTATAGTTTGGCCATGCGAGCTTGAAACGCGTAGAAATAAATTTAAGGAATTCGATTAAAATTAATTGATTTTGAAAAGCTATCTTTTGAATACGATCGAATTAGGCCTCGAAACTAGTTCCATTGCGTTCGGAATGGGGAAAAATATTATGAACGCCAGGCGCCCCGCTTCGTTTGAAGTTCGGAAATTTCGTGGGTCAATCGGGTCGGAACTTATATAAGGACACGTTCATTTTGTTCTAACCCTAGCTCTTATACTTCAGCCGCTTCTCTAAAACAATTTAATGGCCAAAATTCATCCATCTTCTCTCCTCGATATCTCTCAATCCATTCATCGAATTCAAAAGCTTCCAAAAGCAAAGTTGTAGAGCTCGACGAGCTCTACACATCCAATGGCTGGTTCGTGCCGAAGCTTTACGAAATCGCTAGGATCTGTCTTTGAATGTCGTGCGTATTTTCGAGCAAACGGCGTGGCTTGGGGCGGCCGGGGCTCGTGGGCAGGCACGTGCGTGGGTGTCGTCTATTGGCAGTCTGATCGCCTGAGGTGGCGTGCGCAGGTAGATGGTCGAGCATGAGTTGGGTCTTCGTATGCATGCGATCTGGAACGAAGAGATGATGGGTAATATGTTTTTTTTAATATTCTATTATTATTTTGTTAATTAAATTTGAATTATATTGTATATTAATAAAAAATCATAACTTGTGCATATGAGGTCCGATTCGAGCGAAAAAGTCACGTTGGAATCGTATCGACGTCGTCTACAGCATCGAGTTAAAATTGTTACAATTTGCTTCATTCGAATTTTCAGATTCGAACGAAGGTGAATGTTTTATACGCTCATGAAGTACTAGAATATTTTTACGTTAGTTAAATTGAAATTCTGAAGTGATTTAAATTATTGATTGTTGTTTAGTGAATTTAACTGACATGGAAATCGATATAGAGATTTATATGTTAGAAATTTTGAATTAACAGTTAAATGGAAATTGTAAATTGAATGACAAGTGAAAACCGTAATGTAATAATCTTTAATCTACATGAAATGATAGTGTAGATTCTAGAAATAATTATATTAATTCGTACAAATAACAATGCGAATTAATACGATTATTTCGGGATTATTTGAATTGATTATTGGATTGATATTGATTGTTGTTATTGCTTGTTTATTTACTTTGACACCATCCCAGTTATCACACTGCAAGTTCCCTTTACTATGCTTTGATTTTGGAATTGAATTGGAATCGGGTTGAAATGATAAATACCCAAAATTGAATTTTGACCTAGGATAGAAAATTAAATAAAACCCGATTGGTCAAAAAATTTGATTAAAAAAAAAATAAAACGAAGATTTTATTTGAATAAATAATATAGTTTTGAAATGAAGTTGAGATTTGAATTTTGTTGGAAGGAAATTGTAATATTTAATAATCTGAAACAAAATATTTATAATGTAATCGATGAAAGAATGTTGTTTAATTTGAGAAATGATTTAATAATTAAGTTTGAAATTATAATTAAGTTTGAAATTATTAAACTTTGAAATGATTTAATAATTAAATTTTGAATTATTTAATAATTAATAAGATTGAATTATTTAATGATTAAATTAAATTGAATTTTTGAATAAGTGAATTTTACTTCGTAATAATTGAAATTGAGTTTCTTTATTAATTAAGTTGGGAAAATTATCTAAGAAGTAAATAAGTGAAATTGAATTTCTTTAACAAGAAATGAAAATGTGATATTTTGGAATTAAGGTAAGACTTGTAATTTAAAGAATTGATTTGACGAATTTAGTTCAATTCAAAATTGTAAATTTTGATTTAAATGAATTTGAACTTAAGAATGGATTTAATGAATTGGAAATTTAAATAGAAATTGTTTTGAATGATAAATTAATTTAACGATATTGGATGAAATCGATAAATGAATGTAAATTGATTTGAATGTTAAAACTAAATTGATTTACATGATTTCGAAATGAAACTTTTGTACGAACTTGAATCAATATTTGAATTGTTTTCAATATAAAGATTGAAATTGAATTATAAGATTTTGAAATGTGTAATTTGGAAGTTTTGAAACGTAAATTTATGGAATTGGTTTTGAAAGACAAACGAAATGTTGGTTTACGAATTGAAATTGAAATTGAATTTGATTTGGTTTTGAAATAAACAAACGACCAATCGGTGTAATAACTACGAAAGTTATTAAAGAGACCGGAATTCGGTTATGGATATACTCTCTATCTAAACCGAAAACCACTTTAATAACTATACGCGGAGTGATGATCCAGAATGAAGTGGTTGGAAATGATGTACGTGATGACTGAAGAAAGTGAACGATAATGGATAGCCTTGACACTTGTGTCAAATTGGAAATGACTAAAACAGGAGCTGTGCCGGGCCAATGGAGGATTGATACCTCAAGTGGACACACTTCTTCGAACTACTTATACTTGTTGTCGATTGGTGCACCCTTGATTTTGGGAGTGTTGTCTCACGGTGTTGCGGGCGCTGCGGCGTTGCGTTCTCACCAGTCCGGATCAGGCGAACGGTAGTATCACTACCTTGGGTATAGCCTCATGTGCCTTGTCATACTTGTATTCCATTTATGCACGACCACTACGAATTTGTTTTGTACCTTGAGTATATGTATTGCCCTCTGGTGACTTCCGGTTTTGGGGAAACTACGGTCTTGTATATGCTTGTGGGAATAAAAATGTGTTAAGGGTGGAATGGGCCATGACTTAACGCTATTTTGATATCTTTATATTACTGATAGACATTATCTATTTAGCGTATATTACTACCTAGTAGATAGTTTGACGGATCCTTAAAGGATGGTTATTCCAAACATCCTTTGAGTTACTTGTATTTCAATTGCTATTTCACTTGAGTTGGATTTATTAATATAAGAATGTTAATCCTGACTCGAGTGTTTTGTATTTTGCTTTACGCTCGGGTCAGACTGAGTAGTTCAGCTTTCGAGACTCACCTTTGGAGTTGGAGCTTCGCTTGGAGATCCAGCTATCTATCCAGCTTTCAGATATTCGAAGATTCCAGTGATGTTTTCTGATTTGTATCTGTTACTCTTCCGTTGTATCTGGTTTAACTCTGATGTATCGTATTACTCTTCTGTTGTAAACTCTGATGTATTTTATATATTCATATAGTAGCTTCATGAACTACTATCTCTTTAAATTCCGCTGCACTTATTACTCTGTGTCTGTGATATGTGATTATTTTATTTACTGTATATATTCAGTTTTGCCAAATTTAAATTAACAACGCGGTATTTTGAGCAATTCAACTCCGGCATGAGTGTCTACCTATACACTTATAATGGACGCGAATGGTCCAAAATGGCGGGTCGTTACAGTTGGTATCAGAGCTTTGGTAGCTCTAGGCAAAACTTATCATATAGGGTAAATGTATTTACAGAATCACTCTCATTCGAGTTTCAATCTCTTCCTTTGACTCAATTCCTTTGAATTTTGGAACGTTCCCCTCGGTTCCGAAATTCATTCGTGTCCTTCACTATTCGTCTTCTTTCAATCATGGAGCACCCCATAACTCCATTCTAAATGTTATCTATAATAGATCGGCGGTCTCGCCAATCTTAGAGTGATTCGTAAAGGAGTAAACTCCTTTATAATAGACATCGATTTACCGGAGATTTCTGTATCCTCGGTTTACGATGCTATCTATCTCCTGCTATACCTGAATTTTATTTCTCGAGATCGGATGTTGATTTACCTCGGAATTTAGCATCGATCTTATTCTTGAAGTTACGGACGACCCGGTTAAGGTTGCCCGTGAATTAAATAAACTCATCCATCTCTCAATTGTGGTAATTGAATTATCTTATCTTCTGTTTCAAGCTTATTTTCGAATCAAAATTCTCTTTGATTTGATTTCCATCAAAATTTGAATCCCTATCCTTGCTTTGAAATCTATTCCTGTATCGTCAAGCAAAGAAGTGTATTTGTAAATTTATATAAAAATGTTTTATATATTGTGTTGTTTGAGTTGTTGATGTTGATTTGGGTTTCCGATCGATTCGTCTGATCAACGCTATCGATAGGATTTCCAAAACACTTGAACAGAGCAAACTGACACAATATTATTTTCAAATTTGGTAAATGAAATAAATTTGTTGATTATATTGTAAAAATATAAGTTAAAATTTTCTGGAGTTTAATAAGTTAATTAAATTGTTTGTTTGAAATGATAATATTTGATTATCATTTATTGTTCTAAATAAAATTTATAAATACGGTTTATAAATTGATTTGGAAATTGAAATGAATTTAATTCAAAAATTTGAGAATTTAGTTTCCAGTGATTTCGAACTTTGGTTTTTTTTTAAATTTTAAAGTATATATTATTGAAAGTATTTTCGAATAGAAATCGTTTTCAAAGAATTGTAAATGTTGAAACCAATGCTCTTCTCTTTGTCGCTGGAAAATAATTTCGGTGATGGCGGCCGCATCATCGACATTTATTTTCGAGTTTCGAAGTGGAGAAACCATTCTGTAGCTTTGCTACGGTTTTGTTTTGAAAAATATTTTAATTTAAATTTCTTCAGTATATTTTGATTTACATATATCTAGGTATCTTATTTTAAAATTTAATTTGGTTTGATATAAATATATTATATATATCTCTAAATTGTTTAAAGTTAATCGGAAATCTAATTCTTAAATTTTGTTAAAGAATGGTTTTAATTATAAATAAAACCAAAATTTGGAATAAATATTTAGACTTGAATAATTGAATTTGGTAAAATTTTATTTGTATATTGTTCAACTGCATTCTAAAACAACTTACCTAAATCATTCAGAAGTTGAATATGTAATTGGATAATATATAAGATAAAATGATTTTATAAATAGAATTTGAGTGTTTATAATAAATGTTATACACTAAATTTTGATTATAAAGATGTTAATAGAGTTAGATAGGATAATAAGTAAACTCAGTTAATAATGAAATAAATTTGTTTTGAAAGAATTAATAAATTTGTTTGGGAAGAATTAATAAATTGAAATTTGATCAACATATGAAAATACCTTGAATTTTAAAGAAATTAATAGATGTAAATTAATTTAAATCGAAACTTTTATGGTTTAAATTAATTTATATGGGTTAAATGTGGTTAGATATATTAAGTATAATAAATTTAACAATAATTTGGAATAAAGAAGAAATTAAATCTGTTGAAAATAAAATATGATTATAATAAAAGATTATTCAAATTTATGGTTTTAGAAATTGAAAATTTAGGGTAATTGGATAAAAAAGATAATGAATTTAGAAATAGTTGAGATTTATTTTAGTGAAATCAAATGGATTAAATCAATTATTGAATATCAATTAATTTAAATTTGAATTTATATGGTTTAAATTAATTGTTTATTTTGTATTTCAAATCTGTTTTTTTTTCTGGTTGTTTCTATTCTCCTACCTCGTTCCTTTTCGGGGACGAAAAGTTTTGAGTGGGGGAGAGTGTAACGACCCGTAAAATTTCAACCGTTTTAATAACGTAATTAGTTGAAATTTTGTGAAATTTTAAAACGATAAAATTTTGAAATAAAAATTTAATATTTGGGATACGTCTAGTTAAACGTAGCGACCGGTAAATTTTCGTCCGAAAATATGAAAGTTTATTTCGCGCATAAATTCACTTCAATTTAATCAGTTAAAAAGCGATGAAAATAAAATGTTTCCGAAACCTAAATATTTTTACATAGAAAAATTCTAAAACATCTTCTGAGCAAGATGTTAGTTTGTCGTTTTTCCAAATTCGGACATCTTTGGCTCCATCGATCTTATTTTCTTACGTTTTTCTCGCATTTTCGCTAGTATAAAATTTTCGAATTTTTATAATTCGATCGTACCTCTAATATCTGTATACCGTTGTGATCATCTCGTGGTGTTGATCTCAATAGTGTATTCATTGGTGTATTTCGGAAATCCGGTACGCGTTAAAACCGTAAAACTGTTAACCGCAACGGTCCGTCTTTTGTTTCCTTGTGACCATTTATTTTCCGCCATTCAAAACCAATAGACATCCACCTTAAATATTTCGAGAAATGTAACTCTAACCTCTTTTTATTCCTGAATTAAATTATCATGATTCCTTTTTGGCTATTCCTCTTCGTTCAAAAAAAAATAATATGGATCGTTGCTTTGAGAAAAGAGTTTATATTAATGCAAACTTATTTTCTTCTTAGCCTGTTCTTTTCTCAAATTGGAAATGGCCACCTGAAACTTATTCCCCACTCATCTCCTCATCCAACCCGCGGCAACCCCTCCCCCAGATCCGCCATTCGCCAGGCCACTCCGCCTTATAGCCCTCCGCATTGCCTTGCCCACCTGACTTCGGCCGTCCAACCCCAAGCCTTACCCTCTCCTTCCACCCCATCGGCATAGCAGCCTGAACCATCCTGCCGAGCCCTCCCCTGGAACCCGAAGCCCCATCAAACTCCACCGAACCACCCTCCTGTGCCACCATTACGAGCAGCCCTTCCCTTCACATCGTCAACCGTCCCCAGCTCCACCGGAGACAAGCGCCTGCAACCCTTCCTCCTTCTCTGCAACTTCGCTCCTCCCCTTCTCTAAAACTCCGTCCACCACCTTCCCCGACTACCAAACTTCACGCAGACCACCCGGCAGGCCACCTACCATCCGCCACCGTTTCCGTTTAACTCGCCCTCCCTGCTGAGCCTTCCTGCTGTCCTCTTTAGCCAATACTTATTCTATATTAAGGTATTATATACTTACTTTGTTTAAATCTATTTTTATGTATACATAGGTCAGTGTGTTTATATAAAATGGCTGTTTAAAGTTTAAAGTATAATATTTGTTGTTATAAACTTATACTAATATATAGATGGATATGGTTATGGTACAGTATAAGTTATATAGAGTTTTGTGATCTGTTAAGCTAAGTATATTTTACTTGATTTGTATATTGACTTTAAAAACACTATTATAGAAGTTAATTAAAATAACCTGCAGAGATGTATAGGTCAGTATATCAATTCATATTTTACTAAGTTTTCAAAGGGTCAATATATATGTATGTATAACTTGTATTTTAAAAAAAAAAACTTTGAAAGCTTAAATATATTAATATAATAAGTATAGTATAGTATATATAGTTTAAATATGTTAGAATCTGTTATTTGCATATTTTATATATACTTGTTTTAATAATAGTAGCTTATAAAAGTTATATATGGTGTTGTAAAGTAAAAGTTATATTGATTGTATAAAAAAAAAACAAAACAAAAAAAAAAGAGAGCAGTATTTATAATTTCAAGGCTTACATATAATATATGGATTCTGTTATTTTATGCATAAAGACTGATTATACATATATATCAAATTTTATGAGTTATAAAGCCTTGTTGTAGTTTTCATTCATGATTAACACCTACTGACGTATGTTATAGTAACAGAGTATGATATATATGTTTCAAAATATAGGATATATACTTATATAGGCTATGTCAGTTTTATACCAGATTTTATATATATATATTATATATATTTTATTTAGTGATATACGAATATATTCTGTATATATATTGATTGTTGCTATAATAATGTTACAATGTAGCCGTTGTTCATTTATGATGATTTTAAATTTATATATTAGCAGTGTCTGGTCATAGCCGTGATTATCATATATATTACCTAAGTTTATATCAAAATTGTTATTCATTTATGAATAAGCCTATTTGCATAATCTATAAGTTATTTGTATGCGTGATATAAATTTTAAAAAGAAATTTTTAGAAAGTATATTTTTGCATGCTGTTTTGGATATATATGTAAGACAGTGTTGTTTTATCGATGTATATACATAAGTCATACTATAAATTTTTTTTTTTTTTTTTGAAAGGAATAAGATATAATATAAGTATTTTTCATTGTATAAGCATGTGTACATGTTGAGTTTAATATATGTGTTTTGATTTACAACAATGCATTTGAAATATATATATATAATTTAATAAAGGTTGAAATTAGAATATGAATATATATTACATATATATATATATATCTATATATGTTCACTGATACCATTGACCTTCATCAATCCAGCTTGATTCGATTTCGTCAATTTCGAGTTGGCAGCTCTACTTATCAAATTTGTGTTCAATCGTGCTTTGCTTTGAAATTTGTGCCTGGATGCATAGCTCATTTCATTGGCTATCTCTCTAGCCTCGAAAGGTGAGCAAATCACTCACGATTAACGTTCTTTTATTTATTAGATTTGATTTCAATTGAAACGACAATTGAAATATGCAACTGTTAGTTAATTACACTGTTATATATGCTATTACCTGTATCAGTTCACCTGTGACATCTGACACCATTATCTGTTAATTATTTATGCGATGATAATACAGTTTGGCTGATAATTGATTGATGGTTGATGTTTATATTGGACGTTAAATTGTTAATGTGAAAATGATAAATAGTATGAAATTGAACTTGATATAGGATAATTAATTGTTAAATTGGATTAACTGACATTTGTATAATATGACCCCGTAACTGTTGAATCTATTGACACGTAGGATTTGTTTAATTACACTTTGAACCTCTGAATGTATATTGTTAAATTGATGATGTATGAAATTGTAAATTGAATGACAAGTGAAAACCGTAATGTAATAATCTTTAATCTACATGAAATGATAGTGTAGATTCTAGAAATAATTATATTAATTCGTACAAATAACAATGCGAATTAATACGATTATTTCGGGATTATTTGAATTGATTATTAGATTGATATTGATTGTTGTTATTGCTTGTTTATTTACTTTGACACCATCCCAGTTATCACACTGCAAGTTCCCTTTACTATGCTTTGATTTTGGAATTGAATTGGAATCGGGTTGAAATGATAAATACCCAAAATTGAATTTTGACCTAGGATAGAAAATTAAATAAAACCCGATTGGTCAAAAAATTTGATTAAAAAAAAAAATAAAACGAAGATTTTATTTGAATAAATAATATAGTTTTGAAATGAAGTTGAGATTTGAATTTTGTTGGAAGGAAATTGTAATATTTAATAATCTGAAACAAAATATTTACAATGTAATCGATGAAAGAATGTTGTTTAATTTGAGAAATGATTTAATAATTAAGTTTGAAATTATAATTAAGTTTGAAATTATTAAACTTTGAAATGATTTAATAATTAAATTTTGAATTATTTAATAATTAATAAGATTGAATTATTTAATGATTAAATTAAATTGAATTTTTGAATAAGTGAATTTTACTTCGTAATAATTGAAATTGAGTTTCTTTATTAATTAAGTTGGGAAAATTATCTAAGAAGTAAATAAGTGAAATTGAATTTCTTTAACAAGAAATGAAAATGTGATATTTTGGAATTAAGGTAAGACTTGTAATTTAAAGAATTGATTTGACGAATTTAGTTCAATTCAAAATTGTAAATTTTGATTTAAATGAATTTGAACTTAAGAATGGATTTAATGAATTGGAAATTTAAATAGAAATTGTTTTGAATGATAAATTAATTTAACGATATTGGATGAAATCGATAAATGAATGTAAATTGATTTGAATGTTAAAACTAAATTGATTTACATGATTTCAAAATGAAACTTTTGTACGAACTTGAATCAATATTTGAATTGTTTTCAATATAAAGATTGAAATTGAATTATAAGATTTTGAAATGTGTAATTTGGAAGTTTTGAAACGTAAATTTATGGAATTGGTTTTGAAAGACAAACGAAATGTTGGTTTACGAATTGAAATTGAAATTGAATTTGATTTGGTTTTGAAATAAACAAACGACCAATCGGTGTAATAACTACGAAAGTTATTAAAGAGACCGGAATTCGGTTATGGATATACTCTCTATCTAAACCGAAAACCACTTTAATAACTATACGCGGAGTGATGATCCAGAATGAAGTGGTTGGAAATGATGTACGTGATGACTGAAGAAAGTGAACGATAATGGATAGCCTTGACACTTGTGTCAAATTGGAAATGACTAAAACAGGAGCTGTGCCGGGCCAATGGAGGATTGATACCTCAAGTGGACACACTTCTTCGAACTACTTATACTTGTTGTCGATTGGTGCACCCTTGATTTTGGGAGTGTTGTCTCACGGTGTTGCGGGCGCTGCGGCGTTGCGTTCTCACCAGTCCGGATCAGGCGAACGGTAGTATCACTACCTTGGGTATAGCCTCATGTGCCTTGTCATACTTGTATTCCATTTATGCGCGACCACTACGAATTTGTTTTGTACCTTGAGTATATGTATTGCCCTCTGGTGACTTCCGGTTTTGGGGAAACTACGGTCTTGTATATGCTTGTGGGAATAAAAATGTGTTAAGGGTGGAATGGGCCATGACTTAACGCTATTTTGATATCTTTATATTACTGATAGACATTATCTATTTAGCGTATATTACTACCTAGTAGATAGTTTGACGGATCCTTAAAGGATGGTTATTCCAAACATCCTTTGAGTTACTTGTATTTCAATTGCTATTTCACTTGAGTTGGATTTATTAATATAAGAATGTTAATCCTGACTCGAGTGTTTTGTATTTTGCTTTACGCTCGGGTCAGACTGAGTAGTTCAGCTTTCGAGACTCACCTTTGGAGTTGGAGCTTCGCTTGGAGATCCAGCTATCTATCCAGCTTTCAGATATTCGAAGATTCCAGTGATGTTTTCTGATTTGTATCTGTTACTCTTCCGTTGTATCTGGTTTAACTCTGATGTATCGTATTACTCTTCTGTTGTAAACTCTGATGTATTTTATATATTCATATAGTAGCTTCATGAACTACTATCTCTTTAAATTCCGCTGCACTTATTACTCTGTGTCTGTGATCTGTGATTATTTTATTTACTGTATATGTTCAGTTTTGCCAAATTTAAATTAACAACGCGGTATTTTGAGCAATTCAACTCCGGCATGAGTGTCTACCTATACACTTATAATGGACGCGAATGGTCCAAAATGGCGGGTCGTTACATTCCATTGCGTTCGGAATGGGGAAAAATATTATGAACGCCAGGCGCCCCGCTTCGTTTGAAGTTCGGAAATTTCGTGGGTCAATCGGGTCGGAACTTATATAAGGACACGTTCATTTTGTTCTAACCCTAGCTCTTATACTTCAGCCGCTTCTCTAAAACAATTTAATGGCCAAAATTCATCCATCTTCTCTCCTCGATATCTCTCAATCCATTCATCGAATTCAAAAGCTTCCAAAAGCAAAGTTGTAGAGCTCGACGAGCTCTACACATCCAATGGCTGGTTCGTGCCGAAGCTTTACGAAATCGCTAGGATCTGGCTTTGAATGTCGTGCGTATTTTCGAGCAAACGGCGTGGCTTGGGGCGGCCGGGGCTCGTGGGCAGGCACGTGCGTGGGTGTCGTCTATTGGCAGTCTGATCGCCTGAGGTGGCGTGCGCAGGTAGATGGTCGAGCATGAGTTGGGTCTTCGTATGCATGCGATCTGGAACGAAGAGATGATGGGTAATATGTTTTTTTTTATATTCTATTATTATTTTGTTAATTAAATTTGAATTATATTGTATATTAATAAAAAATCATAACTTGTGCATATGAGGTCCGATTCGAGCGAAAAAGTCACGTTGGAATCGTATCGACGTCGTCTACAGCATCGAGTTAAAATTGTTACAATTTGCTTCATTCGAATTTTCAGATTCGAACGAAGGTGAATGTTTTATACGCTCATGAAGTACTAGAATATTTTTACGTTAGTTAAATTGAAATTCTGAAGTGATTTAAATTATTGATTGTTGTTTAGTGAATTTAACTGACATGGAAATCGATATAGAGATTTATATGTTAGAAATTTTGAATTAACAGTTAAATGGAAATTAGAATTAAACTACTAGTAAAATTTTCGATTATTGATAATAGGTTAATTGATGTGATTTATTGACTGTTTGGATGATTGTTGGTGATGAATGCTAATTGGTTGAGATTTTGGATGATTTGAATGTTTATTTATTTTATGTATCCTGTTATCACCCTATAAATTACTTGACAGTATATAAAACTGTTATTGGAATTATTTCGAATAAATTAAGAAATGGGTTGAAATGATATATACCTATGACATTTATTTTGGATTGAAATGATATATATCCATCCCTGAAATTAAATTGAAATAACTGATCACCTGGCCATAGGATAGAAAATTTTATACGGACACCGGATTTGTTAAATTATATGATTTTAAAATTTTTGATTTGAAATTATTTAAATGATTTGTTTTAAAGAAGTAAAAAAAAATCGAATTTGTGGAAATCGAATTATTTTCGAACTTGAGCTCGAAATGTTGAAATTTAAATTTGCTAATAGGGATTGTTTAAATAATCGAAGCTGAGATTTTGAAGTTATAATTGAAATATGATTTGAATTTCGAAAATTGATTTGTTTTTAAAAGATTTGGACTTTTATTCAAACTTCGAATATTGATAAGTAAAAGTAATTTAAATCGATATTCCAAAAGTTTACCTAGGAATTGAATTATTTCAAAGATTTGGACAATGAAATGAACATCGAAGTTAAATTTGATTTAAATGATTTAAATCGATACTTTGAAATCGAACTCGAAATTGATATAAATGGAAATGGTATAAAATTGGGAATTGAGTTGAAATTTAACGATTGAATCAAATAGTTGAAGTTGAAATTGAAATCGATTTGGAATTGAAACTGAAATTAATTTAGAATTGAAATTGATTTGAATTGAAATTGAAATCGAAGTTAATTCGAATTGAATCAGAATGGAATCGATTAAATTGAAACATTCATTTTATTAATTTGATATAAATGTTCTTTTCATTAAATCAAACTTTCCTTATATTTTCACAAAACATAAGCTACGTTTAATTTCATACATTAATTTACAATTTAGTGTCCTCTCTCCTATTAATTGAAATTATTCAATTACATTAATTTCAGTTGATTACAAAGGTGAATTTCAAAATGGACTAAATGAATGTAATGCGAAATAGAACAATTCTTTCCTATCTAATAGTAGTTTAAACATATTCATACATTATTGGATAAAAACAGGAGTTATACATTTCTTACTAAATAATTGTTTCTCATCCCTATAATTAATATGCAAGCTAAAATACATTTCAAACAAATAAACTTATGTTTACTCCTTTACTAAACTTATTCATTTTATTCTTTATTAAATTAACACTTATTCATAATAATTGATTTAAAGGTCTTTTATATTAAATCAACAATTCCATATGTAATCTATTAACATAAGTTTTTCCATTTTATTTCACTCAAACTCTACAGTTAACATCTTTCCTTACATTAACTACAACATTTAATTACATCTAATTTCATTGATTCCCAAATAAATTCCAACACGGATTTAAAAATAAAATGAGAAATGAACAGTTGTTATATTTTGATAATTTGAACACATTAATACATTTATTGTATACAAACAATGAGTATAAATTTACTTACAAATGTTAAAACGAATTTCAATTAAATAACATATAAGTTCACCATTGGTACATCGTTTATTTTATTCCTTATTAAACTTACAATTATTTCAATTGATTGAAATTACATTAAAACAGTTGTCATATTCATTTAATCAACATTATTAAATTATATTCTAATAATTTTTTATTCCATTTATAAATCATAAATTTTAATTTCCGACAATATTAATTTCCAAAATCCCATTTAATTTAGTATTTTCAACTATCAAAAATATGGGTCGTTACAATGATCTCCCCCACTCAAAACTTTTCATCCCGGAAAGGAACTAGAAGGAATCAAGAAATTTATTATATTTTATTCAAAATAGACAATTTATAACAATTAACTTACATACTTAAGCTTTTACTTATATAATATTCTATTACATATTCATATTTAACATTGCAACTTTTTAAACATTTTTGGTAAGTTTTATATCAGATTTTAGAAAGTAATCAAGTGTTATTCAAATTTATCTTATTCATTTTAGTTAACAAAAATGTTCAATAATTTACATCTTCTTAATTTTCATTATCTTTTACTTTACAAGTTACAAATATCCAATTTCTTTACAGTTTCATTAAACACTTAGTTTCTAGTTTCTTATTTCCCATTTTAGGAGTTTCCAACTATTAAAATTTCACTTTATTTCCACAATTGAAAATCATTAATAATCAAATCATTTTGAAATAATATATATACTCATATCTTTTACATATATCAAATCATATTTAGAAATTTTAAATCAAAATCTGTTTATCGAACCAAATGCATAGCAAAGCTACTAAGTGGCCTCCTTCACTTTGAGACTCGAAAATGGATGTCGATGATGCAGCCATCATCACCGAAATTATTTCCCAGCGATAGAAGAGAGGACTACAGAACTTACTTTCTTTTAAATTTCTTCTAAAAACATTCCTTTCAAGTACCCTTTGAAAATATTTTGAAACATTTCTATTTGCAAATATTTCCAAATAATACTAACATTATTTTTTTCCAAATCTTTGAAACAAATTTCAAAACATCGGAATTTACGCTCTCAAATATTCAATTTATACTCATTTTACTTGTAAATCATAATTTTATAGGCCATAGTTATAAAATTACATTTTCTAACAACAAACATATCACTTACACCTATATCCATTTATGAAAAATTATTCTTTTATATACAAAATATAATACTAGATAAATTATTTCATTTACCTATTTTAAAAACAATATTGTGTGGTTTTACCCTGTTCCAGTGTTTAGAAATCCCTATCGATGCCATAGCTTCCTATGTACCGATCAGAATTCATAAATACTCAACAGAACAAATTAACACAATAGAAAACATTTTTATAGCACTAACAAATATGCTCTCTCATATATATATACACACACTCAGACTCATTTTAGGGTATTAGTAACCCTATCTCTAATGAGTTTATCCTCAACAGGCTAAGGATCTCTAAACCCAAGCCCTCATACCAACTGTGATGACCCACCTTTTTGGATGGTTTAAATCGACAATAAACCACATATGTCTAACTCAAACCATTCAAAGGGGAGGATTGTCAATGGGATTTAATAAGAAAATAAGAGAAAATAAGGAAAACAAAATACAGAATCTCGCAGCAGAATTGACAAAATATAATAATCAAAGAAACAATTCATGAAGCTGTTTTACAATATACATTTGATTACACAACTTTTACAACATAATTAGAGTACAATCAACCAATACCAAAATAATGCAGTGGAAAATTACTAATAATATATATACCAAACTCCGTCTTCATCCTCCAGAAATAAAGCCTTCAAACACTAAAATGCTCAGGCTGTCCCGAGCATAATGAAAAGACAAAGCACTCGAGTCAGAACTAAAAGTTCTTATGTAAGTTATATCAACAACAAGTACATATAAGTGTAATAGCTTCAGAGATGATTATGGGATTTTACATCACCAATTCGGTGTATAACGTGAGTGCAATAACTTAAGAGATGTTACGGGATTTTCCATCTCCTAAGGATCCATTAAACTATCTATATGTAGTAAGATACGCTACATATGTAGTGTCTATCAGTAAAGTAAAGTAATAAAACAACGTTAAAGCTTTACATTGATCCCTCTTAACACATTTTTAAGTAGGTAGTCTATGCGGGTCCTGTAACACGACCAGTAATGTCGGTAGCCAATGAGTCCCCGATATGTACCATACTAAAACAAAATCATAGTGCGCGAATAAGGATAAAAGTATGACAAGGAACGTGAGGCAATGCCCAAGGTAGGATACTACCAGTTTGGGTCGTAGGGCTGGTGGTAATGCATCCTAGCCACGACTGCCCACCACGTCCAACACACCCAAAATCAAATCAAGGTACACCGATCAAGCAAACATCAATATAGCAATACGAAGAGGTGTGTCTGCTAGGGGTAGCTAGCCCACTTGGCCCTGACAAGCCGTCCTATTTTAGTCATTTTAAATTGGCACAAGTGCCGGGGTCATCCATCATCGTTCTCTTTCTTCAAATTCAGCAAATGCCTCCAATTCAACCACTTCATTCTGGATAACATCCACCACATATACAGTTGTTAAAGTAGTTCCAATATTGACAGAGAGTATGCCAATAAGAGTCCCTGGTCTCTTTAACAACCAAACATCATTTTTCACACCGGTTCGTTCTTTTACATTTCGAAACCGATTCATATTTGATATCAAAATATCATATTTGCTTCAGAAATATCACTTCATTTCAAAATACCATATTTACTCAAAATATGTCATTTTCACTTGAAAGTATCATTTCAAATTCCAATTTAGGTCATAACCTCATTTAACTACATTCGCATTTAGATCAACGATTTAAATATAAACATTCCAACTTTGCACAGTTTGAATTTTTTTAAAATAGTTTGAATAGTTCTAAATAGTTTTAAAGACTTAAATCTGTCTGATATAAAATGGTTTGAGTATTGAAAGTGTTTTACATAGTAAAATAGTTTGGGAAACCTAAATAATTTGAATATATAAAAGATAGAGTTTAAATAGTTTATATTAAAATAATTTATTTTGAAAATAGTATCAAATCAAACTATGTTTCTCAAGATGAGGTTTCTGGCAAAGATGGAAGAACAAATTAAGATGAGGGCAAGACGTGTAGGAAAAATTAAAAAATGAAACTCATGTTTCATAAAAGAAAGCTTTTGAATTTGAAAAAATGAGAGCCTTTGAATTTGCAACCTCACATTAAAATGGTTCGGGAAAGGAAGACTTGAAATGGAGATCTGAACATAGGAAATGAGGCGGTGACAAAAAAAATGAAGGGACAAGTTTAAAACATGAACAATTTTATGATAAGAATATACCTTCAGTAAAGAACAGTTTGAACTAAATGAATATGAGGTGTCAGGACAAACAAAACGTAAATGAAGAAATAAAATTGCAGGTTATTTAATAATAAGGAAATGAAGGTGGAGGGACAAAAATTAATGTCACGTTCTATTTTGAATGCTTTAGGCATTAATAGTGCATAAGAAAATGTACGTAGGAATAGGAAAGTTTGCAAACCAAAGGAAAATAAAATTCTGTACAATTAAAAATGAGATGGCAAGGATTAAATATAGCTTAAAAGTCTAGGCTCGGGTATTAAACAGAAGTAGAAATGAATGGATCAAGTATTAATAATGAGGTAACTATTTTAAAACACATAGGCAACAATTAATAACAAAAGAAATGAAGGGACCATGTATATCGCACAACCTTTTGAAATTTAACTTTTTAAACGTAACTAAATTAATTTCATAACTCAAATAATACTCCATTTGTACACATTTAATTTTCTAATCAACACATAATAAATACAATTATACTTGCCCTAAAAATGAAAACGTTCAATTGGGTTTTCTCAAAATGATCTTTTCTTTTCATTAAAACGCTCTTTCTGTTTAACATAAAACATGTGTTTTCTTTATTAAATCTACTAATTACAATCAACATTTTCTTTTCTTTTATTTGAAATATTTCAATTACATTAGTTGCAATTAATTACAAAGTTAAATTTCAAAATAGACAAACTAAAATGAATGAAAAGTAGAACAATTGTATCCTTTAGTCATTTAAACACATTTATAAATTTGTTGTTTATACACTAGAGTAATAAATAACTTACTTAAATAAATTATTTTCCTATTCCTGTAATCAATCTGTATGCTAAAACATAGTTCAAATAAACATATATTTCTTCCTTTAAATTAATCATTCTATTCTTTATTTTAATGAAATTAAACCTACATTCATAAATGAAACATTCATTTCTTTGACATAAATGTTCATTTCATTTAATCAAACTTCCATTATATTTTCACAAAACATAAGCTACGTTTAATTACACCTATTAATTTATAATTTAGTGTCCTCTCACCTATTAATTGAAATTATTCGATTACATTAATTTCAGTTGATTACAAAGGTGAATTTCAAAATGGACTAAATGAATGTAATGAGAAATAGAACAATTCTTTCCTATCTAATAGTAGTTTAAATATATTCATACATTATTGGATAAAAACATGAGTTATACATTTCTTACTAAATAATATTTCTCATCTCTATATTTAATCTGCAAGCTAAAATAAATTTCAAACAAAACAAACATATGTTTGCTCCTTTACTAAACTTATTCATTTTATTCTTTATTAAATTAACACTTATTCATAATAATTGATTTAAAAGTCTTTTATATTAAATCAACAATTCCATATGTAATATATTAACATAAGTTTCCATTTTATTACACTCAAACTCTACAGTTAACATCCTTCCTTACATTAACTACAACATTTAATTACATCTAATTTCATTGATTCCCAAATAAATTCCAACACGGATTTAAAAATAAGATGTGAAATGAACAGTTGTTACATTTCAATAATTTGAACACATTAATACATTTATTGTATACAAACAAGGAGTATAAATTTACTTACAAATGTTAAAATCAATTTCTATTAAATAACATATAATTTCACCATTAATACATCGTTTATTTTATTCCTTATTAAACTTACAATTATTTCAATTGATTGAAATTACATTGAAACAGTTGTTAATTTCATTAAATCAACATTATTAAATTATATTCTAATAATTTTTAATTCCATTTATAAATCATAAATTTTAATTTCTGATAATATTAATTTCCAAAATATCATTTAATTTAATATTTTCAACTATAAAAAATACGGGTCGTTATAGGTTTCAAGTGGATCGAATGAAAGTTTCATTAAGTAGCTAAGTATACCCGAACATGGATTTCAATTTGTCTAAAAGATTAAGAAAATGAAGAGAATTCTTTTAGATCATTTGTGGGTTCAAAGAAGAGCTGGAATTGATTTCTTAGAAGAATTGTTTAAAGATTTTGATGCCATTAATTTTGTTAACATAGGTATGAATTATATGAGTAAATTTGGGGATTCAGATAGAGCTGATAATGTGAATGACAAAAAAGATACTGGTTTGGGTATTTCGATTCTCGTAAGTCTGTTTCAGAGGATATTTTGTTGTCAGAAATAATCACTGATTGGGTTAATGGTGAGTTAACAGTTGATAATTCTTATAGAAGTTTGCTTTCAAACTGTATGCTTTACGATCCTTCAGTGTTGAATCTAGAGAAGGTTCGGTAGTCATGTTCTTCGAGTGATTTGTTTGATATGGGGGAAGCATGACTGTTTCTGATACAAGAGTTCATGACACTAAATGTAATGTGTTCGTAAATGTCAAGAATCATTCTAAGACTAAAAAGCAATTGAATTCTGATTTTAAGATATTCTTACAAATAGTTTTAAGACACTGTCAATGGTTGATGTTGATGATGTGGTAGATGATGTTATGATGGTCAAGAAAATGAGAAGAGGAGGATATAAGGTAGAGGTTTATACAAGTTCTTTAATTGATGAGGTTAAGTTGGGGCTGGACAGTGCTAATATTGATATTGAAAAGGAGGTAGTTGATACTGGTTTTGTGAAATATAAAAGCATCAATGTTGTTAAAGAGGATTCTTCCCTCATTTCTGATAATGAATGGCTGTGTGCAAATGAGAGGGATAAGGGCATCATTCCTTAATGTAAATATGAAGGGTCGTATTATTCTATGGATCAAAGTATGGTTAATGATGTTAATGTTGAATGTTTGAGCAGAAATGGGGTAAATTGTTTGTGTATTGGAGAACAGGGTTTCAATCTGTATGTGTTTATAATGTGGGTTGTGCATGTTTTTGCCTTAGACATGCACAATTTTTATGATGCTAGTCTTCAATATGTCACAAATGGGGTTTGTGAGTCTTTCAAGCTTGATTTAGTTTACATTATGCAAGAAGAAGGGGAAGGCAATTGTATTTTATGTTCGGATGGTGATGGTAATGGGGTCGGTGTATGTTAACGCTAAAAAGTGAACGCTAACACCCGGTGTGTGTAATATAGTTGTGAAAGCACCACCCGTGTGACGGGAATAGAAATTAAGCAGTAAAATAGCAGAAAAGCAGTAAAAGACAGCAGTTTATAGTGGTTCGGCTTGAGATCGAGCCTACGTCCACTTTGAATCTCTTTATTACTGAATCTGGTTACAAATCGATACAATTCACTTATGAAAACAATACAGTTTGATCACAAAGACAATCTCGACTACTAGCTCAAACTTGGATGATGAAGCTCGATGAATCCGTGTTGGATGTAGAGAATTCCTCTCGAAGCTTGTTGTAGTGTCTCGAATGTTTGAAGATCTTCAGTTGTTGGATGAGTAGAGAGTTCAGCAGAGTATCGACGCTTTGAGAAATGATCGGCCAAAATTCCTTTTCATGTTGAAAGTGGTGGTCTATTTATAGGAGTTGATTTCTGAGCAGAATTCTTGCCAAGTCTTAGGTCGCGTACGACCTAAGTTAGGTCGTAGATCGCGAGCGACCTAAGCTAGGTCACAGTCCGCTTGCAACTTAAGAAATCAGCTGATGAAGGTGCACTTGGCTTCATTTGAACAAGTGGTAGGTCGGTCTTGACTCAAGGTAGGTCGAAAGGCGAAGGCCTGCAACAAGCTGTTTAGGTAGTGATATTACTAGATCGCAATATCTTATAAGTCGCTAGGTCGTGAACGACTTAAAGTAAGTCGTGCTCCTTTCTTTGCTTTTAGCTCGTGAAGTCTTTAGGTCATTGGGCTTTTAGGTCCGTAGCTTGTAGTCTGCTAAGTCGCGAAGCTCTTAGGTCGGTAAGCTTTAGGTCATGAACTCCTTAGCTCGTTAGCCTCTTAAGTCGTAGGTCGCTGAGCCGCTTCAAGAGTTAGGTCGTGCAGTCTGTTAGGTCATCACATCCCTGAGGTCGTGACATCCTTAGGTCGTGACATCCTTAGGTCGTGACATCCGTTAGGTCGTGACATCCTTAGGTCGTGACATCCCTTAGGTCGTGACATCCTTAGGTCGTGACATCCTTAGGTCGTGAGTTCCTGTAAGTCGTGAGTTCTCTTAAGTCGTGAGTTCTTTTAGGTCGTTAAGAGCTGTTAGGTCATAGGGTTTTAGGTCGCCGAAATAAAGGAGTTAACAGTGTAGATTTTGAAGTAGAGGTGATAGAAGGAGCTTATTTGCATGCAAACATAAATGATAATCTAGGTTTTGTTGTTTAGTTTTACGATAAGTATACTGTTTCATTTGGTTTTGAGAGTAGAGATGCTATTAGGTCAGATGTTAAAATGGTTAATGTGGTTACTGCTAATTTTAAGTGTGGGGATAAGGTGGATTCAGATGTTAAAGTTTTGTTGTGAATATTGTTGGTTTTAAGAACGGAGATAAGGTAGGTTTGGATGTTGAAGAGGTCAGCATGGAATCTGTTGTGCGTGTACCTAGTGATTCTCAAATTATTAGTTCTACAGTAAATCATGGTGAAGTTTCAAAAGTGTGTTTGAGTAAATCGTGGGGTAGGAAGGAGGAACATAGTGGATTGATCACGAGTAGTGTGACGCCCCACCTCAATACCCACGCTAGCCAAGAACACTACGGTGTAGTGCTGTCAACTAGCACGGAGAATAAGGCTGTTGAGGAGCGACCATCTATGTAATTGCTTTGTGCGAGCACCGATATGTCAGATAATAAAACATTGCATTTCAATTTTTAGAGGAATACCGACATACCGATACAAACTCAAAGCTACTACACAGTGGCTATAATAGTTTAGGGCAATAGATATAAAAATAACACAGATAGACATAAATGCGGAATAAAGATGGAACGAAAAGTCTCATATATACAATAACTGATATCAGTTACAATACATTTGACACAATACAAATGATACAACTACAACTGTCGACTCAAGAAGTTACATATACAAGTACATTATCGACTAATATACATGAATACATTATCATCTTAAAACAAACACACTGACTACTACAACAAGACGAAGACCACATCAAAAGATATAAATAGTCTTCATAGCTCTAGCAGCAACCCAAGCTAAAAATCTACAACCTGAAAATACTCGGTCTGACCCGAGTATTACATTCAAAAGAAAATAATACCCGGATCAGTCTAATTCAAACCAGTTTATTAGTGCATATAGGCAGTAATAATTTAAATAGACGACAGTCATAATAATTCCCGTCTATCCGATTCTTTAACCAAAGAAACCGGATGACGGTCAATATAACACTTAACAGTGTTTAACAAAAATCAGCAGATTTAAATCATCAACAGAGATAAATAAACAATTTATCAAATTGACTAAATCAATTCAAAACTGTCAATTCTGGGAGGCTGCAGTGCACGCACGCGTGCACTGCCTCGCCACCACCGAATATAAAGTCACCACCACAATGAAACTGCAGTGGCAAACAAGTAGGAATTCAAATGTGAAATGGAGAACATCATTGCAAGTGCAACAGGTAGAAGATGATGCAGTGAAGCCAATATGGCAAATAATGATGAAGCATATAAGTGCAGGCAACGAAAATAAACAAAGATGAATGAAACTGATCAAGCAAGTGCAGCAGGTACAAAGGCCCGACGACCAAGTGCACAAAACAATTTCAAGTGAAGGCCAATGAAATCAAGTACACATGAACTACAAGTGAACATGTTAATCTTCGAATGGTCATACAATTATATACATACATGAATGTATGTATACAATGCAACAGTAAACCTGATAGCAGTTACACACAGGAAAGCAGTGAAATGGGCAAAAATATCAAGTCTGGAAAGCAAGAATGCCCAGGCTCAACAAAGATGCACACAGTGAGGTGTGGTACACATGAAGCAACATGACTGTACGAACTATATACAAAAGAGAATATGCTATGTAGTGAAGCAAAACAGGTCAAGGATGAACACACGAGAAGTCACAAGTCAGGGATGCATGAAGTCAGGGATCAAAGATCAAACATGCAACTACAACACAACTACACAATATAGGAATGAATAAAATCAAGTCCAGATACTCAAAGGCAACAGACTCAAGTGACCAGAGTAGCTCAAGTTCAAGTAAATACATATAACCACATCAAACTGCAGCAGTGACTAAGTGAACAAGATGAAGACAGAAACAACATGCACCATTTCAAATACATGAAGACCATATTCAAGTGCATAGGTAGATCGAATACCCCATTGAAAATATAGTCACTAACAGGTACAACAAAGTGTACCAGAGAGACCAGTGAACAAGGCACAGTGCGGTTTCAATGCTGCAAGGCTCAAGTATACATGAATACACATATAAGGTGACACAACGGTATGTTGAAGCACCAGAGTTACAAAACTCGAAGTCAAGTGATCAAGTGCAACTACAAGGTGGATACAGGAAGGCCACAGTAATCAGGTTATATAAAGTGAAGTACGACCACTACATCGGAATATGAGATTAATCAAAGTGGAAGCCGAAGTCAAATAGATCGAACAACAAGTAACAGCAGTTACAGGTGACTCAGGCAAATGTGCAGAGGCATCAACATCTACAGGGGCAACATAATGAAACTGTGGACAGGGACAAGGCTACAGCTCAAACCCCATGTGCAAATTGAAATAGGCAGCAACATGGTTGACAAAGGCAACTGGGTTGAAATGCAACCTTAAAAAGAATCACAAATATTGGCACAAAACAGAACTGGCAAGCAAAAGGAACAAGGGTAACCACTAACACACATATACACCCATAAATACATGGGTATATATGGCATATACAAGTGGACCAATTCAGTAGCCAGGACAATGTATTAATAATAGTGCAAGCTACAACTTCAAGTAAAGCCAATACACAACAACTACGAGATGCCAACTACAAAGTTTTAAAACCATGGTCATCAAAAATTCAAGTCAAACCGAGGTCACTGGAAACAAAATAATACTACAGGGATGGACGGAAATGGTCAAGCAAACTGGAGTCAAAGCCGAGACCAAGACAACTAAAACAAAGTCGACTCCTTGGCAAACGAATTAACAATGTCAGAGAGACCAATTAACCCAGGTACAAGAAATCGAGCCATACAAAAACAAGCCAGGAGTCATAAAGTCACAGTAACTAGGAAATGCAATGTATACGGGGCTGTAAATCGATGACCTCAGACCATCAAGTTCAACGGTCGAACGTCATCAACCTAGGGATCCCACGGTCAAAACAAAATGCCCAAAGACATAAAGCAGCAGTAAAACGAACAAAATCGAACAATGCCGCGATAAATTAAACCACCAATTCAAAACAGTGACAGGCAACAGAGAATCAAACCCAACCACTAACAATGTCAGTGTCGAAGACAACGAAAACAATAAGCAGACGAGCCTAATCATTTGAATTAGATGTGAGTGCCGGGAACACTCACCTTAGCCACGAATGAAAGACGAAGCTGTAGCGATGAGGAAGAGAAACGAAGTTACGCCGAAGCCCAATCGAGCACGAGCACGTCGAAGCAGCCACGAGCAAGTTGAAGGAGTCATTGACGTTGGTGCCTTCGAGTTCCAGAAGCGAACGATTGAAGAAGCCCTAATTTTTGAAAGGAGGGACGAACGAAAATTGAGCAGCCATTGTTTCCTTTGGATGGTTTTAGGTTTCGAATGAGGAAAGCCAAGAAAAGAAAAGGGGTCGGGCTTTCTTTTTACTGAACAAAGAGGGAATGGGGTTGAGTGATATCACGGCTTCAAACAATAGAACATGGGCCGAGTTTATTATTTAAACCCAATCGACACTAAACAAAATTTTTAAAGCTCGTTTAACATTTAGTTTTAAAAAAAGAATTCCAACTGCTTTTAAAAATATTCCAAATAGCGATTAACAATCTTTTATCCCTGAATTTCAATTCGATTAAAATGCCAATAGCTATTAGCAACCAGATTAGATCGTCAAGAGGCGATAATTAATTGGGTACGAAATGTCGGGTTGTTACAGACTCCCCTCCTTAAAGAAATTGCGTCCTCGCAATCCTAAGGGATAAGTGGGAAAGAGGTAACAACCATAAGAACATAACAATGTCGAATGCATAAGCAAAGCAAATGACAGCAGGGAAGTATTAGATATGAAATCAAAAGGTTCGACTGATTCAAATCAAAAGAATCAACATCGTGTGGATCAAGGAATCAAAATCAGACGACTATCAAAAGCAAGAATCAATCGAGTTCCAGCATTTAAAAGAGAAAGAAAAACAGAGCAGAAATCGCATACTGCACGGATTGAATGTGAGTAAATCAAATTACTCACCTGAATCGTCAGAGAGAAAGACGAAGCTCAAATCTCAAAAATCGCAAACATTCGATTAATCAAATCGAAAAATATTTAATTATCTCAAACGATAATCAAATTTCACAAATATCTGATTATCAAAAACGATAATCAGAAACACAAATATTCGATTAATCAAATCGAAAAATATTTAATTATCTCAAACGATAATCAAATTTCACAAATATCTGATTATCAAAAACGATAATCAGAAATCACAAATATTCGATTAATCAAATCGAAAAATATTTAATTATCTCAAACGATAATCAAATTTCACAAATATCTGATTATCAAAAACGATAATCAGAAATCACAAATATTCGATTAATCAAATCGAAAAATATTTAATTATCTCAAACGATAATCAAATTTCACAAATATCTGATTATCAAAAACGATAATCAGAAACACAAATATTCGATTAATCAAATCGAAAAATATTTAATTATCTCAGACGATAATTAAATTGGAAAATATTTAATTATCACAAATGATAATCAAATTTCACAAATATCTGATTATCAAAAACGATAATCAGAAACACAAATATTCGATTAATCAAATCGAAAAATATTTAATTATCTCAGACGATAATTAAATTGGAAAATATTTAATTATCACAAATGATAATCAAATTTCACAAATATCTAATTATCAAAAACGATAATCAGAAACACAAACATTCGATTAATCAAATCGAAAAATATTTAATTATCTCAAACGATAATCAAATTTCACAAATATCTGATTATCAAAAACGATAATCAGAAATCACAAATATTCGATTAATCAAATCGAAAAATATTTAATTATCTCAAACGATAATCAAATTTCACAAATATCTGATTATCAAAAACGATAATCAGAAATCACAAATATTCAATTAACGAGTCCGGAATTAACCGAAGTAGTAAAAGTATGGTTCCATACTCCTTACTTTTGCTAAATCGTTTAAATCTCTTTATCGTTTCCTTTAAAGGGCAGAATTGTGTGTTTAAAAATAACATTTCACATTCTCAAACGGACAAGTCCGGAATTAAGCGAATCAGTAAAAGAAAGGGGTCATAGTCCTCGATTTTTCTGAAATGTTTAAATCGCTTCCTCGTTCCTTTGAAAATGTAACTGTAAAAATTTTGAAAACAATTTCAATTTATAATTTTGAAAACAACTTTAAAAAATAAAGAATTTTGAAAACACGTGATTAAATTAGCAATATCAGTGTTGCGGGAGAACCGCTTGTAAATCCATTTCAAAATTGACGGTTACCGAAGTTAACACGTCAAAGTCTCATCAAAATAACTGGCATCAAAATATAATACCAAATGAATTTTCATTCATCAAAAATGTCACAAGAATCTTCTCAAAGATAAAAAGGGATGTCATACCCTAAACTTGTATTCATAACAAGTCAATAACACATGAATTCACCAATGCACAAAAATTGATAAACATATCAATAGAAATCACGAAAATTGGTGAAGCACAAAATTCCAGAAATCATCACAAGAAATCCAGAAAACACATAAACAAGGGGGAAAAAGCCTATCAGAAAACAGGAGTATGAAAACTCCAAAACACCGGTATCACAAGACGAGACGCTATCTCAAGGTAGCCATCCATTAAATTTTTGAGCCGAAGCTCCACATGAACGGCCCGAAGACCATGGGTCGCTACCCCATTTCTATGTGATGGTGAAACATCACACAAGCGGGGTTTAGTCTCCCTCGCAGACAAAGAAATATGCGATGGCGAAACATCACATAATCGGGGTATAGCCTCCCCGTAGAAGAATGTGATGGCGAAACATCACATGATCGGGGTATAGTCTCCCACGTAGACGAATGTGATGGCGAAACATCACATGATCGGGGTATAGTCTCCCACGTAGACGAATGTGATGGCGAAACATCACATGATCGGGGTATAGTCTCCCACGTAGACGAATGTGATGGCGAAACATCACATGATCGGGGTATAGTCTCCCACGTAGACGAATGTGATGGCGAAACATCACATGATCGGGGTATAGTCTCCCACGTAGACGAATGTGATGGCGAAACATCACATGATCGGGGTATAGTCTCCCACGTAGACGAATGTGATGGCGAAACATCACATGATCGGGGTATAGTCTCCCACGTAGACGAATGTGATGGCGAAACATCACATGATCGGGGTATAGTCTCCCACGTAGACGAAGAGACATCGCTCAATCGCTAGTCTAAATCACAAAAATGATCGTCATGATCATAAGGAAGTGTCAATTACACTAAGCTAGTAAATATAAGAGTTTAGCTTCATGTCCCATAACCACTTGCTTAACCCAAATATTTACGAACAGATTGTAAATCTCCACTAGGAAATTGTCACAAAAAGGGTTCAATCGAACAAGTCCAAGAGCTAACCGACGAAGTGAACGCAAGCGTTTCATACCACTCGTTTTACTAAGTCGTTTAAGTCGATTTCTCATTCAAGTGAAGTAAAGGCTTGTATATACTAATAGATTGGAAACCCGTTTAAGAAAAAGAGTTTTGTAGTAAAATAGTTTTGAAACTGTTTGGAGAAAAGGATTTTAATATTTACTATTAGTATAGAAAACCTTTATATTTTTAAAGTGACAAATCACAAAAATGATTGTAGAAACAATCAATCACAAGAATTCACATACGAAGATGTGAATAGAATCCAAAGAATTCGATTCCAAATTCATCAAAGTAGGAATACCAAAAATTCCAGAAATAGAAGTTATCAAAATCGACAAGGGGGATAACAACTAATTTAGAAAAGAATAATCGATCATCGACTGGAAAAACAAAGCAAATCGAGCGGAAATGCATAAATGACTTCAACAAAAGTAAGATTCAAGTTAATGTCGAAGTCAACAATAAATAGCCGCAGTCGAGTACAAAATGAATCAATTATCATTATCAAAGAAACCAACGACAAGCAATATCAGAGTCCTGAAAATCAAGAAATTAGCAATTTCTCAAAAACAGAGTGACCGAAGTCGAAGGGAAATCCAGATTAGGAAAACACAAAATATCAAGTTCAAAATCGCTGAGATTCAAACTAGATGTGAATGAGAAATCAAAATCACTCAATTTGCAACTGGTCCAGCTATTTTTCATCACAGTGTAACAGGTACACAATGACACTCATAGCATAGAACAAAAGTGGAACAAAGTCCAAAAGTCAAAATGGCTTTAATTTGCCAAATTAAAACAAAATCAACATCGACTAAATCAATTCAAAGCCGAAAACACAAGCATAAGCGTTAGGATTTCATACCTAACAGTCAAAAATAGTCATATGTAAAGATGAGAGATAAAACATCGACAAATAGTTGTAACACATGTTCCATCTAAGTTATGTTTTATAATTGTCCTAAACCCCAGGCTCTAATACCAAGCTGTGACGCCCCACCTCAATACCCACGCTAGCCAAGAACACTACGGTGTAGTGCTGTCAACTAGCACGGAGAATAAGGCTGTTGAGGAGCGACCATCTATGTAATTGCTTTGTGCGAGCACCGATATGTCAGATAATAAAACATTGCATTTCAATTTTTAGAGGAATACCGACATACCGATACAAACTCAAAGCTACTACACAGTGGCTATAATAGTTTAGGGCAATAGATATAAAAATAACACAGATAGACATAAATGCGGAATAAAGATGGAACGAAAAGTCTCATATATACAATAACTGATATCAGTTACAATACATTTGACACAATACAAATGATACAACTACAACTGTCGACTCAAGAAGTTACATATACAAGTACATTATCGACTAATATACATGAATACATTATCATCTTAAAACAAACACACTGACTACTACAACAAGACGAAGACCACATCAAAAGATATAAATAGTCTTCATAGCTCTAGCAGCAACCCAAGCTAAAAATCTACAACCTGAAAATACTCGGTCTGACCCGAGTATTACATTCAAAAGAAAATAATACCCGGATCAGTCTAATTCAAACCAGTTTATTAGTGCATATAGGCAGTAATAATTTAAATAGACGACAGTCACAATAATTCCCGTCTATCCGATTCTTTAACCAAAGAAACCGGATGACGGTCAATATAACACTTAACAGTGTTTAACAAAAATCAGCAGATTTAAATCATCAACAGAGATAAATAAACAATTTATCAAATTGACTAAATCAATTCAAAACTGTCAATTCTGGGAGGCTGCAGTGCACGCACGCGTGCACTGCCTCGCCACCACCGAATATAAAGTCACCACCACAATGAAACTGCAGTGGCAAACAAGTAGGAATTCAAATGTGAAATGGAGAACATCATTGCAAGTGCAACAGGTAGAAGATGATGCAGTGAAGCCAATATGGCAAATAATGATGAAGCATATAAGTGCAGGCAACGAAAATAAACAAAGATGAATGAAACTGATCAAGCAAGTGTAGCAGGTACAAAGGCCCGACGACCAAGTGCACAAAACAATTTCAAGTGAAGGCCAATGAAATCAAGTACACATGAACTACAAGTGAACATGTTAATCTTCGAATGGTCATACAATTATATACATACATGAATGTATGTATACAATGCAACAGTAAACCTGATAGCAGTTACACACAGGAAAGCAGTGAAATGGGCAAAAATATCAAGTCTGGAAAGCAAGAATGCCCAGGCTCAACAAAGATGTACACAGTGAGGTGTGGTACACATGAAGCAACATGACTGTACGAACTATATACAAAAGAGAATATGCTATGTAGTGAAGCAAAACAGGTCAAGGATGAACACACGAGAAGTCACAGGTCAGGGATGCATGAAGTCAGGGATCAAAGATCAAACATGCAACTACAACACAACTACACAATATAGGAATGAATAAAATCAAGTCCAGATACTCAAAGGCAACAGACTCAAGTGACCAGAGTAGCTCAAGTTCAAGTAAATACATATAACCACATCAAACTGCAGCAGTGACTAAGTGAACAAGATGAAGACAGAAACAACATGCACCATTTCAAATACATGAAGACCATATTCAAGTGCATAGGTAGATCGAATACCCCATTGAAAATATAGTCACTAACAGGTACAACAAAGTGTACCAGAGAGACCAGTGAACAAGGCACAGTGCGGTTTCAATGCTGCAAGGCTCAAGTATACATGAATACACATATAAGGTGACACAACGGTATGTTGAAGCACCAGAGTTACAAAACTCGAAGTCAAGTGATCAAGTGCAACTACAAGGTGGATACAGGAAGGCCACAGTAATCAGGTTATATAAAGTGAAGTACGACCACTACATCGGAATATGAGATTAATCAAAGTGGAAGCCGAAGTCAAATAGATCGAACAACAAGTAACAGCAGTTACAGGTGACTCAGGCAAATGTGCAGAGGCATCAACATCTACAGGGGCAACATAATGAAACTGTGGACAGGGACAAGGCTACAGCTCAAACCCCATGTGCAAATTGAAATAGGCAGCAACATGGTTGACAAAGGCAACTGGGTTGAAATGCAACCTTAAAAAGAATCACAAATATTGGCATAAAACAGAACTGTCAAGCAAAAGGAACAAGGGTAACCACTAACACACATATACACCCATAAATACATGGGTATATATGGCATATACAAGTGGACCAATTCAGTAGCCAGGACAATGTATTAATAACAGTGCAAGCTACAACTTCAAGTAAAGCCAATACACAACAACTACGAGATGCCAACTACAAAGTTTTAAAACCATGGTCATCAAAAATTCAAGTCAAACCGAGGTCACTGGAAACAAAATAATACTACAGGGATGGACGGAAATGGTCAAGCAAACTGGAGTCAAAGCCGAGACCAAGACAACTAAAACAAAGTCAACTCCTTGGCAAACGAATTAACAATGTCAGAGAGACCAATTAACCCAGGTACAAGAAATCGAGCCATACAAAAACAAGCCAGGAGCCATAAAGTCACAGTAACTAGGAAATGCAATGTATACGGGGCTGTAAATCGATGACCTCAGACCATCAAGTTCAACGGTCGAACGTCATCAACCTAGGGATCCCACGGTCAAAACAAAATGCCCAAAGACATAAAGCAGCAGTAAAACGAACAAAATCGAACAATGCCGCGATAAATTAAACCACCAATTCAAAACAGTGACAGGCAACAGAGAATCAAACCCAACCACTAACAATGTCAGTGTCGAAGACAACGAAAACAATAAGCAGACGAGCCTAATCATTTGAATTAGATGTGAGTGCCGGGAACACTCACCTTAGCCACGAATGAAAGACGAAGCTGTAGCGATGAGGAAGAGGAACGAAGTTACGCCGAAGCCCAATCGAGCACGAGCACGTCGAAGCAGCCACGAGCAAGTTGAAGGAGTCATTGACGTTGGTGCCTTCGAGTTCCAGAAGCGAACGATTGAAGAAGCCCTAATTTTTGAAAGGAGGGACGAACGAAAATTGAGCAGCCATTGTTTCCTTTGGATGGTTTTAGGTTTCGAATGAGGAAAGCCAAGAAAAGAAAAGGGGTCGGGCTTTCTTTTTACTGAACAAAGAGGGAATGGGGTTGAGTGATATCACGGCTTCAAACAATAGAACATGGGCCGAGTTTATTATTTAAACCCAATCGACACTAAACAAAATTTTTAAAGCTCGTTTAACATTTAGTTTAAAAAAAAGAATTCCAACTGCTTTTAAAAATATTCCAAATAGCGATTAACACAATTTTATCCCTGAATTTCAATTCGATTAAAATGCCAATAGCTATTAGCAACCAGATTAGATCGTCAAGAGGCGATAATTAATTGGGTACGAAATGTCGGGTTGTTACAAGTAGACCGGAAATCTTTTTTTCAATGCGTGGACAGGGAACAATCACTTTTTTATATTGAGCCTATAAAGTTCATTTTGTACTGTTGCCTCGCATCTTTATGAAGATCTATGCCTCATTCTATCCATGTTTTTTATTCTACTTATATTTCCAAATATTGAATTTCTGGTAAAAGAAAAAGTAGGAATAATTCAATAGTTAATATTAGAAGAAGACCAAGATTTTTAAAAAATAAAGCTGGTTATAATGGAGAGTGTGTGTAGTCACTACGCCATAGATGACCTTCTGCAACATTTTTGCAAGGTGTTGCTAGCTAAAATGTTGCGACAGCTATAAAATTTTGGTCCTACTGCAACGCTGTATTTTTGGTGTTACCTTAACCATAAAAATGTGTTGCTCTAGCTAAACAAGTGTAACACGATGCAACATTTTTATATATTGTTGCTATAGATATATTCTAATTAAAAAAATTAAAAAAAAATTACACCTCAGCAATCCACACCACCATTTAAAACAAAATCTCAACCGTCGATTCACACCATCGATCCACACCTTACCAATTTCCATTTCCCGCTTTACTTTTCACTCAGCCGCTTTCGTTTCTTAACCCCAATTTTCCAATCCCTAATTTTTATTCCGCCGACTTCAAAAAAAATTACGTCGCTCCTCCTTGTTTCTTCGATCTGGAGAATAACTGGCTTTGCTTTTATCCCCTGTCGGCCATATCAATTTCTGTTATTTTCTTTCGCCTCGCGTCAGTTTTCCTCACTACTTCCGGGTTTTCTTCCCACGTCAACAGTAAACTATTAGTTATATTGAGATTTGGTTGTTCAGGCGTTCGATTTCACAATCCAATATCACAAACCCAAATTCTTTAGTTGGGCGTTTCAGTCGATTGGGTGGCAGTGGATTTGCGATTTTGTTCAGGTTTTTGGTGATTATGGTGATTCGAGGTAAGGTTGTGGGATTGTGATGGTTCAAGGAGTTGCTGATTTGGTCGCAATTTCGTGGTTGGGGCCTGATGTCAGAGTGGCAGGGGGTAGTCGAATTGGTTTCGGTGAAGTTCTGGTTATTGGCAGGCAGGTGGAAGTAGTCGAATTGGTTTGGATACAGTTCAAAATTAGAGTGATGATATTGTAGTGTCATCAGTTTCTGATATCTCGAATGATAGTGGAATGGTTTTGGATATTGTCTCATATTGTAGACATGAGGGATTGAATGATTTATTGGAGCACAATGGATCAGTTTCAGTTGTTTGTTTAAATGGTAAGGGTATTTTTTGTTTAGGTAATGGTGATCAGGTGTGTCTCTTTTATGTAAATGATAAGGAGAATATGCAAGTTTTATCTTTAAACATGCATAGAGTTATCAGGAATTGCATAAAGCTTTGGGCTTGTGGTGTGAATAATAATAATGGTCAGTTTGTTAATGCGCTCATTGGAAGGGATATTTGCAAGCCTGTTTGTTTGGGTTTTGAGGCTAATTGTGCAGAAGATGCATTAAATGGTAAGAAGGTTAGCGTTTCGGCTCTTGGTTTGAACTCGGTTAATGTTACAGTTTTCTTGAAGGCCTGTAGTGAGTTGAATTTGAATATAAAATGCACAGTTGAAATGATACGGCTATAGGAAAATGGAAGTATGGGCATTATTATTGATAGAATAGAGAAGGACACAAATTTAGACAATAAGCAAATTATTATTTTCATGGATATGAAGGAATTGCTGAAGCATATTATTCACTGTGTTGTGATACTGTCAAGGTGTGCAGGGTCAGACATCATGGCTTATTCTTTTGTTGATCCAAACAAGGTCATTTATTTTTATATTGACTCTTTAAAATTTATTTTGTACTTCTGTTTTGCATCTTTAAGAAGATCTACACCTCCTCCTATTTATACTTGTGACTCTACTCATGTTTCCAAACTGGTAAAAGAAAATGTAGGAGTTATTCAGTAGTTAATATCAGAAGAAATGCTAGATTGTTAAAATTTAAAGCTTCTAGTTCCTATACATGTGGGCTGATGGAATGTAATATATGCTTATAGTTTAGTAGTTTGTCTGTTCCAAATATTGATTCAATATATGCTGGCTACTATTGATTCAATATTTGTTTGTATGTCTGTGTGTGTTATAATTTCAAAATTGCTTAATATGCAAAAAAGAATAAATGTAAATTTTTTATTCAGTAGAAGCAACTTCAATGCTAAATTACTATAATAGAATGTTTAAGTTTGGTAATTGGATATTGAGGTCCCAGCAAAATATATGAAATAAATAAACTCAGTATGTTGACCAAAGAGGCATATAACCTGCATATCCGTATTACTAATCGGACTCCTATATGTCTTCTCTGTAGGATTGCAATGGGCTTCAGTCCAAAAATTCATCAAATTTTAATGGTGGGCAACATATGAAATTGTCGAATGGTACTTTGCATCTTCATAATCAGGTTTGTCATGCTTCTCTATCATTTGGTCTTATTATTATTGTTATTATTTTATTTTTGGGTGAAATTCTGTGCTTATCAACCTAACGTAAAGTTACAGGAGCAAAATGGGATGAAACACTTTCAAATACCATCTTTTTCCATGGGGCCAGAATCTGCTTTGAATAATTCGCCTGTATTTCATGCTTACCAACAGGTTTGTAGCTCGTAACCATCAAATTTTGTTTTCTTTGTGACATGGCTGTGGTTTTAGGCTGTCATATCCTAGTGCACATTTGATTGTGACTAATTTTCCACATCTTATCGATGCTTTTTTTTCACGTTGAAGTTGCCACGATCTATTGAAGGAAATATTCTACAGCATCAAGTGGATGATTCAGCTTAAGCTAATAATACTATTGCTTCTAATGGTTCTGCAAAACCACGTGTCCGTGCACGACGTGGCCAGACAACTGATCCTCACAGCATTGCTGAACGGGTTAGTGCATGTCTATATTCGTCAGTGCCGGTGTCTATATAAATTAAAACTGCATATGTAATGAGTGAACTGAGTGATGTAGCAAGGAATATCTGTATATGTGAATATCAGTGTTATATATCATTGAATTGTAAAATAGTGGAGTCGGGAATTTGTACTATTTCAAATGTTGAAATAAAATATTTATTTAAATAAATTACTGTTTGAATATCAAATTCTGTGCAATAGCATTTTATTAAATAAATATTTATTTCTATTAAAAAATCAAATATGCTCTACATTATGGGCCCCACAAATTCAGAAAGTTAATATCTATAGCAACATTTTGGAATGTTGCTACAGACACCTATGGATGTTGCTATAGACCCAAATAGGGTTCTATTGCAACAATATTACTTATGTTGCCTTAGATAGTCAAAATGTTGCCTTTGAGGTCTAAGGCAACGACAAAAATTGCATCACCCGAAAAGTGTTGCCATAGACCTATGGCAACATTTTTTGGGCCTGACCCAACATTTTTTTGTGTTGCAGAAGGCCATTTATGGCGTAGTGAGTCTAAGTAGAAGCGGTGTGAGGGCGGTAGATGGTAGTGTATTGTTTGAGTGGAACAGTGTGCATATTAAATAAAAGAAGGAAAGGACATTGCTACTCTATAGTGTAAATACGGCTATTTGGATGAAAGGACTAGTCTGTAGGCCGTATTGATGCTGATCTTGTTTGAGAGGTTATTTTCCATGCATAGGATGGTATGGGGCATTGCCAAGTTTCGTCTTCTTATGGCCATCATTGTTTTTGTTTACTTATTTCCATGCTTTTTAGATTTATTTACTAGATTTGTTTCGGGGTAGGTTTTTTTCCTATTTTATTTGTACAGGGTTATGAGGAAGAGTCACCTACCAGGCTTGTTGGTAGCCTCTTTTTTAAGTATAGAATAAAATTACATGAGTGCTCTCCTCCCATAGAGGATCACTCATTTCTCTCAATTTTTTTATTTAAATTTATAAAAAAATGACGTTGTATTATTTAGTTTTTATATTAAATATACATGTGTATCATACACTCACAGATACATACATACATACACATACATACATATACATACATACATACATATATATATGCACAAGTGTTACATATAAGTCTGCATAGGGCATAACCTGCCCGTGTATAGATGTTGGGATTTACATTGCTATAGACACGTTAACTCATCCAATATACAAATATATTATCCAAATGCATGTTTATATACATTTACTTATATATATATATAATGTTACAAATATATATATAAACCATAATTTTTTATTTAAATAATTTTCTATATATATATATAAATATATAAACATACTTATGAAATATTAATAATATATATTTATAACTATACACATATGTTTAAATCATTTATAATGTATATCTTATATCATATAAACCTTTTTTTTACCATAAGACCAAAAATAGTACTTTTATAAAAATATAATTTTTAAATATATATATATATTAAATACTCATATATTTTTCTTTTTGGAAATTTGGTTAAAATTTTATTAATGGGCAGGCGACCTAAGCTAACTTTTTATAACCGTAAATAAAACATATATTCAGTTAACATAAACAACTTCAACTAGCTGAAAACATTCCTAATTTACTAGGGCTAGTTAGCGCAATCTATGGCGGCTTCCAGGTCACTTCTCGATTTCCTTACTAATCAACCTTCCAGCTCCAGTTCTCCAGTTGTCGTATTTCTCGTTCCACTGAGTTGGTACGATGTTTTATCCTTTCAATTGTGGTTGTTACGTCTTTAGTAATTAGTTTTGAAAGCTCTAACTCCTCTTTTCGTTTATTTTCGAAAGTCCGTATGTTCCTTTCTCTCCAGATGTGCCATACAGTAGCTATCAAGCTAATTTTGCTGGTTTCCTTCATAAAGTCCGAGATATCTGTCTGATTACTCATGTGAGTTACTTCTTCTTGTAGGCTTTTAACTGCATTAGTTCACAAATTTTTTAATTTTTGAATTGCCCATACTCTTACTGTATTTGCATTCAAAGAAAAGATGATTGTGAGTTTCTATTTCTTTAGTGCATAGTTTGCATGTCGCGTCTTCTATAATCCCCCAGTTTTTTAGTCTGTCTTTAGTAGTCAGTCGGTTATTAATAGCCTTATAAGTTGTGTGTGCCATTTTAAGGCAGTTTGATCGACTCCAAATAACATTGTACCACTGCACTTTAGGGTGTTGTTGTGACGACCCGACTTTCCACTCCCGGAAAATCGCATCGACAGAAAGAAAGAAAGGGGTGAGAAATAGAAAAGAGAAGAAGAGAAAAGAAAACAACAACAGATACTCACAGCGGAAACGAAACGAAATATAATATGTCACATAAATATTACATAGTATCATATACATCATCTATCAGAGTTACACAGATTACACATCACATACTAGACAGTTATAAACATCTGTCTAGTTATTACATCTCAACACAATACAGATCAATACAAAGATCAACACAGCGGAAAACTACTATCTATATCTATAACGCCGAAGCCTCCTGCTCCATTGCTCCTCCAGATTACTCGTCAAAGCTAAACCTGAATCCCTTGGCTACTCGTAAAAATTTGAGTACCCAAGAGTTTATATAAAACAGAAATAAACACTTGGGTCAGACATGGGTCTGGTGTGAGTAACAGGTTAAAGTTGCTTAACTTCAAAACCTTTTGAAAGAAAAGGTATCACGTAAGACTCCCCACCAATAAATATGGGTAAGTTTTTACCTTACGCTAACCAAAACATTTGATAGGAAATTCGATTGTATTATAATAGGTCTAGGGTTTTCAAATAAATATGAAATAGCTGGAATGCTTACATCTCACATTCCAACATAGTTGGGCACAACTAAAACGTACGGCACTTATTGGAGTTTGGATTCCATCAATGGCAGGGCTACCGGGGTACCGCCCGTCACAGTACGTGGCCTAGATCACCGTACCGAGGATCACTCCCAATCCCCTGCAACACAAGGCCGGAACATCCCTTACTGGATAATTCCCGCACAAGATACCTCACGGTTGTCATGACCAACCGCACACACTAAGTCGAAAATAGAAAGGGACATCTAGACAGAGGTCATCTTGTCCTACTTGGGTGCTACCCACTAACCTTGCTGCACCTCCCCTGTTTTAACCATTCCCGGTTTGTGAGGCTTGAGGTCACGATTACCTTTTAAAAGAACACATCTATCTTAGAATGCTCATCGTCCACCTGACGATGTGCTGAAAGCATTCAATCCATACAAGTTCGTTCCGGGTTCGAACGAAACCGAAGGCATTATCTCGTTACACTCGTATTGGAATCACCCTCAGAGTTAACGACAATAACCCTTGCACTCTAAATCTTTATCTCGAATCTGAAAGTACTATCTCCGTCAACTCATTACGGAATCACCCACAGAGTTATACTGACAAAGAATCGTTCTTACACCTCGAGTCTACACTTGCTCCATTTGGATTTCACGACCTAACGTAAATTTGGATCGATGTGGTATTCGGGTCTCCAGACCTGGAAATCCGGTATACGGAAACCCGATCCCGGTCTCATCGAAATCCAAAACGTATCTTTTAAGGCCAAGTTGTTTTAAAGGTTAAAACAATTTAATTCAATTATCTTTATACACTTAGAAAGATAATTCACAATAGATAATCAACATTATCAATATCATCAGATAATCCATATTATCACAATTCAACTAAACATCCATATCACATAGCATATATCTCATCAGAGATATCAATCAAATGCAAAGCATTCAGTATTATCATCCATCCATAAGTAATGATCTATATCATCTCTAATTAATTTAAAGTTAATTAAATTAATTACTTTTATTTTATAAATCCTTCTTACTTAAACATTAATTAATTACAAATTAATTAATTATCCTCTAATTACCTTTTTCAATTAATCATCTTTGATTAATTATCTTTTAATTACCTTTTTCAATTAATCATCTTTGATTAATTATCTTTTAATTACCTTCAAATAATTTATCTTTAATTAATTACTCAAATTAATTAACCTTAACCACTTATAGTAATTAACCTTTAATTACTTCATTAATTAATTAACTATAATTAATTAAATTAATCACTATAATTAATTATATTAAACCTTAATTAATTACATTAATTAATCACTTCATTTATTAATTATACTTAATTAATCAATCTTAATTACATCATTAATTATATTAATTAATGATCCTTAATTACAACTTAATTATTAATTACTTTAATTAAATTAATTACATTAAGTAATTAACTTTAAATTAAACAACATTTATTAATCACCTTGATTAATCTTCAATCAGTAATTAACTACCCTTAATTACTTTCATTTACTAAATTAATTCTCCTTAATTAATTTCTTAATTAATCCCTTGATTAATTATTCAAAGTAATTAAACTTAAATTACTTTCCTTAATACATAACCATCAATTAATTACTTCAAGTAATTATCTTATTATTTACTTCCTAAATAATCATACCTTAATAATTACATTAAGTAATTATTTATCAAATCATCCATTGATTAATTTAAATTAATTAAACTTAATTAATTAACTTAACTAAATCAAATTAACTCAATTAATTACCAATGATTAATTAATTCCTTAATTACTTTTATTAAGTAATTACATTTAAACCATTTTCACAAATGATTATCTTTAAATCAATTAATCTAATTAATTATCAAAATTAATCACATTAATTATTTATTTAAATAATCTCAAGTTAATGACCTTCATTAACTATTAACAACCCTTTAATTACTTTTCTTAAGTAATTAACTTAGATTAATTATTATTAATTTCAAATTAATAAATCTTAATAACCAATTTAATTAATCTAATTTATTTAGTTAATTAAGTGTTAACCATAACTTAATTAATATTTAATTACTTTATTAATTAATTCTTAATCATTAATTAATATTCTAATTATAATCCTTAATTACAAATTAATTAATCTTAATCACTAATTAATTAGTTTAAACCATTAATTACCTATTTAATTAATCCAAATGATTAATTAATCAATTAAATTAATTATCCATTAAATTTCCTAATAAATTTAATGAACACAAATCTCTAATTACTTTAAGATAAAACTTGTTCTTATTAATAATCAAGTTATCATTTACAAAGTATTTTAAATCAATTTACTTTAATTTTTCCTTCAAAATTTCTTTTAAATTTAAAGATTTAAAATGAAACAAATTATCTTTAACCACGTTTTAAACGATATTTCTAAAACTCTTTTATTTTACAAGTTAAAGAAATACTCATCTTATAAATAACTTAAGAATTTGAATCAAATTTACCTTTAAATTCTATCCATTTAATATACAATTTAAACACTAAAGTTATTTAAAACAATTTAATTTAAAAACTGCTTTTATTTCAAATCTGAGATACAGATTTAAACTAGATTCCAGATTAACTTTAGATTTAAAAATTCTATTTAAATATCTCTTTACAAATTTAAATTTAGCTTAAAACTTAAACAGACAGTTTTAAAAACCTGGCAACAACTATGTTACTCTAGACTCCACCCTAAATTTACTTCGAGTCGCACCCTTAAACACTTCGAGTCTCACCCGTAAGAAAATTCGAAAATCACGAGACCTTCCTCTCCTCAAAACCCAGACTTCACCCATACACATTCACGATCGCGTGCACGTGCACATCCACCAGCGTCAGCTCCGACCACTCGCGACTACACACGCAAGTCGGCGATCATCTTCCGACCTAATTCCGACCATCCAATCTTCGATCTATACTCAAAATTGAAAACGAGAATTCGAGCCTAAAAATCGAAACCTGGAACATCAACAGCTCGAACACACCAAACCTGGCAACGCGTCGTTCGCCAACCTCCGACCACCTGACATCTAGAAACTCCGGCCATGCTTTCATCCACGACCAAACTTCCATCTACCAAATCCCCGTTCAACTCGATCGACCACAGATCCCGTTTCGATCATCTTCCCCTAACCCAGTAAAACTAGGTTTAAAAATTTAAATCCTAAATCAAATCCTCCTTGATCCTTTAATTCAAATTCTAATAATTTTCCCTACATCTTTGATCATCCCTCTATCCTTACTGAAAATTTCAACATATCAAACCATCTAGATCAAACGAATTACCCAAAACTTCATTTTTAGTTCATCACAGAACTGCACCATTTCCACATTCTTAAAAATCTTGATTTTAGTGTTAAAAATCATGATTTGGTTTATTTATTCAATTCATAATACTGGAACTACAATTCTCACAGTTTGAATTTTCACTTTATTTAATATACACTGATGTTTTAAGCTTCCAGAGACACTCAGGCTTAAGATTTGACTTAATTTAAATTTTAAGCTTTAGTTTATGATAAAACAAACTTATTTTGTTTTAAAACTTAAGTCTATCAGAGATCAGATAAGTAGATAGGGATTTTATCAGGAATCTGAGCTTAAAGAAAATATAAAACAGGGATATCATACATAACAGACATGCACATATATATCAATACATCCACATGTATATATTTATAGAAACTCACATATAGATACACACAAGAACATACTTCTTTCAGAGTTAACCAACAAACAGATTCTTATATTAAGTTCTAAGAATGTTACTCACCTGATTGAAAAAAAATGAAACAGAGCTTCCAGATTTTAGCTTTTGAAACTGTGGACTTGCATGCTTCTTGAATTTGATTTAAAACTTGAATTGTTGCCTTTAAATTAACATGCAAGCTTGATTTCCAGTTTGAAGAGATGAATGCAGACAGGCCTTGAAATGATTCCAGATTTGATAAACATGCAGGCAGGCTTAAATGTTGAAAAGAATTGCAGGCTGAACTTAATTTAGATTTGGGAAAAGGTTTACAGAGATTCGATGTTGATAATCTCTGGTTTGAGGAATTTGAAAATCAGGTTTTTGATTTTAGATTAGAGGAAGAGTTTTGAGAAGAGGTTACTAATTATTTCAGATTTTATTAGAGGAAAAACTAAGTTTTTCTTGTTTTGAAAATGGAGAATAGAAAGAAAATGAAGTAAGGAGAATGCATATGTTTATATAAGTGAAGTTGAAATTTATAAAAATAAAAGAAAATTAAAAATAATAAAGACACTTGTCACATAGATTAATTCATTACTTAACACATGTTAAAACAAGTCATTAGATAAAGACACATGTCTTTTAAGTATTTATCTTATTTCTATTTATTTTAAAGTAATTAAAAAGCCTTTTTCTTATTTATTAAACACTTATCTATATATATAAATCATTTTAAAGAAACAAAACCAATTATATTTATAATTAAAAGTTATACAAATATTATAATATCCAAACAATTTAAATATTTATTCTCTTGAATTTCAAAGCTTAAATTCAAATTCAATTAAATTAAATCCTAAGATTCAATTTAAAAAGTCAAGTTATATATATATATATATACATATATAACTATTTATTCAATTAAATAACAATTTCATATTCTTTAAAATCCATTCATATTAATAAAAATAATACATTATACTTATTATATGAAATTAACATATTTGATATTTAAATAATTTATATAAGAGATTATATTATCAAGTGATATTTTAAAAAGAAACAAAACAAGCCTTTTTGTTAACTCTTATATAATTTTATACTTAAGTAAAAATATCTTAAGCAATTAAAGTATTTTAAAACTATAAATTTACTAATTTAAATAACTTTGAAAAGTCATATTAAATTAAATCTAAATTCCCAATTTACCCAAAGCTTCTATTTACAATATATATAAATAAATATATATATTCAAATAGAAAATATCTTATTAACTTTTAAAAGATAAAATCACCAATTAATACTAATTTAATCAGATTATTAAATTAAATTCAAATCTTATTATCAAAGATCATCAATATCAATTTAATTATTTAACAGATTATTAAATTGATATTGTTAAAATTTCCGGGATATTACAGTTGTTGTCTACAATCCTCCTCTTTGAGCTTGAACTGTCCTTTACTGTTGCTTCTCTATGCCCATTTATCATTATTTCTCTCAGTGAACAAGGGCATACCTTTAATTTCTTGTTTGAAATTTCTAGTCACAATTTTTCTATCAGTTTCCCAATCTTGTTCATGTATGGTAGTTGAAACTTTATAATTTGGAGTGCTATTGGCTGAGTAGCTATCCCATACAAGTCTATCAATTAGACTTCTGTTGTTTATCCATGGGTCTTTCCATAAATTTGTACTTTCTCCATATGTTATCTGTCTCTCTATGTGATTTTCAGTTGTTCCCTATATCTTAGTATATTCTTCCAAGTTGTTGAAGCATTGTTATCTATCTTGATAGTCCAAAAATTCTCTTTTAAGTATCTTGCACTCATCCATCTTGCCAGTAAATTATCTTATTCAAGTATTTTCCAAGCTAGTTTTAGTCCATAAGCTTTTTTAATTCAAACAGTTTTTTTAGACCCACACCATCTTCTTTTTTTGACCTGCATAAATCCTTTAACTCACCTTGTGTAATCCTTCTTTCCAAATAAAGTTGGCACAAACTGCATTTATTTTTGCTATAGAGCAATCTGGGATTTGAAAGGTTAGTAACCAAAACCTTACTTTGGAAGTTATGATTGTGTGGACAAGCTCAACTCTCCCTGCAAATGATAATAGTTTTGATCTCCAACCTTGTAATTTCTCTATAATATTATCTATTAGCTTTCCACATTCTGCATCAGTGATGCTATTATTTGATAGAGGCACACCAAGATAATTGACTGGGATTTCCCTCTCCATTACACCAAATTATGAAATGATTTCTACTTTGTGTTTACAACTTCTATTCATGTAACATTTTGTTTTCAGCTATTAACCTTTAGACCAGCATATGTCTCCATTTGTTTAAATATCTCCATAATTGTTTCAATAGCCAAAGAGTTTGCTTTGAAAACCACTAATAGGTCATCTACATATATGAGATGGTTGATTTCAGGTTATATGTTGTAACTGGTTTGATCAGTAATTGACGACCTGCCAATTCACTCTGCAGAGAAAACCATTCCATAGCCACAACGAATAAGTAAGGAGATAAAGGTCTCCCTGTCTAATCCCTCTGTTAGATTGAATATATCCCTTAGGAGAACCATTGATAATAATTGTGTAACGACCCACTATTTTGGACCATTCAAATCGACAATAATCCACACATGTCAGACTTGAATAATTTAAAACAATGGATTGTAAATAAAATTTGGCAAAACTCAGCATATACTATAAATAAACTAATCACAGATCACAGAGTAATATAACAATAGTGCAGCGGAAACAAAAGAATAGTAGTTCATGAAGCTACTATATATATATAACAGAGTTAAACAAGATACAACAGAGGTCTCAAATACAATAGTCAAATACAAGATCAGAATATATCACTGGAATCAACTGAATCTCTGAAAGCTGGATAGATAGCTGGATCTCCAAACGAAGCTCCAACTCCAAAGGTGAGCCACGAATACTGGTACACTCAGTCTGACCCGAGCGTAAAGAAAACACAAAACACTCGATTCAGGATTAACATTCTTATATCAATAAATCCAACTCAAGTGAAATAACGACTGAAATACAAGTAACTCAAAGGATGTTTGGGATAACCATCCCCTAAGGATCCGTTAAACTATCTACTATGTAGTAGTGTATGCTCAGTAGATAATGCCTATCAGTAATATAAAGTATCAAAATAGTGTTAAGGCGTTATCATTATCCGCCTTAACACATTTTATATAAGCATCATAGTCTATACAGCATTGTAAACTCCACCGTAAACTAGTGGGCTATCAGGGAGTACTCCATAGGTATAACACAAAACAAATCGTAGTGGTCGCGCATAGGGATATGAGTATGACAAGGCACATGAGGCAATACCCAAGGTAGCGAAACTACCGTTTGCCTGATCCAGACTGGTGAGAATGCATCGCCGCAACGATCGCAACACCGCGAAACAACAGTCCCAAATCAAGGGTGCACACCAATCAAGAACAAGTAATGAGTAGTTTACGAAGAAGTGTGTCCGCTAGAGGTAGCTAACCTCACTGGCTCGGCACGGCTCCTGTTTAAGTCATTTCCAATTTGACACAAGTGTCAAGGTCATCCATTATCGTTCTCTTTCTTCAAATCCAGCAACGTCATCATTCCAACCACTTCATTCTGGATCACACTCCACGTATAATAGTTATTAAAGTGGTTTTCGGTTTAGAAAGAGAGTATGTCCCTAACCGATCCCGGACTCTTCAATAACTACGTAATTATTACACCGATTGGTTATTTAATAAACTTTCAAAATAGTTTATATTTCAAAACCAAAATATCATTGCCATTTCAAAACCATATCAATATGATATCACTTCCATTTCAAAACCAAATACGATATCATTTCCATTTCAAATATATCCATCTCAAATATATCCATTTACAAAATCTTAGTACTTCAAAGTTATAGCACTTTCTAAATCAAACACTTTGGAAATCATAATACTTTGGAAATCAAAATTTAGAAATCATAATGCTTTGGAATCATAACACTTCCCACTTAACCATTTAAATATTAAAATTAGTATATATAATAAAATATTTTATAAATAAAATAGTTTATATAAATAGTTATAGGTTAAAATAGTTTATAATAAAAAAATTTATATAAAAAAATGATTTATATTAAAATAGTTTATTAAAATAATTGATAAGTAAAATATCCATAGTTTTAAATATAACTTAAAATTACTTTATAAAATAAAATAGTTTCCTCGACTTTCACAATCGATTCAAATCAATTCAAATTCCAAATTCAAATTTAATCAAATCTAAATCATCAATTTCAATTCCCATTTCAATTAAACATTTTCAAGTTATATCGATTTCAAATACCGATTTGAACCACAATAAACCATTTTAATTTCAAAATATTTCAAAGCTTCAAATATTCCACATTTCAAAACTAAATTCGATAATTGTCTATATATCAAATTCACTTCACTATTATTTAGTTTTGAAATATTTACTTAATCATTTCAATATCCTTTAAATAAACCTCGATTTATAAATTTAAATAACAAAATACCCCATTTAAATTTATATAAATTTGAAATATTCATTTAAGTCACTTTTAATCAAATCCAAGTTAAAAATCATATTTTAAAATTCCAAATTTCATAATTTCCAATCAAACTTATTTAAGGAAAATTCTTAAATAATTAAAATTCCAAATAAATTTCAAATTTATCTTTCAACCTGAAACATTATAAGCTCTATATTTGAAAATATAAATTTTACATAAACACTTAAACATTATTTTATATTGATTAAATCGACTTTATTAAATCAACTTTATTAGATCTTCAAAATCAATATTTATTAAAACCATATATTTCCTTCAAAACCATAGAAATCATTTTCAAATATTTATATATAGACCAACGGTGTCTATATATAATTTTCTACCCTATGGTCAAGTGATACAGATATTTATCATTCAATCCGCAATTTAAATATATACGGGTATATATATATATATATATATATCATTTCAACCCGTAATTCCAAATTCAATTCAATTGAAAATCGCTTGGGTTTATCATTTCAACCCATAACGATTTTCTCCTATTCTAAAGTCCGTTCGGGTATGTATCATTTCAACCCATAGTGATCTATACTAACAGGGAACTTGCAGAGTGATAACAGATATGATAATAATATAACAGACATATATCATCAATATAAATAATAGATAATGGTGTCAGGTGCCACAGGTGAACAGAAACAGATACAGATGTCACTGGTGAACTGATACAGGTAATAGCATATATATATATAACAGTGTAAATAACTAACATCAGCATATTTCAATTGGCAGATAATGGTGTCAAATGTCACAGGTGAACTGATACAGGTAATAGCATATATATAACAGTGTAAATAACTAACATCAGCATATTTCAATTGTCATTTCAATTGAAATCAAATTTAATAAATAAAAGAACATTAATCGTGAGTGATTGCTCACCTTTCGAGGCTAGATTGATACGACAATGGAACGAAAGGAGCTACGAATCCAAGCACGAATTTCGAAGCAAAGCTAGATTGGCACAAATTCAACAGACAAGATGATAGATAAGTGAATGATGAAATAAATCTGAATATGCTCGATATAGGCTGAACAATATATATATATATATTATAATTCTCCTTAAACAAATATTCAATTTTTTTTTTAAAAATACATATACATTTTATATTAATCTTAAATTTTAAACACATATATATTGAAATCAAAATCTATATATCTCTATATGAAATTTAAAACCAATTGTCAAAATAAAACCATTGTACTACATTTGAAAATCAATATTTATTATGAAAACCAACATATATTATAACCTATGTATTATAAAACTAATATAAACTTAACACATGTATTATATATAAAACTGCAACCCCTTTATATAGAACCAGCAAACCAAAAGTATGTACAAACCAATTATAAAACAAACATAGCATATTAAACAATACGCATAAAAAAATCTATTCATATGTATATATATAACTTACATTATATACTTTAGAATTATATAAAAAAATGCATCAATACTAACATACCATATTACTGTAAACAGACAAGAATTTATGGAAGCTTGAGTATATATATATATATGTTAGTAATTTATTACAAAATCTGTTCAAGAAAAAAAATCTAAATAAATAAACCTGTTTAGATTGGAAAGAAGAAAAAAAATTTGAAGGCTTCCAGATTTTGAATATATAAATACAGGTATCAAAACCCTGGGAGCAAGAGTGAACTCATGTAGTCTAACTAATTATATAAATACAACTTATGTATTACAACTCAATTTATATAACTAATATAATTTATAGTTTATATGAATATATATATATATACAACAGTATATAATTACTCATACCTTATAACACTACATGTATAGCTCATATATGGACTCAACAGATCACTTACTTATGCAAACTTAAGTATAAACAACAACTATATATAATTTATGTAAATATATAAGTACATAGGCAACAGACTAACATTTCATATAAAACAACTTATATTTATATATATACATACTTTATAAACAATATGATAAACTAATACATATACATATATTAATATATATACTTCACATGCAACACCTTTTAAAACTATACTACTTCTACTACGAAAAAGTACAAATATATAGGCTGCTATGCATATTTACACAACAGCATGTATAAAACATACTTTATAACATAAAAGTATAAATATAAAAAAAAATATACCTAAATGAAGATAGACAGAGAAGCTCGGCCATGAAGGAGGAGGGTGGTGGGTCTCGTAGAGGCCTAGTGGCAGGGTGTGAAGGAAGATGGCGCGGTGGAGCTCGGGTTGAAGAGGTGGCGAGGCTTAGGAGCGGCGAACGAGGGGAGGATGGCCAAGGTCGTGGGTTGTCTATGAAGAGCTCGGCCGAGGTTGTTCGGGTGTCGAGGCAGGCACGGTCAGAGGCGGAGTGATGGGTTAGAGAGAAAACGAGCAGTTGGTGGGGAGATTTGAAGGAAGATGATGCCGAGTTCTTGCGATCGGCTTTAGGTGATGTGTGTGGAGTGGTAGGAAGGTTGCGATAGTTTATTGTCATTATTTTTTTTAAGACGAGCACGGATGGATTTTGAAAGAGAAGAAAGAAGTGGAGGAAAGCAGGCGATGACAGAGAGAAACGAAGAGCTATAATGAAATATATTGGAACCAGTTAATAATAAATTGTTATGGGGAATAGCAAAAGCCAAAACTGAGATAATAATTGTTGATGGCTATTGGGTTTATATGGAGGAAAGTTGAATAGTCACAAAGATCAAAAGCCAAATTGCGAAACCGGTACCGAAATCGTTCCGTAGATTTCGCCACTTCACGGACTCCAAAACACATAATTAAATATACCGCAGAGATCAGCACGACGAGATGATCAAAACGGTATACATATATCAGTGTTCCGATTGAATTATAAAAATTCGAATTTTCTACTAGCGGAAAATGCAGTAAAACGCAGAAAAAATAAGATCGACGGAGCTAAAGCAGTCCGAATTTTGGAAAAACGAAAAATGACGTCTTAGTCAGAAGATGAATTAGAATTTTTCTATGTAAAAATATTCAGGTTTGGAAAACATTTTATTATCATCAATTTTAACTGATATAAATTGGAATAAAATTACACTAGAAAATAAACTTCCAAATTATATGATGAAAATTTACCAGTTGCTATGATTAATTAGACGCATTCCAAATATCAAATTTTTATTTCAAAATTTTATCATTTAAAATTTCAACAAATTACGTTATTAAAACAGTTAAAATTTACGGATCGTTACACATTGAGAAGGTTGGTGTGCATATACACCGAGTTAACTAATTTTAGCAATTTAGCCGGAACTCCCATGTCATGAAGCATATATAGAATGAATTGCCTGTTAACTCTATCATAGGCATTATGCAAGTCTATTTTCATACATATTATGTCAGCTCCTTGTTTATTAAAGTCTCTCACTAGTTCATGTGCCATCAAGGAGTTTTCTAATATAAATCTTCCTTTAATAAATGCACTCTGACATCGAGAAATTAGATTTGGAAGCACTTTGTTAAGTCTCATACATATAATTTTACTAAGAATTTTATATGAGACATTACAATATGCCATACATGTATTCATTTATTCGTTCTGGTTTGTTCACTTAGGAATGAGTGTTATAAAAGTATGATTAATTTCTTGGATGAACTCACCAGAGTCAAATGCTTCTTGATAGGCTTTAATCACATTGTCTTTTAGGTCTTCCCAGTGCATTTTGAAGAAGGCTAATCCTATGTCGTCTGGGCCAGAGCTGGAATCGTTGTGGATCGAGAAAGTGGCCTTTTTCAGTTCCCTTTTAGTAATATCAGCTGGCAGCATGGCAGCACCCTCCATGGATATTCGCCTTCTACATTGATCATGAGGTATTTGTTGGTTGTAATCTCTATTGTATATCTTTGTAAAGTATGCGTTGGCTTTATTCTCCAAATCAAGTATATTTTCAATAGTGGGACCCTGTTAATTCAAACAATTAAATTAGTTATTATAATTCCTCCTTTGAGACATTTTAGTATAAAAGAATTTGTTGCATTCATATCCCTCAGTCAACCACTTCTCCTTAGCTTTTTGCCTTAGTTCAGCAGCTTGTTTGTTCAATTGGAATTTAAGTGATCTTTGTACTGCATAATATCCCGAACCAAGACTTTCATTTTGAGGATCTTCATCTAGTTGGTATTGAATTTTCTACAGTTGCTTTTGTATATAAAAAATTTCATCCTCTGATTTATGCCTCTTTATATTCCAGTCTTTGAGTCTGTATTTCATCTTTTTCACAATCATGATGAATTGATACATGAACTTTCCTTTAGGTATTTGAATAGCCTTAAAGTTCACAACATCTTCATAACCTTCAAGTAGATACCAGTGGTTGGCATATCTAAAAGGTTTACCTTTTTGACTGTGTTTATCATCATTAAATTATATAAGCAGAGGGAAATGGTCACTAGTTGAGCTAGGAAGAACTGTAACTTTAATATTTGGAATTTTATTAAACAATTCAGCATTACCCAAAGCTCTAACCAGTCTAGAATGAATTTTTTTGGCCTCACCACTTCTCCATGTATATTTCAGGCATGTATGGAATGCTTCAGCTAATCCAGACGTTAACAAACAATTATTGAATTCAAAAACTTAGCAAACTTTCAATGTAAGCCCCCCTTGCTTTTCATTTTTTTTACAAAGCATTAAAATCTCCTGCAACCAACCGGGGTTTATGTATAATTTTTGAGTTTTCTATTATTTTTGCCAAAGTTTATTTCTTTCCGAGGCTAAATTTCTTGCATATATAAATGTTGCAATTTTTTCCATGCCTCCTACATTTTTCATATGAACAGTTGCTTATTGTTCATACATATTGATCAAGGTAACTATCCAGATGTTAATGTCCCATAGTATCATAATTCTACCTTTCAACACACTAGAGCTATTATTTATGATATCCCATTGGTTATCCATTTGACATTTAAATGACTCCAAACTATCTTTAGTGAATTTATTTTCCAAAATAGCTAACAATGTAGGACAATAATTATTTCTTATATTATAGAGGTCTAATTTTCTAGTATCTCCATTTAGACCTCTAACATTCCAGCGAATGATAGACATTAAGATTTAGTAACTCTGCTTCTAGTAATCGAAGCCGATACTATCTTAGCTTTTTTATCAGCTTCATTGTACATTTTATTAGCATATACTTTATCATATTCCTCATTAGCTTATGTATATTTACTAATATCAGTGTCTTCTACCTCATCTTTAGAAGTTTCTATCTGGATAAGGAAGCAAGCAGGGTACGAGGATAGGGTGGAATTGACCCTAGTATGCCAATCCAAGTCAGAAGACTGAGTCTCCGAGTAAGTCAAGAGTCCTTCCATACCGAGTGGTAAGGCCCTAGATATTGATATCCATCTTATATAATTCATTTAATGTTTCGGGCAGGAGCTCTTCATCAGAATCCATCTTATCCTCCTTTTCCTGATCAGGTAGTTGCAGCTTATGATTCACCTGGCGTGAATTCTCCTCCTTTGAGCTATGAGATTGACGGTCTGCTGCTTTCTCTGCTTCAGAGTCCTTTTCATTAGTTTCCTTCTGTCTTTATATATAGGGTATGTAACGACCCACTATTTTGGACCATTCAAATCGACAATAATCCACACATGTCAGACTTGAATAATGCAAAATAACAGATTGTAATAAAATTTGGAGCAAATAAAATCATTCACAGAATCACAGACACAGAAATATCAGAATAACTCGCAGCGGAATTTAAAAATACCATAGTGGTTCATGAAGCCACTAAATACATAGTCTAAAATCAAATACAAAATACATAGTCTGAAACCCAATACAGTTCTGAAACAAGTACAATAGAAATCCCAAATACACAAGTCTCTAAAACGAAAGCTGAAATAAGACAACTGAAACTGAAATAGGAAGATAACTAGATGAGCAGAATCTCCAGTGATTCCGAGCTCCAGAAAGGTGAATCCAAAGCTGTGAATACTCAGGCTGACCCGAGCGTAAAATAAAACATAACACTCGAGTCAGGATATACATACTTATACAATGTAAACCAACTCAAATGAACTGTAGTAAAGGTACAAGTAACTTAGAAGATGCTTGGGACCGCCCATCCTCTAAGGATCCGTTAAACTATCTACTATGTAGTAATATTCGCTATTATAATAGTGTCTACATAAGTAAAGTATAATCATATCGGAAAATAGCGTTAAGGGGATGGAGAACCTTAACGCGGACGGATCTTAAAATCATAATCGTAGTAATGCTCGGTATGGTAGGTGACACGGCACAACTAGGCAATTCCAGGGTAGATATACCAATTACGCACACGGACTGATGGATACGCATAGCAGCCACTACCGTTCCACCTCGAACAACATTCCCAAATCGGAGGATGGCCATCTAGTCAAATCAGTAAGAGTATAATGTCGAAGAAATGTGTCCGAGAAGAGGTGCTACCTCACTGGTCCGAGATCGCTCCTGTTTTAGCCACCTTATGCCAACTCACGGGAGTTGCGTCCACGTAATACCTTAAGGACGTCGCCACCATCCTACTTCATTCTGGAATCTCCACCGCGTACACGGTTGTCAAAGTGGTTTTCGGTATCGACAGAGAGTATGTCCATATCCGATCCCGGTCTCTTTGCCAACCAATCGTTATTATAACCCGTGGTTATAGATTTAAAACAATTTATCAAAATATACTTCGAATTAAACCATTTAAAAACAAAGTCATTATTCCTTTAAATCAATATTATATTTCCAAAATCTAACCCTTCAGAGTTCACTTATTCACTTAAACAAAAGCATTAAAATTTTCAGCTTCCACGGCATTTAAAAGTGTGGCGGTAAGTTATATTCGAAAACAATTTTTTTATTCAACAAAACAATATTTAAAATTGTTATATCAGTTCAGTTTTTAAAAAAATCATATTTCAGTCTACTGCAGTCCTTAACAAGTGCTATAGTAGCTTTTTTTTTAGTTCAAGTCAAATTTTAGTTTCTGCTACAACAGCACTTACCAAGTACTATCATAGCTTTAGTTCATTTTAGTCTTTTGGTTCATTTATAAAATCCACAACACTTAACAAGTGCTACGGATTCTACCTAGTTAAAACTTATAAAATCATACATTAAAATGTTCATTTCAATCCTTTAACTAATTTTATTTCAAAAGAAATTTTACAAGTTAGAACCAAAACTTACCAATTTGCTTTTTACATTCATTTCAACACTTAAACTTAAACTTCATTTTTCCACCAATTTAAACTAAATTTCATTTCAATTTATTTAACTTAAGTTTCCATCTTTCTTTTTTATCAAAATTTCAAATTTAAGTTTCGTTTTAAAATCAATATTCCTCCATTTATTTATTTTTAACACATAGAAAAATCATTTCTATTTTAAATAAATCATTTAAAAATTCGGTTTAAATCAATTTAATATTATTACAATTTTTAAATTATTTAAGAATATTCAGAAAATACAGAAAAATTAACCACGGGTCTGTATAATATTTTCTAGCCTAATTCAAGTGATACGGATACTATATCATTTCAATCCGTAATTTACAAAGAAAAATCCGGGTTTTATCATTTCAAACCCGCAATCCCAAGTAAATAAAATTTAATTGAAAATCGCTCAGGCCTATCATTTCAGCCCATAACGACCTTCCCTTATTCTAAAGTCCGTTCGGGTATGTATCATTTCAACCCATAGTGATTCTATTCTACAGGGAACTTGCAGTGTGATTTAACAGAATAGAATAACAGTAAAATAAGAACAGATATAACAGATGATACGATATGCAGTTTTAACAATTATCATCAACTATAAATAAATCACAGGTAGTTATAACATCATTTATTTGTTTATTTATTTCTACACATTCAGTTGCGGTCATTTCACAATCATATAAGTATGAATATTCATGTGAGATTTACTCACCTCTACGGAGCTGGAGATTCGGAAAGAAAGAAGTACGAAGTCAATCGAAAGCACGCGGATAGCACGATCAGTCGTTAGCGGATGCGCCAACTATATTCAAACCAAAGGCACAATAAATAATCAAATCTAAGATTGCACGAATAACGAATTTTCAATGAAGCGAACAACGAAAACAAACAAGTTGAAAAAAAATCGAAACAATATAGCACGACCACTTTTTAAAAATATATTATAACTTTATATTTGTAAAGTGAAAAAAACATACAACAAAAATATTTTTTTTTCAAAGGATCAAAGGTACGGTATAACAAAACAGAGGTGACAACATACACTAGTACTTTTAGTTTTTTTAAAACAAATACTAGTAGAAAAATAGGCTCGGTTACCAACTAAACTAAAGCTAAAGGACATATTCGTTTCAAACAAAAATTGGAGGCAGTACATATTTACTTCAAAACAAAAGTTCTGGAACCATGCTTCTCAATACAAAAATTGGCACTTCATCAAAATACAAGTCAGTAAACTATAAAATTTTCTCTCGGCTAAACCAATACCACTCAACCAAAACGAGGCAAGTGTTGAATGGGTGTCTCAAGGTGTGGCTCGGCAGGGAGTCCAGAGGGTTCTCGGTGGAGCAGGGCAGGTCACGGCAGTTCCGAGAGGTGCGAGATTGCTGGAAGGTGGCGAATGGCAGTCTCGGTCTGGGTTGGTTTCGTGGTGGAGACGTGGCTGGGTGTAGGGTCAGACGATGGTAGTGGTTCGCCTGGGTGGTAGGCTGGGGTTTGGGTCGGCGATGGATACACGTGGTGGCAGGCTGGGTTTGGGTCGGCGATGGATACACGTGGTGGCAGGCTGGGTTTGGGTCGGCAATGGATACACGTGGTGGCAGGCTGGGGTTCGTTCGGGTGTGGGATTGCCTGGTTGGACGGTCACGGTTGGGGTGGGAAAGGCGAAGGGGATTTGCTGACGTGGTGGTTGCTGGATGGTCGTGGTGGGATGGACGCAGTCTGGTGGTGGAGGTGACTGGATCTCGGCACGGGGTGGAGGCGTGAGCTGTTCTCGACCTGGAGAGGGACGACAGGTGAGGTGCGTGATAGGGTGGCTGGCACGGAGGCGGTGGTGGGTTGGGTAGGCTGACGTGGAGGAGAAGCATGGAGGAACGGTATGGGGTGGCGAAGCAAGTATGAGCAGGTGATAAACAAAATTTGAAATACAAGATGAAGAAAGAAAGCAGGTGCCATTCTTACCTTCCAGAGGATGCTCACGTGATTTGCAAAGGAGCTAAAGAATTTTCTTTTTTTTGGATCTGGAAATATTTTGAGCGTGAAGAAATGAAACAGTAGCTTACTAATTTATGAGAGAAGGCAAGAATTAAAAGATTGGAACGGCAGAAAGTTAAAGTAATTTTTATTATTTTAAAAGCTGGAACGAAACGTTAGCGAGATAAAGGGGTAAGTGGACCACTTCTCACGTGCAATTCAATGCAAGATTTGACATTTTCAAAATAATATATACAGCTGAAATTAAAGGACAATGGAACAACGCACGTACAGTGTAACGCCCAAAATAACGTACAACCGTAACTTGTTCCTTTTATTTAATAAATTTAAAAATGTTAACGGTTTCTTAAAATATAACGTATCTTTATAAACCAAAATTTAAAATAGCTATTATCATCGCTAATAAAATTTGATTCTAATGTAAAGTTAAGAACGGACAAAACGTAACGAAATGTAACGCTTTTAAATTTTCGTTTTATACAAATTACTACACTTTATATTTAAATTAATATTTCGAATTGTTTTATTATTTTTTTTTTTTTTAAATTTCGTTTAAAATATCGGGCTGTTACACTCTCCCCCACTCAAAGCCTTTCGTCCTCGAAAAGGAACGAAGAAGGAAAACAAAGAAAGATAAGACAGAATAGCAAAAGTACCTGAAATAAACAATTCCGGATTCGAAACACGAATGCTCTCCTCCGTCTCCCAGGTGCAATCCCGTTCATCAGTGCTCCACTGCACTTTGACCAGGTTGACAGATTTTCTTCTTAGCTGCTTCGTACCTCGATCGACGATACGAAGTGGCTTCCTCTCAACAGTCAGATTTGGCTCGATATCCAAACTATCAAGAGCAGAAGGCTGAATAATAAGAGATGGATCATGCAGATAGCGACGAAGATGAGATACATGAAAGACGTTGTGTATTCCAGAAAATTTCTCGGGTAAATCCAGACGATAAGCGAGAGAGCCAATTCTTTCCAAAATGCGGAAAGGACCAACAAATCTAGGAGATAGCTTTCCTCTACGACCAAAACGAATAACATTCCTTAAGGGAGAGACCTTAAGGAAAACCAAATCACCAACAGCAAACTCTAAACTCTGTCTTCGACGATCGGCGTACTTCTTCTGTCTATCCTGAGCAATCCTCATCTTCCTCTTAATCTCTTCGACTCTCTCTGAAGCTTCCAAAACCATCTCAGGACCAAGAACTAAACGATTACCGGATTCAATCCAATAAGAAGGAGATCTACAAGGTCGTCCGTAAAGAGCAGAAAATGGAGAAGTCTCAATACTGGCCTGATAACTATTGTTATAAGTGAATTCGACAAGATGGAGATGATCTTCCCAAGATCCTCCATAATCAAGCACACAAGCACGAAGAAGATCTTCTAAAATCTGATTCACCCTTTCCGTTTGACCGTCGGTCTGTGGATGGTAAGCAGTGCTCAGATTTAGATGAGTACCCAAAGAATCCTGAAAGGCTTTCCAAAATCTACTAGTAAAGATAGGATCACGATCACAAACGATACTGAGAGGAACTCCGTGGAGACGAACAATCTCCCTCATGTAAATCTCAGACAAACTAGATGCTGAACGGGTAGACTTGACCGGAATGAAATGAGCTGATTTGGTCAATCTATCCACAATAACCCAGATACTCTCGTTACCCTTCCTAGTCCTCGGTAAACCATCAATGAAATCCATAGAAACTTGTTCCCACTTCCAATTGGGAATCTCAAGAGGCTGTAATAAACCAGGAGTCTTCTGATGATCTGCCTTGACTTGCTGACAAGTCGCACACCTATTGACGAAAATGGAAATATCCTGCTTCATACCTTTCCACCAATATAACTTCTTCATATCCTGATACATCTTGGTCACGCCTGGATGAATAGAAAGTCTGGACTGATGATTCTCCCGAAGTAACTCCTGTCTCAATCCATCAACATTCGGGACACAAATCCTATTATTAATCCTCAATACACCCTTATCGTCAATCTGAGCTCCATTACCCTCAAGACTGCTACCTCCAACTCTGCTTCGAACATTCTCCTTAATCAATCTAAGCATCTGATCCTCATCCTGTCTAGCCATAATACGATCCACGAGAGGTGAAGAAACAACAATCTGACACAACAAAGCTTTCTTCCTACTCAAAGCATCTGCCACTACATTAGCCTTTCCCGGTGTATAGTTGATATCGAGGTCATAAGAAGCAAGGAACTCTAACCACCTAACTTGTCTCTGATTCAAATCCTTCTGAGAGAAAATATACCTCAAAGACTGATGATCTGTGAAAAGCTAGAACTTGGTACCCAACAGATGATGTCTCCAAAGCTTCAAAGCGAAAACAACTGCAAGCAACTCTAGATCATGGGCAGCATAATTTACTTCATGAGTCTTCAACTGTCTACTAGCATAAGCAATCACTCTACCATCCTGCATCAGAACAGCTCCCAAACCTTCTCTACAAGCATCAGTGTATACCGTTAATCCCTCATCTCCATTTGGAACGGTAAGAACAGGTGCGGAAGTAAGCTTGTCTTTTAACTCATTGAATGCGGCTTCACACTTACTACTCCAAATAAACTTAGCATTCTTCCGAGTTAAAGCAGTGAGAGGTGCAGCAATCCGAGCGAAATTCTCAATGAATCTCCGGTAATAACCGGCGAGGCCCAGAAAACTACGAATAACAGTAGGAGTCTTAGGAGTTTCCCAATCCTGCACAGAATAGGGAAAAAGAAGGATAATAGAAAAGATAGAGTAAATTGAAATGAAAGAGAAGGAAAGAAAGACTTACATTGATCGCAGCGATCTTGACTGGATCAACTGAAACTCCATTACTAGAAATAATATGCCCAAGAAATCGGACTTCATCCTTCCAGAAATGGCATTTGGAAAATTTAGCTTTTAACTGATGCTTTCGAAGAGTCTTAAGAACAGATTTCAAATGTGACTCATGTTCTTCTTCAGACTTAGAGAATATGAGGATATCATCCACGAAGACTAGAACAAATTTATTAAGCACATCACAGAATACACGATTCATCAAGTCAACAAAGAAAGCAGGAGCATTAGTCAAACCAAAAGGCATGACTAACCATTCGAAGAATCCATTTTCAGTACGGAAAGCAGTCTTAGGAATACTTTCCTCAGCCACTCTGAGTTGGTGAAAACCTGTGGCGAGATCAAGCTGAGAGAAAACAGTAGCACCATAAAGCTGATCGAACATGTCATTGATGCGAGGCATTGGATATCTATTTTTCATAGTGAGTTTGTTCAACTCCCTATAATCAACACACATCCGAAGAGAACCATCGGACTTGGTGACAAAAACCACCGCAGCTCCCCATTCAGAAAAACTAGGTCTGATCAGACCCTTGGAAGATAGGTCTTCAATTTGTTTCCTTAACTCAACCTTCTCGCGGGGTGCCATTCTTCTAGGAGGAAGAACTATAGGTCGAGCTCCAGGAATGAGGTCAATGCGGAAATCAATTTCCCGCTTGGGAGGTAAAGCAGTAACTTCACCAAATACATCCGGGTAGTGATTAACTACACGGGTCGACTGAAGATCACCAATAGAAGCATCTAGAGAAAAGATAAAGCTACCAGCGTAATCATGAGGCATACGGCCTTGAATAACCAAAGAATTTCCTCGATCATCCTTAAGAGAAACAATTCGGGATTTACACGAGATACGGGCATCGTGTCCATCAAGCCAATCACTTCCAAGCAACAAATCAAAAGCATCGAAACCAAGGATATATAAATCGCCACTAAAACTATGATCGGAATGGAGGAGTTTCACATGTTTACAAATCTTATTAAGATTTGCGGGACCACCAATAGGATTAGAAACACATAAAGGAACAGAAGCATGCTCAGGGGAAAGGAGATGTTCAAACTTATTACACAGGTCATCAGAAATAAAACTATGCGAAGCACCAGTATCAAATAAAACACGAACTGGATGATGAAATAAAGTAAAGGTGCCTTGAAGAGTACCTTGACTATCGCTAGGAGCAGGAGTAGGTGCAGGAGCAGGTGATGAAGCAGATGTGACAGCAAATACGCCAGATGGCTTTCCCTTCTGATATAAAGGACAGTCCTTCCTAAAATGACCCGGTTGAAGACAAACATGACAAAGATCGTTCCTGGTAACCTAGGGTGGAGGAATAGCAGCACTGGACGGATTAGGGCAACTATTGGCATAGTGTCCCTTTTGGTCACATTTGAAGCAAGTAATGGAGGAAAGATCAATAGGGTGTCTCTGAGAAGGAGCAGATGCTGAAGATCCCAAGCCCGCATGTTTGATCCAATTCTTCTTCTGCTGGTGGAAGTTGGGCTTTCTCTTCTTGGAATTTGCAGAGGAAGATTGTGAGACATGAGTACCAGAAGTAGCAGGACCCTTGGAAGTAGGGTTCTCATAGCGGATAGCCATATCCATGAGCTCAGTAAATGTGCCATGAACATGAGAAATAAGGCGGTCGTAGAACTCTGGGCGAGCTCCAGAAATGAACTTCTCGTTCTTCTTTAGCTGAGTGTCGATAAGACCAGGACCGAATTTGGAAAGTTCATTGAACTTCCGTTCATACTCTGAGAAGGACATGGTACCCTGCTTGAGGTCCATGAATTCACGGTAAAGCTGAGATTTTCCGGCTTCGGGCATCCATTTTGCCACAAAAGCCTCCCTGAAAGAAGATACAAATCGAATTTAAGATAGATTCGAAAAGAAAGGAAATGGGGAAAAATTCAAGTTAACACAAAGGATACCTGAACTGCTCCCATGAAAGATCACCTTCGTTAGTGCGAGTCGTAACAGACTCCCACCAATCTAGGGCTGACTCTTGCAGCTGCCATGCTGCTAACTGACGCTTATGGGCATCAGTGATCTCTAAACCAGTAAAGATTCTTTCCAAACTTCTTAGCCATTGCTGGGCTTCGATGATACTCTCTGAACCGGTGAACTTAGTGCCACCGAGCTGAGAGAATTCTTTGCAAAGAACTGTAAACTTAATGGGTGCAACAAGTGGAGGAACTGGGGCAATACCACGACCCCTACCTCTAGCATTTCCACGATTCATCCTAGAAATATCAAGAATAAATTTAGGACAAGGTACAAAGAAGACTAAGATAAGTTAAGATAAAAACACGATAAGGACACTTGGGTGAATATCCTAATAACAAAATTCCTAACAAGGTAGATACGGAAAGAAGGAAGTTTAGGAAATTTCTTCTTAAAACAAGAAAACTTTATATCAAAATAATCTTTGAAAAATCATTTGAAAAATCATTTTAAAATCATTTTATACTTTGAAAAATACGTTCACTCACAAGGAAATGATTCTAAGTTTGATTTCACTCATTCTAGGGTATTTCTACCCTATCTCTAATGAGTTTTTGCTCCATAGGCTAAGGTTTGCCTAAAACCTGGCTCTGATACCAAATGTAACGACCCACTATTTTGGACCATTCAAATCGACAATAATCCACACATGTCAGACTTGAATAATGCAAAATAACAGATTGTAATAAAATTTGGAGCAAATAAAATCATTCACAGAATCACAGACACAGAAATATCAGAATAACTCGCAGCGGAATTTAAAAATACCATAGTGGTTCATGAAGCCACTAAATACATAGTCTAAAATCAAATACAAAATACATAGTCTGAAACCCAATACAGTTCTGAAACAAGTACAATAGAAATCCCAAATACACAAGTCTCTAAAACGAAAGCTGAAATAAGACAACTGAAACTGAAATAGGAAGATAACTAGATGAGCAGAATCTCCAGTGATTTCGAGCTCCAGAAAGGTGAATCCAAAGCTGTGAATACTCAGGCTGACCCGAGCGTAAAATAAAACATAACACTCGAGTCAGGATATACATACTTATACAATGTAAACCAACTCAAATGAACTGTAGTAAAGGTACAAGTAACTTAGAAGATGCTTGGGACCGCCCATCCTCTAAGGATCCGTTAAACTATCTACTATGTAGTAATATTCGCTATTATAATAGTGTCTACATAAGTAAAGTATAATCATATCGGAAAATAGCGTTAAGGGGATGGAGAACCTTAACGCGGTCGGATCTTAAAATCATAATCGTAGTAAAGCTCGGTATGGTAGGTGACACGGCACAACTAGGCAATGCCAGGGTAGATATACCAATTACGCACACGGACTGATGGATACGCATAGCAGCCACTACCGTTACACCTCGAACAACATTCCCAAATCGGAGGATGGCCATCTAGTCAAATCAGTAAGAGTATAATGTCGAAGAAATGTGTCCGAGAAGAGGTGCTACCTCACTGGTCCGAGATCGCTCCTGTTTTAGCCACCTTATGCCAACTCACGGGAGTTGGGTCCACGTAATACCTTAAGGACGTCGCCACCATCCTACTTCATTCTGGAATCTCCACCGCGTACACGGTTGTCAAAGTGGTTTTCGGTATCGACAGAGAGTATGTCCATATCCGATCCCGGTCTCTTTGCCAACCAATCGTTATTATAACCCGTGGTTATAGATTTAAAACAATTTATCAAAATATACTTCGAATTAAACCATTTAAAAACAAAGTCATTATTCCTTTAAATCAATATTATATTTCCAAAATCTAACCCTTCAGAGTTCACTTATTCACTTAAACAAAAGCATTAAAATTTTCAGCTTCCACGGCATTTAAAAGTGTGGCGGTAAGTTATATTCGAAAACAATTTTTTTATTCAACAAAACAATATTTAAAATTGTTATATCAGTTCAGTTTTAAACAAAATCATATTTCAGTCTACTGCAGTCCTTAACAAGTGCTACAGTAGCTTTTTCTTTTAGTTCAAGTCAAATTTTAGTTTCTGCTACAACAGCACTTACCAAGTACTATCATAGCTTTAGTTCATTTTAGTCTTTTGGTTCATTTATAAAATCCACAACACTTAACAAGTGCTACGGATTCTACCTAGTTAAAACTTATAAAATCATACATTAAAATGTTCATTTCAATCCTTTAACTAATTTTATTTCAAAAGAAATTTTACAAGTTAAAACCAAAACTTACCAATTTGCTTTTTACATTCATTTCAACACTTAAACTTAAACTTCATTTTTCCACCAATTTAAACTAAATTTCATTTCAATTTATTTAACTTAAGTTTCCATCTTTCTTTTTTATCAAAATTTCAAATTTAAGTTTCGTTTTAAAATCAATATTCCTCCATTTATTTATTTTTATCACATAGAAAAATCATTTCTATTTTAAATAAATCATTTAAAAATTCGGTTTAAATCAATTTAATATTATTACAATTTTTAAATTATTTAAGAATATTCAGAAAATACAGAAAAATTAACCATGGGTCTGTATAATATTTTCTAGCCTAATTCAAGTGATACGGATACTATATCATTTCAATCCGTAATTTACAAAGAAAAATCCGGGTTTTATCATTTCAAACCCGCAATCCCAAGTAAATAAAATTTAATTGAAAATCGCTCAGGCCTATCATTTCAGCCCATAACGACCTTCCCTTATTCTAAAGTCCGTTCGGGTATGTATCATTTCAACCCATAGTGATTCTATTCTACAGGGAACTTGTAGTGTGATTTAACAGAATAGAATAACAGTAAAACAAGAACAGATATAACAGATGATACGATATGCAGTTTTAACAATTATCATCAACTATAAATAAATCACAGGTAGTTATAACATCATTTATTTGTTTATTTATTTCTACACATTCAGTTGCGGTCATTTCACAATCATATAAGTATGAATATTCGTGTGAGATTTACTCACCTCTACGGAGCTGGAGATTCGGAAAGAAAGAAGTACGAAGTCAATCGAAAGCACGCGGATAGCACGATCAGTCGTTAGCGGATGCACCAACTATATTCAAACCAAAGGCACAATAAATAATCAAATCTAAGATTGCACGAATAACGAATTTTCAATGAAGCGAACAACGAAAACAAACAAGTTGAAAAAAAATCGAAACAATATAGCACGACCACTTTTTAAAAATATATTATAACTTTATATTTGTAAAGTGAAAAAAACATACAACAAAAATATTTTTTTTTTCAAAGGATCAAAGGTACGGTATAACAAAACAGAGGTGACAACATACACTAGTACTTTTAGTTTTTTTAAAACAAATACTAGTAGAAAAATAGGCTCGGTTACCAACTAAACTAAAGCTAAAGGACATATTCGTTTCAAACAAAAATTGGAGGCAGTACATATTTACTTCAAAACAAAAGTTCTGGAACCATGCTACTCAATACAAAAATTGGCACTTCATCAAAATACAAGTAAGTAAACTATTAAATTTTCTCTCGGCTAAACCAATACCACTCAACCAAAACGAGGCAAGTGTTGAATGGGTGTCTCAAGGTGTGGCTCGGTAGGGAGTCCAAAGGGTTCTCGGTGGAGCAGGGCAGGTCACGGCAGTTCCGAGAGGTGCGAGATTGCTGGAAGGTGGCGAATGGCAGTCTCGGTCTGGGTTGGTTTCGTGGTGGAGACGTGGCTGGGTGTAGGGTCAGACGATGGTAGTGGTTCGCCTGGGTGGTAGGCTGGGGTTTGGGTCGGCGATGGATACACGTGGTGGCAGGCTGGGTTTGGGTCGGCGATGGATACACGTGGTGGTAGGCTGGGGTTCGTTCGGGTGTGGGATTGCCTGGTTGGACGGTCACGGTTGGGGTGGGAAAGGCGAAGGGGATTTGCTGACGTGGTGGTTGCTGGATGGTCGTGGTGGGATGGACGCAGTCTGGTGGTGGAGGTGACTGGATCTCGGCACGGGGTGGAGGAGTGGGCTGTTCTCGACCTGGAGAGGGACGGCAGGTGAGGTGCGTGATAGGGTGGCTGGCACGGAGGCGGTGGTGGGTTGGGTAGGCTGACGTGGAGGTGAAGCATGGAGGAACGGTATGGGGTGGCGAAGCAAGTATGAGCAGGTGATAAACAAAATTTGAAATACAAGATGAAGAAAGAAAGCAGGTGCCATTCTTACCTTCCAGAGGATGCTCACGTGATTTGCAAAGGAGCTAAAGAATTTTCTTTTTTTTGGATCTGGAAATATTTTGAGCGTGAAGAAATGAAACAGTAGCTTACTAATTTATGAGAGAAGGCAAGAATTAAAAGATTGGAACGGCAGAAAGTTAAAGTAATTTTTATTATTTTAAAAGCTGGAACGAAACGTTAGGGAGATAAAGGGGTAAGTGGACCACTTCTCACGTGCAATTCAATGCAAGATTTGACATTTTCAAAATAATATATACAGCTGAAATTAAAGGACAATGGAACAACGCACGTACAGTGTAACGCCCAAAATAACGTACAACCGTAACTTGTTCCTTTTATTTAATAAATTTAAAAATGTTAACGGTTTCTTAAAATATAACGTATCTTTATAAACCAAAATTTAAAATAGCTATTATCATCGCTAATAAAATTTGATTCTAATGTAAAGTTAAGAACGGACAAAACGTAACGAAATGTAACGCTTTTAAATTTTCGTTTTATACAAATTACTACACTTTATATTTAAATTAATATTTCGAATTGTTTTATTATTATTATTATTATTTTTTAAAATTTCGTTTAAAATATCGGGCTGTTACAGTGGTTCTGGGCAAATTATAGCAGCATTTTGTGTGTAATTTTTTATGGCTGCTTCATTTTTGGGGGGTTAGCCCAGTTCTACTAGTAGTCTCACTAACTAGGGGAACCACTACAGTAGTACTAGTTGATACACTTCTGGTTGATTTTGGTTTTTCAACCCACACTTGTTTAGGTTTAGTTTGATTATTATAGCATTGCATGTTAGAATTTCCAAACACTTGCACTCCCCTAATCTTGGAGATACAAATTCATATTCTACTTCCTGGATGTACACATTCCCATGTTTATCAATTGCCTTAACACTTTTTGGCATTTCTTCCCCTGCATCTATTTCTACCAGAACTCTAGAATATTTGATTATCTTAACCTTTCTTGTGTTCTCATCAATATCCAATGGTTTACCAATTAGACTTGCTAGTTTACTGATACATCTCATGGTCCACAAAGCCAGATTTAAATTGTTAAATTTAATCTAGATAGGGTATGTAGTTAACATAACTCTTTCGAAATTGAAATCCCCCTCCCATTTTCTCATGAAAATAAGCTTGCTATCTATGAACCAGGGTCCTCCTTTGAGGATGCGTTCATAATCATCTTCCCTTTCAAATTTAATAAGATAAAAACCATTGTCTCTAGGAAACATATCCTAGGATTCCTTGGGATTCCAAACTCTTTTGATATATGCATTGAAATAAACAAAATAGGGTCTTTTACCTGCCATGTACGCACAGATCGAATTTCTCCACATCATATTAGACTCTTCATAATCTGTATCATCTATTAGTTGATAATATTCCTTCCCATCCTTTATTGGTTCATAAAAATCAAGTTTGCCTTTGATTTCAATATTACTTTCTACCGCCTTAACCACTGGTTTAGGGACTTTTCCTACTTTGTGTTTATCCGTATTTGTATGTTGCTTCACTATTTCCACAAAAGACTGTTTTCCCTTCCTCTTAACCATTTTCCATCCTCCACCATCATCCTCCTCCAGATCGCCTAGTGTTTTGGGAAAGCATGATGTCGCCATAGATATACATACATACACACACACACACAAATATATATATATATATGTATGTATGTATGTATGTATTTAAATACTTATATATATGTGTAATAATAAATATATATTAATATAATAAACCACAAAATAATTTAAATAAAACATATTTATACCAGGTCATGCGCATGGCCATGCTTTTTATTTTATTTTAATTATATATATATAGTAATAAAATCGTATGAAATTTATTAAAATTAATTTTTGAAACCAAATTTGAATTTTAAATTTCCAGTAAATTTTGATAATTTCGTAATTTGAAAATCTATTATATAATTTTATAATTTAAAACAATTAAAAATTAAAATTTTAATTTTTTGTTTATATTTAAATACTTTAAAAATATAAAAAATTACTTTTTATTTTCTACCGATAACATAATATGTGTTAAACTAATTTTATAAATATCAAACATAATTTATAATACATATATGTATTTATATAATTATTTATATGATTAATTGTATTAAATATTATTGAAATTAATATATAAATTTATTTTTTTGTTCTAGTCGAAAATATTATTTCTATTAAACACCGTGTTTAAAATTATTTCCATGTTTTACATGAGTATAAAGTAATATTTAAATTATAAACTATTTGTATTTGTGTGTGTATATGTATATTACATTTTAAATTATTTAACATAATAAAAAATTTGTTTTTTTATGCTGAGCTAGACTGCATACTGGTTTGTTTACATTAAAAAAATTCTATTAAACCTATGTATATGTATACATACAACCAATCAATATGGTGGCAATATATTTATATGTTGGAACCATCACATAACTAGCAATATAGCATATGAAATAAACAAATAAATATAAATTAATATTTATAAACATGTTAGGAATATACTTTATAACCAAAGCCTGTAGTATAAATTGAAATGATGGGATTTTGATCCTCGATCTGATTCTAATCAAGTAGATTGTTAGTCTCTAAACTGTAAACGACCGGCTATCCATTAGCACTGAACCTGATTTGATTTGAACTAGATATGAAAGAAGGATGGAGGATATGAGGTTGGCTATAAATGGAGATTATATGGAGGCTTCCAAAAGTCCACTAAAAGATGAGGGTAGAGATCTTTATATAGAGGAGGAGAAGGAGAGAAGTTTGGATCTAATCATTTACTCATTCTTCGTCCATCTTAGTCATCCATTTCGAACCTCTTTAATCCCTCATTAGGCCGCACCTATTACCCCCTATTTGAGTCGATCATATTAGCAACTTTCATTGGCTTTAAACCCATATAGAGTTGGAATAAAATATTATACAATTAAATCCAATTTAACGTTTATTGATATTGTATGTCGATTGGTATATTTATAACCATTACAAATATATTTAATAATATTTTTATCTAATCAAAATCAAATTTTATAACTAAATTTTGTAAATATTGTTTAATTTAATTAATTTATAACAATTACAAATTAATTAAATCGTTTGGTCAAAGGAATATTCATCATTTTGGTGGTGTGACTCACTAGGTTTAAATTTGGTTAGCGATTAACATCGTACTATTTAAATATTAAAGTTCACATGTTACTTATTAGGTGATGTGACATTTTGGCCGAATTTATCGCTTACTTGGTTTCGGTAAAATTCAATTTTACTTTGTTAAGCGTTATCTGCTTGTGACTTTTTTACTCCAATTCTCTTCATTAAATCTATATCACTTTGAACTAATGATGGTCAAAATTCCAATATTGTCCATATTCAATTCTGTAGTCCAAACACAATGTCCTTGGTTTAATAATAACTATTATTATTAACCGAATTACTTTGGCCAATGATTTTGACTTTGAGTTGACTTGAGTTTACCGTGATACTAACCTCATATAATAGAGGAGACGAATACTCTCTTTAATAGTGTTTCACTTCCAATACTTTGGGACATTTTTAAATTTGACTTAGTTAATATGTTTAATGATTTTTACAATGGTAACTTGCAATTAGGGAGATTTAATTTTGCAAATGTTATTTTGTTAGACAAAAAAGTAGGGGCTAAAAACTTAAAAGATTTTAGACCTATTTCTTTGATTAACTGTTCAGTTAAAATCATTTCAAAAGTTCTAGCTAATAGACTTAGTAAAAGAATGAATGATTTAATCGATTGTTCACAATCAGCTTTTATTAAAGGGAGAAATATCACTGATGGAGTGGCAGTGGTTCAAGAATATATCAATTTCTGTTGTAAGAATAACATTACTTGTGCGATTATAAAACTTGATTTTGCTAAAGCTTTTGATTCAGTAGATTGGGATTTTCTTATAGATATTTTTCATGCTAGAGGTTTTAGTCATAGATGGATCTTTTGGGTTTTGAATTTTCTTAGAACTGGAAACTCTAGCATTATGGTCAATGGTATATTAGGTAATAGAATTCAACCTAAGAGAGGTTTAAGGCAAGGGGATCCCTTATCACCTTTATTATTTAACTTAGCTGCGGATGTTTTTGCTAAAATTATTAAAAGATCAGTGGATAATGGATCTCTTGGGCGTGTAGGCAATGAAATCTCGCGTAATGGTTTATCGGTTCTTCAATTTGCTGATGATACCTTACTTTTTTCTTCCCATCTTCCTAGACACATCATTACCCTAAAGTTTATTCTTTACATTTTTGAACTTTTATCTGGTTTAAGAATAAATTTTGACAAAAGTTCTGTATTAGTTTTAAATGATTCTGATAAAGTTGAAAACTTAGTTTCTAATACTCTTAATTGCAAAACCATGAAATTTCCTTTTGACTACCTCGGTTTTGTGATTAGACCCACCAAACTCAAACATGACGATTGGATTATTATCATTGATAAAATTAAAAATAAGATTTCAAACTGGAATGAGAGATTTCTATCTAGAGCTGGTAGACTAGTTTTAATAAATTCGGTTTTATCAGCCCTTCCAATTTATTGGATGACCTTGCATTTATTTCCGGATTGGGTTATTGATAAAATTGATAGGATTAGAAGAGATTTTCTATGGAGTGGTGAAAGTTCTAATAATAGTATTACATGTCTTGTTAATTGGGAAACTGTCTGTAAGGCCAAAAAAGAAGGTGGATTAGGTGTTATAAATTTGCGTAATATGAATTTGTCTCTGTTAGGTAAATGGCTTTGGAAGTTCAATGATATAAATGATAATGCTATTTGGAAAGAGATCATTTCTAAATATAGCTATAATGGAAATAGCAATTTATATCAAATTGCTTCTCCAGCCACTCAAAATATATCTAACTTTTGGAAAAACATATTAAAATGTAATGAGATATTTAATTTAGGAATGAATACAATTGTTCACTCTGGTAATCGTACTTCGTTTTGGCATGACCGTTGGATTTCGATCTTGCCTCTTAAGATTGAATTTAAGGATCTTTATGATATTTGTAACTTTAAGTATGCTTTAATCAAAGAAGTTTATTCTCCTGATAATGATCCTCCTTGGAATTTCAGTTTTAATAGAATTTTAGTTGATACAACTTTTAGACAACTTTCTTTACTTTATGCCAGATTAAATCTTTATAATATTGATAATGCAATGATTTAATTATTAGTTGGGAATGGGATAAAAGTAAGAAATATACTTCTAATTCTTTCTACAGATTCATCAATTTTTCAGGTATAATAAATAACTCTTTCAAATATATGTGGAAATCTAATGCTCCTCCTAAATCCAAAATTCACATGTGGTTAATTCTTCATGGAAAACTTAATACAATCGAATTTTTAAAGAGAAAAAATATTCAAAATGACAATAAATGTTATTTTTGTAATCAGTATCTTGAGGACATTAATCATATATACTATAATTGTATGGATTCTAACTACATTCTAATTAACACTCTTAAAATTTTTAACTTTAATATAACAACTAAAATTTCGGATTGTGAATTTTACTGGAATATTTATAGATTCAAGTTCAAAAAGAATATTAGATTTTTACTAGACACATTATTCATTATTATTAGTTGGTTTATTTGGCTTGAATGAAATCAAAGAATTTTCAATAATAATAATTGTCATTTTAACAAATTAATTTTTATAATTTCTTCATTTTGTTTTAATTGGATCTCTAATCCCAAATATAAATTAGCTAAGAATATCCTTTTCAAAAGTTATCTTAATAAGGTTAATCATAATATTAATTTATTTAAACACAACAATAATTTTTTTAACATTAATAATAGTATTATTAATATTTTCTCTAATTTAGATAATGTCTTCACTTCTAATCATAACTTACTTTTGATTAAAGGTTCATAAGATTGATCTGTCTAATTATTTGTACTTGTCTCTGTTTGGCATTGGATTTTAGGTTTTTTAGTTTATTATGTTATTGTCCAGATTAGTCTTTTTTAGGTTTGTTTTTCCTTCCTTATTAATACATATATATATGTATATTTATTATATAAATATACATATATATGTATCATTCTAATTTTTTCTTTAGTTTTTTTTCCAGTTACAGGTATGGGAGATAGGATATCAGGTTCTTTTTGCAGGTTTTTCATTTCTTCAGATTGTTTAGACACCAGATGGTAGAGAGGTCACGAGAGCAGAGAGGGTCTCCCTTTCTCTTGTTTCAGTGGCTTCAGAGCGGTTTCTTTTTTCAGCAGATCCACTTCAGAGCAGATGCTTATTCATTTTCCAGCGGATTGGAGCTTCCTCATTAGTCTGAGACGTCTTCCAGTAGTATTTCCTCTTGTTTTTTAGGTACTTCTAACACCTCAATATCGGGCGGTGGCCATGCCGGAGCTTGATTTCGGGGTGTGATGGGTGGTGGCCTTGCCGGAACTCGTCTTAGGAGTACTTGAGTTTTGATATATATTTGTTTTTTGTTACCTGCCAGGCATGTTGGCAACACTTTATATTAGTGATATATATATAGATTCGCATGTGTGCTCTCCTCTTTTCGAAGAGGATCACACATTTTTCTCAAAAAAATACTTTCACTCGACCCAACTATAGTCACTCGATAGACATCATGCCATGATTTGACTATAATCATAGCGGAGCTTTCATATTGAAGGTCGACTGTATTCTCAAGACGAGGGAATTGTGTAAATCAGCTGCATTGATATTTTCTGTTTGACCATAGTTATATTAACCAATAGAAAACTATCGAGTGAATTGTTTCATAATTATCCAATAACTATCAGTAAGTTACCCATAAGCGCCCCCAGCTATCATGAGTAATACACTGCCCAACATTTAGAGTATTACGTACTCTAATCTCAATGGATATCTCATCTCGATGCAGCTTGACTAAGAAGATTTAAAATGGTATGTTTATTATATTGTGATATAGTACTCATGATTACACCAACTTGTAATTACTATCACCAACACACCATTTATAGATTTTCTATTAAACATATTTTAATTAAATATTTAATTATTTATAATACATTATAACAAATGTATAACAGGAAGAAAAACACCTTTGTTACAAACGAGAATTGATTATTGAGTTAAAACTGCCCCAAGGGCATACTCCTAGGGAACGATTATGTAATTTATTATATATATCTAACTTGATAACCAACCTTGTTTGAAATAGAAGGTGTTTTCTTTCTATTATATACTTGATTTTAATAACTGCCCCAAGGGCATACTCCTTAGGACGATTACGTAATTTATTATATATACCTAACTTGATAACCAACCTTATTCGAAATAGAAGGTGTTTTCTTTCTATTATATACTTGATATAAAGTGTTGTATTAACTAATTAATTTAATTAAAGGTATAGTTAATAGAAAAATCCATAAATGCTTATGTTTTGTGATAGTAATTACAAAGTGTTGCAATCACGAGTAATTTATTAGAATGAAAATCAATATACTATTTTAATCATTCCTAGTCAAGATGCATCGAGACTGGATATCGATACATTCGTTGAGACTAGAGTATGAAACACTCTCCAAATGTTGGGCAGTGTATTAATAATCATGGTTGTTGGGGGCACCAAGAGGTTACGTACTTATTGGATAACTATGGAATGACTGATTCGATAATTTTATGTTGTTTAATATAACTAAGGTCAAATAAAAAATATTGATGTGGCAAAATTACATAGTTCTCTTGATTTGAGAAGACCATTGATCTTCAATGCGGAAGCTCCGTTTTGATTATAATTAAATTGTGGCACGACATTCATTGAACCACTATAGTTGAATCGAGTGGAAGCACTGGAAGTGAAATACTATTCAATATAGGATTTGTCTCCTCGGTTATTTAAGGTTAATATCACAGTCCACTAAAGTCAACTAAAAGTCATAGTTTCTTGCTAGAGCATTTAGGTTAATAATAATTATTACTATTGAACTAAGGACTTTATGTTTCAACAATAGAGTTGAATACGGAAGACATTGGAATTTTGACCATTACCAAATTCAATATATCCAAAGTGATATAGTTTTAATGAAGAGAATTTATGTAAATATTAGTCACAACCGAGCAATGCTTAACAAAGTAAAATTAGATTTTACCGAAACCAAGTAAGAGATAAATTGACCAAAACGTCATACCACCTGCTAAGTAATTGTGAACTTTAATATTTGAATAGTTCGATATTAATCGCTGAATAATTTTCACCTAAAGAGTCACACAATCAAAATGATGAATATTCCTTTGACCAAACAGTAAAGTTATTTCGTATTTTATATAAATTAATTAAATTAGTTAATATTTATAAAATATTAGTTATAAAATTTTATTTTAATTTGATAAACAAATAATATTTAATGTATTTATAATAGTTATAAATATATTAATTGATATACGATATCAATGCATATCTAAATTGGATTTAAATGCAAAAAAAATTTGGGTTTTAAATGAGTTTGAAGCCCGTATAATGGTTGGCCATATTTGATTATGATAGAGGCATAATGTGGCCATATAATGGTGCCAAAGAGGCTTTGAGATGGAGGGCTAAGATAGAAGAAAACTAATAAGAGATGATGTAGGATCTTGATCCTAAAATATCTCCAAATTCTCCACTATATAAGCATCTCTACCCATATTTGTTGAAGAACTTGGAGCCTCCATATACCCTCTATTTCATGCCGAACTCTAATTCTATCTCTCTAATTTACTATGTTCAAATCAAATCAAATGAAATCAGGTGTTATTCGATAGCTTGTAGTCAACAGTTTAAGGACTAGCAATCTACTAGATTGTTAATTTGTTCAAGGAGCAAATCTCATCATTTCAATGTATACTTTCAAGCATTGGGTGTAAGGTAAATTCCTAATCAATATATAATTATTAATGTTTAGATGAATATTTATATTATATATTATATTGTTAGTTAGGTGACGATTTCGATATACAAATATATTGTCACTATTGGGTTAGTTGTATGTTTGCATATACTTTTATATTAAAAATATAGCCCAATAATTTAAAAACCCATTTTTTGTTTTAATAATGTAATATCTATATTTAAATAAACATATATGGTTTATAAATTAAATATTACATCATAAATCATACAAATATGGTAATATATAATTTTATATACAAAGTACTATAGAGATACTATTTTTGGTAGAAATATTATATATACTAGTATAAAACGCACGTACATGCATCCAATATTCAGATATATTTACTTTTAATTAATAAAAAAATTGAATGGATGAATGTATGTTGCAAATGAAAAAGTTTTGACAGACACAATACTTTTATTTCAAGTTGTTTTGTTCGTGGTATCGGTTGCAAATTGGTAGTAAAATTCCATTGATAGCTAGACAGAAAGGAGATAGTGGTGAAAGTTGCAAATCGATGATGAGATTCCATTGATAGATAAAGGTACTTTTGGAATTTCAAAAGGACACCGTCGAAATCATGTTGATTGAATTTTCTTTATTAATAGTAAAGATAAAAGATAAAAGATAAAAGAAGGAAAAACCATCTATCTAACATGGTAACTGATTTTAATAGTATAGAAGAACGCCAAGATAAAGGGACGTATAATATAGAAGCAATGCTTCAAGGAATACTTACATACCTTTATTAAGAAAAAGCATACTCCCTAATGTTCAAGAAGCGAAGCGAAGAAATCTCCAAAAGCTAAAAATATTTAAGCAGCTAGCAAAGCATAATAAGTCCATTGACGAAGATATTGTAACCATTTTACTCTTTTCAAATAAACTAATCAAAAGAACCACCATAATAACATCACCTAGCTTAGTTTCCAACTCATTTACAGGCTTTACTTTTTACCGATGTGGCTGTTCGATCAGCTTAAAGAGTCCAAGAAGGTTTGAACTAGGGGAAGGGGTCATCACAATGCCATGATTTCACATGAATAGCTCAGCTCATATAGTCCCATCCCAAAAATAAGCATTACCATTCCCTATAAAGTACATGTCAATGGCTTCAACCGTTACCAATTCCTTTACTTGCAAGAGGCACGCGCTTGTGATGTGAATCGCGGAGGGTAGATTAGGAATTTCAAAAAGACACGGTTGAACGCAGTGAAGTGAATTTACATTATTAGTAGTAGAGATATATATCTCTGTGTGTGTGTGTTATTTAAATTAATTAATTACATAAAATTAATTATATTAATACACATATTGTATATAAATTATGCTTTACATTTTATAAAATTAAGTTTACACATAACATACTCTAAATAGTAAATTGAAAAAAAACAACATTTTACAATTAAAAATATTTAAATTAAAAACGAGAACTAAAAAGTTTAAAAATTATTTTAAAATATAAAATTAAATATTAAATATTCAAAATACAAAATATCTTGTAGAAATTTATTGGAATTTAAAATTCAAAATTAGCTTCAAAAATAATATATTTTATAATATATATATATATATATATCCATACATATTTTCAAATATAATTTTTTTAATAAGTTGTATGTATGACCAAATGAATATATACTTATTAAAAAATATTTATGTATTTTATAAGGATTAATCTATAGTTATATTATATTATTATTATATAAGAATTTAATTTAATACATAAATAAATAAATAAATATATCTAAAGAAATTATTTTTTATATATACATATACATAAATATATTTATATATAATATTTTTGGCTTTATAAAAAAATTATACCTAATATATTTTATAAATAATTCTAATATAAATTCATATGGTTATGAATATATAAAATGTCAAAATATATTATATTTATAATTATAGATAAATAAATATATATATTCCTACAAAATTATTTAAATAAAATATAGTGTGCGTGTGTGTGTATATATTTGTCACATTATATATATAAGTATATGGACATACATTCGGACCATATATTTGCATATTAGATGAGCTAATGTGTCCGTTGTAGTGTAAATCCTAGCCCTTACATACAAGCATGTTATACTTTACAAGGATTGATATGTTGCACATGTACACACACATATATACATATTTAATAACATTAAAAAAACAATATAATGTTATTTTATAATTTAAATAAAATAAGGATTTTATTAAAATTAATTTCGAAATATTTTAAATTAATTAGACTTCAAAAGCCCAATAATTATCCAATATGGTAAAAAAAAATGAAATTCATTTATAGCTTCCATTGCAGGCTGGTCCGGTTCCAACAATTGAATCAGAACCCAATAGCCTATGCAATCTAAATTAGTCATGTCAGGGTTACTAATTAAGCTCACATTCCAAGTAGTAAGGTGTCTCTCAAAAGGTAGTGTTGAAGGATTAAGTTTGGGTAATTAAGTATTCCGCCTTACCTGAACAAATATCTTAGACCAAAGATTGGCCCTAATAGAAAAAGCCTAATTTGAATTGGGCCTTCGGCTAATTTTCAAAATTATTTTAAATTTAAAAATATAAGATTTAAAAATTAAAAGTTAAATTTAAACAGACATACATATATTATGAAAGTTACAATATATTAAAATTTTCAAAATGTTTGAAAAATAATACAAATAAATTCTGAAATTTTAATTTGATCAATAAGATTAATAAAATAAAATAAATTCATCAAATAAGTTAATTAATGAAAAATGTATATATGTATTATATATTTTTGATATATGTTATGATATTTTAAAATGTTTAAGATGTCGTAAGTATATATGTATGTATACTATATTTTTTCAAAATTAATAATATATCATATATAATATGATTTTTCAAAATTAATATAATTTAAACAAAATTGTTTAACTAAATAAATTAATTAAAGGTTAATTGGTTAAATAAATAAATTAACGGTAAACTTATTAAATAAAATAATTAAAAGGTTAATTAATTTAATAATATTCATATATATGTGATATACAATAAAGGTTATAGTATATAACAAATTTTAAATATATATGTTATATTAATATAAAATTAATTAAAATGTTAATTAACTAAAATTAATTAAATTAGATTTATATCAATATAAAGGTTGTTTAATAACCAAAATTACATAATACAAATGTATAAATTAAAGGTAGAACATTAAGAAACCCTAAACAGACTTCAAGTAATGAATACATACGTAAATGTATGTGTACCATGATTTTTATGTGTCCGACACTTGAATCACGAGGGTATTTCATTAGAAATACATTATTCCATAAGTCGATATCACGCAATGTAATATATTAAAGATTGTGAACCATCAACATAATGTTTTCCTCTATTATATATATATATTAATAAATTACTGGCATACTCCTTGGTTGTTGAGAAAACTCAAGCTAGGGATGTTATGCGTAATATTATTGATATATTGAATAGACGAGGTAAGATAGCTATAAGTATTTGTTGAGAAAACTTAAGGTACGTATACTATACTTAAGCCATCCGATATGGTAGGTACACATGAATAATTTCATTTTGATTTGTTGAGAAAACTCAAGGTCGAAATGAGATTAGGACAAGGAAGCATAAATTAGGAGTTGTACATGGTACAATCGATAAATAGTGGTCCATGAAGCTATGATTTGTTGACTAAAACTCAAGGTCAGAATTCCATATCTGACGAGTCCTAACATCCACTAGTGAAGTCGAAAGACATCTATGTTTCATCTTAGGGTTTGGAGAAACATAAAAGACCAATGGGAGCCTTATTAGAAAAATGAAATGATAACATTTAACCTTTCTAATATCGTAAGAACATTCTAGATAATGTTATATAATCTACATTGATAAGTTAGTGCATTTAATATGATCGATAAAATGTTTATCAATTAAGATATACAAATTATCTGAATTGAAGATTGACAAATAGAAATATAATATATATACTTATTATTAATACTTCTTGCTTGTTAATGTTTTCTATACCCATGCAAGTGCCTAACTTTACAACTACTTCATTCGTTCAAAAGTTAATAGTTTACGTATTTATTTAATCCAGATCGTGATTGCATTCTATGAGTTCCGAACTTAAAAGCAATACAAGACTATGAATATTTAATCCATATAAAATCATACATAAGTGTTATATGGTGAATGATCATAATTCGTAATGTACGATAATTTGATGAAATTAGTTCATTCAAAGCATATATATAAACCGTAATATGAGATCGAGTATTCAATTACCCTAATTACAATAAAGATCATAATGTGTTAAATGTAACACTAAATCGAAAATACAAGATAGATCTAAGAACTCGATCGCTGAAATGTCATTTTATTCAGTTTAAGCATAATGCAACATGTTTGATGTCCTTAAATGTTAAGGATGATCGAGTGTGCTTTTGTAAAGAGTTCATATGATATTGTAGTGATCGATTTCTTTTGAATGGTTTGACCATTTAGAAAGAAAAATGAGCATACAAGAACATATGTGATTTAAGGTATAATTGGGATTAAGAGAGTGAATGGTTGCTTCTTCTTCATAAAGAAACATAATAAATGAGGATAATAATAATAATAATTGATATTTAACATTGAAATAAGAAATAAAATTTCCAGTTTGAAATGTACTTTTATATAGAAAATTATTTTCTATAATATTTATTTTTTGAGTTCAAGATGTTTTCGCAAAGAACTTTCCACTATAAACTAGCTGCAATATATGAAATAAACAATGAATATTAAGTGAATGATGGACCTCCGAATTTAGTACACTATTGTAGTAATCGCAGAAATAGTGGGAGAGTGCCATGTAACACTTATTTATGAATATTCACAAAACTTACCGCATATTAATTATAAAATAATGACTATTTTTCAGCATCGACATAAAAAATTGACATGATTATATATTAATGTGGACATTATGAATATTCATTATGGAATAAAACTATTTTTCATAACAAAAGTGACGCATTGAAAAATTCTAAAGTATCTAAAATTATTTATAATTATTTTAAAGTTATAGAGGAAACCAGAATCACATAATATATCACATAAGAGATACATAGTATCATATACGTCAGAGTTACACAGATAATACATCACATACTAGACAGTTATAAACACCTGTCTAGTTAATACAACTCGATACAACTCAAATACAACACAGATACAACACAGAGATACCAATACAGAGATACAAACACAGCGGAACACTATATATATCAACAACGCTGAAGCCTCCTGCTCCATTGCTCCTCCACAATTCGTCAAAGCTAACCTGAATCCCTTGCCTACTCGTAAAAATTTGAGTACTCGAGAGTTTAAGAAAAATAGAAATAAACTCCGGGTCAGACATGGGTCTGGTATGAGTAACAGGTTAAAGTTGCTTAACTTTGAAAATCCTTTAAAACAAAAGGTATCACGTAAGACTTCCCACACATAAACATGGAAAAGTTTTTCCCTCACGCTAACCAAAACTTTGATAGGAAATTCAGTGATATTATAATAGGTCTAGGGTTTTCAAGTAAATAAGAAATAACTGAAATTGTTACATCTATTAAATTCCAACATACTAGGTTTACAATCAAATCCGTTGGCACTTATTGGATTTTGGATTCCATACAATGGCAGGGGTACCGGGGTACCGCCCGTCACAGTACCTGGCCTAGATCAGCGTACCGAGGACCCACCCTAAGTCCCCTGCAACACAAGGCCGGAACCATCCCTTACTGGACAATACCGAACGAAACAACCCCAGCAGTTGTCGCGAATCAACTGCCCACTAAGCCGAATAAAAAGGGACATCTAGACAGGGGAAAATCTCGCTCTCAAGTGGGTGCGACCCACGAAGCCTTGTTGCACATCCCCTGTTTTAGCCATTCCCGGTTGATAAGGCTTGAGGCTATGATTACCTTTAGAGAACACATCTCTTAGAATGCTCATCGTCCACCTGACGATGTTCTGAAAACATTCAATCCATATAAGTTCATTCCGGGTTCGAACGAAATCGAAGGCATTATCTCGTTACACTCATTTTGGAATCACCCTCAGAGTTAACGACAATAACCCTTGCACTCTGATTCTTCATCTTCACTTGAGATTCACGACCTATCGTTAATTTGGATCGATGTGGTTTTCGGATATCCAAATCTGGAAACCCGATCCCGGTCTCATCGAAATCCAAACCGTATCTTTTAAGGCCAAGTTGTTTTAAAGTTAAAACAGTTCGTTTCAATTCAATTCAATACTTTGAATTCACACAGCATTTAACACAGATAAATATCACACATTTATCACAGATATATCAAATATCACATCATAGAATATCACAACATATCATCCAATAGATATCATCCAATTCAGATATAAACAAGGATTAATAATCACACCATTTATAATTAATTTAAAATGAATTAAATTAATCACTTATCTCTACTTAATTTAAAGTAAATTAAATTAATTACTTCATCATTATAAATCCTGCTTATATAACCACTAATTAATTACAAATCAATTAATTAGTCATTCTCAAATTTCCTTCTTAATTAATCATCTTTGATTAACTGACCTTTAATTGCATTCAAGTAATTATCCTTTAATTAATTTTACAAATTAATTATCTATAACCAAATACAGTAATTTATCTTTAATTACCTCATTAATTAATTAACTATAATTAATTACATTAATCTTTAATTAATTACATTAATTAATTACCCAAATCACTTATTATTGATTAATTAATCAACCTTTAATTTTATCATTAATTATATTAATTAATGATCCCTAATTACATTTTAATTAATTATCCTATCTAAATTAATTACATTGAGTAATTTATCTTTACTTAACCATAATTATTAATCATCCTTGATTAATCCCATTCAGTAATTAGCTACCCTTAATTACTTCACTTAATAAATTAATTACTCCTTAATTAATTTTCTAAATTAATCCCTTGATTAATTTCACAAAGTAATTTAATCCAAATTACTATCATACTCAAATCACCTTCAATTAATTACATACAGTAATTATCATTAATTACTTCATTAAGTAATTACACTTCATTAATTACATTTAAGTAATTATACTTATCAAATCATCCAATGATTTATTTAAATTAATTAAACTAAATTAATTAACTTAAACAAATCAAATTAACCTCAATTAATTATATTAAGAAATAAATTCCTTAATTACTTCCATTTAGTAATTACACTTAAACATTTTCACAAATGTTTATCTTTAATTAATTTATCTAATTAATTATTAAAATTAATCACATAAATATATTAATTATTTAATAGTCTTAAGTTAATGACCTTCATTAACTATTACAATTCTTAATTTATTTTCTTAAGAAATAAAACTTAATTAATCAATATTAATTACAATTTAATTTACCCTTAACCACCTATTAATTAACCACTAATTATTTAATTAATTTAAGTTTTTAACTGTAACTTAATTAACCTTTAATTACTTCATTAATTAACATTTAACCATTAGCTTAAAATCTAATCTTTTCAAATTAATGATCTTTAATTACAAATTAATTTTTCCTAATTAATAATTAACTTAAACCTTAATTAATTGGTTTAATCTCATAATTACTTAATTAATCCAGTTATTAATTAAATTTATCAATCCATTTTAATTAACTTAATAATTTAATGAATCCAAATCATTAAATTATAATTTAAAGATTTTAAACTAAATTCCCTTTGAATTCAAAACATTAGAGCATACTTTAACTTTTAAACTTATTTACATCATTTAAAGTTATAAACTTTAGTTTATTTTCAAAACCTAAGATTCAAATTTCAATTTGAATTCAGATTTAAAATTCTGATTTAAACTTGGTTTTAAATTATTCCTTATATTTTTAAATTCCATTTTAAATTCAGATTCTCTTAATTATACTTTACTTCTTAAATACCTTTAAAATTTTAAAACAATTTGACTAAAGAAAAAAAACTTTATTCATTCCAGCTAAGATTTATATTTAACTGGAATCTATATTTAAACTTTGATTTAAAACATATTTAAACCCTTGCTTAATAATTTAAAATCACTTTAAAACTTTAAACTGACAGGTCTATAACCCTGTCACTAAAATATATGACCCAAGCCCTTAACACTTTGCTTCGAGTCCAAACTCTATTTACTTCGAGTAAATCCCTAAAATAACTCGAGTAACACCCGAGTGCACTCCCTTCTATTTTACCAAGTTCACCAGAACTCAAAATGCACGGTGCACATGCACCGTGGCTCTGGTCATCTCCGACCATCCTCCAGACCTTCCACACATCAAGGACCACCCACTCACTCGATCACGACCAACGGAATCCACCATCGTAGCTCGAATCGAAAATCGAGTAGCTAATCCCAAATCTGGAACTCGACACTTCAAACGATGCCAAACCTAGCAACGCGCCGTTCTCGCCGCACCGATCACCAGAAAATGTATACTCCGGCTATGACTTCGACTATCTCCCCTCAACCAATTCCCGAGAGCTCGTTGAACTCGATGCTCCATGGAGTTCGAACTGACCCAAAATCTCCACCCCGACCAAACTAGGTTTATAAAATCAAATAGGCAACCACTGCCACCCCCATGCTCAGACCAACCACCAGTCATTTTTGCCTAACTCTCCATACATCCCACTACCATCAGAGAGGAACTCGACCTCTTCAATCACTGGGATCACCAGTGATTCCCAAAAACTCAAATTCTGGTCAACCTAGAATTGCACTTTCAAACCCTTACTAAAAAATGTGATTTTCGTTTTAAAAATCAGTATTTGGTATAAAGATTCACTTTATATTACTGAATTGTTAAATTAACATGTTTGAATTTTTGGCAAATCTTAAGTATCACTGTCTTTTTGGATTTCCAGAACCATTTCAATTTTATATAACTTTATTTAAAAATTTTAAACCTACTCTATGATCAAACAAACAAGTTTTGTTTAATACTTAAATCCAAACATAAATTGGATCAAGAGATACTGGTTTTTGAATAAGACTTTAGCTTGAAAAACTGGTAACAGAGGTGATATAGGGAAATAAACATATGCACATATCAAGACATCCATATATATGCAGAGATTCACCATACAAATATATTCACAAAGAAAACAAACATTCCAGAACTTGACATGCAACCAAAATCAAATTAAAGCTTTCAAAAGTGTGATGTTACTCACCAGATTATGAAAGTTGAAGAACAAAGCACATTTTTGAAACAGGCTTTTAAAAACTGGAAAACTTCTTGAAAGTTGCTAGCTTGATTCTCCTGTTGGCTTTGAGTTGAACTAAAGTGTTGTTTACATTGAAGATGGGACTTACTTTAGATTCTCAGTTTTTTTTTTCTTTTATAAACAAAACTGAGATGAGGAAGTTCAAATATACAAAAGTAGCTTACATTGATATTACTTGTTTTAAACATTATCAAGTCAGAGATATTTTTTTGGTTTGTGGAGGTTGATATGATATTGCTTTATGTACTTAAAGATGTTCACATTAAATGCTTGTCTCCATTTCTACATACCTATCCTTTATTTAAAATTTCGTATGGTACTTAGGGATCATTTTGTATACAAAGATATTTTACATTTTTACTTTATTCTTTCAAGTGTACATAATTGTTTTACTAAGCAAACAAGAACATATGTTTTCCCTTTTATACTTTGTTTATTCTTGCCTTTCAATTACTTACAGCCTTGCCAACATATGTTTTCCAAAATTCCTCTAAGTGTTCATTTTCTGCCTGCACAAGAATATGAATTTTCCTTTTATACTTATGTCCTACAGCCTTATGTTTTTGCTTTAGTCTTATTCTTATTAATATAAGTAGGTTTCTATATTTAACAAGATGAAAGAATTTATCTACTTTATTTTCATGAATTCCCTTTTAGAGAAAATAAAACAAAGCTATGTGTGTATATATATATATAAAAGCTTATACAAATGTCTTTAAAAATCCAAAACATTCTAAATATTTACCCTTTTAATTTCAAGGCTTTTGAATTCAAATAAATTCACAAATCCAATTTTAAAATCTAGTCATATATATATATATACATATATAACACATATTAAATTTGAAAATAACAATTTTATTTAAAAATCTATTTATATTTATATATATAACAATACATTAATAATGTTATTTGAAAATAACAATTTGTCAAATTTAAATAATTTATAAAAGGGATTATAACTTCCTATTATTATTAAATGGGTTAATGTATCATATTCATTAACAATATTCTAAAACAAACCTTTTAATAAATCTTAAACTTAAGCTTAAGATATAATTAAATCAATTAACATTTATCTTAAATATTTTAAAACCATATAGTTATTTATTTAATAGCTTAATATTAAATTAAAATCAAATTTCCAAATTATCAAAAATATTAGAATTATAAAATATGCCTTATTAGTTAAATTTACAACAAAGCTCATCTATTTACAATATATATAAATTTATATACATTATAAATAGAAAATAATTTATTTAGCTTTTAAAAGATAAATTCACAATTTAAATGTTTATTAAAAGAAAATTTATTAAATCAATTCAAGTTTATCAACAAAAATCATCAAATCAATTTAATTTTAAATGCAAATTATTAAATTGATATTGTCAGAAATTCCAGGATGTCACATTCCTCTCCCCTTAAAAGAATTTCGTCCCCGAAATTTAAAACAAAGATAATTTAATAATCTTATTAAAGATTTAATTTTTAAAACACAAACATATATCAATCATATGCAAACAACCATAGCAACCAATTCATCCAATCAAACAAATCTAACTATCCACACAAAATCGGGATAGGACTCTCTAGAGTTTCCCAAGTAAAAATATCGGGATACTCGCCTTACATAACCCAAACAAAACTATACTACTGAGCTACAGAGCTCCTACTCATCTAGATCTACAAAACTAGACAAGATATCAGACTACAGACAAGTCTTACTCAACAACCAAACCCTCTAGAACTGCTGGTTCCAAAACCAGAGATGGATCATACACGTACTCCCTCAGAGATACGTGAAACACATCAAATCCCAGTTATCCAAACTGACATTCAATCCTGAAGACCAACACGTATCCTCACCAGAACAAGAGAAAATCCAAGATACCTCGGAGCTAGCTTCCCAATCTTACCCAATCTTACAGCTCCCTGAATCAGAGAAAACTTACTCAAAATCAAATATCCGACTTTGAAATCCAAATTCCTTTGTCTCTTATCCACAAAACTCATCTAACTATCCAGGGCTGCCTTCATCTCTACTGATCAGCTCAACCTTCGCTGATGCCTCAAAAACAACTCATCAAGAAGATCCACTCACAATCAAGAACACAGCCTCTACTATCAACAGTAGAAAACAACTTCTCCTATCCGGAAAACAAAAACAGACGCAATCCCAAACTGCTTCCGCTGCACAACTCTGATCTGAGAGTAGATGAAAATGCTGATGATACACACGAGCACAAACTGGCCAGCACATCTCAGAATATGGTTCAACCGATCCATAAAAAGAAAATTTAGAAATCCCGAAAGATCTTTGACAAACCAAGAGAACACTCAACAATCGCAAGTCACTTTTGCGATCAACCCAATCCAATATCCAAAGAAAACTGTTCTCTCTTTACCAATCAGAACAGCCTATGCTTATCTAGCCAATCCATCAAAGAAAATGGATCAACTCTACTGCTTCTGAACTTCACTTCTAGAAAACTACGGACAGATGACCTCCTTGTCTGCACACAGAACAATCTAAGCTGCGACGTTGCCACTAATGCTAAAGACTTCCTAATCCAAACTCCTCGAGAAACTCAGGCCTCAAAGCCAAACAAAAACACCCAGCTGAACTCAGCCTCTACACCGATGCAGACACGCTTCCTTAAACTTGCTCCAAAGAAAAATCTTCGGAGACATCCATAGTCACTGTGTCTCATCACACAGCTACTGATTCCTGAGGTATCAAGATACCATCACTAGCTTCTGCTCAACTATCAGAATCCAAATTCTACTCATCTAACTGCACTTCAAAAATGGACTCCGAACCCTAACAGATATCATTCAGAGATTGGTGAAATCCTTACACCACAAACAAAAATTCACTCGAGACGGTATTGGGTTTACAGTCTCGGCAGATACACTTCCAACCTCAACAAACTCCAACCATTGGAAGTCGTGTTACACACACCACTACCTATCTACCTTTATAATTTATATTGGAAAACCCGAACAGGTAACACAACAGATAGGTAGAAATATAGATATACATATATATATCAAATTACAAATACGCTCTCTCAAGATAGATACCACTCCAAAGCTTAGCTATTCGCTCAACCTAGCTCTGATACCAACTGAAACGACCCAACTTTCTAATACCAGAAAGTTCCATCATCTTTAAGAAAGAAAGGGGTGAGAAATAGAAAAGACAAAGAAGAAAGCAGAAAACAACATCAGAATCTCAACAGCGGAATGAATGAAATATAATATATCACATAAGAGATACATAGTATCATATACGTCAGAGTTACACAGATAATACATCACATACTAGACAGTTATAAACACCTGTCTAGTTAATACAACTCGATACAACTCAAATACAACACGGATACAACACAGAGATACCAATACAGAGATACAAACACAGCGGAACACTATATATATCTACAACGCTGAAGCCTCCTGCTCCATTGCTCCTCCACAATTCGTCAAAGCTAACCTGAATCCCTTGGCTACTCGTAAAAATTTGAGTACTCGAGAGTTTAAGAAAAACAGAAATAAACTCCGGGTCAGACATGGGTCTGGTATGAGTAACAGGTTAAAGTTGCTCAACTTTGAAAATCCTTTAAAACAAAAGGTATCACGTAAGACTTCCCACACATAAACATGGAAAAGTTTTTCCCTTACGCTAACCAAAACTTTGATAAGAAATTCAGTGATATTATAATATGTCTAGGGTTTTCAAGTAAATAGGAAATAGCTGAAATTGTTACATCTATTAAATTCCAACATACTAGGTTTACAATCAAATCCGTTGGCACTTATTGGATTTTGAATTCCATACAATGGCAGGTCTACCGGGGTACCGCCCGTCACAGTACCTGGCCTAGATCAGCGTACCGAGGACCCACCCTAAGTCCCCTGCAACACAAGGCCGGAACCATCCCTTACTGGACAATCCCGAACGAAACAACCCAAGCAGTTGTCGCGAATCAACTGCCTACTAAGCCGAATAAAAAGGGACATCTAGACAGGGGAAAATCTCGCTCTCAAGTGGGTGCGACCCACGAAGCCTTGCTGCACATCCCCTGTTTTAGCCATTCCCGGTTGATGAGGCTTGAGGCTACAATTACCTTTAGAGAACACATCTCTTAGAATGCTCATCGTCCACCTGACGATGTTCTGAAAGCATTCAATCCATACAAGTTCGTTCCGGGTTCTAACGAAACCGAAGGTATTATCTCGTTACACTCATTTTGGAATCACCCTCAGAGTTAACGACAATAACCCTTGCACTCTGAATCTTCATCTTCACTTGAGATTCACGACCTATCGTTAATTTGGATCGATGTGGTTTTCGGATATCCAAATCTGGAAACCCGATCCCGGTCTCATCGAAATCCAAACTGTATCTTTTAAGGCCAAGTTGTTTTAAAGTTAAAACAGTTCATTTCAATTCAATTCAATACTTTGAATTCACACAGCATTTAACACAGATAAATATCACATATTTATCATAGATATATCAAATATCACATCACAGAATATCACAACATATCATCCATTAGATATCATCCAATTCAGATATAAACAAGGATTAATAATCACACCATTTATAATTAATTTAAAATGAATTAAATTAATTACTTATCTCTACTTAATTTAAAGTAAATTAAATTAATTACTTCATCATTATAAATCCTACTTATATAACCACTAATTAATTACAAATCAATTAATTAGTCATTCTCAAATTTCCTTCTTAATTAATCATCTTTGATTAACTAACCTTTAATTACATTCAAGTAATTATCCTTTAATTAATTTTACAAATTAATTATCTATAACCAAATACAGTAATTTATCTTTAATTACCTCATTAATTAATTAACTATAATTAATTACATTAATCTTTAATTAATTACATTAAGTAATTACCCAAATCACTTATTATTGATTAATTAATCAACCTTTAATTTTATCATTAATTATATTAATTAATGATCCCTAATTACATTTTAATTAATTATCCTATCTAAATTAATTACATTGAGTAATTTATCTTTACTTAACCATAATTATTAATCATCCTTGATTAATCCCATTCAGTAATTAACTACCCTTAATTACTTCACTTAATAAATTAATTACTCCTCAATTAATTTTCTAAATTAATCCCTTGATTAATTTCACAAAGTAATTTAATCCAAATTACTATCATACTCAAATCATCTTCAATTAATTACATACAGTAATTATCATTAATTACTTCATTAAGTAATTACACTTCATTAATTACATTTAAGTAATTATACTTATCAAATCATCCAATGGTTTATTTAAATTAATTAAACTAAATTAATTAACTTAAACAAATCAAATTAACCTCAATTAATTATATTAAGAAATAAATTCCTTAATTACTTCCATTTAGTAATTACACTTAAACATTTTCACAAATGTTTATCTTTAATTAATTTATCTAATTAATTATTAAAATTAATCACATAAATATATTAATTATTTAATAGTCTTAAGTTAATGACCTTCATTAACTATTACAATTCTTAATTTCTTTTCTTAAGAAATAAAACTTAATTAATCAATATTAATTACAATTTAATTTACCCTTAACCACCTATTAATTAACCACAAATTATTTAATTAATTTAAGTTTTTAACTGTAACTTAATTAACCTTTAATTACTTCATTAATTAACATTTAACCATTAGCTTAAAATCTAATCTTATCAAATTAATGATCTTTAATTACAAATTAATTTTTCCTAATTAATAATTAACTTAAACCTTAATTAATTGGTTTAATCTCATAATTGCTTAATTAATCCAGTTATTAATTAAATTTATCAATCCATTTTAATTAACTTAATAATTTAATGAATCCAAATCATTAAATTCTAATTTAAAGATTTTAAACTAAATACCCTTTAAATTCAAAACATTATAGCATACTTTAACTTTTAAACTTATTTACATCATTTAAAGTTATAAACTTTAGTCTATTTTCAAAACCTAAGATTCAAATTTCAATTTGAATTCAGATTTAAAATTCTGATTTAAAATTGGTTTTAAATTCTTCCTTATATTTTTAAATTCCATTTTAAATTCATATTCTCTTAATTATACTTTACTTCTTAAATACCTTTAAATTTTTAAAACAATTTGACTAAAGAAAAAAAAACTTTATTCATTCCAGCTAAGATTTATATTTAACTGGAATCTATATTTAAACTTTGATTTAAAACATATTTAAACCCTTGCTAAATAATTTAAAATCACTTTAAAACTTTAAACTGACAGGTCTGTAACCCTATCACTAAAATATATGACCCAAGCCCTTAACACTTTGCTTCGAGTCCAAACTCTATTTACTTCGAGTAAATCCCTAAAATAACTCGAGTAACACCCGAGTGCACTCCCTTCTGTTTTACCAAGTTCACCAGAACTCAAAATGCACGGTGCACATGCACCGTGGCTCTGGTCATCTCCGACCATCCTCCAGACCTTCCCCACATCAACGACCACCCACTCACTCGATCAGGACCAACGTAATCCACCATCGTAGCTCAAATCGAAAATCGAGTAGCTAATCCCAAATCTGGAACTCGACACTTCAAACGATGCCAAACCTGGCAACGCGTCGTTCTCGCCGCACCGATCACCAGAAAACGTATACTCCGGCTATGTCTTCGACTATCTCCCCTCAACCAATCCCCGAGAGCTCGTTGAACTCGATGCTCCATGGAGTTCGAACTGACCCAAAATCTCCACCCCGACCAAACTAGGTTTAGAAAATCAAATAGGCAACCACTGCCACCCCCATGCTCAGACCAACCACCAGTCATTTTTGCCTAACTCTCCATACATCCCACTACCATCAGAGAGGAACTCGACCTCTCCAATCAATGGGATAACCAGTGATTCCCAAAAACTCAAATTCTGGTCAACCCAGAATTGCACTTTCAAACCCTTACTAAAAAAATGTGATTTTCGTTTTAAAAATCAGTATTTGGTATAAAGATTCACTTTATATTACTGAATTGTTAAATTAACATGTTTGAATTTTTGGCAAAACTTAAGTATCATTGTCTTTTTGGATTTCCAGAACCATTTCAATTTTATATAACTTTATTTAAAATTTTTAAACCTACTCTATGATCAAACAAACAAGTTTTGTTTAATACTTAAATCCAAACGTAAATTGGATCAAGAGATACTGGTTTTTGAATAAGTCTTTAGCTTGAAAAACTGGTAACAGAGGTGATACAGGGAAATAAACATATACACATATCAACACATCCATATATATGGAGAGATTCACCATACAAATATATTCACAAAGAAAACAAACATTCCAGAACATGACATGCAACCAAAATCAAATTAAAGCTTTCAAAAGTGTGATGTTACTCACCAGATTTTGAAAGTTGAAGAACAGAGCACATTTTTGAAACAGGCTTTTAAAAACTGGAAAACTGCTCGAAAGTTGCTAGCTTGATTCTCCTATTGGCTTTGAGTTGAACTAAAGTGTTGTTTACATTGAAGATGGGACTTACTTTAGATTCTCAGTTTTTTTTCTTTTATAAACAAAACTGAGATGAGGAAGTTCAAATATACAAAAGAAGCTTACAGGGATATTACTTGTTTTAAACATTATCAAGTCAGAGATATTTTTTTGGTTTGTGGAGGCTGATATGATATTGCTTTGTGTACTTAAAGATGTTCACATTAAATGCTTGTCTCCATTTCTACATACATATCCTTTATTTTAAATTTCGTATGGTACTTAGGGATCATTTTGTATACAAAGATATTTTACATTTTTACTTTATTCTTTCAAGTGTACATAATTGTTTTACTGAGCAAACAAGAACATATGTTTTCCCTTTTATACTTTGTTTATTCTTGACTTTCAATTACTTACAGCCTTGCCAACATATGTTTTCCAAAATTCCTCTAAGTGTTCATTTTCTGCCTGCACAAGAATATGAATTTTCCTTTTATACTTATGTCCTACAGCCTTATGTTTTTGCTTTAGTCTTATTCTTATTAATATAAGTAGGTTTCTATATTTAACAAGATGAAAGAATTTATCTACTTTATTTTCATGAATTCCCTTTTAGAGAAAATAAAACAAAGCTATGTATATATATATATATAAAAGCTTATACAAATGTCTTTAAAAATCCAAAACATTCTAAATATTTACCCTTTTAATTTCAAGGCTTTTGAATTCAAATAAATTCAAAAATCCAATTTTAAAATCAAGTCATATATATATACATATATAACACATATTAAATTTGAAAATAACACTTCTATTTAAAAATCTATTTATATTTATATATATAACAATACATTAATAATGTTATTTGAAAATAACAATTTGTCAAATTTAAATAATTTATAAAAGGGATTATAACTTCCTATTATTATTAAATGGGTTAATGTATCATATTCATTAACAATATTCTAAAACAAACCTTTTAATAAATCTTAAACTTAAGCTTAAGATATAATTAAATCAATTAACATTTATCTTAAATATTTTAAAACCATATAGTTATTTATTTAATAGCTTAATATTAAATTAAAATCAAATTTCCAAATTATCAAAAATATTAGAATTATAAAATATGCCTTATTAGTTAAATTTACAACAAAGCTCATCTATTTACAATATATATAAATTTATATACATTATAAATAGAAAATAATTTATTTAGCTTTTAAAAGATAAATTCACAATTTAAATGTTTATTAAAAGAATATTTATTAAATCAATTCAAATTTATCAACAAAAATCATCAAATCAATTTAATTTTAAATGCAAATTATTAAATTGATATTGTCAGAAATTCCGGGATGTCACATTCCTCCCCCCTTAAAAGAATTTCATCCCCGAAATTTAAAACAAAGATAATTTAATAATCTTATTAAAGATTTAATTTTTAAAACACAAACATATATCAATCATATGCAAACAACCATAGCAACCAATTCATCCAATCAAACAAATCTAACTATCCACACAAAATCGGGATAGGACTCTCTAGAGTTTCCCAAGTAAAAATATCGGGATACTCGCCTTACATAACCCAAAAAAAACTATACTACTGAGCTACAGAGCTCCTACTCATCTAGATCTACAAAACTATACAGGATATCAGACTACAGACAAGTCTGACTCAACAACCAAACCCTCTAGAACTGCTGGTTCCAAAACCAGAGATGGATCATACACGTACTCCCTCAGAGATACGTGAAACACATCGAATCCCAGTTATCCAAACCGACATTCAATCCTGAAGACCAACACGTATCCTCACCAGAACAAGAGAAAATCCAAGATACCTCGGAGCTAGCTTCCCAATCTTACCCAATCTTACAGCTCCCTGAATCAGAGAAAACTTACACAAAATCAAATCTCCGACTTCGAAATCCAAATTCCTCCGTCTCTTATCCACAAAACTCATCTAACTATCCAGGGCTGCCTTCATCTCTACTGATCAGCTCAACCTTCGCTGATGCCTCAAAAACAACTCATCAAGAAGATCCACTCACAATCAAGAACACAGCCTCTACTATCATCAGTAGAAAACAACTTCTCCTATCCGGAAAAGAAAAACAGATGCACTCCCAAACTGCTTCCGCTGCACAACTCTGATCTGAGAGTAGATGAAAATGCTGATGATACACACGAGCACAAACTGGCCAGCACATCTCAGAATATGGTTCAACCGATCCATAAAAAGAAAATTCAGAAATCCCGAAAGATCTCTGACAAACCAAGAGAACACTCAACAATCGCAAGTCACTTTTGCGATCAACCCAATCCAATATCCAAAGAAAACCGTTCTCTCTTTACCAATCAGAACAGCCTATGCTTATCTAGCCAATCCATCAAAGAAAATGGATCCACTCTGCTGCTTCTGAACTTCACTTCTAGAAAACTGCGGACAGATGACCTCCTTGTCTGCACACAGAACAATCTAAGCGGCGACGCTTCCACTGATGCTAAAGACTTCCTAATCCAAACTCCTCGAGAAACTCAGGCCTCAAAGCCAAACAAAAACACCCAGCTGAACTCAACATCTACACCGATGCAGACACGCTTCCTTAAACTTGCTACAAAGAAAAATCTTCGGAGACATCCATAGTCACTGTGTCTCATCACACAGCTACTGATTCCTGAGGTATCAAGATACCATCACTAGCTTCTGCTCAACTATCAGAATCCAAATTCTACTCATCTAACTGCACTTCAAAAATGGACTCCGAACCCTAACATATATCCTTCAGAGATTGGTGAAATCCTTACACCACAAACAAAAATTCACTCGAGACGGTATTGGGTTTACAGTCTCGGCAGATACACTTCCAACCTCAACAAACTCCAACCATTGGTAGTCGTGTTACACACACCACTACATATCTACCTTTATAATTTATAGTGGAAAACCCGAACAGGTAACCCAACAGATAGGTAGAAATATAGATATACATACATATATATATATATATATCAAATTACAAATACGCTCTCTCAAGATAGATACCACTCCAGAGCTTAGGTATTCGCTCAACCTGGCTCTGATACCAACTGAAACGACCCAATTTTCTACTACCAGAAAGTTGCATCATCTTTAAGAAAGAAAGGGGTGAGAAATAGAAAAGATAAAGAAGAAAGCAGAAAACAACATCAGAATCTCAACAGCGGAACGAATGAAATATAATATATCACATAAGAGATTACATAGTATCATATACGTTAGAGTTACACAGATAATACATCACATACTAGACAGTTATAAACACCTGTCTAGTTAATACAACTCGATACAACTCAAATACAACACAGATACAACACAGAGATACCAATACAGAGATACAAACACAGCGGAACACTATATATATCTACAACGCTGAAGCCTCCTGCTCCATTGCTCCTCCACAATTCGTCAAAGCTAACCTGAATCCCTTGGCTACTCGTAAAAATTTGAGTACTCGAGAGTTTAAGAAAAACAGAAATAAACTCCGGGTCAGACATGGGTCTGGTATGAGTAACAGGTTAAAGTTGCTTAACTTTGAAAATCCTTTAAAACAAAAGGTATCACGTAAGACTTCCCACACATAAACATGGAAAAGTTTTTCCCTTACGCTAACCAAAACTTTGATAGGAAATTCAGTGATATTATAATAGGTCTAGGGTTTTCAAGTAAATAAGAAATAGCTGAAATTGTTACATCTATTAAATTCCAACATACTAGGTTTACAATCAAATCCGTTGGCACTTATTGGATTTTGGATTCCATACAATGGCAGGGCTACCGTGGTACCACCCGTCACAGTACCTGGCCTAGATCAGCGTACCGAGGACCCACCCTAAATCCCCTGCAACACAAGGCCAGAACCATCCCTTACTGGACAATCCCGAACGAAACAACCCCAGCAGTTGTCGCGAATCAACTTCCCACTAAGCCGAATAAAAAGGGACATCTAGAGAGGGGAAAATCTCGCTCTCAAGTGGGTGCGACCCACGAAGCCTTGCTGCACATCCCCTGTTTTAGCCATTCCCGGTTGATGAGGCTTGAGGCTACGATTACCTTTAGAGAACCCATCTCTTAGAATGCTCATCGTCCACCTTATGATGTTCTGAAAGCATTTAATCCATACAAGTTCGTTCCGGGTTCGAACGAAACCGAAGGCATTATCTCGTTACACTCATTTTGGAATCACCCTTAGAGTTAAAGACAATAACCCTTGCACTCTGAATCTTCATCTTCACTTGAGATTCACGACCTATCGTTAATTTGGATCGATGTGGTTTTCGGATATCCAAATCTGGAAACCCGATCCCGGTCTCATCGAAATCCAAACCGTATCTTTTAAGGCCAAGTTGTTTTAAAGTTAAAACAGTTCATTTCAATTCAATTCAATACTTTGAATTCACACAGCATTTAACACAGATAAATATCACACATTTATCACAAATATATCAAATATCACATCACAGAATATCACAACATATCATCCAATAGATATCATCCAATTCAGATATAAACAAGGATTAATAATCACACCATTTATAATTAATTTAAAATGAATTAAATTAATCACTTATCTCTACTTAATTTAAAGTAAATTAAATTAATTACTTCGTCATTATAAATCCTGCTTATATAACAACTATTTAATTACAAATCAATTAATTAGTCATTCTCAAATTTCCTTCTTAATTAATCATCTTTGATTAACTAACCTTTAATTACATTCAAGTAATTATCCTTTAATTAATTTTACAAATTAATTATCTATAACCAAATACAGTAATTTATCTTTAATTACCTCATTAATTAATTAACTATAATTAATTACATTAATCTTTAATTAATTACATTAATTAATTACCCAAATCACTTATTATTGATTATTTAATCAACCTTTAATTTTATCATTAATTATATTAATTAATGATCCCTAATTACATTTTAATTAATTATCCTATCTAAATTAATTACATTGAGTAATTTATCTTTACTTAACCATAATTATTAATCATCCTTGATTAATCCCATTCAGTAATTAGCTACCCTTAATTACTTCACTTAATAAATTAATTACTCCTTAATTAATTTTCTAAATTAATCCCTTGATTAATTTCACAAAGTAATTTAATCCAAATTACTATCATACTCAAATCACCTTCAATTAATTACATACAGTAATTATCATTAATTACTTCATTAAGTAATTACACTTCATTAATTACATTTAAGTAATTATACTTATCAAATCATCCAATGATTTATTTAAATTAATTAAACTAAATTAATTAACTTAAACAAATCAAATTAACCTCAATTAATTATATTAAGAAATAAATTCCTTAATTACTTCCATTTAGTAATTACACTTAAACATTTTCACAAATGTTTATCTTTAATTAATTTATCTAATTAATTATTAAAATTAATCACATAAATATATTAATTATTTAATAGTCTTAAGTTAATGACCTTCATTAACTATTACAATTCTTAATTTCTTTTCTTAAGAAATAAAACTTAATTAATCAATATTAATTACAATTTAATTTACCCTTAACCACCTATTAATTAACCACTAATTATTTAATTAATTTAAGTTTTTAACTGTAACTTAATTAACCTTTAATTACTTCATTAATTAACATTTAACCATTATCTTAAAATCTAATCTTTTCAAATTAATGATCTTTAATTACAAATTAATTTTTCCTAATTAATAATTAACTTAAACCTTAATTAATTGGTTTAATCTCATAATTACTTAATTAATCCAGTTATTAATTAAATTTATCAATCCATTTTAATTAACTTAATAATTTAATGAATCCAAATCATTAAATTCTAATTTAAAGATTTTAAACTAAATTCCCTTTGAATTCAAAACATTAGAGCATACTTTAACTTTTAAACTTATTTACATCATTTAAAGTTATAAACTTTAGTCTATTTTCAAAACCTAAGATTCAAATTTCAATTTGAATTCAGATTTAAAATTCTGATTTAAACTTGGTTTTAAATTCTTCCTTATATTTTTAAATTCCATTTTAAATTCAGATTCTCTTAATTATACTTTACTTCTTAAATACCTTTAAATTTTTAAAACAATTAGACTAAAGAAAAAAAAAACTTTATTCATTCCAGCTAAGATTTATATTTAACTGGAATCTATATTTAAACTTTGATTTAAAACATATTTAAACCCTTGCTTAATAATTTAAAATCACTTTAAAACTTTAAACTGACAGGTCTGTAACCCTGTCACTAAAATATATGACCCAAGCCCTTAACACTTTGCTTCGAGTCCAAACTCTATTTACTTCGAGTAAATCCCTAAAATAACTCGAGTAACACCCGAGTGCACTCCCTTCTGTTTTACCAAGTTCACCAGAACTCAAAATGCACGGTGCACATGCACCGTGGCTCTGGTCATCTCCGACCATCCTCTAGACCTTCCCCACATCAACGACCACCCACTCACTCGATCACGACCAACGGAATCCACCATCGTAGCTCGAATCGAAAATCGAGTAGCTAATCCCAAATCTGGAACTCGACACTTCAAACGATGCCAAACCTGGCAACGCGCCGTTCTCGCCGCACCGATCACCAGAAAACGTATACTCCGGCTATGACTTCGACTATCTCCCCTCAACCAATCCCCGAGAGCTCGTTGAACTCGATGCTCCATGGAGTTCGAACTGATCCAAAATCTCCACCCCGACCAAACTAGGTTTATAAAATCAAATAGGCAACCACTACCACCCCATGCTCAGACCAACCACCAGTCATTTTTTCCTAACTCTCCATACATCCCACTACCATCAGAGAGGAACTCGACCTCTCCAATCACTGGGATCACCAGTGATTCCCAAAAACTCAAATTCTGGTCAACCTAGAATTGCACTTTCAAACCCTTACTAAAAAAATGTGATTTTCGTTTTAAAAATCAGTATTTGGTATAAAGATTCACTTTATATTACTAAATTGTTAAATTAACATGTTTGAATTTTTGGCAAAACTTAAGTATCACTGTCTTTTTGGATTTCCAGAACCATTTCAATTTTATATAACTTTATTTAAAATCTTTAAACCTACTCTATGATCAAACAAACAAGTTTTGTTTAATACTTAAATCCAAACATAAATTGGATCAAGAGATACTGGTTTTTGAATAAGTCTTTAGCTTGAAAAACTGGTAACAGAGGTGATACAGGGAAATAAACATATACACATATCAACACATCCATATATATGCAGAGATTCACCATACAAATATATTCACAAAGAAAACAAACATTCCAGAACTTGACATGCAACCAAAATCAAATTAAAGCTTTCAAAAGTGTGATGTTACTCACCAGATTTTGAAAGTTGAAGAACAGAGCACATTTTTGAAACAGGCTTTTAAAAACTGGAAAACTGCTTGAAAGTTTCTAGCTTGATTCTCCTGTTGGCTTTGAGTTGAACTAAAGTGTTGTTTACATTGAAGATGGGACTTACTTTAGATTCTCAGTTTTTTTTCTTTTATAAACAAAACTGAGATGAGGAATTTCAAATATACAAAAGAAGCTTACAGGGATATTACTTGTTTTAAACATTATCAAGTCGGAGATATTTTTTTGGTTTGTGGAGGCTGATATGATATTGCTTTGTGTACTTAAAGATGTTCACATTAAATGTTTGTCTCCATTTCTACATACCTATCCTTTATTTTAAATTTCGTATGGTACATAGGGATCATTTTGTATACAAAGATATTTTACATTTTTACTTTATTCTTTCAAGTGTACATAATTGTTTTACTGAGCAAACAAGAACATATGTTTTCCCTTTTATACTTTGTTTATTCTTGCCTTTCAATTACTTACAGCCTTGCCAACATATGTTTTCCAAAATTCCTCTAAGTGTTCATTTTCTGCATGCACAAGAATATGAATTTTCCTTTTATACTTATGTCCTATAGCCTTATGTTTTTGCTTTAGTCTTATTCTTATTAATATAAGTAGGTTTCTATATTTAACAAGATGAAAGAATTTATCTACTTTATTTTCATGAATTCCCTTTTAGAGAAAATAAAACAAAGCTATGTATATATATATATAAAAGCTTATACAAATGTCTTTAAAAATCCAAAACATTCTAAATATTTACCCTTTTAATTTCAAGGCTTTTGAATTCAAATAAATTCAAAAATCCAATTTTAAAATCAAGTCATATATATATACATATATAACACATATTAAATTTGAAAATAACACTTCTATTTAAAAATCTATTTATATTTATATATATAACAATACATTAATAATGTTATTTGAAAATAACAATTTGTCAAATTTAAATAATTTATAAAAGGGATTATAACTTCCTATTATTATTAAATGGGTTAATGTATCATATTCATTAACAATATTCTAAAACAAACCTTTTAATAAATCTTAAACTTAAGCTTAAGATATAATTAAATCAATTAACATTTATCTTAAATATTTTAAAACCATATAGTTATTTATTTAATAGCTTAATATTAAATTAAAATCAAATTTCCAAATTATCAAAGATATTAGAATTATAAAATATGCCTTATTAGTTAAATTTACAACAAAGCTCATCTATTTACAATATATATAAATTTATATACATTATAAATAGAAAATAATTTATTTAGCTTTTAAAAGATAAATTCACAATTTAAATGTTTATTAAAAGAAGATTTATTAAATCAATTCAAATTTATCAACAAAAATCATCAAATCAATTTAATTTTAAATGCAAATTATTAAATTGATATTGTCAGAAATTCCGGGATGTCACAAAAATTCTTTTATAAAATCGTGTATTTAAGAGTAATACACAAGGTTAAAACTAATTTCATCAAAAGAATGGCTTGCAAAATCATATAAGATGAGGGTTTATAATAAACCTCAACATATCTTAAGCCAAAGAGTTGGTAGGTTGTGCAACTCAAAAGGCTGCAATTGTTTATGAGGGATCTTGTATGAATTGGCCCAAAGGGAGTTTAAGAATGACTGTTGTTGAATGGCCAGTTTATGTTTTGAACATAAGTTTTGTAAATTAGAATCAAATTATTTTTATATATAAGGCAATTAATAAAGTGTTTATGAATGCCTATTCCAATGCACCGAGAAACAATTATTGTGTTAACTCTTCTTCGTTAGCGACCTAACAACCTAAGGATGCAAAGCGACTTAAGATGCCTAACGACCTAACTACTGAAAGGACCTACGACCTAACTTCTGAAGATAGCAGCGACCTAACTTCTGGAGATAGCAGCGAACTAACGACCTATGGGGAGCAACGACCTAATGACTCAATTAGTAAGCGACCTATCGAGCTCAATGGTCTAGTTCGCGACTTAACAATTCATAACAGGCTACGACCTAACGAGATAAGTGGGTGAGCGACCTAACTATGGAACGGTTCTAGCGACCTAGAGATGTACGTTGCTAAGCGACCTAAGGTGCGAAGCGACCTAAGGTACGACCTACCCTAGGTCGTGTGCGACCTACCAACTCACTCAGAAGGAGACTAGGTGCTACCCTGTTTAGCCGTCTACCGCGACCTAAGGAATCCCACGACCTAGCGACTTAACTTCATACTGACCTAAAAATCTTACGACCTAAGCAACGAAGCCGGTTTCCTAGGTCGCCGCCGACCTACGACCTATACTAGGTCGCCCGCGGGGCCGCGATCTACTTATTAGTTCAGAAGAAACTAAGCGCAATCGAGATAAGTCAGATCCCATCCCCTAGGTCGCTGCCGACCTACGACCTACTTTAGGTCATTCATGACCTAGGACTTGTGCAATTGGATTCTGCCCAGATTCCTCCCTATAAATACTAGAGCTAATCCAACGGGAGGGAGACTTTTCGATCATTCTCTGAAGCGCCGATACTCTACCACTTTCTTGACTGAACCGACACTTGAAGAACTCCAAACACCGAAGACGCTACAACAAGCTTCGAAAGAGATTTTGCACATCCGACATGGATTCAAAGAGCCTCGTTACATCGAAGTTTGAGCTACTAGTCTGAAGTGTTTTGTAATCAAAGTGAATTGTATTTGAAGTGCATTGTATCAATTTGTAATCAGATCAGCAATAAAGAAACTTAAAGTGGACGTAGGCTAGCTCTCTAGCCGAACCACTATAAAACTGCTGTCTTTTACTGTTTTTCCGTGATTTTCTGCTTATATTATATTCCCGTACCAACGGGTGGTGCTTTCACTTTTTCTTTACACACACCGGGTGTTAGCGTTCAATTTTCAGCGTTAACATTTTGGTGCTTTCACTGAGAAACCAACTCAGGGATATTTTCACCATTGCTTCGCAAAGAATTGCTGAAAGAATCTCCTTAAAAACCAGAAATCTATCTGAAATCATGGCTCCTGGTAGATCTACAAGATCCGGAAATGCTAATGACAGGGCTGATTCTTCTCCAGCGCCAAATCAGGCAACTCCTACTGTTGGGGTTACAAGGGCTGAATTAGACGACGTAGTGTCGGGATTATACCAACAAATTGAAACTCAAAATGCTTTGATGATGGACAGGTTAAATGCTCTACTTGGGGCAAATCAACGACAAGAAAACAATGAAACAACCTTTGCCGATGATGCTCATAATTTCCAAGAGAAATGAATTCCTCAAAGAGCAACAGGCACCGTCGGAATGCCACCTTTCCAAGATGAAGGTTCAAGGCCGCAGCCAACTTTTTGCGAACATTTGCCCAGGCAAACTTCCGAAAGAATAGCTGACGCCTGCCCGACGATGCCTCTGAACAATGAGGAGTACCTATCAGGGATGGTTCGCCGAATCATGAAAGAGAGCATGCAGAGGGAAGAAAATGAGAGCGATTGGGGATTTGCTCCAAGTAAAACTCCGTTTACTGAAGGGATCCTAAAAGCAGAATTTCCAAGGAAATTTGTACCTCCTACTATCCCAGCCTATAGGGAAACAAGTGACCCTAATCATTTCCTATATAAGTACAACTGGCATATGACCGGCGCAAGAGCATCAGATGAGATTAAATGCCGATACTTTCCAGTGTACTTGGAGGGAGTGGCTCTACTTTGGTTCACAAAGCTACCAGTCCGGTCCGTAGATCAATTCTCCGACTTAACGCCAAAGTTCAAAGATCAGTTCAGATTGTATGCTTCGTAAGCTAAGGATATAATGTCACTGTCCAGTCTTGAACAAGTTCCCGGAGAATCAATCAAATCTTTCTTGAACCGTTTCAATATAGCCCTGGCCGAAGTGGATAATGCAGAACCCCGTATGATCCTGACTTACTTGATGCGAGCCATCAACAAATCGAGTGAATTCGGTAAATGGTTAAAAATGAAGGAACCAAACTCACTTGAGAAGTTTTATAAAAAGGCCGACGAATTCATGCGCTTAGAGAGCCTTTCTGCACCAGCGAAAGTGGTTGTTGCCGAGGTCAAGAATAATGATCTTGCTTCTAACAGAAGAGAATCTGGAAACCAGAAAAGGGAAAATGACGGAGGAAAGAAACTGGGGAATAAAAAGAAACCTTGCCGCTTTGATCCTTCAGATTTTACTCCTTTAACTGATACACCAGAAAATATTTTCTTCGCAACGAAGGACGTTGTCGGGTATCCTAAACCACTTGAGATGGGGAGAGGTGCAGTGCATAATGGGAAATTCTATCGATTTCACAATCAACCTGGCCATGACACTAACCAATGCCGCCAGTTAAAGAATGTGATTGACGAGTTGCTGAAATAGGGTAAACTCCAACAATATGTGAAGAAAAACGGAGTCGACCCAACCTCATCCACTCAGGGGCAACAACTTCCTGCCCATCAATCTGGCTCTGGCAACAATACTGCAGTGCAAGAATCCGAAAAGCTTGTCATTAATGTTGTCACAGGAGGTCTGTAACGACCCGTAAATTTCAACTGTTTTAAATCACGTAATTAGTTGAAATTTTGTGAAAATTTAAACGATAAAATTTTGAAATAAAAATTTGATATTTGGAATACGTCTAGTTAAACATAGCAACTGGTAAATTTTCGTCCGAAATTACGAAAGTTTATTTCGCGCGTAAATTTACTTCAATTTAATCAGTTAAAAAGTAATGAAAATAAAAATGTTTCCGAAACCTAAATATTTTTACATAGAAAAATTCTAAACCATCTTCTGAGCAAGATGTCAGTTCGTCATTTTTCCAAATTCGGACATCTATTGCTCCGTCGTTCTTATTTTCTGCAAAATAGCAGCATTTTCGGTACCGATATCGACTTTTGATCAGATGATCGTACCACTGATATCTGTATACCGTTTTGATCGTCTCGTCCTGCCGATCTCCACGGTATATTCGATTGCCAATTTTGGTGACCGGTGCACGTTGCATTTTGCGTAACGCCTAACGTATCGGTACCGGTTCTGTGCCTATCCAATTGTCAACTGGCTTAAAGCTTATTAAACCCCTGATATTCTGAGACCACTAATATTCCACCGTTTTAATTACACAGCTATTGGCTTTTATAATTTTCAAAACACAGCTGTTATCATTTATGTCTCTTGACCTGTCGGCTGCTTTAGCTTTTGTTTCACTGTACATACATTCATTTACTTTATGTTGGTTCACCCAATTCATTTTCTTCTCTCCCAACCTTCACGTTCTTTCTTCTCCTCAATTTCAATTTTTTTTTCTCATCTCTCCACCACTTTCTTTCTTCTCTTTTCTTAATTATAATTTGTGCCTGCACGTCTTTATTTGTACTCCCTTTCACAAATCCATGCTTCCCATCAAACGCTCACCCTTCACCTTGTAATTGCGTTCCTAGCCATCGCCACCTCACCCTTGGCCAAAAGCTTCGCACCTCCGCTGAGTTCAACTACATCGGCCGCATCTTCCCCACGTCATTTCCACCGTAGGGCTGCCACCTCCATTTTCCCATTCGCCACCAAAAGAGACAGCCGAACACTGTTTCCCCTTTCCCTTCCTTTTGCTCTCGGCAAACACGTCAGCCCACGCTCGACCGCATCTCCACCACCCGCCTCCTCACCTGGCATCGACTAGCACCACAACACGCACCACCAAAACAACCGCACCACTCTCCCTCTCCTCCTCGCCCCACGCCAAGCATGCATCTCCAGCCACCTTCGCCTATCACCCATCAAAGATCGCAGCTAGTCACCGCTCGTCCACTTCTCTGGCCTCCCCTTCCTCTCTGAAACTCAACTCGGCCACCAAGCTCATCACTTATTCCTCCACCGTGGGCCACCTCCACTTTCAGCACGCAACTCGCCGTCACTCCTCGTCGTGGTCAGGCTACTGCTCTTTCGGGCTCCGCGCCTCTCCACTCTAGATCCACGACAGATCTTGGTCACCCCTCTGCACTCGGCCTTTCATCCATTATTGCATATTTTGTAAGTATTTATATTCGTATGAATATATACCGGTTTATGTACATATTTCAGTTTGTTTTAAGCTTTATATATATTACAGTTTTATATATATATAGGTTCAAGTCAGTCTGTTATGCATATTCATGGGTTCGTCTATAATATAAAGTACATATGTTCGAATATGAAGGGTCTGTGTTTGTTGATCTGTTATATATATTACTTGTCTCGCATATAGTGTTTTGCCGTTCGTATAGGTATGTTTGGTATAGGTTAGTAGCTTGTTGCCAGGGTATGTATATTTTGAAGGGAGCAAAGACTACATACATTTTCCATTTATTAAAGTATATGGGTTATAAAGTCACGGAAGCTATAGTTGGTGTCTATTTTAAATTATTGTGATAAGTGTACAATGGTATATGTCTATATCATATCAATGTTTTCCAAAGTTGTGTATTATAACATAAAGTTGATATACGTGCATATGTTTTCTTTGTAAAGCTTGTAGTCTTTTGATTTGGAACTTACGTGTATACCTGTTAGCAAGCTCATAAGTCAGTTGGCTCTGCATGCATTTGTCGTGATCTTCCTGTTTTGTTTTATTAAAGAAGTATACAAGTTATAAGTTAAGTTGTAGGTTTTATATGTGTAGTACATATAGTTTGGTTTTAGGTTTATATATGTAAAAACCTTTATATGAAAGTAATTTGCATTTTAAGAACAAATATGTGTTATTTCAAATTACGTTATGCAAAGATGTTTGTTTTATGTGTTTATTTAAAACAATTATTTTGAATTTAAATTTATACTTAATCTAATATGTGTTTGAATTATGTTATATGTAAACAGTTATATGCATAAGTTTATTTCTACCATTTATCCTTATAAATCCGGTTCTGATTCGCTTTATCGATCCATATTATCAGCTTTTGGTATGTCGTGCCTGTTTTCTTCATTGAATTCATGCCCGTTTCATTCTGCTCTGGATTTTTCGCCCATTTCTGTGTCAATTTCTCTAGCCTCAAAAGGTGAGCACTCACTCACGATTAACGTTCTTTTATTTATTAGATTTGATTTCAATTGAAACGACAATTGAAATATGCTGCTATTAGTTAATTACACTGTTATATATGCTATTACCTGTATCAGTTCACCTGTGACATCTGACATCATTTTCTGTTAGTTATTTATGCGATGATAATACAGTTTGGCTGATAATTGATTGATTGTTGATATTTATATTGGACGTCAAATTGTTAATGTTAAAATGATAAATAGTATGCAATTGAACTTGATATAGGATAGATAAATGTTAAATTTGATTAATTGACATTTGTATAATATGACCCCATTAACTGTCAAAATTTATTGACACGTAGGATTTGTTTAATTACACTTTGAACCACTTAATGTATATTGTTAAATTGATGATGTATGAAATTGTAAATAGATGACAAGTGAAAACCGTAATGTAATAATCTTTAATCTACATGAAATGATAGTGTAGATTCTAGAAATAATTATATTAATTCGTACAAATAACAATGCGAATTAATACGGTTATTTCGGGATTATTTGAATTGATTATTGGATTGATATTGGTTGTTGTTGTTGCTTGTTTATTTACTTTGACACCATCCCAATTATCACACTGCAAGTTCCCTTTGATATGTTTTGATTTTGAATTGAATTGGAATCGGGTTGAAATGATAAATACCCAAATTGAACTTTGACTTAGGATAGAAAATTAAATAAAACCCCGATTGGTCAATAATTTGATTTGAGAATAAACGAAGATTTTATTTGAATAAAAAATATGGTTTTGAAATGAAGTTGAAATTTGAATTTTTGATGAAAGGAAAATGGTAATATTTAATAATCTGAAACAAAAGATTAACAATGTAATCAATGAAAGAATGTTGTTTAATTTGAGAAATGATTGAATTAAGTTTGAAATGATTTAATAATTAAGTTTGAAATTATAATTAAGTTTGAAATTATTAAACTTTGAAATTATTTAATAATTAAGTTTTGAACTATTTAATAATGAATTATTAAATGATTAAATTGAATTGAAATTCTTTAAAAAGAAAAATTGAACTTTTGAATAAGTGAATTTTACTTCGTAAAGAATTGAAATTGAGTTTCTTTATTAATTAAGTTTTGGAAAATTATTTAAGGAAGTAAATAAGTGAAATTGGATTTCTTTAACAAAAAATGAAATGTGATATTTTTGGAATTAATGTAAGACTTGTAATTGAAGAATTGATTTGACGAATTTAATTTAATTCAAATTTGTAAGTTTTGATTTAATGAAGTTGAACTTAAGAAATTGATTTAATGATTTGGAAATTTAATAGAAATTGTTGAACGATATATTTATTTAATATTTAATGAAATCGATTAATGAATTGAAATTGATTTGACTGTTAAATTAAATTAATTTAATGATTTCGGAATGAAACTTATATACGAACTTGAATCAATATTTGAATTGTTTTAAATAGAAATTGAAATTGAATTATAAGATTTTGAAACGGAAAATTGGAAGTTTTGAAACAAAAATTTGGAAATTGTTTTAGAAAGACAAATGAAATGTTGATTTACGAATTCTATTTGAAATTGAAATTGATTTGGTTTTTGAAATATATAAACGACCAATCGGTGTAATAATTACGAAAGTTATTAAAGAGACCGGGATCGGTAATGGATATACTCTCTATCTGAACCGAAACCACTTTAATAACTATACGCGGAGTGTTGATCCAGAACGAAGTGGATGGTTTTGATGAACGCGTTGACTGAAGAAAGAGAACGATTTTGGATGACCCTTGACATGACTAAAACAGGAGCCGCGCCGGGCCATTGAGGATCGCCATCTCTAGCGGACACACTTCTTCGATACCATATCTATTACTTTTGTGATTCGATTTGGGTGCACCCTTGATTTGGGAGTGTTGTTTCGCGGTGTTGGGGTAGTAGCTGCTATGCCCAACATCAGTCCGGATCAGGCAACTACTAGTATCCTAGTTGGTATCGCCTCATGTACCTTGTCATACTTGTATTCCATTTATGCGCGACCACTACGATTTTGATTTGTACCTTTAGTATATGGATTGCCCTCTGGTGACTTCCGGTTTTGGGGAAACTACGGTCTTGTATATGCTTTTGGGAATAAAAATGTGTTAAGGGTGGAATGGGCCATGACTTAACGCTATTTTGATATCTTCTTATATTACTGATAGACATTATCTACTTATCGTACACTACTACATAGTAGATAGTTTAACGGATCCTTAAAGGATGGTTATTCCAAACATCCTTTGAGTTACTTGTATTTCAATTGCTATTTCACTTGAGTTGGATTTATTAATATAAGAATGTTAATCCTGACTCGAGTGTTTTGTATTTTGCTTTACGCTCGGGTCAGACTGAGTGGTTCAGCTTTCGAGACTCACCTTTGAAGTTGGAGCTTTGCTTGAAGATCCAGCCATCTATTCTGTTTCCAGTATTTGATGATTCCAGTGATGCATTCTGATTTGTATCTGATGTATCGTATTACTCTTCTGTTGTAAACTCTGATGTATTTTATATATTCATATAGTAGCTTCATGAACTACTATCTCTTTTATTTCCGCTGCACTTATTACTCTGTGTCTGTGATCTGTGATTATTTATTTATTGTATATGTTTAGTTTTGCCAAATTTAAATTAACAACGCGGTATTTTGAGCAATTCAATTCCGGCATGAGTGTCTACATATACACTTATAATGGATGCGAATGGTCCAAAATGTCGGGTCGTTACAGTTGGTATCAGAGCTTTGGTAGCTCTAGGCAAAACTTAACATATATGGTAAATGTATTTACAGAATCACTCTCATTCGAGTTTCAATCTTTTCCTTTGACTCAATTCCTTTGAATTTTGGAACGTTCCCCTCGGTTCCGAAATTCATTCGTGTCCTTCACTATCCGTCTTCTTTCAATCATGGAGCACCCCATAACTCCATTCTAAATGTTATCTATAATAGATCGGCGGTCTCGCCAATCTCCGAATGATTCGTAAAGGAGCAAAACCCCTTATAATACGAATGATTCTCCCAAATTGTTGCTCATGAGCTCTTCTTTCTTGAGCCTTCCTAGCGGCTCTTTCTTCATCGGTTTCCCTATGGATAGGGAGATAGCGTCTGTGGTCATAAGTGTCACGCCCTCCATAGCGCCGAAATTCATCATAATACGAACCACTTTGCCCCATCGGAGAATCTAAAAATGAAAAAGAAATGAAATTTAGAAATCTCCAGGAAAAGGAAATTAAGTGCGAGTAACTGCTAAAAATTCCTAAGTGTGTGTGGCGTGTAAACTATGCGCGTAGAACTACAAACCACTCTTCGGCTTGGGAGTAATGTCGGTTTTTGCAGCCAGCATTAACTCGTGGGTTGACGGGGTTTGTTGCAAAGCGGATGTCGCCCCAGTTGCTGGAGAAATAACTTTAGCAGTGGTAATGTCATCTTTAAAGAGCTCCTGTGAAGTCACCACAAGATCGCTCAGTCCAGCAAAAATGTCATCTTTTTCAACTCCTTCATCATCAGCCTTCCCGGAGTGTTGAAGAAGTTCCTCTTCTTCGATTACTGGGAGAAGTGCAAGTTTATTGGATGAACCCAAAACATCAACAGGAGTAGAACACTTCACCAATGCAGCCTCTACGGTGGGTTCTTCATATGCAATTTCTTCGGTAGAAACTGAGGCATTTGATGTCTCCGCTTGAGAATCAGAAACTTCATGAATCTGAGTAGATCGAGAGAGGTGTAAAAGTCCGAATTGATGCAGAAACTTGTCTTTCAGCAAAAATTTAGCGCTTCTCTCTTCAGCAGCCATAGCACTCAAAGTTTCAAGGGTCGGCTTGTGGCTGGGATCCCTAAGCGGAGGAGGAAGTGCCGCAAAAAGTGAAGAACGAAGTTAAGCATTTGACAATTCGAGTTTCGAGAAGTTCAGAAAATGAAGTGAACGGAGGAAAGCAATCCTACTTCTGACTCTCCAGACGGCATAGAATCCCGGGGGGCAGCGGACGAAGAAGAATTGACTCAAAAACCCGTGTGCACTATCGGGCAAGTCTAGAATCAATCTACGGTTTCTTGCGCCTCTCACAAGTATAATCGAAGGGTGATCTTTGTTCTTCGCAAAGGTGCATAAATATCAAATCTCCTCAAAACTTGGAAGACGGTTGAGCATTCTTCTGAACAGCACACACAACCCCATCAATATGGCATAGCCATTAGGGTGTAGCTGGAAGGGAGAGATAGTCAGTCGAAGAAGAAGCTGTCGGAGAAAATCATTAAAGGGAGGAATCGCTCCACTTAAACACATCTGACGATTAACTGCTACAAAACCAAGAGGTGGCCTGTCAGCAGTATCGTTTACTCCAGGAAGCAAAACATCCACTTCAGCTAGTCCAAACTGAATGCACAATTGGCTGAAAACTCTGTGAGTCAAGGAGGTCGGAGTTCTTTCCGGAGGATCAATCAATGGATTAGCAATTGGAAAGGCTTCTCCAGCTGGTCCTGTTTCTTCTTGTTGAGAAGTCATTCTACACAAGGAACTGGACATCCAAATATGAAGGTGCACGTTTCCTAAAAAGTGTGAAGTGTTGTGCAGAACTAATAAAAATAGAAAGCAAACATAACTGGAATTAAACTAGTTGACAATTGGTTGATTACAAGATTTCAGGACTTGTTAATTTAAAACTCAAGTGCAGTGTTAATGCAAACAAATCAGCTTTAGTTAACTATTTTAGTTTTGCTTTAATACTTCACTTGAATTGGTTGGTTTACAGCATTTCGTTCACACAGTTCATTTAAGTTGATTATTCTTTATCGACTAATCTGTCATTCGATGTGGGCAGTCAATGGAAGTATATTCGTCCCAGTTTTCTGCAAATATTGTGTTTAACAGGTTATTAGCATTAGAGATAATCTGTAAAGAAGTTCAAACAGTTCAAAGTTCAAGCGGTTCATTTTGGCTGTTCAAACTGAAAATTCAGTCAAGTTCTGTCAAAGCTTTGCAAATGTCTAAGTGTTAGCTCGTCCATGACCTGAAGGGTATGCTGTGAGTTAGATTAAGTCATTGATTCTTTAGGTCGTAAGGCATATGAAGGAAAAGGCCTTAAGTCAAAGCAATACAAATCCTATGCCGCGACCTAAACCCTATGCCGCAAGAGATTAAGCCGCTAATTCGATAGGTCGCAACCTAAGCCAACAGTTCAAGGCAGTATACAGTCGGTTAAGTCCTAGTTCGTATGAAGACAGAAGCGGCCTAAGGAGTTAAGTCATGCGCGATCTAGATTGCAAACTGTTAGGTCGTTTAAGTCCTAGGTCGCGAAGGTTCATGGGTCGCTAAGATTCATTAGGTCGTCTCCAATGGAATCTCGAGCTATCTCCTGCTCGAGCCAAAGCCTCGTTTCCTTTCACCAATCACCTTCCTCTCCACTGAGAAGCTCATTAACTCATCAACTTCCAAACCCAAGTCACATCCCCCATAACTCTCTAACTCGTTAACAACCTCCCCATCCCCTCTAAAATCACAAATCAGTTAGCCTAAAGCACTGTAACCCATCTCCTTCTTCTCGCAAATCGCCTAAAGCCAAATCGAATCACCTCAAGTCCATCAACAGTCGATGTAACGAGATTCATGATGAAACGCGGCGTAAGGAAGTCGGTCAGAGATGAAAGATGGGGTTCATGAATCAATGATAATCGAGGATTGAGTAGAAAGCGGGTTCACTTACGTAGTGTAATGATAGGGATGACTAATGATCGAGTAATTGAATTCGCCTTCGAGAGCTTGGGAGCTTGTTAATGGCAGGATGGAATGTTAGAACAGATGAGGTGAAGGAGGAACGACCTAAGCTATTTATACCCCGGGGCAGTGAAATGCGAATCGGCACATACGACCTAGTTTCCTCGATAGGTCGCTTGCGACCTAACAACTCATCAGAGCACGAGTTAAGGAGATCGAAGCACACAACCTACGACCTAGGCGTGTACTTCGAGGGGCAAATGTTAACTCCTCTTCGTTAGCGACCTAACAACCTAAGGATGCAAAGCGACTTAAGATGCCTAATGACCTAACTACTGAAAGGACCTACGACCTAACTTCTGAAGATAGCAGCGACCTAACTTCTGGAGATAGCAGCGACCTAACAAATCAATTAGTAAGCGACCTATCGAGCTCAATGGTCTAGTTCACGACTTAACAATTCATAACAGGCTACGACCTAACGAGATAAGCGGGTGAGCGACCTAACTATGGAATGGTTCTAGCGACCTAGAGATGTACGTTGCTAAGCGACCTAAGGTGCGAAGCGACCTATGGTACGACCTACCCTAGGTCGTGTGCGACCTACCAACTCACTCAGAAGAAGACCAGGTGCTACCCTGTTTAGCCGTCTACCGCGACCTAAGGAATCCCACGACCTAGCGACTTAACTTCATACTTACTTAAAAAGCTTACGACCTAAGCAACGAAGCTGGTTTCCTAGGTCGCCGCCGACCTACGACCTATACTAGGTCGCCCGCGATCTACTTATTGGTTCAGAAGAAACTAAGCGCAATCGAGATAAGTCAGATCCCATCCCCTAGGTCGCTGCCGACCTACGACCTACTTTAGGTCGTTCATGACCTAGGACTTGTGCAATTGGATTCTGCCCAGATTCCTCCCTATAAATACTAGAGCTAATCCAACGGGAGGGGGACTTTCCGATCATTCTCTGAAGCGCCGATACTCTGCCACTTTCTTAACTGAACCGACACTTGAAGAACTCCAAACACCAAAGACGCTACAACAAGCTTCGAAAGAGATTTTGCACATCCGACATGGATTCAAAGAGCCTCGTTACATCGAAGTTTGAGCTACTAGTCTGAAGTGTTTTGTAATCAAAGTGAATTGTATTTGAAGTGCTTTGTATCAATTTGTAATCAGATCAGCAATAAAGAAACTTAAAGTGGATGTAGGCTAGCCATCTAGCTGAACCACTATAAAACTGCTGTCTTTTACTGTTTTTCCATGATTTTCTGCTTATATTCTGTTCCCATAACAACGGGTGGTGCTTTCACTTTTTCTTTACACACACCGGGTGTTAGCGTTCAATTTTCAGCGTTAACATATTGTTTCAAGGAATACCAACTTCAAAACAAAAGAATTTCTTTGTGAACTTATTAGTATTAAAATGAATTTGGATAAGATCCAAAGATAAAAATGATTACAATGAATGAAATGAAATTGACCGAACCTAATTGAACACAAATTCATTAGAACGTCTAACGAGTACCTTATACATTAAAACAAAACTGTGAGTCTCTTGTTGATGTAAAGAATAAATGGTCCTCATTTTCTTTTACTTTCTTCATTTAATCTCTACTCACTTACTCTTTTGGGTGTTTGTGCCATTTTTGGTTCAAACATTTTCGTGCTTTCACTGAGAAACTTGATTCTCTGGCTATTTAAAGCCTTGTCTACTATTGGATTGCCTATAATCCAAGGAAGAGATCTAATTCCTTCTCAAATACTGTCTGTGCTATTCAGATTTGCAAAAACTCTACAGGAAGCTATCTTCAATGGTCCCTAGGAAAGACAAAGTTGTTGCCTCCTTAAGAGCTATTGATGAAATGAAAAATGCTAACCTTCACTTCCTGGATGAAGATGTGTAGCAAGAAGCTATTGGTGTCCTTAATCATTTAGATGCTATCACCAGGATTGATTTTGATCATATAATGAAAGAGCTATAGGATAGCCATGTGGAGTTGAACCGGTAAATCTAAGGGAACAAAACTTGATGACCCAACTGAATACCCACCTTAAGACTGGGAGAGAGTCATCTCCTCCATACTTAGAATCAGGCAGCTCCTCATCATCTGACCACCTCTGGAGAAACATAAGGTTAAGGATAGAGGCACATGAAACATGAATCTCTATATCGAAAAACGCAACCAACCCTCACCTAGGCATAAGAATCGGTACTGATCCCCACCTATAGGGGTCGGTTCGGACCCATCCACTAAGGAGCAGGACTTCAAGCTAGAATTGGAACGCAATCCAGACACACTATGACTGACTAGGGCATCGGAAATCAAGAGTTTGCTGCTGAAATGCCCTTGAGTAATGAATGCAAAGCTGCCGAGCAAATGGTTCTTTTGGAGCTAGGAGAACTTAGGAAATGAGGCATAAACCGAGAACATTTAATGGGCTAAGCACAAGGAATAGATTACGATTAACACAACCCAACAGGTACCCAAGAGCCGAACTTGGCTAAGATGGTAAGGCAAATTGTAAGAGTAGAGTCAAGGCCAAACTAATGACGATTGAGGCATTTCCCTTTGTTAAAATCCCTTCGCTGAAGTAGTCTTATGCAAAGAGTACCCATGGAGATTCAACATGCCGATGATGCTACAATACTTAGGAATGATTGATCCTAGAAAACATATCATGAAATATGAGTGGCATATGGACTCCAACCAAAGTGTCAGATGCAATCAAGTGTAGGTACCCAGAGTTAGGTGCCTACCAATTCTCCATGGCCCATGATTAGACAGTGAAGCTCTACCGAGGCAAGCATGACTCGACCGCTCATCGGCCAACTCTTGCCCCTAAGTCGAGGGCAAGACCATGATCCAAAAGTGGATGTGACTTGACAATCCGCTCTTAAGCTCATACATGGAATTTTTCTGAACACTTATGCCTTGCTTCGAGCTCGACAGACTTAGAACCCTGCCTAACATGGATGTGACATGAGTGTCTATGCACTAACTCTTACCCTTGGCATAGGGCCCAAAACATAAACCAAAATGGAAGTGACTGACCATCCATCAACTTGACTCTATCCCTTAATCCAACAAGGGGTTCAAAACAAAATGGATGTGACTGACTATCCATCAACTTAACTCTATCCCTTGCCCCGACATGGGGAGTTCAAACCAAAATGGATGTGATTGACCACCCATCAACTTAACTCTATCCCTTGGCCCTATAGCGGGAGTTCAAACCAAAATGGACATGACTAACCATCCATCAACTTAACTCTATCCCTTGACCCTACAAGGGGAGTTCAAATCAAAATGGATGTGAATGGCCATCCATCAACTTAACTCTATCCCTTGACCACATGAGGGGAGTTCAAACAAAAATGTATGTGAATGACCATCCACTAAATTAACTCTGTCCCTTGACCTGATAGCGGGTGTTCAAATCAAAATGGATGTGACTGATCATCCATCAACTTAACTCTTTCCTTTGATCCGATAGGAGGAGCTTAAACAATAAATGAATGGGTGTGACTGGCCATCCATCTCCTAACTCTTTCCCTTGACCCGATAGAGGGATATTAACATAAAATGACGTGATCCTACCATCCATCGCCGAACTTAGAGCGGATATGACCCAACCATCCGGTTCCTAGCTCTTTTCCTTGACTCGACAAGAAGCACATAAATCATAAAGCGGGTGTAACTCGACCATTTGATCCTAGCGATGTGATCCGACCATCCATCAGCCCACTCTCTACCTTGATTCGATGGGATGAGTATAAAATTAGAATGTATTTGACATGATCGTCCATTCGCTAACTTTGACCATAAAAATAAAGGTGGGCATGACTTGACTCTTCACTCACCAGCTTATGCCCTTGACACGAGAGCAAAAGCACAACCCGAGATGGATGTGATCCGACCATCATTAGCTAACACTACCTACGATCTGGACATTTGCTGGCTCCTACCTTTGATCCGATAGAGGGAGTACCATCTCAAGATAGGTGTAACTTGACCACCTATTCGTTAACTTAGACCTTAGACCCGATGGGAAAAATATAACTTCATAAGGACGAAACTCGACCATCTATGCACTAACCTCGTTAACCCAAGACTGGAGGAAGGAGTACAATCACCTGAAAGTTAGATATGATAGGTTAACATTATGGCCCATGCCTGGTGTTCAATATGACTTAAGGCCACAACCGAAAGGATGCCTTAAGACAATAACAAACAAAACAACTTGTGATTACAATTCCATGGAACTTGGCAATGACCTATAGGCACATGAACATGCTTAGGAGCCAATGGCTAAAGTATTTGCATGGAAGTATGAGCGCATATGCATACTTGACATGTAATTTCCAGAATTGACTAGAATTGAATTCTTACCTAGAATTTTTAGAAAAGAAACCAATTCAGATAATTGAGGCATACTAACTCAATAAACTAGCTCAATGGAACCAAGCACAGACATTTGCCGAGAAAATACATTCTAATTTTGTAATGTCAAATACCATATAAGAATCTCAGTGAACAGCTAAAGATACGACTCTTCATAAGATCAACTCGAAGAGAGGGTAATAATCTGAGATGCTGAACAGAATCCTTCACGATGATTCTAACTTGTCTCGATTCAAAACACATCATGTTTGTAATAAGTTGTACTTTGGAGGGCAAGTGTTATCCGACCTTTTGACCCGACTATATTTGGACTGATTGGACAAGTTAGAATCGACGATCATCGAGGCATGTAGCTCAGTGGGATGACCTAGGATCTAGGTAACAAATACAAACAAGACCACAAAGCCGGGGAGAGGGGATGCAAGCCATTGCAAAAATTCCAAAGTCATAAAAATCACTAGGTGAGGGATCATCATCAATCCCGCAACTAAGGAAGAAAATCACTAGGCGAGGGATCATCATCAATCTCACACCTAGGGCAAGACCAACTAAAGTGCCGAATCACACTAAGTGTGGGATCGGTACTGATCGATTTCCTAGCAATCGATACCAATCCCCAAATCTTTCATATAAAGTGATCTCGACTCCTTCCACTTAATACAAATGATGCCGAAAGCATGTTTCAAGTTCCCTTCCTGTGATTCCATGCAATTCTTAGTCGATCTCTATAAGCACTAGAGTCAGCAACACCTTGGAATATACTAAGTATAGATTAGTGCTCCACCTTACATAGGGGATCGATATCGATCCCTAAGGGTACACTTAAAGTAGTCCTCAATCCTATGGTACTCTTCTTTATCTACATAGAGCCTGATTCAAGTGTTGTTCTGGAGTTCCTATGCATCGTATTGACAATCTCCATATACTACCTAAAGCAGTATTTCAACCTTCTATAGATCCATCGCTTGGATCAAAAACATCTAGGTGCCTATGCAAAACAACCTTGGAAATATGAAGCCAACACCAAGACAAGCTAACAAAAGAAATCACAAGACCCTATGATGCATACATAGGGATCGATACTGATCCCTCCTAGAGGGATATGTTCCATCCCCAACCTTAGGAGACCTTGGGCTAAGATTTTTTTGAGGACTTCGTCTTTATTGTGAGGATCTGTAGGCAAATATCAGCAATATATTTGGTCGTTTACCCCTATAAATACATGGGCAATGGTTCATTCTAAGGATCTTTACACTACTTCTACACACAAACTCCATTATACTATGGGATCCCAGTTGATCCCTCCTACTTGTAATCACAAAATCTAGTGCAAAAGCAATAAAATCATTCAAGTGGATGTAGGCCGAGATTGCCGAACCACTATAAATTTATGTGTGCTTATTTTTTGTTTGATTTCTTCTGTTTTTCATTTACTTTCTTCGTTTAATCTCTACTCTCTTATTCTTTTAGGTGTTTGTGCCCTTTTTTGGTTCAAACAATTAGTAATAGGAATTATCATACACGTTATGCTGTCTAAGATATCGTGATTTGTTTATGTATTTGATACATAAAGAAAATATCAAATCCAAATTAATGTCACTAAATGGTTGTTTGAGGTGTTCTCGTGTATTTATGAAATATCAGAGAATTGTTTAAAAAACAACAAACTCCTTATGAAGGAGTGTTCAAACTCAAACTTCATAAGTTATATTGGGTATAATATGTCAATAATTAATTCAACTTGAGAATATTTAAGTTGGAAATGTTCTAAATAGAATAGATTGTGGCTGATTTAATGAAAATGCTATGTACACTAACTTGAACAACGCCACAATAAAAGAAATATATATATACATATATATCTATATATGTATGTATGTATGTATGTATGTATGTAATAAATGCACAAATTTATAATCGAGCATGGGTGATTCCAAATCTTGAGAGTCCCGTAACATTGTTATATGATAAAAATGACGTGATATAGTTCGTAATATAACTTAAAGCTCACTAAAAGTCGAGAGACATATTCCAAATTTTTCCATATGATAAAGGTTGTTTATCAGCATCAGAGAAAGTTGATTAACAAATCAGATGATCGAAACATAATAGCATACCCGTTCATTGAGGGACTAACTGACTGGTTTTTAGTGAAACTGGTTAGAGAAAACGGAATAAGATTCCATAATTTTTTGCAGCCAAATTGGCCATAAACACTCGAGAATATGTTTAAGTAGTGAAATAAATGAAGAAAATAAATGAAAATAGAGGAAAAACACCGAATATCAAGAAAAATGCAGTAGAAAACAGAAAAAACAAGATTTATAGTGGTTCGGCGTTTCTCAATTCACTTAATTACAATTACAAACAGCAAGAAATAATAAGAGATCAGAAAAGAATGGAGGAAGTTAGTTACAATAATGGAGGAGTTTTACTGACAGCCTATAAGTCCCAGAATGGCCCATCTGTGCCTGTATTTATAGATGAAGGCGGCCTCCAATCTGACTCAAACTTTGGCAACAAGACCTCTACACCATATGGGCCCACCATAGGAAGAGCTGGGCCCAACTCTCAATGGATAGGGATCGGTATTGATCCCTCCATGAGTCGATTTGGGCTAGCGATCCCTATAGTAGCTCTCTTATGGTCTATAATGATGTTGCTTCGAATATCATAGTGCTTGGACTTGTCGAGCTTAAGTTCTTGCAATGTTTCAACTTGAATCTTGACATGGTCTAGGTAATGCCGATCCCTCATGAGTCCCCTTATATATGTCGATCCATACTCCACGAGTCATGCCCTGCCGATCCATGTCATAAGAACAATATCATGTCGATCCTTATCCTTCGAGGATACCATGCTGATCCATTCCCTCCAAATTCATTATGCTGACCCTTACCTCTTGAATATAACATGTCGATCCATGTCCCACAAGTGCGTCATGCCGATCCCACTCTCACAAGCGCATCACACCGAACCCCTTAGCTTTATAAGTCATGTCGATCCCTCTACATTCTCATCCAAACCAACCATCTTGCCAAGTAACTAGGCCGATCTCCCACCATATTAGATTTATACCGATCCTTCCACTATTTCATCCAATTCGACCAATGTCCATGCCGATCCCTATTCCAACCAAACTAAACTCCATAGTTCTGGCATCCTACGTTGTCTATCTACTAACCCTATTTACCATGGGTCGGATACAACTGCCCGGACATTATACTTTGTCATGTGGCTGTTGTCTCATGATCATCCTTCTCATCATTAGTTGAGCCTGGCCTTCGTAATCAGCCCTATGTAGCCGTATCAAGGCACCGGGTAACACTTGCCTCGCAAAGTACAACTTGTGAGTAACATCACGTGCTTTGAATTCGAAAAACCCAGGCTCCCGGGAATAAGTCTATCCAACTTTCTGGTTGATCATCGTTCCTTTATTAATCTTCGATGGTACAAGTTCGATGTCGTATTCCATTAGTATGCACAGATTTGGTCATGTGAGATTTATAGGCATTCTTATAATTTGACTTCAAACTTGATCGTTTCAAGCTAAACCACCATTTCAATTAATTTCAAAAGGTTGAATCCTTGAGTCTCTTCCGTGCGCGTTCACATACACGTTTCTTTTGTTAGCTCCTAGATGTGTTCAGACGTCCGTTGGCCTTTGCCAAGCTGTTTTATTATGTATGCTTATGTTTGCAGTTTAACCTTCATGATATCGGTGCCATTTGGTTTCCAGTTAGTTTCCATTTTCTTCTACTTCCTTTTTCATATCACTCATATCCATTATTCATGCATCTCTCTCCTATTCTTTCTTTTTATATTACATTATGACATATATTATTATTTTTTTATATAGGAGGGATCAGCATTTGGTATGCTGATCCATTGGTGAGTCTGCGTAATAGGGATCGGCGAGCCTTGAGGTCGATCTCTTTTCAATCTCGTGACCGGGTCACTTGGGATGACCGGTTCCTCTTCCCTTCCATCGCCCATATAAAAACTCGCACCTCCTTCCCTTCTCTCTTCACTTTACATTCCCCAGCACTAAAACCATTTTCCCCTTGCTCTTCACCTAGCCAAACGATTTTGAAAGAAGATAAGCTTCTCCCTTAAACTCAAATTCGAGCGTGAGACCTCATCTCCGATCTCCATCACCATCAATTTGTCCTTAATCCAAGTTTCATCCTCGTAATTTATATCAAATAGGTATGATTTCCTCTTACTATCACATCAGTTGAATCACGGATTTAGGGGTTCACGTACATTCGACCCTAGGCTAGTGAATAAGTGGGCTTCATTAGGTTAGGCGAGATTGAGGGAGGAGAAGAGGGCGAAAGTCTCATGCACGGTTTTGAATGAGAGAAAGAAGTGAGGAATCCTCTTTTCGACTCTGACTCTCCCACTCCAGTCGTTGCTTTTCTTTCTGTTACTTCGAAAGTAGCTGCTTTAGCTTCAGCCACGCGAATTTTCGATATTCCTTTTTATTTCTCATCAAACGAATGGCATCTTCTTTTGGAAATCCTAGCTATTCTTAGCATGATATTGGGGAATCTCATTGCTATTACTCAAACAAGCATGAAACGTATGCTTGCATATTCGTCCATCGGTCAAATCGGATATGTAATTATTGGAATAATTGTTGGAGACTCAAATGATGGATATGCAAGCATGATAACTTATATGCTGTTCTATATCTCCATGAATCTAGGAACTTTTGCTCGCATTGTATCATTTGGTCTACGTACCGGAACTGATACCATTCGAGATTATGCAGGATTATACACGAAAGATCCTTTTTTGGCTCTCTCTTCAGCCCTATGTCTCTTATCCCTAGGGGGTCTTCCTCCACTAGCAGGGTCTTTGAGAAAGGGGTATTTCCATGGGTTTGCCTTGGTATCGTGTTCATACTGTCGTATTGAATGATCCCGGCCGATTGCTTTCTGTCCATATAATGCATACGGCTCTAGTTTCCGGTTGGGCCGGTTCGATGGCTCTATATGAATTGGCGGTTTTTGATCCCTCTGACCCTGTTCTTGATCCAATGTGGAGACAAGGTATGTTCATTATACCCTTCATGACTCGTTTAGGAATAACCAATTCATGGGGTGGTTGGAGTATTTCAGGAGGAACTGTAACGAATTCGGGTATTTGGAGCTATGAAGGCGTGGCCGGAGCACATATTGTGTTTTCTGGCTTGTGTTTTTTAGCGGCCATCTGGCATTGGGTGTATTGGGACTTAGAAATATTCTGTGATGAACGTACAGGAAAACCTTCTTTGGATTTGCCCAAAATCTTTGGAATTCATTTATTTCTTTCAGGAGTGGCTTGCTTTGGCTTTGGCGCATTTCATGTAACAGGCTTATATGGTCCTGGAATATGGGTGTCTGATCCTTATGGACTAACTGGAAAAGTCGACCCGCATTACGCACAAAAAACAACAAATTAAATAACAAAAACAAACAAAAATAGGAAAGAGAAGATTCAAGAGGCCTGGAACGATCAATATCAATATAAAGAAAAAGAAAGGTGTACGAGCTAACTTGATATTTTCGAGAAATAAGAGGATCAAACCATTTCTTCTGAGTCTCTTTCAAATTCAATAAATGTTGATTGGATCTATTCATTGGAGAAGGAAGAAAGAGGAATAGGCAAGGAGAAAGAAAGAGGAATGAGGAAAAAAGGAGGTAGAAGGAGGGTTCGGTATCTGGCTGTTTGGTGATGGAATGGGGAATAGCTGGTGTTAGGGATCGATATAGATAAGGGCCTTACGAGGGGTCGATGTAGAAGTTTATACATAGGGATCGACGTAGATAAGTGCCTTACGAGGGGTTGGTGTAGAAGTATATACATAGGGATTGGCTTAGGAATTAAAAAGTAGGGATCATCCTGAAAGTTTAAGTATAGAGGTTGACATGTAGGCTAGAAGGAAGGGACCGGTAATGAGAGTCAAAACATAGGGATCGGTTATGAGCTAAAGGGAAGGGATTGGTGTTGCCATATGATTTGAAGTGTAGGGATCGACTATGAAGCTGGGGCATAGGGATTGGCATATAAAGCAGGGATAGGTGTTGACTACAAAAACTTGTTTAACTCAAGTTGTTCAAACGTAGCACACTGCCTTGCTCGAACATAAAATGACTAAAAACACGCAACTTGCATACTTGGACCAATGGATTTAAGTTAGAACGAACAAATTTCCGGACTGCTCAACATGAACTAAGTAAAAAACTGGTTAAACAAACTTGAACAATGGACTTCGTGATTCAGAATGTCAGCATCCGATCCTAAAGCTCTGGTTTTCGATCAACTTTCTCGTTGAGTTAGACGGTCAGCGATGACGGTCTCTCTAGACAAAATCCCCAAGTTTCGACATTTTACTTTCGCTTCTCTGCTTTCAAACCATTTATGTTTGTTTCACATTTCACTACACTAGTTCACACACAACATGTGGGGATCAAGTTATTATTTCTAATATTGATTGTCTATTGAGTATAGCTAACATAGATCTCAAGTTACACGGAGCGCTCAACCATAATGTCTTCTGAATCGGCCGTGAGATCAAGCTCCACCACCCTATCTGATAAACCTGCTTCGGGTCATCAAACAGAACAAGTAGGGGCATTTGACCCACAAACAAATCTCTTTTCCAACATTTCGGTCTTTCCTTTAGAAGTTATTGACCCGGCTCCTGATGTCGTTGAGGGTGCCATCATCCTAAACAATCCGATTGACTCACAAGCATCTAGAATCGACGAAGCCGCTCTTCGTCGATTATGTTCCATCCATGGAATTTCTTTCAGAGACGTTCTTGTTCCATCGAGGCAAGATAGATCGCAATTGCCCCCAGCGGGATATACTGCTTGTAACAAGTTCATGTGCTGGGCCGGATGCGTGCCACCTTTCAAATCCTTTGTTCAGGAAATGTTGATATACCTGGAGATCGCTCCCACTCAACTGCACCCTAACAGTATGCCTTTATCCATGGCACTTTTCTTCTCTTCATGAATGTCCTATTCCATCCACCAACTCCAAAAGACATTAGATACATCTACAATTTCTACGGACTGGGAGTCCTTCATATGTCTTTCTTGAACCCTCGCCCAAATGCCAAGTCTTAATGGGTGCATGGAACAAGCTCTCTCTATTCAAACACGAATGGTTCTATGTATGGTGTCCTCCTGGCTTTGTAAGGAGGTGGTTGGAAGGACGTAAGTGCTACTCATGTCTTTGTCTTTAGTTCAAAGATTCAAGTCGCAACTTCTTTCTTAATCATACTAACATCTCCAGTTCATTCAGGTGTTCACCCTCAACCCAAAGGCATCGAGTATTCCAGGGCCATCGCGAGCATTCATGCTACTCCTGTTGAGGATCAGGACATAAACTCCTTGTCATTATTGAGCTGCTCTCGTTATTTGGGCTATTAGAAGACGACTGTAAAATTGGAATTCCCGGTAGTAAAGCGGTCTCGAAAATTGTTGTCGAAAGAGGGGTTAAAGCAAGTGACTCTATGGTGCTCCCTGTTGAGGGAACCTGGGAAGACATTGAAGAGGGAGAGATAAGAGAATCACAAGATGCAGGGCCAAGAAGCAAAGATGTAGGCCTTGGAAAAGGCGCCACCAGTTGAAGCGCCACAAACCAGTCAATTGCAAACTCCCCCAAAGAGGGGAAAAAGGTTGGCGTACAAGCTGCAAAAAAGTAAGGCTAGGGCAAACCCAAAATTCATCATTACTCTGGTTTAAAATGAGTCGTCTTCTCAATAAATGGGATGCTCGTTGAAGGGACTGTCCAACATTCCTATCCCGGATGATATATTAAACTACAACTTTGGTAACATTGACGTTGAAGGGCTTAACTCTCCCGCAAGAAGCGGTGAAGGCGTGCAACCTTCCAATGGAGGGGAGGAAACTCCAATGAGTATATCTAATGTTACCGGTCCGTCGAAGGGAAACACTAGGACAAAAAATAACACTTGCAATTTACCACCCACTTGTGGTTAACTCTTCATGTTACAACTTCTAATATGCTCTTATTTGGCTCTTTTGCAGATGCAATGTCTCACTCGTACGCTTTCGATTGTCTTCGGGGCTCTTCCACTTACTATCGCTCGGGCCGAGATTCTGAACCTGGAAGACGTAGAGACAAAGACAAAGGGTGAGAAAAAGACTATTATTCTCGGAAATCTTCTTCTTCGTCCAGATGAAAATCTCAAACACACGCTCCCCGACACAGCGATCCATCAAACCCTCCTGCTCATAGCGGGATAAATCTTCTAATCGGGGTTCCCAATCTGCTGCTCCTCACGATCAACACTCCGGGTCGTCAAGCACAATGCAATCGCATGAGTGCCATAAGCACCCACTGGTTACTTCAGAACAGCTCCCGTCGGTTCCTACCCATAATCCTACCACAACGGAAAAGTTAGCTTAACTCAAAGCTACTTTTTTGAAAATTTTCTTCGATGGACTTAAGTTCCTCCCTTTCGTACATGTCATCACCGAAAGTGCCAAAGAGAGATCCATAGCATGCATGAATGATGTGTACGTCCAACATGAATCATTCATTCACTTGGCCGAGAAAATCTCTGAAGTCTCCATCGAGCGCCAACACGAAATCGATCGCCTCAAGTTGGAGGCTATCCATGATAAGGATATCATCAAGCACCAGGATGTAGAGTTTCTTAGATACAAGGCCTAACTTACCAAGGCAGAGAAAATTGCCAAAGAAACGGCAGAGGTGGTATGTTGCCTAAAGACTTCGCATAAAAAGGAACTGGATGCATCACTCCATCGCAGTGGCACTCTGGCCTTAGAGAAGGACTCCTTACAAAAGGAGAAAGATGCCTTAGCTTACTGTGACGAGGAACTTGAAAAATTATTACATAAAGAGAGGGAGGAAAAAATCGAGGCACGGGAAGAATCGCAGAGATACTGCGAAGAGATCGTTGAGGCGAGAAACTGAAAAATGAAGCTTGATGAAAAACTTGCCCAGATCGAAGCCTTGAAAGAAATAGCCCGCGAAGAGGGCAGAAAAGAAGTGCAGGAAGAAATCAACTCTTGGGTGGAAGCTACCACCGAGTTGGAAGAGAAGAAATCAAGAACTTATTCGATTCGCTAATCGCTGAATATAATGCCACAGTTCTTCTTCATCGTGACTTGACTTTTTTATGCGAGGGCTATCTTGAATCGCTTGCCGAAGCCTAGGAGGTTATAACCAAAATCAAGAAGGAGGAGTTGGAGTGGCAGAGCTTAATGAAGAGGCACTCATGCAAGAGGTGCTTCGAGGAAGCGAGCCGTATGATTTGGCCGTCGCGAAACTTCAATTCTCTAAGGCTCTTGCACTGGCTAAAGAAGGAAAGGACATCGCCGGGTCCTCTGGAACTGATTCCAAGGGTCCTTCTCCTACTAAATGGCTGGAACATCATCTTCTCAACCCACGGAGCAGCATATCGGTTATGACCCGGACAGGCCTGGCCTTAGTCCACAAATGCTATCTCCCATTATCGAAGGGAGCACCCCAATGACTACTAAGAGCCAACCAGATGCTGATACAGCATTGAACTCTTTTGAACTCAAAGAGTTGTCGTTTTCGGCACATAATGATTATTGACTAATACTCGCATTTTGACGAATTTTTGCAGGTCATCCCTGCCTACGAGCGATGTCGCCATGGAGCAACAAGAAAAAGTGGTCGAAGCTCCATCTGCTGCAGACATTCTAAGGCCCGATGCTCAAACCATCGATGCACTCGACGAGGATAAGCCTAAGGACTCGTCCCTTGGAAAGGAGTGGGACGATGTAGTGATCACGGGCGCCTTAGAGCATACTGCCAAAAGCAGTATGAAGGAGCAGATTGAAAAGGAAGAGAAAGCAAAGCGTGAAGTCAAAGATGAACTCGCCGAAGATCCTAATCTTATACCTTTGCAGGTCATCCCACCCGGTGGGACAATCCCTACTGAAATTCCTCCTTCTTCTTCGAGCATCTCTACTAAGGGCGGCAAGGAGTCTTGGAAAAGATGCTGAACCAAGTCTACTCCTGAGAAACCGAAGAAGGAGAAAAAGTCGAAAAAATAGTTAGTACCTTTTATTGTTGTACATAGTTTGGATAAGTCAGACGTTTGTTTATTTCTTTAGTAGTAGGTGTACATATATGAATCTAGAACTTTTTTAATAACTTGTAACGGATTATTAGGATAGTGAATAAAATATTTTGTTTTTTGACTAGCCATCGTGCGAATTATTACTTCAATAGTAGAGTAATTACTTCCCATTTCATGTACTTGTAATAAATTTCACAAGTCTCGCTAATGATTCACTACTTCCATCTCGAAGCTTCTTTGCATATGTTGTCTTAAGTCGTGAGCAACGCCAAGCCGGAACCGTAATTATTGGTTATGTCTTGCCTTTAACAGTTCGAATCTCTTATGTCGATTTGAGATTGGAATCCGTGGGATAGAGAACAGTCAAAATCCATTTATCCACCCGTTGAGTTTACGGGTTAGCCCGCGGTCTAGGGACTTAGAATTTTTGTCGTGGGCGGTCGAGTTTCCACCCACAGCAATTGTTTTTCCGCCAAAAGGTTTATACTTTAATCTACAGTTGGGAACTTCGAGTTTTCGTCTTGAGCAGTCATGTCTCTGCCTGTAAGGTTTATACTCTAGTCCACAGTCGAGGATTAGAGTAATCTAGTCCACAACAATATAATTTTCATCGTGGGCAGTCATGTCTCCGCTCGTAAGGTTTACACTCTAGTCCACAGTCGGGGACTTAGAGTACTCTAGTCCACAGTTGGGGACTTAGAGTTTTCTTCGTGGGTAGTCGTGTCTCCATCCATGAGGTTATACTCTAGTCTGCAGTCGGGGACATAGAGTTTTCTACTCCGCAGTCGGGGACTTAAAATTTTTCATCGTGGACAGTCGTGTGTCCGTCCGTAAGGTTTATACTGTAGTCTGTAGTCAGGGACTTAGAGTACTCTAGTCTATAGTCAGGGACATAGAGTTTTCGTCATGTGCAGTAGTGTCTTCGCCCATAAGGTTTATCCTCTAGTCCGCAGTCAGGGACTTGGAGTTTTCTAGTCCGTAGTTGGGGACTTAGAATTTTTCGTCGTGGGCGGTCGTGTCTCCAACCTTAAGGTTTATACTCTTGTCCGTAGTTAGGGACTTAGAGTACTCTAGTCCACAGTCGGGGACTTAGAGTTTTCGTCGTGGGCAATAGTGGCTCCGCCCATGAGGTTTATACTCTAGTCCGCAATCGGGGACTTGGAGTTTTTCATCGTGGGCAGTCGTGTCTTCGCCCGTAAGGTTTATACTCCAATCCGCAGTCGGGGACTTAGAGTTTTTGTCGTGGGCAGTCGTGTCTCCGTCCATAAGGTTTATACTCTAGTCCACAGTCGGGGACTTAGAGTTTTCTAGTCTGTAGTCGGGGACTTAGAATTTTTGTCGTTTTTCTCATCATCGGCGGCCTTTGTTACTTATTACAAACATCACTCCTTAGTTCGTCCACGGGAGTTGTCAACCAATTAAACTTACGAGGCTCACCTTGTTCGATCCCATAGGGGATTGGTATGATTGATTGACCCTAAACTTCGTGAATCTATTCACACACCACATATATTGATATCAATTAGTTCAAATGCATCTTAGCATAAAATGTAATAACAGTAGCTTATGCGACGGAAGTTTCAAGATTTTATTCATCATATGAAAAGAAACAAAATAACTTGTCTTATTACACATTAAAAAGGTCAAACACCAAAGCAACTGTCGAAAGTAACTAGTAATAAAATATAAAATAAATAGTCTAGGTGAAATAGCATCGTAAATGCTCGTTATTCTATGCTCTTGGAAGTGTCGTGCCATCAACAGTTGCTAGCTTGAAAGTTCATTCTGCAAGCCTATGCTCAATGACGTATGGTTCTTCCCATGTCGAGTTCATGTGTGGCGGGACCGGGAAAACCCGTTTTAGGACTAGGTCGCCAACTTCAAAGGTTATCGATCGAACTTTTGTATTATAGTACTGGACGATTCGATGTCGGTGTGCAGCTGCTCTCAAATCGGCCTCCTCGCACTTTTCATAGATAAAGTCCAATGACTCCAATAAGAGTTTTGGTTTGTTCTGGGATCGTAGTAAGTCATTCGATGAGAAGGGACTTCAAGTTCTACTGGAATAACTGCTTCAGCTCCATAAGCAAGAGCGAATGGCTAGTCGCGGACTTGCGAGTGGTCCTATAGGCCCAAAGCACCGTAGGAAGTTCATCTACTCACTTGCCTTTAGCCTTTTCCAAATGCTTTTTCAAGATAGATTTTATAATCTTGTTTACAGCTTCAACTTGTCCATTCGCCTGAGGGTGAACGACTGCCGCAAATCTCCTTTCAATACGATATCTCCGACAAAATTCCTTAAACTCAGCACTATCAAATGGAGTCCCATTATATGTCATGATAGTTCATGGAAGACCAAAACGACACATGATGTTCCAAACAATGAAGTCAATTACTTTTTTGGTTGTGATCGTGGCTAACAGCTCTGCTTTGGCCCATTTGGTGAAGTGGTTAACTTCGATAATCACATATTTTGCGCCACCTTTGGAAATTGGCAAAGAGTCGATGATATCGATTCCCCACATAGCGAATGGCCATGGACTAACCATTTGTGTGATCTTTGTCAGCGGAGCTCTTGGGACTTTCACATATACCTGGCATTTGTCGCATCGTCTCATATAATCAGCGACATCCTGGTTCAAAATCAGCCAGTAGTATCTGTAACGAAGTATCTTTTCGCTAACATATTCCCCCCAGTGTGATTGCCACATTCCCCCTCATGGACTTCTTTCAAGACATGCCTTATCTTGTCATGAGCGATACACTAGAGTAAGGGAACGGAGAACCCCTTTCAATGGATAGTTCCTTCTTGCATAATATACCGTGAAGCTTTACGAAGGACTTGTCGCTTTTCGTTCCTCTTCTCAGGCAAGATTCCATGCAATAAGTATTCATTAAGTGGAGTCATCCATGATTCCCTCTCGGGATCCGTTTCCAACAATTGATCAACTTCCATCACATTTATACTCGACGCGTGCAATTTCTCGATTGGAACCAAGCCTATCTACTATGCATCATTGGTACTCGTGAACTTTGCCATTGAATTGACTTCCCCGTTCTGCTTACGCGGGATATGTGAAATGTCATAGTATTTGATATCCGCCAACAACTTCTGAACTCGGGTAAGATATGGGGCAAGTCATAGTCCCTTTCTTGATAGTCCCCTCTAACCTGATACAACACCAGTTGCGAGTCGCAAAAGATTTCAAGAGACTTCACCTCGAGCTCTTTAGCAAGTTTAAGTCCAATGATCAACGCCTTATACTCTTCATCATTGTTTGTAGCAGGAAAGTCGAGCTTCAAAGCATAGCAAATAGACCTGTTCTCAAGGGTTACAAGAACATTGCTAGCTCCGGAGCAATGATCATTAGATGCTCTATTGGTATACAGCTTCCATCGTACATTAGGGATTACACTTCTCTCTAGGGGCTCGTCCTGTATGGTAAACTCTGCTATGAAGTCTGTCAATGCTTGTTCCTAGGTAGTTCTCGCAGTAGATATGTAATGTCAAACTGGCTGAGCTCTATGTTCCATTTAAGGATCCTTCTAGACGTCTCAGGTTGTAGCAAGACCTGTCGTAACGGCTGGTTGGTGTAAATGCTGATTGGATGTGCTTAAAAGTATGGGCGAAGTTTGTGTGACATGATTAGCAAGCAGTACACCAATTTATTTATCTTCGGGTGGTTCCTTTCTGCACTCGTTAATTGTTTACTGATGTAATAGACCGGTCTCTGAATCCGGTTCTCCTCGCGAATCATGGCGCACTTATAGCATGTGACGATACAGCCAAGTAAATATACAACTCCTCGTGATCCACTAGCTTTGACAAGACAGGGGGTCTCTCCAAATGGTCCACCAGAACTCAGAATGCGTCTTCACAATCTTGCATCCACTCGAAATTCCTTTTTCCCTTCCTTATCAGTTCAAAGAAAGGAATGCATTTATCAGTTGCTCTAGAGATGAATCGACTCAAAGCATCGACCTTCCCCTTTAGACTCTGTACTTGTTTAATAGTTCTTGGCGCTTGTATATCTTGAATGACTTGAATCATTTCTGGATTTACTTCAATTCCTCATGCATTGACAATAAAGCCCAAGAACTTCCCTGATGCAACACTGAACGAGCATTTCAAAGGGTTGATTTTCATGTTATAGAATCGAAGGATATCGAACATCTCTGCTAAGTCTCGAACATGGTCGTTTGATTGTCATGACTTCACGAGCATATCATCCATATAGACTTCCATCGTCCTCCCAATCTGATCATTAAATATTCGGTTAACCGAACTTTAATAGGTTGCCTTAGCGTTCTTTAATCCGAACGGCATCACTACGTAACGGTATAACCCAATATCTATGATAAAACTGGTATGTTCCTGATCCGGGACATGCATCGGGATTTGGTTATACCCCGAATACGCATCCATAAATGATAACAATTCATTTTCCACTTTATCGATTCTAGGCAAGAGATAACTATCTTTAGGGCACGCCTTGTTCAGGTCCGAATAGTCAATACACATTTTCCACTTCCCATTCGCCTTCTTCACTAGCACAAGGTTAGATATCCATTCGGGATAGAGGGTGACGCGAATAAACCCATTGACTTTAAGTTTATCCACCTCCTCTTTAAGGGCGACGGATCTCTCTGGATCCATGCCCCATCTTTTCTGTTTCACTGGAACATACTTTGGATCAACATTTAATGAATGGCTCGCAATGGCAGGCAAGATCCCACACATGTCAGAATGAGTCCAAGCAAACACATCCAGATTCGCTCGGAAAAAATCAGTAAGTCCTCTCATCATCGAAAGCTGAGTTGCGATCCAATTTTCAACACCCACGATGGGTCATCATGGCTAAATGTATTATCAATCGTCAACTCAGCCAGTGTTGCCTTGGTCCCCTTGGGTTCCTTCTTATCATCTCTTGGATCTATATCTCTATAGACCAACTATGGTGCCCAAGCCAAGGCATAGGCACCATTTGTCAATCTTCAGTAACTTGGATGTGAACAGACTTGTCCACACCCTTTCCTTTCTCTTTTCGCCGAGCCTCTCTCAACTCAGCCACATAATAGGCACGTCCAATCGCTGATCACTATGCACAACACTTACTCCGTTATCAGTCGGAAAATTCAATGTTAAATACCACGGGGCCAAAGCTGCCCAAAATTCAGCCAGGGCTGGACGGCCCAGAAAGACATTGTACGGTGAATCCACATCCAAAACAATGAACGGTAGGATCCACACCCTCCTACATTCACCTTCTCCCAACTCAACTGGAAATTCGACATAACCTACTGCTTCTATAGCCACAACGTTGAAACCGTGTATACGAGCTTTGGATGGTTTCAAATCCTTAGCCTTCGTCCTCATTTGATCATATGCCTTCTTAAAGATAATGTTCACAGAACTTCCATAATCAATCAGAATTCTTCTCACTATAGTAGCGCCAATCATGGCTAAAATTACCATCGTAGTAGGGGCCTTTAGTCTATCGACATCCCTGCTTCTGAATATTATATCATTCGTCATTGTACGCTGTTGCTTGGCCGAAGTTCCATCCTCCGTATTCAAACAACATTCAAAATCCACATGTCTCATTGAACTAGCATAGCGCTCCATTTCCTACTAACTCCTATCCGCAAGATGTGGTCCACCAATTATCATGTTTATTACCAACCTTCCATCAGTCCGTGCAGGCTCCTCAGCCCTACGCAGAACCTGCCCTCGATTGGGGTCAGACGTCCCTTGTTCGTCGCCCTATGGATTTTTCACAAACTAGTGCAACTTTTTCTCTCGAATCAACTTCTCAATGGCATCCTAGAGATGCCTACACTCATCTGTATTGTGCCCATAACATTCATGAAACCGACAGTGCTTTCCGGTTTGCTTTTGTGCCTTTGTCAATTATTTCGGACGCATCTTCTTATATTGGAATGTATTACAGGTTGACAAATAAATGTTCTCCAAGGATGCATTCAAAGGTGTATAGCTGTCATACATAGGAGACTTAGGCCTCGACCTCCTAGGCTCCCTTTTTCGATCATGATTCCCTTGTCCACTTCTTTTCTATTGATTCGGGTTGTTTTGAACATTGACATGTACCTTCCCAGAACTCTTGTCAGACTATTTTATCGCGATATTGCTTTGCACTGCTTCCTCCCTCGACCCTGAGGCATTACTCTTCCTAGAAAACCTAGCTTCCTCCTTTCTCATGAACTGGGCCGCCTTTGAATAGAAACGTTCCAGCGTGGCCGGCAGTTTTCAACTAGCCGGTCACCAAATTTGGGTTATAGGTCGACTCCTCTCATCACAGCCATGAGTATCGCATGATCATTTGGGTTACTGACTTCCGTGGCTGCAACATGAAATCTTTGCAAATAGTCCTTCATTAATTCCCCTGGAGCTTGGATTACACTCGACAATGACACCACGTCTTTAGGACGAGTAGCGTGGATCCGAAACTACTCCACAAACCTTATTACCAGTTCGTCGAATATTGAGACTGATCGTGAGGGCAATCTTATGAACCACATTGTAGCGATCCCTGATAGAGTTATAGGGAAGCATCCACATTTGATGACATCGTTTTCCCTTGCCGAGTCCAGCAACCATTCGTACCTCATGATGTGCTGCCCGGGGTCAGTTTTCCCCTCATATGCAGGCATCGTAGGCATGTTAAACCTTCTAGGATACTTCACATGTAAAACACTATCGGTAAATGGGGTGTGGTCCTAGAGACTCCCCAATAATCGTTTGTCAAGCCCCGATTCTCCTTTACCAGTTCTCTTACCATTGTGGATAAGTCCGGTGTCTGGATAGGTGGCGGCAAGTGGTGGTCATGGTCCACCTCGCGTGAATGTTCCGTTCGATGTCTCCGGGGCATTTCACGCCTCCTTGGCCTGTCATCTTTGTGATGTGCAGTCTGAGCATTCACTTTATTATCATTCCATAGAGGTAGTTAGTCAGGATCCAAACATACTCCAGCGCCCAAGTTCCTAGGTCCAGCATGTGCATGATCCACCATCTACACTTGAGGAGTTGTCTCTCTTGCTGAGGGATTGGTACCGATCCCTAGGGAGGGATCAGCACCGGCCTGTCTTGGCAGACCATGTTGGTTTGCCAAGCTTTGCTCCGATGATCCCATTCGTGCTGCTTCAAGTCTGCGGTGCCTAAGCTTGTGATGTTTGTCTGATGAAGTTGAGCTATCTGACGCCGAGTAAGAAGTGAGATCCCTTCTGGCGCTTTTGCGCTGCTGTTGAGGAATCTGGTTCATCAAGTTAGTATTAGTCTGGATTTGCTCGTTTAGCTGCCTATGACTCTCCATCAGCTCTCTCATCAAGTCATTGAATTCAGCTCTAGTTTTGGAATCAGTGGGGTTCTGGACTGCAACAGGTTCCACATTCACATTAGCAGGTTGGTTGTTTGGACCCCCTTATTGGGCACTAGCAGTTTCATTGGCATCAACATTATGGAAGTAGATCTGGTGCGCCTTACCATCCTAGATTTCTTTGCTTAGATCTTGGGAAATTAGAATAGTATCTGCAAGCTTCTGAAGAGGAACCTGGATTTCCTTCAGGGGATTTCTTCGATCCATTAGCAACAAACGTGATTCTAATAGCTTGAGAATCGACTTTCTCAGTGAGAGCACCAAAATGTTTGCAACCAAATTAGCCACAAACACCAAAAAATAGGTTAAAGCAGTGAAATAAATGAAGAAAATAAATGAAAACAGAGGAAAAACACTGAATATCAAGAAAACTGCAGTAGAAAACAAAAAAAACAAGATTTATAGTGGTTCGACGTTGATTTCCTACGTCCACTTTGAATATTATCTTTATTGCTTCTCAATTCACTTGATTACAATTAAAAACAACAAGAAATAGTAAGAGGTCAGAAAAGAATGGAGGATGGTAGTTACAATAATGGCGGAGTTTAACTGACAGCCTAAAGGTCCATAGGATGGCTCCTCTGTGCTTGTATTTATAGATGAAGGCGGCCTCCAATCTAACTCAAACTTCGGCAATAGGACCTCGTCTACCATATAGGCCCACCATAGGAAGGGCTAGGCCCAACTCTCAATGGATAGGGATCGGCACCGATCCCTCCATGAGTTGAGTTTGGGCTAGCAATCCCTTTGGTAGCTCTCTTATAGTCTATAATGATGGTGCTTCAAATATCATAGTGCTTGGACTTGTGGAGCTTAAGTTCTTGCAATGTTTCAACTCAAATCTTGACCTGGTCTAGGTAATGTCGATCCATATCATAAGAATCATAACATGCCGATCCTTATCTTTCGAGGATACCATGCCGATCCTTATCCTTTGAGGATACCATGCCGATCCATTCCCTCCAAATACATTATGCCGACCCTTACCTCTTGAATATAACATGCCGATCCATGTCCCACAAGTGCATCATGCCGATCCCACTCTCACAAGCGCATCACACCGAACCCTTTAGCTTTATATGTCATGTTGATCCCTCTACATTCTCATCCAAACCAACCATCTTGCCAAGTAACTATGATGATCTCCCACCATATTAAATGTATACCGATCCCTCCACTATTGCATCCAATTCGACCAATGTCCATGCCGATCCCTATACCAACCAAACTAAACTCCATTTTTCTAAAATCGTGCGTTGTCTATCTATTAACCCTATTCACCCTAGGCCGGATACAACTACCCGGACATTATATTTTGGTCATGTGGCTATTGTCTTGTGGTCATCATTCTCATCATTAGTCGAGTCTGGCCTTCGTAATCAGCCCTATGTAGCCGGGTCAAGGCACCAGGTAACAATAATTAACCCCAAGTGCAAGTGAGAGATTGATGAAGTTAGAAGAATGCCCTAGGGGCAATTATGTAATTTTTTACATAACACATACCTAACTCGATAACCAATCTTGTTTGAAATAAAAGGTGTTTTCTTTCTGTTATATACTTGATACAGTGTGTTCTATTAATTAATTAATTAATTAAATTAAAAGTATATATAATAGAAAATCCATAAATGATATGTTTCATGATAGCAGTTACAAAGTGTTGTAACCGTGAGTAATTTCTCACAATGAAAATAAATATATCATTTTAAACATTCCTAGTAAAAATTTATCAGGACTGGATATCGATACATCCATTGAGACTAGAGGATATAATGCTCTTGAAATTTTGGACGGTGTATTACTTATGGCTACTAGGGGCACCAAGGGGTTACGCATTGATAGTTATTGAATAACCATAGAATGACTCACTTGATAGTTTTCTATTGGTTAATATACCTAAGGTCAAACAGAAAATATTGATGTGACAAAATTACATAGTTCTCTTGACTTGAGAATAATGTTGATCTTCAATGTGGAAGTTCTACTTTGTGCTAAGTACACTGACTTGAACGGCGCCACAATAAAAGCAATACATATATATATATATGTGTGTGTGTCTATGTATGTATGTATATGTGTATGTATGTAATAAATGCACAAATTTATAATCGAGCGAGGGTGATTCCAAATCTTAAGAATCCCATAACATTGTTATATGATAAAAATGTTGCGATATAGTTCGTAATAGAACTTAGAGCTCACTAAAAGTCGAGAGACATACTCCAAATTGTTCCATATGATAAAGGTTGTTTATCAGCATCAGAGAAAGTTGATTGACAAATCAGATGATTAAAACATAATAGCATACCCGTTCACTAAGGAACCAACTGATTAGTTTTTGAGGAAACTGGTTGGAGAAAATGGAATAAGATTCCATAATTAACCCCAAGTGCAAGTGGGAGATTGATGAAGTTAGGAGAATGCCTTAGGGGCAATTATGTAATTTGTTACATATATCTAACTCGATAATCAATCTTGTTTGAAGTAAAATGTGTTTTCTTTCTATTATATACTTGATATAATGTGTTCTATTAATTAATTAATTTAATTAAAAGTATATTTAATAGAAAATCCATAAATGATATGTTTCGTGATAGTAGTTACAAAGTGTTGTAACCGTGAGTAATTTCTCACGATGAAAATAAATATATCATTTTAAACATTCCTAGTAAAAAATTATCGGGACTGGATATCGATACATCCATTGAGACTAGAGTATATAATGCTCTCCAAATGTTGGGTGGAGTATTACTCATGGCTACTGGGGGTACCAAAGGGTTACGTATTGATAGTTATTGGATAACCATGGAACGACTCACTCGATAGTTTTTTATTGGTTAATATAACTAAGGTCAAACAGAAAATATCGATGTGAAAAAATTATACGGTTCTCTTGACTTGAGAATAATGTTGATCTTCAATGTGAAAGCTCTGCTTTGAATATAGTTAAATCATGGCACTCTGTCGATCGAAACGACTATAGTTGGGCGGAGTGGAAGCATTGGAAGTGAAACACTATTCAAGAGAGGATTTGTCTTCTCAGTTATATGAGGTTAGTATCATGGTCAACTAAAGTCAACTCAAAGTCAAAGTCTATGACCAAAGCATTTCGGTTAATAATAGTTATTACTATTGAACCAAAGACTTTGTGTTTGGACTATAGAGTTGATTGTGGAAGATATTGGAATTTTGATCATTAGAAAATTCCATAAGTCCAAAGTGATATAGTTTTTACGAAGAGAATTAGTGTAAATATTAGTCACAACAGATAACGCTTAACAAAGTAAAATTAGATTTTACCAAAACTAAATAAATGATAAATTCAGCCAAAATGTCACAGCACCTGCTAAGTGAGTATGAACATTAATATTTGAAAATTTCGATATTAATCGCCTACCATATTTTCACCTAATGAGTCACACAATCGAAACGATGAATACTCCTTTGACAAAACGATTTAATTATTTTGTAATTGTTATAAATTAATCAAATAGTTAATATTTATGAAATATTACTTATAAAATTTGATTTTAATTTGATAAACAAATATTATTTCATGTATTTATAATAGTTGTAAATATATTAATCAATATACGATATCGATGCGCGTTTAAATTGGATTTAAATGCAAAATATTTTTTCGAAGTTTTAAATGAGTTTGAAGCTCATATAGTGGTAAGTCAAATTTGGCTATGATAGGGGGATAATGCGACTATATAATGGTGCAAAAGAGGCTTTAAGATAGAGGGCTAAAATGGAAGAGAACTACTAAGAGATAATGTAGGATCTTAATCCTAAAATATCTCTAAATTCTCCTTAATATAAGCATGTCTACCCACATTAGTTGAGCAACTTTTGGAGACTCTGTATTGCTAGTACATTGGGCATTGATTTTGATGACAACAACTATATGACATCATGTAAAATATCGATACTAATGTTTTTATCAAGTTATATATAGTATATAATGCTGAATATTAGATAGGTATTGATTAAGAAGACTGTACAATATCAAGAGCAGATTCAAGAGGCTGATATAGAGATTCAAGAGTTAGAGATTAAAGACTTAGGAGCATTGAAGATCCAAGTTATCCAGATAAGTTATAGAGTCAAAGTTTATTTTTCTAAAACCCTGACATCACTTCTTTGATCTCATCTCTCTTTATTTTTTTCTTAAAATGATTTTTAAAATCTATTCTACGATTTTAATGATTCTTGTTTTCAAAATGATCTTTCAAACAGCTTTTAAAAATAGCTTTCAAATGATTTCTAACTTTTTACAATATTTTTATATTTTGAGTAAATAAGTTTTTAAGTATTTTATATACCTTAATCTATTATACTTTGATATAGTTTTAGTTTTATGTTTTCTACGTAATTATAATATTTCAAAGCATGTTTTTGATATTCAATAATACTTTAATTATAATATATATTCGCTTATACTTCATATATATCATTTTTATATTATTTTTAATCCTTTATATATATTAAAAAATTTCAAAATTAGTTTATAATGATTTCTTAAGTTTTATTACGATTAAGATATGATTAAATGAATTTACAAAGTATCAAAATATTTTACAAAACTTAGGATTTTCAAATTAATTTAAAATAAATTGTTTTCAAAATATAAAAGGATTTAGACATATCCTATACATGCATGTCGACGTATACCGAAAATTTCAAAATTCATATTTTGGATGGAAATTTCTTTTCATCATATCTCTTCGCGAATCAACATATTCAAATTTAGACTGTTGTTTCTCTACAAATAAGGGTTAAACCAAAGAATTTTTATTAACTACTTTATCAAATTTTCTCTCCACTTTTGCTCTCTTGAATTCTTGAAGAAAATCTATCAAAATATTCTCAAATTCACTAAGAATCAAATTCAAAACTCTCTGATTTCTCTCATCTCTCTCAGTCAAACAAGATCAAAGCTCCATTCAAGACGTGATAGGATCATTTGTATTCAAGGCCGAAGGTTTGAGTTTGTAAAACTCTATCAAATCATACTATTATACTTATGGGTGTGGTTGTAGCCCATGTAAATCAATTGGGTATGCTTGGTGACCCAAAAATTCAAGTGGGTGTGGTTTTGGTCCATGTAAATCAAGTAAGTCTACTCAGAGCTTGGAACGTTTGGAGGGGTGTCTCGTAGACTTGAAATCGAGATTGTACTTGCTTTGATATTTGAAAAGAAATCCATACAGGAATTGTACGAAACTTGATGTAGGCTAACTTCGAACGAGTATAAAATCCTTATGTGCTCTTTCCTTTTTACTTTTACTGCATTTATATTTATCTGTGTTTGGATTTGTAATTTTTAATTGCATTGTCTAAACTATAATCTTAAAAGAATAAAAAAGAATCATAAAAATTAGAAAACACTATTCACCCCCTTTAGTTTTAAATTAGCCTTAAGATCCCTATTTCGCAAACTTACGTTTGAAATCGGAGCAGAGGATTTCAAAGTAGTAACACCCCTAATTTTTAATAACATTATTCAGGAAATTTAATTATGTAAATTAAATAGAATAATGCAAATATAAGAGTGATAAGGCGATTGAGATTTGAAAATTTAATTAGAGGTCGGGCTTAATTAAATAAAATCCTAAGGAATGGGCATATGGACGGTTTTATATGTTAAATAGTAGAGAATAAAACTAGGGCATTATGGGTAATAGTCACACCCATAATCCCATTACCCTTAAAACCTTGTTTCCATTCTTCTACACGTTCATAATTCATTATTCAAAAAACGAAAAATCAAAGAGAGCAAGTCGGCCATAACCTAAGGAAAGAAAAGGGGAATTAGTCAAAGATCAAATCTCAATTTCCTTATCCCAATCAAGGTGAATAATAATATAAACCATCTCTATTTTTGGTTTTATAGATCATTTGATTTTTGGTTTAAGTTTAAATCCAGCATGATGATTTTTTATGATGATATGATTGGATTTCATGATATATTATATTCAAACAAGTTTGTTTAATAAATGTTTTATTTGATTTTAAGGCTAAAATCATTTATATTGGGTTTCAAATGCCATGAGGATTTAATATCTTATGTAAAACATTATTTTGGAGATGGGTTAAATTTTTCGTGGTTATCCAAGCTATGGATAATTTATTATGAATTTTTAAAGGAGAATATGAATAATTGGGTTTAGATATTAATTTCGATAATCATATAAACGAATTTGGGTCCAAAATTTATATGTGTTAGATAGCATATTAAAAGTGAATTTCTATGGGTTTTGGAGATTTATCCTAAGAAATTTACTATGGAAATTAAATTAATTTATTTGGAGGACTTGTAAGTTTTAATTATTTTGATTAAGGGAAGGGCTTCTTTGCTAATTGTTTTAATTAAATCTGAAATAAATTTGGTAGTATTTTAGGAAAAGATTTTTGTAAAATTTATAGCAACCAATTAAAGTTTTACAAATTGGAAAGTTAGTTGAAAAGCATTTACCTAAAAGGGAAATAATATAGTTTTTGTTTAGAAGCATGGTTTCGTCACTTCCAGTTGCGACCTTTCGACCATGAACCTTCGCCCCCATCTAAGTCGAAACCAATATGCATTGTATCAATGCTATGATACGTAGTGGATTGGAGAAAGATGGAAGGTATAGAGTCGAAACGGTGCTTTCGAAGGGGCAGAGACCACTTTAAATAGCTTTCAAAGGTCTTTTGTTTTACTATCCAAAAAAATGCCACTTGCCTTGTTTTCAAAAGAATGCTTACGAAAGGGTTTAATATAGCTTTTGAAGAAGTTGCCGCCTTTTTGTTTCGAAAAGGTAGCTTTCGAATGCGTTGTCTTGCTGTTAAATCAATGCTTTCGAAAGGGTAGTTTGCACCCAATCAAAACCCTACCGCCGTTTCATTGCCTTTCGAAGGGATTGAAATCACCAACGAGTTCGAAAGGTAGCTTTTGTTTTATAAAAAAAATAAGAAACTTCCCAATGCTTTCGAAAGGGCTCCAGTAGCCACATAAAGGTTTCGAAGGAAATGGCTTCGAAGGGGTTTTGAAGCTATCCTTCCAAATATTTTACCTAAATGATTAATGCTTTCGAAAGGATGGTTCCAAAGCCATCAGTTTTCCCCAATCACTTTTACTTAAAGGTTAATGGTTTTGAAAGGGGTACTTTCATTTATATTCACTTTGATTCAAAAGATATTTTAAGGATCAACCCAATGGTTTCGAAAGGGGTACTTTCAAATGGTTTTGAAGTTATGCTTCTATGAGTTAATAAGTGATGCTTTAATACTTTCGAAAGGTATGTTTTGATGCTTTCGAAAGAGATGTTTCAAAGTGTTTCGAAAGGCATATGCTTTGTGTTTTGAAAGGAAGATTTGAATGCTTTCGAAGGAGGTTTTCCAATGGTTTCGAAAGTAGAGGTCTAAGGTTTCAAAAGCCTTAGTTTTCAAAATAAAGAACCCAATCTTAATTTTTAAAAGGTAAAACCCATAGCATTATAAAAGAGCTTTTAAATGCTTTTAAACTGGAGTTTTGAAGAAGCTAACCTTGATAAAAATATTGGGTTAAAGGGATTAACCAAATTCCGAGGGGAAATGATTTCAAGGGTAGTAAACCAAGGATGTTGGTATTATTTTTGTATATGCTTCTTCTATAAATATATTCACTATATAATGGGTCCATAACTATATTTTGGGGAGAAAGGGGCATAATTACCAGCTAGGTTGACCCAATAGTGAATATAAATTAAGTTAACTCCTGAATGAATAGAGCTGCATCCAGGAGGTCAGGTAGACTAGGATATAGGACGCCCAAAGACTAATTAAGAATTTGTCATTTTAGACAGGTTCATAGTAAACCCATGAAAACTATGTTTAGTAAGAGTTATTGGCAAGGGCCAATAGGTTGTAGTGAATCCATGAAAACTATATCTGGATTAAGTTATTGACAAAAGTCAACAGGTTCATAGTCAACCCATAAAAACTATGATATAAGGGGAGTTATTAGAGATACCAATAGGATCAGAGAGAACCCATGAAATAAGTAAATGAAGTTATTGGCATGGGCCAATAGATTCTTAGTGATCCCATGAAAACTTTGAGTCCGGACAATAGTTCATAACCTTTAAACATGTTATTAGTCAGCCCATGAAAACTAATAGGTTAATAGTGACCCTAGAAACTATAACTGAGACAGATAGGCAAATGAATGGGGATGGGAAATCTAGAATAATGTATTTGTTTACATATCATCATAATATTATAATTTTCTACGTTTTTAACCATTGTGGATGTAGGAGCATAATATATGGTTCTTATAATTTTTGGACAAGATACTAATAAGGGGAAAACCCATTCCGCTAAGCGGCGAGGTCTCACTAGATATTTAAATGGTTTGAGATGGTAGGTTATTATTCATACCAGGCTTTATGTCCAACTTGAAGTTTTTGTTTTCCCCACTCATGGGTGCTTAATTAATTTTGATTAGTTTGAGGGTTAAGGTTTCAAGTTCTTCTTAGATGAATAAGCTTCCAGAGATGTCCAGGAGGCAAGCTAGCTAGTAGGAGTTCTTTTCTATTTTGACTCCGCTATGTTTTGATGTAAAGGCAAAGTTGTTTAATTGCATATATATATATATATATATATACATACTCTGATCATCCAAGGGGGCATCTTCATATGTCGCTCTTAGCGTATGTTGTAATAATTAAATTTTTTTGGAATGTGGTTCTCAAAATTTGGGTTTATGTAATGAATTTGAAAGGGAATGAGAAATCTTTTTAAATAAATTTAATTTTTTTCCACATCCATATGTTTCTGTTATATCAATGCATCTTACATTATCATATTTCGTCATCGAGGATTATAACTATAAATGACTACAACATCCGTAGCCGTTAGTTTTGGGCCTCCAAGTAGGGGATGTTACAAAAGTAGTCATAAATTTGATTTTTAAAAAGTTTTGATGGTTAACAAAACTATTAGTAATACTGTTAGTAGTTTGTTAATCCACTTGTTACTAATTCCTTTGTAGAAGGAAAGTCTACTGCTAGACCCCCACTTTTTAATGGAAGTAATTACACATATTGGTCATGTAGAATGAAAGTCGGAAAAGTAAGAAAAAGAAAATAAGGCGACCCAGATCAATTGGGGAGGATGTATACTTATAGGATCGATCCAAACTATTCTTGGACCGAGGTGCTGCATACCAAGGAAGACCGAAGTGAGTGCTTGATAGAGTTCATGAACGTGGAAACCGAGGCTTCTTACTTTTGAAAGTTTGGTAGCGAAGCTGGGATGTCACTCTGTTTCATCCGAGGAGACATATCTTTCTGTTTTGCATGAATTTTTGACTTCACCTGATGGTCGGTGCAAGGCCAGAAATTGGAACACATTGATTTCACTCGTTCCTATCCTTCGCTTCACGTCTTGTCCCTCAATGTGGTTAGTACTCCATACTATCAGGCATCGAAGCTTACACTTTTTCACTTATTAAGTCCCCTAACTATATTTGAAAATGGATTGGTTATTCAAAAATATGAAGAAAGCGTCGATTTTGGCTTCTTGCTCTAGCAGAAAGACTTGACAGGAAATTGTCGATTGGGTTGGTCCTACCAAGAAAGGCATGGGAGTAAAGAGGCGTTGCTTAGTTGTGTAAAAAAGTTTCCATGGTTTTGTTACTCACCTTTTTTGTGGAAGGATTTCAGAAGCCAAAAGTGCTTTTAAAAAGAAGAGCCGCGACACCACCTAGTGCTATCTCTTTACCAAAGATGACATTATGGCTCATATTTTAGAAAAGTAGTCAATTTGATCTAAAATCTGTTTATAGTCAATTAGTCTAGATATTCAGAACATCGCACAAAATGAGTACATTGAGCCCGAGATAAATTTCTCACAATGGACTGCTAACCAAAAGGTAGCTGCATAAAGTAATTCTAAAGCCATGAATATTTTGTTTTGTTCATTAGAGAGAAATGAATTCAATAGAGTATCTATATGTAAGTCTGCATTTGAAATATGGAGACCACTACAAGTTACACATAATTGGCATTAGTAAAGTCATACAGACTAAAATTTCTACATTTACTAATCGGTTCCAATTATTTAAAATGAGTCCATTTCTAATATATATAGTCGATTTCAAGATATAGATCATTCACCAATTGCACTTGGTAAAAGTTTTTCTGAAGAGGATTAAGTTAGAAAAATCTCAATTCACTTACTCCTGAATGGGACCAAAAGACTGTTGTGATTAAAGAGGCTAATGACATTAGCACTTTGAAAATTAAAGAGTTAATTGACAATTTAATTTCATTTGAAGCACAAATGCAGGGCATGAGAGAAAACAAGGCAATGGAGAAGAAATCCATCGCTATTAACACCAAAGTAGATGATCTGGATTCAGACATCATGATGATGAGGAAATCGCCCTCATGACAAGAAATTTCAGAAAAACTTCTAAAGTATAGAAAGATGAATAATCTCAGGAGAAATGATAATAAAAATCAAGGAAGTGGAAACGGAAGTGGAAATGGTTCTAGATGTTTTAACTGTGATGAATTTAGCCATATAAAAATAAACCATCCACATCTTGAGAAATTGAAAACACACTAAATACCGATTCATCCAGAAAACGAAGAATGGCTTATACTGCAACACTAGAGGATTTAGACACTATCTCAAGTGATAATGAACTAAATACAGAGAATGCTAATATATGCTTCATAACAATAATTAATGAGAAGTCTGGAAAAAACGGAACAAAAATAAGTACATGTTTAAAATCAAAATTTTGAATTTTTGTTGCTATTGATTGTTTTTTGGTTCCTAGGAATAACCTATAAATTAATAATAATATTGGATGAATATTGTGTGTGTGTGTGTGTGTGTATTTAAAATATTATATATTTTTTAAACAATATAATATTCTATATATTAAGTAATAATTATAAGATAATCATATGAATAGATAATTAGCAATTAAATAGTGAATTATTTTTTCAAATTTCGACCTAATGTCCACATACTCATTATGTATATGTTGACATATGCAAACAGATTTTTAATTTCAGTTTCAAATTCAAAATTTGAATGTCCCTCGACCTTTTCACTAACCCCTATATTCTGAAAAGATGTCTCTTATCTAGAGAACATGTCCTTCGATTCTCTATTTATTTACTATATCTCCATCCATTCATTTCACTTTCATTTTCAAATTTCAAATTTCAAAAATATATTAACTTTCTTATCTCTTCAAACTATTCTTCAGTGGCATCCTCAAGCAATACTCCATCAACCATGAGGCTTTCCAAGAAAACAAATGGCTTTTCATAACAAAGAAGCCATGCAAGCCTATATAGAGTATATGTCTTTCGGAAAAGTCTATCTCGGAAGATTTGACATTTTTGAAGATTTTCCTACTTATGATCTTTTCAATCTTTATTTGCAAAATAATATTCTTGGTTTAATCGATGCTTCTCAAAATGATTTCGTTTGTTATCCAAATTTAGTAATAAAAATTTATGCAAATTTGGAAGGAAATGTTTATGATGGAAACAAAGGAGAAGTTTGTAGTAGTGTTAAGGGGACATGACTTATTTTAAATTGTGAGAATTTGGGTCACATTCTCAGATGCAAATCCTATGGAATGGACGTTTTAACTTTCCAAATTAATTTCAAAAGTGATGATGACTTTGAATTCAAAAAAAACTTATGTCCAAAAGCAAGAATTTTAAGCCTTCTTTTGCAACAAAGTATCACTCCTAGAATGGATAATTATAATAACCCGAATCAAATAATTTTCAAAGCACTTTTCGCCATTTATGGTCAATACAACATAAATTGGTCTCTAGTTATTTTGGATGTACTTTTTCCTAAGAATCTTTCTAAGCATGAAAACACACTATTTCATGGTGTGTATCTTTCTAGAGTTTTCACTTACTTCGGTGTTGACCTTAAAGGAGAGGAAACCATTCCTCAAAAAATATTTGACAAGGCCAACATCTCACTTATGCATATTTCACCCTTTTTCGAGCCTTATGAAATACTTGCAGAGAAGGAACAAAAATAGGCTTGGGAAGAAGAGCAATACATATGGGAAGAGAAGGAGGAAGAAGAAGGAATGGAAGTTAAGGAGGAAGAACAAGAAAAGGAGGAGGATACTTCCTTAAAAGTATCAAAATACCATCTCGTCCAACCAATAAAGATCTTCTCAAAAATCAAAAGAAGATCGTTCACAACCAAAGGAAGCTTAAGAAATCTTTATCCACATCTTTCTAAAGCTTATCTAGTTGTTTGTTTGAGTTATCTAGCCTTGTACTTGGTTTTTATAGTTTAAAGGTGTGTTAATCTTATGTATCTTTCTTTTATTTTTAAAGTATTTCTTGTACTCCACCTTCATTATCAACGAAATTCTATTTCTTACTGTTATACGTTGTTAATTGTCTCTGGAAATTCATACAAGTATAAGAGTATAGGCCAAATACAATAGGATAACAAAATTATCAGTTTTGAAAAATATGATGCATATGTCGACATATGCATAGCATGTATGCCGACATATAACGACCAGATTTCAAAAAAAAAATTTAAACATAAATTAACTACCAAACACTTTTTCATTTCAAATGACTTATTACCCCTATATATACCTATTCAGTCTAGAAAATAATTATTTTCAGTCTCTTTCTTCTCCCTTTTATCATATAAACGCATCTTTTCAAATAATGGCTTCTTCACATCAAAAATTATGTGAGAATCTTGAACAGAACTCTTGAATCATTCAAGAATATCCGTACTTTCATTCCTAGAAATTAAAGGCACCTAGAAATAAGTCAAATGTAGATGATTAAAGAGCAAAAGAAGCACTTTGATGCCATTGGGTGGATGATTTCTTTTCTTATCAAAGATGAACAACCAACAATCCTGAAACTACCCTCAACAAGATGATGAAGATTGGAATGCTATCAAAGTGGATCTAATTTTTAGATCTGATGGATGGGTAGAAATTCCTAGGGAAGTCTAATGATCGATTGGTTTGGATTTAAATAAGTATGTATATTAATATAATATAACATTGATTTCTGTGGATTAGATTGACTTTGTGTGTATTAACTAGATTTGATCTATTGAATTATATGATTGATTGATTTGATTTACTTGATTTATCTAACTTATCAAATGTATTGAATAATGTGATTAGTATAAGTTATTTATGATATCACTCTTATATTACTATCATTACTTTTTCTAGTTGCTTTTATATCTCAATATTACATATATTATGTACTACCTTAGTTGGGGGGAGTTTTTTTAGTTAGATTTTTGTTGATGACAACGGGGAAGAAATATCTAAAATCTAAGCATATATTAAGGGCGAGTTTTGGAACCTAGTGGGAGTTATTCTTGATACTTTTGAAGTAATTGAGTCTGTAGATGTAGAATTTTTTTTAAAACAAGTATTTAGCCCAATATCAAACTAGTGAGAACCCATTGGCATTATCTAGTTCAGAATATATTGAAACTAATGATGAAGAATATACATGTTCTAAAAACAACAAGAATGTTTTAGTACCTGAAGAGGATACTGAACGAACGAAAAGTAAAAGGGTAAGAATAGAAAAAGGACTCTGGTCCAGACTTCATTATGTATCTTGTAGAAGAAATTAAGAATGAATTCTTAACATCATTAGATACATAATGAATGTTAATGATGACCCGAAAACTTATTTTAAAGCTATGAGTTCCAAAGATGCTATTTTCTAGAAAGAAGCTATCAATGATGAAATAAATTTAATTTTGGTAAACCAAACTTGGATTTTGATTGATTTACCTCCTAGTACTAAACCAATAGGTTGTAAATGGATATTCAAGACAAAGTTGAATACTGATGGATTATTTGGAAACATACGTTCATGTTGCTCGCATACCTTTGATCCGTTGTTTGATAGCACTTGAATCCATTCATAAACTTGTTACACACCAAATGGACATGGAAACTGCTTTTCTAAATGGTGATTTAGAAGAAGAGATATACATGAAACAACTAGAGGGTTTTATTAATTCAAGCAAAGAAAAGAAAGTTTGTAAAGTTTAAGCGATAAACTCTCTTTATGGTCTGAAGCGGGTACCAATGCAACGACGCAAGAAGTTTGATAAAGTAGCATTGTCACAAGGCTTCATGGTTAATGATGCTGATAAATGTATTTATAGCAAATCATATGAAACCAGTTATATTATAATATGTTCATATGTTGATGACATGTTAATTTTTGGGACTAATATATCTTGTGTGAAAGAACTAAGAAATTTCTGTCCTCTAAATTTGATATGAAAGATCTATGAGAGGCTGATGTAATTTTAGGGATTAAAATCCTAAGAAAAGAGGAAGAGTTGTTACTAATCCAATCTCACTATATTGAGAAATTTCTCAATAAATATGGTCACTATAATGACAAACCAACACCAACTCCTTTAGATCCTAGTATTAAATTAGAGAAGAATTGCATAAGACTTGACATAATATGGTCAACTAGAATATTCCAGTGTTGTCGGAATCTTATGTATGTTATGCATTGCATAAGACCTGACATAGCACACACTATTACCTTATTATGTCGTTTTATGAGTAATCCAGGTACAGAACATTGTAAAGCAATTTTAAGAGTTCTAGCTTATTTGATAGGTACCATAGACTATGGTCTTTCTTATAAAGGATATCATGCTATATTAGAAGGATACAGTGACACTACTTGGAACAATAAGAATTTAAATCCAAGTCTATGACTGGATTGATATTTATAATCGGAGGAGGTATAGTGTTTTGGTGTTCCAAGAAGCAAACTTGTATTTTTCACTCAACTATGTTGTCAGAATTGATTGCATTGCAAGCAAGGAGGCAGAATGGCTTCAGAATTAATTAATAGAAAAACTTTTGTGGAAGAAGCCATCGTCAGCAATCTTCATTAACTATGACAATCAGGCTACGATATATATTGTTTCTAATAAAACGTATAATGGAAAGTCTAGACATGTAAGTCTTAGACATTAGATGATAAGATAATTACTCAAAAGAGGATTAATCAATGTCGATTACATAGAAACAAAGAAAATCCTGGCTGACCCATTTACTGAGAGTCTTCCAAAGGCTAAGGTTTCTATTAAATCAAAAGAAATGGGGCTAAGGTCTGTGAATGAAGGTAGATCATCCTTAACAAAAAACCTACTTATGTCTTGAAAAGGATAGACAAAGTTCAATGGGTACCCACAAGTTAAGAGAATGATTATGGATCACTAAAACTAATTGCCGATCATTAGTATTGGATTCCCCATGAAAGTGGATAGATGAAGATCCTTAATAAGTCTAGTTAAAATCATAAGATGTATCGCAGAAATACCTTAAAGGGACTTACCTATATGAGTATGGAAATTAGGTCATTTCCTAAGAAAGTAAGACTACTTTCTAAAGTAGACTCACAAACTCAAGATTTGAGTACATGGCCATTAATTTGTTGAACATACAGAACACTCCATATACGAAAATTAGTCGTGGAAATCAATTACATAAATAAAATAGACAACTGCACCACTAGAGTGATTGCCTATGTAACCAAGTGGGATCAAGCCAACGTAGTTCAAAGATCTAGTACTGTATCATCGTGGAAATCAATACATAAACGATTGATATCTTTTAGATTTGAACCTTCACCTAGTATGAATCATTCAAGGTTCTATCACTACAAGAATTTTGATTTTTAGTAGCGCTCAAAAAACGCTACTAAAAGTTTTAGCAGCATTTTGATAAATGCTGTTATAAAGCCCGCGACTGAAAATACCCGATTTTTAGTTGCATTTATTTCAACACTACCATAAATCGTTTTACTGTAGCGTTTATGAAACGCCACTAAATTCTTTTTTTCAGCGTGTATAAAATGCTACCAAAATGTACTTGGTCTGCTCAAAAATATTTTTGTAGCGTTTGTTAAACGCTGTAATAGAGGACGCAGTTTATTGACAAAGCCTGTAGCCGCGTTTATTAAACGCTACTATATATGCTCTCCTTCGACCCTTTATTTTTTGTAGCGTTTTTTAGTAGCATTTTCGAAACTCTGCCTATACATTGCCTCCAGTTCAATCTTGTTTATAGCTTATAACATAATACATAAACACATACACATTAAACAACCGCAAAATACATATACATATACATATACACATTCAAACATAAACACATTTAAAAACCACAAAATACATAAACAAAAGCACTAACATAAACAATATGTTAACCGTAAATAGAAGTTTACACAACCGAACAAAAGTTTCAAGACAAAAGGTTAACCGTACATAGAAGTTTACACAACCGAACTACGTACCACAAACAATATGCTACTGTTGCAGTTAAAGTACCATAAACATCTGAACTAAGCAAGTACAATAAACAACCAAACTACCTAACAAGTACGATAAACTAGTGCTGCTACTGCTCATTCTTCAGAAACGTCTACCTGTAGACAAAATATAATCAACAGTGAGACTCAAGTTATAATCAATACTGAGATAATAATGACAAGACCATCAATACTGAGAAAACAATGAGACTAAAGTTATGCACAACTGAATATGTGCAATCTTGTGTTCAACTGAATATGCACAACTGAATATGAAAACTAAAATAATGTGCTTGTTAGTTTTGGCCAAGAATAAAATGAAATAAAGATTTGTCATCAATGTTTTGTACATTTTATCTCTGCCTGTACATTTTCATATACTCAAACACAGATTTTCATATACTCGAACAAAAATGAAAATATAAGTGTACATGAATTATTTTAGATAGTGAAATTAGGTAGGTGTAAGAAGTCTGCCAAACCCATATGGATACAGCCAAACACAGATTCAAAAAATTCATAACGATAGATGCATTTGTTGATAAAAATATGGGATAATAATATAATATGGTCCTAGTATGTAAAATGACTGGAAACTTAGGATCATAAATTATCTTTTAAGTACGTACAATTAGTCGATATAACTTATGGCTACTGATGGATTAAACCACCAACTAATTACAGTTAATATATACAACATAAATACCATATTTTGATAAACCTGATCATAGTAAATTCCAACATAAATTCTAACTTATTCACATTGTTGCATATTCACATAAATCATTCAAGTACAACAACTCATTGCACATCTACAAGCAGGTTATAATGAAGCAATTTAGGGGAAAATTTCAAATAACTTTGAAGGCAGCCCCTTTTCAAATCAGTTAGCCATTATAATTACTTGAGTTGATGGTTTAAGTATTTTGTTGCTACTAGTTATCCATGATGGTAATTTTGCGAGAAGTTTTCAATTACATAAAGAATTGCATACCTTTCATTTTGGTTCCATAATGACTTTTGCTATCGGCCAAGCTATGGGAACGCCAAAGGCATCTTCCATGCATGTCAACTCCGATGTAGGTCTCCATAGCACTACATCCGGAACTCTCACAATTTCAACCCAAACTTTTACAGCATCACGTCCCAATGGACGACAATGGACCAACGATATTGGATCAGTTAAAGCGATAGTTCCTTCAGCCACTACTTTGTTCATTTCACCCACAACAATCAACTTGCATTTATTACCTTTTGTCAGCTTTGCAATCGGCTGGAAAAAAATTGGTGCATATTTCAAACAGTGCATATTGAAAACTGTGTACTTATTTTAGAAACCAAAGCATACAAAATGCAACAACACAGTAGTGCATATTTCAAACAGAAGAAACAAAATACAAACTACAAAGTATTTCCAGCATATTTACTTACATGTTGTGGTTTCTTCGTGATTATGGGTGTGGATATCACGGGAGAAGTCGCACAATTTACATTCCTACCAACTGCATCTTTATTAACTTCAACTTTTGATTTTGGCCATGCTACTTTCCTAACTGCATCCCTAACGCACGACATATCAACTGTGGGTCGCCACAAATATGTCACATACCGAAATTTTTGACTTTTGAAAATTTGACATCGATACTCACTTTATCGACTGCCGAGAAATCGAATGCCGGAAACTCCAATAGTGAGGGTTTTAAATAGAAGAAAAAGGTAGAAGAAGAAGAAAAGAGGAGGGAGAAAGAAGAGAGAAAGAAGAAGAACAGACAGAACAACATCAGAACAGAAAACAATATCAGAATCTTACACATCGCAGCGGAACAAAATATAATAGATAAATGAATAATCTTTAAACGAAGAACTATATCAGTTTTTTTTTACATACATCAATCATCAGAGTCAATATACAACAATGGACAGTTATATAACTTGTCCTCATACAGAATACACAACGGAATAAATAATATCAGATACAAATACTACGTCTCGTCCTCCAGCTTATCTCCAAAGCTCCAGAATATCCTGATAACATAACTCTAGACTGCCCATGTGGAAATTGGTGGGCACCCAGAGTTTAGAAGGGAAACAATAAACTCCGAGTCAGTCATGGTGACTGGTGTGAGATCGTAAAACAGTTATTTTTCACAAAGAAAATAAAACAAATTCGCAATGCTTTTGGAAAATGAAACTACCATAAGACCTCCCACCACACACACAATGCAAACGCAGAATTGGAGGAGATTTCTTCTTAGGATAGTCAAATATGCTTGATACGCAAAATCAAATCATTTTTGATATTATTATTAGTGCATAGTGTAGAAAACATTTCGAAAGTAAAATATTAATCTTAGCCAGCATAGGCATTCCGCACTTATGCCTACTATAGCTACCATCCAAACAGTGGTGACCACCATAAGTGAATGATAGGTTCTACAACTAAAACCGTACAAGGCTCGTATTGTTTCTTTGGATTTCCAACAAATGGTCAGGCTAAGGAACTTCCTATCCACGATGGGTACGTCCCTGGAATAGACGACCCGAGAACCTAACCGGATCTCTACCAACACAAGGCCGGGTTACCTCTGCAAAAATAGGTAACTACTGACACGCGTATGCCATCCCCCGATCGTAACCGATCTTCCCGAGGATCCCCGATTTCCAACAAACCACATAGATAATAATGCAGCAACCACATAGGTTAAGTAACTGGGATCCATACCATGATACCACCTCTATCCAGAAGGAATGACATACACTAAGGGGCGCTACTCCCTAGAACCTTGCCGTATCCTTCCTGTTTCGACCATTTCCGGGGTGTGAGGCTCGACGAAGTCTCGTCCACAAAGCTACGCTTTCTCAAAAAGCCCTGCTTCGGGTCAAACAAAATGATCAACCTATGATCACAAAGATATAAGATCAAACAAATGATCATATCACAAATGATCAAACACTGATCATTTCACAGCAACACTTAGTATGTCACGTTACCAAATTGGGAATATATCGCTGATAAATTTCAACTACATAACCTCTGAGCTCGTACGTCTCAGAGAAGGGTGTTAAGCTAAGAGAATAAATTCTCCGCCACCAACAGAATTGTATTTGAAAGAAATCAGCTTTATATCTCAAATTGTAACGTCAGACACACAATCCATACAAGTCTGTTCCGGGATCGAACAGAACCGAAGGCACTTCTCACGAAGCCCTTGCATATCCGGATAAATTTCTAATCACGTCCGGACTTCCCGTCACTAAGGGTGATAAAACCTCTAAATCGGAGATCAGCCGATGTAGAGTAACTCGACGGTAATCCTTCCATTTTCAAAAATATCCGGTCTTCAACACCGATCTTCAAATGCGATTCATAACGACGTATCACATATTCGGAATGGGTTATACGACCCCATGGTCCTTTCCCGGCTAACCCGAATAGTGAGCGATTATTCAAAAATAAGTGTGGCATTCAAATTCATCCAATTCACAACAAATACCTATCTAAAGGTAATTATTGATAGTCGGTTATTTAACTATCAATAAAGATGCGGAACATCATCAGATTCCAAATAATTTTCCCAAATTATTTATCTTTCAAAATATCTTTTATTAGATATAAAATTTCCACACTTCCAAAAATAAATCAAAATTTATTTTTAAACATCTTCCCTTTCTTTTATAAATTCCATAGTGAATTTATATTTCAAAATATCTTCTGATATACGATTTTCAAATCGTTTTCAATATTCAATTTCAATTTATCTTTACAAAGATAAATTCTCAAAACGTTCATTTCATATTAGAAAAGCATTTCCATACTTATTTAAAAATAAGTATTTCACAAATCATTTATTTTCAACATTTGAAAATATTCGATATACTTAAATCAAATTTAAGTATAAATTCATTCTTTAAGGAAATCATTTACTATAACAACATTTATTTGAGTCAAAACGAATGTTACGTAAAACATCGTTACGACGACTCAAAATCACTAGTATAGGGATTCGAAATTAAGATTGATATATATATAAAAATCCCAATACTAGATAAAAATATTTCCTTGCGGAAATCATTTACTATAACAATAGTGTTATAGTCCACCATTTCCTTATATTTTCGAAAACGTCTATTTCAACAATAAATGTTGAAATCTATGATTTCGATTCATAATACGTTTTAAAAACATCTTTTAAAACTATTAACTTCATTTTTAATATCACTTCTTCGAAAATAAATCCATTTTACTTAACAATATATTCACTGTCCAAAATCGTGAATATACTTTACTAACCAAATTTCAGTCTTTTCTACACCTTTATTTTAAGGATAATTCGCTATCCAAATCGCGAATACATTTCCTTTAATAACCTTCTATATTTAATTTATCAAATTCAATTGACTTTCGAATTTATAAAAACAACGTTTATAAATTCTATCTCTATTTCATAACAACTTCGACTTATAAATCTTCTTTTTATTAACTTCTATACTTTACTTATCAAAATAAGTGATTTCGGATTTATAACCAACTTTTATAAATTCCAATTCCATTTATAAAAACTTCAATACCAAATCAATTTCAATATTGATTTCTAAATTTATTTTCACTACTAAAATAAATTCCTTATTTTTCTCTAAGTATTCAATATTCTGTTTTTAAATGGATTCTTCAAATTTGAAATCATTTTACATTGATTTTCCAAACTATTTCAATTTACCAATTTGAAATTCTAATTGGATTTCCAACTTATCTTCTTTTAAATAAATTCCCTTTAAAGAAAATAAATTTAGATTGTTTCTTTCAATCTATTTAAAAATCCAAATTTTAAATTAAATTCTTCAATTTAAAATCACTATTATACGAAATTCATTTATTTAACATTTTCACTTATTTTGGAAATAAATTCGATAAGATTATAAAAATTAACTTTTTATACTTTAAAATTCCTTTCTTCAAAATTTCTTCAATTTCAAAAATTGATTCACTTAGAAATTTTCTACTTGAATTTCAAAAATTCAATTTCGTTTATCTTTGGAATCCAATGATGTCAAACATCCATTCAGCTAAATTTTTAGCTTCAAACAATTTCCAGATATCAATATGATTAATAACATCAATATATAATCATTCACAGATTCATATCACAATAGAAATAAATTCAATCAATGTGAGGGGTCCAGTTGGATCCCTCCAACCTATTTCCCTGCATCCAAAGATGTTAGCACAATACCAATTCCGCTCCAGTACGGAATTATCGCGGTATATGGGTTTTATAAAATCCGCTTACTAACGGCGCAATAGGGTCTCATCCGCTATACGAGGCGGGAAATCAATCAATCCAATATATACATATGCCAATATGTATATATTGCTATATATAGATATATATCCTACTATATCTAATATCACATCCAAACAGTCAATCATCAATCAATAACTGTAAAAGAAAATCCACTTTCATTTGAGTGAGAAGATCTCACCTTAGCTTTTATTTTGCCATCCATTTTCCATTCTCGACCCAATTTCTTGATTTATACCTTGTATAAATAATTATATAAATTTATTAACATTCGAACCAATCAAATGATCCGTTTCCATTTAGTAGAATTTTATTTTATCTAATCAATTCAATTTCAAACAAATTTCTGTTTAAATAATTTTAATCATTCAATGATTTTACTTTACCCTAGTTTTTCTTTTAATAATTTTATCTAACAAAAATTTAAAATTAAGCTTTAAACAAAATAGGTACATATGTGTATTCATTCTATTTTATTATTATATTTGAAACAGCCTATATACTAAATGATCTTAAACTACTAAATTAAAAATGCATATATGTATATTCTTTTTATTCATTTCTTTCTACTTCAAAAATACCTATTCATATTTTAAAAAGAAATTCTAGATTTCAAAAATCAATTTTATATAAATCCTTATTTTTTTCAACAAATTCAATCCAATATTTATTTTATATAGTATCTTTATCGATTAATTAAATAGGTTCATTTACGGATAAATCCCAATATTTTCTCAAAAATTAAAACTTTAGAAATTATCAATCAATTTGCATGTATATTTATCCATTTATTTTTTTTCTCCTTTTCTTATACGTATACGAATATATTATCTGTAAATTGAATTCAAATCAACAAAAATATACCTTAGTGCATATCCAGGTTCGACCATCACGAGACTGCCCTTCGCCATCACCATCGACGAACTCGCCCAAAGCCTCAGTCACCGAGATCGACTTCGACTCCAAAACTTCATCATCGACCAATTCTCGTACTCGCACACGCGAGCGCCAGCTTCCCCTGCCAAGCCTCGACATCGGGCTAATTTCGATCGAACGCCACCACGAACCCCAACCGAAATTCCACTCGCTCTTGCTCGTGTACGCGACCTGCCACCTTCGTCTTCGATTCCACCATCGCACGCGACTACGACCCTTACTCGAGAAGCGCACGATTCCCTTTCGAATAGTATCGCCTGAATTCTTGGACTTGCTCGAACTCACCCCGCACGCGCCTCCACTCGATCGCGAGTTCGATTTGCGCTTGAATGCATCAGAGGGGATTTTAAATTTAAAACGAATCTCGTTCGAATTTGGGGAATTAAAAAACGCGGTCATTGATTCAATTTAGAAGAGGAACGAAAGGTTTTGAATCTGTAGATAAGGAGGAAGGAAATAGATCTGAAAAGCTCGGCATTAGTTTCATTTTATTCTTCTTCGTTTAAACGAGAGGAGGTAGGAGAGTATTTTAATATCGAGGGAGGTGTGGGTTGCGTGATGGCTGCACGATCTTTTCGTGATTCACTGCGTGATTAAAGGAACGAACGTGCAGATATTTGACTTAATTTAAATTGAATATCGATAAAACTTTAACGCGTTTATATATCGTGTGCTCACGTATCAACTCTGAATGCTACGAAATTTGAAACCCGATAATAATTCAATATTACGGACCCAATGGAACTGGTTTCGTCGAATTCCGAGACTGTGCCTCGAACGACTACTTTTAAATATCGATACGAACGATATAATTTCAAAACTGAACGAAACAGTTTGAAATTAAATTCTGAAGCTTTAATTATCTTCAGTATTGTCAATACGAATTTTAAAAGCCTTCGAAATATTTTTTCTTCAGCTTAAAATTGAAGATTCAAATTTTTATTCAATTCAGTAGATTAAACTTTATAATTTAATCGGAAAATTCAAAGTTATATTCGGGATTCAAATTAAATTACCGTTCAAATATTTAAAATAAATTAAATATTCTCAATTTAATTCGTTCAAAATTCTGGGTCGTTACAAATGCATCTCCATTTATTACATTGGCCACCCAAATCGTAAAGGCAGCCAGACCGAGCGGAATACCATTAACAAGATGTTGTGGATCTCTGGCATAGATTCTTCCTTCGGCAACTACCCCTTCACCCTCATTCCAACCATAAATCTTGCATTTGTCGTCTTGGGCGATGCTGTCACTCTAAAAAGGAGAAGTGTAAATCAAGAGTTTAGTGATTAAGTGAAAATATTGTACAAGACATATTTCTAAATTAAATTTGTGGAAGACCAACGTAAATATTGTGAATTATAAAATTTACCGTACTGACTTCATTTAGCTGTCCTCGCAGCGCCCTCTTAATGCAATTTAATGGCCATGCTACTACCTTATTCTCAGCGTTTGCTAATACTGTCATTTCAAGTGTAGGCCTCCATAAGTAAGCATCTGGTTCTTCCATGAAATCTATAATAACGCTCACTGCATTTGGTCCAAGGCGAATGCCAATGACAACCTCATTTGGGTCCATGGACAACACTCTCCCATCGGCAACAACTGTAGAGGTTCAATCCCAATTCAACACCGAACATACATCGTCATTGCTCTACAATTATTCAACAGGAAATTATAGCAATTACTGGATCAAAAACTAAAATCCAAATGTTATTTCTTGAGTAATATAATTATTATTTTTACCAATTTAGGTGTGCTCCCTTCTTTCGAACTTTCTTTACCATGCAGCAAAGCACTAATATTAGGATATTTTAATCTTAGGAGCACTGAAGTGGATACGCACAATACTTAAAATGTCACTAGAATCAGTCCAACAAGTTTGAATGGCAGAGTACATACAAAAAACCAGTTGTTGTAGCATCATTTACAAACATGTGTGGTTGAATTCATTATTTTCAAAATTATTATATAACAAAAAACCAGTTATTATGCACTGTTTTGTTATTCCCAGTTACTACAGTGTTTTTATATATACTTTGATGCTATGCATATTTGCAATAAATTATAGGTGCATCAGTAAACCTTGTTCATCATAGACTTACCTTTTATGTTCAGTGATCAAGTGTCAAGATGACATGTGCACCCAAAACTTGTTGAGAGTTTTATTTGAGAAAAAATGAAAAGTAAGCAGGAACACCTATACTACATATACTGTTTGGATACTCAAAATGGATGCTAAAGATTTATGTGAACAGACGACATTAGAAAAACATTTATCCATCAATAAAATGATCTTCAACAGAATATGACAAAGAAGGTATAAACTAAAGATGAAAGGCCCATCAACTAATTATGTTACAATGTTCTCGGGTATAATATGATTGTAATTTTATTAATAAAAGCAGATGGAGAATAAGCTGCATTTGCAAGTGTGAATTTATTCATCTTCTATATAAGAATAAATAACTTTGTAAATTGTAATTGTGTGCCAAAATAAATAGTACTGGAAATCAATCATTAATTTAAATAGGAAGAAAGCATCAAATTATTATATAGTTGACACCAAAACAAATATCATTCCATGATAAACAAACTTAAACATTCTTATTGTCTAAAGATAAATTTAGACATGATACAAGAGAATATCCCAACGGATAAATAGACTCGTTTAATAAAGAGTTTAGTAACCCATTCCAAAGTTGTTATAATCGATAAATAACGAAAAGAATTTGCGAATATGAGACTCAACATTTGTCTCTTACAAACCATTTGAAAAGGTAGGCCCAGGACTAGGCCACTAGACAACTACCTAACATGCCTCCAACTTTTTAAGGGTCTCCAATTGTTATAACATGTTATTCCCAGTGAGCAATGCAGCTACAATGGGGCCTTAATTAGAAGAGTCTGACCAAGCTGGGTGTTTTCACACTAAAACAAAGTGTTGCTTGTTGTTTGGTTCACTTGCTGCCTCAAGCCATTATACCCAGTGTTTTCCCAATGTTTTCCCAATGTTATTCCCAGTGTTTTCCCAATGTCTACTTAATAAATTACTTTTAAAAGTTTAACTTTTGGTCCACCAGCATATGCACCATACCCCTCAATTCTGCTATTTCCTCTCGACATTGAGATAGTTGTTTATCTCTGGACTGGGCCACAGCTAGCTTGGTTAAAGTGCAGCCCCTTCCCAGTGCCCTTAACCGTCCTGGTTTATCTTGTCCCAATACATTTGCAAGAGCATCTCCATTGACATTCTGTGACGAGCTGGACTGTGATAGGCTAACAAATTTTTTAATCTCCGCCTATATAAATAAATACATACAGATAATGTACGATGGTAAAATCGTCATAGTTTTGGACAATTTTTTATATACCGATAAAATAAAAAATTCTTACAACAGTATTTGCAGCTTCCACAGTCATTGGTTCACCATTTTTTTTAATGTGAGATTTAATCCAAACATCAGCTCTAGTTATGGACGATGGATTTGGACTTCCTTTTTTCTAAATTTAAAATAACATTAAACAAATAAACTGACAGATATAAAATAATATTAAATAATGCTATACTTAACTAACTAACCATGTCCTCGGTCAATCTAGCCATTCCCCTATGACCAGATGTGTGTGGAACTTGTTTAACCCTAAGGGCCGAATATTTCTCACTTCGTTTCTGGAAATATTGAAAGATATTAGAATTTAGTAACCAAAAGCATATTACAGATATCTTAATGTTACCTTAAACTTCGGACTTGTTTTGGCCTTCACAAACTTTCTCCATTCGTTCATGTTTTTGATGTTGGTAGGTTTCGGTTTAAGTCTTTCCTCTTCGTTCTCCGCTTTATTTAATTTTCGAACCAATTTGCTTTTTGAGAATCTCCAAATTACTCCCATCTGTTGAAATACGACTTTTCTTTGCCATTCCTCTTCCAATTTAAATCTAACCTGCAACAATACATGAAAACATGATATTAACAGTAGAAAACATGATATTAACAGTGGGTGAATATAAAGAAACGAGCTATGGTGAAGCAGAATGCTGTCAAGCTAATACAGAATTGGTGAATATATGACTTTATGGTCTTTAAATTTTGAAGAAATCTGAATGAAAATCATGAAATAATCACCTGGTCCTGACATTAGACACCTAAAATATATCTATAGGATTTGTACTCTTGAAGATGATAGCAACGTCACTAAAAATAAAAATTTGTATGATTTCAATCTCAAGTGAGCGGGGATATTGGTGTTTAAATTTTTTAATTCTATCCAATAATCTATGACAACATTGTTTAATTTTTGAAGAATAACATTTGCAGTTTAGAATAATTGTTTTGAAATCATTGGTCAGCTGATTTTATCAAAAATAATAATTAGAAAACAATGAAAGTTTATCAAAAAACGATTCACTAATTTTATAAGCAAGCAAATTCGTACTGATGTACTTTAGTAGATGACTCAAATTATGATTTGTAACACATAATTCAAATCATGTTTACATTTTTGCCTTAGAAATAATAATCAGGACCCATAAATCTCTGTCATTCTGAACCTTCCGTGAAATATGAATATTCATTTCTAATTTATTTATCTATTAAATGTTAAAAAACCAGAAATATGAACAATTGAATTTCGAAGGATAACCCACAATACGAACCTGCACTAATGATGATTCAAATTAACAAATTAAGGTTCTTAAACAGAAGTCGGGATAAAATGTTTAAACGACATGATTCAACTACTAGAACTTGTGGATTTCTTAATATAAATTCCTGTTTATTATAGTCAATTTAAAAACCGCAAATTGGCAAAACTATAACCGGATTTATACTTTAAAAAGTAAGTGGTAGGAGAAGAAGAAAGATGAGTTGCTTGATAAATCTACAAAATAAATATAGACAGATGCATGGACAAATGTTGATTAATGGATTCTCTAGCATATACAGTAGGGAACTTGCTCCATACCTGAAGCGATCGCCATAAAACAACTTTTAACTCTTCACTTAGATTCCTCCAATCATCAAGTGTGTATGGAACCTGCTCCCGCACAAGCGGTCCAAGAAAAGTGGATAAATATACCGACCCTGGCCCTATTGGTATGCCTATATCATTGAACTCAACTTCAATTCGATCATGACTGTTTAACGGGAGTTTTTTTTGCTTTTGTTTGACCTCTACTGCCTCTTTTCCGAGATGAACTTGCGGTTTCAGCATCACTTGCTCTCTCAATTTCCACCTCAGCAGCATCAGTCTGGTCAAGAAGAATTTCATTGTCTAAGCGGGGTTCTTCTTCATCTAACAAAGCCCTTTCATCATTTGGGGCTTCTTCATCTAACAAAGCCCTTTCACCATTTGGGTCAGAAGGGTTATCATGTAGTGCTTGTTCTTCGTCTTCATTGCAAACACTGGCTTGCTTCTTAGCATTGACTGCTCATTTTTCGCCTTCACTGCAAGCACTGGCTAGAATCTTATACTTCCGCTTTGAATTATACTTCTGGGATTCCTCATCAGTCTTTTTCTGGTTGCGAGTACGTACAGAGCTTGGAAACATCTCTTTTCTGCAAATGAAACAAAATATGAGATACTTAAAAATTTCATTATTTACCATCTACTCACTGGAGGAATCTGGACCGAATAATTAGTTTGCAGATACATGATCTCTGAATCTTTTTAACGTTATATTTCGAAGTATTCTAGAAGTTAATTTTATATCTTAAACAATATGACGAACAAATTAATTAACAAAAGATTAATTTTTTGTAATCAGATCAATATTCTTTTTTAATACATTAATGTAGAAACTTACTAGACCTTGTATGTTAACATGCAAAAATTAACGTAGTATATATGTATAAACAAAAAACTGTTATAGAGTAGTCATGTTAAGCAAGTTCAATCCTTTTTCCAGCTCCAGTTCATGATTTGAAAATCAGTTCTTTGACTATGCAGACGAGAAAAATATATACCATCCATGACAAACTGTAGTAGGCTAATGACAAACTGTAGTTATAGAGCCAAATTTGCTGACTTTAATTCTTCAAGTACCAACTGAACAATTGAATATACGACGCATGCAAATTAGGGCTAAATCAAAATAGAATCACCAAATCGAATCACAAAATCAATTTAGACGATTCGTACCTAAATATACCTAAGCGATTGCTGGCTGCCGCGAGGATGTTCAGTAATGCCGCAAGGACGTTTAGCAAGGATGGAGTGGACGATGAAAAGGGGAACTTGATCTTCAGTTGATGAAATTTGAGCGATTGCTGGCTGCCGCGAGGATTGAAAAGGGGAAAAAATTTCTGCAGAAGTAGATCGAAATAGGGAGAGAGTTTTCTAAGTATACGTGAGATGGAAAACAATGACTGGTCACATTTATTTTTGGCTAGGCGGAAAAAAGTTTTCTAAGGAGCGGGAACAAAAATTTTTTAGTCACGAAACATATTTTGGGAAAAATACTTTTGGTTGCATTTATGATAAACGCCACAGTTTTTTGCAACCGTAAATGGTTTTTCTTGTAGTGTATCGAGGTCTGTGGTGAACGTATCTTGAACCAAGTACCCCTTATGATAGTACCGAAATAGTCACACATACCGATTTCCATATATAGAGTGTTGTGTATGTTCAACACATTAATGGCCATGTGCTCAAATCCCGAGTTCACGAGTCTACTTTAGAAAGCGGTCTTACTTTCCTAGGAAATGACCTGATTTCCATACACATATAGGTAAGTACCTTTAAGGTATTTCTACGATACACTTTGCGATTTTAAATGGACTTATTAAGGATCTTCATCCATCTTCTTTCAAACAGAATTCAATAATAATGATGGTAAATTAGTTTCAGTGTTCCATAATGATTCTCTTAACTTATTGGTACCCTTTGAACTTTGTATATCCATTTCAAGACATAAGTAGGGTTTTTGTTAAGGATGATCAAATATACTAGTCTTCCTTTCTATAGTTTAAAGGATTTTCTATGTATCCTTGCTGAAACACAAATTTCACATTTAGAGACAGAGTCAAAATTGCAATTAGAAATTAATCCTAACTTGTTTATATTTTAAGTGAACCATAATTAACATGTCATAATCTAGCATATAATAAAACTACAGAATCAAAGATATAAGTAGAAGTTTTCTTTATTAAATTCAACTTAATCATGTCGTTACAAGAATATCCCTGTTCAGTGAGGAGATTGTTAGTATGATTAAGATACTAATGTTAGTACCTTAGGCATTGATTTTGATAATAACAACTATACGACATTATATAAAATATAGATAGTACTGTTTTTATCAAGTTATATATAGTATAAAGTGCAGGATATTAGACAAGTATTGTTTAAAAAGACTATACAGTATCAAGAACAGATTCAAGAACTGATACAGAGATTCAAGAGTTAGAGATTGAAGACTCATGAGTATTGAAGATTCCAGTTATCCATATAAGTTATAAATTCATAGATTATTTTTTTATAACCTTGATAGCACTTCTTTGATCTCACCTCTCTTCATTTTTTTTCCTAAAAATGATTTTTAAATCTATTCTCCGATCTTAAGGATTCTTGTTTTCAAAATGATTTTTCAAACAGCTTTTAAAAATAGCCTTCAAATGATTTCTAACTTTTTACAAGATTGTTATATTTTGAGTAAATTAGTTTTTAAGTATTTATATACCTTAATCTATTATATGTTGCTATAGTTTTAGTTTTATGTTTTCTAAATAATTATAATATTTCAAAGCATGTTTTTGACATTCAATAATACTTTAATTTTAATATATATTAACTTATACTTCATATATATTGTTCTTATATCATTTTTAATCCTTTATATATATTAAAATATTTCAAAATTATTTTATAAAGATTTCTTAGGTTTTATTATGATTAAAATATGATTAAATGAATTTACAAAGTATCAAAATATTTTACAAAGCTTAAGGTTTTAAACACAATTTAAAATAAATTATTTTTTCAAATACAAAGGGATATGTTGACATATCCTATACATGTATGTCAACATATAGACCGAAAATTTCCAAATTCAAATTTTAAATGGAAGTGTCTTTTCATCGTATCTCTTTGTGAATGGATGACTGGTTTTTCTCTATAAATAGGGGTTAAACTAACGATTTTTTATTTAACTACTTTCACATATTTTCTCTCCTCTTTTACTCTCTTGAATTCTAAAAGAAAATCTGCTCAAAATATTCTCAAATTCAATTAGAATCAAATTCAAACCCAATTGATTTTATTCTCTCTTGATTACTCTTTGATTTCTCTCATCTCTCTCGCTTAAACAAGATCAAAGTGCCATTCACGAGGTTATAGGATCAATTGTATTCAAGATCTGAGTCTGTAAAACTCTATCAAATCATACTGTTATACTCGTGAGTATGATTGTAGCCCATGTAAATCAATTGGGTGTGCTTGGTGACTCGGAAATTCAAGTGGGTGTGCTTATAGCCCATGTAAATCAAGTGACTCTACCCAGAGCTTGAAAAGTTTGGAGAGTGAGTCTCGTAGCCTTGAAATCGAATTGTACTTGCTTTGATATTTGAAAAGAAATATGTACAAGAAATTGTACGGGACTAGATGTAGGGTAACTCTGAACCAGTATAAAATCCTTATGTGTTCTTTCCTTTTTTACTTTTACTGCATTTGTATTTATCTGTGTTTGAATATGTAATTGTTGATTGCGTTGTTTAAACTATAATCTTTAAAGAATTCAAAAAGAATCATAAAAATTAGAATATACTATTCACCCCCCTCTAGTGTTAAATAAGCCTTAAGATCCCTAATCTGCAAACTTACACATATACCCTCTATTTCAGGCCGAACTCTAACCCTCTATCTCTCTAATTTTCTAAGTTCAAATCAAATCAAGTGCTATTTGATAGCTGGTGGTCAATTGTTCGTGGACTAGCAATCTATTGGATTGGAAATCAATTCAAGGAGAAAATCTCATCATTTCAAAGTGTACTTTCAAGCATTGGGTGTAAGGTATATTCTTAATCAATATATACTTATTAATGTTTAGATATGATGTTTATATTATATATATTATATTGTTAGTTAGGTGACAATTCTCACATACGAATGTGTTGTCACTATTGGATTGGTTGTATGTTTGCATATACATGTATATTAAAATAAATAAATAAAATATCATGTAGATACCTATAATGGTACGACTCAATAATTAAAAAAATCATTTTTTATTTTAATAATTTAATATGTATATGTATATATATATAAACATATATAGTTTATCAGAAAAAATTCAATGTTGCAAAAATGGCGACCACATCTAGCATTCCCAAACCCCAGCGAGTGAACTGGAAGAGGATGATAGCGGTGGATGGAAGGATTTTAAGAGGAAGGGGAAAGAGAAACAAATGTTTGTTGAGGTGCTAAAGAAAACCCTATGCAACCTATCCAGAACGCCAAATCATGGGTAGAAGCATTGGGAAACAAAATCGAAATGAAAGGTAAAGTTAATTTCTTTGAACCTCGGTTGGATGGTAAAGAATCATATCAATTAATAGATGATGAGGATTATGCCAAGTCCAAATGCATGTAGAAAAACCCGATAAACATCTACATGACAGGTAAAAGGCCTTATTTTGTCTATTTTAATGCTTACATTAAAAGTGTTTGGAAACCTAAAGGCTCATGGGATATTTTTCCGCAGAATAATGGATTCTACTTGATTAAGTTTGAACAAGAAGATGATTACTGTAGGATTCTTAAGGGGGGTCCACGGTTTATGGACAACAAATTGATTTTCATGTGTAATTGTGAAGAAGATTTCAACTTTGAATGTGTAATGCTTACAACTTATCCGGTTTGGATTAAATTCAACAATCTAAACCTAGCCTTATAGAACGTGAGATGTGTAAGTAAACTAGCAATTTTTGTGAGTAAGCCCCTGGATATTGATGAAAATACCAGGCAGGTGAAACGAATCAAATATGCTCGTGTATTGGTGGAATTAATGCTAGTTCAGATCTCCCTAAAATATTCAAAGCCATTGATATACAAGGAAGTGTATATATGCAGGAAGTAGAGTATGAATTTGTGCCTCCTCGGTGTAGTGAGTATAAGTGCTTTGGTCATAACAATCAACATTGTGATATTAACATAGAGAAACCAACGCAAATTTGGGTGGAAATGACAAAAAACATCAACCGAAAAATAGCTGCACAAGATCTACTTGAGACTAGTGCTTCAAAAAATGAAGCAGCAACAAATAGTAACACACAAGATGCTGTAGTTAATGATTCCCACCTACCCTATAAACACCCTATAGTTAGTGAGTTGGGCTCTGGATCAAAGCCAATAATTCCTCCAATTCAGGATCAGAAAGCAGAAGTGTCCCCTCCTGAGGTAGATCATTCCCCAAATCGAGATGTGGTTGAATCTCTTGATGGCAATATTCCGAAGAAGGAGGAGGTGCCATGTGAATCTCTAAAGGAAATTCATTAGTTGAATATACACTTGGAATCATCTAGAGAAGAAGAAGATGTAGAGGAAGAAAACGTTAGTGTTTATATAGAAGCGAATGTGGAGTATGATAAACAATTCACATTTAAAGTGAGGGAAGCTGCTGATAAATTACTAATGATAAGTTCTACTCCTATGACTAGGTACAAATCTATTAAGCATTAATGTCTATCATTTGTTGGAATGTGCAAGGTCTAAACAATGACATTCGTTAGTTAGACCTCCACAATATTAAGGACAAATTTAGGCCTTCTATCTTAGTTGTGTTAGAAAATAAATTTACCAAACAGAATATTGAAATGTTTAAAAATCATATGGGGGATCATTGGAGCTTAACTCATAATAGCATGAATCATGTTAAGGGTAGAATTTTGATTCTCTAGGAAAATAATATTTTGGCTTGCACAGTTGTGAATAAGGATTATTAACAATTGTCGGTGCACTTTAAAAATATTAGTAGGCTAGATATCATTATCGCTTTTATTTATGCTAGAAATCTTGCTTTAGACAGAACCAGCCTATGGAATCAACTTATAATAAACTCTAAATTCATTACTCAACCTTGATTGGTTATTGGGGATTTTATTACAGTGCTTAGTACAAGTGAAAAGAAAGAAGGAATTATATTGAAGCTTTCCCAGGTGCCTGAATTCAACAATTGTGTGCTTGCTAGTGGACTAGTGAAGGCATTCCATTCTGGCCTAAAATACACAGGGAGAAGTGGTGAGGCGATAAAGATTACCTAAAGATTAGATAGAGCTTTGGGAAATGCAGAATTATTTAATACGATACCTGATATGAAAATAACTATGCTCCCTAGCTCTACAAGTGATCACTATCCCCTCCACATTCAATTTAGTACTGATGCAAATTATACAAAGGGCAAACCTTTTAGATATGCTAACCATTGACATCTGACAGAAGGGTATAATAAAGCAGTGGATTTCAATGCATTTATCATTCCTCAAGGAACCCAGATGTATAAGTACGTAATGCTGGTTAAAATGGTGAAAAATAGACTAAATGTATGGAACCGAAAAAGACCAAATCATAAAGGTGAAATAACAAATATTCAAATCCAACTAGAGGATACTAAAATACAATTGGATGATGACCCATTACATGAAGGACTTAATGCAGATTTCTACTCTCTTCAAAAGAAACTTAAAGACGAACATAAAAAGCAAGCTGCTGATTTTCAGCAAAAAAATAAAGAAAAATGGCTTCTACAGGGAGATGAATGTAGTAAATTTTTTTATACTAAAATATCACAAAGACAACACATAACTATCTTAACGAACAAGGAAACTCTTCTGAAAATATCAAAGAAATTGAGGACAAAGCAATTGTTTACCTCTCAGAATTATATGATGGGGAATATGAGCAAAATTTACCAGCTATTCAGAGTAGCGAATTTCCAAGGAGGGATATGCCAAGCTAACAGTTCAGATTCTAGAAAGGGAATTGAAGAGAGCCACCTTCACCATTCCCAATGATTCTAGTCCGGCCCCAATGGAATGGAGGCAGCTTTCTTCAAAGTGAACTGGGTATACCTAAAAGATCAGATGTTAAGAGCTTATCAAGACGCATTTGACATTGGTGAATTTATTCAAGAAATTAACCATACGTTTATCTCACTCATTCCTACAGTGAAAAAAAAACCAGACAGAATAGAAGAATATAGGCATATTGCTTGTTGTAATGTCACTTATAAAATTCTTAGCAAAATAATATGCATGAGACTGAACAAAGTGCTTCAAGATTTGATCTCCCAATGTCAAAGTGCTTTTATTAAAGGTCGTTTTATTTCAAAAAACTCTCTAATGGCACATGAGCTAACCAGAGATTTTAATAACCATGGAGCAGACAAAATGTGCTTAAAAGTAGATTTGCATAAAGTATATGATAAAGTGAATAGATAATTTATTATTCATATGTTAAAATCTATGGGAATTCCGAATAAACTCCTGAAGCTAATTGCTCATTGCCTCAATTCTCTCATATTTCCCATTCTTATTAATGGGATTCCCAAAGGTTACATTCAAAGTAATAAAGGGATTAGATAGGGAGATCCTCTATCCCTCTACTTGTTTGCTGTTGCTATGGAGTGGTTCTCCCTTCAAATGAACTGGCATGTTTACAAAATAAAATCAGTCAAATTTATCGTCTACAACCTATAGTCTCCCACCTTATCTATGTTGATGATCTTATTATTGCGACAACGGTCAGTAAAACTACTGTTGATGGAATCAAAGAAATATTTAAAGAATTGGAAAAACAGTAAGGCTGAAACTTAATGATTTTAAAAGTAAATGTTATTTCAACAAGTTTTGTAAGGATAAACAAAATCTGTTAAGAAGAATTGGTGTTGCAGATAGCTCTTCCTGTCAAATATTTGGATGTTCCTTTATCAAACAATACTATTACAGATGCTGAATGTGGGAAAATGGTGGATAATATTGTTAGTCCTTGAGATGATGGTTTTGATGATAACAACCTTAGAATAAGATTATAAAATATAAATACTAACATTATAGTTTAGATATATATGTATATGTAGGATTTAACCATGCAGGTATCAAAAATGAAGACTGTACAGTATAGAGATTCAAGATATCAAGATTGAAGACTCATGAGTATCAAGAATATCAAGAATAGCAGGATTATCAAATAGTACAAGATAAGTATTGAGTCTAGAATTATGTTAAAACTTTATAATAGCACTGAAATCTTCACTCCATATTTCATTTGGGATGGAACCCATTTCTACCTTTTTAGTAGCTTACAAACCCACGACAAGTAGCTTACAAACCTACGACAAGTGGCTTACAAACCCACGAACATCCTGGTTTTGTACAAGTTCTCGAGTCCTGATGTGATGAGATATTCTGTAGGAAGAAGCTTGCAAAACTACTTCAAAATGATTTTCAAAACTGCTTTTCAAAATGTTTTAGCCTTAAAAATTATCTTTTCAAATGATTTTCAAAAAGATGTTTTAGCCTTAAAATATTCTTTGATTTTGTTTTTAAATAAACTCTTGTTTTAAACTATCTTTAATAATAAATTTAATATTTATACTTAGATTTAAATATAAAATTATAGTAAAATTTTATATATATTATTCTCTATATTTACTTTAACTATAGTTTAAGTATATTTATAAAGTTTAATATAGTTTTAATATAAGATAGAAGTAATTTTCAAAGAAAAACAAATCACCAAAATTTCCTTTGGGATGTCGACATACCTAAGATACCCATGTCGACATAGTGGCAGTTGGTTTCAAAAATTTGAATTTCAAAAGAAGTGTCTATTCGCCATAACCTTTCACGAATAGACATGGTTGTTGTTCTTCTATAAATAGGGGATGTTTTCAACGAATTTTCAACAATATTTTTCTGGTTTTCACTCCTCTTCTTCTTCCACATTTCTTTATATATATTCTTACCAATACTCTACCGAAATCACCATTGAATTTAACTAGATCATTTCTGGTTTGATTCTCTATCACTATCTCAACAAGATCCCAGTGCTATCAGAGTTATAGGCTTCTTTGTAATCAATCAAGTGAGAAAAGGTGTGATTGTAGCCTTGGAAATCAATCAAGTGAGAAAAGGTGTTATTGTAGCCTAGGAAATCAATTGGGTGAACTTGTTGCCCGGGAAATCAAGTATCTCTACCCAGAGGATTGTGAATCTGGAGTGGTGTACCTCGTGGCCTTGAAATCGAGGGTTGTAATTGTAAAGATTGTTTTTGAAAGGAAATCCGTACTTGTGTGCGGGACTGGATGTAGGGTAACTCCGAACCAGTATAAAATCCGGTGTGTTCTTTCCTTTACTGCTTTTACTTTATATTTGCATCTTTGTTTGAATGAGTGATCATATCTATGTCTGAATATTGCACACATTTGTGTTCAAATTAATATAAACTCAAAAAGAATTAGTAATTCCTTAAAACACTATTCACCCCCCCTCTAGTGTTTATACTAACCTTAAGATCCGTAATCCGCATTTCTCACATTTAGTATCAGAGCAAGGTTTTCAAAGTTTCATAATCTGAATTTTGAAATTTTTTTAATGGCTATATTTGAAAATTTATTTAATACTTGTTTAAAAAAAATCATCATTGTATCATAAGTCTGCATATAATCTATATTCAAAGTCAAATCGTTCACAAGGTTTTTATGATGTGCAGGAAACATGTTTTATGGTTGTTGAGGAATCAATCCACAATGGACAAATTGTGTAGATCAAAAAGAATAAATGGATACTCGATAGTGGATGTTCTAGACACATGACTGGTAATCCGGATATGCTAAATGATATAATATACAAAGATGGAGGATTGGTTAACTTTGGAGACAACTCAAAAGGATATGTGATTGGCATCGGCAATGTCGGTAACTCTAAAACTCCTATTATTACTAACGTTTTGCTAGTTAAGAATCTGAAACATAATTTGCTAAGTATTAGTTAACTTTGCGATAAAGGATATAAAATTAAATTTGAAAAAGATAAGTGTGACACTGAAGATAATAATTCAACCATAATATTTGAGGGAATTAGGAAAAAGAATATTTATATTCTTAGTATGAAAGTTTCAAATGATAACTTGTGTCTTTTGGCAAATACAAGTGACCCTTGGATTTGGCATAATAGATATGGGCATTTGAATTTCAAACTCTTATCTAGACTGTCAAAACATGATCTAGTAAGAGGTCTCCCTAAAATGAATTTTAAAGTAGATAGTTTATGTGATGCATGTCAATTAGGAAAACTTAGAAAAAGTTCCTTTAAATTAAAAGATATGATTTCAACTTCAAAACCTCTTGAATTACTTCATCTTGATTTATTTGGTCCATCTCAAATTTAGTCAATAAATCACAGTAAATATATTTTTGTAATTGTAAATGATTATTCTAGATTTACATGGACATTATTTTTGAAACATAAAAGTGATACTTTTGAATGTTTTAAGAACTTTACAAAAAGGATTCAAAATCAACTTTCTGTAAAAATTATAACCATCCGTAGTGATCACGGTGCTGAATTTGGAAATGAAAAGTTTGAGGAATTCTGCAATAAAAAGGGGATAACTCACAATTTTTCATTTCCAAGAACTCCACAACAAAACGGAGTAGTAGAACGTAAAAATAGGACGATTCAAGAGTGTGCGAGAACTAAGCTCTCAGATAGTAATTTACCAAAACATATTTGGGCAGAAGCAGTTGCTACCGCCTGTTATATTTTAAATAGAATCTTAATAAGACCTTTAACTGATAAGACATCTTATGAACTTCTTCACGGAAAGAAACCTAAGGTATCTTATTTTAGAATTTTTGGAAGTAAATGTTTTATTTTAAATACAAAAGATAACTTAGATAAATTTGATCCTAAATCCGACAAAGGTACCTTTATCGGATATTCTAATAGAAGCAAAGCATGCAGAGTGTTTAATTTAAGAACTAACAACATTGAAGAAACAATGCATGTTTCATTCGATGAAAATCCCAAAATTTTTGTAGAGACAAATGATGAAGAGGATTTAATTACTCAAAATCAAGAGTCAATTGAAACTAATAATGAATTTAATCATCCTAATAAAAGGATTAAACTTTTAAAAGATCATCCCATAGAAAATATTCTAGGAGATATGCAATCTGTTGTTACAACTAGAAATCAACTAAGTAAAATGAGCAATGTAGATTTTATATCAACTATTGAACCCAAAAATCCAAAAGAAGCATCAACTGATGATTCATGAATTTTGGCTATGCAAGAAGAATTAAATCAATTCACTAGAAATGATGTTTGGGAACTTGTTCCTAGACCTGAAAATAAAACTATAATTGGAACAAAATGGGTTTATAAAAATAAAATGAATGAACAAAGTGAGGTCGTTAGAAATAAAGCCCGATTAGTCGCTCAAGGTTATTGTCAAGAAGAAGGAATAGATTTTGATGAAACCTTTGCTCACGTAGCAAGATTAGAAGTCATTAGGATTCTACTTGCTTTCGCAAATTATAATAATTTCAAATTATTTCAAATGGATGTTAAAAGTGCCTTTTTAAATGGATTTGTAAAAGAAGAAGTATATGTCGAACAACCACCACTTTTTGAAAATGAAAAATTTCCAAATCATGTTTACAAACTTAAGAAAGCTCTATATGGTGTAAAACAAGCTCCTAGAGCCTGGTATGATAGACTAAGATCTTACTTACTTCAATCAAACTTTGAAATTGGTAAAGTAGATAATACTCTTTTTATTAAAAGAAATAAAAATGATATTCAACTAGTACAAGTTTACGTAGTGTAACGACCCGGTATTTTCAACCATTCACATCCATTATAAGTGTATAGGTAGACACTCATGCCGGAATTGAATTGCTCAAAATACCGCGTTGTAAATAAAATTTGGCAAATCTCATAATATACAGTAAATAAATAATCACAGATCACAGACACAGAGTAAAATAATGCAGCGGAAGTAAAAGGAATAGTAGTTCATGAAGCTACTATGTAAATATATCAGAGTTACATAAGATATGATAGAAGAAATAAAATACAATAGAAGTCTCAATATGATAACCAAGTACAAGCTGAACAGAACAACAGAACTGAAATAGATAGGACAAGACAAGCAGATAATCTCCAGCGATTCAAATCTCCAAGAGAGCGGGAATCCAAATCTACGAATAACTCAGGCTGACCCGAGCGTAAAGCAAAACACAAAACACTCGAGTCAGGACAATATATACTTATATAATGTAAACCAACTCAAGTGAACTGTAATAAAGGTACAAGTAACTTAGAAGATGCTTGGGACCGCCCATCCTCTAGGGATCCGTTAAAATATCTACTATGTAGTAATATTCGCTATTATAATAATGTCTAATAAGTAAAGTATAATCATATAGAAAATAGCGTTAAGGGGATGGAGAACCTTAACGCGGTCGGATCTTAAAATCATAATCGTAGTGGGTTCGATATGGTAGGTGACACGGCACATAAGGCAATGCCAGGGTAGATATACCAATTACGCACACGGACTGATGGATACGCATAGCAGCCACTACCATTCCACCTCGAACAACACTCCCAAATCAAGGGTGGCCAAAAAAAATCACAAAGTAATAGAATGGTATCGAAGAAGTGTGTCCGATACGAGGTGCTACCTCACTGGCCCGAGATCGCTCCTGTTTTTGTCACCTTATGCCAACTCACGGGAGTTGGGTCCACGTATATACCTTAGGATCGTCGCCACCATCCTACTTCATTCTGGAAACTCCACTACGTACACAGTTGTCAAAGTGGTTTTCGGTATCGACAGAGAGTATGTCCATATCCGATCCCGGTCTCTTTAACAACCAATCGTTATTATAACCCGTGGTTATAACTTTTAAAACAATACTTTACTTCAAAATAAAATATCATTTCAAAACCATATATTTATCAAAATAAAGATTAAATCAATTCCAAACCATTTCCATATATTTAAAATATCATATCATTTCAAAACTTCATTTCAAATCATTTCAATATATCAAAATATCATATCTTTCCAAAACTTCATTTCAAATCATTTTAATATATCAAATATCAATCTTTCCAAATCTTCATTTCAAATCATTTTAATATAATAAAATATCATATCCTTACAAAACTTCATTTCAAATCATTTTAATATAATAAAATATCATATCCTTACAAAACTTCATTTCAAATCATTTTAATATAATAAATTATCCTATCAGTTCAAATCCAAATATTCAACTTTAAATACCTTTTAAATTCAAAGATATCGTTCATTTACTATCATTTCAAATCACCTTTAAATAGTTTATATTCCAATCAAAATAATTCATTTAAACCTTTTAAAAGTGTAATTATTATATTTTCAAATCAAGTATTCAATTTCCAAAGTTTCAAACCATTCTGAGTTCGTTTATTAAGTCAAAAACCATAATTATTAAAATTTCAGCCTTTCGCAGCATTTAGGAAAAAGCTGTTATAAGTTATACTTGAAAACATTTTTATTCAGCAAAGACAACATTTAAAACTGCTGTTAAAACTCAGTTTTTAGTTAAATTATAGTTCAAAACAGAAAAGACAGCATTTCAGAAGTGCTGCGGTAACTCAGATTTCAAAACAAAGGTTTTATTTGATTTTAGCAAAGACTGCAGACCACTATAGCATTTCCAGAGAATGCTATAATAGACCTGTAACGACCCATATTTTTACGGATCGAAAAGTTCGTAAAATCTGGAATTTTCAGCATTTTTAAGTCGTTTCAGATTTTGGCAGATTTTGTTAAGTCCTAAGTCGGTTTGGACGAGTTAAGTAATAAGTCTGGGTCGAGTGGCCGACTTAAGGAGTTAACCGAGTTAAGTGATAAGACTGGGCGAGTTAAGGACTTAAGGAATAGGGGTGACTTAAGAAACTGACCAAGTTAAGTAATAGAGTGACCTAAGTGTTGACGACATAAAGTTAGTAGGTTAGCGACCTAGTGGTTAGCAAGGTTAAGTTGTTAGACGACTTAAGAAAGTTAGGTCGTAGCCTAGTTGAGTCATGGTATTGCTAAGCATTAAGTCGTGTGAGTTTAGGTCGGCTACCTCGTTAGGTCGGAGCTGTGGTTAAGTCGCGTGTGTTCTAGTAGTTAGGTCGTAAGCCACCTTTGTTAGTTAAGTCGTCCAGACGACTTAAGTGTTAGCTCGTTTCTTGAGTTAAGTCGTAGGTAGGCTGCTGTGTTAAGTCGTGACCAAATTAGGAGTTAGCTGCTAAGTCGTTTGAGTTGTTAGAAGTGAGTTTTTTGAGTCGGCTAAGTTGTTTAAGTCGTATGGGGTTAAGTCGTAACCCAGTTACCTGTTAAGTCGAAGGCCCTGCTTAGTTATAAGTCGTAGGTCGGCAAAGCAGTAAGTCGTAGAGTCTGGGGTTTGTTAAGTCGGAGGTTGATAAGTCGGAAGAGGCTAGGTCAGAGAGGTCTTAAGTCGTAGGTCGGAATGAGAGATGAGTCGGCAACGACTTATGGAGATAGCCGAGTTACGACTTAGTGAATTTTCAGCTATAAATAGGAAGGTTGTTCTCACTTTTTGGGATCCGGATTTCGAAGCGACGAAGTGCTGCCATTTTGAGAGCTCGACATCTACACTTCTTCACTTCTTTTCTCCACTCTAATCTAGTGCTTCCTTTCATCCAAATCGAAGATCAAGATCGAAGATTCAAGAGCTTAGATTGAAGATCTTCATCCTTTGAAGTGAGATTTCTTCGTTTGAAGCGGAATCGTGATAGATCAAGCTTGATCCTTCGCTGTTCAGATCTGAAGCGTGTTGTTTTGACGTTGTTTTGGTGATTTGGTGAGTGGTGATTATCTCTCACACGGATCCAAAGGAGTATATCGGATTGTTGGCTCGATTTGGTGTTAAAATAGTGATTTCCATACATTTTCTTCATCCTAAGTGTAGATCCATATAGATCCATTGTTCATGATGATTTGACAACTATTTTACTACATTTTAACCTATGCAAGTTCATTCATCAAGATTATAGAGACATTGCTCATGTTTTCATGCTTATTTGACTTTCGACTCTTTAATTACGAAATTGCCATTATAGTGATAATTGTCTACATAGATCATATTTGAATGCTTGATTGCTTGGATTAATGTTTGACTTGATTGATTGCTATAAATTAGATGATTGATGATTTGATTTAGACCGAAGATGATTCAAAAGCTAAGAGAGAGGCTCTTGAATTGGGAAAGCTGCTGTGGCATATGTAGCGGGTGATGAAGCTCTTATGCATAGATTCGATGATGATGATGTTGAGATGAGACTTTGCGAGGATGTGATGAAGCGAAGTATGATATGAGATAGTCTTGGTCTAATCCAGACGGGATCATTCCAAGCACGTTGGTAACTCGGTGATATGATTCGAGTTAAGGGTAATGGATGCTTGAGAGGCGCTTGAGCTAGTATGGAAATAGTCGTCGAGGAGGATGACTAGGAGGCTTGGATAACATTGTTGTTGAAGGTTCTAGCATGCTCTAAGCAAGAGTACGTTTGGGCAGATTCGATAGTCCCAACGGCCAATTGTTGATGGTCGAGTACTCTGGGCAGATTCGATAGTCCTAGGCACGGGCTGCGACGACGTGCGGGAGTTATGTCTAGAACCGGGTTTCCATTAGCCCTTGACGGACGGCTGAAAGAATGTGCCGGTCATTCAATTAACGGTGATATCGAAGCAGTGATAACAGTGATAGCCAGAGTCATGGATGTTTAGTTGTATCGTCATTCGATCTCAAGAGCGGTATTTTCTGGGTGCTTATCTGATCTTTGGTTTAGGCCTTGGGGGTTTGTACCTTGAAAACATCGCCCTTGACTCGAATGATAATAGCTTTACTTTAAATTGTATGCTCTGCTATGTTTGCTTCTGCTTAGTGTGTGTCTAGGGGCTATCACTGTAGAATGAGGTTGGAGTGGGAGGGTTGTATTCCTATTCCTTTTCCTTTATGCTCTTTTGGTATGTTGTTAGTTAATTTACTGCTCACTAAGACTGTTGTCTGACTCAAGGCTTTATGTTTTAATTCTTATTGCCTTGGGCTGTTCGTCCATTTTGGGACGGGCAGACTAGGTAGCAGGTGACAGGTGCTGTTCTAGCTTTTCACGGTGCTGATATCGAAGACGAGCTGGTGTATTGCATATTATTTCTTACTATATGTACTGGATGTTCCGCTGCTTTGTATTCTCTGAGTGATATGTAGTGAGGCTTGTTGTATTGACTATTCAGATGCTTGTATTCAACTATTATGAAGTTTTATATGATGACATTCTATTCTATGAAGCTTCTCTATATATATATTCTATTGTATTTTGTCTATGCGCTGTGAGTAATACGATAGATTCTGCTGTTTTTAATTTACCCTGACAATCGTCCATGGCTGCCTGGCACACTTTGCAGCGCACTATCTCTAGGTTTAAGTGTAGAGTCATGGGCGGTCGTCACATTTGGTATCAGAGCATTGGTTAATCGATTTTACCCAACGCTCGCTGACGTAACTACGTATGAGAGACGTAATTGTAATTTTGATGGATGATTACTATATATAATATAGTAGCTTAGAAGAGTTTGAGTCCTTTATGCAGATGTTTCTCTAAGATGTTCTGATCATTGCTTTTTATATATATTGAGAATGAGTCGAAGAGGGAGACCAGCTACTAGGGTAGGCCATGCTACTGAAGGGACCGCTGATTATGCAGCTATGTTCGAAGCTCTGATGACTTCGATCATGAGAAGGATACCAGTTCCGAGGGCAGCAATAGATGTTGGAGTTCAAGTCCAAACTCCGAAACCAGTGGATTTTGCTAAGTTGTGCAAGGACTATACTGCTCTTGGAGGGAAGGTTTTCTTGGGAACAGAATCAACTATCGAAGTCCAGAGATGGATAGATGCTTGTAGAAGGATCTTTGGTGATTTGGGAATTGATGATGCAACTAAAAGGAAGTTGGCATCAAGGCAGCTTCAAGGGAGAGCTTCTGATTGGTGGAACTCTATTACCATCAATACTCCGGAGGAAGAGATTACTTGGGAGCAATTCCAAGTCAGATTTGAGGCTAAGTTCATTTCTACAGCGCAGAAGTCTGTTCTGTTCAAGAAGTTCGTGGAGCTTAAGCAAGGTGGAAGACCAGTTCTTGAGTATGTTTCTGAGTTTGAAGCATTGTCCAAGTATGCGCGGTCATATATTGAATCTGCATATCAGAAGAATGAGAAGTTTGTGACAGGCTTGGACAGTTATCTTGGGAGACAGTTGGTGGATCATTTGGACGATTCATTTGAGAAGCTTGTGGAGAAGGCTCTCAGGCATGAGAGTCTGTTTCCTAAGGAAGGATCTGTTGTTGTTGTGACCAGGGAAGAGTCTAAACCCCAGCAGGGTGGAAACAAGAAGAGGAAGCAGCAGCAGCAGAAGGGTAAGGATGGCCAGAAGAAGCCGAAAGGCGAGGTGACTTGCTACAATTGTCAGCAGAAGGGCCATTTCTCTAAGGATTGTAAGAATCCGAAGGCACCGATGAAGTGTCACAACTTTGACAAGCCAGGGCATTTCAGGAAGAATTGTCCAGAGCCGAGAAGGGACAAGCAGATTGTGCAAGCTTATGCTTTGGGAGCTGTTCCGTCATCTTCGAAAGCTCCTACCGCTGAAGAGAAAGGAAAGAGTGTGGTGGTTCAAGGTACTCTTTTCCTATGTGGTGATCCAGTTAGAGTTCTGTTTGATACTGGGGCGTCACATTCGTTTGTTTGTAGTGAACTCGTAGGCCGGTTAGGTGTGGAACCGGATATTGTTGATAGGCCATTGGTTGTGACTAATCCAGTTGGGGGTTCGTCTTGTTTGTGTATGTTATGCCGTGGTCTAGTTGTATCGAGTCATGGTTGCTCTTTTGTTTGTGATTTCTTTGTTCTGAACTTTGCGGGGTTCGGAATTATTTTGGGTATGGACTGGCTTAGGAAGTATGCGGCAAAGGTTGATTACGAGAGGTTGGAAGTGACAGTCGAGAATGTGGAGGGGCGAAAGGTTGTGATACGATGTAAGCATGAGGAAGGCGTCTTCATGAGCTTCATGTATTCGCTGGGTGTTCCACGGGATGGACTGTCATCGGTGCCAATCGCTAATGGATTCGAGGATGTCTTTGACGAAGTCAAAGGGTTGCCGCCGCATAGAGAGATCGAGTTTCGTATAGATCTAGTTGAAGGAGCCAGACCTGTTGTGATGCCTCTTAGGCGGATGGCGCCTAGGGAACAGCATGAGTTGAAGGTGCAAGTTGATGACCTTTTACAGAAAGGATTCATTCGGCGTAGTGTGTCCGAATGGGGTGCACCAGTTGTATTCGCAACCAAAGCAGATGGATCGCTGAGGTTGTGTGTCGATTATCGTGAGCTGAATAAGGTGACTAAGAAGAACAAGTATCCATTGCCGAGGATAGATGACTTGTTTGATCAGCTTCACGAAGCTAAGGTGTTTTCTCAGATGGATTTGGCAACGGGATTTCACCAGTTGAGAGTGGCTAAGGATAGTGTGTCGAAGACTGCTTTTCGAACACCGTCCGGTTTCTTTGAGTGGCTGGTAATGCCGTTTGGATTGACTAACGCGCCAGCATATTTTGTGGATCTTATGAATAGAGTGTTCAGAGATCAGTTGAACAAGTTCGTACTTGTGTTCGTGGATGATATTCTGATTTATTCCAGAACTGAAGAAGAGCACAAGACGCACTTGCGTATTGTTTTGGAAATCTTACGGAAACATCAGCTGAAGGCTAAGTTTTCGAAGTGTCACTTCTGGAAGAGTGAAGTGAGGTTCTTAGGCCATGTTATTTCTGGAAATGGAATAGTGGTTGATCCCGCTAAGGTGGCAGCAATCCAGGATTGGGTTAGACCTAAGAATGCATCTGATGTGAGAAGCTTTCTTGGATTAGCAGGATATTATCGTCGGTTTATCAAAGACTTTTCCAAGGTGGCTGCACCGTTAACAGGATTGACGAAGAAGAACCTAGTGTTCAGATGGGATGATAAGTGTGAGCAAGCTTTTGGAATCCTGAAAGAGCGATTGACGAGTGCTCCTGTTTTGACTATTCCAAGTGGGAATGATGAGATGGTGGTTTACACCGACGCATGTGGTACTGGACTTGGAGCAGTGCTAATGCAGAAGGATAAAGTTGTTGCGTATGCAAGTCGACAACTGAAGCCGCATGAAAGGAATTATCCGACTCATGATTTGGAGTTGGCGGCGATTGTTTTTGCTCTGAAGATATGGAGACATTATCTACTGGGGGTTCGATTCGAGTTGTTTACAGATCATAAGTCGTTGAAGTATCTTTTCTCCCAAAAGGATTTGAATCTTCGGCAGCAACGTTGGCTAGAGTTTTTGGCATCATATGATTTTGGTATAGCTTATACTCCGGGAAAAGGTAACGCAGTGGCAGATGCGTTAAGTCGAAGACATGCAGGATTGGGAGCCATGTTTTCAGAATGGAAGAGTCTCGAGTATTTAGCTGGATTTGACTTCAGGCCTAGATGTGAATTGGAACCTGAGATGTTGGCAAACTTATCGATAAGACCCACTCTCGTGGAAAGGATTGGCGAGAGCCAAAAGCGAGATGATAAGCTTGTCAAGGTTATCCGTGATTTGGAATCTAGATTGGATCCAGAAAAGGATAAAGGATTCGAGGTCGATCGAGAGGGTTGGCTTCGAAAGTAAGGACGACTAGTTGTTCCCGATATAGATGAATTGAGGAGTGAAGTTCTGAAGGAAAGTCACCACTCGAAGTTGACGATTCATCCAGGTGGAAATAAGATGTATCGGGATATGAAGAGAACCTACTACTGGGAAGGTATGAAGAAGGATGTTGGAAATTTTATTTCCAAGTGTATGAACTGCCAGTTGGTAAAGGCTGAACAGAAGAAGCCAAGTGGATTACTTCAGCCATTAGAAGTTCCTACATGGAAGTGGGAGCAGATATCGATGGATTTTATTGATGGATTACCTAGAACAAGAACGGGAAATGAAGGGATTTGGATCATCGTAGATCGTTTGACTAAGAGTGCACGATTCATTCCTGTTCGATCGACTAGGACTGCATCAAGGTTGGCTGAGTTGTATGTTAAGTGGATAGTTCGATTCCATGGTATTCCGAAGAGTATAGTGAGCAATCGAGATCCATTGTTCACTAGTGGATTTTGGAAGAGCTTCCAGGAAGTTTTGGGAACCGAGTTGTGTTTGAGTACAGCTTATCATCCTCAAACAGATGTTCAGACCGAGAGAGTCAACCGAGTTTTGGAAGATCTTCTTAGAGCATGTGTTTTGGACTTCGGAGGATCATGGGAAGATCACCTTCATTTGGTGGAGTTTGCGTACAACAACAGTTACCAGTCAAGTATTGGTAAGGCACCGTATGAGGCATTGTATGGAAGACCGTGTAACTCCCCGACATGTTGGATAGAAACTGGAGAAAAGCTGATGCTTGGGCCAGAGATGATTCGATAGACTTCGGATTGTATAGAAATCATTCGGCAACTAATGAAGGCAGCCCAAGACCGTCAGAAGAGTTATGCTGATAAGCGTCGTAAGGATTTGGAGTTCGACGTTGGTAATATGGTTTTTGTGAAGATTTCTCCACTGAAGAATGTTATCCGATTCGAGAAGAAAGGAAAATTGACTCCGAGATTTGTTGGACCATTCCCGATCATCGAGCGAATTGGAAAGCTCGCCTATAGATTGGAGTTACCTGAGAAGATGTCGAGTGTGCACAATGTTTTTCATGTATCATATCTACGGAAGTATGTGCACGACTCGAATACTGTGGTTTATGCTAGTAGCTGTGAAGATTTCGAAGTTGATCCAGTCGATAGAAGACCTTGTAAGCCGCTTCGTGTTGTTGAAACCGACATGAAACAGCTTAGGAGGAAGGTAGTTAAGTTGCTCAAGATACAATGGAGTGATGATGATAACGACTGTACGTGGGAGGTGGAAGAGAGGATGAAGGCAGCTCATCCTGAACTCTTCAAGGTATGGCCCTAAGGTGTCATGTCATCTCATGATATTGTGACTTGTTCTAGTGTTAGAATTCTGTACGCTAAGCTAGAATTGGATGCATGGTTTGTTGATTGTTATGGTTGGTAGGCGTACAGAATAGTCTTTGATTGCTTTGTTTACTTGGAATTTCGAGGGCGAAATTCCTAAGGGGGAGAGAATGTAACGACCGGTATTTTTACGGATCGAAAAGTTCGTAAAATCTGGAATTTTCAGCATTTTTAAGTCGTTTCAGATTTTGGCAGATTTTGTTAAGTCCTAAGTCGGTTTGGACGAGTTAAGTAATAAGTCTGGGTCAAGTGGCCGACTTAAGGAGTTAACCGAGTTAAGTGATAAGACTGGGCGAGTTAAGGACTTAAGGAATAGGGGCGACTTAAGAAACTGACCGAGTTAAGTAATAGAGTGACCTAAGTGTTGACGACTTATAAAGTTAGCAGGTTAGCGACCTAGTGGTTAGCAAGGTTAAGTTGTTAGACGACTTAAGAAAGTTAGGTCGTAGCCTAGTTGAGTCGTGGTATTGCTAAGCATTAAGTCGTGTGAGTTTAGGTCGGCTACCTCGTTAGGTCGGAGCTGTGGTTAAGTCGCGTGTGTTCTAGTAGTTAGGTCGTAAGCCACCATTGTTAGTTAAGTCGTCCAGACGACTTAAGTGTTAGCTCGTTTCTTGAGTTAAGTCGTAGGTAGGCTGCTGTGTTAAGTCGTGACCGAATTAGGAGTTAGCTGCTAAGTCGTTTGAGTTGTTAGAAGTGAGTTTTTTGAGTCGGCTAAGTTGTTTAAGTCGTATGGGGTTAAGTCGTAACCCAGTTACCTGTTAAGTCGAAGGACCTGCTTAGTTATAAGTCGTAGGTCGGTAAAGCAGTAAGTCGTAGAGTCTGGGGTTTGTTAAGTCGGAGGTTGATAAGTCGGAAGAGGCTAGGTCGGAGAGGTCTTAAGTCGTAGGTCGGAATGAGAGATGAGTCGGCAACGACTTATGGAGATAACCGAGTTACGACTTAGTGAATTTTCAGCTATAAATAGGAAGGTTGTTCTCACTTTTTGGGATCCGGATTTCGAAGCGACGAAGTGCTGCCATTTTGAGAGCTCGACTTCTACACTTCTTCACTTCTTTTCTCCACTCTAATCTAGTGCTTCCTTTCATCCAAATCGAAGATCAAGATCGAAGATTCAAGAGCTTAGATTGAAGATCTTCATCCTTTGAAGTGAGATTTCTTCGTTTGAAGCGGAATCGTGATAGATCAAGCTTGATCCTTCGCTGTTCAGATCTGAAGCGTGTTGTTTAGAGGTTGTTTTGGTGATTTGGTGAGTGGTGATTATCTCTCACACGGATCCAAAGGAGTATATCGGATTGTTGGCTCGATTTGGTGTTAAAATAGTGATTTCCATACATTTTCTTCATCCTAAGTGTAGATCCATATAGATCCATTGTTCATGACGATTTGACAACTATTTTACTACATGTTAACCTATGCAAGTTCATTCATCAAGATTGTAGAGACATTGCTCATGTTTTCATGCTTATTTGACTTTCGACTCTTTAATTACGAAATTGCCATTATAGTGATAATTTTCTACATAGATCATATTTGAATGCTTGATTGCTTGGATTAATGTTTGACTTGGTTGATTGCTATAAATTAGATGATTGATGATTTGATTTAGACCGAAGATGATTCAAAAGCTAAGAGAGAGGCTCTTGAATTGGGAAAGCTGCTGTGGCATATGTAGCGGGTGATGAAGCTCTTATGCATAGATTCGATGATGATGATGTTGAGATGAGACTTTGCGAGGATGTGATGAAGCAAAGTATGATATGAGATAGTCTTGGTCTAATCCAGACGGGATCATTCCAAGCACGTTGGTAACTCGGTGATATGATTCGAGTTAAGGGTAATTGATGCTTGAGAGGCGCTTGAGCTAGTATGGAAATAGTCGTCGAGGAGGATGACTAGGAGGCTTGGCTAGCATCGTTGTTGAAGGTTCTAGCATGCTCTAAGCAAGAGTACATTTGGGCAGATTCGATAGTCCCAACGGCCAACTGTTGATGGTCGAGTACTCTAGGCAGATTCGATAGTCCTAGGCATGGGCTGCGACGACGTGCGGGAGTTATGTCTAGAACCGGGGTTTCCATTAGCCCTTGACGGATGGCTGAAAGAATGTGCCGGTCATTCAATTAACGGCGATATCGAAGCAGTGATAACAGTGATAGCCAGAGTCATGGATGTTTGGTTGTATCGTCATTCGATCTCAAGAGCGGTATTTTCTGGGTGCTTATCTGATCTTGGTTTAGGCCTTGGGGGTTTGTACCTGGAAAACATCGCCCTTGACTCGAATGATAATAGCTTTACTTTAAACTGTATGCTCTGCTATGTTTGCTTCTGCTTAGTGTGTGTCTGGGGGCTATCACTGTAGAATGAGGTTGGAGTGGGAGGGTTGTATTCCTATTCCTTTTCCTTTATGCTCTTTTGGTATGTTGTTAGTTAATTTACTGCTCACTAAGACTGTTGTCTGACTCAAGGCTTTATGTTTTAATTCTTATTGCCTTGGGCTGTTCGTCCATTTTGGGACGGGCGGACTAGGTAGCAGGTGACAGGTGCTGTTCTAGCTTTTCACGGTGCTGATATCGAAGACGAGCTGGTGTATTGCATATTATTTCTTACTATATGTACTGGATGTTCCGCTGCTTTGTATTCTCTGAGTGATATGTAGTGAGGCTTGTTGTATTGACTATTCAGATGCTTGTATTCAACTATTATGAAGTTTTATATGATGACATTCTATTCTGTGAAGCTTCTCTATATATATATTCTATTGTATTTTGTCTATGCGTTGTGAGTAATACGATAGATTCTGCTGTTTTTAATTTACCCTGACAATCGTCCATGGCTGCCTGGCACACTTTGCAGCGCACTATCTCTAGGTTTAAGTGCAGAGTCATGGGCGGTCGTCACAAGACCTGAGTTCAATATTAGCCTATAAGTTCAATTACAGCAACTACAGCATTTCAGAAATGTTGTAATAGCTCTTTTTACACAATTTTAGTTCAATTCAGAAACTATAGCTTTTCTGAATGCTATTAAAAGTTAATTCCAGATTTTTGTGTATTTCCAGCAACTAAATAACTTCAATTTAAAACACATAAACATTTTAAAAATCATATTTTTAACATTTAAAATGTTCATTTACATATCATTTAACATATATCTTTTTCACAATAAATTTCTTATAATTAAATCCAATTTTCAACAATTTACTTAATAAATTTAAGTGTAAAAGTTTCCAATTCTTCACATTTCAACAAATAACTTAACACTTCAAATTTAAATTACCATTTCACAAATTTAACTAAATTTCCAATTTTATTTAATTAACTTAAACCTTTAATTAAAACCAAATTTCACATTTCCAAGTCAAGTTATATTTTAAAAGATCACTTTTAAACATTCATTTATTTAACCATTTAAATTCATAGAAAAATCAATAATACTTTAATAAATCACTTAAATTCAAATTTAATCAAATTATCATATTTTACCATTTTCCAAATATAATTAAATTTCCATTTTATTTATATAACTTAAATATCATTTTTAACCAAAATTCCAAATTTCCAAAACTTAAGTTATATTTCAAAAATCCAGTTAAACCATTCATTAATTACATTTTTAACACGTAGAAAAATCATAATTTCTTTATTTTAAAACATTTCAAAATATATTTAAATCAAATTTCATAAATTTATAATTTTTAAAATACTTAAAAATATCCAAAACACTTTATAAAATAACCATGGGCCTGTATATAGTTTTCTAACCTAGGTCAAGTGATACAGATATGTATCATTTCAATCCGCAGTTTAAAAAGAAAAATCCGGGTTCTATCATTTCAAACCCGCAATCCCAAGTTAAATAAAATAAATAAAACCATTCAGGCCTATCATTCCGGCCCATAATGATTTTCCCCTATTCTAAAGTCCGTTCGGGTATGTATCATTTCAACCCATAGTGATTCTAGTCTACAGGGAACTTGCAGTGTGATAAACAGATATAAATGAACAGAATACATTATATAACAGTAACAGATGATATAACAGGTGTATAAACATTATATGATCATAACATAGTCAAGTATAACATGATAATATATTTCTACATATTCACAGGGTGTCAATTTACTAGTTATATAGGTACATATTGTCTGGTGAGAATAACTCACCTGTTAAAGCTGGAGATTAGCTATCAAAACACACATAATAGATTCCAGAAAGCACAACAAGCACAATATAACATGACTTTTGATTTGAATGAATGGAGAGCCTTGATATTTATCTTGTAAACAATAACCAAACAAGACAATATACACATAAATATTCAACGCAAACAATGTTGAAACAATAAAGATAAGAAGCAACAACTGAATAGATTACTTGACTGTGCTTTAACCATTCAAAAGTTTGAACAAGGGGTTCATTTTCTCAGCCATGATGATGATGAGTGTGGGAGAGACAAGGTTAACTTCCTTGAATACATAAGACAAAACAATACAAACAATATAAGTTTTCAAATGCACAATACGATAGAATAATATAGAATCAACTGCACGAATCAAAGTAGAATTGCTTTGCACTTGCTTCCAACAACCTTCAGGTTTAGCCATATGGTGTACTACAGGTCTAAGGCAAGATTTGAATCAGGTTTTGGTTGCCTAAGGGTCGGCCAAACATGTTTAGAGGATAGCAAAAGGTGAGTGTAACGACCCGTATTTTTTTAACACTTTAAAAATACGAATTAAAAAGAAAATTTTGGATAAAAATCCGAAGGAAATAAAATTTTGTGTTGTTAAATGCAAATTACAAGTTAAAATACAAAACTGAATTCTGAAATAACTTATTTGTAAAATAAATATGGATGTTAACTTGTAGTGAATATAAATAATGAATTGAATTTGATTGTAAACCAAATTGGTTATGATTGTAAACAAAGAATAAATAAATGGTAGATTTAATAATGGAAGTTTATGTTATTGAAACTAATATAAAAAAAATGTAACTTAATATTACAGTTGATTGAAAGCAGATAATAACTGAAACTGTAATTCGATAAAGATGTTAACTTGTAATTGAACGTAAGTAAAGATTTAAATTTGAATGTAACAAGTAATTGAATTGAATTGAATTTGATTGTAAACAACGAAATAAATAAAATGTTACATTTAATATTGAAGTTATAATATGGAAATCAACGTAAATGAATGTAATTTAATATTACTGTGAATTTAAATAAGATGATAGCTGAAGAAAATGAAAGTAAATGAATTATAAACTATTGATAATAATGTATAAGTAAATGGTCGATTCAATAATGAAAGTGTAAATCGAAATAAAAGAATTCATTTGGAATTAAATAAACTTGAATTTGAATTACAATATAATTGAACGTTGAATCTAATATAATCTTTTATATTGGATTTATAATGGAAAACTGCATTGTAAAAGATTGTTAATTACTGTGAAATTAAAAATGGGATTTGTGAACAATTGAAAATGGATTTAAAAGTTAATAATTTAAAATTGGGAATTTTATATTGAAATTAAACTGTAGAAATAGCCATTTTTACAATTGTCTCGGATTTCGACGAAACTAGTTTCATCGGATCCGTAACAGTAAATTATTGTAAGGTTTCAATTTTCGTAGCAATCGGACTTGTCGTTTGGCCGTGCGAGCTTGAAACGCGTAGAAATTTAAATGTCGAATTTAATTAAAATAATCGACTTCAAAAAGCTATCTTCCACATACGATCGAATTAAGGCTTGAAACCTTTTCCATTGCATCCGGAATAGGGGTATAACATTATAAACGCCTAGCGGCACGCCTCGATAGGAGTTCGAAATAAATATCTAGATATTTGAATTTAAAATAATAATAATTAATAATTTGATTTGACCATACCCTTCACATCTGTCTGTTTTCTTCTTATCAGCCGACACCCTAGTATCTATTTCCTATTTCCTATTCATACACGCCTACTCTCCTTCTTCTTTATTTGCACGCAAGCTTCAGGCAGTAAGAAAAAAATAAATCAAAACTTCAAAAATTTCTTTCTCTTCCAATACTCGATTAAAAATCACGAGATTTGTTTCAAAAATCACGTTTTCATCGAAGCTTCGACCTGACACGGTTTCACGGGGATCGACGTCGACTTGGGTTAGGAGCGTACGGCTCCTATAGCTAGGGTTTGCTAAATCAAGTGATTTAGCGATCGATTCGCAGATTGGAGTGCGTATTTGAGCTCGTCATCGAAGATAGCACCTCGGAGCACGTTTTGGTGGTGTGCGATTGTGGGTAGGGACGTGCGGCTTCAACGTGGTCGAATAGTCATGCTCCAGGTCGCACATAGCATGGTGGGTCCGAGCGTGATGATGTTGGCACGTGCAAATGCGGTTCGTCGAGAGGGAGCTGTTGGCGAAAGCGGTTCGACAAACGGAGGTCTCTAGCTCCGTATCGCTCCAAATTAGTGCACGGCTTTGGTGGGTTTCTTTCTCGTGCACGTACAGGCATTTGGAGAAGATGGAGTTTAGTGGGCTGGGCTTCATTGCTTTGGGTATGAATTTATTTTAAATACCAATATAAATTCTTTTATAAATTCAAATATCGATAACTTATAAAATGTATAACTTCTACATACGAGGTCCGATTGGAACGAAACTTTTTGCGTTGCGATCGTAATGACGAGAGCTTCAAAATGAAACTAGTTTGGATGGATTTGGAGACGGTGGAAATTTGGGCTAAAATTGGGCGTCGTCCAGTTTTAGTTCCAAACCGGAACGTCTCGGCGACAACAGAAAATCAAGGTGAGTGTTTTACGCTCACATTTGACTAAAAATTTTTATGTTAGTTAAATAGAAATTCCTGTGATAATATGTTTGCGTTGTTTGATGTTTGATGGTTGAAATTGGTTGTTTATCTCGTACTATAAATTATATGATTTAAATTGCTCGTTAAATTTAAATTTAACTGTTAGGTTAGAATTTAAATTTTATTGCCAGTTTAAAAACCCCGACACCCCTGAATAGTAAATGACTGTGATATTATGACTGTTTGGATTGATTGTTGTGACTGGTGATTTATTTGATATATTGGACATATGCTAATGCTTTACATTGATTATTCTTGATATTTACCCACTGATAAGATTGTTGTTGATTTGTCGATCAATCCCAATCATTACCCTAGATGTTACGGGCATCAAATTAACCGGGATTAATCGTTAAGGAATTAAAACTGAAATAATAAAAACTTCACTTGGCCATAGGATAGAAAATTTTATACAGACACCAATTGGATAAATTAATGTTTTCTACATTGAAATTTGGTTTAATTGAATTTGTTTAAAAGAGATAAATGAATTTGGATTTGTGAAACTAAAACTTGAATTAGAAACCGTTGGAAATAAAACTGAAAGTAAAATTTAAATTAAGTATGATTTGAATTTAATGAAAGGAATTGTGAATTTAGGTTGAACATACTTTATTAAATGGTATAAATTTAAATGATCAATAACTGAAATTTGAATTCGAAATTTTGTATATATATCAAATGTTCAAATGAAAGTTTAAGTTGAAGTTAACTAATCTAATTGAACCTTTTGAATCGAGTTGGATCGTGGAAATTTGATTGAAATTTATTTGAACTGAATGAAGATTTATCTAAAAATATAAACTTGAACTTTGATTTGAATTAACTAAGAATTGAAATGAATTTGAAAGGAATCAAGATATTTGGAAATTTAACTGGTTTGACTTGGGAAGGTATTTTAAGCAAATTATTTTAGTATAACTATTTCAAATCTATTTTATTTATTCAAACAAATTTGTTTTCTCAAACTATTTACTTTATAAACCATTTTATTTGTAAAACTATTTTCTATTAAACTAATACAATTATTTATTTTATAAACCATATGTTTCTTAAATTATTTTCTATAAAAAAAAATTATTTAACTATTAAATTTTCTAAAACTATTTTTAAACTATTTTCTAAAAATTTAAACCAGTTAAAGGGAATAAAGGTTATGTTTAAATCCTTGATTTAAATGCAAATTGGATTAATGGAAATTTAATCTAATTTAAAAATTCAAATGAAGTTTTGAAGTAAACGATTTTGAAATGAATTGACTTATCGAAAAATTTGGCTTTGAAAAAAAATGATATGATATTTGAAATGGTTTTGTTTTCGAAACAAATGCGAGATTTGATTTTAAAAAAGATGAATTGTTTTCGAAGCATAATAAAACCAATCGGTGTAAGTAATACGTAGTTATTAAAGAGACCGGGATCGGATATGGACATACTCTCTGTCGATACCGAAAACCACTTTAATAACTAGTATACGCGGAGTGTTGATCCAGAACGAAGTGGATGGTTTGATGAACGCGTTGATTGAAGAAAGAGAACGATATTGGATGACCCCTGACATGACTAAAACAGGAGCCGCGCCGGGCCATTGAGGTTCGCCACCTCTAGCGGACACACTTCTTCGATACCATGTCTATTACATTTGTGATTCGATTTGGGTGCACCCCTTGATTTGGGAGTGTTGTTTCGCGGTGTTGGGGTAGTAGCTGCTATGCCCAACATCAGTCCGGATCACGCAACTACTAGTATCCTAGCTGGTATTGCCTCATGTACCTTGTCATACTGATTATCCTATTCGCGACCACTACGATTTTTATTTGTACCTTTAGTATATGGATTGCCCTCTGGTGACTTCCGGTTTTGGGGAAACTACGGTCTTGTATATACTCTTGGGAATAAAAATGTGTTAAGGGTGGAATGGGCCATGACTTAACGCTATTTTAATACTTTTACTTTAATGTAGACATATTATAATAGCGTATTGTACTACATAGTAGATAGTTTAACGGATCCTTGGGAGATGGAAAAATCCCGTAACATCTCTTAAGTTATTGCACTCACGTTGACACTGGGTAGGAGATGTCAAACCCCGTAAACATATCTGACGCCGTCACACTCATATTTCTTATTCGATTTGACTTACATGAGATATTTTAGTCCTGACTCGAGTGTTTTGTCTTTTCATTACGCTCGGGTCAGCCTGAGCATTTCAGATAAGGTTGAAGATCTATTTTGGAGGACGAAGACGAAGTTTGGTATTATATCATTTGTATTCTACTACTGTATTATTTTTCCGATGCATTATTGTATTATCTCTGATATGTATGTAACTCTGATTTATGATGTATAATAATAATCAAATTTATTTATTTAACAGCTTCATGAACTGTTATTTTATTATTATATCTTGTTCCTTCCGCTGCGAGATTCTGAGTTTGTTTCTGTTCTTTCTTTTCTTTTCTTATTTAACCCCATTAACCATCCGCCCTTTTTGAATGGTTTAGAATCGGCATGTGTGTCTGATTTGCCGATTTAAACTGTCCAAAAATGCGGGTCGTTACAGTTGGTATCAGAGCTTTGGTTTAGATTACCTGAGCTCTAGTGGGGAATAACTCGTTGAAATAGGGTTGAAACCTATGAATGAGTTTGAGTGTATATGAGAGAGCGTACTTGTTATTTGCTATAAAATGGTTTTATATTGTGTTGATTTGTTCCGTTGAGTATTTATAAATTCTGGTCGGTACATGGAACGCCATGGCATCGATAGGGATTTCTAAACACTCGAATAGGACAAACTGACATAATATCATTTTGAATTATATTTTATATAAATATTATTATGAATATATAAATTTTGATGGTATTGGTTGGTAGGAGATGATAATATTAGATTATCGTCATCAATTGGTTGACTTGTCAATATTTCTAAATTATTGACAAATGAAAAAAAAATTTGAATTTGGGAAATATAATTGAAAATGGAATTAAATGAATATGATTTTGGATTTGAGAATATAAATTCCAATGTTTGAAATTTGTTGCAAATGGTTTGAAAATAATATACATACTATATGAAAGAAACTCGAATAGGAAAGATTTTAAATGACTTTGAAATGAAATAAGTGATGTATGCCCCACTTGACGTTTGGAAAATAAGTTTCGGTAATGTGTGCATGCATTATCGACGTTTATTTTTCAAGAGTCCGAGTGGGGGAGACCACTAAATGTTTTCTGTACTCTTCGAATAAACTAGAAATTGAAATTTTTCTAAAATGTGAAATAGAATTTAAAGGTTAAAATGAAAATTTAAATTGTAATAGTAAACCTTAATGTGATAAATAATAAATTGAAGATTTGTTAAATAAGCTCAACACTAGAACTTAATGAAAATAAGTTGTATATTATCAACTGCACTAAATTTGCATAACCATAACTTACCTAATATTTAAAAGTTTAAAATGCATATTTTGATAAGTAAGAAATAATATACAAGTACGATTGTGAAAACAAAATGTGGAGATTCTTCGATAGTTGTGAATATAAAAGAAATTCAATTGAAATTGAATAATATATACTTAGTTAATAATGTGAATTTAATTTAAACAAGTAAACTAACCGAATTGAAACAATAAAGTAAACAAATAAATTGAATGAGGGAATTAGCTTTAACTTAAACAAAGCAAATGAATGAGTAAACTGGATTTGTTAGGAATTATAAAAGATGGAAAGTTAAGCTAAAATTTAGAATCAAAGAAAAATACAAAGGAATGAATTAGATTTAAATCAATGAAATATAAAACTTGTAAATGGAAACTAAGTAAATTTGAACAAACTAAATGTCAATAAACTTGAAATTGATTGACTTGGTGGGAAATTTTGTATGGATGTTAATGTATTGGTGCAATGGTTGTTAGATGGATGTTAATTGATTAAGTATGATTCATTTTGTTAATAAATTGAATAAATGGAGTATAAATTTAAATAATTAAATTCAATTTGAAGTAAGGTGATGTTGAATATAATTGTATTCAATTTAATTTGAAGAAAAATTGTCTTGAGTTAAATGTGGATGTAATAAAGTGAATAAACCGGAAAACGAATTTAATGTAAACTTATTTCATAAAAATATAAAAGAAATTAACAACTTTGGGTTAATGCTTGATTTTCCGGAAACTTTAAATTGGATAGTTGTATTTGTAATAACAAACAAATGTAGAAATCTAAAATTGTCCGGTATGTGCTGAAACTAAAAGCACCATAACTTTTAAATGAATAATCGGAATTTGATGATCTTGGACTTTTCGGAAAGCTTAGAATCTGTAGCACGACTTTTGTTTAGAGTATTTCAGAAAATTCATTAGTTTACTAGGTTAAAAATGTAAATGTCTTTCGCTGTCCTGTGTAAGAATAAGCAAAACCAATAGCATTTGACCTTAGTATTTATGACATAACTTTTTTTACTGGTGTATCGGATTTTGATGATCTTGCACTTTCTGAAAAGCTTAGAACTTAAGGTAAAACTTTTGTTTTAAGAATTTGGTGTTTTAACGTCGTGTAGATGGTCAAAAACGTGACCAAATGTCGCTGACCTGCGCAATTCATTGCCAGGCTGAGGCGTTCCTATTTAGTAAAACGGTCATAACTTTTGAACGGATGGTCCGAATTTTATGATTTTGGACATTCCGGAAAGCCTGAAACAAATGCAACAACTTTTATTTAGATTCCATTTTAAAATTTTATCGTTTAGGTAACCAAAAACTGGGATTTGTTCGCTGTCCTAAATTTAAAAATTTCAGTTTTGAAGTTAAATATGTATATGTATGTTGTTTATGCTAAGTATATCGATCTATCTTTATATGCATGGTTCTAACTTGGTTATTGAGCATTTTAGTAGGTAGCAAAGGGGTTGCGCTTCGCTTGTGGAGCTCGCTTCTGCGCTAAATGCAAAATGTAAGTTAAAATGCTAATAAACGCTTAATAAAAGGTACGTTCTCGGATTACAGTTTATGTTGTGGTATATTATTGTGTTCCCCATGTTTTGGGATGCCTCATTCTTGTAATGAGATGTATATCATGCAATTATTACCATGTGAAATTTTTCGGTCCTAGCCGCGCAAAGGAGGTGCTGCCGAAATTTTTCAAAAATCCGGGAGTTAGAAAATTTTGAGAAAAAAAATCCTATAACTAAATTTTGCAAATAAGTCGAATATTTTGAATGAATTATATCTAAATGATGGTTTCCCCTTCTCCGTTCCTTTTCGAGGACGAAAAGTTTTAAGTGGGGGAGAATGTAACGACCCGTATTTTTTTAACACTTTAAAAATATGAATTAAAAAGAAAATTTTGGATAAAAATCCGAAGGAAATAAAATTTTGTGTTGTTAAATGCAAATTACAAGTTAAAATACAAAACTGAATTCTGAAATAACTTATTTGTAAAATAAATATGGATGTTAACTTGTAGTGAATATAAATAATGAATTGAATTTGATTGTAAACCAAATTGGTTATGATTGTAAACAAAGAATAAATAAATGGTAGATTTAATAATGGAAGTTTATGTTATTGAAACTAATATAAAAAAAATGTAACTTAATATTACAGTTGATTGAAAGCAGATAATAACTGAAACTGTAATTCGATAAAGATGTTAACTTGTAATTGAACGTAAGTAATGATTTAAATTTGAATGTAACAAGTAATTGAATTGAATTGAATTTGATTGTAAACAACGAAATAAATAAAATGTTACATTTAATATTGAAGTTATAATATGGAAATCAACGTAAATGAATGTAATTTAATATTACTGTGAATTTAAATAAGATGATAGCTGAAGAAAATGAAAGTAAATGAATTATAAACTATTGATAATAATGTATAAGTAAATGGTCGATTCAATAATGAAAGTGTAAATCGAAATAAAAGAATTCATTTGGAATTAAATAAACTTGAATTTGAATTACAATATAATTGAACGTTGAATCTAATATAATCTTTTATATTGGATTTATAATGGAAAACTGCATTGTAAAAGATTGTTAATTACTGTGAAATTAAAAATGGGATTTGTGAACAATTGAAAATGGATTTAAAAGTTAATAATTTAAAATTGGGAATTTTATATTGAAATTAAACTGTAGAAATAGCCATTTTTACAACTGTCTCGGATTTTGACGAAACTAGTTTCATCAGATCCGTAACAGTAAATTATTGTAAGGTTTCAATTTTCGTAGCAATCGGACTTGTCGTTTGGCCGTGCGAGCTTGAAACGCGTAGAAATTTAAATGTCGAATTTAATTAAAATAATCGACTTCAAAAAGCTACCTTCCACATACGATCGAATTAAGGCTTGAAACCTTTTCCAGTGCATCCGGAATAGGGGTATAACATTATAAACGCCTAGCGGCACGCCTCGATAGGAGTTCGAAATAAATATCTAGATATTTGAATTTAAAATAATAATAATTAATAATTTGATTTGACCATACCCTTCACATCTGTCTGTTTTCTTCTTATCAGCCGACACCCTAGTATCTATTTCCTATTTCCTATTCATACACGCCTACTCTCCTTCTTCTTTATTTGCACGCAAGCTTCAGGCAGTAAGAAAAAAATAAATCAAAACTTCAAAAATTTCTTTCTCTTCCAATACTCGATTAAAAATCACGAGATTTGTTTCAAAAATCACGTTTTCATCGAAGCTTCGACCTGACACAGTTTCACGGGGATCGACGTCGACTTGGGTTAGGAGCGTACGGCTCCTATAGCTAGGGTTTGCTAAATCAAGTGATTTAGCGATCGATTCGCAGATTGGAGTGCGTATTTGAGCTCGTCATCGAAGATAGCACCTCGGAGCACGTTTTGGTGGTGTGCGGTTGTGGGTAGGGACGTGCGGCTTCAACGTGGTCGAGTAGTCATGCTCCAGGTCGCACATAGCATGGTGGGTCCGAGCGTGATGATGTTGGCACGTGCAAATGCGGTTCGTCGAGAGGGAGCTGTTGGCGAAAGCGGTTCGACAAACGGAGGTCTCTAGCTCCGTATCGCTCCAAATTAGTGCACGGCTTTGGTGGGTTTCTTTCTCATGCACGTACAGGCATTTGGAGAAGATGGAGTTTAGTGGGCTGGGCTTCATTGCTTTGGGTATGAATTTATTTTAAATACCAATATAAATTCTTTTATAAATTCAAATATCGATAACTTATAAAATGTATAACTTCTACATACGAGGTCCGATTGGAACGAAACATTTTGCGTTGCGATCGTAATGACGAGAGCTTCAAAATAAAACTAGTTTGGATGGATTTGGAGACGGTGGAAATTTGGGCTAAAATTGGGCGTCGTCCAGTTTTAGTTCCAAACCGGAACGTCTCGGCGACAACAGAAAATCAAGGTGAGTGTTTTACGCTCACATTTGACTAAATTTTTTTATGTTAGTTAAATAGAAATTCCTGTGATAATATGTTTGCGTTGTTTGATGTTTGATGGTTGAAATTGGTTGTTTATCTCGTACTATAAATTATATGATTTAAATTGCTCGTTAAATTTAAATTTAACTGTTAGGTTAGAATTTAAATTTTATTGCCAGTTTAAAAACCCCGACACCCCTGAATAGTAAATGACTGTGATATTATGACTGTTTGGATTGATTGTTGTGACTGGTGATTTATTTGATATATTGGACATATGCTAATGCTTTACATTGATTATTCTTGATATTTACCCACTGATAAGATTGTTGTTGATTTGTCGATCAATCCCAATCATTACCCTAGATGTTGCGGGCATCAAATTAACCGGGATTAATCGTTAAGGAATTAAAACTGAAATAATAAAAATTTCACTTGGCCATAGGATAGAAAATTTTATACAGACACCGATTGGATAAATTAATGTTTTCAACATTGAAATTTGGTTTAATTGAATTTGTTTAAAAGAGATAAATGAATTTGGATTTGTGAAACTAAAACTTGAATTAGAAACCGTTGGAAATAAAACTGAAAGTAAAATTTAAATTAAGTATGATTTGAATTTAATGAAAGGAATTGTGAATTTAGGTTGAACATACTTTATTAAATGGTATAAATTTAAATGATCAATAACTGAAATTTGAATTCGAAATTTTGTATATATATCAAATGTTCAAATGAAAGTTTAAGTTGAAGTTAACTAATCTAATTGAACCTTTTGAATCGAGTTGGATCGTGGAAATTTGATTGAAATTTATTTGAACTGAATGAAGATTTATCTAAAAATATAAACTTGAACTTTGATTTGAATTAACTAAGAATTGAAATGAATTTGAAAGGAATCAAGATATTTGGAAATTTAACTGGTTTGACTTGGGAAGGTATTTTAAACAAATTATTTTAGTATAACTATTTCAAATCTATTTTATTTATTCAAACAAATTTGTTTTCTCAAACTATTTACTTTATAAACCATTTTATTTGTAAAACTATTTTCTATTAAACTAATACAATTATTTATTTTATAAACCATATGTTTCTTAAATTATTTTCTATAAAAAAAAATTATTTAACTATTAAATTTTCTAAAACTATTTTTAAACTATTTTCTAAAAATTTAAACCAGTTAAAGGGAATAAAGGTTATGTTTAAATCCTTGATTTAAATGCAAATTGGATTAATGGAAATTTAATCGAATTTAAAAATTCAAATGAAGTTTTGAAGTAAACGATTTTGAAATGAATTGACTTATCGAAAAATTTGGCTTTGAAAAAAAATGATATGATATTTGAAATGGTTTTGTTTTCGAAACAAATGCGAGATTTGATTTTAAAAAAGATGAATTGTTTTCGAAGCATAATAAAACCAATCGGTGTAAGTAATACGTAGTTATTAAAGAGACCGGGATCGGATATGGACATACTCTCTATCGATACCGAAAACCACTTTAATAACTAGTATACGCGGAGTGTTGATCCAGAACGAAGTGGATGGTTTGATGAATGCGTTGATTGAAGAAAGAGAACGATATTGGATGACCCCTGACATGACTAAAACAGGAGCCGCGCCGGGCCATTGAGGTTCGCCACCTCTAGCGGACACACTTCTTCGATACCATGTCTATTACATTTGTGATTCGATTTGGGTGCACCCCTTGATTTGGGAGTGTTGTTTCGCGGTGTTGAGGTAGTAGCTGCTATGCCCAACATCAGTCCGGATCACGCAACTACTAGTATCCTAGCTGGTATTGCCTCATGTACCTTGTCATACTGATTATCCTATTCGCGACCACTACGATTTTTGTTTGTACCTTTAGTATATGGATTGCCCTCTGGTGACTTCCGGTTTTGGGGAAACTACGGTCTTGTATATACTCTTGGGAATAAAAATGTGTTAAGGGTGGAATGGGCCATGACTTAACGCTATTTTAATACTTTTACTTTAATGTAGACATATTATAATAGCGTATTGTACTACATAGTAGATAGTTTAACGGATCCTTGGGAGATGGAAAAATCCCGTAACATCTCTTAAGTTATTGCACTCACGTTGACACTGGGTAGGAGATGTCAAACCCCATAAACATCTCTGACGCCGTCACACTCATATTTCTTATTCGATTTGACTTACATGAGATATTTTAGTCCTGACTCGAGTGTTTTGTCTTTTCATTACGCTCGGGTCAGCCTGAGCATTTCAGATAAGGTTGAAGATCTATTCTGGAGGACGAAGACGAAGTTTGGTATTATATCATTTGTATTCTACTACTGTATTATTTTTCCGATGCATTATTGTATTATCTCTGATATGTATGTAACTCTGATTTATGATGTATAATAATAATCAAATTTATTTATTTAACAGCTTCATGAACTGTTATTTTATTATTATATCTTGTTCCTTCCGCTGCGAGATTCTGAGTTTGTTTCTGTTCTTTCTTTTCTTTTCTTATTTAACCCCATTAACCATCTGCCCTTTTTGAATGGTTTAGAATCGGCATGTGTGTCTGATTTGCCGATTTAAACTGTCCAAAAATGCGGGTCGTTACAGTGAGTATACATGAAACAACACAACAAGGCAAAACAATGTCACTTTAACATGGATTCAAGGCAATTCAAGGCTCGACCAAGGCTCATGGGGCACAGCCAGAGGAGTGGGGTCCAAGGTGATGATGTGGCAGAGGGTCCAGGTGGTGCTGGAGGTGGTGGAGGTGGTGTTGGTGGCGGCCATGGGTGGTGGAAGGTGGTGGCAATTCTAGACTAGGTTTGGTACAGGTGATGGCTAGTGCTAGTTAAGATGGATTTTTGTGATGATCTTCATCATGGCTTGGCTTGGCCTGAGGAGGAGAGGTGTTAGGCTGTGTGATGGTCAGAGAAAAATGGAGGTGGTGGTCAGCCACAGCATGGAGGAAGGGGAATACAGCTATGAAGGTGGAGAGCATGTGCAAATTCAAGTAGAAAATCATAAAAAGACAAGAAGAAGATAGAATTTTTTTACCTAAGCTTCACAAGGAGAATAGCCGTGATTTTTTTTGTGAGTGGAGGAGAAATGAATTTCGTGAATGAGTAGATTACACGCCCAAAACAATTAAGAGAAGAGTTGGGAAAATGAAAGGTCGGGAGATGGAAAGCCTTAGGAGTTTCAAGAGTTTAAAACTTTTCAAATTTCCTCTATTTCTTTTTAATAAGTTTAAATATCTGAAAATACATATAATTTCAGTTAAAATTCGAAAATGTAACAAATAAAAAAAATATAAATAAATAAATATTAATTATAAATAATTAAATCAAGAAAATAGCAAAAATTGTCAACTAGGCTAGAAAAATTGAAAATAAATGGTATAAACTTTAGAAAATTCATATGAGCTTGTAATATATTTTTAAACATAAATAATAACATAAAATAAAAATACATTCACAAAATAAATATACAAAATTTAATTTAAATATAATTTTAATGAAGAAAATAGCAGAAAATAAGAAAACAGCCTTTAAAAATAGGAAATCATCATAGTAAATTTTGGAAAAATTATATTATTATTTTTGAAATATTTAGAGATGAAAATATACATAAATTAACATATTGACACATATTAAATAAAATATAAGAAAGAAAAATATGATTTATAAAATTTAAAATAGGCAAAATTGCACAATAAAACAAATTATACTAAAAATTGAAATGTACATAACTTTTACATTTTAACTCCGTTTCCAACGAAATGAAAAGCAGTATTCGAGTTATTAAATCTATTGTCATAATAAAAGATAAAATTTATAATTTCAGATATTTAAAAATTTAAATTTAAAAGTCAAAGTTTGACTATTTGACCAAAATTCACATTTTCTGGAAATATTAAATTTAGTCATATTTGGAATTCTAATCCACACCAAAATCAAAGTTTATATTTAAAATAACAAAATTTATTCTTTTTCATAAATAAAGCTTTTGAATCTGGAAAAATCAATTTAAAAATATTTGAAAAATACAGGGTTGTTACACGTAGATGATATCATTTTCGAATCAACTAATTTTGAAATGAATAAAGAATTTTCTAAAATAATGACAAAAGAGTTTGAGATGAGTCATATGGGTGAATTAAACTTCTTTCTAGGATTACAAATAAAACAATTAGATAATGGTACCTTTATTAGTCAAGAAAAATATGCTAAAGACCTAGTTAGTAAATTTGGTTTGACTACTGCAAGTGGAAAACCCACTCCCATGGCAACCAATGATTACCTAAGTAAAGAATATCTCTCGAAAGATGTAGATCAAAAATTATATATAGGAATGATTGGATCACTACTCTATATCACTGCTAGTAGACCTGATATCATGCATAACATTTGCTGCTTATGTAAAACGTATCATAAGATATATTAAACACACCATTGACTATGGCTTATTTTATCCTAAAAATGATTCTTTTGAATTAATATCTTACTGCGATGTTGACTATGCTGGTTGTAAGTCAGACCGAAAAAGTACAAGTGGAACTTGTCACTTTTTGGGGCATTCTCTGATTTCCTGGTTTGGTAAAAAGCAAAACACAGTTTCTCTATCAACAACTGAAGCAGAGTATATTTCTGCTGCTTTAGCTTGTTCTCAAGTAATATTTATGTAATAAACTTTAAAAGATTTTGGATTAAATATCTCAAGATCACCAATTTATTGTGATAATACTAGTGCAATAAATTTATCCAAAAATACTACTCATCATGCTCGAACTAAACATATTGATATCATACATCATTTTCTCAGAGATAATATAAGTAAGGAAGTAATTACTCTCGATTATATCAATTCTGAGAATCAAATTGCTGATATATTAACAAAACCCTTAAATGAATCTATATTTACTAAGTTAAGAAGAGAATTAGGTATTTGTTCAATAACTGAAATATAAAATATAAATAACAAAGTAATTAAATATTAAATTAAAAATAAATCAAATAGTAAAAATATCAAGCACCATGTCGACATCCCCTTCCTAACCATGTCGACATATAACGATTTTTTATTTTTGAATTTTCCCCACCAAAATTCAAATAAGTGGTTACATATTCTTCTTATTTCAAAAATTAGATCATTCTTTCTGTTCTTTTTCTGTTCTATCTTCTGAAAACATTTAAACAATGGCCTCCTCTTCCAAATCAAACAAAAATTCAATCTTTTCGTTCCCTTGTCCTACTTCTGGACCGTTTCAACAAACTACACTTGCATGAGTGACGAAAATGGAGGATTCTTTGAAGGATGCACTGCAACTAATGACTGAAATTCAAGTGGTGCAATTAGACTGGCCAAAGAACAAGAACGGCAAGGCAAAATTCTTAGAAATTTGCAAAATTTTAAATGGATAATCATGCTAATCCGACCTTGATTGATGAAGAGTCTCAGGAGATCAAGTGCAAGAGGACATCGAGGAAGAAGAAGAAGAAGCCCCTATGGAAGAAGAGCACGTTGAAGATAACGACAAAGTCGTTTGCGTTGGCGAAGTGTGCTTTGACAAAGATGGAAATCTTGTCGAACAACGTGGAAATTTCTGTTTCCACTATCCAAATTGTTCGGTTCATAGATCTCCCATGTTTAAGGACACGCATTAGTTTCTCTTTCCTCTTTCCTATTGTTGTATGTTTTTACTTACGTTCTCTACGCTCATGTAAATATAACAATATAAATTATTTGTGTTCTTATATTACAAATATTATCATATATAGATTCTTAGTTAGGAGAGTTTGTAATTTAGGACTAAAGTTTTAGTTTTAGAATTAAGTGTTGATTATTTATGATAACACTATCATTATAATCACATAGTATTAGACTAAGGGGGAGTTATATAGTTTGGAGTTAGATTTTGTTGATGACAAAGGGGGAGAAGTATAAAATATAGGATAGTTAGGCATAGATTTAGGGGGAGTTATTAGTTTTAGGGGGAGTCAATAGGATAGAAATAATATTTTATAAACAAAGGTTGTCATCATCAAAAGGGGGGAGATTGTTAGTCCTTGAGATGATGGTTTTGATGACAACAACCTTAGAATAAGATTATAAAATATAAATGCTAACATTATAGTTTAGATATATATGTATATGCAGGATTTAACCATGCAAGTATCAAGAATGAAGACTGTACAGTATAGAGATTCAAGATATCAAGATTGAAGACTCATGAGTATCAAGAATAGCAAGATTATCAAATAGTACAAGATAAGTATTGAGTCTAGAATTATGTTAAAACTTTATAATAACACTGAAATCTTCACTCCATATTTCATTTGGGATGGAACCCATTTCTACCTTTTTAGTGGCATACAAACCCGACAAGTAGCTTACAAACCTACGACAAGTGGCTTACAAACCCACGAACATCCTGGTTTTGTACAAGTTCTCGAGTCCTGATGTGATGAGATATTCTACAGGAAGAAGCTTGCAAAACTACTTCAAAATGATTTTCAAAACTGCTTTTCAAAATGTTTTAACCTTAAAAATTATCTTTTCAAATGATTTTCAAAAAGATGTTTTAGCCTTAAAATATTCTTTGATTTTGTTTTAAATAAACTCTTGTTTTAAACTATCTGTAATAATAAATTTAATATTTATACTTAGATTTAAATATAAAATTATAGTAAAATTTTATATATATTATTCTCTATATTTACTTTAACTATAGTTAAGTATATTTATAAAGTTTAAAATAGTTTTAATATAAGATAGAAGTAATTTTCAAAGAAAAACAAATCACCAAAGTTTCCTTTGGGATGTCGACATACCCAAGATACCCATGTCGACATAGTGGCAGTTGGTTTCAAAAATTTGAATTTCAAAAGAAGTGTCTATTCGCCATAACCTTTAATGAATAGACATGGTTGTTGTTCTTCTATAAATAGGGGATGTTTTCAATGAATTTTCAACAATATTTTTCTGGTTTTCACTCCTCTTCTTCTTCCACATTTCTTTATATATATTCTTACCAATACTCTACCGAAATCACCATTGAATTTAACTAGATCATTTCTGGTTTGATTCTCTATCACTATCTCAACAAGATCCCAGTGCTATTCAGAGTTATAGGCTTCTTTGTAATCAATCAAGTGAGAAAAGGTGTGATTGTAGCCTTGGAAATCAATCAAGTGAGAAAAGTTGTGATTGTAGCGTAGGAAATCAATTGGGCGAACTTGTTGCCCGGGAAATCAAGTATCTCTACCTAGAGGATTGTGAATCTGGAGTAGTGTACCTCATGGCCTTGAAATCGAGGGTTGTAATTGTAAAGATTGTTTTTGGAAGGAAATCTGTACTTGTGTGCGGGACTGGATGTAGGGTAACTCCGAACCAGTATAAAATCCGGTGTGTTCTTTCCTTTACTACTTTTACTTTATATTTGCATCTGTGTTTGAATCAGTGATCATATCTATGTCTGAATATTGCATACATTTGTGTTCAAATTAATATAAACTCAAAAAGAATTAGTTATTCCTTAAAACACTATGCACCCCCCTTCTAGTGTTTATGCTAGCCTTAAGATCCGTAATCCGCATTTCTCACAAATATAAGAGAGAAATTGCAGGGATGTAGGTCGAAATTTCTACCATTTGTTGGAAGGATTGAATTTGTTCACACAGTTATTACTTTGAAGGTCAGATTTTGGTTGCAGACATTTCAAATTCCAGATTGCTCTATTGAAAAATTAAATGCAGTTTGTGCAAATTTCATTTGGAGGGATGGATTACATAAATTCAGCTATAAAGACTTGTGCAAACCAAAAAAGAAGGAGGAGTGGGCCTCAAAAATCTATTCGAATTGATAAAAGTTTATTGGACTTAAATTGGCTTGGAAAATATTGGTCTCAAATAATCTGTGGGCTAGATGGATGAGAGCCATATACCTTAAAGATAAAATCTGAACTATTAAAATCGATAACAATGCTTCTGTAACTTGGAAGAATATTCTAAAACTTAGGAATGACATGAAACCTTTAATTGAAAGACACGATGTTAAATGTGAAAGCACTGATCTCCAGGAAGACCCATGGCTCAATAATAAAAGCTTCATAGATAGACTGGGATGGGAAGGGTTCTCTTCTTGTGGAACCCCAACATGCAAAGTGGTGAGTATCATTAATGAAACAGAATGGGACTGTAATAAGCAAATTATTACAAGGAATTTCAAGAAGGAAACACAAGAAATCCCTATACATAGGGACAAAACTTAAGACTCATGGGCTTAGAAAAGTACAACAAATGGGCAGTTTAAATACCACAATGCATCGAAAGACACTGGGGGAAAATTCCCAATTGTATCTTGGCACAAACTGGTATGGAGTAGATTAAATAACCCTAAAATGGCTCATACTCTATACAAAGCATTAACGAATAAACTACCTACTAAAGATCAACTTCATAATTGGGAGATTTTGGAAGACCCGACTTGTAATTTATGTAATAGGGTAGTAGAAAATCATGAACACCTATTCTTTGACTAACCTTTTAGTAAGAGAGTCTGGAGCATCCAAAAACTAAGATGCAAACTGCCAAGGTCAATTCTTTAAAAGAGGAGGTGAAATACCTGAATGAGCGGAGTCACATGTCAAACTTGATGTAGGAATTGATCAAAATTAGCCTCACAACCACCGTTTGGCACCTCTGGAGATAGCGAAACGACCGGACTTTTAACAACAAAAAGAAGGAACTTTTATCACTGACTACTCAAATTAATTGAGATATTAGTATCATAATTGGAAGAATTGCTAGAAGAAAATTTACCATCTTAAAGGCACAAGAAGCACAAGCACTAGAGAGGATGAGCTGGATGGCAGCGAGTGGACAAGATTAACCAATGAATTGGGAGCCGTATAGCTGATTTCTGAACCCTAAAGTAGGAATGTTTGAGTTCAAGCTTGTCTTTAGCTTAAAGTGTCCAGTTGTATTTATTCAAGCTGTAACTTTCGGATGTTCGTGTATTGGGCTGCAAAGCTCTTTTGAGATGAAATAAATATTAACCAAGTTTAAAAAAACATATATAGTTTATAAATTGAATATTACATCACGTATAATATTGGTTATATAATTTTACATACAAAGTATTATAGAGATACTATTTTCGACAGCAATAAATAAATAAATATTATTAAAATATTATTTAAGTTAATTAATTATATTAGTACATATATTACATATAAATTATGTTTTACATTTTATAAAATTAAGTTTGCATATAACATACTCTCAACAGCAAATCTAGAAAAAAAATTATAATTAAAAATATTTAAATTAAAAAAATTAGTTTTAAAATTAATTTAAAATATTAAATTATATATTAAATATTCAAAATACAAATATATTTCAGAAATTTACTAGTAATTAAAAATATAAATTAGTTTCACAAATAATAACTTTTATTAATATTTTAATATATTTATCCATACGAATATTTAGTAAAACATATTTTCAAATAAAAAAAATCAAGAGCCATACGCATGACTAGGTGAACATATATTTATTAAAAATATATTTTGTGTATTTTATAAGTATTAATCTATGTTTTTATTATAATATTATATACGTATTTAATACATAAATATATATATATATATATTAAAAAAATTATTATATATATGTATGTATGTATTGCTTTTGGCTTTATCAAAAAATTATATTTAATATATTTTATAAATCATGTAAATATAAATTCATATAGTTATATGCAATGTCAATATTATACATATACATATACATATACATATACATACACATACACGTATACATATACATATGCGCATATATATATATATATATATATATATATATTATCACAAAATAATTTAAATAAAATATAGTTCATATATATGTATATATGTATATATATTCATCAAATTATATATATATATATATATATATATATATAAAGTATATGGACATAATTTGGACAATATATTTGTATATTGGATGAGCTAACGTGTCTGTTGCTGTGTAAATCCCAACATCTACATATAGGTATGTTATACTTTATACGGATTGATATGTTACACGCATGCTCACACACACACACACTGTATATATATGTATATACACATGTGTGCGTGCATGTGAATGTGTGTGAAATATACACGTACATATATTATATAACATTAAATGAATAGTATAATGTAACGACCCCACTGCTATATCCATATTATTAAAGAACATTACATGCAATGTCGTCTAATAACATGGAGAATAGGGCTGTTTAAGGGCGACCTAATGTGACTACATCTTTAGAATAATACTGACACGTCTTTATTACATTTCTGAGGATCTGAACTAAAAATTTTGGCGTGTGCAGTATCAATATTAAGTGATAGACACACAAGTTTAAAATATTCAGAACTATATATATAATAATATAAATAAATCAGAATCAGAGTCATGGATCACATAAAATATACATCATATACATAATAAAATGCGAGTCTACAAAATATCAGTTCGAGACCCATATAAATATATACATCACATCCAAATTAATGTACCAAGTACAAGCCAAATGCTAAATAATATACATGACTCATCATCCTAAATGTAGATATGTATATAATAATGGAGTAAAATGAAATAGTCAAATTAGTTTACTCTAGTGCTAGCATAAAACCCATAGGTCAACGAGTCCCTGAACCTATAGAGTCTTGGCTTGACCTGAGTATTATAAAAATAAACGGTTCCGACTATATCTAATTAAAAGATGTTATACCGATATCATAAATATATGACATAATAAAATAAGTCATGCTAGAAATAAGCCTAAAACTATATAATCATAATAAGGCATATCACTCAAAATCACTATTACATAAATCTATATCAAGTCTCAAATGGACTATCATTAAAAATATAGTGATAACAATTCGAAATTCTCCAGAGCCAAAAGATACTAAATATCCATCCAAACCCTCTGAAGAAACAATCATCACTAATCAAATAATAATGGTAGTCAACTATCAGTTTAATACAGAGACACAGAGTCTAACGTATCAAAATAGACCTACCACATAGTGTATAAGTCTAATGTATGAAAATAGACTACTATGTGAATTTACCTATTAGAAACAAATATAGGCAAACATGTCCAATTTGTATACAGAGAAATAAACTAATAGGTATTAGTCATCCGGTTTATAGACTAATCATGCATGTAACATCTATCCAAGAAATAAAAAGGCAGCCTATCACACCATTACAAACCTAACACTCCAAAATAGGTCTGCCTACCCAAATCTAAGAATGTATCGACTCTCAGGTCGATGAAAAACGAGTCATCGTCTCTCGGGGACCTATCGGGCTGAAATCCGAACACCTTAAGATAATACAACTCTAAAGTGTAAATCACTTTCACTTTAGTAATTACTGAAATTTAACAAACTACCCCATACTGAAATTCCAGTATTTACTAAAGCTAGTAAATTCCACTCGAACTCTATTTAGCAAATTTTAATAATATGTGAAAGAATTGTATGAAATGTACTATAACAATCTGACAATTCAATCATTTATTAAAATACTTTGTTCCATAGAAAAGCACGAAATCTCATTAAAATCTCAAATCCGTAATAAAAAGAGATTTAAATTACTTTTATATATACAAAGGTACAATTTTCCAAAAATCACTTTTAAATCCATAAACTCATTTTAAAGAAGAGTTGTTTATTTAGAAAGATTGACCATTTTCAAAATCATTTAAACCTCTTTTATAAAAAAAATCATTGAAACTGAAATTATTACTTTCATAATGCTTTTATGAAATAATACCATATTTTATCCTTTGTCTCTAAAACATTTCCAAAATTATATATTTAAAATTAAGGTTTTATAATTAAATATTACACTTTTTTAAAGCATTGAATATAAATTTTGAAATAAGTAATAAATTAAGAAGATAATATAATTTAACTATATCCTATAACTAAATCTCAAATAAGGATCAAAATAGACAAAACCTTATTTTGAAAACCTTTTAAACACCTTTAAACAATTCAAACAATAAACTGATCAAAATTGCAACTTCTAGAGCCAACATCGCTCTATAAATATAATTCCATAATATGGAATTATTTAGCGACTCGAATTGCTTTTTGGCAATTCCGATGACATAAGCAATGTATGTATTTCCATATAAGTTAACAGAATTCAATTTGCAATCGAACAAGATTCTGTTTGCAAATTAGCCTCTTTCAATCACATAACAATCTATATATCACCAAACAATCAATCAAACTTAAGTATGCAACAATATGTCATTCAATTCAATCATTATCATCCGAGTATTATAACATAATCAACCATATCAAGGCATGTAAAAGGAATTCATATTGATAAAAATAGAAGTTTGAGTTAAAAATAACTCACCAAAATGATGAACATAAGCATACCAAGATTGCCCTAGCTCAACCAGTCACCTTTCTTCCACCGGCTACAACACTTCTGCACGTGCCTACTTTTCCAGTGTTATCTGACCCATGTCAGCCCATCACCATAGCCCGACTAGATCATCGCACACACCACCATGCACTAAGCATCACGTGCCCTTACTACTGCCAAAGTCGACATTCACATCACCCTATCATGAAGCTTGCATCGTCGGCGACCCGTGCCTGCCCTAAAGTCGGTCTTGCCCTATCACCTGAAGTCTGGTGCAATTTCTTTGTTTGCCCTCTTCATGTCCTCGGCGCGGTCGCCGTCGCGATGCTTAGGACACTTCCACCTCCCTGATGCTATCAATGAGCATGTAAGACCACAAATCTTCCTCTCTTGCATGATTGAGCTAGGTTTCATTTTCTATTTTATTTTAGGGATTATGGGGGAGAGGAAGAGAACGAACTGGGGATAAGGGTAAGTAAATGCAGGTATAGGTTGTTGGGTTTAGGCTTTGAAGTGTTAAAGAGGAAAATGAATGAATCTATTTAATTCCTATTCTTATCTATCTCTTCTTCTTTTATTTCTTTTAAGCAACTCATTTTAATTTATTTAAACCTTATTCCAATTCAAATTTTAACTGGTTTACATTTCAATTTATTGGAATATATATTTTTCGATAGCTGCACAATTTGATTCAATCCAATATTGTTCACTCCATTTAATTATTTGATACATTAACCCAATTGAATTTTATTTCCAACTATTCCAATTATATAAAATTATTTACACTTTAAAATATTTTATACTTACTAAAATATTTTATTCGCATTTTAATTTATTATCTAAAAAGGAATTATTTAACCAATTCAATTTTATTGTAAAAAATCCTTTATTAAGTAGACTTTAATTGAATAATAATTTTATTCCAAAAATAATAATCGCCAGAATCGAATTCAAACACTGATATTTTAATTAAATTAGTTTAATATTATAGCTTCTAAAAAGGGTTGTTACATATAATATTATTTTATAAATTAAATAAAATAAGGATTTTATTTAAAATTTTTAGAAATGTTCTAAATTAATTAAACTACATAGGTCCAATAATGATCGAATATGGTAATTTTTTTGAAATTCACCCAAAACTTCCACTATGGGTTGGCCCACTACCAACAATTTATGTGTATATTATCACAAATTCATATATGCTTGTGTTGTTAACATTGGATGAATATGATTGTACATATGTGTGTTAACTATAAAATGGTTTATGGATATATAATTGTATATATCATTCGGTAATGATAAAAGAAAACTTTGTGTATTTTAATTTCACAAATAATTTAGAACATTTAATAAAATTTAAATTATTTTTGATTTTAAATTACGTACATACGTAGATATATATATATATATATCTGTGTGTGTGTAGATTACATAAAATTTACATATAAATTTTATTAACATGTATACATAATATGTTTAATTCTTTTTAAAATTGAATATATATATATATATATATTTCATATAATATATTTTGAATATAAAATCTAAAATTTTCAAAATTTATATATCCAAACATATGTAATATGTAAATATACATTGAATAATTTTTTTATGCATTTGTTTCTGCTTTCGAAAAGAGAAAAAATTTATTTTCATAAATTTAATAATTTCCTTATGGAAATCAAAAATTAAAAAAAACCATAAGTTTCAAGTGATAAAAAAATATTATTTCTAGATGAATGTGTATATATATATATATATATAATTTTAATTGTTTATGTACATTAATGTGTGTGTGTGTGTCTATATATATGTGTTTTATTATATATATGAAATTGTTAAATATTAATTCAAAAGTGATGTGTGAACATAATGTCTATAATGTCCCACCATTTAAGTGATGTGTGAACATTAGTATTTGAATTGTTCGATATTTGAATTGCCATGCTATGTAAGCGATAAATTTGACCATAATGTCCCACAACTTTCTAAGTGATGTGTGAACATTAGTATTTGATTTGTTCGATATCATTGATCGAATTTCACCTACGAGTCACATAATCAAAATGTTTAATACTTCTACTACCACTTGATTTAATTAACAATTATTATTATAAATTAATTAATATTTATAAAATATTAGTTATCAAATTTTATTTGTGTTGATCAATATTAAATACTGCGTATATAATAGTTATAAACACACCTATCGATATACAATATCGATGTGCTTTTGAATTGGATTTAACTACGCATTTACTCGATCAGGCTTGAAGCGGTTTGGAGGTCCAGAAATAGGCATATTGTAGATGGCTATAGGAGGAGATAACGTGGACTAAATGTGATTCAAATTGAGGTGAATAAATAAGACAAAAAGGTGGATCCACATCCCTTTTTTGCTCTGTAGATCCTACTCTATATATTCATCTCAAACTCCACCTTAAAGATTTTAATTTTTGGCTCCCCTCTACCCGATTAGGCCAACCACTATTTCCTCCCTCTTCCTTAGTTCCAAGCTTCCAAATACATAAATTAAATCAATTTTAAAGATCGATGGCTGTAGCATCAGATTGGTAGCTCTCTCTAAAGGTTTGGGTAATGATTCAAGGCGTGAACAAGTTCAACATCTCAAGGTGTTTCATAAAGGCTTTGGACAAGGTAATAATACAAATTATATCATTTATATTTATATATTGTCTATCAGGTCATTATGCTTACCGATTAAATTTCTACCCAACCTCAGAATGATACGACTACATTATGAGAAACAAAGGTCGATTGTTAACCTTTGGCTTCAAAATAGGAAAAATAAGGAGTTAGATACATAGCTAAAAGTTAAATAACACAAGATATAGAGTTATTCAGCAAAGCTGCCTACGTCTACTATGAAGTTCTCTTACTATATAGTGTGTGCGAGGTATAGTCAAATGGAGGTGTAGCCGATCCTTGCCTATATACGCACACACTTTATTTATACATATATAAGAATGCTTGTGTATATATCAGTATATTTTATGTTATATTAATAAGAATAAGAACAGACATCAAATATGTATATGAAGGGAATAATATATACGTCGTGGTGTAGATTCCAACACTTATATACGAGCATGTTAAACCACGTACATGTTTAATGTTGCATGTTCATGTACATGGATATGTGTATTTGATACACATGTACACATTATAAATCACTTATATAAAAAAGTTAAATCTTTATATTAATCATTTAAACAAAATAAAAGATTTTATTTAAAATTTATTTAGATTGGATCTAAATTAATTTATACTTCATAGGCTTAGTATGATCTAAATTTGGGCCATGGGCTAATTTCTCAAAATCTATTTTGAAATTAAAATAAAAAATTTATATTTAAAATTTAAAATTATATTAAGTAGAAATTTTATAAATGTTATAAAATAACTTTAAAAATTGTTTTGGAAATTCAGTTTTCATTTACAAAAATTCTTTTTAATTAATTGGATTAATAAATTAAATAATCAATTAAAAGTTAATTAATTAAATTAAAATAACATATATAATAATGTATATAACATTATCTTAAAATGTTCAAGGTAGTATATGAATATAATTTTTTAAATAAGTTATGATTAATTAAACTTTTTTAATTAAATAAATTAATTAAAAGTTAATTAATAAATACTATAATACATATATATTAAGCTATATATGTACAACTATAAATGTTATAGTACATATTCAATTTAAATTTCTCAAATGAATAATAAAACTAAATAAAATGTTAGTTAATAAATTAATTAAGTAATGTTTAATTAATGAATTTTACATAATACTATTATATAAGTTAATTAAATTATAAACTATTATACAATAATTAAACTTATATAATATGAATGTATAATAAAAGATTGGATAGTAAGAAACCTGAATTAGATTTACGGAATAAATACATATGTATAGTACATATACTATGATTTCAAATATATTCGACATATGAATCACGAGGGTACTTCATAAGAAATAAATTATTGCATAAGTCAATCTTATTCAAATAAATATATTAAAAATTATGAACAATTAATATAAGTGTTGTCCTCTACCATTTATATATTAATAAATTACTTGTATACTCTCTGGTTGTTGAGCAAACTCAAGCTAGAGATGTTATGTGCACTATTATTAATATATTGACCAGATGAGGTAAGATAATTATATATATTTATTGTGCATACTCAAGGTACATATTCTATACTTAGGCTATCGCAAAATGGTAGGTAGGAGTGAATAAGCTATTTTCATTTGTTAAGAAAACTCAATGTCAAAATAAAATTAGGACAAAGACCATAGGTTAGGAGTTGTACATGATACAACCAACAAAGAGTTATCCATCACTTCCGGGCCTATGGCTTGTTGAGCATACTCAAGGTTAGAATTCGAAGGCAAGCGAGTCCTAACACCTAGTAGAGAAGTCAAAAGAATTTTATGTTTTTTTAAGGTTTTGAGAAACTTGAAAAACTATTGAGAGCCTTTAAATGAAATGGTAACGTTTAACATTCTAATATTGTAAGAACATTCATGGCTAGAAAATGAACATTATACCTACGAAGTGTTACCGATGACTTACCAATGACATGAGGCGGTATCGTCGGTAGGTCTTCAGGAAAAGGTCAAAAGACATATGGTGTCGGTATGTCATCGAAATTTTTGATGACATATTGATGACAACCATAATAAACGAAATACATCTCATATCATAATAGTCGTCGGTACATCGCCAAAAATTTCGACGGCTTACCAACGAAATAATTCCACTACAACCTACGCATGTATCCCTTGACCAAATTCATTTCCGCCTAAATCCAAAATTACACGAAAACCCTCCTCCCTTGCTTCTCTACCACCGTACTTTGCTTCGCTTCCTCCTCCCATCTCGGTTCTGATGATGAACAATCCTTCTCCTCGGGGTCCTCTGCGCCACCATCTTCGCTCTGCTTCCATCGCAAGTCATCACCATCTTCACTTCCATTGCTAGCCGTCACTATCTCTGCTTCCTCCTCCATCGTTGTCGTCATTAACTCTGCTCCCTTCTCCATCATCGATCACTGGCTTCTGCGTCAGCATCAACCGTCGTAAGGAACTATCCAAATCTAGAAGGTATTTTCAAAATTATTTTCTTAATTTTGCTATTGTTACTTACTACCTACTTACTCCATCACTTTTGTATTTTTTTGAGTTTTACTGTCAAATGAGTTAATTTCATAGGTGGTTTATATGAGAATGGTTTGGTTGAAACGGATTGGTTAAGATCGAAATATATGTTATAATAAATGGTTGATTACAAATGTATATGTATACAAAGGAATTTGGAATTACGTTATTTCAACTTGGTAGTTTTAGTTCAATTGATAAAAACCCATAAATTTGCTGACCCCGTCCGACGAGTTTTGTATATGATCGTTATATTGATATTTATTTTTACTAAAAATGGAAATCACTATTTAACTGATATAATATTTATCGGATTTGTCCCAGTATTGACAAGTTATAAACAGAAAAATATATATGTAAGTTGTAAACCAATATATTATCCCAGATAGTTAATAGAATTTTAACAACACTTCATGTATTCCCCATGTACATTTTTTTGTACTATAAGGTGAATAAGGGGAAGTTCTATTGAAATTTCATTAATCGTTCGTGACAAATGATTGATTCATGAATTACATATATATTTTTATGTTTGTAATAGGAGGTAGGATTGCTGGCCAGTTAAATCATGGTTTACTCTTGTCATTATCATCTACTTAATTGTAAAATTCAAGATACGATAATACATGATAATATTATAAAAACTAACGATGAATAAATATTAGTATATATATTTTTTAAAATAAAATAATATTGATTGATAATAAAATTAGCGATTAATAAATAATAATATATGATATTAGTAAACTAAAATGTTGTTTTATGGTATTAATAATAAAATAAAATATACCATATGTGATATTAATAATAAAAATTATCAAATGACATTAGTAAAATAAAATGTTATTGTATGGTATTTATAATAAAATAAAAATGTACCATATACGATATTAATAATAAAAATTATTAAAACAAAACAATAATGTACGGTACTAATAATTAGATAAAAATTAAAGATATTATGAATAATATATTAATTAATATATTGCAAAAAAAGTGATTACTAAATAGTTGTGTATGATATTAGTAAAATAAAATTTTATTTTATGATATTAATAACAAAATAAAAATTAACTGTATATATTATTAATACTAAAAGTTAGTAATAGAAAACAATATTGTATGGTATCATTATTTTATAATAAAACTTACTTTTTGCTTATTTTCATAGACTATAGAATGAATTATTTAAAAGCTCGAAGTTGGATGTATAAGGAGTTCAAAAAAAAGTACTGTTGCAATTTAGTCAAGGTGTGGAAGCATTCCTAAAGGTTGCTTCTAATGATAAAACAAATATGAAAGAACTGTGATGTTTATGTAGTAATTGTCGTTGTGTGGAACTCCAAGAATATGATACTATAGCTTTACATTTTCATACAAAGGGTTTTATGCCATACTACCATTTGTGGAAATTGCATAGCAAAGTCAATGCAAGACATGAATCGACGTGATAGTTGAATATGAACCCGAAAACACTGATTTTGATTTTGAACAACCTAATATAGAAGATAGAATGATAGAAATGGTTTATGATGTCCTTGGTCCAAGTTATTGGAATTGTGCCAGCAAGCAGTGTGATAAATTGGTAAATTTTAAAAAATAAATTCCATTTTGGATCTTACTGGACGTATGAAGTCTAAATTTATTTTGATCATATCCAAATTTACTTTAAATAAAATCAATATTTTATTAAATTTATAATAATGTTTTATTATCTTAATGTTATGTTTAACATATAGTATAATATGCATATTATATTTGCATATGTGTGTCATGCATGTACAACATAAAAGGTGTACACGGTTTAACATGCCCATGTATAGATGCTACGATTTACACTGCAATGGATATGTTAGCCCATTCATATACATGTATGCCGTTTAATATGTGTGTGTATAAATATCTGTGTGTGTGTGTATAATTATTGTTATGGTTGAATTTTCCACAATTGTTGAAAGGACTCAAGCGATCAAATTGGATGAGAAAACGACGAAGAAATGACACAAGGACTTGGTAAACATCATAAAATGGATAGATAAAGTAAATATAAAAAATGAGCGAAAAAGTTGAAAATTTGGAAATTCTATTATTTGGAACAGGATCTTCAGGTCGGTACCGAGTTGACTCTGAGCAGAGATACAAAATTCTCAGGTCAGACTTGTACCAAGCAAGGAAAGGCACAGAGCACAACAACTTAGAAAATCCTTAGGTCAAGCCCAGAGCAAAGGGTCAAATTCCTCGGATCGGACTCCAAGTCAATTCGGTTCCAATCCATGAGCCATGGATCGGTACCGACCCATGAAACTTGTGTCGGGAATCATAGTGCGACTTATCTGGAATGACATACACGAGTGGAGAACGTGCATAGCAATTTTGGAAGCCAAATGTGGAGACCTTCACCTATAAATAGAGCTAGAGATTGCTTGGAAAAGGGACATTTTTTTCTTCTTATGTTCTGAATTTTTGGACTTTGTCTCAAAGCCTTGTTGATTCTCTATTGATTTGAGAATACCATTCTGATAATACTGATCCATAAAATCACAGTTTGTAAAAGTCTTTGAAATCGAATAACAAAGTTTAAGTTGACTTAGGACGGAGTATTCACTGAACCACTATAAAAATTATGTGTTTTTCTTTGTTATTTCTTGATTTTTCTTGATAATTTTCATATTTATTACTTCATTGGGTGTTTGTGCCATTTTTGGCATAAATATTTTTCAGGCTTACATTTAGAAGTAACTAGGATTTGATGGTATGAAACTTGTATTTAAGAAAATGACGAGACCATCAATCAGAAGAACTGCTATTGGAGAAAGCCAATAAGGACATGGTGCTGCCAGGAGGTATCCTCAAGATCTAACCCCTCATCCATCTACATAACCAGAGATGAGATGGAGACAATGATGACAGAAAGGTAGGAGAGAATGATAGCTCGCCGGGAAGAGATGATGGAGGGATTCTTCAGAAGGATAGGACAACTTAGCAATTAAAGAATCTAAAGATCTAGGATCTATGACCATTGATCAACTCATGGGTTCACTTCAAGCCCATGAAGAAAAATTGAAGAGAAAGGTTAAAGAAGAACCATTAGAGAAAGCTCTTCAAACAAAACTCACCTTACGAGAAAATGAGACATTTAAAAATGAAAAAAGCCGAAGCCAAAGTGGAAGAGGTCATGGTCAAAGCTATGGAAGAAATGACTATCATAGAGAGGAGAAAAGGAAAAATATATACACCCTAAGAGGTCGAGGAAGAGGAGGAAATATAAAGGAAAATGGAAGACCAAGGTATGATAAATCACAAATAAAATGTTATAATTGTAATAAATTTGGGCATTTTGCTTCCGATTGTAGATCCACTTTTTATAAAGTCCAAGAGAGAACAAATTTTGCTAAAGAAGATGAAGAAAATTCCGCACTACTGTTGGCGCATAAAGGAGATGAAATTAGCAATAATAATACATGGTATTTGGATACGGGGGCAAGCAATCATATGTGTGGAAGGAAGAGCATGTTTATGGAGCTTGATGAATCAGTAAATGGAAACATTCATTTTGGAGATGAATCTAAAATTCCAGTTAAAGGAAAAGGAAACATACAAATTAAGTTGAAGAATGGAAAGAATGATTTTATTACTAATGTTTATTATGTGCCTAAAATGAAAACAAATATATTAAGTTTGGGGCCACTTTTGGAAAAAGGATATGATATACACATGAAAAATAAAAGTCTTTTAATGAGAGATAGTAAAGGAAATTTAATTGCTAAAGTGGAGATGTCAAAAAGTAGAATGTTTCCATTAAATATCTAAAATAATGTTGTTAAATGCCTAAAATCATGCTATAAAGATTCATCATGGCTTTGGCATTTAAGGTTTGGGCAACTTAATTTTGAGGGCTTAAAATTATTAAAAAACAAAAACATGGTGAAAGATTTACCATCAATAAATCATGAGAACCAAGTATGCGAAGGATGCTTATTTGGAAAACAACCAAGAAAATGTTTTCCAAAACAATCAACCACAAGAGCCAAAGAACCATTAGAATTAGTTCATAGGATATTTGTGGCCCTATAAAACCATGCTCACTTGGAAAAAGTAACTATTTTGCACTTTTTATTGATGATTTTAGTAGAAAAACATGAGCTTAGTATCTCAAACAAAAATCGGATGTATTTGATGCTTTTAAGAAATTTAAGGCCCTTGTAGAAAATGAAAGTTGTTATAAGATCAAAGCCATGAGATCCGACCGAGGTAGAGAATTTACATCAAAAGGATTTGAGAAGTTTTGTGAAGAAAATGGAATTCATCGTCCATTAACAGTCCCATACACTCCACAACAAAATGGAGTTGTAGAAATAAAGAATAGATCTCTTCTGTAACGACCCGGAATTTTCGAACCCAAAAATTCCAGATAGTTAGGAGAAAAAGAAAGAGATAGAAGAAAGAAACAGAAAGAAGAAAGAAGAACAGAGAACACAACATCTCACATTCGCAGCGGATTAAATATAATAACAAATAATAATATCAGTTATACAAAGAAAAACTGTATTTGTTAATTACATTTTAATCCGCTGCGAATGTGAGATGTTGTGTTCTCTGTTCTTCTTTCTTCTTTCTGTTTCTTTCTTCTATCTCTTTCTTTTTCTTCTAACTATCTGGAATTTTTGGGTCCGAAAATTCCGGGTCGTTACAGTTGGTATCAGAGCCAGGTTAAGCGAGAACCTTGACTCTGGTGGGATTACTCATTAAAGATAGGGTCAATGGTACCCTAAGATGAGTTGAGTGTATATATATATATATATGAGAGCGTACTTGTTATTTTCTTATATAAAGGTTTTAAAATGGTTTTGAAAATAAATGATTTTTATATAAGTTTATCTTTTGATAAATATAGAAATAATTTTCTAATTATTAAATATATTAAAGAAATTGGTTGTTGAATCAGTGGAATTAAATAAAATAATGAGAATTAAGTGGTAATAGTAATACAACCAAATTAAAATTGAATATAGATAAGTTTGAAATGGATCCAAACTGAAATTAAAATCCTGAATTTGTAGAAGTGTTATCAGAATAAAGATAAAAATGAATTGGTTTCCATATATGATAATCTTGGTTATTATCATAGATGGTTGTTGTGTTTAATAATGAAATGTTTGTAAATGATTAAGCAAAAATGAAATGTTTTAGGGAAGTAAACTTTTAGGTGAGTATGACTTATTAATTGGAATTGAAGGTAATTTAAAATTATAAAATTTTAAATCTAAATCCAGAAAACTTGAAATTGTTTTAAAGAAATTTGTTTTGAATTAAAATCAAGGGTGGTTTAAAAATTTAAGGATAACTTGGTGTGTAAAGGAAATAAATATGTATAGATGAGGGATATATATATAGTATCAAAGATAATTTGAAATAAACTCTAGAGTGATGAGTTTTAATTTTTCCTTAAGTGTGATGTAAAAACTTAAAATGAAATAAGTTTAGAACGTTTAAGAAAGAATATTGATAGAAATTTAAAATTTGAAATAGGGATTCAAATTGAGTAAGGTTAATGGGATTAAATTGAATTTAACTTAGAAGAAGTTAAATAAGTTTGGAATGAACAACCTGATTTGAAAATTTCAAGATGAAATTGGAATTTAACTTGGAAAGTTAAATGGTTGAGTTTAAATGGGAGTTATGAGTAATCTCAAAATGGGTTTGAGATTTGGAAATTGAAAATGGATAATAAATTAGAATCTGAAGATTAAATTGTTTTCAAATTCTTATTTGAACTCTGTAATAAGTTAAGTAAAGATAATTTTAAAACGGAATTTTGGAATTTGGATTTAAAAATTAAATGGTTTAAAGATTTAAGTTGTTAAATAAAATAAAAATAATAAAGGTTGATTTGATTTAAAAAGCTTAAATCAACATTTAAAAAAATTTAACTCAAGTTTATATAATTCGGGATAGTTTAAAATTGAGATTTAAATATAATTAGTTCAAAATGAATTTGATTTGAATTAATTGGAATTGTGATGGAAGATGTATAAGTTTTAAAAAAAAAATATATTTCAAATGGTAAATTAGAATTGAAATGATTTGAAATTGAAGCTGATTCAATTTGAAATTAATCCAAATTGATTTGAAATAATTTGGAATTGTGATTAAAGTTAAATAAGTTTAAAAAAAACAAATGGAATTTGATTTAAATTGAAAAAGAATTAAGGTTAATTCAACTTGAATTGGGATTAAATCAATTTCAATGGAAATTGAAGTATTGAGTCAATTTAAATAAAAGTGGAAATTGAATTGATGGGAAATTAATTGGAAATGGAGATTGGGAAATTAAACAGTTTGGCTCTGGATTGTTTTCAAAATAAATTGTTTTAATACAAATATATTTTTCCAAACTATTTACTATACAAATCTTTCTTCTTAAACCCCAAACTCTCTTTGTAACGACCCAGAATTTTTAACAAATTAAATTGAGAATATTTAATTTATTTAAATATTTGAACGGTGATTTAATTTGAATCCCGATTATAACTTTGAAATTTGACGATTAAATTATAAAATTTAATCTATTGAATGCTGAATAAAATTTAAATCTTCAATTTAAAGTTGAAGAAAATTATTTTGAAAGCTTTTAAAATTCATATTGATAATACTGAAGATAATAGGAGCTTCAGAATCGAGCTCGAAAGTGATTCGTTCAGTTTTGAAATTAAATCGTTCGAACCGATATTTAAAAATAGCCGTCCGAGGCGCAGTCTCGGAATCCGACGAAACCAGTTCCATTGGATCCGGAATATTGAATTATTGTCGGATTTCAAATTTCGTAGCATTTGAAATTGTTATGTGAGCGTACGACATATAAACGCATTGAAATTTTAAAAATGAATTTGATTTAAATTTAAATTTAAATTTGGTCACATCAGTTACTTTCCGTTCCTAAAATCATGCCTAGTATCACGCCACACCTTACGCTCCTCATCTCTAAAAATATCACGTCTGTTCCCTCCTCAGTTCAAAAGAAATCAACAAAGAAAAAGATAAATAAAAAAAATGGCGTCCACCTTCTCCTATCTGTTCGAACGAAAACAAATGAAGTCGTCCTCCCTTTTTCTTTCGTCCCAGTTCAGATATTAAGGCATCGCGATCTCCTTTTATTTAATACCGAGCCTCTTAAATTCAAACCCAAAAATCAAATACCCGCGTTCTCTCCATCTTCTACAATCAATTCGAAGTCGCCAAAGATAATCGTACTCATCTCCAGTTGATACGAGGTCGAGATCGAGAGGAACCACATCGAGCTGTAGCTCGATTTCAAATAGCATCGGAGGGGTAGGTCGCGGCGGCGAGTGGCGCGCGCGCGCGTACGATGGCAGCGGCGTCTAGGGTTCGTCGAAACTAGGGCAGAAAGAGTCGCGAGCGAGGGGACGTCTGGTGCTGGGGTTTGGTTCGATTTCGCGAGTTCGTTATCACGATGATGGTCAGGTAGCGCGAGATGGAGGCAGGCGGCGATGCTAGGGTTCGCGTAAACACGTGGGAAGTCGCGTGGTCGGAGCTTCTCGATTTGGGTTAGGATTTTGACTTCGACAGAGGCGGTGACGCTCTCGCTCACCCACGCGAGAGGAGCTAGAGTTCGAACTCGAGATGCTGAGCAGGGGGGTGCGTTTGCATTTCTGGCTAAGGCAGTGGCCAGTATGGCGACCTCGGCATGTAGTCAGTGCGATCTTCACAGTAAGGTATATAGGAAGTTGTTTTTGTTTTGTTTTCATTTAGTTAATATGTATATACATATAGGAATTTATTTCTAAGATTCAATAGTTGATAATTAAGGGAATTTAGTTTCAATTTGAAATTTTAGTGAAACAAATTATTAAAGAGAATTTGATTTTAAACTAAATGATTAATTTATTTAGATAAGTTGTTAGTTTGAAAATCAAAAAGGGTAGTTAAATGAATTTATTTCAAAAGGAAATCAATTTAAGATTTGAATTTTTATTTTTTTTTGAATGAAATCGATGATGGATTGAAATTATCAACTAATCGAAAAATATTAAACGGAAATTAATTATTTGATTGATTCGAATATTAATAGAATTGTATAATTGTTTATACCAGGATAAAAATCGAGAAAACAAAACTGAAATGGAAAGTGGATGGCAAATTAAAAATCTAAGGTGAGATTTTCTCACTCGAAGGGAAATTTTTTTTTACAGTTATTGATTGATTATTTGACTGTTTGGATTGTTGATATTAGATATGATAGGATATATCTATATATATATAGCAATATATACATATTGGCATATGTATATATTGGATTGATTGATTTCCCGCCTCGTATAGCGGATGAGACCCTATTGCGCCGTTAGTAAGCGGATTTATAAAAACCTATATACCGCGATAATTCCGTACTGGAGCGGAATTGGTATTGTGCTGACATTTTTGGATGCAGGGAAACAGGTTGGAGGGATCCAACTGGATTCCTCACCGTATTGATTATTTACAGATATTTTGATATATTCTGTTATCATATATTGATATATGATATTGACTGTTGTGATGGACTAATTGATGCTGTTGCATCATCGGATTCAGTTTTTAAATGTAAAAATAACGACTTTTAATTTAAAAGGATTTTTAAAGTGATTTTTGAAAATATACGTTTTATGGGATTTTTGAATCGATTTATAAACGTAAAATTTAAAAGTTATAATTTTTAGTGAAATATGACCGAAGTGTCGTTTTTGAAATAAAAGTCGATTTTATTTATAAAAGGGTTTAAATAGAGATTTTTGAATTTATTATGAAAGCTCTATATATAAGATTTATAAAATTTGATTTTTATAAATCAAAGTGACGAAATCTTAAAGGAGTTTTAAAGACGTTTTAAATGATGTTAAAATGGGTTTTATAAAGGACAGAATAAATGCTTTGTGAAGTCCTAAAAGAACGATTTTTGTAAATGAACGAATTATAAGTGGTTAACTTATAAAATGGACTTTTGGTAGAAAATTGAGTTATAAATTGAATTGGATAATAAAAGAAATTTATAAGTTGAAGTAGTTATAAAATATAAAATTGTGATTTATAAACGTTGTTTTATAAATCCGAAATCACTTATTCTTATAAGTGAATTTTTGAAGTTAATAAAATGAGATTTATAAAACGGAGTTGTTATAGAAAATAGAAAATGGAATTTATAAACGTTGTTTTATAAATTCGGAAACCAATCGATTGAATTTGATAAATTAAATATAGAAGATTATCAAAGGAGATATATTCGCGATTTTGGATAGCGAATTATTATTGAAATAAAATGTATAGAAAATATTGAAATGGGGTTAGTGAAGTATATTCACGATTTTGGATAGTGAATATATTATTAAGTAAAATGGATATGGTTTTGGGAAAGTGATATTTGAACTGAAGTTAATTGTTTTTAAAAGATGTTTTAAAACGTATTGAATATCGAAATCATAGATTTCAACATTCATTGTTGAAATAGACGTTTTCGAGAAAATAAGGAGATGATGGACTATAACACTGTTGTTATAGTAAATGATTTCCGAAAGGAAATGTTTTATATAGTATTGGGATTTATATATCTACCTAAATTCCGAATCCCTATACTAGTGATTTCGAGTCGTCGTAACGATGTTTTACGCAACATTCGTTTTGACTCAAATAAATGTGTTAAAAGAATATTTTCCTTAAAGGATAAATTTATACTTAAATTTGATTTAAGTATATCGAATATTTTCCAAGTGTTGAAAATAAATGATTGTGAAATACTTATTTTTAAATAAGTATGGAAATGCTTTTCCAATATGAAATGAACTGTTTTGGGATTTTATCTTCAACGATAAAATGAAATGTGGAAATTGATTTGAATTTGTTTTCAAAACGGTTAAGTGTGGAAATTATGTATCTAGTAAAGATATTTTGGAAGATAAAATAATTTGGGAAAATTATTTGGAATCTGATGATGTTGCGCATCTTTATTGATAGTTAAATAACCGACTATCAATAATTACCTTTAGATAGGTATTTGTTGTGAATTGGATGAATTTGAATGCCACACTTATTTTTGAATAAACGCTCACTATTCGGGTTAGCCGGGAAAGGACCATGGGGTCGTATAACCCATTCCGAATATGTGATACGTCGTTATGAATCGCATTTGAAGACCGGTGTTGAAGACCGGATATTTTTGAAAACGGAAGGATTACCGTCGAGTTACTCTACATCGGCTGATCTCCGATTTAGAGGTTTTATCACCCTTAGTGACGGGAAGTCCTGACGTGATTGAAAATTATCCGGATATGCAAGGGCTTCGTGAGAAGTGCCTTCGGTTCTGTTCGATCCCGGAACAGACTTGTATGGATGTGTGTCTGACGTTACAATTTGAGATATAAAGCTGATTTCTTTCAAATACATTTCTGTTGGTGGCGGAGAATTTATTCTCTTAGCTTAACACCCTTCTCTGAGACGTACGAGCTCAGAGGTTATGTAGTTGAAATTTATCAGCGATATATCCCAATTAGGTAACGTGGCATACTGAGTGTTGCTGTGAAATGATCAGTGTTTGATCAGTTGTGATATGATCATTTGTTTGATCTTATATCTTTGTGATCATAGGTTGATCATTTTGTTGACCCGAAGCAGGGCTTTTTGTAGAAAGCGTAGCTTTGTGGACGAGACTTCGTCGAGCCTCACACCCCGGAAATGGTCGAAACAGGAAGGATGCGGCAAGGTTCTAGGGAGTAGCGCCCCTTAGTGTATGTCATTCCTTCTGGATAAAGGTGGTATCATGGTATGGAGCCCAGATACTTAACCTCTGTGGTTACTGCATTATTATTATCTATGTGGTTTGTTGCGAATCGGGGATCCTCGGGAAGATCGGTGACGATCGGGGGATGGCATACGCGTGTCAGTAGTTACCTATTTTTGCAGAGGTAACCCGGCCTTGTGTTGGCAGAGATCTAACCGTAATGTTAGGTTATTTCTCGGGTCGTCTATTCCAGGGACGTACCCATCGTGGATAGGAAGTTCCTTAGCCTGACCATTTGTTGGAAATCCAAAGAAACAATACGTGACTTGTACGGTATTAGTTGTAGAACCTGCCATCTAATATGGCAGCTATAGCAAGCATACTATAATGGTACCTATGCTGGCTAAGATTTATATTCTACTTTCGAAATGTCTTCTACACTATGCACTAATAATAATATAAAAAAGAATTTGATTTTGCGTAGTAAGCATCTTTGACTATCATAAGAAGAAATCTCCTCCAATTCTGCGTTTGCATTGTGTGTGTGGCGGGAGGTCTTATGGTAGTTTCATTTTCCAAAAGCATTGCGAATTGACTTTAAAATTCTCTGCTATTTATTTTAAAGATAAATAACTGTTTTACGATCTCACACCAGTCACCATGACTGACTCGGAGTTTATTGTTCCCTTCTAAACTCTGGGTGCCCACAAATTTTCCACACGGGCAGCCTAGAGTTATATTATCAGGATATTCTGGATATTCTGGAGCTTTGGAAGCAATCTGGATGACGAGACGTAGTATTTGTATCTTATAGTATTTATTCCGCTGTGTATTCTGTATGAGGACAAGTTTATATAACTGTCCATTGTTGTTTATTGACTCTGATGATATGATGTGATGTAATGTAATAACAGATATAATTCTTTTGTTTTTAAATGATATTCATTTATCTATTATATATTGTTCCGCTGCGATATGTGAGATTCTGATATTGTTCTGTTTCTGTTGCTGTTCTGTTGTTCTTCTTCTTTCTTTCTTCTCTTTTTCTTCTATCTTCTTCTTCTACTTTTTCTTCTTTCTAAAACCCTCACTTTTGAAGTTTCCGGCGTTCGATTTCTCGGCAGTCGATAAAGTGAGTATCGATGTCGAATTTTCGAAAGTCGAAAATTTCGGGACGTGACAAAGTGGTATCAGAGCATATGGTTAAGCGACAACCCTGCTCTGTTGGGTGTTATTCATTAGAGATAGAGTCAGCAGTACTCTAGAATGAGTTTGAGTGTAATAATAGATATGAGCGCGTATTTGTTATTTGAATATAAAATTGTTTTGTATTGTGTTGACTTATCGGTTGATTGTTTATGGATTTTGGTCGGTGCAGTCTAGCTAACTGTAATCGATAGGGGTTTCTAAACTCTAAACAAGATAAACTGACACAGTATTGTTTTAAATAGGGTAAATGAAATAATTTTGCCCAAAACTGTTTTGTATAGAAAAGAAATGTTTTTCTATAAAGTACTATAGTATATGGTTGCATGGATGTTAGGAAGTAATAATAGTGAATTATCATCACTGAAATTTAATAAGAAATTCAAATCATAACTCCAAAGTTAAGAATAAATCCATATACAAATGAAATTTGAGAATGTAAACTGTAAATGTGATTTGTAATTTGAAACGGAATTCCAGAGAAGTTTTTGGAAAGGTTTTGAAAAGAATTGGAGAATTTTGGAGATTTGGAAAGTTTAATTCCTTTTTGATTTGAAAATGGATTTCAAAGGATTTTGAAAAATGTTTTGAAGGAATAAAAAGCTCTAAACTCTTTTCGGTCGCTGGAAAATAACTTCGATGATGACCGCGGCATCGTTGGTGTTCATTTTCGGGTTTCCAAAAGAGGAATTGCTGCCAAACTGTTTTAAATGGAAGTTGTTTGAAAATTTGGGTTTGGTTTTGGAAATTCAAAGAATGATTGGAATTAAAGTTCATTAACAAATGAAATCTATGAATGTGAATTGAAAGTATAAGTGAATCAATTAAATGAAGTGAAATTGAAAGTTGAAATTCGTTTCAAATTTGTAAGAAATGAATTGAATTGAATAATTATAAATGAAAGATGAATAAAAGATAAAATTCATAATGGAATGTAAATGAGTTAATAACTTATAGAATATTTGGTAATTTGATAGAAATGAGATTCAAATTGTAAATGAAATTGAAGACAAATTTGAAATTGTAAGTGAATTGGAATTTGTAATGAGTTAGTAATTGAAACTAAGCTAAAAGAGCAATTAAGAATGAAAGTTGTTTGGTTAATAGAATAAACCGAATGAAAATATGAAATGCAAATTAAATTGAATGGAATCAATCGCAAATGAAGTAGAATTAAAATAAATTGAATTTGTATCAATTTGAATTAGTTATAAACTAGAATGGATATGAATTCATTTTGTTTAAAAACGAATGTAACTTCAACCGTAAATATATAAGCATATATTGAAAATTTTGTAATAGAATTTGCAAAATGATTTGAATATGTGTAACTAGATATTATGGCTAGTGGATATACAGGTGTTATAAATTGGATTTGATCTTCAAAGATGAATTTGAAATTGCTCGACAAAAGGTACGTATTTGAATTATAATATGAGTTTTTGATGATTTCTGGTCTAGCCGCTTGGCTTTTTCTTTTTCTTTTTGAAATCTGAGAGTCCGTAGGGACGTTTTGTAGTCGTACCGTATTAGCCGCGCAAAGGAGACGCTGGCGAAATTTTTCGGAAATTTAGGGCGTTAGAAAATTTTTGAGAAAATTTTGAAAGTTTAAATTTGAATTTAAACTTAAATTTGAATTGAAGTAAAGCAATGTTGTTTGAAACCTATAATTGAAGTTAGAAAGATAGTTGAATTAATAACGAATCTCTAGTAGAGAGATTTGTTTTGAAAATTTGGTAAGACTATTGAATGTTGAAAAATAGTAGACGAGTTAAGGACTTTTTTCCTAACTTGTAATTTCGAGGACGAAATTCTTTTAAGGAGGGAAGTTTGTAACGACCCAGAATTTTTAACAAATTAAATTGAGAATATTTAATTTATTTAAATATTTGAACGGTGATTTAATTTGAATCCCGATTATAACTTTGAAATTTGACGATTAAATTATAAAATTTAATCTATTGAATGCTGAATAAAATTTAAATCTTCAATTTAAAGTTGAAGAAAATTATTTTGAAAGCTTTTAAAATTCATATTGATAATACTGAAGATAATAGGAGCTTCAGAATCGAGCTCGAAAGTGATTCGTTCAGTTTTGAAATTAAATCGTTCGAACCGATATTTAAAAATAGCCGTCCGAGGCGCAGTCTCGGAATCCGACGAAACCAGTTCCATTGGATCCGGAATATTGAATTATTGTCGGATTTCAAATTTCGTAGCATTTGAAATTGTTATGTGAGCGTACGACATATAAACGCATTGAAATTTTAAAAATGAATTTGATTTAAATTTAAATTTAAATTTGGTCACATCAGTTACTTTCCGTTCCTAAAATCATGCCTAGTATCACGCCACACCTTACGCTCCTCATCTCTAAAAATATCACGTCTGTTCCCTCCTCAGTTCAAAAGAAATCAACAAAGAAAAAGATAAATAAAAAAAATGGCGTCCACCTTCTCCTATCTGTTCGAACGAAAACAAATGAAGTCGTCCTCCCTTTTTCTTTCGTCCCAGTTCAGATATTAAGGCATCGCGATCTCCTTTTATTTAATACCGAGCCTCTTAAATTCAAACCCAAAAATCAAATACCCGCGTTCTCTCCATCTTCTACAATCAATTCGAAGTCGCCAAAGATAATCGTACTCATCTCCAGTTGATACGAGGTCGAGATCGAGAGGAACCACATCGAGCTGTAGCTCGATTTCAAATAGCATCGGAGGGGTAGGTCGCGGCGGCGAGTGGCGCGCGCGCGCGTACGATGGCAGCGGCGTCTAGGGTTCGTCGAAACTAGGGCAGAAAGAGTCGCGAGCGAGGGGACGTCTGGTGCTGGGGTTTGGTTCGATTTCGCGAGTTCGTTATCACGATGATGGTCAGGTAGCGCGAGATGGAGGCAGGCGGCGATGCTAGGGTTCGCGTAAACACGTGGGAAGTCGCGTGGTCGGAGCTTCTCGATTTGGGTTAGGATTTTGACTTCGACAGAGGCGGTGACGCTCGCGCTCACCCACGCGAGAGGAGCTAGAGTTCGAACTCGAGATGCTGAGCAGGGGGGGTGCGTTTGCATTTCTGGCTAAGGCAGTGGCCAGTATGGCGACCTCGGCATGTAGTCAGTGCGATCTTCACAGTAAGGTATATAGGAAGTTGTTTTTGTTTTGTTTTCATTTAGTTAATATGTATATACATATAGGAATTTATTTCTAAGATTCAATAGTTGATAATTAAGGGAATTTAGTTTCAATTTGAAATTTTAGTGAAACAAATTATTAAAGAGAATTTGATTTTAAACTAAATGATTAATTTATTTAGATAAGTTGTTAGTTTGAAAATCAAAAAGGGTAGTTAAATGAATTTATTTCAAAAGGAAATCAATTTAAGATTTGAATTTTTATTTTTTTTTGAATGAAATCGATGATGGATTGAAATTATCAACTAATCGAAAAATATTAAACGGAAATTAATTATTTGATTGATTCGAATATTAATAGAATTGTATAATTGTTTATACCAGGATAAAAATCGAGAAAACAAAACTGAAATGGAAAGTGGATGGCAAATTAAAAATCTAAGGTGAGATTTTCTCACTCGAAGGAAAATTTTGTTTTACAGTTATTGATTGATTATTTGACTGTTTGGATTGTTGATATTAGATATGATAGGATATATCTATATATATATAGCAATATATACATATTGGCATATGTATATATTGGATTGATTGATTTCCCGCCTCGTATAGCGGATGAGACCCTATTGCGCCGTTAGTAAGCGGATTTATAAAAACCTATATACCGCGATAATTCCGTACTGGAGCGGAATTGGTATTGTGCTGACATTTTTGGATGCAGGGAAACAGGTTGGAGGGATCCAACTGGATTCCTCACCGTATTGATTATTTACAGATATTTTGATATATTCTGTTATCATATATTGATATATGATATTGACTGTTGTGATGGACTAATTGATGCTGTTGCATCATCGGATTCAGTTTTTAAATGTAAAAATAACGACTTTTAATTTAAAAGGATTTTTAAAGTGGTTTTTGAAAATATACGTTTTATGGGATTTTTGAATCGATTTATAAACGTAAAATTTAAAAGTTATAATTTTTAGTGAAATATGACCGAAGTGTCGTTTTTGAAATAAAAGTCGATTTTATTTATAAAAGGGTTTAAATAGAGATTTTTGAATTTATTATGAAAGCTCTATATATAAGATTTATAAAATTTGATTTTTATAAATCAAAGTGACGAAATCTTAAAGGAGTTTTAAAGACGTTTTAAATGATGTTAAAATGGGTTTTATAAAGGACAGAATAAATGCTTTGTGAAGTCCTAAAAGAACGATTTTTGTAAATGAACGAATTATAAGTGGTTAACTTATAAAATGGACTTTTGGTAGAAAATTGAGTTATAAATTGAATTGGATAATAAAAGAAATTTATAAGTTGAAGTAGTTATAAAATATAAAATTGTGATTTATAAACGTTGTTTTATAAATCCGAAATCACTTATTCTTATAAGTGAATTTTTGAAGTTAATAAAATGAGATTTATAAAACGGAGTTGTTATAGAAAATAGAAAATGGAATTTATAAACGTTGTTTTATAAATTCGGAAACCAATCGATTGAATTTGATAAATTAAATATAGAAGATTATCAAAGGAGATATATTCGCGATTTTGGATAGCGAATTATTATTGAAATAAAATGTATAGAAAATATTGAAATGGGGTTAGTGAAGTATATTCACGATTTTGGATAGTGAATATATTATTAAGTAAAATGGATATGGTTTTGGGAAAGTGATATTTGAACTGAAGTTAATTGTTTTTAAAAGATGTTTTAAAACGTATTGAATATCGAAATCATAGATTTCAACATTCATTGTTGAAATAGACGTTTTCGAGAAAATAAGGAGATGATGGACTATAACACTGTTGTTATAGTAAATGATTTCCGAAAGGAAATGTTTTATATAGTATTGGGATTTATATATCTACCTAAATTCCGAATCCCTATACTAGTGATTTCGAGTCGTCGTAACGATGTTTTACGCAACATTCGTTTTGACTCAAATAAATGTGTTAAAAGAATATTTTCCTTAAAGGATAAATTTATACTTAAATTTGATTTAAGTATATCGAATATTTTCCAAGTGTTGAAAATAAATGATTGTGAAATACTTATTTTTAAATAAGTATGGAAATGCTTTTCCAATATGAAATGAACTGTTTTGGGATTTTATCTTCAACGATAAAATGAAATGTGGAAATTGATTTGAATTTGTTTTCAAAATGGTTAAGTGTGGAAATTATGTATCTAGTAAAGATATTTTGGAAGATAAAATAATTTGGGAAAATTATTTGGAATCTGATGATGTTGCGCATCTTTATTGATAGTTAAATAACCGACTATCAATAATTACCTTTAGATAGGTATTTGTTGTGAATTGGATGAATTTGAATGCCACACTTATTTTTGAATAAACGCTCACTATTCGGGTTAGCCGGGAAAGGACCATGGGGTCGTATAACCCATTCCGAATATGTGATACGTCGTTATGAATCGCATTTGAAGACCGGTGTTGAAGACCGGATATTTTTGAAAACGGAAGGATTACCGTCGAGTTACTCTACATCGGCTGATCTCCGATTTAGAGGTTTTATCACCCTTAGTGACGGGAAGTCCTGACGTGATTGAAAATTATCCGGATATGCAAGGGCTTCGTGAGAAGTGCCTTCGGTTCTGTTCGATCCCGGAACAGACTTGTATGGATGTGTGTCTGACGTTACAATTTGAGATATAAAGCTGATTTCTTTCAAATACATTTCTGTTGGTGGCGGAGAATTTATTCTCTTAGCTTAACACCCTTCTCTGAGACGTACGAGCTCAGAGGTTATGTAGTTGAAATTTATCAGCGATATATCCCAATTAGGTAACGTGGCATACTGAGTGTTGCTGTGAAATGATCAGTGTTTGATCAGTTGTGATATGATCATTTGTTTGATCTTATATCTTTGTGATCATAGGTTGATCATTTTGTTGACCCGAAGCAGGGCTTTTTGTAGAAAGCGTAGCTTTGTGGACGAGACTTCGTCGAGCCTCACACCCCGGAAATGGTCGAAACAGGAAGGATGCGGCAAGGTTCTAGGGAGTAGCGCCCCTTAGTGTATGTCATTCCTTCTGGATAAAGGTGGTATCATGGTATGGAGCCCAGATACTTAACCTCTGTGGTTACTGCATTATTATTATCTATGTGGTTTGTTGCGAATCGGGGATCCTCGGGAAGATCGGTGACGATCGGGGGATGGCATACGCGTGTCAGTAGTTACCTATTTTTGCAGAGGTAACCCGGCCTTGTGTTGGCAGAGATCTAACCGTAATGTTAGGTTATTTCTCGGGTCGTCTATTCCAGGGACGTACCCATCGTGGATAGGAAGTTCCTTAGCCTGACCATTTGTTGGAAATCCAAAGAAACAATACGTGACTTGTACGGTATTAGTTGTAGAACCTGCCATCTAATATGGCAGCTATAGCAAGCATACTATAATGGTACCTATGCTGGCTAAGATTTATATTCTACTTTCGAAATGTCTTCTACACTATGCACTAATAATAATATCAAAAAGAATTTGATTTTGCGTAGTAAGCATCTTTGACTATCATAAGAAGAAATCTCCTCCAATTCTGCGTTTGCATTGTGTGTGTGGCGGGAGGTCTTATGGTAGTTTCATTTTCCAAAAGCATTGCGAATTGACTTTAAAATTCTCTGCTATTTATTTTAAAGATAAATAACTGTTTTACGATCTCACACCAGTCACCATGACTGACTCGGAGTTTATTGTTCCCTTCTAAACTCTGGGTGCCCACAAATTTTCCACACGGGCAGCCTAGAGTTATATTATCAGGATATTCTGGATATTCTGGAGCTTTGGAAGCAATCTGGATGACGAGACGTAGTATTTGTATCTTATAGTATTTATTCCGCTGTGTATTCTGTATGAGGACAAGTTTATATAACTGTCCATTGTTGTTTATTGACTCTGATGATATGATGTGATGTAATGTAATAACAGATATAATTCTTTTGTTTTTAAATGATATTCATTTATCTATTATATATTGTTCCGCTGCGATATGTGAGATTCTGATATTGTTCTGTTTCTGTTGCTGTTCTGTTGTTCTTCTTCTTTCTTTCTTCTCTTTTTCTTCTATCTTCTTCTTCTACTTTTTCTTCTTTCTAAAACCCTCACTTTTGAAGTTTCCGGCGTTCGATTTCTCGGCAGTCGATAAAGTGAGTATCGATGTCGAATTTTCGAAAGTCGAAAATTTCGGGACGTGACACTCTTATACTTATTTTACAATTATTTTGGAACTATTTAACTATTTTGAAACTGTCTTATAAACTAATTACTATTTTTCAGTTACTTATATCTAATCACTATTTTAAAAACTATTTTGCAATTATCTAACTATTTTATACCTACTTAACTATTTTACAACTATTTTACAAACTAATGACTATTTTTCAACTACTTGCCTATTTTAAACCTTTTCAAGCTATTTTTAAATTTAAATAAGTCAGAGTTCAAACTGTTTGTATTTGAAATAATAACTCAATTGGAAATGGAACCAATTGAGAATAAGTGAATGGAATTAAAGGAAATGTAAATAGAAAAGAAAATTGATTTGGCTAATAACCAATAAAGATAAATACGAAGGATATACGTATATTATTCTATTCGCATAATGATTTGATCCAAATTCGAACATAAAATTTCGAGATAGTATTATCGATCCGAGTTGGGATTTTTCGCTCGATTTTCGACGGCGAACCTGGATATGGATTGTTGATTGGTTCTGGATATTCTCTATCATAGTTGTGACTATGCAAGGAGAATGATGGTTTCTGATCAGGAAACCAGATCTGAGTCCGCACTAGGAAGCCGGGTGGACAATACTAGTTCGGAAGTGAAATTGTGTGATCGATTGAGCGATCAGATTGATATAGCGTACGGATGATATGTGTACATCGTACGGGTTTGAATGAAATTGGCATTTAAAATTTGAGGATAAGAAATTTGAAATGGTTTTCGAAAATGAAAGGTATATTATGTGAAATATAATGGAATTGGGAATTTCTTTGGTTGAAATTTACTTTATGGAGGTAAGTAAATGGTAAATAACTTTATAAAAGAGTAATCAAATTTGGATATTTGATTTGGAATAAACAAAGTTGTGTATATATAAGATAAATCTTCCCTTGTTGAATCTATTGCCAGAAGAAAAAGGGTTTTGAAAATATTTGAAGTATAAAAGATGTTTTATACAAGTTTGAAGTGATCCAAAGATTTTTAAAAGTTATATATCTCTCTATATATAAGGGATTTTATGAGAATGATTTCGGAAAAGGTTTTGGGAACCTATATAATTTGGAAAAGGCTTTTGATTTTTGGAAAATCAATTTTGGATTTTGAAAAGCCTAGTTTGAGAATTATCGATTTTGGTAATCGATTTTGTGTAAAGGAGATTTTGATAAATCATAAAGGGTATGATTTGAAGATACTATAAGTATATAGTATAAAGTGTTTTGAGAATAGCTCTGGGGAAAAAGGCGCTTCCTTAAAATGAACTTCTCAGGAGTACCACTGGGTGGTACTGCCTTGAGCCCCAAGGGGGGTTTCTAAAGTTGATCCTGTGAGGAGTCCGGACAAAACTAGTTCCTGAGGATTATTTGTGTAGCGAAAGTCGAGGGGCTGGTGCCCACAGAGGCATTTGAGTTATGCTGTGACAACAATTTAACTCAATGTCACTGCGATCTACTGCAGACCATAGCGAAAGTCATGTGTGCCGCTGAGAGCCAACTGTTTACGTTTGATTTTATATCGGTAGACTGTGACACTATGGTAACATAGCGAAAGTCGTTTGTGCCGCTGAGAGCCAACAGTCTGCGTTTGATTTTATATCGGTAGACTGCGACCTATGTGGGAGAAGTTTCATTTTGACAGCGAAATCGTGTGTGCCGCTGAGAGCCAACAGTTACATGGACTTTTGCTGCGACGGCAACGTAACCCTGGGATGTAACTGCGATCTGTTGTGGGTTCCATGCTGTTATCAGTTACATGGACTTTTGCTACGATGGCAACGTAACCCGTGATGTAACTGTGACCATGGATGGGGGTGATGATTTCCAGAGCATTCTCACCAAAGATGTTTCATCTATTTTCAAAACTGTTTTCTATATTTTCAATAAATTATTTTTCAAATATTTTCACTGGGTGTTGAAAACGGGTTTACCGAGTACTTATAGATTTTCATTCGTACGCCTGATCAACGTATGACCGAATTTCTGTGAGAACGAGGATGGACTTATTGAACCATCAAGTTATAAAAGTATTTTTGTAAAAACTATCTTATAAAATTATATAGATTTTAAAAAGTGTTTTAAAAGTGATCAAAGAATAATTTATCTGATAATAAGTATTTAAAATTTGGCTTCGTTCCTTTTCGAGGACGAAAAGATTCTAAGGGGGGAGGAATGTGATAACCCGGATTTTGGAACATATGTTAATTGATAATTAACTGGGTTAATTAATAAAAATATTGATTTAATTTGGATTAAATTTATTAAAATAATAATTTGTAAATTGAACAAATAAAATTCTGATATATATATATATATCTGGATATGTATATAGACGAATTTGAATTATAATAAATAATGAATAATAAATATGTGAATAAATTGTATTCGATAATCTCCTAATATAATTACATGAAATTTGACAAATTATTCTTTCTAAACAAATAATAATGATGGTTTATATACATATAAATATAAGTAGATTTAAATAGAAAAATTATTATTCAACAAATTGAATTTGTGTTTGTTTAAATATATATATATATATATATATATTTGAGTTGATTTTAAAATTTTGATTTTTAAATATTTAAATTTGAATTTGGGTTGGATATTGAATTTCAAAAGATAGATATATATATCTTAAATATATTTTGGATTTTAAAATATATTTTATTTAGGATATAGTTTATTTTATATTATTTTCTTTAAAGGAGATTCTATTTATATAAATTAAGAAGTATACTTATTAATTAGGAAATTTAATATAAAAAGCTTTTAAATCCTTTTAAAATTAATTAAACATGCATTATTACAAGTGTAAGATAAATATATATACAATTTAACAAATGTAAGCTTAGGAATGCATGTAATCACAAGTGTAAACAAACCTTATCATAAAATTAACAAGTGTCTTTGGTTTCTTTTTATTTTTCAAAATAGTTAATAAAAGAGAAAATAGGTTATATAAACATCTCCATCCCTCTTTTTCATTTCTTTTATTTCTTCAATTTCAAAACCCAAAAGAAATTATCCTGTAACACAAATCTAGAAGAAAAAAAAAATACAAAATCAGGCAAAGATCAAAGCTAAACCAAGATCAGATTCAACTCTAACATCAAAACAAGATTCAAGCTTCAGATCATTCAATATAACATCAAGTTACAGATCAACTCAGTAAAAAATGAATCTCAGATCTGAAGACCTGAATCAAATCAAATGTTCAAAGCAGATTAAACTCAAAATCAGATTAGGGGCAAATTGAAGCAAAGATCAACTCAGTTTTTAAATTAAAAGCTAGCAGAATTCGAACTCAACCTAAAACAATCATCACAAGACAAGCTTCAACCTGTAATCAAAAGCCCAGATCATCCCAGTTTTCAAGCAATTCAAGTTTTCAAATTTCAAAACTGTTTCAAGAGCTCTCTGTACTTCAACAGGTGAGTAAACTACTTTTATAAAAGTTTAAAATCTGTTGTTAACCTGATGCATGTCATAATCTTTGAAGTTATGATGTGAAATATGTTTTGCATGATTGTTTAAATATGATTGTATGTATATATGTATGATGATATTTGTGTGCATGTCTGTATAAAAGAATGTTTGCTCTGTTCTAAGTTCTACAGGCTTTAAAACAAGTTCAAAAATCAATTGTTTTTCCCCTAATCATCTATAGGTTATGATGTATAAACAGAATATGTTTGAATTAACAAGATATCATTTTTAAAAATGGTTTCAAATGGATATATGGAGTAATTATTTCAAAAACAATAAATTACAGTGATGATAATTTATAGTCAGGTAAATCGATGGTTTAAAATTTATGTTTTGAATATATAACTGAAATCGAACTTGAAAAATATGAATTTTGATATGGATATCATGATTTTTAAGTTTGGGAATGTTGTGAATTCGCGAGTTGAACGAAAATCGTTTTTTCGTCGATTCTCGATGATCGGAGGGAAGAAGAACGTCGGGCCTGGAGCTGGAGATAGCTAGACGTCTGGAGATCAACGGAAAAATGGTCAGAGATTTTATAGCTCTTCGAAGTATCTTGTCGATGGCAATGTAGGGTTTAACGACCAGATTTGGTCGACGATGTTCTCAAGGCATTGTTTGATCGTGAGTGAACCGGAGTTGAACGCAAGTGGGGGACTAGAAGCGTAGGCTAGTGGTGGAGGTCTGGTCGTGATCGCGAGGTCGCAGGCGATGGGAGGCGGTGGTGCGAGAGGGTTTTCTTCGATTGGTGGGTTCGAGGAGGTGTTGTCTTGTTCGTTTTCGAGTTCAAGTGGATAATGATTATCTGGGGAGTTAGGATCGTCGACGAAGTCATCGCAGACTTGTGGGAGGTCGGAGCGTGGGTCGGAGATGGTCTGAACGTGTGTGCACGTGCACGAGTGTTCTGTGTACCTGATAGTGGTTGTGAAGAAGAAAGGATCGGGGATGATGGAGGTTTGCTCGAAGTCGATCTCGAGTTTTATCGAGAGGGAAGAGACGGGAGATTTGGCTCGGGTTGTTACTCGAGCAAATCTGAACTGGGCTCGGAGTTGTTTCCAGGATTTGGCTCGGGACATTTTGATTATAGGTTTTAAATTTTTAAAAGCAGAACAGGTTCCAGGTTTTAGAATCTATTAAATTGAATAAGTTTTAATGGAAAATAAATCAAGCTTGTACAAGTTATATAATGTATATATCTGGTTTTAAAACATCTTTAAAGTATTTTGAAATTATTATTTAGGAAATGGTATAAAAAGCAATCGATTTAAGATAAAGGAATTATCTTTTGATTTGATTAAAATCTTAAGTGTTTCAAAGATCAATTATTTGATTTTAGTAATTAAGGATAATTTATTTAATGATTAAAGTTGATTAATTAATTAAATGATTAGTTATAGAATAATTTATTAATGTAATTAATTAAGGATTAATGTAATTAATTATAGTTAATTAATTAATGGGAGTAATTAAAGTTAATTACTGTAAATGGTTAAGGATAATTAATTTATGTAATTAATTAAAGGCTAATTACTTAATGAAATTAAAGAATAATTAATCAAGGATGATTAATTAAGAAAGGTAATTAAAGGATGATTAATTAATTGGTTTGTAATTAATTAAGGTTAAGTATGCAGGATTTAAAAGTAATTAAAGAACTAATTTAATTCATTGGTGATTAATTAAATTAATTAGAGATGGTGAGGTTGATTAATCTTGCTTATGGATGTTTGAATGTCTTGAATAATGTGATATCTCCGATATGTGATATGTGCTGCTTTGTGATTTGAGATGAATTGTTGTGTGTAAATTTTATTGTTTAAACTTAAAATTTTGGTTTAATAGATGACATTGATTTCGAAGAGACCGGAGTCGGGTATCGGAAATATCCGACACCACTTCGATTTGAAATCTTCTATAAATTCCTTATAGATTGACATGTGAAATCAATAGGCTGGTTTGGGATAATATGGATCATTTACACTAAGTTGGATACTTAGATATTGTTTTGTGAAAATAAAAATGTGGACTATATAAGTTGTTTACTTGTAGTAAAGTACGAGTTACCCCGGGTTTAAATAAGTTCTATGGATTTAAATTTCATGTTAGATAAGTTTACTCACGCTGGTTTCCAGCCTGACCCGGGTGTTACTTTGATGTAATGCTCGGGTCAGACCGAGTATTACAGATTTCAGGTAAGGACGTTCTGGAGCTCAGAAGGCGAGCTGGATGGCATGAACGTATGGAGTATATTCCGCTGTGATATTATAGTTGTCTGAGACATGTTAATTTTAACTGTCTAGTACATTTGTGAATGTTGTAACTCTGATATATTAAAATGTAATTAACAAATACAGTTTTTCTTTGTATAACTGATATTATTATTTGTTATTATATTTAATCCGCTGCGAATGTGAGATGTTGTGTTCTCTGTTCTTCTTTCTTCTTTCTGTTTCTTTCTTCTATCTCTTTCTTTTTCTTCTAACTATCTGGAATTTTTGGGTTCGAAAATTCCGGGTCGTTACATCTTCTTAACATGGCACGAAGCATGTTAAAAAGCAAAAATGTTCCAAAAGAGTTGTAACGACCCGTAAATTTTAACCGTTTTAATAACGCAATTAGTTAAAATTTTATGAAATTTTAAACGATAAAATTTTGAAATAAAAATTTAATATTTGGAATACGTCTAGTTTAACATAGCAGCTGGTAAATTTTCGTCCGAAAATACGAAAGTTTATTTCGCGCGTAAATTCACTTCAATTTAATCAGTTAAAAAGCGTTGTAAATAAAACGTTTTCAAAACCAAAATATTTTTACATAGAAAAATTCTAAACCATCTTCTGAGCAAGATGTCAGTTTGTAGTTTTTCAAAATTTGGACATCTATTGCTCCGTCGTTCTTATTTTCCGCAAAATAGCAGTATTCTGGTACCGATATCGATTTTTATCGGATGATCGTACCACCGATATCTATATACCATTTTGACCGTCTCGTCGTGCTGATCTCTACGGTATGCTCATTTCTAAATTTTGAAGTCCGTTACGCGACGGAAACAATAAAAATGTCCGTTGTATCGGTACCATAAATTTGCGACCGTTAGCTTTCTTGTTTTCCAGACTTTGAACCGTCCAGTCCAAAAGATGATAAATTGCTTTAATTAATTATTTTAGTTGAGTTATAGCTTATGACCGTTGTCTACATTTACTTCATTTTACAAGAGGCACGTCCACTCAGCTTCTTTCTATAGAGCCAGCTGTTCAACATTTTGAAACTCATCATCTCCCTGTTATCTATGTTATATTTTTATGTTTCAGGAACCCATCCCTCAAAAAAAAAAAAAGCAAATATAAAACTTTAGCCAGCTCATCCCCTTATTTGTTTGCTCCTCTCCCTTAATCAATTCATCAAAGCACGATCCGCCTTTTCCTCATTTTTGAACTTCCACCAAACAGCAGAACCGTCTCTCTCCCCTCCATCACCTTTCCACCGTGAACTTCTACCCTACCTTCGCCTCACCGCGCACTGCTGCCTCCGCATGCTACCAACCTCCGCCCAAATCCCATGCAAACGCCACGTCATCAGTCGCCCCTCCGACCTCACGCACGCACCACCCTCTCGGCCAACCACCCTACGTCATCTCCACGTCCTACCCATCAAAACCCACGTCAATAGCCGCTTGCTCCTTCTTCCGCTCCTTCTCCCGCGTGACCATCTCCACTTCACTGCCTTTCCAAGACCATCCGCCCATCACTCGACCAACCTTCCACTGCCGCAAGTTTCCCATGCCCGGCTCCACCCGAAGTCACAAACTCCTCCACCCCATCAAACCATCTCTGCCGAGCAAACTACCCACCTCCGGCTTCTCTCCCCTCCTCCTTCGCCTTGACAGCCACACTTGGCCCTGACCACCATCTTTGCCGCTTCCTTCTCCTCGCAGGGCCATGCGATCAGATTTTGGCATATAGGAGGTATATAAATTATATTATATAAGTCTAATATATATATATATGTGTGTTATAGTTTTGTGTTTTACCATATATAAATCCTAAGTTATAAAAATGATGTTGGTAGTCTATATAAACTTTTGCTTATATTGCTTTGTTTGTCTGCAGTATATATATGTACGTTTATTACAGGATGGTTTTATATGTTAGTATAAGGTAAAATATATGTTTTATAGACTGTTAATAGGTCACTATATGTGTATTATAGCTGTTAGTATATTTGATTTGTATATATAATCGGCTGAAAAAAAATACAGTATAGGTATAAAGCTATATAAATATGTTAAGTAGTTTATATATATACTTTTCATACATTGGTTTATATAAGTTATAATCTATTCGGTTATATAAAGAGTTGGTTATTCACATATATATAATATTTTGGAATATATATTCAGATATATGTTATACTGGTTTTATATAAGCACCGGCCTTAAGTGCAGTTTGACATTCGGTTTCGTTGTTTTACCTTTTGTTTTGCAAACTTTATATGAGAAGTATTTTATCCTGTAGCATTTGTTGTGGTATGTGAACTTGTAGTACATCAATTATAAACGAAACCGTGTTTACAGTATAAATGATTTCAATAGGAAAGTTGCATTTTATATATATCACGCGTATTAAGCTTATGTTAGTTTATAATACATTGGCTATAGTGTATGTCATTTCTCTTATATTTGGCTATATGTATATATAACAATCTCGATATATTTGTCAGTTGATTTTAAAAACATATATATTATAGAAATAATGATTTTAAAGTAATAAAGTGGTGTGGGTTTTTTTTTACTTTATATTTTGATTTAAGAAATGTATAGCGATATAACTTACATTTTGTTTCAAAAATTTATCAAAACTGATTTGTTTTGTTTGCATTAATTCATGTTATCAGCATTGTCTGTCGAACTCGAATCCATCTTGCTTTGCTTCGAAATTCGTGCTTGGATCTGTAACTCATCTCATTCCGTTCATTCCTCTATCCTCGAAAGGTGAGCACTCACTCACGATTAACGTTCTTTTATTTATTAGATTTGATTTCAATTGAAACGACAATTGAAATATGCTGCTGTTAGTTAAATAAACTGTTATATATGCTATTACCTGTATCAGTTCACCTGTGACATCTGACACCATTATCTGTTAATTATTTATGCGATGATAATACAGTTTGGCTGATAATTGATTGATTGTTGATGTTTATATTGGACGTTAAATTGTTAATGTTAAAATGATAAATAGTATGAAATTGAACTTGATATAGGATAGTTAAATGTTAAATTTGATTAACTGACATTTGTAGAATATGACCCCTTTAACCGTTAAATTTATTGACACGTAGGATTTGTTTAATTACATTTTGAACCACTGAATGTATGTTGTTAAATTGATGATGGATGAAATTGTAATAGATGACAAGTGAAAACCGTAATGTAATAATCTTTAATCTACATGAAATGATAGTGTAGATTCTAGAAATAATTATATTAATTCGTACAAATAACAATGCGAATTAATACGGTTATTTCGGGATTATTTGAATTGATTATTGGATTGATATTGGTTGTTGTTGTTGCTTGTTTATTTACTTTGACACCATCCCAGTTATCACACTGCAAGTTCCCTTTGATATGTTTTGATTTTGAATTGAATTGGAATCGGGTTGAAATGATAAATACCCAAATTGAACTTTGACTTAGGATAGAAAATTAAATAAAAACCCGATTGGTCAATAATTTGATTTGAGAATAAACGAAGATTTTATTTGAATATAAAATATGGTTTTGAAATTAAGTTGAAATTTGAATTTTGATGAAAGGAAAATGGTAATATTTAATAATCTGAAACAAAATATTTACAATGTAATCGATGAAAGAATGTTGTTTAATTTGAGAAATGATTTAATAATTAATTTTGAAATTATAATTAAGTTTGAAATTATTAAAATTTGAAATGATTTAACAATTAAGTTTGAAATTATAATTAATTTTGAAATTATAATTAAGTTTGAAATTATTAAAATTTGAAAGGATTTAATAATTAAGTTTGAAATTATAATTAAGTTGGAATTATAATTAAGTTTTGAGTTATTTAAAAATTAAATAAGATTGAATTATTTAATGATTAAATTGATTTGGATTCTTTAATAAGAGAAATTGAATTTTTGAATAAGTGAATTTTACTTCGTAATAACTGAAATTGAGTTTCTTTATCAATTAAGTTTGGAAAATTATTTAAGTAAGTAAATAAGTAAAATTGAATTTCTTTATCAAGAAATAAAATGTGATTTTTTTTGAAATTAATGCAAGACTTGAAATTTAAAGAATTTGATTTGATGAATTTAATTTAATTCAAAATTGTAAGTTTTGATTTAATGAAGTTGAATTTAAGAAATTGATTTAATGATTTGGAAATTTAATAGAAATGGTTTTGAATGATAAATTAATTTAACGATATTGAATGAAATTGATAAATGAATTTAAATTGATTTAAATGTTAAATTAAATTAATTTAAATGTTTCCGAAATGAACTTATATTCGAACTTGAGTTAATATTTGGTTTGTTTAAATAGAAATTGAATTTGAATTATAAGATTTTGAAATTGTGAATTTGGAAGTTTTGAAACGTAAATATTGGAAATTGGTTTGAAAGACAAATGAAATGCTGGTTTACGAATTGAAATTGAAATTGAAATTGATTTGGTTTTGAAATAAACAAATGACCAATCGGTGTAATAATTACGAAAGTTATTAAAGAGACCGGAATTCGGTTATGGATATACTCTCTATCTAAACCGAAAACCACTTTAATAACTATACGCGGAGTGATGATCCAGAATGAAGTGGTTGGAATGATGTACGTGTTGACTGAAGAAAGAGAACGATAATGGATGACCCCTGACATGACTAAAACAGGAGCCGCGCCGGGCCATTGAGGTTCGCCATCTCTAGCGGACACACTTCTTCGATACCATATCTATTACTTTTGTGATTCGATTTGGGTGCACCCCTTGATTTGGGAGTGTTGTTTCGCGGTGTTGGGGTAGTAGCTGCTATGCCCAACATCAGTCCGGATCACGCAACTACTAGTATCCTAGTTGGTATCGCCTCATGTACCTTGTCATACTGATTATCCTATTCGCGACCACTACGATTTTGATTTGTACCTTTAGTATATGGATTGCCCTCTGGTGACTTCCGGTTTTGGGGAAACTACGGTCTTGTATATGCTTTTGGGAATAAACAGGTTAAGAGGTGTATGGGCCCTGCTTAACCCTACTTTGATATCTTTATATTACTGATAGACATTATCTACTTAGCGTACATTACTACCTAGTAGATAGTTTAACGGATCCTTAAAGGAGGGTTATTCCAATATCCTTTGAGTTACTTGTATTTCAATTGCTATTTCACTTGAGTTGAATTTATTAATATAAGAATGTTAATCCTGACTCGAGTGTTTTGTGTTTTGCTTTACGCTCGGGTCAGACTGAGTAGTTCAGCTTTCGAGACTCACCTTTGGAGTTGGAGCTTCGCGTGGAGATCCAGCAATCTATCCAGCTTTCAGATATTCGATGATTCCAGTGATGTATTCTGATTTGTATCTGATGTATCGTATTACTCTTCTGTTGTAAACTCTGATGTATTTTATATATTCATATAGTAGCTTCATGAACTACTATCTCTTTTATTTCCGCTGCAACTTATTACTCTGTGTCTGTGATCTGTGATTATATTTATTTACTGTATATGTTCAGTTTTGCCAAATTTAAATTAACAACGCGGTATTTTGAGCAATTCAACTCCGGCATGAGTGTCTACCTATACATTTATAATGGACGTGAATGGTCCAAAATGGCGGGTCGTTACAGTTGGTATCAGAGCTTTGGTAGCTCTAGGCAAAACTCAACATATAGGGTAAATGTATTTACAGAATCACTCTCATTCGAGTTTCAATCTCTTCCTTTGAATTTTGGAACGTTCTCCTCGGTTCCGAAATTCATTCGTGTCCCTCACTATTCGTCTTCTTTCAATTTTGGAGCACCCCATTACTCCATTTTGAATGATATCTATAATTGGTCGGCGGTCTCGCCAATCTTCGAATGATTCGTAAAAGAGCAAAACTCATTTACAATAGGCATTGATTTACCGGAGATTTCTGTATTCTCGGTTTACGATGCTATCTATCTCCTGCTATACCTGAATTCTATTCTTGAGATTGAATGTAGATTTACCTTGAAATTCTGCATCGATCTTATTCTTGAAGTCACGGACGACCCGGTTAAGGTTGCCCGTGAATTTAATAAACTCCTCCATCTCCCGATTGTGGTAATTGAATTATCTTATCTTCTGTTTCAAACTTATTTTCGAATCAAAATTCTCTTGGATTTGAGTCTATCAAATTTGAATCTCTATCCTTGCTTTGAAATTCATTCTTGTATAGTCGAGCGAGGAAGTGTATTTGTAAATTAATATTAAAATGTTTTATATATTGTGTTGTTTGAGTTGTTGATGTTGATTTGGGTTTCCGATCGATACGTCTGATCAACGCTATCGATAGGATTTCCAAAACACTTGAACAGAGCAAACTGACACAATATTATTTTCAAATTTGGAAAATGAAATAAATTTGTTTGATTATATTGTGAAAATATAAGTAAAATTTTCTGGAATTTAATAGGTTAATTAAATTGTTTGTTTGAAATGATAATATTTGATTATCATTTATTGTTCTAAATAAATTTATAAATACGGTTTATAAATTGGTTTGGAATTTGAAATGAATTTAACATTTGGAATTTGAGAATTTAGTTTCCGATGATTTCGAACTTTGATTTTTAAAATTTTAAAGTATATATTATTGGAAGTGTTTCCGAATAGAAATCGTTTTCAAAGAATTTTAAAAATGTAAAATCAGTGCTCTTCTCTTTGTCGCTGGAAAATAATTTCGGTGATGGCGGCCGCATCATCGACATTCATTTTCGAGTTTCGAAGTGGAGAAACCATTCTGTAGCTTTGCTACAGATTTGTTTTAGAAAAAAAAAAATATTTTGATTTGAATTTCTTCAGTATAATTTGATTTATATATATGTATAAGTACCTTATTTTAAAATTTAATTTGATTTGATATAAAATATTATACATATCTCTAAATTGTTTAAAGTAAATCGGAAATTTAATTCTTAAAATTTTGTTAAAAGATGATTTTAATTATAAATAAAACCAAAATTTGGAACAAATATTTAAACTTGAATAATTGAATTTGAGAAAATTTTATTTGTATATTGTTCAACTGCATTCTAATACAACTTACCTAAATCGTTCAGAAGTTGAATATGTAATCGGATAATATATAAGATAAATTGAACTTATAAATAAAATTTGAGTGTTTATAATAAATGTTATACACTAAATTTTGATTATAAAGATGTTAATATAGCTAGATAGGATAATAAGTAAAACTCAAATAATAATGAAATAAATTTGTTTTGAAAAAATTTAATAAATTGAAATTTGATCAACATATGAAAATACATTGAATTTAAAAGAAATTAATATATGTAAATTAATTTAAATCGAAACTTTTATGTTTTAAATTAATCTATATAGGTTAAATATATGGGAGAAGATATATTAAGTAGAATAAATTTAATAATAATTTGGAAAAAAAAAAGGAATTTAAATTGCTGAAAATATGATTATAATAAAAGATTATTCAAATTTATGATTTTGAAACCGTTAATTAAAGATAATTGGATAATAAGAAAATCAATCTAGAAATAGTTAAAGCTTGATTTAACTTAAGAAAATCAAATGGATTAAATCAATTATTGAATATCAATTAATTTAAATTTGAATTTATATGGTTTAAATTAATTGTTATTTTGTATTTCAAATCTGTTTTTCTTTCTGGTTGTTTCTATTCTCCTACCTCGTTCCTTTTCGGGGACGAAAAGTTTTGAGTGGGGGAGAATGTAACGACCCGTAAATTTTAACCGTTTTAATAACGCAATTAGTTAAAATTTTATGAAATTTTAAACGATAAAATTTTGAAATAAAAATTTAATATTTGGAATACGTCTAGTTTAACATAGCAGCTGGTAAATTTTCGTCCGAAAATACGAAAGTTTATTTCGCGCGTAAATTCACTTCAATTTAATCAGTTAAAAAGCGTTGTAAATAAAACGTTTTCAAAACCAAAATATTTTTACATAGAAAAATTCTAAACCATCTTCTGAGCAAGATGTCAGTTTGTAGTTTTTCAAAATTTGGACATCTATTGCTCCGTCGTTCTTATTTTCCGCAAAATAGCAGTATTCTGGTACCGATATCGATTTTTATCGGATGATCGTACCACCGATATCTGTATACCATTTTGACCGTCTCGTCGTGCTGATCTCTACGGTATGCTCATTTCTAAATTTTGAAGTCCGTTACGCGACGGAAACAATAAAAATGTCCGTTGTATCGGTACCATAAATTTGCGACCGTTAGCTTTCTTGTTTTCCAGACTTTGAACCGTCCAGTCCAAAAGATGATAAATTGCTTTAATTAATTATTTTAGTTGAGTTATAGCTTATGACCGTTGTCTACATTTACTTCATTTTACAAGAGGCACGTCCACTCAGCTCCTTTCTATAGAGCCAGCTGTTCAACATTTTGAAACTCATCATCTCCCTGTTATCTATGTTATATTTTTATGTTTCAGGAACCCATCCCTCAAAAAAAAAAAAGCAAATATTAAACTTTAGCCAGCTCATCCCCTTATTTGTTTGCTCCTCTCCCTTAATCAATTCATCAAAGCACGATCCGCCTTTTCCTCATTTTTGAACTTCCACCAAACAGCAGAACCGTCTCTCTCCCCTCCATCACCTTTCCACCGTGAACTTCTACCCTACCTTCGCCTCACCGCGCACTGCTGCCTCCGCATGCTACCAACCTCCGCCCAAATCCCATGCAAACGCCACGTCATCAGTCGCCCCTCCGACCTCACGCACGCACCACCCTCTCGGCCAACCACCCTACGTCATCTCCACGTCCTACCCATCAAAACCCACGTCAATAGCCGCTTGCTCCTTCTTCCGCTCCTTCTCCCGCGTGACCATCTCCACTTCACTGCCTTTCCAAGACCATCCGCCCATCACTCGACCAACCTTCCACTGCCGCAAGTTTCCCATGCCCGGCTCCACCCGAAGTCACAAACTCCTCCACCCCATCAAACCATCTCTGCCGAGCAAACTACCCACCTCCGGCTTCTCTCCCCTCCTCCTTCGCCTTGACAGCCACACTTGGCCCTGACCACCATCTTTGCCGCTTCCTTCTCCTCGCAGGGCCATGCGATCAGATTTTGGCATATAGGAGGTATATAAATTATATTATATAAGTCTAATATATATATATGTGTGTTATAGTTTTGTGTTTTACCATATATAAATCCTAAGTTATAAAAATGATGTTGGTAGTCTATATAAACTTTTGCTTATATTGCTTTGTTTGTCTGCAGTATATATATGTACGTTTATTACAGGATGGTTTTATATGTTAGTATAAGGTAAAATATATGTTTTATAGACTGTTAATAGGTCACTGTATGTGTATTATAGCTGTTAGTATATTTGATTTGTATATATAATCGGCTGAAAAAAAATACAGTATAGGTATAAAGCTATATAAATATGTTAAGTAGTTTATATATATACTTTTCATACATTGGTTTATATAAGTTATAATCTATTCGGTTATATAAAGAGTTGGTTATTCACATATATATAATATTTTGGAATATATATTCAGATATATGTTATACTGGTTTTATATAAGCACCGGCCTTAAGTGCAGTTTGACATTCAGTTTCGTTGTTTTACCTTTTGTTTTGCAAACTTTATATGAGAAGTATTTTATCCTGTAGCATTTGTTGTGGTATGTGAACTTGTAGTACATCAATTATAAACGAAACCGTGTTTACAGTATAAATGATTTCAATAGGAAAGTTGCATTTTATATATATCACGCGTATTAAGCTTATGTTAGTTTATAATACATTGGCTATAGTGTATGTCATTTCTCTTATATTTGGCTATATGTATATATAACAATCTCGATATATTTGTCAGTTGATTTTAAAAACATATATATTATAGAAATAATGATTTTAAAGTAATAAAGTGGTGTGGGTTTTTTTTTTACTTTATATTTTGATTTAAGAAATGTATAGCGATATAACTTACATTTTGTTTCAAAAATTTATCAAAACTGATTTGTTTTGTTTGCATTAATTCATGTTATCAGCATTGTCTGTCGAACTCGAATCCATCTTGCTTTGCTTCGAAATTCGTGCTTGGATCTGTAACTCATCTCATTCCGTTCATTCCTCTATCCTCGAAAGGTGAGCACTCACTCACGATTAACGTTCTTTTATTTATTAGATTTGATTTCAATTGAAACGACAATTGAAATATGCTGCTGTTAGTTAAATAAACTGTTATATATGATATTACCTGTATCAGTTCACCTGTGACATCTGACACCATTATCTGTTAATTATTTATGCGATGATAATACAGTTTGGCTGATAATTGATTGATTGTTGATGTTTATATTGGACGTTAAATTGTTAATGTTAAAATGATAAATAGTATGAAATTGAACTTGATATAGGATAGTTAAATGTTAAATTTGATTAACTGACATTTGTAGAATATGACCCCTTTAACTGTTAAATTTATTGACACGTAGGATTTGTTTAATTACATTTTGAACCACTGAATGTATGTTGTTAAATTGATGATGGATGAAATTGTAATAGATGACAAGTGAAAACCGTAATGTAATAATCTTTAATCTACATGAAATGATAGTGTAGATTCTAGAAATAATTATATTAATTCGTACAAATAACAATGCGAATTAATACGGTTATTTCGGGATTATTTGAATTGATTATTGGATTGATATTGGTTGTTGTTGTTGCTTGTTTATTTACTTTGACACCATCCCAGTTATCACACTGCAAGTTCCCTTTGATATGTTTTGATTTTGAATTGAATTGGAATCGGGTTGAAATGATAAATACCCAAATTAAACTTTGACTTAGGATAGAAAATTAAATAAAAACCCGATTGGTCAATAATTTGATTTGAGAATAAACGAAGATTTTATTTGAATATAAAATATGGTTTTGAAATTAAGTTGAAATTTGAATTTTGATGAAAGGAAAATGGTAATATTTAATAATCTGAAACAAAATATTTACAATGTAATCGATGAAAGAATGTTGTTTAATTTGAGAAATGATTTAATAATTAATTTTGAAATTATAATTAAGTTTGAAATTATTAAAATTTGAAATGATTTAACAATTAAGTTTGAAATTATAATTAATTTTGAAATTATAATTAAGTTTGAAATTATTAAAATTTGAAAGGATTTAATAATTAAGTTTGAAATTATAATTAAGTTGGAATTATAATTAAGTTTTGAGTTATTTAAAAATTAAATAAGATTGAATTATTTAATGATTAAATTGATTTGGATTCTTTAATAAGAGAAATTGAATTTTTGAATAAGTGAATTTTACTTCGTAATAACTGAAATTGAGTTTCTTTATCAATTAAGTTTGGAAAATTATTTAAGTAAGTAAATAAGTAAAATTGAATTTCTTTATCAAGAAATAAAATGTGATTTTTTTTGAAATTAATGCAAGACTTGAAATTTAAAGAATTTGATTTGATGAATTTAATTTAATTCAAAATTGTAAGTTTTGATTTAATGAAGTTGAATTTAAGAAATTGATTTAATGATTTGGAAATTTAATAGAAATGGTTTTGAATGATAAATTAATTTAACGATATTAAATGAAATTGATAAATGAATTTAAATTGATTTAAATGTTAAATTAAATTAATTTAAATGTTTCCGAAATGAACTTATATTCGAACTTGAGTTAATATTTGGTTTGTTTAAATAGAAATTGAATTTGAATTATAAGATTTTGAAATTGTGAATTTGGAAGTTTTGAAACGTAAATATTGGAAATTGGTTTGAAAGACAAATGAAATGCTGGTTTACGAATTGAAATTGAAATTGAAATTGATTTGGTTTTGAAATAAACAAATGACCAATCGGTGTAATAATTACGAAAGTTATTAAAGAGACCGGAATTCGGTTATGGATATACTCTCTATCTAAACCGAAAACCACTTTAATAACTATACGCGGAGTGATGATCCAGAATGAAGTGGTTGGAATGATGTACGTGTTGACTGAAGAAAGAGAACGATAATGGATGACCCCTGACATGACTAAAACAGGAGCCGCGCCGGGCCATTGAGGTTCGCCATCTCTAGCGGACACACTTCTTCGATACCATATCTATTACTTTTGTGATTCGATTTGGGTGCACCCCTTGATTTGGGAGTGTTGTTTCGCGGTGTTGGGGTAGTAGCTGCTATGCCCAACATCAGTCCGGATCACGCAACTACTAGTATCCTAGTTGGTATCGCCTCATGTACCTTGTCATACTGATTATCCTATTCGCGACCACTACGATTTTGATTTGTACCTTTAGTATATGGATTGCCCTCTGGTGACTTCCGGTTTTGGGGAAACTACGGTCTTGTATATGCTTTTGGGAATAAACAGGTTAAGAGGTGTATGGGCCCTGCTTAACCCTACTTTGATATCTTTATATTACTGATAGACATTATCTACTTAGCGTACATTACTACCTAGTAGATAGTTTAACGGATCCTTAAAGGAGGGTTATTCCAATATCCTTTGAGTTACTTGTATTTCAATTGCTATTTCACTTGAGTTGAATTTATTAATATAAGAATGTTAATCCTGACTCGAGTGTTTTGTGTTTTGCTTTACGCTCGGGTCAGACTGAGTAGTTCAGCTTTCGAGACTCACCTTTGGAGTTGGAGCTTCGCGTGGAGATCCAGCAATCTATCCAGCTTTCAGATATTCGATGATTCCAGTGATGTATTCTGATTTGTATCTGATGTATCGTATTACTCTTCTGTTGTAAACTCTGATGTATTTTATATATTCATATAGTAGCTTCATGAACTACTATCTCTTTTATTTCCGCTGCAACTTATTACTCTGTGTCTGTGATCTGTGATTATATTTATTTACTGTATATGTTCAGTTTTGCCAAATTTAAATTAACAACGCGGTATTTTGAGCAATTCAACTCCGGCATGAGTGTCTACCTATACATTTATAATGGACGCGAATGGTCCAAAATGGCGGGTCGTTACAAGAGTTTTGAGCCGAAGCCATCGAATGTGCAGTGTATTTATCAAATCGCTCTCCAACTCGATGTGTGTGGAACAAAACCCCTGAAGAAGAATGGAGTGGTAGAAAGCCATGTATATCTCACTTGAAAGTATTCGAAAGCATTGCATATGCCCATGTGCTAGATCAAAGACGCTCCAAATTAGATGACAAAAGCGAAAAATACATTTTCATTGGTTATGACTCACGGTCAAAAGGATATAAGTTATATAATCCTATTAATGGAAAAGTTGTTGTTAGTCAAGACGTGGAGTTCGATGAAGAAAGTGCTTGGAATTGGAACAAACAAGAAGATGATTATAGTTTTTTCCGCTTTATGAAGAGGAGTGCAACGATGATGTGGAAGAAGAGCCCATTAGTCAAACGTCGTCATCTCCTTCAACTATCCATCAAGAATATCCGTATGAAGAAAGCTCAAATGAAAGACCACCACGCATGATTTCTTTGCAAGAATTGTATGAGGTAACTTCAATTTTCGATGATAATACCTTATTTTGTCTTTTTGCCAATCGTGAACCAATAGATTTTGAAGAAGCAAAACAAGACAAAAGATGGAGGGAAGCTATGGATGAAGAAATCAAAGCAATTGTAAAGAACAGTACATGGGAGTTGGCTACTTTATCTAAAGGACATAAAGCCATTGGTGCAAAATGGGTATATAAAGTGAAAAAGAACGCTAAAGGAGAAGTTGAAAGATATAAAGCAAGATTGGTAGCTAAAGGATACAAACAAAGAGCAGGTATAGACTATGACGAAGTATTTGCTCATGTTGCTCGCTTAGAAACTATAAGATTATTAATTTCTTTACCAGCCCAAAACAAATGGAAAATACATCAAATGGATGTGAAATCTGCTTTCTTAAATGGTAAATTAGAAGAGGAAGTTTATTTGGAGCAACCACCGGTTATAAAGTTAAAGGACATGAAGACAAAGTTTTAAAATTGAAAAAAGCGCTTTACGGTTTAAAACAAGCCCAAAGAGCATGGAATACAAGAATTGATAAGTATTTTTTAGAAAATAATTTTGTAAAATGCCCCCATGAACATGCTCTTTACATAAGGAGAAATCAAAATCAAGATATTTTAATTGTATGTTTATATGTGGATGACTTAATCTTTACTGGAAATAATCCAAAAGCTTTTGATGATTTCAAGAAGGAGATGAGTTTAGAATTTTAGATGACGGACATTGGACTCATGTCATACTAACTTGGAATCCAAGTGATTCAAAGTGAGCATGCTATATTTATCTCTCAAGAATCATATGCAAATGAAATATTGAAGAAATTCAAAATGGATGGATGCAAACCCGTAAGCACTTCAGTAGAAAGTGGTACAAAGCTCTCAAAACATATGCAAGAAGAGAATGTGGATCCTACCCTATTTAAGAGCATGGTTGGTTGCTTGAGATACTTAACATGCACAAGGCCGGATATACTTTATGGAGTGGGTCTTATTAGTCGCTACATGGAAGCCCCTACTACATCGCATTCGATGACAACAAAAAGAATCCTTCGATATATTAAAGGTACTATGAATTTTGGATTATTGTATTCACATTCTAATAATTTCAAGTTGATTTGTTATAGTGATAGCGATTGGGCTGGAGATATTGACGACCGTAAAAGTACAACTGGATTTGTTTTCTTCATGGGAAATACAACATTCACTTGGAGCTCAAAAAAGCAAACAATCGTGACACTATCAACATGTGAAGCTGAGTATGTTGCTGCTTTAACTTGTGTACGTCATGCAATTTGGCTTCGTGATTTATTGAAGGAGTTATACATGTCACAGCACAATGCAACAAAAATATTTATGGATTACAAGTCGGCTATAGCACCCGCTAAGAATCAAGTTTTTCACAATCGAAGTTCGCATATCGATACGCGCTACCACTTTATTCGAGAAAAGATTGCAAAAAAGGAGGTACAAGCAAAGTTTATCAATTCAAAAGACCAAGTTGCAGATATCTTCATAAAAGCATTGAAGCATGACGACTTTGAAAGACTATGAGACATTCTTGGAATTACAAAACCAAGTTTACGATGGGATGTTGGAAATAAACTTGGTTTTTAGGAAACGTCAATTATGTTGATTATAATCTTTTTATTAATGGAAATGTCAAATCAAGAATAGAGAAAAATCTAGACTTACCAGATATGTAATTTTGAGAATTCTAGAATATGCTTTATCAAGAAAATTCTAGAATATGGAAGATTAAAGTCTAGAGATTGTATCACACTATAAATATGAATGTTTTCTCTCCTTTTGTAAGCAAGCAAAAAGAATAAAAGTGCAAAGAAAATAAAGCTATTTCCTCCTTTACAAATTATTGTCTCAATCTTCATTAGTAAATTAAAAGTTTCTTCCTCCTTCTTCTTTCCATAGAAATTTCCCAACACAAGGTTTGCGTTTTTCCTTGTGTATATTTTTTGCTTATTAATGAAGGAGAGGTCCTCTCAATGACGCTTAAATGCATCACCATTTGATTTGTATTCAAATCCTTTATCAACTTCATCATGCAAATGCATGGAAAAATCATCATCATCGCTACTTGAGTGGTAAATGGATTTTCTCATGCGTTTCTTAACGTTCTTCCCTTTTTCCTTGATGTGTTTGGTTTTTTTACTATTGGTTAATGGTTACTTCTGGGGTGGTATAAGTATTATAGTTGGTTGTATTGGTGGTATCTATGATTGATTGATTAATGGTAGCATCATCATTGTGATTGGATTGACCAGTTGTGCAGTTTTAAATGGGCATAGCTTGGGCTACAATTACGGTGCATGCATAGGTTGCTGAACCTTCTAAAAGAGAGACTTGTTTTTTGGTATCATGTTGTTTCTGTGTTTAAGTGGGATTGTGAAGTGTTTCATTCTGTTGCAAATTCGTTGCGTTTGGTATTGTTGGTTTAGATGATTGGCTAGATGAAAGGATACAAATATTGGCCTCAGTTTCAGTTCTACCATGGTTAAATTGGGTTGTACTGCAGCAGCCCTGATCATCATCTTGCACTTTAGTAAGTATATCTATGGTTGAAAACTTGCAAGTAGTGGTGTGGGGATGAAACTGTTATCTTGTTTAGGAGTTAACGGTTGAGTGAAATAATTTTTTGCTCGAAGCAAGGAGACAGTAGATTCTATATGGAAAAATGTGTGCAAGTGATGAGTGCGAGAATGATTGGATGTTTATATTTTGCTTGTATACAAATTGCACACATTGAAATCGTGATATCGGAAGCGGCTTAAAAAAAGGGTGAGTTTCAAAAATATTATGTTTTGATCTTTGTTAAGTCTATAAAAGCTAAATGAATTTTAAATCCAATCTAAATATTTTTTATAAAATCGTTATTTTATTTAATTTTGTTTGAAAGTTTTTTTAAGTTTTGGTTTACAAACATATCAAATATACTTGCCTGGATGAAGTGCGTGTGCTATAGATAAGAAGTGTATATAGTTAATGTGACGATATGTAATTATGAGATTTACACTGCAAAAGAATCATTCTCACTTTACATATGCTTTTGTTGTTCAATATTTTAATTTAAAAAATATTTATACATAATAAGAGAGGAGAAGTATATAAATACATATGTATACATTAAAAACATATTAGACAATCTTATATGATTTGAAATCTAAAATTATCAATAGTGAGTATGGTTTTAACTAAAGAAATGTTGGAGATTAAATATGACATTTAGTACATAAGATCCATCTTTTGATTTCAAATTAGGGAAATACATATTTTATATACATACATACATGCATATGTATGTATGTATGTATGTCTCTGTGTGTGTCTTACAATTTAAAGTTAACATTAAAATTAAGCTTTTAGTTTAAAAAGAAATACATAAAACTTTAAATTTGAAAAAAATTAAAGGATTTATAATTTACACAAGTGTCCATTTATAAATTTTGAATCAGGATTTGTGTTTAAACAATTATAAAATTATTCATATTCAAAATATCAGCTATTTAATTAAAGTAACTAGCTCTCACACTACTAGAAAAGGCTGAAATACCGACAACAGTTGGCGACGGCTTCCGACGGCTTTCGAGGGTTCATCGGCAGCCATCGGAAGCTGTCGCAAATTCGCAAATTACAGTCTCAACCGAGACGTTCTTCCTCATTTCTACGTACGAAAAAGGGTTAAACCCCTAAAACTCTTGCTTCCAATCCACAAATTCAAGTTTTCGGATCCTCCACGATAGCTTAATCACTCTCTATTGCTTCCAATCTCAGGTATAATCTCTTATTTTCACGAAAAATCTAATTTTTACCATATATCTAGATTTGCATAAGTTGATAAATTAGGGCTATTTAGTGATTCTTATTGTTTCTAATAGCCTAATAATGCTTTATAGTATCCCATGGTATACTTATTTCATTTATTAGCGTGAAATCAAAAGAGTAGGTATAATTTGTGAATTTGTGTATATGTGAAACCATTATATATGTGTTATTTCTAGCATTGTCTTGTGTTAATTGGAATATTCTCCTTCTATACTCAAACTAAAAGCCATAGAACTTGAAATAAGTTACTTATCGAAAATAGAGATGCATTCTACTTCAGTCGAAGTTAGAATCATCCATGTCCATTGCTTCTAAACATCTTGACTTGTATAAAAATGAATGCATGATCTCAAAAAGAAAAAATTGACTGCGTTGGAAAATGACAACAATATTGAAGCAACATTATTCGAGAAAATGCGCGGAATAATGTGATAAATTAATAATTCTTTGAAATATATAAAATTAGTAAATTTTCAACTATTTACAAACAATAATATATTATATAATAAATAAGAAGACAAACTATAAAACTTCCAATTTTTGTATAAACTACTTTTTTATTACGTCCCTTAGAGAGTTTTTGACCCCGTCCGACAAATATTGTATATGATTGTTATATAAATATTCGTTTTTGTCATAATACGGACATTTATATTCATCTGGTACAATACTTGCTGGATTTGTCCCTGTATTGGACAAGTTATAAACACGGTAAAACTTACATTTCATACATTATTTCATTTTAAACGGTTCACAAAATTTTGCCGTCACTTTTTTTGTTTCCTGTGTACACGCATTTGTGTACAATGCAGGAAACAAAGGGGAAGTTCTATCGAAATTTTGTTGAATCGTTTAAACAAAATAATGCATGAAATGTAAGTGTTTATTGTGTTTGTAATGGAAAGTAGGATGACTGACCAGCAAAAAAACCATAAACCAACATTTCAATATTGTATTCTTAAGTGGGGTAAAATTGACGCGTATAAGATTATGTATCAATACATTGAAAAATAAAAAGTCAATTCGTAAAATGGCCAATATTCATTTTAGAATTTGTGACATATTTTTTCAAATAGGAAAAATGATCGATTATTTTGTTGATCGGAGGAGATGGATGTATCAAAGAAGGGGATTAAGAGGCTCAATAAAGATTTTTATAATGGTATAAGTGTATTTGTTTGATCTGCTTTAAGTAATAACGGAAACGATATAGAAATTCGTTCTCCATATAGTAGGTGTAAACATTTGAAGTATTTACTACTAGATATTGTGAAAGTTCATTTGTGCAAAAACGGTTTCGTACTGGAGTACTATGTTTGGGATCATCATGGAGAAGTTGTAGCACATACTCTTGCAGAGTCTAAATTAGAGATTGCTGGTAGTGAAATTGTTATAACGAACCTTATAGAAAATATGGTTGAAGATGCAGCACATAATCCTGCAGAGTCTAAATTAGAGATTGCTGGTAGTGAAATTGTTATGACGAATCGTATAGAAAATATGGTTGAAGATGCAGCACAATCAATGTTCCATACGGTTAAAGTTGATGATGACGATGTAAATGTTGAAGAACAAAAAATAGAAGTAAAAAAATTTACGATTTATTTAATACTGCTAAAAACAACTTTGGGATGGTTGTAAAAGTGGCACTCAGCTATCAGTTACCGTAGAATACATTGCGATGAAGTCAAAATACAACATCACCGAAGCCAGATTTACAGCTGTTGTACAAGCTGCAAAACGACATATGCCGCTCGATAATTTAATGTGTGAAAATCATTACGAAGTTAAAAAACTTATGTCGGCTTTTGATTTAACTTATCAAAATATAGATGCATGTTTAAATGGCTCCATGTTGTTTTGGAAAGTGGACATCACTCTTAGAAAGTGTAGAATATGTAACGAGGAAAGGTACAAACCAAGAAAAAAGAAGGGAAAGGAAGTTCCATACAAACGGACGCATTATTTGCCCATCACTTCTAGGCTTCAAAGATTATACGCATCTTCTATTACTGCACCTCATATGAGATGGCATAGTGTGAGAACAGAGGAAGAAGGTACGTTGATACATCCAGCTGATGGAGAAGCATGGAAGCATTTCGACAAATCTTATCCCAATTTTGCAGCGGAGAAGTCGTAATGTTAAACTTGGATTATGTACGGATGGTTTTTTTTACCATTTTCTTAATTTGGTGCTAAATATTCAACTTGGTCCATTATCATCACACCTTATAATTTACCTTCGAGGATGTGTATGAAAACGCAATATATGTTTCTTACTGTTGTCGTTCCGGGCCCCAACGATCCGACACAAGGAATCGATGTTTATTTACAATCGCTGATTGAGGAGTTAAAATCACTGTGGAACGAAGGAGTAGAAACATACGACGTTTCAAAGAAATAAATTTCGTATGTTTGCTACTTTGTTGTGGACAATAATTGATTTTCTTGCCTATGAAATGCTTTCAGGATGAAGTACATCCGGTCATCTAGCTTTTCCTTATTGCATGAAAGAAACACGGTTATTTTCTTTACCAAATGGTAAGAAAATTTCATGGTTTGACTGCCATCGATGTTTTCTCTATATCAATATCCCTTTAAAGGAGATAGAAAAAACTTTTTAGCTAATAAAGTATAAACCAGACAACCACCAATGATATGGTCAAGCGAAGACATGTATGAACTTGTAAGGGACTATCCAATGATACATGAAACTGGAGTGCAAACAGAAATTACAGGTAGATCGACTATTCATAATTGGTGCAAAAAAAGTATATTTTGGAAGTTGCCTTATTGGAAAGATCTTCTGCTTCGTCATAATATTGATGTGATGCAAAACGAGAATGTGACGACCCAGGCTTTCGGACCAGTCAAAATCACCGAAAAACCCGTCTGTTCTAAAACTACGAATGAAAACTACCAACTTAATACACAATATTTGACAAATATTCAACACTATAAAATGTATAGGATACAATTTAAATTTTACAAGTTATCAGAGTAATCAATTTAATCTACTAGGTGTGCTTTAATACATACCAAATACCAATACAAATAAATCTATCGCTGCACAACTCTAATGAAAGAGGTTGCAAAAGTCGTTCCTGCAAACTCAATAAACAATGTAAACGTGGAATAAAATAGTAAGCGGGAAAAATACATCAATAAACGATATATAGCAAACAATAAACAGAAAAATATTATGTTATTATTGGGGCTGCATCACTACCACTTGTGACTGCCTACGTACCCCTATCTAATTAGGTACCCAATTAGATAACAGGATCAAGCCAACGTAGTTCTCCTATCGCAAATAGGACTCATGGAGCCTACGATGCAACAAACAATATGCAATTCCTAAAACTACCCACTTAGGCTTAATCTTCAATTTTAGATTTTCAAATCTAATTACCTTTACGGAAATGACCTCTTTGGACTTTATTCTCGAATTCTTATTTCAAAACTTTTGAAATATATATCTTTTATATTCAAATTATACTTTACTTCAAGATCTTAAATCAAATCACTTTTGAAAAGTTTATTTAGAAGTCCCAAATACTATAATAAAAGCATATCAAACCATATGCAACCAGAGCGGGAGGTTTCTCCCAAAAACAAGGCAACTAGGTCCCAGCCTTCATACAATCGATAAATAAGTACATCCCTCTATTCCCAGAGCGGACTATACCAAAAACATATGCCCACTTTTTAATTACGGGTTACCCGAATCATCGATGACATAACAAATCATTTTATATCCCATAGCGATAAATCATTTTAAACTAATATTCACAAGTACTTTCAAATCTATAATAATTTTCATTTCCCAAATCCGTTCAAAAATCATCTTAAAACCATTGGGTTTAGTCCTAGAAATTCTTTCCATTTTATAAAACATTTTTATAAAACCATTCTTATCAAAATCACTTTTATATAATATAAGTTCAAAATATTCATTACCAAACATTTCTATTTCTTTTAAAGGGGAAACATTTCATAAGATTTCCATTTGAAAACCAATTTTCAAAACAATTCATCAAATTGAAGTGAACAAAATATTACCGCTAAACACCTTATAGTCAAATTGTGAAATAAATCACAAGGTGTTAGCCTATAATTATTTTCTACCCAGCCCATGCATATGGATAATTAATTGCTTATAAACTGGTTGAGCAAAGTCAACAATCAATAAATAATAATCAGTGCTCATAAACTGGTCGAGCACAATCCAAACAACCAAACAATCAATTAACAAAATAAACACAACAATAAATGATAAATCAATGCTTCATTCTATCAAATATTTATAACACGTTTTATTTTATCTTGAGTTAAAACGATTTGATATTTTTTCTGGAGCATCCGGACTTTCCCTTCGACATGTTTCGTCCCTCGTCCAAGTCTCCTTGGATCTCACAGACGAAACAGGTGTACAAGTCGTTTTCGCATACCCCATTAAGTATTTAACTTCTATATTTTAAAATAATTAATTAAGCATCCAAATAGTCAAACAAGAAAATAAAACCATTTTTTGTCAAACAAAGTAAACAAGCATTCAACAGGGGTTTTCAAACAACACTTAACACTTAAAGTTTCTTCAACTTAACAATGATTTTAATTAACTTAAAGGAAGAAATAACTCACTTTGGATTCCACTCCGTCAAACTTTAAGGCAAGGAACTTAAGATCTAACCCATACTTCCTATTTTGCTTGGAAACCAAATCAAAATAAACTTGATTTCCTCCTTCCCAGTGGTTGGCCAAGGCTTGAGATGGAGGTTGCCCAAAAGTATAGAGAAGAAGTGGTGGAGCTTTGACCTTGAATTTGAAAGTGGTCATTTTCGCTCTAGTTTTTGTACCTCGTACTCTCAAAATTTGAGAAAGTGGTTTACTATAAAGTTGTTGCAATTTCTTTTCTCTTGAATTTGAAAAAATGAAACACTAGATTTCGACTAGTTATGAGGAAGTTATGACCAAAAGAAGAGAGGGTATTCTCGGATTGACAAAAAATGAAGCCCAAAAATGCACTGCAAAGAATTAGAATTTTGACATAGCTAAGTTCAAAACTGGAAGAAGTGCTCAACATAAAAGTTGTAGCCACTGGAATTTTATATGATCTTAAAAAAATAATTTCTTTATTTGGTTTGGTTTTTTGGAAGTTATGATAATAAGAAACAGAGGTATTTTCGACCATAAAATCTGGGCCGAAAATGGCTCTGAAAAAATAGAAATTATTCCATAGTAACTCTTAGATTTTGAAGAAATGATGTAAATGATAATTGTATCAAACTTAATTCTCTTGAGTTTGAAAAAAAGAATTTTCCGATTTGGATTAGTTTTGAGAAAGGTATAGCCGTGAGAAAAAGAGGTAAAATATGAAGAAAAAAAGAGTTGGATTTTGAAGAGAATGGATATCGATTTTATTTGATATTTTGTAAATATTTTGACATTATGTCTTTATAATTTTTTTATATAGCATGAAAGCCATTAAAGAGGAGAGGAAGAAGGTGAAGAAGCTTAAGAAAAGAAGAAGAAAAAGTGTGAAGAAATGAGTGAATGTGCATGGCTATTTATACATGAAGTTTACAAACAAAAGACCTTTCTACCCTTACCTTCAAATTCATTTCTAACCACACATTAGCTCCTCCTTTCCAATGCAAGATTAAAATCTTAAGTACTAACATTTAATGAGATGAGATGTTGCTTTATACTTTGTAATAATGATGTTTACTAAAGTATCTTTATTAAAAAGTAAAAATCAAATCAAAAGATTTTACTTACTTTATAAGTTTTCAAAAGTAAACTCTCTTTGTCTTTTATGCTAAATGTATATATGGTTTATATGTATGTTATAGGTATGTATATACATGTGTGTATGTGTATCAAATAACATTGCAACGATCCAAAACAACTTCCGTTCGACGAAAAGTCGAAAATCCGAAAGCCGAATCCCAGTCACATTTTCAGTTTTAAATCAAACTATTTATATATGTAAACAAAACTTGAAAATAAGTTTTCTATCATTCTTAAATAATTAAAACAAGTGTATTTGATTGATAAAACAATATAAAACAATATCCAAATCCATTTATAAAAATACGACATTAATTTATCGATATGTGACGAAATTTATCAATTTTTATTAAACAAGTTTATATATTTATCAAACCATTATAAATTAAATTACTATTATTATCAAATGAATTTGAAATGGATTATGTATTAAAAATATTTTATTTATCCTTTAAAACAATTATTTTACTATATATCAATTTTTATCGAAAATCGAATTTTGTTGATTTTACGTCGAACTTCAAAATCTTTATTCAATTCTAAAAATAAGTTCACCATTCTTATTTATCGTATAAACATGATTATTTAAGTTTAAAAATTCTATATTTGAATATTTAATAAATTAAATATTCTGTCACATACCGAAATTTTCGACTTTCGAAAATTCGACATCGATACTCACTTTATCGACTGCCGAGAAATCAAGTGCCGGAAACTCCAATAGTGAGGGTTTTAGAAAGAAGAAAAAGGCAGAAGAAGAAGAAAGAAGAAAATAGAGAAGAACAACACAGAACAGAAACAGGACAACATCAGAATCTTACACATCGCAGCGGAACAATATATAATAGATAATCATTAATCTTTTAAAACAAAGAGCTATATCAGTGTATACATACATCAATCATCAGAGTCAATATACAATAACGGACAGTTATATAACTTGTCCTCATACAGAATACACAGCGGAATAAATATATCAGATACAAATACTACGTCTCGTCATCCAGCTTATCTCCAAGCTCCAGAATATCCAGAATATCCTGATAATATAACTCTAGACTGCCCGTGTGGAAATTGGTGGGCACCCAGAGTTTAGAAGGGAACAATAAACTCCGAGTCAGTCATGGTGACTGGTGTGAGATCGTAAAACAGTTATTTTATCTTTAAAATAAACAACAGAAAATTTTTAAAGTAAATTCGCAATGCTTTTGGAAAATGAAACTACCATAAGACCTCCCACCACACACACAATGCAAACGCAGACTTAGAGGAGATTTCTTCTTATGATAGTCAAAGATGCTTGATACGCAAAATAAAATCATTTTTGATATTATTATTAGTGCATAGTGTAGAAAACATTTCGAAAGTATAATATTAATCTTAGCCAGCATAGGCATTCCGCACTTATGCCTACTATAGCTACCATCCAAACAGTGGTGACCACCATAAGTGAATGATAGGTTCTACAACTAAAACCGTACAAGTGTCGTATTGTTTCTTTGGATTTCCAACAAATGGTCAGGCTAAGGAACTTCCTTCTCCACGATGGGTACGTCCCTGGAATAGACGACCCGAGAACCTAACCGGATCTCTGCCAACACAAGGCCGGGTTACCTCTGCAAAAATAGGTAACTACTGACACGCGTATGCCATCCCCCGATCGTAACCGATCTTCCCGAGGATCCCCGATTTCCAACAAACCACATAGATAATAATGTAGCAACCACATAGGTTAAGTATCTGGGCTCCATACCATGATACCACCTCTATCCAGAAGGAATGACATACACTAAGGGGCGCTACTCCCTAGAACCTTGCCGCATTCTTCCTGTTTCGACCATTTCCGGGGTGTGAGGCTCGACGAAGTCTCGTCCACAAAGCTACGCTTTCTATAAAAAGCCCTGCTTCGGGTCAAACAAAAATGATCAACCTATGATCACAAAGATATAAGATCAAACAAATGATCATATCGCAAATGATCAAACACTGATCATTTCACAGCAACACTCAGTATGCCACGTTACCAAATTGGGATATATCGCTGATAAATTTCAACTACATAACCTCTGAGCTCGTACGTCTCAGAGAAGGGTGTTAAGCTAAGAGAATAAATTCTCCGCCACCAACAGAAATGTATTTGAAAGAAATCAGGTTTATATCTCAAATTGTAACGTCAGACACACAATCCATACAAGTCTGTTCCGGGATCGAACAGAACCGAAGGCACTTCTCACGAAGCCCTTGCATTTCCGGATAAATTTCTAATCACGTCAGGACTTCCCGTCACTAAGGGTGATAAAAACCTCTAAATCGAAGATCAGTCGATGTAGAGTAACTCGACGGTAATCCTTCCGTTTTCAAAAATATCCGATCTTCAACACCGGTCTTCGAATGCAATTCATAACGACGTATCACATATTCGGAATGGGTTATACGACCCCATGGTCCTTTCCCGGCTAACCCGAATAGTGAGCGATTATTCAAAATAAGTGTGGCATTCAAATTCATCCAATTCACAACAAATACCTATCTAAAGGTAATTATTGATAGTCGGTTATTTAACTATCAATAAAGATGCGCAACATCATCAGATTCCAAATAATTCTCCAAATTATTTTATCTCCAAAAGTATCTTCATTACATATAAAATTTCCATACTTAACCATTTGAAAACAATTTCAAATATTCACTTTTCAATTTATCTTTAAAAGATAAAAACTCAACCAGTTCATTTCACATTGGGAAAAGCATTTCCATACTTATTTAAAAATAAGTAATTCACAAATCATTTATTTTCAACACTTAGAAAATATTCGATATACTTAAAATCAAAATTAAGTATATATCTCATTCTTTAAGGAAATCATTCTTAAATCACATTTATTTGAGTCAAAACGAATGTTGCGTAAAACATCGTTACGACGACTCGAAATCACTAGTATAGGGATTCGGAATTTAGATAGATATATAAATCCCAATACTATATAAAATATTTCCTTTCGGAAATCATTTACTATAACAACAGTGTTATAGTCCATCATTTCCTTATTTTTCGAAAACGTCTATTTCAACAATAAATGTTGAAATCTATGATTTCGACAGTTCACACGTTTTAAAACATCTTTTAAAACAATTAACTTCATTTCATAATATCGCTTTCCCAAAACCCTATCCATTTTACTTAAAAATATATTCACTGTCCAAAATCGTGAATATACTTCACTAACCACATTTCAGTCTTTTCTACACATTTTATTTCAATAAAAATTCGCTATTTAAAATCGCGAATATATCTTCTTTAATGTCCTTCTATATTTAATTTATCAAATCCAATTGATTTCGAATTTATACAACAACGTTTATAAATTCTATTTTCTATTCTATAACAACTTTGATTTTATAAATTTCCTTTAATGACCCATTCAATTTTATAACTCAACGTATACATCAAAAATCCATATTATAAGTTAAATACTTATAATTTATTTATTTTAAAAGAAATCGTTCTTTTAAACTTTACAAACTGTAAATAAACCCATTTTAACATCATTTCCATTTTTAAATCCACATTCCCAAATATTCACTTTTAACCCCAAAATCAAATCCCAAATTGATTTCTAATTTTACTTCAATACCAAATCAATTTCAATATTCATTTCTAAATTAATTTCCCATCCCAAATCATTTTATATTGATTTTTTCTAAACTTGTTTCAATTTGCCAATTAAATTTATAATTGGACTTCCAACTTATTTCATTTTAAACAAATTCCTCTTAAAGAAAATAAATCCCTTTTATCTTTTTCCAACTATTTAGAAATCCAAATTTTAATTAAATTCTTCAATTTAAAATCACTATTATACGAAATTCATTTATTTAACGTTTTCACTTGATTCTGGAATTAATTCGATAAGAATATAAAAATTAACTTTTTTATACTTTAAAATTCCTTTCTTCGAATTTATTCAATTTCTAAAATTGATTCACTTAGAAATTTTCTACTTGAATTTCAAAAATTCCATTTCGTTTATCTTTGGAATCCAATGATGTCGAAACATCCATTCAGCTAAATTTTAGCTTTCAAACAATTTCCAGATATCAATATGATTAATAGCATCAATATAAAATCATTCACAGATTCATATCACAATAGAAATAAATTCAATCAATGTGAGGGGTCCAGTTGGATCCCTCCAACCTGTTTCCCTGCATCCAAAGATGTTAGCACAATACCAATTCCGCTCCAGTACGGAATTATCGCGGTATATGGGTTTTATAAAAATCCGATTACTAACGGCGCAATAGGGTCTCATCCGCTATACGAGGCGGGAAATCATCAATCCAATATATACATATGCCAATATGTATATATTGCTATATATATAGATATATCCTAAAATATCTAATATCACATCAACATAGCAATCAAAACAAATCAATCAATAACTGCAATAATTTCACTTTAAATTTTGAGTGAGAAGATCTCACCTTTGCTTTTAAATTTGCCATCCATTTCCATTTCTGCTCGTTCTTTACAGATTTTTGACCTAGTATAAACATTTTATACCATCTATTAATATTCGAATCAATCAAAAAATAAATTTTCGTTTGGTAATTTTAATTATCCCAAGATTTTATTTTAAACCAGTTTAACTAAAAATTAACTTTAAAACTAAATTTCCTTTAACAAATTATTCTCCGGTTACCAAAATAATTACATAAGTTAATTAATTAGTAATCTGTATTTTATATTTTATTTTATTTTCCATATAACAACAGCATTTTATCTATTTTTCTTTTGGAACTTCATATATATACACTTATATAACAATCCAAATAGATTTAACACTCAAACTCTAAAATATCATTTATCTGTTATTATTACTACTATTATTATTAAACTAATCTCTTTTTAAAATTTCAAACAGATTATTCTTAACAAATTTACCAAATTAAAATTAAATCTCAACCAGTTTTTTTTTCTTAAAAACTGTATACATATAAATTTAAATTAAAACAATTATAAATAATTCCTTTTTATATTTTTTTCGCTTAAAATTTATATCTCAACAAAATTTATTACATTTCAAATTTAAATTGTAAACTAAGGATACCTTACTGAGAAAATAGAACACTGCAATCGAAACCATTTGATTTTCGAATCGCGATGCCTCCACGATCGAGTTGCCCTAGCTGCCTCAAATCACTGCCTCCAGACAAAGCTCTCTCACACACCTCCTTCAGATTTATTCGAATGCCTCGCCTTTGACTGGCCACCATCGCGCGTACACCGCCGCCTGTGCCAATCGTAACATCGCGAGGCCCATCGATGTCGCGACCATCGAACATCCCACCTCGATCTACGCGCGTGCCTGCAGCGTCGACCTAGACGCCATCGCGAATTCCTTTGCCGAGTTCGCCGAGAATCTCGATTGCCATCGAACGTGGAGCGTCTCCCTTCGACTTCGCGAATGTCACCGCCTCGACCCATGCCACCATGCCTCCCTTCGATCGGCGACTCGAGATAAATGAACTCGATTTGTTTTCGAAAATCGAACGAACGATTGATTTCAATTTTTTTTTTTTCTTTTGGGGACGAACTGAAAAGTGGAAGAGAGGGGAGATGCTATTAAATTTTGATAAGGAGGATTTGCAGTTTTAAGGAGAAGTATCGGTTTCGAAGTGAATTGAAGTTCTATGGCTGCCATTTATTTATTTCGTTTGATTTTCTTTCCGATTGAACGAGAGGAGGGAGGGGACGAGTGATGATTTTTAAAAAGGTAAAGAGCCATGCTTACACGATTTCGTTCCCGTGATACTTGGCGTGGTCTCTGGCGTGAGATAAGGGGAAAACGTGTGTGTGTGTTGACTAATTTTAAATTTTAAATTTAAATTGATTTCGGTTTAAGTTCAACGCGTTTATGTGTCGTGTGCTCACATAACAATTCCAATCAATACGAAATTTGAAATCCGGTAATAATTCAATATTACGGACCCAATGGAACTGGTTTCGTCGAATTCCGAGACTGTGCCCCGGAACGCTACTTTTAAATATCGACTGAACGATATAAATTTCAAACTGAACAATTCAATTTCAAGTTCGATTCTGAAGCTTCTATCATCTTCAGTATTATCAATATGAATTATAAAAGCTTTCGAAATATTTTTCTTCAGCTTAAATTGAAGATTCGAAATTTTATTCACCTTACAATAGATTAATTATAAAATTTAATCGCCAAATTCAAGATTACGTTCGGGATTCAAATTAAATTATCGTTCAAATATTTAAAATTAATTAAATATTCTCAATTTAATTTGTTCGAAATTCAGGGTCGTTACAGACTTCCCCCCTTAAAAGAATTTCGTCCTCGAAATTTCAAGTTAGGAAAAATGGTTCTTAACTCGTCTACTATTTTTCACAATCCAATAGTTTTATCAATTTTCCAAAACAAATCTTCCTACTAAAGATTCGTTATCATTTCAACTAAATTTCCAAACATTTTCATAATTTTCAAACAACATTGTTTACTTAACAATTCAAATTTGAGTTTAAATTCAAATTTTAAACTTTCAAAATTTTCCCAAAATTTTTCTAACGCCCTAAATTTTCGAAAAATTTCGCCAGCGTATCCTTTGCGCGGCTAATACGGCACGACTACAAAACGTCCCTACGGACTCTCAGATTTCAAAAAGAAAAAGAAAAAGCCAAGCGGCTAGAGAAATAAGTCATCAAAAACTCATATTCGAATTCAAATACATACCTTTTTCGAGCAATTCAAATTATCTGTGAAATCAAATTCAATTCCTTTATACCTGTATATACTACTAGCCATTATATCTAGTTACAGCATTCAAACTATTTTGCAAATTCTATTACAAAATTTCAAATATAAACTGTTTACACATTTTTAACTTACTATTGAAGTTACATATCTATTCTCATTCAATTTTTCATTTCACATTCATTTGAACTTATAATTCACATTTTCAATTCTATTTGAATTCAATTCAGTCTCATTTACTTACAAATTCAAAATGAACTTTAACATTCAATTTCATTTTCTGGCACTTGCAATCGCAATTTATTCATTCATTCACTAATTCATTCGTTTTCAATTTGAATTTCATTCTAATCAAATTTCAAATATTCTATAAGTCATCAACTTATTAATATTTCTAAAGTATTTTAAATAGGATTCTAGAGTCGTTTCCACTTTTTTTCAAAACCATTTGAAAACAATTCAAATTTATCTTTTGAATTTTCTAAAACAAAATCCAAATTTTCCAAACTCTTCCATTTAAAACAATTTGGCAGCAATTCCTCTTTTGGAAACCCGAAAATGAACATCAGTGATGCTGCAGTCATTACCGAAGTTATTTTCCAGCGACCGAAAAGAGTTTAGAGCTTTCATCTCTCCAAAATACTTTTCAAAACCTTTGTAATTCATTTTCAAATCCAAAAAGATTTTAAACTTTCCAAATCTCCAAAATTTTCAAATTCTTCTCAAAACATTTCCAAAAACTTTTCTGGAATTCCGTTTTAAATTACAATTCACATTTATAATTTATATTCTCAAATTTCATTTGTATGTGAATTTATTTCTTAACTTTGGAGTTACGGTTTCAATTTCTTATTCAATTTCAATAGTAATGATAACATTTCAATATCATCACTTTCCTAACAACCAAACATCCATATACTATGGTAATTCATAGAAAATCATTTCTTTTATATACAAAAATAATTTTGGGTAAAATCATTTCATTCACCCTATTTAAAACAATACTGTGCCGAATTGTTCTATTCGAGTGTTTAGAGATCCCTATCAATGATCGTTAATTACTCGTATTGACCAGAATCCATATACCACTCAATAAATCAATCATCACAATATAAAACAATTTTATATTCAAATAACAAATACGCGCTCATATCTATTATTACACTCAACTCATTCTAGAGTACTATTGACTCTATCTCTAATGAGTAACACCCAACAGAGCAGGGTTGTCGCTTAACCATATGCTCCGATACCACGCTGTCACATACCGAAATTTTCGACTTTCGAAAATTCGACATCGATACTCACTTTATCGACTGCCGAGAAATCGAGTGCCGGAAACTCCAATAGTGAGGGTTTTAGAAAGAAGAAAAAGGCAAAAGAAGAAGAAAGAAGAAAATAGAGAAGAACAACACAGAACAGAAACAGGACAACATCAGAATCTTACACATCGCAGCGGAACAATATATAATAGATAATCATTAATCTTTTAAAACAAAGAGCTATATCAGTTTATACATACATCAATCATCAGAGTCAATATACAATAACGGACAGTTATATAACTTGTCCTCATACAGAATACACAGCGGAATAAATATATCAGATACAAATACTACGTCTCGTCATCCAGCTTATCTCCAAGCTCCAGAATATCCAGAATATCCTGATAATATAACTCTAGACTGCCCGTGTGGAAATTGGTGGGCACCCAGAGTTTAGAAGGGAACAATAAACTCCGAGTCAGTCATGGTGACTGGTGTGAGATCGTAAAACAGTTATTTTATCTTTAAAATAAACAACAGAAAATTTTTAAAGTAAATTCGCAATGCTTTTGGAAAATGAAACTACCATAAGACCTCCCACCACACACACAATGCAAACGCAGACTTAGAGGAGATTTCTTCTTATGATAGTCAAAGATGCTTGATACGCAAAATCAAATCATTTTTGATATTATTATTAGTGCATAGTGTAGAAAACATTTCGAAAGTATAATATTAATCTTAGCCAGCATAGGCATTCCGCACTTATGCCTACTATAGCTACCATCCAAACAGTGGTGACCACCATAAGTGAATGATAGGTTCTACAACTAAAACCGTACAAGTGTCGTATTGTTTCTTTGGATTTCCAACAAATGGTCAGGCTAAGGAACTTCCTTCTCCACGATGGGTACGTCCCTGGAATAGACGACCCGAGAACCTAACCGGATCTCTGCCAACACAAGGCCGGGTTACCTCTGCAAAAATAGGTAACTACTGACACGCGTATGCCATCCCCCGATCGTAACCGATCTTCCCGAGGATCCCCGATTTCCAACAAACCACATAGATAATAATGTAGCAACCACATAGGTTAAGTATCTGGGCTCCATACCATGATACCACCTCTATCCAGAAGGAATGACATACACTAAGGGGCGCTACTCCCTAGAACCTTGCCGCATTCTTCCTGTTTCGACCATTTCCGGGGTGTGAGGCTCGACGAAGTCTCGTCCACAAAGCTACGCTTTCTATAAAAAGCCCTGCTTCGGGTCAAAAAAAAATGATCAACCTATGATCACAAAGATATAAGATCAAACAAATGATCATATCGCAAATGATCAAACACTGATCATTTCACAGCAACACTCAGTATGCCACGTTACCAAATTGGGATATATCGCTGATAAATTTCAACTACATAACCTCTGAGCTCGTACGTCTCAGAGAAGGGTGTTAAGCTAAGAGAATAAATTCTCCGCCACCAACAGAAATGTATTTGAAAGAAATCAGCTTTATATCTCAAATTGTAACGTCAGACACACAATCCATACAAGTCTGTTCCGGGATCGAACAGAACCGAAGGCACTTCTCACGAAGCCCTTGCATTTCCGGATAAATTTCTAATCACGTCAGGACTTCCCGTCACTAAGGGTGATAAAAACCTCTAAATCGAAGATCAGTCGATGTAGAGTAACTCGACGGTAATCCTTCCGTTTTCAAAAATATCCGATCTTCAACACCGGTCTTCGAATGCAATTCATAACGACGTATCACATATTCGGAATGGGTTATACGACCCCATGGTCCTTTCCCAGCTAACCCGAATAGTGAGCGATTATTCAAAATAAGTGTGGCATTCAAATTCATCCAATTCACAACAAATACCTATCTAAAGGTAATTATTGATAGTCGGTTATTTAACTATCAATAAAGATGCGCAACATCATCAGATTCCAAATAATTCTCCAAATTATTTTATCTCCAAAAGTATCTTCATTACATATAAAATTTCCACACTTAACCATTTGAAAACAATTTCAAATATTCACTTTTCAATTTATCTTTAAAAGATAAAAACTCAACCAGTTCATTTCACATTGGGAAAAGCATTTCCATACTTATTTAAAAATAAGTAATTCACAAATCATTTATTTTCAACACTTAGAAAATATTCGATATACTTAAAATCAAAATTAAGTATATATCTCATTCTTTAAGGAAATCATTCTTAAATCACATTTATTTGAGTCAAAACGAATGTTGCGTAAAACATCGTTACGACGACTCGAAATCACTAGTATAGGGATTCGGAATTTAGATAGATATATAAATCCCAATACTATATAAAATATTTCCTTTCGGAAATCATTTACTATAACAACAGTGTTATAGTCCATCATTTCCTTATTTTTCGAAAACGTCTATTTCAACAATAAATGTTGAAATCTATGATTTCGACAGTTCACACGTTTTAAAACATCTTTTAAAACAATTAACTTCATTTCATAATATCGCTTTCCCAAAACCCTATCCATTTTACTTAAAAATATATTCACTGTCCAAAATCGTGAATATACTTCACTAACCACATTTCAGTCTTTTCTACACATTTTATTTCAATAAAAATTCGCTATTTAAAATCGCGAATATATCTTCTTTAATGTCCTTCTATATTTAATTTATCAAATCCAATTGATTTCGAATTTATACAACAACGTTTATAAATTCTATTTTCTATTCTATAACAACTTCGATTTTATAAATTTCCTTTAATGACCCATTCAATTTTATAACTCAACGTATACATCAAAAATCCATATTATAAGTTAAATACTTATAATTTATTTATTTTAAAAGAAATCGTTCTTTTAAACTTTACAAACTGTAAATAAACCCATTTTAACATCATTTCCATTTTTAAATCCACATTCCCAAATATTCACTTTTAACCCCAAAATCAAATCCCAAATTGATTTCTAATTTTACTTCAATACCAAATCAATTTCAATATTCATTTCTAAATTAATTTCCCATCCCAAATCATTTTATATTGATTTTTTCTAAACTTGTTTCAATTTGCCAATTAAATTTATAATTGGACTTCCAACTTATTTCATTTTAAACAAATTCCTCTTAAAGAAAATAAATCCCTTTTATCTTTTTCCAACTATTTAGAAATCCAAATTTTAATTAAATTCTTCAATTTAAAATCACTATTATACGAAATTCATTTATTTAACGTTTTCACTTGATTCTGGAATTAATTCGATAAGAATATAAAAATTAACTTTTTTATACTTTAAAATTCCTTTCTTCGAATTTATTCAATTTCTAAAATTGATTCACTTAGAAAGTTTCTACTTGAATTTCAAAAATTCCATTTCGTTTATCTTTGGAATCCAATGATGTCGAAACATCCATTCAGCTAAATTTTAGCTTTCAAACAATTTCCAGATATCAATATGATTAATAGCATCACTATAATATCATTCACAGATTCATATCACAATAGAAATAAATTCAATCAATGTGAGGGGTCCAGTTGGATCCCTCCAACCTGTTTCCCTGCATCCAAAGATGTTAGCACAATACCAATTCCGCTCCAGTACGGAATTATCGCGGTATATGGATTTTATAAAAATCCGCTTACTAACAGCGCAATAGGGTCTCATCCGCTATACGAGGCGGGAAATCATCAATCCAATATATACATATGCCAATATGTATATATTGCTATATATATAGATATATCCTAAAATATCTAATATCACATCAACATAGCAATCAAAACAAATCAATCAATAACTGCAATAATTTCACTTTAAATTTTGAGTGAGAAGATCTCACCTTTGCTTTTAAATTTGCCATCCATTTCCATTTCTGCTCGTTCTTTACAGATTTTTGACCTAGTATAAACATTTTATACCGTCTATTAATATTCGAATCAATCAAAAAATAAATTTTCGTTTGGTAATTTTAATTATCCCAAGATTTTATTTTAAACCAGTTTAACTAAAAATTAACTTTAAAACTAAATTTCCTTTAACAAATTATTCTCCGGTTACCAAAATAATTACATAAGTTAATTAATTAGTAATCTGTATTTTATATTTTATTTTATTTTCCATATAACAACAGCATTTTATCTATTTTTCTTTTGGAACTTCATATATATACACTTATATAACAATCCAAATAGATTTAACACTCAAACTCTAAAATATCATTTATCTGTTATTATTACTACTATTATTATTAAACTAATCTCTTTTTAAAATTTCAAACAGATTATTCTTAACAAATTTACCAAATTAAAATTAAATCTCAACCAGTTTTTTTTTCTTAAAAACTGTATACATATAAATTTAAATTAAAACAATTATAAATAATTCCTTTTTATATTTTTTTCGCTTAAAATTTATATCTCAACAAAATTTATTACATTTCAAATTTAAATTGTAAACTAAGGATACCTTACTGAGAAAATAGAACACTGCAATCGAAACCATTTGCTTTTCGAGCCTCGCGATGCCTCCACGATCGAGTTGCCCTAGCTGCCTCGAATCACTGCCTCCAGACAAAGCTCTCTCACGCACCTCCTTCAGATTTATTCGAATGCCTCGCCTTTGACTGGCCACCATCGCGCGTACGCCGTCGCCTGTGCCAATCGTAACATCGCGAGGCCCATCGATGTCGCGACCATCGAACATCCCACCTCGATCTACGCGCGTGCCTGCAGCGTCGACCTAGACGCCATCGCGAATTCCTTTGCCGAGTTCGCCGAGAATCTCGATTGCCATCGAACGTGGAGCGTCTCCCTTCGACTTCGCGAATGTCACCGCCTCGACCCATGCCACCATGCCTCCCTTCGATCGGCGACTCGAGATAAATGAACTCGATTTGTTTTCGAAAATCGAACGAACGATTGATTTCAATTTTTTTTTTTCTTTTGGGGACGAACTGAAAAGTGGAAGAGAGGGGAGATGCTATTAAATTTTGATAAGGAGGATTTGCAGTTTTAAGGAGAAGTATCGGTTTCGAAGTGAATTGAAGTTCTATGGCTGCCATTTATTTATTTCGTTTGATTTTCTTTCCGATTGAACGAGAGGAGGGAGGGGACGAGTGATGATTTTTAAAAAGGTAAAGAGCCATGCTTACACGATTTCGTTCCCGTGATACTTGGCGTGGTCTCTGGCGTGAGATTAGGGGAAAACGTGTGTGTGTGTTGACTAATTTTAAATTTTAAATTTAAATTGATTTCGGTTTAAGTTCAACGCGTTTATGTGTCGTGTGCTCACATAACAATTCCAATCAATACGAAATTTGAAATCTGGTAATAATTCAATATTACGGACCCAATGGAACTGGTTTCGTCGAATTCCGAGACTGTGCCCCGGAACGCTACTTTTAAATATCGACTGAACGATATAAATTTCAAACTGAACAATTCAATTTCAAGTTCGATTCTGAAGCTTCTATCATCTTCAGTATTATCAATATGAATTATAAAAGCTTTCAAAATATTTTTCTTCAGCTTAAATTGAAGATTCGAAATTTTATTCACCTTACAATAGATTAAATTATAAAATTTAATCGCCAAATTCAAGATTACGTTCGGGATTCAAATTAAATTATCGTTCAAATATTTAAAATTAATTAAATATTCTCAATTTAATTTGTTCGAAATTCAGGGTCGTTACATATTCCATTTTGAAAGTCGTAAAATTACGGGTCGTTACAAAAATGTATTTGATAATGTTTATAACACAATTTTGAATGTCAAGGGGAAGACTAAGGACAATTTGAAATCAAGACGCGATACATAAGAATTATGCAAACGTCCTAAGCTTCATATGAAACCAAAAGAAAGCAAAAAAACGCAAAGCATATTATGATTAGATAATAATCATGTTAAAGTTGTGTTAAAATGGGAGAAAGGATTAAGATTTCCTAATGGGATTTCATCAAATCTTTGTAGATGTGTTAGCTTTAAAAACGGTAGATTGAGTGGAATGAAAAGCCACGATTGTCACATAATGATGGACAATTTATTACCCGTTGTATTCAAAGGAATATTGCCTATAAAAGTTTGGAAGGTAATAACGGAACTTAGTCTGTTTTACAAAGAGCTTTGTTCGACTACATTAAAAGTGCAACGTTTACGTAAACTTGAAGAAGATATTCCGATATTGCTCTACAAATTGGGGAAAATATTTCCACCAGGTTTTATTTAATGTAATGGAACATTTACCTGTTCATCTCGCATCTGAATCACGACTTCAAGGTCCTGTGCAATATGGATGGATGTATCCATTTGAGAGGTATGAAATATGTTACCTATTAATTTAATTACATTAAGAAGTTAAAGTTAATGTAAATTAATTTTTCATATGTAAATCTTACATCGAAGAAGAAGCTTCATTCATTTTTTCTTACTATTTTAGTGACCATGTGAACATATCATTTGAAAGTATTCCACGTAATGATTGTAATGACCCGTAAATTTTAATAATTTTTTTTAATATATTTAATTGAAATTTTCGTGAAATTTTAAATGATAAAATTTTGAATTGAAAATTTGATATTTGAAATACGTCTACTTTAACATAGCTAATGGTAAATTTTCATCTGATAATATGGAAGTCTATTTTCAAATGTAATTCTATTTCAATTTAAATCAGTTAATATTTGATGATAATAAAATGTTTTTCAAACCTGAATATTTTTATACAATAAATTTGTAAATCATCTTCTGAGTGAGACATCAAATTTCGTTTCTCCAAATTTGGACTTCTATTGCTCCGTTTATCTTATTTCTGACAGATTTGCAGCATTTTCAATACCGATTATTGACTTTTGATCGGATGATCGTACCATCTATATCTGTATACCGATTTGATCGTCTTATCATGCTGATCTCAGTAGTTTATTCCTTTCGGTTTTTCGAATTCCGGTACGCCGCGAAATCATTAAACAGTTAGCCGCGGTGGTTCGTTATTTTTAGCCTCTTGGTTTCCAATTGACTATTCAATTACCCATCAATTGAATATAAACAGCATTAGCTTTTATTATTTTCTGAAATCAACAAATGACTTTTACAATTCCCTAGTTTCAACATTTATTTTGGCCTCAATATTGATTGTTTCAGTTTCGTGCTATTGAAAAAAAAGAATGATGCTCGTTCATTTTGCTTCGAATCGCCAATCCCCCTTTTCTTTCTCTCCTTCCTTCCCTTTGCCGATTCCCACTGTCCTCCATCATTTTTCTCCGCTGAACTCACCAGCCAGCATGCCTCCTCTCCTCCCAGCTGTGTGCAACACCCAAACCCGACCTCGAAGCCCTTCTCCCTGAAGCACACAGCCGTGCCCTCTTGCCAGATCTGGCCTTCCGCCTACAACCCCGGACCCGCAACCTTCCTCGAGTCCTGCTGCCATCACCTAACAGCACTCTCACACAGGCCGAAGCTACCTTGCTCTACTCTCCACCATCGTCGAACACAGCCACCTCGGCAGCCGCACTGCCGCTTCTTCACCCTCCAGCAACTCGAGAAGCCTTTCTCACTTCTATATATATAGGTATTTTATGTATATTTTAACATATTATATAAATTTATGTATTATTTATATATCTTAGTCTATATATGTAAAGCTGCTGGTATGTATATATCTTATATAAGTTTAGTTGACAGTAGGTTTATATATATATATATAAAGTTATATGTAACATCCCGAAAATTTTCGACTTTCGAAAATTCAACATCGATACTCACTTTATCGACTGCTGAGCCATCGAATGCCGGAAACCCGAAAAGTTATGGTTTTAAGAAAGAAGAAAAAGTAGAAGAAGAAGATAGAAGAAAAAGAAAGAAGAACAACAACACAACATCAGATACAGAAGCAGAAAAAAATATCAGAATCTCACATATCGCAGCGGAACAATATATAATAGATAAATGAATAATCTTTAAACAAAGAACTATATCATTTTATACATACGTCAATCATCAGAGTCAATATACAACAATGGACAGTTATATAACTTGTCCTCATACAGAATACACAGCGGAATAAATACTATCAGATACAAATACTACGTCTCGCCATCCAGCTTATCTCCAAGCTCCAGAATATCCAGAATATCCTGATAATATAACTCTAGGCTGCCCGTGTGGAAAATTCGTGGGCACCCAGAGTTTAGAAGGGAACAATAAACTCTGAGTCAGTCATGGTGACTGGTGTGAGATCGTAAAACAGTTATTCTTTAAAATAAACAACAGGATAATTTTAAAGTCAATTCGAAATGCTTTTGGAAAATGAAACTACCATAAGACCTCCCACCACACACACAATGCAAACGCAGAATTGGAGGAGATTTCTTCTTATGATAGTCAAAGATGCTTACTACGCAAAAATCAAATTCTTTTGGATATTATTATTAGTGCATAGTGTAGAAAACATTTCGAAAGTACAATATAAATCTTAGCCAGCATAGGTACCATTATATTATGCCTGCTATAGCTGCCTCCTGAGGAGACAGGTTATACAATTGAAATCGTAAAGGCTCGTATTGTTTCTTTGGATTTCCAACAAATGGTCAGGCTAAGGAACTTCCTATCCACGATGGGTACGTCCCTGGAATAGACGACCCGAGAACCTAACCGGATCTCTGCCAACACAAGGCCGGGTTACCTCTGCAAAAATAGGTAACTACTGACACGCGTATGCCATCCCCCGATCGTAACCGATCTTCCCGAGGATCCCCGATTTCCAACAAACCACATAGATAATAATGTAGTAACCACATAGGTTAAGTATCTGGGCTCCATACCATGATACCACCTCTATCCAGAAGGAATGACATACACTAAGGGGCGCTACTCCCTAGAACCTTGCCGCATCCTTCCTGTTTCGACCATTTCCGGGGTGTGAGGCTCGACGAAGTCTCGTCCACAAAGCTACGCTTTCTCAAAAAGCCCTGCTTCGGGTCAAACAAAATGATCAACCTATGATCACAAAGATATAAGATCAAACAAATGATCATATCACAAATGATCAAACACTGATCATTTCACAGCAACACTCAGTATGCCACGTTACCAAATTGGGATATATCGCTGATAAATTTCAACTACATAACCTCTGAGCTCGTACGTCTCAGAGAAGGGTGTTAAGCTAAGAGAATAAATTCTCCGCCACCAACAGAAATGTATTTGAAAAAAATCAGCTTTATATCTCAAATTGTAACGTCAGACACACAATCCATACAAGTCTGTTCCGGGATCGAACAGAACCGAAGGCACTTCTCACGAAGCCCTTGCATATCCGGATAATTTCAATCACGTCAGGACTTCCCGTCACTAAGGGTGATAAAGCCTCTAAATCGGAGATCAGCCGATGTAGAGTAACTCGACGGTAATCCTTCCGTTTTCAAAAATATCCGGTCTTCAACACCGGTCTTCAAATGCTATTCATAACGACGTATCACATATTCGGAATGGATTATACGACCCCATGGTCCTTTCCCGGTTAACCCGAATAGTGAGCGTTTATTCAAAAATAAGTGTGGCATTCAATTTCATCCAATTCACAACAAATACCTATCTAAAGGTAATTATTGATAGTCGGTTATTTAACTATCAATAAAGATGCGCAACATCATCAGATTCCAAATAATTTTCCAAATTATTTAATCTTCCAAAATATCTTTATTAGATATAAAATTTCCACACTTAATCATTTGAAAACCATTTCAAATCAATTTCCACATTTCAATTTATCTTTGAAGATAAAATCTCAAAAACAGTTCATTTCATATTGGAAAAGAATTTCCATGCCTATTTAATAATAAGTAATTCACAAATCTATTTATTTTCAACATTTGAAAATATTCGATATACTTAAATCAAATTAAGTATATATTTCATTCTTTAAGGAAATCATTTACTATAACAACATTTATTTGAGTCAAAACGAATGTTACGTAAAACATCGTTACGACGACTCAAAATCACTAGTATAGGGATTCGGATTTAGATAGATATATAAATCCCAATACTACATTAAAAACATTTCCTTTCGGAAATCATTTACTATAACAACAGTGTTATAGTCCACCATTTCCTTAAATTTCTCAAAAACGTCTATTTCAACAAGAACTGCGGAAATCTCTGCTTTCGATTTATAATACATTTTAAAACATCTTTAAAATGTTTAACTTCATTTTTCAATATCACTTTCCCAAAACAGTATCCATTTTACTTAACAATATATTCACTGTCCAAAATCGTGAATATACTTCACTTAATAACTTTCTATCTTAAATTCATCAATTTTGATTGATTTATTTCCGAATTTATAAAACAACGTTTATGAATTCCATTTTCTATTTTATATAACAACTCCGGTTTATAAATCTCATTTTATTAACTTCTAAAACTCACTTATAAGAATAAGTGATTTCGGATTTATAAACAACGTTTATAAATCGCATTTGTACTTTATAACGATTTCAACTTACAAAATCATTTCATTTTGCAATTTCTATTTATATCCCATCTAAGTGCAAAAGTCAAATTTATAAGTAAATTTCTTATAAATCTTTTATTCTACAATATCTATTTACTTTATAACTTCACGTTATAAATCTATTAATTTCATTCACTTATGAAATCCTTTTTATACTTCTTTTTAACACTTATAAAAATTCGTTTTATAAGTCCAATATTTTGATTTATAACATATCAATTTTATAAATCTTTCTATACAAATCGTTCATAGTTACTCAAAAATCCCAACTTAAACCATTTTATAAATAAATCGACTTTTATTTCAAAAACGACACATCGGTTATATTTCACTAAAAATTATAACTTTTATAACTTTAAAATTTTACGTTTATAAATCGATTCAAAAACTCCATAAAACGTATACTTTCAAAAATCACTTTAAAAACCCTTTTAAATTAAAAGTCGTCATTTTTACATTTCCAAAACTGAATCCGATGATGCCACAACACCAATCAGTCCATCACAACAGTCAAATATCATATATCATCATATGATAACAGAATATATCACAATATCTGTAAATAAATAACTACTGGTGAGGAATCCAGTTGGATCCCTCCAACCTGTTTCCCTGCATCCAAAGATGTTAGCACAATACCAATTCCGCTCCAGTACGGAATTATCGCGGTATATAGGTTTTTTATAAATCCGCTTACTAACGGCGCAATAGGGTCTCATCCGCTATACGAGGCGGGAAATCATCAATCCAATATATACATATGCCAATATGTATATATTGCTATATATATATAGATATATCCTATAATATCTAATATCACATCCAATATAGCAATCATATCAATCAATAATAACTGCAAAAATTCCACATTCGATTTGAGTGAGAAGATCTCACCGTGATTTTAAATTCCATTCCAGCGTTTATTTCGAATAAAATTAAACGGCCGTTTAATTTCACCCGAAATTCCAACTAGCTCCAAACGACTCCAATCCAGTTGCATCGCGAAGAGCTCGACAAAACGAAGCCAACGCCGCTTGTTTCGTCCAAAACGGACCTCGTAGCAAAAAGATATCATATTTTAAACTTTACACGTTTCAAATATAAATAAATATACAATTTCTTTTTATTTTTAAACCTAATCAATCTCGGCCCTTGATTATTCAAATGCAGATCTGGCCGTGCATCATTGTCTTCCTCCAGGTATCGCACGCGAGAAACCCAACAAGGCCGCCACTTTAACCTAATGTCGCACGCAGCCACGACGACTCCTCCGACGATCAGATGGCGCCATTACGTGCGCCCACGCGAGAGCTCCCCCCAGCCTCCGACCGCACCCCCCTAGCGCCACCACCGGCCAGAAAAACGTGACCAAAACCGTCCCCTTCCAACTGAAATTGCCACCAATTTACAACCCCGATTACAATCTTAACCGTTGAACTTATGGATCTCGTCATACTCTACAAATTTCCAGTTGAAGGCTTCGTCTGAAAGTCGATAGATTGAGCGAGATTTGAGGGAGAAGGAACGAACAATTTCGGCCCTTGAATGAATTAGAGGCGGCGGCTGATGATAGGATTAGGGTTTCTCTTGAATGAAGGGGGGTGGGTTGCTTTTATAGAGAACCGACGAACTCTATTCATTTCTAAATTTCCGAACTCCGATTTACGTGCGGTAACTGACGTTTCTGGGGTTTATCCCGCGTTCCGGACACAATGGAACAGGTTTTGAAAGCTAATTCGATCGTATGTGTGAGATATGGCATTAAACGATAAATTTAAATTAAACCGATTTAAATCGATTTCGAGGCGTTTTAATTCGTACCGGACAAATGGTAAATCCAAAAATTACGAAATTTGAAATCTTACAATAATATCACATTACGGACCCGATGAAACTGGTTTCGTCGAAATCCGAGACCGTTTGAAAAATGACTATTTTAACTCGACGATTTAAAATTAAAATGATATCGATGCGTTTCGAGTTGCCACGGTCAAACGACAACTCCGATTGATACGAAAATTGAAATCCGATAATAACTAACTATTACGGATCCAATGGAACTGGTCTCGTTCAATTCTGAGACTGTTCGAAAATTGGCTATTTTTACAGTCGATAATTAAATATTAAAATATTCGATTTTCACAGATTAACTTTAAATTCAGTTCTGAAAGTTCTATAACCTTTCTATAACTCCAGTATGATTAAACAAAATTTTATAAATCATTTCCAGCACATTAAACCCATACTTCAATTATTTCTGGAATTTCAGTCATTAAATTATCGATTTAATTGACCAAATTAAATCCAATATTCGAATAATAAATTATTCGACTTCTAAATTCCATTTATTAATATTTAAAATCAATTAAATATTCGAATTTTAATTATCAAAAATTCTGGGTCGTTACAGACTTCCCCCCTTAAAAGAATTTCGTCCTCGAAATTACAAGTTAGGAAGAAAGGTCCTTAACTCGTCTACTATTTTTCACAATCCAATAATTTTATCTAATTTTATCAAAACAAATCTTTCTACTAAAGATTCGTTATCAATTTAACTAAATTTCCAAACATTTCATAGTTTCAAACAATATTGTTTGATTTCAAAATTCAAATTCAAATTCAAATTTAAACATTCAAAATTTTCTCAAAAATTTTCTAACACCCGAAATTTTCGAAAAATTTCGCCAGCGTCTCCTTTGCGCGGCTAATACGGTACGACTACAAAACGTCCCTACGGACTCTCAGATTTCAAAAAGAAAAAGAAAAAGCCAAGCGGCTAGACAAGAAATCAGCAAATCTCATATAGAAATTTAAATACATACCTTTTGTCGAGCAATTCAAATTTATCTTTGAAATCAAATCCAATTCATTTATACCTGTATATCCTACTAGCCATAATATCTAGTTGCATATATTCAAACCATTTCGTACATTTAATTCAAAACTTTCAATATATACTTCTTATATCATCTCTAATTCACTATTGAAGTTATATATTCAATTTCGTTCAATTTTTTTACATTTCAATTCCATTTGAATTCAATTCCAACATTTAATTGGATTCAGTTCAATTTCTGAATATTGAATTTTATTGATTAGCTTTCATTCACACTGAACCATTTTAAATTAGTTTCAGTTACTAATCCATTCGTCTTCAATTTGAATTTCATTCCACTCAGATTTCAAATATTCTATAAGTTATCAACTTATTTTCATTTCGATTTATATAATCACTTATATATTCATATTACAAATTCATTTCATTAATGAATTTTAAATTTTCCAATATCTATCTGGAATTCCATTTTCATTTAATTGATTCACCTATACTTGCTTTAATTTTAACTTCATTCTTTAAGTTAAATTCATTCTATCAAACTGTATAAGTTATCAACTTATTTCATATTCCATAAGTATTTCTACATAGTATTCCAGAGTTTACCAACATTTCAAAAACCATTTTTGAAAACTGTTCAAATTATCCTTTGAATTTCAAAACAAAATCCAAATTTTTCAAACAACTTCTATTCAAAACAATTTGGCAGCAATTCCTCTTTTGGAAACCCGAAAATGAACACCGGTGATGTCGCGATCATCATCGGAATTATTTTCCAGCGACCGAAAAGAGTTTAGAGCTTTTCATTTCTCCAAAATACTTTTCAAAACCTTCGAAATTCATTTTCAAATCAAAAAGGAATTAAACTTTCCAAATCTCCAAAATTTTCAAATTCTTTTCAAAACCTTTCCAAATACTTCTCTGGAATCCCGTTTTAAATTACAATTCACCTTTATAATTTACATTCTCAAATTTCATTTGCATGTGAATTTATTTCTTAACTTTGGAGTTACGGTTTGAATTTCTTATTCAATTTCAGTGATGATAATTTACTATTATTACTTCCTAACATCCATGCAACCATATACGGTAATAATTTACAGAAAAATCATTTCTTTTATATACAAAAATAGTTTTGGGCAAAATTATTTCATTCACCCTATTTAAAACAATACTGTGCCGAATTGTTCTATATAAGTGTTTAGAGATCCCTATCGATAGAGTTGTACGGACAATACCGACCAGAATCCATATACCACTCAACAAACCAATCATCACAATATAAAATAATTTTATATTCACTAACAAATACGCACTCGTATCTATTACTACACTCAACTCATTCTAGAGTACTACTGACTCTATCTCTAATGAGTAACACCCAACAGAGCAGGGTTGTCGCTTAACCATATGCTCTGATACCAAATGTAACATCCCGAAAATTTTCGACTTTCGAAAATTCGACATCGATACTCACTTTATCGACTGCTGAGCCATCGAATGCCGGAAACCCGAAAAGTTATGGTTTTAAGAAAGAAGAAAAAGTAGAAGAAGAAGATAGAAGAAAAAGAAAGAAGAACAACAACACAACATCAGATACAGAAGCAGAAAACAATATCAGAATCTCACATATCGCAGCGGAACAATATATAATAGATAAATGAATAATCTTTAAACAAAGAACTATATCATTTTATACATACGTCAATCATCAGAGTCAATATACAACAATGGACAGTTATATAACTTGTCCTCATACAGAATACACAGCGGAATAAATACTATCAGATACAAATACTACGTCTCGCCATCCAGCTTATCTCCAAGCTCCAGAATATCCAGAATATCCTGATAATATAACTCTAGGCTGCCCGTGTGGAAAATTCGTGGGCACCCAGAGTTTAGAAGGGAACAATAAACTCCGAGTCAGTCATGGTGACTGGTGTGAGATCGTAAAACAGTTATTCTTTAAAATAAACAACAGGATAATTTTAAAGTCAATTCGAAATGCTTTTGGAAAATGAAACTACCATAAGACCTCCCACCACACACACAATGCAAACGCATAATTGGAGGAGATTTCTTCTTATGATAGTCAAAGATGCTTACTACGCAAAAATCAAATTCTTTTGGATATTATTATTAGTGCATAGTGTAGAAAACATTTCGAAAGTACAATATAAATCTTAGCCAGCATAGGTACCATTATATTATGCCTGCTATAGCTGCCTCCTGAGGAGACAGGTTATACAATTGAAATCGTAAAGGCTCGTATTGTTTCTTTGGATTTCCAACAAATGGTCAGGCTAAGGAACTTCCTATCCACGATGGGTACGTCCCTGGAATAGACGACCCGAGAACCTAACCGGATCTCTGCCAACACAAGGCCGGGTTACCTCTGCAAAAATAGGTAACTACTGACACGCGTATGCCATCCCCCGATCGTAACCGATCTTCCCGAGGATCCCCGATTTCCAACAAACCACATAGATAATAATGCAGTAACCACATAGGTTAAGTATCTGGGCTCCATACCATGATACCACCTCTATCCAGAAGGAATGACATACACTAAGGGGCGCTACTCCCTAGAACCTTGCCGCATCCTTCCTGTTTCGACCATTTCCGGGGTGTGAGGCTCGACGAAGTCTCGTCCACAAAGCTACGCTTTCTCAAAAAGCCCTGCTTCGGGTCAAACAAAATGATCAACCTATGATCACAAAGATATAAGATCAAACAAATGATCATATCACAAATGATCAAACACTGATCATTTCACAGCAACACTCAGTATGCCACGTTACCAAATTGGGATATATCGCTGATAAATTTCAACTACATAACCTCTGAGCTCGTACGTCTCAGAGAAGGGTGTTAAGCTAAGAGAATAAATTCTCCGCCACCAACAGAAATGTATTTGAAAAAAATCAGCTTTATATCTCAAATTGTAACGTCAGACACACAATCCATACAAGTCTGTTCCGGGATCGAACAGAACCGAAGGCACTTCTCACGAAGCCCTTGCATATCCGGATAATTTCAATCACGTCAGGACTTCCCGTCACTAAGGATGATAAAGCCTCTAAATCGGAGATCAGCCGATGTAGAGTAACTCGACGGTAATCCTTCCGTTTTCAAAAATATCCGGTCTTCAACACCGGTCTTCAAATGCTATTCATAACGACGTATCACATATTCGGAATGGATTATACGACCCCATGGTCCTTTCCCGGTTAACCCGAATAGTGAGCGTTTATTCAAAAATAAGTGTGGCATTCAATTTCATCCAATTCACAACAAATACCTATCTAAAGGTAATTATTGATAGTCGGTTATTTAACTATCAATAAAGATGCGCAACATCATCAGATTCCAAATAATTTTCCAAATTATTTAATCTTCCAAAATATCTTTATTAGATATAAAATTTCCACACTTAATCATTTGAAAACCATTTCAAATCAATTTCCACATTTCAATTTATCTTTGAAGATAAAATCTCAAAAACAGTTCATTTCATATTGGAAAAGCATTTCCATACCTATTTAATAATAAGTAATTCACAAATCTATTTATTTTCAACATTTGAAAATATTCGATATACTTAAATCAAATTAAGTATATATTTCATTCTTTAAGGAAATCATTTACTATAACAACATTTATTTGAGTCAAAACGAATGTTACGTAAAACATCGTTACGACGACTCAAAATCACTAGTATAGGGATTCGGATTTAGATAGATATATAAATCCCAATACTACATTAAAAACATTTCCTTTCGGAAATCATTTACTATAACAACAGTGTTATAGTCCACCATTTCCTTAAATTTCTCAAAAACGTCTATTTCAACAAGAACTGCGGAAATCTCTGCTTTCGATTTATAATACATTTTAAAACATCTTTAAAATGTTTAACTTCATTTTTCAATATCACTTTCCCAAAACAGTATCCATTTTACTTAACAATATATTCACTGTCCAAAATCGTGAATATACTTCACTTAATAACTTTCTATCTTAAATTCATCAATTTTGATTGATTTATTTCCGAATTTATAAAACAACGTTTATGAATTCCATTTTCTATTTTATATAACAACTCCGGTTTATAAATCTCATTTTATTAACTTCTAAAACTCACTTATAAGAATAAGTGATTTCGGATTTATAAACAACGTTTATAAATCGCATTTGTACTTTATAACGATTTCAACTTACAAAATCATTTCATTTTGCAATTTCTATTTATATCCCATCTAAGTGCAAAAGTCAAATTTATAAGTAAATTTCTTATAAATCTTTTATTCTACAATATCTATTTACTTTATAACTTCACGTTATAAATCTATTAATTTCATTCACTTATGAAATCCTTTTTATACTTCTTTTTAACACTTATAAAAATTCGTTTTATAAGTCCAATATTTTGATTTATAACATATCAATTTTATAAATCTTTCTATACAAATCGTTCATAGTTACTCAAAAATCCCAACTTAAACCATTTTATAAATAAATCGACTTTTATTTCAAAAACGACACATCGGTTATATTTCACTAAAAATTATAACTTTTATAACTTTAAAATTTTACGTTTATAAATCGATTCAAAAACTCCATAAAACGTATACTTTCAAAAATCACTTTAAAAACCCTTTTAAATTAAAAGTCGTCATTTTTACATTTCCAAAACTGAATCCGATGATGCCACAACACCAATCAGTCCATCACAACAGTCAAATATCATATATCATCATATGATAACAGAATATATCACAATATCTGTAAATAAATAACTACTGGTGAGGAATCCAGTTGGATCCCTCCAACCTGTTTCCCTGCATCCAAAGATGTTAGCACAATACCAATTCCGCTCCAGTACGGAATTATCGCGGTATATAGGTTTTTTATAAATCCGCTTACTAACGGCGCAATAGGGTCTCATCCGCTATACGAGGCGGGAAATCATCAATCCAATATATACATATGCCAATATGTATATATTGCTATATATATATAGATATATCCTATAATATCTAATATCACATCCAATATAGCAATCATATCAATCAATAATAACTGCAAAAATTCCACATTCGATTTGAGTGAGAAGATCTCACCGTGATTTTAAATTCCATTCCAGCGTTTATTTCGAATAAAATTAAACGGCCGTTTAATTTCACCCGAAATTCCAACTAGCTCCAAACGACTCCAATCCAGTTGCATCGCGAAGAGCTCGACAAAACGAAGCCAACGCCGCTTGTTTCGTCCAAAACGGACCTCGTAGCAAAAAGATATCATATTTTAAACTTTACACGTTTCAAATATAAATAAATATACAATTTCTTTTTATTTTTAAACCTAATCAATCTCGGCCCTTGATTATTCAAATGCAGATCTGGCCGTGCATCATTGTCTTCCTCCAGGTATCGCACGCGAGAAACCCAACAAGGCCGCCACTTTAACCTAATGTCGCACGCAGCCACGACGACTCCTCCGACGATCAGATGGCGCCATTACGTGCGCCCACGCGAGAGCTCCCCCCAGCCTCCGACCGCACCCCCCTAGCGCCACCACCGGCCAGAAAAACGTGACCAAAACCGTCCCCTTCCAACTGAAATTGCCACCAATTTACAACCCCGATTACGATCTTAACCGTTGAACTTATGGATCTCGTCATACTCTACAAATTTCCAGTTGAAGGCTTCGTCTGAAAGTCGATAGATTGAGCGAGATTTGAGGGAGAAGGAACGAACAATTTCGGCCCTTGAATGAATTAGAGGCGGCGGCTGATGATAGGATTAGGGTTTCTCTTGAATGAAGGGGGGTGGGTTGCTTTTATAGAGAACCGACGAACTCTATTCATTTCTAAATTTCCGAACTCCGATTTACGTGCGGTAACTGACGTTTCTGGGGTTTATCCCGCGTTCCGGACACAATGGAACAGGTTTCGAAAGCTAATTCGATCGTATGTGTGAGATATGGCATTAAACGATAAATTTAAATTAAACCGATTTAAATCGATTTCGAGGCGTTTTAATTCGTACCGGACAAATGGTAAATCCAAAAATTACGAAATTTGAAATCTTATAATAATATCACATTACGGACCCGATGAAACTGGTTTCGTCGAAATCCGAGACCGTTTGAAAAATGACTATTTTAACTCGACGATTTAAAATTAAAATGATATCGATGCGTTTCGAGTTGCCACGGTCAAACGACAACTCCGATTGATACGAAAATTGAAATACGATAATAACTAACTATTACGGATCCAATGGAACTGGTCTCGTTCAATTCTGAGACTGTTCGAAAATTGGCTATTTTTACAGTCGATAATTAAATATTAAAATATTCGATTTTCACAGATTAACTTTAAATTCAGTTCTGAAAGTTCTATAACCTTTCTATAACTCCAGTATGATTAAACAAAATTTTATAAATCATTTCCAGCACATTAAACCCATACTTCAATTATTTCTGGAATTTCAGTCATTAAATTATCGATTTAATTGACCAAATTAAATCCAATATTCGAATAATAAATTATTCGACTTCTAAATTCCATTTATTAATATTTAAAATCAATTAAATATTCGAATTTTAATTATCAAAAATTCTGGGTCGTTACATTATATTAATTCCTATGCAAGCTTTGTTTTGTTTTATGTATATTCAAGTATATATGATGCTCTGCATATATAAATTTTACCTATATAATAATATTATGTTAGATATATATATATATATACCAGTTTTATTATAAAATATATTTGTTCATTTGAAGTTAAACATTGGATTTTAAGTATATATATTAATATGTATAGCTGTCTTTAAGGTATAGCTATAGTTGTCTACAGATAGCAATGAGTTTTATATATTCTGTTATATAAATATTTTATTAAGTTAGTTATATTATTATATGGGTTACGCTACATTTTATTATTGTATGTTATATGGGTTATACGTATATTTTAAGTCTGCTCTGTTATATATATATACTGGTACACGTTTCAGAGCTTTATAATAATAATAATAATAATAATATTTTGTGTTAGTTATATACATAATATACAGTTCGTATATATAGGCTTTGAAGCTATATATATATATATATATATTCCAATCTGGAAGCTATTTTGATTCCTTGTCTTATATTTTACTTTATATATATTTCTTATATAAAGGTCTGCTTACATATATTGTGTATATATTTTGATTTATTTGTTTATATATATATATATACACACTACCAGTTGAGTTCCAATTTAAAGTTTTTGTATATGACCTTTGGTTATATATACTTGCTGTATATCACTTTAATATATATGAAAGCCTATGTAAATTCTATAAAATATAATAGGCCAGTTTGTAGGATCTGTTGACTTATATGAATGTTACGAAAGTAAGGAGGTTTATATGATATGTTTGTATGTAAATATTTTTTATAAGTTGTGGTATTATTGTAACGACCCTAAATTTTAACATTTTTTTAAGTATTTAATTGAATTTTTGAGAAATTTTAAATAATAAAAAATTGAAATTAAAATTTTATTATTTGGAATACGACTATTTTAATATAGCAAATGGTAAATTTTCATCAGAAAATATGAAAGTAAATTTATTCTGTAATTCTATTTCAATTTCAATCAGTTAAAAATTGATGGTAACAAAATATTTTCCAAACCTGAATATTTTTACATAGAAAATTTGTAAATCATCTTCTGAGCAAGACGTCATATTTCGTTTCATCAAATTTGGACTATTATTGCTCCGTTTATCTTATTTTCAGCAAATTTGCAGCATTATCGGTACCGATTATCGACTTTTGATAGGATGATTGTACCACTAAAATCTATATACCGTTCTGTTCGTATCGTTGTGCTGATCTCCACAGTATATTTATTTCTGCATTTTGAGGTCCGGTACGCGACGAGAACGATAATAACGGTACGTCGTATCGGTACCACAAATTGCAACCTTTTCTTCTCATGCCTTTTCAAAAATTTGAACGTGCAGCCCTAACAAGCAATAAATTGTTTTTATTATTCATCTGAAAAGATGGGTGACCGTTGTTCTTTCACTCTATATTTATTTGTCCAGTGTTGCTTTACTTGTTGGTATCATCCATTTCACCCTGTTTCTTCGTATTCTTCCTTTTTTTTAGTTTAATAAAGTAATATATAAAGTTGTATATATTTTGTTTCCCTGTTCCTCTCTCTTCTGGTTTGCATTGAAATCCACCTGCCCCTTTTTCTTCCTCCTGCTCAGCCATTCGAGAAAAAACAAAGGATTATACAAACAACTTCTAAAGCTCTTATAGCCTGCTCTACCTAACCGCATCCAAAGGCTGCTACATACCCTCCGCGCCCACGACCAGGCCGTGACCACTGCTCCATTCCCTCCACCTCCACCACCATCTGCTCGTCAACGTTACCTCCAATCCAATCGGCCTCGTTCTCTCCACTTCTTTTCCGCCTTCACCTCTTTCCTACAGCTCGGCAAACCCCTCTCCAACATCACCCTGCTCCGTCCAAACACCCTACACCCCTGGCCGAACCTCCTCCGGCCGATCCCCTCCAAACGCAGCTCCTCCCATTCAACAGCCCAGAGCGACCCGTTCCTCCCCTTCGCCCTCTTTGAAACCACCCAGCCGTAGTTTTCAACCCATTGATTTTCCTCGGTTGCAGCAGCCTTTTCTATTTATATACAGGTAATATAATTGCTTGTTATATATTGGTTTTAAATTTTATAAAGTGTTTTATATACATAATTTATACTATAAGTTTTGCTATTTTGTCAGCTGCTGTTTATAAATTTTAATATATATAAAGATATTTTGATATTTGATATCTTATGTACTACGTTATATTACATGTATATGGGTATGTTTTGAAATTCTAGAGAAAAGTTTGCTGGTTCCTATAACCACAGTATCTATATTTTTATGTTAAAATGTTATAATACATAAAATTTTCATGTATTAGTTTATACATTCTGTTAGTATATAAGCCTTGTAGTTGTATATATATTTTTCCTCTGGAAGCTACCTTGTTTGTTTTGTCTTATATTTTTCAGTATATGCATATGTTATGTTTTGTGATTTTTATAAGTTTTATTTGTGTCAGTTTATATGTTTTAAAGTATTGGTTTCTGAAAGTGTATATACTTACAAATTATATACATTTTGTATTTGCCTGATGGGTCTTATATGTTATAGTAAATTTTTAACTTGTTTAAGTGTTGTATTTTATAAGGCTTTATATATATATATCAGTTTATATATTAGTACATACATATTTCTAACTCCAGAGAATTTTACAAATTTAAGTTTATATATAGTTTTTATTTTATTTTTATTACTAAAGTTAAATTATTGATTTGAAGAGAAACACGTATATTTCATTTTAATATATGTTGAGTTTAGAATATGATTTTTATATACAAATAGTTATATATAGTTATATATATAACTTCACTTATATCAGTTATCTTCATCGATCCAGTTTTGATTTCGCCAATTCTTATTTATCAGCTTCGTTCGTCGATTCGAGTTCAATCTTGCCTTGTTTTGAGATTCATCCATGGATTTGTAACTCATCTTCAATTGTCTACCGCTCTAACCTCGAAAGGTGAGCAATCACTCACGATTAACGTTCTTATATTTATTAAATTTGATTTCAATTGAAACGTCAGTTGAAATATGTTGTTGTTAGTTATTTACATTGTTATATATGCTATTATCTGTATCTGTTCACCCGTGACATCTGACACCATTATTTGTTATTGATACTGATGATTTATGCCTGCTATGTTATTATCATATCTGTTATCACTCTGCAAGTTCTCTGTTAATATAGAATTCACTATGGGTTGAAATGATACATATCCGAACGGACTTTAGAATAGGAGAAAATCGTTATGGGTTGAAATGATAGACCCAAGCGATTTTCATTTGATTGAATTTGGGATTACGGGTCGAAATGTTATCTACCCGTATATATTTAAATTACCGATTGAAATGATAAATATCTGTATCACTTGACCATAGGATAGGAAATTATATACAGACACCGTTGGTCCATATATAAGTATTTTGAAAATAAATTATATGGTTTTGGAAAGAAATAGATGGTTTTAATAAATGTTGATTCTTAAATTATTATATATAAATGGAAAGGATATATATAGCTTTAATAATAATATTTAATTTAATTAAGATTGATTTAATACATATAATATGGTTAAGTATTTAAATTTATAGTTCAAAATAGATTTTGGTAATAATTTGAATAAGTCAAGGTTGGGAAGATAATTTGAATTTAGTTGAAATTGTATTCAATAAAGAATTTATTTAATTAAACCGATTTGAAACTTATTGAAATTGAGATTTAAGATATGATTTATAACTTGGGTTTGATTTAAGTAATTTAATGAATATTTCTTGTATAAATAAATTTAAGGAAATATTTAGTAAATGCAATTTAAGGTTAGTTAAATGATATTGAATTTATTAAGTGAATATTCCCTTATTAAATAATAATGAAGTTAAATCAAGAGCTACATGAAACTGTTAAATTTAACTTTGAAAATGTTGAATATTAAAGCTTTGAAATATATTGAAATTTAAATGGTCTATTGAGAACTGAATTGAATTGATGAATTGAGCTTTGAATAAATTTGAATTTGAAATTTGATTTGATTTGATTTGAATCGATGTGTGAGACTTGAGGAAATTATAAATACTTTACTTTATAAATTATTTAATATATATATACTATTTTGGGAAATTGAGATATTTGAAATAAAAGTGAATTTTTGGTTTTGAAGTATATATTAATTTGAAATGACCATGGTGTTATAGTGTATATTTCTACATTGTAGATAGTTCCACGGATCCTTAGAGGATGGTTATCCCAAACATCCTTTAAGTTACTTGTATTTCAGTTGATATTTCACTTGAGTTGGATTTATTGGTATAAGAATGTTAATCCTGACTCGAGTGTTTTGTGTTTTGCCTTACGCTCGGGTCAGACTGAGTGATATAGCATTTGAGACTCACCCTTGGAGTTTGGAGCTTCATTTGGAGATCCAACTATCGATTCAGCTTTCAGCTTTTCCAGTTGATTTGTTCAGAGAGGTCATCTATTCATACTGAAGACTTCACTGTATTTGAGATATTATGTTGTATTTTATTTTTAACTCTGATGTTTATATAGTAGCTTCATGAACTACTATTTTATCTTTTCCGCTACGAATTATTGTATTACTCTGTGTCTGTGATTCTATGATTGATTTATTTACTGTATATGCTGAGTTTTTCCAAATTTAAATTAACAATCTGATATTTTGAGCAGTTCAAGTCTGACATGTGCGGATGCGAACGGTCCAAAATAACGGGTCGTTAAAATTATATTTTAGTCTACTATGTATAAGTCATATATGTATTAAAGTGTATATTATTTGTAACATATTTCAATGTTATATTACATTACAGTATATATATATAGTGGTTTGCTGGGTGAGTACACACTTGTTTGTATACCTTCTGTTTAAAATACATAAGTTTATATATTGTGGATTCTAAGTATTTTATGTATGTAAGTTTGTGTGTGTATATATATATATATTTATATGTATAGTCTTATATAAGTTATGATATAAACTTTTGATTTTGTAAATGCTTAATTTTCCAAACATACTATAAAGATTTTTTTTTATTTTACCTTAATTTGAGTTAATATTAAACTTTAATTTTTATTTTATTTTTTATTATCTATTCTCATCAATTCCTTATCTATCGGCTCTAGTCATCGAACTCAAGTCCATCGTGCTTTGCTTCGAATTCGTACTTGGATCCGTAACTCATTCTATTGTCTATCCTCTCTAGCCTCGAAAGGTGAGCAATCACTCACGATTAATGTTCTTATATTTATTAAATTTGATTTCAATTGAAACGACAATTAAAATATGCTGCTGTTAGTTATTTATATTGCTGTATATATGCTATTATCTGTATCTGTTCACCTGTGACACTTAACACCATTATCTGTTATTTATATTGATGATATAGGCCTGTTATTATATTATTATAATATATGTTATCACTCTGCAAGTTCCCTGTTAGTATAGAATTCACTATGGGTTGAAATGATACATACCCGAATGATCTGTAGAATAGGAGAAAATTGTTATGGGTTGAAATGATAGACCCAAGCGATTATCATTGAATTGAATTTGGGATTGTGGGTTGAAATGATATATACCCGTATATATTTAAATTACGGATTGAAATAATAAATATCTGTATCACTTGACCATAGGATAGAAAATTATATACAGACATCGTTGGTCTATATATAAATATTTTGAAAATGATTTCTATGGTTTTGAAAAGAAATAAATGGTTTTAATAAATATTGATTTTAAAGATTTATTAAAGTTGATTTAATAAAGTTGATATATAATATGTTTAAGTATTTATTTAATATCTATATTTTCAAATATAGAGTTTATAATGATTCAGGTTGGAAAGATAAATTTGAAATTGATTTGGAATTTTAATTATTTAAGAATTATACTTAAATAAGTTTGATTTGAAATTTATTAAATTTGAAATTTTAAAGATATGTTTTATAACTTGAATTTGATTAAAAGTGACTTAAATGAATATTTAGAACTTATATAAATTTAAATGGGATATTTTGTTTATTTAAATTTGTAAATTGAAGTTGTATTTAGATGTTTTTGAAATGATTAAGTAAATATTTCAAAACTAAATAACAGTAAAGAGAATTTGATATATATATGAAATTATCGAATTTAGTTTTGAAATGTTGAATATTTAAAGCTTTGAAATATATTGAAATTGAAATAGCTTATTTTGTGGTTCAAATATGTATTTGAAATCGATAATTTGTAATGGTTTAATGAGAAACTGAATCGAATTGAAATTGATGATTTGAGATTTGATTAAATTTGAATTTTGGAATTTGAGTTGATTTTGAATCGATCTGTGAAATTTGAGGAAGCTATTTTATCATATAAAGTATTTTTAAACTATATCTAAAACTATTTATATTTTACTTTATACATTATTTTAATATAAACTATTTTAATATAAATCATTTTCAATATGAATTATTTTATTATAAACTATTTTAACTTATAACTATTTTATATAAACTATTTTTATTTTATAAACTATTTTAAATATACTAATTATTTTAATATAAATTGTTTTAACTTATAACTATTTTATATTAATTATTTTATTTTATTTTATAAACTATTTTATTTTATATACTATTATTAATATCTAAACTGTTTGAAGGGAAGTGTTATGATTTCAAAGTGTTATGATTTCCAAAGTTATGAATTTCAAAGTATTATGATTTTGAAAGTGAATATTTTTGAAATAGAAATGATATAGTATTGATATGTTTTTGAAATGGAAATGATATAGTATTGATATGTTTTTGAAATGGAAATGATATTGTACTGATTTGGTTTTTGAAATGGAAATGATATTTTGGTTTTGAAATATAAACTATTTTGAAATGACCGTTGTGTTATAATAACGTTTGGTTGTTAAAGAGACCGGGATTGGATATTGTCATACTCTCTGGCAATACCGAAAACCACTTTAACAACTGTGTACGTGGTGGAGATTCCAGAATGAAGTAGGATGGTGACGACGATCCTATATGAGGTATATACGTGGACCCGACTCCCGTGAGTTGGCATAAGGTGGTTAAAATAGGAGCGATTACGGGCCAATGAGGTAGCTCCTCTGATCGGACACACTCCATCGTATGTCATTCTATTACTTGTGATTGATTTGGTGCGCACCCTTGATTCAGGAGTGTGGCTCAAGATGGGCGATTGCTGCGGCTCTGCGTTACCACCAGTCCGGATGCGTAATTGGTATATCTACCCTGGCATTGCCTTGTTGTGCCGTGTCACCTACCTTAGCATACCTTACTATGAGTTTGATTTGTGTCGTACCTATGGAGTATTCTCTGGTTGCCCTAGTTTACGGGGTATTACGGTACTGTATAGACTATTGGCACTATAAAATGTGTTAAGGGGGATATGGGTAACGCCTTAAGGCTATTTTTAAATAGTTTACTTTACTATAGACATTATTATAATAGCGTATATTACTACATAGTAGATAGTTTAACGGATCCTTAGAGGATGGTTATCCCAAACATCCTTTAAGTTACTTGTATTTCAGTTCATATTTCACTTGAATTGGATTTATTTATATAAGAATGTTAATCCTGACTCGAGTGTTTTGTGTTTTGCTTTACGCTCGAGTCAGACTGAGTGGCTCAGTGTTTGAGACTCACCTTTGGAGTTGGAGCTTCGCTTGGAGATCCGGCTATATCTATCGATTCTGCTTTCAGTTATTCAGTTGATTCCAGTGATGTACTTAGATTTTGTATTTTGACTATTGTATTGAGACATCTATGTATTCGTGACTTCTGTTGTATCTTGTTTAACTCTGTTATAAATACGAGTATATATGCACGCCCAGGTGGACCTGCGTTTAATCACAATATGCATGCATTTATAATTGCACCTCTGAAAGTAGATTTGACAATACCATTGCCAGCATAAATTGAACCTGAAGCAACGACCGAGGAGACCGAGACAACTGAAGAACATTCATAAGACTAATAAATTGAAAGCATTCATAGTTTTATCATTCGTTTCTTTTGTTTTGGTTCATTTTATAACACGGTCGGGTCGGTTGAAACAATTTCATGCATACACCCAGATGCTGGGACATAGAAACAAACACGCAAACAAATTTTTCAAGAAAGAAAAAACATTGACAATAGATTGAGAGGAATATAATAGCAACCTGATATGCACTAAAAAAATAATAATAAAAAGAGGAAATAATGGATGTAATAGTTCTCTGAAGCACTTGTTGTTTCTAGATTAGTTAGCATATAGTGAAATTGTGCAATAAAAGCCTGTTAATGAAAATATTTTGTAATAAAAAACACAATCTCACTCATGAAAGTGCATGCCAACACATAATAGCCAAATTAAGAAAATGTTGAAACTTGAAGCATGTTCAAATTAAATGATGTTTGGAAGATAATATTTTAAAGGTATGATAATATTGTTCCCAAAATATTATAATTGGATGCATACACATAATAATAACTTACACTGTGTTCTAATAGAGCAAAATTACACAAACTTTTGCCCACTAAATAAAGCTTACACATGTGCCAATACACAGAGCAAGAACTACATCTATATATCACTCGTTGTAGTATACCTTCAATTTTTTCACTCAATTATGTAATATTTAAGAGGACAAACTTTTTATATATAGTACTTGAGAAATCTATTTAAAAATAAAATCACTCAAATTGAATTGACCACACTCAAACTGGAAAACAATTAAATTGTATCGCCTAATTTAATTAATAATTAAAAAAAAGCATTCACCAATATATCAGGATTCTGAATGAGAAAGTTCCATGTTTCAAATTAATCGTTACATTTAATAGACTTTTAAGATATTACCATGCTAAAATTCAATAAAAGAAATGTCTGTACCACAAAGACAAAACTTTTTTAATTTTTTGCTTACCCGTACATAATGCAAGTTCAATGTATATACACATGCCCATGTGGGCTTCGGTCTAATCACTTGGGCATCATAACTTTATATATCATGAAATATACAACATCATTTTTAGTGTGCAACACCAAAAATTTTGGCATTAATTTCTTTCATATTACAACCATTATTAAACTCATCAATCCATTATCAAATTTAGGAGAGCACTCATAGATATTTATTACTGTAAAAGACATAAGACTACCAACAAAGCTAGTAACTGAAGATACCAAATTGGTTTTAATTTCAATTACTGAGGATACCAAACTGGTTTTAATTTCAATTACTGGATTATTATGGTGTTAACTGAAATTGAATCATGAACATATCTAAGGTTCAATGCAAATAAAATATGCATTTTCAAAGAGGCTCAAAGGAAATACATCCTTGCTGCATTGATGTCCCAGTTTAAAGTTCCTTCAAGCAAACAAAGTCTATTTACGAAACAAACAGACACATTATGTTCAATGAAGCAAACAAAGTAGAGGATGAAAATGTATCGCTTTGGCTAAAACATCAAATTCAGTATAAAGAAAAGGGAAAACCACAATTAGATTAGCAGGAAAGTACATGAGACAACTAATAAAATAGTTTCATAAATCTTGATTGAGCCAGAGTTGATAAGTTTGTGGTTTAAAGAAGTAAAGTTAACTCCTATATTTATACCTAATTAAAATGTAGTTTTTTTTTTCACTTTTGATTCTAATGCAGGAATATTTCCTATACAACATTTGAAATGTGCTTCATGAGGTCATAGAAACTGGACATACGCAGAACCTGCCTGTTAATAATCATGAAAGTATTCGACGTTTCATTTATATGTTTTTCCACTAAGTGTCATCGTTGTTATTCCGAAAAATAAATTGATTTTATGAATTAGTTTGCATTTCAAAGGAACTTTATATCATGCATCGTGACATGCCCAGGATTTCTTACGTATTCTGTGACTGTAGATTATAATGAAAGTAACGTTAATGTTGCCTCAAAAAGGAATGTATATAGAGTATATAATGAATATTATGCGATTTTACCTTTCTAGCATATTACTGTCATACCTATTAATCTGATTGTCGAATCATTGTATAAATTATATGCTATTATTTTAGACCCAAAAATGCTATCTGACCTTCGTGTGAATCTAAGCGTGGTGTACATGGTCATAAGTTATTATTTGTTGATTAAACATTTTTCTATTGTATCTATATAATAAAATTGCTCGGTTTGCTAACTAAGACAAAAGCAATGATATAAAGAGCATTCAAGATTTAGCAGAATAAAGATATCAGACGGTTGGAATGGTGGCACCCATTTTATCAAACAAAACACTTAAGTTTCCTGATGCCAACTCATGTGAAAATCGAACATTATGCTGAAAACAAAAAATAAGAACAATAATTAAAACCATGAACGAATAAAGAAAAAATAAAACAAAGAAAAGAAAGAAGAAAAAAAGCCCATCTGCATGCCTTGTATATCAACCTGCATTTTTAACATATATTTCATTATGTAAGATTAAAAACCTTAATTTGATATAAGTAAATCACAACGTTGGAGTTAAATGCAAAAAAGCAGTTAGAAGTGGGCTTTTCTCATCAGTACAAATGAATATATGTTGAAAACTGATGGTCAAATCCAATGCAAAAGAATGTTCATGTTTAGTTGGATATAGTGGATACAGTGGCATCAACTACCCCATGTTCCTTTTAAAATGACCGAGCTATCCAAAATAAACATCTTTTCAGGTCATTGAATAATTATATCAGTATTATCAACTAAAAGTCTCTAGTATTTTAGCAATGAATTTTTTATGAGAAAACTGTTGTCGATGATATAACCGTCAAATCAAATATAAATTAGCAGTAACCCATAAGGTATGTACATTGGAGTTATGGGAGCAAGACCGGAAACCAATTGTTATAATTGCTAAATTAGCAGTGGTTGGATTCTTTATGACCAAGGTAAAGTGATTTAAATAGTTGACCGCTCGAGCTTCAAGCCCCTTATCCAATAATTGCATGGCTGCCAATTGAATCATAAAAACTACAGAAAATAGAATGCAGATATGATGAATATACATATGATGTCAAAGTAAGAACACTCTATATGTTCTACAGTCTACAGTATGAAATTCTGATTCAATGCTACTATTTTCAAATATAAATTAAAAAAATGACACATTAAGCTCTGAAATTTCAAATTCATTTCTTTACTCGGCTAGACGTTCATGTAGAAATCATGTCTATCACATCTAAAATTCATACAAAAAATGACCACCTAACCAAGCAGTTATTATCAAATATAACAGACAAATCTACATTGACTTCAAAAACGGTTCATTGCACTGGGTGTAGAAACATATGTTTTATAAATGAGGCTTTCTGCTCAAAAATCATAATAAAACATAAAAACCACAGTCAACATATTCAAACTTATTCACATGGCATTTGTTAATAAAAAACGAATGAAACAATTGAACTCAAAGTATACAACACACAAAGGATCAGATGAAACTTATTGCAAATACAGGCTTGTCTTGGAAATCAATAAGTGCACGTATGAAAGTATACAGTTAACATATCCATGTAAATTATTGTCAGTTTTAATCAAAATTAACCTTCAATAATTTATTCAATTGTAATAAGTTCCCATAATTTGATAATGAAAATATGTAATTAATTTCACATTAACATTCAAAAATGAAGTAAGTAATATAAATCTAGCTATATTGTTCTAATATTTGGAAGCCTTATGTCTTCCCTTTCTATTTGCAAGAAGGCTAACTCCTAAATTTCTAAATCAGACATTGTAGATGAAATAGTAGTGTATCGGTCTAGTGATACAAATTAATGACATTAAAAAAAACGGTGTAATTAATGCTTAAGTTAGAAACTTTGCTCAAGTTAGGAAAAATATATTTGTAACAACAATTAGTGGAGAATTTAAAAAATGATTTTGAAAGGAAATGTTATTTAAAAACAGAACCTATAAAGTCATTAGTTAATAATTATGTGCCACTTTAATCAAATCCAATAATAAAATCAAAATTGGCTAGGAGTATAAATAGTGGTGAATCAATATGCTCAAGATAAAACATTAAGAATACTACTAAATTATACATGCTTAATTTATATACCACCAAATTGTTCAAATTTTAAATAGCTCTAGAGTAAACATTTCTTGAAAAATAAAACCAACAGAGTTATTATTTAGTCTTCTCCACTAATTGAATAGCGAAATAATGATTCCATAAAAATGTGTTCATCGGTATGGTAAAGCTGAATCAAACACATATAACATTCATGGAAAGTAAAACCCGTGCTACGCACCATGGCATGCTCCAATTTTATTTTATTTTTCTTAATTTAGCTTGTTAGGAGAACAGGGTGTATGTTCCAAATTGTAGCTAGTTTGGCATAGTAATAGCCAATGTTACATATATGCATGTGCTACAGGTGATAAGTGCAAATTGTGTGAATAGAAATTAGCTTTGCAACATCTAAACCTACGTTTGACCAAAATTTGAAATTTTATTTTGAAATCAACATTTTCAGCTAATAAATAAAGCAGCAAACAGAGGTGAACAAAGATATTGCCACTTGTACTCAATAACATGTAATGAATGATATGAAGTCACTAACCAATCAATGTTGCATAGAAGAAAGATGGTGGGAAGGGACAATACAAATGTGTAATACATAGGAAGTGTTTTCATGAAATTCAGTTGGAAGATCGTAACAGATATAGAATTTAAAACCAAAAGCGTACAGTGTAGACACTATTGTAAAGGAAAAAAACATGTATATGAATATTAAAACTAATGCCCAATATGATCTTTTCAGTATGCAGTCTGTGTTATACATTGCTTAGCAATAAATTGTCAGTTTTTTTTGTAATTTATAACATTCAAAAACATGAAACACTTAGTTGTGAGTTCAATACACTAAACTACAGCAGTAAACACACTACCGACATCATTAAAACAGGATAGCACATTTTTTTGATAAATTAGCGCACTCAAACATCATTCAATATCGCTGGCCCAAGCTAAGTTCAAACATGATTATCGCTTGGATACTGTGAAATTAGCCATAAAATCCATAACCTAATAGTAATTTGAACAGTCATCATGAAAATTGTATTTAATATCTACAGTTCAAAATAGTGTAGTTTTTAAATTCATCATAAAGAATTTTGGAATCCAGTATTCTCTTCTTTGGAGGTTAACCCAACTCTTGGGTTTGTAGTACAAATCCAAAATTTGAAGCATGTTCCTCAATATAATTTCATTTGAACGGAAATTCCAAATCTGTAGCGAAAAGATTATCATATCACTAATGGTATATGACTTAGGGGTTAAAATTTTGTATGCATTTATTATGTCGATAAAAGCAAAAAAAATAGTAGGTAAAATATGCAATGATGATTACCTGATTTAAAATTCTAACTCTGATCTAAAATTAGCATCGCAACATAGCAATTCAATTGTCAGTCAAAGCAAAATAAAAAGCCCTAATATCCAATCCAAATTTATTAAAAATATTAGAAGAAAAGGATACCTTCAACAAATCGAATAGCAACTGCTGAAGCATTTCCATTGTCTCAGAGTTCATCGCAACAGCTGAATTATCATCATAGACGGCACCATTGACGACCAACCTAATCACTGCCTTCTTCCTCCCTATATTAAAATCCTTCTTCCCTTGCTATTATGAAATAACATAACAAATTGTAAGGAAACCCAAACAAAAAAGTAGTAACATCGGAGTACTTAAATTTCATAAATCGAACAGCCATTGGTAGTAACCCGTAGGGTTGCTGGTGGCGATGAAATCAGTCGATGAAATTAGCAATCCAATTTGAATTGAGCTGATGGGGAAGACGGTGGATTTGGAATGGCGTTGGATCTAGAGTCACGTCTTTGTTACAGTGGGAAAGAGAAATGAGAGTTGGGGCTTTTTGCGGTGGGAAAGCTAACAGACGCGGTTAAGAAAGGGCATTTCGGGAATTCCGAAAAGACACGGTTCATTTTCAGTTCACTGAATTATTATTATTAGTAGTAAAGATATGTTGTTTAGAGTCAAAGTCCAGTTTTAGCTATGTTAAAATCTCTCCTCAAGTAGTTCACAAACATACACATTCGAAACATTCTATAAAAGTGATAAAAGTTTTATTTAAAAAAATAAAATAATGACAATGATAACATATGAAGCAATACTTGAACTTGGGTCACTGGTAAATTCATATTTTAAATGAAAAATTAAGTTTTCAAAAAATGCATGGACCAGGGTTCGAACCCGGATCACTAATTTAGAAGGCAAGTGCTCTAACCAAATGAGCTATGATAATTTTTGTTTATCAATAGAATTCAGTTGACTGAACAAGGTCATTCAGTCGACTGAACCTGTGCACGTGCATATATATTTTAAATTACTCTTAGTCAACTAAATATTCAAAGACCTGACTTTACCAAATATTCAGTCGACTAAATCAAAATTTCAGTCGACTGAATATGAATATTTTTGCACCATTTTTTCTCTGTGTGACGACCCAGGTTTTCTAACGGCTGTAATCAGGTAATTAATTGATAATTAAAAATATCAAGATATATATATAAGTTGATTCAAAAACTATAATAAATATTGACTCATAAAAATGTCTGGATATGATAAATCTTATAAGGAATAAATAAACATATATATAAGCCTTATGATAGCATATAGAAGTATATAAATGCAAAGAATAAAAATGATGACTAAAACATATATAAATAGATATATGATCATTAAAGTATGGTATACGTAAATATGTTTATATATGTTGTAAAGGCAATGCTTATGGAAAAAATAAAAATAATAATAAATATGTAGACATATAGGTATATGCAGCTATGTGCATATAAGTATAGGAAACAGGTAGGAGAAAAGGTATATGTACACATATGTGAAAGGTATGTATAAGCAAAAGGAAACATTGAATAAATGCACATCATTTCAAGCTCTCAAAACATATAATCAATGTCAGGCATTTAAGTTCAAGTATACAAAGTTTCATGTCTAGCATATAAAATATCATATCAACATAAGATCAAATCATGTCTATATGTTCAAATCAAAAATAAATAAAAGAAAAAAAAATGTGCCTGTACGAGATATAGCTTACCCTTCTCTGTATATATGTATCTCCTCTGTTCATTTTCTTTCATTTGAAGTAAGTTAAAAAAAATATCTGCCTATAGCTTGCTCTACACACTTCATTCCCCATATATATATATATACACATATATGTGGCTGGACCTATCACTATGTTCATTTCAAAAATGCCACCAGAAAAGAAAACGAAAACAAAGGAGCAAGTCTGCCATTAAACTTCAAAGATCAAAACAGTAATAAAGCATGAAGGCAAGAACAGAGAATATCATTGTTCATCACAAAACTGTGAGTAAACTCTTGAATCTGTATATATATCTTGGTTTGCCTATGATAAATGTTTGATTTTGTGATAGTGAAATGTTTGTATGGATGAAAAATATGCTGCATGAATATATATGCTTAAGAATGATGTATGCATGTCTGGAAATAAAAACAAGTTCCAGGCTTTCTCTGCTTTTATAGAACTGTGAGCAAGCTATCCTTATAAACCCTTAAACTTGTTATATCTTAGTAGCATGTGATAATCTATGAAACTGTGGTGTGAAATTTGTTGTATGATTGAGTAGATATGCCTGCATGTTTGTGAAAATATATGTATATGCCTGTACATAAGAAACCATGTTTCTGTTTTAGTTACAGGGTTTTAGGAATTCATTCAAAAATTCCAATCTACTCCTACAATCTCTTTTAGGCCTTGATATCTAAATGAGAAAAGATTGTAAGACTGTAACCTTTTATTTAAAAATAATTTTAAGTATTTAAGTTGGATATTTATTTCAAAATTAATATGTAACAGTGAAAACTCAATCACATCCCAAAATTTGAATATCAAGTTTTCTCGATTTGATTTTATAATCTGAATCGTCTTCAATAATGATGATTTTTAAGAGAAAAATCAAGATTTTAGACATGTATCGAATGAGAATTTCGGGGTTGGACGGAAAACATGTTTTGGGTGAATTCTGTTGATCGGCGAAGAGTTGATCAACGTGACCATTGTTGGAGGTAGCAGGGAGGTAGGCGATCTTTGCAAAAATGGTGACTGGTCCTATAGGCCACTATGGTGATGGAACGGAAGTGATCTAGGGTTTTAAACCTAGCTTTGATCGGCGTGGTTCCAGGGGAAAGTTCATCGTCGATAGGGCATCGGGGATGACCGGTCCAAGGGGAAAGTAGCGTAAGTCAATAATGCTTCTCTGGTTGGAGGTTCGTGGTTACTAGTGGCTTTTTTCGGGTCGCGTGGCGATTGTCTGATGGTGGGTGGGTTCCAGGTTGAAGTTTGATGGGTTCGAGTTTGCTCGAATTTGATTTCAGAGGGGATCGTGGATTCTGGGTGATGGGATGCTTGGGGAAGGTCACCAGCGACTTGCGAGTGCTCTCGGCGATGACCAGTGGTGATCGGAGTGGCCGTGCATGTGCACGCGTGCACGAACCGTGGTTAACGATCGGAGGAGAAGTTTCAGCTCGGGTTTGTGCTCGTGTAATGCTAAGGTAGACTCGAAGTCAAGAACGTGAAGAGAAGCATGGGGTTTGGCTCGGGATTTTATTTGTTTGGCCTTGGTTTTTTTATAAAGTTGAAGTAACCAGATTAAGATTTGAAAGTATATATTAAGTTTCAAGCAATTTTATTTAGCCAAGTTTTAAAGTACACTTGAGTGATTAAGTTTGGAAATATTTTGAAATAAATAATTAAGGGTTATAAATTAATTAGAGACTAATTGGAAATTAGGAATTAATTAATGTAAGTAATTAGAGATTAATTACTTAAATGATAATTACTTAATGTAAGTAATTATAGGATTAATTTGTTAAGAGATAATTAATTTAATTATTAATTAAGGTTAAATTAATTAATAATCGAAGGTTAATTAATTAAGGGTAATTAACCATGGAATAATTACTTGATGAAAGTAATTAAAAGGGTATTACTTAATGTAATTAATTAAGGACTAATTACTTAGTGTAATTAATTAAAGGATTGATTAATTAAGGAAATTAATTAAGGGTTAGTTAATTAATGAGTGTGATTAAGTAAAGGATAATTAATCAATATAACTGATTATAGGATAATTAATTTGAGTAATTAATTAAGGATAAATGTAATTAATGTGAATGGGTGAAGATTAATTAATTTGTGTTATTAATTAAAGGCTAATTACTTAATGTAATTAAAGTGGAAAATTAAGGGATGATTAATTAATGGTTTGTAATTAATTAATGTTAAGTAAGCAGGATTAAAAGTGATTAAAGTAATTAATTTAATTTAACTAATTGGAATGGTGTGACTAATTAATCTTGCTTATGAACGATTGAATGATATTGAATGCCTTGGATTTTTGATATTTCTGATATGAAATGTTTTGTGATATGATTGGGTTAAATAGTGATAATGTGGTTATCTATCGAGATGAATTGCTGTATAAGTGACATCATGTGTTTTAAGTTTGAATTGTATTTCATTTGAATAACTTGGGTTAAGATGACATGGGACTCGAAGAGACCGGGGTCGGGTATCAGTAAATACCCGAAACCACTTCGATTTGAAATCTTCTATAATTCTTTATAGATTTGATATGTTTAATCAATAGGCTGGAATGAAATAATTTAAGTGAACTGGATCATTGAAACTAAGTAAGGGTACTTAGAGGTTGATTTGTGAATTAAGTATTGAAGATAACAAGTTAAGAACTTGTAGTAAGGTACGAGTTACCCGGGTTTTTAATAAGTTTTGTGCATTAGAATTTCATGTTATATGGGTTTACTCACGCTGGTTTCCAGCCTGACCCGGGTGTTACTTTGATGTAATGCTCGGGTCAGACCGAGTATTACAGATTTTCAGGTAAGGTCGTTCTAGAGCTCAGGAGGCGAGTTGGATGGCAGGAATGTATGGAGTGTTTCCGCTGTGATATATTTCTGTTTATCTGAGACATGTTGAATTGTATATGTCTAGTGTTTGTGTATGTGTGTAACTCTGTTGTATTAAAATGTAATTGACAGATATAGTATTCCTTTGTATAACTGTTATTATTTGATATTATATTTCATCCGCTGCGAATGTGAGATTCTATGACTTGTCTCATGTTTCTTCTTATATCTCTTTTCTTCTTTTCCTAACTATCTGGAATTTTCGGGATCGAAAATTTTGGGTCATTTCATTTGGTATCAGAGCAAAGGTTAAGTGAGAACCTTGGCTCTGGTGGGTGTACTCATAAGGATAGGGTCAATAGTACCCTAGAATGAGTTGAGTGTGTATATATATATGAGAGAGCGTACTTGTTATTTTCTTATATAAAGATTTTAAATGATTTTATATAAGAATATATTTTGATATATATAAAGCAATATTCCTTAACCAATAAATGTTAAGGTAATTGGTTGTTAAATTATTGGAATTAAATTAAGAGGTAATAGAAATACAACCAAATTGAAATTAAATAAAGGTAAGTTTAAAATGGATTCAAACTGAAATTAAATCTTGAATTTGGGGGAAAGTTTTAGAATAAGATAATAATGAATGGGTTACCAGATATGATAATCTTGGTTATTATCATAAATGATTGTTGTGTTTAATAATAAGATATGTATTAATGAGTAAGCAAAATGAAATGTTTTAGATAAGTATGACTTATAAATTGGAATTAAAGATGATCTAAATTGTGAAGTTTTAAATCTAAGCCAGAAAATTTGGAATTTGTTTCAAAGTGCTAAAAGAAATAATAAATAAGCATTATTTGAGTAAAAAGGGGCTTGTTGCAAACAAGGGTTGTTTGAAAATTTGTTTTGAATTAAAAACCAAAGGTGATTTAAAATTTAAGGATGACTTAGTGTGTAAAGGAAATAATATGTATATATGAGGAATATACATAATATCAAAAATGGATGGAAATAAACTCTAAATGTTGAGTTTTAAATTTGGAATGAGATGTGAAACCCAAGGTGATAAGTTTTTGAACTTATAAGATTATTAATGTGAAGTTTAAATTTTGAAGCAGGAATTCAAATTGGGTAAGGTTAATGAAATTAAATTGAATTTAACTTTGGGAAAATTAAATAAGTTAACAAGCAACCTGAATTGGAAATTTCAAGATGAAATTGAGATTTAACTTAGGGAGTTAAATGGTTAATTTGAGTTGGGAGTTTGTGTGATCTCAAAATGGGTATGAGATATGGAAATTGAAAATGGATGGATGTTTTAGAATAAATTGGATGATGTCATCCCATTGTTATTAATAATCTTTAAATTGTGAATTGGATTTGTATAAATGAATGAAGAAATGGATTGTGGTAATACATCCATTATTGAGATAAATTGGGTAATAAATTGAATTTTGAAGATAAAATTGCTTTGAACTTTTATTTGAACTTTGAAATAAGCTAAGTAAAGATAATTTAAAATAGAATTTTGAAATTTGGACTCAGAATTAAATTATTTAAAGATTTAGATTGTTGAATTAAGGATATAAGTTGATTTGATTTGAAGGATTAAATCAACATTTAAAATTTAACTCGAAATTATAATTCGAGATGGTTTAAAGTTGAGATTTAAATTTAATTAGTTCAAATTGGATTTGATTTGAATTAATTTGGAATTTGATTAAAGTTGAATAGGTTTAAAATTAAAATGGAATTTGATTTGAATTTAGGAAAGAAATTGAGGATAATTCAACTTGAATTGGGACTGGATCAATTTAATGGGAAATTGATTGAAAATGGAGATTGGGAAGTTGAACAATTTGACTCTGGACTATTTTCAAAATAATTTTTTTTAATACAAATCTGTTTTTCCAAACTATTTACTATACAATCTTTCTTCTTAAACCCCAAACTATCTTATACTTATTTTACAATTATTTTTGGAACTATTTAACTATTTTACAACTATTTTATAAACTAATCACTATTTTTCTAACTACTTTATAACTAGTTACTATTTTACAACTATTTTGCAATTATGTTACTATTTTTCAATTATTTTACGATTACTTAACTATTTTACAAACTAATAATTATTTTTCAACTATTTATCTATTTTTAAAATTTTCAAGCTGTTTTCTAAATATAAGTTGGTCATAGTACAAACTGTTTATGATTAAATACCCAATTTAGATAAGAATTGAGTGATAATCCAAATGGGGATTAAGGCAAATGTGAATAAGTGAATAAAACTAAAGTGAGGATGAATAGAAAGGGAATTGATTTAACTGATAATCAATGAAGATAAATACGTAGGATGTACGTATATTATTCTATTCGCATAGTGATTTGATCCAGATTCGAGCATAGAATTTCGAGATAGTATTATCAATCCGAGTTGGGATTTTTCGCTCGATTTTCGACGGAGAACCTGGATATGGATTTTTGATTGGTTCTGGAAATTCTCTATCATAGTTGTGACCTATGCAAGGAGAATAACGGTTTCTGATCAAGAAACCAAATCCGAGTCCGCACTAGAAAGTCGGGTGGACGATACTAGTTCGGAAGTGGAATTGTGTGATCGAGTGACCGATCAGATTGATATAACGTATGGATGATATGTGTACATTGTACGGGTTTGAATGAAATTGATATTGAGAATTTATGGTTAAGAATTGTAAAATGGTCTTTGAAATGAAGAGTATATTTTGTGAAATATATGATGGGGTAAAATGGAAATTGGAAATTTCTATGATTAAAATTTACTTTATGGAAGTAAGCAATATGGTAAATGACTTTACAGAAGAGTAATCAAAATTTGAATATTTGATTTGGGATAAACAAAGTTATATATCTTTGTTATATATGGTAAACTTCCCTTGTTGAATCTATTGATAGAAAGAAGAAAAGGGTTTTGAAAGTATTTGAAGTATAAAAGTGAATTTATACAAGTATGAAGTGATTCAAAAATTTCCCAAGGTTATTTTATTATATATATATATATATACGTATATATAAAGGATTTTGTGAAAATGATTTTGGAAAAAGGTTTTGGGAACCCATGGATTTCTAAAAAAAGGCTTTTGATTTTTGAGGAAAATCAAATTTGGAATTTGGAGAGCCTAGTTTGTGAATTATCGATTTTGGGATAATCGATTTTGAGAAAGGAGATTTATATGAAATTCACACTAGGTGTATGATTTGGAAAATACTATATGTGTATAGTATAATGTGTTTTGAAAGTGGCTCTGGGGAAAAAGGCGCTCCCTTGAATGAACTTCTCAGGAGTGCCACAGGGTGGTACTGCCTTGAGCCCTAAAGGGGGGTTCTAAAGTTGATCCTGTGAGGAGTCCGGACAAACTAGTTCCTGAGGATTATTGGGTAGCGAAAGTCGAGGGCGCTGATGCGTACAGGGGCATTTGGGTTATGCTGTGACGACAGTGTAACTCGATGTCGTTGCGATCTACTGTGTGGACCATAGCGAAAATCGTGTGGAGGATGAGTGCCAACAGCCTACACTTGATTTTGCCGGGATGGCAACGTAACATCGGTAGACTGGGATCTATGGTCGAGTGGAGGAGTTTCATTCTTTTGGTAGTGAAATTCGAGGGCGCTGATGCCTACGGTTATATGGTTTTTTGCTGTGATAGCAACATAAAGCCCGGGTATAACTGCGATCTGTAGCGGGTTCCATGGTGTAATCGAGGGGCGCAAAGGCCTGCAGTTATCTATGGATTTTGCCGGGATGGCAACGTAACCATCGGGTTAACTGCGACCATGGATGGGGGTGATGATTTTCAGAGCATTCTCACCAAAGATATTTCCTCTATTTTCAAAAACTGTTTTCTATAAAATTATTTTCCAAGTATTTTCACTGGGTGTTGAAAACAGGTTTACCAAGTATTTATAGATTTTCAGTCCTATGCCTGATCAATGTATGACTGAATTTCTGTGAGAACAAGGATGCACTTGTTGAGACATCGAGTATAAAAAGTATATTTTATAAAACTATTTTCATAATATTATGTAGATTTTAAAGTGCTTTAAAGTTTCAAAATAAAAGAGTTAAAAGTGTTTAAAGAATAATTTGACTAAAATACACAGTAAATTAAGATTATTGCTTCGTTCCTTTTCGAGGACGAAAAGTTCTAAAGGTGGGAGGAATGTGACGACCCGGGTTTTCTAACGGCTGTAATCAGGTAATTAATTGATAATTAAAAATATCAGGATATATATATATATAAGTTGATTCAAAAACTATAATAAATATTGACTCATAAAAATGTCTGGATATGATAAATCTTATAGGGAATAAATAAAAATATATATAAGCCTTATGATAGCATATAGAAGTATATAAATGCAAAGAATAAAAATGATGACTACAACATATATAAATAGATATATGATCATTAAAGTATGGTATACATAAATATGTTTATATATGTTGTAAAGGCATTGCTTATGGAAAAATAAAATAAATAAATAAATAAATAAATAAATATGTAGACATATAGGTATATGCAGCTATGTGCATATAAGTATAGGAAACAGGTAGGAGAAAAGGTATATGTACACGTATATGAAAGGTATGTATAAGCAAAAGAAAACATTGAATAAATGCACATCATTTCAAGCTCTCAAAACATATAATCAATGTCAGGCATTTAAGTTCAAGTATACAAAGTTTCATGTCCAGCATATAAAATATCATATCAACATAAGATCAAATCATGTCTATATGTTCAAATCAAAAATAAATAAAAGAAAAAAAATGTGGCCTGTACAAGATATAGCTTACCTTTCTCTGTATATACGTATCTCCTCTGTTCATTTTCTTTCATTTGAAGTAAGTTAAAAAAAAATATCTGCCTGTAGCTTGCTCTACACACTTCATTCCCCATATATATATATATACACACACATATATGTGGCTGGACCTATCACCCTGTTCATTTCAAAAATGCCACCAAAAAAGAAAAAGAAAACAAAGGAGCAAGTCTGCCATTAAACTTCAAAGATCAAAACAGTAATAAAGCATAAAGGCAAGAACAGAGAATATCATTGTTCATCACAAAACTGTGAGTAAACTCTTGAATCTGTATATATATCTTGGTTTGCCTGTGATAAATGTTTTATTTTGTGATAGTGAAATGTTTGTATGGATGAAAATATGCTGCATGAATATATATGCTTAAGAATGATGTATGCATGTCTGGAAACAAAAACAAGTTCCAGGCTTTCTCTGCTTTTATAGAACTGTGAGCAAACTATCCTTATAAACCCTTAAACTTGTTATATCTGAGTAGCATGTGATAATCTTTGAAACCGTGGTGTGAAATTTGTTGTATGATTTAGTAGATATGCCTGCATGTTTGTGAAAATATATGTATATGCCTGTACATAAGAAACCATGTTTCTGTTTTAGTTACAGGGTTTTAGGAATTCATTCAAAAATTCAAATCTACTCCTCCAATCTCTTTTAGGCCTTGATATCTAAATGAGAAAAGATTGTAAGACTGTAACCTTTTATTTAAAAATAATTTTAAGTATTTAAGTTGGATATTTATTTTAAAATTAATATATAACAGTGAAAACTCAATCACATCCCAAAATTTGAATATCAAGTTTTCTCGATTTTATTTTATAATCTGAATCGTCTTCAAAAATGATGATTTTTAAGAGCAAAATCAAGATTTTTAGAGCTGTATCGAATGAGAATTTCGGGGTTGGACGGAAAACATGTTTTCGGTGAATTCTGTTGATCGGCAAAGAGTTGATCAACGTGATCACTGTTGGAGGTAGCAGGGAGGTAGGCGACCTTAGAAAAAATGGTGACTGGTCCTATTGGCCACTGTGGTGACGGAACAGAAGTGATCTAGGGTTTTAAACCTAGCTTTGATCGGTGTGGTTCCAAGGGAAAGTTCATCATCGATAGGGCATCGGGGATGACCGGTCCAAGGGGAAAGTAGCGTAAGTCAATAATGCTTCTCTGGTCGGAGGTTCGTGGTCACTGGTGGCTTGTTTCGGCGACGCGTGGCGATTGTCTACTGGTGGGTGGGTTCTAGGTTGAAGTCTGATGGGTTCAAGTTCGCTCGAATTAGATTTCAAAGTGGATCGTGGATTCTGGGTGATGGGATGCTTGGGGAAGGCCACCAGTGACTTGCGAGTGCTCTCGGCGACGACCAGTGGTGATCGGAGTGGCCGTGCATGTGCACGCGTGCACGAACAGTGGTTAAGGATCGAAGGAGAAGTTTCAGCTCGGGTTTGTGCTCGTGTAATGCTAAGGTAGACTCGAAGTCAAGAACGTGAAGAGAAGCATGGGGTTTGGCTCGGGATTGTATTTGTTTGGCCTGGGTTTTTTATAAAGTTGAAGTAACCAGATTAAGATTTGAAAGTATATATTAAGTTTCAAGCAATTTTATTTAGCCAAGTTTTAAAGTATACTTGAGTGATTAAGTTTGGAAATATTTTGAAATAAATAATTAAGGGTTATAAATTAATTAGAGATTAATTGGAAATTAGGAATTAATTAATGTAAGTAATTAGAGATTAATTACTTAAATGATAATTACTTAATTTAAGTAATTAAAGGATTAATTTGTTAAGAGATAATTAATTTAATTATTAATTAAGGTTAAATTAATTAATAATCGAAGGTTAATTAATTAAGGGTAATTAACCATGGAATAATTACTTGATGAAAGTAATTAAAAGGGTATTACTTAATGGAATTAATTAAGGATTAATTACTTAGTGTAATTAATTAAAGGATTGATTAATTAAGGATTTATTAATTAAGGAAATTAACTAAGGGTTAGTTAATTAATGAGTGTGATTAAGTAAAGGATAATTAATCAATGTAACTGATTATAGGATAATTAATTTGAGTAATTAATTAAGGATAAATGTAATTAATGTGAATGGGTGAAGGTTAATTAATTTGTGTTATTAATTAAAGGCTAATTACTTAATGTAATTAAAGTGGAAAATTAAGGGATGATTAATTAATGGTTTGTAATTAATTAATGTTAAGTAAGCAGGATTAAAAGTGATTAAAGGAATTAATTTAATTTAATTAATTGGAATGGTGTGACTAATTAATCTTGCTTATGAACGATTGAATGATATTGAATGCCTTGGATTTTTGATATTTCTGATATGAAATGTTTTGTGATATGATTGGGTTGAACAGTGATAATGTGGTTATCTATCGAGATGAATTGCTGTATAAGTGACATCATGTGTTTTAAGTTTGAATTGTATTTCATTTGAATAACTTGGGTTAAGATGACATGGGACTCGAAGAGACCGGGGTCGGATATCAGAATACCCGAAACCACTTCGATTTGAAATCTTCTATAATTCTTTACAGATTTGATATGTGTAATCAAAAGGCTGGAATGAAATAATTTAAGTGAACTGGATTATTGAAACTAAGTAAGGGTACTTAGAGGTTGATTTGTGAATTAAGTATTGAAGATAACAAGTTAAGAACTTGTAGTAAGGTACGAGTTACCTGGGTTTTTAATAAGTTTTGTGCATTAGAATTTCATGTTATATTGGTTTACTCACGCTGGTTTCCAGCCTGACCCGGGTGTTACTTTGATGTAATGCTCGGGTCAGACCGAGTATTACAGATTTTCAGGTAAGGTCGTTCTGGAGCTCTGGAGGCGAGTGGGATGGCAGGAACGTATGGAGTGTTTCCGTTGTGATATATTTCTGTTTATCTGAGACATGTTGATTTGTATATGTCCAGTGTTTGTGTATGTGTGTAACTCTGATTTATTAAAATGTAATTGACAGATATAGTATTCCTTTGTATAACTGTTATTATTTGATATTATATTTCATCCGCTGCGAATGTGAGATTCTATGACTTGTCTCCTGTTTCTTCTTCTATCTCTTTTCTTCTTTTCCTAACTATTTGGAATTTTCGGGATCGAAAATTTTTGGTCGTTTCACTCTGTTTTAATTCCGTCGACTAACTAATAATATTCGGTTGACTAAATATATTATAACTGCATTTTTTCAAATTTCCTGAAGTGACACCTCTCTTCAGCGAAGAGGAATCTTTTCAATGAAACATTTAACTAGGAGTTCAACGCTATAATCTCTATATATACATACTCAATTCAAGATTAAATTAACAATTGTAATTCTATTTTCATACTTTCTTGAATTCTGAGTTTCTTGCTTTATTGCTTGATATTTGAGCAATCAAGTTTTTATTTCTCTAATTCTAAAGCAATCTAATCTTCCTTATCTTCACGTAAACACAAATATACATATTTTACTTGAGAAGAAAATTATAGGAAGGGTGTACATTATTGACTTGTCAGTGCTATTCAAGAGCATAATCAGTCAGAAACAACTTTACTATTTGTATTCGAAGTCCTGTTCGGTTGCTCAAGCGGTAGAAGTCATATTCGGTTGTCTAGGCGGTAGAAGTTCTGTTTGGTTGCTCAAGCGGTGTAATACCTGTTCCTCCGAGTTAAGAGAGGGTTGATAGTTAAATTCCAAAAGGAGTCTGGGACTGGACGTAGAACAAGAGTTGGAACTAGTATAAAAATCCCTGGTGTCATTTACTTTACTATTTACTTTTTATAATCATATTCTGCATTAGTAGATAACTTAGTTTATATCATACTACCACTTCATTTACATTGTTTACAACTGTTGGCCATTTCGATCCTATAGCATAGTCGCACTTTCATTTGGTATCGGAGCCTGGAATTCTATTGATCGTCACAACATCATAGAATAATGGCCAGAAAAAGATCCAATCCAAATACAACAAGCAAAATCCCTGTCAAAGCCACCAATAAGGACTACAAAAAGATACTTTCTGATTTACAAATTTCAGTAAATGGTAATAATGAATTAGTTAATATATGTGATAAAATCTCAATGCATAATTTTCTTATTTAAGAAAAGATGAAATCAATCGAAATTGAAAAATGAGAAATTAGATTTAGAAAATCAACATGGTGTTTTGAAAAATACTTTTGAGACTCTTAGAAATTTTCTAGATGAACAAAATGCTATTTTTGAAAAAGAAGAAGAAAAATTTTCAAAAGAAATTATAGATTTGGAAAGGCAAAATGATTTATTACAACCATCTTTAGAAAATTTAGAATCTCGAATTTTTCAACTCGAAAACGAGAACTGTACGTTAAAAAAGGAGAATTATGAATTAAACAAGCAAATTGATATTTTGAAAAATAGTATATTTCTTTTGAAAATAATAAATGTGACTTTAAAGCTAAATTTGATAAACTTAACACTGAAGTCACAAAATTTAATAAAGGTCAAAACGATTTAAACATGATTTTATCTAGTTCTAGACCTTTACATGATAAAAGTGGTTTAGGATATAATAAAACTAATCGTAGAAATAACACTAGATACACTTTCATGTATAGTAAAAATGTTAATGCTAGTACTAGATTTTGAGTAAAGTCTACATCCAATTTTTATAGAAATTCAAATACTGCTATGACCAATAATGTTTAAAGTATCTCTAAAAGTACAAAATCATTGACGGGAAATATGAATAAAAATTATCTAAGTATTTGGGTTCCTGTTTATTGGAAAAATAGAGAAAAATACATTGATGATTATTATGATATGGTAGTTAATAATGAAAATTATATTTATAAAGGTTCAACCACACCCAAATGGGTATGATTTCCTAAGACCTAACACCCAAATGGGTACCAAAATAATAATTATTTATTGCAAGTACTTGGAGAAACAAAAGGTAAATGATAGATTTTGGAATATTAAAAGATGTTTCATATATTTAATAGAATTATGTCGTCATATAAACTCTCCTTTTTGTCGATGACAAAGGGGGAGAAAAATATTGGTCTAACACTATTTGCAGCAGGAATAAAAGCATAGATTCAGGAGGAGAAACTGAAAGATAAGGCTAGCATATATTCAAGGGGGGATATAGAACTACAGAGCAATATTGTCGAGATTCATTCATATCACAAATGGAGTTGTCATCATTAAAAAAAAGGGAGAATGTTGGATCTTATGTTTTGATTAATAAAAAATTCAATCGACACGAAGATTCTTGAATCTACGACAAAGAACTACGAAGACCAGACTCAACAATATAAAGTATGGTTCATATATATATGTTGTTTAGAGTCAAAGTCCAGTTTTAGCTATGTTAAAATCTCTCCTCAAGTAGTTAACAAACATACACATTAGAAACATTTTATAAAAGTAATAAAAGTTTTATTTTAAAAAATAAAATAAAATAATAACAATAATAATATATGAAGCAATACTTGAACTTGGGTCACTGGTAAATTCATATTTTAAATGAAACATCAAGTTTTCAAAAAATGCATGGAGATGGGCTCGAACCCAGGTCACCAGTTTAGAAGGCAAGTGCTCTAACCAAATGAGCTATGATAATTTTTGTTTATCAATAGAATTCAGTCGACTGAACAAGGTCATTAAGTCGACTAAACAAGGTCATTAAGTCAACTGAACCTGTGTATGTGCATATATATTTTAAATTACTGTTAGTCGACCAAATATTCAAAGACCTGACTTTACAAAATATTCAGTCGACTGAATCAAAATTCCAATCGACTGAATATGAATATTTTTGCATTATTTTTCTCTGTTTTAATTCAGTCGAGTAACTAATAATATTCAATCGACTTAATATATTCTAACTGCATTTTTTCAAATTTCCTGAAGAGACCTCTCTTCAGCGAAGAGGAACCTTTTTAGGAAGAGTTGCAATGATTTATTTTCAATGAAACTTTTAACTTGGAGTTGCAACTCTATAATCTCTATATATACATACTCAATTCAAGATTAAATTAACAATTCTAATTCTATTTTCATACTTTCTTGAATTCTGAGTTTCTTGCTTTATTGCTTGAATATTTGAGCAATCACGTATTTATTTCTCTAATTCTAAAGCAATCTAATCTTCCTTATCTTCATGTACACACAAATATACATATTTTACTTGAGGAGAAGATTATAAGAAGGGTGTGCATTATTGACTTATCAGTGCTATTCAAGGGCATACTCAATCAGAAACAACTTTACTGTTTATATTGGAAGCCGTATTCGGTTGCTCAGGCGGTAGAAGTCTTATTCGGTTGTCTAGGGGGTAGAAGTCATGTTTGGTTGCTCATGTGGTGTAATACCTATTCCTCCGGGTTAAGTGAGGATTGATAGTTAAATTCTAGAAGGAGTCTGGGACTGGACGTAGAATGAGAGTTTGAACCAGTATAAAAATCCCTGGTGTCATTTAATTTACTATTTACTTTTTATACTCATATTCCGCATCAGCAGATAACTTAGTTTATATCGCACTACCACTGCATTTACATTGTTTACAACTATTGGCCATTTCTATTCTATAGCATAGTCACTTTTAGGTTAAACGTTAGAGATCTTCATGTAGCACACACTTATATTCTTCTTAATTGTGCCGAGGTTGCATCATTTGTTAGATAATATGAAATGATAATTCTTAATTTATTCATTTCAATAATGCATGCGCGTGTAGAATTTACTACAATATTTTATTCATATATGCAATATTTATGAAAGAGAACATCCACACAGAGATTTAAAAAAGAATTTTTTGATTGGTTTTCAAAGTACGTTTATGAACCGAGAAATTGTATGGCCGACGAAGGTTTGAAACATCTTGCATTGGGACCAAAAAAAGGTCAAGACATATCCAATATATTTCGTCAATGAATATAAATTTAACACCAAAGAATACAGTGCTGAAAAGTTAACTAATAATACAGGTGTATTTGTTAAAGGTAGTGATGATCCAGAAAATCACATAAATTATTTTTATGGCGTTTCAACCCAAATTTTGCAACTGGTATATTCTCACGACCGACGGAGGATGCTTTTCTGTTTAGATACAATTGGTTTAGCAATGTTCTAGGTTCTGAAATTAATGAGCATAAGGATTATAATCTTATTGAAATAAAGCACTCATCGCATTATCACAAGAACGATCCTTTTGTGCTAGCCAAACAAGCATTGCAAGTTTATTACGCTCCTTATCCATCTTTAAAAAGAGATAAAGCAGATTGGTCAGCAGTTTTTAAAACAAAGACAAGATTTACGTTTGATGGGAAGAATATTCCAAACGAAGAAGCTTATCAGACAGATCTTGAGCATAGCAACGAAATAATAATAACAGACGATCATACTGATTTTGGACCTTTGTACGATGAATCAAACATTTTGGCAGAAGAATTTAAGAGTGGGGAGGAAAATAACGGAGAATATGAGACCGAATCTAAATCAGAAGACGATGAGGATTGATATAAATATTATGTTGAATTCTGATGTATTATGCAATTTATGTAATTGATGAGATTTATTTTGCAAGTTATGTAATTTATGTCGTTTATGAAACCGAATCTGCTTATCGTCATTTATGTCATTACCATTTTTGTCATTTATTTAGCAACTTATGTTAAAAATGCAATGTATTCTGCTTATCGTCGGAATAGGAGACCCAATATGAATCAGGTATATTTTGCACTTTATGTACTTTATGTCATTTATGTCATTATTATACAATATATTTCATTATTATGCTATTATTCTCTTATAAAATGATGTGTCTATGACAGGTATCATGTCATCCAGAAGGAGAAGCTCTTCGCATTCATCAGGAGGTGATGACAGCGGCCCATCGCAGCTGCCACAACGTCCCGCTGTATATCTCATACCTAGAGCAGATAAGTAAGTATTAATTTTTTTCAGCATCTTAAATATTTTGTGTACGATATAATAATCTGTATCATATTTAACACAGGGGGTTCGACCTACAGCCGTCAGCTATAATTCTATCAGTTTTGAGAGATTCGTACAAGAGTAGGATGATTGCTTGTTGGCCCAAGTGGGATAATATCCTTTCCCACATTATGGAGTGTATATGGTAGGATTTCATTGTAAGTATAATCTTCTGTTTTCCATTCTTAATTTTTTGGTCGCTTATTTATTGTTTACCTTTTATTATTTAATTTTTTGTCGCTTTTTTATCATGAAATACAGGCCGCAGTCAACGTACAATCAGATGACCTGTAGCTAGTATGACACTACTGGATACAGAAGATGAAGAAGAATTACCGGAATTCTATGTCGGCTGTGAAACAAAAAGCGGAGAAGCCGAACTGGATGGGAGCGAGTGTGTGGGAATGGTGGCTGGCGCATTAGGATAGTGACGAAGCGAAGGTAAGTGTACTAATCTTTTATTAATTATTTGATTGATATGTAAATATCAAAAAATATTTGGTAGGTAAATAATGTATTGCTTATTTAAATGTACAGGCAGAGTCGTAAAGAAACTCTGCAAATATGAACAAAAATTCTGTCTCTCATTGAGGAGGGTCCAAGTCGTTCCAACAATATCGCCAGGAGTTGGTAAATTTATTAAATGTCAATTGTAAATAGTTATTGTGCTATATAATTTTGAATATACAATAATAGTACATAATAATCAATTTCAGAAAGCTGGGGCGCAGGGTCCTGTATCGTACATGGATGTATTTACTCGTACTCATGTCATCGAGCATGTAAATACAGACGAAATTGTTTCATTTACATGGCATGACGATAAATCGTGGAAGAGCCATGTAAGCATACTTTAGTTTATATACTATTAGAATTATTTTAATTATTAAAGTATAATGAATTACGATATTGTGCTATTAATTTCAAATGTATTTTTATTTGTTCATGCAGGCAAAGTCTATGGAACAATGGCAGAAACTCTTAGAGGAAATTGGTCGAGAGCAGCTGACTATGGACGAGGAGGATATCATTTTTGAGTCATTCATGGATCCACCTTCACATAACAGGCGTTAGGGTTTTGGCAATCAAATGGTTATGAATAATACATTAAGATATAACAATTTAGTAATCTTTCAGTTTTAAAGAACTTCACATTGCTTTAGTTTCAATAATAAGTTTATAGATACAACAATTAACATATTATTCTGTAGCTTTGATAGTAAGATTATACTAATTAAATTTTTACTAAATTAAATAAGTATTGCAGGGTAGACAGAGGAGAGCCAGCCAAACAAAGCTCAGATCGATCTAGCAGAGATCGAAGAGTTGAGAGCTAGGGTGGCGCGGTTGGAGGAGCAGAACCGTCGGTAGGCCATTGAGATGACACAGCTGCTGGACTAGCGTATTGCTAAGTACATGCAGTGGTATGGTGGCCGCTTTCCATCTTCAGCTGGTTCCGAAGGTGATTAAAAGGAGTGATAGGTATTTCCTTTTGTTTTGCATAATTGTTTACTAATTTTTGATGTTACATTGAGTTGGTGGAGTTGGATACTTTGAAATGTTCTGTATATTATTTGATGGTACATTTGGTGATGGTAATTTTGACATTTGTGAGTTGATGGTGGGGAGTTGGTGTTCCACGGTGAATATTTTGTACAATGACATGTATGTACATTATGTTAACGGAGTGTTGGTTTGATTTTATGCGAGTTATGCTTGGTTTATTTCTTTATGTGATTTGATTATATTTGTATGATTTGATATCATACTGAATATCTGAATTGAATATGTGCTTGTGTGTGAATATATTATATTTCTAGATTGTGTATAATAGGTAAGAACGCAATAGAAAAATGTGAAAAAAGCTTCAGCTTTTCCGACGGCTTCCGATGGCTGGCGACGGCCTCCAGATCGAAAAATTCCGACAGCTAGCGATGGACGTCAGGTCAAAAAATTCTAACGGCTGGTGGCGGTTTTTTTGCTCCTTCTTGAACAACCACGTTTCTTCGACGGTCGTCTAGAGCCGTAGGGCCCGCTGTTGGTAGCCGTCAGAAAAGTTACGACGGAGGCTGTTGGAAGCCGTCGAAAAAACTATGCAGCGATGGGTTTACTTGCGACGGCTTTTTTCATTGGTTTCCGATGGCTGCCAGCCGTCGAAAACTGTACATTTTCTTGTATGTCAAGTTAACAGTAAATTAACCAACATGAATGATTTATTTACACTTATGTATATAAATATTACAAAATTAAAAAATAGATAACAATCAAAAAAATTTATTATTATTAATAAAATTTCAGCGCAATATAAGAGGAATTGGACAAGTTAGGCTTATGCAAATTCATGGTAATAACATAGAAATCTAGACAACATAAAAGAAATTAAAAAATTAACAAGGAGAAGGGGGGCTAATTTATATCAATTATAATGAACGTATTTTGAGATGAGATGAAAAACAAAACAGATCTGAATCAAATCAACATAATTAATATGCTTTCAATAGCGATAGAAATAAAAGAGTTTGCATTACTTTATATAGAATAAACCGTAAACAACAGATGTATCATGCAGGAACTAAAAACATGAGTAACTTAAATAAATTAAATTGATAATTACTTAGGGATGTGGTAAAAAATCGCACCTTAAAACGATGAATCAATTCTCCTAGACTCGGTTGAATCGATCTTCGGATTTTGCAAGAATCAAGAGATTAGAAACACCTTTTGCTTTTTCAATTTTATTTTATTTTGAAAACTTTTAGGATTTGGAAGCCACTATTTTTTCCTAGGATGGAAGAGGAGAGGAATGAATGTGAATTGTCCAAAGACTTGTAACAACCCATATTTTTAACAAATATTTTAAATTTGATTTTTATTTGAAACCTTGATTTTTAAATCATATTAAATTGGATTTTTGGAATTTTATAATGTAATTTTGGATTTCGTTTATAAATTATTTACCCAAATATAATAAATTAATGATTTTCTGAAAATTTTATATTTTGGTCAACTTTGGTCAAACTTTGACTTTCAGTTGAAATTTTTAATTTTGAATTTTAAATTTCCAATCCTTTTCTTTTAAACTGAATTTGATCCTGATATTCGTTCTGCTTTTCGTTTTATCAAATTTTATTTTATACTTTGTAAATCTGATAAAATCCAGTGTTTTACACGCAATCATTTTCTGTATTTCATTAATCTATTTTCTATCTTCATTTTTCTATATTTTATTTTTGGTTTGGTTTGATTTTACTATTGGATTTGGCTTGTTTATTTTGATGGGCTTTGGTAAATGGGCTTAGGAAATTCAAGAGACTTAAGTTTCTTTTCTTAAATGAAGAGATGCCTTTACATTTTCCCATAGCCGTTCTTTTTTTTCCTTAGCCGTACAAAACACTTCTCATCTCACCTCCTTTCTCATTTGCATTCCTGAAAGAAAATTTTACAGTAATTTTCATCATGTCTTCTTCCTTTTCTCTTTTCTTTTTCTCTTTTCTTTTGTTCTCAAGCAAGTTCGGCCATACTACTTCTTTTGCCGACCTCATCTCCTCCACCATCCATCACCTATGACCGACCATCATCTCCTCACCATCCCCTACCCAGGCCGTGACCTTCCATGATCCATAACTCCATCACCAAAGCCATAGAAACCCTAGCCGAGCCTTCCTTGATCACCACATCATTCCTTTCCTATTTTCTAGCCTCGGCCACCACCAATTCCTCTACCTCCTTTGCCTTGCTTTGCCATGACTAGATCCATCTCCAGGCCGTGACCAAACCTCACCTGAACCATGAATCCAGACCGAGCCCATTTGCCTAGGGCTGAACCCAATTAGCCTCTTGACCTTTCACTTGCCTTGCCTTTATTCATTCCATAACCCTATCTCTTCACCTTACATTGCCTAGCCATGCTTCTACCTGACCATGGCCGAGCATATTCATGCAGCAAATAGTCATGGCCGAGCCATTTGTGATGATGGTCAAGCCCAATTGTGATGTGGCCGAGCCCACTTATTTGGTTAAGCCACTTTTGTTTCACTTTGTGCTTGTTTTGTATTATTTTGATCTTATTTCTTTTATGATTGAATATACACTTATATTTGCTTATATTTATTGTTTGCAAGATTTGAATCTTGGCTCTCCATCTACTCGAATCTAATCGTGCTTTGTCGTGCTTTTTCGAAGTTTGGTTGTGTGTCTTGAATTGTCATCTCTAGCTTTAGAAGGTGAGTTATCACTCTCGACATTCGTACTTATATATTTGTGAAACGATGACAAGTGAATATGGAGTAGTTGATATGCTATGTTGATATAAGCTCATATATGCCTGTGATATGATTATATGATGTTATAACCTGATTTTTATACCTGTTACATCACCTGATATGATATGCTATGCTATACTGTTTGTTTTATATTCTGTTTCTCACTCTGCAAGTTCCCTCACTATGGGTTGAAATGATACATACCCGAACGGACTTTAGAATAGGGAAAAATCGTTATGAGATGAAATGATAGGCTCAAGCGATTTTTATTTATTTTGACTTGGGATTACGGGTTTGAAATGATAGAACCCGGGATTTTATATATTACAGATTGAAATTATACATATCCGTATCACTTGACCTAGGTTAGAAAATATTATACAGACCCGTATCACTTAAAATATGACTTGACTTAATAATTGAAAATTTAGTTTTTAAATGGAATTTTAAGCTTAACTTAGTAATAAGAATATTTATTTATGAAATGGGTATTTTTAAAAATAAAGTATTAAGTTAATTGTGACGCCCCACCTCTATGCTCATAATAACAAAGAGTATTAAAAGAAATAATGTCTATTATTACGAAGAATAAGGCTGGATAGGAGCGGCCATCCGTAGTTGGGCATTACACTAGTATTGGTTACCTCGATAGGAGTGGTATATATTTTTCATATTTCATCTTTTATTTATTTACTCCCATCGACATACCCAATTCCAGTATAAAACGACTACGATGGTTCATAATAGTTTAGGACAATATATATAATAATAACACAGATACAAAAAAAGAGGAACACAGATAATAAAAGTCTCATATATATATATATATATATATAACTAATGTCAGTTACAATACATTTGACACAGTACATATGATACAACTACAACTGTCGACTCTGGAAGTTATATATACAAGTACATTATCGACTAATATACATGAATACATATCAACCTAAATCAGATACACTGACTACTACAAAATGACGAAGACTACTTCAAAAGATATGAAAAGACTTCATAGCTCAAGCAGCAACCCAAAGCAGGATATCTACAACCTATAATAACTCGGTCTGACCCGAGTATTAAATTCAAAAGAAAATAATGCATGGGTCAGTCTAATTCAAACTCAGTTATTAATGCACGGAAGTAATAATAATTAAATAATCAAATAGACGACAGTCATAGAAATCTCGTATATCCGACTCCTCGATAAGAGAATCGGATAACGGCAGCTATAACACTAAACAGTGTTAAACAACAAATCAGCAAATCCAAATCATCAACAAGGATAAATAAAAAGATTATCAATGAAGATAATATGAAAACTCCAGAATTGCCTAACAGCAATTAACAAAAAAATCCAATTATTAAATAAATAACTAGAAACTCAGAATCTAATTATCAAATAGATAATTAGACAATCTCAAAATGATCAAATCAACCCAAATTCTGTGTGGTTGTAGTACACGCACGCGTGCACTGCCTCGCCACTACAGTAAGTCAAAACTGCAAAGGTCAAGTCACACTAGCATGACTCAACACAACTGCAAACAAAAGCAAACAAGTATGCACTTGGCAAATTCCAGAACAGACAAGCCCAAATAAATGCACATAGGATAATCGAAATCAACAAGGGTGCATGTATGCATATGTATGAATACACATACATATCTACCCCAAATGAAACAGCACTTAGCATAAGAAAATGACAAAAATAGTTCGAACAAAGCCATCAAAACAGAGTCAAACCCAAAAGTCCTCAAATCAAACAAAAGCAAAACTGCAATTGCACTTGCAACTAAAACTGTCTCGAAGTAAATGAAGACTGTATGCCAAAAAGTCAGAGGCAATGCAAACTAATCATCAAAGTGCAGACAAGATGAAGTCAGTGCCAACAGTAATGGCAGCAACTCTGTCAAGTCGTGGTTCAAACCCCAAAATACAAACAGTCTCACATATAAAACTGGGAAGCAGTGCAACAATATACAAAGGCCAGAACTAAGTGCAAGGCCATATGAAGCGAGGTACAGTGGGATATACATGAGTGACAACAGTAGTACAACAGAACCCAAAACTACATAACCAACATCCAAGTGAATATAAACTAAACAGAACAAATACCCTGCAACTCAAAAGAACCCAAATGTCCAAACAGTGGACAACAAAATACTTCAATGCAACATAACCAAACTATAATGAATAGGTTTAATTCATGTGACAGCAATGCAGACACATCACTGACTCAAATGGACAGATCAAATGATCACTACATACATGTACTCAAGGAAATATGCACTAATGAAGAACCAAATGCATTAGACTACATGAACACCATAGGCCGAGAACCAGACCAGGTAGTGCGAGTAGCAAGACCAGAACCAACCATCAAGTTCTGTAACCAAGTGAAATGGGACAGACCAGAGCAGAGCAGGGTGATCAACCAAGTGAACAATGCAAACATGTCACATGTACCCAAGGAACTCAAGCAAAATATAGACAGAACAACAAAATGGCACAAGAACAAAGTATGCAGTGACAACCCAGGTGTAGGTTCATCAATACATAGCATCATCAATGAAGACAAAATCCAGTGCAGCATATATACATGTTGACCAGAGCTTAAAGCAACCTCAACTACTCAATGACAAATATATGAAGTCAACATGTATGCAACAGTGACACAAAGGGCTGCAGCCAAATACAAGTTCAAATATGAAGCAAGGATGACAGTGGTGCAGCACATATCAAGTGAAGACCAAAAGTGTACAGGAAATAACAAACAAGTACAGGGATACAGTGAACAAAATCAAGTCTACATACAAATGTGCCAGACTCGATTGCAATTCAAGTCAATCCACCCATAAATGCATACACGCAAACATATGTATATATGCACATATATGCAGAAACAGGTGACAGAGCAAGGCCGACAAAATTTACAAAATCAAGCAGCAAGAAGAAAAATCAAAGTGGCCAAAGTATAGTTTTAAAGCAGCAGTTTCAAACAAACAACAGCCGTGTACAAATTCAAAGCAACAGTTAAAGTGTCGAAGTCACACACTTGAATAAGTAAAACAAAGTCGAAGTCAACAAGCACAAACATCCCAAGTTCAAAATCGAAGACGCAAGCAAAAATCAAAACCCCGGGAATCAAGTCACGAAATAAGTGAATCTGAACAAGTCAGAAAATCATAGTCATTCGAAAATAATCAAATGGCCAACTTCAAATTATCAGACAATTTCATATATGAAGTATGAACGAAAATATAGGGATGAGAATCCTATTTAAACCACAACCTCATCTGATAAATCAATTCAAAACCCAAGTCACGAAATGAAGAATTGAATTAGATGTGAGTATAAATTACTCACCTTTTTCGATCGAGAAACTGAAGTCGATGCCTACAAAAATCAAAAGCCCCAATCTTCACAGCGGAATGAGAATGAGCAAGCCCTAATTTTAGTCGAGCAACCATTTTTCTTTCGTTCGTTATTATGTTTTACTTAGGGGTTTTCCACCAATAAAATGAAAAGGGGGTCGGGTCTTTATCTCGATACAACACAGCACCAAAGCAATGATCAAGCGCATCGACCAGAATTCTTAAAGCACTCAATGGGCAAAACAATCACAAAATCATTTTCTATATGATAAACATGTTTCTTAAAAACCTTTAAGAATATTCTTTGCTCGTTTAAGAGCAAAAATCAAATTGTACTTATAAATAAATCTCATGAAAAAGATTTGCAAAATTTTAAATTGCTGTTTTCATCCAAAATCAATATATACAAGAATGGAGTCATCGAGATCGTAGAATACCCGATTCATAAAATGGATGAAATAAGCTGGACAAACTGAATGACATAATAAGTCATTCATAAGAATCATAACGAGTGCGGAATGTGGTAAGTAGAATGCTAGCTTCCGCAGCTCGTAGCTAAAGAAAACCGGTGGCAAGGTCGAGGTAAAAAGACCTTAACACCACTCAAAAGATTCCTTAGGTAATAATCCTAAGACAAACTCAAAAATACCGGAAAATTCTCAAACCATATGAATGAGAGAAATATCACTTTCCTCATCATGTGAGCTGAAAGAATAAAATGATGCCATCAAAGTGGAATCGAAATCACAAGAAAAATAGAAATCTGCTTAAAAGATTAAGAATGTCGAAGATGAATAGTCCACGTGGGAAAATAGGATATGGGCTTCACAATGATAAAGCCAATCCTTTCACAAAAATTAATTCCGAAGCCTAAGTAAAAAAATTGGCTCGGAAGGAAAGATCACATAAAATAGTTTCGACATCAATAAAAAGCAAATTGAGTGTTGCAGATCCACCAACCGGATTCGCAATCCTCAAAGAAGTCATCGAGCCCAGAAATGTTTAAAGAAAAAGAATCACAAGTTCTTTTGATATAAAAATAATGAGATGAAACTCATATCAAAAAGAATTCAAATAAGATAATCTTAAGACAAATATCATCAAGGATAGAAAATACCTTGACCAAGAGAAGTGCTAGTAGAGGCTTGCACAACCTTTAGCTTTCCCTCCTTCTTGCTTGAAGTATGGGACACGCAGATATATGATGACTCAAACTTTTGCAATAGCGACAATAGAGGGGTTGCGGACACTCCTTTGCATAGTGGTCTATGGAATCACAATTGTAGCATCGTCCATGACTAGTGGTAGGAGTCTTCGCTACAGAAGTTTCTTGCTTCCCTTTCTTGTCGGGATTGGGATTGGGGCCTTTGAACTTAATAGCCCTTTTCATGTTCTTGTTGAAGTTTGGTTTAGCACCCAGAACTTCAACATCACACTCTTTATCAGCCTCTTCAAGACGAAGAGCGATATCAATAAGCTGATCGAAAGAAACTTCCAATTTCAGAAGTAATGGCTTCTTGAGATTCTTGTTCAAGCCATAAACAAATCTTTGATTTTTCTTCAATGGGGTATTAATGTATTCAACCCCATATTTAGAAAGAGATTCGAAATATGCGACGTAGTCCGTCACAGAAGATTCACCTTGAACAAGGTCGATAAAACGCCGGGCCAAAGTTACTTTTTCAGCCTCCGGCACAAATTTTAATTCGAATCTTTCCCGGAATTGCTTCCAAGTGTGATCCGCTTCAACGATTTCAGAAATAAGAAACTCATACCAATCCAATGCTCTTTCTTGGAGCATGCTAGAAGCCACTTGGACTCGGTGGAGTTCAACAAGATTCATGCGAGAAAAGATGCGGTCGCATGATCTAAGCCAAGCTTGGATTTCAATGACACTCTCGGATCCTCGGAATGGCCTTCCACCCAAATCGGTGTAATCTCTACACAAGCGTGCAAAACCGGATCTAGGATGAGTAGGCTCTGGAATGGGTCTGATAGCTTGAGCATTCTTAACAAGATCTAGAAGCTGCTGGGCAGACATAAATACTCCCTCCTGAGGAGTAGCATTGGATTGACCGACGTTGGTACGGCCAGATCTAACCATTTCTCTTCTTTAAGAAAGAAAGAAAGAAAAAGAAAAGGTTACTCTCAAAACAAATATCAAGCAAACTTGATTGATAAAACAAGGGATCATAAAAGAAAATAGGATAAAACGGGTCAAATTGACTCAAATAAAATCCTAAGGCACGACTCCTAAGAAGGAATTAGGACAATGATCCTTGTTAGATTATTCTACATTGTTCCGAAATTTGGCTCTGATACCAAGCTGTGATGCCCCACCTCTATACCCACGCTAGCCAAGGACACTACGGAGTAATGCCGTCAACTAGCACGAAGAATAAGGCTGTTGAGGAGCGATCATCCGTGTAATTGCTTTGTGCGAGCGCTGATATGTCAGATAGTATAACATGCATTTTTATTTAATGAGGGAATCCGAAATACCGATACAAAACTCAAAGCTACTACACAGTGGCTATAATATCTTCGGAAACAAATATAGAAATAAACATAACACAAATCAGTCACGGACATCCATATCACAAAGGCGGAAATAGATATGAATATAACACATAAAAGTGTACATCAGAGTAGTGGTCAAATAAGATCCACAATATCACAAAAGAGAAGATACAAGAGCTAGACAACAGAATATGTATACATCAATGAGTCTAAATCTCAAATGTATACAACAAAAAAAACTACTAAACTAGAGTAGTTAGCCAAAAGTCAGAAGATGGCTCCAGATAGGAGGTCAAGCAGAAGCACCTGTAAAATTTCAGTCTGACCCGAGTATTATTTAAGAAGAAAATAATAAACGGATCAGTCTAGCTATAATTATCAAATAAAATGAGATATAAGAAGAGATATAATAATAAAACGTATGATAACCAAAAATGTCATACTACGTCAAGTATACATCAGAAAACCCACAAAAGTCATACAAAATCTCAATAATCTCAAAACACAGAAAAGATCATCATATTCTTAATTTAATTCACCGAGCCACAAAAATGATATACATATTAATGCCAATGGTAAAAGATGGTGAAACATAAATTCCAGAAATCAACAATTAGAAATCTAGAAATCACAAGAAAGAGGATGGCCAATCCCATAAACTAAACATCGACGCACCTAGAAAGATACACCCATGTAAAGTCTAGCATCGATACACCTAGAAAGATGCACCCCATGCAAAGTCGAACATCGACGCACCTGGAAAGATATGCCCCATGCTCTAGCATTGACGCACCTAGAAAGATACGCACCATGCATAAATAAACATCGACGCACCTAGAAAGATACGCCCCATGTAATGTCTAACATCGATGCACCTAGAAAGATACACCCCATGCAAAGTCGAACATCGACGCACCTAGAAAGATACGACCCATGCATAGACGAACATCGACGCACCTAAATAGATACGCCCCATGCCCCGACTTATTGAGCCGATTGCTCCACGAAGTAAATAAACATCGACGGACCTAAATAGGTACGACCCATGCGAGAAATAAACATCGACGTACCTAAATAGGTACGACCCATGCGAGAAGTGAGACGAAGCTCAATAAAACGAGGAACAGTCGTCCACGTGGACAAAGAGACATCGCACATTGCTAGTCTAAACCATAAAATGATCATCATCGATCATCAAGAAGTGTCGATTACACTAAGCTAGTAAATATAAGAGTTTAGCTTCATGTCCCATAACCACTTGCTTAACTTAAATATTTACGAACAAATTGTAGATCTCCACTAGAAAATTGTCACAAAAGGTTCAATCGAACAAGTCCAAAAATTAACCGACGAAGTAAACGCAAGCGCTTCATACCACTTGTTTTACTAAGCCGTTTAATTAGATTTCTCATACAAATGAGGTAAAGGTTTGTATATACTAATAGATTGGAAAATGGTTTAAGAAACGAGCTTTGTAATTAAAATAGTGTCAAAATCGTTTTGATGAAAGAGTTTTGATATTTACTACTAGTATAGAAAACCTTTATATTTATAAAGTGACAAATCACAAAAACGATTGTAGAAACAATCAATCATCAAAATTCACATTCGAAGACGTGAATAAAATCCAAAGAAATCGATACCGAATCCATAAAAAATGGATATTCCAAAAATCACAAAGAAAAGGTCATCAAAGTCGATAAATATGATAATGGGAATCAACACGAATCGATTAAATTTGGAAAATCAAGCAAAATAGGTAAATTGGCAAAAGATAGCAGATTCAGACGTCTGAAAGAAGTGGTTCAGACGTCTGAATCTGGAAAATTAAAAGTTTTCTAGAACATAATTCAAACGTCTGAACCCTAAATTCCAGACGTCTGAAAATAGCTAAAATTAGCCTATTTTCTCTCTGGTTGCACTCGAGCCAATTCAGACGTCTGGAAGTTTGGATTCAGTCGTCTGAATACTGGAGAACAAAAATTCCCAGTATAATATTCAGACGTCTGAACCATACGTTTCAGACGTCTGAAACTGTTGTTCTGGGCATTCCTTGAACCTAGGCCAAAAATGGCCAAACAATTATCGGAAGCGATTGGACGAGCAACGACGACTAAGGATTTACGCCAAGCGACAACCCAGTCCTAATTAGCCCTTCGATACGCCTCGAATATCAATGCTCAAATATCCATAATAGGATTTTCATAGATTTTGATTTCAAAACACCAAAAATTGGAATATACACCAAATTAATCCAAACCAAAATCAAATGCACATGAATAAGTGTTAGGAATTCATACCTAACAATCAAAGATAATTATAGACTAAGATGTGAGATAAAAATCTCACCTTTTCACAAAATCAATGAAGAAGAAGCTATAGAGCAATGGCAAGGACAATCGCTCTTCAATTCCAACTCAACAAGCTTGAATCTAAGCTTAAAAGAGAAACATTTCCTAAATTAGGTTTAGGGAATTTCTGAAATTGAAAGGAGAATGGGTTGGAGAAGATGAAGAGGATGCTTACCAATAGCTTCTCTTCGAATTTGGAGCTAGAAGAAGGATTTGCAAATGAACTAGGGCAGGGAGTTTTAATTTCCCATTCCACTCTCCATTTTTGATGAAGCTTAAGTGTTAGGAAATGAAAATGAAGTAATGAAGAGGAGAGGGAGTGGAGCTTGAGTTAATGAAACCAGAATTGGGCAAATGGGCTGAACCAAACCCAAAGTCCAAAGTGAAAAAGTAGCAAAATTCTACTAACTCCAAACATATCAAAGCTTATACTCAAAAAGGTCGCAAACGGCATTTTGAACTCAATGGAAGTGGTCTTGAGTCCTAATTCGACTGTTTGCAAAAAGTAGCTTTTCGGACTATAATCCGACGAACGATGTTATATTTAAATAAAATATTTAAATATAAAATCGATAAATATGCGGGTTGTTACAATTTTAACCGATTACAAACTCCCGACAAAAATTAGCTATCAACAATAATCGTCCAATGATGAAAATTAATTGTGATAAAACTCCGGGTTGTTACAGACTCCCCTCCTTATAAAAATTGCGTCCCCGCAATTTTCATAATTAAAGGTGTCAATAACACTTATTTTTCTAACATAAACTGGTTAAGCTAGAAAATAAAAGTCAGGAATACAAACTCCAAAGAAATCTTCTAATTCCATAAAAGAAATTCACAAATTCTCAACAAAATCTAATTATCAATAGATAATCAGAAAACGGCAAAACTGAATAAATACAATTATCAGCAATATCTAATATTCAATTAGATGATTAGAATACAAAAATCACAAAACAGCAATATCTAATTATCGAAAACGATAATCCGAAAACATCAAATATCTAATTATCAAAAACGATAATCAGAAACATCAAATATCCGATTATCAAAACGATAATCAGAAATCTCAAATCAACAAATATCTAATTATCAAAAACGATAATCAGAAAACATCAAATATCTAATTATCAAAAACGATAATCAGAAACATCAAATATCCGATTATAAAAAACGATAATCAGAAATCTCAAATCAACAAATATCTAATTATCAAAAACGATAATCAGAAAACATCAAATATCTAATTATCAAAAACGATAATCAGAAACAGCAAATATCCGATTATCAAAAACGATAATCAGAAACAACAAATATCCAATTATCAAAAACGATAATCAGAAATCTCAAATCAACAAATATCTAATTATCAAAAATGATAATCAGAAAACATCAAATATCTAATTATCAAAAACGATAATCAGAAACAACAAATATCCAATTATCTGTAGATAATTGGAAACAACAAATATCTAGAAATCAATTAAGATGACTAGAAAATCAACATAAAAGGTTGGATCGATCCCATCAGATGGCGAGTTTTAGCTACGCCGCACGTTCATCTCAGATGGCCGAAGCCTACCAAGTACTATAAATTTTGGCGCCCATCAGATGACCCGAAGGTCCGCAGAGTGACCCGAAGGTCTAGTACTGGTATTTGACCTGAAGGTCCAGCAGAGTGGCCCGAAAGCCCAACAAATGACCTGAAGGTCGAGCAGAGTGGCCCGAAAGCCTAACAAATGACCCGAAGGTCCAGCAGATGACCCGAAGGTCCAGCAGATGACCCGAAGGTCCAACATAGTGGCTCGAAAGCACACAAAATCATCAGAATCATCAAACATCAGATGTTTCAATTAACGAGTCCGGAATTAATCGAAATAGCAAACGCACATGTCCCATACCACGTGTTTTACTAAATCGTTTGATTCTCTTCATCGTTTCCTTGAAAGTGAAAATTGTGTATTTTGTAAAAATGACATTTACATTCTCAAACGGACAAGTCCGGAATTAAGCGAATCAATAAAATAAAGGGTTCATAGTCCTCGATTTTGCTGAATCGTTTAAATCGCTTCCTCATTCTTTTGAAAGCGCAAACTATAAAATTTTGTATTTAAATAAATAACATTTTACGTTCTCAAACGGACAAGTCCGGAATTAAGCGAATCAGTAAAAGAAAGGGTTCATAGTCCTCGATTTTGCTGAATCGTTTAAATCGCTTCCTCATTCTTTTGAAAGCGCAAACTGTAAAGAATTTTAAAACAATTTTCAAAACACGTGATTAAAGTAGCAACATTAGTAGTGTAACGACCCACTATTTTGGACCATTCAAATCGACAATAATCCACACATGTCTGACTTGAATAATTCAAAATAACATATTGTAAATAAATTTGGAGCAAATGAAATCAAATACACAGAATCACAGACACAGAACATATCAGAATAACTCGCAGCGGAATATAAAACCCATAGTAGTTCATGAAGCTACTATAACAAACTCTCAAAACATAATACATAATATCTGTTTGAAAACATATACAATAGAAATCTCAAATAAATAGAAGTTTTGAATACCAGAACTGAAATAGAACAACTGAACTGAAAGGAACAGATAACTAGACAAGCGGAATCTCCAGTGATTCCTAGCTCCAGAAAGAGATCCAAAGCTAAGCTGTAAATACTCAGGCTAACCCGAGCGTAAAGTAAGACACAAAACACTCGAGTCAGGACAATATATACTTATATAATGTAAACCAACTCAAGTGAACTGTAGTAGAAATGCACAATAACTCAAAGGATGCTTGGGATCGCCCATCCCTTAAGGACCAGTTAAACTATAAATTAAATACATCACGTGGTTAAAATTTCAAAATGGTATTTTATACTTCGAAATCAAATATCATTTCAAAATTCAATATCATTCAAAAATCCATTTCAAAATATCAAAATATCATATTTCAAAATAGTTTATATTTCGAAACAAATTACTTCATTTTAAATCATAAAATGAAGTTATTATATTTAATAATTAAATTATTAAATTTCCAAAAATTTAACTTTTCAAAGTTCATTCGTTCACTTAAATTAATTAAAACAAATGAAAATTCAACTTTCGCAGCATTTAGAAAATGTTGCGGAAAGTCACATTTAAAACAGTTCAATTTAACAAAAGACAGCATTTAAAATGCTGTAATAGGGTTACATTAGTTTCAAATAAACTTAGTTAAATTCAACCATTATAACATTTACAAAAATGCTATAATAGCATTTAATTAAATTTAGCCATTTGGTTCATTATTATCAACTATAGCATTTACAAATGTTGTATTATCATTTACATTAGAATTAATAGCATTTTAGAAATGCAGTTAATTAACTTCAAATATTCAGTATAATTTCACAAACAATTATATTTTTATATAAATCATTTTTAACTTATAAAATCATATAATTTCACTTTTAAAACAATCATTCAAATACCCTTATATTCATGATTTTATAAAGTTAAACCTCCATTCAAAAATCAAAATTTAATAATAATTCACTTATTAAATTCCAATATTAAATTATAACTTCATTAAATTAAATTAACTTAACACTTAAGTTTAAATTTTCAAATATAACTTAATTCCATTTTTATTTACTTAACTTGAAATTCACTTTTAAGCCAAATTCACAAATTTCCAATTTTAGTTATATTTCAAAATTTTAACTTAAATATTCATTCATTTCACATTTTAACTTTATTCAACTCATTAATATAATATAAAAATCATTTAAATTCACTTTAATCCAAATTATCATGAATTTATCACATTTCATATTTAATTTAAATTCCAATTATCACCAAATTAAAATTTCCCAAAATAACTTACATTTCAAATTTTCTAATTTTACCATTTATTTATTTCACTTATAAATTTTCAGAAAATCAATAATGCTTTACAAAAATCATTTTTATTTAGTTTAAATCAAAATATTATAATATTTACATTTCTAAAATATTTTAAAAATTTATAAAACATATTTTAACAACGGGTCTGTATTTCATTTTCTAGCCTAGGTAAAGCGATACGGGTAATTTATTATTTCAACCCGTAATTTACAAAGATACCCGGGTTTGATCATTTCAAACCCGCAATCCCAAGTAAATGAAAATAATTGAAAATCATTCAGGCCTATTATTTCAGCCCATAACGATTTTCTCCTATTCTAAAGTCCGTTCGGGTATGTATCATTTCAACCCATAGTGATTCTAATCTAAAGGGAACTTGCAGTGTGATAAACTGATAAAATAATAGAACAACATAATATAACAGTAACATATAATATAATAGTTGTTTAAGCATGGGTGAACATAATAAAATCATAACATAGCAGGTGTAACATGATAATACATTTTTACAGATTCAAAAGGGGTCAATTCACTAGTTATATATGTACATATTGTCTGGTGAGAATAACTCACCTGTTCAGAGCTGGAGATAGCTACCAAAGCAAACAATACAGACACTATGAAGGCACAACAATATGGAAATGACTTGAGAGTGGAGAGCCAAAGCTAAAACCCTTGATCAAACATTTGAACAAAACAATGCAACATAGATAAGTTTCAAAACAATTTATCACTAACGATGTTAGAAATTAAAGCTCAAAACAACAACAATTGACTTGCACTTGTTCTCTACCTCATGTGCTTCAGTTATGCAGTGGTTAAGCTCAGCCTAGGGTAGGAAATTGGTCTGGTTTGGGTTCCATATGGGTCGGCCTACACATGTTTGCAAGGTGGTGAAGTCTAGGTGTATAAACTAGGTGTACAAACTTCAACACAAGGCAAAATCATCACATCTATGCCACATATAGGTTCGACCAGAGGTCATGGCCAGGTCTGGTGGGGTCAGTAGGATGACATAGCAGTGGTGTCAGGTCAGGAATTTGCTGGAGATGGTGGTGCAAGTGGCGGCCAAGGTGATGGTTTGAGTGGTGGAACAAGATTGGTGCTCGGCTAGGTTGAACAAGTGGAGTGTTTGCATAAACTTTGGTGGATCTAGTCATAGATGACCACGGCATGGCTTGGTCAGTGGGCTGGAGGAGATGGTGACCTGATGTGGTGATGGTGGAGGCGGCTATGGTGGTGGAGGAGCAAGGGCTGAACCATGGAAAGTAGAAGGCAAGTGCAAAAATCAAACAACAAGTAGAAAAAAATGGAAAAAGAATATGAAAGTTTACCAAATTTTCTTTGTTCAGATGAAGACCGAAATTTTTGAGGTGAGAAGTGTTTCTATACATGAAAAATGAATAAGAATGCAGCTGAAAGAATGAGATAGGGTCGACTATCAATGAATGCAAGAGTTTAGAAATGAAAAGGTGGGAAAACCAAGAGACTTAAGCAACTAAAGGGTCACAAACCTTTCAAATTTCCATAATTCTTTTTGCAATTTTAAATAACTGAAAAATGCACATAAATTCAGATAAAAACACGAAAATTTAGTAAATAAACAAAAATAAATAGATAAATATTAATTATATATAAATTAAATAAATAAAAACAACAAAATTTGCAAACTAGTCTTGAAAATATGAAAATAAATGCAATGAACTTTGGAGAATTTTTATGTACTTGAAAATATTTATAAATAAAAATAAGAACACAACATAAAATGAATTCACAAAAATAAATAAATTTTAATTAAATATAATTTTAATGAAGAAAATAGCAGAAAAATGGAAACTAGCCATTAAAAATAGAAAATAAATGCAATAAATTTTGGAAAAAATTTTATTATCACTTTAAAAATATTAAAAGACAAAGTATACATAAAATAACATATTAACACATATTAAAATAAAATATGACAAAGAAAATATAATTTATAAAATTTAAAATAAACAAAATTGCTAAATAAAACAAATTGCATTCAATATTGAAATACACATAACTTTCACAATTTAACTCCGTTTTCAACGAAACAAAAAGTAGTATTCATGTTATTAAATCTATTTTCATAATAAAAGATAATTTAAATAATTTAAATTTGAAGTTTAAAAGTCAAAGTTTGAACAGTTTGACAAGAAATTCACTTTACAGTAAAATATTCAAATTATACTAGTTTGAACTATAAATCACTTAATAATCAACATTTATATTTAAAAATGAAATATTTGAAATAAACCATTTTAAAAATAATTTAAATAAAAGAAAATCAAATTTTAAAATATATACAAAAATCTAGGGCTGTTACAAGTAGCAATTTCGAAAAGGAAATTGTACTTCCCAAAACACCGTTAAATCGGATCTCAAAATCAGCATTGCGGAATAACCGCTTGAAAATCCACTTTAAAAATTTGACGGTTACTGAAGCCAAAGCAACAGTAATTTTTTATACGTCAAAATCTCATCAAATAATTCACATCAAAACGTAACACTAGTGAATTTTCATTCATAAAAAATGTCACAAAACACCATGCTTCAAAAATTTAGCATCGATCTAAAAATCCTGTTATAAAGATAACGGCAACAAAATACGTTTAAACCAAACACCGGTTCAACGTAAAATTAATGTAGTAACGTGCAACTCAAATTTGCAGGTACTACAAAATGAATAAAGAAATCATTCGAATGTATCTTCAATGGAGATAATTCAAAACAACAAAAATCTCAACAAATTCACATAACTGCTTCGAATCCTCAAATCGGATTCGAAATTTTTAAAGAAACAAAATAAACCCAGCTATGTAAACAACAAATGAAATTTATTTCAATTTCATATTTTGATTTTTAAATCAAAAAGATTATCAGCTGTACTCAACGAAGACAGTGTCACTGCTTCCGCTGTGCACTCTGATAACAGAACACAAATTACTCAATCATCAAAACACAGTTTCACTATTATTTTTAAATAAAGATATTTAAAAATTTCATCATAATTTCAAAACTATAGTTTTGACTCAAAGCATAACTAAAAACATCGACCAATAGTTGTAACACAGGTTCCATCTAAGTTATGTTTTATATTATGTCCATAAACCCCAAGCTCTGATACCAACTGTGACGCCCCACCTCTATGCTCACAATAACAAAGAGTATTAAAAGAAATACCGTCTGTTATTACGAAGAATAAGGCTGGATAGGAGCGGCCATCCGTAGTTGGGCCTTACACTAGTATTGGTTACCTTGATAGGAGTGGTATATATTTTTCATATTTCATCTCTTATTTATTTACTCCCATCGACATACCCAATTCCAGTATAAAACGACTACGATGGTTCATAATAGTTTAGGACAATATATATAATAATAACACAGATACTAAAAATGCGGAACACAGATAATAAAAGTCTCATATATATATATATATATATATATATAACCGATGTCAGTTACAATACATTTGACACAGTACATATGATACAACTACAACTGTCGACTCTAGAAGTTATATATACAAGTACATTTCGACTAATATACATGAATACATATCAACCTAAATCAGATACACTGACTACTACAAAATGACGAAGACTACTTCAAAAGATATGAAAAGACTTCATAGCTCAAGTAGAAACCCAAAGCAGGATATCTACAACCTGTAATAACTCGGTCTGACCCGAGTATTAAATTCAAAAGAAAATAATACACGGGTCAGTCTAATTCAAACTCGGTTATTAATGCACGGAAGCAATAATAATTAAATAATCAAATAGACGACAGTCACAGAAATCTCGTATATCCGACTCCTCGATAAGAGAATCGGATAACGGCAGCTATAACACTAAACAGTGTTAAACAACATATTAGCAAATCCAAATCATCAACAAGGATAAATAAAAAGTTTATCAATGAAGATAATATGAAAACTCCAGAATTGCCTAACAGCAATTAACAAAAAAATCCAATTATTAAATAAATAATTAGAAACTCAGAATCTAATTATCAAATAGATAATTAGACAATCTCAAAATGATCAAATCAAACCAAATTCTGTGTGGCTGTAGTACACGCACGTGTGCACTGCCTCGCCACTACAGTAAGTCAAAACTGCAAAGGTCAAGTCACGCTAGCATGACTCAACACAACTGCAAACAAAAGCAAACAAGTATGCACTTGGCAAATTCCAGAACAGACAAGCCCAAATAAATGCACATAGGATAATCAAAATCAACAAGGGTGCATGTATGCATATGTATGAATACACATACATATCTACCCCAAATGAAACAGCACTTAGCATAAGAAAATGACAAAAATAGTTCGAACAAAGCCATCAAAACAGAGTCAAACCCAAAAGTCCTCAAATCAAACAAAAGCAAAACTGCAATTGCACTTGCAACTAAAACTGTCTCGAAGTAAATGAAGACTGTATGCCAAAAAGTCAGAGGCAATGCAACCTAATCATCAAAGTGCAGACAAGATGAAGTCAGTGCCAACAGTAATGGCAGCAACTCCGTCAAGTCGTGGTTCAAACCCCAAAATACAAACAGTCTCACATATAAAACTGGGAAGCAGTGCAACAATATACAAAGGCCAGAACTAAATGCAAGGCCATATGAAGCGAGGTACAGTGGGATATACATGAGTGACAACAGTAGTACAACAGAACCCAAAATTACATAACCAACATCCAAGTGAATATAAACTAAACAGAACAAATACCCTGCAACTCAAAAGAACCCAAATGTCCAAACAGTGGACAACAAAATACTTCAATGCAACATAACCAAACTGTAATGAACAATTTTAATTCATGTGACAGCAATGTAGACACATCACTAACTCAAATGGACAGATCAAATGATCACTACATACATGTACTCAAGGCAATATGCACTAATGAAGAACCAAATGCATTAGACTACATGAACACCATAGGCCGAGAACCAGACCAGGTAGTACGAGTAGCAAGACCAGAACCAACCATCAAGTTCTGTAACCAAGTGAAATGGGACAGACCAGAGCAGAGCAGGGTGATCAACCAAGTGAACAATGCAAACATGTCACATGTACCCAAGGAACTCAAGCAAAATACAGACAGAACAACAAAATGGCACAAGAACAAAGTATGCAGTGACAACCCAGGTGTAGGTTCATCAATACATGGCATCATCAATGAAGACAAAACCCAGTGCAGCATATATACATGTTGACCAGAGCTTAAAGCAACCTCAACTACTCAATGACAAATATATGAAGTCAACATGTATGCAACAGTGACACAAAGGGCTGCAGCCAAATACAAGTTCAAATATGAAGCAAGGATGACAATGGTGCAGCACATATCAAGTGAAGACCAAAAGTGTACAGAAAATAACAAACAAGTACAGGGATACAGTGAACAAAATCAAGTCTACATACAAATGTGCCAGACTCGATTGCAATTCAAGTCAATCCACCCATATATGCATACACACAAACATATGTATATATGCACATATATGCAGAAACAGGTGACAGAGCAAGGCCGACAAAATTTACAAAATCAAGTAGCAAGAAGAAAAATCAAAGTGGCCAAAGTATAGTTTTAAAGTAGCAGTTTCAAACAAACAACAGCCGTGTACAAATTCAAAGCAACAGTTAAAGTGTCGAAGTCACACACTTGAATAAGTAAAACAAAGTCGAAGTCAACAAGCATAAACATCCCAAGTTCAAAATCTAAGACGCAAGCAAAAATCAAAACCCCGGGAATCAAGTCACGAAATAAGTGAATCTAAACAAGTTAGAAAATCATAGTCATTAGAAAATAATCAAATGGCCAACTTCAAATTATCAAACAATTTCATATATGAAGTATGAACGAAAATATAGGGACGAGAATCCTATTTAAACCACAACCTCATCTGATAAATCAATTCAAAACCCAAGTCACGAAATGAAGAATTGAATTAGATGTGAGTATAAATTACTCACCTTTTTCGATCGAGAAACTGAAGTCGATGACTACAAAAATCAAAAGCCCCAATCTTCACAGCGGAACGAGAATGAGCAAGCCCTAATTTTGGTGGAGCAGCCATTTTTCTTTCGTTCGTTATTATGTTTTACTTTGGGCTTTTCCACCAATAAAATGAAAAGGGGGTCGGGTCTTTATCTCGATACAACACAGCACCAAAGCAATGAAAACGTGGGCCAAGATTCAAAATTTAAAGCCCACGCAACATTTAACATATTGCTTAAAAGAATTTTAACCGATTACAAACTCCCGACAACAATTAGCTATCAACAATAATCGTCCAATGAAGATAATTAATTGTGATAAAACTCTGGGTTGTTACATTAATTGTTGAAATAAAAGTTAAGTAAAATAATGTACCTTTGACTTAATAAATGATTATAGTTTAATTGGATATTTTATTAATAAAATTGTATTTCATTAAAATCATAAGTTAAATGATATCCAAATAAATAATTTTGAAAAGTGAAATAAGTTTGATAAGTTAAAAATGATAAATATTGCAGATATATTGTTTTAAAAAAATGTTATAGTAAAACTTATAACAGTATTTGTAGCATTTCAGAAATGCTATGGTTTTAAGGTAGCATTTTATAAGTGTTGCTGTTTCTGAAATGTATTGATATTTCTGAACTACTATTATACCTACTGTAACATTTTATAAGTGCTGTTGTTTCTAAAAAGACAATATTTCTAAAAGGATAATATTTTTGAACTGCTACTATATGTATTATCACATTTTCTAAGTGCTACGATGCTAAAATACAATGTTTTTGAAATTGTTATAATTAAATGAATGAACTTAGAAATGCTACAACTTTGGAAATGAATATTATTTTGAAAGATATTGACATTGGATTTAAATGGTTTAAATGAATATGTTTTGATTTGAAATGTAAACCATTTTGAATTAATAACCACGGGTTATAATAATGATTGGTTGTTAAAGAGATCGGGATCGGATATGGACATACTCTCTGTCGATACCGAAAACCAGTTTAACAACCGTGTATGCGGTGGAGATTCCAGAATGAAGTAGGATGGGGCGACGATCCTATTGAGGTATATACGAGGACCCAACTCCCGTGAGTTGGCATAAGGTGGTTAAAACAGGAGCGATTCTCGGGCCAAGTGAGGTAGCACCTCCGATCGGGCTCATTCCTTCGATATTATATTCTGACCTTGTGATTTTTCTGATGGTCATCCTCGATTTTAATTTGGGAGTGTGTTCCGAGGTGGGCGATAGTAGCTGCTATGCCTTTCCACCAGCCCAGATGCGTAATTGGTATATCTACCCTGGCATTGCCTCGTTGTGCCGTGTCACCTACCATAGCGAGCTTTACTACGAGTTTGTATTTGTGTCGTACCTATGGAGTATTTATGGTAGCCTCCCGATCTGGAGGTACGATGGTACAGTATAGAATATTGGCATTATAAATGTGTTAAGGTGGAAAATGTAAAGCCTTAACGCTATTTTTAAGTAAGTTTACTTTACTTTAGACATTATTATAATAGCAAATATTACTACATAGTAGATAGTTTAACAGATCCTTAAAGGATGGGCGATCCCAAGCATCCTTTAAGTTACTTGTGCATTTCTATTATAGCTCACTTGAGTTGGTTTACATTGTATAAGTATGTATGTCCTGACTCGAGTGTTTTGTGTTTTGCTTTATGCTCGGGTCAGACTGAGTTGTACCAGTATTCGAGACTCACCTTTGAAGTTGGAGCTTCGCTTGGATCCATCTATTGATTCTGCTTTCAGTCATTCAATTGATTCCAGTGATGTATTCAGATCTTGTATTTGACTATTGTATTGAGACATCTTTGTATTCGTGATTTCTGTTGTATCTTGTTTAACTCTGTTATATATATAGTAGCTTCATAAACTACTATTCTTTTGTTTCCGCTGCATTATTGTTATATTACTCTGTGTCTATGATTCTGTGATTATTTGTTTACTGTATATTGAGTTTTGCCAAATTTTAAATTAACAATCTGATATTTTGAGCAATTCAAATCCGACATGTATGGATGTGAATGGTTGAAAATTTCAGGATGTTACAAGACTCTTCTAAAATGAATGAGAGAACGCGTTTTAAAGGAAACATTGAAACCTTTCAAGTCCCTTATTTAAAACCTTCACTATTTAATTCCCAATTAAATCTCATTAAATCCTCTCCCTTTTTCTTTGTTGTCCATGGTCGACCATATTAGGTGCGACATGGCCCTCAAAAATTTCCAGACTCACTTAGCGTTTAATTTACTTAAACACAGTTTAAATATTATATCGATACACACATTTATATCTTATATATATATGCACTATATTAAATACAATGGTGTTCAAAAAAATTAATTTTTTTTAATAATGAACAATTCACAAATATTAATTAATTTAATTTATTTGAAAACTAACTTAGTATTTATTTTGTTGAAATCTAATTTAAATATTCTATTGACATCGTATATTGGTATGTACGTTTGTAACTTTTTATACACTTTATTAAATACTAATTGTATTTAAACAAATCAAATAAAATTTAATAATCAATACTTCATAAATATTAATTAATTTATAATGATTATAAATTAATTAAATCAAGCAGTTCATTCAGAATATTCATCGTTTTTGGTTATGCGATTCAAATGTGTAAATTCATTCAGTGATTAATATCAAACAATTCAAATATTAACGTTCACACGTCACCTTAGGTAGTGGCATGACATTTTGGCTAAATTTATAGCTTATACTTCTTATTTAGTCAAACCTAGTTCTACTTATTATAAGCGGTACCCAATAGTAACGATTATTTATCTTATTCATGATATATAACATTAGGACTTAAGGAATTTGGTTTTGGTCAAAATTACAACATCGCCCTCATTCAGTTTGAATAATCCAAACAAAAAGCCATTGGTTTAATTATAACCATTATTATTAAATGCACTGCTGTGGCCAAAGACTGACTTTAATTTGACTGCAGTTGACCATGTACTAACCTTATATAACCGAGGAGACGAATTCTCTATTGACTAGTGTTTCACTTCCGATGCTTCAACTCAAATCCAAGTATAGTTGTTAGACGAATTTCATGCCACGCTTTAACTATAATCAAAGTGGAGTGTCCACATTGATGTTCAACATTATTCTTAAGTCGAGAGAACTTGTAACATCATCACTTCGAGATTCTTTGTTTAATCTTTGTTATATTAACTAACAGAAAACTTTCAAGTGAGCCATTCTATAGTTATCCAATAACTATCAGCAAGTAATACCTTGATGCCCTCCAACAGCCATCAATACTACACTACCCAACATTCTGAGAGTGTTACATTACACACTCTAGTCTCAATGGATGTATCGATATCTCATCTCGAAACATTTTGACCAGGAATGTTTGAACACATATGTCATTTTAATGCGATAAATTTCTCATGATTATAACACATTGTAGTTACTGTCACATACTATATCATTTAAGGATTTTCAATTTAATATACTTTAAATTAGTTACTTAGTTAACTATAGTAAAATATAATAAGTATATAATAGAAAGAAAACATATTTTACTTTGATCAACATTGGTTACTAAGTTTGATGTATACAACAAATTACATAATTGTTCTCTAGGGCATACACCTAACTCTATTAATCTCCCTATTATACAATCTTATTCCAACTACTTTAATAGATTTTCTTAAAAACTAATTGGGCCGGTGTAACGACCCACTATTTTGGACCATTCATATCCGCACATGTCGGACTTGAATTGCTCAAATACCGAATTGTAAATATAAATTTGGCAAAACTCAGAATATACAGTAAATAAATCACAAATCACAGACACAGAGTAATAACAATGCAGCGGAAGCAAAGAAATAGTAGTTCATGAAGCTACTATATATATAACAAAGTTAAACAAGATACAGCAGAATTTATGAATACAAAGATGTCTCAATACAATAGTCAAATACAAGATCTGAATACATCACTAGAATCAACTGAATGACTGAAAGCAGAATCAATAGATGGATCCAAGCGAAGATCCAACTCCAAAGGTGAGTCTCGAATACTGGTACAACTCAGTCTGACCCGAGCGTAAAGCAAAACACAAACACTCGAGTTAGAACATACATACTTATACAATGTAAACCAACTCAAGTGAACTGTAATATAAGGTACAAGTAACTTAAGGATGCTTGGGACCGTCCATCCCTTAAGGATCCGTTAAACTATCTACTATGCAGTAATATTTCGCTAATATAATAATGCCTATAGTAAAATAAACTTACTTTTAAATAGCGTTAAGGGGTTATTCATATAGCCCTTAACACATAATAGTCCCAGTAGTCTATCCAGTATCATGGTTCCTCCTGATCGGGAAGCCACCAGAGGATACTCCACAGGCTACGGCACAAAACTAAACTCGTAGTAAAGCTCGATATGGTAGGTGACACGGCACAACGAGGCAATGCCAGGGTAGATATACCAATTACGCATCCGGGCTGGTGGTAACGCATAACAGCCACTACCGCCCACCTCGGAACACACTCCCAATCAAAATCGAAGGGTGGCCACCAAATCAATCACAAAGTAATAGAATGGTATCAAAGAAATGCGTCCGATCAGAGGTGCTACCTCATTGGCCCGTCAATCGCTCCTGTTTTAGCCACCTTATGTCAACTCACGGGAGTTAGGTCCACGTATATACCTCAATAGGATCGTCGCCACCATCCTACTTCATTCTGGAATCTCCACCGCGTACACAGTTGTCAAAGTGGTTTTCGGTATCGACAGAGAGTATGCCCATATCTGATCCCGGTCTCTTTGCCAACCAATCGTTATTATAACCTATGGATATTTATCTCAAAATCATTTACTTTAAAGCCCAAAATATCATATCCATTTCAAAACTAAATACTATATTATTTCATTTCAAAGCCAAACCAATATATCATTTCCATTTCAAAACCCAAAGCAATAATATATCATTTAAATTCCAAAAACCAAATCAATACATCATTTAAATAAAACCCAACTTTCCAAATCACTGAATATTTCCTTAAATTTATTAAACTTGAAATATTCCTTTAAATCATCTTAAACCAAACCACTTTATAAAGTCACATTCTTAAATCTTAAATTTCAATAAGTTTCACGTTAATATATTTAAAGACAATTCTTAATTAAATACAATTTCAAATATCTCATTTTCAAACCATAGTACTTTCAAAGTTATAACAACTCTGAAACCCAACACTTTGAAACCATAATATTTTGAAATCATAATAATTTAGAAATGTTATTCTTTGAAAATCATAATACTTAGAAAATCATAACACCTTTTAATTTAATATTCATTTAAACCATTTAAATTCAATGTCAAATATTATTCATTTCAAAGTTGTAGCATTTCTAAGTTCATTCATTCAATTATAGAATTTCCAAGAACATTGTAAATTTCAGTGACAACAGCACTTATAAAATGTTACGGTAGATATAGTAATATTCCAAAACATTGTCAATTTCAAAAATAGCAGCACTTACAAAGTGCTATAGTAGATATTTGGTTATTTCAAAATAGTTTATATTCAGAAACAGCAGCACTTATAAACTGTTGCAGTATATATTTAGTTATTATCAAATAGCTTAGTTCCAGATACAACAGCACTTATAAAGTGCTATAATATATATATAATATATATATATATATATATATCTAGTCATTTCAGAACTTAGTTAAATTTCAGAAATGATAGCACTTAACAAATGCCATCTAAAACCACAGCATTTTGGCAATGCTACCAATAAAATTCCAAACTTTATAATAACTTTTCAGAAACATTAAAACTTCAATTTAAGCCATTTTTAACTTATAAAATCATATCTCATGCTTCAGAAAATATTCATTTGGATATCTTTTACCTTATGATTTAAATAAAATAAAGTTCTATAAACAAATATCCAATTTAAACCATAATTCATGTATTATGTCCAAAGTACCTTATTTTACTTAACTTTTTATTTTAAAAAATAAATTAACACTTTATTTTAAATACCCATTCCACAAATAAGATATCTTATCACCAAAATTAAAATTAAAACTTCCATTTGAAACTAAATTTTCAATTATCAAGTTAAGTCATGATGTAAATACATTTTAACCATTTACTTATACATTTAACTTATAGAGAATCACTATAGCTTTATTATACAAGACATGTCCATTTCATAAAATAAAATATTTTATCATAGTTATTATAACAATCAAATTTTTTTTATAAATCTATTCATTTAGACATCAATTAATCAATGATTTCAAGCTAAATAAATTTTATTACACAGTGTCCAATTAAAACTGTAATTCATTTTGTCAATTCAAATTACATTATTTATTATACAAGAGCTATCCATTTCAGGAAATAACCTTTATTAAAATCACTAGGTTAGATTTAAGATTCCAAATTAAATCAAATTTAATTATTAATTATTTATCATAAATATAGATCTTTAAATTCAATTCAAAACCAATATATCTTCATAAATTTAAATAAAACCACTTATTTACTTATAAAATTCCAACTTATAGAAAACAACTATATCTCTATAATTTAAATCATTAAATCAACTTTAAGTTAAAATTTCATATATTTAAAAATTCAAAATACTTAATAATCTTTAGGAAAATATTATTTAAAAATTATCCATGGGTCTGTATAATATTTTCTAGCCTAGGTCAAGTGATACGGATATGTATCATTTCAATCCGTAATTTAAAAAGAAAAATCTGGGTTCTATCATTCAAACCCGCAATCCTAAGTAAATCAAATATAATAAAAATCACTCGAGCCTATCATTTCAGCTCATAATGATTTTTCCTTATTCTAATGTCCGTTCGGGTATGTATCATTTCAACCCATAGTGATAGGGAACTTGCAGTGTGAGATACAAAAAATAAAATAACCGTAGAACACATAATATCATATCAGATGATGTAACAAATATATAAACATAATTTAACATCATATAATCATATCCCAGGCATATATGAACATATTAACATTACATATAAATTTTCTACAATTCACATGCCATTGTTTCACAATTATAAAAGTACGGATGTCGAGAGTGATAAACTCACCTTTTTAAAAGCTAGAAATCAAATCAAAACATAGATCCAAACTCCACAAAGCACGAAAAGGCACATCTAGATTTTTTCCTGAGTAGATGAAGATCCAAGATTTCAACTCTTGTACACAAACAAATACAACAATTATAAGAAACAATTATACATACAAGATTATGAATCAAAACAATGAACAATATGAATCAAAGTGACATAACCTTTGATAAAGCAAAGCAAGATGATCAATCACCAAGCAAGTAGGCTCGGCCATGGCTTCAATGGCTAGACCATCATCATGTGGCTCGGCCATGGTCAAGTGGGCTTGACCACACCACACATAGGCTCGGCCATGATGGTTTACAAGCATGCTATGGAAAAGTAATATGAAGAGGTGGAAGTTACAAGTGGAGGAAGGCAAATGGTTAAGAGAAATGAAGGGTCAAGCAACATATGGGTTCGGCCTTGGCTTCAAGGTGGCCTCGGTCTGGTTCAAGCATGGTCGGGTCTGGGTCAGGGGTCATGTCAGTCACGGCAGGTGCTGGAGAAGGTGGTGGTGATGGTGGTGGAGGTCGAGGCAACAAGGAAGAAGGTGGTGAATATATGAAGGCTCGGTTAGGGTTTTTACATTGTTTGGTGATGGTTTGGGTCATAGGAGTCACGGCATGATTTGGTGGTGGTGATGAGGTGGTGGTGTCCGGTCATGGTAGTGGAGGAGGATTGCTGGTCGGCAATAACATGGTGGTCGAGCATGGCATGGAGAAAACACAAGAGAAAAATAAAAGAAAAATGGGAAGAAGGAAGGAGAAGCCATGGAAATCTTACTGTAATTTTTTCCAGGAAATAAAAATGAGAAGTGAGATGAAGAATTGAGAAGTTTTGTACGTGAATTACAAAATGAAGTGGCGGCTAGGGTTTAGTGGAGGAGTGAATGGCTAAGATGTGGAATAAAAAGGTTAGAGAATAAAAGGCTTGACTTGATTTCCAAGAAAAGAAACCTAAGTCTCTTAGAATTTCCAAAGCCATTTATCTAAATAAAATCAAATAAGTAAATCAAAGTCTAAACAAAATAAAATAGAAAATAAAATAGAGAAATGAACATAGGAAAATAGAAAACAAAATACAAAAAATCATTGTGTGTAAAACGCTATAATTTATCAAATTCAAAATGTATAAATCAGAATCTGACTAAACAAAAAGGAGGACAAATATTAGAATTATATTCTGCTTAAGATTAGAAATTAAAATTTAAAATTTTCAACTGTGGTCAAATTTTGACTTTCAGTTGACCAATATATAAAATTTCAGAAAATATTTATTTTATTATATTTGTAAAATAAATTACAAGCACATTCCAAACTTACATTGGAAAATTCTAAAATTTCACCTTTTAATGATTAAAAATCAAAGTTTTTAAATAAAATAAAATTAAAAATATTCACAAAATTATGGGTTGTTACAGCCAGTCCCTAAGTGAACTGGTATGTGTTACATCCAATTTTTACAAATAATGGATAAAGTGTGAAAACCATTAAAGGCTGGCAATACAAAGTCGTTGCACTTTAAAAGCTGTATCACATTGAAGAATGGAGGCCATTAAACATTGAGAATAAACCAACACATGCTAAAAAGTAAGACTGTCATAAGTTGATTACTATAAGCTATCACAAGATGGTAACAATGAGTTATCATAAGTTGAGGTTAAAGTAGCTTTCGCAAGTTGATAATGGAGTAGATGTCACAATTTGAAGGTAAAAGAAGCTGTTTAAAGATGGTAATGAAGGAGCTATAAGTTGAGGTTAAAGTAGCCGTCACAAGTTGATAATGGAGTACTGCTATCGCAAGTTGAAGGTAAAAGTAGCTATCAAGATATGATAATGAAGGATTCATCGCTAGTTGAGGTTGAAGTAGTAGTCACAAGTTGAAAATGGGATAGCTATCGCAAGTGGAAAGTAAAATTAGTTGTCAAAAGTTGATAATGAAGTAGCCGTCGGAAGTTAAATACCAAGTAGTTATCGCATATTAATGAGAAAATAGCTATCACATGAGGATACAAAAGGAAGTTATCAGATGTTGAAGGGTGCTATCACAAGTTGATAAATGTAGCTACTACATGTTAATAAATACTACTATGGGTTGAATATTGAAGGAAGTTGTCACATGCGGAAGGAACCATCATAGGTTGATAAATGAAGCAATCAAATATTTATAAAAACCATTACAGATCGAATACAAAAGGGGGTTACTGCAAGTTGAAGGGAGCTATCGCAGATTGACAGATGGAGCTATCTCATATTGAGAGTATGCACCTAAAATCAATGCCTCAGCTAGCTATGTGGCATTACCTGGTTGGATTAGCTATGCCACATCTTCATGAAAAAGTTAAAGGTGGATTTTTTTCATATGTCATCCTGAGCATGTTTCACGTCAGCAAATCGTAACCATCCACTTCCTACAAGTGACATATGTCATACAAGTGACACATGTCATGAATCTAAGGGTTACAGTACTCCATAAATAGGCATGCACCCCACACTATAACAGGGTGAATTATGAATTGTTCTTCTTCCTCATTTTTCCTTTATGTTATGCATAGTAAAGAAGCTTAAATTGGGACTTAGATGGCCATTAGGTAAGATTGAATTTGTAACTTTTTGATAACAAAGCTCTATTTGCATAATGACTCATACAGACTCAATACTAGCAAAATCAATGCTAACATGCTTAACTATGTAACATGTCTTACTCAAGTACCATCAGCTCTTTGTGACCAAAGCACACTAGGGGGAACTAAATTCTGACATAACATTATGCTATATTGCTTTAATTATCTACTCTATTAATCAACTTTCTTCGATGTTGATAAAGAGCCTTTATCATATAGAACTTTTCGGAGTCTGTCTTATGAGTTCTAGTGAGCGCTAGGTTTTTTATGAACTATATCATAATATTTTTTCACATAACAATGTCATGAAATTCTCAATTTTTGGAATCACCCATAGCTGAGTTATAAATTTGTGCATTTATTTATACTTCTTTTATTGTAACACTTATTTTATGATACAATTAGCCTTTGGTTGAATCAGCTTCTACTTAATGTTTGGCACATTACAACCTTAAACTTATTAACTTAGATTAAGCATGAACTTAGGGTTAACGTACTATACTTGATATCACTTTTGAAGTTTGAGTCACATACTACTTCATAATATGTTATTTTTCCTATAAACAACTCTCTAGTATTTTATAAATATTGGAGAATGCTCTAAACTATCAGTTTTGATCTTAATTCGAATTTGATACTTTCTTTATGTATCAAATACATAAGTGAATGCGATATTGTGGACAATATAACATGTTTGATAATTCTTATTGCCAATACAAAAGGAACCTGTTTTACATGCTCCATGTTAAACAATTAAATATGTTGTCTATGTATATCATTTTGGGACATTCCCAACTTCTTTCTATACCGATTATAAATTATGTCTTTTCAAATCCTACACTGAGCGTTAAACACCCAAACTAACATAATTTTAATTTAAGTGCATCATTAACAATCATAAATTTTTTGTTTACTTATAGTTTTAGAAATATTTTGTACCAATTAATATCTTTCTTAAAAATACACGCTTTCTTTGCATTTTGACTCAAAATTGAAATATTTGATTTCTTTATCGAAATAATTCCTTAGCTCCGATGCTAATCGAATATTACTTTTGTATCACTTCTTAGATCATATCTAATAACCGACAAACTCAAAATTTCTCCCACTAACTTTGAAACATTTTGGTAATTAAGTGCAAATAACACGTTATAAATCATTACTTAGAATTTCTTCGTCATATGTTAAAACATAAAATCATATTAAGCGATAATTTTAAGTGTAAAATACGAGTTAACTTAAGTACGTTGAATGACAAATCTGTTACGTTAATTTCAACAATTGAAACTTACGTTTTTATTCTTTGCAATGTAGCTTATTACATCCCAACCGCATTTGGTCTTTTTTCCAAAAACACTATTGTGGTCGACGGATCATATTCTTTCGGGTGCAACCATTAAAATCATATTTTGATAATATACTTGGAATCTATTCCAGATCCATGCATAATGCCATATGGTAGAGTGAATACTTTTACTGGTTTATTGACAATTGAGGATATTCTTTTCTCGACATTGATAAGAAATCATAGTTTCTCTTTAATGTTCGAGAAACCTTATTAGAAATTCTAATTAGTTGTGTTCGTTTAGGTTCGGTCAATTTCATTCCATCTTTTGTAATCAATTTTTTATTTGGGTTGTATCCATATACATTTTACTACCAATAATTTCTAAAAGAATTCCTTCATTATAAAGCTGTTGTTTCTTGAAACAACCATTGTTTCTCAGTGAAACGGAATATATATTCTTAAACATTTTATTAGTTTCATATATGTGTGTGTGTGTCTATTTGTGTGAGGTATAAATGTGATTTGGTTTTAGGTTTACAAACTTATGTTCATAACTTATATTGGTCAATTAACATTGATCGTCCCAAACTGCTTAAGGGTGTTTCATACAAGATCCCTCACGGGTAAATATTACATGTAGCCTCTCGACTCACATAACATGTCAAATTTTTGACCTACGATATGTAGGGTTGTATCATCAACTCTTATTTGTATGATTTTGTAAAGATTATTTTAGATGAAATTGAACTTAACCTTATGAACTTACTTTTAACAAGTGGACCTTGTAGAAAGAAGTTTTACTCAATCAGTCATACTTGTTCAAAAAAGTATGATTACCGCTTACTGATATATTATTATGTATTATAAGAATACATGAGTTTAAAGATTGAATTTTATTCATTTTTAGGACTTCTGGGATTGTTTTCTTATATACTCACCTATTCGATTAAATCGATTTTTCTTATTTCCGTTGCATGTTACATTTTATACTTCTATTTTATATTTAATGAATTTATTATAGACATACTACATGTGTATTTCAAATACACATGTTTATTTTATGATAATTCATCTATGAATTAAACGACATATGCAGAACTATTTTTGGTATCGTTGGACCTTCGACTACATACATATCTATGTATCAATCTAAAGACTTCTCCAACTTTTATGTCATTCCCAGAGTATGGGTGCTTCACTCTTAATCTTCTGAGATACAATTCACTAGTATCATATGATTCATAGTCAATTGACTTAAAGAATTATTCTTTCAATATACGACATAGTCCATGATCCTAAAAAGAATCGTTAACATTTAAGATACGTTTGTGTTATGTAGCTAATGCAACAAATATCTTTACTATACTGGATTTATTTCATAACGAATACATAAAACATTCAAAACAAAATAAAACTATATTTATTTTTCAGTCAATATTGAAAAAATTATTATTTCATAAATAATAGGTATATTTATGGAATTTTTTTTCATATTTTAATGCATCCATTGATAAGTATTATATGATATGCTACCACTATTTCCGCCATTACTATAATAGAGAAGTAATATGAAGCTTTATTCAACTAATTATTATTCCTAAATAAAATCTGTAGAAAATAAATTATTATATGAAAAACACAATTGGAATAAAAATTACATTTCTCATTCCATATTAGGTATCTACTAATATTTTATATAATTCTCATCTCCGATATAACTTTATGAAGCAGTTGAGTATTCACTCTCTTCTTCTTAACTGCACCTATGTTGCATTCACTCTTGTACATGTGCTTTCCTTTTCTAAATGTCGAACCATTCAAAAAGAAATCCTTATTGTAATCAGTCATATCGAATACACGGTTTCACATTATGACTGCATATTTCTAATAAATTAATTTCATTGAAATTTTGTATATTACGAACTACGATCGTTCATCATATGATATTTATATGTGATCGAATACGGATCAAGTATCTATATTCTTATATTGCTTATGAATTCAAAACTCATGGAAACAATACACTCTTAGGCAAATAAACAATTAAGTGACCAAGTTATGAATGTGTTTAGTAGTGTATATCATTGTTGTCAAAAATCTTAAAATCTTACGATTTAAATCCCGATTCGGATCGGATCTCTCCCTTTACGATTCGATTTATATTCCGATTCAAACTTAGCTAAAATCACAATTAAGAAAACATTCAACTTTGATTAACATACTTAATACACTCATTTGGATTCACAATTCTAATTATAATGTTTTCAAACTAAAATAAAAATGTAATAAGTGAGAGAATTAAGTTTTAATTTTAATTGTATAAGTTCAAACATTAAACAAGCCTTAAAATATGGATTGTTTGAATATACGATTTGAATCCCGTTTCGATTTAAAATTTGAACTTTACGATTTACGATTTAAATCCCATTTTGATAACCTTGGTGTATATATACACTCTTGCATGGGTCTTGAAGCGAAAACATTCCAAAAGATTCGAGGTAAGTACATTTTATATTTCTATGTCAATCTTAATTTAGTTCATTTGTGTATTTAACCGATAAACATTTTCTCAATTTTATTAGTTGCACAAATTATTGGATGTAGATTACTTTAACTTTATATAGAATAAGTTCTTGCAATATTAGAAAGGTGAAATGTTACCATTTTATTTTTTAATATAGCTCCCACTAGATTTTATGTTTCTCAGATCTCTAAGAAAAACGTAGAAATATTTGATTTCTTTAGTAGGCATTAGGAATCGCTATCTTACGATTCTAACATTGCAGAATATCAACAAATCATAGGTCCACATACGATAGATAACACTTTATTTGTTGTATTAAACAAAACTCCTAACCCATAGTCTTCGTTCTAATCTTAACCCAATCTTTCGGAATATCAACAAATCGAAAGAGATTATTCACTCATACCTAAGATTTCATGATGGTCTAGGTATAATGCACATACATGAAGGAATATCAACAAATACATGCATGCATCTTACCTCGTCTAGCCAATATCTTAACAGTACTAACATAACATCTCTAGCTTAAGGAATATCAACAACTAAAGAGTATGCAAGTAATCTATCAGTTTATATATGGTAGAGGACAAACATATTAAGGATTCATAATCTTCAATGGACATATATTGAGTGATATCGGTTTAGCGAATAATGTATTTCTTCTGAAATACCATTGTGATTCAAGTGTTAGAGGCATCTAAAATCATGGTATACATACTATACGTATATATTTACTCCTTAAATCTAATTTGGTTTGTTTCTAGTTCCACTTAATTTAACATATATAGTTATATAAGTATTAATTTATTTATAACTTTTATAATTAATTTACTTATACAATATATACATGTATCTTATTAATTAAATCTTATTTAATTAATTTTAATTTTATTAATTAGATCATATTTAATTCATCTAATTTATTTAATTAACATTTTAATTAATTTAACTTAAATTTTAACTATTGAATTTTACTTCATTCATCCTCAATAATTTATAGATGAACATGAACTATAACTTTTATAGTAACTATGTACACATATCATTACACGTGCACATTATTCATTAATTAACATTTAATTAATTAAAACAATTTTTAATTAAAATAACATTAATTGATTTAAAAAAAATTATCTTCATTTACCTCAAACATTTTAAGGTAAATATACACATATCATCATATATGTTTTAGTATAATTAAATATTAACCTATTTATTTATTTAATCTAAATAAATAAATAAGTAAGATAAAAGAATTTGAAATTAATATATTAACTTTTCGAACCAATTTTGTAAATTTTATAATATTGACAACATCTCTATTTTAAATTTAACTTTACATTTAACTTTTTTAATTATTCTGAACATATTTTGAAAATTTATCTTACATACCAAAATCAATTTAGGCCTTTTTATTGGGAATAACCTTTGGACTTTCTTCATCCATCAAGTTAGACTAGTGACCAGGTAGGGCAGAGTACTTAAATTTCCAAACTCAATTATTTGACACTACCTTTCTAAACATCCTACTAAATGTGTAGACTTTAACCTATTAACCCTAACATTGATAATTTAGACTGCATATAATATACTTTTTGGCTTTGATACCACTATTAGAATTGGGCTAGTCGAAAACGGGTTAAATAGGTGAATTTAAAAAAAATCCATTTTTATATTTGTTAAGCCTATGAAGCCTAAATGGATTTTAGATCCAATCTAAACATTTTTAATAAAATCTTTATTTTATTTTATTTTGTTTGGAAGTTTATTTATAATTTTAGTTTACAAGTATATCAAATATACTTGTTATGTGAAGTGCATGTGCTACATGTAAGAAGTGTACATAGTTAATGCGACCGTATGTAGGTGTTGGGATTTATGCTATAAAGGACTCATTCCCCTTCACATATGCCTTTATTGTCCAAGATTTCTATTTAAAAATATTTATACATAATAAAAGTGGAGAAGTGTATAAATACATACATACATACAAACATACATACACACATACATACATACATACATATATATATATATATATATATATATATGTATGTATGTATGTATGTATGTATGTATGTATATGTATACAATAAAAACATATTAGACAATCTTATATGATTTAAAATCTAAATAGCAATAATGAGTTTGGTTTTAATTAAAGAAATGTTTGAAGTCAAATATGACATATATTACACAAAATCCACCTTGTGATTTCAAATTAGAGCAACACATGTATGTTCCCATATATATACATATATATGTATATGTATGCATATATATTGCAATCAATATTTTAAATTTAAAATAATTATTTGTATATTAACAATTTTAATATATATATATTAGAATTTAAAGTTAGTATTTAAATTAAATTTTAGCTTGGAAAGTAAATACATAAAACTTTAAAGTTGAAAAGAAATAAAAGGATTTCGAATTTACATAAAAGTCCATTTATAAATTGGGGATCAAAGGAATATTTTAACAATGATAAAAACATTCATATTCAAAATATTAACCATTTAACAAACGAAATTAATTTTCAAGGTGAAAGTTAATTAATTAACATGAATAGTTTAATTACATTTATGTATATAAATATTATAAAATTCTAAAATACATCTTAATCAAAAAAAATTATTAACAAAATTCTAATGCAATAGAAAATGAACTAGACAAGTTAAGCATGTAAATTCGTGATAATAACATATAAATCTAAACAACATAAAAGAAATCAACAAATACACCAAGGAAATAGTAAACTAAATCATATCAATAATAACGAACATATTTTGAGATGAGATGAAGAGCACCACAGATCTGAATTAAATAAACATAATTAACATACTTTCAATATAGATAGAGATAAAAGGGTTTGAATTATTGTTATAAGATAAAATATAAACATCTGATTTATCATACATGATCCAAACACATGAGTACATAAATAAATTAAATTAGATGATTACCTGTGAATGTAGCTAAAATTCACACCTTGAAACGATGAATCAATCCTCTTAGACTCAGTTGAATCGATAACCAGATTTTGTAATAATCAAGAGATTAGAACCAACTTTTGTTTTTATTTATTTCAATTTTGAAATTTTTTAGGCTTTGAAATCTACTATTTTTGCTTGGGATGGAAGAGGAGAGGAATGAACATGAAATTCTGAAGAGTCTTCTGAAATGAATGATAGAGAATATGTTTTAAAGGAAACATTGAAAACTTTCAATTCCCTCCTTTAAAACTTTCTTTAATTAATTCTAAATTATATCTCTTCAAATTCTCTTCCTTTCTTTATTTTCTATGTCCAGTAATAATAGGTGCTACATGGCCCTTAAACTTTTCCAAAATCACTTAGCTTGTAATCTAAAATTCAATTTAAATAATCTATCGATATCGTATATCGATACGCTCGTTTATATCTTTTATATATCCACTATATTAAATACTAATATTATTCAAACAAATCAAATCAAATTTTAATAATTAACATTTTAGAAATATTGATTAATTTAATTTATTTATAAACTCACATAGTATCAATTCTATTTAAATCCAATTTTAATATTTTACTCACATCGTATATCAGTACGCACATTTATTACTTTTGTATATGCACTTTATTAAATACTAAAGATTTTTTAAAAATTGAATAAAATTTAACAATCAATATTTCACAAATATTAAGTAATTTAATTATTTTACAATAATTAAAATTAATTAAATCATGTGGCTCATTCAGAGTATTCAGTATTTCAATTTTGCGACTTAAAGGTGTAAATTCAATCAGCGATTAATATCAAACAATTCGAATATCAACGTTTATACAGTACTATTGCTAGTGGTGTGACATTTTAGATAAATTTAATGCTTACACATCTTTTTCAGTAAAATCCAATTTTACTTATTATAAGTGGTACCTGATAGTAACAATTATTTACACCAATTCTCTTCGTCAAATCTATATCTCATCAGGATTTGTGGAATTTGGTTTTGATGAAAATTCCAACATCGCCTACATTCAACTTGAATTGTTCAGCAAAAATCATTGGTTCAATAATAACAATTATTATTAAGCGTACTAACCTGGCCAAAGACTTTGACTTTAAGTTGAAAATAGTTGACTAGATACTAACCCCATATAACTATGGAGACGAAATCTCTATTGACATGTGTTTCAATTTAAATGCTTCAAGTCATACCCAACTACAGTCATTTGATGGACGCCAAGGAACGATATAACTATAATCAATGTGGAGTGTCTATATTGAAGTTCAATGGTATTCTTAAGTTAAAGGAACTTTGCAACATCGTCACTTTGAGATTCTCTATTTTTCCTTAGTTATATTAATCAGTAGAAAACTATCGAGCGAGTCATTCCATAGTTATCCAATAACTATTAGTACGTAACCTTGCCCCCAACACCCATAAGTACTACGCTACCCAACATTTGGAGAGCCGTGACGTTCCCTACTTTGAGACTCGAAAATGAACGTCGATGATATTGGTGTTATTACCATAATTATTTTCAGGCGATAGAAGTGGGTTTAGTATATTCAAATATAGACTACATAAATAGAGTAACTAATTATTTTCATTACATAGAAATAGTCTTAATATTTATTACATACATTTTTCAAAATTAACCCCAAAATTCATGCTCACACACAAATAACAAGAGAAAATAACATAGTAAAGAGTCAGATCAACATATAATGATGCCACCTGAACACCTTTAAATAGCGGAAATAGCAAATTTATTGGCTAACAAAGCCTCCTGCTTTGTCTTCAATCTGGGTTCTGTGGCTTCTATTATAAACCTTCCTAATCCTATAAACTCAGCCTATTCAAATGAGTAATTGTTAGTTTATGGGGGAAACAATGATAAAAACATAGATCAGACATAAAGTCCTGTGTTAATATTACTTACCCAAAATAACATATAGTAAGACCATGCCATACTGCATGGAATGGGTTTTCCCCACACTATCCACAACATCATAATTAAACCAATCATAGTTACAGATGCACGTAGTTCTTATTGTGTAACATCTACGGCAATGTGTACCCAGGCGGTTCCCATCTTTTACTACACCCTCGACGAAGTCCATACCAAGCACTCATTTTAGGTTTGTCTTTTATCTCATGCTCCCTAGAATCAGCCCCTGCAGTATCCTTTTAATTCATTCATTAAATTTAGACTGCATATTTTAAGCCCTCTTTAACATCCTTTAAGTTCATTCGTTACATTTGAACTACATAGATTAAACAGCTTGCATTTTAAAATTATGTATTTGTTAAGCTTTGGACCACAATGAAATAGTCGCATGCAGTTGTGACGACCCGGGTTTTCGGACCAGTCAAAATCGCCGAAAGACCCGTCCGATCTAAAACTACGAATGAAAACTACCAACTTAATACACCATATTTGATAAATATCCAACACTACTAAATGTATAGGATACAACTTTCAATTTTACAAGTTATCAAAGTAATCAATTTAATCTACTAGTGTTCTTTAATACAAACCCAAAATCAAATACTACAAACAAACTGTAAATCTACCGATGTGCAACTCTGATGAGAAACAACAATATTATTACCTCCAAACTCAATAAACAATGTAAATGCGGAATAAAATAGTAAGCATGAAAGATACAACAATACATGATATATGACAAACAACAAACAGAAAATGTTATGTTATTATTGGGGCTGCATCACTACCACTTGTGACTGCCTACGTACCCCTATCTAATTGGGTACCCAATTAGATACAGGATCAAGCCAACGTAGTTATCCTACCGCAAATAGGACTCATGGAGCCTACGATGCAACAAACAATATGCAATTCCAAACTACCCACTTAGGCTTAATCTTCAATTTTAGATTTTTACAATCTAATTAACTTTACGGAAATTATATCTTTGGACTTTATTCCCAAATTCTTATTTCAAAACTTTTGAAATATATATATCTATACATCCTTTATATTCAAACTAGTCCTTTACTTCGGGATGTAAAAATAAATCACTTTTTGAAACAATACCAATATACAAGCATACAAAAACTATATGCTACCTGATCGGGAGGTTTCTAGCCATAATAAGGCAACTGGGTCCCAGCCTTAATACAATCGATAAATAACTATATCCCTCTATTCCAAGAGCGGACTATACCAAAAACACATGCCCACTTTTTAGTTACGGGTTACCCGAATCATTGGTAACATAACAAATCATTTTATATCCCGAAGCGATAAATCATTTCACACTAATATTCACAAGTACTTTCAAATCTATTATAATTTTCATTTCCCAAATCTATTCAAAAATCATCTTAATGGCTTAATTTGATTCGTCCACATTTTGGTCCAATAGAAATCCTCCTTATCAACTATGGCACAACATGATTCGACCAGATTTTGGTCCAATTGCAACCATCCACATGGCAGAACCTGATTCGACCAGATTTTGGTCCAATGGCAACCATCCACATGGAATATAATAATCATTATGCTATTTTGTTTTATTAGGCAAGTAATTATACTGTTCGGTTTTATTAGGCAGGTAATTATACTATTCTGTTTTATTAGGCAAGGTTAATAATTCTCTCTTGTTTTATTAGGCAAGTAATTATACTATTATGTTTTATTAGGCAGGGTTAATAATTCTTTCTTGTTTTATTATGCAGGTAATTATACTATTCTATTTTATTAGGCAGGGTTAATAGTTCTAAATATAAAATCAATTATTTAATCATTTAGAAACATATTAACTATTCATGTTCAAAGTGATTAAATTATGGATCGTTACATTTTAAATATTTGAATTTGATGACCCAAAAATACGGGTCGTTACAGCAGTCCCTATGTATTTGTCTACCTAAACCCTAGACTACCATGAAACAACCACCAGTAGTTCCTAAAAAAATTAATTCAAAACTCCATAGAATCAGCCCACCGCAGTCTCTTGGAAGTTGAATGCCTCTCCTCACCTTCCCAAGGTGTGCATTCGAGTGAGCGTCCCAACCCGGCGTCAAATGCCCTTCTCACCCGGTCTCTAGCATATGTGTTCTTTCCCTTGCCAGCCCTAGGCTCTCCCTGAGTCCTACTTAATTTTCTTATACTAGGTTTCATTCACACCTTTCCTTGGTTGTAGCACCTCCCTGCCCCTAAACTATCAGTGAATATACACTTTTATTATTAAGTGAATGCTTCCAAATTGTGTCGCAATATGGCTTTTACATATGGCGGCGTGGTATAGTCTCTTCCAATTTTACCTTATTTTGCGATGCAACATGTCTTTAACATATTCCGGTGTAGATTTACTTTCGCTTGAAAATCCTTGGATTCCCTTAGCTTGCCACTACTCTGTCTCCCTATGCACATTTCTCTTACGAAGCTTTAGGCCACCGCCTCAACTTCACCCTAGAAAAAGTCTGACATATCTAACAACATCTTTACATGTGTCGCTACCTAATACATTACGATTTCACTTTCTATTATTGATAGTGTCATTTATTTTCCTTTTCAGCATTCGATATGGATCTGGTTCCCTATTTAGCTAACACCGGTTTCATCTTATAATTAAAAATTATAAGCGACTGCACATTTTGCTTTTCCCCAATGCACTAGCCACCTTATATTAGCTTATTTTTCTTCATAGAAAACCGTATTAAAATTCCAAAAAAATCATGGATAACTTTTAATATACTTTATTTTTTATTTAGATTTTTACAGGAATTTTTCTTATTTATTTCCTAGGTGTTCTCCATCAATAATTCATAATAAATTATTCCGACAAGGAAGCCTCTCAAGCTAAAACCCATTTCTAAAATCATGGTTAGAATATCGTATAAAACTTTCATAGCATCTAGTAATCATTAGAGTAGAGAAATACATTTAAACATCGCATGTTCATCTATTTTTCCCGAAACATTCATTAAACATTTTACTTGTTAAGGAAAATTCATATGAAACTCCACCATATATAAAAGTATGCAAAATCATATCCATTATCCTTATATTTCCTGACTACCAAATATGCTAGAAGATTTACCAAGGGAAAGAGAAGCAACTAAGCGAATAGAAGGATATGGAAGCATTATAAGAAAGAGGAGAGGTCAAGCTTCTACAAGAGGGAAGAGATGTCGAACTTCTACAAGAAGTAAGGGATGTCGAGCCTCTACAACTGTGGAAGTTGTCGATCATCTAAGAAGCAAGGGATGTCGAGCATCTGGGGGATGTCGAGTCTACTACAACATGGAACCAACAAATATGCGATAATGAAGAAAATTTAGAGTTGAAAGCAAAAACTATGGGCAATATAGAAAAGCATCCTCAATAACATAAAAAGGCGTTGATACAATAGATCTTGACAACTAATTTGAGGCCATGCAAAGAAAAGGGATTAAAAATCATCAATACAAGAAGATCAAAATCAAATGAAAAGAGGATTTAGTATATTTTCTCTAGTTAAGTATCAAATGCATTCACATTCCACCACATCCTCCTTGTTGACACCATCATTAAGATAGTAATCCGCATGAAGTGTTCAACCTTAAAGAGATCATGACAAGTGGCACTATCAAAGCCATCCATCTTGCCAAGTCATCAATCCCCGCCAACTAACATCAACCAATAAAAGCAAGCTTCACATCCCTCCAACTACTATAAATAGGGGTTCACCTCCTTATGGAAATAGGCCCCTAATTTCTTTCCCTCTCTTAGCATAAATCACTTTTTAGACTAGAACTCCTCTAAGCTCACTCAAGAGCTTGAGAGCCATTTTAATGGCAAACGGCTAATAGCATGGACATATGCACATAAGGACTTGGACAACTAGGAATTTGCATTATTGACTTGTTTTGTGACATGCCTTATTATAGAATAAGGGACATAACTAGTACATATTGCCCATTGACAAGGTCTATTGCATATTTAATTAACGTGCCTATTTTACCTTTGAACATGAGTTGAATTTTTAATGATTTCGTGGATAATTTATAGCCAATGAGTATGTAACAACCCGTAAATTTAACCGGTTTCAATAACGTAATTAGTTGAAATTTTGTGAAATTTTAAACGATAAAATTTTGAAATAAAAATTTAATATTTGGAATACGTCTAGTTAAACATAGCAACTGGTAAATTTTCGTCCGAATATACGAAAATTTATTTCGCGCGTAGATTTACTTCAATTTAATCAGTTAAAAAGCGATGCAAATAAAATGTTTCCGAAACCTAAATATTTTTACGTAGAAAAAATTCTAAACCATCTTCTGAGCAAGATGTCAGTTTATCATTTTTCCAAATTCGGACATCTTTGGCTCCGTCGATCTTATTTTTCAGCGTTTTTCTTACATTTTCCGCTAGTAGAAAATTCGAATTTTTATAATTAAATCGTACCGCCAATATCCGTATACCATTGTGATCGTCTCATCGTGCTGGTCTCGCCGGTATATTTGTTTGTATGTTTTCGGAGTTCGAAAAATGGCGAAATTTATGGAACGATTACGTATCGGTTCCGTATTCGATCTTTAGCTTCCCTTGCCTTTCATATTCCAACGTACATAAACCAATAGCCATTTGCATTTTCATTCCTAGAGAAAAAAAAGAGGATTTATTTTCGTGACCATTCACATTGGCTTTCAAGATTCCCAACGTTGCTACTTCGGGTTCGTTCAAACTTTATTTTGTTTCGTATTCATTTCTTTCTGAGGTAAATTATATACGTCTTCTTCCTTCCCAAGCCTCAAAAGCTTCCACCATAGCCGCCACCAAGATCTCCACTCACGGACCCGTTCCCCACGTGCTGCTCCTCCTCCTTCCCCTCGTCCAGCCCATGGCCTTGCTCCGACCTGACCTTCCCAAACAGTAGCACCACTGTTCCGACCTAGCACAGACCCAAACATCTAACACTGCTCTGCCTTCCTCCCCTCTAACACGCAAGCACCACGACCACCAGATCCTCCACCTACCACCAAAACTTGCCATCTTTTTCTCACCTGACAACCGAGCCTTTCCTCCTCCTCTCCAAACCCGACACCTACACCCCAACAGCCGCAAGCAGCTCCAACCCCTCCACTCTTGAACCCGCCACATCACCAAACAATAAGCCGATCATCCTTCCTTCTTCCCTAGCCTCCAGATCGATCACTTCACCCTCCACCTTCGGCCGTACGCCGAGCACCCCAACAGCGTTCGTGTCCACCATGTGCACATACCCATGCCGCTTTGGATTCATGTGAGTATATATATTAGCTATTTACTATAAATAGTTATGTGTATAGTGTTTTTATATTGTATAAGTCATATTATATAAGTTTTTATAAACCTCTGTTATGGGTTATATGTTAGTTTTGGTGTCAGCATATATATATATTACAAGTTATATTGTATATGAGCTGATTGTATAAAGGTTACTATATATATATATTACAGTATATTTTATTTTTATCATCTTTTATATGTTGCGTATAATCTATGTTATATATCCATTTGTTAGTACTATATTATAGCTTGAGGAAGTACTATCCATGTTGCAGCACTAATATAATTACAGAGTTGTATAAAGGTAAGTGTTGAATTTTGTTTTCAAAATCTGTCAGCTTATATAGGTTTAAAAATAGGTGAACTGTATATATGTAATTTTGAAAACACTAGTCTGTGCCAATATTTTATAAGTTTATACTTAGTCGGTTTGTATATGTGTTGATTGAGGAATATTAGCTTATATAAATAATAATAAATTTTCTTTTATATATATGTGGGTTTAAATATACATTATTATAAACTAGGTTTATATTAAGCTTTTATGACAAATACTGTTTTATATATTAAGTTATATATCACCTGTTTTGGTATATGAGTCAAGTAAAGTTTATATAAAAGTTTTATACATTATGTTTTATATATACATAGATAAAATGTATGTAAGTTATATGAATTAATTAATCTGTTATAAGGCTATGAATTGTAAGTATATAAGCCGCATGATATATATAATTTGTATATATAGGATGTTGCAAATTTCTGTTTATTTTTATATATGGAAGTAATAATTTGTAGTTGTATACGTATATTTTCAGAGTTTGGAAATGGCTGGTGCTTTATATATGTAACTACGACTGTTGTATATATAGACGTAAGTTTTAAAATATATTATATTATATTATAATAGGATAAGTACAGATGATATTGTTTTAAAATGTTTTATATACAGATAATTTGTTTTACTTCGTGATTTGTAAGAAAGAAACGATTCTTGAATAATATATATAGCGATTTTTATTTTGATAAGGAGTTAAATGTAATATAAATTTTAAATATATATATATATATGTATGTATGTATGTATGTATTTATTCCTTTATATCGGGTTATTCTAATTTGTGTTTTCATCGAATTTGAATAGATTTACTTGGTTGTGCTGCTATCCTGTTGTCACTTCGTGCTTATCCACATCAGTTCGATGATTTGTCAATTATCCGTGGTTGTTCGTGCCCGTTTCCATCTTGTCTCCCCTTTTCTCTAGCCTCGAAAGGTGAGCACTCACTCACGATTAACGTTTCTTGTATTTATTAAATTTGATTTTAATTGAAACGACAATTGAAATATGCTGCTATTAGTTAAATACACTGTTATATATGTTATTAACTGTATCAGTTCACCTGTGACATTTGACACCATTATCTGTTAATTATTTATGCGATGATAATACAGTTTGGCTGATAATTGATTGATTGTTGATGTTTATATTGGACGTTAAACTGTTAATGTAAATTGATAAATAGTATACAATTGAACTCGATATAGAATAGTTAAATGTTTAAAATTGATTAGTTAAATTTGTATAATATGACCCCTTTAACTGTTAAATTTATTGACACGTAGGATTTGTTTAATTACACTTTGAACCACTGAATGTATGTTGTTAAACTGATGATGTATGAAATTGTAAATGGATGACAAGTGAAAAACCGTAATGTAATAATCTTTAATCTACATGAAATGATAGTGTAGATTCTAGAAATAATTATATTAATTCGTACAAATAACAATGCGAATTAATACGGTTATTTCGGGATTATTTGAATTGATTATTGGATTGTTATTGATTGTTGTTATTGCTTGTTTATTTACTTTGACACCATCCCAGTTATCACACTGCAAGTTCCCTTTGCTATGTTTTGATTTTGAATTGAATTGGAATCGGGTTGAAATGATAAATACCCAAATTAAACTTTGACCTAGGATAGAGAATTAAATAAAACCCGATTGGTCAATAATTTGATTTAAAAATAAAATAAGGATTTTATTTGAATAAATATTATGGTTTTGAAATGAAATTGAAATCTAAATTTTAATGAAAGGAAATTGTAATATTTAATAATCTGAAACAAATATTTACAATGTAATCAATGAAAGAATGTTGTTTAATTTGAGAAATGATTGAATTAAGTTTGAAATGAAATTATAATTAAGTTTGAAATTATTAAACTTTGAAATTATTTAATAATTAAGTTTTGAATTATTTAATAATTAAATAAGATTGAATTATTTAATGATTAAATTGATTTGAATTTTTTAATAAGTGAAATTGAATTTTTGAATAAGTGAATTTACTTCGTAAATAATTGAAATTTAGTTTCTTTATTAATTTAGTTTTGGAAAATTATTTAAGTAAGTAAATAAGTGAAATGGAATTTCTTTAACAAGAAATGAAAATGTGATTTTTGGAATTAATGTAAGACTTGTAATTGGAAGAATTGATTTGACGAATTTAATTTAATTCGAAATTGTAAGTTTTGATAAAATGAAGTTGAACTTAAGAATTGATTTAATGAATTGGAAATTTAATAGAAATTGTCTTGAACGATAAAGTAACTTAACGAATATTGAATGAAATCGATAAATGAGTTTAAATTGATTTGAATGTTAAATTAAATTAATTTAAATGATTTCGAAATGAAACTTATATACGAACTTGAATCAATATTTGAATGGTTTTAAATAAAGATTGGAATTGAATTATAAGGTTTTGAAATGATAATTTGGAAGTTTTGAAACGTAAATTATTGGAAATTGGTTTTGAAAGACAAATGAATGTTGATTTACGAATTAAAATTGAAATTGAAATTGATTTGGTTTTGAAATAAATAAACGACCAATCGGTGTAATAATTACGAAAGTTATTAAAGAGACCGGGATCGGTAATGGATATACTCTCTATCTGAACCGAAACCACTTTAATAACTATGCGCGGAGTGATGATCCAGAATGAAGTGGTTGGAATGATGTTCGTGATGACTGAAGAAAGAGAACGATAATGGATAGCCTTGACACTTGTGTCAAATTGGAAATGACTAAAACAGGAGCTGTGCCGGGCCAATGGAGGATTAGCTACCTCAAGTGGACACACTTCTTCGAACTACTTATTACTTGTTGTCGATTGGTGCACCCTTGATTTTGGGAGTGTTGTTTCACGGTGTTGCGGGCGCTGCGGCGTTGCGTTCTCACCAGTCCGAATCAGGCGAACGGTAGTATCACTACCTTGGGTATTGCCTCATGTGCCTTGTCATACTTGTATTCCATTTATACGCGACCACTACGATTTTGATTTGTACATTTAGTATATGGATTGCCCTCTGGTGACTTCCGGTTTTGGGGAAACTACGGTCTTGTATATGCTTTTGGGAATAAAAATGTGTTAAGGGTGGAATGGGCCATGACTTAACACTATTTTGATATCTTTATATTTCTGATAGACATTATCTACTTAGCGTACATTACTACCTAGTAGATAGTTTGACGGATCCTTAAAGGATGGTTATTCCAAACATCCTTTGAGTTACTTGTATTTCAATTGCTATTTCACTTGAGTTGGATTTATTAATATAAGAATGTTAATCCTGACTCGAGTGTTTTGTGTTTTGCTTTACGCTCGGGTCAGACTGAGTGTACCAGTATTCGAGACTCACATTTGGAGTTGGAGCTTTGCTTGAAGATCCAGCCATCTATCCAGCTTTCAGATATTCGATGATTCTAGTGATGCATTCTGATTTGTATCTGATGTATCGTGTTACTCTTCCGTTGTATCTGGTTTAACTCTGATGTATCGTATTACTCTTCTGTTGTAAACTCTGATGTATTTTATATATTCATATAGTAGCTTCATGAACTACTATCTCTTTTATTTCCGCTGCACTTATTACTCTGTGTCTGTGATCTGTGATTATTTATTTACTGTATATGTTCAGTTTTGCCAAATTTAAATTAACAACGCGATATTTTGAGCAATTCAACTCGGGCATGAGTGTCTACCTATACACTTATAATGGATGCGAATGGTCCAAAATTTCGGGTCGTTACAGTTGGTATCAGAGCTTTGGTAGCTCTATGCAAAACTTAACATATAAGGTAAATGTATTTACAGAATCACTCTCATTCGAGTTTAAATCTCTTCCTTTTGACTCGATTCCTTTGAATTTGGAACGTTCCCTCGGTTCCGAAATTCATTCGTGCCCTTCACTATTCATCTTCTTTCAATTCTGGAGCACCTCAAAACTTCATTTTGAATGATATCTATAATAGATCGGCGGTCTCGCCAACTTTCGAACGATTCGTAAAGGAACAAAACTCCTTTATAATAGGCATCGATTTACCGGAGATTTCTGTATCCTTGGTTTACGATGCTATCTATTCCCTACTATACCTGAATTCCATCTCTTGAGATCAAGTGTTGATTTACCTCGGAATTCAGCATTGATCTTATTCTTGAAGTTACGGACGACCCGGTTAAGGTTGCCCGTGAATTAAATAAACTCATCCATCCCCCGATTGTGGTAATTGAATTATCTTATCTTTTATTTCAAACTTATTTTCGAATCAAAATTCTCTTTGATTTGAGTCCATCAAATTTGAATCTCTATCTTTGCTTTGAAATCTATTCTTATATAGTCGAGCGAGGAAGTCTATTTGTAAATTAATATTTAAAATATTATTTTCAAATTTGGAAAATGAAATAAATTTATTTGATTATATTATGAAAATATAAGTAAAATTTTCTGGAATTTGATAGGTTAATTAAATTGTTTGTTTGAAATGATAATATTTGATTATCATTTATTGTTCTAAATAAATTTATAAATACGGTTTATAAATTGATTTGTAATTTGAAATGAATTTAATTCAGAAATTTGAGAATTTAGTTTCCGGTGATTTCGAATTTTGGTTTTAAAAATTTTAAAGTATATATTATTGGAAGTATTTTCGAATAGAAATCGTTTACAAAGAATTTTAAAATGTTGAAATTAGTGTTCTTCTCTTTGTCGCTGGAAAATAATTTCGGTGATGGCGGCCGCATCATCGACATTCATTTTCGAGTTTCGAAGTGGAGAAACCATTCTGTAGCTTTGCTACGGTTTTGCTTTGGAAAAATATTTTGATTTGAATTTCTTCAGTATAATTTGATTTATATATATAGGTATCTTATTTTAAATTTAATTTGATTTGATATAAATATATTACATATATCTCTAAATGTTTAAAGTTAATCGGAAATCTAATTCTTAAATTTTGTTAAAGGATGTTTTCAATTATAAATAAGACCAAAATTTGGAATAAATATTTAAACTTGAAAATTGAATTGGGAAAATTTTATTTGTATATTGTTCAACTGCATTCTAATACAACTGACCTAAATCATTCAGAAGTTGAATATGTAATTGGATAATATATAAGATAAATTGAATTTATAAATAAAATTTGAGTGGTTATAATAAATGTTATACACTTAAATTTTAATTATAAAATGTTAATAGAGATAAATAGAATAATAAGATAATTGAAAAATAAATTTGTTAGGGTTAATTAATAAAGTGAAATTTGATCAATATAGGAAAATACCTTGAATTTAAAAGAAATTAGTAGATGTAAATTAATTTAAATCGGAACTTTTATGGTTTAAATTAATTTATATGGGTTAAATATATGTGAGTAGATATATTAAGTAGAATAAATTTAACAGTAATTTGGAATAAAGAAGAATTTAAAATTGTTGAAGAAAATATGATTATAATAAAAGTCTATTCAAGTTTATGATTTTAGAAATTGTTAATTAAGGATAATTGGATAATAAAACAATGAATAAATGAGATGAAAAAAAAAATTGTTTTGAAGAAATCTTTTGGTATCAAATATTAATAAATTAGAATTAAATCAACTTATTGAAATACCCAGAATTTTAAATCAAATATTGAGTATTAATTAAGGTAAATTGAAATTTATACGGTTTAAACTAATCGTTTTATTTTGTTTCAGTCAATTTTCTTTCTGGTTTTTCTATTCTCCTACCTCGTTCCTTTTCGGGGACGAAAAGTTTTGAGTGGGGGAGAGTGTAACAACCCGTAAATTTAACCGGTTTCAATAATGTAATTAGTTGAAATTTTGTGAAATTTTAAACGATAAAATTTTGAAATAAAAATTTAATATTTGGAATACGTCTAGTTAAACATAGCAACTGGTAAATTTTCGTCCGAAAATACGAAAGTTTATTTCGCGCGTAAATTTACTTCAATTTAATCAGTTAAAAAGCGATGCAAATAAAATGTTTCCGAAACCTAAATATTTTTACGTAGAAAAAATTCTAAACCATCTTCTGAGCAAGATGTCAGTTTATCATTTTTCCAAATTCGGACATCTTTGGCTCCGTCGATCTTATTTTTCAGCGTTTTTCTTGCATTTTCCGCTAGTAGAAAATTTGAATTTTTATAATTAAATCGTACCGCCAATATCCGTATACCATTGTGATCGTCTCATCGTGCTGGTCTCGCCGGTATATTTGTTTGTATGTTTTCGGAGTTCGAAAAATGGCGAAATTTATGGAACGATTACGTATCGGTTCCGTATTCGATCTTTAGCTTCCCTTGCCTTTCATATTCCAACGTACATAAACCAATAGCCATTTGCATTTTCATTCCTAGAGAAAAAAAAGAGGATTTATTTTCGTGACCATTCACATTGGCTTTCAAGATTCCCAACGTTGCTACTTCGGGTTCGTTCAAACTTTATTTTGTTTCGTATTCATTTCTTTCTGAGGTAAATTATATACGTCTTCTTCCTTCCCAAGCCTCACAAGCTTCCACCATAGCCGCTACCAAGATCTCCACTCACGGACCCGTTCCCACGTGCTGCTCCTCCTCCTTCCCTCGTCCAGCCCATGGCCTTGCTCCGACCTGACCTTCCCAGACAGTAGCACCACTGTTCCGACCTAGCACAGACCCAAACATCTAACACTGCTCTGCCTTCCTCCCCTCTAACACGCAAGCACCACGACCACCAGATCCTCCACCTACCACCAAAACTTGCCATCTTTTTCTCACCTGACAACCGAGCCTTTCCTCCTCCTCTCCAAACCCGACACCTACACCCCAACAGCCGCAAGCAGCTCCAACCCCTCCACTCTTGAACCCGCCACATCACCAAACAATAAGCCGATCATCCTTCCTTCTTCCCTAGCCTCCAGATCGATCACTTCACCCTCCACCTTCGGCCGTACGCCGAGCACCCCAACAGCGTTCGTGTCCACCATGTGCACATACCCATGCCGCTTTGGATTCATGTGAGTATATATATTAGCTATTTACTATAAATAGTTATGTGTATAGTGTTTTTCTATAGTATAAGTCATATTATATAAGTTTTTATAAACCTCTGTTATGGGTTATATGTTAGTTTTGGTGTCAGCATATATATATTACAAGTTATATTGTATATGAGCTGATTGTATAAAGGTTACTATATATATATATATTACAGTATATTTTATTTTTATCATCTTTTATATGTTGCGTATAATCTATGTTATATATCCATTCGTTAGTACTATATTATAGCTTGAGGAAGTACTATCCATGTTGCAGCACTAATATAATTACAGAGTTGTATAAAGGTAAGTGTTGAATTTTGTTTTCAAAATCTGTCAGCTTATATAGGTTTAAAAATAGGTGAACTGTATATATGTAATTTTGAAAACACTAGTCTGTGCCAATATTTTATAAGTTTATACTTAGTCGGTTTGTATATGTGTTGATTGAGGAATATTAGCTTATATAAATAATAATAAATTTTCTTTTATATATATGTGGGTTTAAATATACATTATTATAAACTAGGTTTATATTAAGCTTTTATGACAAATACTGTTTTATATATTAAGTTATATATCACCTGTTTTGGTATATGAGTCAAGTAAAGTTTATATAAAAGTTTTATACATTATGTTTTATATATACATAGATAAAATGTATGTAAGTTATATGAATTAATTAATCTGTTATAAGGCTATGAATTGTAAGTATATAAGCCGCATGATATATATAATTTGTATATATAGGATGTTGCAAATTTCTGTTTATTTTTATATATGGAAGTAATAATTTGTAGTTGTATACGTATATTTTCAGAGTTTGGAAATGGCTGGTGCTTTATATATGTAACTACGACTGTTGTATATATAGACGTAAGTTTTAAAATATATTATATTATATTATAATGGGATAAGTACAGATGATATTGTTTTAAAATGTTTTATATACAGATAATTTGTTTTACTTCGTGATTTGTAAGAAAGAAACGATTCTTGAATAATATATATAGCGATTTTTATTTTGATAAGGAGTTAAATGTAATATAAATTTTAAATATATATATATATATGTATGTATGTATGTATGTATGTATTTATTCCTTTATATCGGGTTATTCTAATTTGTGTTTTCATCGAATTTGAATAGATTTACTTGGTTGTGCTGCTATCCTGTTGTCACTTCGTGCTTATCCACATCAGTTCGATGATTTGTCAATTATCCGTGGTTGTTCGTGCCCGTTTCCATCTTGTCTCCCCTTTTCTCTAGCCTCGAAAGGTGAGCACTCACTCACGATTAACGTTTCTTGTATTTATTAAATTTGATTTTAATTGAAACGACAATTGAAATATGCTGCTATTAGTTAAATACACTGTTATATATGTTATTAACTGTATCAGTTCACCTGTGACATTTGACACCATTATCTGTTAATTATTTATGCGATGATAATACAGTTTGGCTGATAATTGATTGATTGTTGATGTTTATATTGGACGTTAAACTGTTAATGTAAATTGATAAATAGTATGCAATTGAACTCGATATAGAATAGTTAAATGTTTAAAATTGATTAGTTAAATTTGTATAATATGACCCCTTTAACTGTTAAATTTATTGACACGTAGGATTTGTTTAATTACACTTTGAACCACTGAATGTATGTTGTTAAACTGATGATGTATGAAATTGTAAATGGATGACAAGTGAAAAACCGTAATGTAATAATCTTTAATCTACATGAAATGATAGTGTAGATTCTAGAAATAATTATATTAATTCGTACAAATAACAATGCGAATTAATACGGTTATTTCGGGATTATTTGAATTGATTATTGGATTGTTATTGATTGTTGTTATTGCTTGTTTATTTACTTTGACACCATCCCAGTTATCACACTGCAAGTTCCCTTTGCTATGTTTTGATTTTGAATTGAATTGGAATCGGGTTGAAATGATAAATACCCAAATTAAACTTTGACCTAGGATAGAGAATTAAATAAAACCCGATTGGTCAATAATTTGATTTAAAAATAAAATAAGGATTTTATTTGAATAAATATTATGGTTTTGAAATGAAATTGAAATCTAAATTTTAATGAAAGGAAATTGTAATATTTAATAATCTGAAACAAATATTTACAATGTAATCAATGAAAGAATGTTGTTTAATTTGAGAAATGATTGAATTAAGTTTGAAATGAAATTATAATTAAGTTTGAAATTATTAAACTTTGAAATTATTTAATAATTAAGTTTTGAATTATTTAATAATTAAATAAGATTGAATTATTTAATGATTAAATTGATTTGAATTTTTTAATAAGTGAAATTGAATTTTTGAATAAGTGAATTTACTTCGTAAATAATTGAAATTTAGTTTCTTTATTAATTTAGTTTTGGAAAATTATTTAAGTAAGTAAATAAGTGAAATGGAATTTCTTTAACAAGAAATGAAAATGTGATTTTTGGAATTAATGTAAGACTTGTAAATGGAAGAATTGATTTGACAAATTTAATTTAATTCGAAATTGTAAGTTTTGATAAAATGAAGTTGAACTTAAGAATTGATTTAATGAATTGGAAATTTAATAGAAATTGTCTTGAACGATAAAGTAACTTAACGAATATTGAATGAAATCGATAAATGAGTTTAAATTGATTTGAATGTTAAATTAAATTAATTTAAATGATTTCGAAATGAAACTTATATACGAACTTGAATCAATATTTGAATGGTTTTAAATAAAGATTGGAATTGAATTATAAGGTTTTGAAATGATAATTTGGAAGTTTTGAAACGTAAATTATTGGAAATTGGTTTTGAAAGACAAATGAATGTTGATTTACGAATTGAAATTGAAATTGATTTGGTTTTGAAATAAATAAACGACCAATCGGTGTAATAATTACGAAAGTTATTAAAGAGACCGGGATCGATAATGGATATACTCTCTATCTGAACCGAAACCACTTTAATAACTATGCACGGAGTGATGATCCAGAATGAAGTGGTTGGAATGATGTTCGTGATGACTGAAGAAAGAGAACGATAATGGATAGCCTTGACACTTGTGTCAAATTGGAAAATGACTAAAACAGGAGCTGTGCCGGGCCAATGGAGGATTAGCTACCTCAAGTGGACACGCTTCTTCGAAGTACTTATTACTTGTTGTCGATTGGTGCACCCTTGAATTTTGGGAGTGTTGTTTCACGGTGTTGCGGGCGCTGCGGCGTTGCGTTCTCACCAGTCCGGATCAGGCGAACGGTAGTATCACTACCTTGGGTATTGCCTCATGTGCCTTGTCATACTTGTATTCCATTTATACGCGACCACTACGATTTTGATTTGTACCTTTAGTATATGGATTGCCCTCTGGTGACTTCCGGTTTTGGGGAAACTACGGTCTTGTATATGCTTTTGGGAATAAAAATGTGTTAAGGGTGGAATGGGCCATGACTTAACACTATTTTGATATCTTTATATTTCTGATAGACATTATCTACTTAGCGTACATTACTACCTAGTAGATAGTTTGACGGATCCTTAAAGGATGGTTATTCCAAACATCCTTTGAGTTACTTGTATTTCAATTGCTATTTCACTTGAGTTGGATTTATTAATATAAGAATGTTAATCCTGACTCGAGTGTTTTGTGTTTTGCTTTACGCTCGGGTCAGACTGAGTGTACCAGTATTCGAGACTCACCTTTGGAGTTGGAGCTTTGCTTGAAGATCCAGCCATCTATCCAGCTTTCAGATATTCGATGATTCTAGTGATGCATTCTGATTTGTATCTGATGTATCGTGTTACTCTTCCGTTGTATCTGGTTTAACTCTGATGTATCGTATTACTCTTCTGTTGTAAACTCTGATGTATTTTATATATTCATATAGTAGCTTCATGAACTACTATCTCTTTTATTTCCGCTGCACTTATTACTCTGTGTTTGTGATCTGTGATTATTTATTTACTGTATATGTTCAGTTTTGCCAAATTTAAATTAACAACGCGGTATTTTGAGCAATTCAACTCCGGCATGAGTGTCTACCTATACACTTATAATGGATGCGAATGGTCCAAAATTTCGGATCGTTACAGAGTATTTTTTGAATTTCTTTAAATATGCCTCCTTGTATAACATCTTGGGTGTTGAGCCAACTTATGGTTTTTTGGAGTTAGAAGAAGGCCCAAGCCTTCGAATATTCGAAAAATAATTAAAATGCCTTTGATTTTAAAATTTTTAGAAAAATTTCAAAATTTTCCAAAAAATATAAGGTATTTTTTTTAACACAATGGTCGAAGTATTTTTCAAATCAGATTAGTTAATAAAAAGTTATAATCATTTGAGCTTACGTTCCATCATATGTATCTTATATTTCTCCAATTCTTTGTCACGTTAACTCACACTAACTTAAAACATTATTTCACTTCTTCATCATTCATCTAAAGGCTCACACACGCTACATCTATTATCCAATAGTTTCTATTCCACCAATTCAAATAAAGAAATAACACAATCTTCAAGATATTGAGCTTTTTAATGATGAGAAATTATTGAGTAAACAGGGCCTCATAGCTATCAAGCTAGTGAATATAGTAAGGGTTGTTGAGCCTAAAAGATTGGGATATGGCGAGCCTATAAAATAGTGCAATCAAAGAATTTCTCAAAGATTCAAAACTTACGTCCTCTTTGTTCAATTACTCACTTGATCTGTGGTTTTTTGTGAGCTAAGCTTCTGATTAGAGTTATGGTTTATTATTTTACTTTGGATCAGGAGTAAGTAAGCATAGATATGCCATTATTGAGTTTAGCAAGCAAAAGTATCAAGCATGCATATGTGTTTTGCATGCAAAGATCAGGCATGTTGACGCAGCGGATAATACAAAAACAAGATAGATCGATGAACGTAGCAATCGGTGGATTGATGAATACTGAAATGCCCAAATTCGTTGATCCGAAGATACCGAATTTTAGCTATCTACGACACGTTGATCGATCTCGATACCGTGAAAGTAGATCTTCAATTCTTCGAGCGTTGATCAAGCGCACTTGATACCGCGAATTGGCTTCATGATCGTTGAATCGAGCGCACTCGATTGACCGAAGGTGGAGATAGGAGATCACACTCGACTACCAATTGGATGAAATCACAAAGCTAACAAAGGAAATTTTATTTCAAAATCAAAAACCAATTACAATGACATTACATCCCTATTTATAGGGTTTACAACATAACACTAATGACTTCAGAAAATTACAACACAAAACAACACAAGTCACATAAGGACATGAAAAGTAAACGACTTAACAGTATTTGAACGATCTAAGTAATCAATGACTTAAACAACTCGTTCACGCGACTTAACAATTCTCACGACTTAAGAAATGAAAGTTCGCGACTTAAGAGATATTCGCGATTTAGACTCGACTGCTTCATTCGCGATTTAGGCAGATCTGGTGGAAAAAATTTCGACTTAGGGTTAGGTCGGGAAAAAGGATAGGTCGGGGAAGTTATGTCGTGGCTTCGGCTTAGGCTGGGAATAGTTCGGGGGCAGGAATTTAGGTCGGGATGTTTTAGGTCGGGCGATTGGAGTTAAATCGCGTTGGAGGTTGAGTCGTAAGTCGTGGTGGTGATGAGTCGTAAGTCGCGTAGGTGATTAGTCGTAGGTCGCGGCGATGATGAGTCGTAGGTGCGGTGATGATGAGTCGCGAAGGGGATGAGTCGTAGGTCGCGGCGATGATGGTCGATCGTTGTATGGAGACGATAGGTCGGGAAATGACTTAGTGAAGGTCGCGGAGTGACCTAGGGAGTTTGTCTTCGAAACCAGGTACGCTGCTGCATCATCCTCCCCTTGTTGACAAAAATTCGACCTCGAATTTGCACCTCTCTCTTCCTCAACAAGCTCATTCCCATGGTACGGAATCAAATGCTTAACGTTGAAAACGTCAGCAGTGTGAATATGCTCTGGCAACTTCACCCGATATGCATTATCATTGATCTTCTTCAAAATTTCTACCGGACCAATTTTTCGAGCTTTCAACTTGTTGTACGTTCCAACTGGAAATCGATCATTTGTCAACACCGCGTACACAAAATCACCTTCGTTGAACTCCATACTTCTTCTCTTCTTATCCGCAGCTCATTTATACTTCTCATTTGTCTTCTCCAAACGTTCCTGAACGATTCTATGGCATTCTGTAAATCCATCAACAAAATCAACAGCCCATTTAACTGTCCCCTTCGATTGTGGCACTATCGCTAAATCCAACGGCCCCTTTGGCAAGCTTGAATATACAATCTGAAATGGACTGAAACCAGTGCTTCGGTTAACAGCATGATTATGAGCAAACTCTGCCTGACACAACTTTAAGTCCAAACTCTTCAAATTGTCTTTTACAAGACATCGCAACAAGTTTCCCAACGATCTATTTACCACTTCCGTTTGCCCATCTGTTTGAGGATGATATGCACTACTAAATTTCAGCTTCGTTCCCACCATCTTCCACAAACTCAGCCAAAAGTGACTCAGAAATCGAGTATCCCGGCCGGAAACAATCGATTCAGGTAGCCCATGCAATCGATACACCTCCTTAAAGAATAACTGAGCGACTCGGACGGCATCTGCTGTCTTCTTACATGCGATGAAATGTGCCATTTTAGAAAACCTGTCCACTACAACGTATATTGAATCATTTCCCTATTGAGTTCTAGGCAATCCCAAAACAAAATCCATGCTCACATCCTCCCACGGTTTAGTAGGCACAGGTAACGGCATATATAATCCTGCGTTTGTAGTGGTTCCCTTCGACACTTGACAGATATGACATCGTTCCACAAATCTCTCAACCTCTTTTCTCATCGATGGCCAAAAGTAAGATTGAGAAATCAGCTGTAGTGTACGGTCTCTACCCACGTGTCCTTCCTCATGCAGCTCCTTCACTATCTTCATTCGCAAGCTACAATCTAGTATGCACAATTGATTTCCCTTGAACAAGAATCCATCTACCATCACACATTCATCCGTCTCTCCTTTCTTCACTTTATCTACAAACTTCATAAAGTAAGGATCTTCAACAAATAACTCTGGTAGCACATCAAACCCTTTCACTTCGACCTTCATTGTAGTCAACACATGATTTCTTCTACTCAATGCATCCGCAACACGATTCATCACTCCCGATTTGTGTTTCACAACAAACGTAAACTATTGCAGATATGCAATCCATGATGCATGTCTCAATGAAATCTTGTCTTGCCCTTGTAAATGTTTCAACGCCTCATGGTCAGTGTAAAGAACAAACTCTTTCTGAAATAGATAGTGTCTCCAGTGTTTAATAGCTTGCACAACAGCATAAAATTCCACATCATACGTACTATATCTCATCTTCGCTCCTGATAACTTCTCACTGAAATATGCAATCGGACGTCCCCTCTGACTCAACACTCCTCCAATTCCAACCTTTGACGCATCAGTGTGTAGCTCAAACAACAACTGAAAATCTGGTAATACTAGAATTGGTGCAGACGTCAGCAACTCCTTGATCTTCCCAAAAGCATCCCCTGCTTCCTCTGACCATGAAAACTGTTTACCCTTCATACAATCTGTAACAGGCGCCATCACACTACTAAAGTGTGGAATAAATCTTCTATAAAATGAAGCCAACCCATGAAAACTCTGAACCTCTGTTATCGTCTTGGGCTGTGGCCAATCTCTAATCGCCTCTACTTTACTCCGATCCACCTGTATCCCTTCCTCCGATACAACATACCCCAGAAATAAAACACTATGCGTCATGAACATGCATTTTTTCGTTGCAGCATAAAATTGTTCTTGTCGCAGTACCATCAGCACTTCTCTCAGATGATTCAAATGTTCCTCTGGACTTCCACTATATATCAGAATATCATCGAAATACACCACCACAAACTTCCCAATGAATGGTCTAAAAATCTGGTTCATCACCCTCATGAAAGTACTTGGTGCATTTGATAAGCCAAATGGCATAACCCCATTCGTATAGACCCTCCCTGGTTTTAAAAGCAGTCTTCCACTCATCACCTGGCCTGATACAAATTTGGTGATATCGGCTCTTCAAATCAATCTTCGAAAAGATAGTAGCTCCGCTCAATTGATCTAGCAAGTCATCCAACCTCGGCATTGGAAATCTATATCTCACAGTAATCTTATTCAATGCTCGACTGTCAGTGCACATTCTCCACGTCCCGTCCTTCTTCGGTACTAACAAAGCTGGCACAGCACACGGACTCAAGCTTTCTTGCACACGTCCCTGCTCAAGCAACTCTTCCACCTGCCTCCTTAATTCTTCATGTTCCTTCGGACTCATTCGATAATGTGGTCTATGTGGCAACATTGCTCCCGGAACAAGATCAATTTGATGTTGAATGTCTTTCAGTGGCGGTAACTCCTTTGGTAACTCCTCTGGAAATACATCCTCAAATTCTTTCAAAACTGGCTTCGCTTCTTCTGGAATTTCAACCTCTTCACTGCTCTCTCGCCCAATCAACAAAAACACCTCAGGCTCCTCTTCAATTTCTTTAACAAACTCCTTTAAGGATAATAAAGTTTTCAGCTCTTCAATCTCCTCCAGTTGGTTTTCTTCTTATTGTCGCTTCTTAGGAACCAAAGTGATTTTAGTACCTTCAAACATGAAACTATAACTGTTGTTTCGCCCATCATGTTGCACCGCCCTATCATATTGCCACGGTTTCCCCAGCAACAAATGACAGACATCCATATCTACAACATCGCACCAAATTTCATCTTTGTATTTCTTCCCAATCGAAAATTTAACACAAGCCCTTCGTCCAACTTTCACCTCACCACCCTTCCTCAACCATGCTAACTTGTATGGTTTAGGATGTTTCTCAGTTTTTAACTCTAACTTCTTCACCGCTTCTGTAGATATAATATTGTCACAACTTCCAGCATCAATAACAAACTTGCAAACTCTTCCTAGAATAGTGCATGTAGACTGAAAAATGTTATTCCGCAACCAATTACTTTCCTCCTCTTGCTTTGGGGTCAAACAACTTCTCCTCATCATCAATGAATACCCTTCATCTCCCGACAACAAGTCTTCCTCCTCCACTGGTAATGAATTAGAACATTCAGCTTCTTCCTCCTCATCCTCAGCTTCCGCAACCATCACTCGCTTCTTAGGCTTTGGACACTCATTGCTTTTATGACCCATCTCCTGGCAATTGTAGCATTTGAAACCGTTATTGACTTTCGCCTTCGCACTCTCATTCACAACTGGTTTTGCAACAGCTTTTGTAACATTGGAACTTCCACTAACACCCTTTGCTTGATTGTTGGAATTCGTAAACACACCACCACCTCGTCTTCCCTGCTTCTCCCAAGCCAACGCCTTCTGGTGTGCTTCCGCTACAGATCTAGGATCAAACATGTTAACCATATCTTGAATCTGCATTCGTAACCCTCCAACAAATCTGGCTGTCAACTGTTCTTCTGTCTTCATGATATCGTTCCTTGTAATCAGTTGATAGAATTCATCAGCATAGTCATTAACAGACTTCGTTCCTTGCCTCAAGTTTTGCAGCCTCTGATACATAAGCGATTGATAATTATAAGGTAAGAATGTGGCTTTCATCATTTTCCTCATCTTTTCCCATGATTCAACCTTTGACTTCCCCATCCGTTCACGTGTAAGTTTGGTTTGCTGCCACCATGCCAAAGCTCTACCCCTCAACCTTGTAGCAACCAACTTCACTCTACGATGTTCTGGAACTTCCTTGAAGTCAAAAATCTCCTCCACATTAGACAACCAATCCAAAAACTCCTCAGCTTGCATACCACCTTTGAATTCTGGAATTTCAGTCTTCATCCTAGATTCCCACTTGTGATCGTACTCCGACTGATTTCTTCCTTGTCCACGTCCTCGTCCATGAACACTACCACCATCATACTCTTCTTCACAATCCGATGTATATCGATGTCGATCCTGACCACCAACATCTCTACCACCACCATTTCTTCCACCAACATTCCTACGATCTGCATTCCTCCAATCTCGATCAGTCACATTTCTATCACGACTTCGATCATCAACATTTCTATCACAATCTCGATCCACACTTCTATGATCACTATCAACACTTCTCTCTCGATTTGAATGTGGTGAAACTCTACTTCTCCCATGGCTCGATTCAGGTGATACCCTTCTCTGATTTTGACTCATTTCCAACATCATTCTCTCTAATTGACCAATCCCTTCATTAATCTTCTCATTAAAGTTTTCGTTAATTCTTTGCTCCATCTCATCGGCTTCTTCTCTCCCATATAAAGCATCAATGTTGCGATAACGGTTAGCTCTTCTCGGAGGCATGATCACTCTTCAACAAATTCCAACAAAAACTTCACTTCGATCTAAAAATCTTTAAATCAAAAATACCCACTTGTTGAAATCTTCAAAAATCTCCAAACGAACAAATCTCTTCAAAATCTCGATAACCCACTTCTCCAAATGATGTAAATCTCGCACAACTCCAAAAATCTACGCAAACTCCTTGCACTCTAGCTCTGATACCAAATGACGCAGCGGATAATACAAAAACAAGATAGATCGATGAACGTAGCAATCGGTGGATTGATGAATACTGAAATGCCCAAATTCGTTGATCCGAAGATACCGAATTTTAGCTATCTACGACACGTTGATCGATCTCGATACCGTGAAAGTAGATCTTCAATTCTTCGAGCGTTGATGAAGCGCACTTGATACCGCGAATTGGCTTCACGATCGTTGAATCGAGCGCACTCGATTGACCGAAGGTGGAGATAGGAGATCACACTCGACTACCAATTGGATGAAAGCACAAAGCTAACAAAGGAAATTTTATTTCAAAATCAACAACCAATTACAATGACATTACATCCCTATTTATAGGGTTTACAACACAACACTAATGACTTCAGAAAATTACAACACAAAACAACACAAGTCACATAAGGACACGAAAAGCAAACGACTTAACAGTATTTGAACGATCTAAGTAATCAACGGCTTAAACAACTCGTTCACGCGACTTAACAATTCTCACGACTTAAGAAATGAAAGTTCGCGACTTAAGAGATATTCGCGATTTAGACTCGACTGCTTCATTCGCGATTTAGGCAGATCTGAAGGAAAATTTTTCGACTTAGGGTTAGGTCGGGAAAAAGGATAGGTCGGGGAAGTTATGTCGTGGCTTCGGCTTAGGCTGGAAATAGTTCGGGGGCAGGATTTTAGGTCGGGCGATTGGAGTTAAATCGCGTTGGAGGTTGAGTTGTAAGTCGTGGTGATGATGAGTCGTCAGTCGCGTAGGTGATGAGTCGTAGGTCGCGGCGATGATGAGTCGTAGGTGCGATGATGATGAGTCGCGAAGGGGATGAGTCGTAGGTCGCGGCGATGATGGCCGATCGTTGTATGGAGACAATAGGTCGGGAAATGACTTAGTAAATGTCGCGGAGCGACCTAGGGAGTTTGTCTTCGAAACCAGGTACGCTGCTGCATCACATGTTGAGCCTATAAGATTAGGAGGTGGCAAACCTATAAAATAGTAAGGATGTCGAGCCTGCAAGAAGTGATATTGTCGAGTATATTGGATGATGAGGTTGTCGAACTTATAAGCATTTAGGTATTGAATGTCTAAACATAGTATATATCGAGCATGAAGAGCAGTAAGATACTAATTTGAAGCTATCAAGCTTATTAATATAACACATATTCGAATCAAAATATAGTGAACATAGCATTATATTGCTATCAAGGAAGAGTGAAATATAAAGTTATTGAATATGTTGATAAATCATATACAAAAGCTCCCTGTTTTGAAGTACACCAACCATACTTTATAGTACATAGCGCCATGCTCCTTACTGTTGGATTAAACAAGCAAAAAGTTAGATATAGCTATCGAAATAGGATAATAGACTATAGAAGTATAATATAGTGCAAAAATAGGTTAACACATTAAGAATTTTGTGCAGACAAGATAAACATCACCCAGTTAAAATAAGCCATGAAAGCAGAACTTGGCATGCAATGCAAAGGTGACCAGTCAGCATCGAGTTTTCAGGCACCAGCAACTAGATATGGAGCATCTAAAGAGATGTCGAGCCTATAAGATGATTAAAGTTGTCGAGCTTCTAATTTCTAAAGTTTTCGAAGATATAGACAAGGGTTGTTAAGCCTGAAGACAGTTTGAAGTTGTCGATGATACAAACAACGATCAGAGGATATGTCGAATTTGTAACTCCAAAGCATGTCAAGCTTGTATCGGAAATGAAGATGTAAAGCTTGTATCGGATGACGTGTCGAGCTTGTACTCGAAGGAGGTATCAAACTTCTAATGTAGTGGTAATGTTGAGTTTCTATGGTTGGTGATTTATTGAGCATCAACAGTTTAAGAACAGTAATCATCTAAGCTAGGGGGCTTCTTCAAGTCAATTGGGACATTTTGGTGCACAGCAATCCTTGTGCATGTACCAAACTGACCACATATATGAATCAGCCTAAAAACTGGAAAAAAATAATTAAAAGTTCAAATTAAATTGACATAACTCAATGGAAATATTCAAATGCTTTCTGGTAACTCAATGACAAAAAAAGAGCATCACCGTGACAAGATTGAGTAGACAAACCGAAAAGCAAAATGAGCTGGCACATCTATAGTTTTGCCTTCGAGCAATTTACAATTAGGAATTTTTACCAAACTAAAATATCAAACTTATGCAGCAATTGAATTCTAGTCTATACTAAACAAATTAGTAAGCAATAATAGACGGTGACAATGTTATAAGCGATGAAATCGAGGATAAGTCCTAAAGAATATTCATTGAAATTCTCAGTCAATTCATACAAACGTGTGCAAAGAAGTATAGTCAAGAAAATAGGAATATGTTACAAGAAAATAGAAGAGAATGGTGAGTCAAAAAGCTTGATAGAATTTATTAGTGTCAATGTAAAGAATGATGTATGTTTGTGTGTATGAGGCACACACACAAATAATGATTGTGAAGATGCGTGTAGACATTTTCTTACAAATTCCAACAATCCTTCTTGAAATTCAAAACAAAATATTTGACTATGACTTAAGGAAAAGTTTAAATGTGTAGTCATCAAGACTGTATCAAAAATCTAATCGAAGGATCAAAATAATTCATCTGAGTTGTATCGGTTGATTTCGGTGAGAATATCGGAACTTTTAAGCATAACCGCATTCATTCCATTAAAGAGTAGACATTAACAATAGCTAATGTAGATTTTTTGTTGATGCATATTAGTATGATTAAACACATGCAAATATAGAATTGCTTTTTTTGTAGTATTGTCTTACCATTGACTAGTTATATGAGGCCGCAACTCAAGATAGTCCAACTAAAAGGCACAATGGTGGTGAGCTAAAATGTGAATGCAATTAAACTCCACACAACATTATCTCCAAATCACAGCAACCCGATTGCTATATGAATTACAGTCCTATTTTCTCATATCAAACTTTATTAGTTCTTTTTTCAAATGATGTTCAGGGGATCAATAAAACTATTTAGATGTCACTAAGTTGACTTGTAATTTTAGATAAGATCATAATTAAATTATTTTAAGTAAAAAATTTCATTGCGGTATATTTGTTGTACAGGATCTCAAACAACCCTTTTTATGGCAGTGTCAGACATATTTTATAAGGACCTGGCAAACCACTAAAATCAAAATCTCAATTCATGAGTTTCAAATCTTCTGAACTAACTAACCACTTGTTTCATGTTGTGAGCACTATTATGTGTTGAAATGAAAGGTAGTTTGCAATTTAATGAGTTCAACCATGAAGAGCAACTACTCTTAAGTTCACCGAAAATGGCGTAGTTCAACAAAAACGAACTTGAATTCTCGCCGGGAAAAAGAGAGATTGTCAAAGTCTTTTTTTCTTCGACTACTCCACTAAAAAATCGTGGAAATGACCACCTAAATTTAGTACTCTCTCTCCTCTAGGCCACTATCACTATAGAGTATTTTTATAGGCAACGGTCACCAGGAGAAAATCCAAGAAGAGAAGTAGTTTTTGCAACTTCATAGTCAGATTCAGGTCAAACCATGAAGTTTTGTGGCGATTGGCCACTGTGGATCAACTCTACTCATCGAAATACACAAGCCCATGCCTTTCGATCGACAAATAGAGCTCCAAATTAGTAGTTGCATTTTGGACAGTCATGATTGGTCTTATGTGTCCATGAACATCTAAGCATGAGTAGGTTTTGATGAAATTGATTCAAACAAAGTCTATCTATTACTCAAAACTAAGGATTCCAACGTCAAGTGTAGACATCAAAGTCTGAAGTGCTGACCTAAATTAGCTACCAATCTTTTATTTCTGGATTTGAACTTAAATTCTCTTTTAAATAATGGGAATCTTCATTAATGGTCGGAACACTATTCTTCTATTAGTTGGAATATGAATTTTATAATTAAAATAAAGGTCTATGATCTTATCTATGAAGCGAATTTCAAGTTTTCTATAGATTAGTAAGTCGTCACTACTAAAGCAAATTCTTTAAGCAAAAATAAAGTGCAAGCTATATATTATTCAGAGTTATGGATCTTGTCATTAGAATGAAAATTTATGGTATTCTTACTTTTTCGATCAACTAGAGACTATCGATTAGTTATCAAGATCAAGAATCTCCCCTTCCTAAATTATTTAAGAGCAATGGCTCATAGTTATAACTTCTCTTTATCTACAACAAGGGATGATTTAAATGTTCGAAATAAAATTATGATTCTCTATCTCAAAACATGGATTTATATATAGTAATGGATTTCCTTTTTGGGATTTTGGTTCATTATCAATCCACCGTTACAAACCATTTTTTAGAAAAAGGTTAGTATCCAAGATCCTTTTAAAAGAAGAAATTCTTAAAGAAAAGCATGTTCTTGTTTATAAATCCTATCAGTTCATGAATCATGACTTTTCAAACTTACGAACAAGACTTTTTTTTTTCTAAGCAAAACCCAAAGTGGTACAATTATAAATATCATACAAATGTGGGGTACAATACACCGATGTTTATTTTGACACACAAATTTTTATTTTAGAAGTTTTACCAAAGGCATCCTTTGAGAAAATATTTTAAAAATCAAAGGAACTAATACTAGTTACCCCATGGACTGGGGAAAACGCATGCATATCTATTTCATAAGTGGTTTATGAAATCTTCAAAATATGTTGCTTAGCATTAGTAATCTCTTATAAAAGGTTTTGGTCTAAAAATATGTTGACAAGAGCATTCTCAAAGTTTTCTAAAATCATTGAAACTATACTTGTCTTTCAGAAGTAAAATCTATACATATCTTTCAGAAAAGTTTTTAGAGCTGCCAAAGCCCATCACGCCCCTAAAACTCTAATTAGATAGGTTTATTCCCAATTAAATGACTATTGGTTCATGAATCATGAACAAATAGTCTCTTATTTGAGATTTGCATTTCTAGCACGAGATTTTCTCAAAAACCCTTCTTGGTAGCAACATTGAGAAGGGGCTTCTCTGCCAAAGGATTTAAATATCTAATAAGAACGTTTTGACTTAGTGACTCGAAACCCAAACCAACAAAAACATTTTATAAAAGAAAGATCGATCGTTAGGATATACTTCTTGGTATACTGAAAATTGTATAAGAAGGAATTCCTTTTTGAAAATCCATTCCTTTTTTGGCAAAGGCAACGGGGTTGAATGGGCCCCTACCATTTATTTACTAAAAAGAAATTACATGGAAAGATGGCATACCATCTAGATATACAAGACTATATCAAATCACCTAAAAACCAAAAGGAAAAATATCAAGGCCTAAAACATTTGAAAATAGAATGGACCAATACATGTTTAGTAGTCAAACAACCACCAAAAATCCTATTGTTCCTTTCCATCCAAATAAGGAAAATACACCTTTTTAGCGCTCTTAACAAAAGAGAACCCTTAGAAGTCTTCCATCTCGTCGCCTTAAAAATTGTATACCATTCCAAGGAAGAAATCCTATTGAGTTTATGCAAGTTCAACAAGGACAAAATGATGTCCGATATGAAAAAGGAGAAATCACACTCAAAAAATAAATGTTCAACAGTCTCCTCATCCCTAGTACATAGCACGCATGTAGAACTCAGCACAATCCCTTTATCCTTCAATTTATCAAGTGAATGAAGGCTATTTTTTAAAACTTCTAGAGAAATAAATTATCTTTTGGACTTGAACCCGAGTTCCAAATCCTGGAATGACAAGGAAAATAACCATGAGGCATGGAATTGATCAGGGATCTGTAAACAGCTCTTATCTCTTGAGGCTTGCCATTCAAGAGAGCATGAATATTAACCTTGTTAAAAGATTTTCCAAGGATGATATTCCAACAAGCTCGAACAGAGGAGGAGCTAGAGTATGAGAGATTCATCAAACCAACAGACCAATATGAAGCAACCTTTGCCTTTTCATTGATTCCAGTTAGCCATCTCAAATTATAATTAATGAACTCAGCAAGAATAATCCCCTACGCGGACCAAGGATCAAACCGAAAAGAAATGTGATCCATATGCTCCATACCAGATTGAAACATGGGGATGAAGTCATGCTTGCTACAAAGTATATTCTTCCAAGACCAGGAGCAATCAGAAGTTGTAGCCATAGTCCAGAAGAAGTTTTCCTTGATAAGATTTTTCCTAACCGAAGAAGCCCATATAATACTGTCATATTTCAAAAGCCTGTCTATACGAGAAAAAAGGGCAGCATGATTCCATTTTTTGATGTTCATAACTCCAAGCCCACCATACTCATAAGGGTAGCAAACTGTTTTAAAAGCAACGGGGATCAACTTTCTGCAAAACGAATTTCCATGCCAAAGGAAATGATTCAAAGATGAGTTAATCATGGAGATGAGCTTGCAAGGAAATATGAAAATTCTAGCATAATAAAGGCACATTGAAGTAGCAATGGACTTGACAATGACAAGCCTACTAGCTATAGAACATTTAGATACATGCCATGAAGAAATTTTAGCGGTAATCTTTTTATAAAGCTTAAGGCATTGACTAGTCTTGACTTTGGAGGAAACCATGGGAGCACCAAGATAGTCTTCATTATCATCAAAAGGAGATAAGCCAGACAAAGAGTATATAGCATTCTTTTCAAGCTCATACATACCAGCAATCCTAATTTAGGAATTATTATTGTTAATAGATAAACCAGTCAACGGTTTAAAATCATTCAAGATATTCAATATACCATTTATTGATTTAACATTAGGCTTAGTGTATAGCAACTGGTCATCAGCAAACAATAAAGCAGATATACCAGAATTCTTGCATACAGGGTGGTAATCCAGGAGATTCAGGGCCATATATTTGTTATTGAGGGAAGTGAAAAGCTCCATAACATAAACAAACAGATAGGGTGACATGGAATCACCTTGTCTAATACCCTGAGTTGCTTTAAAATACCCAAAAGAATTACCATTGAAGGTAAGAGAATATTTGACAATACACATGTGAATATCCAGGCCAGAAAAGGAATGGGAAAATTCATTTTATGAAGGATGTATATAATTGTTTTCCATTGAATGGTATCATAAGCTTTTTGGATGACTAACTTCAAAACACATCTCTGAGAAAAAAAATTCATGTTATAGCCTCTCATAAGTTCAGTAGATAGGAGAATATTATCAGTGATGTCTCTTGAATGAAGGAAGGCACTTTGGTTAGGAGAGATCACATCTACAAGCACTGTCTTCATTCTAGCTGCCATGATCTTAGAGATACACTTGTATATTACATTGCAGCAAGCAATGGGTCTTTAATGGTTAATAGATAAAGGTTGCTGTATCTTGGGAATTAGTGCAATTTTGGTGGCATTGATATCAGAAACCAATCTGTTGTGTTTAAAGAAATTTTTAATGGCTTTAATCACATCATCACCAATGACAGCCCAAGAAGTCTTAAAGAAGAGGGCATTAAACCCATCAGGACCTGATGAACTAGAAGAATTCATTGCAAAGATGGTGCTTTTGACCTCATCATTAGTGATCTCTTGAATTAAGTAATCTTTGTAATAGTCGGATATTGAAGGGAGACAATTATTAACAAAGAGTTGCATATGAATATCAGGGACATAAGGGTTAACTAGCAGAGATCGAAAATGGTCCAAAAACGCATTTTGAATGGAATCAGAAATGGAGCAGAGAGTGCCATCTTTATCTGAAATATTGGAAATATTAGCATTAGCTTGTTTAATTCTAAGGGAATCATGGAAGATAGCAGAATTCTTGTCTCCATGAAGATGCCATTTGAAATTTGCCTTCTGTCTTGCCATCTTTTTTTCCTCCACCAGGGATTTAGCAAGTTTTTTATTGAGATTCAGCTCTTGAACAGCAAGGCATGCAAGAGCAGTATTGTCAACACAAATTTGAATGTCTCTTTGAACCTGATACGAATTTTCTCTTAAGGAGGAAGATAAGGAGCTCCCATTCCCAAAAGTAACATGAGCCCACTGTTTAAGATTTTCTTTTAGATGTCTAAGCTTTTCCTGCAAAATATACATAGGATTACCAAAAACATGTAAACTCCAAAGATTAGTAACAATTTTTAAAAAATCAGGGTGATCAATCCAATTAATAAAAAATGAAAATGAGGACTGTCTTCTCACAAAGGCCTTACCCCAATCCAATACCAAAGGGGAATGGTCAGAAAGAGATGGAGGAGGGATGACGGTGTGAAGAGAAGGCCAAGACAAGACAGAGGAGAAGTTCTAATAGGATCTATCAAGCTTACAGAAGGTTATATTGCAAGTTTTGCTGGAGTTATTCCAAGTGAAGAAACAACCAGTGGCAGAAATAGGTAAGAGGTTAGAGGCATATATAACATTATTGAGTGGTCTAGTTTGTTGATAGGATAGAGGAGCACCTCCACATTTATCAGTAGAGAGCTGCATACAGTTCCAGTCCCCAATGCAAAGTCATGGGGAATTGGAGGGTTGCAGAGAAGGGAGGATATCAAGGAAAATTTGTCTATGGATACAACTATTTTCAGCATAAACAAAAGTTAGTAAAAAAGTAGAAGGGGACTGGATATGGGAAATTTCAGTGTGTTTGAATTGTCTATGAACACAGAGAGGAGAAACAGAAAATATTGAAGGATTCCATAAAATGAGGATCCTACCAAAAGGGGCTTGAGATAGATTATGGATGTATTTCCAGTGGTGGTTAATAGTAGCAGCAACTTTGATGGTGTTATCATGATTAAGCTTTGTTTCAGCAATGGCCATGAGATGGATTTTGAAGGAAGAAATGAAGTTACTGAATTCAAGTTGTTTAGCTATGGAGTTAGCACACCTAATATTCCAAAAACCAATTCTGTCAATCATTAAAAAACTGATGTATGAGCCCTGGTTTTAACCCCAGTGGATGAAAGATTAGGATCAATATTTGATGGCAATGAGGAAGAAGATTGCTCAATGGAGTATTGAACACCCCTATCTAAATCAAGTGAAGACAATTGTTGATTGATAACCTTCTTTGGTCTTTCCCTTTTCTTTTTGGATGAAGATCCTATGCAAGCAGGCACTGGGAGGGAAGTTTGATGCTAGAATCAATTTGAAAGTGATTGATTGATTGATCTGGGACAATGTCATTGAATATTTGATTGGGAAGAGTTAGTAATAGATAAGGAGATGAGGTTTTGCCCGAAGAGATTGAGTTCTGATGAGAAAGAGGATTACGAAGACAAGAAATAGGATGAATTTGTTGGATGTGCACATCACTGTGCATATCATTGTACATGTTCAAGGAGTTGACATTGGAATTGCATGGAAGAGTTTCAATAGCTGTGATATTCAATTTGACATTATGCAGATTTTTTTCCTAGGACAATAATACTTCTACATATTCTCTATTTTCATTAGATAATTCTTGAAGCACAGAGAAATTATTGTGTGTTGCAACACCACCAGGATCAAAAATGCATGGGTTATCTACATCAGTACAAAGGCTATCTTGGTGCTGTGCTCCAACAACAGGATCAGGCACATGCCGAGACTGACCCAAAGCAATATCAATTTTCCTCGAAGCAGCATTGTCTAAACCACCAAGTAATTCATCAAAAATGCCTGGGACAACCATAGTAGAACAAAGATTATCTTGGTGCAGAGCACCAACAACAGACACATGATTAGATTGACCCAAAGCAATATCAATTTTCCTCGAAGCAGCATTGTCTAAACCACCAAGCAATTCAAAATCAGAAGTTTTTAATTGAATACCATCTTCAACATCAATAACATTCTTTTTCCCCTTATCATCCTTTTTAATTTTCCTCCAAATTTTTTTACTGGTTTTAATTTTCTTTTATCTTTAACCAAAAATACTTCCTTCTCATTTCTTACTTTTCCTTCCATGCTACCATTACCCTCTCCTTCCATATTCCGATTATTAGCATCTTTATTTTCAGTGTCTCCTTCCTTCTACGTGTTAATTACCTTTTCACAATGCTTTGAAGCATGACCAAATATTTTGCAGTGGGTACATATTAGCGGTTCCATGAATACTAAATCAAAACATTAGGACATATAGCATCTCCCACAATCAAACTTTCAGGTAATTCTCTATCAAGGGATATTTCAATTAAACATTTTGCATACTCGAATCTCTCCATTCTTTCAGTGTTTTCATCATAACACACTAGTCTTCCTATGTGACAGGCCAACCAATTTATACCCAAGTGAGTCCATGTCAAAATAGGAATTCTATATAAATGAACCCAAATAGGAACTATCCTAACATCAGCTTGAGCAAACGCAAAAGAAGGGTTCCATTTCGAAATGATGAACATCCAGCCTCTAATAAATATAGGATCCTTCTTGAGAATTTGTAACTTGTCTTCCTCATTTGAAAACTTGAGGTAATAATTGTGCTTGTCAAAAAATAATTCAGAAGACCCTTTAAGCTTCCAAACTTTATCAAGGTGAGCTTTAACCGCCATGAAGTTCACTGTTCCAGCAAGGAAAAAACCCACCAGGCAATCAGACCAAGTTTTAATGCCTTCATTAATTATATCCTGAGGAGATTCAATAAGGGAGCCATTATAATGGATATCAAAGTGCACAGGGACATAAGAACCTACATTCCTGGGCTTAGAACTGAAAAGAGAGGACCATGAGGCGATAGGATGAACCACATCGGAATGAGAGATAGGAGGAGCAGTGACCAAAGAAGGATTAGGAGGAGGAGATCAGGACGAAGGGGAGGAAAATGCTTAGAGGAAAGAGAAGGAAGGGGATAGGGGATAGGAGAAACAGAAGGAAGAATAGAAGGAGAGACAAAAGAAGAATCCGAAGGAGGAGGAGGGACATGCCAGAGTGGTTGGTCATAAAAAGGACAAGAGGGCTATGGGTGGCAGGCGGGGACAGGGAAGGTATGGGAAATGGTACATTGATGGGAGAGGGTATGGGAAGAGGGATGCCATGAGAAGACATGAATTCCATTCTTTCTTCTAAAGAAAAATTTCATCTTTGAAAAGTTGAAGTTTAGTTAGATTTCCTTTCAAAATGGTTTTTCCAAATTTATTAATTAGCTAAGAAGCCATGAGAATATTTTAATAAATTGTTTTACGAAGACTTTCCTTAGTTTAGCGGGTGAGAGTCATGATAAGAAAGGCCTCCTCAAAAATAATAATAATTATTATAACTCGATGGCCCCACCGAGTATAAACATTGGGTGACCATTGGTTCAAGACACATTGCGCTTACTGAAACTTTCAACCTAACGAGGTCAATAAAGATTCCTTAAGAAAAGGCATACCTTATACCCAGTTGGTGTGCACCCTGGATTAGATGTCCAAGGGGATGCCCAACTAAAGATGTTGGAATAATCCATTATCAACACATGGCGTAAGAAGTCGGTATAATTTCCCATCAGGAGACATAAATGCCTAACTAAAGATGTTGGAAGAAGCAGGTATCAATGCAACTGACAAAGGAAGTTAGTATAAGCAAAACCATAGGGTCAGATTCTAAGTGACTGGTTAAGGGGTCTAGTATAAAAGAAGTAAGCCTTGGGGTAGCCGGGCGCACCCAAAAAGATTTTCAAACAACTTCAAATTCAAACCCAAATGACATCCAAAAGAGGTGTGGATAACCAGCTAACGAAGAAAGCCTAAGATGTATTCTACGGTAAAACAAATGGATATTTGTTTAAAGAAAGATGAACTAACCTAGCGGTTATGGTTAGTGCATTAAATTCTCAAGGAAACATGAACTAGAGTCCGGATAAATATCCATTTGAAAGGAAAGTATGACAAAAACGGGCCATCAACGAAATCAAAAGTTCTAAGCAATTGAAGAGAGAATGTGAAGAATGATCTCATGAGGACCCCATCAAATTAAGGTAAAATTTCTAATCTCAAAAGATCCTTAGAAAGTTTTCATCTTTCAAACTCATTTTTTGGAAATCTAAAAACTGGATTATTTTACCAATCATACATGATAAATTTTTATAAAATCCTAACTGGGAGTTTTTATTCTTGAAAACTATAGAACTGCTTATGATTTATAAGATATTTGGTTTTTTAACAAAGATGGTGTAACGACCCATAATTTAATCAATTTAAATATGAATATTTAATATATTTTCAAATAATTAATTAGTGGATTTTATAATTCAAATAAACCTCTTTTAAGTAATAACTAATAATGGTGAAGTTGTTTTCGAATTTGGTTTACAAAAATAATTAGTTTGAAGAAAAATCTAAAATGTGACCTAAAATTGTTTTCGAACTTTTGACTTTCATCGTCTAAAAGTTATCGGAAATGTTGTGTACACAAGAGCAGACACACACACACACACACACTTATATAAACAACATACGAAAATGATTTGAGTTAGTAAGTTAAATATTTACTTAAGTAAATAAGTTATGTTGTCTTTTCTTTTAAAATAAAAAATAAAAAATAAAAAGAGCAAAGATGTGAAAAAGGTAATATCACAACATGACAACTCATCCTTGTTCAAATGGTGGTGATGTTATAGGGGGCATGATAGTTGCGTGTGGAAAGGGAGAGAGGAGGGTGTTGTGGCAAAGGTTTAAGGAGTGTGAAGGACAGGGGATGGAAGGGTAATTTACTTTATATCATTTTATATAAAAACAGTTTCATTTTTTTTAATTCTCACTTTAATTCACTTCCTCGTTTTTTTTCAAAAACTTCTAGTTCTTTATTTCATGCTCTCTTTTTTATTAATGGCTACTTTCAAAATTTCAAGTTAAAGATCTTACCCTTTTCCTTTTAAGTCATTTAAAAACAAATTAAAAACCATACTTTTACTCTCTAATTCACTTAGCATCCTCAAACAAGCCCAAACCCTCCTCGAACCATTAAGGCTAAGCCCAGACACCCCTTTGTTGAACCTTTTAGGCCACCTTAAGTTTCCAAAAGTCCATTTTTTACAAAGTGAAACTAAGTTTTAGTGTCGGTTAAAAGCATGGTGATAGTTTGGTTTATTTTCATGAGATTTTGGTGAGTAAAACTCACCATTTTAACTAAAGTTTTAAACTTTGTATGTTGATAATACTTTGTTTATGATGTATAGCATGTGAATAAATGTATGAGGTTATGTTATGGATGTAGAAGGCTAAAAGGAAAGTTAGCACTTGGATTTATTTGTGTTGTGACATTGAGGTCCTTTGGATTTTAACCTTCTTTACTTATTTTATTTTCTAGAAAAATGTTTTATAAAGTTTCCAAAACCTTTTAGTTTCTAAAAATTTTATACTATGTTTATAAAGTAAGTTAAAAATAAAAGTAACGGCTTGAAGAGTATTTGATATATAAAACTAGTTTAAGGTTATGGTATCCATAGTGATAGTCGCTATGGACGCAGTTCGTAAAATGAACACTTTTGTGTAAACTAAAAGTATTTTCACTCTAAATATCTTTGAAAAGTATTTTAACTATATTATAAGTATTAAAGGATAATTGTTTATCAATTAAGGGTTTAATGATTATTTAGTTAATTAATTAAATAAAGATAATTAGTACTAAACTATTAGTTAAGTAAAGGCAATTAGTACTTAATTATTAATTAAGTAAGATAACTATAATTAGTTAATTAAGTAAAAGTTAATTATTTAATTAATTATTATTTAAATAAGGTTTAATTATTTAATTAAGTGAGATTTCATTATTAATCAGGTAGGGTTTAATTATTACTTAATTATTAATTTAGTTAAGATTTAATTAAGATTTATTTATTATTAAATAAAATGGGCTTAAACTTATTTTAATTGATTTAAATAAGGGTTCAAATTTTCAATTACTTTATTTTCAACGATCGATTTGTTTAAAAAGCATCTTTCTTTTACTAAGAATGATTTAAATACGTGGGATTCTCTTTATTGTGAGATTAAGTAGCCAAACAAATGTGAATAATAATACTAAAATGTTGACATGTTTTATTGAAAGTAAGACATCTTGTATTTAGCACTAAAAGCAAATGAATAGGCTTTCCTCTATCTTTGAGATCCAGAGCTTGATTTTCTAGGCAAGGGATAGAAAAGTCAAAATGTCGAAAATGTGATAAAAACAAAGGAGTTAACTTCGATAAATGTGTCATGATAAATTATGTATATGAAAGATATCTATACTATATTATTATTAGTGAGTTAAATTTCAAGTTCACACAGACCCCCTTGAAATTTGGCAACTGAACTGTCTTCGAGTTAATCCTAAATCATTCTTTCTCTTTTTCAACTCAACTGTGACGGCTCCTCCTTATTTTTCGTCCCTTCCATATTTTCTACCCAGAATTTTCGGAAATGAACAGTCGCGGTTCTTTTTCTCTGCCTACACTACTGTTTCTCGCTCGCGTTTTCATCCGTGAACTGGAAGGTCGTTATTTAATCATTCTCTCCTTCGTCATTTCATCTTACCCTAAATATTCATTTCCCTAATTTGAGATATACCCATTGAATCGAATCGCCCTAAATTTATGCCTTTTCTTCCCGTCATCATTGAATTGCATCGCCCCTTTAGCCCCGAATCACCGCCGTATCGACCGAGCTGCCACTATGGTGTTTCCATGTCATTGTTATTAGGCTTGCTCAAAACTTTTGGCCCTCTTCTGCTCGCTATTTGCAGGTTTATCGAAAGTTGGGGTTTTTTTACGTCTGCTTATCAGTAGCCTGGAGTATGTTATGTTAATAATTGTAGTGATTTTATTTTTTACAACTTGATTGTTGCAGAAGCTTTGAATTGTCATAGGACAAGCCCTCTTCTGATCGCTATCTGCAGGTATATCGAAAGTTGGAGTTTTTTTACATCTGCTTATCAGTAGCCTGGAGTATGTTAAGTTAATAAGTAGTGGTGATTTTATTTTTTACAACTTGATTGTTGCAGAAGCTTTGATATGTCATATGATAATTATTTTTACCACTTTATCTTCTATTTCCTTTATGTTTATATTCACTATTTTTAGAAGTTATATGCCTTGATTATGTAAACGCAGCAAATGTATAAATACAATGAAATGAACCAAACAAAACTTTCATATCTAATACATTATGTATATAAAAGTTTATTTCTCCCATTGAATAATATTCATTTATTTGCATACTTTTTTTGGTTCATCTTTGTTCCTTTCTCCATATAATTTTTTGATTTTATAAACATGTAGACCTTAAACTTATTGGCCATGGCAGAAGATTCATTCCGTACATTTTGTTTAGCAACATTTTTGAAGTCAATAATAAGTATTAGCCTCCGGTTTTGTTGACTGGGAAAGAGCTTAGGGGATTGCTCAAAGGTAAACGTTGCCTGTAAATTTAGTGTAAAATTCAAAAAAATAGAAGAACACAAAGTTGATTTTTATGATGGTTTTGGTTCTTTTGAATACTTCAAAGTTCAAGAAAAAGATAATGTTTATTCAGTCAGCTGCACTTATGAGTTTGGTACTCATGCTGATCAACCTCTCATCCACTGTTCACCTATTATGCATGGGAACTGTAGATGGTAATTATAAGAATTTCCTTTTTTTTTTCTTTATATATATTTTTTATAATATGCTAAATGTTACTAAATTGTTTATTGTAGAAATCTTAAACTTGACAGTAGTAAAAGCTGGATTAGTATATATTTGGAGTTGGACAATGCTTCTATTATTGCACCCAACTCTCAACTATATAATAACCTTTTGTATATGGTGAAAGAGCATAGAAGGTTGGTTATCCAATTTGGACTGAGAAGACTAACCAAATGCTCTTCCAATTCATTACACGTAATCATTATACTAAAGTGAAAAATTTTCATCATGTTTTACAATTTAAGATTTTCATTTTTCATTTTTTCGTACTATCTACTATATGTTACAAAGTGTTAAGGCGAGTTGAATTTTCATAAACATTTACTTATTCTTTTCATAGTGCTTGCCTTTTTGCATGCATCTTTTGCCTCAATGGGTGCATGTCATGTGGTAGTCATATTTGTTTCCTTAAATCCATTTCATGAATGATAGGAATTTGAAAACACATAATTCAGTAGAAAGTAGAAAATAAACATGTTATATTTGGTCGAGCATGTTCAGGTCAACTAATACTTTGGAAAGTATGACTATTGTGTTCGTATTGGTGCTGGTTCAGGCCTAATGGATCCTATTTCATTTGTAGGAACTCGCTTATGACTGCTCAATCATCATTTAAGGTTGTGCCACTTTTTTAGTATGTGGCAGACCATAGTTGAGATACAAGGTTGGAATGCGAATGTATTGTCAGGTTAGGGTCTTATATTGATATTGATATGTATAATATTGTATCTTAGTATATAATTTATGATGGCCGTTTTACTTTCCCGTATCTTAAATTACAAGTTAGAAGGAAGTTCCGGTCTGGCTGACATGTTTTGCACTGTAAAGTTAAGCACTGACGCCAGTTTTCACCTTTTAGAAAGAAATTATGTTGCATAGGGTCTTACAGCAAGTTTTGACAATGCTTATCTCCCTTACATTGAGGCTGCCAATAGCGGTGCAAGCATGTTTAATCTGCTGCCAAATAACAGTAGGCTGCAACATCAAAGTGGAAGCTCATTTTTAGATGCACCTTGAGTTATATTTTATTATTGCTAAGTAATGTTTTTTTGTTTTTAGATATATTTTGTAGAAGATCTGATTGTCGAGGCGAATTACCTGGTCAGTGTAGAAGGTCAGCCCAACAATAGGTACAAGTAATCTTTCTATGCTACCACTAATTTAGTTACTTATTTTTGTACATCTGTTTGACATTCATGAATGATCTTTTGTGTGGTTTTGTTTGAGATGGTGCACTACGTATTATCATGTTTGTGTGCAACTGCAATTTTCCCTACCTAATAGTTTAGTTGATTGAAAACTTAAAACATTTCAAATAACAATAATTATTGCACTCCACGTTTACCCTTCTCCCTTTCTCTTTAGTTCATTCTTTTAGCCATATATCGGTGAACATATGGAAGTACTGATGTGCTGATTGTCCTCTTGGCATGGAAGGCTCAAGCTTAGAACATAGGGGATGGAGTTTCAATATTTGTCCTGAACATCCTCATGTTCAAATTTGTTAACATTTTGATTCTATAATATTTATATTCTAATAAGTAGAAGTAGAGGGGCGAAGCATTAAAGAGGAAATAGTATATGCATGAGATACTTATGGTTGATTGTATGTTATTTTTTCTACAATGCAACAATGAAAGATTTGGCGGAAATGATCTTCTATTAGTTTAGGTACAAACGAAGGTACATAAATTTTAGATATTTATAAAGATATTGTAATCAAAGTAACGATAATGCAAATTATTCAAATATGAATGAAAAACAAAGCTTAGAGTATGCACTTTGACAAATGTATATGTTGGATGTTGATTATTATTACTGTACCGTTATTTCCATAAACGCATTACAAGCAACGAAAATATTCAATTCATACACCGATGAAATGATAAATAATAATTTAATGGTGAATTAATTGTAATTTACCTAGAGTATGTGCGAGGGCATGGTGCATACTTTCTTGAAGTTTACAGGTAAAAGCTTAGTTCTTTGAATCTTCTATGTGCACACGCACGCATGTGTGCATGCACGTGTGTATGTATATGTATATGTAGACCCAGATTATTGCATTCTCAAAACCCTAGAATTTTGTTTTCTCCTAGCAGGCCACATCCTCCTTCCAAATGTAGATCGGCTTCCTAATTTCAAAACTTCACTTATTCATCCTCTCCAACTGCTCTACCACGTAATCCTATCGGATATATGCAAGGTATCGCCATTTTAAATGTTGGCGTTTTTGTTTTCTTTTTAATCGATAATTCAAAAAAATTGTTACAGTATTAAACTTGGGTATGATTTTACTGGTATTTAATGTTTTCCAGTAAGATTTTACAATTTGGTACCAAATGTGTTTTTTATCTCTGTTTCAAGTTAAACCCTAGATTTTAAATATACATAGTGCGATTTAAATTTCCACCACTACAACAAAATGGCCGTATTACAACTGTAATTTTACAACTGTCATAAAATGCCAGTTGTAATAAATGTCTTTTACAACGTTTTTTCTCTAAAGGTTGTAATAAACTTATTTTCAATAACTCTTTTATTTTGCCAGTTGTAATAGATGTCTATTACAGCCTTTCTTTTTGGCCAGTTGTAATAGATGCTTATTTTTAACAACTCTTAATTTTTACCAGTTGTAATAGATGTCTATTACAACCTTTCTTTTTTGCTAGTTGTAATATATATCTATTTTTAACAACTCTTATTTTTTTTCCAATCGCAATAAATGTTTTCTACAACCTTTTTCTTTTGCCCGTTGTAATAATTAATTAATAATTAATATTAAATAATAATACTTAATAATTAATAAAAAATTAATAATAAATAGTAATTCCATTTATACAATATTAATAATTAATAATTAATTTTAAATACGAAATAAGTAATAATTAATATAATACTTAATAAAATAATAAATTATTATTATTATTATTAAATAATAATTAATAATTGATAAATAAGAATTAATTTTTAATAATTAATAAATAAGAATTAATTTTTAATAATTAATAATTAATATTAATAATTAATAAATAAGAAGTAAAAATTAAAAATTAAAAATTAACATTAAATATATAATAGTTAGCAATTAAAAATTACTATTAATATTTAATGATTAATAAAATATACATAATAATTACCATTTAGTAATTGATACTCTCTTATAATTAAGAAGTAATAAGTAATAATTAATAATTAATAAACAAGAAGTAATATTTAATAAATAGTAATTAATAATTACTATTAAATAATTAATAATTAATAATCAAGACTAATCGTTAATTATTAATAATTAAAACTGTTTAATATTTAATAACTAATATTTAGTATTTAATTATTAGAGTTCTTTAACAACTTTCATTGCATGACCGTTGCAAATATCAATTTATAGCTAACTTAATTTAGAGTTGTCTCTAACGACCGATGAAAATTCTGAATCAACGTAATGATACTAATATCTATTAATAAATAATTTATGCTAAACAAATGTTTAAATTTGAACTCGTCAGTTTATGCCTACGAACGCACCCAAATTATCACTTCTATATACATGTGGATATTTTCTTTTACAACTGTGTGTATATATATACACATATATAAATAAGTTTTTTTTGGTTCCAAACTAAAAAAATTTGGCTCCAAATCCAAAATTTTGGCGCCCTCCCTGAATTTTCAATCATATAATTTTCCCTAACACCATTTCTCAACCTCAAAACAAAATCCAAAATCGCTCAGGCCTTTCCACCAACATGAGTCTCTCTCCCCAAAATGCTGGGGCTCCAATACTTCAACTCTTCTTCTTCTTCTTCTTCAAAAGTAATCTCACTTCACAACCTAAAACAAATCACCACAATAAATATTGCTTCTTCTCCTACTAATAATCGAGCTTCAATAGTTTGCCATGCCTTCAATTAGAGGCCGCTATCGATGATTTGTGCACCGCGCGTGGATCTTAAAAATGCTTGTTGCACTGCCTGTCTCCTGCATCAATCTGAACTCCACCACCCGAAGAACTACTTGCATCTTAATTTACTCGTGATGCCTAGATCTGATCAAGAGTTATTTCATCCAAATGGAGCTTCCTACCTCAGGTTAGGGTTTATTTTCGACACCAATTCGGAAATAAAAAAAATAGAAATCTATGGATGTCGCCAAAATTCAGAAATCACAATGTATAGATCATTTTGTTTCAAAATCATTTTTCTAATTTGGGTTTTTCGTTCGCAGTTTGTGGATTTAGGGGTGCTACTTGTAAGTGGTCGCAGTTGGGATGTTTGTTTTGGGTTTTAGTTATGGTTGGTATTCGCGATTTGGAAAGGTGGTATTTGCTGTAAGGGGAGATATTAGCGTGCTTGGCATTTTAATCTTTCAACTTGGTTCTCCCATTTATTTCGCTAATGCTAGATACATGAGGGAAAGGTGAACCATAAAGACTTATACGCTTATTTCCTTGTTCGATTATTTTGAGTTTGTTTTTACTGAAGTATCGAATTCCATTGTATTTATATTGAATTAGGATCACGAGATGGCTAGAACAAGAAAGTGATATTATCTCCACGTTGACTTTGAAGCGTTTATAAAGTGCCTAGTCGGATGCCTCTGGATCAAGGAAGAGATATTTACTGTAGTTTCATTTAGTGATATTTTTCCCTTGACTGTTACGTTTGTTTTGCCAAATTATTCTGTTAAGAAGCTTTAATAAGACGTTAACTGCAAAACTTGGCTAATATTTTGGAGGACTAATTTTCATTTTAGGCATTAAAAAACTTATCATCAAGTTCCAGTTTGAAACTTATTATGAAAATAGATGTCTTTCTCATAATCCAGCGTTTTTGTACTATGCATTCTGTAAATGCGCATGTACAATTTTTTTTCAAATATATACTTGGTTATCTTTGAATTTGTGTCGGTACAAATTAAAATTTTGCTATTGCACATTTTCAATACACAAGTATAAAACGTTGACTAGTGAAAAGATGTCTATTTTCATAATAAATTTCAAAAGAGACCTAAACTTGATACAAGTTTTTTTCGAAGGCCTAAAATGAAAATATATGTTATTTTAAACGTACATTATATATTCGTTAAGCTTTATCAGCCAGCACGACCTCATGTTAAGTGCATAACAGTACTCTTCCTGAAATTTTTAGGACTTTAGCTTTTAAAAAAAATCAGTACTATGCTAATATAATGTGTGGTTGGTTGTATAATTGAATACTTGTTGCATTATTGCCTTCACTGAGTTCTAATATAGAAGGTATGTATATATGTATGCAGGATTTAGAATGTGCCGAGCAATTAGCAGAAAAAACTTATTAAAAAAAGGTCTTATAAAGCGATCAAAAGCAATTCGGGCACAGTGAGTTCTTTCATCCCATTTCGTAGGATTCAATTTTCTTTTGTTTATACAAAAAAATTATATAACGACAAAATATATAAATGTTTACAGGTTAAGAAAAGAAAGAATGTTGAGGATTGAAAGGTACAAACAATGGTTGTCCATTCTGCTACCTACACAAAGTGAGCTCATAGGAAGGAATGAAGCCACTCCTTGAGTCTCTATTTTCATTTCCATTATGACCATTATGACAGTATCATGTTCATAAGTTCTGCTAAGTGGATATGTTTTTTCTTTTTGAATATGTGGCACAAAACATGTCTAAATGTAGGAAGATTGTAAGTGCATAGTGAGTTAACATGTCTAAATGTTACCCTTGAATATGGACCGTTAGATCATTACATACAGTGATACATCTCAAATCGTTATTTTTTGTCATGTTAAAATTGCACAAGGACTAAAAAACAATGATTTGGAATGGACCATTGAATAATGATCCAATAGTCCCTATTCAAGGATGAACTCCCTTCTCTAGTTTTAAGCCAGAGAATTAGCGGGTCTATATTCTCAGTTAGATAGCCCAAAAGCTATCAGTATTTCAAATATTTGAAGTTTATATTGATGTGAATTGTTTCATTAAAGCCGGAAATATGCTACAAGTTTGACAAACTATGTACATGACAAATGCTAAACTAACATTGTGTAGAGGCTCCACTTTGAAAAACTTCAACAGTTGTCTTTACATTTTAGTTTGAGAAACTATTTATTCCTTGTTAGTACTCTACACTGTACAAAATGATTATGGTATGTATATTATCATACTATAACTTATTTAAAAAAAACACTAGAACATTACATTTTAGTCCCTTTTCTAGCAACAACATACAACAATTTCCACAATTCTTGAACATTTAATTTAAAATACACCTAAATGAATGAAACAAGTGATTAAGCATTTGGTGAATATTTTTTGATTAGTTTTCCATCTAGTTTTTAGAATGCTAATGCCAATAAATGCAATTTTGTTTGCTGGAAGTTAATGTAAAAAAGATCAAATTGCAAAAAACCAATAAGAAGAAACGTAGACTAGCAGCTGAAGTCAGGTACGGACCCCCTCTACTGCATTTCTTTATTTATTTTTTCAATGAGCATGTAATTTTTTTTCCTACAATGCATTTTAGCGTTGTCATCATTTAGGTTTTTATGTGAAAAATACGCATCTTTCATGAGTAAGTTGCCTCAAGTGCCAAGGAAGCTACCAAATAAGAACTCAAATATGCTTAAGCAAATGCTCAAAACTCTTCAAAGTAGAGGGATCGAGGTAAAAATTTTGTATTTATTTGAATCGATTGCTTATAACTTTGGAAAAAAATCATGAATGAATACTAATTGGATAATGAATTTATATTCTACATATGGCACTGGCAAATCCAGGAATAAGAGTAGTAGATAAATTGGTGAGATCAAAAGCAGTTGATATAATTGATGCGGATGAGGAGAGAAATACATAAAATTTGAGTAGTTTTTATTTACGCAATTCTTACTCAACGTCATTAATTAATGAAAAATAAAGGATGCTTGAGTGGCATAGAAACCACCATTATGTAGAGGCAAGAGCAAGCTTTCACCAGAGGTGTCTACCTACAATGCAGCTTGTGGAGCTTCAATTAGCACTAGGATGTTCTTGATTCCGGTTCTCACTTCTGGCCTATTTCGATTTCCTGTTTTCTTCTAGAGCCGGCTGCTGTATAGTAAGATCATGCTTTGTTTTTTATGGTTTAGTGGTTATCCGAGTCTTCTTGTTTGGAGCTAATGGTCACTCTACCGTGTCATTGTTGTTTTGGCATTTTTGTCGGTCAGAGTGTATGTGTCAAAGTGTTACTATTTCAACCGTGTTGGTATGTTCTGTGCTTTATGTCAATGAGATATTGCACCGTATTGTTTTGGTTTGCTTTGATGCGGAATATGACATATTAGTTTGGTAGATAATAATAATCTAATATTTGAATTGCTTATAGTGTATTGTTATTTTTATTATATTATTTATGCTTATTTGTTTCTTGCATTACTTGAAATATGTGTCTGGAAATTAATTTTTTTATTTTGCATTCTTTTTATCAAAATTGTCAATTGCAGTGTAAACATCTTTTACAACTGACAGTAGCAGTTGTAAAATATTTTTTACAAGTGCCAAAAGCGTTATAAAAAAGTCTTTTACAAGTGTTGTGGGCAGTTGTAAAAAGTCTTTTACAACTGTTGTAAGGAGTTGTAACAAATTATTTTGCAACTGTCGAAGACAGTCGTAAAAAAATAGGGTTCTATTACAACTCTGGATATAACGACGGGCGGTTGTCCGTTGTAATAGACCTATTACAACTGTTTTTGGCAGTTGTGAAAGGGTGTTTTTGTTGTAGTGCACCTTTGTCATTTTCTTTCTAAGATGTTTGGATTAAAATTTATGTGTCTGAGTCCTTATCAAATGCAAGACTTAGTTTTATTGTTATACTATATATTAGATTTTTTGTAACACACGTACACGTACACGCCCCTTTTGATAATCTTATATTTTCATGAAAATATGTTAGGCATTTAAACTGGGTGTGAATCGAAGACAGTTAGCTAATTTTTGGTAATATCTTTCAATTTGGTGTTTGGAGTATTTTTTGAGTCTAAGTTTCAAGTTAAACCCTTTATATTAATTATAAATGGTGTTTGGAGTATTTTTTTGTGTCTAAGTTTCAAGTTAAACCCTTTATATTAATTATAAATGGAGATTATGAACTTGATGTTTTTATTTCTTCATTGATTATTTTTTAAGATGATTGGATATAAATTAATTGTGTTTTCCAATTTGTTTTAATTAAGTTCAGTTAAAGGTAGTGATTCTTGATTAAGCAAAAGAGTGCATTTTGATACAACATTTTCATGTACCTAAATTCGATATGTCATCAATTATGCGTCTTTATTAATAAAGTGTCAAAGAAGAAATGCTATAATGATAATTTTCACAAAGTTGCAATATCAAACCAGACTTAATAGGATTAATCAAGAAGTTGTATCAATTTAATTTTTTTTTTTATTTAAATCATAAATGTAAGAAATTTTTGGTCAACTTTTGTATCATTGATATCGGCTTTACTTTAATATTGCTTCTAGCTAATTATTTTCCTTTATACATGATTAAAATAAAATATGTAACATTAGTCTTCTATTGCTTTGTAGGTTCCTACAAAACTAAACACTCCTCTACCTATTTTTCATAAAAATTTGATCTATATGCTAAATTGCATTTATTTGTTTTCTATAGTATGAAATCAAGAGTGTATGCTGTTGCTATTTATTTTACCATTTTGTTTGTTTTCATATAAATGTTTTTGCATTACAATTTCATCATAGCGCAACAATGAGGACTTCGATTCGACGCTACTAGGAGATGGACAATGGGGTAAAATGCAATCTTACTTCTTTAGCTGTATAAAGATCAACCCGGTCGCACCTTTAAATGGTAATGTTTAAATTTATTTTCATTTTGCAGAAATTAATGAAAAATATTTGAGTACACCGATGTATATTCATTTATTCACGAATAAGCAAATTAAGCATCTTACCACTATGGTAATTGTTTTTATCTATTAGTTTTGCCTTACTTGAATGAAAAAATATACTTATCTAAACTTGCATTTAACGGGACAATGGAGTTTCCAAATTCAGCATTTGTGTTGTAGTTTTTGATTAGTAAAAAATAGTTATGTGCTCTTTAGTGAGTCAAAATTATGGAGTCAATGGTCTTTGTTCTCTTACTTCCGTTTCAAAATATCAAATTCCAACTATTCGAAGAATAACTTCTATCTCACAAATTTACTTTCCTTTCAAGTAATAAGTTGATGGCTAAATGTTTGTGGAACATATCCTGTTTTGATGGTTTCTTTTGTTTTCCTTGAAAGTTTTCCCAACAACAAGTTTGAATGATGCAACATGCCAATATATAACATATCAATGTTTTTTCTACTAATCATGCAAATTATACCTCACTATCAATTGTTCTTTTGATCAGAATTATAAGTGAAACACTTTTTGTAGCTCCAAAAATAGATGTATGATCCATTTACAAAAATTTTCTTGCCCAAATACCTAAAATAATAGTAAATCATACTATACTACATACTGGTTGAGCAGAGATGGTGTCGAAAGTCACTAAATCTACCGCGATCAGAGATATTATAACTGTAGCTACGGGTCAATAATGAAATCAGGAAAGGAAACGACAGTGATCTAAATTTGAATTTGTTGTATCGATCCTTGACTGAAGCTAGGAACAGTGGATCCTTGCTGAAGTTGCAGTATCGATCAGGAATGACTGGAGACGACAGATATCAGGAGTGAAAAGATGGCTGAAAAGAACAAAACATCGGTTGAAGGTCAATGAGACAGAAAATGTGATTATGGCATGGTGTTTTGAGGCAGAAAGCTAGGAATAGGACAGAGACATGGTGAAGTAGAGGTTTGAAACCAAGACTCATTGACTGTGATATCAATGAATATTTTCTTAGATGTGCTGCAGGTCCTATATTATGAACTCCTCATCACAAACTTGCTAAATTAGTTAATAAGGGAAGTATTTCAAATTCAATCAGTACTATGTGTTTCGAGTGTTGAATGAAAATTGGGCTATGTGCATGCGTTATACTGGGTTAACTCAATATGTCTTCAGTGGACATGGAAAACATGGGCCTGCATATGTGATACTGCCTGTAGTTACTGTTGATTAAAACAATATTTGAGTCTTGGTACCAGCTTGTGATATTTAAAAGATAATTTTCAATTTTTCATGTTGTCTTAGTTTCTTATCTTTACCGCTTTAGGGTACGAAGGAAAGGTAGAAGATGCCAGAATTCCCAAAATTGATGTTTCATCTTTAGCTTGCCACTAGAGCTTTCTAAAATACAGATTCACACACTTGCTGCTAAAGAACTACAGGTGATCTTAGTCATGATTTGAAAATCGTTTTCTTAGTAGATTGATTACATCTCCATATTTTCTCTCCATTTTAAATTACTTTTTAAATGGGGTTGTTTTCCTTTTGCTTTAAATTAACTTAATACTGTACTATATCTGATTGTATGTAACCAGTTGTTCATAGTTTCACCAATACTATAAGTTTGCACTTACCCCACTCAGCTACTGCTGCCTTTTGTACAGAAAATGAAGTTGAAGATAGCAAATTAGAAAACATTCTTACTAAATCATTTTTATAATTAAGTTAGGTTGGCCATGGATGTTATTTTTGTATATAACGAATTTAAAGTACCATATGCACATGCATACATATCCATATGCATATGCACATACATATCCATATCCATATGCACATGCACATACATATGCATATGCACATGCACATACATATGCATATGCACATGCACATACATATGTGTGTGTATGTGTGTGTGTGTGTCATGCGTACATATAATATATACATGCATGTATGGGTACATACATACGTAAAACCATGCATGCACGTATGTATGTATTTTGCATATATGTATGTGTGTATATATGTGTAAGTCTACTTAATACCTTTTCCGGCTCAACTGACTTTAAATCCATAACATGCTAGAGAGAAAGTGCACTTCTTTGGTGATAGTTAAAAGCAACTTTGGCTTTACCAGATGTAACATCTATACATCTAAGGACTAGGAATGGTGAAACTACTAATGAGAGTTTTGTCACTCTTACTACATCACCATCATAATTCATAAAAATATGACAAGAAAGAACAATGTCATTTAAATAGGCAATGATTAATTTTTCAAAATTAAATTAATTAAATTGGAGGCACAAGTAGGAGCATTAAACCGTTGGCTAATAGGATATTGGTTGTTCAGAAAGAGTATTTCTCGAGCTATATGTGATTAGATATCCTCCTATTTCATTCCTTAAGGGGATTAAATTTGAAGAATAATGCATGTATGAAGGGTATGTTAGAGATTATTATTGTTTTCATTTGTTACATGTGTAAAAAATTCATACTGTGCGGTAAATCAAACCTAGGGAAAATGATTTATTATGCTATAAGGTATATACTGAAGAGGGAACGATTTATAACCAATTTTAGTTATGTACTTATGAATTGAAGTATTCATGTAATATACAAGACAAGTGGTAATACGTGTAATATGAAAATTGGTCCACTAAACAAGTCTGTTTGATATAGGTGGTATATGCTAATTTATAACAAGAAGTAGTAGTGTACTTATGAGTTTAAGTTTGCATGTTAAAATATATTTTGGAAATGATATGAAAGTGGTAATGTATGTAATATGATAATTGGTCTACTAATTAAGTTTGTGTAACATAGCTCTATGATGATATTTTGCGCTTTTTTCTGTAAATGGGAAAGGAGACTTCTTAGTATTACTCTTATTAATGATGCTTATTATTTTTCTTGGTGAATACAAGGTTCTTTAGTAAATACTTTTTAACATAGTAAAGTTTGTTTGATTCATATATATTCGTCTATATTACAATATAAATGATAAGTTATATGTGTACAATCCTAGAGTTTTAGGGTAGACAAAAGTACGGTAGCATTATTTTTGTTATATAGCATATAAAATAGTAGATGTGTTCTACCAAGAATCCATCTAGCTTATTATTAAATTCTCTGTTTTAAAGTTGAAAGTCAACTTATATTTCATTTTTGCTGCTAATATTAATTTTACAATGTTCTATTTCTCATAATACTCTGCATATTTATAACATCTATAAGATTTAGGATGATCTTCATCAGTAAGAGAACTTGGTGTTTCAATAGCATCATAAGGACTGTAAAATGTAAGAATCGAGAAACTATTCGAGTTTTTTTTCTTTCACAATTGCTCTGTGAAGTTCACTTTTGTAGTGGTTGTTGCTTAAAACCTGCATTAAAACAGTGGTTAGATTACATGTATGATTAAAAAAAGTCAATGCATAAAACATGTACATATATTTTGAGTACCTGCATTTGATCACCAATGTTAATTGTCAAAGTATTAGGATCGGAGCTAACATTAACGCACTTTCCTTTTCTCAGCACTTGCAAGCCCGGTACTCCATTTTGTAGTAAAGTAGTGATAACATTTGGATCTTTGTAACCAGGCAAGTCGTAAGTAAGTTCATACTAAGATAGCATGAGTGAAAAGCTAAAATAAGCATTCCTTTTCAAGGATCATGTTTGTCTTTTGCAAACGTTATATATAAGCATATAGTCGGTATGTATTTACATCACATGATGCCTTATTTCTATTCATCCCAAGGACGCTGCTATAGTTTACCTATTTGATCTATGGAAAGTCTAATATCTATATTTGTCCACTAAAATATATAGTTTTACCGTTATTGGTTTACTTTTCCAGAAAGTTTATCTAATTAGATTCATAAAGGATGATCTATTTTTCTTTTATTACAGACACAATGGTCGTCTGTTTCATGTCCTTGAAGCTGCCTTTTCCTTCTTTTTTTTAAATATAAAAATTAACTTCTCCACAAGTCATAATACTTACATGGTAGCGCCAAGTATCCACGGGCATGTATATTGTTTTCGAAGTAATCTGAGTGTAACGCCCCACCTCTATACCCACGCCAGCCAAAGACACTACAAGGTAATGCCGTCAACTAGCACGGAGAATAAGGCTGTTGAGGAGCGACCATCTGTATAATTTCTTTGTGCGAGCACCGATATGTCAGATAGAATAGAATGCATATCTTTTAAAGAGGAAATCCAACATATCGATACAAACACAAAGCTATCACACAGTGGCTATATATAATCTTCGGAAACAAATATAGAAATAAACGTAACACAAATCAGTCACAGACAATTCATATCACAAAGGCGGAAATAGATATGAATATAACACATGAAAGTGTACATCAGAGTAGTGGTCAAATAAGATCCACAATAACACAAAAGAATAGATACAAGTGCTAGACAAAAGATTAGTTATACAACATGGAGTCTACATCTCAAATGTGTACAACCAAAAACTACTAAACTAAAGTAGTTAGCCAAAAGTCAGATGATGGTTCCAGATAGGAAGTCAAGAGGAAGCACCTGTAAAATCTCAGTCTGACCTGAGTATTATTTAAGAAGAAAATAATAAACGGATCAGTCTAGCTATAATTATCAGATAAAGTGATATAGAATAAGAGATATGACAAAAACGTATCATAACCATAATACCATGTTGTGATAAGTACGTAATTGAAAATCAACAAGAGATTAATCAATACCACAAGAATCTTCTCAAAGATTAAAAAGAATGTCATATTCTTTATTTAATTCACCAAGCCACAATAATGACATACATATTAATGCCAATTGTAAAAGTTGGAAACATTAAATTCCAGGGGTCAATAACCAGAAATCACAAAAGTTAACGACACACGAATTCTAGAAATCATCAACAAGAAATCCAGAAAACACAAGAAAGAGGATGGCCAATCCCCAAAAAATGAGTCGAAGCTCCTCCTGACTGGGTATAGTCCCCCATTGCGGACTTTGAGCCGAAACTCCTCCTGATGAGCCGAAGCTCCTCCTGATGAGCCGAAGCTCCTCCTGACTGGGTATAGTCCCCCATTGCGGACTTTGAGCCGAAGCTCCTCCTGACTGGGTATAGTCCCCCATTGCGGACTTTGAGCCGAAGCTCCTCCTGATGAGCCGAAGCTCCTCCTGACTGGGTATAGTCCCCCATTGCGGACTTTGAGCCGAAGCTCCTCCTGATGAGCCGAAGCTCCTCCCGATGAGCCGAAGCTCCTCCTGACTGGGTATAGTCCCCCATTGCGGACTTTGAGCCGAAGCTCCTCCTGATGAGCCGAAGCTCCTCCTGACTGGGTATAGTCCCCCATTGCGGACTTTGAGCCGAAGCTCCTCCTGACTGGGTATAGTCCCCCATTGCGGACTTTGAGCCGAAGCTCCTCCTGACTGGGTATAGTCCCCCATTGCGGACTTTGAGCCGAAGCTCCTCCTGATGAGCCGAAGCACCTCCTGATGAGCCGAAGCTCAATAAAATGAAGTACAGTCCTTCACATGGACAAAGAGACATCGCACATTGCTAGTCTAAACCATAAAATGATCGTCATCGATCATTAGGAAGTGTCGATTACACTAAGCTAGTAAATATAAGAGTTTAGCTTCATGTCCCATAACCACTTACTTAACTCAAATATTTACGAACAGATTGTAGATCTCCACTAGAAAATTGTAACAAGAGTTTCACTCGAACAAGTCCATAAATTAACCGACGAAGTAAACGCAAGCGTTTCATACCACTTGTTTTGCTAAGCCGTTTAATTAGATTTTCTCATACGAATGAGGTAAAGGTTCGTATATACTAATAGATTGGAAAACGGTTTTAAGGAACGAGCTTTGATATTGATAATAGAGTTGAAATCGTTTTGATGAAGAGTTTTGATATTTAATACTAGTATAGAAAACATTTATATTTTGAAGTGACAAATCCTAGAAGTGATTGTAGAAACAATCAATCATAAAAATTCACATTCGAAGACGTGAATAAAATCCAAAGGAATCGATATCAAATCCATCAAAGTAGAAATTATGATGAATGTTTTTCAGATAAGATCCCCTACGAAGGGGGGTACGACCTAGTGAAGACAAAATAAGGTCTAACGACCTAAGGGGGATAGGGTCGAGCGACCTAACGAGGTACCATCCCGAAAGAGGAGTCATCAAAGTCTTAAGAAATGATAACAACAAACAGGAGACAACACGAATCGATTAAAGTTGGAAATTCAAACAAAATAGGCAATATAGGCATAATTGGCAAATAGGAGCAGGTCGGTCAACCGGACTCCCTGAGTCGGTTGACCGGACCAGAGACAGAAGTGCACGGGTAGCAGGTCGGTCGACCGGAATCTGTAGTTGGTCGACCGGACCAGAAAACAGAGAAGTACTTTGAACTTTGGAAGCAGGTCGGTCGACCGACTACAGAGCTCGATCGGCCGGACCCTGTTTCCAGCCCTTCCCAACCTACCTAATACAATGGCCAATCTCGACCAATTTGCAACCGCTCGAGCAACGGCGCTAAGGGTTTATGCCAATCAACTACCCGACCCTATATGCTCTTCAATGCATCACAAAAATCATGATAAAAGATCAAAGTTTGGATTTTCAAAGAATTGAACTCAAAACACTAAAATTGGAATATTCACCAAATCAATCCAAACCAAAAGCAATTGCACAAGAATAAGTGTTAGGAATTCATACCTAACAATCGAAGATAAATATAGATTAAGATGTGAGATAAAAATCTCACCTTTATGCACAAGAACAAGTATGAAGAAGTTTGAAAGCAAAGGGAGAATCAACCACTCTTCAACACAACCCAAATGAGCTTGAATCTATGCTAAAAAAGAAGAACATTCCTAAAGTTAGGTTTAGGAATTTCTGAAATTGAAAGGAGAAAGGGTTGGAGAAGAAGAAGGAGAAGCTTACCAAGGTTTCTTCTATTAGTTTGGAGCTAGAACTTGATTTGAAGATGAAACTAGGGTTTGGGAGTTTTAATTTCCCATCTCTCCCACCATTGTTGCTCTAAAACTGAAAAGAGGAGAAAGTGAGAGTGAGTGGAGAGGAGAGGTTCAGATTTGGGGTTAAGTTGGCAAAGGGGCTGAACCCAAACCAAACCCAAAGTGAAAAAGTAGCAAAATCCGACTTACTCCAAACATATCGAAGCTTATACTCAAAAAGGTCGCAAACGGCATTTCAAACTCAATGGAAGTGGTCTCGAGTCCCAATTCGCCCGTATGCAAAAAGTAGCTTTTCGGACTATAATCCGACGAACGATGTTATATTTAAATAAAATATTTAAATATAAAATCGATAAATATGCGGGTTGTTACACTGAGACAACATTGGATTTTGGTTTTCATTTATATTTTATTTGATCATCTTTTGTTAAATTTTTTGATTATCGAGGAACTAATTAAAGATGGGAGAGCTTGGTTTTAAACATTCGTTTTAAAAAACTTTGTGGTATTAGCTCTATTGTTGGAGATAGATTTTCTTTACTGCCTGTTGATGGTTGCAGACATGTTTCTATTTTTATTTGTTACCTTATTGGTCTTAGATATTGAATTTGTTATGCGTTTGTTATTTTCTTATAAGAAATTAATGTTTAATTTGCTATAAATTTACACTACAACTAAATGTGTTAGTCGATAATTAATCTAGACAAGTACAAAAATGCAATCATGAGTGAATTATCATTTGATTACTAATTGCTGCTTGATTCATGTTACCAATAGATTACTTTTTAACTTTAAAATTTTAAACAAAAACCGTATGCGAAGCACGGGTTCACACTAGTTCCATTATATTTAACACCAAATTTCGAGGTATGGAAGCTCTTCTCTATCCCAAGAAGTAAGAATGTTCATCAAGTCAAGGTTAGCTTCTAACTTGTCCGACTTTATTGTTAGTCAAGGAATAGTACTGTTTGACTCGAAAAGTGGGGATAACTATAGGATGTCTTATTTTTCATATGCAAAACTTTACACACCCAAGATAGTGGATTCATCCACTATCTATAAATTGATCCTTTTAAAATTATCTAATGTTGTTCAAAGAAACCGGGATCGGATAACATGAGTATCCCAAAACCACTTCGAACTAATGTAAGTGTTTGAATTGGAAACATCTTATAGATGATGGAATCGAAATCAAAGATCTTTGAAGTGGAAGGGCTACTTGCTACGAACCTTGAGGGTGATTTCAAAATGGATGTAGTAGAAGTAGTGCCTTCGGTTTTTTCATATCCTGAATAGCTTTTATGGACGAATGCTAGCATTGCATTGTCACATGTAGGGCAGTATTAGCATTCTAAGTGGGATTGCTATAAAAAAGGTAAAGCGTAGCCTCAAGCCTTACAACCAGAAATGACTAAAACAGGGGATATGTCGCAAGGCTATGTGGATCATACCAATTAGGATATGGTTATCACGTGATCTAGATCGATATTTATGGATTTATGAATGCTCGGGGCCCTGTATGGTTGTTAGCTACAACCGGGGTGGTGACATATTCGGTACTCTCCAGCAAGGGGTAGGCCGGTCTTGCCATGCAAGGGCTCCATGCGAGGCCCTTGGTACATTTTATCTAGAAGTGTACTGTGATAGGTGGTACCCCAGTAGTCTTGTCATTGATAGAACCCAAATTCCAATAAGTGCCTTACGGACTTAGTTGTGCCCAAATATGTTGGAATGCGAGATGCAAGCATTCCAGGTTTATTATATATTTATTTTAAACTCTAGACATTATCATAATATCACTGGATTTTCTATAGAAAATGTTTTGATCATTGTAAGGTAAAAACCCGTCTGTGTTTATGTGTAGTGAGGCCTTACGAGATCCCTTTATTTTTTGAAAAGAGTTTATAAGTATAATAATTTTGTTGTTTGAAGTTTACTCACACCAGACCCATGTCTGACCCAGAGCTTTTGTTTCTTTTCCTAAATCTCTCGGTGTTCAAATTTGTATGAGTAGCCAAGTAGTCTAGGTTCTTATGGATACATTTTGGAGGAGCAAAGAGTAGGTGGCTTCAGTGTTAGCTAGTTATCTATTTTATTTAAGCCATGTATGTATATTTTGTATTAGTATTATAGGGGCAGGCAGTTATAACTGTCCTTTGCTAAAGTCGATATTAGTGTTACTTTGATGTTCATTTTGGGAATGATACTATGTACTATCTTATATTGACTATTATATGCGATTCCTTTGTGCTGTGAAATTCTGTGTTTCGTTCTTCTTGTCTTTTCTTTTCTATTTATCCCAACGACTTGTCTTTTGGACACTTATATGATCGGCACATGAATATCATGGATGTATTAAGTATCGTCTTTAGGAGTAAGAAAGGCGGATCGTTACAAATTGAGTACAAAAAATTTAGGAAGTATTTTCTCTTTAAAAGATATTTTTGGAAACTTAGTTTTCTAATAAAATTTCAAAATCTTTTTCCAATTATTACTCTTCAAAGATTTCAAATAAGAGTTTTTCAACGAGGAACTTCCAATTTTCATAAGAAGAGAGAAAAAGAGATTTGTAAAAGAAAAGTTAAATAAAAAAGAAAAGAGAAAGTAAAAGAAATAGTAAAAATATACATTAAAGCAATTATTATTTACTTGCATATTAAAGTTTTATTTACCGTCGTTGTGGTCGTGAATGCATAGTTGTATTCTGCCAGTTCACATTTAGAAATATACCAATCAATTATCTGTATTAAAAACAGGAAAGTATAATTTTTTTATTGTTGAAGCAATATTAAATAATAAATAGTATCTGTAATGTTAATAGTTGCTGTGTATATTGATAAGTATAAAAATAACAAAGCATAAACTCAATTCAAACAGCTTGTGGGTATCAGATTTTGCATTTATTTGTTATCAGTTTTGTTTTACATGGTATTGGAAATATTTTTCTAAAATTAACTATTGTCATATTTTATGATCCAGGATCTGGGTATCATTTTTGCTTTTATTTTGGTATAAGTTTTGATGTAAATTACAATGAAAATAACTTAGAAAACAAGCACGTATCAATTTCAAACATATTGCTATTAGGTATCAGTTTTTTTTATTTCAATATTATTTTGGTCATACATGAAACTTAAATAATTATTTAAAATTTTGGAGCATTAACTTTTATCAAAATAGAAATTAAGTATCAGTTTTTCATATATACAGGTATCGACTTTTTTACACAGTAGTGAAAATAATTTATAAAATAATGAAGCATTAATTATAATGCAAAGAACTACTAGGTATCAATTTTGCACTACCTTGGTTTTTTTATCATATGTGATGGTGAACTAAATAAGTAAATTTTTAAAGCATATAGTTATAACAAACAAAAACTAGGTTTCATTTTTGAATATATATGTAGGTATCTATTTTTTTCTGAGTAACATAAAATAACCAAGCATGAATTCCAATCAAACAGCTATTAGTTATTGGTTTTTCTACTAATTTTGACTGATATCAGTATGATTAAAGAAAAAATTAAATATATGTACCTGCCCATCTATATAATTTTCTTATAGTACATGTAATAGTGCTTTTTTTGTTATGACACATACTCCTTTGATTGTGTCATTATCCTGCCATGCTACTTCACTGTTTTAACATAAAAGATTTGTATAAATTAGATAAACTTGTTTTCATATTTAACATTAGTATGAATATTTGTATACTTATTGTTGTGATGATGTCAGAGAAAAGAAAGTTTTGATCACATTTTGTTGTTCTATATTGAGATATATCAAACATTTGCAGTGTCCAATGCATATCTTTGAAAACGTTGGTTCTATTACTGCAAGTAGCTTTGACAATTCCTCTTCTATACTTTTATTTTCACCAGCTTTGTTTTTTTTTTTTCAGGTTTTGGCTTATTTGCTACTTTTTTTGTTTCTGACCATTGTTGCTTTGTTTTCTTATTCTTGTTCTTGCTTTCAGCTTTTGGATATAAGAAGCTGTTTTTCTATGCGTTGCTTTGATTTTTTGGCCAGTTGATTTTTCCACCATTGTTTTTCCTTTTCTACCAGTAGGTTCTATTGGTTTTTACACATCTTGTTCATTTTTTTCGCTTTTAAACTCCTGTTTGTCATATAGAAAGTTGGAGGAGTGAAGTCAAGTACTGTAATATTGTAGGGTAAATTTTGGCTTTTGATATTGATATCCTCTTCCAAATTTTTAGCATCTTTTGTTTCTTTTTGCTGCACTTGACTTTCATTTTCCACTTCCTCTTGTTGATGCATTTCAGTTGGAGCTTGTAACGACCTGTCTTTTTGGACGGTTTAAATCGACGATAAACCATACACGTCAGACTCAAACCATTCAAAAGGGAAAATTATTATGGAGTAAATAAGAATAAGCAGAGAAAGAAAGAAAACAAAACACAGAATCTCACAGCAGAATGACAAAATATAATAATCAAATAAACAGTTCATGAAGTTGTTTTACAAATAACATTTGATTACACCTTTACAATACAGAATCAGAGTACATACAACAGTAATAAATATGTAATGCAGCGGAACAGTATGATGCAGCGGAATAAATGAAATAAATAATAATAGTACTAAATCTTCGTCTTCATCCTCCAAAAGCAGTCTTGGATACACTAAAAAGCTCAGACTGGCCCGACCGAATTGAAAAGACAAAACACTCGAGTCAGAACTAAAAGATCTTATGTAAGTCAAATCAATAGTAAATAAATATGAGTATAACGGCGTCAGAGATGTTTACGGGGTTTGACATCTCCTACCCAGTGTCTAACGTGAGTGCAGTAACTTAAGAGATGTTCGGGATTTCCATCTCCTAAGGATCCGTTAAACTATCTACATACATAGTACAATACACTATTATAATAGTGTCTACAGTAAAGTAAAGTATTAAAATAGCGTTAAGGCATTACCCATATCCCCCTTAACACATTTTATATATTCCCATAGTCTATACAGTACTGTAAGCTCCTCCGTAAACTGGAGGTATACCCAGAGGGCACTCCATAGGTATGGTACAAAACAAACTCGTAGAAGGCGCGATAGGGCATGTGAACACGACACTCGAGGCAATGCCAGGGTAGGACTCTATCATTTTACAGAACCGGGCTGGTGGTAACGCATAGCAGCTACTACCGCCCACCTTGGAACACACTCCCAAATCAAAATCAAGGGGTGGCCACCAAATCAATCACAAAGTCAAAATATGGTATCGAAGAAATGTGCCCGATAGGAGGAATGACCTCACTTGGCCCAGTATAGCTCCTGTTTTAGTCACATCTAAGCTAACTCACGGGAGTCAGGGCTACGTAAATACCTCATATAGAATCGTTCGCCAAACCATCCTACTTCATTTTGGAATCTCCACTATGTAGACAGTTGTTAAAGTGGTTTTTGGTATTGGCAGAGAGTATGACAATATTCGATCCCGGTCTCTTTAACAACCAAACGCTTATTTCACACCGGATGGTTCTTTTACATTTCCAAAACTGATTTATAATTTATATCAAAATATCATATTCTCAAAACCGTATCATTTTTGAAATCATATTTACTTTCGAAATTATATCACATTTGAAATCATATCACTTTCGAATTCATATTTCCAAAACTAGATTAAATCCTCATTTAAAATTATCATATTCCTCAAATATGTCATTTAAATCCCTACTTATGTTATAACATCATTTAATTGTATTCTACTTAAAAATCAAGGATTTAAATATAAAACTTCCTCTTTACAAAACTTGAAATTTAGAAAATAGTTTAGATAGTTTAAAATAGTTTAAAAATATAGTTTAAGATAGTTTAAAATGGATTAAAATAGATTAATATAGTTTAAATTAGATTAAAATGGATTAATATAGTTTAAATAGATTTAAATAGATTAATTTAATTTAAAATAGTTTAATATAGTTTAAAATAGATTAAAATAGATTAATATAATTAAAAATAGATTAAAATAGTTTAATATGCTTTAAAATAGATTAAATAGATTTAAAATAGATTAAAATGGGTTAAAATACTTTAAATAGATTTAAAATAGATTAAAATACTTTAGAATTTCGATTTAAACCAATTTCCAATTCCAACCTTCAAACTTGGATTTTCAAAGTAATTCAATTTATATAAATCAATTTCCTTCAAAATATCATTTAATACAATTCAAGATTTAAGGGTTTTAAAATCGTTAAATTAACTAATCCGGTGTCCGTATATAATTTTCTACCCTATGGTCAAGTGATACAGATATTTATCATTTCAATCCGCAAAAATTTAAATTTATGGGTATATATTATTTCAACCCGCAATCCCAAATTCCAAATCAATGAAAATCACTTGGGTTTATCATTTCAACCCATAACGATTTTCTCTTATTCTATATGATCGTTCGGGTATGTATCATTTCAACCCATAGGGATTTCTAACAATAACTAAGGGAACTTGCAGTGTTATAACAATATAAATATAACATCAAATCATCCAATATCAACAATTAAACCTACATCACAATCATCACCTAAATCAACCAATAAACATCAATAGATAACGGATTATCACTAACAGGTATTAAATTGACAATTAAATTCAATATTAAATTAAACGATGATTAAATGCAATAAAAGTTAAATTTAACTAGAAGGACAATTTAAATATACCAAACATCAACTAATCAATTCCAAATCATATCACAAATTCAATTTAACTAACATAAGATAATTTAGTAGTTATGAGTGGGTTAAAACACTCACCTTTGATTTTAGCCTATAAAAATCCAAACAGAAGCGCAAAAACTCAATAGTCTCTAAATTCAATTAAATCAATTTCATGTTGTCTGGAATTTAAATATGAATCCAACAGAAGAAATCACGCGTGAATCAAAGTTTATATGCAAAAAATATTCATGTTATAAGAAATATTATTAAAATAAAAATTAGTACGCATTAAAAAAATAAAAATAAATAAATAAACAAATGTAACGACCCGGAATTTTGGTCGTTTACTTTTGAACATTTAATTTATTTTTAAATGTTGAACTTGAATTATTAATTGATTTGAATATGGAAGAATCAGTGAAATAGTTTAACATTTCAATATAGCGATTAATTGGATTTGGTAAATATAGATTTAATATTTGAAATTGGATAAATATGGGAATCTGGACTTAAATGGAAATGGAAATGATTTCTAAGTTAATTTAAAATACTATTTAAATTAGAATGATGGTGATAGACTTTGAATGGGATTAAAAGTCGATAAGTTAGAATTTGGAATTTTATATATTAATTTAATAGTGAAATTAATATATAGTGATAGTGTAAATAATGGAATTTTGATTTAAAATAAATCGAGATGAATTCTAATATGGATATAAATTCTTTTTGAATGATAATTAGGTTGGTAAGTTTTTAAAATTGATATTTCAAGCAATTTTGTCAACTTTGAAAATCGCTCGATTTAATCAACGCGTTAAAATAGCCTTCCGGGGCACTGTCTTGGAATTCGACGAAACTAGTTCCATTGGATCAGTGATAGTATATTATTATCGAATTTCAAATTTCGTAACGTTTGGAGTTACCATTTGGTTGTACGGGATAAAAACGCGTTGAAATAAGTTATCGAGAATTTAATATTTTAATTCAATTCAAAAGGCTATCTTCTACATACGATCGAATTAAGCCCCGAAACATGTTCCACTGTGTTCGGAATAGTGTTAAAACATTACAAACGCCAAACGGCACATCTTGTTTGGAGTTCGTCGAGAAAAGCATGTAAATTTTGGAAATAATATTAAATTAATATGTGTATACATGTATATATACTCTCTTGAACAGTAAACCCTAATGAAAACTTCACAGCCGTTTGAATATTAATGGCTGAAATACAACGATCTTCCCCCACATTTTTCTTCCCATCCACAAGCTATTAGCCAGAAGTTTCAACTAGGAAATGGTAGAGCTCGCCAAGCTCTAGAGATCCAACGGTCAAGATCATCTAGGGTGAAGCGACGTGGCGGCGAATTGGCCATGAAGTCGCACGCTTTTCGCGTTTTTTCTGGGCATTTGTGGAGTCGAGTTAGTCGCGGTCACGGCCGTAGGTGGAGTGGAGTGGGGCGCTGTTCTCGGTGGTTTTAAATCGGCGTCAAACGCGACGAGGAGGGGCGGCGATCGGTGGTTGAACACATGCGTATGGGTTTGAGTAGCCTGGAAGATGAACGAGGGGGAGAACGAAAAGGAGCGGCCTTGATCTGGAATTTTGTAACGAATGGCTCTGATGGTATTTAAAAAAAATTGTTATTATAAATTATATTCAAATCTTTAAAACCTTGTATCTTGGTCATACGAGGTCGGAATCAGACGAAACAAGCGGCGACGGAATCGCAGTGACGAATGCTACGTGCTGGAATAGAATTGGGGATGATTGGAGCAAGTTAAAATTTTAGGTTAAATCGAAGTCTTCGATTTAATTTAAAATTGGAGCGCTTGGCGAATTAAAAATCAAGGCGGGTTAATCTCACTCAATTTTGGACTGATGGCTTTAATTTTAAATAGTTAAAATTAATTAATGATTTATTGGTTGAATTGATAAATTTTTGTCAGTTGAATGTGATACTATATCTAGTAGTATATATATATATATATTGGAGTGATTGATATTCCCGCCTATATATAGCGGATGAGACCCTATGCGCCCCACATAATTGCGGATAACCCTATTACCGCGATATTCCTCCTTGAAGCGGAATTGGTATTTTAATGTTGTGCTAACATCTATGGATGTAGGGAAACATGTTAGAGGGATCCAACTGGATTCCTCAAAATGTTGAATTTAATTTCATATATAGTGATATATGTTTGGTTGGGATAATCTATGATAGGTTATTGCGTGATTTGAATTGATTGAATGCTATAACAGTTTAAGCCTAGATTTTGGTATTTTTAAATGCCAATAAAATATGGTTTTAAATAGGTAAAGAACTGTAAATAAGGATTTTGAAGTAAAATGTTTATATAGAGTTTTGGATAAATTAATTGGACAAAATAAAAAGTTTTGAAATTGTATTTAATCATTACGGGATATTATGAACAGGAATTTTGGAATAAAGTATCTTAAAAGAATTTTAAATAATAAATTCTTAAGTGGTATTTGTAAAATATAAAAGGATTAAAAATCGAGATTTTTAATAAATTGGAAGGATAGAAGTGAATTTGGAAATAAGTATAAAATTGGTTATACTGGATTCAAGTAAGATTTCCAAATTTACGAAGTGAAATTAGAATTGAGAAATTGGGCTTGTTTTAAAAAGAGGATTTTTAATTATTATAAGTAACTTTAAAATTGTTAAAAATATTCTGGAAACTAGTTATTTAATTATTTTAAATTGTTTAAAACATATTTAATTATTAATTAGTTACCTTATATTACTTGTTAAAGATTTATTATTATTATTAGTTAAGAACTAGTCAGCATTTTTGTTTAAAGGATAAATTATTAAATATGAATATGGCTTTGTGTAATAACTTTTATTTAAGTATATTTTCCTAGTTCAAACTTGGAAATTTATTTTAGAACTTATATGAATTATTTTGAGATAATTTTTAAATAGAGTTTCGGGAAGTAATGGTATACTCGCATGGCGTAATCGGAGGATCGGAGGATCAAAGGCAATGAGTGCCTGCAGTTAAGTCTTGGATTTCTTTGGGATAGAGATGTAACCGTTGAGCTATGAATCCATGGTTTGATACCGCAGTGATACTTTCCATATTATTTTAAAGGGTTTTCAAATATTTTTGAAAAGGATAAATTGGGAATATACTGAATTCGATAAGATAAGTACATACTTTTGGAATTAAGAGATTTAACTTATTTGAAATTTAAATTAAATAAGACTTGGTGTTTTTTTGGGAAATGAAAATATTTCTGAATGATTGTTATTTGATAGTTAAATAACCGACTATCAAATCTGGACCTAAATAAAACTTTGGAAAGATCTGGGAGAAATACGGGAATTATATGGTACGGTTACCGTTAGAGGTGCTATACTGTACGTATAAACTCGTTTCATTCTTCTAGGATGATGATAAGGAAATCCATCCACTAAACGGTTAGGAGGTGATCTCCGATCGTACTTCGTCTGTTTATTTGCTAAAGAACAGGGGTTGAGTTTACCGAAAATATCGAACGTTGTTGCGAAGAGACCGAGATCGGATTTGTTATCCGAAAACCACTTCGATCCAACGAGTACATTTTTGATAGGAAAACAAGGGCATGGAGTTGAAGATGGAGCAGTGAAGTGCAAGGGCTAATCGCTACTAATCCTGAGGGTGATTCCAAAATGGATGTAGTAGGAATAGTGCCTTCGGTTCCGTTCGGACCCAAAATGGACTTGTATGGATGAATGCTATCAGTACATTGTCATTAGAGGACAATGAGCATTCTAAGTGAAATTCCTTAAAAAGGTAATCGTAGCCTCTAGCCTCATCAACCGAGAATGACTGAAAAGCAGGGGAGATGCGGCAAGGCTAAGTGGGTAGCACCCAATTAGGATATGTTTATCACCTTTCTAGCTACCCTTGGATATTATTATTACTACGATTTATGGAAGGAGCTCGATAAAGGGTGGGAACACCTGAGGTGATAGCATATTCGGTCTATCCAGGTTAGGGATAATCCGGTCTTGTGTGGCAGGGGATCCCGATGTGGTCCTTGGTACATTGTTTCTAGACATGTACTGTGACAGGTGATACCTCAGTTCTAGTGATTCGTATGGAATCTATTCTCCAATAAGCGCCGTACGGTTTTGATTGTGCCCAACCATGCTGGAACGTGAGATGCAAGCATTTCAGCTATTTGAATAAGTATTTGTACTTAGACACTATTATAATATCAGATGATTTGATATGAAATGTTTTAGTTATCGTAAGGTAAAAACCCGTCGTGTTTATTTGTGGCGTGGTCTTATGAGATACCTTTGATTTTCAAAGGGTTTTGAAAACTTTAATAATTCAAATTGAGTGTGTTTTTTCTCATGCTGGTTTTCCAGACTGACTCGGGTGTAATTTTATTATAATGCTCGGGTCAGGCAGAGTATTACAGGCTCAGGTTTGGATGCTATGGAGCTCAGGAGACGAGCTGGATGGCGAAGACGTATTACTCGTATTTGATTTTTTTCCACTGTGGTGTTTTGTTGAAGTTATCAGAAATTGTGAGGGCGGGTTGTTATAACTATCCGGACAGGTAACTATTGACTTGTGTACTCTGATGTGAGATATGTATATTACAATTTTGATTTGTGTACAGAACTGTTCATATTATATGTTATTCAGACCGCCGTGAGATTCTGTTGTTTGGTTTCTTTTCATTCTACCTACTTTCTTACCCCTCAAAAATCTGTCTTTCCGGCACTCGATCGTTCGACATGTTATACAATGAGCGTATTTATGTCGATTTTCGAGGGTCGAAAGGGCGGGTCGTCACAACAAATTTTAATACTTACGTTTTTCTCAAGATGAGGCTTAAGGAAAAGATTGAAGAACAACTAAGATGAGGACAGGACGTGTACGAAAAATGGAAAAAAAAATCATGTTTATAAAAGAAAGCTTTTGGATTTGCAAGAATAAGAGCTTTTGAATATGAGGTGTCAAGAGAAACAAAACGTAAATGAAGAAATAAGCTGCAGGTTATTTATATTAGGAAATGAAGGTGGAGGGACAAAATAAATGTCATATTTTATTTTCAAAGCTCCAAGTATTAAAAATGCATAAGGAAATGTACGTAGGAATGGAAAAGTTTGCAAACCAAAGGAAAGTAAAATTTTATATACGTGAAAAGGAGGCGGCAAGAACTAAATACAACCTAAAAGTCTAGGCTCAGGTATTAAAAAGAAGGAGAAATGAACAGATCAAGTATTAATAATAAGGAAACTATTTTAAAACGTTCATGCAACAATTAATAAAAAAAGAAATGAAGGGACCATGTACATCGCACAACCTTTTGAAATTCAATTTTTTTTGAAACGTAACCAAATTAACTTCATTAACTCAAATAATATTCAAATTTGTACGCATTTAGGTTTTTATCTACACATAATAAATTTTTTATACTTACCTTAAAAATGAAAATGTTCAATTTGGTTTTCCCAGAGTGATCTTTTATTTCCATTAAAACACCCTTTTTGTTTAACACAAAACATATGTTTCTTTTATTAAATCTACTAATTGCAATCAATGTTTTCTTTCCTTTTGATTGAAATATTTGAATTACATTAATTTTAATTACTTACAAAGTTAAATTTCAAAATAGACAAGTAAAATGGATGAAAAATAGAACAATTGTTTATTTAAACACGTTTATAAATTTGTTGTTTATACACAAGAGTAATAAATAACTTACTGAAATAGATTATTTTCCTATTCTTGTAATCAATGTGTAAACTAAAACACAGTTCAAATAAACATATATTTCTTCCTTTAAAATCAATCATTCTATTCTTTATTTTAATGAAATTATACCTACATTCACAAATGAAACATTTATTTTATTTGATGTAAATGTTCTTTTCATTAAATCAAACTTTCCTTATATTTTCACAAAACATAAGCTACTTTTAATTACACCTATTAATTTACAATTTAGTATTCTCTCTCCTATTAATTGAAATTTTCAATTACATTAATTTCAGTTGATTAAGTTTCAAAATGGACTAAATGAATGTAATGTGAAGTAGAACAATTATTTCCTACCTAATAGTAATTTAAACATATTAATACACTATTGGATACAAACAGTAATTATACATTTCTTACTAAATAATAGTTTCTGGTCTCTACAATCAATCTTTCAGCTATGAAACATTTCAAATAAATAAATATATGTTTACTCCTTTACTAAACTTATTCATTTTTATTCTTTTATTTTGATTTACACTCCTACTATTAAATCAACCAATACCTTATGAAATTATTAACATTGGTTTCTATCTTGTTATCCTCATTTTCTACAATTGACGTCTTTTCTTACATTAACCACAATATTTAATTACATTTAATTCCAATCAATTATATTCTAATTCCAATAAATTTATTTAATTAGATTTCAATCTTTTTATTCAATCAAACTTACTATATGGACATAGTTAACATTTGTTTACATCTTATTGCATTAATATTCTACAATTATCATCTTTTACTATATTAGTTGCAATATTTCAATTATATTGATTTTTTGTCGATTTTCACATTAATTATAATTTAAAGTCCCAATAAATTTATTTATCTTAGTTTCGGTCTTTTTATTAAATAAATTATTGCCTTAAGAATATAATTGACATTTTTGTACATTTTATTACCTTAACATTTTACAGTTATCGTCTTAACTCATATTAACGTAATATTTAATTATATTTAATTGCAATTGATTTCCACTTAATTCAACATATTAAATAAAGGGGCATTTCACTAGAAGGACAAACTTCGCAGTCCAATTAGTTTCTAGGACACACATTCAAAGAAATTACTTTCAACGCCAAAGTCGGCAGAATAATTACTTTCAAGGACAAAGTCAGCAGTCCAATTACTTTCAAGGACATAATTTCATAGGTTTTTAGGCCCTAGAAACTAATTATTTTACATTTTGTCCTTGAAAATAATTATTTCAGTTGGGAGTCCTAGAAACTAATTCCACTTGCTAAAGAGGCCCTTGTGGCTAATTTCCACTTAAAAATAAATTAGTAACAAATAACACTTGTTACCGTTTCTTAATTTAATCATATTTATAAGTTTGTTATCTACACACAAATGTTATAACTACTAACACAACACAAATTTTATCCAATTTTAATTTATTACATATTATTTCATCAACTAATATAACATTTAAAATCCCCTACGCAGCTAAGGTCCAGAGTTTATGCAGCTATCAGATCAGACATATCATGCCTTGGATTCATTTTCGATCCTGGAATTAAAAGAGCACTTGAAGCTATCTTCTAAGTTCTTATTTGTTTTCTTGTTTTTTGTTTGTTTTTCTTCATTGGTGTGCTTTTGTTTCTATGTACTCTTGTATCTATGTGTGTCTACGGTGCACCAATAAAGTGGTAGGGGACCATCCAACCCCGCTTGCCTTGCAAAAAAAAAAATATAACATTTAAATTTATTTCCTTATTTTAAATTTATAACCAATTATAACTTACAATTATTACAATTACTTGAGATTACATTCAAATAGTCATCTATTACATTAATTTACATTATTAAATTTCATTCTAGTTAGTTTTCTCATTCATTCATACATCATAAATTTTATTTTCTTCCAACATTAATTTACAAAATCTTATTTAATTCAATATTTTAATTATCAGAAAAAATGCGGGTCATTACAAAGCTGGTTTTTCTTTATCGTGTTTTGGACTTCTTTGTTCACATTGTGATTCTTCATTTTCCAGTTTTTCGACCAATTCGTTTTCTGTTTTGATCTGCACATTTTTCTCCACTTCTGGTGATCTTTTTGTTGATTATTGTACATCTTGTTCAACTTTTCTTTCTTTATTTTCTTCATTTTTTTCTGTTTCCATCTTTGTACATGTATCTGTGTTCACTTCAGTTGCTATATTGTCGTTTTGTACATTGGAATTTGCATTTTTCTCTTCACTGTCTTTCTTCACTTCAGTTTCAAATTTATCTTTACTGTCTTCAGCATATGACTTTTTTTCCTCATTTTCGTGCAATTTTAACTTAATTTCCCTCAACTCTTGTTTCAGTTTTAGTATTTCTTGCTCAGCTATTAGTCTCATTTTCTTTTTTATTTCCAATTCTTTCTTTCTTTTTTTGGCTTCATCTTCTAAATCTTTGATATGCATTTGGAAGATTCTAATACTTATGTCTTCTTCAAATGAATGTGTACTTTCTTTAGCTTCTTTAAATTTTCTTTTTCTTCCTTGCTTTTCTTTTTGTTTGGTGGACAGTTCTTGTTTTACAACTGCTGTTTGAAGAAGTCTTTCTTCATGTGGAAGAAGATTCGTTATTTCTTTCACCTATATAATTGGTATGGGAAATTTTGTTTCAGTTTTAAGCTATGATATTATCTTACAACTTACAAAGATAATTGAATTTTTATTATAAACAAAAGAGGTAGTATACTAAGATAAAACTAATACTAAGTGTAGACAAAATTGATACCAAGAATTTAAACTGATACTATGTAGAAGCTAAACTGATACTATGTAGAGATACAAATTATACTAAGTTTTAAAATCGGTACTATGCGTAGATAAAAAATGATATCGGGTATTGGAACTGATACAATGTATGGGTTAATAATTTATAGTCTGTATGGTCATAAATTATAGAAGAAAAGATATAATGTTAAAATTTATTCTAAGTAAGAGTTAAAGTGATATTGATTAACACAAATAAAATGGAATTTTAACTTACATCACCGCCTTTGACATTGTCGAAAATTTCTTTGACTGCTATGTCTTTGAGTTTTCTCAAATCCCATTTTGTAAATCGTGGTAAATCTTTAGTATATTGTCGTCTTCGTTGAATTAGTTGCAACTTCTCACATATGCAGTACTATTAGGATATAAAGAACTGATTAGATATGATTATTAAAAATAATATACATTTCAAATAATAATATTTTGATTAACATATCTTACCAACGGAAGCATGGAGCATCCTGACATGTTTCTTGGTTTGTGGATGAATTTGACAAATTTACTGAAATTTTTCTCTATTGTTAGAGGCCAAGAAACTGATTGAATTGTTTCAAACTCAATTAAGAATGGTAGAATTCCCCATCTCAATTTCTGTTGGTTGTTTGGGAAGAAAATTGTTAACAGTATTTTCATTACTATTAACAATGGTAGGTCTTCTTCATACCGCTTCTTCTTCTTTGCTATTTCTTTCTTTATTCTTCTTTCAACAACATTTCTTGTAATGAAAGTGCAGTTGCCAAAATTTCATTTTGCGAATTCTTTGCACTCTGTTGGAATTGTTTTAATTGCCATTTTCTGGGTTGTTCCACTGTTTACTCCTATCAATGGTAATCCAAAAAGCAAGCTTATGTCTTTTGCAGTTACTTTCATTTTTTCTTTACCAAACAAGAACATATCGGTTTCAACTGAGTAGCATTTGTATAGAGCATCCAAATTGTGTTGATGTTTCTTGCATTCATTCATCGTTATCTTTGAAGAAGTTGTAGAATGGAGTCTTCTTCAATGTCTCCATTTGGTTTTTGGATGGGCCATTGTTTTATTTTATCAATTTTACCATTTTGAATATTCCTTGTAATCCACATCTATAAGATGTGTCGTGCTTTCAATCTACAACTTTTGCTATTTTCTACTCTCCTCCTTTTGATATGAATTTCATGCATATAGGATATGGATTTACAAAATCATCATCATCCTTTTGTTTGAAATAAAGGCAATAAGTTGACAGTGAAACAAATTATGTTGAAACATAATAATAGGTTGGGTATCAGCTGCAATGAAACAACTTTAATCAAATATGTAAGGACTATCATTTTTACAGCTAATAGGTATCAGTTTGTTATAAATAGGTATCATTTTCAAAAAAATGTGATTTGAAACAATTTTGAAAATTTGAATTTAATAACTTCAAGTGTATGAATTGTAGGTATCATATTTGATTCATAACGGTATCGATTTGTTAATGTTGGTATCATTTCTGACTCATAATGGTATTAGATTTTAAATAAAATGCAAGGAAAACCATGTATACTAGTAAAAAGTACAAGCTTTTGATAAACATGTTAGTGGTATTTTTTTTGCAATTTATTGGTATTATTTTTGCTACAATTACCTGGAAAATGTTCTATAAAATATTACAAAATTATGAACTTTATTCTAAACAGCTAGTGGGCATTAGTTTTGTTAAATAGTGGTGTCAGTTTTCACAAAAATATAATTTGAAACAATTTTGGAAACTACAAATCATTTAACTTAAACATACACAGTGTAGGTGTCAGTTATTATTTAAAATGGTATAAGTTTTTAAACATAATGTAGAAACAACAATTCAAAAAATTACAAAGTACAAATTCGAAACAAACATACTTCAAGTATCAATTTTGCATTGTATTTGTATTGTTCTTTCTAAAAATACATTTAAAATTATTTACAAAATTATAAAGTCGTCAAACTAGTTGAAATAGTCAATGAGTATCATTTTTTTAAGATGTAGATATCAGTTTTCATAAACAAGATATTTCGAATAATTTTGAAAATTCCAAATTATTGCCTTTAAGCATACAAACTGTAGGTATCATTTTGGTTTATAAAGGTGTCAATTTTTATAAAAAAATATAATATAAACAACTTATCAAAGCACAAGGTAAATACTTCACACAAAATGATTATTTGTTTCTTTTTTTTGAAGATATCTGTCACGTACGGGAATTTTCGACTTTCGAAAATGCGACATCGATACTCACTTTATCGACTGTCGAGCAATCGAGTGCCGGAAACTCCAATAGCGAGGGTTTAAGAAAGAAGAAAAAGGCAGAAGAAGAAGAAGATAGAAGAAAAAGAGAAGAAGAACAACAGAACAACAACAAATACAGAACAGAGACAATATCAGAATCTCACATATCGCAGCGGAACAATATATAATAGATAATCACTAGTCTTTTAAAAAAAGAATTATATCAGATTATACATACATCAATCATCAGAGTCAATATACATCTCAATACAACACAGCACATCAATGGACAGTTATATAACTTGTCCTCATACAGAATACACAGCGGAATAAATATATCAGATACAAATACTACGTCTCGTCATCCAGCTTATCTTCAAAGCTCCAGAATATCCAGAATATCCTGATAATCTAACTCTAGACTGCCCGTGTGGAAATTGGTGGGCACCCAGAGTTTAGAAGGGAACAATAAACTCCGAGTCAGTCATGGTGACTGGTGTGAGATCGTAAAACAGTTATTTTTCACAAAGAAAATAAAATAAATTCGCAATGCTTTTGGAAAATGAAACTACCATAAGACCTCCCACCACACACACAATGCAAACGCAGAATTGGAGGAGATTTCTTCTTATGATAGTCAAAGATGCTTACTACGCAAAATCAAATCATTTTTGATATTATTATTAGTGCATAGTGTAGAAATCATTTCGAAAGTATAATATTAATCTTAGCTAACATACGACCAGTATTGTATGCCTACTATAGCTACCATCTAAACAGTGGTGACCACCGTACGTAAATGGCAGGTTCTACAACTAATACCGTACAAGGTTCGTATTGGAGTTTGGATTTCCAACAAATGGTCAGGCTAAGGAACTTCCTATCCACGATGGGTACGTCCCTGGAATAGACGACCCGAGAAATAACCTAACATTACGGTTAGATCTCTGCCAACACAAGGCCGAGTTACCTCTGCAAAAGTAGGTAACTACTGACACGCGTATGCCATCCCCCGATCGTAACCGATCTTCCCGAGGATCCCCGATTTCCAACAAACCACATAGATAATAATGCAGCAACCACATAGGTTAAGTATCTGGGCTCCATACCATGATACCACCTCTATCCAGAAGAAATGACATACACTAAGGGGCGCTACTCCCTAGAACCTTGCTGCATCCTTCCTGTTTCGACCATTTCCGGGGTGTGAGGCTCGACGAAGTCTCGTCCACAAAGCTACGCTTTCTACAAAGCCATGCTTCGGGTCAAACAAAATGATCAACCTATGATCACAAAGATATAAGATCAACCAAATGATCATATCACAAATGATCAAACACTGATCATTTCACAGCAACACTCAGTATGCCACGTTACCAAATTGGGAGTATATCGCTGATGAATTTCAACTACATAACCTCTGAGCTCGTACGTCTCAGAGAAGGGTGTTAAGCTAAGAGAATAAATTCTCCGCCACCAACAAAAATGTATTTGAAAGGAATCAGCTTTATATCTCAAATTGTAACGTCAGACACACAATCCATACAAGTCTGTTCCGGGATCGAACAGAACCGAAGGCACTTCTCACGAAGCCCTTGCATATCCGGATAAATTTCTAATCACGTCCGGACTTCCCGTCACTAAGGATGATAAAACCTCTAAATCGGAGATCAGCCGATGTAGAGTAACTCGACGGTAATCCTTCCGTTTTCAAAAATATCCGGTCTTCAACACCGGTCTTCAAATGCAATTCATAACGACGTATCACATATTCGGAATGGGTTATACGACCCCATGGTCCTTTCCCGGCTAACCCGAATAGTGAGCGCTTATTCAAAAATAAGTGTGGCATTCAAATTCATCCAATTCACAACAAATACCTATCTAAAGGTAATTATTGATAGTCGGTTATTTAACTATCAATAAAGATGCGCAACATCATCAGATTCCAAATAATTTTCCAAATTATTTCTTTTCCAAAATATCTTTACTAGATATAAAATTTCCACACTTCAAAAATAAATCAATATCTATTTTTAAACAGATTCCCTTTCCTTTATAAATTCCATATTGAATTTATATTTTCAAAATATCTACTGATATACGATTCTCAAATCGATTTCAAATATTCAATTTTATTTTATCTTTAAGAAGATAAAATCTCAAAACGTTTCATTTCATTTTGGAAAAACATTTCCATACTTATTTAAAAATAAGTATTTCACAAATCTATTTATTTTCAACATTTGAAAATATTCGATATACTTAAATCAATATTAAGTACATATTCATTCTTTAAGGAAATCATTCTTTTTAACAACATCTATTTGAGTCAAAACGAATGTTACGTAAAACATCGTTACGACGACTCAAAATCACTAGTATAGGGATTCGAATTTTTAAGATAGATATATAAACCCCAATACTACAAAAAAAAAACATTTCCTTTCGGAAATCATTTACTATAACAACAGTGTTATAGTCTACCATTTCCTTATTTCTCGAAAACGCCTATTTCAACAATAAATGTTGAAATCTATGCTTTCGATTCATAATACATTTTAAAACATCTTTAAAATGTTTAACTTCATTTTTAATATCACTTCTTCAAAAATAAATCCATTTTTATTTAATAATATATTCACTGTCCAAAATCGTGAATATAATTCACTTAACCAAATTTCAATCATCTCTACACATTTTTATTTCAATAAAGATTCGCTATCCAAAATCGCGAATATATCTTCTTTAATAACCTCCTACATTTAATTATCAAATCCAATTGATTTCGAATTTATAAAACAACGTTTATAAATTCTACTTCCATTTTATAACAACTTTAATTTATAAATCTTCTTTAACGACCCATTCAATTTATAACTCAATATAAATATCACAAGTCCATATTTTAAGTTAAGTACTTATACTTCATTTATTTACAACATTCGTTCCTTTAAAGCTTCACAAATTTTAAATCTTATTCCTTATAAGATTTCATTTAAAATTTATTTTTACAATAACCGAACTACGTTTAAAATTCCATTGTTTGGATTTATAAAATATATATTTTTATAAATCTCGTCTATAAACCATTCATACTTATTCACAAATCTCAATTAAAATGTCGAAACCCGATTTATAAGTAAATCACTTATAAATCTTTTGTTTTACAAAAATCTATTTATTTTGTAACTTCATAATTTATAAATATAAAGTTTCGTTCACTTATACAATCACTTTATTCTTCATTTTAACACTTATTAAAACTCGTTTTATAATCCCAATATCTTATATTTATAAAAATCAATTTTTTTACATCTTTTATATACATCGTTTTAATAATTCAAAAATCTCAATTCAAATCATTTTATCTATGACTTAACCATTTATTTTCAAAAGAAATTTTATCTTTCGGTTATATTTTACAAACATCTTAACTTTTATAACTTTAAAATTTGAATCCGATGATGCAACAGCACCAATTAGTCAATCACAACATCCAATATCCTATATTAATATGATAACAGAATATACATCAATATCTGTAAATAAATAAATACTGGTGAGGAATCCAGTTGGATCCCTCCAACCTGTTTCCTGCATCCAAAGACGTTAGCACAATACCAATTCCACTTCGAGGTGGAATATCGCGGTATATGGGTTTTATAAAAATAATCCGCTTACTAACGGCGCAATAGGGTCTCATCCGCTATACGAGGCGGGAAATCATCAATCCAATATATACATATGCCAATATGTATATATTGCTATATATATATATATAGATATATCCTACTATATCTAATATCACATCCAATATAGCAATCGTCAATCAATAACTGTAAAAATTCCACATTCAATTTGAGTGAGAAAATCTCACCTTAGCTTTTTATTTTGCCATCCATTTCCATCTTGACTCGATTTCTTGATTTATAGCCCTTGTATAAATATTTATACAATTCATTAATATTCGAATAAATTGACAATAAATTATCGTCTGTTAATTTTCTTTAAACCAATTCTTTAATTTTTTATCAAATGATTTATTTTAAACAAATTCTCTATTAACTATTTAAATTGACGGAACAATTCATTACTATTCTTTTTAATAAATTGATTTCATAAGAAAATTAAATTCAAAATTAATTTTCTTTTAACAAAATTTATTCTAACAAAATATTTTATTCCAACAAATTTTTCTTTTACCCAAATAAATTTAAATTCAAACTAAATTTCTATATATAAATATGTATGAATAAATCAAGAAAATACCTTACTGTAAATTTAACAACCCAGGCTCGACCACCCTGCCTAGCGATCGACACCCACGCGATCCTCCCACTCGTTCGCGACATCATCCCAAATCGCCTGCAACCCACCAACGCAGCCACCAACATCCCAACCAGAGACTACCATCGCCTTTGCCCCGCAGTCGCCTGTACGAACCCTAGCTATACGCCACCAGCGCGTGTCCCCCCTCTCCAGATCGTCGCTGACGATTTCGCACTCACGAGTTCGTGGTCCCCTTCGAGTCGTCTTCAAACAACATTCATCACGCGCTTGCCCTTCCTCCCCTGATTCCCATCCACTCGCGAAACCCTTCTCGAACTGCCTCCCTCCGACAATCGCGACCTAGAATTTGAGATCGTAGCAAAACTTCAAATCGGCAGTAGAAATATCGCGTAGGGGCAAGGATGAGCCGCGATGGCTGATGGAATAGCCAAGTATGCAGCGATGATTATTATGAAGGCGTTGATTTTCAAAACCCTAGATGGAAGTCGCGAGCGCCCCTCCAATGATCACACGCGAATTCGAATTTGAATAGAGGAGAGACCGGTCATTTATTTATCTTTGATTTCGAACGAGGATTCTTTTGAACGAGAAAGTTGCTCACGTAATAAAAGGAATCGAAGGGAACAAAAGTTCGTGGCTTTGCAGAGAAGAACCGTGCTTGCCTTACTCTACAGTGTTTTGATTTGAGTCAGACGTGCTCACTTTTGACCAAATTTAAATTTAAATTTAAATTGAATCCGATTCAATTTCAACGCGTTTATGTGTCGTATGCTCACATAATAACTCCGAGAAATACGAAATTGGAAATCCGGTAATAATTCAATATTACGGACCCAATGGAACTGGTTTCGTCGAATTCCGAGACTGTTTGAAAATTGACTATTTTTAAATATCGGTTCAAACAATTAAATTCAAAACTGATCAAAACAATTTAAATTTCAATTCTGAAGCTGCTGTTATCTCTAGTGTTATCAATATAAATTTTACAAGCGTTTGAAATATTTTTCTTTAGCTTAAATTGAAGATTCAAATTTTTATTCAACATTCAGCAGATTAAATTCTGTAATTAAATTGCCAAAATTGAATTTATATCGGGGATTCAAATTAAATTACCGTTCAAATATTTAAAATTAATTAAATATTTACAATTTAATTTGTTCGAAATTCTGGGTCGTTACAGACTTCCCCCCTTAAAAGAATTTCGTCCTCGAAATTATAAGTTAGAAAGAAAGGTCCTTAACTCGTCTACTATTTTTCAACATCCAAATAGTTTTATCAAATTTTCAAAACAAATCTTTCTATTAAAGATTCGTTATCCTTTTAACTAAATTTCTAACTTCAATTATAAGTTTCAAACAACATTGTTTCCTTAACCATTCAAATTCGAGTTTAAATTCAAATTTAAACTTTCAAAATTTTCTCAAAAATTTTCTAACGCCCTAAATTTCCGAAAAATTTCGCCAGCGTCTCCTTTGCGCGGCTAATACGGCACGACTACAAAACGTCCCTACGGACTCTCAGATTTCAAAAAGAAAAAGAAAAAGCCAAGCGGCTAGAGAAGAAATCAGCAAAAACTCATATTGAAATTCAAATACTTACCTTTTGTCGAGCAATTCAAATACATCTTTGAAATCAAAATTTCCAATTCCTTTATACACCTGTATATCCTACTAGCCATAATATCTAGTTACATATTCAAACCATTTTGCCAAATTTTATTACAAAATTTCCATTATAAACTGCTTCTTATACATTTTCACTTCACTGTTGAAGTTACACCTATTCATTTTCATTCAATTTTACATTTCAAATTCATTTGAATTCAATTCAAAATTTCAATTCAATTTGAATTCTATTTAACTTCTGAATATTGAATTTATCAATTATCTTTCATTCATAACTGCACTATTTTAGATTAGTTTCATTTACTAATTCAATTTCCATTTCTAATTATTCAATTCAAACTTACTTACTTACAAATTCGAAATGAATTTCAACATTCAATCTTACTTTCATTCAAAATTTATTCACTTATACTTTCTTTAATTTTAACTTCATTCTTTAAGTTAAATTTATTCTATCAAAATTCAAATTGTATAAGTTATCACTTAATAATATTTCATAAATAATTTTATATAGTATTCCAGAGTCTTACCACATTCAAAAATCATTTTGAAAACAATTCAAATTATCTTTTGAATTTCTAAAACAAACCCAAATTTTTCAAACAACTTCCTTTTAAAACAATTTGGCAGCAATTTCTCTTTTGGAAACCCGAAAATGAACACCAACGATGCCACGGTCATCATCGAAGTTATTTTCCAGCGACCTAAAAGAGTTTAGAGCTTTCATCTTTCCAAAATACTTTTCAAAACCTTTGAAATTCATTTTCAAATCAAAAAAAAAGATTTAAACTTTCCAAATCTCCAAAATTTTCAATTTCTTTTCAAAACCTTTCCAAAAACTTCTCTGGAATTCCGTTTCAAATTACAAATCACATTTATAATTTATATTCACAATTTTAGCTGCATGTGAATTTATTTCTTAACTTTGGAGTTACGATTTCAATTTCTTATTCAATTTTAGTGATGATAATTCACTATTATTACTTCCTAACATCCATGCAACCATATACTATAGTACTTTATAGAAAAACATTTATTTTCTATACAAAAATAGTTTTGGGCAAAATTATCTCATTTACCCTATTTAAAACAATATTGTGCCGAATTGTTCTATATAAGTGTTTAGAGATCCCTATCGATAGAGTTGTACGGACAATACCGACCAGAATCCATATACCACTCAACAAACCAATCATCACAATATAAAACAATTTTATATTCACTAACAAATACGCACTCGTATCTATTATTACACTCAACTCATTCTAGAGTACTACTAACTCTATATCTCTAATGAGTAACACCCAACAGAGCAGGGTTGTCGCTTAACCATATGCTCTGATACCACGCTGTCACGTACGGGAATTTTCGACTTTCGAAAATGCGACATCGATACTCACTTTATCGACTGTCGAGCAATCGAGTGCCGGAAACTCCAATAGTGAGGGTTTAAGAAAGAAGAAAAAGGCAGAAGAAGAAGAAGATAGAAGAAAAAGAGAAGAAGAACAACAAAACAACAACAGATACAGAACAGAGACAATATCAGAATCTCACATATCGCAGCGGAACAATATATAATAGATAATCACTAGTCTTTTAAAAAAAAAGAATTATATCAGATTATACATACATCAATCATCAGAGTCAATATACATCTCAATACAACACAGCACATCAATGGACAGTTATATAACTTGTCCTCATACAGAATACACAGCGGAATAAATATATCAGATACAAATACTACGTCTTGTCATCCAGCTTATCTTCAAAGCTCCAGAATATCCAGAATATCCTGATAATCTAACTCTAGACTGCCTGTGTGGAAATTGGTGGGTACCCAGAGTTTAGAAGGGAACAATAAACTCCGAGTCAGTCATGGTGACTGGTGTGAGATCGTAAAACAGTTATTTTTCACAAAGAAAATAAAATAAATTCGCAATGCTTTTGGAAAATGAAACTACCATAAGACCTCCCACCACACACACAATGCAAACGCAGAATTGGAGGAGATTTCTTCTTATGATAGTCAAAGATGCTTACTACGCAAAATCAAATCATTTTTGATATTATTATTAGTGCATAGTGTAGAAATCATTTTGAAAGTATAATATTAATCTTAGCCAACATACGACCAGTATCGTATGCCTACTATAGCTACCATCTAAACAGTGGTGACCACCGTACGTAAATGGCAGGTTCTACAACTAATACCGTACAAGGTTCGTATTGGAGTTTGGATTTCCAACAAATGGTCAGGCTAAGGAACTTCCTATCCACGATGGGTACGTCCCTGGAATAGACGACCCGAGAAATAACCTAACATTACGGTTAGATCTCTGCCAAAACAAGGCCGGGTTACCTCTGCAAAAGTAGGTAACTACTGACACGCGTATGCCATCCCCCGATCGTAACCGATCTTCCCGAGGATCCTCGATTTCCAACAAACCACATAGATAATAATGCAGCAACCACATAGGTTAAGTATCTGGGCTCCATACCATGATACCACCTCTATCCAGAAGAAATGACATACACTAAGGGGCGCTACTCCCTAGAACCTTGCTGCATCCTTCCTGTTTCGACCATTTCCGGGGTGTGAGGCTCGACGAAGTCTCGTCCACAAAGCTACGCTTTCTACAAAGCCATGCTTCGGGTCAAACAAAATGATCAACCTATGATCACAAAGATATAAGATCAACCAAATGATCATATCACAAATGATCAAACACTGATCATTTCACAGCAACACTCAGTATGCCACGTTACCAAATTGGGAGTATATCGCTGATGAATTTCAACTACATAACCTCTGAGCTCGTACGTCTCAGAGAAGGGTGTTAAGCTAAGAGAATAAATTCTCTGCCACCAACAGAAATGTATTTGAAAGGAATCAGCTTTATATCTCAAATTGTAACGTTAGACACACAATCCATACAAGTCTGTTCCGGGATCGAATAGAACCGAAGGCACTTCTCACGAAGCCCTTGCATATCCGGATAAATTTCTAATCACGTCCGGACTTCCCGTCACTAAGGGTGATAAAACCTCTAAATCGGAGATCAGCCGATGTAGAGTAACTCGACGGTAATCCTTCCGTTTTCAAAAATATCCGGTCTTCAACACCGGTCTTCAAATGCAATTCATAACGACGTATCACATATTCGGAATGGGTTATACGACCCCATGGTCCTTTCCCGGCTAACCCGAATAGTGAGCGCTTATTCAAAAATAAGTGTGGCATTCAAATTCATCCAATTCACAACAAATACCTATCTAGAGGTAATTATTGATAGTCGGTTATTTAACTATCAATAAAGATGCGCAACATCATCAGATTCCAAATAATTTTCCAAATTATTTCTTTTCCAAAATATCTTTACTAGATATAAAATTTCCACACTTCAAAAATAAATCAATATCTATTTTTAAACAGATTCCCTTTCCTTTATAAATTCCATATTGAATTTATATTTTCAAAATATCTACTGATATATGATTCTCAAATCGATTTCAAATATTCAATTTTATTTTATCTTTAAGAAGATAAAATCTCAAAACGTTTCATTTCATTTTGGAAAAACATTTCCATACTTATTTAAAAATAAGTATTTCACAAATCTATTTATTTTCAACATTTGAAAATATTCGATATACTTAAATTAATATTAAGTACATATTCATTCTTTAAGGAAATCATTCTTTTTAACAGCATCTATTTGAGTCAAAACGAATGTTACGTAAAACATCGTTACGATGACTCAAAATCACTAGTATAGGGATTCGAATTTTTAAGATAGATATATAAACCCCAATACTACAAAAAAAAACATTTCCTTTCGGAAATCATTTACTATAACAACAGTGTTATAGTCTACCATTTCCTTATTTCTCGAAAACGCCTATTTCAACAATAAATGTTGAAATCTATGCTTTCGATTCATAATACATTTTAAAACATCTTTAAAATGTTTAACTTCATTTTTAATATCACTTCTTCAAAAATAAATCCATTTTTATTTAATAATATATTCACTGTCCAAAATCGTGAATATAATTCACTTAACCAAATTTCAATCATCTCTACACATTTTTATTTCAATAAAGATTCGCTATCCAAAATCGCGAATATATCTTCTTTAATAACCTCCTACATTTAATTATCAAATCCAATTGATTTCGAATTTATAAAACAACGTTTATAAATTCTACTTCCATTTTATAACAACTTTAATTTACAAATCTTCTTTAACGACCCATTCAATTTATAACTCAATATAAATATCACAAGTCCATATTTTAAGTTAAGTACTTATACTTCATTTATTTACAACATTCGTTCCTTTAAAGCTTCACAAATTTTAAATCTTATTCCTTATAAGATTTCATTTAAAATTTATTTTTACAATAACCGAACTACGTTTAAAATTCCATTGTTTGGATTTATAAAATATATATTTTTATAAATCTCGTCTATAAACCATTCATACTTATTCACAAATCTCAATTAAAATGTCGAAACCCGATTTATAAGTAAATCACTTATAAATCTTTTGTTTTACAAAAATCTATTTATTTTGTAACTTCATAATTTATAAATATAAAGTTTCGTTCACTTATACAATCACTTTATTCTTCATTTTAACACTTATTAAAACTCGTTTTATAATCCCAATATCTTATATTTATAAAAATCAATTTTTTTTACATCTTTTATATACATCGTTTTAATAATTCAAAAATCTCAATTCAAATCATTTTATCTATGACTTAACCATTTATTTTCAAAAGAAATTTTATCTTTCGGTTATATTTTACAAACATCTTAACTTTTATAACTTTAAAATTTGAATCCGATGATGCAACAGCACCAATTAGTCAATCACAACATCCAATATCATATATCAATATGATAACAGAATATACATCAATATCTGTAAATAAATAAATACTGGTGAGGAATCCAGTTGGATCCCTCCAACCTGTTTCCTGCATCCAAAGACGTTAGCACAATACCAATTCCACTTCGAGGTGGAATATCGCGGTATATGGGTTTTATAAAAATAATCCGCTTACTAACGGCGCAATAGGGTCTCATCCGCTATACGAGGCGGGAAATCATCAATCCAATATATATATATATGCCAATATGTATATATTGCTATATATATATAGATATATCCTACTATATCTAATATCACATCCAATATAGCAATCTTCAATCAATAATTGTAAAAATTCCACATTCAATTTGAGTGAGAAAATCTCACCTTAGCTTTTTATTTTGCCATCCATTTCCATCTTGACTCGATTTCTTGATTTATAGCCCTTGTATAAATATTTATACAATTCATTAATATTCGAATAAATTGACAATAAATTATCGTCTGTTAATTTTCTTTAAACCAATTCTTTAATTTTTTATCAAATGATTTATTTTAAACAAATTCTCTATTAACTATTTAAATTGACGGAACAATTCATTACTATTCTTTTTAATAAATTGATTTCATAAGAAAATTAAATTCAAAATTAATTTTCTTTTAACAAAATTTATTCTAACAAAATATTTTATTCCAACAAATTTTTCTTTTACCCAAATAAATTTAAATTCAAACTAAATTTCTATATATAAATATGTATGAATAAATCAAGAAAATACCTTACTGTAAATTTAACAACCCAGGCTCGACCACCCTGCCTAGCGATCGACACCCACGCGATCCTCCCCCTCGTTCGCGACATCATCCCAAATCGCCTGCAACCCACCAACGCAGCCACCAACATCCCAACCAGAGACTACCATCGCCTTCTACATCGCCTTTGCCCCGCAGTCGCGTGTACGAACCCTAGCTATACACCACCAGCGCGTGTCCCCCTCTCCAGATCGTCGCTGACGATTTCGCACTCACGAGTTCGTGGTCCCCTTCGAGTCGTCTTCAAACAACATTCATCACGCGCTTGCCCTTCCTCCCCTGATTCCCATCCACTCGCGAAACCCTTCTCGAACTGCCTCCCTCCGACAATCGCGACCTCGAATTTGAGATCGTAGCAAAACTTCAAATCGGCAGTAGAAATATCGCGTAGGGGCAAGGATGAGCCGCGATGGCTGATGGAATAGCCAAGTATGCAGCGATGATTATTATGAAGGCGTTGATTTTCGAAACCCTAGATGGAAGTCGCGAGCGCCCCTCCAATGATCACACGCGAATTCGAATTTGAATAGAGGAGAGACTGGCCATTTATTTATCTTTGATTTCGAACGAGGATTCTTTTGAACGAGAAAGTTGCTCACGTAATAAAAGGAATCGAAGGGAACAAAAGTTCGTGGCTTTGCAGAGAAGAACCGTGCTTGCCTTACTCTACAGTGTTTTGATTTGAGTCAGACGTGCTCACTTTTGACCAAATTTAAATTTAAATTTAAATTGAATCCGATTCAATTTCAACGCGTTTATGTGTCGTACGCTCACATAATAACTCCGAGAAATACGAAATTGGAAATCCAGTAATAATTCAATATTACGGACCCAATGGAACTGGTTTCGTCGAATTCCGAGACTGTTTGAAAAATGACTATTTTTAAATATCGGTTCAAACAATTAAATTCAAAACTGATCAAAACAATTTAAATTTCAATTCTGAAGCTGCTGTTATCTCCAGTGTTATCAATATAAATTTTACAAGCGTTTGAAATATTTTTCTTTAGCTTAAATTGAAGATTCAATTTTTTATTCAACATTCAGCAGATTAAATTCTGTAATTAAATTGCCAAAATTGAATTTATATCGGGGATTCAAATTAAATTACCGTTCAAATATTTAAAATTAATTAAATATTTACAATTTAATTTGTTCGAAATTCTGGGTCGTTACAATATCAATGTCATTTTTGTTTTAATGATTTGGAAAACAGTTTATCGAATTATTAGTTTTCAATTGTACTGAAAACAAACAGTGATTATCATTTCTGTTAAATTTAGGTTTCAGTTATTAAAAATTACAGTTGATATAATTTAAAATTTTAAAAATAATAACATCGAACAAACAAAATGGACAAATCATTTTTGGTTTATATTAGTATCGATTTTATAATAACTTGTAGTGAAAACAATTTGCTAAACTAAATTATCAGCTTCAAACAAATATAAAGTGGGTATCATTTTTCTAAGTATTGGTATCAGTTTGCTACAAATAAGACTGAAAATTAATTTATAAATTACAAGGAATCAATTCCACACAAATAGATGGCGGGTATCAGTTTTGTAGTCTATTGGTATTAGTTTTATCATATATTTCTGTGAAAATAATTTCTTCAATTACAAAGCACCAAGTTAAAATAAGAAGATAAAATTAAATAGACAGAGGGTATCTTTTTTCCAATATATTAGTATCAGTTTTTAAATAAATGATAATGACAGTTATTTTCAAAGCTTCAAATCCTTGTCTTTTACCAAATAATTTATAGGTATCATTTTTGCAATATGTATCATGTCATACAGTGATAATGTTTGTAATTTTACTGAATTGAGTTGTTTGTCTTCTAACTTTTCATCTGCAACTTGTTTTCCTTTTCCTTTTTGAGCTTTTTCCTGTTTAACATTTTTGATACTATTAGAATACATTTAATAATATGACATTGTTAGTATCAGTTTCATAATTTTACAGTATCACTTACCTGTTGAATTGTTTTTTCATTTTTTTCTCTTCGTTCTTTGTTCTTTTTTTGCAGATGTTCTTCAATTGTTTTCTCAGCAGCTGTTTTTTCCTACATGTTTTCTTCATTGTTCTATCAAATAAATTCAATGTTATTATAATAAAGCTATATTAACTTTGTTATACTTGATATTATAGCATCGGTTACCTTCTCTGGTATATTTTCTGTTATTTTTGATTGGTTTTCATCTGCTCTATTTTATTCATTCCTTCTCTTTGTTCTCTTTTCCCTATTTTGCGTCGTTTCTTCTTCTACTAGCATTTTTCTTAATTTTAACTTGCTAGCTTTTCCTTTCATTGTCTCTGCTTTCGACTCAAATTGAGGTAGGTTTTCGTTTTCTGTCATTGTGTGTTGTTGAATATCTACTAGAGGTACTATTTTGGTGTTTCGATTTTGAGTTTGTTGCCGAGTTTCCACCGAAGCTAGGTCATCTATTTCTCGAATCTGTGATTGTTGTTTGATTTGTGGTGATTATTTATCGTCTGTCGATGTTTGTGGTTGTATTAGAGATGACAATTTACTTCTCGTTTGCGGCGCCATTATTTATTGTCGATTAGAATTTCATGAGGGAATGAGTGAATGAGCGAAGGAGGAAGACGAATGGAATGAATCAATAAAGTAGTGGTTTGTTTTAAACTGCTATTGGGCTTTGGGCTTGTCCTTAAGAGAAAAAATTTGTGTGTGTTTCCTTCTTCTTAATTATTTATTTTAATTTGTCCTTTAAATTTTTTTTCCTAATAAACCTGCCTAATCCTATAAACTTAACCTACTCAAATGAGTACACGTGAGTTTATGACTAAAACAATGATAAAAATATGGATTAAACATAAAGATTGGTGTGAATAAAACTTACCCAAAATAACATATAGTGAGATCATGTTGTACTGCACGGAATAGATTTTCTCCTCACCATCAACAACATCATAATTAAACCAATCATAGTTATGCACATAGTTTTTATTGTGCAGCACCTATGCTAATTTATGCCTATGTGGTTCCCATATTTTACTCCGCCCCCAAGACATTCCCTACTAAACACCAAATTTAGGTTTGTCTTTTATTTGATGCTGCTTAGAATCAGCCCCATGTAGTATTCTTTTAATTTATTTATTAAATTTAGATGACATAGACTAAGCCCCCTACAGTATCCTTTAAGTTCATTCATTAAGTTTGAACTGCATAGACTCAACCCTCTGTAGTTTTAAATTATTTATCTGTTAAGCTCTAGACCACGAAGAAATAGTCATATGCAGTCCCTATGTATTTTTCTACTTGCACCATGGACTACAATGAAACAACAACCTGTAGTCCCTAAACATTTTTAAATTCTAAACTGCATAGAATCAACCCACCGTAGTCCCTTGGAAGGTGAATGCCTCTCTTCACCTTCACAAGGTGTGCATTCAAGTGAGCATCCCCACCCAACGTCAATAGCCCTTCCTACCCTATCTCCAGCGCGTGATTTTTTCCCCTTACTAGCCCTGGGCTCTCCCCAAGTCCTTCCTAATTGCATTATATTAGTGTAACGCCCCAGATTTTCGCGCTCGAAAATCGACATCCATACTTTACATCGTACTCGAATGCCGCAGATTCGATCGTTCAAATCCGAGTCGCCGGAGCTTATAACAACATTAAGTAAATAACACAGCGGAATAAATGAATAATACATTGATATACAATATCTGATACAACAGAGTGATACAATGAATATCAATATACATCAGAGATATGATACAACAAATAGCAGCGGAAAAGAAAAACGATAATATCAGCAGCGGAACAAATAACTCTAAGATAGTCTTCAAGAGAGAACTCCAGTAGTAGCTCAAACTCCCAATAACGATACACCAAGAATAAGCAAGTGCAGTCCGATCCAAAGACTGAACTAGCTCCAGAAAATCTACTGAACCTGACTATCTGAAAAACCCAACTCTAGACTGCTCGTGTAGAAAATTATGAGCACCTAGAGTTTAGGAAATGAACAATAAACTCCGGATCAATCATGGGACTGGTGTGAGCAACAAAAACAGTTTATCTTTAAATAATCACAAAAAAATTTAAACATTGAAAACCGCAATGCTTTTGGAAAATGAAACTACCATAAGACCTCCCACCACACACACAATGCAAACGCAGAATTGGTGGAGATTTCTTCTTATGATAGTCAAAGATGCTTACTACGCAAAAATCAAATTCTTTTTGATATTATTATTAGTGCATAGTAGAAAGCATTTCGAAAGTATAATATTAATCTTAGCCAGCATAGGCATTCCGCACTTATGCCTACTATAGCTACCATGTTCAATAGCAGGTTACCGCCACATTCCATGGCAGGTAATACAACTAATACCGTACAAAGTTCGTATTGGAAGATGGATTTCCAACAAATGGTCAGGCTAAGGAACTTCCTATCCACGATGGGTACGTCCCTGGAATAGACGACCCGAGAACCTAACCGGATCTCTGCCAACACAAGGCCGGGTTACCTCTGCAAAAATAGGTAACTACTGACACGCGTATGCCATCCCCCGATCGTCACCGATCTTCCTGAGGATCCCCGATTCGCAACAACCACAAAGTAATAATGCAGTAACCACAGAGGTTAAGTATCTGGGCTCCATACCATGATACCACCTTTATCCAGAAGGAATGACATACACTAAGGGGCGCTACTCCCTAGAACCTTGCTGCATCCTTCCTGTTTCGACCATTTCCGGGGTGTGAGGCTCGACGAAGTCTCGTCCACAAAGCTACGTTTTGTTCACAAAGCCATGCTTCGGGTCAAACAAATGATCAACCTATGATCACAAAGATATAAGATCAAACAAATGATCATATCACAAATGATCAAACACTGATCATTTCACAGCAACACTCAGCATGCCACATTACCAAATTGGGATATATCGCTGATAAATTTCAACTACATAACCTCTGAGCTCGTACGTCTCAGAGAAGGGTGTTAAGCTAAGAGAATAAATTCTCCACCACCAAACAGAAATGTATTTGAAAGAAATCGGCTTTATATCTCAAAGTGTAATGTCAGACATGTATCCATATAAGTCTGTTCCGGGTTCGAACAGAACCGAAGGCACTTCTCACGAAGCCCTTGCAAATCCGGATAATTTTCAAATCACGTCCAGACTTCCCATCACAAAAAGAGTGATATAAATCTCTATACCGGGAGCTACCCAGTGCAGAGACATTCGACAGGTTGTCCTTTCATTTTCGAAAATATCCGGTCTTCAACACCGATCTTCAAATGCTATCCATATACGACGTATCACTATTCGGAATGGGTTATATGACACAATTGTCTTTTCCCGGCTAACCCGAATAGTGAGCGCAATATTCAAAAACAAATGGATAATGGGATTTCAATTAAGTCACAATTTAAACCCAAACTTCTTTTCAAATGGTTTAACAAATTACCATTTTAATCTTTTTAAATAAAAAGATTCAATTCACCAAGTTCACTCAGTTTTCACAAGGATTCATTCACAGATTTTCCAAATCGATTTCCATTTCAATTTAATTAATTCGTTGAATCTTTAAATCAAAGATTTAACAAATAGCTTTCAAAACAATTTCATTTCGAATGGTTTAACAAAACATCATTTTAAATCTGTTAAAAATAAACAGATTTAATTCATAGCTTTCGAAAAGAATTCATTTATAACTTGGAAAACCATTTTTCAATTAAATCTTGAAATTCCTTTACCTAAATTGGAATTTCATTTCTTATCTAAAAGCTTTTATTCTTTGAAAACAAACAGTTTTCATTCTGGAAATCTGATTCATTTATACGAGTTAAGGTTCTTGGGTTAAATCCAAATTCCCAACTTATACTTTAAAAATGGTTTAAATTCATATAAACACATTTATATCATCTTTACTCCCTAGTTTCCCAATCATAGATTTAATTTCAAACTTGAATCCAAATTTAAATCTAACTATTTAAATTTTCAAAACTCGGTTAAGTTATTCAAAATAACTTTTATTTTTGAAATTCCATTTCAAAAGCTTTTCACATTTAAACCCAAATTTCTAATTTCAAAATCAATTGAAATTAAAATTTCAATTTCAAAAACATCAAATTTCAAATTATCTGTGACTTAACCGATTTCCACGTGAAATCCATATTTGTGTGTGTATGGTGTAGTCCAGGGGTTCAACACAATAGTGCAACATCAATCATCACAGATATATCGATAAGCGGTATAATCGATAACGCTTATCTTCATTCACAGATTCATAGATAAAATAAATTTATCAGTCACAAAGATTCACTATTACAATTCGATGTGGGTTTCGGATAACCAGCTGGAATCCGACTCCCTGTCGCATCGAAATTCAAGTGCCGTTTTACGGGCCAAGGGTTTCATATTCACATAGTAATATATCACAGAAATAGAAATTCTCAGATCACAACATAAATCAGGATGTCTCACAAAGCATCATATATCAGGGATATCAAATAATTCACATTCAATAGAATCCAAACATTCATGAGTAAGATCAATTTAATTATCTGATTGATTTGAATCAGATTTATTTCTATGAATAAATTACTAATCCTGGTTAATTAATATCAATCAATTACAAATTATTTTGATTAATTATTCTTTAATCATTTATTAATAATCATCAATAATAAGTTACTAACCCCTTAATTATTAATTGATCAATCTTTAATTATTAAATAATTAACTTTTAATTATTTAATTCACCATTCTATTAATTATCTTCAATTAATAAATTTACCCTTAATTTCTTTTACGAAGTAATTAACAATTTACAATTGATTGTCTCAATTAATTACTCTAATTATTTATCAAATTTTATCACATAAATTTGATTACTTAATAACTTTTAGTTAATTAACTTCATTAACTAATAACATTTCTTCAATTGTTCTCTTGAGAAATTATCTTAGATTTATTCATATTAAATCATTTCCAATTATAATTTAATCTAAATCATTAATTAACTTTTAAGCATTCTTTTATTTAACTTAAGTAGTTAATTACCATTTATTAATCACTTAATCATTACTTAATTCAAACTCCAATTACAATTATGATTTAATTAATTGATTTAATTGTTCAGCTAAATTAACACTTAGAAGTCTCTTCAAATTTTGAAAATCAATTATAGTATTAACTACAAATTAAAGCAATTCCTTCGTATGAAAGAATTTTAAATCAAATTATTTAAACTTATTTAATTTCAAAAACTTGAAATAAATTCTTAACTCAAAAGAGTCGAACATAAATTACTTTGTTAACACTGAAATTTGTTTAACATCATTAACTTTTAAAATTTGTTTGGCTTAAGCCTGTTTAAAACAAAACCTGAGATTACCCAGGTTTTACTCGAGTTAACACTCGAGTTTTCCCCCTCTATTCCCCGAGTCATTTCTCGTTTCTTTCCTGAGTATTTCCCGAGAAACTCGCATACCTCTTTCCCCCGAGTCTCACCACGAAGACCACTCGAGATCATCCCCGAGAAACCATTATCTTCCCAAACTCCACAACAACTTCCTGATATACGTGATACCCCAATTCGAGTGTGCACGTGCACAAATCATCCACGCCGCCGCCACCTCCGGTGACTCTTCACACACATCGGCGATCCACCACCTGAACGATTCTGACCCACGAACTAACGCCGCGAAGCCCAAAATGAAATCGAGTGTTCTCGAGCTCCACTGGAACGACATCGCAACCTGGAGCCGCCTCATCAACGCATCCCCGACCACCAGACAGTCTGAAACTCCGGCCAAACCCTCGTTGACACTCCCTCTTCCATCCCCCAACAGCCCATAAGACTCGATCAACTCTGGTCGTCGAACGAGATCAAAACAAAACTGTGTCAAAACTAGGTTTAAAAATTTTAAACCTTCGCCGCCGTCGCCTCGTCGAACTGGAACGACTCCAGTCATTTTTCCCAACACCACCATAGGTTTCCCCACCTCCACGCGAAATCCCAGCCATCACAACCCAGTAGATCACCAGAATTTGCCAATGAAATGACATTTGAACAAATTCGAACTGCTCCTTCATTTCATTACTAAAAAATGTGATTTTAATTTTAAAAATCCTATTTTTGATTTAGAAATCTATTTGTAAACCTGAATTGACAATTTAAGATGTTCGAAAATGTCACTTATATTAAGTATTACTGTCCTTAAGTTCCTCCCAGAGCAGATCGACTTTATTTAGCATGAGTTAAATTTTAAAATCTACCTTATACTCAACCAGTCATATTTTATTTGAAGTTCAAGGCCTAACAAGAATTGGAGGAAGTGTATTTGATTTTTGAACAGGTCTTAAACCTGTAAACTTAGAACAGAGCCTGGTATACAGACATGCACAAACAAGTACTACCTATATACATACATTCCATTCATTTCATATGTGCAAACATCATTCACAACATAAATTCAAAGAAAATCCCAGGTATCACAGATGAAACAAGTTTAAGCTTTTTAGAAAGAAGTTTACTCACAGATAAAAGAACAAAGAGGTCTAAAAGAAAAATTAAAGTTGCTCACCTGTTTTTGTTGAAGCAGAGAAGAACAGAGAACTGCTTTGTTGTTTGAAAACTACAGCTTTGATCAGGGAAAATGGACAGAGCATGGTTTGTCTTTTGAAAACAGAATTCGAAATCTGGAAACATGTTTCCACTTGATACCCCCTGCCCATCACTTGGCTTCACTGTTGTATTGAGTTGTTGTTGCTGGTTGATGATGTTTAAATGAAGTTTTGCTTAGGTTTTAATGGAGTTTTAACTTAGTTTTGTTTGGCTCGAACTGGCAATGGAAAGTGATGTGAGAAAAATAGCTTACAGGTTATAATTCTCTTATGCAACAGTGTACAAGTTTGTACAATATATCAGAGATTTTTTCAAAAGGATGGAGGCTGAAGAAAATTTTAACAATTCGAATTGACTTGTTGAAACTAGCATTTAATGCTAAAGTCCTTTATGTCTCAACCCTTATCTTATTTTAGTACATAGATATTTTTTTATTTTTACCTTGTTTATTCTTTTGCCTGCATATCTATTTTACAAACATGATTACTTGCCTGGGTATGCTTCATATCCTATGTACATATATACTATCTTTTCTTTTCTTCTTGCCTACTCTTGCTTTAACTCGGCTGAGATAAGATTTTGTTATGGTGGCTGAAGGTATTTTACTTTATTCATTCTACTTTGTTTTGCATACTTGTATTTGTTTACTTACTTGTTTTCCAGTTCATACATATTTATTAAAAGACAATGTTTTGAAATCAAATGCATATCTAATGAATTACATAGATATATTTATTTCTAACTTAAATATTTATTATTAGATTCAATACCAATTGTTTTTATTATAATTCAACTTATTATAATTTCTCATATATATTTATTTTATAATCCATTTACTTGAAATTTAAATTCAAATCAAATATATATGTATATTATTTCAAATTTACTCATATATGCTCAAATACATATATATTATACAATATTTTTAACTTTTAAATAATTTATACAAAATTTATTTTAATTCGGTGAAACTCGCATCACTTTACAATTAATTTTATAAATTGTCTTCAAAAATTTAATAAATTATCAATTTAAATGTAATTAAAATTCGGGGTCGTTACAGACTTCCCCCTTAAAAGAATTTCGTCCTCGAAATTCGCAGGCACGAAAACAAAGACAGATGAAGAATGTTTCATCGAATCAAACTGAACAGCTATTCTTCATTCGGCTTACCAAATCAGAATATCAATAACAGATACATGAACGAATCTGTTTAAAACTTCACCAGATACTCGGGTCATCCAGATCCACGAAATATGCAGTGGCATCGGTCAGTTCAAAGGGATAACTAACCATTCGTAGAACATATCGGGACCCAAAGAATAGATAGATAGATGGATACAATTTTAAAGCTTTCAGTTTAGAATTTAAATTATACCTATCAACCATAACAAACAAAGCAACCAATTCATCCATACTAACAATTTTGGTCTATCCGGAGTTTATGTCCCATATTAATATATCGAATTTCTTCCTGGATCTACCAGAAATTATCGAAGAATTGAGAAGAGATAACGAATCAAAGAGATTGATAAGGAAAAGATTGCTTCCTTGTTGTTACAGGATATTGACCATTTATAGTCATACTTCCCTGTCCCCTATCTCGTCCTCTTCTTGCACTCATACTAACTATCAGTGGATAGTAAGAGAATTTACTGAGACGTTCAGACGGATATCTTAGAGATTACTCATTCTAGAGTTTACTTCACTCTATCTCTAATGAGCTACTTAACGTGTTATACTCCTGAGCTAAAGTTCAACCTTAGCTCTGATACCACTTGTAACGCCCCAGATTTTCGCGCTCGAAAATCGACATCCATACTTTACATCGTACTCGAATGCCGCAGATTCGATCGTTCAAATCCGAGTCGCCGGAGCTTATAACAACATTAAGTAAATAACACAGCGGAATAAATGAATAATACATTGATATACAATATCTGATACAACAGAGTGATACAATGAATATCAATATACATCAGAGATATGATACAACAAATAGCAGCGGAAAAGAAAAACGATAATATCAGCAGCGGAACAAATAACTCTAAGATAGTCTTCAAGAGAGAACTCCAGTAGTAGCTCGAACTCCCAATAACGATACACCAAGAATAAGCAAGTGCAGTCCGATCCAAAGACTGAACTAGCTCCAGAAAATCTACTGAACCTGACTATCTGAAAAACCCAACTCTAGACTGCTCGTGTAGAAAATTATGAGCACCCAGAGTTTAGGAAATGAACAATAAACTCCGGATCAGTCATGGGACTGGTGTGAGCAACAAAAACAGTTTATCTTTAAATAATCACAAAAAAATTTAAACATTGAAAACCGCAATGCTTTTGGAAAATGAAACTACCATAAGACCTCCCACCACACACACAATGCAAACGCAGAATTGGAGGAGATTTCTTCTTATGATAGTCAAAGATGCTTACTACGCAAAAATCAAATTCTTTTTGATATTATTATTAGTGAATAGTGTAGAAAACATTTCGAAAGTATAATATTAATCTTAGCCAGCATAGGCATTCCGCACTTATGCCTACTATAGCTACCATGTTCAATAGCAGGTTACCGCCACATTCCATGGCAGGTAATACAACTAATACCGTACAAAGTTCGTATTGGAAGATGGATTTCCAACAAATGGTCAGGCTAAGGAACTTCCTATCCACGATGGGTACGTCCCTGGAATAGACGACCCGAGAACCTAACCGGATCTCTGCCAACACAAGGCCGGGTTACCTCTGCAAAAATAGGTAACTACTGACACGCGTATGCCATCCCCCGATCGTCACCGATCTTCCCGAGGATCCCCGATTCGCAACAACCACAAAGTAATAATGCAGTAACCACAGAGGTTAAGTATCTGGGCTCCATACCATGATACCACCTTTATCCAGAAGGAATGACATACACTAAGGGGCGCTACTCCCTAGAACCTTGCTGCATCCTTCCTGTTTCGACCATTTCCGGGGTGTGAGGCTCGACGAAGTCTCGTCCACAAAGCTACGCTTTGTTCACAAAGCCATGCTTCGGGTCAAACAAATGATCAACCTATGATCACAAAGATATAAGATCAAACAAATGATCATATCACAAATGATCAAACACTGATCATTTCACAGCAACACTCAGCATGCCACATTACCAAATTGGGATATATCGCTGATAAATTTCAACTACATAACCTCTGAGCTCGTACGTCTCAGAGAAGGGTGTTAAGCTAAGAGAATAAATTCTCCGCCACCAAACAGAAATGTATTTGAAAGAAATCGGCTTTATATCTCAAAGTGTAATGTCAGACATGTATCCATATAAGTCTGTTCCGGGTTCGAACAGAACCGAAGGCACTTCTCACGAAGCCCTTGCAAATCCGGATAATTTTCAAATCACGTCCAGACTTCCCATCACAAAAAGAGTGATATAAATCTCTATACCGGGAGCTACCCAGTGCAGAGACATTCGACAGGTTGTCCTTTCATTTTCGAAAATATCTGGTCTTCAACACCGATCTTCAAATGCTATCCATATACGACGTATCACTATTCGGAATGGGTTATATGACACAATTGTCTTTTCCCGGCTAACCCGAATAGTGAGCGCAATATTCAAAAACAAATGGATAATGGGATTTCAATTAAGTCACAATTTAAACCCAAACTTCTTTTCAAATGGTTTAACAAATTACCATTTTAATCTTTTTAAATAAAAAGATTCAATTCACCAAGTTCACTCAGTTTTCACAAGGATTCATTCACAGATTTTCCAAATCGATTTCCATTTCAATTTAATTAATTCGTTGAATCTTTAAATCAAAGATTTAACAAATAGCTTTCAAAACAATTTCATTTCGAATGGTTTAACAAAACATCATTTTAAATCTGTTAAAAATAAACAGATTTAATTCATAGCTTTCGAAAAGAATTCATTTATAACTTGGAAAACCATTTTTCAATTAAATCTTGAAATTCCTTTACCTAAATTGGAATTTCATTTCTTATCTAAAAGCTTTTATTCTTTGAAAACAAACAGTTTTCATTCTGGAAATCTGATTCATTTATACGAGTTAAGGTTCTTGGGTTAAATCCAAATTCCCAACTTATACTTTAAAAATGGTTTAAATTCATATAAACACATTTATATCATCTTTACTCCCTAGTTTCCCAATCATAGATTTAATTTCAAACTTGAATCCAAATTTAAATCTAACTATTTAAATTTTCAAAACTCGGTTAAGTTATTCAAAATAACTTTTATTTTTGAAATTCCATTTCAAAAGCTTTTCACATTTAAACCCAAATTTCTAATTTCAAAATCAATTGAAATTAAAATTTCAATTTCAAAAACATCAAATTTTAAATTATCTGTGACTTAACCGATTTCCACGTGAAATCCATATTTGTGTGTGTATGGTGTAGTCCAGGGGTTCAACACAATAGTGCAACATCAATCATCACAGATATATCGATAAGCGGTATAATCGATAACGCTTATCTTCATTCACAGATTCATAGATAAAATAAATTTATCAGTCACAAAGATTCACTATTACAATTCGATGTGGGTTTCGGATAACCAGCTGGAATCCGACTCCCTGTCGCATCGAAATTCAAGTGCCGTTTTACGGGCCAAGGTTTTCATATTCACATAGTAATATATCACAGAAATAGAAATTCTCAGATCACAACATAAATCAGGATGTCTCACAAAGCATCATATATCAGGGATATCAAATAATTCACATTCAATAGAATCCAAACATTCATGAGTAAGATCAATTTAATTATCTGATTGATTTGAATCAGATTTATTTCTATGAATAAATTACTAATCCTGGTTAATTAATATCAATCAATTACAAATTATTTTGATTAATTATTCTTTAATCATTTATTAATAATCATCAATAATAAGTTACTAACCCCTTAATTATTAATTGATCAATCTTTAATTATTAAATAATTAACTTTTAATTATTTAATTCACCATTCTATTAATTATCTTCAATTAATAAATTTACCCTTAATTTCTTTTACGAAGTAATTAACAATTTACAATTGATTGTCTCAATTAATTACTCTAATTATTTATCAAATTTTATCACATAAATTTGATTACTTAATAACTTTTAGTTAATTAACTTCATTAACTAATAACATTTCTTCAATTGTTCTCTTGAGAAATTATCTTAGATTTATTCATATTAAATCATTTCCAATTATAATTTAATCTAAATCATTAATTAACTTTTAATCATTCTTTTATTTAACTTAAGTAGTTAATTACCATTTATTAATCACTTAATCATTACTTAATTCAAACTCCAATTACAATTATGATTTAATTAATTGATTTAATTGTTCAGCTAAATTAACACTTAGAAGTCTCTTCAAATTTTGAAAATCAATTATAGTATTAACTACAAATTAAAGCAATTCCTTCGTATGAAAGAATTTTAAATCAAATTATTTAAACTTATTTAATTTCAAAAACTTGAAATAAATTCTTAACTCAAAAGAGTCGAACATAAATTACTTTGTTAACACTGAAATTTGTTTAACATCATTAACTTTTAAAATTTGTTTGGCTTAAGCCTGTTTAAAACAAAACCTGAGATTACCCAGGTTTTACTCGAGTTAACACTCGAGTTTTCCCCCTCTATTCCCCGAGTCATTTCTCGTTTCTTTCCTGAGTATTTCCCGAGAAACTCGCATACCTCTTTCCCCCGAGTCTCACCACGAAGACCACTCGAGATCATCCCCGAGAAACCATCATCTTCCCAAACTCCACAACAACTTCCTGATATACGTGATACCCCAATTCGAGTGTGCACGTGCACAAATCATCCACGCCGCCGCCACCTCCGGTGACTCTTCACACACATCGGCGATCCACCACCTGAACGATTCTGACCCACGAACTAACGCCGCGAAGCCCAAAATGAAATCGAGTGTTCTCGAGCTCCACTGGAACGACATCGCAACCTGGAGCCGCCTCATCAACGCATCCCCGACCACCAGACAGTCTGAAACTCCGGCCAAACCCTCGTTGACACTCCCTCTTCCATCCCCCAATAGCCCATAAGACTCGATCAACTCTGGTCGTCGAACGAGATCAAAACAAAACTGTGTCAAAACTAGGTTTAAAAATTTTAAACCTTCGCCGCCGTCGCCTCGTCGAACTGGAACGACTCCAGTCATTTTTCCCAACACCACCATAGGTTTCCCCACCTCCACGCGAAATCCCAGCCATCACAACCCAGTAGATCACCAGAATTTGCCAATGAAATGACATTTGAACAAATTCGAACTGCTCCTTCATTTCATTACTAAAAAATGTGATTTTAATTTTAAAAATCCTATTTTTGATTTAGAAATCTATTTGTAAACCTGAATTGACAATTTAAGATGTTCGAAAATGTCACTTATATTAAGTATTACTGTTCTTAAGTTCCTCCCAGAGCAGATCGACTTTATTTAGCATGAGTTAAATTTTAAAATCTACCTTATACTCAACCAGTCATATTTTGTTTGAAGTTCAAGGCCTAACAAGAATTGGAGGAAGTGTATTTGATTTTTGAACAGGTCTTAAACCTGTAAACTTAGAACAGAGCCTGGTATACAGACATGCACAAACAAGTACTACCTATATACATACATTCCATTCATTTCATACGTGCAAACATCATTCACAACATAAATTCAAAGAAAATCCCAGGTATCACAGATGAAACAAGTTTAAGCTTTTTAGAAAGAAGTTTACTCACAGATAAAAGAACAAAGAGGTCTAAAAGAAAAATTAAAGTTGCTCACCTGTTTTTGTTGAAGCAGAGAAGAACAGAGAACTGCTTTGTTGTTTGAAAACTACAGCTTTGATCAGGGAAAATGGACAGAGCATGGTTTGTCTTTTGAAAACAGAATTCGAAATCTGGAAACATGTTTCCACTTGATACCCCCTGCCCATCACTTGGCTTCACTGTTGTATTGAGTTGCTGTTGCTGGTTGATGATGTTTAAATGAAGTTTTGCTTAGGTTTTAATGGAGTTTTAACTTAGTTTTGTTTGGCTCGAACTGGCAATGGAAAGTGATGTGAGAAAAATAGCTTACAGGTTATAATTCTCTTATGCAACAGTGTACAAGTTTGTACAATATATCAGAGATTTTTTCCAAAGGATGGAGGCTGAAGAAAATTTTAACAATTCGAATTGACTTGTTGAAACTAGCATTTAATGCTAAAGTCCTTTATGTCTCAACCCTTATCTTATTTTAGTACATAGATATTTTTTTATTTTTACCTTGTTTATTCTTTTGCCTGCATATCTATTTTACAAACATGATTACTTGCCTGGGTATGCTTCATATCCTATGTACATATATACTATCTTTTCTTTTCTTCTTGCCTACTCTTGCTTTAACTCGGCTGAGATAAGATTTTGTTATGGTGGCTAAAGGTATTTTACTTTATTCATTCTACTTTGTTTTGCATACTTGTATTTGTTTACTTACTTGTTTTCCAGTTCATACATATTTATTAAAAGACAATGTTTTGAAATCAAATGCATATCTAATGAATTACATAGATATATTTATTTCTAACTTAAATATTTATTATTAGATTCAATACCAATTGTTTTTATTATAATTCAACTTATTATAATTTCTCATATATATTTATTTTATAATCCATTTACTTGAAATTTAAATTCAAATCAAATATATATGTATATTATTTCAAATTTACTCATATATGCTCAAATACATATATATTATACAATATTTTTAACTTTTAAATAATTTATACAAAATTTATTTTAATTCGGTGAAACTCGCATCACTTTACAATTAATTTTATAAATTGTCTTCAAAAATTTAATAAATTATCAATTTAAATGTAATTAAAATTCGGGGTCGTTACAATTAGGTTTCATTCACACCTTTTCTTGGTGTAGTACCACCCTGCCCTAACCAGTTAGTGCACTACACTGTTTTCTTATTAAGTGAATGCTTCCAAATTGCGGCGCAGTATGGCTTTTACATGGCGGCGCAGTTTAGTCTCTTTCAATCATACATTTTTTATGGCATAACATGTCTTTTACATATTGTTGAGCATAACTACTTTCGTTTTAAAGTCCTTGGATTCCCCTGGCAAGCCACTACCTTATCCCTGTATGCGCAGTTTTCTTATGAAGTGTTAGGCTGCCGCCTCAACTCCACCGTAGATAAAGTCTGACATATCATATAATGTCTTTACTTGTTTCGCTACCTAATATGTCATGATTTCACATTTTATTATTGATAGTTTCCTTTAATTTTCTTTTCAGCATTCGACATTGATCCGGTTTCCTATTTATCCAACACTTGTTTCACCGTATAATTATAAATTACAAGCGATCGCACAATTCCCTTTTCCCCAGCGCAGTACCCACCTTATATTAGCTTATCTTTCTCCAAAGAAAACCTTATTAAAATCCTAGAAAATTCATAGACAACTTTTTAGTATACTTTATTCTTTATTTAGAATTTTACAAGTATTTTCCTTATTTATTTCCTAAGTATTCTCCTTCAATAATTCATATAAAATTATTCTAGCATAGGAAACCTCTCAAACCAAAAACCCATTTCTAAAATCATGGTTAGAATATCATATAAAACTTTCATAGCACTTAGAAATCATCAGAGTAGCGAAATACATCTAAGCATCCCATGTTCATCCATTTTCCCCAAAACATTAGTTAAACATTTTACTTGTTAAGGAAAATTAATATGAAACTTCATCGTATATAAAAGTATACAAAATCATACTGAAACTAAATAATTAGATGCGGTAAAATAGGTTTAGTATTATTCTCCTAGAACTTTGAAATACCTTGCATTTGTCTTCTTACTTCCTCTTTAGCTTACATTCCCTTATCTTCTCCTTATTTTCTCTCTTTGGGCTACCACCATTAATTTTCCTTTCAAGCATTTATTTTATTTTTAGTAGGATGAAATAAATGAATGGAAACAAGTAATGCTTATTGCCCCATAATAGTCCAGACTTGGGACCTCATACTCTTTCTTTTTTATTAATTCATCACCTTTTTTGTTTCCTTTTTATTTAGCTTATCTTGATCCTTTAATTAATTAATTAAATTAATCAATAATTATAAGTTGTTACAAGAGCGTTGCGTATTATAATCTCAATGCATGTATCAATATCCTATCTCAAAATACCTTGACTAGGAATATTAAAAACAATATGTCATTTAAATCTGATGAATTTCTCATCATTACAACACATTATTATTACTATCACCTAACATTTCATTTAAGGATTATCAATTTAATATAATTTAGATTAATTACTTAATTAATTATATCACAATATAACAAGTATATAATAAAAAGAAAACATTGTTTACTTTGAACAATAACGGTTAATGAGTTAGATATATGTAACAAATTACATAATTGCCCCTAAGGCATATCCCTAACTCTATTAGGAGAGGGGACTAATTTCAAAGGGTTTTAATGTTGGTTCATTGTTTGGTAAGCTAGAATTTTGGATAAGAATGATCGGCTGAGAGTTGAGGGATGTACTGGAGATGTTTTGGGGTGGAACTTGTTTTGATTGGGTTGCAAGGAAGGGCGCATCAAGTTTGGTCTTGTTTTGTTTTGTGAATACAATATTGAAGCTTGTATCAGAACTACTAGCTTGAAACGTAAGACTTACTGTAGATATATTGATGGGTTTCAATTTTTTAGATTTTAATGGAAAATGGTGTAGGCTTATCCTTATTGTTAAATTCCAAGTTTTCCTTACTTTGATATTGTGAGCCTTTATTTTGGACTAACACGGATCAGAATTCAAAGATAAAGTCAAAAATAGAGAGAATAAAAGAGAAGTTAGAAGAGAAGACATAATACTTTTATAGTGGTTCGGAAAATCGCTGGCCTACGTCCGCTTTATCAATTTTATTACTTGGTTTGAAATATACAAATTTTACAATGGATTCTTGAAGTTCTATCTTAAAGTACAAAAAAGAAGAGTTTCTCTTAGTTTGATAAGCGATGACTCGATCCTTTTTCTATTGAATAGCTTCCTATTTATAACTAAACAAGCTATTTGGAGGCTGCAAGCTCAACGGATCTTATGTGAATTCATTGGTCAATTACATCTAGAATAATGGGAAAAAGATCTCGTAAAATATGGACTAATTCATTAGGCTTGATGAATAGACGCCAATCTATCCATGGATCGATACCGATCCATAACCTTGGTCCAAAATGATGTACTTTGCTCAAATATGCCTTAGTCTTCATCATTTTTGAGTTTGAGGGGGCAAAATGGTCATTGTGATGGAGATTGATCGATATCAACCCATCATCCATGCCAAAAAACTTGTATTTTCCTTCAATTTAACCAAAGATCCTTATCACCCGAGTTCTAGGAACAAATAGCTCACTTTGACGAATCGATACTAATCTATCCATGGATCGGTACCAATCCATGGACTTAGCCAAATTTGCCTTGTTTCTTTATTTATTCTTTATAGTCAATCATATTGGAGTTCAAAGTCCACTCCTTCATCATTTCATAGTCCAAGTCTATGGAAATGTCACTTAAGAAAAATACCGAACAATACTTGTCCCGAAAAGTATGCTTTTGTGACAGAAAGCATGCTTTAAATCAAGACAAGTGACCAAATCCAAAGCTGAATAGATGCTTCCGTTAGTCGGTACATTTTCATGGAACTTCTTATCTTCAATGAGACTTCAGCCACTTAGTTTTCAAATATTCTTCGAGCCATGTCATCTTGGTATATATAAATACATTAGTTTTTTATCCAAAGATTTCAACCATTTCGCTGATCATTGAGAATTATCTGAGAGTTGCTCCAGTCCATGTCCAAGTAGTTGTATTTTATTTTTTCCATCTATTTCCTTCTTATAAAATATAAGCCTTAATAGATTGATACCGATCCACGCTCCTATTTGACTATATATTGAGCACTTAGTTATTTTTTCCCTTCAATCCCTATTCATTTTCAATCAAGCCTATATTCGTTTCATAACTTCAAAATCTAAGGCTTCTTCCAATCTTTGATCTCTAGCTTTGGTCTTCAACTACTATAGCCGATCCATCTATTAATTCCAACCTATGTTGGCATCGGGTAAAATGGGTGAATTCCAAAAAAAATTCCTGTTTGTTGCCTTAATGGGCCTATGTAATCTAATAAATAGTATTAGTTCCAATCTATTTATTGAAATACTATCATATTTTATTTTGAAGCATTATATTTTTAATTAATCTTATTAGTTAAATTTATTCAATTGTTACTTTGAATATTTTTTTTATATTCATATATTAACATGATGGCATATAGGTATGTGTGCAATCAATTGGGAGTTTAGTTTTCTATCAATTAGCTAGGTAAAAAGTCATATCCTTATTTATAGGGTATAAATTAAGAGGTCATAAATCTGACATAAGTGTAGCTAATTAGGATTTTTGTTTTATCTCCTTTGGATATGTAAACGGATGCATGAACATATACGGTGCGTATTGCAAAGTGAACATGTATGACATGACGGTATGATGATAAATAAGCATATGTATGTGATATATACTTCCATATTATTATGAAGTTAAGTTCATATATATATAATTTAAAATAAGTAATATAAATTTGAAATTCATCTCTTTCTAAGTAAATATCTTAATTTGAAAGTTCAACGTAGTCAAAAATTTAAATAATATAACATCTTACTATATCAAATTGTATAAAGATATTTATAAAATTTCGAATTGAATAATTCAACATTAATTATACTAAACACATTAAATTTATAAAATTATTATATCTAATTGATTTCAGACTAAAATAATCTAGTAAACTAAGCAAGTGCATTTTAATCTAATTTTACATTATCAAACAAAACATATAAACAATTTTGGAGACATAAAGTTACATAGTTTAAATCATAGCCAAATTGAATAAATAATTATATGTATAACTGATGTTAAATAAAACAAATTTGTATAACGTGATCAACATCATAACATATATTAACATAAATTTATAAACCAGTTCCTATTACATATATATTTTTCACCTTGAATTTTATTTATAAAAAAACACTTACAACAACTTTAAATTATGTCAAATTCAAAAGCAATTAAAATACATCACATACATCAACATGGGTCGTAGGTGAACATACATGAATATGTAATGTAAAATAATAGTCGTTCTTGATTAGATCCAGCCCTTCATGACACGTCGAATTGAGAATAAACTCCTAGATTCTTTGAATCACCACTCACTATTGCAATGATCAAATGAAACACTTTTATTTAATTGTATTTGATCTTGTTTTGGTTGCAATATAGATTGAAATGGTACTTAGATACAACATGTCATTGGGACAAAACCACAAATCATGTGACAATAAATGTTCGAATCACGCTACGCAAGTTTCGAACTTGTGACCTTTCGTACCAAAGTCTAATCACTTAACCACTGGGACAATCACCTTAGAGTCCAGAGTCTAGAGTCCACTGTTTAATCATTTCGCAGTCCAACTCTATGGAAATGTGACTTAAGAAAAATGTCGGATAACACTTGTCCCGAAAGTATGCTTCTGTGAATATAAAAATGCTTTAAATCAAGACAAGCGACCAAATCTAAATACGCATAGATGCTTTCATTACTTGATATGTTTATATGGAACATCTTGTCTCTAATAAGAATTCAAAATCTTAGTTTTCAAATAGTAGTTGAGTCACGTCTTCTCGGCATACACAAATACTACAGTTTGCTATCTGGAGATTTTGTTTATTTCAATCATCACCGAGAATTACCTAAGATTTTTCCAGTCCATGGTCAAGTAGATGTATTTTTATTTCTTCTAAATATTTTCCATTTTTAGAAAGGATAAGACTTAATGGATTGGTACCAATCAGTGTACCCTTTTGACTATATATTGAACACCTATTTATTTTCCCTTTCATATTTATTCATTTGTCTTCGAGCCTATCTTTGTTTCAAAACTGCAAAACCAAGGGCTTTTTATAATCTTTGATCTCAAATTTCAACCATCAACTACTTTCGTCAATCATCTTTTGAGTCCCACCCGTGTCGACAATGGGTTAAATGAGTAAATTCCAAAAAAAATCTCTATTTGGATCTTAATGGGCCTATATAATCTATAACTAGCATTAGTTCTAATCTATTTATAAAAACAAAATCATATTTTATTTTTAGTGGAAATTGGTACGAAGGGCCTAATTATATGGCCCATTTTTTTTCCAGGACACGGGTTTGAAACTATTATTTTCGAGGACAATTATGTGCGGCGTGCGTCTTCATCTTCTCAAACATCTAAATATCTTCTGAAATCGATCGTGGAAATTAGGCGCGTTCGTCTTCATCTTCTCAAACAACTACGTATATTCTGAAATCTGCCGATCTTGGAAATTGGGCGCGTGCGACTTCATCTTCTCAAACAAGTACGTATCTTCTGAAATCTACCGATCGTCAAAATTAGGCGCGTGCGTCTTCATCTTCTCAAAGAACTACGTACCTTCTTGTGCAATCAAAGCGGTCGTTTCTTGTGCAATTGAAGCGGTCGTGAGGCGTTAGTTTCTTCTCAAATCAAAATCGACTTTAATTGTGGGAAATCGTGAGGCGAGTCAAAAAGTGATTAGACGTATCTTGTTCAATCAAAGCGGTCGTTTCTTGTGCAATTGAAGCGGTCGTGAGGCGTTAGTTTCTTCTCAAATCAAAATCGACTTTAATTGTGGGAAATCGTGAGGCGATTTTCTTCATTTGGTGAGTCTCTTTTTTATTTGCTGTTTTTCATTCTCAATTCTATTTTTTATGATGTTACTGTATGTTTCTTTTCACAGGAGGCTTATTTCATCTATTGGAGGAAGGTTTTGTTTGATGTATTTGGAATAATGGCTTCTGAATGGTATTGTTTTATTCTTATAACACAATCACTGTGTATTTAGCTTCGTTTGTTCTTTAGTTTGCAATTAAACTCTGATTGTTTAGATGTTTAAGAATGGTGTATCAAAATTCCATTCTGGCTCTAGTAATAATTTGGCAGCCATTGAATGTGATTATGTGTTTTAAAGACCATATTGATCTTAGTGTGTGTTTGTTATGATAATTTTTTAGCTCTTCTTTTTCACCATTAAGTATATTTTTGCAGATCATCTTTTTCACCTATGATTTTTCAACAATGTAAACTTGAATAGGTACAATCACAACGAATGTTTTTCTTCCACGTGTTCCACTGTTGTAATCAGGTTTATCCCAAAGAGTGATAGTGATCTGTAAAAGATAAATTGTTTTATCTTTTTTCAAAAAGTGGTATATAAAATGATTTAAATGGTTTTATGCTATTAGTTTTTATTTAAGATCAGTTTTACATAGTTATATTTTCCACTGTTGTAATCAGGTTATCCCAAAGAGTGATAGTGATCTCTAAAAGATAAATTGTTTTATCTTTTTCAAAAAGTGGTATAAAAAATGATTTAAATAGTCTTATGCTATTAGTTTTTATTTAAGATCAGTTTCACATAGTTATATTTTTTTTTATTTTTTTTACTTTTTTTTTGCAGGTGTGATTCATCTGTTATAGTTGTGTTTGATTTCAATAACAATTGTTTTAGTGCTCGTTTTGGATTGGATGCTTCTATTTCTTATGTTAGGAATAGGATTTGGGAGCAGTGGAATAATTATACTCCATTATGCTTTGATATTTTTTATATTCGAGAATCAAAGACTACCTTTATTGAAACGGATAGTGATCTTCAAGCTATATTGTGTTTGTCTTGGTTTAAAAAGGAAGAATTTTTGGTTTTTTTCTACGGCTGAAGAATGATTCAATGGATAATTTTGTTGGTGAAAGTAGCAAGTCTGGTTCAGTTGTTGGTGTTGAGTCAAGTAATAATATGTTAGGTTATGATGATGATTTAGATTCTGGTTTTACTCAACAAAAGGATTTACATGAGTTGTTGAAGAAGAATTCAAATATGGAATTTTTTACTGGCGTTGGTCAATAGTTTGATTCTGCTATTGGATTCCGTAGAACAGTTAGTGCTTATTGTTTGAAGAATGGATTTAAAGTACAGTATATTAAGAATTGTAAAGAACGATTGACAGTTCGATGTGCTGTAGCTAGCTGTCCTTTTAGGATTCATGCTTCTTGCAAACTGAAGCAATTGGACCAACTATTTGTTAAAAACATTAACTTGATTCATACTTGTGGTGGTGGATTTCGTTCCCTTAGTAGTCCAACCATTAATAGTGATCTTGTGAAAAGTTTAATCGTCAATCAAATTCGTGATGAGCCAAAAAGAAAAACCAAGGATATCATTAAAAGTTTTAGAAGAGATTATGATGTGGAGCTAAGCTATTACTTTGCTTATAAGGGTAAGAAATTGGCTATGAATGATATTTTTGGTGATGAAAAGAAATCTTACAATGAATTAGTTTGGTATTTGAAGGCATTGGAAAGAAATAACCCAAATAGTTATTCAAGTATGGATGTGGATTCTGAAACAAATCAATTTGAGAGAGTTTTTGTATGTTATGAGGCATGTATATTTGGATTTAACTATTGTCGTCCTATGGTGTTTTTGGATGCTACCTTTTTGAAAGGGCGAAGTGGTATTTTGATGGCTGCCACTGCGAAAAATGGGAATCAAGGTACTGAAATTTTTTTTGCTGTTGTATTTATGTTACATAGTACTGTTTCTTTAAGTTATTGTTCTACTGAATTTTATTGTGTACATACTGCATTTTGTCCAAGTGATTTGTCTACTGTCATATAGTACTGTTTCAAATATAGTGCATTTGGTTGTTTCAAAAATGAATTCAAACTGACAATTTAATTCAACTGAAAATTAATGATGATTAATGTTGGTTGTTTTTTTTATTTTTATTTTGATAGATACATAATCTAGATGTTTTATTTTTTTTCAGTTTATCATGATACCTACTGCTTATGCTGGATTTACCAGAATCTGTCATATTTCAAACAATAAATGCATATATGTTTTTATCTCTAACATCTTCAATCTAGTTGCACTAGTTACAAAGTAGGTACAATTGTTCAATGGACAGTCATGCTCTTCTTATTGTAAATTTGATCCAAAACAAATACTGTAAAAGATATAATGTTCTTTAATTTGATATACAAAATGTTACTATATACAGGAGTTAAAAAGGATAAATGCATTTATCTTTTAATATAAAGAATTAAATAACATATTAAGCCGTCATTATATATCATATATACTACTACATGTTGAACATATTTATCATTTTTCTCTTTATTTGAAGTTCTTACATAAGGTATACAAATGATTTAAACAACATATAGAAAAGATAAAAGCATATATGTTTTAGATGTTTGAATATTATTCTTTGTATTGTATGCATGAATTATGTATCATATCTTTGCAATTTCTACCCTTTCTGCGTAGACTACACATGTGATTGTATACTATTAGATAATACTGTTTCAAATATAATTTTTTTTACACAAAAAGTGAATTAATTTTTTGTTGTTTCAAATGTAATACATAAACAGTGAATTATTTTTTTTTTGTTTTTTTTCCAGGTTTTTCCCCATTAGCAATGGCTCTTGTTCCCAAAGAAAATAAAGAGTGTTGGAGTTGGTTTTTAAAACACCTAAAGAATGCTCTCAGTTGTGATAGAATATTAACTTTTTTAAGTGATAGACACTGGGGTTTATTGTTAAGTATTCCAAAATTTTTTCCAAATAGTCATCATTCTTATTGTTTGCATCATATGCAAAATAATATTGCCAGCATTGTGAAAAGTGGAAGGGGTGTTTGGGTAGCTCATTTACTTGAGCGTTGTGCTATAGCTTCTAATCATCATGAGTTTAAAAAAGCCATGTCCAAGTACAAAGAAATTGGAGGTGCCAAAGCTATACAGTACTTGAATGATAAACCATATGATCATTGGGCTGATTTGTTTTTTCCGGGGAAGCGATATGGCGAAAATAAGTCCAATGTAGCTGAGAGTTTTAATTCTTGGATTTTGGATGAAAGAAGTTTGCCTGTTACTGCTTGTCTTGATGGAATTAGGGTAAAACTGATGATGCAAATGTCTAATCGTAGAGAAGAGGCATCAAAGTGGACTAGTGTGCTATGTCCAAAAATGGAAGCTCGTTTGTTGAAATTGAAGGAAGAAGGATTTGGGTGGAGTGTTTCTAAATCATCTAGGTATTTATTTCTATATTTTTACATGATGTTCATAGTTTCTGAAAAAAATGATAAATGCATTTATCTTTTTTCAACTTGCTATGTAGCCTGTGTTATGATTTCATTTTGTTGGTATTTATAAATTTTAAACCCTTTTGGATCTTTTGAATCTTGACAGTCGCGACATTGTAATTAACACTGTATGTAATTCTTAGCTCTTTCATTATTTTTGTCTGGATGAGTCTGTACGTTTTACTTATGGTATATTAGTTCTTGACTTGGACAATCCTGTTGATATTTTTGGAAAAGTCAAATCTGGTGCATCAAGGGAATGTTTTTAGTCAATTCCACTTAATCAGTGGATGCCTTACCCATTGAAATTACTGTCAAGGTTTACTGGTTTTAATTCTTACTATAACCTTTATGCTTTCTTTTTTCTAGATTGGTTATCATTTTTTTTTAAAAGAAAGTCAAAATCAAAATTTACATAAGATATACTTTCTCTAAAGAATATGAACAGTATGCCTGTTGTTATTTGTTTTGGTTTATGAGTCTTATTTTTCACTATTAGTTCTATGCACATGAATTGGGTCTTATTTATTAGATAAATTAGAGAGAATATATATAGTGCTAATAATCATTTTTTGGAAATGCAATCTGTGTACATATTTTAACTGTTTTTAATTTTACATTTTGTAGGTATATTTTTGAAGTTCATTCTCCAACATCTCAAAAGGTTGATCTTAAAAATCGCATTTGCAGTTGCAATCAATGGAAAGTGACAGGTTTTCCTTGTGCGCATGCTTTGAAGTGTATTTCTTTAACCAGAAATTCTGTTTATGAATATATTGAGAATTACTTTACTGCTGAGTATTATCAAGCTTCATATTCACATTTGATCAATCCTATTCCAACTTTTGATAAGGAAGCAATTGAAGCTGAAGAATCATCTATTGTTCTTCCTCCTAAGCCTGTTCGTGGAGCTGGTAGGCCTAGGATGAATAGGATTGAAGGGGCTGACTTTCATGCTAAGCAAAACAGATGTGGAAAGTGTAAAAAACAAGGACATAATAGAAGAGGATGTTCTTTGAATATTTGAGTTGATTGTTTTAGTCCAATGTATTTGATTGGTTGTTCTATAAATACTCTGACTTGAATAATTGAGTTGATTGTATTAGTCCAGTGTATTTGATTGATTGGTTGTTCTATGAATACTTTGACTTGAATAATTGAGTTGATTGTATTAGTGCAGTGTATTTGATTGATTGGTTGTTCTATGAATACTTTGACTTGAATATTTGGATTATTGCATATGTTGAATTGGATATAATCTGATTTTGATTACTTTTGGTTGTATGCAATTGTTTATGAGTTTCTGCTTTTCTGGTAGGCACTGTGATGGTTGTCGGTAGGTAGTCAGTGTGGAATTGGTAAGATGATGGTTAGTGAAGAAGAATTGTGGGTTGTGGCTTCTCTGACAGTGTTGAGTGTGGAATGTTGCTGCAGTTTGTATTGAATGAAACAGTGGTGTAGTAGTATTTGCTTGTATGGTCAGAGAACTGTGAAGTTTATAGGTTGTGAATGGTTTGGGATGGAAGTATGGTTAGTAAGTGAAGTATGACAGAGTGGTATTTGGACTTTTGTAAAGGAGGAGGTGTTGTAGTTAAGAAGTGAGGCAGTGGAGGTTGGCAGTGAAGTAAGTAGTAGTCAGAGGCACTTGAAGTTGTGAATGATGAAGGTGGTAGTTACTCTTCTAACAGGAAATGGAAAGTATGGAAGAACTATTGTTTGCAATTGTTCTGTTTAAAAAGATAAATTGATATATCATTGGCCTCAAACAAGCTTAGGACCAAGTATATTTTGCGGTTATTGATTTAAATTTTCTTTGTGCAGAAATATTTGTTCAATTTTGTTTGTGCAGAAATATTTGTTCAATTTTGTTTGTGCAGAAATATTTGTTGATTTTTCATAACGGTGGAATACCTATCCATCTCCAATAGTTATTTATCTTTTTGTAATAACTTCTTTTTTCAAGAGAGCAGTATTCAACCAGCATTCCTTCTTCCCATTCTCACGCATCATCACTTTCATCATTCATTTCCACTAACATCTACCCTTATGCCTACAACTGACCAACCTTGCACTTGCCACAACCTAAAATAGCTCACAGGACTTCCATCACCTCTCACTGCACTGCAACTCCAATCACTATCTTCAAACTTCTGTCATTTGACATAAAACATCCTCAACACCAACAGAAACGACCTTTATAACCTGAAATTCACAACAACCATCAACACTAACTACATAGCACTTCCATCCACACTATCTTCACATTACACAACACACTCTGTATTATACGGCCCAATTTTTTTCTAGGACACAACATGAATGTATAGTCAGATTAAAAGGTGACAGTGCAAACAAGTGCACAGCATACACATAAACAAACTCAAGTCTACAACATCTGTAAGTAGGTTTTACAATTCAAATAATATGACCTAAGTCAACCATTACAAATTCATCAGTCAAATAAAATTTTAACAAATGTATGATAAAAGGACTGTTAGACATCAAAGAATTTGTTGCTATCATTGTCAGTTCACATCTTTTGTTGCTGAAGCTGAACTGCAGAATTTTTCAATTGTCCAGCAGTATGGTTCATCAGAGAGAATTTGTGCAGTTATCTGTGCTCTAAATGCGTTTACTTGTTCTAGACTGATTTTTGATGTTGTGTCCATTCCTTGTGCTAACTTTTGGATAAACATCATTACGAAAATTCCACAGTCGAACCTGCATTTTTTAAAATTTTAGTTATTGTGTAACATTCATCGTTGTATAAAAATCTCCAGTATCAGTAATTATGAAAATATAACTAAACATGTACTTATATCCATTACATCAAAAGATAAATGCTTCTATCTTTTTTAATAGTTGAATAAAGTAAGATCTGACACTTAATATTTTATGAAGAACTCTTTAATTAATTTCATTTAACAATAAACCAACTCCAAAACAACAAACAACTTATATCATTTACATAAAAACATAAATGCTTTTATCTTTTCTATGTAATAACTAATATCATGAGAAAAACATCAAATACCTTGAATGCATTAGATAATGTACCATTTGTATCAGTGATTATGAAAATATAACTGAAAATGTACTTAAATCCTAGGTAAACATTTTTAATCAGTGATTATGAAAATTACCCGTTGCTTTGTTGAGCACAGTTAATATTTTTAATCAATGAAGACTTTCCCAGAATTGTTTTCTCGCTTGCGTCCTGTAAGTCTTTATTGATTTTGTTTACCGCTGCTTTCTGCCATATATATATATATATATATATAATTTTTTTTAATAATAATGATAAATCTATTTATCTTTTTTACTTTCAGTGTATTTTACTTACCACATTAATAGCAAACCTTGAATGTCCACTTCTTAATGTCTTAGATCTTGTGGTCAAGTGTAGAGAATCATAATGGTTCCATGAACATGATTCCACTACTAGCTCTAGCAAGCTCCAATGTCCGTTGCCATGTATAGGAAATAATATATTGCAACATAATGGATTTAGAAGTGCTTGTTTAATAAAAGGATTAAACATATTTTTTTTATCTTTTCCAGGTTTCCATCTGTTGCGCTTTTCTGTTAAAAAATAATTTCAAAAAATTTATCTTAGAAACAAATTAAATTTTACATTATAGTACACTTACTGTCATTGTTGTGTTCACATATATAATGCTAGAACTTTGTTCTAAAAATTTTGTTTTTCTGAACCAAAACCAATCAATAACCTACATTTCCAAAAAAAATATGGATTAAGAATAGATTTGATAATGAAGCAAAGAATAGAATTTATAATGACGCAAAGTATAGTTTTTTGTACTTACTTGACCAGAAATATATTCTCCATAGAGAAGTTCTTCTATCATACTTTTTGTGATGGTGATGAAGTTTTCATCGTCACAAGTAAATGCTTCATCACTAAAAAATTAAGATTAGTATGTTCTGTGTTGTAATGCACTTACAGTATAAAAGAAAATTAATTAAGATTGGTATACTAAAAAAGTAAGATTAGTATGTAATGAAATATTTTTTAACAAAAGAAAATAACAATAGTACATACTGTACAGGAATTTTATGAATTGTCATACTGTCATACTGTACAGGAATTTTATGAATTGTACATAAAACAGCTGACAGTACATTAAAAAGATATTTTGTTTTATCTTTTTTTAGTTGTCACTTGGATTATTAACTAAAATACAGTGCATTAAAAAAAGTAAGGTTGCAAATAAAAATACTTGGTGCTGACCATAATAGGTGCTTAAATAACTTTTTTTATCTTCATGAACATCAACCAGCAAACTATTCATCACCAAAAATTTCTTTTTTTCTTCAGATTTTAATAAATTTCAACAGCCTTGGATTGTCGATGATACAACCCAACTACTTGATAGAATGACTCAATTTGGCAATTTTTGAGTTAAACTGAGTCAATTCATCAAGTCGCTATGTAGTACACCAACAATACAAGGTTGTTTATTGAATGGCACAAGTGACAAATTGTTTATTAACTCTGATTAAACCATAACTTAAAAAGTTTACACATTATCAGATGTTTATTGAATGGCACTACCAAACATGACAATGTTAAAATGTTTGCATATTATGACATGGTTAAAATGGTTGACAAATTTGTGACTTGTACATTAAACATATGACAGTACATACAAAAGATAATCAGTTTTATCTTTTTTTAATTGTCACCTTCAATATTAACTAAAGGATGGTACAGATCTACCATAAGTTAACCAAATATTAATAACAGGTTTAAGAAAAATATATTGTCATACTCTACAGGAATTTTATGAATTGTACATAAAACAGCTGACAGTGCATTAAAAAGATATTTTGTTTTATCTTTTTTTAGTTGTCACTTGGATTATTAACTAAAGTACAGTGCATTAAAAAAAGTAAGGTTGCAAATAAAAATACTTGGTGCTTACAATAATAGGTGCTTAAATAACTTTTTTTTATCTTCATGAACATCAACCAGCAAACTATTTATCACCAAAAATTTCTTTTTTTTCTTCAGATTTTAATAAATTTCAACAGCCTTGGATTGTCGATGATACAACCCAACTACTTGATAGAATGACTCAATTTGGCAATTTTTGAGTTAAACTGAGTCAATTCATCAAGTCGCTATGTAGTACACCAACAATACATGGTTGTTTATTGAATGGCACAAGTGACAAATTGTTTATTAACTCTGATTAAACCATAACTTAAAAAGTTTACACATTATTGGATGTTTATTGAATGGCACTACCAAACATGACAATGTTAAAATGTTTGCATATTATGACATGGTTAAAATGGTTGACAAATTTGTGACTTGTACATTAAACATATGACAGTACATACAAAAGATAATCAGTTTTATCTTTTTTTAATTGTCACCTTCAATATTAACTAAAGGATGGTACAGATCTACCATAAGTTAACCAAATATTAATAACAGGTTTAAGAAAAATATATTGTCATACTCTACAGGAATTTTATGAATTGTACATAAAACAGCTGACAGTGCATTAAAAAGAAAAGAGAAATGCTAATGGCCCAGTTTTGTCCTTAAAAATAATTAGTTTCAACTTGAGTTCCAGGTTCCCCAATTGATTGCCCCGCAATAATACCTACATCTTCCCCCAATTCAACCAGATCGCCGTGAGTGGAACTTCTACAATAACATAATTCAATTGAGTCAAAAGTAGTTTAGTTACTTACTTGTTTCGTCCAAGAATTTTGAAATTTTTTTTGACAATTTCTTTTTTTTCTTCGGTAAGATATTCGAGCAGTGGACATTTGTCAACATTCTTTGGCTTCTTCTTCTTTTTTGGTTCTTTTAGGACAATATCTTCAACAACAATTGGATTTTCAGAAGCAATTTCTTGAGCAGGCTCTTTCAGACTGTCAGATTTTAAACTATCTTGTGTCTGCTTTTCTACTATGAAATCTTGAGTTTGCATAATATCAAAAGTTGGAAAATTAGCAGAACTGTTTATGTGAATCATACCAACAATTTTTTTTTACCTTTTTGAGCTTCAGTTTTTTTGTTCAAATTATCTTTTTCCTCCACTTCATGCTTTTCTAAATTTTCCAATTTCTGAAGCTTCATTTCAAGAATTTGGATTCTATTTTCAGCTGCTTCTCTTAAACATCTTTCCTCTTTTAATTGTTCTTCAACCTTTTTCATCTCAGAGTACAAAAAATTGACTTTTGATTGTAGCTCCATTATGTTATCAACAGATTCCTTTTCAGATTTTCTCAAGCTTGTGTCTTCCTAGTACTCATCTTTTATTTTTTTGGAAAGAAGTTCTTTCTCTTCTTTTGTTACATCTGCAAATTTTTTTATAATCTGCAATGAATAAATTTAAAGTTAAGCTTTCACATATATTGTCATTGAAGTACTAGACAAGTTAAGCTTGCACATACACTTTCTATACTCATTTGGTTTTCTGTAATAAATTTAAATATGAATAAATCAAGAAAAATGTTTAATATGTATAACTATATATCAAATATAAGTAATGCCTAAGTTGTTATAAAATCATTTACATTAACAGATAAATGTTTTTATCTTTTATAGCTTTTAAGCATGGTAAAATTAATGAAGAACTTTGGAGTTGGACAGAAACTGAATTGTACTTAAATCATTATGTACTTATGTATTTAAAAGTAGCATACCTTATCATTGTCTATTTCATCAAGGTCCAAATCTTTTAATTTTGACAAGTCCCATTTTCTCATCCTTAGGATTTTGCTTTCCAAATTTTCTTTTTCATCGATGATTTGTGTCCTTTCACAAAACCAATACTGTCAATAAGACCATGCAAATAAGCATTAACATTTAACATTTTTGTAAAAAGCATTGGTATAAATTTATTTATATTTAAATCATACCAGTAAGACCATAGTACATCCAGGTGTGCTTCTTGGATTAGCATAGTATTTTTGTACATTTTTCATGACATTTTCACATATTGCTCTCGGCCAAGAGATTGAGTTAAATTTTTTTAAGTTTAACAGCTTTGATAAGAAGCCCCACTGCATGTAGTTCTGATTGTTAGGAAAGAAAAAAGTAATAATCAACAACAGCAACAACAATTTGACTAAATCTTCATTCCCGTTTTCTTCCTCTATCATTTTTTCAACCTTCTTGTGACTGTCTTCTGGCTAATTATGTCATTTTCTTCGAAATTTGTAGTCAGAAACTCTGAAAAACTCTCCATTGCTGTGGCCTTATTTGAAGTTGGTATTGGAAACAAATCCTCTCCAGATAAATTCATTCCAAATATAAGGCTAACTTCTTCAGGTGTGATTTTCAGCAGTTTGTTTCCAATTTTGAAAGCTTTTTCTTTAATACTGAAAGAAGTAATTAGTTGGTCTAAATTTGAAGCACTTTTCCGTATGTTTTGCCGTTCTATGCCATTGGTCAGAAACATATTAAAAAAGTTTTTGAATGGCGTTTTGTTGATATAACTTTTTGCTTCTGAAGATAGAATGTTTTTTTCCTTTACCGTCATCATAACTTTGTACACAGCATCTAAACTACATCTGTATGTTCCACTGTACAGATGTTTTTTCTGTCTTTTCAGCCTGTTTTGAATTTCATATTTGCCAACATCATCTGACTCATCTGTTTCAATATTTATTTCTTCAGAATCATAACTTGCTTCATTTAGTTTTTCTGAAATTGTTCCTTCGTCATCTGAGTTTGTTAGATGTTCTTTTTCAGTCATTTGTGAGATTTGCTGTGTTGGTGTAGCTTCATCCTACATTCATGAAAATAATATCATTAATTAGGATCCTAAATTTATTTCTGCATATTCATGAAGATAATATCATTTTGCTCAAGAATCATAATGCACATAAAGTATAATAAACCCTTTTGTTGAGTAACTATGTAGTACTGATGGCTATTTTTTCTTCCAAAGTATAGAAAGATAATCTGTTTTATCTTTTTTAGTTGTTTAAGTAATGGTCATTTAGAAATCTGAAAACTTAAAGAGAATGAAACACAAAATAGCCATCAGAATATTATTTATAAAAAAGATAAATTCTTTTATCTTTTTTAACAAAGCATTAGCAACAAATTATCCATTACAAATTAGTGATCAGTTATTAGAATTTCATCATCACAATAGCCTTGAAGTAATAACATGTACAGCATGTATGAATGCAGTGCATAGTGCAGACTTATATGGGCAGAGAATCAAGCTACAACATTAACAAATAGTCAGATCCAAAAGTGAGAGTACAAAGAAGTGCACAGCATACACATAAGCAAATGCAACATGAAAACAAATCTAGATCAATGCAAATGAAGCAACCAAACCTGACTGAAGTGTTCAAATATTACATATATACATGTGTGTAACATCAAGTGAATATGCAACATCATACACATTGAAACCAGAGTCCAACGCAGACATGTCGACAAGATAAGAATGCAAGTGCAGACAAGCTACAATATGACAGACTGCATTTAAAGCAACAACTCAACTCAGTGCACATCAACCCAATACAAACTACATGAAGTATATGGAATCTAGATTCCAATTTAATATGTATATACAAATTGAAGAGTACAACTAAATATTATACATAACATAAGTAGGAAAACAGTTACCAATGGAGTTGAAGATAAAGGTGATCTCTGGCTGTGTTGATCGCAGAATGGGCTAGATAAAGGTCTAATATTTATGCATTGGGTTCCAGCTTCATTTATAAATATGCACGTTGTTTTCTGTATGAATAACTTTGATTTTGATGACCTGGTGTGCATTTTTACGCTGCATAAAAATTGTCATACATAATGAAATGTTAGAAAGAGTGAAGAATAATTTTTTTGTACTTGTAATTGTAATTATCAAACACAACTAGGGTTGTAATTCTAATAAGTAATTGTAATTATCAAACACAACTAGGGTTTAGCATGTAGTCTAAATATTTTACATTAATAGATAGATACGTTTATCTTTTTTAACAGCTAAACAATAACTTGTTTAGTTTGACACCTAGGGTTTAGTATCATCTGCCATTGAATATTAAGGTATGCTTAATTAAACAAATGTCGATTATTTTAAATTATAACAAGAACTAAAATACCTTAAATCTGTTAATTAAATCGTTTTGTATAAAAACATAAATGCTTTTATCTTTTTTAAGTAGGGTGTAAATTTGCTGTATATCTTTTGTAATAACTTTTAAATCATGAAAAAATGGCAAACATGTATAACATATACTAGTCACTATTTAAGATAACTAAGGCTTAAGTTGATTTGAACCAATTATAGTAAAAGATAAATATGTTTATCTTTCATAGCTGTTGAACATAGGAACATTACAACATAACTGTGTTTACACAATACATACAATTTTTGAAGTACTGAAGTTAAAATTATGTTAAAGCAACTCAAAGATAAACAAACATGTTAAATCCATTACATTCTTGTATTAAATCATTTAGATTAAAAGATAAACAGATTTTTATTTTTAAGCTGTTGAATATGACCAGTTTTACATCACGTTAAATCATTACAAAAACAACAAACACCTTACATGCATTACAAAAACTGTTATATATAAACACAATCAATAGAACTTATTTGTTACTTGTCAAACACAAGCAAAAACAACCCATAAATAGTAAAGAAAATCAATCAGTGAATGACTACTTACTTCAGCTAACAAAAACAATCGATATATAGCAAAAAAAACAATCGATGAACAACAAACAACAAAGATAAACAAGTATTTACTTGTTCAGCAACAAGTGAATAGAAATCACGTCTTGCAACTAGTGAATAGAAATCGCGTCTTAGTTTCTTCAGCTGAAGAAAAGTGAATCAATCGATATATAGCAAACAGTAGAAATAAACAATTACTTACTTGTTCAGCTGAGAAAAGTTAGGCGGTACGATTTCTTCAGCCAATCGATAATCCAACTGAGGCGATTTTGTTTCTAAACCCTACTTTTGTTTTTCATTTGGAGGTTTGGCGGCAGATATGGATTAGCGAGAAGTAGAGGGTTTATTTTCGACCCGTGTCCTGGAAACTAATTTTTTTGAATACGTGTCCTAGAAAATAATTAGTTGATGGTAATAGGCCCTTATAGTGAAATTCCCCTTATTTTTAAGTATTATGTATTTGGTTAATTAATCTTATTAGTTAATTTTTTTTCAATGTTTATTTTGAATATATTTTTTATATTCATATATTAATTGGATGACATATAGGGGTGTGTATGTATAATCTACTGGGAGTTTTATTTTCTATTAACTAGGCAGGTGCAAAGTCATATCCTTATTTATGGTGATATAAATTGAGAGGTCATAAATGTGACATAAGTGTAATTAATTAGGAGTTTTGTTTTATCTACTTTAGGTATCTGAAAGGGTGCATAGTATGATGGTAAATAAGCATATATATATATATACATATACATATATATACATATATATATATATATATATATTACCATATGATTATAAAGATTTTTTTAAAATGGGTTCAAGTATTCATTGATTTGGGCTTTCCAGCCCAAGCAAATACATAGGAAAGCAAGTGTAATAATTGTGTAACTACTCGAAATTTCGAATACTTCTTAAATATCTGAATTATTTAAATATTTTTATCTTGACTTAACATTATTAAATGATTTAATAACCTTTTTAACCCCTATTAATTTACAATTAATTATGGTAAATTTGTTTTTGAAAAATATTTGCAAAATAAATAGTTCGAAGAAATATCGATAATGTAACTGAAAATTATTTTATCGATAAAAAGCTTTTTACTCAATAAAATTTGTTCGAACTTGTTATGCTCATCTATCTAATCGATTTTTAAATAATTAAGAACTAAAATATTTTTTGTTAAAATTAAATGAAAGCTTTTATAAGGTTTAGTAAGAGATATTTTGGAGAGGGGTGGTTTGGGAAAGCTTGAGGCTAAAGTAATGATGTAGAAAGGAGAATTAATGTGCAAATGGAGGCGGGGAGGCTTCTTTTGACCAGAAATGAGAGGTGGTATGGGGGTTGGTAAACACTTGAATAAGTCTACAAACACGCTTAGTAATATCACAAATTATATTGCCTAAGTTATACAAAAAACGATGGCTCTTCATCCTCTTTATCTTCTCTTTATTCTTCCAAAACATCATCAAAAGAACTCAAAACTCCACCAAACTTTGTCCAAGACCTTAGATAATCATGGAAACATAGAAAAGCAACTCACATTGGAAGGAAGTGGAAAAGGTGGTCCACCCTTGTCAAGGCCGTAAGCATGAAGGTGAAGGGGAGAGTGGCCAAGTGCATTTTTGAGTTAAAGGTGGAAGCTTTGGATGTTAGGTAATAGTAGGAAGTGTTCTTGTGTTCTTAATGGTTTTTTTTTGTGTTAACTTGGTTGTGAGATGAGGTAACTCACCATTTTATTGTCTATATTGTGTATATGTGTGTGCTTGATTATAATATAAAGTTAAAGTTAACGAATAAAGTTATAACTTTGGACCCTGCATTTGAAAGAAAATGATAACTCTAATGTGTATATCATAACTTCAATAACCTTTTATAATATGGCCTTGACATTGTGTATATGTGGTTGTTTGGATTGTGCATTGAAATTGAAATGGATATGGAATGATCCATGTAGCGATAGTCTCTATGAAAGCACTTTGAATCCCCTTGTGTTTAAACTTGTTCAAATTAGTTATATGTGAATATATTGTGAATATATTATAGTGTATGGGATAGTGAGGAAATGGTTTGGAAAGTTGTAAAAATAACATAACAAAGCTTTGAAAGTTATAGCAAAAAAGTCGCTACGGATGCACTTTGAAAATGCTTTATATTCGGCGATTTCTAAGTATATTTTGGAAGAAATCCATAGGGATTTATTTGATGTTTAATAAAGAAAATATGTATACTTATTACTGTGAAAATATCATTGTTAAAAAATTATTGAACTGGTTGAACGAAGTTGAAAACGCGAGAAGCGAAATAGTCACTATAACCGCACTTTGAAAAATACCTTATTTTCAAGAATTTTTAATATGATTTTAGAAGATATACTTAGGGATTTCTTTTCATTTTTTCAAGTAGTTAAGTTACAAAAAATTGGATCTTAAATCATTTATTTAAGTGGTGAAAACTAACCACAAAATTCATGCTTTTTCTATGTTGTTCTTTATTCAGGAATCTTAATAGAACTTATAAATGCTGTCTTTGAGCTACAACAACAATTTTGGCTTTTTATAGTGTAGTTTTGTTGTAAGCATGTTTTGAGATTTTAAATGTGTTTAAATGATGTGAATATTAATTATTTTTCTATAATCCTTTAGGGGAGTTTAATAACACATATCAGAGTATTTTAAATGTGGTTTCAAGTTTATATATTTTTATTAATTATTTATAAATTTTTATAGCAAAGGGTTTAAAATATAAAACATGTTTTTTATTGATTTTTGTTCAATTAGAAATTAGTTATTTTTAAATAATATTTTATATAGATATTTTAAACCATTTATAAGTATTTTTGAAGTATATGTATATATATATATATATGTATGTATGTATATAAGTTTGGAAAAGTTAAGTATCTTATAAAGGAGTAAAGGTGGGTTTGAATATAACAGCTAGTTATAATAAATGGTTTTGAGAAGTTAACCAAAAGTATATTGTCTTTTTAATAAGTATATTTAGATCTTTTCAAAGAATGTTTTAAAGATAATTAGAAGTAAAATGGTTTTGGGTTTATAGTAACATTGGTTTTTAACCCATTTAATTATACTTTTGAAAATGTGAAATCTTATTTAAGATTTTTTAATATTCTTATACCATTTGTTTAACGACCCAAAATTTTAGTAATTTGATTTTGAATATTTGATTAATTTTAAATATTAGAATAATTAGTTTTTAAGGTTTTAAAACTTAAATTCAAAATAGGGATTGTTTAAAATGTTTGAATTTTGAATTAAATATATGGATAGTGATTTAAATATCAGAATTTAAAATGGAATATTAATTAGGTGGGTCAATAGTCTTATTTAACTCATTTTAAATTTAATGAATAATGACAGTGAATTCAATTTGTAAATTTATTTACAGTAATAAATGGTTCGAAAAAATAATGAGAAAATAATTATTAGTAATGACTCGATTTTTATTGATGTATTTTTAATTTAATTTATTTGATTTTTCCATAATTTTTCATTTTGGAAAATATTGAAATTTTTGTTTGATGGCTTATCGGCAAACGGTAATGTTTTTGTGATTTTACAAAACTCAATTACCAGTGTATATTTTTTTTTGGGGTCGCATCGCTGTTCTGAGCACGATCATATTTTTTAATCGTTCGAGGTTCATACGCGAACGAAAAAGCTGTGCAGCGAAATGCTGGAAAATTAAATTATAAACTAACTCCAAATATTTTGTACCATGAAGCACACATTCTTCTTTCCATCACTATCTCTAATCAATGAAAGAAAAAGTAAACATTTGATTTTTCAAAATTTCAAATCAAATCATAGAAAAATCTAAAAAATGGAAAAGTTGGATCTTTGTGTTTTATTTGGTGAGATTTACATATTGATGAAATTTCATGGGTTGCAACATTAGTTTAGTTGGTTTCGATAGAGGAACAATAAAGGGAGTAGTGGGCTAGAGTTTCATTTCTCTCGACCTATTTTCGTCATTGGGTGATTTGGAGAGTTTGGGGGTGTTTGCTATGGTGGGACGCACCTTAGGGTGGTTTTTGGGAAGTCCGGTTGATTGTGGGGGAGTGCAGTTGTCGCGTGGAATTTGTAGGTGGTTCTAGTGTCGCGATTGAGCAGAGGCGTGCAGGCATGTTGGATTTGGCACCATTGAGTTTAGCATCGCAAGAGAAAGGGGATGGTGGTGGTCTCGTGGTGATTTGTGGAGGATCGAGCATGGGAGAGGAAGAAGGAGGCATGGCAATGGTAAGGGAAGCTCTAGGAATAGGTGGGAAGAGATCTTGGAGAAGGGTGATTAGTTTAAATTAGGGTAATTAACTTAAAATTTTGTACTTGAGGAATAAATGTTATATTTAATTTAATCGAAAATTTATAAAATATATATTTAATTGAAGTAAAATATTTTATTAAATTATTACTATAACAAAGCGTTCGTTAAATTTCTATTTTATAAAGTATTTTGTAAAATTATTTCTTTAGTAAAGTAAATTATTATACATATAATGTTTTAAAATTAATTATTTTATTTATGCTGTTTAAAGATAATTAATTACTTATCAAAGTTGTCTAAAGATAAAAATTGTTTTATTATTGATTATTTAAAACTAATTAATTATTTTATTAGTAATGTTGCATAAAGGTTAATTAATTATATTTTGAAAGTTGTTTTAAATTTATTTTATTATTTTTATTTATTTTTTTAAAGGTTAATTATTATTTTATACAAATGTTTAAATGTTAATCGTTATATTCTTTAAAATGTTTTAAAAAATTATTATTATATTAAAAATGTATAAAATTTATCTTTATGACATTAAAGTTTTTATTTATTTTAGTTAAATAATAAATCGTTTATAAAAGCATTTATTTTATAAAAAGGATTTATTTAAAGGAATTTACAAATTTGAAGGAGGTTTGGAATTTGACAAGAAGTTTGGTTTTGAACAATTTTAGAAAAAAGGCTTTTAAATGTTTTAGAGATTTAAAAGGAAAGTTTTATAAATGGGTTTTCGAGATTTAAAAAGAGTATTTTATAAATTGAGTTGAAGATTTATGAAAGAGTATTTTATAAATAAATTTTTGATATTTATAAAAAGGGAGTTTTATAAATGATTTTGAAGATTTATAAATAGAGTTTTATAAATAAACTTGGAGATTTATAAAAGAAGTTTTATAAAGGGATTTGGAGATTTATAAAGGAGATATTTATAAATAAAAAGAGATTTATAAAAAAAATAGCATTTTGAGTTATTGTTATCTCTATTTTAATAACATTTGTTTTGATCCATTTAATAAGATTTTGGAAAGAAGAAATCTTTCTTAAATGTTTTGTGAATATACTTATACTATTGTATAAGTATATGAAAAAGTTTCCTAGTTTTAAAAGTGAAATGGTTTGTGAATATACTTATACCGATGAGATAAGTATATGTTAATATTATTTCTAAGTATCGAAAAATAGTGTTTTGTGAATATACTTATCATGTTGAGATAAGTACATGGAAGTGATTTCCAAGCATTTACAAAGAAATTTTATTAATGGAAGATTAGTTAAATGAGGCTTAGTGTTTTCCGTAGGAAATAAATCTCTAATTTGTTTGATTTGAATGTCTGTTTATTTGATAGTTAAGTAACCGACTATCAAATCTTGACCTAAATATGTAATCCTTCTTAATTTTGGTGGTATGGAAATATTCCCTACTTAACATTGAAGGATTTTACCTCTGGAAAAATCTAGGAGAAACGCGATGATTATGTGGTACAGTTACCATCCGTGGTGGTATACTGTACATATAAACTGGTTTGGTTCTTCTAGGATAAATGATGAGAAGATCCGTCCACACAAATGGTTAGGGGGTGATCCCCATTGTTATATATTGTCTGATTATTTCTCAAAGAACTGGTATTGAGCATTCCGAAAATTGACTGATTGGTTTTGGAACATCCGATAAGTGGGTTGTGTACTTGTAAGAGATGACTCGAAACCGTAACAACTCCAAAACCATATACGGTTCTATGCTTGAAGGAGATTTAAGATCTATTTTGGATGTTGGAATCCATGTGTGTTTCTGAGACTCGTTGGGGTACGGGAATCCATGTGTGATTCCAAGATCTTTGTTGAGGTGTGGGAATCCATGTGTGATTCTGAGACACGTTGGGTCACGGAAATCCATGTGTGATTCCGAGATCTTTGTCGAGAGGTGCAAATCCATGTATAGTTTTGAGACCTATTGAGATATGGGAATCCATGCGTGGTTCCGAGATCTGTTCAGGTGGCGATGCATGAGTTGTAATGTCGAACGTAGCCTTACCAGCGGTAATGAATAAAACTAGAGGTAGGAGGCATAGCCAGGGTTTAGCCAACCCATGAGGGTGCATTCGTCTCATTCCTAGAGTTACCTATAGTTGTTATGCATGCATGGAGCGATGCCTTTGGCCTTGCATGGCTAGCTATGTATTTCCTATTGTACATCACTAGGGATATATTGTTGCTTCGGAAGAATAACTCTGATCCTTGTGCAGGAAGACTGTTCTCGAGGTATTGAGGGCCCCACCGTGGACTCCTGCACAATTACCGAACGCAACTTAGCGATTTTTGATTTTGTATCTTGTATTGTTGTGATGTACACTCATGAGCATTATAGGTACTTAATTATTGATATTTTCTCCCTTAGACATCATTATAATATCACTGGATTTTCTACTATAAATGGTTGGGTTATCGTAAGGTAAAAATCCGTCTATGTTTATATGCGGCATGGTCTTACGAGATACCTTTATTTGAAAGGTTGTATAAACAGTTAAAGTCCATTTGAGGTGTGTTTTTCAAGATGGTTTACCAGACTGATTCGGGTGTTATCTTCTAATAATGCTCATGGTCAGACCGAGCGTATTTTCAGATTTAGTTTTGATGCTTTGGAGCTTCAAGAGATGAGTTGGATGCCTTCAAGACATATTCACATATGTTCTATTTTTTGTTGCATTGGTTGTTTATATTATCAACAATTGTGAAGACAGGTTGTTATAACTATCCGGGCTGATCATTTGTTTAGTGTACTCTGATTGATGTATGTATATTATCGTTTTTCTTTATCAGCGATTGTGAGGCATGGTCTATTGCATAATATATATTACTTGTCATGATGTGAGATTTTGTTCTATCTTTTCTTTCTTCCCCCTCCCAACAATCTGTCTTTTCGGCACTTGAATACTCAGCACGGAATACTGTGGTCGTATAAGTATCGACTTTTGAAGGTTGAAAAGGCGAGTTGTTACAAATTGGGTTAAGAATATGAATACATTTCTAAGTATTGAAAAGAGTAGAAATGAATAGCGAAATAGTTGTATTCATGTATATATCTTTTGTAGAGGTACTTTAAATACACACACACACACAAAAGAATATATAAAGGAGTTTTAATGAATAAAAGAATTAATGAATAAAAAGGTGATTAGAAGTCATTTATGGGACATAATTGTGCTTTGTGTTTTTACTTATTTATAGAAAGTATTTAATCCTATACTTAGAACTAAAAGCCGAAAAAGTATATTTATTATATCCATGAGAGTTAAGAATGATGTTTGAGTAGGGTTTTGAAGCAAATAATGCTCTAACCTACTAGCTTCACTCTTGACTAAGGGACAGTATAAATTGAGAAAGTCGAAAACATGATAAGTATACGAGACTTGTTTTCGATATGTAAACATTTTCATTTTGTACTTGATAGTCGATTGGTTGAGTATTGAATTTGACCAAATTTAACTTTGGAAGTACATGTAAGCATCACGTATTAATATTGTTTGAGATCCCTCGGGTAGGACTCATCCGTATGAATTGTTTCTTGCTTTAAGAACATATATATATATATACACGAGATCCGAGGAGGACTCATTTATATCATTTATTTACTTCTTAAAGAACCGGAATGAGTTAACTAGAAATTCGTCGATTTGGTTTTGAAGTGTCTGGGATTGGATAAGTGTATTACTTATTGAAAACCACTTCAAAACTGATATATGAGTTCTTTGTTTTGGAAGTGGTTGTGGAATGAAATGCTATAGAGTTGGACTGTCTATCCTAAGGTTAAGTCGAAAGGAGAAATCAATGTTAGCATTCATTGTACGACTTATGCAGGGATCCATGGAGAGATTCATGAACTGTTCGGTATGCGGGAATCTAGAGAGAGATTCGAGATAATGTTCGAATGATGAAGACTTATGTGTTGAGATGCTGAACGTGACTTCACAATCGGTAATGGCAGAAAACAGAGTAGGATGTATAGCCAAGGGGTTTAGCTAAACCAAGAGGGTACATCAACTCCAAATATCTAGAGATGCTTTCGATTGAGGCATGCAAGAGCTGATGATATTAGGTATCACGTTTTCGGGCGTGGACCAGCTATGTTTAGGTTTGTGACATATTTTATCTAAAGATATGCATGGCTTCAGAAGGTTGTTTCTGACCTTGTATAAGAGGTCGGCTTTTGGTTTTTACGAAGAGACCTCCACGGAAATCCTTATGCGAGCATACCTTAGTGGTTTTTATTGTACTTCTAATATTATTGTATGCGAGATGCAGCAGCATGCTATTTTCTAATTTATATTCTACACCCTAGACACCATCTATTACATCGTGATATGTACTTATTTGATGGTTTCGGTTGTTTTGAGGGAAAAACCGATATGGTGATTCAAACGATGTCAAAAGTTACTCTTATATGCAGCCATGTATTTTTTGAGTTTCTCACACCAAGTTTATGTCCGACTCATGGTTTTATCTTTCCTTTATTCCCTTGAGTGCTCTTTCGAGCTGTTTGAGAAAGGTATGGTTTCGTTGATAATCTTTGAAGCTCTAGGAGACGAGCTGGATGCTTCCATTTTCCTACTGAAGTATTTTATTTTAGCCGCACTACTAAAATGGATATATCAACATTTGTAAGGACAGATTTTTATAATTGTCCAGGCAGCTGATAGTACTTAGCATTGTAACACCGAAATACTATGTATCTTAGAGTAGCACTCTGTACTATCTTTTGATATTATATATTATCGTTCCGAGGTGAGATTTTCTCTCTCTTCCTTTTCTTATTGCTTTTCTTTCCATTTTTTCTATTTACCCTAATAATCTGTCTTTCTGACACTTGCTTGCTCGGCACGTGAATACCATGAATGTATTAGTGTCGATACTTGAGGATCGAAAGGCGGGTCCTCGCAAAAGGAAGTAAGCAAATAGTTCTGCATTTACCCCTAACACCGATGAAAATCACTTTTTTACTTAATTATTCCATCTTTACATCTTTTCCTTCCTGCTATTGATCTGAAAATTCTCTCATGACGGCTCGAAATTTCGACATGTCTTGATCGATAACTTTAAAACTTTCCTCTTTAGTAGCTCCAGCTCTTCTCCCTTGACGTCTGTGAGTAATTTCCTATTAATTCATTTCAGACTTAACTGCATATCCAATATAACTAGGTCACTGACTAGTTTTTCACTTTTATATGTCTTCCAGAAACTCCTGCTATTGCGCCCCTTCCAAACATGCCAAATGACAGTCGTTATGACTATGTTGGCAATTTTAGCCACCAGATCCGACCCATTATAGCGATACTTCAGGTATAAGATCTCTTCTCTTAGCTCTTTAATTGAATCATCATTAGTTAGCTTTAATTTGAAATTTCTCCATATATATTTACTATATTCGCTGTCAAAAAATAAATGCTTGTGGTCTTCTTCATGTTTTGCATACAAACAGTTTTTTCAACAACGACACTCCATTTTCATAACCTGTCCTTCATGGCTAGTCCCCCCATGGCTTCCTTATAGGTTGTGAAGATCATTTTTGTGATGCATACCTTATCTAAAACAAATTTAGCCTATTCTAGAACTAGATTTTTGAATCTAGAAGCTTCCCCGGTTAATTTTGCTATAAAGTCCTTACCCATTGGTTTACTTGCCCAAATGTCCTCCTTCTTCCCTGTGAACAGAGGAGTGTCACTACACCATATTAGGCAAATTCACAACGCTGTTTTGTAGCAAATTCGCAATGGCTAAGGGCCGTTGAAAAATTGCAACAGCCCATAGCCATTGCAAATGTTTTAACAATGGCTAAGGGCCATTACAATTTTGAAACTTTCACATCTTTAGTTGAAAAACATGGGCCCTAAGCATACGCCCGTGCCTAACATAATACACTCCTTCGTAAAACTTAGAATTTTCCCATATCTAATCCTTAGCTACACCACTCTCTTGCCTTCCACCGACGTCCTTGCCTTCCACCTCAAAATCTGCCGGCTTCCTTGGACCGCCTCTTTAGATTCGAGTCTTCACTTCCTCCCTACCAATCAATAGCGGTTGCCAAACAACTATCGTAATCATATTCGACATGGTTCAAAGAAATTTAAGGGAAAGTTTGGAATGAGGAGAAAATGTTCTAGTTGGAAACAATAAGACCGAGAGAGGAAGGGTTAGTTGAGGAAATCAGGAGTTTTGGGTCGGGAAGCCTGGTGGATAGAATAGGTGCCTCGATGATAAGGGAGTGCAAGATGAAGGGAAAGAAGGGAATGATGGTGGTGACTATGACTGGTGCTAGCTTGAGATGAAGGGGAAGAAGGCGAATCATGATTCCTGATACTAAGATGTTGCTGCTATAAACGTGATGGATATTCCATATTATCAAGTTACTGCATATACTAAAAAATGGTTGATTTTTTTCACAAATATTTTACATACATGATATATTTCATGTACGACTTTTAGATATACATTAGATATACATTGGTATTCTTATAGATTTTGATATATATTATCAATGGCATATACATACAGACACACGTTTTGAAACTAGTATAAATTGACAGCCATTGGTGGCATATCAATATTCCCGAATAGAAAGCTTAGGTCAAGCTGCTTAATTCTTGTCTACTTATTATTAATTTTTTCCTAAATAATAATAATATAATTAGGGTTTTTTTACTATTGGTAATCAATTAATCAAGATGTAGCTTAGAGAATTATTTCTATTTACTATCCTAGATTTCTAACAAGTTTTTTTGAAAAGAAATAGTGATTATTTGGATTATATGTTATTGGGGTTGGTGCCCTATGAGGATTTATTATTAGCCTCACGTAGGTTATGTATTTTTTTAAAGATACATTATTGAATTTTATATAGGCACATCAAAGTGTTTGAAATTGGTTTTCTAACTACTTTTAAGTTCATGACCATACGAATATTTGAGCTTTCTGAAATTTTTTCCCTCTTGATGTTGATCAATCATTTGTCTTTCTTGATGGCTAGTATATGCAATGTACCTTTAAATTAAGTTCTACTGTTTATGATTTAAACTTATGATTTAAAATTTTATATACATACATACATATATATATATATATGTATATGTATATGTATATGTATATGTATATGCATATGTATATGTATGTGTGTATGTATAATCACTAATACTAGAATAGTGTAGAGATATTGAGTTCTAATTTTGCTTTTGAGTGACTTAGTTCATAGGACAAAGGTATATGTCACAAATAGTATGAAATTATATGTATTGAATCATACTTGTTGTTGATAAAATGGAAAAATACAAAAAACAAAACGGTATAGTACTTTGTTTAGTTTATGTGATCTTAGCAGTGAACCTAGAGAAATAGATGTAATATAAAGAACAAGATGTAAATACTCTTGAGCTCCAATTAAAAATTATTCTTTATATTTCTTCCTTGAATATTTTTTAAGATAAATTTCCATTTTAAGCCCCAGAAAAAAATATTTCCACTTTAGGCCTCATTTAAAACTATCTACAAAAGTAGGTCTGCTTTTGTGCAATCAAAATTTGCATAAGTGTATTTTTTTTAAAAAAATTATACTTCGTAAATATGGATTGTGCAAGTGTTTTTTTTATTAAGAAAATTCTATGCCTGCAAATTTTTGGCGTATAATTTTTCCTAAAAATTGTGCTTACGCATTTTTGGAATGGGCAAGTATAAAATGCTTAGGTGTATAAAAAATGTCTATTTTTGTAATAGGTTCTGATCGAGGTCTAAAGTGGAAATAATATTTTTCTGGTTCTTAAAATGGAAATTTGTCCTATTTTTTAAGTTAGGTTTGTTTGTTCTGAGCCTGCAACAATAATTAGTTCACTCAAGGAGGTATCTACATGCAAGTATATTGTCACAATTCAGTGCCTATTGCTCTGCAAACATCCATAGGTCTTCACACCTTAATCATATATTTTGTTATACCAAAACCAATGTAATGGTGGCCTTATTCTCCTATATTGACATTTTACACATCAAGCTCGGCTTTTATAATTTTCTTTCACTTATCAGAGCAGCTAAAACAAAATATATTATCTTTTAGTAGAGAAAAATGAGGAATATCAATCATTGTACTAATATACTAATTATTTGGTTTGTATATAAATTTTCAGAATGTTTAAACATGAAAGGCCAATGTGGCACATTATACATTACGACAAGATGCCTAATTCTAGGAAAGTTTCATCTGTAGGTGTAACCGATAAAACTAAAGGCATATAAATTACTCCAATCACTGATAACTCAAATCTTCATGCAACATAGACTTCTTGAAAAACCAAGATAGCATCCATGGCTGCCATGAATGTCGTAAACAACCCCATCTTTATAGGAAACCAAGGTCGGATTGGAGGGTCTTCTTCTATTCCACTCCATTCTGATCCCTTGCCAAATAAAAATCTCCATTCATAACAAAATCCACAAAATATATTCTCAATTGTTGATAAAGAAGGTTTTCAGTTTGTTTCTAATCGTAGAAACAATATCCGCACATATCATCGAAAGTCCGCCCATGAGAGGCAGAAAATTCTAATGGTAATCGCTCATTTCAGAATCATCCAAAGGAGAAAAACTCTTGGTATGGAATTCTGAATCGTAAATCAAATACTGACCCAAGAAACATATCAAGAAACAATCAAATAAGTTTAAGGACACAACATCAAAATAAGAATAATCAGGGAAAACCTTCTACATGGGCAGAAATGATCAGAAAAGGGGGTCTAAATTCATATTTCGACCTTCAATTTGTTTCCCTATCACCATCAACCAAAAAAAGATAATTGTTGTGAATGAAGAGGTCAGCAAGAGGACAAAAGGTAGGTTGAGTTATTCAGTTGTTGCTTATGTTGTTGGAAACCGACTCCTTATCATCATTTCAAGGATTTCATTATAAGAACATGGAATCCAACCAGGACTTTTGAAATTTTCACTCGAAATAATGGGGTTTTTATTATCAGATTCTCAAATGCATTGCATTGTAATAAAATAGTGGGTAGGAGTCCTTATTTTATAAATGGTAAACTTATAATATTGAAAAGTGGAACAAGAAATTGAATCTTGATAGAGCTTTGCTTTCAACAACACCAGTGTGGATCCGTTTACCAGAATTAAACATAAGATTATGGGATAAGGACGCTTTTAGCGCCATAGCTTGTGTGGTTGAAAACCCGATAAAGTTAGACGAACCCACGATAAGAGAAATAAGATTATGTTATGCAAGAATTCTAGTTGGAATTATAGCAGATGTGGAACTCCCAAATGAAGCTTTTATCATGATGCATGCTGGAGAAAACATAGTGCAAAGTATAGAATATGAATGGATCCTCCAAGGTGTAAATCATGTGTTTGCTTTGGTCATTAGAGTGAATAATATGCTACTAGAAGAATTTGGGAAGAAAAAAGAAGTGCAGAAGTAAATCCAATGCAAAACAGTTAGGAAGTAATCAATGGGGACATGCAAGTTGTTAAAAATAGAAGTTCAGATAAGAGTACATTTGTAAATATGGGTAATGCAGACACTTCATCAAAAAATTCAACAAATCTTGGTGAGGACACTACTGTAGCAAATATTGGATGCAAAATATATTAAAATGACACAGCAAACGATACACAAGAAGAATATGAACAAGTAATCATGTAAGTGGAAACTGCAAATTTAGAGATGAGTCTGCAAGCCCCCAATCTGAAGGATATGAACACTGAAGGGGTAGTGAAGATCAACACTAGCCCAACAGTGATCTCCAAGGCTATAAACAGAGAAAAAAATAAAGGGGTTTATAATCAGGTCATTGGGACCCCCCCAAGATGTCTCAAGTTTAAATACAGATGATGATATAATGAATGAAGATGAAGATTCTATCATTCATGACTTAAGAAGTAAAGAAATTCCAACTGATATGCCAGAAAGAACATATTATTTTTAGTTAGGAAGACATCTTGCTCCTTGTTCCAGAAAAACAATCACCCAAAAAGCCATTCAGAATGTAATAAGATGGTAGCATCTGGCTCTCCTCCTGCAAGCAAGCAAAAGAAAAGTAGATTGAAAAATATTCATGATATAATGAGCTCAGAAATCACAGAAGATGTAGAGGAAGCTGAGTTCAGGGAAAAATATATCTTCAAAAATAAAATATAGGACTCACTGAAAATCCAAAACAAGAAATCTTATAGGAAAAGGGGAAGCTATGAGAAATGAAAAAGAGGAAAACAGTTGTAGTGCTTCACTGTAATTGTGCACGTATGCATTGTCGTATCCTTATTATTTTCTTTATCTTATATTATATATATATATTATGACGATTATAGCTAGGAATGTTAAGGGGCTTAATCCCCTAAAAGAAAATTAGACTTATCTAACCTATTACACACTTATAAGCCTGGTATTATAGGTTTATTAGAGCATAAGTTAGATAATTATAAAATTAAGGATTATCATGCCAAAAATTTATCTAATTGGAATATCATCCATAATAATCAAATGGGTGGCAATGCTAGAATTATGATTCTTTGGGACTCTAATATTAAGGATATTTGTTTTAACAACTATTTAATCTTTAATACATTTGTTGTTCCTGTATAAATAAAATTGGATATCAAATAGAATTCACTTTTGTTTATGCATTAAATAGTGAAAAGGAAAGATAAACATTTTGGAACCAATTAGAGTAATTAAATAAGAAAATAACCATCCATGGTTAATTGTTGGAGACTTTAACACTGTTATGCATGCTTCTAAAAAAAGGGGGTAAAGCAATTCCTTTAAAAAAATTGAGAGTTAAGCAATTTCATGCTTAAAACTAGTTTAATAGAACCAGTTATTTTTGGAAATAAATACACTTAGAAATCAAGGGAGTTTAGAATATATATTGTAAATTAGATAGAATTTTAATAAATCAAAATTTCATAAACACATTTGCAAATTTCAAGTGTAATACTTTACCTCAAGCTATTAGTGATCTTACACCCATCCATATTTCATTATCAAATAATAATTTGATAAAGAAAAATACTCCTTTTAGATTTTTCAATGAATGGATATATGAAGAGGATTACAGAAATGTGATCAAGAACAGTCTATTTGTTAATATATAGGGCACTGTCTAGTTTAGGTTTAACAAAATGCTCCATGTAATTAAAGGAAATCTAAAAACATGGAATAAGAATAGAAACAAAAATGAATTAAAATCCATAAGAGCGTAGTGTGAAACATTGCAAGATGATCTTAATAATGATTGGTCAGACCTAAATAAAGTCACCAATTTTTTTCAAGCCCAAAGTAAGCTTATTAAATGATTACATATGCAAGCTATCAATTTGAGGCAAAAGGCTAAGGTTGATTGACTTGTTAATGGAGATACCAAAATGTCTAGTAGGAAAATAAAAATAATATTGGAAAACTGTTAGATACAAGAGGTAAGGTCATAAATGAAATATCTAACATTGAAAGAGAAGCTATAAAATATTTTGAGAATTTATATAACTCAAATACATATACTAATAACATCCCAAAAGTTGAAACAAAATACTTGCTGAATGATAATTATCAAGACATTTTGCTAGCTCTAGCAAATATAGCTGGGATTAAAAATATCATTTTCAATGCAAATGTAGATAAAGTTCCTAGCCCTGATGGCTTTTGTGCTAAATTCTATAAAACTTATTGGGTGGAAATAAATACTAGCATTTCTGAAGCAATTACTGAGTTTTTTAGATCTAGGAAAATTTTAAAAAAATCTTAATCATACTTTTCTAACTCTAGTGCCAAAGGTCAAAATCCCTAATGGTCTAGAGGATTACAGATCTATTGCTTGTTGTAATTTTATATATAAAATAATATTAAATATTTTATGTAATAGGATGAAAGTATTTTTTAAGCATTTAATATCAGAAAACCAAAGTGCATTTATACATGGTAGACTTATTTTAGAAAATACTTTGTTAGCACATGAGTTGATTAAAAATTTTAATATTAAAAACAGAAATCTTTTATGCATAAAGATAGATTTACATAAAGCCTTTGATAAAATAAACATGCAGTTTATTATACATATGATGTTACAGAGGGGTTTTGATGAAAAGTTTTATGCTTTGATTATAGAATGCATAAAATGTAACATATTCACTGATTGTGAATGGATCTCCCAAAGGTTTTATACATAGCAATAGGGGTATTAGGCAGGAGGACCCACTTTCTCCCTACCTATTCACTATTTTTATGGAGTTCTTTACCATATTAATAGAAATTGAGCATATAAATGGGAATATTAAGACAATAAATAGAACTAAACCTCCATTTCACATTTATTATATTCTGTTGATTTATTGTTGTTTTTAAATGCAGATTGACAAATTGTCAGGACTGTTATCAAAATTTTCGAAAAACTTGGAGAACATGCTAGTTTGAAAGTCAATGACTGCAAAAGTAAAGTTTATTCCAACAAGGTTGTATAAGAAGAGAGGAGATTGTAAGTACTTTAAAATTTAAAGAAGGAAGCATGCCAATCAAATATTTGCGGTTACCTTTGAGAATAAATCAAATATATGACAAAGGTTGTACAAAGTTATATGATTTAATTCAAAATAAGCTAGAAGGATGGGCTAATAAGCTATTTTCAGTAGTTGGAAGGATTGAGCTAACACATATAGTTAGGGCTGTCAATTTCCAGCACGACTCGAAACACGACCCGAAGATTACACGGAAATTAGTAGGTTAACCCGACCCAGTTAAGTGTGCGGGTCATTTTCGAGTCAACCCGAAAATGACCCGTTTATAAACGGGCCGGTTTTGGGTTGACCCATGAACCCAAATTTGACCCGTTTATTACCTGTTTATACTTATATGGGTTGACCCGACCCGATTATAACCCAACCCGACCTGCGAATCCGAATTTGACCCATTTATAACCCGTTTATGACCCGTTTATAACCCATTTATACCTTATATGGGTTGACTTGACCTGTTTATGACCCGACCTGACTAGACCCGTTTATAATCGGGTTACACGGGTCGGGTCGGGTCAATCCATTTATAATCGCATCGGCTTCGGGTTGAGCTATTTCTGACATGTTTGATAAATGGGTTGACCCGACCCATTTAAAATCAACCCGAACCCGACTTGACTCGACCCAAACCCGACCCATTGACAACCCTAGATATAGTCATCATGGAAATTATCATGTATTGGATTCAGTCTCATAATATCCCAACAAAAGCAATAAAAAATGAGAAAATGTGTGCAAATTTTATACGGAGGGAAAACATCACAAACTGCATCTGAATATGTACGTAAATCAAAAAAAGCAGGAGGCCTGGGTCTGAGAAATATAAATGATCTAAGATAATCGTGCAAACTCAAATTATTTTGGAAATTTATGGAAGGAAAATCTTTATGGGCAAAGTGGATGAAAGAAAAATATCTCAAAAACAAAATTTTTTGGACATCTAGTATTGAAAACCACCATTCATTCACTTGGAAAATTACTCTTAGTTGCAGAGAAAATGGCATCAAAATCTTAGAAAGAAAAATTAAAGATGGTAGGAAAACCAGTTTGTGGTTTGATCCATCATTGTTCGAAAAATCATTAGTGAATCTACTTGGTTGGAATAACATATACAGCTTTGGAAGGGTTAATGAAAAAGTACAAATCATCATTCAAAATCATAGATGAGTTGCACATAATCATTCAGCTATCTCTATATTCAAAATAGGAATAGAAAAAAAATCAAAATTGATCCAAGTTTGCAAAATGTTACATGGAAGTGGAAACTCTTATCAAAAGCCAGATTCTCTTTCAAAAAAGCATGGGAGTATATAAGAAGAAATGAAATAGAAGTGGAATGGTACAAGGTTATTTGAAATAGATCAAATGCTCCAAAAATGTCTCACTGTTCATTCTTTGCTTTACTAAACAAGTTCCAACAAGATATAAATGTCTCAAGTGGAAAAAAGATGGAGAAATCAAATGTTTGCTGTGCAAAAATAAAGATGAAAACATAGAACACTTATTTTTTGACTGTGTGTACTCAAGGCATATTTGGTTTATTGTCAAAAAAGGTTAAAGATTAATCTACAACAAGCAGTGCAAAACATCAAAGAAAGCATTCAATACATACAGTAGAAATTCAAAGTAAAATCAGAAGACTTCTGAAAAGCTTCAATACTTTTAACAACAGAAATATACCATATTTGGAAAGAGAGAAACATGGGATAACATGGACATAAAGAAATAGATTGTATGCAACTCTAGAAACTATTAATTCAGAAAGCCAAATACTTTTCAGAAAAGCAAGAAAGCATTTAGAACAGGCAGAAGCATATAATCAGAGAAGGTAGGAATATGATAATTTTGAAGAAAGAGTTGAAGCATTCTTACATTGTGGGAAATATACCACTGATATTCCCCAAACTAGATTCTCGCATCAACTATTAGAACCAACTGGTGAGCTACTAGCAGGTGGTCAATCACTCCCCCAAACTAAAAGCTTCTTCTACAAAAACATAAATAGGTTGTTAGATGAAGACCTTAAAAGAGGGAGATCATACAGAAATAAAAGAAATATGACATGTGATTTGGAAGAGGACTACTGCTATACTTTCGCTCACAATAAAATGGATCAAATAGGGCAACAAGATTCAGTTAGTAGTCAAGCTTTCAATTTATAGACCAAACAAGGAGACCATCGAATGATAATCAAACTGGTGACGGCTACTTTAAAGTCCAAATCAGTGAATATCACTACAAGGGAAGTCAACACGTAACTAATTATAAAAATCATTTTTTTAATTTAAGAAATAATGTTAATAACATCAACTTTGGCTTACCTAATTTGAGCAGTGGTAGCAGCTCGTACAACAGCAAGCATAAAGAGAACAGCTGCCTGCAGCAAGACATGATTTTGCAACTCGAAGTGAATAATCAACATATAGGAGAAAATCACTTTAAAAGCAACCTTAATAAGCAAGTATATTACTTATCTTGTAACGACCCGCTATTTCGAACCTTTCGCAGACACACATGTCGGAATTGAATTGCTCAAAATATCAGATTGTTAATTTTTATTTGGCAAAACTCGGCATATACAGTAAATAAATCAATCACAAAATCACAGACACAGAGTAATATAACAATAAGCAGCGGAATAGATGAATAGTAGTTCATGAAGCTACTATATAAACAACAGAGTTTGAAATAAAATACAACAGAATATCTCAAATACAATGTAGTCTCGAATACAAACAGATGACAAGTCTGAACGAAACTACTTGATAGCTGAAAGCTGAATAGATACAGATGGACCTCTAAGTGAAGCTCCAACTCCAAAGGTGAGTCTCAAATGCTGTGATACTCAGTCTGACCCGAGCATAAAGAAAAACACAAAACACTCAAGTCAGGATTAACATTCTTATATAGTAAATTCAACTCAAGTGAAATGTCAACTGAAATACAAGTAACTTAAAGGATGTTTGGGATTCCATCTTCTAAGGATCCGTGGAACTATCTACTATGTAGTAATATACGCTATTATAATATGTCTATAGTAAAGTAAACTATTAAAATAGCGTTAAGGCGTTACCCATATCCCCCTTAATACATTTTATATATTCTCATGGTCTATACAATGTCATAGGCTCCAACAAACCGGTGGTTTACCTAGAGGACACCCCATAGGTACGGTACGAAACAAACTCGTAGAAGGCGCTCTAGGGCATATGAACACGGCACTCGAGGCAATGCCAAGGTAGATTTACCAATTGCAGGTTCGGGCTGGTGGTAACGCATAACAGCTACTACCGCACATCTAGGAACACACTCCCATAACCAAAGGTGCACCCAATCAAATCACAAAAGCAATAGAATGGTATCGAAGAAGCATGTCCGATCGGAGGAATGCCTCACTTGGCCCAGGTATAGCTCATGTTTTAGTCACATCCATGCTGACTCACGGGAGTCTGGTTCACGTCATACCTTATACAGAAATCGTTCGCCAAACCATCCTACTACATTTCTGGAATCTCCACCACGTACACAGTTGTTAAAGTGGTTTTCGGTATTGGCAGAGAGTATGACAATATTCGATCCCGGTCTCTTTAACAACCAAACACTTATTTCACACCGTAGTCATTTCATTTCAAATAGTTCATACTTCATATCAAAATATCATATCCATTTCAAAATCATATCAATTCGATATCATTATTTGCTTTAAATAATATTCATTTCCAGAATTGTAACACTTTAAAAATTATAACACTTTCTAGATTTCATAGCACTTTTGAAATCTTAACACTTTGAAATTATAACACTTTGAAAAATCATAACACTTTGAAAAATCATAACACTTTTACTTAAACAGTTCAGATATTGAGAATAGTATATATATTAAAATAGTTATAAATTAAAATAGTTTATATATTAAAATAATTTATGCATTAAAATGGTTTATGTATATTAAAAATACTTTATATAATAAAATAGTTTCCTCCAATTCACAAATCGATTCACATCATCTTAAATTCCAAAATTCAACTTAAATCAATTCCAGTTTAACCATTTCAATTTAAAGTTCAAAGATTCAAGTTTAAATATTCAAACATATACAATATAAATTCCATTTATATTTCAACATTTTACTTTAGATTTATTCAAATTGGAAATTATTCCCTTAACCATTTTTATAACAATTTATTTAAATCCCAATTTATACATAAATCAATATTAAATATTCAATCTCAAATTTATTTAAAATTTAGAATAATTCATTTAATCACTTTTTATCAAATCACGTTATTACTCATATTTTTCCAAAATTTCAAAATCAATAAGTTCAAATCAATGCTTATCTAAATTCAATTATTAACACAATTTTGAATTCCAAGTCAACGTTAATTTATCTTCCCCACCTTTATTATTAAAGTTGTAAAAATCTATTTTTAAAAATGTTAATATAAATTTAAATAAATACTTAAACATGTTATAAACCAATTAAATTAAATTTTATTAAATTAAATCTTATTATTAAGTTTATTTTATATTAAATCTATTTTTATATAATATAAAAATAGTAAAATTATAAGTAAAATCTTAAAAATTATATTTTCAAACTAACTTACAAATTTACAATTTCTAAACATATAATTTAAAAATCTAATTTTACAAAATAAAATATCTTTTATTATATTTAAAAATCAATATTTAATAAAATCCATATATTCTTCCAAAACTAAAAAATCATTTTTCAAAATAGACCAACGATGTCCGTATATAATTTTCTATCCTATGGTCAAGTGATACACATATATATAAATTAATATATAAACATATACAAACTCACATACATTAAAATCAAACATATATGTATATTATATTTTTAAATCAATGCATATATATATATACATACATATACTCATAAAAATGCAAAATACTTATACACATTATATTCACCATCTATACTGACCAACATATGCACATATATACCCTGCCATATTTTAACTTATCTAACTAACATGTTTTTTTATAAAACTAACATATATAGCTAGCGTATTATATATTATAATTTACTAAAAAAATCAATATATATCCAGGGAAGGAGTGCGGCTAGTCCTAGAAAAATGAAAAACTAGTGGCTTCAAAATAAAAATCAAGTATATAGTACACACACACACAGAGATATATATATATATATATATATAGACCTTTATCTATATGAAATATATATATAATCAACTATTTCAAATATCAAGAGTAAGTTATAATATATTTAGGAAATGCATATAAGCAAAGAAAACACATGAACTCACGTATATTTGTTTTGAATATTGTATATATATATATGTAAAAGTATATATGAAATAAAATAAAAGAAGAGCAAAGGGAATATCGCGAGCAGCTCAAACAATAGATAAGAGATATAGGTTCAATGCAAACGAAAAGACATGAGCATGCTACAAGCAAACATTATACAACTTTATACAATAGATGTTGTCAACATATATATACTATATACCTTTATACAAGCAAAGAAGTGAAGGAGGATGACAGGGATGGTTGTCGGCGCATGCATCTGGGCGGAGAAGGCGGCGAGGTGGAGGGGAAAAGGAGGGGAAATGCGTTTGTCAGGGCGTGGGTGAGGGAGGAGCACGGCTGACTGGGAGATAGGGTGGAGCATGGTTTTCGGGTTGCTGTAAAGGCTATGGAGGAAGAGGCGATGTTGATGTGTGGTTGCCGGATGGTTAAACGTAGCCTGATGGAAGAGGAGCTCGAAGCCAGAGGAAAGAGGTTGAAAGCTTGATGGTGAGATGGGAAAAAAGGAGGCCGATGGTTTCAACAGAGAACAATATTACATTATGTAAATATATAAGCTTTCTAGTTTTTTTATAAAGCTAAGAAGAGACGAAAGAGAGAGAGGAATAAGGTAAGCAAAAGAATGAGACACACGCAGATCATATATTCGATTATATTATATTTCTCGATGAAACCAGAACCCAAAGCAAAATACGAACCATAATATATTAAATGAGAAAATAGGGAATAGCAAAGGCCAGTACGTTGAATTCAGTAATTATGAAAGGCTATTGACCATTGGTTTCAGACAGTGGACAATGAATGGTACCGATTCGGTTAACCGTTTCATCGCTTCGCTGCGTACCGGGCACTGAAACACAAATATGAATATACTGCGAAGATCAGCTCGACGAGACGATCAAAACGGTATACAGATATAGCGATAGGATCATCCTATCAAAAGTCGGTGATTGGTACCGAAAATGCTGCTAAAATACTGAAATTAAGATAAACAGGGCTAGAGAAGTCCAAATTTGACAAAACGAATAATGACGTCTCACTCAGAAAATAGTTTACATTTTTATTACATAAAAATATTCAGTTTTCGAAAACATTTTATTTCAATCAAATTAACTGAATTTAAATTGAAAATTACACAACAGAATTAACGTTCATATTTTCAGATAAAAATTTACCATTTCCTATGTCTAAATAGACGCATACCAGATATCAAATTTTTATTTCCAAATTAAATCATTTAATATTTCAGAAAAATTCAGTTAATTACGTTATTAAAACTTTTAAAATTTATGGGTCATTACGCACTCCCCCACTCAAAACTTTCGTCCCCAAAAAGGAACGAGGTAGGAGAATAGAAACAACCAGAAAGAAAAAAATAGGTTGAAATACCAAATACAACAATTAATCTAAAACCATATAAACTACATTTATTTTAAAATTGGTTTATATTAAATTAGTTGATTCCAATTCATTTTATTTAATCAATAAAATTCATTGTGTTCGCATTTGATTGATTTCATTTCCATATATTTTGTAACAACCCGCATATCTATCGATTCTATATTTAAATATTTTATTTAAATATTTTATCGTTAGTCGGATGTTAGTCCGAAAAGCTACTTTTTGCATACGGTCAAATTAGGACTCGAGACCACCCCCATTGAGTTCAAAATGACGTTTGCGATCTTTTTGAGTGTAAACTTCGATATGTTTGGAGATAGTGAAATTTTCAACACTTTTTCCCGCCTTTGACTTTGGTTTGGACTGCACCCCTTTAGTTCAGCCCAACCATTGTAACGACCCCGAATTTTATATATATATGTATATATTGAATTTGAGTTTAAAATCTCATGTAAATGGTTTAAAAATAATTATAAAATATAGGTATTTGACACAAGTATTAAAGTTGAAATAAAAATGTAAGTTAGAAATATAATTAAGTAGTCAAACGATAGGACAAGTATGAACAACAAATAAGTGTAAATATGTAACCTGAAAGAATTTTTTTTAAAAAGACAAGTATGTATACTTAGAAACAAGAAAAAATATCATTCAACTAAAACAAACAAATTGTATTCAAGTATGCAGATAAAAGAAGGAATACAAAAAAAAAAAACTGGATAAGTAATATAAATATGTAGGCTGGTAAAACAAACAAGAATAATACATTGAAGCTTGCAAAGGAGGACAAATATACTACAAGAATCATATCAACCACCAGATTTTTTTTTCCTCTAATGCAATGTATATTCATGCGCAAGCAAAATGTAAGTATGAAGAAAAAAAACAAGTAAACATATATTGGACATAAAGTACTTGGCATTAAATGCTGGCAACATTTTTGTCAACTCGAAAAATGTCTTCAGCCCCAAAGCAAAGAAATGTTACTGACTATTGTACAAATATATTACTTTGTATTGTACAAATATCATCATCAACCTGTAATCTTCTTTATACATCAAGCTTCCTCATTTCATTTCGTTCCAAACCAAACTTAGAAAGCCTAAAAGCAAACTGTGAAAGCAAATATAGCAAACCAGAGAAAAAGAAATAAACATCACCACTTACAAGAATTCAAATATCACTCAAGATCAAAAGTTAGGCAATTTGAAAACTTAAATCATAAATCAAACTTCAACCTAATCAAGTTGGAATCTGGAAAATCAAAGCTCAGACGAAAATCAAAACTGTTTCTTCTCAAGCCTAGAAGCTTTGTGTTTCAATTTTATTTCAGGTGAGCAAACCTTTAAACTTGAACTCCTTTATTTTCTTAAGTCTGTGATGATGGATGAAGATGATAAACTGAAATGATTTGTTAACTTAATCTGTTCTTATATGGGTTTGCATATGATAGATATTTGAAGATAATGTTGTGAAACATGTTGGTATGGGTGTAGATATGTCTATATATATATTTGTGTGACTGGTGCATGTCTGTTGAACAAGCATATATAGCCCCTGTTCTAAGTTACAGGTTTTAATAACAAATTCAAAAAATTTAAATTCTCTGTTTCTAATCTCCTACAGCTTATGATCTTTAAATAGAAATGGTTTGTATTTACCAGATTCAACATTTAAAAATATTTTCAAAGTAAATTTAGCAAGAAAGGTTACTGGAATCAGAATATAACAGTAGGGATCAATATAAATTAAAAATCGAATATTTGGAAATTATGTTTCAATCTTACAAACAGATTCGAATTGCAAAATGATGAATTTAGACACTAAAATTATGATTTTTAGTGTTATATAAATCGAGATATGCCTAGTTGAGCAATTTTAGGTATTTCGTTGATTGTCGGCGATCAAAGACGATTCGATGCTTGGGATCGCTGTCGTGGGTAGCTTTAGGGTCGATGGTCACTAGAAAAATACAAGTTGAATTTATAAATCTGTGGATTGTTAAGACGAGATCGAATTAGGGTTAAACAACCCATTTCTGCTCACGTTTGAAACCAGGTGCCGCGACGTCATCGAGACGTTTAAGGAGATCGCATCTGAGGGGAATGGGATTGTCGATGTGTGGCGAAGCTTCGATCGTAAGGGCGAGTTGACTGGAGGACAAAGTCGTTGGCGAAGGATGGTTTCCTGATGGAAATGGCTTCAGGCATTGGTCGATTTGGTTGAATTTCGATTTGAGGGTGATGTCTTCGATTTTGGCTATCGAATTAAAGGATGAGATCATCGCCGACTTGTTGGAATTGGTGGTGTTGGTCGGAAAGACTCCGACCAAGCGTGCACGTGCACGAGGTTGATTCGCGTGTCAGTAAGTTTGGGTTGGGGAGAGGACTCGAAGAAACGTTCGAGTAGATGATGGGAATACTCGGGTTCTCCTGTACTCGAGTAGTGTTGTTTCAGAAATTATTTGTAGTTTAAAATTTAAACTGAGAGGAAAGGAAAAAAGGAAGGAGAGGAAGATCAGGCACGGGGAAGAAAGGAATGGGCTAGGGGAGAGAACGAGAAGAATTCGAGTTGGGCTCGAGTAGAAAATATTGTTTTCTCGAGAGTTCTTTTGTATTGGATTAAGCCAAACCAAATTTCCAAGTTGACAAATGGAAGAAAGTTTTAAATCTACTCGGTATTCAATGTTGATTTTGTTAAGTTAAAAATTTATTATAAGTTAGATTTTTAACAATGTTATAAAATTAAATTAACCCTTTATTTAAATAATTAAATTTAAAATAAGAATTGAAGTAAATTTATATTTTCAATGGAATAATAAATTGATTTCGAAATAAGTAAAGAAGATTTCTAAATTTTAGTTAAGACAAATAATTGTTATTAATTATTTAAAAATAGTCAATCATTGATTTAGATAAATCAATAAAAAAAATAGTTATGGGGTAAACTCTTTTAAATCACCTTTACCTTAAATTGAAAATGATTGTCTATCATCTGATGTTGTTTGTTGAATTGATATTTCTGTTCTGTTTGTGATTATGATGCTTTGTGATATACCCTGATTTATGTTGTGCTGGGCTGTGATTTCTGTTTCTGTAATATATTACTATGTGAATATGAAACCCCTTGACCCGAAAACGACATTTGAATTTCGATGCGACAGGGAGTCGGATTCCAGTTGATTATCCGAAACCCACATCGAATTGTAATGATGAATCTTTGTGACTGATAAATTTACTTTATCTATGAATCTGTGAATGAAGATAAGCGTTGTGGATTATACCGCTTATCGATACTGATATATCTGTGATGATTGATGATGTTGCACTATTGTGTGTGAAACCCCTGGACCACACTTACACACACACAACTATGGATTTCACGTGGAAATCGGTTAAGTCACAGATAATTTAAATTTGATGTTTTTTGAAATTGAAATTTTAATTTCAATTGATTTTGAAATTAGAAATTCGGGTTTAAAGTGAAAAGCTTTTGAAATGGAATTTCAAGATAAAAGTTATTTTAAATAACTTAATCGAGTTTTGAAAATTTGAATAATTTGATTGAAATTTGAATTCAAGTTTGAAATTGAATTCTATGATTTGAAACTAGGGATTAAAGATGCTGTACAAGTTATATATGGGTTAAACCATTTTAAAAGGTATTGATTTGAGAATTTGAATTTAATTCAAGGGTTTTAACTCGTGTAAATATAACTGGATTATTCCGAAACGAAAACTACTTGTTTTCAAATAATAATAGCTTTCATTTTAAGAAAGGATTTCCAAATTGTGTTAAACGGTTTCAAGTTTGAAATAGAATTGAAATGTTTTGAAAACTATGAAATGAGTCTTTGATTTCAAAGACCGGACGAGTTAATCCAACTTGAAATAGAATTGTTTTGAAAGGCTATGAATGAATCTTGGAAACGAGTTTTGAAAGCTATAAGTTAAGTCTTGATTTAAAGATTTAACGAGTTAATTCAATTGAATTGGAAATCGATTTGAATTGTATGAATGAATCTTTGTGAACGGGGTAAACTTTGTGAATTAAATCTTTTGTTTAAAAGATTAAAAGTGTGGAAATTGTTTAAACCATTAAAGGTTTTTGAAATGAATCTTTTTGTTTAAAAGATTGGAAATGGTAATTTGTTTTACCATTCGAATGAAAAGTTTTGGGCTTTAAGCTGTGATTTAACTGAGACCCCAGTATCCATATGATTTTTTATTGCGCTCGTTATTCGGTTTAGCCGGGAAAGGACCTTTGTGTCGTATAACCCATTCCGAATAATGATACGACGTATATGGATAGCATTTGAAGACCGGTGGTGGAGACCGGATATTTTTGAAAACGGAAGGATTACCGTCGAGTTACTCTGCATCGGCTGATCCCCGATATAGAGGTTTTATCACCCTTAGTGACGGGAAGTCCGGACGTGATTGGAAATTATCCGGATTTGCAAGGGCTTCGTGAGAAGTGCCTTCGGTTCTGTTCGAACCCGGAACAGACTTGTATGGATGTGTGTCTGACATTACACTTTGAGATGTAAAGCTGGTTTCTATCAAATACATTTCTGTTGGTGGCGGAGAATTTATTCTCTTAGCTTAACACCCTTCTCTGAGACGTACGAGCTCAGAGGTTATGTAGTTGATGGTTACTAGTGATACATTCCCAATTTGGTAATGTGGCATACGAAGTGCTGCTGATCATTTGTTGATCGAAGCGTGGCTTTGTGAAAAAGCGTGGCTTTGTGAAAAAGCGTGGCTTTGTGTAAAAGCGTGGCTTTGTGAAAAAGCGTAGCTTTGTGGACGAGACTTCGTCAAGCCTCACAACCCGGTAATGGTCGAAACAGGTTTGTTGCGGCAAAGGTTTGTAGGGGTAGCGCCCCTAGGGTATGTCATTTCCTTCTGGATAAAGGGTGGTATCATGGTATGGAGCCCAGATACTTAACTCGTGTGGACACGGTAATTTATTTCTGTATGATGTTGCTTTGTTGGTTTTCGAGATCTCGGATAAAGGTCGGTAACGACCGGGGGATGACATGACTCGTGTGTTAGTTACCTAGTTACAGCTCAGTTAGAGCGTGAGGTAGCGTCGGCCTTTTGTTTGCGGAGATCCGGTTAGGTTCTCGGGGCGTCTTTCCAGAGGCGTTTCTATTTCGGTAAGGAAGTTCCTTAGCCTGATCATTTGTTGGAAATCCAAAGAAACAATACGAACCCTGTACGGTTTTAGTTGTATTACCTGCTATGGGATGTGGCGGTAACCTGTTATTGAACATAGTAGCTATAGTAGGCATACGATACTGGTCGTATGTTGGCTAAGATTAATATTATACTTTCGAAATGTTTTCTACACTATGCACTAATGATAATAATATCAAATGATTTTGCGTAGTAAGCATGTTTGACTATCATAAGGAGAAATCTCCTCCAAGTCTGCGATTGCATTGTGTGTGTGGCGGGAGGCCTTATGGTAGTTTCATTTTCCAAAAACATTGCGGATTTCAATGTTTAAAAGCCTTTCGTGTTTGTTTAAAGATAAACTGTTTTTGTTGCTCACACCAGTCCCATGACTGATCCGGAGTTTATTGTTCCCTTCCTAAACTCTGGGTGCCCACTATTTTCCACACGGGCAGTCTAGAGTTGGGTTTTCTCAGATATTCAGGTTTGGTAGATTATCTGGAGCTAGTCAGTTCTTGGAGTTCATTCATCGGAGTTGCTTATCTTGGAGTTGTGGATTCATTCTTGTCTGAAGATCATTTTGGAGTTATCATTTCTATTGCTATTGTTCCGATGCTGTTGTTATCGTTTTCTTTTCCGCTGCTATTTGTTGTATCATATCTCTGATGTATATTGATATTCATTGTATCACTCTGTTGTATCAGATACTGTATATCAATGTATTATTCTTCTTATTCCGCTGTGTTATTTACTTAATGTTGTTATAGCTCCGGCGAATCGGATTTGAACGGTCGAATCTGCGGCATTCTAGTACAATGTGAAGTACGGATGTTGATTTTCGAGCGGGCAAAACCCGAGTCGTTACAACCATCTTCCTCACTCTATCAAAACACTTCAAGCTTTGTCAAAAATGGTGGTGGGAAGTGGAAATTAAAACTCCAAACACAAATTCTATTGCAAATCCGAGATTCAACATCAAATTCACGTGAAGACCATTGATTCAAGCTTGTTGGTGTTCTTGCTTTGCTCTCAAATCTCCATCTTCATCAAATTCCGTGAAAAGGTGAGATTTTTGATCTCACATCTTGCCTATATCTATCTTGGACTGTTGGGAATGATTCCCTATCACTCTAGCATCAACATTTGCATTTGGTTTGGATTGGATTGGCGAAAAACTCCAAAATTTAGTGATTTTGGTGAAAAACTGCTACTAGGTCGTTCTGGCCATTTTTAGCTCGTTCGGAGTTAGGTCGCGCGTCCTTAAGTCGTAGGTCGTATTCGTCCTTAAGTCGTAGGTCGAAACAGCTTTAAGTCTTAGGTCGTTGCCGACCTAAAATTCCAAGGCAAACCACTAAGTCGCTCGAATTTTGTTAAGTCTTAGGTCGTTGCCGACCAAAAATCCCCAGGCAAAACGTTAGGTCGTTGCCGACCTATAATCTCCAAGCAAAACGTTAGGTCGTTGCCGACCTATAATCCCCCAGGCAAACTTTAGGTCGCTCGCACTGGCTTATCTCGTAGGTCGTCTCCGACCTAAGCTTCTTTTCCATAAGTCGTTCGCGAGTCAAATGTTAGGTCGTCTCCGACCTAACGCCCTCGTCACCTTAGGTCGTAGCTCGTAAGTCGCTCGACCCTGCTAAGTCTTTAAGTCGCTCGAGTTAGGTCGGCCAGTATATCTCGTAGGTCGTCTCCGACTTATCCTCCAGTTAAGTCGTTCGACCCTCTAGGTCGTTCGAGTTAGGTCGTTGGACCATTTACCTTAGGTCGCTTGACCTTAAGTCGTAGGTCGTCTCCGACCTATGCCCCACTAAGTCGCATCCCACTTAGGTCGCAGGACTCTATAAGTCGTAGGTCGTCGCCGACCTTACACTTGGTCTTTTTAGTTCGCGATTTCCTTAGGTCGTATGACCTATTTTTCCTTAGGTCGCTGGACCGCTTGCCTTCACTAGGTCGAACCCCGTATTACTCTGCGTAGGCAATCTCTTCTGAAAAACATTTATCAGAATTTCTACTTTGGTGGTTTTGGGATTGACTTCTTTGGACTTTACTCACGTCTTCGAACGTGAATTGATTTGTTTCTACAATCGTTTTATGACTTGTCACTTTAAAGATATACGAAGGTTTCAATACTAATAGTAAATATCAAAACTCTTTCATCAAAGCGATTTCAACACTATTTTAAATATCAAAAGTTCGTTTTCTCAAACCGATTTTCAATCTACTAGTATATACAAGCCTTTACTTCACTCGAACGAGAAATCGACTTAAACGACTTAGTAAAACGGGTGGTATGAAACACTTGCGTTCACTTCGTCGGTTAGCTCTTGGACTTGTTTGATTGAACCCTTTTTGTGACAATTTCCTAGTGAAGATTTACAGCTTGTTCGTAAATATTTAAGTTAAGCAAGTGGTTATGGGACATGAAGCTAAACTCATATATTTACTAGCTTGGTGTGATTGACACTTCCTTATGATCATGACGATCATTTTTGTGATTTAGACTAGCGATTGTGCGATGTCTCTTCGTCCGTGTGTCGGACTTGCCTTCGGGCCATCCATGTGTTCGGAAAATTCAAATGGATAGCTTCCATGAGATAGCTTCTCGTCCGTGTGTTCGGACTTCCCCCTTTTAGTGATTTCTGGATTTCGTGTGTTGATTTCTGGGATTTGTTCTGGATTTCGTGTGTTGATTTCTGGATTTAGTGCTTCACCAACTTTTGTGGTTTTCACTGATATGATATCAGTTTTTGTGTATTGGTGAATTTGTGTGTCATTACCCTTTTTATGTGTTTGAATCTTTGAGAAGATTCTTGTGACATTGATTAATCCCTTGTTGATTATCATTTACATACTTATAGTAGTATGCCATCATGGTTATTATATGTTTATGCCATACCCCTTATCCTATATCATGTCATCTGATATTTATAGTTAGACTGATCCGTTTATTATTTTCTTATAAATAATACTCGGGTCAGACCGAGATGTTACAGGTGCTTCTGCTTGACTTCTCTTCTGGATTACTCTGACTTTTGGCTAACTACTTAGATTAGTAGTTTTTGGATGTACACCTTTGAGATATAGACTCTATGTTGTGTACTTATTCTTTTGTATAGCACGTGATGCTATTCTTTTGTATTATCGTGGATCTTTCTGAGCACTACTCTGATGTACACTTTCATGTGTTATATATATTTATTCATATCTTCTTCCGCCTTTGTGATATGGATGTCTGTGACTGATTTATGTTATGATTATTTCTATGATTGTTTCCGAAGATTATATATAGCCACCGTGTGATAGCTTTGTGTTTGTATCGGTATGTCGGATTTCCTCCTTAAAAGATATGCATTCTATTCTATCTGACGTATCGGTGCTCGCACAAAGAAGTTACATGGATGGTCGCTCCTCCACAGCCTTATCCTCCGTGCTAATTGACAGCACTACATCGTAGTGTTCTTGGTTAGCGTGGGTATAGAGGTGGGGCGTCACATATTTTTATTCAATTGATTTGTTTCAAATTCATTAAAATTTATTGCAAAAATTTCACAACAAAATTTGTTTTATTTTACTCATTTATTAAATCTATTTGATCAACCATAGTTAATTCCACTTCAACATTCAACTTCAACTGTTCAAAACCATATAGATTTCAATTAATATTCAACAATTTGGTTTAATCCATTTTATTCAACTAATAAATAGTCATTCAATGTAAAATTGATTTTCTTTCATTTTATCAACATTTCTTTCCAACAAATTCATTTTTTAATTAACTCATTTTTTTAATCCATTTATCTTCACCTAAGTTGATTCCACTAAAATTCAAGTTCACTATTCTTAAGTTCATATTTATCTGCTTAAATAGTATTTTTCTTTTATTTATTTACTTTATTTCACTTAACATATTTTGCAACATATATTAAGTGTATACATTTTATAACCATATATTATTCAACAAATAAATTATCCTTTTTATTATCCAATTTATTATCAGTAAATTCCCTTAACAAAATATCAGTTTTGATATCCTATTACTTATATCATAGTGTATACTATCCAATTACATTCTAATTACATTTAAACTTTCTAGGTAAGTTATATTAATGTTTTCAAGTGAAATTAAATGCTATATAAATTTTCTTTTATTTACAACATTTATATTAAGCCAGATTTTGGTTTGAACAATTTATAACTTAAGTTTTCTTCTTGTATAACCTTTTATTATACCATGACATATTAACTTTTTGAATATTTTAGGCAAGTTATATATATTAGAATGCAATTTAGTATTATACAAATAAGTTTTATTCAAATTCAACTATTTCAAGTTGGTTAAATTTCATTTATCATTTTAGATATTCCAATTATTCAAAAATTGCACTTTATTTCAATAATTAAAACCATTTCTTAATATAAAACTTAAGACTCAAATTTTCCGGTTTCACTTCAACTACTTTGAAATAATTATATACATATATGTTTTATAAATAAACTCATATTTAAGAAATTCAAATCAAATTCTTTTTCCAAAACAAAAGTGTAGTAAAGCTACTAAGGGCCTCTCCACTTCGAGACTCGAAAATGAATGTCAATGATGCTGCAGTCATCACCGAAAATTATTTTCCAGCGACAAATGAGGAGAGTACTGATTTACTTCATTAAAAATTCTTTGAAAACAATTTCCATTCGAAAATAATTTCAAATAATATATTCCAAAACTTTGAAACCCAAATTTGAAAGGCACCGGAAATTTAATTCTTAAATCCTTAATTTAAATTTATTTCATTTTCAAATCGAATAAACCCTGTTTATAAAATTTCAACACCCTATAACATATAACAATAGAAAATGATTTAGTAGTGTTGACAGAAATAATAAATGATAATCTAATATTATCATTTCTAACAACTAATTTAATTAACTATAAAATTTCAGAAAGTTATACCTTTGTATATAAAATATAACCATACCCAAAATTATATCATTTACCAATTTCGGAAACAATATTGTGTCAGTTTGCTCTGTTCAAGTGTTTTGGAATTTCTATCGATAGCGTGGGCCAAACGAATCGATCGAAACCCCAAATCAAACTTAACAGCTCAAACGACACAATATAAAACATTTTTATATTAATTACAAATACACTCCCTTACAGGATGATTCAAAGATGGATTTTAAAACAAGGATAGATGTTCAAATTTAGAGGGACCCAAATCAAAGAAAATCTTAACTACGAAGATAGACTCGAAAGGAAGATAAAATAATTTACTTACAAAAGAGAAGGGATGGATAGACTAATATTAACCGTGGGTGAATTTAACCGGGTCAACCAAGATTCCAGGAATAAGATCGATGCGGAAATTCAATTTCCCGCTTGAAGGGAAGAGAAGTAAATTTACCACAACATCAGGATAATCTCTGACTATCGGGGTGGAGTCAAGATCACTAGGTTGAAGATCTAGTAAGAAGATAAAATTGCCTGCAAGAGGCAATCGACATTTGATCACAAGGGAATTACCCTGGTGGTCTACAAAAGAACGATTCGGGCTTAGCAAGAGATAACAACATCAAAACTGATGTCGTAGAAATATCTGGTGAGTCAATGCATGTTGCAAAGGAGTTTCACACTTTACAAATCATATTTGGGTTGGCGAGACCGCCGATAGGGTGAGTCACCCAAAAGAATGCAGCTATGGGATGCTCCAGTAACGATAGAACACGAATAGGGAAAGACAAGTATGAATTTTTAGAACAGAGAGGAAGCTCCAAAATTCAAAAGAAATTGGAATCAAAGAGGAAGAAATTTAAGCTCAAACGAAATGTGATTTTGTAATTAAATTTACTCTATATGCTAAGTTTTTCCTAAACCAGAGCTCTGATACCAACTGTAACGACCCGCTATTTGGAACCTTTCGCAGACACACATGTCGGACTTGAATTGCTCAAAATATCAGATTGTTAATTTTTATTTGGAAAAACTCAGCATGTACAGTAAATTAATCAATCACAGAATCATAGACACAGAGTAATATAACATAAGCAGCGGAATAGATGAATAGTAGTTCATGAAGCTACTATATAAACAACAGAGTTTGAAATAAAATACAACAGAATATCTCAAATACAATGTGGTCTCGAATACAAACAGATGACAAGTCTGAACGAAACCACTGGATAGTTGAAAGCTGAATAGATACAGATGGATCTCCAAGTGAAGCTCCAACTCCAAAGGTGAGTCTCAAATGCTGTGACACTCAGTCTCACCCGAGCATAAAGAAAAACACAAAACACTCGAGCCAGGATTAATATTCTTATATAGTAAATTCAACTCAAGTGAAATGTCAACTGAAATACAAGTAACTTAAAGGATGTTTGGGATTTCCATCCTCTAAGGATCCATGGAACTATCTACTATGTTGTAATATACACTATTATAATATGTCTATAGTAAAGTAATTATTAAAATAGCGTTAAGGCGTTACCCATATCCCCCTTAACACATTTTATATATTCTCATAGTCTATAAAATGCCGTAGGCTCCACCAAACCGGTGGTTTACCCAGAGGACACCCCATAGGTACGGTACAAAACAAACTCGTAGAAGGCGCTCTAGGGCATGTGAACATGGCACTCGAGGCAATGCCCGGGTAGATTTACCAATTGCAGAACCGGGCTGGTGGTAATGCATAGCAGCTACTACCGCCCACCTGGGAACACACACCCATAATCAAAGGTACACCCAATCAAATCACAAAAGCAATAGAATGGTATCGAAGAAGCATGTCCGATCGGAGGAATAACTCCACTTGGCCCAGGTATAGCTCCTGTTTTAGTCACATTTATGCTGACTCACGGGAGTCAGGTTCACATCATACCTTATACAGAATTGCCAAACCATCCTACTTAATTTATGGAATCTCCAACACGTACACAGTTGTTAAAGTGATTTTCGGTATTGGCAGAGAGTATGACAATATCTGATCCTGGTCTATTTAACAACAAAATGCTTATTTCACACCGTGCTCATTTCATTTCAAATAGTTCATACTTCATATCAAAATATCATATCCATATCAAAATCATATCAATTCGATATCATTATTTGATTTAAATAATATACATTTCCAGAATTGTAACACTTTAAAAATTATAACACTTTCTAGATTTCATAGCACTTTTGAAATCATAACACTTTGAAATCATAACACTTTGAAAAATCATAACACTTTCGACTTAAACAGTTCAGATATTGAGAATAGTATATATATTAAAATAGTTTATATATTAAAATAATTTATGTATTAAAATAATTTATGTATTAAAATAGTTTATGTATATTAAAAATACTTTATATAATAAAATAGTTTCCTCCAATTCACAAATCGATTCACATCATCTTAAATTCCAAAATTCAACTTAAATCAATTCCAGTTTAACCATTTAAATTTAAAGTTCAAAGATTCAAGTTTAAATATTCAAACATTTACAATATAAATTCCATTTATATTTCAACATTTAACTTTAAATTTATTCAAATTGGAAATTATTCCCTTAACAATTTTTATAACAATTTATTTAAATCCCAATTTATATATAAATCAATATTAAATATTCAATCTCGAATTTATTTAAAATTTAGAATAATTCGTTTAATCGCTTTTTATCAAATCACGTTATAACTCATATTTTTCCAAAATCTCAAAATCAATAAGTTCAAATCAATGCTTATCTAAATTCAATTATTAACACAATTTTGAATTCCAAGTCAACGTTAATTTATCTTCCCCACCTTTATTATTAAAGTTGTAAAAAACTATTTTTAAAAATGTTAATATAAATTTAAATAAATACTTAAACATATTATAAACCAATTAAATTAAATTTTATTAAATTAAATCTTATTATTAAGTTTATTTATATTAAATCTATTTTTATATAATTGAAAAATAGTAAAATTATATGTAAAATCTTAAAAATTATATTTTCAAACTAACTTATAAATTTAAAATTTCTATACATATAATTTAAAAATCTAATTTTACAAAATAAAATATCTTCTATTATATTTAAAAATCAATATTTAATAAAATCCATATATTCTTCCAAAACTAAAAAATCATTTTTCAAAATAGACCAACGGTGTCCGTATATAATTTTCTATCCTATGATCAAGTGATACGGAAATTTATCATTTCAATCCGCAATTTAAATATCTACGGGTATATATCATTTCAACCCGCAATTCCAAAATTTAAAATTAATGAAAATCGCTTAGGTTTATCATTTCAACCCATAACGATTTTCCCCTAATCTATAATATCGTTCGGGTATGTATCATTTCAACCCATAGGGAATTCTAAATTAACAGGGAACTTGCAGAGTGAGAACAAATATGATAAAAAGGGTAACATATCAATAATAGGCATATATCATCAGTAACAAATTAAATAAAATATACACAACAGGATATGGTGTCATATATCACAGGTGAACAATTGCAGATAATAGCATATCATATTTAACAATTAAATAACTAGCAATTCAATTTTTACAACATATTTCAATTGTCGTTTCAAGTGAAATCAAATTTACTGAATATAAGAATGTTAATCGTGAGTGATCGCTCACCTTTCAAGGCTAGATAAATTCGACAATGAAATGAGTTACGAACCAAGTACGAATTCCAAAGCAAAGCAAGATTGGCACGAATTCGACGAACAAAGCGAAGCTGGAAATTTGAAATTGACGGAGGATAAATCAAAATTAGCTTAACATAAACTGAAACAAAATAAATATTATATCTGTATATATTTTTCTCTGAAATCAATATAAAATTTGAAAACCCTAACTTATGTATACATATATATAAATTAATATATAAACATATACTAACTCACATACATTAAAATCAAACTTATATGCATATTATATTTTTAAATCAATGCATATATATATATATATACATACATACATATACTCATAAAAATTCAAAATGCTTATACACATTATATTCACCATATATACTGACCAACATATGCACATATATACCCTGCCATATTTTAACTTATATAACTAACATGTTTTTTTTCTTTTTATAAAAACTAACATATACAGCTAACATATTATATATTATAACTTACTAAAAAAATTCAATATATATCCAGGGAAGGAGTGCAGCTAGTCTCAAAAAATGAAAAACCGGTGGCTTCAAAATAAAAATCAAGTATACAGTACACACACACACACACACACACACACACACACACACACATATATATATATATATATATATGCAGACCTTTATCTATATGAAATATATATAATCGACTATTTCAAATATCAAGAGTAAGTTATAGTATATATAGGAAATACATATAAGCAAACAAAACACATGAACTCACGTATATTTGTTTCGAATACTGTATATATATATATATATATATGTAAAAGTATATATGAAATAAAATAAAAGAAGAGTAAAGGGAATATCGCGAGCAGCTTAAACAATAGATAAGAGGTTTAAAGTGCAAGGGTTATTGTCGTTAACTCTGAGGGTGATTCCAAAATGAGTGTAACGAGGTAATGCCTTCGGTTTCGTTCGAACCCGAAACGAACTTGTATGGATGAATGCTATCAGACCATCGTCAATGGAGGACGATGAGCATTCCAAGATGTATTCTTTAAAGGTAATCGTAGCCTCAAGCCTCATCGACCGGGAATGGCTAAAATAGGGGAGGTGCACGCAAGGTTAAGTGGGTAGCACCCAAGTAGGAAAAGATTTTCCCCTGTCTAGAGTCCCTTTTTATTTCGGCTGTGTGGGCGGTTGCTAGCTACAACCGCGGGGTTGTCTTATTCGGACTATCCAGTAAGGCGTAGCTCCGGCTTTGTGATGCAGGGGATCATGGGGATCCTCGGTACGATGATCTAGGCCACGTACTGTGACGGGCGGTACCCCAGTAGCCCTGCCATTGTATGGAATCCAATCTTCAATGAGTGCCGTACGTTTTGATTATGCCCAACCATGTTGTAACGTGAGATGTATGCATTCCAGCTATTTTCTATTTTACTTGAAAACCCTAGACCCTATTATAATATCACTAGATTTCTTATCAAATGTTTTGGTTATCTTAAGGTAAAAACTTGTCCGTGTTTATTTGCGGAGAGTCTTACGAGATACCTTTCTTTTCAAATGATTTTCAAAGTTAAGCAACTTTAACCCGTTTACTCACACCAGACCCATGTTTGACCCAGAGTTTATTTTCTGTTTTCTTAAACTCTTGGGTGCTTAAATTTTTATGAGTACCAAGGGATTCAGGTTAGCTTTGACGAATCTATAGAGGAGATTTGGAGCAGGAGGATTTAGCATATATAGATATATGTGGTTCCGTTGTGTTAGTGTCTCTGAGTTGTATCTTGAGTTGTATTGATAGACAAACCTTTGTAACTGTCCAATATGTGTTGTATAAGCTGTGTAACTCTGATAGATGTTGTCTATTATGTAATAACTATGTGATGTAATATAATTTATTCGTTCCGCTATGAGATTCTGATATTTTTTAGTTCTTTCTTTCCTATCTTTTCTCTTTTCCATCCCTTTCTTTCTTAATGATGATGCGTCTTTCCGTGGAATGAAAGGCGGGTCGTTACAGGTTCAATGCAAATGAAAAGACATGAGCATGCTACATTATGTAAATATATAAGCTTTCCAGTTTTTTTATAAAGCTAATAACAGACGAAAGAGAGAGAGGAATAAGGTAAGCAAAAGAATGAGACGCACGCAGATCATATTCAATTATATTATATTTCTCGATGAAACCAGAACCTAAAGCAAAATACGAACCATAATATATTAAATGAGAAAATAGGGAATAGCAAAGGCCAGTACGTTGAATTCAGTAATTATGAAAGGCTATTGACCATTGGTTTCAGACAGTGGACAATGAATGGTACCGATTCGGTTAACCGTTTTGCGGTTTCGCTACGTACCGGGCACCGAAACACAAATATGAATATACTGCGAAGATCGGCATGACGAGATGATCAAAACGGTATATAGATATCAGCGATACGGTCATCCTATCAAAAGTCGATGTTTGGTACCGAAAATGCTGGTAAAATGCTGAAATTAGGATAAACGGGGCTAGAGAAGTCCAAATTTGACAAAACGAATTATGTCGTCTCACTCAGAAAATAGTTTACATTTTTATTACATAAAAATATTCAGGTTTCGAAAATATTTTATTTCAATCAAATTAACTAAATTTAAATTGAAAATTACACAACAGAATTAACATTCAATTTTCAAATTTTTTTTTACCATTTGCTATGTTTAAATAGACGCATACCAGATATCAAATTTTTATTTCCAAATTGAATCATTTAAAATTTCAAAAAATTTAGTTAATTGCGTTATTAAAACTTTTAAATTTTACGGGCCGTTACATATCTATATGGAGCAAAGGTGAGAGCAGCAAACTTCAAAATTAAGACAAACTGGTTGTAAGCATAATAAAGAACTTGAGCTACAGCAACGAAGCTAAAATTTTCACCTCAGATCTAGATATAGAGGGTCTAATAGCAATAAAGAGAAGACATGGAAGCTGCCCTGAAGCACAAAGAGGAATAAAAAAATGAGAAATAAATAGATCACTCCAAAAATCATTTAACCCTAATTTCTCCGAGTTCCAAGATAAAAGAGAGTTGTAGAAATGTAGTGATAAAGTGCGGCTAGGGTTTGTTTAAGTTGCATATGATGTTTAACCTAGGTAACTAACGGGTATTATATTATACTCGGTATATCCCGGCCTTGGGCTGATGTTTTTCAACTTTTCAAAACAAAATCTGCATGCAACATGATTTAAGGTTGTTTTTCCTATCTTTGAATTGGCTAGAGATGCTCTTATACTTAATTCTAAAACTAAATAGCAAATAAAAAGTTAGCTATTAATTACACCTCACTCTTTTTGTCCCATTATTTGTATACTGTGATGTTGAATGTATGCTTCATTGTGGTTGGATACGGTTTAATAGTACTACGTAAGATTAATTTATTTATGTAAAGCTCTCATGTCACTTGCCTTAAAAGTAAACTTGTCCATTTACGTTTCTCTAATGATGTTTCTTATGTGGCTTAGGCATTAAGATTACTTCAAGGTAACTTTTATTTCGAACCATAATTTCTTTCAGTTGATCCGCAATATAATTATCCTACAAATTATTTTTAAGTAAATTCACATGTGGATTAACTAACAGAATAAGCTATTCTGGTTTTTATTCATTTCTTTATTCTTTTACTTCGCTATGTTTCTATTATCGTACTTGTGGAACACAAAATCTGTGCATTAAATTACACATTTATTGCATATATAAAAACTCAAATTCATACTCTATCTAATGTGACTACAGTAAATTCAGTAGATTCAAGATCATTTACATATTCTTATAAGCTTGAATCATTTACAAATTTGGACTTTCACAAAGTAGCAAAAAAACAAAAGATCTAGGACTATTTGCTTCTTCTAATCAGATTAGTTGTACTTCAAAGCCAAATTCTATTAAGTTTCATAAGATGTCATGCCATCAAATCCTTTCAAAAGGCTGATCTCTCCTGATGATTCATAAGATTCAGAACTATGCATGCCTCAGTCGTCTTCGAAATACATTGCTAGTAAAGAAGAGGAAGAACCGATGTAACTTTCTTTTCCTAAGGCCCATCATGCTTTTTAGCTGTATGTGGGAGTGAGAAAGCCATTCACTTTGATTCTATATATCGCAGCTTAGTTAAATTTGCTAATGTTAGAACATTAACAACAGGTTTGCCTATTTTTCATTGAAAAATATACAGGCTTTGTGACGACCCTTATTTCGAAAGGTTTAAATCGACAATAATCCACACATGTCAAACTTAAACAATTCGGAACGTAGGTAATCAATGGGGTTAATTAAGAAAAGAAGAAGAAAACAACACAGAATCTCACTGCGGAACAATAAAATATAATAATCAAATAAACAGTTCATGAAGTTGTTTACTAAACATTTAACTATAATCTATACACATTTATCAGAGTAATATATACACATCAGGGATAAATAATTAATACAGCAAAATAGCATGATGGAGGGGATAAAAATAATAGTAATATACCAAATCTGCATCTTCGTCCTCCAGAGAATAATCTTCAATACGCTGAAAAACTCAGGACTGACACGAGCTTAATGTAAAGGCAAAACACTCGAGTCAGGAATAAAATACTCTTATGTAAGTCAAATCAATATCAATAAATATGAGTGTAACATCGTTAGAGATGATTATGGTAATAACTTAAGAGATGTTACGTGATTTTCCATCTCCTAAGGATCTGTTAAACTATTTATATATAATAGTGTACGCTATAGTAGGTAATGTCTATAGTAAAATAAATATCAAAATAGCATTCAGGCTTAACATTAATCCACCATAACACATTTTTATAGGTAAACCAAAATCGTAATGGGCTCGCATAAGGATAAATATGACAAGGCACGTGAAGCAATGCCCAAGGTATGATTCTACCAGTTTACCCTTTCTGGCTGGTCGTAACCCATCCGTGGCCGACCGCGACAATCAATCCGAACAAAAAGGGTGCACCAATCTAGTGCAAAATCATGATAGTAATACGAGTAATCAACGTCGCTAGAGGTAGCTAACCTCATTGGCCAGACATAAGCTCCTGTTCTAGTAATTTTAATTATAACACAAGTGTCAAGACTATCCATCATCATTATCTTACTTCATTCTGGTAAACGTTCGCCAATTCAACCACTACATTCTGGATATCATCCACCGCGTACACGGTTTTCAAAGTGGTTCCAATATTGATAGAGAATATGCCAATAAAAGGCCCTGGTCTCTTTAACAACCAATCGTGATTTTACACACCATTTGGTTCTTTTACATTTCGAAAACAGTTCGTACTTGATATTAAAATATCATATTCGGTTCAAAATCAAATCCATTTCGAAATTATCATATTCGCTTCAAAATAAAATCCATTTTGAAATCGTCATATTCGCTTCAAAATCAAATCCATTTCGAATCATATTCGCTTCAAAAACGTAATTTACTTCAAAATGTCAATTCAGTTCGATATATCGATTTCACTTCACATAAAATTTAGGTTATAACTTCACTTTAACCCTATTCCCATTAAAATCCAAGATTTAAATATAAACATCCTACCCTTTTGACCAGTTTGAATTTTTAGTAAAAAGTTTAAATAGTTTTAAAATAGTTAAAATAGTTTAATAGAAAATAGTTTGAGTATTAAAAATGGTTTATATAGTAAAATAGTTTGGAAAATCAAAATAATTTGAATATTTAAAGAATATAGATTTAAAAAGTTTATACTAAAATAATTCATTTGAAAATTAGTTCCAAAATTAAACCGTCAATTCCAAACTTCTCAATTCAAATCAATTCCAATTTCCATTTCGATTTAATCGGTTCAATTCTGATTCCAAGTCGAATTTTACTTCAATTCCAAATTAATTTCAGTTTCAATCCCTAATTAATTTCACTTCCAATTCCAAATTAATTTAAATTCCAATTCCAAATTAAATTCAAATTCCAATTCCAAATTAATTTCAATCCCAATTCCAAATTATTTCAATTCCAATTCTAAACTAAATTCAACTCAAATTTCAAATTTAAACCATTTTGATTTATAGCAATTCCGAGTTCGATTTTCAAAATATCAATTCAAAATACTTAAATCAAATTTACCTTAAATATCTAATTTAAAATTCAAACCTACAAATATAATTCAATTCTGAGCTCAATTTCGAAATATCGTTTTACATCACTTTTACTTAGCAAAATTCAAAGTTCGAATAAAAATCCAATCTTTTACAACAAATCAATTTGTGAAATTCACAACATACTTTGATGATAACTTCAAAATCTCAAATTTAATTTTTAAACAATTTCGTTTAACAAATTCCGATTCCCATAATTTTAACTCAATTTCGAAAATAATTCGATTTCCACAAATTCGATTTTTTACTTTATTAAATAAAACTCATTTAAATGATTTCAAATCAAAAATCTAAAAATTATTTAATTTAACTAACCCGGTGTCCATATATAATTTTCTATCCTATAGCCAAGTGAATCAATTATTTCAATTTTATTCCAAGGATGGATATATAACATTTTCAATCCAAAATAGATGCCATAGGTATATATCATTTCAACCTATTTCTTAACTTATTTGAGATAATTCAATTTATAGTTTTATATACTGCAAATAACATATAGGATGATTAACATGATATATCAAAATAAATAAACATCCAAACCATCCAAACATCAATCAGTAGCATCCATCTCAATCAATCATCCAAACAGTCAATAATCACAACAATCAACCAATTATCAAAAATCAAAGATTTTACTAGCAGTTTAATTCTAATTCAATTTAACTGTCAATTCAAATTCTATCAATTAACTTCTGATGTCCATTTAAATGTTAATTAAAGTTATCAAACAACTATCAGTAAAATTTAAGTCACTTCACGATATAATTTAACCAACATAAAAATTATTTCAGTCAATTGTGAGCGTATAAACACTCACCTTTTATTTGAAACTGAAAAAATCTCAGCTTCAAATAAAATTCCAAACCGATCCCATGTTGTAGACGATGCCGATACGAATCCGCTGCAACTTGATTCGTCCGAAACGGACCTCGTCCGAACGATATACGCTATAATTAATATAACGGTAATTATAAAAAAAATTAATCTACAACAAAATTAACGATACCTAATCTCTCACACTCGATACAACAGGAATGCACGCAACAAACAGACCACCATCCTATTCTTCATTTGCGACTGTCTCCTCCTTTTTTTTAACGCGCCCTCGCACCAGAACCGCCACCACCAATCGTTGTTGCATCAACGCCACCCTCACCTTGCAGTCGCCGCCACCACCTAGCATTCACGTCCAAGCCACGTGAATCCCTAAACCCTAAGGCTGTCACCGACAACCTCCCCATCTCGTGCTCCTTCGTGCATGCCCTCATCGATGTCGCGACATCGCGAGCTCGTCTCCCAGGCTCACGCGATTTCATCGTTCGATCGTTTGTTTTTTTTTCTTTCTTCTTTTTTGCTTTGATTTCGATCAGCTATGATATTTTTTCATTTTGAATGGATTCGAAATAAAGGGGAAAGAAGGAGATAAAGTAGGGCGGCTATATACAACATTGGGAATAAAAAAGTAAATATATATTATTATTTTAAATTAGAAAATATCTAGCTTAAGAGTTCGAATTTCCTCGAGCTCTAAACGAAGCGTGCCGCCAAGCGTTCATAATATTTTACCCCTATTCCGAACATAATGGAAATAGTCTCGAAGCCTAATTCGACCGTATGCGGAAGATAGCTTTTCAAATCGAATTATTTTAATTAAATTCTGAAATTACTTTCTACGCGTTTCAAGCTCGTACATCCGAACGACAAGTCTGATCGCTACGAAACTTGAAATCCTACAATAATTCACTATTACGGATCCGATGAAACCAGTTTCATCGAAATCCGAGACAGTGGCCAAAATGGCTATTTTTACTTGTTAATTAAAATATACAATTTCAAATTTTTATTTATCCACTTAAAATTCCAATTTTAAATGTTAGCAACCTTCATTCATACTAAATTAAAATTTTACATTAATTTTCGATACCATTTTCATTCACATAAATTAAAGATTCAATTATTTAAATAATTCCAATATCAAATTTAAACAATTGAATTATCGATAAATTACAATAATAAGTCATTAAATTTTATCTTTAACCATTTTTATTCAATAATTATATAAAATTCTATAATTTAAAATAGTTAAAAATATGGGTCGTTACATACTCCCCCACTTAAAACTTTTCGTCCTTGAAAAGGGCTAAGTACCGAATTTAGTACTTGATATATTTTATTCAAAACTATCAACCTATAAAACTTTAAAATCTTATTTACAAAACCTTTACTACGCTCTTGCTATGCCCCTTCGATATCGGTTTTACGGAAAATATAACTTATATATATAAAACAAGTTATAAAAATTTTAAAACTTCAAAAAATTTCTAACTCCCGGATTTACGGAAAATTTCGGCAGAGTCTCCTCTGCGCGGCTCGATCGGAAAAATATTTACAATATAATATATAACACAAATATATCCAATATATATCAAATATACATCTCATCTCAATGATGAGGCATCCCGAAGGGAAAAAATATAAAATCGCGATATGTAATCCGAGATATGTACCTTATTATTTATAATACGAGCGAGTTCGCTCGTATTAAGCAAGCAAAAGCAACATAATGAGTAATCAAGCTCCGAAAGCTTGCATACACCATCCATACCTACTAAACACTCAATAACCAAATGAGAACATATATATAAAGAGTAAAATCGATATATAACATGGATTATGCAATAACCATAAACGAATATAGCAAATGCAACAAAACAAACATCAAACGACAATGTCCATCCAATCTTATTCACAATAATACCAATTCACACTTCCTAATGTCAATATTCAATTTATTATACTTTAATTTTCTATCAATATTAAATTGATTTACTTTTAATTCATTGACATTTATTTCATCTATATACAATTTGTTTGCTTCCAATTTATTCACTTAAATTTCTTTCAAATTTAATTGGTTTTCATTCAATTGATTTCCTTCAATTTATTAACATTCATTACAAATTTATTATATTCAATTTATTCAATCCAATTTGTGAAATTCCAATTGTTTCACCTTTTTGTTTAACCTATTTCATATAAATTCATTTTTGAACCATTTATAAAATTGTTCCACTTAACCTTGTTTAAGTTAAATTTTTTTTCCCTACTTAGTATATCCTCTTTTTTTATACTAACATCATTTATAAATCATCTAAGTTTATTATAAATATTTTATTCAACATAACTCACGTTTATTATTATTACATCATATTAATCCATTGATTCACTTAATTAGTTTATTTCATAAATTTAAATTTATTTTAATAATTTTACTTCAGACGATGAAGCAATCGGTGTTATTGCCATTGGAACTAGGAAGCTCCAGCTCATATAGATTGAACTGAAAATGAGTCAAAAATAAGACATGCTAAGTTTATCATAAAGATGAATGCAGGGCAAACAAAAAAAATTAAAGATCGGAAATTTGCCATTAATGTGGAGCACAAGCACAAACGTCATAGATGTCATGTATACAAAGTTTTTATACAGGAGTCTAGAAATCCTGTGTAAAACCAAGATACTAGGGATAGGGACATATTTTTATAGAAATTACATTACCAACTCAAACCGAAAAACACATTCGAACAAAAAGTAAAAAAAAACAGACCATGCTAACCACAGCATGGAAAGATAAAGGAAGTAGTGCTCATGTCAAAACACACTCAGCAAACTCAAAGATATTGTAGGTACTAGACGGGATGATATTCCTGTAAAATGTTCGACATAAGTGGGTAATAAAGCTGATAATGGAAAATATACATTTATACAAGAGAACTAGATGATGAGAAGAAAGAAAAATTGACAACACAAATGGACAAACCCATACCTGAGAATTATGATATTGAAAATAAATGTGGAATAAAGAATAGAGATGACTCAAAAGATGACGGTATCATCGTACAAATTAATGTATCAGAAAGTTCTTTAGAAATTTGAACATGTCATCATTGATTTCCCTCATTTACATGCAAATTGCAAACCACGTGTCTATAAAGCTTCTCTATAACTATATATTTTACATATGACTTTTTTTGGAATTATATAAACCAAAATTCTAAGTTCTGTCCGAAACTTAGAATTTTGATACCTTGAATGGTAACTCGTATAATAAATTTACTTAAGTAAATGTGACGCCCCACCTCTATGCTCACAATAACAAAGGTTATTATAAGGAATAACGTCTGCTATTGCGATGAATAAGGCTTGTTAGAAGCGACCATCCGTAAGTTATGCCTTAGACGAGTATTGATTACATCGATAGGAGTTTTATAAATTACTCCCAAAGATATAAATTCAATTCAAATCTAAAACGAAACTACGGTGGCTAAAGAAAAATTCAGAACATCTCATAATAACAACAACACTGATAGTATAATCACATCAGAACAGAAATATCAGATATATAGCAGAAGCCAAGTCTGGAATACATGATACAACAATCAATAGTTCACATGAGCCAAATGTACATATACATATACATCAACATACATAAGACGATAGTCAGTAATCCAAAAGAACTCCTCGAAGGCTAGACAAAAGATGATGCGATATCCCAAAAGCTGAAGTTGCTACTGAATCAGAGATAGAGACTACCCTGAAATAACTCGGTCTGACCCGAGTATTATTTAAAAGAAAATAATAAACGGATCAGTCTAATTTATTCTTAGAAGTGAATGCATCATAAATAACATCAAAGCAAAATAATAATAATCTCGGATGAGACTATTCAACATAAGAAATCAACATAGTTAAATGAAGAAATCACATCAAACTCAACCAAAATCAACTTTCAAATTCACAATTTACTTCAAAACAACAATTCACAAAATCTAGAAATCAAAAATAGATAACTAGAAAATCAACATAAAAGTGGATCGATCCCAACAAATGGCGAGTTTTAGCTACGCCGCACGTGCATCTCAAATGGCCGAAGCCTACCAAGTACTATGATTTTTGGCGCCCAACAAATGACCCGAAGGTCCAACAAATGACCCGAAGGTCCAACAAATGACCCGAAGGTCTAGTACTGGTATTGACCCGGAGGTCCAACAAATGACCCGAAGGTCCAACAAAGTGGCTCGAAAGCCCAACAAAATCATCAAAATCATCAAACCACAAATATTTCAATTAACGAGTCCGGAATTAACCGAAATAGTAAAAGTGTGGTTCCATACTCCGCGCTTTTGCTAAATCGTTTAAATCTCTTCATCGTTTCCTTGAAAGTGCAAAATTGTGTATTTTATAAAAATACATTTTACGTTCTCAAACGGACAAGTCCGGAATTAAGCGAATCAGTAAAAATAAGGGTTCATAGTCCTCAGTTTTGCTGAAGCGTTTAAATCGCTTCCTCATTCTTTTGAAAGCGCAAACTGTAGAATTTTTGGAAACAATTTCAATTTAAAACCATTTTTAAAACACGTGATTAAAATAGTAGCATCTGTAGCAATTTCGACAAGGAAATTGCACTTCTCAAAACACCTTAAAAACGGTTACCAAAACGGCGTTGCAGGATAACCGCTTGAAAATCCACTTTAAAATTGACGGTTACTGAAATCAAAGCAACGGTAATTTTTATTCGTCAAAAAACCTTATCAAAACAGCACGTATCAAAAATACAATGCCGGCGTAGAAATCCGTTATAAAAATAACGTTAACAAAACACGTTTTAAAACGAAACGCCAGTTTAAAACAATTTAAACCGTAGATTGTACGACTATATTTTCATAAAAATATTGTACGTACAAAAATGCAAACGCAGGCTCTCTGGAAATATTATTACTTTTGAGCATATAAACGTGAGTCACGCAATAAAGTAAACTGGGCATATTACTTTAAACTGGACACAAAAGAGTCACGCAATAATATAAACGTGAGTCACGCAATGCATTAAAACTACCCTGGTAATATATAACTTACACCTTTCGAAATCACACAATGCGTTAAAACAATTTAATGCAATAATATGATCTATATATTAATGCACGCATGTTAATGAAACCATGAACCAGACTGTACGAGTTACCAGCAGAGGCCAAGGCATAAACAAAACAGAATGATCACTAAACCCACTAATTCATACACACATGGGAAGGAAAATAAGTGACTTTGAACTCACGCCACATGCATGCAACCAATTGTTTTTAAAAATGTCACCAGGCCTTTGTATGCAATATGACCTGTACAAACTTTCATACTAGTGACCTGTGCATGCAAATGTTTTAAACAAATATGAACTTCAACACAAAAGACAGGGATGCATATTTTCAGATTAGAAATGACTTGCACACGTACATACTGGACTTTACACATATTTTTCGACCTCACACTCCAAATACAAGAAATCAAAGGTTTAACGGGTAGGATTCACGTGTTACCCTTAGACGAGACTCACCGTTGGATTTATTTGCATGCTGTTTATGAAGTTATCACACAATGCCCTGACAACTACTACGAATACACTTGAACTATGAAGGTTCGCCTAAGCTTACACTGCAAAAAAATAACCTTTTTATGTAGCCTGACACTAAGATTTGGTTCACACAGCAATACAGTGGGGTTAATTTATGAACAAAGACATTGCACGCAAAAATAAATAAAACTGATAGAATTTATTGACTTAGTTGAAAATAGATGTGAGTTTGCACTCACGTAACTAAAGAAACTAATAAACAAATGCAAATTCAAGTGCATCAGTGAACAATGCGGCTAAAAATGACAGAAACCCTGTTGAAACTTATAGATGCAACTTTTGGGTTGAAGCTAGTATACTCAATGCAATTGAACTGAGCTAGTAAGCAGTGTCAAAAGAAATAAATTAGCAGATGTGAGATTTTTCACTCACAAAATTTTGGCTTCAAAGCTATAGCTAGCTATCCAGATTCAAATTGGAGCTGCCATTCATGCTCGTCAGGGAAGTTTCTTTTTGAGAATAAAAAGAAAAACTGATTGCAGAGGGATGAAGGGTACAAGTGCATTCACTATGAAAACGTGCTACCCTATACTTGCATTAAATGCAACGTGTGAAAAGTAACTAAAAGGACTCACTGTAAAAATAAAATGATGAGAGCAAACGTTCACAAATTTGCTTTACAAACAGAGTGATTCCCTGGCCAAAGTGATGATTGAAATAAATATTGTAAAGTGTTTCGAACCTTAGCTCTACAATATCAATTACAGCAAGACATAACGTGCACCGGAAAGAAAAGGACGAGTTGTACTAAGTGGTGATAGCAAATTCATATTTTGCTTTAAAAACTAGCGGTATGTAGCCTGAATTAACGTTTTGCATATAGCTGGAATTCACAATTTACATGTAACCGAAGACGCATGCATATGTGAATGAAGACACGCGCATATATGGATGAAGACGCACGCACCATTTCCCCTATGCACGTGAAGGGCAAAAATGCATTTCAATTTTTCCACTGACGCTGCGAACGTCTACCACTTATGTTCAACTGATTATGAAATCATTTTTTTTTCATTGCAAATTTATTTTTCAAATTTCTATTTAAAATATTCGCTACGACGGTAATTCAAAAATTACGGTCGTTATCGATTTTTAAATTATTTAATACGACGGTAAAAATTACGGTCGTTACAGACTCCCCCTCTTATAAAAATTGCGTCCCCGCAATTTTCATACTGGAAGCATTCAATACACGAATAATTCATCTCAACAAAGATTAAAATAGAAAAGATAGATAAGAATGCTCACCTCCACCTGAAGAGAAGAGAAAACCCTGATAAGAACGCTCGATGAACTCTCTGGTTTCCCAAGTGCAATCTTTGGGGTTTGTGGACCATTGAATTTTCACAAGCGGGACTTCTTTGTTCCGAAGGCGTTTAACCTCCGAAGCTAGCACACGAATAGGATCTTGCACAATAGACAAGTCGGGTGAGATCTCAAGATCTTGCAACATAGGAGGATCAATAATAGAATCCGAATCACGAAGACATCTACGAAGCTGGGACACATGAAACACGTCATGAATTCCCGAAAACTGAGCAGGTAGCGATATACGATAAGCAACTGGGCCAATGCGTTCCATAATAGAAAACGGTCCAACATATCGAGGAGCCAATTTCCCGGAGTGACTAAAACGCACCACACCCTTCATCGGGGAAACACGAATGAATACGAGATCGCCAACAGAAAATTCCAAAGGCTTCCTACGATGATCGGCATAAGATTTCTGCCTATTCTGAGCCTCTTTCATTCTCTGTCGTATAATATCAATCCTCTCCGAAGATTCACGGATATAATCGGGGCTGAAAACTAACTTTTCCCCCGATTCCAACCAACAAGATGGTGATCGACACGGCCTTCCATAAAGAGCTTCGAAAGGAGCCATACCGATACTAGATTGAAAACTGTTGTTGTAAAAAAACTCAACAAGAGATAAGTGGTCTTCCCAACTACCACCAAAATCAAGAATACAAGCTTGAAGGAGATCTTCCAAAACTTGATTCACCCTTTCAGTCTGACCATCAGACTGTGGATGATAAGCTATACTGAAATTGAGCTTAGTGCCCAAAGCTTTCTGAAGACTACGCCAGAAACCACTAGTAAAAAGCGGATCTCTGTCACTAACAATAGAACTAGACACACCATGAAGTCGAACGACTTCTTTAATAAACAGCTTAGCCAACAAAGGAGCAGTTCGATTGGACTTGATAGGAATAAAATGGGCTGATTTAGTCAATCGGTCAACAATCACCCAAATACTAGTATGGCCCGACCTCGAACGAGGTAGACCATCTATGAAGTCCATGGAAATCTGATCCCATTTCCATAATGGAATCTCAAGAGGTTGCAAAAGACCACTGGGACGCCGGTGTTCTGCTTTAACAAGTTGACAAGTCATGCAATGACTTACATAACTTGCAACATCACGCTTCATACCTTCCCAATAGTATAAGCGTTTCATAACAGCATACAACTTGCTACTGCCTGGATGGATAGTATACTTAGAACGATGACAGACCTCAAGAATGTCATTTCTAAGATTAGAAATATCAGGCACGATCAACCTTCCCTTCTTTCAAATACAACCATGAACATCAATATCGAAATCCTTCAGATCATCACTTCGGGATTCCAATTTACAACTCTGAAAAAGATAAGCAAGATCTGGATCTTGCTTCTGGGCATCGGCAATGCGATCTAACAAATTAGGACGAGCTTCCATGCTAAATAAAAGCGCGGGAGAATCAGAACTGAAAGACGATCTCTAATATCACAAAGAGATAAAGCTTCCCATATATTCCACTCTACTAGCATCAAGGAAACAACTTGCTGCTTGCGACTGAGCGCATCAGCAACTCGATTACCCTTACCAAGGATAAACTGAATATCGAAATCATATGAAGCAAGAAATTCGAGCCAACGCTGTTGCCTCAAATTAAGTTCTTCCTGAGTGAATAGATGCTTCAGAAATCTGTGATCAGTGAAGAGAACAAAACGCTCGCCCAAGAAATAATGTCGCCAAACCTTTAGAGCAAAGACTATAGCGGCTAACTCCAAATCATGGTTAGCGTAACAAATCTCGTTAGGCTTTAGTTGTCTAGAAGCATAGGCAACTACTCTATCCTTATGCATGAGAACTGCACCGAAATCAATACGGCTAGTATTGGTACAAATAATTAAGTCTTGGTTCCCTTCGGGAACACAAGGATAAAAGTATCGGAAAGAAGTTCTTTCAACTAATCTTCTTTCCTAAAAAGATAAGACTTCCAAAATTTTCAGTCATCTTTACGAAATCATTTTCTAGAAAAATTTACTTTTTATAGGTCAATTTATTGTGTCAAATTGTCTCATCAAAGCGTTTAGGAGATTCCTATCGATAACGTTGATCAAGCGCATCGACTAGAATTCTTAAAGCACTCAATGGACAATACAATCACAAAATCATCTTTTATATGATAAACACAAATCCAATTACACATGTAAATAAATCTTATGAAAAGGATTTGCAAAATTTTAAATTGCTGTTTTCATCCAAAATCAATAAATACACCAATGGAGTCATCGAGATATTCGTAGAATACTCGATTCATAAAATGGATGAAATAGGCTGGGCAACTGAATGACGTAATAAGTCATTCGTAAGAATCATAACGAGTGCGGAATGCGGTAAGTGGAATGCTAACTTTCGCAACTCCTAGCCAAGTGAAAACCGATGGTAAGGTTGAATTGGGAGAACAGTTTAGCGCCACTTACTTGATCGAACATGCCGTCGATCCTAGGTAATGGGTACCTATTTGATAGTGAACTCGTTAAACTTGCTAAAATCAATGCAAAGCCTAAGAGTACCATCTGGCTTCTTAACGAAGACAACGGCGGCGCCCCAAGGAGAAGGGCTAGAACGAATAAATCGTTTGGCTTCCAACTCAGAGAATTGTTGCTTGAGTTTCTCATTTTCCTTAGCAGACATCCTCATGGGAGGACGACTGACAGGATGAGCACCGGAGATAAAATCAATACGGAACTCAATTGCCCTATTCGACGACAAACTCAAAATAGGCTCGAAGACATCAGAAAATCACAAACTATAGGAATATTAGCTAAGACATCCTCTGATTCGAAGGAAGAAATGAAAGCATTCGAAGGATGGTCCATACTTCGAAATATAATAGATAACTGCTCGATAGCATCGGGATGCTTGAGATATAAAATTCTTTCGGGACATAGGATTGAACTTCATAACGGACGAGCCAATCCATTACCAAAATCGTATCAAAATGAAGATGATCCATAACATGCAGATTCGCATGAAAGGAGAAACCGCCAAGAATAATCTCAACATCAACACATAACAGACCAAGAGTAGCGGATCCACCAATAGGATTTACGATCCTTAAAGGGTCGCAAAGACAACAACACCCAAAGGAATAATCATCTATAAGCTCCTTCGATACGAATAAATACGATGCACCCGTATCGAAAAGAACTCTAATAGAACGGCCACGAAATAAAATATAACCTTTCAAAGTAGAAGGAGTAATACCTTTAGGCTGAAAGAATCACTAGAAGCTTAAGCAACATTAAGCTTCCCAGATTTGAAACCCCTAGGAGCAGTAAGACAATCAGAAACCCGATGTCCTACTTTCAAAGCTAAGATTGAAAAGGAATTTAACAATTGGAATACTACGGAAATATGAAATATATTCCTAGGCATATTCCAACTTGTTAGAGAGGATAAAAGTTTAAGAATAACGAAGGAATAGATTAGAAAGGCACAAACAAAACCCTTGAATAGTTGTAACATATGTTCCATTCTGTTTCTGTTCTGTGTTTATTATAATTTGTTCTGAACCTCAGCTCTGATACCAAGCTGTGACGCCCCACCTCTATGCTCACAATAACAACGGTTATTATAAGGAATAACGTCTGCTATTGCGATGAATAAGGCTTGTTAGAAGCGACCATCCGTAAGTTATGCCTTAGACGAGTATTGATTACATCGATAGGAGTTTTATAAATTACTCCCAAAGATATAAATTCAATTCAAATCTAAAACGAAACTACGGTGGCTAAAGAAAAATTCAGAACATCTCATAATAACAACAACACTGATAGTATAATCACATCAGAACAGAAATATCAGATATATAGCGGAAGCCAAGTCTGGAATACATGATACAACAATCAATAGTTCACATGAGCCAAATGTACATATACATATACATCAACATACATAAGACGATAGTCAGTAATCCAAAAGAACTCCTCGAAGGCTAGACAAAAGATGATGCGATATCCCAAAAGCTGAAGTTGCTACTGAATCAGAGATAGAGACTACCCTGAAATAACTCGGTCTGACCCGAGTATTATTTAAAAGAAAATAATAAACGGATCAGTCTAATTTATTCTTAGAAGTGAATGCATCATAAATAACATCAAAGCAAAATAATAATAATCTCGGATGAGACTATTCAACATAAGAAATCAACATAGTTAAATGAAGAAATCACATCAAACTCAACCAAAATCAACTTTCAAATTCACAATTTACTTCAAAACAACAATTCACAAAATCTAGAAATCAAAAATAGATAACTAGAAAATCAACATAAAAGTGGATTGATCCCAACAAATGGCGAGTTTTAGCTACGCCGCACGTGCATCTCAAATGGCCGAAGCCTACCAAGTACTATGATTTTTGGCGCCCAACAAATGACCCGAAGGTCCAACAAATGACCCGAAGGTCCAACAAATGACCCGAAGGTCTAGTACTGGTATTGACCCGGAGGTCCAACAAATGACCCGAAGGTCCAACAAAGTGGCTCGAAAGCCCAACAAAATCATCAAAATCATCAAACCACAAATATTTCAATTAACGAGTCCGGAATTAACCGAAATAGTAAAAGTGTGGTTCCATACTCCGCGCTTTTGCTAAATCGTTTAAATCTCTTCATCGTTTCCTTGAAAGTGCAAAATTGTGTATTTTATAAAAATACATTTTACGTTCTCAAACGGACAAGTCCGGAATTAAGCGAATCAGTAAAAATAAGGGTTCATAGTCCTCAGTTTTGCTGAAGCGTTTAAATCGCTTCCTCATTCTTTTGAAAGCGCAAACTGTAGAATTTTTGGAAACAATTTCAATTTAAAACCATTTTTAAAACACGTGATTAAAATAGTAGCATCTGTAGCAATTTCGACAAGGAAATTGCACTTCTCAAAACACCTTAAAAACGGTTACCAAAACGGCGTTGCAGGATAACCGCTTGAAAATCCACTTTAAAATTGACGGTTACTGAAATCAAAGCAACGGTAATTTTTATTCGTCAAAAAACCTTATCAAAACAGCACGTATCAAAAATACAATGCCGGCGTAGAAATCCGTTATAAAAATAACGTTAACAAAACACGTTTTAAAACGAAACGCCAGTTTAAAACAATTTAAACCGTAGATTGTACGACTATATTTTCATAAAAATATTGTACGTACAAAAATGCAAACGCAGGCTCTCTGGAAATATTATTACTTTTGAGCATATAAACGTGAGTCACGCAATAAAGTAAACTGGGCATATTACTTTAAACTGGACACAAAAGAGTCACGCAATAATATAAACGTGAGTCACGCAATGCATTAAAACTACCCTGGTAATATATAACTTACACCTTTCGAAATCACACAATGCGTTAAAACAATTTAATGCAATAATATGATCTATATATTAATGCACGCATGTTAATGAAACCATGAACCAGACTGTACGAGGTACCAGCAGAGGCCAAGGCATAAACAAAACAGAATGATCACTAAACCCACTAATTCATACACACATGGGAAGGAAAATAAGTGACTTTGAACTCACGCCACATGCATGCAACCAATTGTTTTTAAAAATGTCACCAGGCCTTTGTATGCAATATGACCTGTACAAACTTTCATACTAGTGACCTGTGCATGCAAATGTTTTAAACAAATATGAACTTCAACACAAAAGACAGGGATGCATATTTTCAGATTAGAAATGACTTGCACACGTACATACTGGACTTTACACATATTTTTCGACCTCACACTCCAAATACAAGAAATCAAAGGTTTAACGGGTAGGATTCACGTGTTACCCTTAGACGAGACTCACCGTTGGATTTATTTGCATGCTGTTTATGAAGTTATCACACAATGCCCTGACAACTACTACGAATACACTTGAACTATGAAGGTTCGCCTAAGCTTACACTGCAAAAAAATAACCTTTTTATGTAGCCTGACACTAAGATTTGGTTCACACAGCAATACAGTGGGGTTAATTTATGAACAAAGACATTGCACGCAAAAATAAATAAAACTGATAGAATTTATTGACTTAGTTGAAAATAGATGTGAGTTTGCACTCACGTAACTAAAGAAACTAATAAACAAATGCAAATTCAAGTGCATCAGTGAACAATGCGGCTAAAAATGACAGAAACCCTGTTGAAACTTATAGATGCAACTTTTGGGTTGAAGCTAGTATACTCAATGCAATTGAACTGAGCTAGTAAGCAGTGTCAAAAGAAATAAATTAGCAGATGTGAGATTTTTCACTCACAAAATTTTGGCTTCAAAGCTATAGCTAGCTATCCAGATTCAAATTGGAGCTGCCATTCATGCTCGTCAGGGAAGTTTCTTTTTGAGAATAAAAAGAAAAACTGATTGCAGAGGGATGAAGGGTACAAGTGCATTCACTATGAAAACGTGCTACCCTATACTTGCATTAAATGCAACGTGTGAAAAGTAACTAAAAGGACTCACTGTAAAAATAAAATGATGAGAGCAAACGTTCACAAATTTGCTTTACAAACAGAGTGATTCCCTGGCCAAAGTGATGATTGAAATAAATATTGTAAAGTGTTTCGAACCTTAGCTCTACAATATCAATTACAGCAAGACATAACGTGCACCGGAAAGAAAAGGACGAGTTGTACTAAGTGGTGATAGCAAATTCATATTTTGCTTTAAAAACTAGCGGTATGTAGCCTGAATTAACGTTTTGCATATAGCTGGAATTCACAATTTGCATGTAACCGAAGACGCATGCATATGTGAATGAAGACACGCGCATATATGGATGAAGACGCACGCACCATTTCCCCTATGCACGTGAAGGGCAAAAATGCATTTCAATTTTTCCACTGACGCTGCGAACGTCTACCACTTATGTTCAACTGATTATGAAATCATTTTTTTTTCATTGCAAATTTATTTTTCAAATTTCTATTTAAAATATTCGCTACGACGGTAATTCAAAAATTACGGTCGTTATCGATTTTTAAATTATTTAATACGACGGTAAAAATTACGGTCGTTACAGTAAATTTTATTTTATAGCTCCAATTCATATTAATAAAAAAAATTTATCACCATCAATTTTATTCAACTCCTCTTAAGTTAAATTTCAATTTATATTTTATTCCAATAACTTATATCATATTCAATTAGTTACCATTCAATTTTATTGAAACTCATTCTATTTGCATTTAATTTATTTACATCCAATTTAAATTAAATTCAGTTGTTTATATTAATTTTACTTACTCGCATTGATTTTATTTTATTTCTTTCACACCTAAATTACATTCATTTTAAAATTCCAGTTCGTATTATTTCACTTTACTAATTCCTCTAGCTCAATTCAAATCCAACTCAACTCATTAAATCTTTATTAAGTGAAATTCTATTTCATTTAATCCATTTCTCATTTTATTTCACTCTCTTTTAAATATTTTCTTCTTATCATTCACATTCAACCAAATTGAAAATTTGTTCTTAGCTCAATATTCTCAAATCTATAAATTATACAATTTATTCATTTAAAATTTCATTTTATTATTTTATCTAATCCATTTCAAATACAATTCACTTTTTATTTAAGCTTTCATGAGATTAAACTATATTTTATTTTATTTTATTTCTCAAATTCAAAGTTCATTTTGTTTGCTTAACCAAAATATTCAACAGTTTTAAAATTCAATTTTACTTTCCTGTTTAAATTTATAAGTTATAAACTTATTTTCATCTATACTATTTTCAATTATAAGTTCAAAACTATTTTCATATAATTATCAAATCATATTTAGAATATTTTTCACAATCAAAAGTTGTTTTGATCGAAAATAAATTTCTTTTGGTAGTAATTTTCACTCAGAAACTCGAAAATGAATACTGGCGATGCTGTAGTCATCCCCAGAATTATTCCCCAGCAACCAAAGTGAGTTTAATGTTTTATTTTCTTCAAAAACCTTTTCAAAATATTTTTCTAGTCAAAACTCTTTCAAATAATATTAATATTAATTTTGAAGGCTTCGAAACAAATTTTGAAAACAAAAGGATTTTAAATTCTAAAATTCTCAATTTTTGTTTAAAATCATTTCTATATATAAGCTATATTATAGATATACTTATACAAATTTCCTTACCTTATTACCAAACTAACTCATTAATTTACAACTTGGTCATTTTAACCAATTCTTATTTTAATTGATTTCAATTCAATTTAATTATCGAATGCTTCGTAAAATAAAATTTACAAAGTATCCATTTTATTTTAATTTAACCAATAATCGATGATAACAAAATATTATCATCTCCTAACAATTTCATTAATAATTAACATTATATAATATAATTTAGGTAAAATTATTTCATTTACCCGATTTTAAAACAATATTATGTCGACTTGCCTCGTTTAAGGGTTTAGAAACCCCTATTGATAACACGGCGTCCCGCACATTGACCAGAATTCATAAACAACTCAGGGGATAAGTAAACGCAATATAAAACACTTTATAAAACTAACAAGTATGCTTTCTCATATATATATATACACAAACACACACACACTCAAATGGACTCATTCTAGGGTATTACTACCCTATCTCTAATGAGTCAACCCCACATAGCCAAGGTTATCGCTAAACCAAAGTTATGATACCAACTGTGATGACCCACATTTCGGAAGGTTTAAATCGACAATTATCCACACATGTCAAACGTAAACAATCCGGAACGTAGATAATCAATAAGGATAATTAAGAAAAATAAGAAAAGAAGAAGAAAACAACATAGAATCTCACAGCGAAACGATAAAATATAATAATCAAATAAACAGTTCATGAAGCTGTTTACTAACCATTTAATTATATTCTATACACATTTATCAGAGTTATATATATACATCAGGGATAAATAGTCAATACAGCAGAATAGCATGATGTAGGGGATAATAATAATAGTAATATACCAAATCTTCGTCCTCTAGAGAAAAATCTTCAATGCGCTGAAAAACTCAAGACTGACCCGAGCTAAATGAAAAGACAAAACACTTGAGTCGGGACTAAAATACTCTTATGTAAGTCAAATCATTATCAATAAATATGAGTGTAACAACGTCAGAGATGTTTACGGGATTTAAAATCTCCTATCCATTGTATAACGTGTGTGCAATAACTTAAGAGATGTTACGGGATTTTCCATCTCCTAAGGGTTCATTAAACTATTTATATATAATAGTATACGATATAGTAGGTAATGTCTATCAGTAAAATAAATATCAAAATAGCGTTAAGGCTTTACATTGATTCACCTTAACACATTTTTATAGGTAAACCATAATCGTAATGGGCTCGCATAAGGATAAATATAACAAGGCACGTGAGGCATTGCCCAAGGTAGGAATCTACCAGTTTACCCTTTCTGGCTAGTCGTAACCCATCCGTGGCAAACCATGGCAATCAATCCGAACAAAATGGGTGCACCCATCGAGTACAAAATCACGATAGTAATACGAGTAATCAACGTCGCTAGAGGTAGCTAACCTTATTGGCCAGACATAGGCTTCTGTTTCAGTCATTTTAATTATGACACAAGTGTCAAGGCTATCCATCATCATTCTCTTACTTAATTCCAGTAAATGTTTGCCAATTCAACTACTACAATCTGGATATCATCCACCGCATACACGGTTGTCAAAGTGGTTCCAATATTGACAGATAGTATGCCAATAAGAGGCCCTGGTCTCTTTAAAAACCAATCGTTATTGTACACACGGTTGGTTCTTTTACATTTCGAAAACAGTTCGTACTTGATACCAAAATATCATATTCGCTTTAAAATCAAATCCATTTCGAAATAATCATATTCGCTTCAAAATCAAATCCATTTCGAAATCGTCATATTCGTTTCAAAATCAAATCCATTTCGAAATCATCATATTCGCTTCAAAAACATAATTTACTTCAAAATGTCAATTCAGATCGATATATCGATTTCTCTTCAAAAAAAATTTTGAATTAAAATTTAGGTTTTATAACTTCACTTTAACTCTATTCGCATTTAAATCCAAGATTTAAATATAAACATCCGACCCATTTGACCAGTTTGAATTTTTAGTAAATAGTTTTAAAATAGTTTAATAGAAAATAGTTTGAATATTAAAAATGGTTTATATAGTAAAATAGTTTGGAAAATCAAAATAATTTGAATATTTAAAGAATATAGATTTAAACAGTTTATACTACAATAATTCATTTGAAAAATAGTTCCAAAGTCAAATCGATTCAATTCCAAATTTCCGAATTCAAATCAATTCCAATTTTCATTTCGATTTAATCGATTTAATTCCGATTCCAAGTCGAATTTTACTTCGATTCCAAATTAATTTCAATTTCAGTCCCCAATTAATTTCACTTCCAATTCCAAACTAATTTCAATTTCAATCCCCAATTAATTTCACTTCCAATTCCAAATTAATTTAAATTCCAATTTCAAATTAAATTCAAATTCAAATTCCTAATTAATTTCAATCCTAATTCCAAATTATTTCAATTCCAATTCCAAAATAATTTCAACTCAAATTTCAAATTTAAACCATTTCGATTTATATCAATTCTGAGTTTGATTTTCAAAATGTCGATTCAAAACACTTAAATCAAATTTACCTTCAATATCCAATTTAAAATCTCAATCTTCAAATATAATTCAATTCTGAGCTCAATTTTGAAATATCATTTTACATCACTTTTACTTAGCAAAATTCAAAATTCGAATAAAATTCCAATCTTTTAAAACAAATCAATTTCTGAAATTCACATCATATTTCGATTATAACTTCAAAATCTCAAATTTCATTTTTAAACAATTTCGCTTAACAAATTTGATTCCCACAATTTTAACTCAATTTGGAAAATAATTCGATTTCCATAAATTCGATTTTTACTTTATTAAATCAAACTCATTTAAATGATTTCAAATCAAAAATCTAAAAATCATTTAATTTAACCAACTCGGTGTCCTTATATAATTGTCTATCCTATGGCTAAGTGAATCGATTATTTCAATTTTATTCCAAGGATGGATATATATCATTTCAATCTAAAATAGATGCCATAGGTATATATCATTTCAACCTATTTCTTAATTTATTTGAAATAATTCAATTTATAGTTTTATATACTGCAAATAACATATAGGATGATTAACATGATATATCAAAATAAATAAACATCCAAACCATCCAAACATCAATCAATACCATCCATCTCAATCAATCATCCAAACGGTCAATAATCACAACAATCAACCAATTATCAAAAATCGGGGATTTTACTAGCAGTTTAATTCAAATTCTATCAATTAACTTCCGATGTCCATTTAAATGTCAATTAAATTTATCAAACAACTATCAGTAAAATTTAAATCACTTCACGATATAATTTAACCAACATGAAAAGTATTTCAGTCAATTGTGAGCGTATAAACACTCAACTTTTATTTGAAACTGAAAATATCTCAGCTTCAAATAAAATTCCAAACCGATCACATGCTGTAGACGACGACCATATGAATCCACTGCAACTTGATTCATCCGAAACGGACCTCGTACGAACAATATACGCTATAATTAATATAATGGTAGTTAAAAAAACTTTTAATTTACAACAAAATTAACAATACCTAATCTCTCACACTCGATACATCAGGAACGCACGCAACAGATAGGCCGCCTTCCTCTTCTTCATTTGCGACATCCACTGAAAATATCTCAGCTTCAAATAAAATTCTAACAAGAAGTAAACACATCCATTGATATATACATTACCTCGCAGTCGCCATCACCATCAAGCGTTCGCGCCCAAGCCACGCGAATCCCTAAACCTTAAGGCTGTCGCCAACAACCCCTCCTGCTTGTGCTCCTCCGCGCGTGCTCTCATCGATGTCGCGACATCGTGAGCTCGTATCCTAGGCTCACGCAATTTCATCGTTCGACCGTTTGTTATTTTTCTTTTTGCTTTGATTTCGATCAGCTGTGATATTTTTTCACTTTGAATGGATTCGAAATAAAGGGGAAAGAAGGAGATAAAGTAGGGCGGCTATGTACAACTTTGGGAATAAAAAGTAAATATATATTATTATTTTAAATTAGAAAATATCTAGCTTAAGAGTCCGAATTACCCCGAGCTCTGAACAAAGCGTGCCGCCTGGCATTTATAATATTTTACCCTCATTCCGAACACAATGAAACTAGTCTCGAGGCCTAATTCGATCGTATGCGAAAGATAACTTTTCAAATCGAATTATTTTAATTAAATTCTGAAATTACTTTTTCGCGTTTCAAGCTCGTACGGTCAAATGACAAGTCCTTTCGCTATGAAACTTGAATCCTACAATAATTCACTATTACGGATTCGATGAAATCAGTTTCGTCGAAATCCGAGACAGTGGCCAAAACGGCTATTTTTACTCGTTATTTAAAATATATAGTTTCAATTTTTTTTTATCCACTTAAAATTCCAATTTTAAATGTTAGCAACCTTCATTCATACTAAATTAAATTTTTACATCAATTTTTGATACCATTTTCATTCACATAAATTAAAGGTTCAATTATTTAAATAATTCTAATATCCAATTTATACAATTGAATTATCCAATAAATTACAATAATCAGTCATTGAATTTTATCTCTAACCATTTTTATTCAATAATTATATAAAATTCTATAATTTAAAATAGTTAAAATACGGGTCGTTACAGGCTTTGATAGAATATTTTGATGAATGTGATTGGTTGACTTGGCAAATGGTTAGTTTTCATGTTAGTTTTAAATTTCATTTTCGTGTTAGTTTTTAAGTTTATTTACAATATGAACAAACGGTTAAAAACTAGTTTTAACATACATGGAAAGACAATAATGAAAGATTAAATACTTTTACTAAAAGCAATCTGACAATATAATATAATGAATGGAAATAATACAATATGATAATGAGACAATAATCCAGGTTTGGTTTTGAAATGACTTATGCATTTAGTACTAAATTTTCCTCATAGGTTAGTGGATTGATGAAAATTGTGTACTTGCCTTGAATTTATAGTATAGATTCGGATATAAATTAAAAATTTATAAACAAAAATCTTGTGCAGTTGAGTCCTCTATGTTTTAGCTAAGATGGTCAATACCTTATGTTCTTTGAAAAGGAGACACCTTGAATATGTTAGCAAATTCTTTGTAAATATCAAAAGAAAATCAGTCACAAGATGCTTTTGCAAACTTCTAATTGACTCGAGAAAGTGGAACGTTATATCATTTGACTGTATTCTTCCTTTGGAACGTATTTGTTGCGCTGAGAATGACATCATGCAAGTTATCAACATGCTTAATCTGAAAGTGTACCGTACACTGTCATAAAATAATAATAGTAAATTAAGATACTCGTTAGTTATTCTAGGCTGCAAATCAAACAATATTATATGTGGGTTAATTTTATCCTTTACAAATTAAACTTATATGTGTATAGCATGATAAGGTTTAGCAAATAGATTGAAAAAGAAGAACTTGTGTTCAATTAAAGAATTCTGGTTTTCTAGTTTAACTTTGAGGACTTAATAGGAAAACATAGCAACATGCACATAGCATTTGTTTCCTAACAAAAATTGTTTGAGATAATTAAAATATGAAGCTACTTTGGTGGCATTCAAATGTATTTGTCCCACATTCTATGCCATAGAATGTTGCATTGAATTTTTTATTAATTTGTTTCTCTTACAAATGTACATTAAAAAAATTATTTCTGAAAGTTTAGGGACTGCAAAGAAAAACCAATGGTAGTCACCGCAAGAAATAAAAAAGGTAAAGGATAACACTAATAAAATTTGTTGGTGTTCCTTTAAGCAAGTTTACTTTTTTTTCTTTTTCTTATTTCAGTTATATATAAAACTACTAACTTTATAAAAACCTTAACATGCTATATTCTAAGTGGGGCACGTGCACCATCATTTCTTGATTACACCCTTCACTATATATACCAGACATCCCCACACTTAGGTGGAACTCAGTACATGAGGTTCCCGCACGATAGCGGGCTCTGATGATGTTAATAACATACGCAACGTTTCCCTCGCATTACGAAAAGGCTATTTTCGGACTCAAACCTGGGCATCCAGATCACCATGCGGGTGACCTAACTGTTATGCCAAGGATCCACCTCTGACATCCTCACACTTACATTCACTAATTCCAACTCTAATATAAAAAAATACATATTGAGTCACATAATAAAAGAGAGGAAGGAAGTAGTAGTCAATCAGTAAAAGCAAGTAAACCATGTTAGATTTGGTGATATAATATTTCCATACTAAAGAATATTTGGAAGATATTGTTGATTTCACCGATACAATATTTCCATTTTCAGAAGATTTAGAAGATATTTGAGATAATTACTCAAATAACATTAAAGAAGGCAATATATTACCTCTTTTATAATATTAAAGAGAGGAGTAAATTACCTAAATGAACATAAGAATTATTTTGGAAGAGTGAAGTAATCAATTAATTCCCTAATTAGTTGATTAAAGAAGGATTCTTATCATAAGCGTGTAAATTTGGGAAAACTGAAAAATCAAAAAGATAAAAGTTTCCCGTATGAATAGGAAAATTAATGAAGCATGTTTATGATCATAAATCAATTACTTCAACCTCAAGTAATAATTTTTATATAAAGGCAGTGATTAGCATGAGTAGAATCATAATCTCAAATTTTATTTTTTATTCTTCTTCTGAGCCTTCATTATCAATCTTGTAAAATTCTCTTTTCTTTGAAATATTAAAATCCCCTCTCCTCAAAGTGGATGTACACTATCTCGCGATAGTGTAATCACTATAAATCTGTGTGTGAACTCTCTATTTACTTGCTTTTGTGATTTGCTATTTCATTCTCTTGTTTCTGTTTGTTTTATCACACTACAACACGATCTTATTACTTCCGCATTTGGATTGATTTACAATAATTTGTATGAAAACTACCCCAACTATCTGGTAATGGACCATTGAAGGTTGTTTTTGAAGCCTATGGCTAAAAGGTGATCGATAAGACGGTAGGATTTGGAGATGGAGATGAGCTTAGACCTACCCGGGAGTATGCATCATACACTAGTGGTTCATATGCATCATCCAATTCGCAGGTGGATATAGAGAAGTGGAACGGAGATATTGGTTTTGAGAAATGGTAGTGGAAGGTGAAGGCGGTGTTGAGAAGAAAATCGTATTCGTTAGTTTATGTTTGACGCAGGATCATTATCAGTAGATATCCCAGAATTATAAAGTAAGGAGATGGAAGAATGGGCCATTACTACCCTCCAATTGACCATGGGTGTGAACGCCATTCGAGAGATTAGCAATGAAACTACCGCTATAAGCTTATGGAAGAAATTGGAGGACCTCTACATGAAGAAGTCGGCCACGAATAGACTGATTTTTTTGAAGACTTTCTTCACTTACAAGATGCAGGAAGGTATTTTGTTGAAAGCACATCTTAACTTCTTTGATGACTTAACGATGAAGATGAAAGCCGTTGATTTAAATATGGACGAGGAGCAAGGCAATGATGGTATTGTGCTCTCTTCCAAAGCGATACTTGGTATTCGCTAACAGCTTGATCTATGGCAGAAACACTTTGACATTAGAAGATGTGAAGGCGAGACTCCTAAATGAAGAGACGAGAGATCAAATGAAGCTTATGATCAAAAGTGGAGAAGCTAGTAGTAGTCAAGGACTGTTTGTAGAGAGTGGAAGAAAGGAGAAGAAAGAGAATAATTTCAAAGGGCGTTCTAAATCAAGAAAGCCTGAAAGTGGTCGGAGAGGCAAGTTTAGAAACAACATGTGTTATTATTGTAAGAAGCATGACCATTGAAAGGAAGACTACCCAGATTTAAGGAAGATAAATGAAGCAGATGGTTCTTAATCTATTGCAGTGGAGAATGTTTTTTCTGATGATGTGCTGACTGCATCTGTTTCCAATGTATCAGACTATTGGGTGCTGGATTTAAGGGCATCTTTTCATATGATGATAGGAAAGAGTATTTCTATTCTTATGAAGATAAGGAGGAAAGTGCTATATTTATGGGGAACGATGCTACTTGCAATCATTAGAAGATCAGTGTGTATTCGCATGCATGATGCTGTAGTGCGCACTATCACTAGAGTCTGTTTTGTTCCCAGTTTAAGGAAATCTCTTCTGTCTTTGGGTCAGCTAGCATCTTTGGGTTGCAGGATTACAATAAAGTCGGATAGCTTGAAGTTGACATGTGATGCTCTTGTATTGATGAAAGGAGTAATGGTCCGGAATCTTTATCTATTGAAATGATCTACAGTTCTTTGAGAGTCATGTATTGGAGTTGATATTTCATGAGCTTTGGATGCCACCAGACTTTGGCATCTCATGTTTTGGAGAGAAGCTTGGAGTTGCTTCGTAAAAGAAAGATGACCAAGGGTGAAAGCTTCAACCATTTAGAATTTTGCCAGGAGTATGTATTGGGAAAACAAACAAAGGTTTCTTTCGGTGTCGGTAGATATGAGTCCAAAGGAGTACTCGAGCATGTCCATACGAATGTTTGGGGACTAATGGCTATAGCTTTTTGGAGGAACTAAGTATTCTATCTCTTTTATTGATGACTACACTCGAAAGTTTTTGGTGTTCGTGATGAAAGCTAAGTTAGAGTCATTTGAGAAGTTCAAAACTTGAAAGGCAATGGTGGAGAATGAAGTTAGAAGGAAATTGAAAGTGCTGAAATCTGGCAATGGCGGTGAGTTTGTTTCTAAGGAGTTCATAATTTTCTATAAGCAGCATGAAATTCAGAGATAGTTCACTACACCTCGAGATCCGCAATCAAACGGAGTCGGTGAAAGGATGAATATGACTACGGGAGAAAGCTCATTGTTTGAGATTGACGGGGGGTTTATCTAAAGGCTTTTAGGCTAAAGCTTTATCGACTGTGGTGTATAATATCTATCAAATTCCATGCTCAACCATTGATGGGAAGATTCTAAAGGAAAGTTGGAAAGGTACATCTATACATGTCAGTTATTTTCGTATATTTGGTAGCCCTTTGTATGTTCACCATGCAGGAAATGACAAGTCTTAGGCAATAGTCTATAAAGGCATATTTTTAGGCTATACAGAAGGTATCAAAGGGCATCTCATTTGGAACCTTGTTGATAGGAAAGTAGTGCACACTAAACATGTCACATTTGATGAGTCCACTATGTTTAAGGCGAAGGGGAATCCACTTAGTTCGGTAGATTCGGAAGCTAAAAGGCCTAAGGAGTTGGAAACTATTCCCATATATCAGTCTAGTAGGAGATCAGAGCTACAAAAGAAGATAGAGTAATTGCAGTCGTTAACACATCACATAAAAGGTCCACAAAATTCCTCTAATAATAATGGTGATGGTCATGAAGCTAGAGATGATTCAGCTCAAGGTTAAGTTGATAGAAGCTTAGACAAAGTTACACCTATTTGGGCTAGTTCTAGAGTTAGAAGGCCACCAAATAAGTAAGATGGCTGGAACTATGCAAATCTTAGCCTTGATGAATAGTTTGACTATGCACTTCATATAGTGCAAGATGAGCCTTTCGACCTTGAAGAAGCTATAAGTTTGAGTGCCAGATCAAAATGGATGCATGCTATAGAGGAGAAGATGGATTCATTGAAGAATGACCAGACTTTGGAAAAGGTACCACCCCCTCAAGTAGTTGAGCCATAGGATGCAATTGGATATATAAGGTGAAGGACGATGGGAGATACAAGACAAGATGTGTTGCAAAGTTCGAGCATTGCTCGAACTTGGTTCCTTTGTTGAAGTGCTGGGTGCCACTTGGGGCACAATGGGGAGAGTGAGTTGGTAGATGGAGATGTTTGTTTTTAGAGATTGATAGTCTTGCATGGGGAAAGTACTTTCAACACTTTGTTGACGGACAGTGACCTTGTCGGAGTTCGTTGACAAAGTGCAATGGGCGATGGCCATGCCGAACCTCATTAGGGAAGTATCTGTGGTGTCCTGTCCGAGAGTTGCTTGGAGTAAGAGGATGTAGGAGGAGTTGGTAGGCTCGTGGGGAAATATAGTATCAAGGTGGAGATTGTTAAATTTTGTCGTACAATATTTCCATTCTAAATAAGATTTGGAAGATATTGTTTATTTCAGTGATAAAATATTTCGGTTATAGAAGATTTGGAAGATATTTGAGATAATTACTCAAATATATTGTCCCTTTTATAGCATTAAAGAAAGCAAAAAATTACCTACAAGAGAAGAATAATTATTTTGGGAGATTAAATTAATCAATTAATTCCCTAATTAGTTGATTAAATAAGGAATCTAATCAGGCGCATGTAAATTGAGGGAAACTAGAAAATCAAATAGATAAACGTTTCTTGTATGAATAGGAGAATTGATGAGGCATTGATTTATGACCATAAATAAATTACTTCAACCCTAAGTATTAATCTCTATATAAAGGGAGAGATTAGCATGAGTAGAATCATTATCTCAAGTTGTATATCTTATTCTTTTTCTTAGCATGCATTATCAATCTTGTAAAATTCTCTTTTCTTCAAAGTAATAAAATCTCCTCTCCTCAAAGTGGATGCATACTATCTTGCGATAGTGGAACCACTATAAATTCGTGTGTGAACTGTCTATTTGATTTCTTCTTTGATCTACTATTTTGTTCTCTTATTTCCTTTTATTGTGTCGTACTATAACACGATCTTATTGCTTCCGTATTTATTTGGATTGATTTACAATAATTTTGTGAAATCTACCCCAACAGAAAAACGTAGCATTTTGAATATCTTACATGGATATAAGGCTGAACTAGAGTGACTTTTTTAATATTCCATATATTAGAGGGACATATTACATTATATATACATAGACATACTTTCAGGCTGAATTTCTTGCTATATACAAATTTTAAATTAAACCCACCTTATGTATTTTACAATAAATCCAATATATTTCACCCTTTCGTATATTAATATTTTCGATGCTTCTCAATATTTGCATTAGATGAATGGTATACTTTGGAGGAGCACCGGGCTTTTGCATACCACATCACAAACTATTGTATTTCAAACTAGTTCATTGATTATATCAGTAATGTATATATCAGTGGATGTGTTTACTTCTTGTTAGAATGCTTTTTGTTATCATTTTAAACGCCATGAGCGTAAACAAGTTCTTGTCGGTGGATTTGTGTTCTTGTAATGTATTTGAGAATAAATATGTTCTTGTTAGAATATGACATAGGATGTTATATTTGTGATTATGTCTTGTTTCTTTGAATTCTATCAATTCAAGTGCCTCCGATCTTATGTTTGTGGTATAGGTTATTATATCTTATTGGTAGCGATTGCAATGGCTTTAAGCTGTAGCAAATTAATATTTTGCAATGACTTATTGCCATTGAAAATTTATATTTTGCTACAGATTAAAGCCGCTGCAATTTCAAAATTAGAAACAGTTCTGGGCCATGGAGATATATTAGTCACTCCTTATTTCGCAACGGCTCAAAGCCATTGTGAAATTGCTTTTCTAGTGTAGTATGTATTGAATTTGTTCTTTAAATTGAGTTTTAATTGAGTAGTACTCTATGTCCCATTGCTCTTCATCTATTATTGAGCTTACATTTTGGTTTGATCCTCCATAGGCAAAGAAAGTATCTCGGTTTAGCCTTTTAACTAAACTTTTCCCTTCTATCCATGGATCAAACCATAGTTGGTTTTGTTTCCTTTTGCAAATTGCCTCTCAACCATCTTTTCTAATTCATCGCTACATCTCAAAATTGCTTTCCATTTAACTAATGAATTATTATCAACTTTCATGTTCCAAAAATTGTCTTTCAAGTACTTCTGTCTCATCCATGCAGCCCATAGATTTTTTGAAGTAATAACTTTCAATGCCAGTTTTAGAACAGCTATTTTCTTTAACTTTTCCATATTTTTAAGCCCCATGTCCACTTTACATTTTTTTTTGATAGCAATTCATAGCTCATTTTACGTAATCATCCCTTCCAAATAAAATTAACACATGTAGAATTAATATTATTAATTGATGCCTCCGACATCTGAAAAGTTTGCATCTAAAATCTAACTTTGGAAGTAATAACAGTATGTACAAGTTCTATTCTTCCCATAAAAGATAAGAGTTTAGATCTCCTCCCTTGCAATTTTTTCTCTTATCTTGTTAGTTAAATCTCCACATTCTTTATCTGTAATCATGTTTTAAGACAATGGCATCCCTAAGTACTTTACTGGCAGTGAACCCCTTTGTCATTTTAAAATCTACAGTATCTCTTACCTCCCTGCTTGTAATGACCCGTAAATTTTGGTAAATAAATTTGGTTAAATTAATGAGATTTTGAAATTTAATTTGATAGAAATAAAAATCTTATAATGTATAAATGTAATAATATTGAAACAAATAAATTTCGTAAATGAATATGAAGTGTAACAATGATTATTAAAGCTAAAATTGTTATAGATTGAATGAAACAATGATTATCTTAAGTTACTGCACTCACGTTAGACACTGGATAGGAGATGTCAAATCCCGTAAACATCTCTGACGTCGTTCCACTCATATATTTATCATTGATTTAACTTACATAAGATCTTTTAGTTATGACTCGAGTGTTTTGTCTTTTTAATTCGCTCGGGTCAGCCTGAGCATTTCAGGATTTGAAGGCTCTATTTCTGGAGAACGAAGACGAAGATTTTATTACTACTATTTATTATATTCCACTACACCATTGTATTCCTCTGCATGAATTATCATTCTCTGGTATGTGTAACTCTGATATGTATTATATAAGTATAATCAAATGTTTTGTAAAACAGCTTCATGAACTGTTATTTGATTATTATATTTTTATCATTCCGCTGCAAGATTCTATTTTGTTTCTTTTATTTCTCCACTTTTTCTTATTTACCCCATAACAATCCGCCACTCTGTATGGTTTAAGTTGGCACGTGTGTCTGCTTAAGTGTACAAAAGGGTGGGATGTTACATCTGGTATCAGAGCTTTGGTTTAGCGATAAACCTTAGCTTTGTGGGGTCTGACTCTTTATTAATAGGGTAGTAATACCCTATGGGAGTCGCCGAGTGTATATATATGAGAGAGCATATTTGTTAGTGTTATAAAAAGGTTTTAATATTGTGTTAATCTGTTTCATTTTGTATTTATAAATTATGGTTGGTGCATGGGACGCTATGACATCAATAGGGATTTCTAAACACTTAATAGGACAGACCAACACAATATTTGTTTTAAAATATAGGTGAATGAAATAATTTTGCCTATTATATTTTCTATATATATAATAAAATTTTATAAATGATATATATATTTGGGTGCTATATATTGGTTGTTAGGTAATGAAATTTATAAATAATAGTTGAAATAAAATTAAAAATAAAATGAATCAAATTGGAAATTTTAGGACTTAAGTTCCGGGATTTTTGGAAAAAATTGTTTTGAATGATGATTGGAATATAATAAAGATATTATTTAAAAGTATTTTCTGATATAAATATTTCAATAAGATTTGAAAGAATGATTTTTAAAGAAAATTTTGGAAATAAATAAGTTATGTATTCTCCCTCTGTCGCTGGAAAATAATTTCGGTGATGAGTGCACGCATCATCGACGTTCATTTTCGAGTTTCGAAGTGGGAAGACCACTGTAGTATTTTTAATACAGATTTATTTTGATAAACAAATATAAATTTTAAATTGTTTTAATATAATTAGATATATATGTTGCAAGTATATACATTTATCTATTATTTTAAAATGATTTGAAACAGAACCCGGTATTTAATTCTTGAGTTTCCATTAATTAATAGTTTCAATTATTTTAGTGAAATGGAACATAACTAATTAATAATTGGAACCTTTAATAAAATAAGAGAGTTAATGTTGTGTTTTAAATGGAATTAAAAGAAATTTGGAATTTGTAACCTGTCAACGAAGGGATATTATGATTGAACATTAATTTAATTTAAAAGAGATAAAATAAACTTGTGTAACTTTTATGTAACGACCTGCAAAATTCAATGGTTAAAAGTATATTTAACTAGAAATTTGTGAAATTTTAAACAATAAAATTAAAAATTAAAAATTTATTATTTGGAATACGTCTATTTTAATATAGCAACTGGTAAATTTTCATCTCATAATATTGAAGTTTATTTTCCTGTGAAATTTTATTTCAATTTAAACCGGTTAATAACAGTGAATTTAAAAGTTTTCCGAAACCAAAATATGTCAACAGGAGAAAATTTATTCAGATCATTCTGAATCAGACTGCGAAATTCGTTTTTCCAAATTTGGACTTCTATTGCTCCGTTATCTTAATTCTTGCAAAATAGCAGCATTTTCTGGTACCGGTTATCGACTTTTGATCGGATGATCGCACCACTGGTATTTGTATACCGTTTCGATCGTCTCGTCGTACCCATCTTTACGGTATATTCAACTCTGTAATTTGAAGTCCGGTACGCAACAGACGCAATATAACAGTTCGCGGTACCTGGACCATATTCGTAACTTTTAAAATTCTCTCTGTTGTTACAGTGTAGCCGTGTACTCCAAGAAATAGTCAATGACTTTAATAATTTTTCGCCTAAGTTAAAGCTGCCGAGTGCTGACTGTTCAAATTTCGTTCATTGTATATTATATTCGTTCCCATTCAATTGCTCTTCCTTTCCATAGATCAAATTCTCGGCCTTCCCATCTACCAAAACTTATCTCCTTCAATTCGCCCTCATCTCCGGCCATTCCACCCTGCTCGCAGAGACGCGCGTCGCCACGACAACAGCAGCTAAGCCAAATCCATTTTGTGGCCAAGATCTGGAAACCCACCAGAACCCGTCACCGCCCTCCTCTGCTTCTCCCCTCAGCCAAAACTGAGCGCTGCCATCATCCACGCCTCGTCATCACCCGCACGCTCGCCCTCTCCTTGCTCGCCTCCTTTCCTCCTCCTCAGGCCAGCGACACCACCTCAGAGCAGCCTTTGCCACCGCTCCTGTCTTTAGCCGACCCCAGCCTCTTTGTTAATTTTAGAGTAAGTATGTAATGATCTGGTTTATATATATTGTTTTATTGTTTTATAAATGGGTACATACTTATTTTGTATAAACATTACTTTTAAACTTATATATATAGTAGTATGTATATTTTATAGCTTATATATATATAGTTCATATCGGGGTATAGGTTACATTATATGAACAGATTAGTTTTATAAATAATGTTGTTATATATATACATGGATACTTGATTAAGTAAGTATATATTCTATTAATTTATAAAAGTTGAAGGCACATACGTATGTATAATCTGATATGTGTACGCATGTTATATTCTGTTAGTTTGTAGATTCAGTTATGTATATACGTATGTTTATGCATATGTTATACAGTTTAGTTTTTCGTATATTATAAAATAAATATATACATATATTTAAGTATACGAGTATATAGGGCTACAGTCTTCTTTTGCTGAAGGGTGTATTTATTTGAGTAATATAATATATATTTACACATATTTGCAGAAGAAGTTTTGCTTTGCCTTCCAATTTGTTTTGCAATGGATCTAGTTTAAGTAGTCTGTACTAGTATTTCGGAGACGTTATATATATATATAATATAGTCTAGAGTATAGGTTTATATAATCTATATTTTTCTGATTTCGGTAATATATATGTATTTGGTGACTTTATAATATATATAGTGTAGTTTGATATATCAGTTATATATTATTTTATGTATATATATTAGTATGAAAAAAAAGTAAGGTTTCATAATATATACCAGGTCTGTTGAGTTTTATACCTGTTGTTTATTAAACATTTAACTATGGATATATGAATATTTTAAGTTATATTTATACATAATATTTGTCGTATACGTATGGATTTATGTTCATATATAAATCAAATAAGATGCACATAAGTTCACATTAGATTGGATTCTAATATATATATAGATTTTATTTTATAGGTGTAAAGCTAAACTATTGAAAAAAATATTTTTTTTTTTTTATAAAGTGTATATATATTTGTTTATATCAAGACTGATTCTAATTTTTTCTTCGATTCCTTATCTATCAGCCTTGCTCGTCAATTCGTGCCAACCTTGTTGTTTTGGAATTCGTGCTTAGGTTCGTAATTCATTTCATCGTCAAATATCTCTAGCCTCGAAAGGTGAGCAATCACTCACGATAAACGTTCTTTTATTATTTAAATTGGATTTCAATTGAAATAGCAATTGAAATATGCTGCTGTAGTTATTTACATTGTTATATATGCTATTATCTATAACTGTTCACTTGTGACATCGGACACCAGTATCTAGTATTTATATGCCTGTTATATGCTATTATCTGTATATGTTCACCTATGACATCGGACACCAGTATCTAGTATTTATATGCCTGTTATTACTATTATCTGTATATGTTCACCTATGACATCTGACACCAGTATCTGTTATTTATATTGATGATATATGTCTGTTGTGTTATTTTATATTATCTGTTATCACTCTGCAAGTTCCCTGTTAGTATAGAATTCACTATGGGTTGAAATGATACATACCCGAACGGACTTTAGAATAGGAGAAAATCGTTATGAGTTGAAATGATAAACCCAAGCGATTTTCATTTGAATTAAAATTGGGATTACGGGTCGAAATGATATCTACCCGTATATATATATAAAATTTTGGATTGAAATGATAAATATCTGTATCACTTAACCCTATGATAAATATATATATACAGACGCCGTTGGTCCATATATATAAATATTTTAAAATAAATTCTATGGTTTTGGAAAGAAATATATGGTTTTATTAAATGTTGAGCCTTAAATTATTATATATAAATGGAAATGATTTATATGGATTTAATTATAATATTAAATTTAATTAAGATTGATATAATATATAATATGATTAAGTACTTATATCTATATTTCAAATAGATTTTTGGTAAAAATTTGAATAAGTTAAGGTTAGGAAGATAATTTGAATTTAGTTGAAATTGATTCAATAAAGAATTTTATTTAATTTAACTGATTAGAAACTTATTGAATTTATTAAGTGAATATTCCCTGATTAAATAATAATAAAGTTAAATCAAGAGCTATATGAAACTGTTAAATTTAACTTTGAAAATGTTGAATATTAAAGCTTTGAAATATATTGAAAGTTTAAATGGTATATTTAGAACTGAATTAAATTGATGAATTGAGCTTTGAATAAATTTGAATTTGGAATTTGAGTTAATTTGAATCGATTTGTGAGACTTGAGGAAATTATAAATACTATACTTTATAAATTATTTAATGTATATACACTATTTTGGGAAAATAGTTATATTTGAAATGAAATGATATTTGGGTTTTGAAGTATAAATTAAATTGAAATGACCACGGTGTTATAATGTATATTTCCACCTTGTAGATAGTTCTGAAGATCCTTAGAGGATGGTTATCCCAAACATCCTTTAAGTTACTTGTATTTCAGCTGATATTTCACTTGAGTTGGATTTATTAGTATAAGAATGTTAATCCTGACTCGAGTGTTTTGGTGTTTTACTTTACGCTCGGGTCAGACCGAGTGATACAGCATCTGAGACTCACCTTTGGAGTTTGGAGCTTCCTTTGGATCAGATCCATCTATCGCCTCAGCTTTCAGCTCTTCTAGTTGATTTGTTCAGAGAAGTCATCTGTTGTACTGGAGACTTCACTGTATTTGAGATATTCTGTTGTATTTTATTTTAACTCTGAGGTTTATATAGTAGCTTCATGAACTACTATTTTATCTATTCCGCTGCGTATTATTGTATTACTCTGTGTCTGTGATTCTGTGATTGATTTATTTACTGCATATGCTGAGTTTTTCCAAATTTAAATTAACAATCTGATATTTTGAATTATTCAAGTCAGACATGTGTGGATTTATTGTCGATTTGAATGGTCCAAAATAGAGGGTTGTTACAGTTGGTATCAGAGCCAGGTTCTAGGCGAAACTTAGCATATATTGTAAATTTATTTACAGAATCACTTTCGTTCGGGCCTATCTTCGAATCAGAATTCTTGTTGATTAGAGTTCCTATAATTTGAATTGCTATCTTTGTTCTGAAATTCGTCTTGACCTCTCCCTATTTATATTCTTATATGAGTATCCGTCTTCTTTTTGAATATTAATTATCTCATCTTGGTGCGAGTCCTTTCCTTTTATTTTGAAATTTCCTTTGATTTAAATTTCCCCGTAAATTTTTGAACTTCTATCTTGTTGATTTTGGACTCATTGAATGATAGGAAAATATTTTGGTAAATGGCAAAATCTGAAGAGCAGAAAGCAGCCCGTCGGGCACGAAGAGCACTGGCCCGTAAGGAACGGGAGGAAGCAATTGAGGAACAAGAGAGGCTGTGGAGAGAAAGGGCAGAACCGGGTCCTTATGACCATGTCATTTGTTATCGGTGTCAGGAAAAGGGGCATTATGCAGCCATGTGCGGAAAGAGATGGAAAGGGAAAAAGAAGGAGGGCAAGCGCTTTCGATCCGAGATTTTCTGTTTTAAGTGTCGTAAGAAAGGACACTTCCCAAGTCGCTGCCTGGAAGTGAAGAAAGTGAAATCGGCACTCACGGCATCTACCGACCAGTCAACCATTTGCTACCACTGTAGACAGACTGGACATTTAGCCAGAGATTGTTCCGAGAGACAGCGCGGAAGGCAAGCTGTGTTACGTCCTGCTCGAGCTGCTGCCTTCCCAAAGTTCACTAGGGAAGATGGGAGAATAGTGTACTCATGCAAGAAATGTCATAGTTGGGGGCACCTTGATGTGGAGTGTACTGGACCCGTTGAAGCACCACCCGGTAGGATTAATACCGATGCATTATTCTTGTAGAAGTATGGATCAGTGAAATCTCTTTGTATTAGTGGTTTAAGTTTAGTCGTATTAAGTAAACTCTGTTATATCCTTTGCCTAGTAAAAGTCGATGTGTCGAACTTAAGATTTATAATGATGCCTTACCATTTCGTTTGATGAGAATTTGTTGTTTTTCTTTCGCTAATGGAATAAATTCCTTTGAATTGACATAGGTTAATATACCTCGGAATCTTGGTTAGGATTCTCATTAAGTAGGATCCCTTTTGAATTTGACTTCAACTTCTATCACGTTCCGAGATTCATTCTGGAATCATCCTTTGAAATCGGGTTTATTTGTATTTTAGAAAGTGTTTTATATATCGAAATTATTATCTTTATAAGTATGATTATATTCCAAATATAAAAGTAAAATGTTTTCGATAAAGATTATATACCCTTTTTAAAAATAAGAATTTGAGGTTTCGAAAGGATTTGTAATTTTGGAAAAAAAAAACTATATAAGAAATTTGATTTATAACTGAAGGATTTTAAATTTGAAATTTGAAAATTGAACCCCGGTATTTTGAAATTGGTTTTAAGATTTTGAAATATATAATAATAATATGATTTAAAAGTATATTTCCGAATAAGAAATGTTTCAAATGATTTTAATGAGTTTCGAAGAAATTTCAAAAGAAGTTTGAGAAAATAGAAGTCCGGAACTCACTTATGTCGCTGGAAAATAATTTCGGTGATGAGTGCACGCATCATCGACATTGATTTTCGAGTTTCAGAGTGAGGGATAGGCCACTTCAATAGCTTTGCTATGCGAGTGATTTTGCGAAACCAATTCTGATTTCAAATTCCGAAGTAAGATTTGATATTCAAAGTATATATGTATATATATTTGAAATGATTTGAAGTAAGCCGGTGTTCAGTCCTTGAGTTTCGGATTTGATATAACCCTATCTATTAAAATTGATTTAATGATTTGTTGCTGATTTCCAACTCTTGAATTTGAAAATGATTTCTTCAACTATTTTGAAGGTTCGAGCACTTCCAAATCAAGGTTAACTTTTCAAAGCTGAGAATTTTGAAAAGTATAAAGTATATAAGTTGGTATGAATGTTAAAGTATGTAGTAATATGATTTAAATAAGTTGAAACTGTTTTGTTAAGTAAATGCATAAGGCAAATTTTAAAATTTTCTAATATGAAATTTAGATTTGAAATGTTTTGAAAAGAATTTGGTCTTCAAAATATTTTGAATAAAGCTTAGTTAAATGTTTTAACTTAGTAACATTTTATGAAACTATATATTTAACAAGTTGGGATAAATATATAAGTTGTACGTATGCCGTTTTATTCGCATAATTAATTTGATCCAAGTTTGAGTACACAAGTTCGAGGTGAATTACACCATTTCGTGTTAGGATTTTTCATTCGATTCTTGATGGCGAATATTTGATATGGATTTTGGGCTCGATTCCAGAATTCTCTATCATAGTATAGGGTTATGCAAGGAGACTGATGGCTTCTAGTCGAGAAACCACATCGAAATCCGCATTAGGGAAGTCGAATGGACAATACTAGTTCGAAAGCGAACTTGTGTGATCGAGCGAGCGATCAAATATGATTCTGCGAAATGATGACGTATGTATATCTTATATTATAATATCATTGATATATTTTGACGCTGAAATTGGAAGCTGTCGAGTTAGAATATCTTTGCTTACTAAAAGAAATTTTCCAATTTAAATCACAAAGATATATAACCCATAAAAGCAAAGATATTTAATCCCATATGGCTCTTCATTCAGCGAAATTTATTTTGAAAAATTTGATCCTTATATAAGATAGACCTTACGTAAGTATAAGATGATTTTGAAAACCATTGATTTGGGAAATGAATTGTTTGACTTAATTATATTAATTTGGAAATCTGGATTTATTTCCTAAATTTATTATTTTGGAAACTTTGAAGCTAAAGATAATTAATTTGAGAAGAAATAATTTGGTGAAATTGTATATGATTTTGAAATTGAACTGATATTGACACAAATTGAAATTTGAGAACCTTATGTTACTAAATACTTGATTTGGGAGTTGTCGAACTTATATAAAATTGATTTGTATGAGTATGAAATTGATTCGAAAACTATAGACTTGAAAAGGTACTCAATTTGAAAGTGAAATCTTATATAATTGAAGTCTATATAAGTATGATTTGATATACTATTGATTTTGGAAAGTATTTGATTTGAAAATTAAATCTTATATATAATAGATTTTATATAAGTACGATATTTGAAAGTGATTTGAAAAGGTACTATATGATACATATTTTCGAAGTAAAGATATGGAAAGTGCCTTCTGCTTGATATCCGATTTGTGGCCACATCTTGGATTAATTCTATCGATATTATTCTCTCTGATTTTTGGTTTTTCGGATATGATACTCGAGTGTCATTCGAATTCCATGGCGTTACCCATGGTCTTACGAACTCGACTGCATAGCGTAATTCGTAAGGCAGTGATTGCTTAAAAGGTACGGATGTTTCCTGGGGGATCCAGGCGTAACCATTGTGTATCTGCGATCTATGGTCGTGTTAGTGGCGTAATCCGCAAGGCAGAGATTGCTTACAGGGTATGGATGTTTCCTGGGGGATCCAGGCGTAACCATTTTTATGTATCCTGCGGTCCACCGTTTTGTTGCATGGCGAAATTCACAAGGCAGTGAATGCTTAAAGGGTACGGATGTTTCCTGGGGGACCCAGGCGTAACCATTGTGTATCTGCGATCCATGATTTGATTCGTTTTTGATTGGATTGTACTTTCCATATCTATTTTTAAAGGTTTTTCGAGTATTTTCACTGGGTGTTAAAACAAGTCTACTAAGTACCTTGAGAATTCTAGTTTTGCGCCTGATCAACGCACTACCAGAGTCTACAGGAACAAGGATAAACTTGTTGAAACATCGAGTTATAAAAGTATTTCGAAAGGAAATTTGTTTCGACTATAAAGGTATTTTATTATAAAAGTATTTCCAACAAAGAAATTTTGAATTAATATTTGAAATTTAAATCCTAATGGTTTGAATAAATTATTCATGCCCGATACTAATCTTTTGAATCTATCTTATCTGCTCAGCTTTATTTATCACCTATATTCTATTTTTCCATGTCCCTCTTCTCCTTGTTGACTATATCCCTTTAAATATTGTTAATTTATATACTATATGGTTTAATAGAAATTTTAGTGTTATAAATATTTTGAGTTATTAATTAAATACAACATATTTAAAAGAAATGATTATTGATTTATTAATAATGTTGAATAGTATCTTGAGATAAATTAATAAATTTATAAATTATGGATTTAATGTTTTCAAATAGCTTGTTTGTAAATATAAGTAATAATGTAAATAATTGTTTTCAAATAGTTTTCATATAATTATAAAGGTGTCATTTAAACATATAAATGGTATTTATAAAGGAAGAAAGAAATTTTACAAATGAGTTTTGAAAAAGTATTAAATTATAAAAAAATAATTGATTTGCAAATGAAGTTTTCAAATGAATATTTCAAGTAAAATTTATATAGTTTTAAATTAATTGTTTAATCTTTACTTTCAATCTATCTTTTCTGTCTGGTTGTTTCTATTCTTCTACCTCCTTTCTTTTCGGGGACGAAAAGTTTTGAGTGGGGGAGAGTGTAACGACCTGCAAAATTCAATGGTTAAAAGTATATTTAACTAGAAATTTGTGAAATTTTTAAACAATAAAATTTGAAATTAAAAATTTATTATTTGGAATACGTCTATTTTAATATAGCAACTGGTAAATTTTCATCTCATAATATTGAAGTTTATTTTCCTGTGAAATTTTATTTCAATTTAAACCGGTTAATAACAGTGAATTTAAAAGTTTTCCGAAACCAAAATATGTCAACAGGAGAAAATTTATTCAGATCATTCTGAATCAGACTGCGAAATTCGTTTTTCCAAATTTGGACTTCTATTGCTCCGTTATCTTAATTCTTGCAAAATAGCAGCATTTTCTGGTACCGGTTATCGACTTTTGATCGGATGATCGCACCACTGGTATTTGTATACCGTTTCGATCGTCTCGTCGTACCCATCTTTACGGTATATTCAACTCTGTAATTTGAAGTCCGGTACGCAACAGACGCAATATAACAGTTCGCGGTACCTGGACCATATTCGTAACTTTTAAAATTCTCTCTGTTGTTACAGTGTAGCCGTGTACTCCAAGAAATAGTCAATGACTTTAATAATTTTTCGCCTAAGTTAAAGCTGCCGAGTGCTGACTGTTCAAATTTCGTTCATTGTATATTATATTCGTTCCCATTCAATTGCTCTTCCTTTCCATAGATCAAATTCTCGGCCTTCCCATCTACCAAAACTTATCTCCTTCAATTCGCCCTCATCTCCGGCCATTCCACCCTGCTCGCAGAGACGCGCGTCGCCACGACAACAGCAGCTAAGCCAAATCCATTTTGTGGCCAAGATCTGGAAACCCACCAGAACCCGTCACCGCCCTCCTCTGCTTCTCCCCTCAGCCAAAACCGAGCGCTGCCATCATCCACGCCTCGTCATCACCCGCACGCTCGCCCTCTCCTTGCTCGCCTCCTTTCCTCCTCCTCAGGCCAGCGACACCACCTCAGAGCAGCCTTTGCCACCGCTCCTGTCTTTAGCCGACCCCAGCCTCTTTGTTAATTTTAGAGTAAGTATGTAATGATCTGGTTTATATATATTGTTTTATTGTTTTATAAATGGGTACATACTTATTTTGTATAAACATTACTTTTAAACTTATATATATAGTAGTATGTATATTTTATAGCTTATATATATATAGTTCATATCGGGGTATAGGTTACATTATATGAACAGATTAGTTTTATAAATAATGTTGTTATATATATACATGGATACTTGATTAAGTAAGTATATATTCTATTAATTTATAAAATTTGAAGGCACATACGTATGTATAATCTGATATGTGTACGCATGTTATATTCTGTTAGTTTGTAGATTCAGTTATGTATATACGTATGTTTATGCATATGTTATACAGTTTAGTTTTTCGTATATTATAAAATAAATATATACATATATTTAAGTATACGAGTATATAGGGCTACAGTCTTCTTTTGCTGAAGGGTGTATTTATTTGAGTAATATAATATATATTTACACATATTTGCAGAAGAAGTTTTGCTTTGCCTTCCAATTTGTTTTGCAATGGATCTAGTTTAAGTAGTCTGTACTAGTATTTCGGAGACGTTATATATATATATATAATATAGTCTAGAGTATAGGTTTATATAATCTATATTTTTCTGATTTCGGTAATATATATGTATTTGGTGACTTTATAATATATATAGTGTAGTTTGATATATCAGTTATATATTATTTTATGTATATATATTAGTATGAAAAAAAAGTAAGGTTTCATAATATATACCAGGTCTGTTGAGTTTTATACCTGTTGTTTATTAAACATTTAACTATGGATATATGAATATTTTAAGTTATATTTATACATAATATTTGTCGTATACGTATGGATTTATGTTCATATATAAATCAAATAAGATGCACATAAGTTCACATTAGATTGGATTCTAATATATATATAGATTTTATTTTATAGGTGTAAAGCTAAACTATTGAAAAAAATATTTTTTTTTTTTTATAAAGTGTATATATATTTGTTTATATCAAGACTGATTCTAATTTTTTCTTCGATTCCTTATCTATCAACCTTGCTCGTCAATTCGTGCCAACCTTGTTGTTTTGGAATTCGTGCTTAGGTTCGTAATTCATTTCATCGTCAAATATCTCTAGCCTCGAAAGGTGAGCAATCACTCACGATTAACGTTCTTTTATTATTTAAATTGGATTTCAATTGAAATAGCAATTGAAATATGCTGCTGTAGTTATTTACATTGTTATATATGCTATTATCTATAACTGTTCACTTGTGACATCGGACACCAGTATCTAGTATTTATATGCCTGTTATATGCTATTATCTGTATATGTTCACCTATGACATCGGACACCAGTATCTAGTATTTATATGCCTGTTATTACTATTATCTGTATATGTTCACCTATGACATCTGACACCAGTATCTGTTATTTATATTGATGATATATGTCTGTTGTGTTATTTTATATTATCTGTTATCACTCTGCAAGTTCCCTGTTAGTATAGAATTCACTATGGGTTGAAATGATACATACCCGAACGGACTTTAGAATAGGAGAAAATCGTTATGAGTTGAAATGATAAACCCAAGCGATTTTCATTTGAATTAAAATTGGGATTACGGGTCGAAATGATATCTACCCGTATATATATATAAAATTTTGGATTGAAATGATAAATATCCGTATCACTTAACCCTATGATAAATATATATATACAGACGCCGTTGGTCCATATATATAAATATTTTAAAATAAATTCTATGGTTTTGGAAAGAAATATATGGTTTTATTAAATGTTGAGCCTTAAATTATTATATATAAATGGAAATGATTTATATGGATTTAATTATAATATTAAATTTAATTAAGATTGATATAATATATAATATGATTAAGTACTTATATCTATATTTCAAATAGATTTTTGGTAAAAATTTGAATAAGTTAAGGTTAGGAAGATAATTTGAATTTAGTTGAAATTGATTCAATAAAGAATTTTATTTAATTTAACTGATTAGAAACTTATTGAATTTATTAAGTGAATATTCCCTGATTAAATAATAATAAAGTTAAATCAAGAGCTATATGAAACTGTTAAATTTAACTTTGAAAATGTTGAATATTAAAGCTTTGAAATATATTGAAAGTTTAAATGGTATATTTAGAACTGAATTAAATTGATGAATTGAGCTTTGAATAAATTTGAATTTGGAATTTGAGTTAATTTGAATCGATTTGTGAGACTTGAGGAAATTATAAATACTATACTTTATAAATTATTTAATGTATATACACTATTTTGGGAAAATAGTTATATTTGAAATGAAATGATATTTGGGTTTTGAAGTATAAATTAAATTGAAATGACCACGGTGTTATAATGTATATTTCCACCTTGTAGATAGTTCTGAAGATCCTTAGAGGATGGTTATCCCAAACATCCTTTAAGTTACTTGTATTTCAGCTGATATTTCACTTGAGTTGGATTTATTAGTATAAGAATGTTAATCCTGACTCGAGTGTTTTGGTGTTTTACTTTACGCTCGGGTCAGACCGAGTGATACAGCATCTGAGACTCACCTTTGGAGTTTGGAGCTTCCTTTGGATCAGATCCATCTATCGCCTCAGCTTTCAGCTCTTCTAGTTGATTTGTTCAGAGAAGTCATCTGTTGTACTGGAGACTTCACTGTATTTGAGATATTCTGTTGTATTTTATTTTAACTCTGAGGTTTATATAGTAGCTTCATGAACTACTATTTTATCTATTCCGCTGCGTATTATTGTATTACTCTGTGTCTGTGATTCTGTGATTGATTTATTTACTGCATATGCTGAGTTTTTCCAAATTTAAATTAACAATCTGATATTTTGAATTATTCAAGTCAGACATGTGTGGATTTATTGTCGATTTGAATGGTCCAAAATAGAGGGTTGTTACATTTTAATTACATCCTTAAAAGCATATATAACTTACCAAATATTAAAAGTTGAAATGTTAATAAGAAAATGTAATAGAATATTATACAAGAAAAAGGGTTGAAATAAAGGAAGTATCCAACAAAATTCTTTAATAAATAAGAATTCGATGTTGAAATTTTGTGAACTTAAGTATAGTTTAAAATGTTACTGTAATAAAGGTAATAGGAAGTAAGTATTGTAAGTATAAGATTTTAAACTTAAGTAAATAAATAAAAATGAGAGTTTGTGAGAAATGAATAAGAGTAAATGAAACTGTAAGAAATAAAATGTAAATTGAATAGATAAATTATTATATGAATAAAAAGGAAATCAAACAACAAATGTATGAAAATGAGTTTAATATAAATTAACTAGATTCATTGTTGAAATTGTTGTTGTTTGGTTATGATCGTTTGGGTAAGGATACTTTAATATTGTTTGGATGTATGAATAATCTATTTAGTTTCATCTAAGACTGTTGAGTAAATGATGCACTGGATAGTTTATTTTTTTTACTCTGTACAATTTAAAGTTTTGAACTCGAACAACTATTTATTTTGTTTGATATGAATGAATGATTGATTTGCGTTGATTATATGTGATGGTTGTGTGCCTAGTTGCAAGTGATGGATGTTAGATTTGTTTGTTTATGGTTGAACCACTTTAAATATTTCATTTTATATAATTGTTAACTTTTTGGATTATATATGTGAAATACAGGTTATGGAAGCAATTGCTACTGCTTTTGGTTTCATAATTAAGCGTTGTTTGCCCGACAAATAGGTACGTTCTCGGATTACGGTTTTATAGCGTTATTATATTATTTTTCCCGTGTTGGGATATATTATTTTGGAAAATATATGTTATATATTGGTATTTTTGATATTATATTTTCTCCCGAGCCTCTCTGTACAAAGGAGACTCTGCCGAAATTTTCCGTAAAATTTTGGACTTAGAAAATTTTTGAAATTATTTTCCAAACTTTATTGATTTAAGTATAAAAAGATGTAATGGTTGAAAATTTGTATATTTTATTTAAAGTAAAAAAAATTTGGAAATTTAATTGTTTATAAAGTTAATGTTTTGAATAAGGTTTATTAATTTCTTAATTCTTCCTTTCCCTTCTTTTCCTTTTCGGGGACGAAAAGTTTTGAGTGGGGGAGAGTGTAACGACCCGTAAATTTTGGTAAATAAATTTGGTTAAATTAATGAGATTTTGAAATTTAATTTGATAGAAATAAAAATGTTATAATGAATAAATGTAATAATATTGAAACAAATAAAATTCGTAAATGAATAATGAAATAATAACTATGATGAAGTGTAACAATGATTATTAAAGCTAAAATTGTTATAGATTGAATGAAACTAGAATAAATGAAATAGTGTAAGCGTTATACCTGGATGTAAATTGAATATAAAAAAAATTTATAAAGTAGGTATTGAATTAGTTAATGAAAGAACACATTGTTACATTTATTGAATTAAATTAAGGGAATTAAATATTAATAAATGGTCATTTAATAAAACCAATGTTCTGGGAGTAATTATAATAGTTGTTTGAAATACGTATAAACTTTGATTTGGAAATCAATTGGATTTAAAATGAAATTTGGTATTACATTTATGTGTTTAAATGTTTGTTTATTTTGTAAAGTAATAAATGATGTAATAAAAGAGTGGAATCTAGACAAATAAATTTAATTGAGACTTTAATTATGAATAATGGGTGTAAATATTGGAGTAAATATTATGTAGGCAACTATGATAATTTGTTGGAAATAATAAACCTTAGTGTATTGTAAGGTTACCTGTTTATTTCGTTTATAATAAAATTTGAAATCAATTAGAGTAAAGGAACCTTAATGTATATTAATAAGAATTAACGCAATAACTAAATTAGTGCACACCCTATTAATTGAAACAGGTGGTAAAGTTAGGATTGATTGAAATAAGTAAATGTAAATTCAATGGATGAATCCTTATATGAATAGAAAGGGGAATGAAGCAATAAATGTTATGAGATGAAATTTATAAAAATGAGACTAAATTAGGCAGATTGGTGATTATCATTAATTGTTTACCCATTTGGTTCATCTATTGAAATAGTTTTAAAACCATTGGAATAAAACGCAATTAAAGACTACGTTAATGTAAATTTAGAGGAAATTTGAGAATATTAATGCAATAACTACAAACCAATGTAAATTGCATCCTTTTGATAATAATAGACTGAATAATATGACTATTGGTTAATGAAAAGATTGTAAATCAAGATTTGTTTATTTATTTGAATATAAAGAATTAAGGTAATTGATTTTATTGAAATTAAGTAAGATTAAACATTTATTATTACGTTAATTGAAAGTTTAGTTGAAATTGTAGAGTATTAATGCAATAGTTTTGAATCCAATGATAAATCCATCAATTTGACAAATATGAATGGAATAAATTTTGATTTATGTAATTAAATGGAAATTTTGAAGATAAGAATTTTAATTTGTGAATATAATGAAATCGAGAATTTAACATTGAAATTGATAAGTTAATTAACTTTAATTTAACATCATAAATTTGTTAGATTAGTGTGAATGATTTGGAAATATAAAAATGAGAAGAATTGTCAATTTTAAAAATTGAAATTTGGAAATTTGATTTATTCAATTTATTTTAAATTTATTTAATAAATGTAAAAATAGCCATTTTGGCCACTGACTCGGATTTCGACGAAACTAGTTTCATCGGATCCGTAACAGTGAATTATTGTAGGGTTTCAAGTTTCGTAGCGATCGGACTTGTCGTTTGATCGTACGGACTCGAAACGCCTGGAAATCGATAAATTGAAATCAATTGAAATCAATTTGAAAAAAAATTGATTTTAGCATATCTTCCTCATACGATGGAATTTGGACTTGAAACCTTTACCATTGCATTTAAAATATTTTTAAACATCTATTTTGATATATGGGTTGACCCAATTTCGTTTTGGAGTCAGAACGGGCTTTCGGGCCATTCATCGTTCAGCGCGTTTATAAATCGGGTCCATTTATTCTATTTCAACTTTCTATATAAATATCCTACTATAAACCTAGTCTCCCTAATTCTCATTTGTCTGTAGGTAAATTCATTCTATTCCTCCTCTTCCTCAATGGCAGACAAAATTCTATATTTCCAGATCCAATTGCAAATCAAAATCCAAAGCATAAATTTCAAAGTCCCTAGAAAAATCTGAAAAAAATATATATCGAAGCTCTCGAAGAGTGTAACCCAGATCTGAAATTCGTTTTCCGATTCGATGCATCATTTGTCCAGAATTTCTAAATCAATTCTCGACCGTTCATCGCACGTCGATGAACGGTGTCGGATCGCAAAATCGTTTCTGGGTTTTGGAGAGTGGACGATGGGGAGTGCATCGGTGAAATTCGTTCGTCGAATCAACGGTCAGATCGACGAGAAAATTCACCTAGGGATTGTAATTTTCGGCGGCTGTTCCAAATTTTGGGGGAACGGCGGCGTTTTGTTCGCGTGCTAGGGTTCAAAAGTGCAGTGTTTGGTCGGAGGCGGAAGGCGCGTGCGTGCTACCTGGGAAGAAATATGTTCGGTGACGTGGCGAGTTGGGTTGGGTGAGGGAATTGTGTTCTCTTTTTATTTTATTTTTTAAAATTAAAATTCAATCACAATTATCGCTATATCTTTCACATACAATATCCGATTTATGCGCGGTTTCTTTTGTTAGGATCGTATTGAAATTCCGGATTTGATGACGCTGGTTTGGACGAATTCTGAAATGGTCAAATTTTTGGGTTTAAATTGAATTTAAATTCAATTTAAATTCAAAATGTGAGTGTTTTAACCCACTCACAACTACTAAAATTTCTTATGTGTGTTAAATTAATTGTTGATGTGATTAAAAGTTTATTTATGACTGTTTGGCATATTTTTAATCATCATCTCAGTTAAATTGAATTTATTGTATTAAATTGTTATTTAATTTATTATTGCATTTAAACTGCCAGTTAAATTATTATTTGATTTATTATTGCATTTAAACTGCCAGTTAAATTATTATTTTATTATTGCATTTAAACTGCCAGTTAAATTATTATTTGATTCATTATTGCATTTTAACTGCCAGTTAAATTGTTGTATAATTTATTTTTGAATATAAACTGCTAGTAAATACCTGTTATTTATTTTCTGTTCTGTATTGATGATATTGTTGAATTGGATGATGATTGCGATAAATGGTTGATGGTTGATATTGGATGAATGGATGTTGTATTTATATTGTTATAAACTGCAAGTTGTTATGAATTTTTATTTCATTCGGGATTGCGGTTTGAAATGATATATAACCGTATTTTTTATTTTTAAATTGCGGATTGAAATGATAAATATCCGTATCACTTGACCATAGGATAGAAAATCATATACAGAAACCGTCGGTCTATATATGTATATATATATATATTTGGAATGATTTCTATGGGTTTTGGAAAATAAGGGTTTATATAAATACTAATTTTGATATTATATAAATATTATTTTATATATAGTTAAATTCTAAAATTTAAGCTATGTATAACTTGATGATGTTTTAAGTTTGATTTACGAATATTTCAAGTTTGAGCTTTATTTAAGTGATATTGAATTTATTAAATAAATATTTCTAAACTAAATAACAGTAAATTGAATTAAGGTATATATAAGATTTTCAGATTTGGTTGGGAATTTTGGAATATTTAAAGACTTGAAATATATCAAAATTGAAATGTTTTATTGAAATTAAGGTATTATTGTTTTCAAAGTATTGGTTTTCGAAATTGTTATAACTTTGAAAGTAATATGGTTTGAAAAATGAATTTATTTGAAATAGAATTTATTTTAGAATTATCTGTGAATATATTGATTGGAAGCCTATTGAAATTGAAAATTTAGAATATGACTTCAAAATGTGGTTTGGGTTTAAGATGATTTAAAAGAATATTTCAAGTTATCTAAATTAAAGAAAGATTAGTGATTGGAAATTGGGTTTTATTTAAATAATATATTATTGAATTGTTTTGGAAATGGAAATGATATATTATTGAATTGGGTTTTGAAATGGAAATAATACATTGATAATTTGGGTTTGAAATAGCAATAATATTTTGGTTTAAAAATATATACTATTTTGAAATAAAGAATATGTTTTGAAAGGGCAATGATTGTGTTTTTAAAAGTATATATATTTTTAAACGACCACGGTGTTATAATAACGATTGGTTGTTAAAGAGACCGGAATCAGATATGGACATACTCTCTGTCGATACCGAAAACCACTTTGACAACTGTGTACGTGGAGGAGTTTCCAGAATGAAGTAGGATGGTGGCGACGATCCTAAGGTATATACGTCGACCAAACTCCCGTGAGTTGGCATAAGGTGGCTAAAACATGAGCGATTGACGGACCAGTGAGGTAGCACCTCTGATCGGACACACTTCTTCGATACCATTCTATTACTTGTGATTTTTTTTGGTGCGCACCCTCAATTTGGGAGTGTTGTTCGAGGTGGGCGGTAGTGGCTGCTATGCGTCACCACCAGTCCGGATGCGTAATTGGTATATCTACCCTGGCATTACCTAGTTGTGCCGTGTCACCTACCATATCGAGCTTTACTACGATTTGTGATTTCTCCCGTAGCCTGTGGAGTATCGAGGGTAGCCCCCATTTTTGGGAGTATGCTAATACTGGATAGACTACTGGGACTATTACGTGTTAAGGTGGAAAATATAAAGCCTTAATGCTATTTAAAAGTATGTTTATTTTATGATTAGACATTATTATAATAGCGAATATTACTACATAGTAGATAGTTTAACGGATCCTTAGGGGATGTGAATCCCGAGCATCTCTTAAGTTACTGCACTCACGTTAGACACTGTATAGGAGATGTCAGATCCCGTAAACATCTCTGACGTCGTTCCACTCATATATTTATCATTGATTTAACTTACATAAGATCTTTTAGTTCTGACTCGAGTGTTTTGTCTTTTCAATTCGCTCGGGTCAGCCTGAGCATTTCAGGATTTGAAGGCTCTATATCTGGAGAACGAAGACGAAGATTTTATTACTACTATTTATTACATTCCACTACACCATTGTATTCCTCTGCATTAATTATCATTCTCTGGTATGTGTAACTCTGATATGTATTGTATAAGTATAATCAAATGTTTTGTAAAACATCTTCATGAACTATTATTTGATTATTATATTTTATCGTTCCGCTGCAAGATTCTATTTTGTTTCTTTTATTTCTCCACTTTTTCTTATTTACCCCATAACAATCCGCCACTCTGTATGGTTTAAGTTGGCACGTGTGTCTGCTTAAGTGTACAATAGGGTGGGATGTTACACTGCTGCATGTTTATCGAAATAACATTTGATCTTCATCTCATTCACTTTAAGTCTAGCCACTTCTTCTAGCTTTTTAAATATGTCTTTCATGCACTGAGCTACTTTAGCAGTGGATATGATGCAGATTAAGAAGTCATCCGCATAGAGAAGGTGACTTACCTTAAGCTGAAATTTAAAGGTTGTCCCTATCTCATTCTGGTGGCTGGCCTATTCCTTTGTAAAGAACTCTATAGCTACAAAAAATAAATTGGGAGATCGGGGATCTCCTTGACTTAGCCCCCTTGTAATTGTTATAAAGCCTTAAGGACTCCATTAATCGAAATTGAGAAAGTAGAGGTGCTGATGCACTCCTCAATCAAGGGGGCGAACTTAGATGGAAAACTCATGCATCTAAGCATGTGGATAATAAATTTTATGTTTACTTTATCATATGCTTTATGTAGAGCTACTTTTAGACACTATTTTCACATCCTTTCTTATTAAATTTTCTGATCAATTCATTTGCTAGTAAGGAATTTTCTGATATACTTCTCCTCTTAATTAAAGCACTCTAGTTCTGCAATCACATCTGGAAACATTTTTAGCATTCCTTTGCATAGGACCTTACTAAGGATCTTGTACACCACGTAACAATAGGAAATAGGCCTATATTCCTCTATTTTGTAGGCCTTTTACACTTTTGGAATAAGGCATATGAAAGTATGATTAATCTCTTACAGGATCTTATCGGTACCCAATGCTTCTTGAAATGCACTAACAAGTTTGTTTTGTAGCTTATCCCAATGCAGCCTATAGAACTTAAACTATAGACCATCTGGATGGGCTCGATTCTACATGGATGGACTTCAAAGCATCTTTAATTTCACACCTTTGGATGCTACTACTCAGACGATCCATCCCAGTTTCATTCACAATAGCTCCGTTATGCATGTTTGGTAAGTCTAGTGTGTATTCACCATTGTACATTTCCCCATTATATTGAATTTCTCTTTCTTCCAATTCTTTCAAATTGCAAGTTGGTTGTTCATTATCATCTATGTTGTTAGTAACATTGTTGTGATTCTTTCTTATTGACATTTTAGTGTAAAAGAATTTGTGCATGCATCCCCTTCCACTGCCCATGTTTCATTTGCTTTTTGTTTCAACTCTTTCGCTTGAATATGCATAGCATCTCCAAGTCTTAACTGCTTTCATGGTAACATTGAAATAGATGTTCATTGGTTGGGTTTATATCCAGTCTAATATAAGCTTCCTCACATTGATTTTTAATTGCATTGACATTGCTCTTTTCCTTGTCTCTAGTTCCACTCCATTCTTTTAGCTTGTTTTTGATTGCTCTGACAGTCGTCACTAGAATGTACATTTTATTGCCTTCTATATACTTTGCAGCTCATCAAAGTTAGCAGCCTTCTCATAATCTTTACAATCACATAAATGGTTAGAATGTCTAAAAGGTTTACCTTTAGATTCTTCGTAGTTTGCATTAAGTTCAATTAAAAGTGGACAATGATCATTAGTAGAGCTAGGTAATACAGTCACTCTTAGATTAGGAAAAACATGTTAATATAGTCTGCATTAACTAAAACTCTATCTAGTTCACTAGAGATTGTTTTATCTAACTGCTTTTCCATATGTACTTTAGCCTTAATGCTTCAGTGAGACCAACACTAGCAATGCATTCGTTAAATTCAACTACCTGGTAGACTTAAGGGTAGACCCACCTTTCTTCTCATTTGTCTTAGGCATTGCATTAAAATCTCTAAGCACAATCCACTACTATTGTATACTGTAAGCTAGTTCTTTTAAGTGTTTCCATAGTACAGTTCTATCAAAAGCTAGATTGCTAGCATAAACACAAGTTAATATTAGCTTAAGCCCATATTTCTTGCTTCAACAGTGATTTGTTGCTCCTCCATCTTGAGGATTGCAATTTTCCATACATTTTTATTCTAAATTATCATGATTCTACCTTTAGTATTGCATTTTACTATACACTACTTCCTAATCATTACCTAGGGTGTATTTAAACAACTCTACATTATCACTTACCATCTTAGTCTCAAGTATACCAATTAATGATGGTTTATACTTTATTCTAAATTTAAGGATGTCTAATTGCCTAGTGTCATTTTTTTGGACCACTAACATTCTGGCTTAGTATAGTCATACGGGAATTGGAGCTTTCTTCCCCTTTCCTAAAGTTTCTAAGGGCAACCTGCTCTGTATGCACTTCCTATGACTTCGTGTTTACACTTTTGAATTGTTCTATGTATGCTTGATTTGGCTTTGTGTAAGTTTTCTTGTCTTCTTCACTTTGTTGGTCTTGCTCTTCATCGATGGATTCTATTTGAATGTCTAATTTTTGGATTTCCTCTACTGTTTCAGGTAGGTCTTCCTCATCCTCTTGGGCTACCTTAACCTCTACTGTTTAGAATCTACATGCTCCTCTTCCTCCAATAGTCCTAGACAGTCTGATGTCGGAACTTGATGCACTATCGACTTCTCTGCCTGACCCTCTAATTGTTGCTCCTTTTATGGTGTCTCGGTTGTTCCCCTTACCTCATTAGTTGTAGATGAAACTTGTATAGAAAGTTCAACTAATTTTGTATTTATTTACTAGTTGAACTAGTGCTAACTGACAAATCCTGTAGATAATATCTAACTGTCCTTGAACACTCATGCTCCAAGCTATTTTTTGACATAATCATGGTATTTTTGGCTTAACTCTCCATACTCGTATTTCCTTAGTAATTATATTGCACTGAGAATAACTATGGAAAAAACACCTACACTCAAGGCACTTAGGTGGTTTAAACTCGTATTCAACTAATTGTACGTGGGTATCACCTTCTTTTCCTTGATTCATATAGCGTCTACAAATGTTGAATCCGCTTTGACCTCAATTAGGATACGAGCAAACTTAATTTTAGTTATTTTTTGTGTGTTCATCCATTCTCACTGGATTTCCCACCATGTTAGCAACTTACTAATCCATTTGCATTCCATAAAGCCAAACCCAAGTTGTTAAATCTCATCCAAATTAGGCGAGTCTCAAGCATGTCCCTCTCCAAACGAACGTTAGGCTCCCGTTCTTTAATAAACAGAAGTCCATTGTCCATGAACCATGACCTATGGTTTAGTACCTTTTGACAATCTTTATCCTTCTCAAATTTAATAAGATAAAACCCCTTTTCCTTTGAAAAAAATCCCATCTCCCATTAGGATTCCATTCTCTTTCGATGTAAGCATTTAAGTGCACGTAGTTTGGACTTTTACCAGCTAAGTAGATGTAAATTGAATTCTTCCACATACCTTTTACTTCATTGTAGTCGTAATCATCCATAATGACAAACTCTCTAGTCTCGTCCTCCTCTGGTGGCACAAAGCCGAAGTCTCCCTCTATTGGAATCTTACCCCCAATAGCTTCAACCAATGTATTCTTCCCCAAACAAATTTAACTAGATTGGTAAGTGGAATAGCTTCATTGGTCGATAATAGTGCGTTTCCCTTCCTCCCGACCTCCAGCCACCCCAGCGTCATCTTTCTCTCCATCTTTTTCGCCTATGGCCGTCGCATGTACACTATGCTCAGAGTTTGCCATTATTATTCGATATATTATAATGCTTCGAATATATATGATTATAAAGTTAATTTTATATATATAACAATTCAAAATAAATTTCAAAGTCATCTCTTTTCCAAGTAAACAACAAAATATCTTAATATAAAAGATCGACTTAGTCAAATATTTAAATCGAATAACATCTTACTATATCAAATAGTATAAAGATATTTAAAAAATCCAAATTGAATAGTTCAATGTTAGTTATACTAAATGTATTAAATTTATTATATCCAATTCATTTCGTTCTAAAATAATTTAGTAAACTAAGTATGTCTATATTAATCTAATTTTATGTTATGAAACAAAACATATAAATAGTTTTGGACATATAAAATTGCACAATTTAAATCATAGCCAAATTAATTAAATAATCATTATATATAATTTGATATTAAATAAAACAAAATATTATTACTTTGTCAACATCATTAACATATATAAACATAAATGTATAAGCCAAATTCTATTACATATATTGTTTCACATTGAATTTTATTTATAAAATAACACTTTTAACAACTTTAAATTATGCCAATTCTTAGGTAATCATATATGAATAAACAATATACGTTGAAAAGATGATTTTAATGTTTTGGTGATAACAACTATATGACAATGCTACTAATGTGTTTATTGAGTGATTTCAAATCAAGTAGCTATGAGGTAAAGGATGATGTTTCTTTACAAGCTATATTAAATGATCCAAGTGGTGGGATCCGTACAAAAATCAATTTATAAAATGGATGAATGAGAAAATGTGGAAAAATAATTGATAGAAAGGAGAGAAGAAAAGGACTTGAACTTGTATTGCTGAAAAATAAATGAAGCAAGTTTCGAATCGTGGTACCAAGGAAGAAATGTGGTACCCTACCAAACAAACTACACCTGCTTTTGTGAAGTACTTGGTGGCTGAGATTTCATATTGCCAGAGCAGTGAAAAATGAATTGGTCAAAAAAATAGGAGGAGTGGGATTCGAACCCAAGCACACAAAGCATAAATGCATGGTCCTTTCCATTTCACTATACTTGCTTTTGATTCAAATGCAGTTACAAGTTTAAAGACAGTTACCAGTGAATAGTAGAACATTTGCAAAAAGAAGACACACTAGGATTCAAACCCAGGCGGCATGGGAAGGAGCACGCACCTCTACCACTCTACCAAATATCATTCTGGTTCAAGGCATGTTACAACTTTAAATAACCGTTATTATTTGGTTACAGCTATTTCTTATTCCAGAAGACGGTGAAAATAAATTGTTCAAAAAATGGCCTACATGGGAATCAAACCCAGTTCGACCAGGTACAAGGCACACACCTCTACCAATTCACCACACACTTTTGAATTCAAGGTTGCTAACAAATGTAAATGACCATTATAAACGACAGTTCAAGTAGCTATTTAAGTACCTTTTTGAAGTGTTCCAAATTTCAATCGATGCATCTCTTACAAATAGAATTGATGAAGGGTTGCTCCTTTTTAATGGCATCTGATTGCTCTTATATAATCCACTTATCATCCACAAATCAAGAACATAATCCTATTCACTAAAATCATTCTCATATTGCTTCCAAACGCTCTAAAATCCATATTCCTTCCAAAAGCAAACTTACACCAGCGCTCTTTCACTCCACAATATTTGAGTCTAGTCTTAGTTCACTTCCTAACCTCTGCACACTCATTTTACATCATTTTTGAAGGTTATAGAAGTTCTACTCTAGTGCGACTAGTCAATGTATAGAAGATACAATATATAGTCAAATTATTTCTTTGTAGAAGAACAGATTGAAGTCCTTTTGCAGGTCCTTAGGCAGTCAATGTTAAAGTCTTGTTCGGTTGCCCAAGCAATGTCTGCAAATATATTCCTCCGGGTGAAGTAAGGGTGTTGATAGTGAAATTCCTAAAAGGTGTTTAGGGACTAAACGTAAGACGAGAGGTCTGAACCAGTATAAAATCGACTGTGTGATCTACTATTTTATTTCTGATGCATTTACATTTTTTACAACTGTTGGCCATCTTCGATCCTATATATAGCAACTAACAAGTGGTATTAGAGCCTGGACTATTATTAATTGTCACAACATCATAGAATAATGGCCAAAAAAAGATCCGATCGAAATATAGTAAGCAAAATCGTTGATACTATTAGAGCACAAATGAGGACTATGAAAAGGGACTTTTTGATTTACAAATCTCAGTAAAAGATAATAATGAGTTAGTTAGTATAAGCGATAAGATCTCAAAGCTTAATTTTGATTCTGGAAAAATGAAATCTATCAAACTTGAAAATGAGAAATTAAATTTAGAAAATCGACTTGGTGATTCAAAAAATAATTTTATAACTCTTAAAGATTTCCTAGAAAAACAAAACACTATATTTGAAAAGGAGAAAGAAATTTTTTCAAAAGAAATTTTGGATTTAAAAAGACAAATTGATTTATTACAATCCAATAATTCAAAATCTCGAATTTTCCTTCTCAAAATTGAGAATTGCACGTTAAAAAACTATAATTCTGAATTAAACAAAGAGATTGATATTTTGAAAAACATTAATATTTATTTTGAAAATAATAATTGTAACTTTAAAGCTAAATTTAAAAACTATAAAATGAAGTCATAAAATTAAATAAAGGTCAAAATCATTGATAGGAAATATAAAATTATCTTTGTATTTGGGTTCCCATTAATTAGAAAAACAAAGAAAAATAAACATTGATAATATTTTGATATGGTAATTAATAACAAAAAATTTATTTTCAAAGGTTCAATCAAACCCTATTAGGTATGGTTACCTTCGATCAAACCCCCTGGACCCTGACGTAGGAAATGGGTACCAAAATATAGAATTTATTTTTTGTAGGTACTCAAGAAAGACAAAAGGATGAGATGAATTCAATAGAAAATGTTTCGTATATACAATGAAGAAGAGCATTTATGGATAACAAAACTACGGTAAATTCTGTAACGACCTGCCTTTTAGGACGGTTTAAATCGATGATAAACCACACACGTCAGACTCAAACCATTCAAAAGGGTAGATTGTTATGGAATAAATAAGAAAAAGCAGAGAAAGAAAGGAAAAACAAATACAGAATCTCGCAGCGGAATGACAAAATATAATAATCAAATAAATAGTTCATGAAGTTGTTTTACAAATAAAATTTGATTACACTTTTACAATACAGAATCAGGGTACATACAACAGTAATAAATAATAATGCAGCGGAATAACATGATGTAGTGGTATGAATATAATTGATAGTAATAGTACAAATCTTCGTCTTCGTCCTCCAAAAAAGTAGTCTTCGATTGTAACAACCTGGGATTTCGCATCGATTAATTATCGTCATTAGACGATTAAATTCTTCTGTCTAATTGCTGTTGGGATTTTATCGGGTTGTAATTCTTTTAATAATTTTGTTATGGGGTTATGTGGACTTTAAAAATTCAAGCTTGGCCCACGTTCCTTTTGTTTGGTGCCGTGATAACATTCAGACCCGTTCCTCCACCCCCATTCATTCTCTTCGCAAACCCTAAACTAATCGAACGGAAAAAAAATGGCTGCTAGGGTTTTGGATTTTGAATGATTCTCGAGGCTTTGTTCGACTTCGTACAATGGCGAGATGAGTGGGGGAAAGGAAAAGGGGGGGATTTCGGCTGGCGAATTCGTGCTCTTCGAATCTAAGGTGAGTGATTTATCACTCACATCTTTAATTCGATCTCGTTTTGTTATGACTTTCGTTGCTTGGTTCTTGACAACTTCAGTTTTGATTCTGATTTGAAACTGCTCGACTTCGAAAAATAACTGCTATGTGAATTTCCTTTTTTGTGAATTTCCTTTTTGTTCGAACTCTTCTTTGATGACCCACGGCTTTGACTTCGTTATTTGGTATCTGTGACTTCGGCACTAGCATTGCTTTGTATTATTCCTCTATATGTTGAGTTCGGCCAGTGACTTGATTTAAAAGTTGTTCTTTGTTAATTCAGTGTTCCTCATGTTATCTGAATTTGGTCTTGTACCACTTGCTGTTACGACTTCGGGTTGCACTGCTACTGTTTTTGCATTGCTCCATGCATGTATGCAATGTTGTTTTGATATTTAGCTCGGTTGTCTCGAGCACATTTGTACCTTTGTCTCTGGTTTCACTTCCTCGGTTTTTGATCAAAACTGCTACTTGATTTTGGTTTTGTACATACGATGGCATTTGGTCCAGTTTCATTTGAACTTTGTTGTACTGTATGTTTGCATATTTGGCTGGTGGCATTTGGTCTTGATGTTGTACTTCACTGTGTTTTTGTGTGTCTGCACATGTGCTTCAAGTCCATTGCTTTCACTGCCCACTGCTATTACATGCATTGACTACACATCTTCTCTTACTGTTCACTTGTAGTTGAAGTATCCCTCGAGTTTGATCATTCATTGTAGCTGGCTTGACTATTTGAGGCAGTCTGCATATTTGTTTCATGTAGTATTGGGCATAAGTAAGGTTGCCTTTAAATTCTGGTAGCACTTGAGTTGATGATTAGACTTCATGTAGTCTTTGATTCAGGTTGCTTCTTTGTTTCAGTGCTTATACATATATATATATATATTCACTGATATATATGTCTTCATGTTATATGTTTCTCTGTTGCAGTTGCATTGTGCATTCATGTACTATGTTGGTTCATCACTTGTGTCCACTACTAACATGTACATACATGCATGTATCACTATTATCTTGATGTACTTCATGCGAGGCTGTTTGCATACAGTTGCATTATTAGTTTTGTAATTATCTCTCTAACCAGTCTGGGTTGAACATTTTGACTATCTGGTTTATCACTTGCTGTTGCATGATGAACTTGTTCCTTCGAGTCAGTGAAGCTTGTTTACAATTGTTTTGTAGCCTTGCCTCACTTGCATTGTTGAGTTTGTTTCTTTGTGTTTGTTATACATATGAACTTGGTTCATATGTATGCTGAGCATTTCTTCTCAGTGACATTTGCTTACATTCATGTCCTTCAATGTTTTAAATTGCACATTTGAGTTTCACTGTGCATATCACTGCACTGGCATGGTCCACTGTTGCATTCATGGGTACATCACTTGTTTTCCTCCTTTATTACCTGTGCTTCAAGGCATGTGGTTCAGGTGTACTCTGGTTAGCATATTTAGCTTAGTTGTCTTGAGCGCGTTTGCATATATGATGCTTTGACTGTTGAGGCAGTGGTATTGATATTTGAATCTTCAATTGTTCTTCATTATTGAGGCTATATTTTAGTTGGATATCTGACCAGGTTCATTTTATTCTTGTACATTTGGGTTTGCTTTTTGGAAATTTCACCTGAGTCTGATACTTGTGCTTCATCAACTTGGTTGTTACAGTTTGGTTTGTATTGTTGTATCACTGATTTTGAAACTGGATAGTTGCTGGTTTGCTTAATTGGAATTCAGCAGCTAGTTTTTATGTATTCATTGTGTGGCTTGACTTGAGTCACTAATTGTTGGTCGAGACTTGTTTTAGTTGTCTTGACCGTTTTCCTATACTTGCACATTTTTAAGTGTACCTGTGTTGAATCCAGTTTCACAACTCGGGTTTGACCTTGTGCTCGGTTGTGAGTTTTCATTGTGCATTCGTGTGCATTTCGTTCATTTGATGATTGCTGGGTGGATGCTTTGCAGTTCCATCTGGTTCATTTTGAGTTGAGTTGGTGTCAATTGCTTTTGATTCATTGAGATTTTGTGTATTTCATCACTGTTGTGGCGAGGCAGTGCACGCGTGCGTGTACTGCAGCCAAACAGAAGTGTCGTTTTAAATTGATAATTCAATTGTTTGAATTGTTTCGTGTGTTCAATTCAATATTTGAAATTGTATTTTGATTTGGGTTGACTGGATCATTTTGTTGTTGTCTAATTATCCATTTGATAATTAGATTATGAGTTTCTAGTTATTTATGGAATAATTGGATTTTGTTGTTAATTGCTGTTTAGGCAATTTTGTGGTTTTCATATTATCTTCATTGATAATCTTTTTATTTATCTTTGTTGATGATTTGAATTTGCCGATTTGTTGTTTAACACTGTTTCTTGTTATATCTACCGTTATCTGATTCTCTTATTGAAGGGTTGGATATACGAGATTTGTTGTGACTGTCGTCTATCTGATTATTTCATTATTATTGCTTCCATGCATTAATAACTGAGTTTGAATTAGACTGACACGTGTATTATTTTCTTTTGAATTTAATACTCGGGTCAGACCGAGTTATTTCAGGTTGTTGATATCTTGCTTCGGGTTGCTGCTTGAGCTATGAAGTCTCTTCATATCTTTTGGAGTAGTCGTTGTCATAGTATAGGATGATATGTATTCATGTATATTATTTATAATAATGTACTTGTATATGTAACTTCCAGTGTCGACAGTTGTAGTTGTATCATATGTATTGTATCACATGTATTGTAACTAACTTCAGTTATATATATATATATATATATGAGATTTTATATTATCGGTGTTACGCATTTAGTTTATCTGTGTTATTATTATATATGTGTTCTAAACTATTATGAACCATCGTAGTTCGTTTTATACTGGAATTGGATATGTCGATGGGAGTAAATAAATGAAGAGATGAAATATAAATATATACCACTCCTATCTAGATAACCAACACTAGTGTAAGGCCTAACTACGGATGGCCGCTCCTATCCAGCCTTATTCTTCATAATAACAGACAGTATTTCTTTTAATACCCTTTGTTATTGTGAGCATAGAGGTAGGGCGTCACAGTTGGTATCAGAGCGAGGGGTTTATGGACATAATATAAAACATAACTTAGATGGAACATGTGTTACAACAAATTGTTGATGTTTTTATTTGTGCTTTGAGTCAAAACTAAAGTTTTGAAATTATGATGAGATTTTTAAATATCTTTATTTAAAAATAAAAGGATGAAATTGTGTTTTGATGATTGATTAATTTGTGTTCTGTTTAACAGAGCGCGCAGCGGAAACAGTGACTGTCTTCGCTGAGTACAGCTAATAACCTTTTTGATTTAAAAATCAAAATATGAAAATGAAATAAATTTCATTGTGTTGTTTAACAGTGGTCTTGATTTTGTTGAGATTTTTGCTGGTTTTCTTTTATGCTAATCACACATTGATTAGATCTTTGATGTTTCAAATATATCTTCATTGAAGATATAATCGAGTGATTTCTTTGCTCATCTTTTTGTGTGTGTGCAAATATGAGTTGCACGTTACTGCATTGATTTTACGTTGAACCGATGTTTGGTTTAAACGTATTTTGTTGTCGTTATTTTATAACGGGATTTTACACCGATGCTAAATTTTTGAAGCACGGTGTTTTGTTGACATTTTTAATGAATGAAAATTCACTGGTATTATATTTTGATGTGAATTATTTTGATGAGATTCTGACGAATAAAAATTACTGTCGCTTTGACTTCAGTAACCGTCAATTTTAAAGTGGATTTTCAAGCGGTTATTCCGCAATGCTGATTTGATACCCGTTTTTACGACGTTTTGAGAAGTGCGATTTCCTTATCGAAATTACTACAGATGTGCTGTTTTAATCACGTGCTTTGAAAATTGTTTTAAGAAATTGTTTTAAAAATAAAATTGTTTTAAAAATTTTACAGTTTGCGCTTTCAAAAGAATGAGGAAGCGATTTAAACGCTTCAGCAAAATTGAGGACTATGAACCCTCACTTTTACTGTTTCACTTAATTCCGGACTTCTCCGTTTGAGAATGTAAAATGTTAATTAGTTAAAATACACAACTTTGCACTTTCAAGAAAACGATGAAGAGATTTAAATGATTTAGTAAAACACGTGGTATGGGACATGTGCGTTCACTATTTTGGTTAATTCCGGACTCGTTATTTGAAATATTTGCTGGTTTGATGATTTTGATGATTCTATGTGCTTTCGAGCCACTATGTTGGACCTTCGGGTCATATGTTGGACCTTCGGGTCATATGCTGGACCTTCAGGTCATCTGATGGACCTTCGGGTCAAATACCAGTACTAGACCTTCGGTTCACTCTACGGACCTTCGGGTCATCTGATGGGCGCCAAAATTTATAGTACTTGGTAGGCTTCGGCCATATGTTATTGCACGTGCGGCGTTGCTAAAACTCGCCATCTGTTGGGATCGATCCACCTTTTATGTTGATCTAGATTATCTTAATTGATTTCTAGATATTTGTTATTTCTAATTATCTGCAGGCAATTAGATATTTGCTGATTTGAGTTCTAATTATCTTTGTTGATAATTAGATATTCGCTGATTTGAGTTCTAATTATCTTTGTTGATAATTAGATATTTTTTGATTTGAGTTCAAATTATCTTTGTTGATAAGTAGATATTTGCTGATTTGAGTTCTATTTATCTTTGTTGATAATTAGATATTTGTTGATTTGAGATTTCTGATTATCGTTTTTGATAATTAGATATTTGATGTTTTCTCATTATCGTTTTTGATAATTAGATATTTGTTGATTTGAGATATCTGGTTATCGTTTTTGATAATTAGATATTTGTTGATTTGAGATTTCTGATTATCGTTTTTGATAATTAGATATTTGATGTTTTCTGATTATCGTTTTTGATAATTAGATATTTGATGTTTTCTGATTATCGTTTTTGATAATTAGATATTTGTTGATTTGAGATATCTGGTTATCGTTTTTGATAATTAGATATTTGTTGATTTGAGATTTCTGATTATCGTTTTTGATAATTAGATATTTGTTGTTTTCTGATTATCGTTTTTGATAATTGGATATTTGCTAATTTTGCTGATTATGAGATTTTCTAGTCTCTAGTTGATTCTAGATTATGTTGATTATATTAAATTGCTATTTTCTAACTATCTCTGTAGATAGTTAGAGTTTGTTGATTATGAAATTCGTGTTTTCTAGTTATTTGTTGGATAACTAGATATTTGAGTTTTGCGATTTGTGATTTGTGTTTTCTAATTATCGTATCGATAATTAGATATTGCTGTTTTGTGATTTCTGAGTTCTAATTATCTAATTGATAATTAAATATTGCTGATAATTGTATTTATTCAGTTTTGTTGTTTTCTGATTATCTATTTGATAATTAGTTTTTGTTGAGGACTTGTGAAATTTTTATGAAATTAAAAGATTTCATTGGTGTTTGTATCCTTGACCTTTATTTTTCTAGCTTAACTAGTTTATGTTAGAAAAATAATTGTTATTGACGACTTTAATTATGAAAATTGCGGGGACGCAACTTTAATAAGGAGGGGAGTCTGTAACAACCCGGGATTTCGCATCGATTAATTATCGTCATTAGACGATTAAATTCTGCTGTCTAATTGCTGTTGGGATTTTATCGGGTTGTAATTCTTTTAATAATTTTGTTATGGGGTTATGTGGACTTTAAAAATTCAAGCTTGGCCCACGTTCCTTTTGTTTGGTGCCGTGATAACATTCAGACCCGTTCCTTCACCCCCATTCATTCTCTTCGCAAGCCCTAAACTAATCGAACGGAAGAAAAAATGGCTGTTAGGGTTTTGGATTTTGAATGATTCTCGAGGCTTTGTTCGACTTCGTACAATGGCGAGATGAGTGGGGGAAAGGAAAAGGGGGGAATTTCGGCTGGCGAATTCGTGCTCTTCAAATCTAAGGTGAGTGATTTATCACTCACATCTTTAATTCGATCTCGTTTTGTTGTGACTTTCGTTGCTTGGTTCTTGACAACTTCAGTTTTGATTCTGATTTGAAACTGCTCGACTTCGAAAAATAACTGCTATGTGAATTTCCTTTTTTGTGAATTTCCTTTTTGTTTGAACTCTTCTTTGATGACCCATGACTTTGACTTCGTTATTTGGTATCTGTGACTTCGACACTAGCATTGCTTTGTATTATTCCTCTGTATGTTGAGTTCGGCCAGTGACTTGATTTAAAAGTTGTTCTTTGTTAATTCAGTGTTCCTCATGTTATCTGAATTTGGTCTTGTACCACTTGCTGTTACGACTTCAGGTTGCACTGCTACTGTTTTTGCATTGCTCCATGCATGTATGCAATGTTGTTTTGATATTTAGCTCGGTTGTCTCGAGCACATTTGTACCTTTGTCTCTGGTTTCACTGCCTCTGTTTTTAATCAAAACTGCTACTTGATTTTGGTTTTGTACATACGATGGCATTTGGTCCAGTTTCATTTAAACTTTGTTGTACTGTATGTTTGCATATTTGGCTGGTGGCATTTGGTCTTGATGTTGTACTTCACTGTGTTTTTGTGTGTCTGCACATGTGCTTCAAGTCCGTTGCTTTCACTGCCCACTGCTATTACATGCATTGACTACACATCTTCTCTTATTGTTCACTTGTAGTTGAAGTATCCCTCGAGTTTGATCATTCATTGTAGCTGGCTTGACTATTTGAGGCAGTCTGCATATTTGTTTCATGTTGTATTGGGCATAAGTAAGGTTGCCTTTAAATTCTGGTAGCACTTGAGTTGATGATTAGACTTCATGTAGTCTTTGATTCAGGTTGCTTCTTTGTTTCAGTGCTTATACATATATATATTCACTGATATATATGTCTTCATGTTGTATGTTTCTCTGTTGCAGTTGCATTGTGCATTCATGTGCTATGTTGGTTCATCACTTGTGTCCACTACTAACATGTACATACATGCATGTATCACTATTATATTGATGTACTTCATGCGAGGCTGTTTGCATCTCAGTTGCATTATTAGTCCTGTAATTATCTCTCTAACCATTCTGGGTTGAAAATTTTGACTATCTGGTTTATCACTTGCTGTTGCATGATGAACTTGTTCCTTCGAGTCAGTGAAGCTTGTTTACGATTGTTTTATAGCCTTGCCTCACTTGCATTGCTGAGTTTGTTTCTTTGTGTCTGTTATACATATGAACTTGGTTCATATGTATGCTAAGCATTTCTTCTCAATGACATTTGCTTACATTCATGTCCTTCAATGTTTTAAATTGCACATTTGAGTTTCACTGTGCATATCACTACACTGGCATGGTCCACTGTTGCATTCATGGGTACATCACTTGTTTGCCTCCTTTATTACCTGTTCTTCGAGGCATGTGGTCCAGGTGTACTCTGGTTAGCATATTTTGCTTAGTTGTCTTGAGCGCGTTTGCATATATGATGCTTTAACTGTTGAGGCAGTGGTATTGATATTTGAATCTTCAATTGTTCTTCATTATCGAGGCTATATTTTAGTTGGATATCTGACCAGGTTCATTTTATTCTTGTACATTTGGGTTTGCTTTTTGGAAATTTCACCTGAGTCTGATACTTGTGCTTCATCAACTTGGTTGTTACAGTTTGGTTTGTACTGTTGTATCATTGATTTTGAAACTGGATAGTTACTGGTTTGCTTAACTGGAATTCAGCAGCTAGTTTTTATGTATTCATTGTGTGGCTTAACTTGAGTCACTAATTGTTGGTCGAGACTTGTTTTAGTTGTCTTGACTGTTTCCTATACTTGCACATTTTTAAGTGTACCTATGTTGAATCCAGTTTCACAACTCGAGTTTGACCTCGTGCTCGGTTGTGAGCTTTCATTGTGCATTCGTGTGCATTTCGTTCATTTAATGATTGCTGGGTGGATGCTTTGCTGTTCCATCTGGTTCATTTTGAGTTGAGTTGGTGTCAATTGCTTTTGATTCATTGAGCTTTTGTGTATTTCATCACTGTTGTGGCGAGGCAGTGCATGCGTGCGTGTACTACAGCCAAACAGAAGTGACATTTTAAATTGATAATTCAATTGTTTGAATTGTTTCGTGTGTTCAATTCAATATTTGAAATTGTATTTTGATTTGGGTTGACTGGATCATTTTGTTGTTGTCTACTTATCCATTTGATAATTAGATTATGAGTTTCTAGTTATTTATGGAATAATTGGATTTTGTTGTTAATTGCTGTTTAGGCAATTTTGTGGTTTTCATATTATCTTCATTGATAATCTTTTTATTTATCTTTGTTGATGATTTGAATTTGCTGATTTGTTGTTTAACACTGTTTCTTGTTATATCTACCATTATCCGATTCTCTTATTGAAGGGTTGGATATACGAGATTTGTTGTGACTGTCGTCTATCTGATTATTTAATTATTATTGCTTCCATGCATTAATAACTGCGTTTGAATTAGACTGACCTGTGTATTATTTTCTTTTGACTTTAATACTCGGGTCAGACCGAGTTATTTCAGGTTGTTGATATCTTGCTTCGGGTTGCTGCTTGAGCTATGAAGTCTCTTCATATCTTTTGGAGTAGTCGTTGTCATAGTATAGGATGATATGTATTCATGTATATTATTTATAATAATGTACTTGTATATGTAACTTCTAGTGTCGACAGTTGTAGTTCTATCATATGTATTGTATCACATGTATTGTAACTGACTTCAGTTATATATATATATGAGATTTTATATTATCGGTGTTCCATATTTAGTTTATCTGTGTTATAATTATATATGTGTCCTAAACTATTATGAACCATCGTAGTTCGTTTTATACTGGAATTGGATATGTCGATGGGAGTAAATAAACGAAGAGATGAAATATAAATATATACCACTCCTATCGAGATAACCAACACTAGTGTAAGGCCTAACTACGGATGGCCGCTCCTATCCAGCCTTATTCTTCGTAATAACAGACAGTATTTCTTTTAATACCCTTTGTTATTGTGAGCATAAAGGTGGGGCGTCACATCGATACACTGAAAAGCTCAGGCTGACCCGAGCGAATTGAAAAGACAAAACACTCGAGTCAGAACTAAAAGCTCTTATGTAAGTTATATCAACAATAAATATGAGTGTAACGACATCGGAGATGTTTACGGGGTTTGACATCACCTATCTAGTGTCTAACGTGAGTGTAATAACTTAATAGATGTTCGTGATTTCCATTTCCTAAGGATTCGTTAAACTATCTACATACATAGTACAATACGCTATTATAATAGTGTCTACAGTAAAGTAAAGTATTAAAATAGCGTTAAGGCGTTACCCATATCCCCCTTAACACATTTTATATAACGCCGTAGTCTATACAGATACTATAAACTCCACCGTAAACTGGTGGGCTATCAGGGAGCACTCCGTAGGTACGACACAGAACAAACTCGTAGAAGGCGCGATAGGACATGTGAACACGGCACTCGAGGCAATGCTAGGGTAGGATTCTACCAATTATAGATCCGGACTGGTTATTTAAATTTCCAAAACCAGTTCATACTGATATCAAAATATCATATTCAATTCAAACCATATCACTTTCGAAATCATATTCACGATTAGGTTAAATTCTCATTTCAAAATCATCATATTTACTCAAATATGTCATTTCACTAGCAAATATCATTTCAAATCCCAACTTATGTTATAACATTATTAAACCTTATTTGCTTTAAAATCAAGGCTTTAATTATAAACATTTCCATTTTACACCATTTGAGATTTTGAAAAAAATCTAGATAGTTATAAATAGTTTAATTAGCTTAACGTAGCTTTAAATAGATATAAATTAGGTTAAATAGGTTTAAAATAGATTAAATAAATCTAAAATAGATTAAAATAGATTAAGATCCGTTAAATAGATTTAAAATAGTTTAAATGGTTTTTAAAATAGATTAAATAGGTTTATTATGGATTAATTAGATTTAAAATAAATTAAATGAATTTAAAATATATTAAATATAATTAAAATAGATTAAATAGAATTAAAATAGATTAAATAGTTTAAAATAAATTAAAATAGTTTAAAATGAATTAAAATAGTTTAATATAGTTTAATATAGTTTAATAAAGTTTAAATGATTTAAACTAGATTAAAATATATTAAAATAGTTAAAAATAAATTAAAACAGATTAAGAGAGATTAAGTAGGTTAATTAGTTTAAAATAGGGTAAATTAGATTAAAATAAATTAAATAGTTTAAATTGATTAAGTTGGTTTAAAATAGATTAACTTATTTTAATAGTTGAAAATCTTAAAATTAGAATTTAACAGAACATTTACAGTTTATATTAAGATAATAAATTTGAAATTAACGTCATATTTAACCATTTCTTCCATTCCAACAAATTTGGACCATATCCAGATTTCAAATCAAAACCCAATTTCAAATCTTGAAATATCAAATTTAACTATCCCTATTTTAATAGATATTCAAAGTTACAGTTTTCAACATTTCAATAACTCAATTTTGATGAATGTCGTTTATACATCAAATTCAACTTTAAAATTTCAATTTAAATCCTTTAAATAATTACTTAAAACAATTCAATTTATATCAGTCAAATTTTATTTCAAATATCGTTTAACTGGATTCAAAGTTTAAAGATTTAAAATCATTAAGTTTAACTAATCCGGTGTCCGTATATAATTCTCTACCCCATGGTTAAGTGATACGGATATTTATCATTTCAATCCGCAAATATTTAAATTTACGGGTACATATCATTTCAACCCGCAATCCCAAATTTATCTCAATGAAAATAGCTTGGGTTTATCATTTCAACCCATAATGATTTTCCCTTATTCTATATGATCGTTCGGGTATGTATCATTTCAACCCATAGGGAACTTGCAGTGTTATAACAATATAAAATATAACATCTGGTCATCCAATATCAACAATCAAACATCCATCACAATCATCATCTAAATCCACCAATAAACATCAATAGATTACTGATTATCATTAACATGTATTAAATTGACAATTGAATTCAATATTAAATTAAACGATGATTAAATGCAATAAAAGTCAAATTTAACTAGAATGACAATTTAAACATACCAAACATCAATCAATTAATTTCTATTCACATCGTAAATTTAATTTAACTAACATAAGAAAATTTAGTAGTTGTGAGTGGGTTAAAACACTTACCTTTGATTTTCTATCAATTTTGAAATCCAAAAATAGCCCAAAATTGAACAGTCTCAGAATTAGACCAAATCCATCCTATAATGCCCGAAATTTCGATATAATCGCAGCGGAACAAACCGCGCGTAAATCCGACCTCGTACGTGAAAGTTATTAACATCAGAAGTTACATGTTTTAAAATATATAAGAATATAAAAAAATGAACAACATGTTACCTACCACGCGTCATGCACGTTTCACTTGTGAAACCCTAGAGCGCTGCCTCATTCACGATCCCAAACCAAAGCACGCCACCGCCAGACAATCATCGTACGCACGCCGCCACGCAAGGTTTCACCTCGATCAGAAGTCGCCAGAGTCTCCAACTCCCAAAACCACACCCACGACCACAACGGCGTGGATTCCAGTCATCCCTAGCTCGACCACGGCCGTATGCCTACATCGCCGATTTCTGGCCAACCATGACCACTTGGGGATGAATGAATAGTACCGATGGGTGCTGCTCGACTTCGTCTTCCCATCGCCACTTCCCGATCGTCGATCGGGAAATGATCCACCGTTGGATCGTCCAAAACCTAGAATGGACGGCTGGGGTTCCTCTTTGATTTCTGGATAAATGTTAATCTGATTCGAGAAATAAATCACTGCAGTATATTGTGCTCGTCGAGAGCTTCGAATCGATATATAATATGATATTGTTTGAGGAGTTTTAATTTTTCGATTTGATTTTGATTTGCAATTGAATCTAGAAATTTGGGTTTTTGCCATTTGAGAAGGAGGAACAGACAAAACTTGATGTACGTACAGAAAAAGAAAAATGATTGCTAGGGTTTGGAAAACAAGACTATTTATATTAACAAAGCCCTATAAGAAAATAAACACATCGAATTGGTACGAACGACAATAGCGACCTGAAAAGCTCATTCTGCCTCCGAACGAAAGTGGGTCATCCCATATATCAAAATAGATGTTTTATATATTTTTAAACTCAATGGAACAGGTTTCAAGTCCTAATTCCATCGTATGAAGAAGTTAGCTTAAAATCAGCTTATTTCAAATTGAATTTAATTAAATTGATTTCTACGCGTTTCGAGTTCGTACGATCAAACGACAAGTCTGATCGCTACGAAACTTGAAATCCTACAATAATTCACCGTTACGGATCCGATTAAACTGTTTTCGTAGAAATCCGAGTCAATGGCTAAAATGACTATTTTCACGTTAATTAAATAAATTATTATTAAATTGATTAAATCACTTTTTCAATTCAAATTTTATCATTTTTGATTACTTAGACCTTTACAATGATTTAAAACAACTTTACATATCAATTCAGTGTTAAATATTACACCAATTACAGTGTTAAATTTCAACCGTAATAAAATCTAATTAATTATAATTTAGTTCCAATAAATTGATTTAATTTGGTTTCAATCTCTCTATTCAATCAATTGTCATATTATGAATAAATTAACATTAGTTTACATCTTATTACACTTATTCTACAATTATCATCTTAATTTACATTAACGTAATATTTAATTATATTTATTGCAATTAATTTCCAATTTAATTCAACAAATTAAATAAATAGGTAACATTTTACAATTGTCACCTTTTGCATAATTTAATCACATTTATAAGTTGATTGTCTACACAAATGTTATAATTATTTGCACAACACTAATTTTTATTCAATTACAATTTATTACATATTATTTCATTAATTAATACAACATTTAAATTATCAATTACTCCTTTAATCCAATTATCAATTATTACACACATTATTAAAATTAATTTTCAATCTATAACCAATTATAACTTTTTAATCATTTCAATTTAATGGGAATTACATTTAAAGTAGTTATCGATTATCTTAAATTAATACCATCACATTTCATTCTAGTTATTATCTTATTATTAAATATTAAATTTTTATGTTTTTCACAATATCACACTCCAAAACTTATTTAATTTAATAAATTTAATTATCAAAAATTACGGATCGTTACAAATTCGGTTTATCTAATTCATTCTTTGTTTATCACTAGTTTGGGGTTAGTATTGTTAATTTAGTATCACAAAGTATTATAGAAATAAATAAATAGATAATCTTTTTATATAAGACGTTGATTTCAAAAGTGCTAGAAATATTTAAAATGTTTTCCTTTATGCTAAATGAGCGTAAAAAAATCATTTTGAGGAAAATAAAAATAGTTTTTGAAAGTGACAATTTTTTTAGGGTACATATGTTTAATATTGTATGAATTATATTTTTATCTAACATCGATCAATATTTTATCCATTTTGTTAAAATATTTTTAAAATTGGCTAATAGTGCTAAAATATATAATAGCACGCATTTAAAATTATCTTTTTCTTGTTCCAAATAATAAAAAAATTCTGAACTATTTATTAACTAAATTGATAGACGATTTAAAATCTTTGATGATTTTCAACTTTTTTGTTGAGGACAAAAAGGAGGATCTAATGATATTGATAATGGAGGGAGCAAATATTAAAAGGGAGCAATAATATTATTTTAGAAAATCATATAGTTTTCATCATCGAAAAGGAGGAGAATGTTGAAAACACGATTTTAATGTTTTGATAATAATAACTATATGACAATGCTACTAATATGTTTATTGAGCGATTTCATATCAAGTAGCTATGTGATAAAGGATGATGTTTTACATGCTATATTAAATGATGCAAGTGGTAGGATCCATACAAAAATCAGATTATAAAATGGATGGATGAGAAAATATGGAAAAATAATTGATAAAAAAAGAAGGGGAGAAGAAAATGACTTGAACTTGGATTGCTGAAAAATAGATGAAGCAGGTTTTAAACTGTGGTCTCCAAGGAAGAAATGTGGCACCTTACCAAACAAACTACACCAGCTTCTGTGAAGTACTTGTGGTTGGGATTTCATATTAACAGAGCGTCGAAAAATAAATTGGTCAAAAAATTAGGAGGAGTGGGACTAGAACCCAGGCACACAAAGTATAAACACACACGTCCGTTCCATTGCACCATATCAGTTTCTTATTCAAATGCAATTACAAGTTTAAATGACGTTACCAGTGAATAGTAGAACGTTTGCAAAATAAACACACTAGGATTCGAACCTAGGTGTCATGGGAAAGAGCATGCAGCTCTAACAAATATCATTATGGTTCAAGGTATGTTACAACTTTAAATAACCATTATTAGTTGGTTGCTACTATTTCTTATTCTAGAAGACAGTGAAAATAAATTGTTGAAAAAATAGCTTACATGAGAATCGCACCTAGGTCGACCAAGTACAAGGCATGCACCCCTACCAATTCACCACACACTATTTTGAATTCAAGGCTGCTAACGAATGTAAATGACCTCTAAAAACAACATTTCAAGTGGCTATTCAAGCACCTTTTTAAAGTGTTGCAAACTTTCAATCGATGCATATCTTCCAAATAGAATCGATGAAAGGTTGCTCCATTTTAATGGCATCTTATCACTCTTATATAAGCCTTTTATCATCCACAAATCCAGAACATAATCCTATTCTCTAAAACCATTCTCATAATACTTCCAAACACTCTAAAATCCATGTTCATTCCAAAAGCAAACTTAGACCATTGTTCTTTCACTCCATAATGTTTGAGTTTGGTCTTAATTCACTTCCTAACCTCTGCAAACTCATTTTGCATCATTTTTGAAGGTTATAGAAGTTGTACTCCAGCGCGACTAGTCAGAGTATTAAAGACACAACCTATAGTCAAATTATTACTTTGTAGAAGAATAGATTGAAGTCCAGTTGTAGAGTTCTCAGGCACTTAGTGTTGAAGTCATGTTCGGTGGCTCAGGCGGAGTTTGTAAACATGTTCCTCTGGGTGAAGTGAGGGTGTTGATAGTGAAATTCTTAAGAGGTGCTTAGGGACTGGACATAGGATGGGAGGTCCGAACCAGTATAAATCGATTGTAAGATCTACTATTTTATTTCCACTGCATTTACATTTTTTACAACTGTTGGCCATCTTTGATCCTGTGCATAGCGACTAACAAGTGATATCAGAGCCTAGTATTCTATTGATCGTCACAACATCATAGAATAATAGCCAAAAAAAGATCTGGATGAAATACAGCAAGAAAAATCGTCGATACTTCAGAGCCACCAATGGGGACTATAAAAAGATATTTTCTAATTTATAAATTTCAGTAAAAGATAATAATGAATTAGTTAGTATAAGTGATAAGATCTCGGAGCTTAATTTTGATATTTAAGTAAAAATGAAATCTATCGAACTTGCAAATGAGAAATTGAAAAATGAGAAATTAAATTGAGAAAATCAACTTGTTGTTTTGAAAAATAATTTTATAACTCTTAAAGATTTCTTAGATGAACAAAACACTATATTTGAAAAAGAGGAAGAAAATTTTTCGGAAGAAAATTTGGATTTGAAAAGAAAATATGATATATTACAATCCTCTTTAGACAATTCAAAATATAAAATTTTCCTTCTTGAAATTGAGAATCGTGCATTAAAAATGAGAATTCCTAATTAAATAAAGAGATTGATATTCTGAAAAACAGTAATATTTTTTTGAAAATAATAATTGTGACTTTAAAGCTAAATTAAAAAACTTAATAATGAAGTCACAAAATTTAATAAAGGTCAAAACAATTTAAACATGATTTTATCTAGTTCTAGACCTTTATTTGATAAAAGTGGGTTAGGATATAATAAAACTAAATTTAGAGATAGTACTAGATACGCTTTCATGTATAGTAAAAATATTAATGCTAGTACTAGATTTCGATAAAAATCTAGATCCAATTTTATAGAAATTCAAGTACTTCTGTGACCAATAATGTTTATAATATCTCTAGAAGTACAAAATCATTGACATGAAATATAACTAAAATTATCTATGTATTTGGGCTCCCATTAATTGGAAAAATAGGGAAAAATACATTGATGGTTATTTTGATACAGTAATCAATAATAATTTTTTAATTTCCAAAGGTTCAACCAAACTCTATTAGGGATGGTTACCTTCGATCTAACCCTCTGGACTCTAACGTAGAAAGTGGGTACCAAAATAATTGCAGGTACGCAAGAAAGATAAAAGTATATGATGAATTTCGAATAGCAAATATTTCATACATACAATGGATAATGAGCATTTATGGATAACGAAACTGTAGCAAATTCGGTATATCTAATTCAATTTTCTTTTTATAAATAGTTTGGGGTTGGTATTGTTAATTTAGTATCACAAAGTAATATAAAGATAAATAGATTAGATAATCTATTTATATATGACATTGATTTCAAAGTGCTAGGAATATTTAAAACATTTTCCCTTATGTTAAATGAGCGTAAAAAATCATTTTGAGGAAAATAAGAATATTCTCTAAAAGCAACAATTTTTTTAGGGTACATATGTTTAATATTGTGTGAATCATATTCTTACCTAACATCGGTTAATATTTTGTCCATTTTGTTAAAATATTTTTAAAATTGGCTAATAATTATAGTGTTAAATATATAATATAACGCATTTAAAATTATCGTTTCCTTGTACGAAATATTAAAAAAATTCAAGGGAACTTTTTTTTTAACTAAATTGATATACGATTTAAAATCTTTGATGATTTTCAACCTTTTTATTGATGATAAAAGTGGAGAAAATTAAGCACATTGATAAGGGAGGGGGCAAAAATTATGGGGGAGCAATAAAATAAGATTTTAGAAAATCATATAGTTGTCATCATCAAAATGGGGGAGAATGTTGAAAACACAATTTTAATGTTTTGATGATAATAACTATATGATAATGCTACTAATGTGTTTAATAAGTGATTTCAGATCAGTAGCTATGCGGTAGAGGATGATGTTTTTACAAGCTATATTGAATGATGCAAGTGGTGGGATCCATACAAAGACCAAATTATGAAATGGATGGATGAGAAAACGTGGAAAAATAATTAATAAAAAAAGAAGGAGAGAATAAAACGACTCAAACTTGGATTGCTAAAAATAGATGAAGCGTGTTTCGAACCGTTGTCTCCAATGAAGAAATGCGACACCCTGCAAACAAACTACACCTGGTTTTGAGAAGTACTTGGTGGCTGAGATTTCATATTGACAGAGCATTGAAAAAGAAATTGGTCAAAAAATTAGGAGTGGGATTCGAACCCAGGCACACAAAGCATAAATGATCGTGTCCCTTACATTACACTATACCAACTTTTGATTCAAATGCAGTTACAAATTTAAATGACCTTTACCAGTGAATAGTAAAACATTTGCAAAAATAGAAAAACTAGGATTCGAACCCAGGTGGGCATGGGAAGGAGCACGCTCCTCTACCATTCTACCAAATATCATTCTGGTTTAAATCATGTTACACCTTTAAATAAATGTTATTAGTTGGTTACCGCTATTTCTTATTCCAAAAGACAGCGAAAATAAATTGTTGAAAAATGTCTTACATGAGAATCGAACCCAGGTCAACCAGGTACAAGGCACATACCCCTGCAAGTTCACCTCATTCACTTTTGAATTCAAGGATGCTAACAAATGTAAATGACCGTTATAAACGACAGTTCAAGTGGCTATTCAAGCACCTTTTTGAAGTGTTGCAAACTTTCAATCGATTCATCTCTTCCAAATTGAATTAATGAAGGGTAGCTCCTTTTTAATGGCATCTTATCGCTCTTATATAAGCCTCTTATCATCCACAAACCAATAACATAATCCTATTCTCTAAAACCATTATCATATTGCTACCAAAGGCTCTAAACTCCATATTCGTTCCAAAAGCAAACTTAGATCAGCGCTCTTTCACTCCACAATATTTGAGTACGGCCTTAATTCACTTCCTAAGCTCTGCACACTCATTGTGCATCATTTTTGAAGGTTATAGATGTTGTACTCCAATCTGACTCATTTTGCATCATTTTTGAAGGTTATAGAAGTTGTACTCCAGTGCGACTAGTCCGTGTATTGAAGACACAATATATAGTCAAATTATTTCTTTGTAGAAGAATAGATTGAAGTCCTATTGCGGAGTCCTCAGGCAGTCAGTATTGAAGTCCTGTTCGGTTGCTCAGGCGGAGTCTGTAAACCTGTTCCTTTAGGTGAAGTGAGGTTGTTGATAGTGAAATTCCTAAGAGGTGCTTAGGGACTGGCCGTAGGACGAGAGGTCTGAACCAATATAAAATCGACTGTGTGATCTACTATTTTATTTCCGCTGCATTTACATGTTTTACAAATGGTGGCCATCATCGATCCTGTGCATAGCGACTAACAATATAAAATAAGAATTGTACTTAATTAGATACAGCTATTCATGACACATCAATTTGAGAATAGACTCCTGGATTCCTTAAATTGCCACTCAATGTTGGAACGATCGAATGAACCACTTTTGTTTAATAATATTTGATCTTATTTTGGGTGTAGTATGAATTCAGCTATGGAAAGGGAAGTAAAGGGCGCCTGCCATGAAAGGAGAGGAAGGAAGGAGCGTTTCATTAACCCTTAATGAAAGTGGATGGCTTGGGATGTATTGTGAGAAGAGAGACCTTTCACATTCTTCTTTTTAAAGCCTTCTCTTTAATTCCAAATTAAAGTAAGATACATATCAACTCTATTGCATTATCACCGACCACATTAACTCCATATGTACCAAATAATATCTCAAAATCCTATTTGAATAATTATTAAAATGTAAAGCCTGTACTGCGTGTTTTAGTTGTGAGGATAGTATTTTTCGTCGTCCAGTTAGTGTTTCTTCGGCTATGTATGCGAATGATGTAGGTGTTTCTGGTGTGAATGGTGATGATTCTGTTGTTTTGGGTAGCATGTTGCGTCCTGAGGCTTTTGAGAATATTGCTCATTGCTCTTCAGGTGTTTGTCCAAATGGTTCTGAGAATAATTTTCCCAAATCCCCTGTATTGAATACTGCTGATCAATCACATGCTACCTCCTCGCCTGCTGGCGCCAATCCTATCTTCGCGGGCTCTGATGGTGTTCCCAACGTGGAAGTGCTTCCACCTGCTGCCCCATCCCCGGCTGTTCCCAAAATTTGGTCATCGCTCTTTACATCTTTGCCCCGTAACGCGGGTGTATATGAACCAGTGGAGTTTGAAATTGTTGAGGAAAATGGCGTGATGATCCCTCCGCCGAATGTAATGCAAGCCGGTATTGACTATTGGTCAGAATATTTGGTTGGTTTCTTTTTGGACCCAAAGCAACGCCTTCTCGATGCGGCTTCTGTTTGTCGTAGGGCTTGGAAGCTTCGCGGGAATCTGCGTGTAAAGCTGGTTGACACAATGTATTTCCTATTGTTCTCTTCCTCTGAGGATCGCTGTCGAGTTCTGGAGGCTGAGCCTTCTTTTTTTGATGGGAAACCGTTTATAATTACTTCTTGGTCCCCAAGGGTTGCTTGTGCGTGTGAACAAGTGCGTTCCATCCTTGTTTGGGTTTATTTTTCTCATATTCCTTCTGCACTTCAGCCGCTGCTTGGGTTGAATTGGCTTGCATGTAATGTTGGAAAATTGAAATGTTTTGATGCTAATACTGTTGCGCGTGATAAGCTGGTGTACGCTAAGGCGCTGATTGAGATTTCCCCCTGTAAGCCTCTCCCTACCTCTATTCCTGTTCAGCTAGCTGTTGGCCATGTGGTGGATGTTTGTGTTCGTTATGGTTGGGTCCCGGACATTTGTTCCTCCTGTCTCTCCTTTGGCCACTTGGTTTCTGCTTGCAAGCATTCTGCTGTTTCCGCTGCTGCGCCTAAGATTCCTCTCCCTCGGCCTCCGCTCAAGAAATGGGTTCCCAAAGTCCCTCCTGTACCACCGTTACCTGTTCCTGGATCTACGTCTTCTCTTACTCGGCCTTCATCCCCTACTGCACCCATTGTCCCTATTCTTGATTCTGCGGGCTCCTCTCCTGCTCTGGTTCTTGCTTCGTCTGAGTTGCCTGTCATTTGGGATGAAACTGAGAAATGTTGGGTTGATTGTCGGTCTGCTATGCGATTTAACCCCGTTGATGGTTCCTATTTTAGATTTGTTTCCGGTGATCTTTCGAACCCTCGACGCCTTTATTATAGACCTTCTGGTGATTCCTTGGTTCTTGATTTGGATGGAACGTATGCTGAGTTAAATTCTACCATGCTTGCTGATATTACTTGGGATCGATCTTATATTTACTCATCTGATGCTGAGATTTATGATCCAGCTCTTGCTCTCCTGTTTCGTCCCTATTCTGGTATTCTTGGGAACGCCTCTTTGGTTTCTTCCCAGGTGGAAGATGATGTACGACTTACTATCTCTTCGGAGGAGTCTTAGTTTGATAGTAGTTAGCTGTAGTTGTGATATGTCTGTCACACTCCTGTGCTGTATTTTCTTATTTCTATGTAGTTAAGGTGCCTCTGCCTTACTCCTGTTCTTCATGTTTTTATTACGTTCGTAATAAAAAGTGGACGGTCCACTATAAAACCGGCTGGCCATGCCACAAAAAAAAATGTAAAGCCTGTTTGGATATATATTGATATCATATACCGATGTGTAAATATAAATGTTATACACACACCAAATAATTACTAATAACAACCCAAACATCAAACCAAATGTTTTATAATTAATAGTTCTTAAATATTAATTAATTTAATAAATTTATAACACTATTTAAACTAATTAAATCATTTGGTCTAGAGTGACTCGGAGTTGCAAAATCTATCAGCAATTAATATTGAACATTTTAAATATTTGCACGCATATGTCATATTTATCAGTGATGTGACAGCTTGGATGAATTCATCGCTTATAGATCTCTTTTGGGAAATAATATTGTACATCACTTTAAGCGCTATTAATAGTAACAATAATTTATACATGTTCTCTTTACCAACATTATCTCACGTTAGGATGTATGGAATTTGGTATTGGTCAAAACTCCCATATTATTCAACATTCAACTTGATTAGTACATAAATAAAGTCCTTGGTTCAATAATAACATTTATTATTAATCCTTCTACTCTAGATAGAGATTTTGACTTTGAGTTGACTATAGTTGACTACGATACTAACCTCATACAACTAATGAGATGAATTCTCTATTGAACAGTACTTCACTTCTAGTGCTTCAAATTAGATCCAACTATAGTCACATGATGGATCATTATGCCATGATTTAACCATAATCAAAGTGGAGCATTCACATTGAAGTTCCACAGTATTCTCAAGTCGAGAGAACTATGTAACATCGTCACCATAAGACTTCTTGTTTGACCTAGTTGTTATTAATCAAGAGGAAACTCTCGGACGAGTCATTCCATAATTATGAGTACATAACCCCTTGGTGCCCCCGACGGCCTTGAGTTATACACTGCCTAGCATTTGGAGAGCGTTACGTGCTCTGGTCTCAACAGATGTATCAATATCCTTTCTTGAAACATATTGATTGAGAATATTTAAAAGCGAAATGTTATTTTATATTATGATTAATTACTCATGATTGCAGCTATTTGAAAGACAATCACATAACATTTTTAAATATTTTCTTATTATATACCTATAATTAATCACTTAATTACTTATATCACAATATAACAAAGTATATATAAGAAAACAAACACAATTTATTACGAATAAGATTGATTACAAAGTTAGGTATACGTAACAAATTACACAATTTCCCTTAGGGCTCTTTTAGTCTCGCACCTGCACTTAGGATCAATTATGGAATCTTAATCCCATTCCTCGAATTGGTTCAGAACTGATCGAGATGTCCCTTGTTGAATGGATATGCTATATTGTTTGACTATCTGCTTTGTCAGTCAATACCTCTCCATCATTGATAAACTAACTTTATCATATGGAACTTTCGAATTGTGTGTCTATACATTTTGTGAGCTCCAGTTTCTTTTACAACCAACATCGCAACAATTTTTTAATGAAACAGAATTGTAGGATTCACAAAATTTGGAATCTCTCTAGCATATTTTTAAATTTGTGCATTTATGTATTCTTTTTTTATTGTGGTGTTATTCAAGGCGATGTATTTAGCCTTAAGGTTAAATCAGCAACCACTACTTGTTCTGAATATTTCCAACTCAAACCTCCTTAATTAAGGTTGAATATGAATTCAGGGTTGACATATTATATTATATATCACTTATGAGGTTCGAGCTGGAATACTCCTTCATAAGGAGTTCATTGTTTCCTTATACAATTCTCTAGTATTTCATAAACTTATAAGAGTACTCTTATTTATCATTTAGCGATCTTAATTCAAACTTGGTATTCGCTCAACGTATGAAGTTCATAAGCGAAATATGGCATAGTGGACAACATAGGATATATGCTAATTTCTATTGCTAATGCATAAGGAATATATCTCATAAGCTCTACATTAAAAAATTTAGTTGGGCTTTTATGTATATATTTGGGATAATCTCAACATCCTTTTATATTGTTAATAACAGATGTATCTTTCAGATCCTTATATCGAGAATTAAACAACCAAAATGAAAGCTGATTTTAACATGGTACATCCTCGAAAATCAGCAGTATTTTGTTTACTTATTGTTTTAGAAATTTTAGTATCTCTTAATATTCTTTCTTACAAACACACGATTCCTCCAGATTTTGACTAAAAATCAGACTATTTGATTTCTCTATCAAAATTTTATTCAGTTCTGATATTGGTTGAATGATATTGTCATATCGGTTCTTCCATCCTATCCAACATTTACCAATTCGATTATCGCTCCCACTAACATCATGACATTTTAATTATCATGTGAAAACAATTTATTCCACATTATTATTCAGAATTTCTATATCAACAAAGGTGTACAAAAATTCAAAGTCGTATTGAGCAATAATTGCAAGTAGAATCCAAACTATCTTAAACATGTTGACTAATGAATCTGTCACACTAATTACAAAAAATTGCAATTACGAGTTTATTATCATCAATGTTACTTACTATATTCCTACTACATCGGTATTCCTTTTGAGGATACATCTGTGACCGATGGATCATGTCCCTTTGGGTACGACTATCATAATCGTATTTCAATAATGTACTTCGAATCTATTGCAGATTTAAGCATCCTCCCCCATGATAGGGTATATACTCTTTATGTCTTATTGGAAATTTGAGGGAATTGTTATTTCTAACAATTCGTTTTCTCAACATTGACAAGGAATTCATAGCTTCTCTTTAATGTGTGAAGGTTCTTATTAGACATTTTAATAAATTATCATGTTTTACGCTAGACTAAATTCATATCATCTTATATAATCAATACCTACATCAAAGTTTTTGGATCGTATCCAGTACTTACATAAAGTGATTTAATCTTGAGTTCATGAAATTTATGTTCATAACATAAATTAGTCAACCGTTGTTGGTCGATCCTAAACTCCTTTAAGGTGATCCATACAAGATCTCTCAGGAGCAAATTTTACGTGCATCCTTTCGACTCACGCAACCTATTAACTCCTTGACTAAGAACATGTAAAAGTTTCTTATCAACCCATGTCATATATGATCTCGTGAACTATGCTTTAGATGAAGTTAATTTAAAATATGTTCTTACTCTTACATGTATATCCTTTTAGAAAAAATTTAACTCAACTTCACTCCTCATCAATCATACTCTGTCCAATAAAGTCAGACTACTCAATATTGATGCATCATTACGTATCACAAGGAGAAGTGATTTTTGAGATTTAACATTGTTCATTTTTAAGTACTTTGGAACCCTTTTCAATATATAATCACCTATTCGATAAAATTGAATTACTTTATTTCCTATGCATGTTACATTTTCTACTTCTGTTTTATATTTTATAAACTTATCATAGATTTACTAATTGTGTATCAAATACACATGCTGATGTCTGTGATAATTCATTGGTAAATTTAATGAAGTAGTGCCATTTTAGTATCATTGGGCCTTGGAATGAATACGTCATATTTATAAATTTGAAGAGTTCATTAACTCTTTTATCATTCCCCCTAAATGGGTATTTTGCCCTTAATCGTTTGAGATCCAATTCATGAGTGTTACATGACTCATAATCATACGGTTAAAGAATTATTTCTCAAAACTAAGGCATAGTCCATAATTCCAAAATAATTGTAAAAATTATTTACATACTTCTGTTTTTTCTATAGCTACTGCATCACTATAGGTGTGATAATAGTTACAATTATTATTATAGATTTATTTGTAATGAATACTCACAATATTCGTGTTAAAGTAAAACCATATCTATTTTCATTCAATACTGAAAACAGTTATTATTTCATTAATAATACTTGGTATACATACTGTAGCAACCCGCAGTTCCGTACCCCTTGAGTTGATAATAATTCTTCCTCGTTCAACCCAAAGTGTACGAAAGAACGAATAACTAGGGTAAAGAAGAAGAAAGAGGTAGAAGAAAAATAGAAACAACAACACAGAATCTCACAATCGCAGCGGAACAAAATATAATATATAATAACAGATTTTATACAAAAGAAACTGTAACAGTTTATATACTTACAATCATCAGAGTGCATCAATCAATACATCAAACTGGACAGTTATATAACTTGTCCTTACACAGCGGAATATAAGTCAAGTACGGAAATATGTCTGAAACTCCTCCAGCTAGCCTCCTGAATTCCAAAGCATTTAACCCGAATCTGTAATACTCGGTCTGATATTATAATAGTGTCTATAGAAAGTAAATAGAAAATAGTTGAAATGCTTGCATCTCACGTTTCAGCATAGTTGGGCACAATCAAAACCGTACGGCGCTTATTGGAGAATGGATTCCACCGAATGACTAGGCCACTGCGGTACCGGCCACCATAGTACATCTCTAGAACAATGTACCGAGATCGAACCTATCGATCCCTGCCAACACAAGGCCGGACTAACCTAAATCGGATTGTCCGAGTAAGATTACCCCACGGTTGGGATCAGCAACCGCACCACACAGTCGAATAAAAGCGACTCTAAATAAGGGTAACCTTACCCTACTTGGGTGCGAGCCACTTAGCCTTGCTGCATCTCCCATGTTTTAGTCATTCCCTGGTTGATGAGGCTCGAGGCTAAGCGTTACCTTTTTCAAGAACAATTTTACTTAGAATGCTCATCGTCCTCCAATGACGATGTCGTGGAAGCATTCGTCCATACAAGTTGTCCTGGGTCTGGACAAACCGAATCACCGTCTTCATCATCTTCACGGTATTCATTCGTTACGTTCAAACCGGATCAAAGTGGTTTTCAGATAATTAAATCTGATCCCGGTCTCTTCGAAACAATTAACGAAATTGGCCAATATTGATAGTCGGTTATTTAACTATCAAATTAAACATCCATACACAATCATCTGGCCTTATTATAAATTTTTTCCAAAATATTTACTTCCAAAATATCTTTAAAAGATATATCAATCCCTCCCAACATTTGAAAACATTTTTTCAAATACTCAAATCCGGAACATAATGCTTCCAACATCTCAACACTTAGAAATATTTCCAAATTTCTATCCTAGGGAATTATTCCGTAACTTATTCCAAAAATCCCGAAAATCACAAATAATTTCCTCTCCTCAAAATCATATCCTTTTATAAGTCCCTTTCCGAATCTCGAGAGAGTTTATAAAATAATTTTTTTTTTCAAATTTCTTTAAACTCTCTATATATATATAATAAGTATTTAAAAGATTAATAATTTATTTTTAAAATATGTTCAAGTAATTATTAAAAATATCAAAACACTTCCATAACATTAATACTCATCTTTAGTTAAATAAATCATTTTCAAAGCTGATTTTAAAAGTTATAATTAACTAAAATAAATACCTCATATTTAAAAATCTATTTACCCAGTATTTAAATCTCAACTGGTTTAAAATTCCATAGTTATAAAATAATAAAATTTCCCCTTTTAAAAAATCTCACCTCTTATAAATTAAAAATATATTTTTAAAATATCAATAATAAATTTTAATTTATAACTTTCTCTCGATTTCACAACATCTAGATTCAATGTCGATTCCCTAACCATTCTCATTTCAAAAATAGAATTTCTCCATTTTTCTCAACCATGTTTCCGTATTCTAATATAAATTCCTCTTATGAATTTATATTCCCAATTATCATCTGATATCGAATTTCTTCATTATAAACATCGTTTATCAATTTTATAACCCCTTTTGGTTTTACCTGTTTTATAAAAGCAAATCTATTTATAAAAATCCATTATATAAATTTATTCCTTGTAAATTCCATTAATACTTCCAATATATTTTTCAATATTGATTTCAACTTCCTTTTAAATTTCCAAAATACCACTTATAAATTCTTTTATATAATTCATTTTAAAAAAAATCTTCATTTACTAATCCACAATAGTTAAGTATAACCAATCAATTATATTTTTCTAATTCAATTTCTTTAAAAATAACTCCAATTCCTATATATATATATTTTATTTTAAAATTACCTTCCATTCCATAAATTTTAAAAATATATTTATAGTATTTAAATTATCAAATTTCAGGCCAGTGCTACAATAGCATTCAATAATTCAATCACTACAATAATCTATAATAGATTATTCTACACAAATCATATATCACTATATATGATAAATAAACAAAAAATTTGAGGAACCCAGTTGGATCCCTCCAACCTGTTTCCCTGCATCCATAGATGTTAATACAACATATAAAAATACCAATCCCACTTCGAGGGGGATATCGCGGTATATAGGATCATCCGCTATTATGCGGGACGCATAGGGTCTCATCCGCTATAGTGTGCGGGAATATCACTCCAATATTAATATATATACTACTATATATATAACATCAACATATAATAATTATATAAATTCATCCAAGCATCCAATAATTTATTTTAACTATTTAAAATTAATTTCTAGCAATCCAAAAAGACTGAGATTTTCTCACCTTGATTTATATTTTCTGACCGTCCCAAACCCAATTAATTCCACTGTCTTGTATGCCTACCGCGGGTTCAATGAGACTGGATACACTGACCTAAGCAAAACAGAGTCGTGCCACCACCACCTCGCAATCCCCCGTCACCAACAAAATGTCCCGCCTCTGCCTCGTCGTTGCTTGTAGACGTTACCACTTCCAAAACCCTAAACCCAGATTCGCCTCTTCCTATAGCAAATTAAGACCCCAAATACAGACTGCGACCATGCCCTAGCCCTCGACTTCGGCCATCCCCTGTGAACACAGCCTTTACCGACAGCGCGACCATCACTGAACTCCACCAACCTTCCAAATGCGGCCCATGCCCCTACGAATACGAGCCTCGAATCCAACACCCCCCCCATGCGAGCGCATGCTCTTCCCAAATGCACGCGACATCTGACGATCCCCCTGCTTCCGCGAAATCGATCGCCTGACTGGGTTGCTCCATGGATAACTCACGATTTAATCTCGAGTTCCATATATATTCTCTCCGATGAACAAAGCGGCTCTCGTTTTAAAATTGAATTCGCTCCTTTTTTTTTGGTAAATCGATTTCGATTTAAATTCCTTTTCGTTCCGCCATTTTTTTTCCTCTAGGGATTTCGCTAAGAACGAAATAAATCGCGAGTTTTAAAAGAAGAACGGCTCGCGGTTAAATTTGAATTGATTTCTTTTTTTTGATTTGAACTGCGTGATAAGAAGGGAAAGACATGATCCTTGTGTGTGGGGGAAAAAGGCTACAGTGGTATGATGGAAAGGAAAAGTGGCTGATGGGAATATTGTCACTCAAATGAATATATATATATATATAGTATATAAATTTTCAACCCGTCTCGATCTCGTAACCTAAAATCTCGATCTCCTATCAAGGCATGCTGCTAGGCGTTTATAATGTTATACTCCTATTCTGAACACAATGGAAAATGTTTCGAGTCCTGATTCGATCGTAAGGAGAAGATAGCTTTCTGGACCCAATTATTATATTGAAATTTTCGATATAAATTCCAGCGCGTTTATATATCGTACGATCAAACAATAACTCCAAACACTATGAAATTTGAAATCTGATAATAATACACTATTACAGATCTTATGGAACTGGTTTCGTTGAATTCTGAGACTGTACCTCGGAAGGCTATTTTTAAATGTCAATTTGAACAGCTATTTTTAAAATTGGACAGACCCCCTTTTAAATTCAATTTTAAAACTTATATTATCTTCATTATTATTAATATAAACTTTACAAGCTTTTAAATTATTTTTATCGAGCTTAAAACTCAAGACACAATAATTTAACCAATATTCAATTATTAAAATTCAACAATTAAATTATCCAATAAATTGCCATATTTAAATTCTGAATTTATTTCATAAATGAAAACCAAACTTTCATATTATGAATCAATCTATAAATCCAAATTCAATACTTAAAACCATTTAAATATCCAAATCAAATGTCGAAAATTCCAGATCGTTACATTCCTTCCCCTTTAAAAGAATTTCGTCCTCGAAATTGCTAAGGCAGGAAAATGCTCCCCACCCATTAATTTTCCAAACCCCACTTAGTGAAAATTTGATATTCACTTTTCTAAGCTCTTTTGTTTCGCCCCAAACAATTTTTTTCAATTTTAATTCCAGAACCCTTTACTTCAATTTCAATTTGAAATTAATTTGTCGTTAACAAAAATTTTCAAAATTTTTCTAACTTTTTCAAAATTTTCAAAATTACAAATTTTTTTTGGTAGAGTCTCCTTTGTACGGAGGACCTTTTGCAATATGACAAGAGATATAAATATATGTACATCGACCCACACGGTCGAAAAACAAAATATATAACAATATTTTATATTTTGCGGTATTTTATCCGAAAACGTACCTTACTTTAGCATTTTTAAGCAAGTGGCTTATTTTATTTTGCAATTAGCGCGACCAAAGTCTAGCCAAACAGCCCCCAGGTACCTGTACTTACTCAATTTAAACACGTAAGTACCAAAACAAGAAATTTTAATAACATTTCATTTTTCTCCATAATTACAACAAATAAACTTCATAAATCAACATGTCAAACATATATAATAAGCAATTATAAGGTTTCGATGCTAACTTAATTGCTTTCAATCGATTCGTATACCATTTTATTCAATTTAAATGGTTTACAACTCGCTTTATGTTTGCACAAAAAATGGACAAACACCTCAAAGTTGTATGATTTAGTAGATCTTATGTTGTTCTTAGTGATTTGGGTGACTTATGCAAATATATGAAAAGCAGGGGCTAAACTGTAAAAAGACACACAGATTTATAGTGGTTCGGCCAGAACGTGCCTACATCCACTTTATATGTTATTTCTCCTTTAGATCTCAGATTACAAGTACAAAGCTCTGGTACAAGTATCTAAAAGTGTTTGAAAGTTCCTTCCGGGCTTGAGCTCTCAAACTTGTCCCCCATTGTTGTACCCCTGCCCCTCTATTTATAGAGTGAGGCTGGGAGCAGGGGTCTTGGAGGTATGTAGCTGCTGGCGGGCCTGGGCTGATGCAATCTGGCCTGGCAACTTTGGTTCGGCAATGCCCTGGTTCGGTATTAGATGGTTGGAGTTGAGGTTTTGATTCGGTGATACTTTGGCTCGGTAGCGAGTGGAGGGAGCTTGGTTCGGGAGTATTCTGGTTCGGTAGCCGGTGGACTTTGGTTCGGTGGGAGTATGGACCGGTGGAGGCTTGTCTAGTGAATCCTTGGCTCGGTGACGAGTTGATTCGGGCGAGGGTGGTCCGGCAGGCGTTGGTCCGGTAAAACCTGGACCGGTAGTTGTTGTTCGGTGAAGCCTGGACCGGTGGCTTGTATGCTCTGCTTCCTTGTGCTAGACCGGTCCCGAATGGTTCGGTGACTCCTTCTTTATCCTGATTCGGTGGTGGTGGAGTGGCTTTGCCAAAAGGCGGGATAACATTTGCCCCCCAAAACATGTCTTGCGGTAGGAAGGCGTGTTTTGTAATGTCATAAGCTGGATGTTCGTATCCTGTCAACAACCTGTAAAGAGCTTGATAGTTTTATATGGCCCCAAATGACGACCGTTCGGGATCGAGCTACTTGGGATGAAGCGCGGCCGTTCATGGTCAAGCGCCTAACTTCAAATGACGACCGTTCGCGATCGAGTCATTTGAGGTGAAGTGCGACCGTTCGCGGTCAAGCGTCTAAATCCATGCGACGATCGTTCGAGATCGAGTCATTTGTGGTGGAATGTGATCGTTCACGGTCAAGCGCTTTACTTCAAATGACGACCGTTCGGGGTCGAGTCATTCGAGGTAAAGTGCGACCGAGCCCGGTCAGAAGGCGGACCTCGAATGGCGACCGTTCGTGATCAAGCCACTTGGGGTGAAATGTGACCGTTCGCGGTCAAGCGCCTTACTTCGAATGACGATCGTTCGAGATCGAGCCATTCGTGGTAAGGTGCGACTGTTGGCGGTCAGGGGGTGGACCTCAAATGGCGACCGTTCGCGATCGAGCCACTTGGGGTGAAATGAGTTGTGCCGTTCGAGGTGAGTTTGTGACTGTTCGAAGTCGGGTGCCGTTCGAGGCGAGTTGTGACCGTTCGCGGTCGGGGTGCCGTTCGAGGCGAGTTGTGACCGTTCGAGGTCGGGGTGCCGTTCGAGGCGAGTTGTGACCGTTCGAGGTCGGGGTGCCGTTCGAGGCGAGTTGTGACCGTTCGCGGTCGGGGTGCCGTTCGAGGCGAGTTGATGTGTGCCCGGGGGGGACTTAATACCATCCAAACCAGATTCACGTTCGGGTGAGTTTCTGGATTGTCTGTTGTGGCGGTTTATCACTATCTCAGAGCATGCCTAGGGATCGTTCGCGATCCCGTACATGTGTAAGTAGCTTAGCCATTTTAGAATTATCAAAACCAAATATCCATTCAACTGATGAAATTTAAAATAGAAATGTTCAGCAAAGTCAAATCCAAATTTAAGAAATAAAGAACAAAAGCAAAGTAGTGACGTCGGAGTGCAAACGCCTATATCGATGTGGTTTATAGTTGTATCAGAGCATGCCTGAGGATCGTTCGTGGTCCTGTACATGTGTAAACAACTTAACCGTATCAGTGTGGAGTTTGCTGCTCGTTCGTCGTTATCTCGATCAACGGATAATAAGATGACATCTCGATCCTGAGCCGTCTTCAGTTGGTGCGGGCGGTGGTCGTTCTTGTCCCACCGTTGTGGCCCTCCTTCTCACATATTGTGATAGCAAACCATTCCGAATATGCCCCTCTACCTCATCCTTCAGATGCCTGCAATTGTTGGTATGATGACCATTCAGGTCGTGGAACAAGCAATATCTGTCTGATTTCCTTTCGTTAATAGTCGGATCCCTTCGCATTGGCCTACGGTAGGGAACCTGCTCTCTTGTATCTTGATAGATTCGCTCCAAACTCTCATTCAGCTCGGAGTAAGTGGTGAATCGCGACTCTTTCCGTGGCCGCTTTGACCTGTCATCATTATCCTCAGCCTTTCTCTTTCCTTTACCAGTCTCCGCACCCCTTCCAGGTGGGTTTCCGCTCTTGATTGCGTAAACGTCAACTTCTTCCTCTCTTTCTGCACTAGCATCTTCCAAACGCAGAAACTTTTCAGCCTCGTGATAGAACTCTCCCAGATTCATAGGCGGATCTTTAGTTAACGAATTCTTGAACTCCGTACTATCAGCTATTCCAGATACAGCCGCCATCATGACCATAGATGGATCTGGTCGATCCACTGATGCTGCTGCCGCATTAAATCGTGTTAGAAAACTCCTCAAAGTCTCTCCAGTTTTCTGCTTCAAGGTTGCCAAAGTCATCACATTCTTGGGTCTTGCAATATGAACCCTGAATTGCCTCATGAATCTCTCAGTTAAATCTGCCCACGTTCCTATGGAGCCGCTTTCCAGTTGTCTGAACCACAACGCCGCAATATCTGCCAAGTACAATGGAAAGCACCGGGCCATAACCTCCTCTGATGCCCCCAGCACTTCCATATGCCTTATATATTTTGTCAGATGAACCGTGGGGTCTGTCCTTCCATTATACATATCCAATGATGGTAGCTTAAAATCTGGTGGGTTCCTAGCTCGCCTGATTGTTGTGGTAAAAGGACTCCTATTCACATCCTCCAGGTCCCTATTCACTAGTCCGCCTCTCATGGCCCGTCTGACCATCTCCGCCAGTCTGTCACTATCTCCAAGTTGTAGTCCTCGTTCACTGCCTTCGACCTGCCCCCTGAGTCCGTGGGAGCTTTCAGGTGTATGCCCCTCTGGCGGAGCGTTCATTCTTCTATTGTTACCAGGTTGTTCGGATGCCCCCGTCTCTCTCGTCGGGATTGGATCAACATGTTCTGCGTGTGTGTACCCTAGCTCTGGTGCTACGCCAGATGGCCCTGCTCCGTTCTGAACTCCAGTTGCGCCTTGGTTCCGTGCTCCAAGTTGCCCAATCTGTTGAAGCAAGTTCTGGATCATCTCTTCTTGTCTTCTCATCATGGCCTCCATCTCATCCCTGGTGATGAAGACTGAAGCTTGGTTTGCTCCTGAGGAAGCCTCTTGACTCCCTTCCTGTTGACTTTGCTCTGGCCTCGGCCTTCTGCTTGATTGTCTTGCCATGATTCTCCCAATCTGAATCTATTCAGCTTCCAAGCGGTAGAATCCCTGAGTTCAACTCTCAATGAAAGCACCAAAAATGTTTGCACAAAAAATGGACAAACACCTCAAAGTTGTATGATTTAGTAGATCTTATGTTGTTCTTAGTGATTTGGGTGACTTATGCAAATATATGAAAAGCAGGGGCTAAACTGTAAAAAGACACACAGATTTATAGTGGTTCGGCCAGAACGTGCCTACATCCACTTTATATGTTATTTCTCCTTTAGATCTCAGATTACAAGTACAAAGCTCTGGTACAAGTATCTAAAAGTGTTTGAAAGTTCCTTCCGGGCTTGAGCTCTCAAACTTGTCCCCCATTGTTGTACCCCTGCCCCTCTATTTATAGAGTGAGGCTGGGAGCAGGGGTCTTGGAGGTATGTAGCTGCTGGCGGGCCTGGGCTGATGCAATCTGGCCTGGCAACTTTGGTTCGGCAATGCCCTGGTTCGGTATTAGATGGTTGGAGTTGAGGTTTTGATTCGGTGATACTTTGGCTCGGTAGCGAGTGGAGGGAGCTTGGTTCGGGAGTATTCTGGTTCGGTAGCCGGTGGACTTTGGTTCGGTGGGAGTATGGACCGGTGGAGGCTTGTCTAGTGAATCCTTGGCTCGGTGACGAGTTGATTCGGGCGAGGGTGGTCCGGCAGGCGTTGGTCCGGTAAAACCTGGACCGGTAGTTGTTGTTCGGTGAAGCCTGGACCGGTGGCTTGTATGCTCTGCTTCCTTGTGCTAGACCGGTCCCGAATGGTTCGGTGACTCCTTCTTTATCCTGATTCGGTGGTGGTGGAGTGGCTTTGCCAAAAGGCGGGATAACACTTTACATGCATTCAATTTATTTTCAAACCAAATAAATCCATATTCATTCCAAATTGATTAAAATCAATTTATTCACCTTCCGTTAATTTCTAGAATTTTATTTACTTCCGTTTATGTCAAACGGCAATTTATTTCCTTGCAAATTTTGACGATATCTATTTAATAAAATATCCACTTAGTTTATAAATATTTTAAATTGATTCCAAATCAATTTATATTCAAGTCTATTCCATTTCAAATTGATCTTCAATCAATTTACTTACATTTCCTTCATAACCACTTCCATTACTTTCAAATACATTTTAATTAGCTCGAAAACATTTCAATACTAATTTATTGAATAGCCATTTCATAAATTATTTAAGCCAAGCTTCCCTATTAGCTTAAGTTATTTATTTCAATCATTTTGACCAACAACCTAAGTTCATTTCTATTTTACAACAAATTTCCCTTTCAATTTTTGATTTAATTTTTATTCAATCAAATTTCACCCAGTTACTAATTAATTCAATTATTTCATTCATCCAATCCACATCAATTTTAATTCCGAACTCGGATCATTAAAATAATATCCATGGCCATATTTAATTCATTCATATTCAAATTGGATTTATTTGCAACTCAAACCATTTCTATATTAATTCAATTTCAGTTATTCGACTCGTTTTCCATTATATTTAATTCACTTACAATCTAAGTCGAATTTTTATTTATAACTCAAGTTTAACTTCAAAAATCCATTTTTAACTAACACTCCAATTTTTATTCCACCAAATTAACATCCATTCTGTATTCAATTTTACTAATTAAATTAGCCAATTTGTTCACTTCCATTCTATGGCTCAATACTTGATTTTTATCTAACTTTGTTTAGCTTCCTTAAGTTGAATCTTATTTACAATTCAAGTTTGGGTTTTTATTTCATTACCAAAATATTAAACTCTTTTTATTTTGTGTTATATATTCCAATTTTCGATCTTATAAGTCACACAACTTATTTTTCACGTTTTCCATCAATTCTATGCTCGAGTACATTCACATCTTGTTTTGAACTTGAGATTTATAAATTTATTTATAGCCCAAGTATACTTTTATTCTATTCATTTCGATCTTTATAAGCTATCGAAATTCATCTATTCCAATTCAATTTTTATTTGACTTAACTTACTCTAAATTCAACTCCATACCATTTTCTTTAATTTATTTAACCTTCCTAAGTTAAATTTTTATTTCGCACAATTCATTTGAATTTAATCAAGTAGAAATTAAATTCCATTTAATATCATCTATAACTCAATTAAATTTTTATTTCCAATCCAATTCAAATTCAACTCTAGTTTATTAAACTTAGCTTAAGTTAAGTTTTTATTCATATTAACTTACTCAAGTTAAAATCTATTCCATAATCCAATTTCCATATTTTCCTTTCCCTATTTAGAATTATTCCCAATTTATAAGTTTACAACTTATTTCCTAATGATCTTTAAATTATTTAAATAAGGATTTTTCAGAATTCAACACCCGGTATTCATTCCAAATCACATTGAAATAAAATATATACATATATACTCTTTTTGGCTTAACAAATCACTTCCTTCAAATTTTAAAATCAACCTGATTTTACCCAAAATAATTCCCTTTCAAAATTTTCAAAACAACCCTTGTTTTTACCAAAAATCTCCACATCAATTTACTATGGTAGCAATCCATCATTTAGAAACTCGAAAATGAATAATTTTGATGCTGCAGTCATCACCAGAATTATTTTCCAGCGACTGAAGTGAGTTCAGTGCTATAACATCTTCAAAATCCATTTAAAATCAATTTTCTATTCAAAATATCTCCAAATAATAATACTATTATTTATTTTAAAATCCTTTGGAAAACATTTCCAAAATCTCCGGGATTTAAACTCTTGAACCCCAGTTTGAATCTATTTTCAATTTTATCTCACTTGTATAAATCATACCTATACAATCTTCCTTTGGTTATATATAACCATTTAAATTTTATAATCTTATTTAGATTATAATATTATCAACCAAACACTTCAATATAATAATTTCCAGAAAATTATCCTCTTTTACATCAAAATATAGTTTGGGCAAAATTATTTCATTTACCCGCTTCAAAACCATACTATGTCAGTTTATCGTGTTCAAGTGTTTAGAAACTCCTATCAATTTAGTGGCGTCCCACTACTCGATCAGAATTTATATTCCACTCAACCAATAAGTCAACACAATATAAAACAATTTATATTCACTAACAAATACGCGCTCATATCTATTAATACGCTCAAACTCATTCTAGAGTACTACTGACTCTATTTCTAATGAGTAATCCCCACCAAAGCCAAGGTTCTCGCTTATCCTTCAGCTCTAATACCAAATGTAACGACCCGCAGTTCCGTACCCCTTGAGTTGATAATTATTCTTCCTTGTTCAACCCAAAGTGTACAAAAGAGCGAATAACTAGCGTAAAGAAGAAGAAAGAGGTAGAAGAAAAATAGAAACAACAACATAGAATCTCACAATCGCAGCGGAATAAAATATAATATATAATAACAGATTTTATACAAGAATATGTAACAGCTTATATACTTACAATCATCAGAGTGCATCAATCAATACATCAAACTGGATAGTTATATAACTTGTCCTGACACAGTGGAATATAAGTCAAGTACGGAAATATGTCTAAAACTCCTCCAGCTAGCCTCTTGAGTTCCATAGCATTTAACCTGAATCTGTAATACTCGATCTGATATTATAATAGTGTCTATAGAAAGTAAATAGAAAATAGTTGAAATGCTTGCATCTCACGTTTTAGCATAGTTGGGCACAATCAAAACCGTACGGCGCTTATTGGAGAATGGATTCCATCGAATGACTGTGCCACTGGGGTACCGCCCACCACAATATACCTCTAGAATAATGTACCAAGATCGAACCTATCGGTCCCTGCCAACACAAGGCCGGACTACCCCTAACTCGGATAGTCCGAGTAAGATTACCCCGCGGTTGGGATCAGCAACCGCACCACATAGCCGAATAAAAGGGACTGTAGATAAGGGTAACCTTACCCTACTTAGGTGCGACCCACTTAGCCTTGCTGCATCTCCCCTGTTTTAGTCATTCCCCAGTTGATGAGGCTCGAGGCTAAGCATTACCTTTTTCAAGAACAATTTTACTTAGAATGCTCATCGTCCTCCAATGACGATGTCCTGGAAGCATTCATCCATACAAGTTGTCCTGGGTCTGGACAAACCGAACCACCGTCTTCATCATCTTCACAGTATTCATTCGTTACGTTCAATCTGGATCGAAGTGGTTTTCGGTTAATTAAATCTGATCCTGGTCTCTTCGAAATTATTAACGAAATTGGCTAATATTGATAGTCGGTTATTTAACTATCAAATTAAACATCCATACACAATCATCTAGCCTTAACATAAATTTTTTCCAAAATATTTACTTCCAAAATATCTTTAAAAGATATATCAATCCCTCCCAACATTTGAAAACATTTTTTTCAAATACTCAAAACCGGAACAGAATACTTCCAACATCTCAACACTTAGAAATATTTCCAAATTTCTATCCCAGGGAATCATTCCATAACTTATTCCAAAAATCCCGGGAATCACAAATAATTTCCTCTCCTCAAAATCATATCCTTTTATAAGCCCCTTTCCGAATCTCGAGAGAGTTTATAAAATAATTTTTTTTTTCAAATTTCTTTAAAACTCTATATATATAATAAGTATTTAAAAGATTAATAATTTATTTTTAAAATATGTTCAAGTAATTATTAAAAATATCAAAACACTTCCATAACATTAATACTCATCTATAGTTAAATAAATATTTTCAAAGCTAAATTTAAAATTTAGAATTTACTAAAATAAATACTTCATATTTAAAAATCTACTTACCCGGTATTTAAATCTCAACTGGTTTAAAATTCCATAGTTATAAAATAATAAAATTTCCCCTTTTAAACAATCTCACCTCTTATAAATTAAAAATATATTTTTAAAATCTCAATAACCAATTTTAATTTATAACTTTCTCTCGATTTCACAACATCTCGATTCAATGTCGATTCCCTAACCATTCTCATTTCAAAAGTAGAATTTTTCCGTTTTTCTCAACCCTGTTTCCATATTCTAATATAAATTCCTTCTATGAATTTATATTCCCGGTTATCATCTGATATCGAATTTCTTCACTATAAACATCATTTATCAATTTTATAACCCCTTTTGGTTTTTCCTGTTTTATAAAAACAAATCTATTTATAAAAATCCATTATATAAATTTATTCCTTATAAATTCCATTAATACTTCCAATCTATTTTTCAATATTAATTTCAACTTCTTTTTATATTTCCATAATACCACTTATACATTCTTTTATATAATTCATTTTAAAAAAAATCTTCATTTACTAATGCACAATAGTTAAGTATAACCGATCGATTATATTTTTCTAATTCAATTTCTTTAAAATAACTCCAATTCCTATATATACATATATATTATTTTCAAATTCCCTTCCATTCCATAAATTTTAAAAATATATTTATAGTATTTAAATTATCAAAATTCAGGCCAGTGCTACAATAGCATCTAATAATTCAATCACTACAATAATCTATAATAGAATTTGGAGGAGTTTGAATTTTCGATTTGATTTTGATTTGCAATTGAATTTGGAATTGATTTTGGTTTGTCTGCCATTGGAAAGACAGAAGAAGATAGAATTGTACGTACAGACAAATGGAATAAGGAATAACTAGGGTTTATAACGGGCTATAAATAGGCAGATCAGAAGTAGGAATGAATGGGATGGATCGATTTGAAAGTTGAACGATAAACGACCCTAAAAGCCCGTTTCGTTCCCAAAACGGAAATAGGTCATCCCATATATCAAAATAGATGTTTTCGATATTCTTAAATTCAATGGAACAGGTTTCAAGTCCAATTCCATCGTATGAAGAAGTTAGCTTAAAATCAGCTTATTTCAAATTGATTTCAATAAAATTTAACTAAATTGATTTCTACGCCTTTCGAGTCCGTACGATCAAACGACAAGTCTGATCGCTACGAAACTTGAAATCCTACAATAATTCCCCGTTACGGATCCGATGAAACTGGTTTCATCAAAATCCGAGAAAGAGGCCAAAATAGGTATTCAATAATTATTTCCAAAGAATTAAAATGAGTATTATATCCAAAGAATTATTTCCAAAGAATCTGAAAAGCTCAGACTGACCCGAGCGAATTGAAAAGACAAAACACTCAAGTCAGAACTAAAAGAACTTATGTAAGTTAAATCAACAGTGAATAAATATGAGTGTAACTGCGTCATAGATGTTTACGGGGTTTGACATTTCCTATCCAGTGTCCAACGTGAGTGCAATAACTTAAGTGATGTTCGGGATTCCCATCTCCTAAGGATCCGTTAAACTATCTACTATGTAGTACAATACGCTATTATAATAGTGTCTACAGTAAAGTAAGGTATTAAAATAGCATTAAGGGGTTACCCATATCCCCCTTAACACATTTAATATAATGTTGTAGTCTATACAGATATTGTAAACTCCACCCGCAGGTGGGCTATCAGGGAGCACTCCATAGGTATGACACAAAACAAACTCGTAGAAGGCACGATAGGGCATGTGAACACGGCACTCGAGGCAATGCCAGGGTAGATATACCAATTGCGGATCCGGACTGGAGGTAACGCATAGCAGCTATTACCGCCCACCTCGGAACACACTCCCATAATCAAAATCGAGGGGTGGCCACCAAATCATCACAAAGTCATAATATGGTATCGGAGAAATGTGTGCGATCGGTGGTGTGACCTCACTTGGCCCGGCGTGGCTCCTATTTTAGTCACATCTAAGCTGGCTCACAGGAGTTAGGGTCACGTAAATACCTCATACAGAAATCGTTCACCAAAGCATCCTACGTCATTTTTGTAATTTCCACCACATACACAATTGTTAAAGTGGTTTTCGGTATTGGCAGAGAGTATGACAATATCTGATCCCGGTCTCTTTAATAACCCAACGCTTATTACACAGCAGATGGTTCTTTTACATTTCAAAGTCAATTCACAATTTATATCAAAAGATCATATTTGATTTCAAATCATATCTCTTCCGAAATCATACCCACTTTCAAAACTACATTCACTTTAAAACCCGTATTTACTTCCAAAATCATATTCACTTTTGAATTATCGATGAGATAGGTAAATTAAATTCTAGTTTCAAAATCATCGTATTTACTCCAATATGTCATTTCACGAAAGGGTATCAATTTCAAATTCCAACTTAGGTTGTATCATTATCAAGGATTTAAACATAACTACTTCAACTTTACATAGTCTACAATTTTAGAAAATAATTTAGATAGTCACAGATAATTTTAATAGTTTTAAAATAGTTTAAATAGATTAAAATAGTTTAAATAGTAAAATAGTTTAAATATATTTAAATTTGATTTAACTAGATTTAAATTGATTTAATAGATTAAATATAGATTTAATTAGATTTAAAATGATTTAAATATTTTAATTATAGATTAAATAGATTTAAATTATATTAGGTAGATTTTAAAATAGATTAAATAGATTTAAATTATATTAAATAGATTTTAAAATAGATGAAATAGATTTAAATTATATTAAATAGATTTAAAATAGATTAAATAAATTTAATTAGTTTAAAATAGGTAAAAATAGATTAAATTGAATTAAATAGGTTATAATAGATTCAATAAATTAAAATAGTTTAAATTAATTTTAAATAGATTTCAAAGTTATATCCAACCATTTACAATAACTCAGTTTCCAATAAATTCATTTATATTTGACACTTCAACTTTGAAATTCCAATTTAAATCCTTTGAACAATGTATTAAATCAATTTCAATTTCAATATTTACGCTTGGACTTTCGAAAATAATTCAGTTTATATAAATCAAATTTCTATTTCAAAATGTCAGTTAACTGAATTCAAAATTTAAAGATTCAAAAATAATTTAATTTAACCAATCCGGTGTCCGTATATAATTTTCTACCCTAGGGTCAAGTGATACAGATATTTATCATTTCAATCCGCAATTTAAATTTTTTTACGGTTATATATCATTTCAAACCGCAATCCCGAATTAAATAAAATCCATAAAATTGCTCGAGTCTAACATTTCAACCCATAATGATTTTTCACTAATCTATAGATCATTCGGGTATGTATCATTTCAACCCATAAGGAACTTACAGTGTTATAACATATAAAAATACAACATCCATTCATCCAATATCAACAATCAAATATACATCACAATCATCATCCAAATCAACCAATAAATATCAATAAATAACTGATAATCAATAACAGGTACTAAATTGACAATTTAAACTCAATATTAAATTAAACAATGATTAAATGCAGTAAAAGTCCAATTTAACCAGAATAACAATTTAAACATACCAAACATCAATCAATTGATTTCAAATCACACCATAAATTTAATTTAACTAACATAAGATAGTTTAGTAATTGTGAGTGGGTTAAAATACTCACCTTCGATTTGAAATCAAATTGAAATCCAATTTAAGGCCCAAAATTCAACAGTCTCAGAATTCGTCCAAACTAGCGTCAAAATGTTCGGAATTTTAATACGATCCCAATGAAACAAACCACGTGTGAATTGGAACTCGTATGCAAAAGTTATGATCATTAGAAGATTGAAAATCAAAATTTAAATGAATAAAAAAATAAAAACAATAAACGAATAATACCAGGCCACACCACCAATGACCCCGTGTACTCTCGCTCTCGATTGAACCTGAAACCCACGCACGCCTCCCCCCATCAACAATGACGAACGCCACCGCCTATGGCCTGCCGCGGCCTGCCAGACGCCGCCTCAGACCTCCGCTATCATCCACGACCACCGCCCTGACCACCTTGTCGCCGATCGAACCCAAAATCATAGTCGCCGCCTATAGGGATAAAACCCTAATCGAATTATTGATGAAGATCCGACCGTTGATACGACTGACGACCCACACCGATGAACTCCACTCGTGAATCTCTACGCCCCAGTACCTTCGACTCGACGATCAGACAAAGTCGATCAAGATACGACGAACGACTGAGACTTCATCACCCAATTCTAGCCACACTGAAACCCAAATCGAAAAACAGACTGCAGATTTGACTTGCGCTCGTCGAGAGCTTCAAATTGATATATAATTTGATATGGTTTGGAGAAGTTTGAATTTTCGATTTGATTTTGGTTTGCAATTGAATTTGGAATTGGTTTTGGTTTGTCTGCCATGGAAAGAGAGAAGCAGATAGAATTGTACGTACAGACAAATGGAATAAGGAATAACTAGGGTTTATAATGGGCTATAAATAGGCAGATCAGAAATAGGAATGAAAGAGCTTGATCGATTTGAAAGTTGAACGATAAACGACCCGAAAAGCCCGTTTCGTTCCCGAAACGGAAGTGGGTCATCCCATATATCAAAATAGATGTTTTGATATTTTTAAATTTAATGGAACAGGTTTCAAGTCCAAATTCCATCGTATGAAGAAGTTAGCTTAAAATCAGCACATTTCAAACTGATTTCAATAAAATTTAATTAAACTGATTTCTACGCATTTCGAGTCCGTATGATCAAACGACAAGTCCGATCGCTACAAAACTTGATATCCTACAATAATTCCCCGTTACGGATCCGATGAAACTAGTTTCGTAGAAATCCGAGAAAGAGGCCAAAATAGCTATTTTCACGTTAATTAAATAAATTAATTAAATCACCTTTTTAATTTCAAGTTTAATACTAACAATTTTCATCATTTTTGATTACTTGGACATTTACAATAACTTAAACCAGTTTACCTAAAATTTCAGTGTTAATTCTTTCCAAAATATTGTGTTCGGTTTCAACTGTTATTAATCCAATTAGTTAAAATTTAATTCCAATAAATTGATTTAATTTGATTTCAATCTTTATATTCAATCAATTATTACTCTAACAACATAGTTAATATTGTTTTATATTTCATTACATTAATACTCCAATTCCTATCTTTTATTTGTATTAACTATTATATTTCCATTATATTGAATTTTTGTCAATTTTATTATAATTTAAAATCTCAATAAATTAATTTGCCTTTGTTTCACTCTTTTTATTATATCAATTATTGCCCTGTAAATATAATTAACATTTCTATACCTTTTATTACATTCACAATTTGTAGTTATTGTCATAACTCACATCAATGCAACATTTAATTACATTTATTTCAAATTTGACTAATTACATTGGTAACAAACAACAATTGTCACCATTTCTATGTTTAATCACATTTGTATGTTTGTTATTTACAAATAATTGTTATAACTATTACTACCCTACAACTATTATCAATTACAATTAATTACACCTTATTTCATTCATTAATCAACATTTGAATTATCAATTGCTCCTTTAATCCAATATCAATTAATACATACATTACTATAATTTATTTACAATCTATATCAATTATAACTCTTTAATCCTTTTAATTAATTGGAATTACATTTAAAGCAGTTATCATTTACTTTAAATTAATACTATTAGATTTGCATTCCTGTTATATTCTTATTATTAAATCACAAATTTTATTTCTTCCAATATTAAATCACAAAGTCTTTATTAAATTCACTATTTTTAATTATCAAAAATTACGGGTCGTTACATGTACCTACTAGATCCAGCCCGTCATGACACATCGATTTGAGAATAGACTCCTAAATTCCTTAAATCACCACTTGATCTTGCAACGACTAAATGATCCACTTTTATTTAACTACATCTGACCTTATTTTGGGTGAAATATTATCTTGTCCATGGGAAGAGAAGCAAAGAAGGTCGACCAAGAAAGGAGAAGAAGGAATGGGCATATCATTAACTCTTAATGAAAGTAGAAGGCTTGATATTAATCGAGAGAAGGGCAACCTTTCATATTCTTCTCCTTAAAAACTTCTCTTTCATTCCAAATAAAGGACTAGTAGAGTATGTAAGAATAGTTGTAATTCGCCTATTCTAAGTATCGAATGCATTTCTTCTTTGGATGAAGTTCAATTATCAAAAACGGAATTTCCCAAAAATTGGTTAAGAGATGGTATACAAATAAAGATTATATTTCTTTTTTGTTTGAAACCTTGACAAGAAAGTTTTACATCATCTTTATCCTATTATGGCCTACCACACTTGGTTACCTATGGAATAAAGAATATCTCAAAATCCATTTAAATAATTATTGAAATTTAATCATATTTAAATATATATCGAAATCGTATATCGGTATGTGTAAATATAACTTTTATATTCACACATAATATTTACTAATAAAACCTTCAACATCAAATACATTAATAATTAATATTTCTTAAATCTTCATAAACTAATTGATCATCTAGTTTTTCGAAGAATTCATAAATGCAGTTGCGAGACTCAGAGGTGTGAATTCAGTCGGCAATTAATATTGAAAAATTCGAATATTAATATTCATACATCACCTTTATTAGTGGTATGATAGTTTGGCCGAATACATCGCTTCCAGATCTTTTTGGTAAAATCATATTTTAAATTACTTTAAGTGGTACCAGTAGTGATAACAATTTATACACGTTCTATTTGCCAACACAATACCACATTAGGATGTATGAAATTTGGTATTAGTCAAAACTCTAATATTATCCACATTCAACTTGATTAGTCCATAAAAATGTCCTTAGTTCAACAATAACATTCATTGTCGATCTATTCGTTCTGTTCAGAGATTTTGACTTTAAGTTGACTACATTGACCATGATACTAACCTCATACAATCGAGGAGATGAATTCTTTATTCAATAGTGTTTTCACTTCTAATGCTTCAAACCAGACCCAACTGTAGGCGCTCAATAGATCGTCATACCATGATTTAACTATAATCAAAGTGAAGTAATCAAATTGAAGTTCCACGTATTCTTAAGTCGAGGGAACTATGTAACATCGTCACCTTGAGATTTCTTATGTGACCTAATCATTATTAACTTACAAGAAACTCTCGAACGATTCATTCCATAGTTATCTAATAACTACGAATATGTAACCCCTTAATGCCCTCAGTTGCCACGAGTAATACAATGACCAATATTTAGACAGCATTACGTACTCTGGTCTCAAAGGATGTATTGATATCCTTTCTCGAAACATATTGACCAGGAATATTTAAAATAAAATGTCAATATGTGGTGCAATTGATTAATCACGATTGCAACTATTTGCAACTACAATCACATAACTTTTTATCTAAGGATTTTCTTATTATGCATATTAATTGGTTACTTAATTATATCATAATATAATGTAGCATATAAATTAAACGAAATACCCTTTTTTATGAACAAGATTGATTGCTGAGTTGGATATATGTAACAAATTACATAATTAACCCTAGGGTAACCACTAACTCTTTCACCATTAACTAAATCAAGTCAAGATAGGGCTCCATTTTTAGATCATCAATTTTTCCCCTATGTAGCCATCTTTGACACTGCCACATCATTGGCTCTCCCATCAATTACCACCAACCCATTTGTAGCTACACCGATCCATCCAATCGATTTCGATCGATTTTAGCCAACGGTCAAATGTCGTGGAAGCAGGAAGGGTAAGGTAGTTGGTTAAGGGTTGGCTTTCTAATGGTCTTGTGTAGAGAATGTAAGTATGGCTATGGTTTAGTTTGGCAATGGCAATAGATGAAAATGGGTCTATAAGCAATACTGTGGCCACGGATCAGGTTGACTTAAAATTAATTTACATGGAGTTGCATTCATCTTTCAATGAATTCAAGAGTTGATACATCCCGGAACATGAGTCCCATCAGCATGTGGATTCACTGACCATGAATGCTTCATTTCTTAAAGATTGCAATTTAACTCCAGGATCCCCTAGTCAAGAGTTAGAATTCTAGTCATCGCCGAGAACCATCTTATCTCGTTAATGTAATTTCTTCATTAAGGGTAAATATATGATATGTAATTCCATCATGTGTCAAAGCTCGTTTGCCAGAACGAGCGGGTTTTTTATACAAAGGGCTTCTTTATAACATGCAAAAGGTACATGATACACACACTTTATATTACGCCCCCATTCAATGTATAGAATCTTATGGGATGACGCAGCCAACATTCGTTGGATGCTAGACATCGACCAAACTCAAGGACTAGACACCCATATACTCAAGTATAGAAGTTTAAATGAAGATTACTTGACTATGTATGCCATCTAAGATTTTAATTATGTAATGGAATCCAGTAGATGTTCCTTACGTTTTTCTACAGCTGTAGCGACTGCCTCTTCACTACATCACCGACGAAGGCCGCCAGGTCAGCATCGGCATCCACTCCTACTACTCCAAGCTCTTCTCGTCCTCGCCTTTCTAGTTGATCCACATCCTATATGGCTCCGCTAATGATCTCATGGAGCCACACAATGAGTTTCCTCCCGATGTCAATCTATAGGGGGCTATGGTTTTGGACAATCCACTAGACTCCCCGGCCTCTCATCTATCTACTGTTGAGCTTCAATGAATTTATGACAAGCACGACATTCATTTGACGAAGTTATGCTCCTGCTTCTCCATGAGAGATCCCATAATTCTCTAGCTGGTTACACTACCTATAACTGGTACGTGTTTATCTAGGGCGGCGCCACCCTTCAATCCATTTCGTCGTTACGTCCTTCAATCGAGTAGACTCACTCTATCACAACAGCACTCCAATCCTTATGTAGTGCTCCTAAGCCTCTGCATGCCATTTGTTTGCTATCTGGGCAGAGAACCAAGGCTTGCTGACATTAAATTTCTCTATAACTTCCAAGAGCCGCTCCTCAAACTCTTTTGTGAGTGCAAAGTGGTGATTTATCTACACAGTAAACGCTGATACTTCAAAAAAGAATACTTCTTCATCTGATGTCAAATCAACTTCGCACAGAAGTTATTATCTAGATGTACGTTTCATACTCCTTATTTCAGTTTTGCCTTATTCAGATTTACTTCAACCAAATTGCTTAATCCATTTATTTCATTATACTTATCCCTTCAAGACTAAATAGTGATGACGTAAGGCAAAAAGACGTTGCACTTCAAGCTATCCTGAGGAGTAATGTATTACGACTCACTTGATCATTTATTTGTGCCTCCTTGCTTCCATCTTTGATACAGCGATTGTCGAGTCTTCTATGAACTCGCCGCTTCTCAAGCCCAGGTTCCATTCCTAGCTCCAGTTCATCTAGGGGTAATCGATAACTATGAAGAAAATGAATTTATCAAAATATAAGTTTGAAGAAGAGGAAGAAGAGGGAGAATATGAAGAAGAAGAAGATGAAGAAGGGGATGGTCAAGATTAATGTGAAGAAGAAAAAGAATAATTTGACATAGAGTCGACTTGGGAGAATGCCTAGAGAGAAGGTGCTTCGATGCATGTTCCCTAGTTCAAACGTCTAAAGAAGGGGCTTCTTGGGCTTGAACCCGGTCCAACCCTCAATGGAACTAAGGAAGAGAGACCCGTTCCCACTATGCCAATGAAGTTTTAAGCATGTAAGTTGTTCCCAGAGCAAAGATCTACAAAATCTTTATTTTGATGATACTAAAATTGATGAGATGTTACGTGATTGGGAAAATGCTACTCCCCTTCCATTTGAGGGAGTGGACACCTCCTTACCAACTGAGCTTAGTCCATAGGCTAGATAGTATTACACTACACTCATGCCACTTTGGACAACACTCACACACACTTTGCACATTTTCCATTTTGGTATTCAGTAGTAACTCCAACTTTCTTTCCATCTCAGGTTCTAGGGCAGATTCAGCTGCTTTGATGATCTTGGCTAGAAGGCTTCTAAGAATATTTCCAAGTCCTGCAAGCACCGCTACCGCCATCATTCTTGTAACTCTTGAAGCGAGGGTGAAGTTAGGGAGCACCAAGATCGCAATTGGGAATACTATTAGCGTCCGTGCTCACTACACGATCATGACTCCAACTGATACCATTCCAAGCATCCATCTTATCCTCATCGCTCCAAAAGCTCTCACTCCCACTAGAGCCATTATCTGATGAGGTAAAGTCCTCCACTTAAGCTTTCGTATGGTGCTCCCACTGCAAGCATTGTTCTTGCTTCTATTGCACTTGTCCCCATTCCAAAGGGCAAGCACACTGCTCCTATAGCTCCTGCCGCTCCAGGCTCATTCAAGCATCTGCTAAGGATGTCTCTTTCCCCCTTGGTCACTTCATTTAACGAGCAACAAAGAATATCGAGCAAAGAGACCGATGCTACCACCGCTTCCTTATCCACCAGCTAATCTCCAATATCTTTAAAGCTAAAGCAACATGGGCTCGATCTCATCGGGGATCATTTTGACCACAACTTGGATAATCTTCCAATGGATGACATATAGAAGGTCTGCTCTACCTATGATATATTAGTGGATAGATATTAAGCTTAGTGGAGTTTGGCTGAGAAGCTAGCGGCATCAATGCCAAGAACCACCTTTTCCTTGCTGAAAGTGAATAGAATGCGGCAGACGACTAGAAAATCATTAATGCTCTAACAAACGAAGCAACGGTCACTGAAAAAGAGCAGAAAGATAATGTCAAGGCCTTTAGTGAAAAGAAATAAAAATAAAAAAGATCCAAAAGTTGGATTCCAAGGTCAAGAAGTTGGCTGCACAACCCGAGCAAGACCATATCTGCAATGAGGATCTAGCAAATGAAATAGAACAACTAAAAGCAAGTATTGCCACTATCAATGCTCAGCTTAATGTCGTTAACGTAGAAAAATTTCCAAGCTAAAGGCCGAAGTGGAAAAATTAAACCTTGAGGCATGAAGAATTCCTAATCTCTAGTCGAAGAATGAGAAGGTGCAAGCTAACATAGTCGATTTAAAGAATCATCTAGTTGAAGCAGCTGCCAAAAGAGAATCTACCATGGAAATGATTGACTAAATCATTTTCAAATTCAATATGAACATGTTCAAGGCCAAAGGTCTGAAGTGGTTGAAAGACTCTTATCCGTAGGTTTTGACAGACATCCATGAACATATCATGAAAGACGAAAGAGAAAAAGCATAAAATAAGGGCACTACATTTAATAAGGTAGACGTTCTGACTGATTACTTCGATGAAGGTGGTCTTGCTGCCCTCGAGGAGAGCAAGTTACTTCACATTACCGAGGAGGTTCTATAGACCCTGGGCGAGGTTCTCACTGGTCTTCCAGCCAAGGAGACATATGAAGTTTCTGTTGTTTCATCATCTCAAGAAACCTCAATGGTCATTCCACCTGTTATGATGGCCAGCTTTAAGGCCGTCGATGCTTCCGTGTCTGCACCCTTCACTTTATGGCTGGCAATTATGACCTGCTCACCTGAGCTGCCCCAAACCAAAAAATTAAGAACTGACTCGAATCGTTACCCGAATCAAACCGAGACCCAATGTTGGGTCTTGGGTCTTGGGTCGGGTATAGTTGTCATAATTTAATCATTGAACTTGACTCGAACCCATGGACCAAGCCCAAACTGCTGACTCGTGTAACATACTTGAATAATATACCCGAGTTAGAAACTATGCTAAAGTTAGGTAGCAACTAGAATATGGAATGAGCAACTAAAATAAGTTTAAGCTATAGTCATTGCAGACAGCAAAATCTTGTGTATGGTCATATATATCCAAAATATTAACAAGGCATATCTTAAGTAATAAAACTATCATTGTATGAAATAAGTTTAGTAAATAATTGCAACTGTCATAGATGATTTTCTATAAACAATCTAACGACTATATGCATGAAGACTACACACTTAATAAATGGATAAATCTCATTCTTTGGTGATTTTAGCAACATAAGATTTTAGCAACAATTTTATATAAAACTTAGTGTTGGAATTCCTTTTTAGATGGTGAATGAGATATCTCTTCATGCGGATTTTCAAATTTGAACGATGAAGAGACGCGACGTTTTAAACAGCAACGGTTCTGAAGCGTTGCAACTGAACGGACGCGACTGTTGCAAACAGCAACGGTTCTGAAGTGTTGCAACTGAACTGATGCGACTGTTGCAAACAGCAACAGTTCTGAAGCGTTGCAACTGAACAGACGCGACTGTTGCAAACAGCAACGGTTCTGGAGTGCTGCAACTGAACGGACGCAACTGTTGCAAACAGCAACAGTTCTGAAGCGTTGCAAATGAAAGGAAGTGACTGTTGCGAACAGTAACGCTTTTTTGACGTTGCAAATGAAGAGGTGCGACTTTTCTCAACGGATGCAGCCATTGGGAATTCGGCTATAAATAAGGAGGAAACCTGATCACTTTCCTCACTCAATTTTTTCAAACCGAATTATCTCTTCTATCTCTTCATCTCTTAAATCATATTCAGTCCTATCACACAGAAGATCATACACATCACAATCTCGTGCAGATTACGTCTGTTGTATCTTGGGAGAATTTTGAAATAAAATTCTTAAGGAAATCGTTACGACGAGCCTCAGACAAAATCGGGTTAGAACTGTTATTCTACATTCTATCCTTTAATTTTGTTATACTATTTATTCAAAATAGTATAATGTTGTTGTTGTAGTTTATTTACAACATTCATATTGTTATTATAATTAATACAGAATTCCAGTGTAGTGGAAATCTGAGTTATAAACTTGTGCGACGAGTTTATATTTGATTATTCTCTGTTTTGGTATACTAGACATATAACATCTTAAGAATTTTTCTGTTTTCTTACTAAAACAGAGATGGCAACAGTAGAATTTTCAAAAACTACTACTCACAACAGACCTGAACCGTTCAAGGGAGATGGTGACGATTTTTTAACATGGCAGAATCAGATGTTATTCTACCTCACCACACTCGGTCTGCAACGGTATCTCGAGGAGGAGGAACCGGTTTCTTCACCAGGCAAGGAAGCAGATGTTGCTACATGGAAACATTCCGATTTTCTATGCAGAAACTATATTCTGAATTGTCTCGACAAGGTGCTATACAAAGTATATCAACCTCTAAAGACAGCAAAAGCACTCTGGAATGCACTTGCTACGAAGTATAAGACGCAGAATATCAGTCTTAAGAAATTCATTGTAGACAAATTCATGGACTACAAGATGATCGACTCCAAACCGGTGACTGCTCAACTGCATGAACTACAAATCATTATTCATGAACTCGAGGCGGAAGGTCATAAGGTTGGAGAATCGTTTTTGGTTGAAGCCATCACGGGAAAACTGCCACCGTCGTGGAGAGATTACCGCAATTATCTGAAGCATAAAAAGAAGGAAATCTCTTTACAGGATCTCATAGTCCGATTGAAAATTGAGGCAGATAACCGTGGAATTACAAAACAAAGCGAGGAGGCATTTGTGGCTGAAGATTCAAAGACCAAAAACAAAAAGAAGAATTTCCAGAAGAAAAGGAAAGCTCCAGACAACAAACCAAAAGACAACAAACGAACCAAAAAGTTTAATGGTGAATGTTGGGTTTGTGGAAAAGTTGGACATGCCGCTAGAGATTGCAGACTCAAAAAGGACCGCAACAAAGAGGCAAATTTAGTAGACAACATGGAAGTGGATGAGTCCAACTTCTCGGCAGTTGTATCTGAATGCAATATGGTTCAGAATCCTAACCAATGGTGGGTGGACACAGGCGCTACTCGTCATGTCTGCTCTGACAAATCCATGTTTTCTACATACAAGAAATTCGATCATGAAGAGAAACTCTATATGGGTAATTCTGCAGTATCTATGATCGAAGGCAGTGGCACAGTTATCCTCAAGTTTACTTCTGGAAAAACTGTCAAGTTGAATGACGTGCTCCACGTTCCAGACATACGCAAGAATCTCATCTCTGGTGCAGTATTATCAAAGAAAGGATTCAGAATGGTGTTCGATTCAGACAAGATGGTTCTGTCCAAAGCTGGAATGTATATCGGAAGGGGATATTTATGTGATGGCCTATTTAAGGCAAATGTAGCCGTTATCGGCAATAAAACTATGTATTCTGATTGTGCTATTAATAAAATTGAAGTTTCTTACTTGCTTGAGCACGAAATTTTACTATGGCATGATAGATTAGGACACATAAATTTCCGAAAAATGAAAATATTATCAAACTTGGGATTAATTCCAAAATTCCAAGTAGATAAGAACTACAAATGTGAGACATGTGTAGAAGCAAAAATGGTTAAAAAACCATTTCAATCTGTTGATAGAAGCACCGAACCACTAGGTTTGGTTCATACAGATTTATGTGACTTTAAATCATTACCTACAAGAGGTGGGAAAAAGTACTTTATCACGTTTATTGATGATTATACGCGATATTGTTATGTATATCTTTTGAATAGTAAAGATGAAGCAATTACATCATTTATAAAGTACAAAGCTGAGGTAGAAAATCAGTTAAATAAAAAGATCAAGATATTGAGATCTGATCGAGGTGGAGAATATGAATCACCATTTGAACAGTTCTGTGCCGAAAATGGTATAATTCATCAAACAACAGCTCCATATTCACCACAACAAAATGGTGTAGCCGAGAGGAAGAACAGAACGTTAAAAGACATGATTAATGCCATGCTTTTAACCTCTGGTCTACCGACAAACTTGTGGGGGGAAGCCTTAAATATGTCTAATCACATATTAAACAAAGTCCCTCATAATAAAACAGGAACAATTCCATATGAGATATGGAAAGGACACAAACCAAGTTTTAAATACCTCAAAGTGTGGGGGTGCTTGGCAAAAGTTCCAGTTCCGCCTCCCAAGAAAGTCAAACTTGGACCAAAAACAGTAGATTGTTACTATTTAGGGCCAGCCCAAAATAGTAGTGCCTATAGATTTTTGGTATTCAAGTCTGATATAGCTGATATTCATGTAAATACAATCATGGAATCTAGAGATGCCTCATTCTTTGAAGACGTGTTTCCGCACAAAAGGAATGAAGGGAATAATGTCCCTAAAAGGACAAGAGAAGAATCAAGCAATTCACATGAAGATGAACCCCATCATGAGATTGAGGAAGCTGAACCAAGAAGAAGCGTAAGGGCTAGAATTTCCAAGACATTTGGTTCGGATTTTTTCACATATGTGTTAGAACATGAACCTCAAACGTACAAGGAAGCAATGTCATCTTCTGAATCTTCATGTTGGAAAGAAGCAATCCAAAGTGAGATTGATTCAATTCTAAGTAATAAAACTTGGGAAATTGTTGATATTCCACCAGGAATAAAACCTATTGGCTGCAAATGGATTTTCAAGAAGAAAATGAAAGCAGATGGCTCTATCGACAAGTATAAAGCCAGATTAGTAGCCAAAGGATATCGTCAAAAAGAAGGAGTAGACTTCTTTGATACATATTCGCCAGTAACACGAATAACCTCTATAAGAATGCTAATAGCAATTGCATCAATTTATGGTCTAGAAATTCATCAAATGGATGTAAAGACAGCATTCTTAAATGGAGATCTCGATGAGGAGATCTACATGGAGCAACCTGAAGGTTTTATTTCCAAAGGAAATGAAAACAAAGTCTGTAGATTAGTAAAATCATTATACGGACTAAAACAAGCTCCAAAACAATGGCACGCAAAATTTGATAGTGTCATGATGAGAAATGGTTTTCGTATAAATGAATGCGATAAATGTGTTTATTATAAACAAATTGGACAATCATATGTGATGATTTGTTTATATGTAGACGATATGTTAATATTTGGTCCAAATACTCAGGTAATAGAGACCATAAAGAAGATGTTAACTAGTAATTTCGATATGAAAGATTTAGGAGTTGCAGACGTTATTTTGGGAATCAAAATAATAAGAACTCCTAATGGAATTGAATTGTCTCAATCACACTATGTAGACAAAGTGATTGAAAAATTCCAAAACTATGGAATTAAAGGAGTGAGAACACCTTTTAATCCATCAGAAGTACTGCATAAAAACACTAATGAAAGTATAATGCAACTGGAATACTCTCGTGTAATAGGATGTCTCATGTATCTCATGAATTGCACAAGACCAGATATAGCTTATGCAGTAAGTCGACTGAGCAGGTATACAAGCAATCCAGGAAAGGAACACTGGAAAGCACTAATGAGAGTGCTTGGATATTTAAAAAATACCGCTAACTATTCCTTACATTATGGAAAATATCCTGCCGTCTTAGAAGGATATAGTGATGCAAATTGGATTGCTGATTCAGAGGAATCAAAATCAACAAGTGGTTATGTCTTTACCTTAGCAGGGGCAGCAGTGTCATGGAAATCTACTAAACAAACATGCATAGCTCGATCCACTATGGAATCAGAGTTCATCGCTTTAGATAAAGCAGGCGAAGAAGCAGAATGGCTTCGTCACTTTTTAGAAGATATTCCATTTTGGCCTAAACCTGTACCGGCCATATGCATACACTGTGATAACCAAGCCGCGCTAAGCAGAGCGCACAACTTTGTGTATAATGGAAAGTCACGACATATTCGTCGACGCCATAACACAGTTAGGCAGTTACTCTCAAATGGAACTATTTCCATAGATTATGTGAGAACAAATGATAACCTAGCGGATCCATTTACTAAAGGTTTATCAAGAGAGAAAATTGACTGCGCATCGAGGGGAATGAGTTTAAAAGCCTAAACCAAAAAGAGTTATCTTATACGGAAACCTATCCTAGCGACTGGAGATCCCACGGATTAGGATCAATAGGCAAACCAGTTCTGAGTAACTCAAGACGTAATGCATTTGCTTGGACATAGTCCAACTCCATTCCTATGGTGCACAATATAAATGCATGCCTACAGAAGTATTTAAAGGTTAAAACTATGTTTTTTAATGATGACCATATCTTGAATATAACAGGTGGAGTATATGTAGGATACTCTTAATGGTTGCGATCACCTATGTTAGTGTGAGCTGGGTCGGCTCTATGAGAATATTAAAGGCTTATATTTTCTATAAACACTCGCAGAACCAAACAAATTAGTTCAGGACCAAAATGAACACAACCAAGAGATTGGATGTGAAGGGAAATAATGCTTTGTAAAGCTTATTGTCTGGTTATACAATAACGGCTGACGGTTCAAGATGAAATAATTCACCGATTAGCCAAGTATATCCGATAAGTTTTAACTAGGGAAAGTTCAAAGTGAAATATCTACTTATCCTCGATATAGCATTATTTTCATATGAACTGTGTGATATTACACTTTGTGTGGGGGAGAGATATATCATCATTCATGTGGGGGATTGTTGGAATTCCTTTTTAGATGGTGAATGAGATATCTCTTCATGCGGATTTTCAAATTTGAACGATGAAGAGACGCGACGTTTTAAACAGCAACGGTTCTGAAGCGTTGCAACTGAACGGACGCGACTGTTGCAAACAGCAACGGTTCTGAAGTGTTGCAACTGAACTGATGCGACTGTTGCAAACAGCAACAGTTCTGAAGCGTTGCAACTGAACAGACGCGACTGTTGCAAACAGCAACGGTTCTGGAGTGCTGCAACTGAACGGACGCAACTGTTGCAAACAGCAACAGTTCTGAAGCGTTGCAAATGAAAGGAAGTGACTGTTGCGAACAGTAACGCTTTTTTGACGTTGCAAATGAAGAGGTGCGACTTTTCTCAACGGATGCAGCCATTGGGAATTCGGCTATAAATAAGGAGGAAACCTGATCACTTTCCTCACTCAATTTTTTCAAACCGAATTATCTCTTCTATCTCTTCATCTCTTAAATCATATTCAGTCCTATCACACAGAAGATCATACACATCACAATCTCGTGCAGATTACGTCTGTTGTATCTTGGGAGAATTTTGAAATAAAATTCTTAAGGAAATCGTTACGACGAGCCTCAGACAAAATCGGGTTAGAACTGTTATTCTACATTCTATCCTTTAATTTTGTTATACTATTTATTCAAAATAGTATAATGTTGTTGTTGTAGTTTATTTACAACATTCATATTGTTATTATAATTAATACAGAATTCCAGTGTAGTGGAAATCTGAGTTATAAACTTGTGCGACGAGTTTATATTTGATTATTCTCTGTTTTGGTATACTAGACATATAACACTTAGCACATGAAATAGGCTGATAATCAAAGATAGATCGTGGCTGGTCTTTCTTTGGGATGAGCGATATATAATTATGATTTAAGCCTTTTGCCAATTACCTCATTTGAATTTTTTTTGATATCCATTAATTCCTCTTTCAGCAGGTCCCAATGAAGCTTATAAAACTTGGAGGAAAATCCATCTGATCTTGGGCACTTAGAGTCATCGATGGAAAAAAGCATTGATTTGGGTTCATCAATGGATATGGGTGAAGATAAGTATCCTTTCCCATTATCGTTTATAATCATTCTTGGCCTGACAGTTGGGAAATTATAGTACTAATCGCCATTAAAGAGTGAATAATAATAAGAAATGGCTTCTCCTTTGATTTTAGCACTGTCATATATAAAATTGCCTTGGGTGTCTAATAAAGCATGAATTTTATTCTTGTGTCATCTCATGGACATTCTAGCATAAAATAATTTTGAATTATTGTCGCTATGTTCCAACCAAAGTACTTTACTTTGTTGTCTTAACAAATCCAGTTATCTTTGCATTTCCTAATTTAACTACAAGATAATAGTTTATTCCAGTTTAATGTTGATTTAACAAAGCCAGTTGTCTTTGAACACCTCTTATAATTTGGAAATAATGTTTTCTTTAGCTCTTAGTCTATTCCAAGCCTTTATATTGATCTTAACCGCCTTAAGCTTGTGCATGAACTTATGTGCTGTCGTCCCCCAAGTATTTGAGTTTAGTCCACCGATTATGCATGGTGTGTATCCATGTCTATGATGCCAATTGTTTGCATATTTGAATGGCGTACCCTTTTCTGATGGTGGAATATTGCTGAAACTAATCATAATTGGTTTGTGATCATTGATAGACGTAGGAATTGCGACGGTGGGGGATTGTGGGAACATAGACAAGAACTCATAGTTCACTAGCACCTTTTCTATGTTAGTTGCGATACCCCTTCGTCTCCATGTGTATTTACACCCTTTCATGTTAGATTCGACTAAACCACATTTTAGCAAACAATTTTTAAAGGTGTTTAAATAGGTAAAAGGGATAGGCAAACATCCCTTTTTATCTTTAGACTAAGAGCTCTATTAAATCCCCCATTGTAATCCATGGCATCTCAATCGTAGGTCACATAAGGATTGCCATAGATTCTGTCTTTCAGCAAAAGAATTGCTCGCATAAATGAAAGTGAAAATATACTGCAACCCCTCTTTATTAGTAAGATGCAGAGTAATTTGTTGTATTGCCATATTGAATACGGATGATCTGTATACATCATATGGATAATCTATATACATCATACCGATTTATGTTTATAAAATAATGTTGTGGAAAAACTATTTTGGGTTTTGGGTTGTGGTTAAATTTCGGGAACGAAATCCTTTTAAGGGAGGAAAAATGTAATGACCCGGAATTTTATCACTTAAATCAAGAATATTTAATTAATTTTAAATATTCAATTAATTGATTTTAAATATTAAATAATACATATTGATTAGTTATATAGAAATAATGATTCATTTCGAATGGTTTTATAAATATATGAACTCATTTTAGAAAGAAATTAGCTTCGTCGCGTTTTTGTAGTTAGAAAATATAAGTTTCTAATTTTTTTTATTAAATGTTATAAATATAATAGCCTTAATACACTTCATATAATTGTTATATAATGATAATAAGTGATTTATAATAATTTTATAAATATATATACTTGTTTTATAAAAATATACAAACTTCATGGCATTTTGGCAGATCGACATATTATTTTTTACAATTGGATTTTTATATTAGTAAATATGGTTTTATAACTTAAATAATCTTTTTTTAATTATTTGGAGATGATAAAAAAATTATTTTCAAGTTTTGTTTACATAAATAAATAGTTTGATTAAACACTGAAAAATGTGACCGGGATTCAGCTTTCGGATTTTCGACCTTTCGTCAAACGGAAGTTGTTTCAAATCATTGCAATGTTATTTGATACATATATGCACATGCATGTATATACCTTCACAATCAGTCAAATCAAAGCGAAAGAAAATATCTAAAATATCGTATACATATTTATATATAAACTCCTTATATGTATACAAATCCAAACTTCACCCTTGAGACTCAAAAAGCAACACTCAAATCAACTTTTCATCACCTACACATCATGACATAAGGAGGGACAAGTGCACATGAGGAGGGAGCGTGTGTAAGCATGATGATGGGAGGGGTATTTTGGTCCATTTGCAAGCTTAAGGGCTAAGGCTTCTAACCTATAAATACACATCCATACCTTCACAAATTCATTCATTCCTTATTCATCTTCTTCTTCTCCGTCCTAAGCTCTAATGGCTTTTTCCTCTCTAAAAAATAATGGTAAAAATATAAGCAAGGAAGAAATAAAATATACATATACTTCCATTTTCATTCCACTTCCAAAATAGTGCCAGACCACTCCATTCCTCCTCTATAGTACACGGCCATACCCCTATCTCTAATTTTGGCTGAGCAACCACCTCCCCAAAAGGCACGGTCGAGCATCCTTAGGTGGAGGAGCAAGCTTCCATAAGCTTTGAGTGGAGAGAGAAGTTGTTTTTCCTATTTCAGAGTTCTTAAAAAAGGAAAGCATGAAAGTGAGTTAATCACACATTGAATTCCTCGATAATATCACTTAATATTCACTTGTTTATAACACTTATTAATCGCTTAATATTGCGACATTAACTACTTAAAGTTATACCCTTGACCATATGCTAAAATGATTGCTTATATGATTGTTTAATATGCTTGGATGATGATTGGTTGATTATATAAAAGTTTGGTTGTGAATAGATATGATTATTATGAATTATAAGTTGAAAATCATATATGATGAGAAATGATAGCTATGTGAATAACAATATATATCTCGTAAAAAATTATTCACATTATACCCAAAAATAATATATATACACCATATGTTAGGCCACTTTGTTATTAAAACCAAAAGAAATGTCATTCTATAATATTAGAATTTACTTCGGAAAGGTAAAGAAATGAGAAAATGGAGTTTTGAAATAGATTTGGAATTAGTTTTAAAAAGAAAGAAATTTGAAAAGTGGAGTTTTGAAATTTTTTAAAAAATAAAATCTATGGTTTCATTTATGAAAAATAAAATTTTTAAAGGTGGAAAATAATATAGAAATATCATATGGTTTTGTATAAAAGAATTTGGAATTAAAAACGATGGAAATTGAATTTTATAATGATGTATGGAATAAAGTGAAAATGAGATTTTAATAAAGTAAAATAGTGAAAAATTATTTTAATATAATTTAATATGGTATTAGAATGGTTTAAAAGTGTTTCAGACAAGTTTAAAAAAAATTGACTAAAAGGTGAAAAATAAGAGTGCGTTTTGGCAGTTCGCGATTTCGCGACCTGAAAAGTTAAATGGATGTGTATGATAAAATATGGGTCGGAATTCTTTGAAATAAGAATTTTCTAGACCCTTATGACCATAGTTTTCAAATGAAAAAGAAAAATCAAGGTTCCATTTAGTAAAGTTTGAAATATGTCCAAATCAAGTTTTTAAAATCGTCGCATTTTGGTAGTTCGTAAAATACTGTTTTCAACTCTTTAAAATGGTTGTTTTTAAATCTTTAAAAAAATAAAATAAATTCCATAAATATGTTAAAATGTTTAAGGAATTTGAATTATAAAAATGAGCATATATGTAATGAAATTGGTGTTTTAATCTATAAAGCTTTAAAACCACTATTCACCGACAATTTAGCAATGGAATTTGGTAACCGTTGAATAAATGATTTGAACTTGGGTTTTCTTTCTGAATCTTTTTGAAATGTTTTTCAAATGATAAATCAAATACTATTAAAAGTTTAGAGTCGATCAAACAACTTGACAGCCTTATGAGTGATGGAGAGATTATCTCTAGGTTGGAGTTTGGAAAAGCACTTACCTACTCCTCTAGCTATCCGGACTGGCCCGACGGAAGGGATAGTTAATTTGATCTACTTTAACTACATTTTCTTTAGATAAAAGAAAAGAGATTTGGAGTAAGAGTTAAAACAGGATTTTGGTCGTTAAAGAAAACATTCTATTAAAACTCTGTATTAATTTCCAAGGAGGGAACTCGTACTATCTGTATGTATTTAAAAGGTGGTTTCACAAAGTTATTTGACGAATAGTACAAGTTGAATATGGAAATTAGTATTGACTATAATTAGTCTAAAATTTATAGATCACTTTTATTCAATACTAACAGGTTTGGATTTACAGTAAACGATGTCTTAAATAACATAGTTTTTAACCTATAAAAGATATATTTTGGAAATGTGAAACTTTCATTAAGATTGGAATTACACTAATAGTAGAATGTGGAAATATTTTTCCTAAGTAATTAAAGAGAAATGATTTGGTATTTCCAAAGATAAGGGTTTTAATTAACCAAAGGATTTGATAAAAGGGGCTTAATAATCCATATATACTAAAAGAAATTGAAATGTTTTAAAACTTATATCTCTAAAGAGATATTAATTTGGGTGAAAAGATTTATAAATTGGATGTTGTTTAGTAATCACCTACATACCTGTCATCTTTTTATCGATGATTGGTTCGGAGAGACCGGGATCGGATTTGGGTGATTCCTATTCGAAGACCACTTCGAACCAACATATGCATTCAAAAGTAAAGACATGTTGAAGACAATGGTTTTGAAGATGGATATCTTCATAATGTCGGGCTGCTTGCCACTAACCTCTGGGGTGATTCCCATATTATATATATGTTGGCAGTAATGCCTTCGTTCTGAAAATGTTCGATTTGTAAGGACTACTCGCTACTAATCCTAGGGGTGATTCCCAAAAAGGATGTAGTAGCAGGAGTGCCTTCGGATTTTCCTTCACCTTGACAACTTGTATGGATGAGTGTTTGACATTTCATTTCTAAGACCACGTACATTGGTTTTACGAACGTACATCTGTTTGGTGGTGTAGGAGGTAACCCCTCTTATACTCAACACCCTTCCCTGAGGCGTATGAACTCGGGGGTTGTACTTGTGACGACCCAGAATTTTGGACCATTCGCATCCATTATAAGTGTATAGGTAGACACTCATGCCGGAGTTGAATTGCTCAAAATACCGCGTTGTTAATTTAAATTTGGCAAAACTGAACATATACAGTAAATAAGTAATCACAGAACACAGACACAGAGTAATAATTTGCAGCGGAAATAAAAGAGATAGTAGTTCATGAAGCTACTATATAAATATATGAGTTACATCAGAGTTAAAACAGATACAACGGAAGAGTAATACAATACATCATATACAAATCAGAATACATCACTAGAATCATTGAATGTTGAAAGCAGAATAGATGGCTGGATCTTCAAGCAAAGCTCCAACTTCAAAGGTGAGTCTCGAATACTGGTTCACTCAGTCTGACCCGAGCGTAAAGCAAAAACACAAGACACTCGAGTCAGGATTAACATTCTTATATTTATAAATCCAACTCAAGTGAAATAGCAATTGGAATACAAGTAACTCAAAGGATGTTTGGAATAACCATCCTTTAAGGATCCGTTAAACTATCTACTAGGTAGTAATGTACGCTAAGTAGATAATGTCTATCAGTAATATGTAAAGATATCAAAATAGTGTTAAGTCATGGCCCATTCCACCCTTAACACATTTTTATTCCCAAAAGCATATACAAGACCGTAGTTTCCCCAAAACCGGAAGTCACCAAAGGGCAATCCACATACTAAAGGTACAAATCAAAATTGTAGTGGTCGCGTATAAATGGAATACAAGTATGACAAGGCACATGAGGCAATACCCAAGGTAGTGATACTACCATTCGTCTGATCCGGACTGGTGAGAACGCAACGCCGTAGCGCCCGCAACACCGTGAAACAACACTCCCAAAATCAAGGATGCACCAATCGACAACAAGTATAAGTAGTTCGAAGAAGTGTGTCCACTTGAGGTAGCTAATCCTCCATTGGCCCGGCACAGCTCCTGTTTTAGTCATTTCCAATTTGACACAAGTGTCAAGGCTATCCATTATCGTTCTCTTTCTTCAGTCATCACGTACACCATTCCAACCACTTCATTCTGGATCATCACTCCGCGTTATAGTTATTAAAGTGGTTTTCGGTTTAGATAGAGAGTATATCCATAACCGACTCCGGTCTCTTTGATAACTTTCGTAATTATTACACCGATTGGTCATTTAATATATTTCAAAACCAAATCAAATTCAATTCAATTTGAATTCGTAAATCAGCATTTCGTTTGTCTTTCTAAATCAATTTCCACAATTTACGTTTCAAAACTTCCAAATTATCATTTCAAAATCTTATAATTCAATTTCAATCTTTATTTAAAACAATTCAAATATTTATTCAAGTTCGTATATAAGTTTCATTTCGGAAACATTTAAATTAATTTAATTTAACATTCACATCAATTTAACTTCATTTATCGATTTCATTTAATATTCATTAAGTAAATTTGCCATTCAAAACCATTTCTATTAAATTTCCAATTCATTAAATCCATTATTTAAATTCAACTTCATTATATCAAAACTTACAAATTGAATTAAATTAAATTCATCAAATCAAATTCTTTAAATTTCAAGTCTTATATTAATTTCAATAAATCACATTTTATTTCTTGTTAAAGAAATTCAATTTCACTTATTTACTTACTTAAATAATTTTCCAAAAACTTAATTAATAAAGAAAACTCAATTTCAATTATTTACGAAGTAAATTCACTTATTCAAAAGTTCAATTTTACTTATTAAAGAATTCAATTCCAATTTAATCATTAAATAATTTAATCTTATTTAATTGCTAAATAATTCAAAACTTAATTATTAAATAATTTCAAAGTTTAATAATTTCAACTTAATTATAATTTCAACTTAATTATTAAATCATTTCTCAAATTAAACAACATTCTTTCATCAATTACATTGTTAATATTTTGTTACATATTATTAAATATTAACAATTTTCTTTTCATTAAAATTCAAATTTCAACTTCATTTCAAAACCATATTATATATTCAAATAGAATCTTCATTTATTTTTAAATCAAATTATTGACCAATCGGGTTTATTTAATTCTCTATCCTAGGTCAAGGTTTAATTTGGGTATTTATCATTTCAACCCGATTCCAATTCAATTCAAAATCAAAGCATAACAAAGGGAACTTGCAGTGTGGTAACTGGGATGGTGTCAAAGTAAATAAACAAACAATAACAACAATCAATAACAACAAACAAATAATCAATTCAAATAATCCTGAAATAACAGTATTAATTCGCATTGTTTTTTGTACGAATTAATATAATTATTTCTAGAATCTACACTATCATTTCATGTAGATTAAAGATTATTACACTAATATTAATACGGTTCTTCACTTGTCATTCGATTTCAATTTTAACACTACGACAATTAATCCTATATACGTTCAACAGTTCAAAGTGTAATTATCACTATTCTACATGTCAATCAATTTAACAATTAAAAGGGGTCATATTCACTAATCAAATTTAACATATAAATCAGTTTTAAAATTTGTTAACTATCCTATATCCATTTCAATTTTGCATACTATTTATCATTTATCACTAACAATTTAACGTCCAATATAAACATCAACAATCAATCAATTAACAACCAAATTGGATTATCATTTCATATATATAACAGATAATGGTGTCAAATGTCACAGGTGAACTGATACAGGTAATAGCAGTGTAAATATCTAACAGCAGCATATTTCAATTGTCGTTTCAATTGAAATCAAATTTAATAAATAAAAGAACGTTAATCGTGAGTGAGTGCTCACCTTTCGAGGTTAGAGAGAAATAGACAGTGGACCGAGTTACGAACCCAAGCACGAATCCAAACGAACAAGGTTAGCACGAATTCGACAAAGAAAGCAGGTACGACGAAGCAAAAGCTGATAAATCAGATCGATGAAAATAGATGAGAAACTGCTTGATTTAGACCGAAACAAAATATATGTATTATTATTTCCTTAAACCCAATATTCAAATTTATTTATTTATTTATTTTATTTACATAAATATACATATATACCAATCGTATATAACTAAATATAAAATATATACTATATATGCTCAAAACACACGTTGAAATAAACCATGATATGTATAAATATTCTAAACACATATTTCCTTCTGTAACACTTGAACAAATACATTGTATCTTGATAATGTAACCGAAATAAAGTTCTATAACCTTTACAAACAAATATATATATAACAACATTCTATATAACTTTAAAATTAAACAAGCGTAATATCTATTGAAATCAATATAACTTACTTTTAGTACATATAAACTGACACATAGTTATACGTAAGCAAGTAGGTGAAACACAAAAACAAAAACAGGCATGCAAAATATACATTAACAAGTGCAGACCGAACTATACACACAAACTAGAACTAAATGTGTATACTTTCAAAATATAAAACTTGTACTATATAAACTTTGACCAAATATGCAAGCTAGTGTAAACAGTTCAAATGTATGTACTTTACGCTAACATAATTATACGATGAAAGGAAAAAAAGTAAAGTTTAAATATTTGATAAAGCTCAAAGTATACAACACGTATGGCAAAAGTGGACATGCATAAAACAAATATTTACCTTAAATTAACAATTTGCAACTTCAACCATGATATACTTGAAAACTTAATCTGACCTATGTGAATATATATATTTTAATCTGTAGTATATTCTCAGATTTACAGTTTGTACTTTTTATATAAAATAAACATATCACCAAATATAACTTCTCTTAGGCATATGAGTTGAATGGATTATATACGACTGCATATATATAAAATAGCTTTCAAACCATATAAAAGCATTGGAAAATGAAACAAAACAATTCTTTGTAAAAAAAACAGCGGCACATATATATATATATATATATAGCTGTGAAATATAAATCTATATACTAACTCTAACAACATCATATGAACTCATATGTATATATATTATTCTTACGGTAACAAAATGCAAGTCCCCAAAACATATAAATAACTATCCTATTATAACAACTTGTAGAAGAATTTGATGCAAACAGATCTGGTACCTCATAACCTATATAAATATGCGAATTTATAAAATATATATATAAGTTTACAAACATATATACTGTTTATATATATAACGTTTTTTTCAAACCAAAAAGTAAAACAATATAGTAAACATAAAACCAATTTATACATGAATCTTGTAAACTAATATATACACTACTGACCTTAAGATGATACCTGACAAAGAAGAGTTGAAGAGAAAACTCGGCACTAGTGGGTAGGCAAAGAGAAGGTGGGCTGTGTGTTTGGCGGCAAGTGGGGTGGCTGTCGTGCGACTAAGGCTGGGCTGCTAGGGCGAAGTGCGGCCATTGGTGAACGGGCAATGGTTCGGTAAGGGGTGGATGTGCGGCTCACGGTGGCGGATGGTGGTTGCTGAGGTCGGTTCAAGGGAGAGGAGCTGCTGTAGCCAGAGAGGAGGGGAGCTTGGTCGAGCAGAGGTGGGTACGGCGATGAAGGGGTGGGCTCGTGAGTGGGAAAGGCCAGAGACGGAGCGGGTTGCACGGCGCGAGGTTGGGCGTTGGTCGCGAGGGCTTTGCTGGAGGTGGCAGGAGATGGTCGGAAGGTCAGAGGCGGAAGAGCGGGGTTGCTAGGCAAACGGCTGGAGATAGTGGGTGTTTGCGCGGAGGGTGGAGGAAGCACGCATGAGAGAGGGATGGAGCAGGTCGGTGGGTATTTACGTGAGTTTGAGAAAGAGAAGGTAGTGGGAAAAAGAATGTGGAATGTCAATGTGACGTGCAGAGCAAACTTTAGAAAGGAAAAATATAGAAGGGGAAGGAAGAGACCGGGTTGATGTTGTAGGCGAGGTGCGTGAAAGAAAGGGGTGAAGAACAGAGAGGCATGAAAGTGGATATGGGAAACGAAAAGGAGTATGAAGAAGAATAATAAATGCATAAATTTTAAATGTACAGCTGAAGTTTCAAATAGAAAAACGAACCGACTTTAATAGTCAAACGTTGGAAAAGAAATGGTCGTCCTTAAATCCCGGAAATACAAAAGCAACGGCTAATAGATTCCTACAGTAGCTAATGAATGGACACAAGGAATGGAAAGGTTTAAACGTACCGATACGCTGAATCGTTACATATATTTCACTGAGTATCGGAACTCCGAAATACGGAAATGAATATATCATTTAGATCAGCACGACGAGATGATCACAACGGTATACAGATATTAGTGGTATGATTGAATTATAAAAATTCACATTTTCTACTATCGAAAATACAAGAAAAACACTGAAAAATAAGATCGACGGAGCCAAAGATGTCCGAATTTGGAAAAACGACAAACTGACATCTTGCTTAGAAGATGGTTTAGAATTTTTCTTTATAAAAATATTTAGGTTTCGGAAACATTTTATTTTCATCGCTTTTTAACTGATTAAATTGAAGTGAATTTACGCGCGAAATAAACTTTCATATTTTCGAACGAAAATTTACCAGTTGCTATGTTTAACTAAACGCATTCCAAATAAAAAATTTATATTTCAAAATTTATCGTTTAAAATTTCACAAAATTTTAACTAATTACGTTATTAAAACCGTTAAATTTTACGGGTCGTTACACTCTCCCCCACTCAAAACTTTTCGTCCCCGAAAAGGAACGAGGTAGGAGAATAGAAACAACCAGAAAGAAAACAGATTTGAAATACAAAATAACAATTAATTTAAACCATATAAATTCAAATTTAAATTAATTGATATTCAATAATTGATTTAATCCATTTGATTTCACTAAAATCAATCTTAACTATTTCTAAATCATTATCTTATTATCCAATTATCTTCAATTTACAATTTCTAAAACCATAAATTTGAATAGTCTTTTATTATAATCATATTTTTTCAGCAATTTAAATTCTTCTTTATTCCAAATTATTGTTAAGTTTATTCTACTTAACATATCTTATCACATATATTTAACCCATATAAATTAATTTAAACCATAAAAGTTTCAATTTAAATTAATTTATATTCAATAATTGGTTTAATTTTAAGATATTTCCATAAGTTGATCTAATTCAATTTGTTAATTCTTTCAGAACAAATTTATTTGCCTCATCTATTATCCAATTAACTTATTATTCTATTTATTTCAATTAACATTTTATAATTAAAATTTAAGTGTATAGCATTTATTATAAACACTCAAATTTTATTTATAAATCCAATTTATCTTATATATTATCCAATTACATATTCAACTTCTGAATGATTTAGGTAAGTTGTATTAGAATGCAGTTGAACAATATACAAATAAAATTTTCCCAATTCAATTATTCAAGTTTAAATATTTATTCCAAATTTTGGTTTTATTTATAATTAAAATCATCCTTTAACAAAATTTAAGAATTAGATTTCGATTAACTTTAAACAATTTAGAGATATATATAATATATTTATATCAAATCAATTTAAATTTAAAAAATAAGATACTTATATATATATGAATCAAAATATACTGAAGAAATTCAAATCAAAAATATATTTTTTTTTTCAAAACAAAACCGTAGCAAAGCTACAGAATGGTTTCTCCACTTCGAAACTTGAAAATGAATGTCGATGATGCGGCCGCCATCACCGAGATTATTTTCCAGCGACAAAGAGAAGAGCACTGATTTCAATATTTTAAAATTCTTTGAGAACGGTTTCTATTTGAAAATACGTTCAATAATATATACTTTAAAATTTAAAAACCAAAGTTCGAAATCACCGGAAACTAATAAATTCTCAAATTTTTGAATTTAAATTCATTTCAAATTCCAATCAATTTATAACCAAGTTTATAAATTCATTTATTTATATTTTGGTAAATCGATGGTTTACAAAACAATAAATGAAAATCAAGTATTATTATTTTCAGACAACAAATTCATTAACAATTTAATTTCAGAAAACTTATATTTATATATAAGATAATCATACAAAACTTTTATTTTATTTATCAAATTTGAAAACGATATTGTGTCAGTTTGCTCTGCTCAAGTGTTTTGGAAATCCTATCGATAGCGTTGATCAGACGAATCGATCGAAAACCCAAATCAACATCAACAACTCAAACAACACAGTATATGTAAAACATTTTAAAACATTAATTTTCAATTACACTTCTTTGCTCGACGATACAAGAATGAATTTCAAAGCAAGGATAGGGATTCAAATTTGGTTAATTCAATCAAAGAAATTTTTGATTTGAGAATAAGTTGAAACGAAAGATAAGGTGATTATTTAACTGAATAAGGAAATAGATAATCTTACATAAATCGCGGGCAACCATAACCGGTCGACCGTGACTTCAATAATAAGATCGATGTGGAATTCCGAGGTAAATCGACATTCGATCTCAAGAAATAGTATTCAGATATAGCAGGAGGAAGATAGCATCGTAAACCGAGGATACAGAAATCTCCGGTAAATCAATGCCAATTGTAAAGGAGTTTTGCTCCTCCACGAATCATTCGAAGATTGGTGAGACCGCCGATCTATAATAGATATCATTCAAATGGAGTTATGGGGTGCTTCAGAATTGAAAGAAGACGAATAGTGAAGGACACGAATGAATTTCAGAACCGAGGGGAACGTTCCAAAATTCAAAGGAATTGAGTCAAAGGAAGAGATTGAAACTCGAATGAGAGTGATTCTGTAAATACATTTACCCTATATGTTAAGTTTTGCCCAGAGCTACCAAAGCTCTGATACCAACTGTGACGACCCAGAATTTTGGACCATTCGCATCCATTATAAGTGTATAGGTAGACACTCATGCCGGAGTTGAATTGCTCAAAATACCGCGTTGTTAATTTAAATTTGGCAAAACTGAACATATACAGTAAATAAGTAATCACAGAACACAAACACAGAGTAATAATTTGCAGCGGAAATAAAAGAGATAGTAGTTCATGAAGCTACTATATAAATATATGAGTTACATCAGAGTTAAAACAGATACAACGGAAGAGTAATACAATACATCAGATACAAATCAGAATACATCACTAGAATCATCGAATGCTGAAAGCAGAATAGATGGCTGGATCTTCAAGCAAAGCTCCAACTTCAAAGGCGAGTCTCGAATACTAGTTCACTCAGTCTAACCCGAGCGTAAAGCAAAAACACAAGACACTCGAGTCAGGATTAACATTCTTATATTTATAAATCCAACTCAAGTGAAATAGCAATTGGAATACAAGTAACTCAAAGGATGTTTGGAATAACCATCCTTTAAGGATCCGTTAAACTATCTACTAGGTAGTAATGTACTAAGTAGATAATGTCTATCAGTAATATGTAAAGATATCAAAATAGTGTTAAGTCATGGCCCATTCCACCCTTAACACATTTTTATTCCCAAAAGCATATACAAGACCGTAGTTTCCCCAAAACCGGAAGTCACCAGAGGGCAATCCATATACTAAAGGTACAAATCAAAATCGTAGTGGTCGCGTATAAATGGAATACAAGTATGACAAGGCACATGAGGCAATACCCAAGGTAGTGATACTACCGTTCGCCTGATCCGGACTGGTGAGAACGAAACGCCGCAGCGCCCGCAACACCGTGAAACAACACTCCCAAAATCAAGGGTGCACCAATCGACAACAAGTATAAGTAGTTCGAAGAAGTGTGTCCACTTGAGGTAGCTAATCCTCCATTGGCCCGGCACAGCTCCTGTTTTAGTCATTTCCAATTTGACACAAGTGTCAAGGCTATCCATTATCGTTCTCTTTCTTCAGTCATCACGTACACCATTCCAACCACTTCATTCTGGATCATCACTCCGCGTTATAGTTATTAAAGTGGTTTTCGGTTTAGATAGAGAGTATATCCATAACCGACTCCGGTCTCTTTAATAACTTTCGTAATTATTACACCGATTGGTCATTTAATATATTTCAAAACCAAATCAAATTCAATTCAATTTGAATTCGTAAATCAGCATTTCGTTTGTCTTTCTAAATCAATTTCCACAATTTACGTTTCAAAACTTCCAAATTATCATTTCAAAATCTTATAATTCAATTTCAATCTTTATTTAAAACAATTCAAATATTTATTCAAGTTCGTATATAAGTTTCATTTCGGAAACATTTAAATTAATTTAATTTAACATTCACATCAATTTAACTTCATTTATCGATTTCATTTAATATTCATTAAGTAAATTTGCCATTCAAAACCATTTCTATTAAATTTCCAATTCATTAAATCCATTATTTAAATTCAACTTCATTATATCAAAACTTACAAATTGAATTAAATTAAATTCATCAAATCAAATTCTTTAAATTTCAAGTCTTATATTAATTTCAATAAATCACATTTTATTTCTTGTTAAAAAATTCAATTTCACTTATTTACTTACTTAAATAATTTTCCAAAAACTTAATTAATAAAGAAAACTCAATTTCAATTATTTACGAAGTAAATTCACTTATTCAAAAGTTCAATTTTACTTATTAAAGAATTCAATTCCAATTTAATCATTAAATAATTTAATCTTATTTAATTGCTAAATAATTCAAAACTTAATTATTAAATAATTTCAAAGTTTAATAATTTCAACTTAATTATAATTTCAACTTAATTATTAAATCATTTCTCAAATTAAACAACATTCTTTCATCAATTACATTGTTAATATTTTGTTACATATTATTAAATATTAACAATTTTCTTTTCATTAAAATTCAAATTTCAACTTCATTTCAAAACCATATTATATATTCAAATAAAATCTTCGTTTATTTTTAAATCAAATTATTGACCAATCGGGTTTATTTAATTCTCTATCCTAGGTCAAGGTTTAATTTGGGTATTTATCATTTCAACCCGATTCCAATTCAATTCAAAATCAAAGCATAACAAAGGGAACTTGCAGTGTGGTAACTGGGATGGTGTCAAAGTAAATAAACAAACAATAACAACAATCAATAACAACAAACAAATAATCAATTCAAATAATCCTGAAATAACAGTATTAATTCGCATTGTTTTTTGTACGAATTAATATAATTATTTCTAGAATCTACACTATCATTTCATGTAGATTAAAAATTATTACACTAATATTAATACGGTTCTTCACTTGTCATTCGATTTCAATTTTAACACTACGACAATTAATCCTATATACGTTCAACGGTTCAAAGTGTAATTATCACTATTCTACATGTCAATCAATTTAACAATTAAAAGGGGTCATATTCACTAATCAAATTTAACATATAAATCAGTTTTAAAATTTGTTAACTATCCTATATCAATTTCAATTTTGCATACTATTTATCATTTATCACTAACAATTTAACGTCCAATATAAACATCAACAATCAATCAATTAACAACCAAATTTTGATTATCATTTCATATATATAACAGATAATGGTGTCAAATGTCACAGGTAAACTGATACAGGTAATAGCAGTGTAAATATCTAACAGCAGCATATTTCAATTGTCGTTTCAATTGAAATCAAATTTAATAAATAAAAGAACGTTAATCGTGAGTGAGTGCTCACCTTTCGAGGTTAGAGAGAAATAGACAGTGGACCGAGTTACGAACCCAAGCACGAATCCAAACGAACAAGGTTAGCACGAATTCGACAAAGAAAGCAGGTACGACGAAGCAAAAGCTGATAAATCAGATCGATGAAAATAGATGAGAAACTACTTGATTTAGACCGAAACAAAATATATGTATTATTATTTCCTTAAACCCAATATTCAAATTTATTTATTTATTTATTTTATTTACATAAATATACATATATACCAATCGTATATAACTAAATATAAAATATATACTATATATGCTCAAAACACACGTTGAAATAAATCATGATATGTATAAATATTCTAAACACATATTTCCTTCTGTAACACTTGAACAAATACATTGTATCTTGATACTGTAACCGAAATAAAGTTCTATAACCTTTACAAACAAATATATATAAAACAACATTCTATATAACTTTAAAATTAAACAAGCGTAATATCTATTGAAATCAATATAACTTACTTTTAGTACATATAAACTGACACATAGTTATACGTAAGCAAGTAGGTGAAACACAAAAACAAAAACAGGCATGTAAAATATACATTAACACGTGCAGACCGAACTATACACACAAACTAGAACTAAATGTGTATACTTTCAAAATATAAAAGTTGTACTATATAAACTTTGACCAAATATGCAAGCTAGTGTAAACAGTTCAAATGTATGTACTTTACGCTAACATAATTATACGATGAAAGGAAAAAAAAAGTAAAGTTTAAATATTTGATAAAGCTTAAAGTATACAACACGTATGGCAAAAGTGGACATGCATAAAACAAATATTTACCTTAAATTAACAATTTGCAACTTCAACCATGATATACTTGAAAACTTAATCTGACCTATGTGAATATATATATTTTAATCTGTAGTATATTCTCAGATTTACAGTTTGTACTTTTTATATAAAATAAACATATCACCAAATATAACTTCTCTTAGGCATATGAGTTGAATGTTTATATACGACTGCATATATATAAAATAGCTTTCAAACCATATAAAAGCATTGGAAAATGAAACAAAACAATTCTTTGTAAAAAAAAAGCGGCACATATATATATATATAGCTGTGAAATATAAATCTATATACTAACTCTAACAACATCATATGAACTCATATGTATATATATTATTCTTACGGTAACAAAATGCAAGTCCCCAAAACATATAAATAACTATCCTATTATAACAACTTGTAGAAGAATTTGATGCAAACTGATCTGGTACCTCATAACCTATATAAATATGCGAATTTATAAAATATATATATAAGTTTACAAACATATATACTGTTTATATATATAACGTTTTTTTTAAACCAAAAAGTAAAACAATACAGTAAACATAAAACCAATTTATACATGAATCTTGTAAACTAATATATACACTACTGACCTTAAGATGATACCTGACAAAGAAGAGTTGAAGAGAAAACTCGGCACTAGTGGGTAGGCAAAGAGAAGGTGGGCTGTGTGTTTGGCGGCAAGTGGGGTGGCTGTCGTGCGACTAAGGCTGGGCTGCTAGGGCGAAGTGCGGCCATTGGTGAACGGGCAATGGTTCGGTAAGGGGTGGATGTGCGGCTCACGGTGGCGGATGGTGGTTGCTGATGTCGGTTCAAGGTTGAGGAGCTGCTGTAGCCAGAGAGGAGGGGAGCTTGGTCGAGCAGAGGTGGGTACGGCGATGAAGGGGTGGGCTCGTGAGTGGGAAAGGCCAGAGACGGAGCGGGTTGCACGGCGCGAGGTTGGGTGTTGGTCGCGAGGGCTTTGCTGGAGGTGGCAGGAGATGGTCGGAAGGTCAGAGGCGGAAGAGCGGGGTTGCTAGGCAAACGGCTGGAGATAGTGGGTGTTTGCGCGGAGGGTGGAGGAAGCACGCATGAGAGAGGGATGGAGCAGGTCGGTGGGTATTTACGTGAGTTTGAGAAAGAGAAGGTAGTGGGAAAAAGAATGTGGAATGTCAATGTGACGTGCAGAGCAAACTTTAGAAAGGAAAAATATTGAAGGGGAAGGAAGAGACCGGGTTGATGTTGTAGGCGAGGTGCGTGAAAGAAAGGGGTGAAGAACAGAGAGGCATGAAAGTGGATATGGGAAACGAAAAGGAGTATGAAGAAGAATAATAAATGCATAAATTTTAAATGTACAGCTGAAGTTTCAAATAGAAAAACGAACCGACTTTAATAATCAAACGTTGGAAAAGAAATGGTCGTCCTTAAATCCCGGAAATACAAAAGCAACGGCTAATAGATTCCTACAGTAGCTAATGAATGGACACAAGGAATGGAAAGGTTTAAACGTACCGATATGTTGAATCGTTACATATATTTCACTGAGTATCGGAACTCCGAAATACGAAAATGAATATATCGTTTAGATCAGCACGACGAGACGATCACAACGGTATACAGTTATCAGTGGTATGATTGAATTATAAAAATTCGCATTTTCTACTATCGAAAATACAAGAAAAATACTGAAAAATAAGATCGACGGAGCCAAAGATGTCCGAATTTGGAAAAATGACAAACTGACATCTTGCTCATAAGATGGTTTAGAATTTTTTTATATAAAAATATTTAGGTTTCGGAAACATTTTATTTTCATCGCTTTTTAACTGATTAAATTGAAGTGAATTTATGCGCGAAATAAACTTTCATATTTTCGAACGAAAATTTACCAGTTGCTATGTTTAACTAAACGCATTCCAAATATAAAATTTATATTTCAAAATTTATCGTTTAAAATTTCACAAAATTTTAACTAATTATGTTATTAAAACCGTTAAATTTTACGGGTCGTTACAGTACTTTTATGGAAATCAATAATGTGTTGTTAGGAATGGCAATGTGGCATTCTAAGTGGAATTTTCTTTGTGAAAAGTAAAGTGTGGCTTTTTGAAAAGTAAAGCGTGGCTTTTTGGAAAGTAACATGGCCTCACGAGCCTCACAGGCCTCAAATTCCGTAGATGAAACGGGAACTATATGGTCCACAGGAAAATTACGATATTACGGGTTATCGGATAATCGCGAATAAATGGTGTTGCAACCTTAGAATTTAAAATCGAGAAGTGTAGTGGCTAGCCTGAGATAGGTGAAAATTCATTGAGCACTATGATCCATCGGTGTTGAACAATATAGTGTAGTGGCTAGCCTGAGATAGGTGAAAAGTCACCGGGCATTATGATTGTCAACAGAGTGTCCGCAAGGATGGAAATGGCCACTAGTTCTCTATCACGTTGGAAATCCAATTCCAATATGAGCTTTATTGTTTTGATTGTATTCCGAATATAGCTGTAGTACCTTGCAAACATATTAGCTACCCCTTAGTATCATATACCCAGTGCTCGGGTATTGGTACCTTTTTTATATATTTATTTGAAAAGTGTTTTCAAACATACGTCATCAAAGATAATATATAAATATTTTGGTATAAAGTATTTTGCTTATCGTAAGGTAAAAAAACTCGTCCGTGTTTATGTGTGGTGTGGTCTTACGAGATACCCTTTCTTTTCAAAATGGTTTTGTTTGGCATCGATCTAATCTACGACACTACCATATATATTTATAATTCTTGTTTCTCAAGCTGGTTTGCCAAGCCTGATCCGGGTATTTTTAATACCCAGGTCAAAGCCGAGTAGTTTCAGGTTTAGCTTTAGACGTTTGGATTTTCCAAAGGAAAGCTGGAGATCTTCATCAACGTATGGACGTAGATTATATTCCCACTATATTTGTTTTATTGTTTTGGTTTTTCAGCATTTGTAAGGACAGCCGTTTATAACTGTCCAGGCTGAGCTTAGGATAGACTCTGATATATATATATATATATATATATAAAATTTTCCACTGTAAATGTTATTGATATTATACACTATTCCATTCGTGTAAGATTCTATTCTATCTTTATTTTCTTTTACGCTTAACAATTGGTTTTTCTGGCACTTGAATGCTTGGTATGGAATACAGTTGATGTATTAGTGTTGATTTTCGAGGGTCAAAAATCTCATTCATTACATTTGGTATCAGAGCTTAGGTTGAGTGAACACCTGAGCCTGGTAGGGGTAAGACTCATCAGGGATTGGGTTAGTAATTCCCTAGGATAAGTAACTAACTAGAGATGGGGTAAGAGACACCCTAGAATGAGTTTTAGTGTATTATACATATGAGTGCTTATTTATTAGTGACTAATAAATTTTTCTTGTTGATTGGTCTGTTGAGTGGTTTATGAATTTTGGTCGATGCACGGTGGCCATGTTTTTTCGATAGGGATTCCTAAATACTTAACAAGACAAACCGATACACTATTTTTGAAAGGACTATATTTTATATATAAGAGAATATCTTTCAAAAAGATATAGATATTTATGCATGTTAGTTTGTGGATAAGGAAGTAATAACATTCAGTTATTATCATTTGTTGATTGAATGAACACCTTGTGAATTAAATTTCACAATTTGACTATAAGGTGTTTCATAATACTGCTGGGTTAAGGATAAAGAATTTATATAAGATAATAAATGAACATGTTGTATAAAAGTGTGTTTTACAAAATTAAAATGATTCTGTAAAAGATGGATTTATAAGATATGTTTTATAAAAAGAGATTTTGAAAATTTAAATCCTGGTATTTTGGAAAAGCTTTGAAAATTTAAAATGATTTGGTAGAAGTTATAATTTGAGGAGTAGAGTTTATAAAATGGAATGTTTATATTTATAAAAGACTTTTTATAAAGTTAAAATATCTTTTAAGAGAAATGATTTGAAAGTGATATTTAAAATGAGATATAAACTATATTTTTAAAAGTAATTTAAAAGGGCTTAAGTGGAAGAAGACATGGATTTCGACATCATTGTCGTAAATAAATGTTTTCGGAAAAGTGAGGGAGACATAGATTATAACACTGTTGTTATAGTAAGTGATTTCCAAAAGGAGATATTTTATGTAGCATACGGGATTTATACATATCCTATATTTGATGTTAATATTAGAGCTGAGTAACTTATATCTATTTTTAAGTTAAGAATGACGTCCATTCAAGGTCTGAGAGGTAATGATACTCCCAACTTGATAGGCTTCATTGTTAACTAATAAATAGTTTAAGTTCGACATCGAGAATTAATATTGAGTATAATTAATCAGATCCCCATACTAGTGTTTTTGGGTTGCCGTAAGATGTTTTACGCAACATTCGTTTTGACCCAATAAAGTGTGTTTTGGAAAATATGTAGCTTTCCTTAAAGATTTTTATGGATTTAAGTATATAGAGGTATTTTCTAAGTGTTGAAATTGAAATGGTTTCTTTGGAAAGAAGATAGAAATTTTTGGTAAATAAATTTTTTAAAGTACTTATATATAAAGAAGCATCTTTATAAAAATGTTTGAATAAAAGTTTTATGAAATGTTTTATAAAAAATTTGGGAAGGTTAATAAGTACATATGAGGTACGTAGATCATTTCCTTGCACGATTTTGATTTAAGATTCAAGTACAGGACTATGAGGTTTTTACACCAGTCCGAAAAATGATTTATCACTTGATTCTTGACGGCGAATATTAATGAGGATTTGTGGTTGGGTACTTGAGTTTTTTATCATAGTTGAGAGCTATGCAAGGAAAACGAAGTCTTCTGATCAAGAAGCCTGATCAGAGTCTACACTAGAGGATGGAAGGATTAATACCAGTTCGGATGTAAAGTTGTGTATTCGAATAGAAGACCAAATTAGATATTGTGTATGGATGATCTGTATACATCATATGTATTTAAGTTTATAAAATAATGTTTTGGGCAAACTCTTTTGGATTTTGGGTTGTGGTTAAATTTCGGGGAAGAAATTCTTTTAAGGGGGGAAAATGTAACGACCCATAATTTTATCACTTAAATCTGGAATATTTAATTAGTTTCAAATATTCAAATAATTGATTTTAAATATTAAATAATACATTTTTGTTAATTATATAGTGATAATAATTCATTTCAAATGGTTTTATAAATATATGAACTCATTTTAGAAAGAAATTGGCATCGTCTCATTTTTGCATCTAGAAAATATAAGTTTTTAAACAAATTTATTAAATTTTATAAACATAATAGCCTTAATAAACTTCATATAATTGTTATATAATGATAATAAGTGATTTATAATCGTTTATAAATATATATACTTGTTTTATAAATAATTACAAACTTCGTCGCATTTTGGCAGACCTACGTCGTATTTTTACAATTAGATTTTCATATTAGTAAATATGTTTTTATAACTTAAATAATCTTATTTTAATTATTTAGGTATGATAAGAAATTTATTTTCAAGCTTTGTTTACATAAATAAATAGTTTGATTAAAAATTGAAAATGTGACCGAGATCCAGCTTTTGGATTTTCGACCTTTCATCGAACAGAAGTTGTTTTGAATCATTGCAACGTTATTTGATACACATACACATACGCATGTACATACATATATACACACATATACCTTCATAATCGGTCAAATCAGAGCTAAAGAAAATATCTAAAATAAATTATACATATTTATATATAAACTTCTTATATGTTTATAAATGCAAACTTCACCCTTAGGTCTCAAAAAGCAACCTTCAAATCAATTTTCCATCACCTACACATCATGGCATAAGAGGGGACAAGTGCACATGGGGGCGTGTGTAAGCATGATGAGGGAGGGGTATTTTGGTCCATTTGCAAGCTTAAAGGTTAAGGCTTCTGATCCTATAAATACACATCCATACCTTCACAAATTCATTCATTCCTTCTTCATCTTCTTCTTCTCTTTCCTAAGCTCTAATGGCTTCTTCTTCTCTAGAAAAATTATGGAAAAAATATAAGCAAGGAAGAAATAAAATATACATACACTTCCATTATCATTCCACTACCAAAATAGTGCCAAACCACTCCCTTCCTCCTCTATAGTACACGGCCACACCCCCATCTCCACCTTTGGCCGAGCAACCACCTCCCCAAAAGGCAAGGCCGAGCATCACTAGGTGGAGGAGCAACCTTGCATAAGCTTCGGTTTGGAGAGAGAAGTTATTTTGTCGATTTTGAAGTTCTTAAGAAAGAAAAGCATGAAAGTGAGTTAATCGCGCTTTGAATCGCTTGATAATATCACTTGGTATTCACTTGTTTATATTGCTTATTAATCACTTAATATTGCTTGCTATTAGTGATAATAATATACATTAACTACTTAAAGTTATACCTTGACCATATGCTAAAACGATTGCTTATATAGTTGTTCAATATTTTTGGATGATGATCGGTTGATTATATAAAATTTTAGTTGTGATAGATATGACTATTATGGTTTATAAGTTGAAAATCATATATGATGATAAATGATAGCTATATGAATTAACAATACATATCTTATGAAAAATTATTCATATTATACCCAAAAATAATATATATACAACATATGTTAGGCCTTATTGCATTTAAAACCAAAAGAAATGTCATTTTATAATATGGGAATTTATTTTGGAAAAGTAAAGAGATGAGAAAATGGAGTTTTGAAATAGATTTGAAATTAGTTTTTAAAAGAAAGAAATTGGAAAAGTGGAGTTTTGAAGCTTTTTGGAAAATAAAATCTATGGTTTCATTTATGAAAAATAAAATTTTTAAAGGTGGAAAATAATATAGAAATATCATATAGTTTTGTATAAAAGAATTTGGAATTAAAAAGATGGAAATTGAATATTATGATAATATATGGAATAAAGTGAAAATTAGATTTTAATAAAGTAAAATAGTGAAAAACTGTTTTAATATAGTTTAATATGGTATTAAAATGATTTAAAATTGTTTCGGACAAGTTTTGAAAATTTTGTTTAAAAGGTGAAAAATAAGCCTTCGCGTTTCGGCCGTCCGCGATCTGAAAAATTAAACGGATGTGTAGGATCGAATTCTTTGAAGTAAGAATTTTTCGGACCCTTATGATCATATTTTTCAAATGAAAAAGAAAAATCAAGATTCCATTTAGTAAAGTCTGAAATATGTCCAAATCAAGTTTTAAAATCGTCACGTTTTAGCAGTTCGTAAAATATTGTTTTCAATTCTTTAAACTATCTAGGCTGAGCTTAGGATAGACTCTGATATATATATTTTAATAAAATTCGGCTGTAAAGATTATTGATATTATAAATTATTCCATTCGTGTGAGATTCTGTTGTCTTTATTTTCTTTTACCCTTAACAATCGGTTTTTCCAGCACTTGAATCCTCAGCATGGAATATAGTGGGCGTATTAGTGTCGATTTTCAAGGGTCGAAAATCTCGTTCGTTATAAGGGGTATGACCTAGGGGCAATTATGTAATTTGTTACATATACCTAACTCGATAACCAATCTTGTATGAAATAAAAGGTGTTTTCTTTCTGTTATGTACTTGATACAATGCATTATATTAATTAATTAATTTCATTAAAAGTATATTTATTATAAAATCCATAAATGCTATGTTTGGAGATAGTAATTACAACGTGTTCTAATCATGAGTGATTTATCACAATAAGATAAACATGATGTTTTAAATATTCCTAGTCAAGATGTATCGACACTGGATATCAATACCTCCGTTGAGACTAGAGTATGCTACGCTCTCTAAATTTTGGGCAGTGTATTACTCATGGTTGGTGGAGGCACCAAGGGGTCACATACTGATAGTTATTGGATAACTACGGAATGAATCACTCGATAGTTTTCTGCTGGTTAATACAACCAAGGTCAAATAGAAAATATTGATGTGAAAATATTACACAATTCCCTTGACTTGAGAATACCATCGAGCTTCAATGTGGAAACTCTACTTTAATTATAGTTAAATAATGGAACGATATCCATCGAATGACTATAGTTGGGTCGAGTGGGAGCAATAGAAGTGGAACACTATTTAGGAGAGAATTCGTCTCCTTAGCTATATAGGGTTAGTATCACGGCCAACTGAAGTCAACTCATAGTCAAAATTTCTGGCCAGATAAATTTGATTGATTATAACTATTATTATTGAACCAAGGAAATTGTGTTTGGACTATAAAGTTGAATATCGATGATATTGAAATTTTGACCATTACCAAATTCCATAAGTTCTAATGTGCTATAGTTTTGATGAAGAGAATTGGTGTAAATAATTGTCGCTACCAGGTGATGCTTAAATACGTAAAATTATATTTTACCAAATCTATGTAAGCGATAAATTTGACCATAATGTCACATCACTTGCTAAGGCGACGTGTGAACGTTAATATTCGAATTGTACGATATTAATCGTTGACCGAATGTACACCTAAGTGTCACACAAACGAAACGTTGAATACTCATACTACCACCTGATTTAATTAATTATAATTGTTGTAGTTTAATTAAATTAATATTTATGAAATATTAGTTATAAAACTATGTTTAATTGGTGTTGATCAATGTTAAATAGTGTGTATATAATAGTTATAGACACATGTATCAATATACGATATCGATATGCTTTCGAATTTATCTAATTGCACATTTATCTAATCGGGCTTGAATCAATTACGAGGCCCAGAAAGGTGCCTAGAGTGATCAGCCATATGGAGAGAAGTGGGTGGAATTTTAATTCAAAAATGAGATGAACAGGTAAGAGGAAAAAAAGAATCTGGATCCCCTTTATGCTCATTAGTTTCTTTGATATATATTCATCTCAAACACCACTTTATTCACTCTCTTTGAACTCTTCCAAGATTAGTCAAGGTCGATCATTACTCTGTCCTCCTTTGTCATTTTCAAGCTTCCAAATACATAAATTAAATTAAATTAGAAGATCGGTGGTTGCTACATTCAGATCGGTAGCTCTTTTTGGATTATGGATTCTGGTTCAAGGAGTTCTTCGATTCAGCGTTTCAAGATGTTTCTTCCAGGCTATAGATAAGGTAAATTATTTATTTACATATAATTATACATTATTATATATATAATTGTCCATATGTCATTATATGCTTAGATGATAAATAAATTATCACCAAACTATGTATATTGGTGCTGTCTTGGATGAAATTATGTATGTGTACAATAAGAATTTTTTAATGTATATCTATATTCATATTGCTCATGGCCTAAAAAAAATTCCTTTTGAATATATTAATATTAAAATGGTTATAAAATAAATTTGATTTTAATATAAACATTATTACATAAAGTACGTTTTATATTTTATTAATATATATATATATATATACTTATAGTATTTGAAAATAATAAAAAAGGGATACATATATATAGTGTAATCTGAATTATATATATTATTCAATTTAAATAATGTATCTAATTATATATATGTGTGTGTGTCATAAAATATGTGCATATAAATATTTAATATAATATGTATAAGTTTAGAATTAGTTTCAAGGATAAAAAAATAAATTTGATTTGTATTGAATTCCATACAGAAGTTATTAATTTCCATAATTAAAACAAATTTAAATCACAAATTATAACAGGGTTTTTATGGCCGAATATGTATTTATATATTTATAGATATATTTAATTATTAATTTACATTAGATCTCATATATAATATATATATAGTATTTTAAATATTATTCTAATATATATATATATATATATATATTATATGTATATATATATTATTTAATTTTGAAATATGTACATATATATTGTGTGTGTGTTTATAATTAATATTTGAATTTGAAATTACTAAATTTTTAATTTTTCAGATCTGGATTTAAATTTTAAATTCAGGGTGATTCATATTAAATTTTATAATTACTTTATATTACATTGTTATACTATACACACATAAACACTTACATATATATATATATATACACTGACATCACATGTGTATATAGAGAGGTGCTAACATGTTCGTTACGGTGTAAATTCCGGGACTTATACACGGGCATATTAAACCATGTATATCATTAATAATGCATGCGCACGTAGACACGTATGTATATATGTTATATAGTGTATATATTTATATATATATATAACATCAATATAAATCTTTATTATAAATTAAATAAAATGTTGATTTTATTCAAAATAAATTTAGATAAGATCTAAATAAATTTAGACTTCACAGGCCCAATAAGATCTAAAAGGGAATAATTTTGTTGAAATTTACCCATTTAACCCATTGTGTGTTGGTCCAATTCCAACCTATGTAGCTAAAGCCCCGCAAAATCCACGCTAAAGGATATAGCGATCTTCGACCTCTATGCTATTTCAATTTAGTGCTATTAAACTGCAGATGCACTTTAAGCCCGGTTATTTTCCACCACATCCACTAAATCAAGACTTTTTAATACCTACTTTATCAATATTAATATACAAAGGTTGATTTAACTAGTTCTCTTTTAAACCAAACCAACAAATTTTGGGTAAAGACCTAATTTTGAGATATGGTACTCAATATAAGTTAGAAATCTAATGAAGTCACCAAATCTTGTCTTTATAAATCAAGATATTCTTCAGTTTTGTAATATATGATTAAACAATATTTCTTTTTCCCACATAAATGATGTAAGAATGAGACTAAATTAACTTTAAATATTTGGTTTTATATGTAATGAAGCTTTTTACACCTCCGATATTTTCCGATATAGCCCCGCTTTATCCCAGCTGTAACTTTTTGCACCTCCACCGCTATGGAACCGCTGAGCACTTTAACTGCAATGTTCCAATAGATAACATACTTGATTTTCAATTTCTTCAAACCTGACACTTATTAATAGATGAATATGAAAATTTTGTCCTTAAAGGAGATTAAGACTTAAAATTTGGTTATTTCTTATTTAGAAAGAATTAGATAAATTAAATTAAGGAAATTGATTTTTTTTATTAGACTATGGAGAATAGAGAATATCAAGAACGTTAGGATTGTTTTGACGTAAGAGTACTAGAGAATGAGAGAGAAATGGATAAGTGTCGTAACTTGTAGCTATTTATTTTGAGTTGATTATCTTATTTTATATTTGGATATAATTCCACATCGCCCAGATGATAGCAAAAGCATTATATCCCTCCACTACACTATCAAAATATGTTAGTTAATTAGTTGATTTAGAGTAATATGTGTTGCAAGAGTATATTTTGGTTGGTTTTAAACCGTACCCGGATCGAAACAATATACATCTTACTCAAGTTCAAATACGGGTCAGGTTGGTTCTGAATTACCAAATTACATTTTCCTACCCGTAAGAACCTGACTTGAGTAAACTATCTACTTGTTAGGACCAAATCGTTATATACCTAAGACCAGTCGTGTAGGTCGGGTTGGTTGGAATTTCCAACCCTATCTCACTTCCATGGCATTGTCCTCTTCTTGAAGAGTATGTGCTAGTTGACGTTGCTACTCCTACTGACTTTGCTTTATCTTATATTCTTGAAGAGGGGCAGATTTCTTCCAAGATCCCTCTTTTTGGCTACTCGACTAAAGGTATTTTAGTTAATTTTCTAATCTTCGATAAGATCCAAATGACCCCTAAAGCTATTACCGACTTATACCTTTATGTTTTACATGTTTTAGATTAACCTATAATCGTCTTTCTTCCTACAGTGATAAATGTACATGGCCCTTCAGTTGTATCCATCACTATTACCGCTATGGTCATCACCACTTTTGTTGGGTCCGACCTCGGCTTTGATGTAGAAAAGATAGGAGCTATATCAGAAGGTGATGACTTTGTAGCATTCTTGTATAAGGAGGAGGATAACGTTGTTAACGGCACTTCTGATCCAGAACCTTCTATTGTTATTGCTCTTAAAGGCCAGAAGACGCAACTTGTCAAAGTGAAGATCGGAAATGATCCTTTCTCCAAAGCTCTGACTTCTGGACCACTTGTCTATTTACGAGGCTCCATGAAAACCCCCTTCGAGGTGTCCTAATTCTCAAAGTGTAAGCATATCATATCAGCCGATGATCCACCACTAATCGAAATAGGAAACTCCTACCGAGGGTGATATGCTAAAAAAGAATCTAACCATCAAGAGTAAGCCAACTAGAAGTGGACTTTTGTTTCTTAGTTTCTAGAACCTTTTGTTATTTCCTTTTTGCATTGTACATAGATTGTAGAGTTGTACGGGTTCGACCCCAAACTTTGTATACCAAAAAAGCAAAGTAACAACAATGATTCGTTTTGTCAACTCTATGTAATTTACTTTTATCGCACTTTTATTTTCCTACACCTATGCATTATTCATAGAAGTGTATTCTTATATGTGTGTGTATCATATGAGACTGTATGACATACGTGTACTGTATTTATTTACTGTAACTCTATATGTATAAATGAACTTCAACTACAACACAGTATTTTCTATTTACTTAGCTTTATTTACTTCCAGTTAAATTATCTTGTTTAATAATAATTAAAAATGCAATGTCATAACTGCATCTACATGACTTTCCCGTCATATTTGCATGAGCACCAATGTAGTCTTTATGGATTATACCTACACAGATTCGATTATACACCGACACTTATCTCCGAGCGTCGGTCTCCCTGATGCCTACCTCCAGGCATCAATCTGCAACGTCGCCTATCTTTGAGTGTTTGTTGATGATTAGACACGTATGGGTGAATTATTTGATTTTCCCTCGGACTGTGTATACTCCAAAGAACCAATTGTTATCATCAAAAATCACTTCAACCATGTCGAAGCCTAAAAGAATACGAAAGAAGGCTTCTTAAAGAACGATGGTGATAGTAAGGCCTTTCGAAAGAGTCGAAGGGATGCTTTGACAAAAATTAAATGAATTATGGGCTTTTGAAGAGGACGAAAGGGAACAAGACTACTCGTCCACTTCAGTTGATCCCTTCCGAAGCAGTTGGTTCCGCATGCATAAAGGGGTTTCACATGTGTTAAAAATGCCCTTCGAAGGCATCAGAAGAAAGGTTCTGCATTAATCAAGGAGATTACTTCCGAAAGCCACCTTCCGCAACCATTGTCTGTCCACCAAGAAGCCTCCTCCATTACAATTGACATTTCGCAATAATCCTTCTACCGCCATTAAATTCTTTCAAAACCAAGAAAATACCCTTTCGACGGTGTCGAAAGCATTCAAAAAATGCATATAAGTGGAGTGCAATCTGATTCTATATCCAATGATGAAAGGAAGATTCAAGTGTTTCAAAAGCTTAAACAATGAAAGCATCATCATCTTTCGCAAGCATCGGATGTGTACCTTTCGAACACGTTTGAACATCCTTTCCTGCTTATCCAACACATCGATAAAAAGATAAGAGTCACTCCTATACCTTCCGATGGAGTCGAAAATACCCAAGTCTCATTCGAAAGCAATGTTAGAGAGGCTCATTGAATTCAACAGTGACGAAAGGTCATCAAGGTACCCTTTCGATCAAGATGAAAGGACTGATGCGTAAGGGTCCAACCAACGCCTATAAATAAGACCCTAGGGGTGTTGCTTGGGGGATCCAAATTCATTTTTTCGATACTTATTCTTTTCTTGAGTTTGTAAACCCTAATTTCTAAATCAAACTGGGGATTGCACTTTCTTGCAATACTTAAACCCTTGTATTCATGAAAATTATCAATAAATCAGATACATGGTACTTTCGAATACATAGATTCTAATTCACTGCTTACATATGGTTTCGGCTATGGAGTACATACATTAATGCCTATAGAAGGGGTTCCTTTCGAAGGAGTAGGACCCTTCCGACTCAATTAAAGCCCTTTAGATCCCATTAGGTCACAACCTTATATTATCTCAACCAATTCAAAAGGTGGTTTCGAAGAGGTCTTAGATTACCTCAACCGATTCGAAAGGTGGTTTCGAAGGGGTCTCTCAAACTTCTAATTTTGCCTTGAGGTGTTGACAAGTTTTCTTGTAACATTTTTGGCGCTAGAAGGAGGGCTTGAACCTCCGGCTTTGTTAAATTCCCAACATTACTTTTCCACTATCCCTATTTCTTTCCAAGCTAACCTTAGACCTTACACCATGATGCTTGGCAAAATCAAAAAGTCCGAGCAAGGATCTTCAGAGCCAAACTTGGTTGGATTCTCTCATGAAATTGTTAAAGATTCTAAGATATTGTAATGACCCAAGATTTTAGGAATTTATTCTGGAAAATATAAATAAATTTAAAATGATTCTTAAATAAATTTTGAAGGAGGAATTGATATAGCTTAATAGTGTATCAGCGTGTGTACATGTGTGCACAGGAAATGCACATGAATATAAGCTAAAACCCTGAACTCCAAGAATACATACATATTGATGTGTATGGAAATATATATATATATATATATATATATATGTAGATTAAATTCTTAAAAGTAGTATGCATGAGTAAATGTATATATATGAATGCTCTGAATATTTTTGAGTGTACATGTGCATGTGTGTGTGTCAGTATAGAATGATGTATGAATATATATGTGGGTGTACTAATTATTTCAGTAAGACTTATATAAATATATATGTGTTAATAAAATACTAGAGTTTAAACTAGTGAAATAAAATATACAGACATATTTTAATATAAGCAGAAATAAAAAGAATGAAGATATAAAAAGGAATAATCCTCTTATAAATAAATGAAGGAAGTACATACCATTTGCATGAAAGCTAAAAATAGAAAAAAATAAGATAAAACAGGGAAGTGCTTGGTATAGGCAGAATTAGAAAAGAGTATTTAATAAATAACAAAATCAAGTCACATTTTTAGCATGATTGTAGACAAGGGGAAAAGTATTTTCTGAAAAGCAAATTTCTGAAAAAAATGTGTAACCACTTTTCTCTTCACCCAAATTAAGCCGGGAAGGGTAAAACTTTGGGTTTAAAAATGCAGATAACATGATTTTTCTGGTGGGCAAAAATGGCCTTAGCCAATACCCAAAACCCTAAGAGAGACCCTGTATATATATACATGTATATGCAGCAGCCTCCTCTCCTCCTCAGAAAAGAATTTTGAAAAAAAAGAAAAAAAAAACAACACCATAGAAATTATAAGACAAGGGAAGGAAGAGAGCTTGAGGCTAAGGGCAGAAGCTCATCAATTAATTAAGGAAACAAAGAAGAGAGCTAGGTGAGAAAACTCACTCAAAAATCTAAGGCAATAAGTCCTAATGTAGGCAGCCAGTTATAAGTATTTTTCTTAAAAGAGTATTTTCATATATGAATGCTTATCTGTGAATTTAAATCTGAAAATGTTTTGATTCTCTTTGGTTGATCACTTGTTTTATTATAACAAAGTTTTATGTGTTGTTAGTATACATATCTGTTTTATACACTCAGATCTCTGATATGTTAATGTTTAGGGATATAAACAAATACCCAGAAAATAAAATGTTGAGAATAGGCAAGTAGTATTGGTTTTGGCTCAACCCAGAAAGATGTAAATAATGTTGAGCTGCAATATACTCATGTATAAGTGCTGAGGCTTGAAATAGAAAGGAATTAGGGGTGCAATAGGGTTGCCTATGTGCTGATGCTCCTGATCCAATAAAATGCATAGCAAACAAAATTTTGTGATTCAGTGAAACCAGGTCATCCTGAGTTTAACTCAAGCACAAATGTTTGCAAAAGAAAAACTCTCCCAGAAACCATAAGCCAATGTTAGTTGCCTAAACTCCTTTTAAATACCAGGATGAATATATATATATACAGAACCTTATTTTGTAATCACCAATGGTTGTTTGCTTGTTTGCCTCTGTATGGTCATGAATAATATGAGATGCCATGTTATGGATGTTTTTAGCTAATGAAATGAATCACTGAATGGTTTTGTCATGAAAAATCAAAAGAGTTATTATTAACTTAAACCTGATTAGGAAATTGGGGTCAAGAACACTGCAGGAATGACTTGTGTGCTTGAGTAACACAAGTTGACACATGGCTTGTTTAAGTCCTGAGATCTTTGTGTAATGGAGTGAATTAGTTCATTACAGTGTGTCCATTGATTCATAAATATTGCAGATGAGACCAAGGATAGATAAATATACCAAGGGAATAATACTTGAGATGATGAGAAAACTAGAGTTTTTCCCAGATTTGAAATATGAGAATTGAATAAATGATTTAACTCATATTGGTTATTTTCCTATTTGGTATGAATGATTGTTTGACTATGATTGAATTGTATGCTTGAATGTATGTGCCATATTTATATATGTAGTATCTGGAAAGAAAATTAAAGTGTGCACATGCACAATGACACAGAGCATGCACACAAGTATTTGCCTGATTCCAAAGAGCCGAACTTTCTGTATATGTACTTAACTTGACTTTAACCTAATTAACTAATTATTTTTGTGAGCTTTCTCATACCAGACATGTGTCTGACCCTAGTGTGCTAATGGCATCTGGGGTGTCTCATTTAAAATGAGGCAGTTTCAAATGCTTTTTCAGGGATTGCAACAACTAAGTAGGAGTAGGAGCAAGGCTTTGAGAAGAAGATATAGCATGCTAAACTTAGTTAGATAAGAGCCTAAATGTTGAAATCTGCATGTATTGACAATTTAAATTGCTACTTGTATTAAGTGTTGAATATTGGATGGATATTTTGTTAGGTATTTTATTAAGAGATTGACTTGTATCTGGAATCTATGAACCAAGTTAAATATCTGTTATGTTTTAAAAAAAAATTAATCAAATCTTGTAAGTGGATTTAGCAAGAACACCATGTTAAAATCGAATGATTACATTTTATAAATGTATTAGTCAATCTTGAGTCTTTGGAAAGGATTTAAGTTTTGTAAAATCTGGATAGTTGATTCTCAGAAAATTAAATGGTTTTATTTTCTACCATGGCATATGTATACAAAAGAAAATAGGCATAGGTTGAATGTTTTATATGGCTGCAAGGTTCCCATAATTAAACTTGTTTCATACAAATGTCTCATGTCCTATTTTTAAAGAAAGGATTTGTAATAAGGGAATTGTAAGCCAGATCCAAATAGTTGCAGAGATATATGCACATAAACATGTTTAGTGCAAATATTACCACACCTTTTCCTTTGTATTTGTGATAAGAATCTGAATTTCACTCAGATTCTAACCAAATGCATTCTTAATTCCAGACAGATTTTGTGAGAAGAAATTCAAACCTGGATAATGATAAACACTTCTATCATTTACAAAACCCAAGCAACAGACCCTTAATTTACATCAATCATGAAGCCTTCCAGGTTGTAGGAATGGGTTTCAAAAATAATAAAGCAAGAATTATTGTTTTGTATGATAGAATATAGGCAAAAATAAAGTATATATGTGCAGATATAGGTAGATAACAGGTTCCAAACTGTACAGGAGAAAAATGAAAAAGGGAAAAAAAAACAAAAATTGTGTTTGAACCAACCAGCATAGTACTCGAACTCGTGACCTCTCGTGTATAAGTTAGGCGCGTTTCCATTACGCCTAGATGTTGCTTGTGTTCTCTTATGACCCGCTTTCTTTTAGCCTGAGTTTGATACTATTCAGACTTTAACATAAACATCTATATTAAAAGCTTGCTTTCCACTGATTATTACTTGATCACTTCTTAGTTAGGATAAACAGACTAAAGTATATGTTTCCAGTGGATTGTTTGGTCAAAAAAAAAAATCAGCAATCCAATATCCTCTTGTTTTCCAGAACTCTGATTCAAACAAGAGAGGCATATACATCCTCACATGTGTGTGCTTATCTTTGTGAATGTACTGATATATTTATATTGGTTGATTATTGTGATCCTGGATATATTTGGTTTATTGGAGAAAGACATTGACCCTGAGAATTATAATTGCAATGGATGATATATCTATCTATATATATATCCTCTTTACCTTAAAAAAAAATCCTTATGAAATTAGAGTAGAAATAGGAGGGTCATTTCAGTTGGTATCAGAGCTATGTTATTCAACATAGTAGAAGTAAGGATCAAGTTCTTAGATAGAAATAAAATTGAAAGGAACTAAATATATATATATAACAATGTGTTCAGTGTGAAAAAAAAACCACTGAAACAACCAAATTACCAATCAAACTAACCAGCTATGTAAATTATTATTAGCAAACTATGGTTGGGAGACCACCAAATCAGGGAGCAGGATCTTCCCATGCACCACCAATGGTCAATTTGCAAGACTTGGTGAGAGCATTTAGGGATGGGGCAGGACAAAGGCAAGAAAATCCCTATGAAGAACTCTCAAAATTACTTAAGACATATACTCATTTAGGAGGCAAAAGCTTTGAAGGGACAGAGAATATCATGGAAATTCAAACATGGTTGAGAACATTGGAAAGAATTTTCAATGACATGCAACTTGATGATCAAAGAAAGAGGCAAGTGGCTTCAAGACAGCTAAAAGGAGTAGCTTTAGGCTGGTGGGAAGTAATCATTGCAGGAAGGAATGAGAATGAAATCACTTGGAATCAATTCAAAGAGATGTTGGAAGCAAGGTTTGTACCAGCATCAGCAAAGACTACCTTGCTAGAAGAATTCATTAGACTTAGACAAGGAACCATGACTGTCACAGAATATACTCAAAAGTTTGAGGGGCTTTCCACATATGGAGCAATGCTTGTGGCAGATGAGGCATCTAAAAATGATAGGTACATAAAAGGTCTGAACCCAGGACTTAGCAGAGCCATGTTACCCTATGCAGACAAGACTTTTGACCATGTGATAGACTTAGCTTTGAGGTTGGAGCAGCATGACAAGGAAAGGGAGAAGTTCAGAAATTTTAAGAGCAATAATATCAAGAAAGGTAAGGGGAGGTATCACCCTTATGATAAGAAGAAAGAAGAGGCTAGTAACAAAAGCACTGGAGATGTCAAAGCTAAGGAAAACAAGAAGAAAATTGTGTGCCATCAGTGTGGAAAGGAAGGGCATATCAAACCAAGATGTCCAGAATTGAAAGGAGGAGCTTTCAAATGCTATCTATGTGGGAAAGAGGGGCATATGAAGAGGAATTGTCCTGAGTATAAACAGCAAGGCAAATTGGCAAATTTGGAAGGAAAAGGCAAAGCCACAGTGGAGAGTAACACTGTAAACCATAGCCAAGTGGAAGGTACATTACTTATTTGTACCATACCCATAACAGTAGTATATGATACTGGGGCAACTCACTCTTTAATTTCTTATGAATTGGTTAAAATGCTAAAACTGAATTGCATATTGGTTGAAACCCCATTGCATATACACAGTCCATTGGGGAGTTCTAGTGTTTTAAATATGATTTGTGTGGATGTGGAATTAAACATAGGAGGAAATATTTTTATTTCCAATTTATATGTTTTGAATTACCCAAATATAGGTGTTATATTGGGGGTAGACTGGTTAAGGCAATTTAAAGCCATAATTAATTTAGACTCATCCACCATATCATTGCAAAATTCTAGAGGCCAGAGAATCACAGTTTTATGTGAGGTAGCTAAGGAAGGAAAACTATATCATTTAGTTGACTCAGAAAAAGATTTCAGTGAACTAACCATTGAAGAAATTCCCATAGTCAATGAATATTTGGATGTGTTTGGTGAGGTCAAGGGTATTCCACACCATAGACCAGTAGAATTCCAGATCAATCTAGTTCCAGGAGCAAGCCCAGTGATTAAAAAGCCAACTAGAATGGGGCCAAATGAACTAAAAGAATTAAAGAAACGGTTAGAAGAATTGGAAGAAAAGGGTTTTATAAGACCAAGTAATTCTTGCTGGGGAGCACCAGTGGTATTTGTTAAGAAGCAAGATGGCTCCTTAAGACTCTGCATAGATTATAGAGAATTAAACAAAGTAACTATTAAAAATAAATACCCATTGCCAAGAATAGATGATCTTTTTGATCAATTAGCAGGGGCAAAAGTATTTTCTAGACTAGACTTAGCATCTGGTTTTCATCAAATGAAGGTGGAAGAATCAAGCATCAAGTACACTGCCTTTAACACTAGGTATGGGTTGTATGAATTTTTGGTTATGCCATTTGGCTTGACCAATGCACCATCTTACTTTGTAGATTTAATGAACAGAACCTTTAGAGATTGTTTAGACAAGTTTGTGCTTATTTTTATAGATGACATTTTGATTTATTCCAAGACAGTGGAAGAACATAAGCATCATTTGCACCTGGTTTTGTCTAGATTAAGGGAAAAAGATTTAAAGGCAAAATTTTCAAAATGTGTGTTTTGGAAAGAGGAAGTACATTTTCTTGGCCATGTTATATCTGCCAAAGGAATTTCTGTGAACCCCAATAAAGTAGTGGCTATTCAAGCATGGAAGAGGCCAAGCACTGTGAGTGAAGTGAGGTCATTTATGGGGATGGCAGGGTATTATAGGAGGTTTATAAAAGATTTTTCAAAAATTTCTACACCACTCACTAACCTAACCAGGAAGAACCAAGCTTTTGTTTGGTCAGAAAAATGTGAAAAGTCTTTTGAACAGTTGAAGGAGGCATTGGTGAATGCTCCAATTCTAAAGGTACCACATGGAAATGAAGAATTAGTGGTATACACTGATGCTAGTGGATTTGGCTTGGGTGCAGTGTTGATGCAACAAGGCCAAGTCATTGCATATGCATCCAGACAACTTAAACCCCATGAAGTAAGGTATGCCACACATGATCTCGAATTAGCAGCTGTGATATATGCTTTAAAGCTTTGGAGACATTATTTGTTAGGCACTAAGTTTGAACTTTACACTGACCACAAGTCTCTAAAATATTTGTTTTCACAAAAAGATTTGAACATGAGGCAACATAGATGGGTGGAGTTCTTAGCTGCCTATGACTTTGACATACTTTATACACCAGGTAAAGCAAACAAAGTTGCAGATGCTCTAAGTAGACAGCATGCTAAATTGGCTATGATGATGATAGAAGAATTTAAAAACTTATTTTTGCTAACTGAGTTAGAGATTGGGGAGAATGGTTGTGTGCACATTAATGAGCAGATGCATGGTGCACAAGAAGATAAAGGGAAGTTAAGCTTAATGACACTTCAACCAGATTTAATTCTGAAGGTAGGAAAAATGCAAGAACAAGATGCTCACTTATTAGAGAAGAGAATGCTCCTCTCAAGAGGGGAAGAAGTAATGAATCACCACATTGATAAAGATGGTTATATGAGATACCAAAATAGGATGTGTGTACCAGAGGACATAGAATTGAAGAAGGAGATATTGAATGAATATCACAGAAGTAAATACTCCATACACCCAGGTAACACAAAAATGTATCAAAATTTGAAAAGAGACTTCTGGTGGAAGGGGATGAAATCTGATATAGCTAAGTACATTGCCAAATGTATGACTTGCCAACAAGTCAAGGCTGAAACTCAAAGACCATCAGGGTTGATGCAACCTCTTAGTGTACCACAGTGGAAGTGGGAAGACATATCTATGGACTTCATAGATGGACTGCCTAGATCTAAGAGAGGTAATACAAGTATATGGGTGATAGTTGATAGGCTAACCAAGGTAGCACACTTCATCCCAGTCAAGTCAGAAAGAACAGCACCAAGACTAGCTCAAATTTTTATAAAAGAAGTGGTAAAGTTACATGGCATTCCCAAAACCATTGTGAGTGATAGGGATACCATCTTCACTTCAAAATTCTGGAGAAGCTTTCAAGAAGCAATGGGAAGTGAACTATGTTTAAGTACTGCCTACCATCCTCAATCAGATGGGCAGACTGAGGTGGTAAACAAAGTTTTGGAGGACATGTTGAGGGCATGTATACTGGATTTTGGGGGCAACTGGGAAGATTATCTTCATCTAGTTGAATTTACATACAACAACAGCTACCAAAGCACCATAGGAATGGCTCCATTTGAAGCCTTATATGGTAAACCCTGTTTGTCACCTGTTTGCTGGGTAGAGGCAGGAGAAAGGTCTATTTTAGGACCTGAGTACATACAAGAAACCAAGGAGAAAATTGAGTTGGTAAGAAGAAGAATGACAGCAGCTCAAGATAGGCAAAAGAAATTTGCAGACATGAGAAGGAGGCAGGTAGAATATGAGGTGGGAAATTTTGTTTTCATCAAAATCTCACCCATGAAAAATGTGCTGAGGTTTGGAAAACAAGGCAAATTAACCCCAAGATATATTGGACCATACAAAATTCTGGAGAGAATTGGTCCCTTGGCATATAAGTTGGAATTACCAGAAAACATGCAAGGTATACATGATGTTTTTCATGTATCACAATTGAGAAGATGGGTCCATGACAAGGCAGAAATTCTTGAAACCCCAACCCAAGTGCAGATAAATCCTAATTTGATTTATGAAAAGGACCCAGTGGGAATTTTAGCAAAAGATGTGAAGAAGTTGAGGAATAAATCTCTGAAACTTGTGAAGGTACAGTGGAGTCTTGATCCTAGTGATTGCACATGGGAATTAGAAGACAAAGTTAGGATGAATTATCCTAAGCTATTTTCAGATTAAGGTAATTCTGATTTTTGATTGTTTTCTTTATTTTGGATGAATATATTTTTAGTTAGTATAGAACTAAGAATCTATTTGGTAGAGAATATACTTGTTCTCTGAATTAAGTTTAAAATTTATTTTAAGCTTAGGAAAATTGTGGGACACAATTTCTAAAAGGAGGGGTGTATGTAATGACCCAAGATTTTAGGAATTTATTCTGGAAAATATAAATAAATTTAAAATGATTCTTAAATAAATTTTGAAGGAGGAATTGATATAGCTTAATAGTGTATCAGTGTGTGTACATGTGTGCATAGGAAATGCACATGAATATAAGCTAAAACCCTGAACTCCAAGAATACATACATATTGATGTGTATGGAAATATATATATATATATGTAGATTAAATTCTTAAAAGTAGTATGCATGAGTAAATGTATATATATGAATGCTACTGAATATTTTTGAGTGTACATGTGCATGTGTGTGTGTCAGTATAGAATGATGTATGAATATATAGGTGGGTGTACTAATTATTTCAGTAAGACTTATATAAATATATATGTGTTAATAAAATACTAGAGTTTAAACTAGTGAAATAAAATATACAGACATATTTTAATATAAGCAGAAATAAAAAGAATGAAGATATAAAAAGGAATAATCCTCTTATAAATAAATGAAGGAAGTACATACCATTTGCATGAAAGCTAAAAATAGAAAAAAATAAGATAAAACAGGGAAGTGCTTGGTATAGGCAGAATTAGAAAAGAGTATTTAATAAATAACAAAATCAAGTCACATTTTTAGCATGATTGTAGACAAGGGGAAAAGTATTTTCTGAAAAGCAAATTTCTGAAAAAATTGTGTAACCACTTTTCTCTTCACCCAAATTAAGCCGGGAAGGGTAAAACTTTGGGTTTAAAAATGCAGATAACATGATTTTTCTGGTGGGCAAAAATGGCCTTAGCCAATACCCAAAACCCTAAGAGAGACCCTGTATATATATACATGTATATGCAGCAGCCTCCTCTCCTCCTCAGAAAAGAATTTTGAAAAAAAGAAAAAAAAACAACACCATAGAAATTATAAGACAAGGGAAGGAAGAGAGCTTGAGGCTAAGGGTAGAAGCTCATCAATTAATTAAGGAAACAAAGAAGAGAGCTAGGTGAGAAAACTCACTCAAAAATCTAAGGCAATAAGTCCTAATGTAGGCAGCCAGTTATAAGTATTTTTCTTAAAAGAGTATTTTCATATATGAATGCTTATCTGTGAATTTAAATCTGAAAATGTTTTGATTCTCTTTGGTTGATCACTTGTTTTATTATAACAAAGTTTTATGTGTTGTTAGTATACATATCTGTTTTATACACTCAGATCTCTGATATGTTAATGTTTAGGGATATAAACAAATACCCAGAAAATAAAATGTTGAGAATAGGCAAGTAGTATTGGTTTTGGCTCAACCCAGAAAGATGTAAATAATGTTGAGCTGCAATATACTCATGTATAAGTGCTGAGGCTTGAAATAGAAAGGAATTAGGGGTGCAATAGGGTTGCCTATGTGCTGATGCTCCTGATCCAATAAAATGCATAGCAAACAAAATTTTGTGATTCAGTGAAACCAGGTCATCCTGAGTTTAACTCAAGCACAAATGTTTGCAAAAGAAAAACTCTCCCAGAAACCATAAGCCAATGTTAGTTGCCTAAACTCCTTTTAAATACCAGGATGAATATATATATACAGAACCTTATTTTGTAATCACCAATGGTTGTTTGCTTGTTTGCCTCTGTATGGTCATGAATAATATGAGATGTCATGTTATGGATGTTTTTAGCTAATGAAATGAATCACTGAATGGTTTTGTCATGAAAAATCAAAAGAGTTATTATTAAATTAAACCTGATTAGGAAATTGGGGTCAAGAACACTGCAGGAATGACTTGTGTGCTTGAGTAACACAAGTTGACACATGGCTTGTTTAAGTCCTGAGATCTTTGTGTAATGGAGTGAATTAGTTCATTACAGTGTGTCCATTGATTCATAAATATTGCAGATGAGACCAAGGATAGATAAATATACCAAGGGAATAATACTTGAGATGATGAGAAAACTAGAGTTTTTCCCAGATTTGAAATATGAGAATTGAATAAATGATTTAACTCATATTGGTTATTTTCCTGTTTGGTATGAATGATTGTTTGACTATGATTGAATTGTATGCTTGAATGTATGTGCCATATTTATATATGTAGTATCTGGAAAGAAAATTAAAGTGTGCACATGCACAATGACACAGAGCATGCACACAAGTATTTGCCTGATTCCAAAGAGCCGAACTTTCTGTATATGTACTTAACTTGACTTTAACCTAATTAACTAATTATTTTTGTGAGCTTTCTCATACCAGACATGTGTCTGACCCTAGTGTGCTAATGGTATCTGGGGTGTCTCATTTAAAATGAGGCAGTTTCAAATGCTTTTTCAGGGATTGCAGCAACTAAGTAGGAGTAGGAGCAAGGCTTTGAGAAGAAGATATAGCATGCTAAACTTAGTTAGATAAGAGCCTAAATGTTGAAATCTGCATGTATTGACAATTTAAATTGCTACTTGTATTAAGTGTTGAATATTGGATGGATATTTTGTTAGGTATTTTATTAAGAGATTGACTTGTATCTGGAATCTATGAACCAAGTTAAATATCTGTTATGTTTTAAAAAAAAATTAATCAAATCTTGTAAGTGGATTTAGCAAGAACACCATGTTAAAATCGAATGATTACATTTTATAAATGTATTAGTCAATCTTGAGTCTTTGGAAAGGATTTAAGTTTTGTAAAATCTGGATAATTGATTCTTAGAAAATTAAATGGTTTTATTTTCTACCATGGCATATGTATACAAAAGAAAATAGGCATAGGTTGAATGTTTTATATGGCTGCAAGGTTCCCATAATTAAACTTGTTTCATACAAATGTCTCATGTCCTATTTTTAAAGAAAGGGTTTGTAATAAGGGAATTGTAAGCCAGATCCAAATAGTTGCAGAGATATATGCACATAAACATGTTTAGTGCAAATATTACCACACCTTTTCCTTTGTATTTGTGATAAGAATCTGAATTTCACTCAGATTCTAACCAAATGCATTCTTAATTCCAGACAGATTTTGTGAGAAGAAATTCAAACCTGGATAATGATAAACACTTCTATCATTTACAAAACCCAAGCAACAGACCCTTAATTTACATCAATCATGAAGCCTTCCAGGTTGTAGGAATGGGTTTCAAAAATAATAAAGCAAGAATTATTGTTTTGTATGATAGAATATAGGCAAAAATAAAGTATATATGTGCAGATATAGGTAGATAACAGGTTCCAAACTGTACAGGAGAAAAATGAAAAAGGGAAAAAAAAAACAAAAATTGTGTTTGAACCAACCAGCATAGTACTCGAACTCGTGACCTCTCGTGTATAAGTTAGGCGCATTTCCATTACGCCTAGATGTTGCTTGTGTTCTCTTATGACCCGCTTTCTTTTAGCCTGAGTTTGATACTATTCAGACTTTAACATAAACATCTATATTAAAAGCTTGCTTTCCACTGATTATTACTTGATCACTTCTTAGTTAGGATAAACAGACTAAAGTATATGTTTCCAGTGGATTGTTTGGTCAAAAAAAAAAATCAGCAATCCAATATCCTCTTGTTTTCCAGAACTCTGATTCAAACAAGAGAGGCATATACATCCTCACATGTGTGTGCTTATCTTTGTGAATGTACTGATATATTTATATTGGTTGATTATTGTGATCCTGGATATATTTGGTTTATTGGAGAAAGACATTGACCCTGAGAATTATAATTGCAATGGATGATATATCTATCTATATATATATCCTCTTTACCTTAAAAAAAATCCTTATGAAATTAGAGTAGAAATAGGAGGGTCATTTCAGATATATGAAGAACAAATGTTAAGATTGGAGGCTTTAAGAATCATAGAAAAGAATAAAGCTGAATCTTATGATCCAGACAATTGGAGCTTAAACCCATTTCACATTGGCCCAACACCCATCTTTGCTTTAGGAGAATCAAGAAGTAGGAATGATAACTTATTTGATCAAATGGGGAAGACTATTCAATTCTATACTAAAGGCACTATCTTTGAAGAAGGAATGATGGCCGATTACTATACATTTGCTCAGAAATGGCATCGAATAACAAGTGAACCATTACTTCCATATGAGCTTTGAAATATTTTAAAAAGGAAATTGGTCATTGAGGATGAAGCTCTTGAATTAAGCAACAAAAGATCTAGAAATCAGCCTCAAAAGACAAGCTTCAAATCAAGACTCCCTAAGGAATGCGACTTGACTACATCAATCGAGAACATCTACTTACTAACAAGGGAGGGACTCAATTATTTTCCATCTAAAAAGAAAAAGCCCAAATTTAAAAGAAATCTGGGAGAACTTTACTGCCATTATCATATGATGAACGGACACGAAACCAATCAATGTTGAGCTCTTGAAGGGATGAGATCATCAACTTTTTCAGACAAAGAAATAATCAATAGATTTGTAAAGAAATCTTAGATGAATTCAATAAAGACTCATTCGAATAAGAAAGTGTACATAGTTAGGAGTAAGATTCTTCTTAAATTTGGAAACTACCTTAAATGGTCATAAGCTTTTGTTCGCACCAAGATGGCCAGGTCAAAGCGCCTCCTGGAGGGAGGTCAGAGTAATCTTTTATCCGCGCCATGCTATAGCCAGGTTAAAGTATCTGCAAGTCCTTGATCATGCCACATTATGGCCAGATCAAGGCGCTACCAGGAGGGGGACGGAGTAAACCCTTGAACGTGCCACGTTATGGCTAGGTCAAGGCACTGACCAACCTTTAGTCCCGCCTATAAGGCCTGGCTATAGCACCTCCTAGAGGGAGGGCGGAGTAAGCCCTTGATCCCACCACGCTATGGCCTGGTCAAGGCATCGACCAAGCCTTCAGTCCCACCTATAAAGCCTGGCTGGAGCACCTCCTGAAGGGAGGTCGGGTAAGTCTTTAGGTCCTTCTTAAGAATAAGCTAACCAAGTGCACCGGACAACAACATACTAAGACGTCCAAGCCCGAGAAGTGGCACACAAAACAGTAACAATATACGAAGCCTAAAGTGTGGCATATGCCGAAAGAATCAAGAACTAGAGAGGTGACACAAAAAAAAGATACTAATAAGCAAAGTCCAAAGAGTGGTGCGGAACAAGAGGCTCAGACGAGAATTTCTAAACTTCCACTATTCGAATAGTGATTTCTAAACTTTCCTTCCTATTACCAGGAATAGATTTATAAGCTTCTTTCCAGGCAATAATTCCCGCATTACACCTACGGCCTTCAGCTAATTTTCAAAAGATGATTTCAAGACTTCTGTTATTAATTTCAGGACCTCTATTATGGACCTCTGGTCTTCTACTAATTTCTGGATCTATCTTACTAATACCCGAATCTGGGTCTCTGGTTTTCTATTATTAACTTTTAGACAACACTTGTCAACACCCGAATCTGGATTTTAGGTCTTCTATTATTTCCAGAAAAGGATTATGAGCTCCTATTATTTATCCCCAAATGAGGATTCTTGCCCTACTATGACTTATTTCCAGATGATGATTTCTGGGTTTTTATTATTACCAGACAATTGTTATTAGTCTTCTATCAGTTATTTCCAGAAGAAGACTTCTAAACTTCTAATGCCAGATCTAGATTTTTGGTTCTCCATTATTAATTCCATAATTAGGTTTCTGGTCTCCTATTAATATAACCAGAGTTGAATTTCTGGTCTTTTCTCATTATTACCAAAGTTTGATATCGGGATTTCTATTATTGTCGGGCTAGAATTTCCGGTCTTTAATCATTCCCAACTATGGATTTCTCATCACTTATTATCTTCAGATAATGATCTATTAATTTCCATTATTCCCAAATTTAGAATTCTGAAATTCTATTATCAGAAATTCTAATACCATCTCCAGTAATATTATAGGCAAACTACTGGACATGTTCTTGCATAAACTCCAAACTAATGATAAGAAATGTTGTCTACTTTATACCTTGTAGGAAAACATGATTGATGAGAAAGACCAAATGATTCGACAAACACAAAAGAAAACCGTAGTCAAAGCTATCAAAAAGCAGATTTAGAAATGACCGTACAAATACAGATGAGGGTTACAAGCCAGGTGATATTTACATAATTTACATAATCTACAAAATTATTTACAAGGCATATTATACAATATAAGTGTGTGCCTCAAACATCTTGTACAACCTTATCAAAATTCTCAGAAGTTAACGGATCAACAATATGGTGTATTGGTATACAAAGAACTTCTTTGAGTTTCTTTTCTTTCTTCCTAATTTCATCAGCGTCGTCGATAGACTCGGTACGAGTCTTTAATGCACGACTGAAAGCTTTATTTGCACCTTTAAGAGTCTTATTCTGCCTTTCCAAATTAGCAATATGCTTTTGAAGAAGATACCTTTCATATTCGTGTTTTAGAATTTTGGCTACATACTCATTAATGCATTGTGAGTATCTTTCTTTTTGCTGATTGTCAAAATATTTCATCATTTCAAATTTGACTTTTCGGCACCATTCCTGTGCCGCTTTTTCATCCAAACCTGGAGGAGGGTTAGTTATAGCAGGGAAATTTTGAATGGCTAAGGCATGAGAGCTCATTGATTTACAAACAGTTGGGTTGATTGGAGAGATTGGTAAATTAATATTTGGAATATCACCTCCCATGATAACCTCCAAAGATTTACATTGTGCTTGACTATTCTTTAGTTTTATTTTCAAATCATTTACCTGTTGGAAAAGCTTAGACATCTCATGATCAAAGTCAATCGAAGGATTTGATTTAATTTGACGTTTCAATCAAGAAACCATCTCATCCATCTTTTTGATATCTGCTTCGAGACTAGTGATTTGATCGTTAAGGTCTCTAGTGATCGCCTTTTGAAGAAAAAATCTCCTATGTCATTCCTAAGCTTGAGTATTATCTTGAAGTCTAACAGACAAAGGATCTTTAGATAGGCTTCTCTTTTCAAGATCCGTAATCAATCTATCCCTAAGATTGGTGAAATGAGATAAAGGATCTGATGAGAGTGACATATTCGCTAACTATATTTCCTATTCAAACAAACAAAACACAAATTAATACCCAAAGAACAAATTTCTTTTATTACAATAGTAGGGGTAACAGCTCAAGAAGAAATAAAACAGAGGGTGTAGTATCATTGTTATAATCAAGTACTTGCTTTTCCCTATCACACTTAAAGTCTATAAACATCATTTTTAACTTTATCTAAGGAGTTAGCCGAAAGAGTAATTGTCGATTCAAAAGTGGCATTAAATCCTTTTAGGGTAATAGCTGGAGGACATTTGCTATAATCTCATTCTCTGGCTGAGGGACTATCATGACCACAAATTAATCTTATATGATAGTTCGGATTTCCTTAAAGAGCTTTTCCTTTCTTCTCCTAGAAAATCAAAGTGAAGTCATGGATGTTGCATATAAAGCTTTGTAGATCTCTAAGAAAACAATATTTAGCCAATCTTAAGGATTTCAAAAGCGAGGCCTTTTCTAAATACTCTTCTTAATATAATTACATAATTACAAATTCTCTTCTAGTTTATACAAGAATGATTTTTTAAATAACTCAAAAATGAACTTATCCTTATAATATTTAAATTTTCTTGAGGAAATGTGTGAGGCATTAAGTTGACCCGTGGTAAGTTCCAGCAAGCACCCGGGTGAGGATCAGACCTGTATTCGTCTAAATATCTCTTATGTAAGTATCTAAGTAGACCCCTACTAAAATCACCCAAGCAGGAGAAATCTATAGTTGGATGTCTGCAATAAGCTTTGTATAAAAATTCTACCAGGATATCTCTGTCTTCAATTAACATCCAAAAGAGTGTCATCAATTCTCTATTCTCTTCCAAAAGCTTGTCATATCAAAGACGTGCCCACTTCAGTCGAGGGGTCGCTTGTTGATCTTTAAAAGACGCTAATACTGCAGCGCTTTTATTAAGCTTATAGTACTTGTCGGAGAGTGCATTGTGTTCTTTTAATTGTTTATCTAACTCCTTATACAGTTTATTTATTTCCACCTGTTTCCTTTCAAGCTTTGTCTTATAAAGATGCATGGATTTCTTCCTTATCTAAAATAGTAAGATATTAGCCAGTGTTATCTTGGAAGTGAGAGGCATTTTGATAAAGAACTCCATACCTGAGAAATTGGAATCGAAGGCTATAAGGACTGCTTCTTTCTACTTTTCTCACCAACATCAAAATCGGCGTCTTTTCTTGACGGGTCAGAGGAGTCGGGGAATTCAGTTTGACCCGCTTCACAAGTGGCAGGATCAGGGTTAACTTTATTTGAAGCCCTAAAAGTGTCACCGTCACCCCTTCTAGGAGAATCATCGCGATCGCACCATCGCAGCCGGCGCCCTAACCTTTATCGTCGTCATTAGGGTTATCAACGTCATCTTCATCGGCATCCTCCTCAACGGCGACTCGCCCTCTTCGTCTTCCTCCTCATCTGAATCAGAATCCTCTTCTACATGAGGACTGCAAAAGAAAGGAGCCTGGTGGCATCAATTTCCTCTCTATCAGGGACCTTAATCCCTTACTTCATTTCCTTGACTTTAGTCAGAAATATCTTGACTAGCGTAGGGTCAAAGGAAGTAAAACTTAAATCTGGACACTTCTCAATATTATCGGAATAGGCTAAAATGAGTGCATCTTCATAAGAATTTCCAATAATATCATTCAAAGAAGGGCTCAGAAATTGAAACACTTTTTGTTTAGCCTCAGAAATAGTTTTGATAACCTTGGATAAAGAGTCTTTTTCTTCTCTAACTTCTTTTTAAGAGAAGTGCATTTTTTCTTAAGAGAAACATGTTTAGCATCAACCCTGGCTTTTTCGTCCTCGGACTCTTTCAAAGTCATTTTCAAAGCCAAGACTTCATCGTCTAAGATATGTCTAGCCTTCGTCTCATCAAAAATTGAAGAATCTGCTTGAGCAAGATAAGCACTCAATCTTTCTTGTTCCCTTACTGTGTTATCTTTGGCAGTAATCAGTGAACTGATCTGATTATTTAAAGTTGAGACTTCTTCCTTGAGCTTTGACGTCTCAATAGAGGACTTAGAAACATTTTCCTAAAGAAAGTACCAGTCTTTTGAGATCTTAAAAGGAAAAGTAAAACATGAATCAAGATAAAAATAGTAATAAGAAAGCAATATGGAATATACTGGAAGTTGTTGTTCGATCAGAGATCGACAATGACTTGGCTGCTTCGGTACAGAGGTAGGCAGTTGAATAGCAAAATACGATGGAGAGCTCATAATTGATTGTACCACATTCTCAAATTCATTAGGAGGCACTGATGATGAGGGTCTAGAGGGATTCAAGTCCTGGAAAGGAGTTGAAGTGCCTAACCCTTTTGCATTTGCTCGATAACACTTAGAGAATCAGATACAACAATATGAGACATAAAGTCGTCCTTCGAAGGAACCATTCTGGTTTGATCAACAGTTGCAGAAAGGGTAAGTCAACCATAGAAGAAGTGGGGTCAAGGATAGGACCCTCTAAAGCCTTGTCTGCACCAACAAATTCACCCTCTTCCGAGGGAAGAGAAGACTGGACATCAGCAATTTTGGCTTTCTTAGGAGCGGGACCTGTGGAAGTCACTCCGCTTAATTTTCTTTTAGCAATCATTCTTGACCCAGCAATGGCTTGAATCAGAGCTAAAGCATTAGATTCAGAAGATGGAGGGGATGGATCACTTCTAGTTAATTCAGTCAGAGGAGCAGCTGTCAAAACCAAAGAGCATAGGTTAGCAAAACAATCTAAAGAATAACATGACGGCAAGTTATAAATGAAACACTTAAGTTTATCGGGTTGATTTGGAAAAATTGGGGACAAAGGTGAAATTTATTTTGGGGTCACCCAAAGCTAAGAAGCATTTACTTTTTGAAGTATGTTGGACAAGAGGAGGCTGTCCAAGAATCCTCTGGCCTTCTGGTATGAGGAAATGTTTTTGAAGTTTGATAGGAGTCAGCAATGTAAGCCTATTCCCAATGCGGTTTGAGTCAGCGGTCACTTTGTGATTCTCTTGCCTTTGTCATCGAGATCCTTAGGAGCAGGACCTAATAAGAAAACATTATTCAGCAAAAGAAAACAAGTTAATAGAAATAATGCTAATGGTCTACTTATGGGGAGAAGAAAAGGCTCCACTAATATTCGGGAAGCATTTGATGTAGAAGAACTGCATTTCCCAATCCTTAAACTTGTTTATTCCCTCTGAAACTAACTTTTTGAGAGGGTTAGCCCAGAAAATCTGGTTATTCAAATTACTAAGTTTGACGAGGCGCACTAAGTAGTTAATAACTTTAGCACTTAGAGAAGGAATTCCTGACACTAAGGCTATGAGCTCTGAGGAGATAAGGTATGTGTATTCGTTGGGTGATAATTGGATAGGAGCTATGCCAAGATGACTTAAAAATGTCAACAAGAATTCTGGAAATGGAATAAAACCCATATGCCAAATATGGATGGCGATGTAAGCAAATTATCCCTCAGGAGGATTTTGAATGGTGTCATTATCGCCATGAGGAATAGCTTTCATGTAATCCCAAAGTCATTGAGAATCGCATCTACTTCATCTTGAGAAGTTATAAGAGAGTGCCTTGAAACCGCTTCAACGTTCTTTGGAGAAGATTCTAATTCTGGAACAATATCCTTTTCAAATCTCTTAGAAGTCCTTTTAATACCCATGATCCTTCCAAGTGATATAATTTCATCAAACTTATGATTTATTCCACTACTAACACCTTTCGAAGGTGTCAGAAGCCTATTACAATGGCTCAAATATTTGTCGTAGCATTTGGTTCCATGCCTTTGGAAGGGGGTCAAATTTAATTAAAATTATATGAATCATTGAGCTTTCGATAAAGTCGAAACTAATATCAACATCCCCCATTTTATGGCATGCATGCACCTAGACTTACCCTTCGACAACATCGAAGACCATAGATTTTACTCTATTTATAATAAGTGTAGCTATCCACACAATATTAATTTGAAAATATACATTGTCAAAATGCCATACCCCAATTAAGTCGAAAGACTTGAAACAAAGTGGGATTGACACTAATGAAAGGACATTGAGACGTTTCGACAATGTTTATGTTGGATAAGTGGAGATAGCTACATCAGAATTAACTATTATGGGTTTCGAATAAGTTGAAAGGGCATAATGGAATTTTGTAAGCGTCAACACTAAATTGAAATAATAACAAATAGATGTAGTTATCTCAATTTTGGGGTTTCGACTAAGTCGAAAGGTTGATTAACGATTTTGACGATAACAAAAAGTGTACTATTCTTAATCAATTAACAGTAAGGGACATTAATTTTTAACTTTTAATCCCCTCCAAGGTAAATTAAAATTGGCATGATAGGTGTCGAGCTTGAATCCGCATACAACAGCAACAAATAACCCCAAATTTGGCAAATTCAATTTCGAACCCTAATTGGTGCCATGGATTGGTCAAAATTAGCATAGAGATTGAGTTTATAATCATCTTACATGAACAACAAACTTGAATCAGTTTCAAAATTTAAAACAGTAACATGAAATTAAACCTTAAAAATTTGAATCAAAATTGAACATGAAAAATTGATTTTTAATATAGAACAATGGATACTTACTTTAGATTTGAACTTACATCTCATAAAATTATGAATTTAATGAGAGATTGAAATATCTGATTCTTGCTCCAAGATTTTTAATTGCAGGTAAATGAAAAGGGGGAAGAAGGAAACATAATTTATAAGCAAGGCAGATGCAAGGAAGACCATTCGACCAGATTTAAATAAACGGCCAAGATTCATTCAAGAATATCAAAAGGCGGGAAAGTTTTGTGCCGAAATAATGATGGGTGTCGAAACAGTTGACTTGAAAAGTCAAAAGCATTCCTTCGCTAGGTGGGGGCAAAAGTTATCATCAAAAATCACTTCAACCATGTTAAAGCCTAAAAGAATACGAAAGAAGGCTTCTTAAAGAATGATGGTGATAGCAAGGCCTTTCGAAAGAGTCGAAGGGATGCTTATACAAATATTAGATGAATTATGGGCTTCCGAAGAGGATGAAAGGGGATAAGACTACCTTTCCGGTTTAGTTGATCCCTTCCGTAGCAGTTGCTTCCGCATACATAAAGGGTTTCCGCATGTGTTAAAAATGCCCTTCGAAGGCATCAGAAGAAAGGTTGCGCATTAATCAAGGGGATTACTTTCGAAAGCCACTTTCCAGAACCATCTTCTGTCCACCAAGAAACCTCCTCCATTACAATTGACCTTCCTCAATAATCCTTCCGCCATCATTAAATTTTTTCAAAACCAAGAAAATACTCTTTCGACCTTGTTGAAAGCCTCCAAAAAATGCATATAAGTGGAGTGCAAACTAATTTGATACCTAATGATGGAAGGATGATTCAAGTGTTTCGAAATCTTAAACAAAGAAAGCATCATCTTTCGCAAGCATTAGATGTGTACATTTCGAACACGTTTGAACATCCTTTCCTTCTTATCCAAAACATCAACAACAAGATAAGACTCGCTCCTATACCTTCCGATAAAGTCGAAAGTACCCAAGTCTCATTCAAAAGCAATGTTAGAGAGGCGCTCTGAATTCAACAGCGGTGGAAGGTCATCAAGGCACCCTTTCGATTAAGACGAAAGGACTGATGCTAAAGGGTCCAACATACGCCTATAAATAAGACGCAAGGGGTATGCTTGGGGGATCCGAATTCATTCCTTCGATACTTATTCTTTTCTTGAGTTTGTAAACCCTAATTCCTAAATCAAATTGGGGATTTTACTTTCTTGAAATACTTAAACCTTTGTATTCACGAAAATTATCAATAAAGTAAATACATGGTACTTTCGAATATATAGATTATAATTCACTGCTTACATATGGTTTCGGCTATGGAGTACATTCATCAATGCCTATTGAAGGGGTTCCTTTCGAAGGAGTAGGACCCTTCTAACTCAATTAAAGCCCTTTAGATCCCATTAGGTCACAACCTAAGATTACTTCAACAGATTTGAAAGGTGGTTTTGAAGCAGTCTTAGATTACCTCAACGGATTCGGAAGGTGGTTTCGAAGGGGTCACTCCTACTTCTAATTTTGCCTTGATGTATTAACAAAATTTATTTTTAACACCAATATGGTTCAAAGGAGTCCGTTGTACCTATCTCTATGTACCCATACATTTGATTTCCAAAACATATGATATTTCTTTGTGCTACTGATCCTATAAGACGAAATTAAACTTAATGAATACAGTTCCACTGATTCAAAAATCTAATCTTGTTCCAATCCCAATAGCGAATGTTGTTTTATTACATCGAATCCAATCTAAAGAATGTCCAATGGAAGAAATTGCATAAAAAGAAAAAGAAATCAAGTCAATTGGGTCCATGCTACCCGAATTGGGTCCCTATCTATCAGTGATAGCTTGAAAGTGCTATCTTCGAGCCTCTATTTTAACAGATAGGTTCCTTCCACATTCGAACGAAGATCCCCTGTATTTGGAAAGATCCATTTCAAAATTAGGTTGTCGACCTTGAAAGTACGGTTGTGGACCTTGGCATTGAACTACCGCACTACACTTTGCTTGTAAGCAACTACCCCTAAATTCATATCTTCTCAATTTTCCTCCACCAAGCCGAGAGATGCTAGTAATAGCTCCTTATTCATCCTAGATTCATAATGCATGCGCAGATGAGAAGGTACTTCTGCTTTGATGGGTAGCATTGCTTTGGTTCCATATGCCAATGCAAATGGAGTGTGTCTAGCTGCAAATTTTTGGTTCATTTGATAAGCCAACAAACCCAATGATAACTCATCAACTCGATTACCCAATGATATCTCATCAACTCGATTAACCTTCCCTTGTTTCAATCACTTCTTAATGATGGATTTGATGATCTTGGTCCCTGCCTCCACCTGTCCATTCCGCTATGGATGTGCTATCTCCAAGAAACTCTTCTCAATCCAATATCAAGCAAAGAATTTCATGCTTTAAAACTGAATTCCACTATCCATTATGATCTTCAGTGGAACTTTGAATCTACGCAAAACGTTCTTGACTACAAAGTTAATCACTTTCACCGAAGTGATTATGGTAAGTGGCTCTATCTCAACGCATTTTTTGAAATAGTCCACTGTTACAATTATGTACTTCAATCCTCCTCGGGCCATCGGTAACACTCTAATAATATCAATTCCTTAAACCACAAGCGACCATGGGCTAACCATTTACGTAAGCTCGTTGGATGGGGCCCTAGGTATCTTTGCAAAGCTCTAGCACTTGCCACACTTCCCCGAATATTCAATTATGTCTCGATTGATAGTTTGCCAGAAATATCCATAGCGAAGTACCGTTTTTTTCCAAATTCTAGCCCCTACTCTAATCCCCACAGCTTAATTGACAAACATTGTCATGGATTTTATTTGCTTTGTCTTTATCAATACACCTTAGCAAAGGGATTGAGAATCCGCTCTGAAATAATACTTCATCTTGCATAATGTAACGCGGTACTTTATGCAAGTGTTTTCGTTGTTTGTTCTTACTCTTTAGAAAAGTTCCCTTTGTCAAACACTCCTTGAATGGAGTCATCCATGACTCCTTTTCCTCTGCCTCTAAGATATAGTCCCTATCAATATTACCGATATTTGGAGACTTCAACACTTCTACTAGGACGATTCCCAATAGATACGCATCATGAGAGCTAACCAGCTTAGCTAATGACTACATTTGAGTTTTCTCTAAGGACGTGCACTATCGTGTTGTAACACCCTGTAAAAACAACAATAATTAATAAGGCTCCAAAAATGAAATTTGAGCAAACATCAAAATTTGTCTACGAAACGTGCACTATTGCGTTTATGACGATTTTCTAAGCAATTATCACATTTGAAGTTTTCCGATTAGAGTTTAAACGAAGGGGTCAATAGCGTTTGAAGTTTCCGGAATGAAAATAACTAAAAATGAAATATGGAATAAATTATATTAAGTGCGGACCCCACTTGTCGAAACTCTCCTTGGGCCGATCAACCACCTATAGGGAAGCGGTCGACCGGTCGTACACTGGCGGCTATGGTTTGAACCTTGGCTGAACGGCTTGGATTTAATAATTTTAACCTAATAAATGAGAATGATTATAACATCTATAAACACAGGCCCAACCTTATACCATTCTTCTCATATTTTTTAATCAAAGCAGTGAAACTCTACCATTTTCTCTTTTCTACTATTTTTATTAATTATAAATTATTATATATATGTATAAGAGAAAGGCATAAAATAAAAGAGAAGAAGAGAAGGAGCGAATCAATACCGTAGAAAAAGTTAAATTTCTAAAGTTAAAAATCTATATTCCCCTTAAGCCTAAATCTCTTCTCATATCTGTAATTCTAATATTATGTATATACATTGTTATACATATTCTATGGAATTAGAATGGAAAAGGAGGCAAGTAAAGGAATGGATTCAGATTTGGGGAAATTTGGAAAGCTTGAAAGGTGAGTGGGAAATTATATAATTTATTTATAACATAGAAATTTATATAGTTGAGTTTTGTTTAATTATTATGTTTATGTTAGATCTATTGAGTTATAGGCTTAAGTGAACGTATTTAGTTGAGACTCTGCCTACATACTTCGTAAGTAAAGAAATTGGAATAGTATGTACAACCTAATCTGGAAATTTGGAATCAGTCACAAATATTTATTATTATAAATGTTTGTGAAGTTGTAAAGTTTATTCCAGATTTATAATTGGGTTGTAAATTAGGTTGTCATATGTAATGACCTATAATTTTATCACTTTTAAATGGTATATTTAATTAATTTTAAATATTCAAATATAGAATTTTCAAACTTAAATAATCATGTTTTGTGTAATAAATAAGAATGATAAACTTATTTTTAGAATGGAATTACAAAATCAAGAAATTTGGATTTTCATCGTAAAATTGACAAAATACGGTTTTCGATAAAATTTGATATACGTTCAATTTTTGTTTTTTATGATAAATAATTCTTTTTAAATTTTTATAAAATGATAATAATTGGCTGATAAAATTTTTATAAATATATATATATATATATATATATATATATACTTGTTTTATAAAGATAGACAAACTTTATCGCACTTCGACAAATCAACGGCGTATTTTACAATTAGATTTTAATATTATTAAATATGATTTTATAACTAAAATAAACTTATTTTAATTATTTAAATATGATAAGAAACTTATTTTCAAGTTTTGTTTGCATAAATAAATAGTTTGATTAAAAACAGAAAATATGACCGGAAAACGTTTTGTCAAAAATCAACATTTTGTTCAATATAAGTTGTGTAAACATTTTACAACTTGAACAGTTATTATATAAACAAATTAAGAAAGATATAAATACCACACTTATATTAACTAAGGATTAATTAAGCTAAGTGTTTAATTAAGTAAAAAAAGTACAAAAAGAAGATATTTTCACCAAATCCAACACAAGTCAAATCAAATCACATCAAAATGAAAACAAATCTTCACTTTAATCCACTTTTCCATCAAAATACATCCCTTAAGTATTAAGTAAAGATGACATAAAGTAATAAAGTGATGTGATGATGGTAAGTGTTGAAAAAATCATGTTTACCTAAAGGTTAAGGAATGTTATTTTTGTCAAATTACAGTCATTAAAGGTTAAGGAATTCAAGGCTATGAATACACAAGCTTTTCTCTCATTTTATCACACACATTCTCTTCTTCTTTCTCTTCGTTTAAGCTATTTTAATGGCTTCTTTCCTTAGGAAAATAATGGTGAAAAGAAAGTAGAAAAATAGAAAGTAAAGCGAAAATATAGCATTCCGCCTCAAAAGTAAGTCCAACTCCACATCTTTCTCTTCTAAGTACACGACCACCGCCTTCATCACTAAGGCCAAGCTCCACCACCCAAACAAGGCTAGGCTAAGCCCATCAAGGGGAAAGGAAGGAGTTTGGAAAGCATCGGAGCAAGAAAAAAGTTCGAAGTGTCGTAGAAGCTTTGCCGGATTTCCTGGAGCTTGGGAAGGAGGGAACAATTGTGATTGTGAGTACTCACATTTAAATTTTCTAATTAACCTCTAAATAATTCCAAGTTTAATGATATGAAAATAATATATATATATATATGTCTGTATGTATGTATGTATGTATGTATATATATATATATATATATATATATTGGATGATTAAATGTGTGATTACTTGGTTGATTACTTGTTTGAATATATGGATGTTAACAGGATGATTACTTGGTTTGATAAATGATAAGAGAAATGGTTATTAATTAACCATAGTTAATTTAATGACAATTAAATCCATATTAATATGTGTATGGAAATTATTTAGCCTCTTAATGATCTTAAAATATCTAAAAGGTTGAAAATGATATTATAATAATATAATATTATAATATGGAATGAAATGAAATATGAAAATATTGTTTAAAATGGTTAAGAAATGTTTTAAAACATATAATAGTGTTTCCATGAAGTTTAAATAGAAAATGGAAAACAAGTCAAAACTAGGCGCGTCGCGTAACGGTAGTTCATGATTTAGCGCCGAAGAATTCAAATAAGTATACGAAATGGAAAATAGCTCGGAATTATTTCGAGATAAGAATTTTCTGGACTATTGTATACATAGTTTTTAAATGAAAAAAGAAAATCAAGATTTCATCGTGTAAATTTTAAAATAAGTACAAAACAAGTTTTCAGGAAAGTCACGGTTGTGCAGTTTGAAAACCCCAAATTGAGATTGATTTAAAATGAATATTTTTCAAATATTTAAAAATATGAAATAAATTTTATAAATCTATTAAAAAGGTTTAAAAGAGATTTGAGTCATATAAATCAATTTCCAAAAGATAGAAAAGTCGTTTTGATCAATATAGCTTTTAAAACACTTTTCGCAACACTTTTAAAAAACTTGTGAAATATGATTTTAAACTTAACCGTTATTTTTCATATCTCTTATAAATGGTTTTTAAAAGAATAATGAAGTGTTTTAAATAATTATTTGGAAATTTTATAAATCATTTCTAAAAATGAAAGGAGTATGCGGAAACGACTAGTACATTTGTCCCGCTTGTGAGATCTAAACGGTAAAACAAGGTGTGTAACTAAGGTTAGGAATGGAGCAACTAGTGTCCTGAACTTACCTAGCCTTTGTTTTCTCTTTTAGACGAGGGGTGGAACCGATCGAAGGGACAACCCGGATGCTCTTAAAAAGATCTCACTTAAGTTTTTCCAAAAGTAAGGAATTTTCAAAAGAGTTAATTAAATTAGATTTTTAATAGTATAAAGGATATTTTAGTCAAACTTTGTTTTCAGGTCTGAGGAGAGAACTTGTACTATCCGCATGAATTTAAAAGGCGATTCCAACGTTATTCCACGAATAGTACGAGTTGAATACGGAAGTTAATCTTGGTATGGTTAGTCTAATCTTTTACTCAATACAGATTGGTTTAGGGTAAAGCAAACAATGTCTTAAATAACATTATTTTTAACCCATTAAAATGTTATGATTTGAAAATAAGAAATCTTTAACTTAGATTTAAAGAAATGATTTATTTGAAAATGTTTTTCCTAAGTAAAGGTGAAATAATTTGGAATTATTCCAAGATTCAAAAAGGTTTAATTAACCAAAATGATTTGATAAATGAGGCTTAATGATTCTGTATACTGTTAAGAAGAAAAATGGAATAATTTAAAATAATATGTCTCTCTAAGATATTTATGAATGAACAAAAAGATGAATCAAATTGAATGATTATAATAAACCGGGATTTTCGACCCTCGAAAATTGAAATCAATACGTTCACTGTATAACATGCCGAATATTCAAGTGCTGGAAATACCGATTCATTAGGGGTGAAGAAGAAAAAGGTAGAAGAAAATATAAACAACACAGAATCTCACAATCACAGCGGAACAAAATATAATATATAATAATCGATTTTTATACAAAAGAATCTGTAACTGTTTTATACTTACAATCACTAGAGTACAATAATCAATACATCAATCTGGACAGTTATAATAACTTGTCCTCATACAGTGGAAATATAAGTCAAGTACGGAAATACGTCTCTGTCAACCAGCTCGTCTCTTGAGCCCCATAGCATCCTATCCTGAATCTGTAATACTCGGTCTGACCAGAGCATTATAATAAAATAACACCCAAGTCAGTCTGGAAAATCAACGTGAGAAAACACACTCAATTTGAATTATTAGAGTTATCAAAATCTTTTGAAAAAACAAAGGTGTCTCGTATGACCGCGTCACACATAAACATGATGGGTTTTTCACTTACGATAACCAAAATATTTTATTGAAAATCCAGTGATATTATAATAGTGTCTATGTACAAATACTTATTCAAATAGCCGAAATTGTTACATTAATTAAATTCCAGCATACTAGGCTCTACAAACAAAACCGTAAAGGCTCGTAATGGAGAATAGATCCCATACAATGACTGGGCTACTAAGGTACCGCCCATCACAGTACTCCTTTAGAAAAATGTACCGAGGACCTTGCCGGGATCCCCTGCTATACAAGACCGGCCTACCCCTAACCTTTATAGAACCGAATATGTTATCACCCCAGGTGGTTCCATCCTTAGAAATCGAGCGCTCCCTTTTTCATGCACAACCATATCCATAATTTATGTATATTTCCGAGGATATCTAGAAAAGTGATAACATACCCTAATTCGGTGCAACCCACTTAGCCTTACTACATCTCCCATGTTTTAGTCATTCCCGGTTAATGAGGCTTAAGGCTAACGATTACCTTTTAAGAATAATTCTACTTAGAATGCTCATCGTCCTACAATGACGATGTTCTAATAGCATTCGTCCATACAAGTTATCCAGGGTCTGGACAAACCGAATCACCATCTTCACTATCTTCACGATATCCATTCGTAACGCTCAAACCGGATAGAAGTGGTTTTCCGATAATTAAATCTGATCCCGATCTCTTCGAAATGATTAACGAAATTGGTCAATATTGATAGTCGGTTATTTAATTATCAAATAACATCCATAAGCAGTGACTAAGCCTCATTTTATAAATTTTCCAAACATTCATTTCAAAATATCTTTACAAGGATATATATTCAAATATCTTCCTGTATATTCAATAATTGAAAACAAATTCAAATTCTTATATCCATAACAGGATATTTCAAACCATATCAACACTTAGATATTTCTTTCAATTCCATTTATAATTCAACCCTTTGAGAAATATTTCTAAAATAACAATCTCGTAGTTAAATATTTCAAATCCTTCCAATTAAATACTTAGAAAATATCTATAAGTATATTTTCCTAAAATCACTTTATTTCCAAAATATAGGAAATATTCCCTTTATTTCATACTTCTTAAAATTCATATAACCCACTTGAAATTTCCTTAACCCATTTATAATGGATTCATTAAATTTTCGGAATTTATTAATTAATCACCTTTAAAATTTTCCAAAATCGATTATACTCGTCTATAATCTCAACTACCCATTTCTAACTTCCTTTTAATGAATTTTAATTCATTTCCGAAGTTTCTATATTTAAATACTTTGGAAATTTCCTTAAGTTACCAGAATTTCACTATAAGATTTCTCTTTTAAATATCATCTTTGTTAATAAACTCCATTTACAAATCTCGAGAGGATTTATAAATAAATTTCAATCAATTCAAAACTAAATATATAAATAAAAAGTATTTAAAAGAATAACAATTTATTTTTAATATATGTTTAAGTAATTATTTAAAAATATTTAAACTCTTTTTATAAACATCAATAACTCATTTTTAGATAAAAAAATCAATTTTCAAAGCTGATTTTAAAAAAGAATTAGGATTTATTAAAATAAATATTAAGTATTTGAAAAATTCACTTTTTGATGTATTTCAATTCTACTAGTTCAAAATTTACATAGTTTGATAAATAACTTCCCTTTTTTTTTAAAATAATTTCTTAGTAATAAAATATATTTTTAAAATCTCAATAACCAATTAATTTATAGATTCTTCTAGATTCACGACCCATCGATTTCATTCCGATTCTCCTAACCATTTCCACTTTTCAAAAATAGTATCCACTATTTTCCTCAACCCTATTTCCATATTCTAATATAAATTCACCCTATGAATTTTATATTTCCAAGTTAGCAACTGCTATCGTTTTCCCTTATTTATAAACATCGTTAATAAATTTACAAACTCCCCTATTTTTACTTGTTTATAAAAACTAATCTTATTTATAAAATTCCATTTTATAAATCCATTTCCTTATAAATTCCATTTATTTTACAAATCTATTTTTAATATCGATTTCCACTTCTTTCCCATAAATCCAAAATACCCCTTAAAAATTCCACTGTTAAAATTCCTTTATACAGCTTATTTTTAAAAATCTCTAATTAAAATATTTTACGAATATTTAAGTACAATTCCAAATCAAATTACTATTTAATCCAAATCAGTCTCTTTTAAAATAATCCAAATTTCGATGTAAATATTTTTATATTCAAAATTTCCTTTTAAATCCTTTCAAATTCCAAAAATAATATTTATGGTATTTAAAATACCAAAAGTTAGGCCAGTACTACTATAGCATCCAATAATTCACATCACACCAATAATCTATAACAGATTATTCTAACACATCATATATTATTATATATTTAAATAATCAATATGAATTTTGAGGAATCCAGTTGGATCCCTCCAACCTGTTTTCCCTGCATCTACAGATGTTAATACAACATAAAATTACCAATCCCACTTCAAGGGGCATATTGCGGTATATAAGATCATCCGCTATTATGCGGGGCGCATAGGGTCTCATCCTCTCCAATAGGCGAGAAATACCAGTCCAACAACTAATATATATACTACTATGTATATATTATAACATCCAACTAATAATAATAATTATCGAATCATTCAATCAACCAATAATTTAAATTTTCAACATTTTAAATTAAACTGGAAATCCAAAAATGTGTGAGATTTACTCACCTTGATTTATTTGTAATCCATTCCAATTTCCTTTCGTATCCTACGAATTAAATGCCACAACCTCGTACGAATAATTTACGACGTATATAAGTTAGTGATTTTTCTGAAAAAACTAATTACACTTAAATTAAATTAAAACTAAATAAATTTTTATATTTTACCTCTTCCTCTAAGAAGCTACCTTTCACAGAAAAAGGCATCATGATCTTCTTAGCTGCCAGAGACTGCCGTGCACCAAGTATGACAACCACGACCTGCACATAACCACCTCTATCATAAATTTTCTTAGCGAGCCTGACCTCTCAGTCCCCACTTCAGCCAACTCGATTGACACTTACACCCACAATGAACCGCATCGAACTTCCTCCACGAACTGCAGGCACCGCACTCGAGCTCGTCTCCATATCGCCACCTTCTCTACGCACCACGCCTAAGGCCAGCAGCCGCCACGCTCGCGTCTCGAGGAGCCAATCGCGACCTACTCTGGTCACCACCAATCGCCACTATAGCATCTCCTAATACGCCACTGCAACACCCAGACACTCGGCTACACGTGGGGCTCGACCTCCACACCGCTTCGAACACCTCCCCTCACAAAATCGACAACCCTAAAAACCACTGCCGCCTCCTTGTGCCCATCACGCTTTCGAACGCGAAACCCCTTTTTTCGAGCTATTAATCTGATTCGAATACCAAAGGAAGGTAAAGGGATAGTCGTGATTTCGTCTGCCATTTTTTTCTTCTTCTTTTCGGTGAATTTGAATTGAAATGAAGAGGATGGCTCGATTTGATTTCGAACTGAGGGGAGAAAGACATGATTTAAGGTTAAGGGAAGCGGCGTGTTGTAGAAGGCAGGGTCTTCTCTTTGACAGATTATAATATTATTTAATTATAAATATCTCACTTAATGTAACTTAAAATTTCAATATCCTATCGAAGTGTGACGCCTGGTGTTTATAATGTTATGCCCCTATTCCGAACGCAATGGAACAAGTCTCGAGTCCCAATTCGATCGTACGTAGAAGATAGCTTTTTAAATCGACTATTTAAATTAAATAAAATTAAATTATTTCTAGGTGTTTGCAGATCGTACAACCAAACAGTAAACCCAAATGTTACGAAATTTGAAATCCGACAATAATACACTATTACGGATCTAATGGAACTGGTTTCGTCGAATTCCGAGACTGTGCCCCGGATCGCTATTTTAACGATTTCAAAATTTTACGAAATCGCTTGAAATTTTCAGTTTTAAAACTAACTAACTCAATTCTTATTCAAATAGAATTTATATCAACATTGGAAATCGTTTCATTTTCATATTCAACTCCAGTTCAATTATTTAAACGATTTTTAATTATTAACTCAACAATTAAATTTATTAATTAAATCGCTATATTTGGAGCTTAAGTTTTATTACACTATTTTTGATCGATAAACTTCATATTAAAATTCTATTCACATTTCAAAACTCAACATTTAAAATAAATTAAATGTTCAAAATCAACGACCAAAAATCCAGGTCGTTACATTCCTCCCCCTTAAAAGAATTTCGTCCCCGAAATTGCTAAGGTAGAAAAATGTTCCAAACCCATAAACTTATTCAAAACCCACTTAGTGAAAACTCGATATTTCACTTTTCTAATCTTTTAGTTCCAACCAAACATTTAGTTTTCAATTCTAATTCCAAAACCCTTTATTCCAATTACAATTCGAAATCAAATTGTCGTTAACAAAAAATTTCCTAAAATTTTCAAAATTTTTCTATCACCCTAAATTTTTGAAATATTTTGGCAGTCTCCTTTGTACGAAGAGCCTTTTGCAATATGACAAGAGAGATAAAAATATATACATCGACCCCCACGGTTGAAAAACAAAATATATATCGGTATTTATAATTTTGCGGTATTTAATCCGAAAACGTACCTTATTTTAGCATTTTTAAGCGAGCGGCTTATTTTATTTGTAGTTTGCGCAACCAAAATCAAGCAAAACAGCTCCATATACCTGTACTTACTCAATTTAAACACGTAAGTACCCCAAAAACATGAAATCCACTAACATTTCATTCATTTAATTGGTTAAACCCACAAATTCATAAATCACATGCCAAACATATATTATAAGCAATTATAGGGTCTCGATACTAATTTAATTACTTTCAATCGATCCCTATACCTTTTTATTCAATTCGAAATGATTTACAACCCAATTATTTACAGTCAATCCATATTTATGCCAAAAAATTTATATCCATTCAAAATTGACATCAAAATCAATTTATTCACTTTCCATTTATTCATAGAATTTTATTTACTTCCGTTTTCGTCAAACGACAATTTTTCTATGCAAATTCGGCGATATTCATTTAATAAAATAACCATTTCAGTTAATAGCAATTTTAAATTAATTCCAAATCAATTTATATTTAATCCTATTCCATTTCAAATTGATTCACAATCAATTTATTTACATTCCATCCACATCCACATTCATTATGTTCAAATCCATTTTATTTGGTTCAGAATCATTCCATGCTAATTTATTAAATAGCCATTTCACAATTATTTAAGCCAGGCTTCCATATTAACTTAAGTTCATTTATTTTATTTCCAATTAATTCAATCGTATACTTAAGCTCATTTCTATTGCAATCAAATCCCATTTCAATTTTAGATTGATTCTTATTCAATCAAATTCCATTCCATTTACTAATTAATTTAATTAGTTCATTCACCCAGTCCACTTCAACTTTTAATTTCAAGCTCGAATTTATTTAAATAATATCCAAGGTCATATTCCATTTATTTTTACTTACAGTGAATTTATTTTAAGTCGAATTTCTCTTTGTAACTCAAGTTTCAATTCCAATATTCAATTTACTAACCAATCCATCTAATTAGTTAATTCCATTTTCCATTTCACAATTAGATTTTTATTCTAAAAATCACTACTCCATTTAATTTACTTGAGTTCAATTTCATTTTATAATTCAAGTTTGGATTTTTTTTCTTTACTTCAAAATATCACACCATTTTTATTTTGGTTGTTCTATTCCACTTATAATTTTTTTCCCCGGTTTAATGTGTTACACAACTTACTTTTCACATTTCCATCAATTCTATATTCGAGTATATTCACATTTTATTTTTAACTCAAGATTATACATCTATTTATAGCATAAGTATATTTTTAGTCCATTAATTTCAATTTTTATAAGCTATATAAACTTATTTATTTACCATTCCATAATTTTTCCTTTAAATTTTATTCCATTCAAAATATTTATAGCTTATAGTTATCCCGTCACTTTCTAATCAAACTCTATACTCAATTCAACTCGATAACATTTCTAATCCTAATTCAATTTCTATTGAACTTATCTTAAGTTAAATTCTAATTCATACCATTTATTTCCACATTTCATAAATTCTTTATTTGAGCTGATTCCATTTCCAATTTTATAACTTATACTTATATATTCATTTCACAACTCAACTTTATATTCTATATCTTCCATTACATTCAATTCATATTATTTCATTCTATTTATTATAATCACTTCTTTTAATTTATTTTCTTTAACTTTTTCTTAAGTTAAATTCTAATTCCTACAAATTTTCTTTTACAAATCCAATTTATTTAACTTACATGATTTAAATTTTAATTTCATCTTGAAATTCACTTTTTCCAAGTTTTATTTCAAAAACTTATTCTCGTCTAATTTCACTTCTCAATTAATTAGAAATTTCAGAATTCAAAGACCCGGTTCTTATTTCAAATCATTTGAAATTAAATATATGGCTCTTTCTTGGTTTTAACAAACCATTCTTTGGAATTTTTAAAACCAATTTGGTTTTATCCAACAAAAATCTCCTTTCCAAAATAATACTTTTTTTTCAAACAAATTCCTCATATCAAATTCTATGGTAGCAATCCATCATTTAGAAACCCAAAAATGAACACCGATGGTGTCGCGATCATCATCGGAATTATTTTCCAGTGACTGAAGTGAATTTAGTGTCTTATCACCTCAAAAATCCATTTATAAAACATTTTCTTTTCAAAAATCTCAAATTTAACTACCTTACTCTTCCAACCACTTTGGAAAACATTTTAAAACTTCCGGGATTTCAAAATTTCCAAATACTTAGTTCAAACCCATTTAAAACATTTCTCAAAGCTTCCAGGATTTTAAATCTCCAAATTTTGGTTGGAATCCGTTTTTAGTTTTTAACTCATTTGTATAATTCATACTTATACAATCTCCATTTGGTTATATAAACCATTTCCAATTTTATAATCTTATATTTGATTATATAATAACAACCAAGCATATCCCTATAATAATTTCAGAAAATTATTCTTATATCAAAATATAGTTTGGGTAAAATTATTTCATTTACCCACTTCAAAAAAATACTATGTCTATTTACTGTGTCTAAGTGTTTAGAAACTCCTATCGATTTAGTGGCATCCCACTACTCGATCAGAATTTTTATGCCACTCAACTGATAAATCAACACAATATGAAAAAATTTATAATCACTAAGAAATACGCACTCATATCTATAAATACAGTCAGACTCATTCTAGGGTACTACTGACCTTATCTCTAATGAGTAATTCCCACCAAAGCCAAGGTTCTCGCTTAACCATCAGCTCTGATACCAAATGTAACAAACCGGGATTTTTGACCCTCTAAAATCGACATCAATACGTTCACTGTATAACATGTCGAATATTCAAGTGCTAGAAATACCGATTCATTAGGGGTGAAGAAGAAAAAGGTAGAAGAAAAATATAAACAACACAGAATCTCACAATCGCAGCAGAACAAAATATAATATATAATAACATATTTTTATACAAAGAATATGTAACTGTTTTATACTTACAATCATCATAGTACAACAATCAATACATCAATCTGGATAGTTATAATAACTTGTCCTCATACAGTGGAAATATAAGTCAAGTACGGAAATACGTCTCTGTCAACCAGCTCGTCTCTTGAGCCCCATAGCATCCTATCCTGAATCTGTAATACTCGGTCTGACCCGAGCATTATAATAAAATAACATCCGAGTCAGTCTGGAAAACAAGCGTGAGAAAACAAACTAAATTTTAATTATTAGAGTTATCGAAATCTTTTGAAAAACAAAGGTGTCTCGTATGACCGCGTCACACATAAACACGACGGGTTTTTCCTTTACGATAACCAAAATATTTTATAGAAAATCCAGTGATATTATAATAGTGTCTATGTACAAATACTTATTCAAATAGCCAAAATTGTTACATTAATTAAATTCTAGCATACTAGGCTCTACGAACAAAACCGTAAAGGCTTGTATTGGAGAATGGATCTCATACAATGACTGGGCTACTGGGGTACCGCCCATCATAGTACACCTCTAGAAAAATGTACCGAGGACCTTGCTGGGATCCCCTGCTACACAAGACCGGCCAACCCCTAACTTGGATAGAACCGAATATGTTATTACCCCAGGTATTCCCACCCTTAAAAATCGAGCGCTCCCTTTTTCATGAACAACCATATCCATAATTTATATATATTTTCGAGGATATCTAGAAAAGTGACAACATACCCTAATTGGGTGCGACTCACTTAGCCTTGCTGCATCTCCCCTGTTTTAGTCATTCCCGGTTGATGAGGCTTGAGGCTACGATTACCTTTCAAGAATAATTCTACTTAAAATGTTCATCGTCCTCCAATGACGATGTTCTGATAGCATTCGTCCATACAAGTTGTCCTGGGTCTGAACAAACCGAATCACCGTCTTCACTATCTTTAAGATATTCATTCGTAACGCTCAAACCTGATCGAAGTGGTTTTCGGATAATTAAATTCGATCGCGGTCTCTTCGAAACAATTAACGAAATTGGTCAATATTGATAGTCGGTTATTTAACTATCAAATAACATCCATAAGCAGTCACTAGGCCTCATTTTATAAATTTTCCAAACATTCATTTCAAAATATCTTTACAAGGATATATATTCAAATCTCTTCATGTATATTCAATAATTAAAAACATATTCAAATTCTTATATCCATAACAGGATATTTCAAACCATATCAACACTTAGAATATTTCTTTCAATTCCATTTATAATTCAACCCTTTGAGAAATATTTCTAAAATAACAATCTCGTAGTTAAATATTTCAAATCCTTCCAGTTAAATACTTAGAAAATATTTATAAGTATATTTTCCTAAAATCACTTTATTTCCAAAACATAGGAAATATTCCCTTTATTTCATATTTCTCAAAATTCTTATAACCCACTTGAAATTTCCTTAACCCATTTATAATGAATTCGATAAGTTTCCAGAATTTATTAATTAATCCCCTTTAACATTTCCAAAATCGATTATACTCGTCTATAATCTTTAACTACCCATTTCTAACTTCCTTTTTATGAATTTTAATTCATTTCCGAAGTTTCTATATTTAAATATTTTGAAATTTTCTTAAGTTACTAGAATTTCACTATAAGATTTCTCATATAAAAATCATCTCTGTTAATAAACTCCGTTTACAAATCTCGAGGGGATTTATAAATAAATTTCAATCAATTCAAAACTAAATATATATATATATAATAAGTATTTAAAAGAATAATAATTTATTTTTAAGATATGTTTAAGTAATTATTTAAAAATATTGAAACTCTTTTTATAAACATCAATAACTCATTTTTAGATAAACAAATCAATTTTCAAAGCTGATTTTAAAAAAAATTAGAATTTATTAAAATAAATATTAAGTATTTGAAAAATTCTCTTTTCGATGTATTACAATTCTACTAGTTCAAAATTAACATAGTTTGATAAATAACTTCCCTTTTTTAAAAAAACAACTTAATTTCTTAGTACTAAAATATATTTTTAAAAAGGGGCTTTACATAGAAGGTCCATATTTTTATGTTGTTATAGCAAAAGTCCCTATAGTAATGAGTATGTAAATTAGGTCCCTATTTTTTCTAAATCAAAAAGTGCAAACTAACTTGCGCTTTCCATATAGAAATTGCAAGTTAACTTGCGCTTTTCAAAAATTTTAAAAATTTTAAAATTTTCAAAAAAAAAATTCAAAATCGAAAAGCGCAATCTAGCTTGCGCTTTCCTGATAAAAAGTGCAAGTTAACTTGCGATTTTCAAAATTTTCAAAATTTTCAAAAATTTTAAAATTTTCAAAAAAAGTTCAAAAACCAGAAAGCGCAAACTAGCTTGCGCATTCCTGATAGAAAGCGCAAGTTAACTTGCATTTTTCAAAATTTTCAAAAGTTTCAAAAAAATTCAAAATTAGAAAGCGCAAACTAGCTTTATTGCGCTTTTCAAAATTTCAAAAAAAATTCAAAGTCAAAAAATTAGCAAAGCTTGCATTTTCTGTCAGAAAAGTGCAAGACACTTTGCGTTTTCTATTTTTCAAAAATAGGGAACAAATTTACATGTTCATATCCATAAGGACTTTTCTTATTACAACATAAAAAATAGGGACCTGTAAGTCTTTTCTTGTTTTAAAAACTTAATAACTAATTAATTTATAGATTCTTCTAGAATCACGACCCATCGATTTCATTCCGATTCTCCTAACCATTTCCGCTTTTCAAAAATAGTATCCATTATTTTCCTCAACCCTATTTCCATATTCTAATATAAATTCACCCTATGAATTTTATATTTCCAGTTTAGCAACTGCTATCATTTTCCCTTATTTATAAACATCGTTTATAAATTTACAAAGTCCCCTAGTTTTACTTGTTTATAAAAATTAATCTTATTTATAAAATTCCATTTTATAAATCCATTTCCTTATAAATTCCATTTATTTTACAAATCTATTTCACTTCTTTCCTATAAATCCAGAATACCCCTTAAAAATTCCACTGTTAAAAATCCTTTATATATCTTATTTTTAGAAATATCTAATTAAAATATTTTACGAATAGTTAAGTACAACTCAAAATCAAATTATTATTTCATCCAAATCAGTCTCTTTTAAAATAATCCAAATTTTGATATAAATATTTTTATATTCAAAATTACCTTTTAAATCCTTTCAAATTCCAAAAATAATATTTATGGTATTTAAAATACCAAAAGTTAGGCCAGTACTACTATAGCATCCAATAATTCACATCACAACAATAATCTATAACAGATTATTCTAACACATCATATTATTATATATGAAAAACAATCAATATGAATTTTGAGGAATCCAGTTGGATCCCTCCAACCTGTTTTCCCTGCATCCATAGATGTTAATACAACATAAAAATTACAATCCCACTTCGAGGGGGATATCGCGGTATATAGGATCATCCGCTATTATGTAGGGCGCATAGGATATCATCCGCTCCAATAGGTGGGAAATATCAGTCCAACTACTAATATATATACTACTATATATATTATAACATCCAACTGATAATAATAATCATCGAATCATTCAATCAACCAATAATTTAAAATTTCAATATTTTAAATTAAACTGGCAATCCAAAAATGAGTGATATTTACTCACCTTGATTTATTTGCAATCCATTCCAATTTTCTTTCGTATCCTACGAATTAAATGCCACAACCTGACACGAATAATTTATGACGTATATAAGTTAGTGATTTTTTCTGAAATTAAACTAATTACACTTAAATTAAATTAAAACTAAATAAATTTTTAAATTTTACCTCTTCCTCTAAGAAGCTACCTTTCTCAGGAAAAGGCATCATGATCTTCTTAGCTGCCAGAGACTGCCGTGCGCCTAGTATAACGACCACGACCTGCACATAACCCCCTCTATCATAAATTTTCTTCGCGAGCCTAACCTTCCAGTCCCCACTTCAGCCAACTCGATCGACACTTACACCCATCACGAACCGCATCGAACTTTCTCCATGAACTGCAGGCGCCGCACTTGAGCTCATCTCCAGATCGCCGCCTTCTCTATGCACTACGCCCAAGGCCAGTAGCCGCCGCGCTCTCGTCTCGAGGAGCCAATCGCGTCTTGCTCTGGTCACCACCAATCGCCACTGTCGCATCTCCCAATACGCCACAGTAACACCTAGACTCTCGGCTACACGTGGGGTTCGACCTCCTCACCGCTTCGAACACCTCCCCTTACAAAATCAACAACCCTAGAAACCACTACCACCTCCTCGTGCCCATCGTGCTTTTGAACGCAAAAATCCTTTTTTTCGAGGTATTAAATCTGATTCGAATACCAGAGGAAGGAAAAGGGATAGTCACGATTTCGTCTGCCTTTTTTTTCTTCTTTTCGATGAATTTGAATTGAAATGAAGAGGATGGCTCGATTTGATTTCGAACTGTGGGGAGAAATACATGATTTAAGGTTAAGGGAAGCGGCGTGTTGTAGAAGGCAGGGTCTTGTCTTTGATAGATTATAATATTATTTAATTATAAATATCTCACTTAATGTAACTTAAAATTTCGATATCCTATCAAGGCGTTCCGCTTGGCATTTATAATGTTACCCCCTATACCGAACGCAATGGAACAAGTCTCGAGTCCCAATTCGATCGTATAGAGAAAATAGCTTTTTAAATCGACTATTTAAATTAAATTATTTCTAGGCGTCTGCAGATCGTATAACCAAACGGTAAACCCAAACGTTACGAAATTTGAAATCCAATAATAATACACTATTATGGATCCAATGGAACTAGTTTCATCGAATTCCAAGACTGTGTCCCGGATCGCTATTTTAACGCGTCGATTAAATCGACGTTTCAAAATTTTACGAAATAGCTTGAAATTTTCAGTTTTAAAACTAACTAACTCAATTCTGATTCAAATAGAATTTATATCAACATTGGAAATCGTTTTGTTTTCACATTCAACACCAATTCAATTATTTGAACTATTTTTAATTATTAACTCAACAAGTTTATTAGTTAAATCGCTATTTTGGAGCTTAAGTTTTATTACACTATTTTTGATCGATAAGCTTCATATTAAAATTCCATTCACATTTCAAAACTCAACATTTAAAATAAATTAAATGTTCAAAATCAACGACCAAAAATTTGGGTCGTTACAATGATGATTGATAATCACATATGAACTTAACATCTTTTTAATCGATGATTGGTTCGAAGGAACCCGGGTCGACATTGGGTAACTCCTATCTGAAAACCACTTCGAACCAACGTATACGTTCGGAACTAAAGACATGATGAGGATGATGATTTTTATAGACCAGGATCATCATATGAAGGGCTGCTTACCACTAGTCCCTCGGGGTGAAATTTACCATATCATATATTATTGTGGTAGTAGTGCTCTATTATGAAATTCTTTGATTACAAAGACTAATTGCTACTAATCCTAGGGAAAATTCCTGATAGGATGTAGTAGGAGGAGTGCCTTCGGTTTCGTTTAGTCCCAGAACGAACTTGTATGGACGAATGTCTAACATTGCATTTCCGATATCACAAACGTCAACTTTTACAAACATACATCCGTTTGGTGGCAGAGAAGGCAACTTCTCTTAGCTTAACCCCCTTCTCTGAGATGTACGAGCTCAAAGGTTGTATGTTCGTGAAAGTCAATAGTCATCGAAGGAATGGCCAGGTGGCATTCAAAGTGGAACCTAATATGATCAAAGCGTGACTTTATGAAAGAAAAAAAGCATGGCTTTGTGAAAGAAAAAAGAGTGGCTTTGTGGAACGTAACTTCACGAGCCTCACATCTCAAGAATGATACGGGATACTATATGGTCTGTAAGATAAATTTCGGGCTATCATTATGAGGAATGAAAGGCATCTATTTCCTTAAGATGATGAAATGGACAAGTATGGAGGCTGGCAGAGATTTTGTAAAGCCACCTAGTAATACTCTGTTCCATGGTAGTGTAGCAGTATAGTTCGGAGGTTGACGGAGATCGTGTAAAGCCACCAGAGTGAACTAGTATTGTTATACATGGTTTTTCGGGTCTGAATGGTCACTAGTTCCCTATCATGTTGGAAATCCAATTCCAAATACGAGCTTTACGGTTTTGTTTGTAGTCCCGAAATAGCTGTAATTCTTTGCAAACATTTAGCTACCCCTTGCTGGAATTTAATAATGGTAACAATTTCGGCTATGTTTATATATATTTACTTGGAAAGGATTTTCAAATTAATGTTATTAGAAATAATACCAAATGGTTTAAGTACAAAGTATTTAGTTATCATAAGGTAAAAAACCTATCTGTATTTATGTATGGGCGCGATCTTATGAGATGCCCATCTTTCCAAAGGTTTTTGATTTATATCAATCAGATCTATACATTTAAAATTTTCAAGTATCTCACGCTGGTTTATCAAGCCTGATCTAGGTATTTTTAATACTCGAGTCAGATCCGAGTAGTTTCAGTTTTAGTTGAAGATGCTTGGAGTTTCCAAAGGAGAGCTGGAGATCTTCATCTACATATGGACGTATTCTATTATCCGTTGTATCTATTGCATTTGTTTTTAAATTTATAAGGATAGAGGGTTTATCACTGTCCAGGCTGAATCCAAGTTAGACTCTGATATTGTATTTAATTTTTTTTCCACTGTAAAGATTATAGTTGAAATAATATGTGTTATTGCATTCATGTGAGATTCTATTCTATCTTTATTTCTTTTTCCCCTAACAATCTGGCTTTTCGGCACTTGGATTTGTGGCACGAGGATGTATTAGTGTCGATTTTCGAGGGTCGAAAATCATGGTCGTTACATTTGGTATCAGAGCTTAGGTTAAGTGAACACCTAAGATTTGGTGTGGTAAAACTCATTATAGATGGAGTTAGTAATACCCTAGAATGAGTGACTCGTTAGAGATAGGGTTAGTGATGCCCTAGAATGAGTTTGAGAGTATTATATATATGAGCGCATATTTTTTATTTGATATAAAAATGTTTTATGGTGATTAATTTGTTGAGTGGTTTATGAATTCTGGTCGGTGCATGAAGAGCTTCATGTAATCGATAGTGATTCCTAAATACTTAAACAAGGCGAATCGGCACACCATTTTAAAAGGAGTATATTTTATAAATATTTGTGTGATTTGAAAAATTTATAAGATACATTCCCTTTGGAAAGTTCCAAGAATAAGGTCTTGATCAGTTTGGTGATGGTGGTAATAATCTTCTAAGTATCGATCATATGTTGGCTTGGACGAATGGTATCGAACACTTGGTAAATTATTCTTCTTATCATTGAATAATCAAGGCAAGTTCATATCCGAACACGTATGAATCAAATTATGTGGATAAAAGGATTTTAAGTCAAGAAATAAAATGGTATGAAACTTCTGATCATATCTTGGAATATCACTTAGGTCAGGATGTCTTATTTTATGTCGGGTGATGAGTTATGGGCTAATCCAAAGCAAGCATGAAGAATATGCACAAAAAGAGGCAGAAGAGAAATTAAAACTAGGATCTTATGCTGGCATCTTCTATTATAGATGCGGTAAAGAAGGGCATTATGCAGTTCTGTGTAAGGATAGGAAAGAAAAGGAAAGGGATAAAAGGAAAGAAAATAAAGAGAAGAAAGAAAAATCTTTCAGGGTTGATATATTTTGTTTCAAGTGTAAAAGGCAAAGACATTTCCAACGTGAATGCCTTAAAACAAAGAAGAAACTTAGAATTCGGTCAAGAAAGGCAAGGGTTACTACCGTTGCAAAGGAATAGGACATATAACTAAAGAATGTCCTCGAACTTGCATTTGATGCTTCCAAGGGAAACACTTAATAAAGGACTGTCCCAAAATAAAGGCAGCAAACTTAGGCCTCAAAGATAAACACTTTTTTCCCTAAAAGGGATCCAAAAATAGTATATATAGTAGTTCAAGTATCTATATATAAGATGGTGATGTATAATAGGCAGTATTCCCTAGGGGTTATCTCTAAAAGTTTGTAACATAGGCTAGGGTTTGTAATGAATGTATAAATATAATGTTAATTAATAAATCTCTTTTGATCATTCTCTATGTGCATTTTTTCTATCTTCCATCAAATCAATTTAATAAGATATATAAAAATAAAAAGTTTAAAGGAATATTAGATATGGCTTATTAAAAAGTATTCAAATTAAGAAATTATTTAAGAATATATTTTATAAAAGTATATTTATAAAATAAAGTACAATTAGCAAAAATAAAATGATGTTTGAGAAAGATGGATTTGAGAATTCATATCCTAATGATTTGAAAAAGTATAAAAGGAAAAGTTATATAATATAAAATAAGTTTGGAATTAAAATTATAATGAGACTTATTAACAAAGAAATTTCAAAAAAGTAAGAAAGTCTCAAATGGTAACTAGTTTGAGTGGCTTGAAAATAACTAAAAAATGGGCAAGAGATATGTTCGGATGTAAACACTTCTCTTAAGTATTACCCTTCTTTTTAAGGGGATATAGGATATCATTGGTAGTACCTAATTCCTTGGTAATATTTTTGAGTTGCCCGATCTAAATAATTTTCCTTTAGTTAAAAGGATAATTTTGAATTATTATTTGATAAGTTAATATCAAGGTTAGTTAAAAAGGAATACATTATAATGAGAGGAGTTGATTGTAATTTTGGAAAAAAAAAGGTAAATTATCTTTTAAAATTGAAATGATTCCTTTAGGATGAAATGTTTTCCTTTAAAGAAAAATATTTGGAAACAAATATTTAGAGCGATTATATACAAAGAAGCATTTTAAGAAAAGAGATAAAAGTTATATGAAAAGTTTTTGAACGTCAGTAAGTACATATGAGGTACGTAGATCATTTCGTCGCACAATATTGATCTAAGATTCGAGTGCATAACTTTAAGGTGTTCTTACCGGTTCGAAAAAGGATTTATCACTCAATACTTGACGACGAACATTAATGAGGGTTTATGATTGGGTACTTGAGTTTTCTATCATAGTTGAGAGTTATGTAAGGAAAATAAAGGTTCTGATCAAAGAGCCTAATCAGAGTCCGCACTAGAGGATCGGGGGATCAATACTAGTTTGAAAGTAAAGTTGTGGATTAAAATAAAAGATCGCATCAGATATCGCGTAGGGATGATCTGTGTATATCATACCAAATTGAGTTTGAAGATTGTTTTGAGTAAGTATTATCGGGTTTTGGTTTAATTTCGGGGACGAAATTCTTTTAAGGGGGGAAGTATGTAACGACCCGTAATTTTATCACTTTTAAATAGAATATTTAATTAACTTTAAATATTCAAATATAGAATTTTAAAACTTAAATAATCATGTTTTATGTAATAAATAAGAATATAAACTTACTTTTAGAATGGAATTACAAAATCAAGAAGTTTGGATTTTCATCGTAAAATTGACAAAAGCCGGTTTTCGATAAAATTTGATATACGTTCAGTTTTTGCTTTTTATGATAAATAATTCTTTTTAAATTGTTATATGATGATAATAATTGGTTGACAAAAGTTTCATAAATATATATAGACTTGTTTTATAAAGATAGATAAACTCCGTCTCACTTCGACAAATCAACGTCGTATTTTACAATTGGATTTTAATATTATTAAATATGGTTTTATGACTAAAATAAACTTGTTTTAATTATTTAAAGATGATAGGAAACTTATTTTCAAATTTTTTTTACATAAATAAATAGTTTGATTAAAAAACAGAAAATATGACCGGAAAACGTTTTGTCAAAATCAGCATTTTGTTCAATATAAATTGTGTAAACAATTTGCAACTTGGACTGTTATTATATAAACACATTAACAAAGATATAAACACCTCACTTATATTGACAAAGAATTAATTAAGCTAAGTATTTAATTAAGTAAACAAAAGTACAAAAAGAATATATTTTCACCAAATCCAACACAAGTCAAATCAAATCACATCAAAATCATAGCAAATCTTCACTTTAATCCACTTTTCCATCCAAATACATCCCTCAAGTATTAAGTAAAGATGACATAAAGTAATGAAGTGATGTGATGATGGTAAGTGTTGAAAAAAGCATGTTTACTTAAAGGTTAAGGAAGGGTGTTTTTGTCAAATTAAATTCCTTAAAGGTTAAGGAATTCAAGGCTATAAATACACAAGCTTTCAGCTCGTTTTATCACATACATTCTCTTCTTCCTCTTCCTTTTAGCTATTTTAATGGCTTCTTTCCTTAAGAAAATAATGGTGAAAAGAAAGTAGAAAAAAAGAAAGTAAAGCAAAAATATAGTATTCCACCTCAAAAGCAAGTCCAAACTCCACCTCTTCCTCTTCTAAGTACACGACCACTACCGTCATCACTAAGGCTGAGCTTAACCACCCAAACAAGGCTTGGCCGAGCCCATCAAGGAGAAAAGAAGGAGTTTGGAAAGCTCCGAAGCAAGAAAAAAGTTCGAAGTGCTGCGGAAGCTCTACCGGATTTTCTGAAGCTTGGGAAGGAGGAAGCAATTGTGATTGTGAGTACTCACATTTAAATTTACTAATTAATCTCTAAATAATTCCAAGACTAATGATACAAAAATAAAATATATATTGTATGATTAAATGTGTGATTACTTGTTTAAATATATGGATTTTAATATGGATGATTACTTAGTTTGATAAATGAGAGAAATAGTTAGTTATTAATTATAGTTAATTTGATGAGAATTAAATCCATATTAATATGTGTATGGAAATTATTTAGCCTCTTAATGATTTTAAAATATCTAAAAAGGTTGAAAATGATATTATAATAATATAATATTATAATATGGAATGAAATAAAATATGTGTTTGAAATATGAAAATATTGTTTAAAATGAGTTTAATATGGTTTAGAAATGTTTTATAAACATATAAAAGTGTTTCCATAAAGTTTAAATAGAAAATGGAAAACAATTCAAAACTAGGCGCGTCGCGTAACGGTAGTTCGTGACTTCGCGCCGAAGAATTCAAATAAGTATACAAAATGGAATATAGCTGGGAATTGTCCGAGATAAGAATTTTTGGGACTATTGTATCCATAATTTTTAAATGAAAAAAGAAAATCAATATTTCATCTTGTAAATTTTTAAATAAGTCCAAAACAAGTTTTCAGAAAAATCGCGGTTGTACAGTTCAAAAACCCCAAATTGAAATTGATTTAAAATGAATATTTTTCAAATATTTAAAAATATGAAATAAATTTTATAAATCAATTAAAATGGTTTAAAAGAGATTTGAGTCATATAAATCAATTTCCAAAAGATAGAAAAGTCGTTTTGATCAATATAGCTTTTAAAACACTTTTCGCAACACTTTTAAAAAACTTGTGAAATATGATTTTAAACTTGACCATTATTTTTCATATCTTTTATAAATGGTTTTTAAAAGAATAATTAAGTGTTTTAAATAATGATTTTGAAATTTGATAAATCATTTCTAAAAATGAAAGGAGTATGCGGAAAAGACTAGTACATTTGTCCCGCCTGTGAGATCTAAACGGTAAAACAAGGTGTGTAACTAATGTTAAGAATGGAGAAATTAGTGCCTTGAACTTACCTGGCCTCTGTTTTCTCTTTTAGACGTGGGGTGCAACCGATCGAAGTGAAAGCCCGGATGCTCTAAAAAAGGCCTCATTTAAGTTTTTCCGAAAGTAAGGAATTTTTAAAAGAGTTAATTAAACTAGATTTTTAGTAGTATAAAGGATATTTTGGTCAAACTTTGTATTAAGGTCCAAGGAGGGAACTTGTGCTATCTGCGTGAATTTAAAAGATGATTCCACCGTTATTCCACGAATAGTACGAGTTGAATACGGAAGTTAATCTTGGTATGATTAGTCTAGTCTTTTACTCGATACAGATTGGTTTGGGGTAAAGTAAACAATGTCTTAAATAACATTATTTTTGACCCATTAAAATGTTATGATTTGAATATAAGAAATCTTTAATTTAGATTTAAAGAAATGATTTATTTGGAAATGTTTTTCCTAAGTTAAGGTGAAACAATTTGGAATTATTCCAAGATACAAAAGGTTTAATTAACCAAAATGATTTGATAAATGAGGCTTAATGATTCCATATACTGTTAAGAAGAAAAATGGAATAATTTAAAATAATATGTCTCTCTGAGATATTTATGAATGAATAAAAAGATGAATCAAATTGAATGATGATTGATAATCACATATGAACTTAACATCTTTTTAGTCGATGATTGTTCGAAGGAGCCGAGGTCAGCATTGGGTAAGTCCTATCTGGAAACCACTTTGAACCAACGTATACGTTCGAAACTGAAGACATGATGAAGATGATGATTTTTAAAGACAAGGATCTTCATATGAAAGGCCGCTTGCCACTAGTCCCTCGAGGTGAAATTTACCATATCATATATTGATGGTGGCAGTATTGCTCTGTTATTAAATTCTTTGATTACAAAGACTAATTGCTACTAATCCTAGGGAAAATTCCTGATAGGATGTAGTAGGAGGAGAGCCTTCGGTTTCGTTCAATCCCAGAACGAACTTGTATGGACGAATGTCTGACATTACATATCCGATATCACAAATATTGACTTTTACAAACATACATCTGTTTGGTGGCAGACATGGCAACATCTCTTAGCTTAAAACCCTTCTCTAAGACATACGAGCTCAAAGGTTGTATGTTCGTAAAAGTCAATAGTGATCGAAGGAATGGCAAGGTGGCATTCAAAGTGGAACCTAATATGATCAAAGCGTGGCTTTGTGAGAAAAAAGCATGGCTTTGTGGAACGTAACCTCACGAGCCTTACATCCCAGGAATGATATAGGATACTATGTAGTCTACAGGACAAATTTTGGGCTATCAGTTATGAGGAATAAAAGGCATCTGTTTCCTTAAGATGACGAAATGGACAAGTATGGAGGTTGACGGAGATTTTGTAAAGCCACCTAGTAATACTCTGTTTCGTGCAGTAGTATAGTTCTGAGGCTGAAAGAGATCGTGTAAAGCCACTGGAGTGAACTAGTATTGTTATACGTGGTTTTTCGGGTCTAAATGGTCACTAGTTCCCTATCATGTTGGAAATCCAATTCCACATACGAGCTTTACGGTCTTGTTTGTAGTCCCAAAATAGTTGTAATGCTTTGCAAACATTCAGCCCTTTGCTGGAATTTAGTAATGGTAACAATTTCGGCTATGTTTATGTATATTTACTTGGAAAGGATTTTAAAGTAATGTTATTAGAAATAATATCAAATGGTCTAAGTATAAAGTATGTTGGTTATCATAAGGTAAAAACCTGTCTGTATTTATGTGTGGGCGTGGTCTTATGAGATACCCTTCTTTCCAAAGGTTTTTGATTTACATCAATTGGATCTATACATTTAAAAATTTCAAGTATCTCATGCTAGTTTTTCAAGCCTGATCCGGGTATTTTTAATACTCGGATCAGATCCAAGTAGTTCCAGGTTTAGTTGAAGACGCTTGGAATTTCCAGAGGAGAGTTGGAGATCTTCATCCACGTATAGACATATTCTATTATCTGCTGTATCTATTGCATTTTCTTTTACAATTATAAGGACAGAGGGTTTATAAATGTCCAAGCTGAATCCAGGTTAGACTCTGATATTGTATTCAAACTTTTTTCCGCTGTAAAGATTATTGTTGAAATAATATATGTTATTCCATTCATGTGAGATTCTGTTCTGTTTTTATTTTCTTTTTCCTCTAATAATCGGGCTTTCCGGCACTTGGGTTTGCGGCACAAGGATGTATTATTATCGATTTTTTAGGGTCGAAAATCCCAGTCGTTACACCCTAGTTGACTTGGAATGTGAGTTTTTACATTTTAATTTATTGGGAGTAGGATACAATTTAGTTGTTTCTATTTCTGTGTAATCTCCATGAATTATCCAATTCTATAAAATTTGTAAAAAGCACACGTTTGAAATAATAAGGAATATACTAAAAATTAAAGAGATGTGTAAAGTACAAAGGTTCTTCTCTATAGTTTACACATTCTATAACAAAAGAAAAGGGATAATTCCTTGTAATTTCAAACGGAGTTAGTCTTATTTTTGTGTAATTTATGGAAAGTTACAATGGTAATCCTTTTTGGAAGGATAATTCTAATAAATTGAAATGTAGGAATTTATGTTCTTCACAGAATGTACATGCAAGTGTATGTTCTGTAATTCCTAAGTATGGGAATTATTGTGGTAGGAATATGAATACACACATACACATATAACCACGTCTTTTGATTAGAACATAAATATTTATAGCGTAATTAATAACATGCATAGGTATTCATATTAGTTACAATTAGGACGACTAGTTATTAACAGCGTATTAATTATAGGACTAGGAGGTTGAAGAAGGAGGGAATAATAACTTCAAAATTTATGGACAATAGCTACAAATTTAATGAGCAATAAATTTGTAGTTAATAGAGAGTTAAAGAAATTAAGACGGGACTGATTAGAGAATCTAACATGGTACCTATAGGGAATTGAGTAGGCATAATATGTTGATTTTGAAATGCTTAAATAGATGTCATTAGAGCTTGTTCGATTTTGATATTAATGACTATTTATTAAGGACAATTGACATTTATTGGATATAAGAAGGAAACGAGGAATATAGGAATAAGCGTATAAATTAGGAATGATTCACCAGCAAATAAGTAAGTGTTAATACTAGTTAATACATGTAGAAGGCAATATAATTTTTATAGTAGGAAATTATACAGCCTCAATTATACATTTAGAACGAACGTGAATTAGTGGGCCTAGCCTAATATTTAGGCTTAATGTAACAACCCGCATATTTTACGATTGTATATTTAAATGTTTTATTTAAATATAGCATCGTTAGTCGGATTTAAGTCCAAAATGTCACTTTTTGCAAACAGTAGAATTAGGACTCGAGACCACTTCCATTGAGTCCAAAATGGTGTTTGCGACCTTTTTGAGTATAAACATTGGTATGTTTGGAGTTGAATGAAATTTTGATATTTTCATTTAGGGCTTTGGGTTTCAGCCCATGAACCCATCTAATACCCTAACCCCCACTCCACTCCTCTTCATTCCTTCATAACACTTCCTAACACTCAAGCTAAAGCAAAAATGGGGAAGAGATTGGAAATTAGAATTCCAAAATCCTAGTTTGATTAGGAAACATAAATTCAAGTCCAAAATCAAGGAGAAGCTTAGGTAAGCATCCTCTTCATCTTCTCCATCTCTATCTCTCTTCAATTTCAGAAATTCCTAAACCCTAACTTAGGAAATATTTGCTTATTAGCTTAGATTGGAGCTTCTTGAGTTGAAGTTGAAGAGGAATTTGCCTTTCCTTTGTTGTAGAGCTTCTCATTCGTTGTTTTGGGTTTAAAGGTGAGTTTTTGAACTCACATCTATGTCTATATCTTTGATAGTTGTTAGGTAGTAATTCCTAACATCTCTTCCTTGTCCATTTGCTTTTGGATTGAATTGGTTTGATGAATATTCCAATTTTTGGTGTTTTGAGGTCAAATCTTTAAAAATCCTATCTTTGATGTTTGAACACGTTTTTGGGTGTTTCGAAGAGCCAGACAAGGCTGGGTTGTCGCTTGGCGTAAATCCTTAGTCTCCATTGCTCGTCCGTTTGCCTCCGGTTAGGATTTTGCCCTACTTGGGGGCTAGGCTGATAATGCTGTAGAAGCAGATTCAGTCGACTGAACCAGGGGACAGAAAATACTCTGTACCTGTATCAGTCGACTGACCTTATGGTTCAGTCGACTGACTTGGAAACCGAAAGTTTCCAGGCATAGTATCAGTCGACTGACCACCTGGTTCATTCAATTGATCTGCTTGTCTCGGCCCAATTTGCCATTTTGCGTGGGTTTCCAATTTTAATCGATTCGTGTTAATACGATTTGTTGTTATCAATTATCGACTTTGATGACTTCTTTTTCGGGATTTTTGGGAATATCCATTTTGATGGACTCGGTATCGAATTTTATGGATTTGATTCACGTCTTCGTATGTGAATTTTTGGTGATTGATTGTTTCAACAATCATTTCTGTGACTTGTCACTTTAAAATACAAAGGTTTCTATACTAGTAGTAAATATTCGAACTCTTTCACAAAGATGATTTCAACCCTATTTTTAATACAAAGCTCGTTTATAAAACCTTTTTTTCAATCTATTAGTATATACAAACCTTTACCTCATTCATATGAGAAATCTAATTAAACGGCTTAGTAAAACAAGTGGTTTGAAACGATTGCGTTTACTTCGTCGGTTAATTCTTGGACTTGTTCGATTGAAAATCTTGTGACAATTTTTGAGTGGAAAACTACAATTTGTTCATAAATATTTAAGTTAAGCCAGTGGTTATGGGACATGAAGCTAAACTCATTTATTTACTAGCTTAGTGTAATCGACACTTCTTGATGATCGATGATGATTATTTTATGGTTTAGAATAGCGATTTGTGATGTCTTTTTGTCCACGTGGGGGACTGTACCCCGATTTATGGAGCTTCGTCTCATTTTTATAGGCTATCGACCTATGGTTTCGTGGAGTTCGGTTCATCGGGAGTTCGTTGTACTACGTCGTTGTTCTGTATTATTTGTGTTCAGGTTCATCGGGCGTTCGTTGTACTACGTCGTTGTGCCTGATTATTTGAGTTTGGTTCATCGGGTGTAACGCTGTACTACGTTGATGTCTGGATTATTTGAGTTTCTGGTTCCTCGGGCATTCGTTGTACTATGTCGTGGCATCGGCTCTATGGTTAGCGACCATGGGATAGCGATCCATTTGTGATACACGTGTTGGTGAGTTTTCATGCTCCCGTTTGTGATAGGCCTTCCCCCTTTTGTGATTTTTGGATTTCTAGTTGATGATTTCTAGAATTTGTGTTTCACCGATTTTTGCGATTGGCATTGATATGGTTTGTCAATATTTGTGTTTTGGTGAATAATTTAAAGAATGCAATTCTTTTTGGATGTTTGAGATGATTTGGGATATTGTATGATTTTTTTTGTTATTTGATGTATACTTGTCGCAGTATGGCATTATTGTTATCATACGTTTTTGTCTTATCTCTTATCCTATCTCATTTTATCTGATATTTATATCTAGACTGATCCGTTTATTATTTTCTTCTTAAATAATACTCGGGTCAGACCGAGGTATTTCAGGTGCTTCTGGTTGACTTCTTATTTGGGGCCATCATCTGATTTTTGGCTAACTACTTTAGCATAGTAGTTTTTGTTAGTATACATTTGAGATTGAGACTCCTTGATGTATACTTATTCTTTTGTCTAGCACTTGTATCTTTTCTTTTGTGATGTAGTGGATCTTGTATGTCACGACCCGACTTCCTATGCCCAGAAAGTCGCATCATTATGAAGAAAGAAAGGGATAGAAAAGAGAAAGAAGAGAAGAAAGAAAGAAACAACAACAACGATCTCACAGCGGAATGAATAAATTATATTAATAACATAAACTATTACATAGTATACATCAATTATCAGAGTTACACAGATACACATCACATACTAGACAGTTATAAACATCTGTCTAGTTATTACAACTCAATACAATACACACACTATCACAGATATCAACACAGCGGAATACTATATCTACGAACGCCGAAGCCTCCTGCTCCATTGCTCCTCCAGAATATTCGTCAAAGCTAAACCTGAATCCCTTGGCTACTCGTAAAAATTTGAGTACCCAAGAGTTTATAAAACAGAAATAAACACTTGGGTCAGACATGGGTCTGGTGTGAGTAACAGGTTAAACTTGCTTAACTTCAAAACCTTTAGGAAGAAAAGGTATCACGTAAGACTCCCCACAAATAAACATGGGTAAGTTTTTACCTTACGCTAACCAAAACATTTGATAGGAAATCCAGTTATATTATAATAGGGTCTAGGGTTTTCAAATAAATATGAAGTAGCTGAAATTGTTACATTATTAAATTCCAGCATACTAGCCACAAAGTGGGTTATACAATCAAAACCGTAAGGGCACGTAGGAAGAATGGGTTTCCATACAATGGCAGGGCTACTGGGGTACCGCCCGTCACAGTACGTGGCCTAGATCACCGTACCGAGGAGTACGCCCGCTCCCCTGCAACACAAAGCCGGAACCATCCCTTACTGGATAATTCCGAACAAGATAACCCCGTAGTTGGCGCGACCAACCACACACTAAGCCGAATAAAAAGAAAAGGGACCTCTAGACAGGGATCTATCTTGCTCTCAGTGGGTGCTACCCACGAAGCCTTGCTGCACCTCCCCTGTTTTAGCCATTCCCGGTTGATGAGGCTTGAGGTTACGATTACCTTTAATCAGAACATATCACTTAGAATGCTCATCGTCCGCCTGACGATGTGCTGAAAGCATTCAATCCATACAAGTTCGTTCCGGGTTCGAACGAAACCGAAGGCATTATCTCGTTACACTCGTTTTGGAATCACCCTCAGAGTTAACGACAATAACCCTTGCACTCTGAATCTTCATCTTCACTTGAGATTCACGACCTATCGTAAATTTGGATCGATGTGGTATTCGGGTCTCCAGACCTGGAATTCCGGTATACGGAAACCCGATCCCGGTCTCATCGAAATCCAAAACGTATCTTTTAAGGGCCAAGTTGTTTTAAGGTTAAAACAATTCAATTCTTATCTATATACACAAAGATAGATAATTCAATAGATAATCTACATTATCATCCCAAACAGATAATTCACATTATCATTATAATTCAACCAAACATCCATATCATATATCAATCATATCTCATCAGGGATATCAAACAATGAAATACATTCAATCTCATTCATCCATCCTTAAGCAATGATTTATATCATCTAATTAATTTAAAGTGAATTAAACTAATTACTTCATTCTATAAATCCTGCTTACTTAATTATTAATTAAACCAATTAATTAATCATTACTCTAAGTATCCATCTTAATTAATCATTCCTGATTAATAATCCTTTAATTACTTTAAGTAATTAATACTTAATTAATTTCACAAATTAATTAACTTAAACCATTACAGTAATTAATCTTTAATTACATCATTAATTAATTAACTATATTTAATTACATTAATCCTTAATTAATTACAATTAATTAATTACTTTAATCACTTATTATTTTTTTTTAACTAATCTTAATTAATCAATCCTTAATTACATCATTAATTTTATTAATTAATGATCCTTAATTACCCTTAATTAATTATCTTATTTAAATTAATTACATTTAATAATTAATTAGTCACATTTATTAATCACCTTTGATTAATCTCATTTAGTAATTAACTTCCCTTAATTACTTTTATTAACTAAATTAATTATTCCTTAATTAATTTCTTAATTAATCCCTTGATTAATTCACAAGTAATTAAACTCAAATTACTTACATTAATACATCACCATTTAATTAATTACTTCCAGTAATTATCTATTATTTACTTCCTTAAATAATCATACTTTAATAATTACATTAAGTAATTATTTAACAAATCAATCCATTTATTATTCTAAATTAATTAAACTTAATTAATTAACTTAAACTAATCAAATTATCTTAATTAATTACAAATGAGTAATTAATTTCTTAATTACTTCCATTAAGTAATTCATTTAAAACAAATTCTATAATTGATTATCTTTAAATTAATTAATCTAATTAATTATTAAAATTAATCACATTAATTAATTATTTAATAATCCATAGTTAATGACCTTCATTAACAATTATTTAATTACTTTTCTTAAGTAATTAACTTAGATTAACCATTATTAATTTCAAATTAATAATCTTAATAACCAAGTAATTAATCTCTAATTATTTAATTAATTAAGTGTTAACCATAACTTAATTAATCTTTAATTACTTTATTAATTAATCATTAATTATTAATTAATATTTTAATTTATAATCCTTAATTTCCAATTAATTAATCCAAATCATTAATTAATTAGATTATTTAAACCATTTTAATTACTCTAAAGTTTTAATGATTTTAACTTTAAGATAAAAACATTTTCTTATTCATGGTTAAATTTATCATTCACAAATACATTTGAAAACATCCATTTCAAATTTACTTTTAAATTTCATTTTAAATTCTAGATTTAAAATGAATACCAATTTGTCTTTAACCAAGTTTAAAACCAAATTAAAAGTTTTTATATGTTAGAGAATTTCTTATATCTTATAAAAGAATTTTTAAAAGAGTTTAAATCAACTTCCTTTTAAATTTCAAACCATTTAAATATAACTAACATTTAAAACATTTAAATTTATAAAAATTATTTTATTTCCAATCTAAGTTTTAAAACCAAACTTGAATCTATATATTAAAACTTTGATTTAAATCCCTGTTTAAATATTACTTCACAAATTTGAATTCAGTTTTAAATTTAGTTTAAAGTTTTTAAACAGACAGTTTTCTTTCTTTTCAAAAAACCTGGCAACAACTTACCTACTCGAGCACGCACACTAAACTTCGAGTCGCTCTCTCTAAAAACCCGAGTCACATACAAACTAGCTCGAGTAACCCTCTGTTAAAATCCAGACTTTACCAGAGATACACCCACGATCTCGTGCACGTGCACATCCACCAGCGTCAACTCCGACCATCCACGACTTCTTCACCACTTCGACGATCAACCATCGACCAATCCACGATCACTCGATCACCCAAAATGCCAGAGGAACAAAATCGAGCATCCAAAACTAACTCGAACCCAAAACTGGAACATCTTCAATCCCTGGAACTGTCTCGTCTTCAAATTTTCGATCACCAGAACTTCTGAAACTCCGATCATATCTTCATCATCGACCAAACTTCAATCCCTCAAAAACCTAAAGCACTCGATCCACTTGAGAAACTGTGGTGATTGATTTTCTTAACCTAGTTAAAACTAGGTTTAAAAATTTAAAACCTAAATTATTTCTACCTCACTGCCTTAATTTAAATTCTAGTAATTTTCCCTTCGTCCTTGATCATTCCACTACTACCAGACATGATATTGGTCAATCAATCCTCCTAGATTAACAGTTCTAACCAAAAATCCATTTTCAGTTAAAACCAGAACTGCTCTTTTAATTCTAAACTAAAAACTATGATATTAATGTTAAAAATCATGTTATAGCTTATATATTCCATATATAATCCTGAATCTATAAATTACCCAGTTTGAATTTTTACATTTTATAACATGCACTGTTATTTTAGTTTACAGAGGCACTCAGGTTAAAGTTTTGACTTAATTAAACCTTTTAAACTTTAGTTTATTACAAATCAATCATATTTTGTTTGTAAATTAAGTCATTACAAAAACTAGATCCAGAGGTAAGAGATTTTAAAGGAAATTCTTAAGTCTGGGCAACAAACAGAACAGGGTTCAAAGATAACAGATATGCACACATAACTATTCATCCATGTATACATAGAAATTCACATATATAATCATACATCAATACATAGATATGTAGGACCACCTATAAATATTCACATGCAACCATCTTTCCTAATTTAAACCTTAAAAATAGAATGTTACTCACCTTAACAAAGATGAACAGAGGCCTATTTTATTGAAAAGCTTTTGAAACTGTTTTGCTTAAAACTGGAATGCCTCACTTGATTTAATAACTGGAGTTGTTGGAGCTTTAGATTGATTAAACTACATGCATGCAACTACCAGTGGTTGAAAATTGAATGTAGACAGTTTGAATTGCTTCCAGAGTTGAATAGAATGCAGCAGGGCTTTTTGAGATGATTCCAGATTGAAGAAAATGGAGGCAGGCAGACCTTTGAATATGATGCAGAGATGAAAGAAAGTGTTGCAGATTCAAAGAGTGTTTGCAAGGCCTTTTTATTTCAGATCTGTAACTTGGTTACAGACTTTGATTTTGATAATTCTCTGGTTTGAGGAATGTTACAGATCTTTGATTTGGTTTGAGGCATTTGATTCTCGGATTTCAGTTTTGCAATTTAGAGAAAGAGTTTGAGAAGGGTTACTGAATATTTCCAGATTTGTATTAGAGAATTTACATTTGAGTTTCTCTTGTTTTGAAAAAAAAGAAAGAATGAAGTGAATGAAATGTATATGTTTATATAAGTACATTTTGATTTTTATAAAAATAAAAGAAAATGAAAATAATTAAGGACACTTGTCCTATACATTTATTACTTAAATTACACATGTTTTACAAAGGCTTTAGATAAATGACACTTGTCTTTTAAGTATTTATCTTATTTTTATTTAGTTTAAAAGTATATAAAAACCTTTTCTTATTTATTAAAATACTTATCTATATATATAACTTTTAAAAGAACAAAACTAATTTATATTTATAAATAAAAGTTTATACAAATATTCTAAATTTCCAAAACAATTTAAATATTTATCCTTTTGAATTTCAAAGCTTAAATTCAAATTGAAATAAAATTAAATCCTAAGATTCAATTTAAAAAGTCAAGTTATATATATATATACACAACTACTTATCAATTTAAAAATAACAATTCCATAGTCTTTAAAATCTATTCATATTTATAAAAATAATATATTATACTTACTATTTGAAATTAACATATTTGATACTTAAAATAATTTATCTAAGAGATTATATTATCAAGTAATATTTTAAAAAGAAATAAAACAAGCCTTTTTGTTAAATCTTATTTATTTAAACTTAAGTTAAAATATCTCTTAAACAAAAATATTTACTTAGAGTATATTTAAAACTATAAAATTATTAATTTAAATAACTTTGAAAAGTCATATTAAATTAAATCTAAATTCCCAATTTTTCCAAAGCTTTCTATTTACAATATATATAAATAAATATATATATTCAAATAGAAAATATCTTATTAACTTTTAAAAAATAAAATCATCAATTAATACTAATTTAATCAGATTATTAAATTAAATTCAAATTTTATTATCAAAGATCATCAATATCAATTTAATTATTTAACAGATTATTAAATTGATATTGTTAAAATTTCCGGGATATTACATTGTATGACCACTACTTTGATGTACACTTTTAAGTGTTATATTCATATATGTTTCCGCCTTTGTGATATGAATATCTATGACTAATTTGTGTTATGTTTATTTCCATATTTGTTTTCAAAGTCCACATAGCCACTGTGTGGTAGCTTTGAGTTTGTATTCGATTTGTCGGATTTCCTCTTGAAATGAAATGTAAGTTATATTATCTGACATATCGGTACTCGCACAAAGCAATTACACAGATGGTCGCTCCTCAATAGCCTTATTCTTCGTGCTAGTCGACGGCATTACCCCGTAGTGCCCTTGGCTAGTGTGAGTATAGAGGTGGGGCATCACAGCTTGGTATCGGAGCCAACCTTCGGAACAATGTAGAATAATCCAGCAAGGATCATTGTCCTAAGTCTTTCTTAGGAATCGTGCCATAAGATTTAATTCGAGTCTTCGTACCGTTCTATCCTATTTCTTTTTATGATGCCTTGTTTTATCAATCAAGTTTGTTTGATATTCATTCTGTGAATAACCTTTTTCCTCTTCTTTCTTTCTTAAAGAAGAGAAATGGTTATATTTGGCAGTCCTAGTGTTGGTCAATCCAGTAGACCTTCTCTGGATGGCGTATTCATGTCTACCCAACAACTTTTGGATCTTGTAAAGAATCAAAGGTTTATCTGTGCTTTGAGTAAAAACCCAAAAAAGGTTTTACCTCTGAAATTAGAAGTGCCTTTCGATCAGCTTGTAGATATCGCTCTTCGACTTGAAGAGGCCGATAAAGAAAGTGATGTTGAAGTTGTGGATGCCAAACAAAACTTCAACATCAACAAGAAGAGGTATATTAAGTTCAAAAGCCCTAATCCCAACAAGAAAGGGAAGCAGGTAATTTCGGTAGCAAAGACTCCTACCTCTAATCGTGGACAATGCTACAATTGTGGTTCTATGGACCACTATGCGAATAAGTGTCTGAAGCCCCTTACTTGTCGCTATTGCAAAGGTTTGGGTCACCTTTTATCTTCATGTCCCAAACTTCAAAGTAGGAGAGAGGGAAAGCTGGATGTTGCGCAGGCTTCTAGTAACACTTCTCTTGGTCAAGGTAATTCTCCTTCTATCCTTGATGACATTAATTTGTTTTGCGATTATCCAATTCGAGTTCTTTTTGATACAGGTTCATCTCATTATTTTATATCAAAAGAACTTGTTGATTCTTTTTCTTTAAATATTATGGACTTGATGACTTCATTGAGAATTGCGAATCTGATTGGTAGATCTTCAACACTCAATTTACTTTATGGAGATGTCGAGATTATTTTATGTGATTATTCTTTTCGAGCCGATTTGCATGTTATGCGTTACTTAGGCTTCGAAATTGACTTTTGGGAAAGGATTGGCTTAATCAATATAAAGCCTATATCCTTTGTCCTGAGAGGCTATCCATCTTCGACATTCTCAATCTATTAAACAGATTTCTATTGATTTTAATGATTTTGATTTCCAAATTTGGTGGCATCATTTTATTCTTTAAACCCACTTGATGAGGAGAATGTTATTTCTCTCATTCAAATAGTTTGTGAATTTTCCGGTATATTTGAGCTTGTCTTAGGATTATCACCTAAGAAATCTATTGAGTGGTGCTAAGGTCTTTTCAGCTCGACCTTGCCACCGGTTTTCATCAGCTACGAGTTGCGGAGGGTAGCATTCCACTTACCGCATTTCGCACTCGTTATGATTCTTATGAGTGGTTCGTTATGTCATTTGGTTTGATGAACCTTCTACCTTATTTCATTCATCTTATGAATCGAGTATTCTACGAATATCTTGATGAGACCATCCTTGTATTCATTGATTATGGATGAAAACAACAATTTAAAATTTGCAAATCTTTTTCATAAGATATTTATAAGTATGATTGGATTTTGTTCTTAAAACGAGCAGAGAATATTTGTAAATTTTATAAGAGGCATGTTTATCATATAGAAGATGATTTTGTGATGTTTTGCCCATTGAGTGCTTTAAGAATTCTGGTCGATGCACTTGATCAACGTTATCGATACGAATCTCCTAAACGCTATGATGAGATAGTCAGACACAATAAATTGACTTGTAAAAGGTAAAAAAATTTCTAAAAAGATGATTACACAAAGTTAATTATAATTTTGAAAGTCTTAGCTTTTCGGGAAAGAGGATCGATTAAAAGAACTCCTTTTTGATGCTCCTATTCTTGTGGTTCCCGAAGGGAACCAAGACTTTATTGTTTATACCGATACTAGTCGTGTTGGTTTGGGTGCCATTCTCTTGCAAAGGGAATGTGTTATCACATATGCTTCTTGACATTTAAAGCTTGTCGAGACTAGATATGCCATTCATGATCTAGTGCTCGCGGCCATTGTTTTCGCTCTTAGAATTTGGCGACATTATCTTTTGGGAGAGAAATTTGTTCTCTACACCGATCATAAATCTTTGAAGTATTTATTTTCTCAAAAGGAACCCAATTTGCATCAACAATGTTGGCTCGAGTTCCTTGCATCTTATGATTTTGATATTCTTTATACTCCCGGAAAGGGCAATCGAGTTGCCGATGCCCTTAGTCGTAAGCAACAAGCGGTTGTTTTCATGATGATATCTGAATGGAATGATCTCGAGACTTTATTCACTTGTTAGAATCCAATTTATGTTCATCTCTTGTTTTGTGTAGCCTTGAGGCTCATCCTTCTTTTTTTTGACCGTACCTCCTTTGGCTAAACTCTATGTCGAAGAAACTGTTAAATTGCATGGAGTTCCTACTTCTATTGTTAGCGATCGTGATCCATTATTTTACTAGTGGATTTTGGCAAGGTCTTCAAAAGCTTTAGGAACAAAGCTTAATTCTAGCACCGCTTATCGTCCTCAATCCGATGGACAAATAGAGCGTGTGAATCAAACTCTTGAAGATCTCCTTCGTGCATGTGTTCTTGATTTTGGTGAAAGTTGGGAAGATCATATTTCTCTTGTTGAGTTTTCCTATAATAATAGCTTCCAATCTAGTATTGGTATGGCACCTTTCAAGGCACTCTACGGAACGCCATGCCGATTTCCTTCGTGTTGGCTTGAAGCCGGTGAAAAGCTGGTTTTAGGTCCAGATTTTATTGGTGTTCATTTGTGTTTCACCTATGAGGGGTGTTGTGCGTTTCAGTCGATCGGGAAAGTTATCACCTCGATATGTTGGTCCATTTCCCATCACCGAACGTATTGGTTCCGTGGCTTATCGCCTTTTATTACCAACTCAGTTTTCTGCTATTCATGACGTATTCCACGTCTCTCAACTATGGAAATGCCTTCGTGATTCTGATTCTATTCTTGAGCCCGGTATAATTGAAGAAATTGAAGTTTCACCAAATTTGACTTATGAGCAACATTCTATTCGTATCATTACTTTGAAGGTTAAACGCCTTCGAAATAAAGATGTTCTTCTTGTGAAAGTTCAATGGTCCTCAAATCCTAAGGATTGCTCTTGGGAATCTTGAGAATTCATCGAGAAAACACATCCGGATTTACTATTTCGTGCTCTTTATGGTGAACTTCTCATCTCAAAATTTCTTCTTTTGTGTTGTTATGCCTTCGTATGGTTGTTACTTTTTATCTTTCTCTTAATTATTGCGAGGACGCAAATTCTTTAAGGAGGGGAGTCTGTAACAACCCGCATATTTTACGATTGTATATTTAAATGTTTTATTTAAATATAGCATCGTTAGTTGGATTTAAGTCCGAAATGTCACTTTTTGCAAACAGTTGAATTAGGACTCAAGACCACTTCCATTGAGCCAAAATGGTGTTTGCGACCTTTTTGAGTATAAACATCGGTATGTTTGGAGTTGAGTGAAATTTTGATATTTTCATTTAGGGCTTTGGATATGGGTTTCAGCCCATGAACCCATCTAATACCCTAACCCCCACTCCACTCCTCTTCATTCCTTCATAACATTTCCTAACACTCAAGCTAAAGCAAAAATGGGGGAAGAGATTGGAAATTAGAATTCCAAAATCCTAGTTTGATTAGGAAACTTAAATTCAAGTCCAAAATCAAGGAGAAGCTTAGGTAAGCATCCTCTTCATCTTCTCCATCTCTATCTCTCTTCAATTTCAGAAATTCCTAAACCCTAACTTAGGAAATATTTGCTTATTAGCTTAGATTGGAGCTTCTTGAGTTGAAGTTGAAGAGGAATTTGCCTTTCCTTTGTTGTAGAGCTTCTCATTCGTTGTTTTGGGTTTAAAGGTGAGTTTTTGAACTCACATCTATGTCTATATCTTTGATAGTTGTTAGGTAGTAATTCCTAACATCTCTTCCTTGTCCATTTGCTTTTGGATTGAATTGGTTTGATGAATATTCCAATTTTTGGTGTTTTGAGGTCAAATCTTTAAAAATCCTATCTTTGATGTTTGAACATGTTTTTTGGGTGTTTCGAAGAGCCATACAAGGCTGGGTTGTCGCTTGGCGTAAATCCTTAGTCTTCATTGCTCGTCCTTTCGCCTCCGGTTAGGATTTTTCCTCACTTGGGGGCTAGGCTGATAATGCTGTAGAAGCAGATTCAGTCGACTAAACCAGGAGGTCAGTCTACTGAACCAGGGGACAGAAAATACTCTGTACCTGTATCAGTCGACTGACCTTATGGTTTAGTCGACTGACCTGGAAACCAAAAGTTTCCAGGTATAGTATCAGTCGACTGACCACCTAGTTCATTCAACTGATCTGCTTGTCTCGGCCCAATTTGCCTATTTTGCGTGGGTTTCCAATTTTAATCGATTCGTGTTAATACGATTTGTTGTTATCATTTATATCGACTTTGATGACTTCTTTTTCGGGATTTTTTGGAATATCCATTTTGATGGACTCGGTATCGATTTTTAGGGATTTGATTAACGTCTTCGTATGTGAATTTTTGGTGATTGATTGTTTCAACAATCATTTCTGTGACTTGTCACTTTAAAATACAAAGGTTTCTATACTAGTAGTAAATATTTAAACTCTTTCACAAAGTTGATTTCAACCCTATTTTTAATATAAAGCTCGTTTATAAAACCTTTTTTTTTCAATCTATTAGTATATACAAACCTTTACCTCATTCGTATGAGAAATCTAATTAAATGGCTTAGTAAAACAAGTGGTACGAAACGATTGCGTTTACTTTGTCGGTTAATTCTTGGACTTGTTCGATTGAAAATCTTGTGACAATTTTTGAGTGGAAAACTACAATTTGTTCGTAAATATTTAAGTTAAGCCAATGGTTATGGGACATGAAGCTAAACTCATTTATTTACTAACTTAGTGTAATCGACACTTCTTGATGATCGATGATGATTATTTTATGGTTTAGACTAGCGATTTGCGATGTCTCTTTGTCCACGTGGGGGACTGTACCCCGATTTATGGAGCTTCGTCTCATTTTTATAGGCTATCGACCTATGCTTTCATGGAGTTCGGTTCATCGGGCGTTCGTTTTACTACGTCGTTGTTCTGTATTATTTGTGTTCAGGTTCATCGGGCGTTCGCTGTACTACGTCGTTGTGCCTGATTATTTGAGATTGGTTCATCGGGCATAACGCTGTACTACGTCGATGTTCCGGATTATTTGAGATTCTGGTTCCTTGAGAATTCGTTGTACTACGTTGTGGCATCGGCTCTATGGTTAGCGACCATGGGATAGCGACCCATTTGTGATACACGTGTTGGTGAGTTTTCATGCTCCCGTTTGTGATAGGCCTTCCCCCTTTTGTGATTTTCGGATTTCTAGTTGATGATTTCTAGAATTTGTGTTTCACCGATTTTTGCGATTGGCATTGATATGTTTTGTTAATATTTGTGTTTTGGTGAATAATTTAAAGAATGCAAATCTTTTTGGATGTTTGAGATGATTTGGGATATTGTATGATTTTTTTTGTTATTTGATGTATACTTGTCGCAGTATGGCATTATTGTTATCATACGTTTTTGTCTTATCTCTTATCCTATCTCATTTTATCTGATATTTATATCTAGAATGATCCGTTTATTATTTTCTTCTTGAATAATACTCGGGTCAGACCGAGGTATTTCAGGTGCTTCTGCTTGACTTCTTATTTGGGGCCATCATCTGATTTTTGGCTAACTACTTTAGCATAGTAGTTTTTGTTAGTATACATTTGAGATAGAGACTCCTTGATGTATACTTATTCTTTTGTCTAGCACTTGTATCTTTTCTTTTGTGATGTAGTGGATCTTGTATGACCACTACTTTGATGTACACTTCTATGTGTTATATTCATATTTGTTTCCGCCTTTGTGATATGAATATCTATGACTGATTTGTGTTATGTTTATTTCTATATTTGTTTCCGAAGTCCACATAGCCACTGTGTGATAGCTTTGAGTTTGTATTCGATATGTCGGATTTCCTCTTGAAATGAAATGTAAGTTATATTATCTGACATATTGGTACTCGCACAAAGCAATTGCATAGATGGTTGCTCCTCAACAGCCTTATTCTTCGTGCTAGTCGACGGCATTACCCCGTAGTGTCCTTGGCTTGTGTGAGTATAGAGGTGGGGCGTCACACTTAAGATGATTGGTTTGGTGGGTTGGGATGTGAGGTTAGTAGAGTTACACAACAGAAGTCTGCCCTTCACCCAGAGGCTACCGGCAGTTGTGTATACTTACTACTGATGTGGGACATCTCCAACTATAGGACTTATGGGGAAGCAATATACGTTTGAGTATAGATTGGGGAAATTACACCAAGGGTTTGCCTCGGACTTGAAGTATAAAATGGCTCGGTACCTTTTGGGACATCAGGAGTTTACTTCTGAGTTGAAGTATTAAATGTCCATTGGGTCTGTCTCCTCTCTATATAGAAATCTTAAATAACTTATGATGGTACCTAATAGGGAAATTGGGCCTGCTTCATTTCTAACAAGAGGTATTAAGTAACTACAGTGGGAATTTTTCTTAACTTACATTTGGTTAGTCTTAATGGGATTTCAACTATGGGAGGTCGGCAGGCTATGTCAGTGTTGTTGGTGGACCTGTATTTAGTAGTAGGACTGACATATAGGCTTTGACCACCAATGGTCCCACGTGTTCATTAGCAAAGAATCTGGTTATGCACTGATGGATTTCGCTTCCTACTAGTGTAGAATCCGTATGGGATACGCAAAAACCTCAAAGTTTTATTTGATTGTTTGTTTGGCAGAGGTGGGCTAGTTAACCCTTAGATGAGTCTTTGAGATGTGTTAGTAATACATTAATTGATTATAAAGCCATATCTAATGATCATCGGCCTTTATAGTTAGGACCGACTGACTAGCGTTTATGTTGCGGAGGTCCCGCTTTGGGGTTGAGGTATTAAATGGTCGTTGGGTCTGCCTCCTACCTATTTAAGAAGTATTGAGTGGCTGGGGTTTTGGGTATGTACAGCGTTTAGATATATATGTATATAGGCATATATATAGTTATACCTCGGATTAGGTAGGCATATCGAACATGCATATAAGATTGAACGGATTAGCCGTAAATAATAGACATAACACTTAAATGGAAATCAATTGGCATAGATTAGTGTTATGCATAAAGTATGCAATTTTCTAGTCACCAGAATGTTGTTCTGACACTCTCCTCATTACAACCCACATGATAGATTTAGAGGGACATGATACAGGTGCAAGGTAGGAACGGTAGATGATGAAGTCTTCTCATTCATGCTCGGCGCTAGCAAGGCAAACTGATATTCAAGGAATAATATTGGTTCCAATGTAGCAGCCTTAGTCAATACGTATGTTCTATTATATTTTTCTATTCCACTGTGTGTTTATACTGATCGTTCTCTGATGTACTTATGTTTATTACCGGTTACCAAAACCAACGATCTATACCCTAATGAACTTGGGTTTCAATTTAGTCAAAATTCAGGCCCATTAAGGTGTGGGTTGTTACACATGCAGTGCTCGATCTTGTCAAGTAGTTCTAACACCTACAATGAGTAAGGGGACAGTCATGCACCCTTAGCCTGAAATCCCTTTTTTACTTGGCAAACCATCGGTTTGGAGTCACTAAATATCTGTAGCGTTTGTACTCTCAACTTCTCCGCCAAATTGGGTCCTGCTATTAGCACCTCATATTCCGCTTCATTATTCGTAGAATGAAACTCAAGTTTCAATGCATAACAGATCCTTCTACCTTATGAAATTACCAAGACTAATCCCACTCTAGAATCATGGTCATTGAATGCTTCATCCATATATAGTTTCCATTCTGAAAGTTAGACCATCTCCTCCTCTATTTCATCATCTTGAATAGTAAATTTAGCAATGAAGTCTACCAAAGCCTGTCCATGAATTGCCTTTCTAGAATTATAAATAATTTCATATTGACTCGTCTCAATGTTCCATTTTAACAATCGTCTTGAAGTCTTAGGGCGATGTAACGCTTCTTTTAGAGGTAGATACATCAATACTCTTATTGGATGAGCCTAGAAGTATGGCCGGGACTTCCTCGATGCTATTAATAAATAGTATGCTAACTTCTCTAATTTAGAATAACATTTTTTATGCCTGTGAACCATTTATTGATATAATATACCGGCCTTTGGATCTTCCCTTCCTTGTACGCCAATGCTACACACGCTTAATGCATGAGTAGATAGACCTAAGTAAATGTCCAGATCTTCTCCTTCCAAAAGCTACGAAAGGATTGGTGGTTATCAAAGATGTCCTAATTGTTGTTAAAAGGCGGTTTCACATTCGTCCGTCATTTGCAACTTCCCATTTTCCTTCTTGAAGGCATCAAAGAACGATATAAACTTGTCGGTTGTTCAAGGCAACAACCTTGCCATTCAATCTCTGCATTTTTCTCCTAGCCTATTGGATTGTAACCAATCCCAATGCTTCAATATGCTCTGTATTAGCTTCAATGCCCCTAGAGTTCACAATGAACCCTAAAAACTTTCCAAATGTCACTCCAAAAGAACATTTCAGTAGAGTCAATCTCATTTTATACTTTCAAAGAACGCCGAACATTTTCGATAAATCACATATGTGATCCATCAATCTCCTTGACTTTACTAGCATATCATCCACATAAACTTCCATTGTTCTTCAAATTTATTCTGCAAACAACTTATTAACCTAACGCTGCTAAGTAGTTCCAACGTTCTTCAAGACTAACAGCATCACCTTGTAGCAATACAGTCCCAAGTATGTTACAAAGCTCGTATGCTCCTAACCTGGGATGTGCATCGCAATCTGATTGTAACTGAAATACGCATCCATAAAATACAGTAGTTCATGTCTCGTAGTTCTATCAATGAGTTGGTAAATCCATGGAAGTGGAAAGCAGTCATTAGGGCATGCTTTATTCAAATTCGAGTAATCAATGCATGCTCGCCACTTTCCATTGGCCTTCCTAACCATCATGGGATTTACTACCCATTTCGGGTATAATGCTTATCGAATAAAGTTATTAGCTAACAACTTATCTACTTCCTTCTTCAACACAGCCAATTTCTCTGATTTCATGTCGTGTCTTTTCTGCTTCATAATAAAAAAATGCTGGGTTGACATTTAATGCAAGACACGTAACTTCAGGTGAAATTTTGCATATGTCAAAGTGAGTCCAAATGAACACATCTCGGTTCACTCTCAAAAAAACTAGTTAGTTCCTTCTTCATCCTAAGGCAGAGTCAAGATACAATTTTGGCAATATTTGTTGGATTGTCTTTGTCCACTTGAATCTTATCCATCAACTCCATTGGTCCCCCACTATCTTCTTTCGATTCTTTCCATAGGTCCATAGCTTTATACTAATCGCTAGTGTACTCTAGTCGAGGCTCGGATAGTAAATTCTATGCAATATGTGTTTTGATGCAGAGAGTCTTTTCTACATTCTATCCTTTTTCTCTACGTCTTGCTTCCCACGATTCTACAATGTAGCATTCTCTCCCGATGCTTTAATCTCCTTAGAGTGCTCTAACTCCGCCATTTGTAGGAAATTTCATTATTAAACACCATGGAGTGAGAGAAATCCTAAAGTGGACAAGGGTTACTACATGAAAAAGTATTTTTGGTGCTGCACAAAAAACGTTACCAAAACTTATGGTACCATTTTAGAGAACGCCGCGAAAAAACACATAACTAAAAATCCATGATTTATAATTGTGTTTTTTTAAACGCCACTATAAATTCCTTTATTGCAACATTTTCCAAACGCTACTATCAATCTTTATTGTTGCATTCGAAAACGCCACCAAAAGGTACTGTTCTGCTATAAAATATTCTAGTAGCATTTTCTAAACGTTGTAATAGAGGACGCGGTATATGGTCAAGCCCTACAGCTATGTTTATTAAACACTACCATATATGTTTTGTAGTGTTTCATCGACACTATATATTTTTGTAGCTTTTTTTCAGCCACCATACATTTTAGTAGCTTCTGTAGCATTTTCTAAATGCTACTAAAAATCTTCCACCTCTGCTAGCTCATTCACCCTCCAATTCATTTTGTCCATAGCTTATATTATAACGTAATACATAAACAACCACAAAATACAAAAACACATACACATTCAAACACATGCACATTCAAACATAAACATATTCAAACCACAAAATACATAAATAATTGCACTAACATAAACACAACTAGTACATGACCGAACAGTAGTTTCGAGACAAAAATTTAACCGTACATAGAGAAGTTTACACAACCGAACTACCATAAACAACATGTCATGATAGTGCTGCAGCTAAAGTATAATAAACAGCTGAACTAAGCAAGTAAAATAAATGCCCGAACTACCTAACAAGTACCATAAACAATTAGTGCTGCTGTTGATCATTTCTTTGGAAACGTTGATCTACCTATAGACAAATAATAATCAACAATGAGACTCAAGTTATAATCAATACAAAGACTTTATCCAAATGTGATAATGGCATGCAATTCCTAAGCTATACCAGAAGCTTTATCCAAAATATCAGCTGCAATAGTCCTTATCAGCAAATATGATATGGCATGCGTTCAACGATAAGATAATATGAAGGGCATGCCAGACAGTAACCTTAAGAATATTATAAGAGTGGTCAAAATATGACAATGACCATATAATACTTTTGGTAATAACCTCACATAATATACACATCATGTCCAAACTATTGTATCAATGCAATAAAGAAGGCAACAAGAGCAAAATATTAAAAAGCGGCAACACTCAAATAAACTAGTACCTATGATCTAGACGATAATATGCATTTTTAATGTTTCAAGGCTTGGGGTGCGTGCCTTTCAAATTCAACAAAATGAACAAAGTAGAAAGGACAAGGATGAATTGAAAATCAAAGTAATTTCGCTTTACTATGTGACTTTTCAGAGCAAAGGACCATTAAAATAAACAAAATCAAGGTACATACGAAAAAAAAAACAAGTGAGCATATCCATATTTTCAAGACAACAGACCTAAAAACTGACAGGGACGAAAATTTTGCAACTGGCTATTTAAAAATATTTCAAGGCAATAGTATGACATATAAACTGAGGGGGACCAAAATATTTCAAGGCATTAGTATATTTAAAAATGAACAAAGTTAAGGCAGGGGAAAATGCAACAAGTCATACAACAAGCCATAGTACAAGCTAAAATTAACAAACTGACCATATAATTCAATGCCATAGTACAAAGCTAAAATGAAAAAGTCAAGCCAAGCACGAAATGAAACTTACAATGACAAAGCAATAAAATAAATTTCAACCACAACTTGGCATAGGCAGGGACGAAAATAAAGCAATATTTGGGCACTAACACAGACAATGTTTGTATGCAAACACGAAAATAAATTGCACGGATACTAATAGGAATGAATTCAAAGCAAAATAATTGGTCATCACCCTGATATCCTCAAGAACAAAGTACTAAGGTATTATTGGACTTTATGTAAAGTCTGGATAAGGCACTTATGAGAAACTTAATGTAGAAGATGTAATTGAACTATAAGTAATTTAGCTAGTGTGGTTTCTCTATAGAAGTAAACACTTTAGAAGATGTAATTGGACTATACATATCTTTATTAATAGAGTAAATACTTCAGGAGAGAAACAATTACATATGAAAAGAAAGGCATCTGTTAAATGCTGAAGTATATCAGCAAAGTAGTATATGCATTAATGTTAAATGTTATGCATAAGGAAAGGCATCAAATGTTGAATTACATACCTTTCATTTTGTTTACCAAATGACTTTTGCAATCGACCAACCTATGGTGGTACCAAAGGCATCTACCATGCATGTCAACTCCGATGTAGATCTTCATTGCACTACATTTGGAACTCTCACAATTTCAATCCAAACTTTTATAGCATCACATTCCAGTGGATGACAATGGACCATCATTATTGGACAGTTGAAGTGATAGTTCCTTGAGCAACTACTTCGTTCATTTCACCCACATCAATCAACTTGCATTTACTAGGCTGGCAAAAAAAGAGACTATCATGCAGAATATATACATACACATAAATACTAAATATATATACAATATTTATATTTTTCGTAAAGCCTAAGATAATGCAGTGCATTAAACTTTTGTTTTTTTTTCTATGCATTATTATTAAATAATGCAGCTGCCCTAAATCACGTGCTAAAGTGCTAATATAAACATGCATTCTTACCTCCTTTTTTGCTATGTGATTTGTATTGAAATCATAACATAATTCACACCCATTTGCTACTCTAGGTATTTCATTCATTCGTTTATAAAACAAACCTACAAAAGAAAAGTAACAACATCGACACATAAGAACCACGATTATATTCATCATAAATGAAAAAAGTTAAAAACATAAAAAAAAAGTTGAGTTTTAATATTAGAGTACATGTTTTAATTCTCCAAATACATATTAAGTTAAGTGTTGTATTATCACCTGTTTAAAAAAACCCAATCTTTTTCATCATCGACATATGAAGGCAAATAAGTTTCCAAACTTTGACGTAGAAATTGGTTATCTGTTGTAATCAAAAAAATAACTATACACACTGAAGTTATTACACTTAAGCATGTTATATTGCATCCAAGTATGTAATATGTTAACTTATTACATCTAGGTATGTAATAAGTCGTATAACATTGAAGTTACAACAAATAGAACTGGCCGCAACTGAATATGCAACTACAACAAGCTCAACAAAAAAAGAGTGTTGTTGCAGTTGACTATGACCGGTTCCATTGCCGAATTATCCCCAAACAATTACAAAATAAGAGCGTTGTTGTACAGGTTTACAATAATGACATAATAAGATAAGTCGGTAGTCTAAGAAGCCATTGTAATAGTGTTTTTATTTGACATTAATAAACAGTACAAACTTTGGAGTTTATAAAACAATGTTATACTCATATTGAAATTATAATATATGCAGTCGATGTTTTCAATATAGGATTTAACTTGTGAATTATCAAGAACGGGTTTTTAATTGAAACTGGATTTGAACGATGACTCATAGATTCAGATGTTTAGATCTTAATGACTAAATATACTTACACGCTAGATTATATGTACAAACAGACCCTAAAATTTTTGTACATTTTAACTATTAAACTTGCAATACAATTATTAGATCTATAGGTTATATTTGAATTCTTTTCTTCTTATAATCATTGCTCCCGTCAAGAAAACTAATTTTGTATTAAACATGATAACCATATCTATTATAGCTTCAGATATTCAACTCATCTCTATTATTTTAGGAAAAAATTAAGTCCAATTCATTATTTCAACTATTATTAGACTACCTACAACAACATGACAGTAAAATTTAGAGAAAGCATGAAAGTTCATTTTCTTTTTATAGAGAAATATGGTTTTAACTATTGATTACATTAAAATTTGAAAGAATATAAAGAAAAAGCTAGAATGATGGTTAAGGAAAAGAGTAAGAAATATAGAAATGATTGTATAAAAGTTCTTAGGATGAAACAAAGAAGGGTGCCTAAAAGAATTTCTTTTAAACTTTTAGCAGACATAATTTACTTACGACTTTCTTTTCCCACTCCACTATCAACATGACGTCGAATACTACAATCCAAGGTGAACAGACATGATGCCCTAAATTTAATTGCTTAGCAAATAGTTGTATCAAAAAGCAAAATTTCATTCATACTTCATATTTAAGCATGAAAAAACATCCTCCCCAAAAGAATAAATTCGATAATAAAAACATATTTGAAGCTATGAGTGCATCAACGATACAGAAATTTGCAAAAGAGCCTTTTCAATATGCAGTCATCTATCTCAACAACGTATTATGGAAAAAAACACTTATTTTTATGTTTTAGAGTATTTATAAAAACATATGATTAACATTTGTGATTTAATTTTCGATATTTTTATTTTTATCAAAATTGAAAATAAAGGTGTAAATTGAAAAAAGCTTTTAGAAAGGACTTTGTACATGTAAAATCTTAAAATATGTTGTGTAGTCAAATTCCACTAATCGATAATATTAGTAACATTAGTTTGTTCAACTGCTAAATAATTGCTCAATGGAGTTTGAACAGGACAAGTAAATGTAATTTATAACCATATTGACAATATCATTTTATTTCTTTCTGCATTACAAAGTGTTCTTCTTGCCATTTTGAACGATTTATTTTAAGAACTGAGCTAGAAAAAGTTTTCATGAGTGAAAGTAAATCTTGGCACTGAAGTTTATGAAAGTACTTATAACTTTTGAAGAATAGAAATGGTGTACAAGGTCCAAACTATGATTATATATAAGGTAATACAAATTTTTATTTGTTATTTTCTCGTAAAATAAAATGCAGACAAATTGCTCTCTTTATTAACTAGTATTGTATCATTTCTATCAAATTTTACTATATGCAGGACCAGAAACGCACATGTTTCCAACCAGCAATAGATTGTTCATTCGGTTTCTTTAACTAATAAACCACAATGCAAACAATCACAAAATAACCGAGCTACCTTTGTAGTAATCATGTCAGTAATCACAAAATAACTGAGCTACCCTTACAGTAATCACAATGCAAACAATCACAAAATTTCTATAACACGGCAGTAAAAATTCTATTTTCTGTTGAAAATATCAAAATAATAAATCTTAGAACAATCACAATAACTTGCAGTAATCACAATAATCATAAAATAACTTGCAGTATAATCTATAATAGCTTGCAATATCAATAGATTAGTAAACCTAACAAAAATAAAAAACAATCACAAACAATTTTATGCGTGAACTTTAATCACAATCACAAAATCAATTTATAAAACTCATACCTAAATATACCTATCTAGGGCACCTCGAGGAGAAAATCGTGTTGGAGAGCTACCACAACGATGTAGAGAGGAGTTGATGCGACAATAATAATAAACGACGATGTGGAGAGGAGTGCTGCAACGACGATGTGGAAAGGAATGATTAAATCGAAAAGCGATTTGGGAAATTTTGTTGAAGCAATTTAGGAAATTTTGTACCTTAGGTTTAGAAAATTTTCTACGTTTGAGAGAATAATGATAGGGAATGGCTGGTTATGTTTATTAGATTTAGGGGAAAGATTTTAGTAAGACGCAGATGGTGAAATAGTTTTTGCCACATTTTAAATATGTGATAAAATGTTATTATGCATTTACAAATAGACGCCACCAATTTATGCAACTAAAGGCTGATTTTTTTGTAGTTGGTCTTTCAGTCCAAAAAGTCATTATAAGTGGAGTGTCCATCCACTATAGCGAAACTCTTCACCAGCGTCACCCAGGGGGTTTTTCTCCTAGCTACACCGTCAGCTTTATACATCCATTAGGAGAAGTTGCCTCTTTAGAAAATCCCTAAGTCGGTATTTACAAGCTAACAAATTCTTGTATCCATTTTCATTTCATCAAACGGTCATTTTAATAGAATGTCAACCAACTTCCGCTATCACTCAACACACGACAAACTATAGCTGGTCCAATCACGACCGCAACCACTATCGGGTTTAAAGTTTGAGCTATAACTTCATCAACATCCCTGTTTCTGATGATAATATCATCAATCCTTTTTTGCTGATTAGCGGGTGTGTTATCCTCTACAGTGTAACATATTTCCAATGGCACTTGCTTCAAGGAAGTCTTATAGCATTCCGTCTCAATTCATATTCTTTCCATGAGATGCAAACCTCTAAAAAAATTATTGATCACCAATTCACTTGTAGGTGATCTTGGACTCTCTATATTGGTCCTTTCCATGTTAACTCGCGGAGGCTTCCTCCGTGTTGATCATTCATTTGCCTGCATTCATGTGGATTCCTCACATACTATTGGAGCTTTTTTTCCTTATTAGCTCCTCTATCATGTCCTTTATGATAGAATTAGGCGTATGCCTTAAGGGTAATTTTGTTATTTATTGCAAATTATTAACTCTGCAATAAAATCTTATTTGAAATAAAAGGTGTTTCTTTCTATATATACTTGGTATAATGTGTTATAATTAATTATTTATTTATTTTAAGTATATTTAATAGAAAATCCATAAATGGTGTGTTTTGCAATAGTAATTACAGGGTGTTGTAATCATGAGTAATTTATCATAATTTAATAAACATATCGTTTTAAATATTCCTAGTTAAGATGCACCGAGATTGGATATCGATACATCTATTGAGTTTAAAGTATCCAGCGCTCACTAAATTTTAAGCAGCGTATTACCCATAGCTATTGAGAGTGCCAAGGGGTTACATACTGATAGTTATTGGATAACCATGGAATGACTCATTTGATAGTTTTCTATTGGTTAATATAACTAAGATCAAATAGATAATATCGATGTGACAATATTGCACAATTCTCTCAACTTGAGAATACCATCGAGCTTCAATGTGGAAACTTTGCTTTATTATACATAAATTGTGGCACGACATCCATCGAACGACTATAGTTGGGTCAAGCGAAAGAACTGGAGGTGAAACACTATTCAATAGAGGATTTGTCCCCTTGGTTATATGAGGTTAGTATCATGATCAATTTAAGTCAACTCAAAGTCAAAGTCTTTGGCCAGAGTTATTCGGTTAATAATAATTGTTATTATTGAACCAAGGACTTTTTGTTTGGAATATAAAGGAATATGGATGATATTGGAATTTTGACCATTACCGAATTCCGTAAGTCCTAATGTAATATCGTTTTGATGAAGAGAATTGATGTAAACAACTGTCATTACTGTATAACACTTAAAATAAGTAAAATTGGATTTTATCGAAGTTATTTAAGTGATAAATTTGGCCATAACATCACACCACTGGCTAAGGTGACATGTGAACATTAATATTTGAATTATTCAATAATAATCGCTAACCAAATTTACACTTTAGAGTCACACAACCGAAATGTTGAGTACTCCGACTTCCACCTGATTTAATTAATCGTAATTTTTATTAATTAATTAAACTGATTAATATTTATAAAATATTAATTATAAAATTTATTTGATTTATGTTGATTGGTTTTAAAATACTACGTATATAAAAGCTTTATACACATGTATCAATGTACAATAGCGATATGCGTTTGAATTAGACTTAAATGCATATTTATTTGATCAGGCTTGAAACAGTTTGGAGGCCCAGAGATAAGCAATCATGGCCGTCTATAGGCGGTATGGTATCGGGGTTGAATATTGATTCAAAAGGTGTGAAATAGTAAAAGGAATGTGTGGATCCAGATCCACTTTTGGCTCCTCTATATCTCCACTATTTAACCCTCAAACCTAACTTTTGGATCCTTTAATTTTTGCCTCCTCCACTCATATTTCTTGCTGGCCCTTTTCCCCCTCCCCTCCATTGATTCAAGCAATTAAAACAGAAAACTAAATAAAAAGAGGACATCGGTTGGTGATGCTTTTAGTCTGGTAGCTTTCTCTGGAAGTTTTGGATACAGATCCGAGAAGTCAACTTTTCAATGTGTTACAACATGGCCAGAGCAAGGTGATGGTTTTTATTGACATTTATATATAAAAATATTTGCTCATTATGTCATTCAAATACTTTGAACTATATGTATATTACCACGAATAAACATATGTTTCTGTTGTCAACATCGGATGAATATATATGTGTGTATGTGTGTGTGTGTATATGTATATATATGTATGTATCCTTTCAAATATATATATATATGTATGTATGTATTAATTTTTTTATGTATATATGTATGTAAATATTATTTGGCTAGAAATAAAAAAATTACATTAATTTTTGAAAATAATTAATAATTTAAATGCTTTTAAAACAAAACTTGGATTTTAAAATATAAGTATAAGTATTCTATATATATCGCCAATTTATATACATTATAGTTTTCAACAATTAAAAATAATAATACATACATACTTATATATATATATTTAATTAAATGCGTATATATTTATATATAATTTATTTTAAATAATATACCTAGCTTTAATATAAAGTATATTTACATATATATTATAAAATGTATAAATATATATATTTAATAAAAATTGTGCATATGTTGTGAAGTTGTTTTCAAAATAAAAATAAATTTTTTTTTAATGATTTCCATAACGAAATCTTTATATAAAAAAATCTATTTTTTAAACCATAAGATTTTACTAAAAAAAAATTGTTGGCCAAATATACATACATATAAATATAGTTATATTTTTGAACATGTTTCATTAATGCCAATAAGTGTCAATCTTTGGGATCGAACTCGTAAACTTCAACCCCATAGTCTAAACTGTCAACCAACTAAGAGAACCCTGTTGGATTTATTTATTTATTTGCACTAAAAACACACACGCATACAGATATATATATATATATATATAGAATTTCTAAGCATAATTCAGTATGTATATAAGATTATTTTTATATATATATATAAAATTTTGATATATAAAATATTTATAAGAATTTGTATGAAAATTAATATAGTGACTTGAATTAGTAATTATTTTTTCATGCAGATCACGATTTGAAATTTAAAATTTGAATTTAAATTCAAAAGTGCTTGTGTTAATATTTACAATTACTTTATAATATATTGTCACTTATATATACAAAAACATTTGTTTTCAACAAATATAATTTTATATTATATAAAACTATATATATATATATATCATATAACACATATGTATATAGAGGGGCTAACATGTCCATTGCAGTGTAAATCCCAGCATTTATACACATGCATTTTAAACCATGTACATTGTATATGTTGCATGTACACACACATGTGTATATGATACACATGTTATATTATATAATATAAATATAACATTCAAATAAAATATTGTTTATAACTCAAATAAAATATTGATTTTATTTATAACTAATTTAGATTGGATTTAAGTAAATTTAGACTTCATAGGCCCAATAAGATCCAAAAGGGAATATTTATTTATATGGTTAGGAGTTGTATATGATACAATTGATAAGGAGTTATCCCTTTATATGGTGCTATGAATTGTTGAGCAAACTCAAGGTCAGAATCCCAAGATAAACGAGCCCTAACACCCATTAGTAAAGTCAAAAAAACTTCTATGTTTCATCTTAGGGTTTGGAGAAACATAAAATACCAGTGGGAGCTTATTATTAAAATGAAATGTAATTTTTAACCTTACTAATATTCTAAGAACATTTACTATGAAAATGACTTAATCTACCAAGTTAAAATTTGCACAAAAATGTATACATCTATTAGCATCAAAATTGGTCACTAACACCCAAAGAGAGTTTTGTGTAGAAAGATTAATGAAGAAGATAAATTAAAACTGAGGAATAACACAGTGGAATGCAGTCATAACTGTAAGAAACAAGAACACCAAATTTATAGTGGTTCGGCGTAACTGCCTACGTCCACTTTGAGTTTAATCTTTATTGCTTTTTCAATAATTGAATACAGATACAATCCGTACACCAACAACTTGAATACAAGTTTTAACTGAAAAGGAATGAGTCTTGAAAATGGCAGAGTCTCCCCAGTGTTCTCCAAAAAAGGTCCCTTCATCTGTACCCTTGCCTCTCAATTTATAGATGAAGATAGGCTGGACTCCCTGCGTAAGCCCACGAACAAGGTACGTCGGCCCAAAGCAAGCAACTTGCGTTCACCGAGCCGTGCATACATGCCGAACCATATCAATTGCATCAAACCTTATATCTCCAGTCTCTTCTTGGCCAGAATCTTGTCTAGTGCTAACTATAACTTCTGCAACTGTTGCTTTGTAGCCGGGCCAAGTAGCCGGGTAACATTTCCCTCCCCCACCCCCAGTACGTCTTGTTGCATACATGACGTGCTTTGAATCGAAGCAAGTTAGAGTTTCCAGAAAGAAATCAATCATGTTTCCTGAATAGTCATTATCCTTCAATTTTATACTCCCAAAGTGTCGTATCCTTCTTCGATCGCCATGACGCTTGGTCGATTCCCAATAGTATAAATTCAGGATTGTAGTTCATCAGTGGTCATATGTATCCAGTTCTACAGGACTAGTAGGCTTCGGCTATCTAATCCAGTCTTTTCTTAATAACCTTAAGTTCAATTTCTGAATATACACGTGCATGTTCAGGTACATGTTCTTGCCATTGGCTCCCAGATGTGTTTTATATGTTTGTGAGTCATCACCAATTCCTTCTAGTTTAATTGCAATTCGATTGCAATTCCTTGTTTATATACATATTTATTTATTTTTGAAATATTGGTTGTAATCAGCCACTCGATGAGAGGGGACTTCAAGTTCTACGTAGATGATGGCCTCGGAGCCGTAAGTAGAGCGAATGGAGTATGGCCAGTCGCGAACTCTCGGGTAGTTCTGCAATCCCATAAAGCTATTGGGAGCTCATTCACCCATTTACCTATAGCCTTTTCAAAACCTCTCTTTAGAATAGACTTTATGATTTTGTTTATAGCTTTAACTTGTCCATTTGCTTGAGGGCGAGCAAATACCGCAAATCTCTTTTCAATATGATGCCGACGGTAGAAGTTTTCAAATTTAGCATTGTTTAATTGAGCTTCACGGTCGGTTATAACGGTTTGTGGAAGGTCATACTGACAGATGACGTACTGGACAGTGAAGATGATTATTTTCTAAGTCTTGGTATTGGTTAAAAGTTCTGCATTTGCCCATTTGGTGAAGTAATCAACCGCTACGATGATGTATTTTGCACCACCTTTAGGATTGGCAAGAAGATGATGATGTCAATGCCTCTAAGTGCCAAATGGCTATGGATTAGCCATTTGAGTAATTTCCATTAGCAGGGCTCTCGAAATTTTTGCAAACATCTTGCACTCGTCACATTGTCTAGCATGATCAGTTGCATCTCGATTGACAATTGGTCAGTAATACCCATAACGGAGTATTTTCTTTGTCAGGGTTTGCCCTTTGGTGTGATCGCTGCATTTTTCTTCATGAACTTCTCTGAAGACTTGTTTGATTTCATCATGGGTGATACATCGAGGCATAGGAATGGATAAACTCCTTTCTACACATGACTTCTTCTTGGATGATTTGGAGTGAAGCTTTGAGGAGGATCTGTCGTATTCCATTCCTCCGTTCAGTAAGAACTCCTCATTGTAGATAGTCTTTGATAGGAGTCGACCGTGACCCCTTTTCTGGCTCTGTCTTCAAGATCTAGTCGATCTCCATCCGTCAATACTTGGAATATTAAGTATTTCAACCGGAACAAAGTATGTCCGTTGCGCATCCCTGAAACTGGCCAACCTGGCCAGTGACTTGACTCTTTTCATTTCATTCGCTGAGGATGTGTGTAATGATGTAATATGTGAAGTTGGCTAGTAGCTCTTGGAACTGGCCGAGATAAGGAGAAAGACAATGCCCCCTGGCAAGATTAACTTCCTAACTTTGCATGCTACCAATCAGGAAACACAAAAGATATGTACACTCCAAGTTCTCTAGCAAGTTTGAGGCTGGCGGTCAAGGCTTCATACTAAGCATCGTTGTTTGTTACACGGGAATCGAGTTTTAGGACGTAGTAGATCGATTGTTCCTCAGGAGTCATTAACACGACTCATGTACCAATAACACTGATCATTTGATGCTTCATCCGCATACATTTTCCATCTGTTGGTTGGTTCTCCACTACTCTTCAAGTAGTCATCTGATGCAGTGAATTCAGATATGAGGTCTATTAATTTCCATCCGTGGATAGCCCTTCGAGGGAAATAAGTGATATCGAATTGGCTTAGTTCGATATTATATTTAAGTAGTCTTTCAGACGTCTCAGGTCGTTGTATGATGCTAGCTTTTGTAGCTTCGGGTCGATATTCAATGAATGGCTCGCGATAGTCGGTGAAATCACAAATGCATGTCAGAATGGGTCCAAGGGAACATATCATCATTTATTCATAGAAATCCAACTAATTCTTTTACCATCATTGCACTGAGCTATGATCCGATATTCAGCACCCGGAAAGGGTCGCCATGGCTGGCTGTAATGTTGATTGTCAGCTTAGCGGGTGCAATCTCAGATTCTTTGAATTCGGATATAAATATTTTATGTAACATTCAATGTGAAATATGGTTGGGATGGTCAATGTTGATGGTTGCTCTGGTCGAATCCTAGAGTCTTGTCATGAGTTATTAAGTCTGATAGTGAAGGGCTCTGAATGCTCTGATCGATTATCTGCAAATGGCCAAAGATCAGGCTTAGAATCACGTTGAAGAAAATGTCGAGTAGGGGATAGCCTCAAGTTTCGTGAAGCTGCATAGTTGGATTTTACTTTGAGTTTGGAGTTGCTTGTATATTCGAGTAACACACTTTCCATTCAACGCATTCATGATCTTTTATCCATCCTTCTGGTTGGAGTGATAGTCAGTTGCCAATGAGCTTAGGCATCGATTCAATGATTCTATATATCGCTAGGCATTCTTTCGGTCGTAGCCTTAAGTAGTTGTAAACACTATATATAAGTTTCAATATTGAGCTATCGTAGCTAGTCTTTGGATGATCACGCTTCTGCTCCCAGTCTCGGATTGATAAACGTACTGTGTGGACGGTTGAGTCTCATCCTAGCTATGTTTATACTCCCACCTATATTCCAAAGACATAGAGTTTATCAGTGAATAGTTGGTTCACATTCATCCTGCTTCTCGCTCGTGCCTCCAAGGCTGGGGCATATACAGATAAGTAGGAAGGCCAGCCATGCCCACTTTAGCTTTACTCTCTTTCCCGTTGAATCATGGGATTAGGTCAGTTGATGGGAGGCTGAGTCTCGCATATCCTGAATTGTATTGTGTTTTTCATTCCAAGGGGAATACTTCGATGCCTCGTCAGTTTATAGGCGTAAGTTGGGTACTGGACGGTCAGCTACATCCACTTTGGTTCATGTTCTATAATCAGATCTCGGGGTAAAGTTGGTCCAAGAGTAGTCGAGTCACGCTCATCCAGTTTCATACTCCTCCTGACGGATCGAAGGAGGGTGCTGGAGAATTAATGACCAAGTCTTTGTGGTTTACTCTCCTTTCCACACTCTGGTGGTTATAGTTTTTCAAGGGACATTCGGGTCACATTCGTATGTGCTTGGTGCAGATCGATATTGACCCTCGATCTGAGGTATGGTATAGTCGGTCATTCGTAGCTTTGGATGCCATTCTGATTGGTTCTGTATTGAGGCCTCCTTGCAGTCGTTACCTTAAGTTGTAAAGAACGCCAAGCTAGAGCTATAATGAGCTGTCGTATTCGGCTTTTAGTGATTTGTACTCTTGCTTCCAACATTGATTTGGCCAGGCCACGAGTCGGATGGTCGACATCCTTAGCGAGTTAATATTCCTCCCGTCGATTTCCGATCGAAGTTTGCGGAATAGAGAACGGTTGGAATCCACTCATCTATTTATCGCTGTTTATACGCCACTCTGCATTCTAGTGACTTTGAGTTATTCTTCCCCCGGTCGACTCACGCCCAATTTGTGTTCATGCGTTGGTTTACGCTCTAGGGACTTAGAGATTTGTCGAATGGTTTATGCTCTAGTCCACAGTTTGGGACGTAGAAATTTTCATCAAGTCATTTATACTCTAGTCCACGCTCTAGGGACTCAGAGTACTCTAGTCCGCTTCAGGGACTTGGAGATTTTTCTCAAATCATTTATACTCTAGTCCGTGCTCTGGGGACTCAGAGTACTCTAGTCCGCTTCAGGGACTTAGAGATTTTTCTCAAATCATTTATACACTAGTCCGTGCTCTGGGGACTCAGAGTACTCTAGTCCGCTTCAGGGACATAGAGATTTTTCTCAAGTCATTTATACTCTAGTCCGCGCTCTGGGGACTCAGAGTACTCTAGTCCACTTCAGGGACTTAGAGATTTTTCTTAAGTCGTTTATACTCTAGTCCGCGCTCTGGAGACTCAGAGTACTCTAGTCTGCTTCAGGGACTTAGAGATTTTTCTCAAGTCGTTTATACTCTAGTCCGCACTCTAAGGACTCAGAGTACTCTAGTCCGCTTCAGGGACTTAGAGATTTTTCTCAAATCGTTTATACACTAGTTCGTGCTCTGGGGACTCAGAGTACTCTAGTCCGCTTTAGGGACATAGAGATTTTTCTCAAGTCGTTTATACTCTAGACCGCGCTCTGGGGACTCAGAGTACTCTAGTCCGCTTCAGGGACTTAGAGATTTTTCTTAAGTCGTTTATACTCTAGTCCGCGCTCTGGGGACTCAGAGTACTCTAGTCCGCTTCAGGGACTTAGATATTTTTCTTAAGTCGTTTATACTCTAGTCCACGCTCTGGGGACTCAGAGTACTCTAGTCCTCTTCAGGGACTTAGAGATTTTTTTCAAGTCGTTTATACTCTAGTCCACGCTTTGGGGACTCTGAGTACTCTAGTCCGCTTCAGGGACTTAGAGATTTTTCTCAAGTCGTTTATACTCTAGTCCGCACTCTGGGGACTCAGAGTACTCTAGTCCGCTTCAGGGACTTAGAGATTTTTCTCAAATCGTTTATACACTAGTTCGTGCTCTGGGGACTCAGAGTACTCTAGTCCGCTTTAGGGACATAGAGATTTTTCTCAAGTCGTTTATACTCTAGACCGCGCTTTGGGGACTCAGAGTACTCTAGTCCGCTTCAGGGACTTAGAGATTTTTCTTAAGTCGTTTATACTCTAGTCCGCGCTCTGGGGACTCAGAGTACTCTAGTCCGCTTCAGGGACTTAGATATTTTTCTTAAGTCGTTTATACTCTAGTCCACGCTCTGGGGACTCAGAGTACTCTAGTCCGCTTCAGGGACTTAGAGATTTTTTTCAAGTCGTTTATACTCTAGTCCACGCTTTGGGGACTCTGAGTACTCTAGTCCGCTTCAGGGACTTAGAGATTTTTCTCAAGTCGTTTATACTCTAGTCCGCACTCTGGGGACTCAGAGTACTCTAGTCCGCTTCAGGGACTTAGAGATTTTTCTCAAGTCATTTATACTCTAGTCCGCGCTCTGGGGACTCAGAGTACTCTAGTTCGCTTCAGGGACTTAGAGATTTTTCTTAAGTCGTTTATACTCTAGTCCGCGTTCTGGGGACTCAGAGTACTCTAGTCCGCTTCAGGGACTTAGAGATTTTTCTCAAGTCGTTTATACTCTAGTCCGCGCTCTGGAGACTCAGAGTACTCTAGTCCGCTTCAGGGACTTAGAGATTTTTCTCAAGTCGTTTATACTCTAGTCCGCTTCAGGGACTTAGAGATTTTTCTTAAGTCGTTTATACTCTAGTACGCGCTCTGGGGACTCAAAGTACTCTAGTCCGCTTCAGGGACTTAGAGATTTTTCTCAAGTCGTTTATACTCTAGTCCGCGCTCTGGGGACTCAGAGTACTCTAGTCCACTTCAGGGACTTAGAGATTTTTCTGAAGTCGTTTATACTCTAGTCCGAACTCTGGGGACTCAGAGTACTCTAGTCCGCACTCTGGGGACTTAGAGATTTTTCTCGAGTCGTTTATACTCTAGTCCGTGCTCTGGGGACTTAGAGTACTCTTGTCCGCTTCATGGACTTAGAGATTTTTATTGAGAGCAGTCGTATTTCCACCCGTTTGATTTGTATTTCGTTTACCGTATCGAGGCTAATGTCATCGAATGAATGGTCGAACCGCGTTTGCTCATGGAATGGGACTCTGCCCCCAGCATCAAGGACAAAACTTGAAAAATGGACGGTCAACTCTCGTCTGCTTGGTGATTATAGCTCTTCCAATCAAGCCAAGGAAGGAGGTATATGATAGATGGTTGGATCACATCCACGCTGGGGTTAGATAATCAAGTCTCGCACAATTCGCTTCGTATCTCTTTCTAGAAAACTAGGATAATGGATCACCATGTAAACAAAGTAAGTTGCATATGTTTCAAGGTGTAGTCGTGTCCATGTATTGAGAGCGATGGTTAACGAGTAGGCAGTCCACCACAGCTACTTCAAGTCGGGCTTTCGAACAGCCTTTTGTGTTCAGGGTAGGATTTGATGTGTAGATGATCAAATCACGTCCACTTTAGACAGATCCCGACGTCACTGAGCTTCAGGAGAGGCATCTGTAGTTTGTCGAACTTTGTTCTATGACTCGATTGGAGTTGATGATCGGGCCATATTCATTCCAAGCCTTGTTTAGGTCTCCAAGGCAAATGTGGAGGTCGATGAATGGATGGTCGATCATGCTGGCTTTGTGTTGGGCTCTGACTGTAATGAGCTTTTCAATCTCTAGTCCTTGGCCCCAAATCAAAGGCATATGGTTGATGATGAGCGATCGAATCATGCTCATCTTGATGAAACTCCACAAATTCGATTAAGGTTTACGTGGATTGGTTGGCAGCCAACTCTGAGTACTTGGTCACCTGCATCGTTTTGGAAGAAGTTTAGTTTAAGTCGGTCATAATTTAAAGCACAATTGAAATTGAAATAGAAATAATCCGAAGAAGATTGGTATAAATCTCGTTGATAAGTGGAGCAGCATTGTGTGCTTTTCAACTCTACCCCTAGCCCCTTCTAGCGGGATGTCGACTACCAACGGTTCAATTATTAATTAGAGTTCTTAATTGATGGACATTCGTAGTTCCTGGCTCGCCCTTCTAGAAGACTTGCGTGTACTATTGAAGCTTTCCTTTCCGAAAAAGCTTTTCGATCACACCTCGGAGGTGTTTGTAATCGCCAATGTTAGGATCAGTGTGCATCTTGGAATATACAATATTCCCCTAATTTTCTCTGGACTTTGGTGGACTCTCTCGAGGTTGGTTTTCAGTACCACTCTGAGTCATGAGCTTACAAGTAGAGGCTATCGATTGAATCTACCAAAGACCATATGAGTCGAATTTTGAGATCTTGTTTTTGTCTACTAGAATCAGTGTCCTTAGCCGATGGGCCTGCATTGTTATTTTTCCTAGTCTGCTCCACTCCTCCTCACTTTGGTTCGGATTCATTTTGTAAAAGAAACGATCCATAGTCGTAGGAGGCTCTTCAGCTAACTAGCTGCCAAAATATATCTGGAGGTCGACTCTCCTCAAACGCGATCAGTATGATATCCTTGTTAGTATTTGGAATAAATTGCTTAGAGCCAAACATTGGTTTGCTTGGAGTCACTAAATTCGAAGTGCTGGGTCAACGAAGAATGGTGCTTGGAGTCATCTTGGCGTTTGCTAGAGTCATATCATCTATGTTCTCCAACCTTTGGGAGTACCGTTTGAATAGCGGTTGCTTGTCCATTCCCTTGTTGTCGTTCATAAGCGGCCACTAGATCCTCTATGCCCCGGTCGATCATGGGATGTCAGGGAAGTGGATAGAATGTTCCTTTATTAAGTTGGGTTTTTGTATAGGGACCGGTCAGATTGTTTTTGGAGAGAGAGATCGGTATACAGTGCATGGATCGGTCGGCATACTCTCGCTCGGTATACACTGGGTCGGTCGGCATACTCTCGCTCAGTGTACTCCCGCTCGATGTACTCTCGCTCGGCATACAGGGTCGGTCGGCGTAGTCCCGCTCGGCATACACTGGGTCGGTCGGCGTAGTCCCGCTCGGCATACGCTGGTAACGAGAGGCTCGACATAGAGGCCTCGCTCGGCACAAGCGCCTCGCTCGGCATAGAGGCCTCGCTTGTCATAGAGGCATCGCTCGGCATAGAGGCCTCGCTCGGCATAGAGGCAACGCTCGGCATAGGGGCCTCGCTCGGCATAGGGGCATCGCTCGGCATAGACGCCTCGCTCGGTATAGAGGCATCGCTCGGCATAGATGCCTCGCTCGACATAGATGCCTCGCTCGGCATAGGGGCCTCGCTCGGCATAGGGGCCTCGTTCGGCATAGATGTGTGATTCGGGCTGGAGCTGGAGTGGCTCGGCATGGAGCTGGAGTGGCTCGACATAGAGTGGCTTGGCATGGAGCTGGAGTGGCTCGGAATGGAGCTGGAGTAGCTCGGTCTTCATTCAACTTGAGTGCAAATTTCAAAATCCAATCCCCAGATCTTGCGTACATCGGTGAATCCAATCCTTTCACATGAACACGAACACTTGATTAACTCTAAACAAGAAAATTAGCATAATCAAATCTTCCAAAAATAGGGGCAGTAGACTTAGTTTCTCTAACTACGACTATCAGCTTCCTTTAGATTTCTTTCAAATCTGAGTAGAATAGGATGTTTGCTGGTAAACAACTGGATCTATCTCGCGATTAGGGAAATCCACTAGTAGACGATGAGATCCAATCAAGCTGAGAATTCAATTCTCAGTGAAAACACCAAAATGTTAGCACCAAAATTGGTCACTAACACCCAAAGAGAGTTTTGTGTAGAGAGATTAATGAAGAAGATAAATTAAAACTGAGGAATAACATAGTGGAATGCAGTCATAACTGTAAGAAACAAGAACACCAAATTTATAGTGGTTCGGCGTAACTGCCTACGTCCACTTTGAGTTTAATCTTTATTGCTTTTTCAAAATTGAATACAGATACAATCCGTACACCAACAACTTGAATACAAGTTTTAACTGAAAAAGAATGAGTCTTGAAAATGGCAGAGTCTCCCCAGTGTTCTCTAAAAAAGGTCCCTTCATTTGTACCCATGCCTCTCAATTTATAGACGAAGATAGGCTGGACTCCCTGCGTAAGCCCAAGAACAAGGTACGTCGTCCCAAAGCAAGCAACTTGCGTTCACCGAGCCGTGCATACATGTAAGAGTCCTGAAACTCAGCCTTCGAAAATCGGCACCCGTACTTCACTTGTACTCGAAATGCCGTAGATTCAAACGCCGAATCTGGCTCCCCGGAGCTTATAATACCATTAAGTATAACAACACAGCGGAAGAAAGAAATAGATGATATCATATACATCACAAATGATAAAATATCCAGAATATGATATACAACAATGATATCAATAATACACAGCAATATCAGAGATATGATACAATGCTACAGCGGAATATAACAACAATGGAAGAGATCACTCCAAATGATCTCTAAAAGAAAATGACTACAACAACTCCAACATCAAGCTCGAACCACCATCATGATGCACAAAGATAAGCAACGTCAGTCGTCAGTGAACTCCAAACACTGAACTAGCTCCAACTAGTCTACTAAACCTGAATATCTTAAAATCCCAACTCTAGACTGCCCGTGTGGAAAATGGTGGGCACCCAGAGTTTAGGAAGGGAACAATAAACTCCGAGTCAGTCGTGGGACTGGTGTGAGTAACAAAAACAGTTTATCTTTAAAACAAACAACAAAAGAATTTTAAATATTGAAGTCCAAAATGCTTTTGGAAAACGAAACTACCATAAGACCTCCCACCACACACACAATGCAAACGTAGACTTGGAGGATATTTCTTCTTATGATAGTCAAATATGCTTACTACGCAAGAAAAACTCTTTTGATATTATAACTAGTGCATAGTGAAAAATCCTTTCGAAAATACAATATTAATCTTAGCCAGCATAGGTACCATTATATTATGCCTGCTATAGCTGCCGCCTGAGGAGACAGGTTATACAACTGCAATCGTAAAGGGCTCGTATTGTTTCTTTGGATTTTCCAACAAATGGTCAGGATAAGGAACTTCCTACTGCCAATGGGTACGCCTCTGGATGGACGTCCCGAGAACTAACTAGCTCTCTGCTAACACAAGGTCGGGTTACCTCTTACACTAGGTAACTACTACACGAATATGCCATCCCCCGGTCCTTTGGGACCTTTATCCGAGCGCTCGATAACCAACAACACCACACAGTAATAAATATAGTGTGTCCACATGAGTAAGTATCTGGGCTCCATACCATAATACCACCCTTTTTTAGAAGGAAATGACATACCCTAAAGGGAGAGACCCTCATAACCTTGCCGCATCTTTCCTGTTTCGACCATTTCCGGTCTGTGACGCTCGATGAGGTCTCGTCCACAAATCTACGCTTTTTCAAAAAGCCATGCTTTGATCATCAAATGATCATCAACACACAGCAACACTCTGCATGCCACACTACAAAGTTGGGAGTATATCACTGATAACCTTCAACTACATAACCTCTGAGCTCGTACGTCTCAGAGAAGGTTGTTAAGCTAAGAGAATAAATCTCCGCCACCAAACAGAAATGTATTTGAAAAAAATCAGCTTTATATCTCAAAGTGTAATGTCAGACATACAACCATACAAGTCTGTTCCGGGTTTGAACAGAACCGAAGGCACTTCCGAAAAAGCCCTTGCAATCCGGGCATTCACAATCCCGACCGGACTTCCCATCACTTAGGAAATCTCTATACCGGAGCAACTCAGTGCAGAGACAATCGATAGGTTATCCTATCGTTTTCACAAATACCCGGTCTTCAACACCGGTCTTCAAATGCTATCCATTTACGTCGTATCACTATTCAGAATGGATTATATGACACAAAGTCCTCTCCCGGCTAAACCGAATAGTGAGCGTAATATTTAAAACATATGGATATTGGGATTTCAGTTAAGTCATGACTTATTACCCAAAAATTTCCTGAAAATGGTTTAAACACATTACCATTTTAATCCTTTTACACAAAAAGATTCATTTCACAAAGTTCACCCAGTTTCACAAAGATTCCTTTATAGTTCTCAAAACTATTTCAATTTCCAAATCTTTTATACAATAGCTACACCTTTCCAATTTCAAAACAAAGTTCAACAATCTTCCACAAAGGTTTATTCATAATTCGGGAAACTATTTTCCTTTCAAACTTGAAATTCTTTAACACAAATTTGGAAATTCATTCCTTATATGAAAGCTTCTATTGTTTGAAAACAAGTAGTTTTCATTTCGGAAAATCTGATTCATTTATACGAGTTAAAGTCCTTGGGTTAAATTCAAATTCTCAAAACCATACTTTTAAAATGGTTTAAATTCATATAAAACACATTTATAACATCTTTAACTATAATTTCCAATCATGGAATTCAATTCCAAATTTTGAATTCAAATTCAAATTAAATTATTTAAATTGAAACTTTACCAAGTTATTCAAAATAACTTTTATCTTAAAAACTCCTTTTCAAAGCTTTAACATTTAACCCAAATCCATTTCCAAAATCATTGAAATTAAAATTTCAATTTCAAAAACATCAGATTTAAATCATCTGTGACTTAACCGATTTCCTCGTGAAATCCATATTTGTGTGTGTAAGAGTGTGGTCCAGGGGTTTCACACAGTAGTGCAACATCATCAATCATCACAGATTCAAATACCGCAATATATTTGATAAGCGGTATATACTATAACGCTTATCGTTATTCACAGATCCACAGATAAATCACAGATAAAATAAATTACATTCATCACAGCTTGAATTAAAACAATTCATATCACACAGCATCACATAGTAGGGATATCGAACAATTCACAGCATTCAATAGAATACAGTCATCCATAAGTAAGACCAATTTAAGATGTCTGATTAATCTAAACCAGATCATTTGCCTATGGATAATTCCTAGTCAGGGTTAATCAACAATTAATTAATTACAAACATTTAATTAATTATTCTTTAATTAATCATTAATTACCCTTTAATTAATTACAAAAATGATTATCCCTAATCACAAATTAATTTCATTGAGCAATTATCCTTTAATCATTTGATTAATCAATTTTAATAATTTATTTAATTACTTTCAATTAAGTAATTATCTTTTAGTAATTAATTACAAACCATTTTATTTAATCATTCCTTGATTACCATACAAATCAATTAATTAATCTTTAATTACCTATTGATTAATATCTAATTACTAATTAATTAATACTTAATTACAACTTAATTACTTAATTAATTAATGCTTAATCATTAATTAATTATCTCTAATCATTAATTAATTAATTTCTAATTACCTAATTAACAACCCTTAGTTACAAATTAATTAATACTTAATCATTAATTAATTAGTTTAATTAATGAATCTTTAATTACTTCATTAATTATCAAATCCTTAAGTAATTATAAGATAAAACATTCCCTTTATTAATTACCTATCACATATTTTTAAAACATTTATCCCTTTAATTAACACTTAATTACAACCCAATAAATAAATTTTTAATTACCAATTAAATTAATTACCAACTTTTATTACTTAAACATTGCATTTCCTTTGCATTACAATTTTGTATTACTAAAATTTTTATAAAACTGTACATATCATAACCTCAAATTTCAAAAAAACCAAACAACATTTTACTTTACATTTTTAAAACCTGTATATGTTTCATTTTTAAACCTGCATTTGATTTTACTTTAGCTTTAAAACTGTATTTTAAATTTGTACAAGTTTCCACTTAAAACAGAAAACTCATCACAATTAAACCCGAGTAATTCATTAAAATCCCCGAGCCTCTCTCGTGCCACTCGTGATCCACTCACGTCTCCAAGTTACTCATGCAACGTTCTCGAGTTCGACACCGAGAAACGATGGTCTTCCCCAAACTCGAACTCCCAGCACAACCATCCTAAACCAAAGTACACGTGCACGTGCACAGAGGTTCCGGCCATCATCGGCTAACGTCGCGACCATTCCCCAGTCGACGACCACCTTCTCTAACGAATCCACCACCCAGATCGCCGATATCTCCATCTAAATAAAATCGAACCTCTCGATCGAAAAAACTGGAACAAACAAAATCGAAGAAATCAACACGCCGCCGTTAATCGAGATGATTGGAACTCACGGCACTCATCCAGAGCACCACCACATCGCCATGCCGCTATCCCTTGCCTCGCGATTGAACTCGACGCTTCGATTTAGACGAGATCACCTCGCCAATACACTCAAAAGAACCCCCTTCCAAAACCCTAGTTCACCTCATTCCGGTCACCACAGCCCAAAATAAAATACAATCACATTTTTCCCGTGGTCGTCAGACCTCCAGCCAACCTCGACCACGATCCCGATGAAGTTCACCATGCTGATGCCCAAATATTGGTGAAAACCCCAAAATCTTTCAACCTTGATTTACTCAGTGAATACCAAACTAGAAATTGTGAATCTGGTTTCTAAGTTCGTCTTATGCCATTACAAATTTGTTTATAGCTTCGAACCATAAATTTAAAATGTTAGATTTTAAATCATATTCAGATCATTCCTGTATTATTCTATTTTTGAAATAATTTCAAAATATAAAACTCTGAAACTATTTTTAAAATTCATATTACACTAAACTAATCATATTTCATTTATAAATCATAACCCAATTCTGAAATTTTGTGAAAATATGAATTTTTAAATCAAGTTGGAGCCTGGAAATAACAGAGATCATATATATACAGAGACTTTGTATAGGCATTTATCTTATTTCAAACATGCATTCAAAACAAAGCATTTCTGTAAAACCTTTATACTATATTACTACAACATTTGTCACAGGCATCTAAGTCCAGATTTAAAACTGTTTTTAAATGCAAGGTTTACTCACAGGCATTTTTTTTAAAAAACAGAGGAAACAAGATTAGTTTACTCACAGTGTTTTTTTTGGTGAAGATGAACATAGTTTCTCTTTTGAACCAGGCTTGCAAGCTGAAATCCTTTTCTTTGATCTCTGATTTGAATTTGTATTGTTTTTTTTAATTGAATTTTGTTTAAGTTTGAATGGTGTTCATTTTAGAGGTTACTCAGCTGGAATGGAACGAAAATGAATTGAAGTTGATATGTGAATTTAGTTTACAAGGTGATGATATTTTGTACAGGGTGTATATTTTTTTTCTTGTTTGTACAATGTTTAGCAGGGATTTTTCTCAAGTGGTGGCTGAAGTGAGATGGCATTAATTGCTTTGGTACCATTTTTATATAATTTTTCTTCATTTCGGCTGAAATCTTGCTTTGGTGGCTTGTATAAATCTATGTTGTGTACTAAGGATTCATGCATTAATTGCTCAAGTCCTTTATGTTTCTACTTAAATAAAATTTTGCTGTCTTCTTTTGCAAGCACTCTTATATACTTTTGTTTCTTCATTTTGCAAGTGTACTTGTTCATACTTACCTTTATATATTTGTTTGACTAACAGATTTGTTGCTTGAATGTATATGGTTCTTGTTTCCCTTTTTCTTTTTTTTGAATGTGTATTTCCATATTTAATATGTTGTTATAATTTATTTATGAATTTATTTTATTTTGTTTTATAATTTGTACTTTGGTAATATAAATGAATATATTGTTTAATTTAACTAATTTGTTTACTATATATAATTTTTTTATAATTTATCTTATGTATTTTCATATTTATTTTGTTCAACTTAAATATATCTTGTTATATTCATTTGCAAGGTTCAAGAGATTCACATTTCCTTTTTGACTTGTCTTTTATTTATTTCTATTTCTATTTTTATTTCTAGCTTAAATATTTATTATTAATTTTACTTTAATACTTATTGTTTGATATTTCTCTGTATATATATATATATACATCTATTTATTTTTATTTCTAACATAAATCATCAATTCTAATATTTATTATTATAATTTATCTTTAACCCATTTATTTAAGATTAATTATTGATTTTACAAATAATTACATTGAGTTATTTAAATTCAAATGACTTAACACATTTTTTTTTATTTGAACTCGGGGAAACTCGCATCAATTTATCAATAAATTTTACAATTTTAATTCAAAAATCCAATTAATTATCAATTTAAACTGATTTAAAATCCGGGATCGTTACAACCTTCCCCCCTTAAAAGAATTTTGTCCTCGAAATTTGCCAGGGAGACACAAATATAGATGAAAAATGTTTTATCAAATCAACTGAGCATCTATTCTGCATTTGGCTTACCAAATCAGAATATCAATAATTGATACAAGAACGAATCTGTTTAACACTTCACAAGGTACCCGGGTTATCCAGATCTACGAAATATGCAGAGGCATCGGTTAGTTCAAAGGGATAACTAAACATTCGTAGAACATATCCGGACCCAAAGAATAGATAGATATATGGATACAATTTCAAAACTTTCAGTTTAGAACTAAAGTATACCTATCAACTATAGCAAAGAAAGCAACCAATTCATCCAAACAAATAATTCCTGACTCAGTTGGATTTTATGTCCCATATTAATATATCGAATCTCCTTCCTGGATCTACGAGGAACTATCAAAGAATTGAGAAAAGATGACGAACAAAAGAGATTGATATAGAAAAGATTGTTTCCTTGTTGTTACAGGGTATTGACCATTTCGTGGTGGTATTCCCCTGTCCCCTATCTCATCCTCTTCTTGCACTCATACTCACTATCAGTGGATAGTAAGAGAATTTACTGAGGCATACGGATGGATATCTTAGGGATTACTCATTCTAGGGTATACTTCACCCTATCTCTAATGAGCTACTTAATGTGTTATACTCCATAGCTAAAGTTCAACCTTAGCTCTGATACCAAATGTATGAGTCCTGAAACTCGACCTTCGAAAATCGACACCCGTACTTCACTTGTACTCGAAATGCCGTAGATTCAAACGCCGAATCTGGCTCCCCGAAGCTTATAACACCATTAAGTATAACAACATAGCGGAAGAAAGAAATAGATGATATCATATACATCACAAATGATACAATATCCAGAATGTGATATACAACAATGATATCAATAATACACAGCAATATCAGAGATATGATACAATGCTACAGCGGAATATAACAACAATGGAAGAGATCACTCCAAATGATCTCCAAAAGAGAATGACTCCAACAACTCCAACATCAAGCTCGAACCACCATCATGATGCACAAAGATAAGCAACGTCAGTCGTCAGTGAACTCCAAACACTGAACTAGCTCCAACTAGTCTACTAAACCTGAATAACTAAAAACCCCAACTCTAGACTACTCGTGTGGAAAATGGTGGGCACCCAGAGTTTAGGAAGGGAACAATAAACTCCGAGTCAGTCGTGGGACTGGTGTGAGTAACAAAAACAGTTTATCTTTAAAACAAACAACAAAAGAATTTTAAACATTGAAGTCCGCAATGCTTTTGGAAAATGAAACTACCATAAGACCTCCCACCACACACACAATGCAAACGTAGACTTGGAGGAGATTTCTTCTTATGATAGTCAAATATGCTTACAACGCAAGAAAAACTCTTTTGATATTATTACTAGTGCATAGTGAAAAATCCTTTCGAAAGTACAATATTAATCTTAGCCAGCATAGGTACCATTATATTATGCCTGCTATAGCTGCCGCCTGAGGAGACAAGTTATACAACTGCAATCGTAAAGGGCTCGTATTGTTTCTTTGGATTTTCCAACAAATGGTCAGGCTAAGGAACTTCCTACTACCAATGGGTACGCCTCTGGATGGACGTCCCGAGAACTAACTAGCTCTCTGCCAACACAAGGCCGGGTTACCTCTTATACTAGGTAACTACTACACGAATATGCCACCACCCGATCCTTTGGGACCTTTATCCGAGCACTCGATAACCAACAACATCACACAATAATAAATATAGTGTGTCCACATGAGTAAGTATCTGGGCTCCATACCATGATACCACCCTTTTCCAGAAGGAAATGACATACCCTAAAGGGAGCGACCCTCACAACTTTGCCGCATCTTTCCTGTTTCGACCATTTCCGGTCTGTGACGCTCGATGAGGTCTCGTCCACAAAGCTACGCTTTTTCACAAAGCCATGCTTTGAATAACAAATGATCAGCAAATGATCATCAACACACAACAACACTCAGCATGCCACACTACCAAGTTGGGAGTATATCACTGATAACCTTCAACTACATAACCTCTGAGCTCGTACGTCTCAGAGAAGGGTGTTAAGCTAAGAGAATAAATCTCCGCCACCAAACACAAATGTATTTGAAAGAAATCAACTTTATATCTCAAAGTGTAATGTCAGACATACAACCATACCAGTTTGTTCCGGGTTTGAACAGAACCGAAGGCACTTCCGAAGAAGCCCTTGCAATTCGGGCATTCACAATCCCGATCGGACTTCCCATCACTTAGGAAATCTCTATACCGGAGCAACTCAGTGCAAAGACAATCGATATGTTATCCTATCGTTTTCACAAATACCCGGTCTTCAACACCGGTCTTCAAATGCTATCCATTTACGTCGTATCACTATTCGGAATGGGTTATATGACACAAAGTCCTCTCCCGGCTAAACCGAATAGTGAGCGTAATATTTAAAACATATGGATATTGGGATTTCAGTTAAGTCACGACTTATTACCCAAAACTTTCCTGCAAATGGTTTAAACACATTACCATTTTAATCCTTTTACACAAAAAGATTCATTTCACAAAGTTCACCCAGTTTCACAAAGATTCCTTTATAGTTCTTAAAACTATTTCAATTTCCAAATCTTTTATACAAAAGCTACACCTTTCCAATTTCAAAACAAAGTTCAACAATCTTCCACAAAGGTTTATTCATAATTCGGGAAACTATTTTCCTTTCAAACTTGAAATTCTTTAACACAAATTTGGAAATTCATTCCTTATATGAAAGCTTCTATTATTTGAAAACAAGTAGTTTTCATTTCGGAAAATCCGATTCATTTCTACGAGTTAAAGTCCTTGGGTTAAATTCAAATTCTCAAAACCATACTTTTAAAATGGTTTAAATTCATATAAAACACATTTATAACATCTTTAACTATAATTTCCAATCATGGAATTCAATTCCAAATTTTGAATTCAAATTCAAATTAAATTATTTAAATTGAAACTTTACCAAGTTATTCAAAATAACTTTTATCTTAAAAACTCATTTTCAAAGCTTTAACATTTAACCCAAATCCATTTCCAAAATCAATTAAAATTTCAATTTCAAAAACATCAGATTTAAATCATTTGTGACTTAACCGATTTCCTCGTGAAATCCATATTTTTGTGTGTAAGAGTGTGGTCTAGGGGTTTCACACAGTAGTGCAACATCATCAATCATCACAGATTCAAATACCGCAATATATTTGATAAGCGGTATATACTGTAACGCTTATCGTTATTCACAGATCCACAGATAAATCATAGATAAAATAAATTACATTCATCACAGCTTGAATTAAAACAATTCATATCACACAGCATCACATAGTAGGGATATCGAACAATTCACAGCATTCAATAGAATACAGTCATCCATAAGTAAGACCAATTTAAGATGTCTGATTAATCTAAACCAGATCATTTGCCTATGGATAATTCCTAGTCAGGGTTAATCAACAATTAATTAATTACAAACATTTAATTAATTATTCTTTAATTAATCATTAATTACCCTTTAATTAATTACAAAAATGATTATCCCTAATCACAAATTAATTTCATTGAGCAATTATCCTTTAATCATTTGATTAATCAATTTTAATCATTTATTTAATTACTTTCAATTAAGTAATTATCTTTTAGTAATTAATTACAAACCATTTTATTTAATCATTCCTTGATTACCATACAAATCAATTAATTAATCTTTAATTACCTATTGATTAATATCTAATTACTAATTAATTAATACTTAATTACAACTTAATTACTTAATTAATTAATGCTTAATCATTAATTAATTATCTCTAATCATTAATTAATTAATTTCTAATTACCTAATTAACAACCCTTAGTTACAAATTAATTAATACTTAATCATTAATTAATTAGTTTAATTAATGACTCTTTAATTACTTCATTAATTATCAAATCCTTAAGTAATTATAAGATAAAACATTCCCTTTATTAATTACCTATCACATATTTTTAAAACATTTATCCCTTTAATTAACACTTAATTACAACCCAATAAATAAATTTTTAATTACCAACTTTTATTACTTAAACTTTGCATTTCCTTTGCATTACAATTTTGTATTACTAAATTTTTTATAAAACTGTACATATCATAACCTCAAATTTCAAAAAAACCAAACAACATTTTACTTTACATTTTTAAAACCTGTATATGTTTCATTTTTAAACCTGCATTTGATTTTACTTTAGCTTTAAAACTGTATTTTAAATTTGTACAAGTTTCCACTTAAAACAGAAAACTCATCACAATTAAACCCGAGTAATTCACTAAAATCCCCGAGCCTCTCTCGTGCCACTCGCGATCCACTAACGCCTCCGAGTTACTCACGCAACGTTCTCGAGTTCGACACCGAGAAACGATCGTCTTCCCCAAACTCAAACTCCCAGCACAACCATCCTAAACCAAAAGTACACGTGCACGTGCACAGAGGTTCCGGCCATCATCGGCTAACGTCGCGACCATTCCCCAGTCGACGACCACCTTCTCTAACGAATCCACCACCCAGATCGCCGATATCTCCATCTAAATAAAATCGAACCTCTCGATCGAAAAAACTGGAACAAACAAAATCGAAGAAATCAACACGCCGCCGTTAATCGAGATGACTGGAACTCACGGCACTCATCCAGAGCACCACCACATCGCCATGCCGCTATCCCTTGCCTCGCGATCGAACTCGACGCTTCGATTTAGACGAGATCACCTCGCCAATACACTCAAAAGAACCCCCTTCCAAAACCCTAGTTCACCTCATTCCGGTCACCACGGCCCAAAATAAAATACAATCACATTTTTCCCGTGGTCGTCAGACCTCCAGCAAACCTCGACCACGATCCCGATGAAGTTCACCATGCCGATGCACAAATATTGGTGAAAACCCCAAAATCTTTCAACCTTGATTTACTCAGTGAATACCAAACTAGAAATTGTGAATCTGGTTTCTAAATTCGTCTTATGCCATTACAAATTTGTTTATAGCTTCGAACCATAAATTTAAAATGTTAGATTTTAAATCATATTCAGATCATTCCTGTATTATTCTATTTTTGAAATAATTTCAAAATATAAAACTCTGAAACTATTTTTAAAATTCATATTACACTAAACTAATCATATTTCATTTATAAATCATAACCCAATTCTGAAATTTTGTGAAAATATGAATTTTTAAATCAAGCTGGAGCCTGGAAATAACAGAGATCATATATATACAGAGACTTTGTATAGGCATTTATCTTATTTCAAACATGCATTCAAAACAAAGCATTTCTGTAAAACCTTTATACTATATTACTACAACATTTTGTCACAGGCAACTAAGTCCAGATTTAAAACTGTTTTTAAATGCAAGGTTTACTCACAGGCATTTTTTTTAAAAAACAGAGGAAACAAGATTAGTTTACTCACAGTGTTTTTTTTTTGTGAAGAAGAACAGAGTTTCTCTTTTGAACCAGGCTTGCAAGCTGAAATCCTTTTCTTTGATCTCTGATTTGAATTTTTATTGTTTGTTTTAATTGAATTTTGTTTAAGTTTGAATGGTGTTCATTTTAGAGGTTACTCAGCTGGAATGGAACGAAAATGAATTGAAGTTGATATGTGAATTTAGTTTACAAGGTGATGATATTTTGTACAGGGTGTATATATTTTTTCTTGTTTGTACAATGTTTAGCAGGGATTTTTCTCAAGTGGTGGCTGAAGTGAGATGGCATTAATTGCTTTGGTACCATTTTTATATAATTTTTCTTCATTTCGGCTAAAATCTTACTTTGGTGGCTTGTATAAATCTATGTTGTGTACTAAGGATTCATGCATTAATTGCTCAAGTCCTTTATGTTTCAACTTAAATAAAATTTTGCTGTCTTCTTTTGCAAGCACTCTTATATACTTTTGTTTCTTCATTTTGCAAGTGTACTTGTTCATACTTACCTTTATATATTTGTTTGACTAACAGATTTGTTGCTTGAATGTATATGGTTCTTGTTTCCCTTTTTCTTTTTTTTGAATGTGTATTTCCATATTTAATATGTTGTTATAATTTATTTATGTATTTATTTTATTTTGTTTTATAATTTGTAATTTTGTAATATAAATGAATATATTGTTTAATTTAACTAATTTGTTTACTATATATAATTTTTTTATAATTTATCTTATGTATTTTCATATTTATTTTGTTCAACTTAAATATATCATGTTATCTTCATTTGCAAGGTCCAAGAGATTCATGTTTCCTTTATGACTTGTCTTTTATTTATTTCTATTTCTATTTTTATTTCTAGCTTAAATATTTGTTATTAATTTTACTTTAATACTTATTGTTTGATATTTCTCTGTATATATATATATATTTATTTATTTATTTTTATTTCTAACATAAATCATCAATTCTAATATTTATTATTATAATTTATCTTTAACCCATTTATTTAAGATTAATTAATGATTTCACAAATAATTACATTGAGTTATTTAAATTCAAATGACTTAACACATTTTTTTATTTGAACTCGGGGAAACTCGCATCAATTTATCAATAAATTTTACAATTTTAATTCAAAAATCCAATTAGTTATCAATTTAAACTGATTTAAAATCTGGGATCGTTACAATACATGCCGAACCATATCAATTGCATCAAACCCTTATATCTCCAGTCTCTTCTTGGCCAGAATCTTGTCTAGTGCTAACTATAACTTCTGCAACTGTCGCTTTGTAGCTAGGCCAAGTACCCGGGTAACAACATCCAATTTGTTTTCTAAAAGCGACAAACTTTACGGACCTAACTACGTTGACTGGCTAAGAGCGATAAAGATAGCATAAACTTATGAACGTCTTTGGTCATCGATTGTTGAACCTTCTAAGGTTAGACCCGCTGATGATGTGGACCCTGAAATACGATTAGCTTATAGCAAATGGGTCTCTGACCTTGAAATCGCCCAAGTTTTCGTGATATCCACGTTAGTCAAGCCGTTGCAGAGGCAACATGAAAACATGTTTGTCCATGAGATTTTCGATAGTCTCAAAGCTCTATTTGGTAAATAGTCTCATTCCGTAAGGTACGAACTTACAAAAGAACTGTTCAATACCAAAATGACCAAGGGCTAGAATATGGACGATTACGTTCTCACAATGAAAGGCTATATTGATAGACTTGCACAATTAGGTGTAACAATAAGCAGCGCGATGCAAGTTGACTTGATCCTCGGGTCTTTTTCTCCCCAGTAAGAGCCATTCATATTAAACTATAATATGAACCAACTGAATATAAGCCTCGTGGTGCTCCTCAATATGTTGAGGTAGGTTGAGTCTTCGTCCAAGGATCAGGGGGCTGTACTTGCTGTTAAGGGGAAAATGTCATCTTTAAAAGGTTTAAAGAAGCAGAAAAGGGTTAGTAAAAATAACAAGAAGACTGCTCTAGCTAACAAGGATGAATGTCATCACTACAACAAGAAGGGTCACTTGAAACAGAATTATCCAGAGTACTTAAAAATTGTCAAAGGGAAGAAAAAGAATGGTTATGCTGCTCCTATAGGTATATTTATGATTCAAATTGTTTTTCAATTTATAAATCATCTTGGGTTATAGATACTAAATTTGGAACTCCAACTAGGGCTGTCAATTTCCAGCACGACCCGAAACACGACCCGAAGATTAGCAGGTCAACCCGACCCAGTTAAGTTGGCGGGTCATTTTCGGGTCAACCCGAATTTGACCTATTTATAAATGGGTGGGTTTCGGGTTGACCCGTGAAACCGAATTTGACCCGTTTATAACCCGTTTATACTTATATGGGTTGACTCGACCCGATTATAACCCGTGAACCCGAATTTGACCCGTTTATAACCCGTTTACACTTATATGGGTTGACCCGACTCGATTATGACCCGTGAACCCGAATTTGACCCCTTTATAACCCGTTTAAGACCCATTTATAACCCATTTATACCTTATACGGGTTGACCTGACCTGGTTATAATCGGATTACACGGGTCGGGTCAGGTCAACCCGTTTATAATCAGGTCAGGTTTGGGTTGAGCTATTTCTGACCTGTTTAATAAACGGGTTGACCCGACCTATTTAAAATCAACTTGAACCCGACTTGACCCGACCCTGACCCGACCCGACCCATTGACAGCCCTAATTCCAACAAGCACTTTAGAGTAAAGACCCTGCATTTTGGCTTGGAGCAATGAAATACGAAATGGATTCCATATATGAAAACAAAGTATGGACTTTGCTTGAAATACCCGAAGGGATAAAACCCATTGGCTGCAAATAGATTTTTTTAAGAAAAAGCTAAATGTAGATGGACAAGTGGAGACTTATAAGGCAAGGCTAGTTGCGAAAGGATTTCATCAAATTTAAGGCATTAATTATGACAAAACGTTTTTGCCCTTAACAATGCTTAAGTCCATTTGGATAATGCTGGCTATTATTGCATTATACAACTACCATATGGAAAATATACGTAAAGACTACATTTCTAAATAGTGATCTAGAAGAGAACATCTATATGTTGCAGCTTGAGGGTTTCAAGGTCAATGAGAGTAAGTGCAAGGCTTACAAGTTGTTAAGGTCCATTTATGGACTTAAACAATTTTCAAGAAATTGGAATAACTGTTTTGATAAAGTGATCAAATAGTTTGGTTTTTATGAAACACAGAAATGGCATACGTATACCAAAAGGAACATAGAAATGCTATCGCATTCTTAGTGTTATACGTTGATGATCTTCTGTTGATTGGCAATGACGTTTTGTTATTACAATCAGTCAAAGCTTGACTTTTTGAGAACTTCTCCATGAAGGATTTGGAAGAAGCAGCTTATAACTAGGTATAAAGATCGATGAAGATAGATCTAGGAGGCCATTGTGATTGTCCTAATCCATGTAGATATCATACTGAAAAGGTTCAATCTAGAGAATTCTAAGTATGGAAATGTTCCAACGCAATCTGGAATCGTCCTCTCTTTGAAGGACACTCCTCGGTCTAATAAGGAGAAAGAACGTATAAAGAGGATATCATATGCTTCGACAATCGTTTCCATAATGTACATCATGCTATGTGCTAGACTGGATGTGGCATACACATTAGGATGCGTAAGCCGATACTGAAAGTTTATTATAGGATCTAGTATGATATGGGTTATATTTTAACTATAAGAAACTGAGCCTATAAGCAAATAAAGTAAAATAAAAATATGATCACACCGGAGTTTGTATACTGGTTCAGGCCTCCCGGCCTACATTCAGTCCTCAAGCTCCACTTAGGAATTTCACTAGCAACAATCCTCGCTTCACCCAAAGAAATAGGTTTATAACTTCCTGAATACTCGAACATGACTTCTTCTAACTCTAAAGCAAACATTTGCTTCTTGACTTTAATGTGTTCTCGGCAACACAGATAAGTCAGACTTCAGTACACCCTTCTTATAATATCCTTTGATGATCCATGAAATGAATGTTCATAAATATAAGAAGCATAAATAATCTTCGAGTGTTTTTTATTTCAAAGACCAATAAATAGATTATGAATTAGAGAGCAAGAGAACAGATTGATTGATTTTAATGAATGAAATTGGTCTTTATTTATAGTTGTGAAAAGATCTGCTAAAAGATTATGATTTTTCAAGAGATCGTACCTTTTTGGTCAAAGGTTATATCTTTTTAAAAATTGATTTCCATTCAAAATATAGCCATTTATTCCTTCTTAGACGTCTAAACTTTAAGGTCGGTAGATGACTATAGTATTTTTAAAATCTTTTAAAGATAGGGTCAGACATCTAACCAAGAAATAAAGAAGACTACGTTCATTTATAACATGTTTCAAACATCTGGCTCTAAGACTCAAACGTTTGGTTCTTGATGTATATAAAATGTTTTGTATAGGGTCGGATGTCTGGTTGATTGTATCGGACATTTGATACCCTCATCAAATGTCTGGTAGAACCAATCAGGTGTCTAACTTGGTTTAGAAAATAAAAATAAAAGGTGTTTTAGGCTTTTGATTAAATGGGTAAGACGTTTGACATTTTACAGGGTTTGTTCGCAAGAATTTATAGGCTATTTTTGAATATTTCAAATGTCTTAGAAATTCATTAAGACGTCTGAACTTGTATAAGAACTTTGGATTTTCAATTTCTTAGACGTTTGATAAAATAAGTCAGACATTCGACTTCTTATCTTTTTGGAAAAGATTTTACTTTGAGAAATTTTTATGTTTGATCATTTAAAAAGATTTTTGAGTGTGTGTGATCATTAATGGATATTGTACATCATATTGTAGACTTAACATAACGGCAAAACTTGACGGTTGATCTTCAATCCTTTGTTTTCTGTAGCTAGTCATCTTCTTTTGAAAATATGTTGTAAGAAATATATTTGTGCAATTCACACACACACAGAGATACACACACGTAGTTGTGTCATCAAAACTCAAAAAGGTAGGATTCACCAGATATCGGTCTTATCTTAGAGAAAATCATTGGACAGCTGTAAAGTTTATACCAAAATATATAAGAAATACTAGGTACTTATTCCTGATATATGGGAATAGAGACCTCCATATGAAGGGGTATACTGACTCTAAATTTCAGAGTAATATCGATGATAGTAAGCCAGTGTCGTGTTACGTCTTCAATATTAACGGTGGGGCTGTCAGCTGGAAAAGTTCCAAACAAGAAATGGCAAGTTGATTCCACAATAGAGGTCGAATACACCGTCCTTAATGAAGCAGCTAAAGAAGATGTTTGGATGCATACGTTTTTAAGTGAGCTTGGAGTGATTCCCCACATGAAGAATCCAATAGGATTGTTTTGTGGAAACAATGCAAAGATGCAGATCGCAAAGGAGCCTAGAGCATGCTAGAATTCATGACATATTCTTTAAAAGTTCCACCTGATTAGATAATTTGTTAAGAAGAAAAAGGTCGTGATACGAAGGGTAGATACTAAAGACAACATAGCAGATCCATTTGAAAAGGGACTAGCTCAGTCGGTTCTCGTCAAGCTAATTAAATGGATGGGACTGAGATTTCATAGTTGGCCCTAAGTGCAAGTGGGAGATTGATAGAGTTAGGAATATGCCCTAGTGACAATTCTATAATGTATTGTAAATAATTAACTCTGTAATAAAATCTCGTTCGAAATAAAAGGTGTTTTCATTCTTTTATATACTTATTATAATGTGATATGATTAATTAATTATTTAATTTAAGTATATTTAACAGAAAATAAATAAATGGTGTGTTCTGTGATAGTAATTACAAGGTGTTGTAATCATGAGCAATTTATCATAATATAATAAACATATCATTTTAAATATTCCTAGTCAAGATGCATTGAGACGGGATATTGATATATCCGTTGAGGCTAGAGTACGCAACGCTCTCTAATTGTTGGGCAGTGTGTTACTCATCGCTATTGAGGGCCCCAAGGGATTACATTTGATAGTTATTGGGTAATTATGGAATGACTCATTTGATAGTTTCTGTTGGTTAATATAACTAAGGTCAAACTGAAATATAGATGTGGAAATATTACATAATTCGCTCAACTTGAGATTACTGTCGAGCTTCAATGTGAAAATTCCACATTGATTATAATTAAATCATGGCACGACGTCTATTAAACGATTATAGTTGGGTCGAGTGGAAGTATTAAAAATGAAACACAATTCAATAGAGGATTCATCTCCTCGATTATATGAGGTTAGTATCTCAGTCACTCGAAGTCAAGTCAAAGTCTCTTGCTAGAGCAGTTCAGTTAATAATAATTGCTATTATTGATCCAAGAACTTTGTTTTTGGATTATAAAGTTGAATATGGATGATATTGGAATTCTAACTATTACTGAATTCCATAAATCCTAATGTGATATAGTTTGGATTAAGAGAATTGGTGTAAATAATTGTCACTACCGGGTAACGCATAAAATAAGTAAAATTGAATTATTTTTTTCCGAAGCTATTTAAGCGATAAATTTCACCATAATATCACAACGCTTGCTAAGGTGACGTGTCAATGTTAATATTCAAATTATTCGATATTAATTAACCGAATATATACCTAACAGTCACAAAACCGAAACGTTGAATATTTCGGCTACCACCCGATTTAATTAATTATAATTGCTATAAATTGATTAAATTGATTAATATTTATGAATGTTGATCTATATTAAAAAGTGTGTATATAAAAGTTGTATACACCCATTATACGATATCAACGTGCATTTGAATTAGATTTATTTTATCGGGCTTGAAATGGTATGGAGGCCTAGAGATAGGCCAGCATGGCCGACCAGAGAAAGTAGGATATCAGGGTTGAATATTGATGGTGTGAAATTGTAAGAGGAAAGTGTGGATCCAGATCCACTTTTAGCTCCTTTATATCTTCATTATTTAAACATCTCAAACCGTCTCTTAATTTTTTCCTTCTCCTCTCCTATTTCTAGCCGGCCATATCCCCCCTCTCCACTGTTGATTCAAGCAAGTAAAACATAAAATTAAATAAAAATAGTACATCGATGGTTGCTGCTTTCAGTATGGTAGCTCTCTCTGAAAGTTTTGGATACAGATCCAAAGTGTCAACCAATACAACGTTTCAATATGTTACAACTAGGCCATAACAAGTTAATTGTTTTTCTTTACATTCATATACATAAATATTTTCTCATTATGTCATTCAAATACTTTAAACAGTATGTATATTATCACGAATCCATATATGTTTGTGCTGTTAACATTAGATGGATGTGTGTGTGTGTTATTTTGTTTATGTATATATGTGTGTGTGTATTATTTGGCTAGAAATATTAAAATAATTTACATTTATTTTCAAAAATAATTAATAATTTAAATTCTTTTAAAACAATACATTGATTTTAAAATATAGGTATAAGTATATATTTTATATAGTCAATTATACACATTGTACTTTTCTGAAATTAAAAAAATTATATATACATATATATTTAATTAAATCTGTATATTATATATATAATTTATTTTAAATATAATACCTAACTTTTAAGTACAGTATATTTACATACATACTAAAATATGTACATATAAATATAAATATAAATTTTAAATCTATAATAAAAAACATATGTGCTTTTTAGTAAGACAAAACAAAAAAGACAAAGGGTGGTTGTGATTTAAGGATGAAAGACATCCAACGCTTGCAAATATATCGTCCGTAAGTAAAACTAAACCACGTTGAGTTTGCAACATTCTAATTAGCAACCGCACAACTTTTATTCCACTAACCCTCCACGGTTTAAACATCATTCTTTACCATGTTTCCTTCTTCCCAGATCAAATCCATATCCATATCTCATACCCCATATTTTTCCAAAATTGACCCTTAACTCTAATTTATAAGAACTGATAGTGTATATCATTATTTCATTTTTGATCCCATGACTCATGGAATCAGAATCTTTCTATGCCAAATCTGGATCATACCAGGTAATTTAGTTTACGTTTCTCGATTTCAATGAATTGTAGATTAGATCTATTGTTTCAGCCTTCCGTCCCTTTGTTCGTGTTTCACAAAAAAAATATTCTTCTAAAATTTAAGTTTTCCCCAAATTTAGCTGATTTCTTTACAGATCTCATTGCCTAGTCCCTTTCTAATTCAGACCATGTTAGGTAATTTACTTTTAGTAGTTATTCCAAAGATAACATCTTGGTTAGGTTGCAGGGTATCTAATTGTAAATGGTTGAATTATAGTCGGTATTTACCGCTAATGTAAAAATGTTTTTCCTCCTTCACATCCATTCGTTAATTTCATATTTTTTAGAATCGAATGAGTAAATGAATCACATAGCACATTCACACAAGTCAGTGAAAAGATTCTGAAATCTCTCTTAAAAAGGTTTCCCATTCAAACTATTATATTTCTTTGGATGTTATCATTTTTTTTCAATTTACTTACATGCTCTAAATGTATTTTGGATAAGATAGTATTCATTCAACTACTTAGATACATAACTATATTTGATTTCTTAACAATTGCTATAGCATAAAAATCATTATTAAACATAGTGATGGTTGCTGATAGTGTAGATGGCAAATTTATTTTTGATCATGAAAGGAGCAAGGCTTCTATTTTAAAAATTATGAAAGTTGAAAGGCTCAATTGGTTACTCTTTATTATAGATTATTAAAAAGGCGTTTTAAGGCTAAAAGTATTATTGGTCATTCAATAATTTTTTTCTAATTTATTATTTTTTGTTAACAAATGGATTAATTTCATCTTACAATGTTTAAAGCAAATAAAATATCTCTTTAAATATTGTATGTATTATTTCATTATGTTTTCATGTTTATGATCTTACCATATACTTTTCCACTACACTCATACCTCAATAGTGTTTCATTGTAATAGCATTTGGCTATTTGCCACTAATTTATCATTTTTCTAATCACCATTAGTCCTTGGTTTATTCAATAAAGAAATTAAAATATTTTCATGAAACATTCACTAAGAGAAATATTTTTATCTCATAAAGAAGTGTGCATATCTAATTCATATTCTCATAGTCCCATGCAGTAAAGGTTGCTAATCAAGAAGTTACACAATAGTTTACTTCTGATCAAATATTAAGCAAAAAAGGAATGCATTACAACAACAAAAATTTTTGGATTGCCAAATCAAGAAACCATACGCGGTTCTAGCAGATAAAACATAAAGTACCTATCAATACAAAATTGGGAAACCAGTTTATTTTAGGAGTTGTAAGCGATCGAATAGGCTTAACCCACAACTGTTCTTGCTGTAGTTGAATTTAGGGCGTTATCCTTGTATTGTATTTACTTTATTAGTTTTGCATGTACGAAAATATAAGCCGGTAATATTTATACAACCAATCCTTCCAACAATGAGAGAATAATAGGACCAAAAGTCCACATATCAATTATATATACCTTAATGAATATGTCTTATTGATGACGTTGTGCATATACGTAGTTCTATCCTTCCTGTGTATATCATATGAATTGTGAAATTAATATATAAAATATGGTATGTAGTTTAGTATATATTTAACCGATCGTTCACTTTCAGTTTCATTTACTACCTATAATTTATTTTTTAGATTCTTCACTAGCAGTGCTTAAGATTCCTAGATAGATATAAATTACAAGAATTCACTCAAGAATTATCTATACATGTACTAAATTAATACGAACGTAAAATAATTCACTCAAATCTTTTATGTAGCCAGAGCATTAGTAATGATACACCAAAAATTTCATTGTTTATTGCATTGGAGGTTTCAACTATATATTTTAAATTTTGGACATGATAAGATTTTGCATTTTAAAGAGGTGTTTAAGAACAACAAACACCAGCCAATATATTGAAAAATATATCTTAAATTATTTTTTGTAAATGTACTACTGAACTTATACTCAACTCCTTATCATCAATTTTTTTCCCAACATCTTCAAGGCTTGATTTATCATTTCACATGATCCAGAAAAGAAATAACCATAATTATTAGTTAGTAAATTATAACATGTGTGTATATATGTATGTATGTGTGTGTGCATGTATAAGAGGCATGAAAAAAGAACAACTGAAAAATTCTAAGTAACTTCTCTTAAACCTTACTAAGGGACATGCTGAATCAATAAGATTCAATAGTGGAGTAGCGTCATGTTACTTGTCAATCTTTCAGTGTCATTATTTAGTTATAAAGCACTAACTTCTGCATAGGTGCTATAATAGCTTATATTTAAAGAGTTACTCTACCTCTTTCTTTTATAATAACCGATACCAAATTTTAATATAAATTAAGACTACACAAAAGGATATTACTATACAAAAACAAAATATTATGACTTGCAAAATTTCAAATATAAAGAGTATATATTTTGTAATATTTGCAACAAGCTGGATCTCTTATTGAGTGTTTTTTACAAATCAATAAGAATTAAAAAAGAATAAAAACCGTACTGTAACTCTAATTTTAGATTTATCAATATCCTAATGTTGATAATTAAATTTCATTTGAAATCCACTTTAATAAATTAGATCTCCACATTTCAGAACAAATTGGAGAAGTGGTCACATATTTGACTACTTGGAGTTGAGTCGGCTAAATTAACATCAAAGAAAACTTTTTTCCAAACTTCAGAAGTGAAATAAGTACAACTAATCTATTTTATGCAAACTGGTAGGATGTTATTGATATAATGACATAAATGTCAACTTAATACACTTTCTTATTTTTCCTATTAAAATTATGGGATGCAATATATGTCAAATTGAAAAAGAGCATTCAATAGGCGATGGAGAAAATGACAATTCTTCCGAAGTTGTGGAGAAGATACGAAGTGCTGAAGTCACTTATGTTGGGGTGTCTCACATTGTATGTAGATAATGGGCGTACATTCAAAAGAAGAATAGTCCCATATCGTGAAAAATAATAGATGTGGAGTGGTATATATATGAGTTTGATCGCATGTAACAACAATGGATTCCTTTTGTTAAACGGTGTTGACCAAACTCATATGTTGCCCCCACATAGGGATGTGCAGACCGGATTTCAGCATGGTATCAGAGCCGATGGTAATGCTTGAGATAGTGGACAATGCGCAAGAGATTTGTAAATTATGGTGGCCAGCAGTGTAGACTTAAGTATTCAAACTTAAGGTGGAGCTAGATTATGGTACGCTGGATCTGGTAGAATGACACGTGAACAAAGTCTCAATATGGTGTAGGCATCGCTGTTGGCATATTGGAAGATGCATATATGGATGCGAACCAAGGTGGAGATCTGTTGGGGTGTCTCGCATTGTGTGTGAGTAATGGGCGTACATTCAAAAGAAGAATAGTCCCACATCGTGAAAAATAATAGTTGTGGAGTGCTATATATATGAGTTTGGTCGCATGTAACAACAAGGGGTTCCTTTTTGTTAAAGGTGTTGGTCAAACTCATATGTTACCCCCACGTAGGGATGTGCGGACTAGACTTCAACAACTTATTAGTAACTTTTTTATTTCAAATAATTTGGTGGTTAGTTATTCTCTGGAATTGGTGGAGAGATTAGTAGTTGCACCTATAAGGGTGCATTCTTGAACAGACCCGTTCTATGAAAGGGGAAGGACATAAAATTGTCATTTTAGGCGACCGTAAAAATTTGGTCCATTCACGTCCAATGAGAGTCTCGCAATTGATGTAGTGTGTTAATTTTGTTCTTTTTCACCTTTTTTCCTTTTTTCTCCTCCATTCCTACTAATAATTATTCCCATTTTTTATAGCACACAAACATGTTCTCTTTTCCCTCACTATAAATGAATATGACTTATCTGTCTACTTTGAAGAAGTGGGAAACCTTACAAATATCAATACCAATAATAAGAACAAACACATTTAAATTATAAATCCATGATAATATAGACGAAACTACATTCTGCATTTATTATAGTATTGACGGTAACCTATTGATGAAATTGAAACATACATTGTGAGATAATGCTAACACTTATTAACATTTTATTTATAGGTTATGATAGTAGTATGAATTATTAGAAGGTCATTGCTATTGTGATTAGAAGGTATGTAGAATGATTGTATCGGAAGGTTATCTATATTACCGATAGAATTGGATTTTTGCATATAATTCCATTTTTTCTTCTTTTAGATAATACTTGAACTTTCTAAAATACACCTATCTAGGGGTGGGCACGGTCCGTTAACCGAATCGATCGGTTAATTAACCGATTAAACCGACAAGATTATACGGTTCGGTTAACCGAACCGAAAATAAATTTGAGCAGTTCATACCGACCGAACCGCTCAAATTTAACCGTGGTTAACCGCATGTATCAATTGGTTAACCGATTTAGCTTTATCGGTTAACCGTCAACCGGTTAACTGTGAATAACCAAAAATAAAAATATTTAACTGCAATTATTAATCAAATTGCAGTCCATTCTTCGTGTAGTTCATGATTTCACATAATACATTTTGCATATGCATATTACATAACAATTATAAGGCATTAGCAGCACACTGCAGGTCATAGTATATATAATACAGTTCATACAGTCCACTGCATATATCCCTCGGCGATTACAATAATGAACACAATACAAAGTATTACACTACTGTTCATATCAATACATAGTATTCATTACAAATTGTAATGCACCAAATTTAGGCTATGCAACAACTCAAAGTTACCAAACTGCAAAGTTCACTGCCCCGAAACCCGCAATAAAACTCCAAGCTCTAAGCTGCTGTCACAAAAAAATAGCAATACTGACACTGTATAGTAAGAAAATATGAAGAAATATATAGTAAGCAAATATATATTGAAAACTGTATCCAAAGTGAAGTTCACTGATTAAATTAATAAAGTTGCTTACTATATTGTCATTAATGACAGCATATAGTTCACTACTTAATGAAGTTCACTCATTAACCATTCATTAACCGACCATTAATTAAATAGTGAACAACCCACTTGCACGTGAGATACTTGTTCATCGGGAAGGTGTTCGAAAATATATAGTAAGCAAATTTACATGGTATCATCATGATCATGCCATCAAATAATTTTAGAAAATGTTTGTGAACTGAGAAGAACCATTAAATACATTTAATGGAACGTTCTTTCACTGCAATGAAAATATGTAACCCATCGACAATCAAATTTCATGTGCAATGTCAACGGTGTACATAGATGCCGAATGCATTAAAAAAAATAGTACAGGTTATAACCAATTTCATGTTTCATACGAGAGCCACAATTCACAAGACACAAGACGCCATGATTATGCTTCTTTGCTTTTTGCATTTTTGAGTGGTATACAAACAGTCCATTCTGAACAGAGAGAGATTTTATTTCAATGTATACATGAGTTCGTTATCAGAAAATACTTCTTGTTTTGAAAATTAAATGGAATATTTTAAGGGTTACCCTAAATACAAATATTTTAAATGAAGATAAGTAAATAGATATTTTGGATAACAATCGAATTGGATATAGAAAATATCTATAGATTCTGATATATAATCACTTTTACTTCTCATAGTTTCATTATTTGTATTCACCTTTTTGGATACGTGAGTTGATGTTCACTCATATAAATACATAATAGTAGGACATTGAATGTGTAAAAAAAACTACTGTAAAAAGACGTTTAAAGTGGTATATTGGTTTGAAAGCACTTATTTCAATTTGGAAAGTTACTTTCATGAAGCACATATGATGCAGCCTAGAATGGTGAAGTGTTAGGTCGCGAGCGACCTAACCAATTCTTGAGTCTAGAACGACCTAACAGGTCGCGAGATAAGGAGCTACGACCTAACTTCGAAGATGAAATGCGAGCTAACAAAGTACTAGGTCGTGAACGACCTAACCATGCAGTGCAAAATGAAGCAGATTTAGGTCGTATACGACCTAAGCCCAAGGTCGCTGAAGAAGGGTGCAAACGACCTAACTTACATACCGCTTCTTTAGGTCGCGAACGACCTAACTTACATGCCGCTTCTTTAGGTCGCGAACAACCTAACTCTGCTGTATCGATAGGTCGCTCAAATGATAGGTCGCAGGAAGTTTGTGCAGAAGCTAACTTTTAGGTCGCTCCAGATGCTAGGTCGCGTGAAGACTCTTAGGTCGCTGAAGCCTAAGTCGCCCTCATAAAGCAGTGTTGTTTTGTTGAGTCGCTTTGTACATAGGTCGTAAGTAGCGTGAGTTTTATTTTAGGTCGAGGACGATCTATGTGTTGTAAATATTTGATATCGTGTGATGTAATGTTGTGTTGTGCTGTTGTTAGGTCGCTGCCGACCTTAGTTAGGTCGTAGGTCGCGTATGTGTCACTGTTTGTACTAAGTCGCATGTTATAGGTCGTTTCCGACCTAAGTGTTGTCAACTTTTGAGTCGTGTGTGTTGTAAACTCTATAAATAGCGGGGTTGAGTTATTTGTAAAAGTAAGTTGATTTTGAATAAAATTTGTTTGTGTGCTTTTTGCCACTTCTTCAATTGGTAGTTGAGTGTGATCTCCTATCTCCACTTTCGAAATTCAAGTGCGCTTGAATCAACGATTGCTGAAGCCGATTCACGGTATCTAGTGTGCTAGATCAACGTGTGAAGAATCATAGATCTTTAAACACGGTATCGTGCGCGATCAACGTGTTTGGGATAGCTAGATTCCGGCATCTTTGGATCAACGGAGTTGGGCATTTGGTATTTCTCAATCCACCGATTGCTACTTTTACAGAATCATCATTTTTGTTATCCGCTGCTGCATCATTTGGTATCAGAGCTAGACTTAGCCAATCATAGCTAAGCTGAGTCTTGGAGCCAATTTTATTTGATGAGTTTGAAGTCAAAGTGTTGGAGATCGAAATTTGCTTCATTGGAGAAGCTTGGTGTTCATTGTGTTCATCACGAAGTTGCAACAAGGTTGGAGTTTTCGATCCATATCCTTTTGGATCAAAGGTTTGAAAGTGTTTGAATTTGGCCGTGGAAGCTTTGCGCGCCAAAATTTGAATTGTTGAAGTGGTTGTGCGAGTTAGGGCAAGCCGAGCCGAGCCAAGGGACGCGCGAGCTAAGTTAGGTCGCTTGACCTTGATTCGAGTTAATTGGGTTGGAGTTTTGGAAGATTACATTTGAATTTGTTGAAGTGTTTGTGAAGTTTCAAATCATGCCACCGAGAAGAGCCAATCGTCATCAAAATGTTGAAGATTTGTATAAGCGAGAAGATGCCGAACAGATGGAACAAAGAATTAGCAACAAATTCAATGAGAAGTTGGATGAAGGTATTGGGAGGCTAGAGAAGCTCATGATGGATATGAATCAACCCCGAAGAAGAACATCGCCAATTTCAAACCAAGGTGGAAACAGGGTTTCGCCATCGGTTTTGGGTGGAAGGAGAATATCGCCACAATCTCATCAAGGAAGAAGAAGTCATAGAGAATTCGAAGATGAACCATATCGAGATGATGAAAGACAAAGTAGAAGGGATATGCGTGATCATAGAGATGTGGATGGACGGGATCGTTATCGAAGTAAATCTGTTGTTTATGAAGATGGTGATAGAGGAAGTTTTCATTATCGTGATCATGGCCAAGGACGGAATCGAGAACGAGATTTTGAAGATGATCGTCGATGGGAGTCGGGGATGAAAACTGAAATGCCAGAATTCAAGGGTGGAATGGTGGCTGAAGAGTTTTTGGATTGGTTGTCTAATGTGGAAGAAATTTTTGACTTTAAGGAGGTTCCTGAGCATCAAAGAGTAAAGTTGGTTGCTACTCGTTTGAAAGGGAGAGCTATGGCATGGTGGCAACAAACTAAACTAACACAAGAGAGAATGGGGAAGTCAAAAATTGAATCATGGGATAAGATGAAGAAACTGATGAAAGCTATGTTCTTACCTTACAATTACCAATCTCTTATGTATCAACGTTTGCAGAACTTGAGACAAGGAACGAAGTCAGTGAATGACTATGCAGACGAGTTCTATCAGCTGATTGTGAGAAATGATATCATGGAGACGGAGGAGCAATTGACAGCTAGATTTGTTGGAGGGTTGAGAATGCAGATACAGGATATGGTGAATATGTTTGATCCTAGATCTGTTGCTGAAGCACATCAAAAAGCTCTAGCTTGGGAGAAGCAAGGAAGGAGAGGTGGTGGTGTGTTTACAAATTCTAACAATCCAATGAAAGGGGCTAGTAGCAATACGAATGTTTCGAAGGCTGTTACAAAACCGGTTGTTAATGAAGTTGCTAAGACCAGGGTCAATAGTGGTATCAAATGTTTCAATTGTCAGGAGATGGGTCACAAAAGCAATGAATGTCCAAAGCCAAAGAAGTGAACGATGATTGCTGAGGTTGAGGAAGATGATGTAGAAGCTGAATGTTCTAATTCACTACATGATGAGGAGGAAGAAAATGTGTCGGGAGATGAAGGGTATTCATTGATGATGAAGAGGTCGTGTTTAACACCAAAACAGGAGGAGGAAACTAGCTGGTTGAGGAGTAACATCTTTCAATCGACATGCACTATCTTGGGAAGGATTTGCAAGTTTGTCATTGATGCTGGAAGCTGTGATAATATTATCTCTATAGAGGCTGTGAATAAATTAGCATTGAAGACAAAAAAACATCCGAAGCCTTACAAGTTAGCTTGGTTGAGGAAAGGTGGGGAGGTGAAAGTTGGAAGAAGGGCTTGTGTTAATTTTTCAATTGGAAAGAAATACAAAGATGAAATTTGGTGCGATGTTGTGGATATGGATGTATGTCATCTGTTGCTGGGGAGACCGTGGCAATATGATAGGGCGGTGCAACATGATGGTCGTGCTAACAGTTACAGTTTCATGTTTGAAGGAACTAAAATCACTCTAGTTCCAAAGAAACGACAACAAGAAGAAAGCAAGTTGGAGGAGATTGAAGAACTTAAAACTTTGCTATCCTTGAAGGAGTTTGTTAAGGAAGTCGAAGAGGAGCCTGAAGTATTTCTATTGATTGGACGTGAGAGTCATGAAGTGGTTGAGATTCCTGAAGAAGTAAAACCAGTGCTGGGAGAATTTGACGATGTATTTCTTGAGGAACTACCAACGGAGTTACCACCGTTGAGAGACATTCAACATCAAATTGATCTTGTACCAGGAGCTGTGTTACCTCATAGACCACACTACAGAATGAGTCCAAAGGAACATGAAGAGTTGAGAAGGCAAGTGGAAGAGTTGCTTGAATAGGGGCGTGTGCAGGAAAGTTTAAGTCCTTGTGCGGTGCCAGCTTTGTTAGTACCAAAGAAGGATGGGACGTGGAGGATGTGTACTGATAGTCGAGCCTTAAACAAGATTACAGTGAGATATAGATTTCCGATGCCGAGGCTTGATGATTTGTTGGATCAGTTGAGCGGGGCTACTATCTTTTCGAAGATTGATTTGAAGAGTGGTTATCATCAAATTCGAATCAGACCAGGGGATGAATGGAAGACAGCATTCAAGACGAGAGAAGGATTATACGAATGGCTGGTTATGCCGTTTGGTCTTTCGAATGCACCGAGCACATTATGCGGGTGATGAATCAAATTTTTAGACCTTTTATTGGGAAGTTTGTGGTGGTGTATTTTGATGATATACTGATATATAGTAGAAGCTCAGAAGAACATTTGCAACACCTGAGGGAAGTGTTGATGATATTGCGACAAGAACAATTTTATGCTGCAACGAAGAAATGCGTGTTCATGACGCATAGTGTTTTATTTTTAGGGTATGTTGTTTCAGACGGAGGTATACAGGTGGATCAGAATAAAGTTGAAGCAATCAGAAATTGGCCGCAACCCAGGACGATTACAGAAGTTAGAAGCTTTCATGGTTTGGCATCATTCTACCGCAGATTTATTCCACACTTCAGTAGCGTGATGGCACCAGTTACTGATTGTATGAAGGGGAAGCAATTTTCATGGTCGGAGGAAGCAGGATGTGCTTTTGAGAGAATCAAGGAACTTTTGACGACAGCACCAATTCTAGTGTTGCCTGATTTTCAGTTGTTGTTTGAATTGCATACTGATGCGTCGAAGGTTGGAATTGGAGGGGTGTTAAGTCAGAAGGGACGTCCTATTGCATATTTCAGTGAGAAGTTATCGGGAGCAAAGATGAGATATAATACTTATGATGTCGAATTTTATGCTATTGTGCAAGATGTGAAACATTGGAGGCATTATTTGTTTCATAAAGAATTTGTTTTATATACTGATCATGAGGCGTTGAAGCATATGCAGGGACAGGACAAGATTGCGGCAAGGCATGCTTCTTGGATTGCATACTTACAACAATTTACATTTGTGGTGAAACATAAATCGGGAATTACAAATCGAGTGGCAGATGCATTGAGCAGAAGGAATCATGTGTTGACTACAATGAAGGTTGAAGTGACAGGGTTTGATGTGTTGCCAGAATTATTTGTCGATGATCCTTACTTTGCAAAGTTTGTTGATGAAGTCAAGGAGGGGAAGACGGATGAGTTTGTAATGGTGGATGGTTTTATTTTTAAAGGTAATCGATTGTGCATACCAGAGTGCAGCTTACGTATGAAGATTGTAAAGGAGTTGCATGATGAAGGTCATGTGGGCCGAGATCGTACTTTGCAATTGATTTCTCAATCTTATTATTGGCCTTCGTTGAAGCGGGAAGTTGGAAAGTTTATGGAGAGATGTCATATTTGTCAAATTTCCAAAGGGACAGCGACGAATGCGGGATTGTATATGCCCTTACCTGTGCCGGTTAGACCATGGGTTGATATCAGTATGGATTTTGTTTTGGGATTACCGAGAACTCAAAGGGGAAATGATTCGATATATGTTGTAGTGGACAGGTTTTCAAAGATGGCATATTTCATCGCTTGTAAGAAGAAAGCAGATGTCGTCCGTGTTGCTGAGTTATTCTTTAAAGAGGTGTATCGTTTACATGGTTTACCAGATTCTATTGTTTCTGATCGGGATACCAGATTTCTAAGTCATTTTTGGCTGAGTTTGTGGAAAATGGTGGGAACAAAGCTAAATTTCAGTAGTGCTTACCATCCACAGTCCGATGGTCAGACTGAAGTTGTTAACAGATCTTTGGGAAATTTGTTGCAGTGCCTGGTGAAAGATAATCTGAAGAGTTGGGATATGAAGTTATGTCAAGCAGAGTTCGCTCACAATCATGATATAAACCGTAGTATGGGTTTCAGTCCATTTCAGATTGTATATTCAAGTTTACCAAAGGGGCCATTGGATTTGACAATAGTACCACAACCAAAGGGAACAGTTAAACGGGCTGTTGATTTTGTTGATGGATTGGCAGAGTGTCATAAAATCGTTCAGGAACGATTGGAGAAAGCGAATGAAAAGTATAAACGATCTGCGGATTCGAAGCGAAGAAGTGTTGAATTTATTGAAGGAGATTTAGTATATGCTGTCCTAACGAAAGATCATTTTTCAGTGGGAGCATACAATAAGCTTAAAGCTCGAAAAATTGGTCCTGTAACGATTGTGAAACGGATCAATGAAAACGCTTATAAGTTGAAGCTGCCGGAGGATGTGTACACTTCTGACGTGTTTAATGTTAAACATCTTATACCGTATCATGGGGATGAGCTTGTTGTGGAAGAGGAAGGCGCAAATTCGAGGACGAATTTTTTTAAACCAGGGGAGGATGATGCAGCCCAGAATGGTGAAGTGTTAGGTCGCGAGCGACCTAACCAATTCTTGAGTCGAGAACGACCTAACAGGTCACGAGATAAGGAGCTGCGACCTAACTTCGAAGATGAAATGCGAGCTAACAAAGTACTAGGTCGTGAACAACCTAACCATGCAGTGAAAAATGAAGCAGATTTAGATCGTATACGACCTAAGCCCAAGGTCGCTGAAGAAGGGTGCAAACGACCTAACTTACATACCGCTTCTTTAGGTCGCGAACGACCTAACTTACATGCCGCTTCTTTAGGTCGCGAATGACCTAACTCTGCCGTATCGATAGGTCGCTCAAATGATAGGTCGCAGGAAGTTTGTGCAGAAGCTAACTTTTAGGTCGCTCCAGATGCTAGGTCGCGTGAAGACTCTTAGGTCGCTGAAGCCTAAGTCGCCCTCATAAAACAGTGTTGTTTTGTTGAGTCGCTTTGTACATAGGTCGTAAGTCGCGTGAGTTGTATTTTAGGTCGAGGACGATCTATGTGTTGTAAATATTTGATATCGTGTGATGTAATGTTGTGTTGTGCTATTGTTAGGTCGCTGCCGACCTTAGTTAGGTCGTAGGTCGCGTATGTGTCACTGTTTGTACTAAGTCGCATGTTATAGGTCGTTGCCGACCTAAGTGTTGTCAACTTTTGAGTCGTGTGTGTTATAAACTCTATAAATAGCGGGGTTGAGTCATTTGTAAAAGTAAGTTGATTTTGAATAAAATTTGTTTGTGTGCTTTTTGCCACTTCTTCAATTGGTAGTTGAGTGTGATCTCCTATCTCCACTTTCGGAATTCAAGTGCACTTGAATCAACGATTGCTGAAGTCGATTCACGGTGTCTAGTGCGCTAGATCAATGTGCGAAGAATCGTAGATCTTTAAACACGGTATCGTGCGCGATCAATGTGTTTGGGATAGCTAGATTGCGACATCTTTGGATCAACGGAGTTGGGCATTTGGTATTTCTCAATCCACCGATTGCTACTTTCGCAGAATCATCATTTTTGTTATCCGCTGCTGCATCAACATAAGATTTATGTTTCAGTTTAATTTGGTAACTAATTTGCACATAAAAAATTTCATGTGCTTAAGATGTCAGCTTATTCATGGAGGTTATTACATCACTCCAATACATTAACAATAAAGGTTTGAAAATTTAAAGTGGACCAAAATTTTAACCTCGAAATATATGTGATCCTTACCTATATAATTTCAACTGTTAATGCCTCACCTATCTTAAATACATCCAAAAGTATACAATACTGAATTATACACACTTTCATGTTTCTAAATACCATGATTATATGTAAGATTTATGCCCACCATAATGCTGGCTGCAGCCTACACTGTATTAGTTGTAGACACTTGTTCATCATGTGCGAGATTTGGAGCAAAAAATCACATTCATTCATTAATTGTACCTGAACAATCAGTTATAAAAATTAATATTTCGAATTTCATATATGATGATATGCAAATACAACTAAGCAAAAAAAATTCCTACGTATACAAATGGCTGAGCATTTCCTATCTTCAGTCTATACCTCTACACTTTCAAGTCTTCTTTTTGTAAGTATACCAATTGTTATAAATTGCTGGAACAAGCATTTAAATTCCACATCACAAAACAAACACCCAAAGAGTGCAGTACAAATGAAAGAAAAATAAATTAAAAGGATCAAAACTGCAAAAACAAAGAATTTTAGACCGGTATTTGGGTCTTCGTTCTAATACAAACTGCTGATAACACTATATGATAAAAACTGAAAAAAAAACTTTCAAAAATGATATTTATATCCATATCTTGCTTCGTTCATTACTTCTTATAGAAAGCATTGTATAACAATATTTGAACACCTATTCTACTTTACATAACCGTCTGTACTATTTAATTAAATGAAAAGAAGAAGATTTCTTCACAGATTCAATTTATTCGTAAAGATTTTGCACAATACCGTATTTTCCTACATATTATCCATGTACTATGATGGATTCGAAAACATGCCAAGATCAATTCTCTATGCTATAAAGCGATTACAGTAAAAGAATTACATTAGCTGTATACATGAATTGAGATTACTGAGCCATAGGAGCCCAAACAAATGGAAGAAAAGTAAACTAAGTCCAAATCAGCCTGCTGCTTAGAAAGTGTAGTTCAATATATAGAAAAACTTTCACAAATAGGAAATATTTGAATTCATCAGTTAACTTACCTCTTCCTACGTAAAATATATTGATAAATCCAAATAATAAATTGGTGCAGGATTAGATTCCTTTTTCATATTTGTAAAATCCGTTTGTATTCTTTTCAGTCTAAATACATAAAAATTACTGGTACTATTTTTGTGTGGAAAAATATGAAAAAAAATAATCACAAATTATATAAATTTACATATACCTTTGACTGAAACTCAATCAAAACATAATATTCAAAAAAACTCCTCAAGGCACCACTTGAATCTTGAATAATAAAAAGTGATATCAATATTCATATCATTGTGTATTGTTGGAGATTTATATGGGATTAAGCTTATGTAAATTGATATGGAGAGTTAGGTAGAGATTGAGATGTACTCTCCTGTTGAAATGTGATTCAAACCTTCTGTGCACGTGTGGAATTGCAAGATTTAAATAAATAGACTTAGTAAAAATCGGTTGCTTTTGTTTAGCATATGCAGTACTAAGTTAGTGGTGAGTCGGACCTTGCTCTACAAGCTCGCGATCTTAGTTTATAGCCTTCAATTATGTTGTTTCGTGTCTATTTAATGAACTTTGTAATTCCTTTTTAATGAATGAGAACGCAGTGGTTATTGTCCAACATCTCTGTTATTTTTAGTTATCTCCATTACTCTCTTTCTCTCTCTCAAAATTCCAACATGGTATCAGAGCCAAATGATCTTTAAGGCTTGTGAGGTTAACAAAAATTGTGAGTGTTCTTCCAATGTTTACTTTAAACAATTTTTCAATTTCTATTCCTCTATTCAAAGGAGAAAATTATCAATCATGGGCTATCAAAATGAAATCATATCTTAAAGCTTTAAGTTTATGGGATGTCACTGAGAGTGATATTGATCCCACTCCTCTTCCACAAAATCCAACAGCCACCCAAATCAAAAAATATGATGAAGAAATGGCGAGAAAGCCAAGGGCACTTTCGTGTCTACATGGGGTCGTGTTGGAAGAAATTTTCACAACTATTATGGGTTGTGAATCTCCCAAAGAAGCATGGGAGAAAATCAAAGAGGAGTATGAAGGAAATCACCAAACAAAATTAATGCAAATTTTGAATCTTAAGAGAGAGTTTGAAATAATGGGAATGAAAAGTAATGAAGGTGTTAAGGAGTATGGGAGTCGGTAGATGTCCGTTGTAAACCAAATCAAGCTACTTGGTGGAGAATTTACTAGCCAAAGGGTGGTGGACAAACTTCTTGTCACTCTTCCGGAAAAGTATGAAGGTAAAATTTCTTCACTTGAAGATACTAAAGATTTGTCTAAGTTAGCATTTTCAGAATTGATCAATTCACTCCATGCGGTGGATCAAAGGAGGGTCATGAGAAATAAAGACGGTGAAAACAATAGTGAAAAAGCTCTTATAGCAAAGTTTTCTAATCAAAAGATGAAAAGCAAATCCGTCCAATGCAACAATTGTCACAAAATTGGTCATGAAGAAAATGATTGTTGGCATAAGGGAAAACCTAAGTGTTTCAAGTGTCAAAAATTTGGGCATATGTCAAGGAATTGTAGGATCAAAGACGAAGAGCAAGAGATCATGGCACAAGTGGCTGTGGAAGAAAATTTATTTTAGAGTTGAGGGTGAGAAGTGCACCATGGAGAGAAGTGCTCCAATATTCAAAGAGTAGAGTTGATGAGAAGTGCGTCAACAATTGAAGGTGATGAGATGTGCATCACAAATCGAAGAGAAGTGCTTCGTTTATTATCATAACAACTTTGAATCAAGGGAAGGTGTTGAAATGTGATTCAAACTTTCTGTGCACGTGTGGAATTGCAAGATTTAAATAAATAGACTTAGTAAAAATCTGTTGCTATTGTTTAGTATATGCAGTATTAAGTTAGTGGTGAGTGGGACCTTGCTCTACAAGCTCACGATCCTAGTTTATAGCCTTCAATTATGTTGTTTCGTGTCTATTTAATGAACTTTGTATTTTTTTTTAATGAATGAGAACGCAGTGGTTATTTTCCAACATCTCTGTTATTTTTAGTTATCTCCATTACTCTCTTTCTCTCTCTCAAAATTCCAACATCTCCTTCATGATATCAAATAACTATACGGAAATTATTAATTAAGAGAGCTTAAATTAGTAATTTTCATTTATTGTTATGAGGGAAGAATCACTAATTTTATTTCTTTCTTAATAAAATTCTATAACTGAAATACTACCTTTTTCCCACTTCCCTTAACCAAAACTATTCTCCTTTAATAACCTCTTTATGATGATTTAATGAAATATAATTTTGAATTACTGCCACATCATACATATTTAAAATCATAATTATTAGGTTGTAAAAGCATTTATCATGAATTCAAAATAAGATAAATCTTGTATGTAAAAAGGAAATCATTTGTAATATGGTATAACATTTATACATGCCAGGTAAGAAATTAACATGCAATAAAATATTGATCCAAAGGTTTCAAATTTACTAACATGCAATAAAAGAAATTAACAATTGCATAAACAAAACATGCTGAATTTTAAAGAAAAGAGTTAAAAGATAGTAAAAAATATATGTACTATTATTTTCAAAATATATATCATCATATAAATTGGATCTTAGTCACTTTCCAACTTCCATTGCAAATTTGTAGATATGTAATTCTTCTAAAACATACATATATATGTAGATGCAATCCTACTGAAATATACTCTTACTGTAATATAAACAAGTGACATAGATATTTTAGTATAATTAAACTTATAAACAATTCAATGTATTTATATTTTAGTATAATAGAACATTATACAAAATGTATCTGTAACAAATACACCAATAAAGGAAAAGAGAAACATAAATAATGACGAGTAGTCTAGAAACTTACCAAACCTTCAATAGAAGCCAAGTAGCGTAAGCTATTATGCCATTGACCATTAGCCTAGCAGCAAAAACCTTGAACATAGGCCAAACAATAAAACTGCATGTTAATGAGATAAACCATCAAATAAACAGTGGACTTCAATGGAGATTAAGTAATAAAATAAATTGCGGTAATTAATAAAATCAAGGACAATTTTTTGATCAAGGCCTTCTAGGAAAACTAATAATACAAATAAGCATCTTCAAAAACTAATTGCCAAAGTATGCCTCGTTTTGTTTTGTACTTGCGCAAATATGGAATGCGCAAGTATATTTTTTTTTATACGTATAGCTTGCGCATTCCATATTTGCGCAAGCTATATTTTTAAGCTTGCGCAATTATGGAATGCGCAAGGTCATTTTCGGGCATCAAAAAGACAGAGAGCTGAATCTGGATTCATTTATCAAACCTATCCCCTTTCTTCCCAAAACCCTCCCATTTCCAACTTCAAACCCATTTCAAATCCAAATATCTTAATTCAAAATCATTTTTCCTCATCTATTTCTTCAAATAAACACTCTATTGCGCATAAAATGAAAGCTAGCTCTTCATCTACGTTGATTAGAGGTAATTATAATTCATGTTTTTAATTTGAATACTACTTTAGAAATGATTGTTGTTGTTAGCGGAAGAGGTAGTGTTGATGATGTCGATGTGAATGTACTCACATTGTTGGTTTCTTTGTTAAAAATGCAAAAGGATTTGAAGTATTCATATAGCAAAAACCCTAACTTTGTACATAGTTTTTGTATTGATAAACGGTTGTTGTTGTTTGTAGAATTGTCTCCTGGGCCCGAAGATAGAAGTGTTCTATATCTTCAAGAACACCATAGGAGCCAAAACGACACATTAATGGAGGTAAATGTTCGACATTGGTAAACCGGGGAATTCAAATATGAAGTCCTAATTATAATTTGTTTATATATTACAGGGTGTTGAAACTGTGAAGATATACGATCATTCGAGCAAGCTCAAGGAGATCGATTTTAAAGATCCAAGATTGGAGCCGAATCTATGAATCTCCAGATTTTGGAAAGCTATGCAAATCGACTACATTCGGCTCTATCATCACCTTCTTACCGCTTTATGCGATAGATGGAGGCCGGAAACAAATACATTTCATATGAGAGTCGGGGAGATGACAGTGACTCTAGCGGATGTGCATTTTCTTTTCGGTCTTAAAGGAGACGGTCGTCCGGTATGTTTGCAAAATTTAGATATCGATTACATCGAATTGGCTCATGACTAGCTTGGTTTTTTCCGCCTAGAGAGGCGGTTAAGTCTAAAAGTGATTTATCAATGACTTGGTTTAAAAGTGAATTTTCTGAACCACTACCCGAAGGGGCGACCGATTTAGATATACTTCGCTGCACTCGTGCCGTGATATTGTATTTTTTGAGTTGCCGATTATTTCCCAATCATTCGAAAGGGAGATTAAGTTTGAAATTTTTACCTTTTTGAATGATTTGGCTGACTGTGGTTATCATTCTTGGGGTAGTGTTGTTCTCTGCTATTTGTATAGTGAGTTATCGAACGTTGCCTTGCAACGTCGAAAAGTTTTAGGGGGTTCTGCAATGTTGTTGCAACTATGGTCGTGGTCGCATATTGCCATTGGACGGCCGTCTATTAGAATTCCTACCGACTTAGATCTGTATCTTCCATTCGGGGCTGGGTGGAACTGTGCTAGGAGTTGGCGTGAGACGCCAAGAAATTTACAGTTTTACCGTAATGAGTTGGATTTGTTGGCGGATGATGCGGTTACATGGGAACCATATTCATTAGTGTATAAATTTGGACATTCGGAAATTGAGTATTCGTTCGCCGGTTGGATTGCTAAGAGCCGACTGATTCTATTTTTAGACTTTGAGTTGTATGCACCCGATCGGGTTATGAGACAGTTTTCCTTTGATTATCAGCACATTCCCGATCATGTCGTCCCCCTTGACCCAGAACCCACTAGCTGGATGGAATTTTTGGAGGAAAGTATTGCTATTTGGGAATCAAGAATTGATCGTGCCGAACAAGCATGCGAGCCTCCGACACCTTTGAGTGAGTACGAGTATTGGTATTGGCGAATTACTCATCGTTATATCCATAAAAAGTCGGCAAGGAAGTTGGTTGCGTACACTCCCCGTGCTCCTCTAGAACGTGATGTGGTAAGTGTTGTATTTTCAAATTTTGTATAGTTCAATTTTTATGTCATATTGATGCATTGTTATGATTTATGGTTTATGTAAGCGGAATATACAGCGCTTCGGATGTGGTGGGCGAAATAGAAGAAAGTCATATGAAGCCGGACAAGGTCAAAAGCAAGTGCATTGACCTACGACGAATACTTGACACGATTTTGGGTCGGAACAAGCTAAGAAGGCCGACCAAGCCACTGCGCATTGTAGAAGAGCCACCACGTTGTACAGAGGTGACACATACCACAGTAGTGGGTGGACAAGGCCAATGGGAGGAGGCACATGCAGAGAGGGAGGCTTCACAACATCCCGGTGGCGAAACTACAGCTGGATGGCCTGCTTGGCCCGAGGTAGAGCATCAATACACCGGCGGACAAACTCACGCTGAATGGCCGGTTTGGCATGAAGGAGAACAAAAATTCGGATATGTTGGACAGTCGACATACGAGCATACGCAAGACCCGCCGCAGTGGGAAATTCAACAAGAAGAACTCTTTTTTGGGTCAAGTCAACAACAAGAAATTCCGCTGCCTACACCCGCTCCAACATTCGAAGAAGGCCAAAGATCGGCTCCCATCGTGTACAAACGGAAGAAGAAGAAAAGAGACACCCCACTTGAGCTAAGAAGGATTCGTGATTGATGGTGTTGGTCTTATTGTTGTTGTTTCTTTGGTTGGGTTAGGTTAGGGGCTGTTGACTTGTATGTTTATATGTTATTGTACGACATGTTCAGCCTTTTTTGGATGATTTTAAATTGCCAGTTGGATCGTGTTATTTATTTTGTTTTGTGATGGTATTGTTAATGAAATGGCGTGTTATTTGTTTTGTTTTGTGTGGCAGAGCAGCTCTCTGTTTGGAAATGACCCAAAATATTGCTTGCGCATATGTGGAATGCGCAAGCTATATTGTCAATATAGCTTGCGCATTCCACATATGCGGAAGCTATATTTTGGGTCATTTCCAAACAAAGAGCCGCTCTGCCAAAAATAGCTTGCGCATATGTGGAATGCGCAAGCTATATTGACAATATAGCATGCGCATTCCACATATGCGTTTGCTATTTTTGGGTTATTTACAGCAGTCCACAAATGCTACATTTGCTCTTTTGTAGCATAGGCGGAACGCTGCAAATAACCCAGTTCTACGCTTACATATAGCATGCGCATTTATGGAATGCGCAGGTTATAAGCTTGCGCATTCCACATATGCGCAAGCTTCTTGCGCATTCCATATATGCGCAAGCATATATTTGTCCCTGTCCGAGACAGAGAGCTGTTTCAACACCATAAATCACACAATGTCACAAAAAAAGTCTGAACAACATTCTATATAACATGCAAACACCATTCGAATGACAACACCATTACATAACAAAGTCCACAGCATCCGAAAAAGTTTCAACAAGGCGTACAGTAACATAGACGTCCTAGTTCTATTACAATTCAACGCGGACAAGTATTTTTCTTGTGGCAAATAGAACCACAGTTGCTACATCTATTATGGCCGGATGAAGATGGCGGATCCATAAAACCTTTTATTCTAGTAGACCGAGGACGGCCTGAATTTCTGCGCACAGGCGGCGGTTGTATAATTGGACCATCGTAGACGTTCCAATGTTGACTATCCGGTACAGGGTGGAATAAAGGAGCATAAGCTGCGGAATACATAGCCTTCGTGTATCACGTGGAGATTAAGTCAAAATACGCTCTATTAGCACCACCCGAACCACGTGAACAAGCCGCTAATACATGGGAGCACGGAAAATGATCTAATGTTGGCATGTTGCACGAACATTTGGCAACATTATCTTCGATATTCACCGTATAATCAAACATATGCACATCTTTCACCTGCCATTCAACGAAGCTATATATCTCTATAGACATGAGCCTCGATTCTTCCATTCTTCTCCGCGCTAATGCTTCCCACCTAGGTGCGAGCTGCGACGTCCACTGTTCCCCTTGAGTACGTCGTCCGACGAAGTAATGGTTCAGTCGATGAAACGTACGTGCAACCAATGATCTAACAGGTAAATTCCTAGTTCCTTTGAGCACACCGTTAAAGCTTTCGAAAACGTTGGTCGTCATCATATTGAATCTTACTCCGTCGTCGTGACAAAGAGTCCAGCTTGATTCCTGGTCTTTCAAACTTCTTTCAATCCACGCATCGGCATCTCGATTTACGTCCTTCAACTGTTTTCGAAGATCGTTATATTTTACGACCTCCGATGCCGTGGCACATGCGTGTAATAAATTTTGTAGCTCATCCGTGCCAAACCCCGCTTTCTTGAAATTTGCTTTAATATGACGGATACAAAAGCGATGATGATGTTCAACTGGCCAACCTTCTCTAAGCGCACGTGGAATTCCTTTCATACGATCCGAGATAAAGGTGATACATTTAGTACGTACGGATGGAATATAATTCCATATGCAACGAACAAACCAACTCCACGTTTGCCACGACTCTGTTTGTACAATAACAAAAGCTAAAGGAAATAGCCCTTGATTTGCATCCACCCCAGTTGCTACTAGTAACGTACCCAGATACTTCCCGTATAAATGAGTGCCATCGATAGACAATATGGGTCGACAGTGGTCGAAGCCTTGAATAGAAGGTCCGAAAGCCCAAAAACACCATGACTATGAATAACATCATATACGGTTCCGGGGTTGGTATGTTGTAGGGCTCTAAGATATTTCGGCAATTCTGCGTACGGCGATTCCCAATCGCCATAAATCATTGCAACAGCTTTCTGCAGTCCGTGCCTGTGACGCCCCACCTCTATACCCACGCTAACCAAGAACACTACGATGTAGTGCTGTCAATTAGCACGGAGAATAAGGCTGTTGAGGAGCGACCATCCGTGTAACTTCTTTGTGCGAGCACCGATATGTCAGATAGAATAGAATGCATATCTTTTAAAGAGGAAATCCAACATACCGATACAAACACAAAGCTATCACATGGTGGCTATATATAATCTTCGGAAACAAATATAGAAATAAACATAACACAAATCAGTCACAGACAATTCATATCACAAAGGCGGAATAAGATATGAATATTACACCTAAAAGTGTATATCAGAGTAGTGGTCAAATAAGATCCACAATAACACAAAAGAATAGATACAAGTGCAAGACAATAGAATACGTATACATCAAGGAGTCTCATCACAAATGCATACAACAAAAAACTACTAAACTAAAGTAGTTAGCCAAAAGTCAGAAGATGGCTCCAGATAAGAAGTCATAAGGAAGCACGTGTAAAATCTCAGTCTGACCCGAGTATTATTTAAGAAGAAAATAATAAACGGATCAGTCTAGCTATAATTATCAGATAAAATGAGATATGATAATAGAACGTATGATAACAAAAAGGTGTCATACTATGAAAAGTATACATTAGAAATCCCACAAAAGTCATACAATATCTCAATAATCTCAAAACAGAGAAAAGAATGTCATATTCTTAATTTAATTCACCAAGCCACAATAAAATGACATACTCATCAATGTCAATGGTAAAAGCTGGCGAAACATAAAATTCCAGAAATCAATAATTAGAAATCCAGAAATCACAAGAAAAGGATGGCCAATCCCAAACAGGAGCATGAAAGCCGGTACATTGACGCAGTGCAAACGGTACGTCCAATGAACCAGAAAGCCGAGACATCGATGTAGTACAAACGGTACATTAGATGAATCGAACATTGATGCAGTGCAAACGGTACGTCCAATGAATCGGAAAGACAGAGACATCGATGTAGTACAAACGGTACATCAGATGAATCGAACATTGACGCAGTGCAAACGGTACGTCCAATGAATCGGAAAGACAGAGACATCGATGTAGTACAAACGGTACATCAGATGAATCGAACATTGACGCAGTGCAAACGGTACGTCCAATGAATCGGAAAGACAGAGACATCGATGTAGTACAAACGGTACATCAGATGAATCGAAACACATTAAAAGTACTTGGGTTGCCAGCCCACAAAGAAATGAGACGAAGCTCAATAAAATGAAGTACAGTCCTTCATACGGACAAAGAGACATCGCACAATTGCTAGTCTAAATCATAAAATGATCATCATGATCAGCGAGAAGTGTCAATCACACCAAGCTAGTAAATATATGAGTTTAGCTTCATGTCCCATAACCACTTGCTTAACTTAAATATTTACGAACAAGCTGTAAATCTTCACTAGGAAATTGTCACGAAAAGGGTTCAATCGAACAAGTCCAAGAGCTAACCGACGAAGTGAACGCAAGCGTTTCATACCACTCGTTTTACTAAGTCGTTTAAGTCAATTTCTCATTCGAGTGAAGTAAAGGCTTGTATATACTAGTAGATTGAAAATCGGTTTGAGAAAACGAACTTTTGATATTTAAAATAGTGTTGAAATCGCTTTGATGAAAGAGTTTTGATATTGACTATTAGTATTGAAACCTTCATATATCTTTAAAGTGACAAGTCATAAAACGAATTGTAGAAACAAATCAATTCACGTTCGAAGACGTGAGTAAAGTCCAAAGAAGTCAATCCCAAAACCATCAAAGTAGAAATTCTGATAAATGTTTTTCAGATGAGATTGCCTACGCAGAGTAATACGGGGTTCGACCTGCCCGGTCAGGTCGCGGGGGTCCAGGGGGCAGCGCCCCGTCACGGTACGACCTAGTGAAGGCAAGCTGGTCAAGCGACCTAAGGAAAAATGAGGTCTAACGACCTAAAGAGTTCGCGGCCTAGTGGCTGCCAGGTCATACGACCTAAGGGAAGAATGCCACGCGACCTAGCAGAAGAACAGGTCGAACGACCTAAGTGCTAACTCGCGAACGACTTACGACTTAAGAGCCATACGAACCAGCGACCTAAAACTGGCGACCTAAGGACTTAGCAGGGTCGAGCGACTTAACGACCTAAGCCTTGAACGACTTAGTGGAACGAACGACTTAACGACCTAAGCTCAAATACGAGCTACGAGCTAAGGCTGGAACGACCTAGTGAAGTTAGGTCGGGGACGACCTACGACTTAAGCCAGGGCGAGCGAGCTAACTGCAAACGACTTAAGGCCAAACGACCTACGACTTAACTCAAGGCGAACGAGCTAACTGCAAACGACTTAAGCCTTTAACTCGTGAACGACTTATGCCTTTAACTCGTGAACGACTTATGCCTTTAACTCGTGAACGACTTATGCCTTTAACTCGTGAACGACTTATGCCTTTAGCTCGTGAACGACTTAACATTTTGCCTGGAGATTATAGGTCGGCAACGACCTACGACTTAAGGGCGAACGACCTAACTCCGAACGAGCTAAAAATGGCCAGAACGACCTAGTAGCAGTTTTTCACCAAAATCACTAAATTTTGGAGTTTTTCGCCAATCCAATCCAAACCAAATGCAGATATTCATACAATGCAATAGAGGATCATTCCCAACAGTCCAAGATAGATATAGGCAAGATGTGAGATCAAAAATCTCACCTTTTCACGGAATTTGATGAAGACGAAGCTCGGGGGCAAAGCAAAGATCAACCACAAGCTTGAATCAATGTCTTCACTTTGAATTTGGAGTTAGATGTTGAATTTGCTAAAGAACTTGAGCTTGGAATTTTAATTTCCTATTCCCTCCACCATTTTTGCTAAAGCTTCAAAGTTTATGCAAGTAGATGAAGAGAAGGAAGGGGTTGGGCTGAGTTAGAAGAGGTGCAGCCCAAACCAAAAGCCCAACACAAAAAGTGACGAAAATTTCACTATCTCCAAACATATCGAAGTTTACACTCAAAAAGATCGCAAACGTCATTTTGAACTCAATGGGGGTGGTCTCGAGTCCTAATTTGACCGTATGCAAAAAGTAGCTTTTCGGACTAACATCCGACTAACGATAAAATATTTAAATATAAAATCGATAAATATGCGGGTTGTTACAGTGCCAGGCTCGAAAATAACTCACTTTAATATGAAACATGTTGGACATTGTCTCTTGAACAGTTCTTGCAGTCATGTTTGTTTCAGCTTTAATCAACGGAAGTATTTTGCTGCATATAAACTTAGTAGTTGCATGTCGATGGTTTGAGTTTATGGTTGCATTTAAACAAGTGTGATCGCCGCCGTATGTAGTTATCTTCCACCAGTTTGAATTTTTTTCTTACCGAAAGGCTTGCATGAACTCGCCAAGGGCATGTTTCTTCCACAACACAACGGACCGTGTATTGATTTGCGCGCGATTTCAGAACTTGAAACGAAACTGAACATTTAATCGACCATTCACATAACTGTTCAACAAGCTTCTGCTTACTTTCAAAAATTAACCCAACTCGTGGACCGTTCTCCGCACATTCTCTTCCAAAAACTTCCACGTCTTGATGACAATTTTGCATTATCGATTTCACCATCATTGATGTCGTGCATAAATCATCGGCTAGAGCCTCTTCATATGTGATTTTTTCTTCTTCCGCATTTGCATCATCAGCCTCCTCAATGTCTGCATATATGATTGCATCATTGTTAACTTCCATTTGATGGATCCAAGTTCTATCCTCATCATCCGCACAAGCTACTTCCATGCTATCCAATTGTCCATAACTCCCATGTGGAGTAAGAACATGATCATCGGCACCATCGTCATCACAACCAGTAAATCAATCTTCGACACTAGGAATACAAAAAACAAAGGTCATATATTTTGCATTAACGTAAGTCAAAAAACAAGTGCAAACGTATAATAGTACTCACTTTTCAAACGCCTGCAACTGATTTGGATTTATAGCATTCTGCATCATATGTTGTTCCTGACTAGAAGAGACTCCAACCATTCCGTTGTACCTATTAAGTAAGTTTGTAAACTCTCCACCTTGATGGCTTGAAAGATACGACGGATACGCCGAACATTGTGTTTCTTGTAACTGTGTGGTGTGCATATACTCATCCCCAGAGATTAATGCCGTTTGTGTTTCAACCACATTTTCATGTTCCACTCTTACAACGTAGATTTCTATCACTCTGTGGAGACCCAAAAATTTTGAGATAAAAATTAAATAATATATATATGATAAATTGGTTAACAGAAAATAATTGAAGAATAAAATGATTTGAAAATGAATATCAAAAGGGAATAAAATATTTCAACAAATAATGAGAAGGAAAGAAAAATTAACTAAGGTATGAATGGGTTTTAAATACACATATCTTATGAATATTATAAATTTATATGACCAGAAAAGTATTTGGGTAGTGAAATAATTCCTTTTAATAATTGAAATGCATACCAACCAGTCTGGTAACATTTATAGGTATGAATGTATTTTTTAAATCAAGATAGATGACAAAAATTTGTTAGCTAAAAATCAAGCTTACAAAAGAAATGAGGAAAGAAATGTAGGGCTGAGTCACACAAAAATGATGTGCAAGGAAATCATGCAAATAGCATGTGCACAGAAAAGTAATGAGGTAACTGTTTTACTGGAAATAGAAACCAAGAGAAAATGGCACTTTTAGCCATAAAAATGCATACATTAATCCCTGAGTAAAGTAAGGATAGAATGGGTTTTTCCTCCATTTAAACCCTAACAGAGTGATTTAAATCAGGGGAGGAACAATAGTTGTCCAGGGGGAGAAAACAAAAATTAAAATAAAATAACTCACATTGCCTTCAGACTTGAGCATTCCCGGAGAGAAGCAAAGGAAGGTGAGTGGTAATCACTTTGAGATTTATGGCACTAAGACCCATATTAAGGGCAGCCAAGTTATTTTCATGTATAAAATTTATTATGATTTTTAGTTTGATTATATTCTCTGAATAAATGCATGCTAATTATGGGTGATGTTTTGATTAAACTTTTGGTTGGAGTCTTAATCTGTCTTTGTTTGTTAAGATGGTTTAAGTCTTTTGTTTTGAAATATAAGTAATCAAACATGTACTCAGATCTTAGAAGTGGATTTAATGAAACAGTTTTATGTAAGAAATAAACTGAATATTATACTGAGAAATGGGGTATCAAAGGAAAAAAAAATATAGCAGGCAGCATGAATAATGAGATTTATGCTTATGCCTAGTCTATATTAAAATGACATGAACAATGCAGTATCATGTATAGGTGATGAGTTGCTCCTACTATAAGTTAATATGTTTTATGGGTTTATCTTGAAGAAAGATCATGTCCTATGTTCTCAATAAAAATAAATAGATAGGATATGGTTTCATCATATTTATGTGAGATATAGGAAAACTTCTATATATATATATATATAAGTTTCAGAAACATGATTTAAATAAATTAACCTTGGGATGGGATTTGGTATTTGTGCATGAAAGCTTGTTATGTCTAATTAAAACCCCTGATGGAGTTTCTTAAACTATTGATTCATGAGAGAAAAGGAAAAGAATGCAAAGCATTTCAAGTGATAATAAAATTCTCAGAAGATAAATAAGTATGGTGTCTAAATTATAAAAATAATTTAGGAATGGTGCCTTGATCTGCTCATCATCAGGAGGATAATGGGTATGTGCATGACTTGCTAAAGTCCTGTAGGCCTCTGTGAAAAGGGATAACAGAACTGAGCCCCTTTTCAATGCACACATAGTGTTCAATGGCAAGGAGTTAGACCAAACACAAAATGTAAAGAGAAATGAAATGAGATTGATCAGTCAAGTTATGGAATTGGAAATAATTTCATAGGAGTACGTATATGAAAATCTGGATGGAATGAGTGCATGGTTGTTTGAGTGTATGATTGATAGACAAGTTTACCAATACTCAGATTTTAGTATGAATTTAGTTCTCATTAAATTGATATGTTTTCTATATAGCATTAAGAATTTACAAAATGTTTAACATGTGATTTCACTCATACCAGAAATTTATTTCTGACCCTATTTGTTGCTTTGTAACATTTGGGTTGTCTCATTTTCGTTGAGGCAGCTCTGGATGTTGCTGCAGGAAAGGAAGCATAAGAATCTTGTTAGCATGGATACTTGAAGACCTACTTGCACTTAGAATGCTTAAGGAATCTGGCAGAAATATTGTAATAATTAGGCTAAGCAAAACTTCATTATGTTTAAGTATTTTCTGGATTGATATGTGCTCATCTTTCTGAGTAAAGAATATGTAGAAACTTTTGTATTACATATATGTGTTATTGGTTTCTGTTTTAAATGACTGACCTGGATAACCTCTGGTGAGATATGATATAGGGGATCATGTCATATAATTTGATATGTGACCATGTCTCCCTTGGCAATGTCTGATTAGCTTTTAAAATGGTAAAGTAGAAATAATTATAGAAAGAAAGGAATATAGACATTTAGTAAATATTTTAAAGTCTGAGTTGAACCAAAACTGAGTTAATCAGAAATGCATGATCATGGCTTATAATTGATATAAGTACATGTCAAGCCTGATAATGAAACCTCTAATTCTTAGTTTAGGTACTTAAATTACAGTAGAAGTTGCATTGATTTGTGAAGTAGATCCATATGCATTTTTATATTACCTGTAGTTCTCACAGCACTATGTTCAACATCTCTCACAATCTAGGTACATGACTCAAGTCTGGATGCATTGGGTCATGGTCAACTTGAGGCTGATTAAGCAACTAGTAGCCCTGTCTGCAATAGGCATGCCCATCACTTAACAACACCTTAGATATTACCATTTAGTATTGAAAGAACATTAGTTGTCTACCAGATAAGTTCACTTGAGAATTTGTATTAATTTGGGTTGTAACTTAGCTTAAATCATTTTGTCTCCAAATATATGCTAAGTCTTAGTGAAGTATGTGTGATGCATTTGTACCCTGCCTAAATGGATGAGTCTTCTCTGTTTGGTTTTCTACCCAATTTGTCTCTTGATCACTTACATGCTTCCTGCATACTAACAAAATTAATATATGAGTATCCTTATCTAATACACAAATTTGTTTAATTAGGAATCATGAACCCCGGGTTAAACTAGAAGGAATGAGTTAATTTAAACACCCTCTCATTTAGCATAAAACAATTTGTATCAAATTACAAAATCCCAGAATCTAAATATACATGGCTTTAAATCCAGGAATTAAACAACTGAGAAGTAAAGCAAGAAAAATAAGGAAAAATGTTATTACTGGATCTTAAAATCAAGCTTGAGTTTAAAGTAAGAAAAATCAAGAAAAGAGGGGCTATGTGACACCAAAAACTCTGGAACAAGAGAAATAAGGTGTGATGAAATTTCTTTGCCAACTTCAAATTGCTCTGATAGGCAAAGAGTCATCTATATATCTTCATATATATAATTGATCTAATTTAATTTCATATACTGATATTTTTATATTGGTCAAATAAGGAATCTTGGGAAAAATGTGAAAAGGGAAGTGATCCATTGAAGTATATATATATATGTATAGAGATATATACATATGAAAAAAAAAAGTAAACTCAACAGAAAATTTCATTAAAAATAAATGAATAAGTTGAGGGTCACTTCAGTTGGTATCTGAGCTATGTTATTAAACATAGCAGAAATAAAGATCAGATTCTCTTATCAAAATAAATTCTTATGAGACTAAATACATCACACAATTTTCAGTACAAATGAGATTACTGAAACAATTAAGTTACAAATTAAACTAACTAGTTATGTAAAAATTGTATAGCAAATCATGGTAGGAAGACCACCAAGTCATGGAGCAGGACCCTCCAATACAACACCAATGGTTAATTTGCAAGATTTGGTGAGGGCCTTTAGAGAAGGAGCAGTGCACAGGGAAGAGAATCCTCATGAGGAATTAGCTAAGCTATTAAAGACATTCTCAAACCTAGGAGGCAAGGACTTTGAAGGCACTGAAGGGGTTATGGGTGTGCAGACATGGTTGAGAACTTTAGAAAGAATATTTGCAGACATGCAAATTAATGATCAAAGGAAAAGGCAGATAGCTTCAAGAAGGCTCAAAGGAGCAGCACTAGATTGGTGGGAAGTAATTATTACAGGAAGGCCAGAAGATGAGATAACATGGAATCAATTCAAGGAGATGCTTGAGGCAAGGTTTGTTCCAGCAACAGCTAAGGCAACATTGCTTGAGGAATTTATAAGGTTGAGGCAAGGACCAATGAGTGTGACTGAATACACTCAAAAATTTGAGAGTTTGTCCAAGTATGGAACTATGCTCATAGGGAATGAAGAATCAAAGAATTCAAGGTTCATTCAGGGACTCAATGCTGGTTTGAGTAGAGCAATGCTACCATATAAAGACAGAACATTTGATCAAGTCATAGATCTCACTCTTTCTTTTGAAAAACATGACAATGCAAGGGAAAAGTTCAGAAACATGAGAACTAACCATCAAAAGAAAGGGAAGAATAGAGCACATCCTTATGACAAGAAGAATGTAGACAAGAAAGTTGAAGGAGCAGCCACTGGGGAGGTTAAGAAGAAGGTTACCTGCTACAATTGTGGCAAGGAAGGACACATGAGCAATAGGTGTCAAGCAGCTAAGAAAGCACCATTCAGCTGCTACAACTGTGGGAAAGAAGGTCACATTAAGAGGAACTGCCCAGAATTCAAAAAAGGGGCAAGGGTAGGAGCACTGGAAGCCAAGGCAAAGGCAAATGCAGTGGGAAACTTTGGACAATTGGAAGGTATACTTCTAATTAAAAATTACCCAATCACGGTTATATATGACACTGGAGCTACACATTCTCTGATATCACAAGACATAGTGGATAAATTAGCTCTCACATACAATACAGTTGAAAAACCCTTGTTTATTCAAAGCCCACTAGGTAGCTCTTGTCTACGAGGATTAAAATGTTTGGGAGTAGAATTAAACATAGGAGGAAATATGTTTAAATCTGACTTGTCTGTGTTAAAATATCCTGGAATAGGAATTATTCTAGGAGTAGATTGGTTGAATAAATTCAAAGCAATTTTGAATTTAGAAAATTTTACAATTTCTTTGAAAACAGAAAATGGTAAAAACATCATAGTCATGAGTGAAGTAGCCAAAACAAATTGTCTTAATAAAATATGGAGTATGACTGAAAAGGAATTTACCTTAAAAGACCAAAAAGTAGTGAATGAATATCCAGATGTTTTTGGGGAAGTTGTGGGAATTCCAAAAAATAGACCAGTGGAATTTCAGATAAGGCTGATCCCAGGATCAAGTCCTATCATCAAAAAGCCTACCAGAATGGGTCCAAAGGAATTAGTAGAATTAAAGCAACAGTTGGAAGAATTAGAGCAAAAAGGCTTCATAAGGCCTAGCAGTTCAAACTGGGGTTCTCCAGTTGTATTTGTGAAAAAGCATGATGGTACACTAAGAATGTGTATTGATTATAGAGAACTAAATAAAGTCACCATCAAGAACAAATACCCACTCCCCAGAATTGATGATCTATTCGATCAATTGAATGGAGCAAGGATTTTCTCAAGACTGGATTTAGCCTCTAGATTTCACCAAATGAAGGTTGAAGAGGAGAGCATTAAATACACTGCTTTCAATACAAGGTATGGCTTATATGAATTCTTGGTAATGCCTTTTGGATTGACAAATGCACCATCCTATTTTGTAGATTTAATGAATAGGACATTTAGAGACTTTCTAGACAAATTTGTGGTTGTTTTCATTGATGACATATTAGTGTTTTCAAAATCAGAAGAGGATCATGTAAAACACTTGCATCTGGTTTTGTCTAGACTGAGGACACATGATTTAAAGGCCAAATTCTCTAAATGTACATTTTGGCAAAATGAAGTAAAGTTTTTGGGGCATATTGTATCACAACAAGGAGTTAGTGTAGATCCAACTAAGGAGATAGCAGTGCAGTCATGGGATAGACCCAAATCAGTGACTGAGGTGAGATCATTTTTAGGAATGGCAGGCTACTATAGAAGGTTTATAAAAGACTTTGCAAGAATAGCCATTCCATTGACCAAGTTAACTAAAAAGGAGCAACCCTATGTGTGGACAGAGAAGTGTGAACAAGCTTTTTCATCACTAAAGAAAGCACTGGTGGAAGCTCCAGTTTTGCAAGTGCCAGAGGGTAATGAAGGGCTAGTGGTTTATACAGATGCTAGTGGATCTGGATTAGGGGCAGTGCTCATGCAACATGGTAAAGTCATAGCATATGCATCAAGGCAACTCAAGCCAAATGAAACCAGGTATGCTACACATGATTTAGAACTAGCTGCTGTAGTATATGCATTGAAACTATGAAGACACTATTTATTAGGTGCTAAGTTTGAATTGTTTACTGATCATAAGTCACTTAAATACTTATTTTCTCAAAAAGACTTGAACATGAGGCAACATAGGTGGGTGGAATTTCTAGCTGCCTATGATCTTGATATATTATATACCCCTGGAAAAGCTAACAAAGTGGAAGATGCATTGAGTAGGCATCAAGCAAAATTGGCAAACTTAATGATGACTAAATTCAAGGATTTGACAATCCTTAGTGAAGTAGAAGTAAAAGAAGGGATGGGGTATCAGATAAAGCACACAGTGATATGACTGAATATGAAAAACTAAGCCTCATTTCTTTAAGGTCAACTTTGGTTGATAAAATAGGACAAATGCAGGATCAAGACACAGATTTAAAGGAGAAGAAAGATATGATGTCACAAGGCATGATAGTGGAAAATTATGAAGTAGATGAAAAAGGCTACTTAAGGAAAAAGGGGAAACTCTGCATACCAAATATGGAGGAACTGAAGCAAGAAGTTATGGATGAACATCACAAAACAAAATATACAATACACCCAGGTGGTACAAAAATGTACCATGATCTCAAGAGAAATTACTGGTGGCCAGGGATGAAAGGAGCAGTGGCAAAATATGTGGCAAATTGTTTAACATGCCAACTAGTTAAAGCAGATTATCAAAGACCCTCAGGCTTACTGCAGCCTTTGGAAGTGCCTACCTGGAAGTGGGAAAGCATTTCAATGGATTTTGTGGATGGTTTGCCAAGAACAAGAAGAGGCAATGATAGTATTTGGGTAGTGGTTGATAGGCTCACAAAAACATCACACTTCATCCCTATAAGTTCAAACAGAAATGCTCATAAGCTAGCTCAGTTGTTTGTAAAAGAAATAGTGAGATTACATGGTATTCCTAAGACTATCATTAGTGACAGAGACACCTTGTTTACCTCAAGATTTTGGAGTAGCTTCCAAGAAGCCATGGGAACAGAACTAAGCCTAAGCACAGCCTACCACCCACAAACAGATGGGCAAACTGAAATTGTTAATAAAGTTTTAGAAGACTTACTTAGAGCATGCATACTTGATTTTGGTGGCAACTGGGAAGACCATCTTTATTTAGCTGAGTTTGCTTATAATAACAGCTACCAGTCCACCATAGGTATGGCTCCATTTGAGGCTTTGTATGGAAGGCCTTGCTTATCTCCTGCATGTTGGATGGAGGTAGGTGAAAGAGTATTGCTTGGACCAGAACATGTAAAGGAAACCTCTGCAAGAATTGAATTAGTAAGGCAAAGAATGAGAGTGGCACAAGAAAGACAGAAAGCATATGCAGACAAAAGAAGGAGGCCAGTAGAGTTTGAAGTGGGGGATTATGTATTTCTCAAAGTTTCACCCATGAGGAAAATACTAAGGTTTGGCAAAGCTGGAAAGCTATCACCAAGGTATATAGGCCCATATGAAATTGTTCAAAGAATAGGAACTTTGGCTTATAAATTGAAGTTGCCGGAGGAATTGAGCAACATACATGATGTATTTCATGTATCTCAATTAAGAAAGTGGGTGCATAACAAGGAAACTATTCTTGAATCCCCTACACATGTTGAAATTCAAGAAAACCTTGTTTATAAAAAGGAACCAGTAGGCATAGTGGCTAGAGAGGAGAAGAAATTGAGAAACAAAATAATAAAGTTGGTTAAAATACAGTGGAGTCTAGATGGAAATGATTGCACTTGGGAGGCTGAAGATAGGATGAAGGATAAATATCCTAATCTATTCTCTGCATAAAGGTATGCCTGAAATTATAATAAATTTGAGAACTATTTAAACATATATATATTTGAATAGTTCTGGATGCATAAGTTTTTTTTTAATTGCTTAGATAAAGATTAAAACTCTTGCACAGTGGAAAAGAGAGATATATTTATAATTGTGGGACACAATTCCTTTTAGGAGGAGAGTATGTGGAGACCCAAAAATTTTGAGATAAAAATTAAATAATATATATATGATAAATTGGTTAACAGAAAATAATTGAAGAATAAAATGATTTGAAAATGAATATCAAAAGGGAATAAAATATTTCAACAAATAATGAGAAGGAAAGAAAAATTAACTAAGGTATGAATGGGTTTTAAATACACATATCTTATGAATATTATAAATTTATATGACCAGAAAAGTATTTGGGTAGTGAAATAATTCCTTTTAATAATTGAAATGCATACCAACCAGTCTGGTAACATTTATAGGTATGAATGTATTTTTTAAATCAAGATAGATGACAAAAATTTGTTAGCTAAAAATCAAGCTTACAAAAGAAATGAGGAAAGAAATGTAGGGCTGAGTCACACAAAAATGATGTGCAAGGAAATCATGCAAATAGCATGTGCACAGAAAAGTAATGAGGTAACTGTTTTACTGGAAATAGAAACCAAGAGAAAATGGCACTTTTAGCCATAAAAATGCATACATTAATCCCTGAGTAAAGTAAGGATAGAATGGGTTTTTCCTCCATTTAAACCCTAACAGAGTGATTTAAATCAGGGGAGGAACAATAGTTGTCCAGGGGGAGAAAACAAAAATTAAAATAAAATAACTCACATTGCCTTCAGACTTGAGCATTCCCGGAGAGAAGCAAAGGAAGGTGAGTGGTAATCACTTTGAGATTTATGGCACTAAGACCCATATTAAGGGCAGCCAAGTTATTTTCATGTATAAAATTTATTATGATTTTTAGTTTGATTATATTCTTTGAATAAATGCATGCTAATTATGGGTGATGTTTTGATTGAACTTTTGGTTGGAGTCTTGATCTGTCTTTGTTTGTTAAGATGGTTTAAGTCTTTTGTTTTGAAATATAAGTAATCAAACATGTACTCAGATCTTAGAAGTGGATTTAATGATCCAGTTTTATGTAAGAAATAAACTGAATATTATACTGAGAAATGGGGTATCAAAGGAAAAAATATATATAGCACGCAGCATGAATAATGAGATTTATGCTTATGCCTAGTCTATATTAAAATGACATGAACAATGCAGTATCATGTATAGGTGATGAGTTGCTCCTACTATAAGTTAATATGTTTTATGGGTTTATCTTGAAGAAAGATCATGTCCTATGTTCTCAATAAAAATAAATAGATAGGATATGGTTTCATCATATTTATGTGAGATATAGGAAAACTTCTATATATATATATATAAGTTTCAGAAACATGATTTAAATAAATTAACCTTGGGATGGGATTTGGTATTTGTGCATGAAAGCTTGTTATGTCTAATTAAAACCCCTGATGGAGTTTCTTAAACTATTGATTCATGAGAGAAAAGGAAAAGAATGCAAAGCATTTCAAGTGATAATAAAATTCTCAGAAGATAAATAAGTATGGTGTCTAAATTATAAAAATAATTTAGGAATGGTGCCTTGATCTGCTCATCATCAGGAGGATAATGGGTATGTGCATGACTTGCTAAAGTCCTGTAGGCCTCTGTGAAAAGGGATAACAGAACTGAGCCCCTTTTCAATGCACACATAGTGTTCAATGGCAAGGAGTTAGACCAAATACAAAATGTAAAGAGAAATGAAATGAGATTGATCAGTCAAGTTATGGAATTGGAAATAATTTCATTGGAGTATGTATATGAAAATCTGGATGGAATGAGTGCATGGTTGTTTGAGTGTATGATTGATAGACAAGTTTACCAATACTCAGATTTTAGTATGAATTTAGTTCTCATTAAATTGATATGTTTTCTATATAGCATTAAGAATTTACAAAATGTTTAACATGTGATTTCACTCATACCAGAAATTTATTTCTGACCCTATTTGTTGCTTTGTAACATTTGGGGTGTCTCATTTTCGTTGAGGCAGCTCTGGATGTTGCTGCAGGAAAGGAAGCATAAGAATCTTGTTAGCATGGATACTTGAAGACCTACTTGCACTTAGAATGCTTAAGGAATCTGGCAGAAATATTGTAATAATTAGGCTAAGCAAAACTTCATTATGTTTAAGTATTTTCTGGATTGATATGTGCTCATCTTTCTGAGTAAAGAATATGTAGAAACTTTTGTATTACATATATGTGTTATTGGTTTCTGTTTTAAATGACTGACCTGGATAACCTCTGGTGAGATATGATATAGGGGATCATGTCATATAATTTGATATGTGACCATGTCTCCCTTGGCAATGTCTGATTAGCTTTTAAAATGGTAAAGTAGAAATAATTATAGAAAGAAAGGAATATAGACATTTAGTAAATATTTTAAAGTCTGAGTTGAACCAAAACTGAGTTAATCAGAAATGCATGATCATGGCTTATAATTGATATAAGTACATGTCAAGCCTGATAATGAAACCTCTAATTCTTAGTTTAGGTACTTAAATTACAGTAGAAGTTGCATTGATTTGTGAAGTAGATCCATATGCATTTTTATATTACCTGTAGTTCTCACAGCACTATGTTCAACATCTCTCACAATCTAGGTACATGACTCAAGTCTGGATGCATTGGGTCATGGTCAACTTGAGGCTGATTAAGCAACTAGTAGCCCTGTCTGCAATAGGCATGCCCATCACTTAACAACACCTTAGATATTACCATTTAGTATTGAAAGAACATTAGTTGTCTACCAGATAAGTTCACCTGAGAATTTGTATTAATTTGGGTTGTAACTTAGCTTAAATCATTTTGTCTCCAAATATATGCTAAGTCTTAGTGAAGTATGTGTGATGCATTTGTACCCTGCCTAAATGGATGAGTCTTCTCTGTTTGGTTTTCTACCCAATTTGTCTCTTGATCACTTACATGCTTCCTGCATACTAACAAAATTAATATATGAGTATCCTTATCTAATACACAAATTTGTTTAATTAGGAATCATGAACCCCGGGTTAAACTAGAAGGAATGAGTTAATTTAAACACCCTCTCATTTAGCATAAAACAATTTGTATCAAATTACAAAATCCCAGAATCTAAATATACATGGCTTTAAATCCAGGAACTAAACAACTGAGAAGTAAAGCAAGAAAAATAAGGAAAAATGTTATTACTGGATCTTAAAATCAAGCTTGAGTTTAAAGTAAGAAAAATCAAGAAAAGAGGGGCTATGTGACACCAAAAACTCTGGAACAAGAGAAATAAGGTGTGATGAAATTTCTTTGCCAACTTCAAATTGCTCTGATAGGCAAAGAGTCATCTATATATCTTCATATATATAAATGATCTAATTTAATTTCATATACTGATATTTTTATATTGGTCAAATAAGGAATCTTGGGAAAAATGTGAAAAGGGAAGTGATCCATTGAAGTATATATATATATGTATAGAGATATATACATATAAAAAAAAAGTAAACTCAACAGAAAATTTCATTAAAAATAAATGAATAAGTTGAGGGTCACTTCACACTCTCATTCCAACTGAAAAGGTGGAGTTCAAATCGTCGTCGTCTTCCAAATCAATAGCGGATGCATCATCATCCCGAACCCATTTCACGGCTAATTTTAAATCATATATCACAGGATTTGCTTTTGTCACTTCATATTCCCTTTGTTTAAGCTCTTCGAAACTACAATGATTTTTTATTGTCGATCCTTTTCGCCTCCCGCCCACATATCTAGGTTTACCTTCATCATCAACCAATAATTTACCATCAAAGTATAGTCGGAACCTTTGACATTATCTACAAAATAAGTTCCAATACCTCATCCATATTTTTTGGTCACCGACATAACTATAAACATCAATTTGATGAATTATTACCTATTTTTTCTAAGTAGATTTTGCTTCCGCATGCAATCTTCAACCAAAAGCAGTCAACTCAATCTTTAAAAAAACCAAAACAAGCAAATCAATATAATAATGTAACCAATATATTTCGTCATTAAAGTCAACACTATCAAATGAATTTCAAAAACATAATAAACTATCCACCATGCTCACAATACGGGTTACAACAAATACAAACATTTTCGCAACAACAAAATACAAATCCAACGGTCCAACATAAAATCCAAATATGACAACTTAACCAAGTCCCAAACATCTACCACATTCTAGGCCTTCCACTGTTCGTCCTTAGTTCTTCATTCACACTTTTCAAACGACTTATTTTGGCTTGCAATTCGTGGGCATACTCAAGTCCCCTTTCGCACAGGGGTTGATCAATCCATTTAAAATAATTGCAACAATCATATTCACGAGGATTCAATCTATGTTCATAGTACGAACTACATCCAAAAAATCTTCATCCAGCATTCTTTTCCTTTCTGCAAACAACCACTACACACATATCTCCGCAATAAAAATTTGGATACGGTCGTTGTCCCCTTGGCACGGATGGACCAACAGGATGTATAGGCGTCAGCAAATTTCCACCAACTGTATGTTGATGACCGGGCATTTCCGCAGAAACAACTTCACATAAACGAGCGTGTAAGGTTGATGATCCTGAATGGAATTTACGCGGTACTGGTTCGAACTGTGTTTCCAGAACATGATCGACATCAAAGTCAATATGACTTGAACTTGCAACTCCGATTTTCCCTTCAATCTCATCAAAATGTTTCATCAATGTTTCGTCGTCTATCTCCCAATCATTAATGTCCACCGTCATAATAAACAATAAACAATTAAGGTGTAAATTAGGGTTTTTAATTTACTACTATTTAAATAGGGTTTTCCAGTTCATCAAACACTAACAACTAATTCAACAACAACACCGTTGTCTAATAATTAACACCACCACCACCAAAAACTCTTCATTTTCAACAACATCAACAATAGCAAAATTACATCTTAATTTCAAAAACATGAATTATAATTACCTCCAATCAACGTAGATGAAGAGCTAGCTTCCATTTTATGCGCAATAGAGTGTTTGTTTGAAGAAATAGATGAGGAAAAATGATTTTGAATTAAGATATTTTGATTTGAAATGGGTTTGAAGTTGGAAATGGGAGAGTTTTGGGAAGAAAGGGGATAGGTTTGATAAATGAATCCAGATTCAGCTCTTTGTCTTTTTGATGCCCGAAAATGACCTTGCGCATTCCATAATTGCACAAGCTTAAAAATATAGCTTGCGCAAATATGGAATGCGCAAGCTATACGTATAAAAAAAAATATACTTGCGCAAGTACAAAACAATACGAGGCCTACTTTGGCAATTAGTTTTTGAAGATGCTTATTTGTGTTATTAGTTTTCCTAGAGGGCCTTGATCAAAAAATTGTCCTAAAATCAATTATGCAACAACATTCAAGAGAAATATCTTTTAAAAGCTTCATAAAATACCCTTTAAAAGCTTCATATAGCTGAACATGGATTATTCGCCTGTTGAAATATTATGAAAAGTATTACCAACAAAATTTTAAAAGTAACTTGACTTTAAATGCCCAAAGATTATATTATATATTAATGCAGTTGGATATAAAGACAGTGTAGAATTTCTAATAAAAACATATTTATGGAATATAAAGAGAGTGCAAAATTTCCTTGAAAAGGAGGGAACCGGAAAACATTCTAATAAATAAAAGTAAAAAAAGAAAAACTAAGCCAAGAAAGGGTACACAGACGGTAAATTAGTCATTATGTCAAAATTAAAAGAACGACTGTTGACATGACTAACTGTTTCTAGTATTATCTAGTATAAAAAGTGAATTGGGTGTGTGGGGGGGGGGGGGGTGGGGTAAGTGTAAATAATTTGCTCTAATCAAGCAGAGATAAGTAATAGAAGTTCACTTTTATCTAAGATAAACTAATGACACTTGACATGACTAACTGTTTCTACTATTATCTGGTATAAAAAAGAATAGGGGGGATAACTGTAAACAATTTGTAGAATCAAGCTGAGATAAGTAAGAAGGGGAAATGGAACAGTAATAAAAGTTCGCTTTTATCGCACAAACTTCACAAATATTACATTAATATCTAAGATATGTCTTCTTAACCCTGTTCTTCAAAAATAGAAATCAACTATTATGTGTACATTTATGCAACATTAATTTTCATTTTCTTTAAATGTCATGCGTTCTCAGAGTTTAAATTTTGCTAAATTCACCATTTACCAAAATGAAGTGCAAATATTATATCTAGTCTTATGTCAAAATATACTGATAAATCCAAATAATCAATTGGTGCAGGAGTGGATTCCTTTTTCATATTTTTGTTAACCTCAACAGAAAATCCATTTTTATTCTTTTCAATCTAAATATATAAACATTACCGGTACTATTTTTGTTTGGAAAAATAAGAAAAAAAATCACAAATTATATAATTTTACATATACCTTTGATTGAAACTCAATCAAAACATAATATTCAAAAGAACTCCTGAAGACATCACTAAAATCTTGAATTAAAGAAAAGATATCAATATCCATATCATTGCGTACTGTTGGAGATTTAGATGGGATTAAGATTATGTAAATTGATATGGAGAGTTATATAGAGATTGAGATGTACTCTCCTTTCTGCTACCAAATAACTACATGGAAATGATTAATTAAGAGAGTTTAAATTATTTATTTTCATTTATTGTTATAAGGGAAGAATAACTGAAATTTACAGAACCACTACGCCATAAATGACCTTCTGCAACATTTTTGCAAGGTGTTGCCAGCTAAAATGTTGCGATAGATATAAAATTTTGGTCCTACTGCAACGTTGTATTTATGGTGTTACCTTAGCCATAAAAATGTGTTGCTCTAGCTAAAAAAGTGTAACACGATGCAACATTTTTATATAGTGTTGCTATAGATATATTCAGATTAAAAAATTAATAAAATTAGCAATCCGCGTAAATACGATCCAACGGTCTACATTTAATCCGATTGTTAAACTGGATCACCGCTATAATTTACTCCAAATTTTCGTTTTCCCACTTTACTTTTCATATCATTTTCGTTCTCACCCCCAATTTCCAAATCCCTAATTTCCAAATCATATTTTCGTTTCTTTTTTTTTCTTCCAAAAACAAAATCTCGTCCTTTTTTCAAAGTTTGGTAGTGATCTCAGACAAGCTTCGTTCCCATTTCGTTCTCACCTCCAATTTCGCTGTTGTTTGCCTACATGTCGAGCCCCGTTTGCTTTGTTGTCGAGATCTGGAAATGTCTGTTCGGCTTGTGAATTGGCGATTGTTGTTGGAGTTAGGTCATGATTGGACTGGGTTACGGCAGTGGGTGATTGCGATTGAAGTTTCAAGCGATGGAGGTGAGGACAATGGTGATTTAAGGTAGTTCTGGTCGATGGGTTGCTGAAATTGCGGTTGGTGAATTTGATATGGGAGGCGCTGGTGGGTTCGCGATTTGGAGGAGTTTTTAACAGGTTGGTTTTCAGTTTGATTAGTGAGGAAGTTAGGGTGTAGGGGTAGTTCGGGTTGTCGGAGAAGGCAGGTAGGTGGTTGTTGTGATGGTGGAGGCATAGGGTAGTGAGGAGATGCGAATTGGTTGTGACAGATTGCAGAGGAAGGGATTTGTTGTGCTATGTGTAGAAATGGTTCGAGTTCGTTAGGTGATAGGGGCAGGAGTTTGTGGCTGATTGTAGCTGGATGGTGAATCTGGTTGTCGCAGTTTGTAGAAGTTGGATATGAAGGTATGATGGAGGTTGAAGTATATGAAGTGATAGGTTAGAGCTTTGTTTGTTGTTGCGCGTTTGGGATGTTTTGGTTGTGAGATGGTAGTTTGGAAGAAAATGCAGTTTGCTGGTAGGGGTTTCGATAATGAAGTATGCAGTGGTTGCTTGAGAAGGTTGTTGTTGCTTGAAATGTAGCAGGGAGGAGTTTGGGTTAAGGCAGTTTGGATTGGTGAAAGGAAGTTGGTGGTGGAATGGTAGGTTGCTGTTATTGTTTTGTGGAAGGAAGGAATGGGTGGTTATGCCAGCGATTGTGATTAGGTGATTAGGCAACATGTTCGATGAAGGGTAATGTATTACTTATTAACACGCAACATGTTCGATGAAATGTCAATTTTTATTTATCATGGTTTCAGGTCTTTTACCAAGGCAGAGCTAAAAGCAAGGTTATTTCAGTTTCCACTGAACAATTTGCTAAGAATGATGGCTGGAAAAAGGTTGGATGATTCAGAAGAAGCCATGAAAGAGTTGCAAAAGTCAATCATCGAGGAGGTGTTCAAATTCGCAGGAGGTGTTCATTTGTGCATCATTTTACGTCGTTTCAAAGAAGGCTCAATCTTCCGAAATCGGATGAATCGGGCGGTGCCCACTTGTTCGACCTAACCGGGTAGGTCGATCCCCGTCGGGACTGCGGTGCCCCGGACCCCCGCCGGCGCTGCGCCCGGACCCGCTTCTCGGCTCGCCTTCGGCTCGGCATATATTTGTCAGTGTCGGTGTCGGTGTCGGTGTCTGTATAAATTAAAACTGCATATGTAATGAGTGAACTGAATGATGTAGTGAGGAATATCTGTATATGTGAATATCAGTGTTATATATCATTGAATTGTAAAATAGTGGAGTTAGGAATTTGTACTATTTCAAATGTTGAAATAAAATATTTATTTAAATAAATTACTGTTTAAATATCAAATTCTGTGCAATAGCATTTTATTAAATAAATATTTATTTTTATTAAAAAATCAAATATGCTCTACATTGTGGGCCCCACAAATTCAAAAAGTTCATATCTATAGCAACATTTTCGAATGTTGCTACAGATACTTATGGGTGTTGCCATAGACCCAAATAGGGTTCTATTGCAACAATATTACTTATGTTGCCTTAGATAGTCAAAATGTTGCCTTTGAGGTCTAAGGCAACGGCAAAAATTGCATCACCCTAAAAGTGTTGCCATAGACCTATGGCAACATTTTTCGGGCCTGAGCCAACAATTTTTTTGTGTTGCAGTAGGCCATTTATGGCGTAGTGAACTTGTATTACATCGAAGCTAATCTGGCCACCAATGGAAAAAGTCAGGTTTAAGCGAGCAAACTTTTCTTACAGCACTGATACCATTATTTTGCTTTAACACCGTTAACCTTTTTTAACACTAAAATCTACATAACATCTGTTAAAATAATGAATATCCATAGAAAAACAGAAAGGCAATAAAAATGGTATTGGTGTTCGTATGAGTTGCGGCTTAAACATTTTTATACCTAGGTTGTTAAATAAACCTAATGATTGTACTTTTGTAATTTCTAAACATAATCAACAACTTTCTTCTTTATTAACATTACAAACAGGCTAAAATTTGTATTAATAAGTATGGTTATAAAATCACGGAATGATGATGCTAACAAAATGGAACATCTAATTAACGGTCACCAACTAATAAAATCATGGAATCAGGAAAATGGAACATTACAAATAGGCTAACATTCATGTTATGACATCTAATTGACGCTCACCTTTGAGAAAGCGTATCAAGTTTGAAATGAAATCGAACAAACAATTATTTAAGATAACAAAATTAGGAAAAATTACCTGAATAAGGCCAAGGCGGTGCAAGGATGAGGTGGTGGAGGCGCGCGGTAACCCTAGATCTAAAGTGGAAGGAAAATAATGAAACTATGAGGTCGAGCAGGCTCAGGTAACCCTAGATTGAAAGAGGGAGGATGAAACGGTAAAAGCGTGAAGGTGTATCAAACCCACATTGATATCTATGCTTTTAAACAAAAAAACTGTAGCTAAAAACTACGGGCAAGTTGATCAGGAAATGGTCATGGAATCAGGTGAGGTGGATTTTGGTCATGTCAGGGAGGAGCTACCAGTTAAAGATGATGAGGAGTTGGACCAGAACCAGGGGTGGAAGGCTGTGTCACAGTATGTATGTGTGCACGTGCACATCTCACAAGAAAGGCTGTTGTTGTAAATTAATTGTGTTAAGGATTTTTATTAAATTGTGTTGGTCTGATTGTAATGTGCTGGCTAATATAGCCGTTGTAAGCACTAGTATATAAGAGAAAGACTTATGCATGAAAATGCAGGCATGAATAAAAGAAATCAATTCATTTCTATTATGTTACATTATTTTCTATACAATTCTTATTACAACTCTTATTCTCACTGCACTTCCTTAAATCCCGGATCTTCTTAACCTTCTTCTTCCTCCTGTTCTTCTTCCCTGATCTTCTGCACCTTTCTTCAAATCTTCTGCAACCCTAGCCTCACCAATTCTTGATCAAGAAATAGCCATTAACACCAGCCCTGACCATGGTTAACTCACCAAACTTACCTGCACCTCACATGGTGGTATCACGATGGTATCAGAGCAAACAACTGGGCATGTTTCAGACCCACGGTTCAACCCAATCACCTCCTCTAACAATCAAAACAATGAAGCTTCAAATCATGAGCAAGAAGAAGTATGGCAAAGGCAATAAGAAATCAACAGAAGAACTAATTGCTCTTTGAGGAGTTTGGAGACTAAATTTGAGGGTATACACAACATACTATCTGCTTTAGCATTAGACATGCAACAATTAAAGATGCAAACTGCCACTTCCAATTCTGCCTCAACTACAGTAATAAACATGCAATGAGTCTTGGCCTCCCATCCTCAAAAGACTGCAAATACATCCACTAATTCATCTCCTGTAGCATCAAGAAACCCTCATATCAACCTAAGATTTAACATCAACTCGTTGAACAATTCCTCTACCATCAATCCACCTATTAATAATATTCACAACAACCCTGAACCACCTCACAATAACCGGCACTCCCCATATCCTTCCCTAAAACTCGATTTTCCTACCTTTAAAGGAGATGAAATGGTTCTTGAATGGGTGGCTCAAGTAGAACAGTTCTTTAGGTTTAATCAAACCGAAGAGCAATATTGGATTGAAGTGGCTTCTTTTTATCTCAAGAAGGATACCTTAAGATGGTATAACCGGTATACCCGCAATGTTTCTAATAATGAATCTTGGCAAGTCTTCAAAGAGGAAATAATAACCATGTTTAGCCCAGAAGAAATGGACAGACCCTATGAAACTCTGGCTAAACTTAAACAACAGACCACTATATCTTCTTATCTCACAAAGTTTGAAGGGTTGCAGGCTACTATTGACACACTGGCACCCAGATGCTTGCTTGACAGGTTCATTGGGGGACTCAAAGAAGAAATTCGGTATGATGTATTAACCTCAAGACCAACTGATTTTAAGGAGACAGTTTCATTAGCTAAAATGTATGAAAGTGTATGGAACCAAACTAAGAAAGGAAGTAAGGTCACCAAACCTTTCTCCTCCTCCAAGAACATTTCCAACCAGATTATTCCTTATACAAGAAAGCCTAAAGAGTGGAATACCTCTAACATTGAAGACTTAGCCAGGAAGAAGGGTTTGACACCCAGCCAATTGATTGACATGAGAAGGCAAAATTTATGTTATGGATGTAGGGAGCCATGGCATAAAGATCACAAGTGTAAAAGCTCCCAAGTTTATGTTATTGAAGGAATCATGGATCTTGATGAAGAGGTGGAAAGCAAAAACACCACATCAGAAGAAGAAAATGAAGACTACCACCAAAAAGACAAGGAAACTCTTGCAATTACCTTACAAGCCATGTGTGGTATTCCAGCCTTATCCACTGTGAAGGTACAAGGGTTCATCAAAGGTAAGCTAGTGCAAGTATTAATAGACTCGGGCTCCACTCATAGTTTTATTGATGATCAACTTGCCAAAAAGTTAAAGCTCAGAGTAGATAATTCCAAGACTTACGAAGTTATGGTGGCCAATGGGGAAAAATTACAAGGATCAGGAGTCTGCAGTGATATCTTGTTAAAATGCCAAGGCTGCAACATGCCAGTTGATCTCTTAACTCTTCCTCTTGAAGGATGCCAGGTGGTTTTAGGAGCCCAATGGATGAAGAGGCTGGGAGATGTTACCTTAAATCTTGACAAATTACAAGTAAAATTTACATATGATAAAAAGCCTTATATATGGCAGGGGATCAAACAAGAAGGCCTCAAGGTCGTAGATAACAAGACCATAAACAAGGAAAGCTCTCAAGTACAACTAACCATGACGCTATGTACTCATAAGCAATCTACAACTCCAGCGAGTCAAGGAAAATCACCACAGCTACCACCAGAAATAGTCACTTTACTTGATCAATTTCCTGAAGTCACTATTGATAAGGACTTTTTACCCCCACAAAGACTACAAGATCATAGAATTTCCTTAGTTCCTGGAGCCAAGCCCGTATGCTTAAAACCCTACAGACATTCTCATCGCATAAAGAATGAGCTGGAAAAGATAATTAAGGAATTACTGGAGTCAGGAGTCATCAGACACAGCACCGGTGCCTTCTCTTCACCAGTGGTAATGGTCAGAAAAAGTGATGGAACATGGAGGCTGTGCATAGACTATAGAAGCCTCAGTTCTCTCACCATTAAAGATAAGTATCATATTCCATTAGTAGATGATCTTTTTGATGAATTGCATGATTCTAGATATTTTTCTAAATTAGATTTAAAGTCAGGTTATCATCAAATTAGAATGTTTGAACAAGACATACATAAGACTGCTTTTAAAACCCATGATGGGCACTATGAATTCACTGTCATGCCATTTGGCCTTGCAAATGCCCCATCCACCTTCCAGTCCCTTACGAATAACATTTTTAGGCCTTATTTAAGAAAGTTTGTATTAGTTTTTTTTGATGATATACTGATAATTAGCCAAACTATGTCTAAGCATATAGAGCATCTTAGATTGACTTTTCAGGTACTTAAAGATAATCAGCTAGTTATAAAGGTCTCCAAATGTAGCTTTGCACAAGATTCCATTGAGTACCTTGGTCATATTATTTCAGCTAATGGTGTAGCAGTGGATCCAAACAAGGTTAAGGCAGTTATGGAATGGCCACTTCCCAAAAATTTGACAGCACTGAGAGGGTTCTTGGGCTTAATTGGGTATTATAGGAAATTTATTAGAAGTTATGGTCTCATTGCCAAACCATTAACCAACATGTTAAAGATAGATTCCTTTGTATGGATAGTTGAAGCCACAAAAGCATTTAAACAACTCAAGCAATGTTTATCTCAACCTCTAGTATTGGCAATGCCAGATTTTTCTCAACCCTTCATTTTAGAATGTGATGCCGGTGGGCATGGCATTGGGGCTGTTCTGCAACAAAATGGCAAACCTATTGCATTTTTCAGCAAGGCACTTCGGGGAAGGAATCTGAACCTCTCTACCTATGAAAAGGAATTGATGGCATTAATTATTAGAACAAGAAAGTTGGCTCAATATTTATTAGGAAGGTAATTTGTGATCAAAACCGACCACCAGAGCCTCAAATATCTTCTAACTCAAAAACTACACACTGGGCTTCAAAACAAATGGTTGGCAAAATTGCATGGCTTTAATTACAAAGTTGAATATAAAAGTGGGAAGGAAAATATAGTTACAAACGCTCTATCTAGAAGGGAAGACTATTCTAATGATACATTACAAGTGCAAGCCATTTCTACAGTTCAAACACCTTGGTTGCATGAATTAAAAAACACTTTAATGGCCTTTGATTGGTATCAGCAGCAAATAAGAAGGATCTGCAATAAGGAATTGGCTGAAGGCAAGTATAAAATAGTGGATAATTTAATATTCTCTAGATGAAAAATATTGGTTGATCACCATTTAGAATCACTGCTGCAAATAATCATTAATGTGCATCATGCCACTCCACTGGGAGGTCACTCTGGTATCAAGGGAACCATAAAAAAACTGAAACAAGTTTTTTATTGGAAGCGCATGAAAAGAACCGTGGAAAAATTTGTTAAATCTTGTGATGTCTGCCAAAGGAACACGAGTGAGAATGTATTGCTACCAGGGTTATTAAATCCTCTTCCCATACCTGATAGAATATGGGAGGATATATCCATGGATTTCATAACATGTTTGCCGAGGAGCCAGAAACATATAGTGATATATGTAGTGGTGGATAGATTAAATAAGTATGCACATTTCTTCCCTCTCACGCATCCCTACACGGCTCAAGAAGTAGCCAAAGTATTCTTTAATGGTGTTTTCAAACTGCATGGATTGCCTAAATCTATAGTGAGTGATAGAGATACCATGTTTACAAGTCATTTCTGGCAAGAACTCTTTAGGTTGCAAGGATGCAGTTTAAAATTAAGTTCCTCTTATCATCCTCAAAATGAAGGGCAATCAGAAATTGTTAACAAGATTCTAGAAGGATATCTTAGGTGTTTTGTTAATCACAAACCGCATGAATGGGTAAACTGGCTATCCTTAGCCGAGTATTGGTATAACACTTCTTGGAAAACTTCAACTAACACCACACCCTACAAGGTTGTGTATGGAATTGATCCCCCACATTTGGTGTCATATGTTCCTAATACGGCTAAGGTGGAACAAGTAGAGGACATGCTGTTTAGCAGAGACATAGTATTAGAGTTTTTAAAAGACAGTTTAAAATTGGCACAAAATAGAATGAAGAAATATGCTGATTTAAGGAGAACTGATAGAGAATTTGAAGTAGGAGATTGGGTCTTCTTAAAACTCCAACCCTATAGGCAAATTACTGCACGGAATCAAAGAACACATAAATTATCACCAAAATATTATGGGCCATACCAAGTAGAAGCAAGGATTGGTAAGGTTGCATATAAACTGCAAATGCCAGACCACGTACAAATCCATCCAGTCTTCCATGTATCCCAGCTAAAGAAAAGAATAGGGGAGCATGTGATAATACAAGATGATGTTCCTAGCTATGTTGAAGAAGAAGTGGTTCAACCTGAAGTGATATTGGATAGGAGAATAGTGCCGAGAAATGGAAAGGCTGTGGTACAAGTTTTTGTTAAATGGAGGGGAAGACCTGAACAAGAAGCAACATGGGAAGATTACTGGCCATTAATAAGGAGATTTCCCACTTTAGACCTTGGGATAAGGTCAATTCTTGAAGAGGAGGGGAGGTGTAATAACTCCACATTGATGTCTATGCTTTTAAACAAAAAAACTACAGCTAAATATAACTGCGGGCAAGTTGATCAGGAAATGGTCATGGAATCAGCTGAGGTGGATTTTGGTCATGTCAAGGAGGAGCTACCAGTTAAAGATGATGAGGAGTTGGACCAGAACTAGGGGTGGAAGGCTGTGTCACAGTATGTATGTGTGCACGTGCACACCTCACAAGGAAGGCTGTTGTTGTAAATTAACTGTGTTAAGGATTTTTATTAAATTGTGTTGGTCTAGCTGTAATGTGCTGGCTAATATAGCCGTTGTAAGCACTAGTATATAAGAGAAAGACTTGTACATGAAAATGCAGGCATGAATAAAAGAAATCAATTCATTTCTATTATGTTACATTATTTTCTATACAATTCTTATTACAACTCTTATTCTCACTACTCTTCCTTAAATCCCTGATCTTCTTAACTTTCTTCTTCCTCCTGTTCTTCTTCCCTGATCTTCTGCACCTTTCTTCAAATCTTCTGCAACCCTAGCCTCACCAATTCTTGATCAAGAAATAGCCATTAACACTAGCCCTGACCATGGTTAACTCACCAAGCTTACCTGCACCTCACAGAAGAGTGAGATAAAGGGAAATAAAAGGGAAATTACAATCCTATCCACTTTAAAAATTTTAACTATTTACGAAATCACCGGATTTTATCACGGTAATATCCGTTGTACTCTTTCCTAATGAAAATATCCGTTGGAAATTTGTCACACTAATAACCGTTGCAACTTAAAATGAAAAAATTGTTACAAAATGACATGTTTGGTGTTGTAAATGTTTCATTTACGTATCTTCTTCTTTTCTTATAAATAATTTAGATTTTCAAAGATATTAGTATTGTTAATGCCTATTTATGTCAGATATCTTTTCCAGATTACACAGTTTGATACATAATAGAGCAACATATGCATTTGCTGTAAAAGGTTCATGGATTTACAAAGATAGAATATTGAATGTTCCGTGGATTTACAAAGAAAAATTAGGATACTTGTACCATTTGTTTTCATATTTATTAGACTAAGCAGGCACATGGAAGCTGGACTGCATTCTTCCAAAACATGGGTTGTCAACTGTTAGTACTCTTGAACGTACAATGAGTTTTGCTATAGGCTGTTAGGTTTGTCTTGCATTTTATGCAACATTTGTAGTCAGGCAGTTCACATGTATGTGTATCTTTCATTGCATGCTTAAAATATACAAGTTTGTCATTTTGTGTAATTGACTCGTATAAATGATACTGTACTTATTAGATACTTGTAACTGTATGTAGTTTGGTATTCCTTTGTTCTAAATATAAAACATATTGCTTCATTACCATGTTTAAATTGTCAAAATAAAGTTAAATGTTCAAAAAATGATTACACAGTAGAGGCATGTTCTTTCATATGTAGAAATGCTATAGATCAGTTAAGTGTAAATGTAGCCTTTTTTACTTGAGTACTCCATTACAAGCTCAAATTTAAGAAGTTGACTATTGACTTTTAAATACTCATTCATGCATGCAAGCAAATTTGAAATTTCATTGTAGCATTGTATTTCATATAGTTATTGTAGAAAACTAAATAGTCACATAACCATTACAATAGTGGTATAAATATATCCATCATGTCCGCTAAACATATTGGAACAGCCTATCCATACTACAAACTATATCACATAGCAACCTACGGGCTTCCACTTGTCTATATAACAAAGTTGTCCAGAGTTAACGAAAAAGACAAAGAATGGTTAGGATTTATCAAGGATAAAGATATCATATGCTCCTCATTCAAGAGCTGATCGTCCGGTCCGAATTTTCATAATCTTTGTGGACCACTTGAAAATCCAGCATCAATTTTATATTTTTTAACATTTAATAAAATAAAAAATAAACAGTGCGGATATTAGGGGGATGCCGTGCCTTGTTTGTTTGGCCATGAGGAATATCTGCCCTGTCTTCACCCCGTGTCATCAATGATTAAACGTCAGTAGACTCCGTTAGTTCCACGTAAGTTTATTTCAAATAGCCTTTCAATTTGTTCTGAAACCACCCACGACTCCCTTTGCCATAACCATTTCGATTAATTCATTTTCAACCAGTTTTAAACATGTTACTCTTACGTCTACTATTGATAATTTTAAATCAGTTTTAATATATCAATGGGCTTCACTCTTCAACTACTGTTTCAGCAATATAGGTATTTCTCTGTTTCATCATAGTGTTTCAGATTTTCTACTATTGTTTGAGAAAAATGTGTAATCCTCTAGAAATAGAGGAGAGCACACATGTAGATTTTCTACTATTGTTAATCTTGATTTAGAGCGATGAGTTTTTTTATTTTCATGTTTCCTAACTCGCTATATTTTAGTTGATCGCTACCGAAATTTTGGTAAAGGCTGTTTATAAATTGGGAAGTTCCAATGCTAATGAATTTGTATACATTGATGCTGAGGTTAATTTTGGTTTTATGTTTTCATCCATATTTATATGCACATAAAGTGTTTGAGAAAATGATTCAACTACCATTCTCGATTATACTGTTCATGTACTCCTTTGTAACATCAATGTTCTAAAATGTACTCTTTGTTCCAATTTCTTCACGATGAATGTTGTCTACTGAAATGTGGCAAAATTATACGCCTTAAAATTTAATTATAAACTTTTTGGACTTCCACAATCATATTTATCTTATTTGTTCACTTTAATTTGTTAGGCCTTTGTTCATATTGTACAGCTTACTATTCTTGAGTAATAAACATGCACCCAAAAACTTTTGATCCGCTACTGTACACTAATTTAAGTAATTGAGGCATTTTTAGTAACCGCAGCATAAAATTTCTAGTATATTTAGTATTGGCTTTTCTTCTCTTGATGTCCCTATATGTTTTGACAATCTTTCCAAATGGTCTGATATATTTAGTTTCTCTGCCTGATACATATTTGTTTCATACAGTATTCGTCTATACCGTTGGGAAAATAATGCTGTATGAAGCATCCGTGGATAGGATAAAGTAACTAGTTTGGGTATGTATGAAGGCACAACCGGAGTACTTTTTCTTCTAAAAGTTATATCTCCTAATTATATTATTTCTGTACATTACGAGCCATTTCAATCGTGGATAACTGTTTGGTTTATATACTGATAGGACAGGGCTATCTAATTTTCTTCTGATGCATAGTTTAGCAATATTTTCTAGGTTATTTGTTAAACATATTATACCCTCTTATATTATACTTTTGTTCTCCCATTGTATTTTGTTTTGGTTCTGATTCTTTAGTTATGTTATTGTCTAACTTGGTTTAACTTACTTCTCTTTAAATTTTATACAGGAAAACAAGCCACGATCAGTTAAATTTAGAAGGCTCAAGGCACAGTTGATGGAAATATGTAAAATACTATAAGTGATACACAGTACAATTAAAGTCGTTTGGGCTTCATAACTTTCTGTATTTCATTCCTTGCATGGACATTTGGAATTGTGTCTCTTAGCCTCGATGAATAGCCCTTTGTTTTGGCCACAGCTCTTCAAGTTATACCAGTTGACGTGATACCTAAGCTCTTCAAGAAGATGATCCAAAATGGTAACTGCTTTAATGTTGAATTTACTTTGTTTTGATAATCAATTGTTTAAAATTTAGAAACTAAGATCAGAAATACTACAATTATATTCTTTTCCATACACCAGTTTTGTAATAGTATTTCAATCATCGCACTGGAATTGTCAGATTAGGCATTTTAGGTTTGTACTATGATATGCTTATGTCTGAAAACCGATGCCACAAACTGTGTATTGTGATAATAAATTGTTGTCACCTTCATATAAAACTCAAAAGTAACGTAGTTCAAAATGTCATTTTTTTAACAGTAGGTTGTACTTGAAACAATGCTTTATTTACTGTAGCTAATGCTAATATATTCTTCAAATGCATATTTGTCTTATTCTTGAAGTTATGATCACATAAAACATGAAATTTAATATGTTTACTATCTTTTTATATGTGAAAACTCATGCAAATGCTGAAAAAATTAAATCGTTCACCAACAGCGCACACATGAAGATATTTTTTTTGTGTATATACATATAAACTGCTTGGACTTTCAATGAAGATAATGTGTTTTTATGTATTTTTTTTATATTATAAGATCGTTATCTATTGATGTGTCTCATAGTTAGAAACAATATGCACAATATGGGTTTCAAGTATGGATAATTCAAAATAAGTATGTTTGTCGAGTGCATGATCTTTCTGATCCATATTTTGTTGCCTTGATTAGGACTACCAACAGATACTTTCGATTACGGATAGTGTCATATCTGCATCTGAAATCAAATTTGGATATTGGATATTCACATTTGCGGATTTGGACGGATATCAGATAATTATCTCATCCGTTAACGATCGACAAATCAAAAAATATAAATAGAAAATTTTGATTTAACTGATTTTTTTTCCAATCCCATTGAGTATAAAAGTGTGAAAAATAAACAAATACGGTGGTAATAAATAATTTTGAATAATTAATATGTATTAAATGCATATAATATAATTTACTAACTTAATAAAACAACAGATACACATTTTTCATTATACTAAAAACACAAAATATAAACTATAATCTTGACGAAAACTGAATGGGTAATTTTCGAATGCGGATGCCTTCGTCCAAATCCGTTTTTCTGGATATCGAAGATTTATCCACTTTTCGGATATGGATGTGGATGGAATTTGGATGTGAAATATATAACGTTTGATCAATTTTTTTTTTTACGAATATAAGTACCAGAAGCAAGTTCAAATTTTTTTTAAAGTATTTATTAGATGGATATCTTAATATTATACTCTACAACCAAACATTCTAACATGTGCATTTGGCAAATGTTAATTGTTGATAAAGTCGGTAGGGTCTTCCCTCTATTTCAAAAGCTTAGATTGTAGACTACACAGTTTAAAATGTCATTTAAAACTATTTATCCATTTTAACCCTATAAATGTAACAACAAACTGAAATGAAATTTGAATAGCAAGTTGTGGACACAAAAAGCCTTTAGGAATTATATGCAGTTTATGTGAAGTACATTCCAACTGTGCATGTTCATTATAACTCAAATCCTGCCAATGAATACATTTACTTTCGGAAAATGAGAGTAACATATGATATGGACAAGTTAAAATTAAATAAAAGTATATTGGATAAGTAGAGAAGTGTAAAAAACATGAACTTAGGTAGAAATGGCTGAAAACAAAAATCAAACAGAGTACAGCCGCTCACTTTTAATCATATTCAAACAAACAACAAAAAAATATAAAAGTAAATTATAGGGTATTTTATTAATGCACAATGTCATTGCTGTAAAGGCGATATAAAGGTTAAACTTAGAAGATAATCGCGTTATACAAAACAAATTCTAATGTGCAGGCACGTATAGACCGATAACCTAGACGAAGATTTTATGTCGAAATATTTCTGTAATATTGGCTATAGAACCGAGCTAGCTTCCAAAATAAAAGCTTTGTGCCACCAGCATCGAATGATAGAATGAGTTATCTATATATTTTTGTGGTCTTACGTGTTACATTTTCATTTTAATAAGAAATTAAATTTTAGGCATTAAAGTTATTCGTAAGGTGGAATTATATAAATTATTTTATATACTAGAAACATAGTTGCTGTTAAGAGGATTGACTGATTGATCGATATAGTCTATATTCCAAAATTTCGAAGAAAACAAACTGTAACATTTGAGATATGTACTACAAGATTTTTTCATCGTTATTAATTTAATTGAAATATAATTTTTTTAATAAAACGCTTCTTTTCACATGAGTTCTCAGTAATTTCATCTTCCATATCTCTAATTGTTAATAATATGTGGCCAGCTTATCCTCAGTTAAATTTATAATATAAATATAGTTAATCTATGTTTTAGATTAATGTAAATATCATATCTATTTTTCAATTTTTTATTACTAATTTACCAAAAAGATACCATTATAAACCTTTGGTTTGCAGCGAAAAAAAATTTAACCCTTACAATTTATGTTTAGTACAACAAAATAATATGCTGTAACATGTTATGCAGCTCATCATTTGGTATAACCGACAGCTGCATGATTAAACCATTAAAATCATTTTGAATTTTGGATGTTAATTTATTACACTGATTTTGTTACCTTATCATGATAGTAAATGTTTAGCACTAGATTAATTCAGAATTTGACAAATGACAAATTTCAGTTATATTTTTTACTCCACAGGTACACTAGATATATTTGTGGATAATACTGTGTATAGAACTTGGTGATGGTAATATGAAACCAAACTCAAAATTGTTGCTATTTGCTTTTTTGAAACATAAACTTATCAATACTACTTTTGCTTATATTAACTATTATGTTTTAGAATTTTGTTGGCATTGCTAGGTCTAATGTTGCCTCATTCACTTTCAAGATTATAATTTTGTGCAACATCCTTTTTCTTGGGGCTCTCCTTGGTTAGTTTAAGAGATGACTGTAACGAAAATAAGTGCCATTTATGATTAACTCATTTCCAGATGTATAGTTAAAGCAACAATAATGTATGACATTTCCAAAGTTATAGTTGAAACAAATGTTTGGATCAATCGATTATGATTTTGTAATTTAATTATGTGCATGCAGGTATATTTTCGTATTTAAGCATTTTGCATTTTGATACACAGAAAATTTCTACATTATGTACAAGTAGTTCAAAGGTACTCATATGGTTAATAATAAATGTACTAATATGTTTTAAATTTGGACGAATATGATGACCTACAGTTAAAATGGTGTCCAGTGCTACTTTTTCAAAGTCATGTTATATATCACTACATCAGGGGAATGGAACATTGGATTGAATTTTATATGGAAATGGACTGAATAACAGTCTTATAGTGGATAATGCAAATATTCATTCCACGGTGGGATATGCGAAGGTATTAAATTATGTGTATGTATCAGTACATATTATTTATAGCTGAGTTTTACAGCTTTCAAACTTCGGATTCATGCAGCGGATATCATAATAAAATATAGAAAAGATGAAAATCGCACCCGTGCCATCGGCATAGGCTTTTCATACCAGTGATTAATAAAAATTATGTATATGCTATGAAGTTATTTTCGAAATTTTTTTTTTTTTATGATTTCCATACGTAAATCTTTATAAAAATAACAATTTTAAATGTTAGGTTTCGATAAAAAATTATCTTGTTGCTGAATATATATATATATATATATATATACATGGTTATTCGTTTGCATTAAAACCATACATATATAGTTATTTTATATAGAATTTCTAGGTATTAATTTAATATGCATATAAGATTATATGTATATAATTTATATATATGTATATATATATATATGTGTGTATGTATCATGGTTTGAGGTTTCGGACGGTACCCCGAAATTTCGGTGGTACCGTACCGGTGCCGAAGGTGAGCGAACCGAAATCGATCAAAAAAATCGTTTCGGTTACGCTGTAAAAAAAATTTGAACCCTAGCGAAATCATTCGACTTGCAGAAAAATATGAGATACGAAAGGAAAAAATTCCAAATACCCGAGCAAGATCGGCCTCGATTTAGCATCAGTCTTCGTCTTCAGCGATGTCGACCTCCACAACTTGTGCAACAGTGAGATCGATGAATCAAAGTGAGCCACTTTTTAGTCGGCAGTGAAGATGGTTGATCGACTTTTATTTTATTTTATTTTTTTCCGTTGTTTCAGTGTTTTTTATTTTGCCCTAGCTTTCGGTGAAAGGGAATTTTGGTGGGTGCGTGCAAATTTTTTTAGTGGAGAGAAAAAGTAGCAGAATGAATATTTGGTTGTGTTAGATTTTATGTTATTATGGGCTGAAGTTGGGCTGCGTTGTGTATTAGTCTTGGGCTGAAATTGTTCTATTTAGATTAGTAAATTATTATTGTTAGGTTAAATTTGGGGTTGATTTGGTTATATATTATATAATATTAAGTTTAATATTGTTATGTAACTAAACATTGAAAAATTGAAGTCGGGACCGAAACCGAAACCAAAACCGAAACTTTCGAAATTTCCAAAATCGTCCGAAACTAACAAAATTTGAAATGACCGAAACCGAGTTCGAAACCGAGTTCTCGAACCTTGGTATGTATGTATTATTATTTTTATTTTCGAAACGTATAATATTTATATAAATTAAAAAAAAATAGCGTTTTGAATTTAAAATTAGTAGATATTTTATCATGCAGTTCTAGATTTGAAATTTAAAATTCGAATTTAAATTCAATATTACTTATGTTAATATTTGCAATTACTTTATAATGTCACTTATATGTATAAACAATTATTTTTAACAAATATAATTTTATATTATACAAAACTATATATATATATATATATATATATATATATATATATATATTAGATAACACATGTATATGGAGAGGCTAACATGTCCGTTGCAGTGTAAATCTCAACACTTATACATGGACATATCAAACCGTGTACTGTATATATTGCACGTGCACGTACACACACATGTATATATGATATGCATGTTATATTATATAATATAAATATAACATTAAAGTAAAATATTATTTACAACTTAAATTAAATATTTATTTATTTAAAATTAATTTAGATTAGATCTAAATAAATTTAGACTTCATAGACCCAAAAATTCCAAAATGTAATAACTTTTTTGGAAATTTCTCGTTTAACCCACTACGTGCTGGTCTAGATCCAACACTTTAAATGCTGGCACTCATTGGTATTGTGTCCATATGTTTCATGAAATCTACAATACTCTAAAGCACTTCTCTTCTTCCATAGACTCTCGAAGCAAGCCCCTTGTATCTGACAATATCTTGGGCTACAAGGTAGATATTCTCCATAGCGTTGTTCAACTCCGTGTATGCCCTATCTGTATTAAATCGATAACGTTTGCTGAGGTTCTGCTTCTTGCTCCAAGTGCTGTTGATTTTCCTTTTATTGTCACCATTATTATTATCGCTATTACCATCTTGCTTAATAGCTTCATTACTCTTCAACATGCTTCTCCATTTTTGCCTCTTTCAAGCGCAAAAACTGATTTCTATAGAAATCCTTCAACATGGTTAGCTTCTTCATTATAAACCAATTTCCAAAATCCGACTCGCTGTCTACTCTGCAACCTATCGCCATCAGTACTAAATCATCCAGGGCATTTGTCACTTCAGTTACAGCTGGATTGAATCCCTTTGGATAAACACATTTCTTTATTCCTCTGATGGATGTTTGCCAATGACAATACATCTTTGGGTTGCACGGGGTGAACTCAGAACCGACTTAGAAATTTATTCGCCAATTGCCAACTCCAGCTTGCAGAATCACATCGTTGCTAATTCTTCTAGAAATAGTGGGAAGCATCTATATTTCACATAATCGTTTGCTCTGGTACCATCCATGTGTCAATCCTACTTCATCAAGACTTACAGATGATCCATCAATCCATTGTAACTCAGAACCATTGGCATCACAAATTTCCTTGGATGTTCCGCCGTCCTAATCTCCACTGTAAGCATTTTCTAGCTTTCTTCGGTAATCATCTCCTCTATATCTTCCTTCCGCCCCGAATGATGGTGACTAAGTGCATCCCCGTGTGCTTGGTTCCACGAGCAGTCATTACGTCTACTGCTCGAATGGTCATGTCTACCATTACAATGCCTAGGTTTCCTTAGCTCTAAGGAGTCCATTTGTTTTGGCCTTATGTGATGTTGATGTTGATGCGGGTTGCGTCATTTGGATTTACTCCCTCTGTGTGTGTCTCTCTCATAATTTCTTCATGTTCTTCCATTGGTTGGACTCACAACTCGACCTGTACCATCACCAACGCCATCAGAAGTATTACCATCACCCCTCCTCTTCCTTAATTGATTGACCTCGATCCATGATGGATTGGTACCGATCCATACTGGAGTCTATTCATCGATTCCAATTTGTTTATTCTTGTTTGTTCCATCGTCTACATCTCCATCTGGTCTTTCCTGATCTGCATCTATTAGCAGAACTTCCTTCGTCCAAGCTAGTTGGAGAATTTCTTCCAACTCCATGATCTCTAGGAAGATATCCTTATCCTTGTAGAGGCTGTCTCATCAATGCAAAATGATTCGCCAAGTCCGTCATGATGGTATGCTAAGTTGCTTCTATCTTTTGGTTCATGGCGACTACCATTCCATCCAGCTCTTCTCTTGTCACCAAATTCGATAGAGGTTGAATAGTTCTATTACTCCTCCTATCTTGCACTTCATTGGATTCCTCTTCAATCACCGTTTTACTTGGATTCCTCTTTGATCCCATTTCTATCAGATCCTTTTTGACAGTTTTTTTATTCTAATAAAAAATTATGATCTGGCATGGTCTTTAAGTTCTCAGTGAAAGCACCAAAAAGTGTTAGCCTTTATTTTTGACCAACACCACCAAACGATGGAAATTCAATCGATAAAATTTAAAATAGAGAGAATAAAAGAGGAGTAAGAAGAGAAGACATAATATTTTTATAATGGTTCGACAAGTTGATGACCTACTTATACTTTATCAATTTTATTGCTTAGTTTGCACTAGATCTATCAATTTTATAATGAATTTTCGAATCTATCTCGAGATACAAAAATGACAGAGTTTCCCCAAGTTTGATTATTAAAGTTCCGATCCTTTTTTATTGGGGATAGCCTCCTATTGCAGTTGAATTGGGCTGTTTGGAGATAGCAAACTAGTCGGGTCTCATTGGAACTCATTAGTCAATCAAATCCAGAATAATAGGAAAGAGATAAGGTTAGGACCAATTCCCGAGGCTTGTTGGATCGGTACTGATCCATGATCTTGGTCCAAAATGTTGCACTTTGCTCCAACGGGCCGTAGTGTCCATCATCTTTGAGTTTGAAGAGCAAAATGACCATTGTGATGGATCGGTACCGATCTATTACCCATGTTCAAAAACTTGCCTTTTTCTTAATTTTGACCAAAGGTCCATAACAATGGAGTTCAAGGGGTAAATTGGTCATTTTGATGGATCGATACCGACTATCCATGGATTGGTATCATTCTACGAACCCAGCCAAATTTACCCAATTTCTTCCTTTATTCTTTGCAATCGATCGTCTTTGAGTTCAGAGCCCACTTCTTCATTATTTCGTATCCAATTCCATCAAAATTTCGTTTGGAAAAAATACCGGATAACAGATACCCTTCATATATCTGGGTTTGGAAGCAATCTTCCGTTGAGGGGATGAAAATTTTGCATTTTGTACATATGGGAGAATTTCAACCATATGCATGTTCAACGCTTAGGAAATTAAGTCACACTTCTCCAATGTCAGTGTAGTCCAGCAACTCACGCCCGAGTTGATTTCATTGAGGTGTTTAGCATAATCAAAACTCTTTAGCTTCTCCATCGATTCACCGAAGCAAACTAGATTACCTAGCTGGCACGCAAGCCGGTTTATTTGAAGGAACATCCATGTAATGTGCAGAATCTGGTAGAAGTGAATCCAATTTGGCACACTCCTCACTAGGAATGCGCACATCCATAGGACGGATTCCATGACATGACAATGAACATTTGTCCTTTAATGAAGATTGGGTCAGATTATAAGAATTTCGTAAATGTCACGAGTTTGATCCTCGAGATCGACATTTGTTGACAATAATGAACTATGTTAAAAAATAATAATTGTAAATGTCAGTACCGGTTCAGTTTATTCATCCGGATTTTGGATAATTTGTAACCATATGTTATGTATAACCAGTATGTATAAGTATGAATCTGAAATGGTAATTTTGACTTTGTTAATAAACATAGCCATTATGTTTGATTTTGTTAAGAGTGGGTAAAAACATTTGTTATCCCTCCTAACAATTTTAAGAATATTGAAAAAAATAACATTCCCTAGTACAAAACTAAAGTCCCTTTAAGAATGCTCGATATTTACTACATAAATTAGATTGCTCAATTTTCTGAAATATTTGGTATTTGTGCAGGTTGAAAAATTGGGAAAAACTATTTCATCCCAAAGAAATTTGTTAAATAACCATGAATAGAAACAAGCAAATGGAACCTTCCCAATTTCTATTGTGTCTCCCCTCTCTCCCTATTAACCCTTTTCACCTTTTTCTTTACGGGTATTTTAGCTATACTTTAAAAAATTATTTGATAAGGGATTAGAGAGAGGAATGCGATGAGTCTCTATTTTAAGTTTAGAAGCAGTTCTGCTAAATGCATCTCCAACGCCATAAAAATTTCATGTATTATACGGGTAAAATGTCCCTTCAACAATAATAACAGTGGTTGCTAGTCAAGTGTTGAACACTTACTCTTGGTGCTTTCCTCCATGGCAATGCATGTCAAATAGAGTGTATTTGATCAATATATAATAAGGCTCCTTTGCTATTGTTGATAAGTATTAGATGGTCTTTTGTATAGTATAGCTTAGCACATGTCCTATTACAGATAGGAAGAAAAACCAGAAATAATAACCATCTTAGTATTGACGTTAATTTCTTAGAGTTACACACTTTTGAATATATTTTAATGATATACAATTGAAATACTCAAATCAAAGCAACTTGGATTGGTGAATTGGTGAGTTTAATCGGGTTTCAGGAAAACAATATAAATTTCATGATATTTTCTTGCTGGGGATGTATTCTGTTAAATTAAATGATTTATATTGTTTTGATATAAAAGTGAGTGGGTGACAACGACGGCATTAGCTTTGCTGGGACTTATATGTACAGGAACTTAGAAATTTTCCATATTTGAAAATTAGGGTGTTGACCTAGACTGACATAGCTCTCTAGGAAGACACTGATCAAAACGTACCCAACCGCCTTGAACGATCTCTTCTTACCCCCAACTTTTTATTTTCCATGGACTACTCTGGCTACTCACTACCTTCTTCCAAAAACTCTGATGAATGATTTTTCCTTTTTCACTACTGCCCTCATAATCTTCACATATTTCAATCTAGCTCTCGCATCATGCTTCGCTTCCATAGTGAATTTTGGTGATTCTTTTTCGGATACAGGAAACTATCTTGCTTCCCAATTGGATGACAATGTTGGGCGATTTACGTATGGTGAAACTTATTCTGGTTCCACTCAGTAAGATCATAAGGATAAGTATAGTCACTGTAATGGACTGGTTGTGGAGCCATCATCAGAGGACACCATAAAGAGAGATAGTGTGAACCTCACATGTAGGTGACTTAGGAGCAGAATCAAAGTGACTAAGGGCACTTTCAACAACTACAGTGGCCCACTTAGTAAAATATAATATGTAAACTACTGCCCAACTCACCTACCCCCAACAGGTAATTAATATAGTAAAATATAAAGTTCACCAGCCAAATCAACAAAAATGCTCCACTAAATGATAATGAACATTTTATCTTGCATTAGGATGAGCTTTCAGGATACATTGTCTATCACTCCGACAAGAGAACTCAAAGAAAAACAAAGAATTATCAAATTCGGAGCCATTTAACCTCCAGACCTTTTTTCAGATAATCAGATACAGAAGAGTGAGAGAGGTTTTTATCAAGAAAGAAACCAACAAGGTGGTTCTTCCAGAAGCTAGTTCTCTACTGGTTTCCCATGCAACTTTAACTTTTAGCATACGTGAAGATATTGATCGTGCATATATTATGCAATTGTTACTAATCCCACTAAACATTACATGTAACAATCTTGTACTTCAATATAATTACCATAATTATGCAATCAGTTCCATAACATTTCCATACTAATAAACCTATGTAAAGCTATTTTTTATGTATCAACTGCAAAATTATATAAAAATAAAATAAAAGAACAGTTTCATTAGTACAGCTGCATACACTCCTGATTAAAAAAAAAAACTGAGGTTCAATTTCAATGCTTGCAGCTAATTGAAATTAATGCTCCTGATGTTCAGATATTGTATTCTGTAAGTTGTTGAAGAAATTCTGATATCTGGCGAATCCCATAAACCAAAATTCATGCTCATCAGGTGTAGTTATTTGCAGATATTTCTTGTTGGAATCTAAATTCTCTACTGGATTTGCATTTTTTATCTTTGATAATGGAATTGAAACCTGCAGAAAGCAGATCAATCAGAATGAGAAAATTGTTTCATCAAAAGTACATGTTTGTCTAAAATTCTATTGGAGTAGCGTATTTATTCAAACGACATATTACTTGTGAGTTACAGTGCCATATACTTGAAGAAAATTATCAAGCCATAAGTAATAATGATTTATGTGTCATATATACCTTGTAGCGAAAACTCATCGTCTCTTTATTGTATGTTGATTGCAATTTAAGCGATTTATCACTTAAAAATGCGATCTTTGCATTAGAGATGAATAGCATTCCAGCTATTGGACCTGCAGTAGTGAATAAATAACATTTTGAAGAAATCACAAGCTTCTCATTTCCATCAACCGAGAATAATCTTTTGAATACTCTTCCTTTTCCACCTGTTTTTATAAATCTTGCTCCCTTGTGAAAATTTCTTCTCACTGCTTGAGAGATTTTTGGTCCCAAATTAACTGTTAGCAAATAAAAGAGCAGCATTAGATAATCTATGTTAAGAATGTAAATACTAAGTTTATAAGATAAGTTTGAAAATCAAAATACCATAATTCCTGATGTCCTGTAGATGATGGTTTGCTTTGATTTTGAATTTGGAGAGCCAGTTGCTTATCAAATATGTTCTATCTACAAATTCCATACAAAAGTTGATAAGCATTCTTGCAATATAATGCACTAAATTAAAAGGATGTCAGCTAAAGATTGAACTAAACAAAAGTTAGTGCTAACTGCATATAATTTGAAAGAAAAATACATCATTCTGTATATTTCTTGAATTAATATTAATTTACCAATTTAAAAGCCCTGCAGATTTTCATACTTCATATGTAATAATATGCCCAAATGAAAATAAAGAAACTTCCTTTAAAACCAAGTAATGAAATTTTGCAATACCTTGTTTGCAGTCATGACATAAATCAGAAAGAGATTCAGGTTCTTCAGGCATTAACACTCCAGTTGCATACAAAACATTTGTAACCGGAACTCCAATAACAACATTATTTTGCACGTCCATTGCAATTGAAATACGACGAAATATAGTAATATTCAGTTTTAGATGATATGAGTAATTTTGGAATAAGCAACTTATAAATATGAAAACTTCAAGGAAGCAGATTAGGTAGTTTGAAAGTTTGGTGTTAGGTAGCTGTGACATGTAACACTGTCAGCAATTCAATGGATTGGATTTGGATTTATTGACTTTTATTGATTTATTGTAAGTGATATGTTGATTTCATGCCATATTTCCTATTCTACATCATATTACACGCAGCAATGACTCATTGAATATGACATATGAAAATCATACACAACTAGTATTAATAAAAGATTTATTTCTGTCTGCTTTCTTGTAAAGCATCTTCGATATTGACCATGTTTCTAAATGCTTTTCTTTTATTCTATTAATTTTGAATGTTAGGCATGCAACAAATTAAGAAAAGTCCATTGTTGCTAAATCAACTAGATAAGCAAATTCTTGGATGAATCTGTGGAGCATCTTCGTATAATCATATTTTATTTATCTTCAATTGTGAATCTTTCTTCCTAGTATGCAACATAATAGATGATGACATTCCAACAACTCAGGTAACTGAAGAAGATAGTTTTTTGACTCAGCAAAAACAGAGTACTGTTTCTTTCAACTATTCCTTGCAAATAATTGACGTTGAGTAAAGTCAGTCACTGTAACCTAAACACCCCTCACGTATTCGCAAATTGGTTGGTTTTTGTGTATTTACTTAAATCTCAACCATAAACAAGTGATTAGATAAATTATTATACATGTAATTATTAGAAGAATTATTAATGCCTGATATCTTATGGCACATGTGGCATTAAATTTGAGAACTGAGGTGAAAAGGCAGCGCAACCTCGTTACAATAGCTAGAAGCTTTTAGCTTAGTTCCTAAGCTAGATTTCTCCAACTACATGGAGTCGGTTCATAATCAATGAACAGACACGTAATGGTACATGAGGCACCTGAGACCGTTTTGTAAAAGTATGTAGAAGTATGAAATCAGTAGTTGTTATATTCATTGATTTTTCCTCTAGATCTGACCATATATAAGAACATAAACACCAGAAAAGATGTAAATTCAATATATTATAAATCTTAAACTAAATAAACTGAACACAGGTTTTAAAGTGGTCTGGCTAATTGATGATCTTCGTCCACTTTGATTTTATCACTTATTTGAGTTATAATTGTTACAATTGAATAATTCTGTTAATGCAAAAAAAAAAAAAATTCTAGAATATGGTAGGGTCTCCGCGTACTTCTTTGAAATCACTCCCTCTTTTTCAGTAGATTTCTGGTATTTATAGCCGATGCTTGTGGTTTATGGTAGAGGAAAACCCTCAAAAATATTTTTTGGAGTCGTTTAAGGACTCCACAGTACGAATTCGGATAAACAGAAGCGAAACCATGTCAAAAAGGAATGATTCCAAATGCTGGGGTACGGGGTTGACATATTTGGGTTAGACATGAGCTTAATGGTTCGGGTCGGCTTGTTGAATGTTAGACGTCGACTGATCCAATTTTATGGGTTGGTAGGTTTTGCACGATTATCCAGCCTAGTCACCAACCGAGCCAACCTCTTACTGACCCCATCCTTTCGTCGATCTAGTCAACCTTAGTCGATCGATTCAACTCCTATCTTCCGATAGAGTTGTGGCTGTTCCTAGTGGCAGTTATGTCATTTAATTATATATCTTAACTCTTATAATGAATCTTGTTCAAAATTAATAAGCGTTTAAATTTGTTTTCTATTGTATATATTGGGACATAAATAATATTTTATATACATTAAATATATACAAGTCGAAAATTCTTACGAAACGTATTTAATCAATTGTAGTTACGAATGTGTTCCTAAGCATGAGTATTGAATCGTATAAAATGAATATTCATCCTTAAATATTCCCGATCAAGATGTATTAAGAATGATATATTGATATATCTATTGAGACTAATATACATAACGCTTTCCATATGATAGACGGTAAATTACTCATGACCATTGGGGCACTAAGGGTTACCTACGTGTAGTTGTTTGGAATAATTGCAGAACGACTCATCAAGAGTCTTCAATAGGTTAAAATTAAATAAAAGACCTCAAGTGATGATGTGCAATAGTCTTTTTGACTTAAGAATACTTTAAATTTTAAGTGTCTAAACTATACGTTGATTATGCTCACTCACATGATAACACGATCGCGTTAAGGCCATAGTTGGATATAAGTTGAACCACTTGAAGTGAAAAACTATTCATGAAAGCATTTGTCTTCTTTGAGTCGAAGGTTGGTATCATCGTAATTGGTGGTCAACATAAAGTCAATGTTTTGGCTAAAACAAATCGATTAATCGACAATTGTTTTCGGATTAAACCATAGATTTTAATGTTGGACTTTGTAATTAAGTATGGATATCAATAAAGTTTTGACCATTAACCAAGCTTTAGATATCTGAATGATATAGTGATTGATAGAATTAGAGGTATGCCCTAGAGGCAATTATGTAATTTGTTACATATGTTTAACTTGATATATAACCAATCTTGTCCATAATAAAGGTGTTTGATTTCTATAATATACTTTGTTGTATTTTGAAATAATTAATTGAGCAATAATTTAAAGTCTATTGTTAACCATAAAGTTCACTTAAGAACGAAGGTATGAAAGAAGGCCTACGAAAGTATTGTAGAAGCTCCGCAAAGAATTGAAAATAAGGGTTTCGCCATAGTTCAAAATTGGGGTTTCGAAGGCATTGTAGTAGCTTTCGAAGTGATTGGAATAATGGCGCAAGCACCTGATGATTCTGCAAGCGCTAAATGAAGTATGGGCTTCCGAAGAAGTCGAAAGGGGACAAGACTACCCTTCCGCTTCAGTTGATCCTTTTGAAATGGTTGGTTCCACATGCATAAAAGAGTTTTGACTGTGTTAAAAATGTCTTTCAAAGATATCAAATAACAAGCTTCCGCACATATATCAGATCCTTCGAAACGATTGGAGAAGATCTTACCAAAACAACCATTTCGAAAGCAAATACTAGCCTTTCGAATCGGTTGAACCCTTCCACAAGTATAGGGAGGTTTTGCATGTGACCAGTATTGCCTCCACAAACATCAGAGGATGAGCTTCCACATTAATCAAAGGGATACTTTCGAAAGCCACCTTCCGCAACCATCATCTACCTACCAAGAAGCCTCCTTCGTTACAATTGACCTTTCGCAATGATCCTTCCGTCACCATTTAAATCCTTTCGAACCATCCAAATGCCATTCTTCACTCATTCAACAAGCAATCCATCATGTTAGCACCAGATCTTAACAATAATAAAAAGGTTTTGAGGGTTTTGAAGAGGTCAGAAGTGCTTCGGCTAATACTCAAATAGCATAATGGAGTACCTAGGTTCACTCGCTACCTTTCGATGGTGTCGAAAGGCTCCAAAAGTACTCAAAAGCAATATTGAAGAGTATCAGATCAATATCCATTGTTAACATGCTTTCGATGGTAGCGAGAAAGAAAATTCAAGCATAACAGAAGGCCCAAATACCCACCCAGAACTTCAAAACCATGAAGGCGAAAGGACGAAGGCAAAAGGATGGGTGTGAAAGGTCGGAAAAGAGATCTTTCGATAGCTTCGAAAGGATGAATGTGGAAGGGTCCAACCCGCATCTATAAATACAACCCTAGGGGTCCGAGTGAAGGACCGAATTTTCATTCTTTGCATTTCTTTTCCAATACAAACTCTTGGAACCCTAAATCAAATTAGGGACAAAATTTCATTACTTGTATTCCTTTTATGAGAAATAAAAAGGGAATGCATGGATCTGATATCGAATTCGAATACGAGAATGATCATTTCGGCCATTAGCTTGTCTAATGACCAATTACATATGATACACACTTATCTTCTTAACCCTTTATTGACATATGCAATGTGATAGAGCTTATTTGGATATCTCGATTTTGAAGCATATTATCATCATGTCTAAAGCCCATGCGGCACTAAAACAACATGGTGATGATACTTCAATATCGTCGAGTCCATGGGACTTATGTTATTTATCCAAAATAAGGCTCTATGGTATCTTGAATCAACTTTTTATTTCAATACTTACACATTGGGTTTTGTATCCTTTCGAAGGGATACACATTAGGTACCGAATCCTTTTGAAGGGAATTGGACCTTCGAAGGGATTCTCTTTGGAGTCCTCGAATCAAACCCTTCGAAGGACTTCTTCGAAAGGTGTATGAACACTTTGGAACATATCCTTGCTTTCGAAGGGGTCCACTCTATGACAGAATCATCAACACTTTCAAAAGAGTCCATCTAAAGTGGATTCTTAACCTCATTTTGATCCCTTCGAAAGGGATCTCCTTCCTGATTCACTTTCAATCCAGTACATCTTGGATGTTGACAAGATTTCTTGTTTACATTTTTGCTTAACTGATTCGAAATATGGTTTCGAAAGGGTCATTCACACTCCTAATTCCACTTTGGAGGTGTTGACAAGATTTCTTGTTAACATTTTTGGTGCTAGAAGGAGGGCTTGAACCTCCGCCCTTGTTCTTTCCTTATAGTTATGGAAAGTTTGACTTATTGTAGGAAAATGAAATAAAAAAGACTTAGTCAATTGGATGAGGAAGCAATACAAACAACAGTTCTAAAGGAAAATATTACTCCAACATTCAACTTAGAAGATGCTGTGCTAGGACAACCATCAACTCTGGCACAACCTGATGACAATACAACTAGAATAAAACATTTGGAACAACTATACAAATGCGAGAACTCCTAGAAGCAGCCCTTACTATAAAAATCATCTAAAACCGCTAAGCCCATAACAGGGGATGAAGTAGTCTCCCCAAGGAGGAATTTGAAGGCTCACACAATTGAGGGCAAGAGCAAAATTGACTTAACATCATCAAAGAAGAAGGAACGTGTGACGCCCCACCTCTATGCTCATAATAACAAAGAGTATTAAAGGAAATACTGTCTATTATTACGAAGAATAAGGCTGGATAGGAGCGACCATCCGTAATTGGCCTTACACTAATATTGGTTATTTCGATAGGAGTGGTATATACTTTTTATTTTTCTCATTTACTCCCATCGACATATCCAATTATCAGTATAAAACAAACTACGATAGTTCATAATAGTTTAGGACATTAGATATAACAATAACACAGATAACATAATTGCGGAACACAGATAAAAACAAAAGTCTCATATATATATAACTGATGTCAGTTAATACATAGTTGACACAATACATACGATACAACTACAACTGTCGACTCTAGAAGTTATATATACAAGTACATTATCGACTAATGTACATGAATACATATCGTTCTATACAATGACACGACTACTACAAAACGACACTGACAACTTCAGAAGATGTGAAAAGTCTTCATATCCTGAACAGCAACCCAAAGAAGAAAATCTACAACCTGAAATAACTCGGGTCTGACCCGAGTATTACATTCAAAAGAAAATAATACCCAGGTCAGTCTAATTCAAACCAGTTTATTAGTGCATAGAAGCAATAGTAATAAACATCAAATAGACGACAGTCACAGAAATCTCGTATATCCAACTCCTCGATAAAAGAATCGGATAACAGCAGGTATAACACTAAACAGTGTTAATCCACAAAACAGAAATCCAAAGCAATTTAAACAATTGATATGTCAATTTAAAACAACAGTGCTGATTGGCTGCAGTACACGCTAACGTATACTGCCTCGCTAATATAGTGTATCAAATACTCAGAAGATCAATGAATCCGAAAGTCAATAAATCCAACACAAATCAAAATGAACCATTTCAAAATACGCTTAATAAAACAGAAACAGATGACATCAGATCAAATTAAATCTCGGTGTGGCTGCAGTACACGCACGCGTGCACTGCCTCGCCACTACCGTACGTCGAAATTGCAAAGGTCAAGTCACACTAGCGTGACTCAACACAGTTGCAAACAATTTGAATGCAACCGATCAAACAGTGGATTACAAGACAGTTTGCAAGCAGTTCGAGGTGGAAGTACCATCAGAGATCAACTAAAAACAAAGTAAGTCCAAGTGATCAAAGACAGGAATGCAACTGTCTGTTCAATATCCAAGCAGGTCAAAACACTGGATCAAGCAAGTTATAATCCAAAGACTACACAATCTGCTTCACATTGCAACGCTACTACAAGGCCGAACGAAATCATGTGGAAAGTGGAACCAACCAGACATAGTGTAGGCAATCAAAGACTAGAACACATATGACATGAGTATACAACACTGCAGACAGTGTCGAAGCAAAAAGGCAAAATATATTTCTTCTTCAAAATCAAAACTGGATAATGCAAACTAGTCAGAGGAACAAGAATTCTTAGTCAAATATAGCAGTTCCAGGTTTCAATTGGAACTCAACACAAAACAGAACAGTAGAAGCCTGGAACTCAACAATGGCCAAGCAAGTGCATACACCATACCAATGAGAGGTCAAAGGGATTAATATGGCAACACAGCGAGCACTTAAATGTATAGTGCAGCTACAACTATCAATTGGTCTCTACTCAAATGCAAAACTCAAACTTGGTCTAGAACTGATATAAACAGCCTAGTAACCATGACACTGAAGACCAGAGCATCAAAACAATGTCAAAGTCATTCCAGCAAAGTGACAGTACACTGTACAACTCATTGTACACATCAAAGAACACATGAATATGAAGACCACGAAGGCAAGGCACCAGTGGTACGAGACTGAACTGAAGCCAACACAGCAACATATGGTAAAACAAAGCATATGACTCAAGATCTCAGTAGCTCGAGCAAGCAACTGCACAAGATCAGTCCAGACATCATATGGTCAAGCACAAATGTGTGCAAGTATATGGTGACGAACAATTTTAAAGCAATGCAACAGTAGTTCATACTACAGATAAGTTACACAGTGCACAGCATGCAAATACAAGGAAAAGTTCAAGAACACTGTACATGAAGACAAAGCCCAAGTGCATAAACATGAAACTCAGAGCTATCAACTTAAGTTCAGAGATGCACAGGTACAAAGACAGTGAGTTACATGATGATCAAGTCATGTATATGAAGATAACTACCCTTAGGTTCAAGGTGAAGTCACAATGAAAACTACAAGGAAGTACAACACATATGTACATACATAAATGTATGTACACACATGGTTACAGTAACGAATGGCGCAAACTCAACATAAAAATGTCAACAAGTGCAAGTGGCAACATGTAACTTCAACATGCATATATATATGGTGATACCAGTAAACAACGAAACCCCAGACAGTGACGCAACCAGTGAACTACAATATCGCAATGATAACAAAATCAAAGCCTCCAGTAAATCAAGTTATTCAATGCCGAGAAATAATGTTACAAAGATCAGGAGATGAGTTCGAATTCGATGCAGATGTTAAACAAGTTGAAGAACACAATGCAGATGTAAAATACTCAAGTGCATATCAAGTGGTCACAACATCAGGAAATCGAGAAATACACGTGAAAACAAAACCAGGCAGAGATATGCACAGTGCAACATGAATGTGCAATTTAGAATAATATTCACTGTGATGACATGAAATCGAAAGGAACAACAAGCAATTCGAAACCTCAAAACCAGGGCATCCACGAAATGATTTAAAGCCGAAGAAACAACAAAAACAACTCGATACTTCGGCAATCAATTTAAAATGGTCGACGTCAAAACCACAAACATCAGATAAAATCGAACTAAGTCGAAGTTGACAAAACCCAATTTTCACAACAAAACCAGAAGATCAAAGTTAACCAGAAACGAACGAAGACCAACAGGGTCGAGTGAATTAGATGTGAGTTTTCACTCACCTTTTTTCGACGAACCAGACAAATTTGCAGCCGAGCAATCTCGAAATCACGGCGCAAAGAGATCGAACGAAGCCCCTATCGCAGCTGACATCACCTCGAGAGACGATGATTCGAAAGCCCAGTTACGAGTCGCGGCCGTAGCAGTCGAGGGAAGACGAGCGAAGTTCGAACCCTTGCGGCCATCGTCTTCGATTTCTATACCCTAATCTTTGAAAGGAGGACGAACGGGAAGAATCACGTGGCCGCCATTTTTCTTTCTTTGTTTGGTTAGGGTTGAAGTCGAAAAATGAATGGGTCGGGTTCCTTTTTCTCATCCATAAGAAGAGGAATGGGTAGGTAAGGTTATCACGGCAACAACAAGTGGATAATTAAAGCCCAATAACAATTTACCCATTTTACTTAACATTTTAAAGAATTTTTTTACAGCCAAAAATATTTCAATACGATTAAAATTGCTGATAGAAATTTTGTTATCAATTTCAATCGTCTAATGACGATAACAAACTTTTACAAAAAGGATTCCGACTCGATTAAAATCTACATTAGTAATTAACAATGATTTAATCGTCATTTATAAACTAACGCGAAAAGACCGGGTCGTTACAGACTCCCCTCCTTAAAGAAATTGCGTCCACGCAATTATAGGGAATAAATGGGCAAAATGTAACATCCATATGAGCATGGCAATGTCGAATGCATAAACAAAGAAAATGTCAACGGGGAAGTATTAGATAAGAAATCAAAAGGTTCGACTGCTTCAAATCAAAAGAATCAACATCGTGGGAATCAGGGATCAAAATCAGACGACTAACAAAAGCAAGAACAATCGAGTTCCAGCAACTAAAAGAGAAGGAAAAACAGAGCAGAAATCCCATACAGAGCACGAATTGAATGTGAGTAAATCAAATTACTCACCTGAATCGCCCGAGAAAAAGACGAAGCTCAAATCTCAAAAGTCGCAAATATTCAATCATCAAAAACGATAATTGAATTTTCAAATCGCAAATATTTACTTATCTCAAACGATAATCAGAAGACAAAACAAATATCTGATTATCTCATACGATAGTCAGAAAACAAATATTCAATTATCAAAAACGATAATCAAATTTCTCAAATCAACAAATATTCGATTATCACAAACGATAATCAAATTTCAAATTCAACAAATATTTAATTATCTAAAGCGATAATTAAATTCGAAATCAGCAAATATTTAATTATCTAAAGCGATAATTAAATCTCAAATCAACAAATATTTAATTATCTAAAGCGATAATTAAATCTCAAATCAACAAATATTTAATTATCTAAAGCGATAATTAAATCTCAAATCAGCAATTATTTAATTATCAAAAGCGATAATTAAATCTCAAATCAACAAATATTTAATTATCTAAAGCGATAATTAAATCTCAAATCAGCAAATATTTAATTATCTAAAGCGATAATTAAATCTCAAATCAGCAATTATTTAATTATCAAAAGCGATAATTAAATATCAAATCAGCAAATATTTAATTATCTAAAGCGATAATTAAATCTCAAATCAACAAATATTTAATTATCTAAAGCGATAATTAAATCTCAAATCAGCAATTATTTAATTATCAAAAGCGATAATTAAATCTCAAATCAGCAAATATTTAATTATCTAAAGCGATAATTAAATCTCAAATCAACAAATATTTAATTATCTAAAGCGATAATTAAATCTCAAATCAGCAATTATTTAATTATCAAAAGCGATAATTAAATCTCAAATCAACAAATATTTAATTATCTAAAGCGATAATTAAAAACAACAAATATCTGATTATCAAAAACGATAATCAGAACTCATATCAGCAAATATCTAATTATCACAAGCGATAATTAGAAACAACAAATATCTGATTATCAAAAACGATAATCAGAACTCATATCAGCAAATATCTAATTATCACAAGGGATAATTAGAAACAACAAATATCTGATTATCAAAAACGATAATCAGAACTCATATCAACAAATATCCAATTACCTGCAGATAATTGGAAGCAACAAATATCTAGAAATCAATTAAGAAGACTAGAAAATCAACATAAAAGCTTGGATCGATCCCATCAGATGGCGAGTTTTTAATTCGCCGCACGTGCAACAACATATGGCCGAAGCCTACCAAGTACTCAACATAATTTTGGCGCCCATCAGATTGACCCGAAGGTCCGCAGAGTGACCCGAAGGTCTAGTACTGGTATTTGACCCGAAGGTCCGCAGAGTGGCCCGAAAGCCCAACAAATGACCCGAAGGTCCAACAAATGACCCGAAGGTCCTCATAGTGGCTCGAAAGCACACGAAAGCATCAAAATGTTTCAATTAACGAGTCCGGAATTAACCGAAATAGCAAACGCACATGTCCCATACCACGTGTTTTACTAAATCGTTTGATTCTCTTCATCGTTTCCTTGAAAGTGCAAAATTGTGTATTTTGTAAAAATACACTTTACATTCTCAAACGGACAAGTCCGGAATTAAGCGAATCAGTAAAAGAAAGGGGTCATAGTCCTCGATTTTTGCTGAAACGTTTAAATCGCTTCCTCATTCTTTTGAAAGCGCAAACTGTTAAAATTTCTGAAAACAATTTTATTTATTTTGTAAAAATAACAATTCACATTCTCAACTGGACAAGTCCGGAGTTAAGCGAAACAGTAAAAGAAAGGGGTCATAATCCTCGATTTTGCTGAATCGTTTAAGTCACTTTCTCATTCTTTTGAAAACGCAAACTGTTAAAAATTTATAAAACAATTTTCATTTTTAAAACGATTTTCCAATCACGTGTTTAAAGCAGCAAATCAACAACAATTTCGATAAGGAAATTGTACTTCTCAAAATACCGTAAAAACGGTCATAATTCAGCATTGCGGTATAACCGCTTGAAAATCCACTTTTTTAAAAATTTGACTGTTACTGAAGTCAAAGCGACAGTAATTTTAAAACATCAAATATCTCATCAAAATAATTCACATCAAAATGTGACATCAGTAAATTTTCATTCATTAAAATCGTCAACAAAACACCGTGCCTCAAAAATTCAGCATTGGTGTAAAAATCCCGTTATAAAAATAACGGCAACAAAATACGTTTCATAACCAATCATCGGTTCAACGTAAAATAAATGTAGTAACGTACAACTTAAATTTGCACGTACATCACGATATAAACAAAGGAATCATTCGATTGTATCTTCAATGAAGATAATTCAAAACAGCAAAATCTAATCAATTAATGATTAGTACAAGAGAAAGCCAGCGGAAATTTCAACAAAAAAAATCACATATTTGCAATTTCTTCGAATCCTCAATTCGGATTCGAAATTCTCAAAGAAACAAAATAATTACAGCTATGTGAACAACAAATGAAATTCATATCAATTTCATATTTTGATTTTTAAATCAAAAAGATTATCAGTTGTACTCAGCGAAGACAGTTTCATTGTTTCCGCTGCGCACTCTGATAAACAGAACACAAATCAATCAAATCATCAGAACACAATTTCACTATTATTTTTAAATAAAGTTATTTAAAAATTTCATCCAAATTTCAAAACTTTAGTTTTGACTCAATCACAAATAAAACATCGACCAATAGTTGTAACATATGTTCCATCCGAGTCAAGTTTTATATTATGTCCATAAACCCCAAGCTCTGATACCAACTGTGACGCCCCACCTCTATGCTCATAATAACAAAGAGTATTAAAAAAAATACTGTCTATTATTACGAAGAATAAGGCTGGATAGGAGCGACCATCCGTAATTGGCCTTACACTAATATTGGTTATTTCGATAGGAGTGGTATATACTTTTTATTTTTCTCATTTACTCCCATCGACATATCCAATTATCAGTATAAAACAAACTACGATAGTTCATAATAGTTTAGGACATTAGATATAACAATAACACAGATAACATAATTGCGGAACACAGATAAAAACAAAAGTCTCATATATATATAACTGATGTCAGTTAATACATAGTTGACACAATACATACGATACAACTACAACTGTCGACTCTAGAAGTTATATATACAAGTACATTATCGACTAATGTACATGAATACATATCGTTCTATACAATGACACGACTACTACAAAACGACACTGACAACTTCAGAAGATGTGAAAAGTCTTCATATCCTGAACAGCAACCCAAAGAAGAAAATCTACAACCTGAAATAACTCGGGTCTGACCCGAGTATTACATTCAAAAGAAAATAATACCCAGGTCAGTCTAATTCAAACCAGTTTATTAGTGCATAGAAGCAATAGTAATAAACATCAAATAGACGACAGTCACAGAAATCTCGTATATCCAACTCCTCGATAAAAGAATCGGATAACAGCAGGTATAACACTAAACAGTGTTAATCCACAAAACAGAAATCCAAAGCAATTTAAACAATTGATATGTCAATTTAAAACAACAGTGCTGATTGGCTGCAGTACACGCTAACGTATACTGCCTCGCTAATATAGTGTATCAAATACTCAGAAGATCAATGAATCCGAAAGTCAATAAATCCAACACAAATCAAAATGAACCATTTCAAAATACGCTTAATAAAACAGAAACAGATGACATCAGATCAAATTAAATCTCGGTGTGGCTGCAGTACACGCACGCGTGCACTGCCTCGCCACTACCGTACGTCGAAATTGCAAAGGTCAAGTCACACTAGCGTGACTCAACACAGTTGCAAACAATTTGAATGCAACCGATCAAACAGTGGATTACAAGACAGTTTGCAAGCAGTTCGAGGTGGAAGTACCATCAGAGATCAACTAAAAACAAAGTAAGTCCAAGTGATCAAAGACAGGAATGCAACTGTCTGTTCAATATCCAAGCAGGTCAAAACACTGGATCAAGCAAGTTATAATCCAAAGACTACACAATCTGCTTCACATTGCAACGCTACTACAAGGCCGAACGAAATCATGTGGAAAGTGGAACCAACCAGACATAGTGTAGGCAATCAAAGACTAGAACACATATGACATGAGTATACAACACTGCAGACAGTGTCGAAGCAAAAAGGCAAAATATATTTCTTCTTCAAAATCAAAACTGGATAATGCAAACTAGTCAGAGGAACAAGAATTCTTAGTCAAATATAGCAGTTCCAGGTTTCAATTGGAACTCAACACAAAACAGAACAGTAGAAGCCTGGAACTCAACAATGGCCAAGCAAGTGCATACACCATACCAATGAGAGGTCAAAGGGATTAATATGGCAACACAGCGAGCACTTAAATGTATAGTGCAGCTACAACTATCAATTGGTCTCTACTCAAATGCAAAACTCAAACTTGGTCTAGAACTGATATAAACAGCCTAGTAACCATGACACTGAAGACCAGAGCATCAAAACAATGTCAAAGTCATTCCAGCAAAGTGACAGTACACTGTACAACTCATTGTACACATCAAAGAACACATGAATATGAAGACCACGAAGGCAAGGCACCAGTGGTACGAGACTGAACTGAAGCCAACACAGCAACATATGGTAAAACAAAGCATATGACTCAAGATCTCAGTAGCTCGAGCAAGCAACTGCACAAGATCAGTCCAGACATCATATGGTCAAGCACAAATGTGTGCAAGTATATGGTGACGAACAATTTTAAAGCAATGCAACAGTAGTTCATACTACAGATAAGTTACACAGTGCACAGCATGCAAATACAAGGAAAAGTTCAAGAACACTGTACATGAAGACAAAGCCCAAGTGCATAAACATGAAACTCAGAGCTATCAACTTAAGTTCAGAGATGCACAGGTACAAAGACAGTGAGTTACATGATGATCAAGTCATGTATATGAAGATAACTACCCTTAGGTTCAAGGTGAAGTCACAATGAAAACTACAAGGAAGTACAACACATATGTACATACATAAATGTATGTACACACATGGTTACAGTAACGAATGGCGCAAACTCAACATAAAAATGTCAACAAGTGCAAGTGGCAACATGTAACTTCAACATGCATATATATATGGTGATACCAGTAAACAACGAAACCCCAGACAGTGACGCAACCAGTGAACTACAATATCGCAATGATAACAAAATCAAAGCCTCCAGTAAATCAAGTTATTCAATGCCGAGAAATAATGTGACAAAGATCAGGAGATGAGTTCGAATTCGATGCAGATGTTAAACAAGTTGAAGAACACAATGCAGATGTAAAATACTCAAGTGCATATCAAGTGGTCACAACATCAGGAAATCGAGAAATACACGTGAAAACAAAACCAGGCAGAGATATGCACAGTGCAACATGAATGTGCAATTTAGAATAATATTCACTGTGATGACATGAACTCGAAAGGAACAACAAGCAATTCGAAACCTCAAAACCAGGGCATCCACGAAATGATTTAAAGCCGAAGAAACAACAAAAACAACTCGATACTTCGGCAATCAATTTAAAATGGTCGACGTCAAAACCACAAACATCAGATAAAATCGAACTAAGTCGAAGTTGACAAAACCCAATTTTCACAACAAAACCAGAAGATCAAAGTTAACCAGAAACGAACGAAGACCAACAGGGTCGAGTGAATTAGATGTGAGTTTTCACTCACCTTTTTTCGACGAACCAGACAAATTTGCAGCCGAGCAATCTCGAAATCACGGCGCAAAGAGATCGAACGAAGCCCCTATCGCAGCTGACATCACCTCGAGAGACGATGATTCGAAAGCCCAGTTACGAGTCGCGGCCGTAGCAGTCGAGGGAAGACGAGCGAAGTTCGAACCCTTGCGGCCATCGTCTTCGATTTCTATACCCTAATCTTTGGAAGGAGGACGAACGGGAAGAATCACGTGGCCGCCATTTTTCTTTCTTTGTTTGGTTAGGGTTGAAGTCGAAAAATGAATGGGTCGGGTTCCTTTTTCTCATCCATAAGAAGAGGAATGGGTAGGTAAGGTTATCACGGCAACAACAAGTGGATAATTAAAGCCCAATAACAATTTACCCATTTTACTTAACATTTTAAAGAATTTTTTTACAGCCAAAAATATTTCAATACGATTAAAATTGCTGATAGAAATTTTGTTATCAATTTCAATCGTCTAATGACGATAACAAACTTTTACAAAAAGGATTCCGACTCGATTAAAATCTACATTAGCAATTAACAATGATTTAATCGTCAGTTATAAACTGACGCGAAAAGACCGGGTCGTTACAGAACGTCATAAGCCGATCATCAGGGTAGAATGCAAGGTAAATCGTTGGAGCAATCTGAAAGCTCAACTTCAAAGGAATATAATCCAAATCGGAAAAGTTATCATAATGTTGAAGCTTATTTGAAGGATGTGACAGAGAAAGCTGTTAAAGACTTGTTGAATGCCAAAGGGAAAAGAACTTTAGAAAAGAAAGTAAATGACAACGATCGAGTAGCTTCGTTCATTGACGAAATCATGTCAACAACAATTCCGTCCCATGTTAAGGTCCCAACTATGAAATACCACGGCATTACCAATTCTAATGACCACCTAATGGCTTTGGATAGCCAAATGGACCTTTATAATGCTTCTGGGCAATGCGATGTAGATTATTCCCAGTAACACTTCAAGGGGCTGATGCAAAATGGTACCGCCAATATCGGAAGAAAACTATTTATTCATGGAAACAATTCTCCTACGAATTCTCTACTCGGTTTTGTTGGAATTGGACTAGCCCGCAGCGGAAGTTATGGGTGAATTTCAAAAAAATTACCCTATTGGATCTTTATTGGGCCTATGAAGTCTAACTAAATTAGAACATTTCTAAATTTCATTTACATAAAATCATTTATTTTATTTAAATTCAAATATATTAAGATATGAAATTAATTTTATTTGATTTAGTTTATACATAAATGTACCATATGCATATATATATGAGTGCATGTGTAACATAATAATCCGTGAAAGGTATAATATGCCCATATGTAGATGTTGGGATTTACATCGCAACAGACATATTAGCTCATTTTGTATGTCATGTATGTTGTCCAAATATGTGCATGTATATGTGTTACAAATACACACACACACACATGTATGTATAAATATATTATATATAATATATGAACGTAACACATTTTTTTATATATATATAGAAAGAGAGAACAACTATTAAAAATTATTTATAATTCAAAATTAACTTAGTTTTGCAAAAATAATAATTTTAGTATTTTAATTTGTATATATTATGAATAAAATAATGTTTTCAGCCATAAATAATTAACATAAATAATCTATTAATGAAAATTCAAATTTTACAATTATTAAAAATCTAGGATCATAAAATAGAGCTTAGAAAAAATCTGGAGATTTTTCAAAGTTGAAATATTATTTTTAAAACAAATATATTGATTTCGACAATAATGATTTAATATAAAATAATATATTATTAAAAAATCAAAATTTAAATTTTCAAAAATTCTAGGATCATGAATGAAAGGTTACAAAAAAATTTTGAAGAAATTTTCAATTAAATTATTTTTTTAATAAATTGTAAAGAGTTTTTCCGAAATAATATTAATTATTAAAAATAATAAACCTTATTGAAAAATTCCTAAATTTTTCTATACATTTCTGAAATGATATAATATTTGGAAAAAAAATATAAAATTGAATTGTTTAATGTAATAATTATTTTATATATAATAAACAATTCAAAATTTAGTAAATGTTAATTTAAAAATATGAATATATGTATGATAATTAATTTTAGAATTTGTAAATTCATATTATATATAAATAAGTGTATTAAAATTTTTAAATCATACATATATCTTATATATGCATATATGCTATTATGAGAGAGAAATATATATATATATATATATATATATATCTGTATGTGTGTGTGTGTGTGTATATATATATATATGTACCAATTTATTAATAAATATATATATAACAATTATTAATGACAAAAATTGATTTTTTACAGTAAATAACATTTGTCTATACATAAATCAAATAGTATAATAAACAAATTATGCACATAACCAAACTAATTTGTGACGGCTACATCTACTTACAAATTCTCACCTAACTAAACATATAATAGTAATATATTTAAACAGATATGAAATTGCTCATTATAGGATCATAGAATATAATTTAATTATTGTAATATGAATTAAAATTACCAATTTAATGATGCCTTTGAGTCCACGTTGAAACAATGACTTCCCTTCCTTTTACTGTTCTTGATTCGTCGGATTGCAAGTCCGGAATCACCGACCTCTAACTATCGAATAGTATTATTTTAATTTGAAATATATTTGAGAATTTTGAAGTGGATTGAGAGCAATGTTTTAACCAGCAATGTAGAAGGTAATGGCGGCCAAAAAAAGGTTCGTAATTATTTTATATATATATATATATATATATATGGTTGTATTAGAGAGAAACGAGGAAAATCTTTTTACCCATTTTCACTCGATCTCAACCCATTATCTCCAAGCCAATTCCCTATGTTTTAGCCACTCCTAGACCTTCCCAAAATCGAAATTTTGCAGCCCTAATGATGGGCCTTAACTCCATCTAAGCCCAAGCCAAAATACTATGCAATTAAATCTAATTTAATCGCTTGTCGATATTGTATATCGATCGATATATTTATAACTGTTATAAATATATATATATATAACATTATTTATTTCTCAAATCATATTCAAATTTTATAATTAATATTTCATAAATATTAATTAATTTAATTAATTTATAACAATTATAAAATAATTAAATCGTTTCGTCTTAAGGGAATTCATAATTTCAGTTGTGTAACTCTTGGGTGTAAATTTGGTCAGCGATTAATATCGAACTATTCTAATGTTAACGTTCACACGTTACTTAGCAGGTGGTGTGACATTATACCCAAATTTATCGCTTACTAATTTTCGGTAAAATCCAATTTTAGTTTAATAAGCGTTACCCGGTTGTGACATTTGTTTACACCAATTCTCTTTGTCAAAACTATATCACTTTGAACTTATGGAATTTGGTAATGGTCAAAATTCCAACCTCATCCACATTCAACTTTATAGTCCAAATACAAAGTCCTTGGTTCAATAATAACAATTATTATTAACCGAAATGCTCTGGCCAAAGACTTTGACTTTGAGTTGACTTGAGTTAAATGTGATACTAACCACATATAACTAAGGAGACGAATCCTCTCTTGAATAGTGCTTCACTTCCAATATTTCCACTCGACCCAACTATAATCACTCGATGGACGCCATGCCAAGGTTTGGCTAATCAAAGCGGAGTTTTCATATTGAAGATCAACAGTATTCTCAAGTCGAGAGAACTATGTAAATCAGTCACATCGATATTTTCTGGTTGACCTCAGTTATATTAACCAACATAAAACTATCGAGTGAGTCGTTACATAGTTATCCAATAACTATTAGTACGTAACCCCTAGGTGCCCCCATAAGTCATGAGTAATACACTGCCCAACATTTGGAGAGCGTTACGTACTCCAGTGTCAACGGATACATCGATATCCAGTCTCGATGCACCTTGACTAGAGACATTTAAAATGGTATATTTGTTTCATTGTGATAAATTACTCATGGTTACAACACTTTGTAACTACTATCACAAAATATACCATTTATGTATTTTTCTATTAAATATACTTTTAATTAAGTTAATTAATTAATATAATCACATTATATCAAGTATATAATAGGAAGAAAATACCTTTTATTTCGAACAAGATTGGTCAACGAGTTAGATATATGTAACAAATTACATAATTGCCCCTAGGGCATACCCCTAACTCTATCAATCTCCCACTTATACTTGGGGTCAATTATGGAATCTAATTCCATCTTCTCCAATCAGTTTTCTCAAAACCAATTAGGTTGGTCCCTTAGTGAACGGGTATTCTATTATGTTTTAATTATCTACTTTGTCGATTAACTCTCTCTAACACTGATAAACTGCCTTTATCACGTGGAACGATTCGAAGTATGTCTTTCGACTTCTAGTGAGCTTTAAGTTCTATCACGACCAATTTCATGACATTGTTATCTTATAACAATATTATGGGATTCTCAACATTTGGAATCACCTTTGGCTCAATTATAAAATTTTGCATTTATATCTGTAACGACCCCGAATTTTAATTAAATTTAAATTGATAATTAAATTAATTTTTGAATAAAAAATTGTGGAAATTGATTTATAAAGTGATGCGAGTTTCCCCGGATTAAAATAAATCCTATGTTGAATCATTTAAAATTTAAATGTTGTAAATATTGTATATATGTAAATATATATGTATACGAGCATATATGAGTTAACTTGAATATATATGTGAATATTTGATTTAGATTTAAGTGTAAGTAAATAAATATATCTATCTATGTACACTTAAACAACACAATGATAACTAATGCCATATCATTATCATCTCAACCGAGTTAAAACAAAAGATAGGCAAGGTAAGAATAAACAAAGTAAATTAATGAAACAAAGAAAAGCATAAAGAAATATAAAACATCACCTGTACCAGCATCATCTTCTCAGCCGAAATGCAATGTATAAAACAAAGTAATAAGGGAACAACAAGTACTTGGCAATTAAATGCCATATCCTCCAGCATACGAAAAGAAGATTTCCAGTCGAAGTCAACAAGCAAGCAATGGGAAAAAATCTCTGACTTGAAGAAAAATATATGTACCTGTATTGTACAAAAGAAAATAATATCACCTGTATAAAATTTTATCCCCTGTATGCTTCATTTTCACATATTAACTTCACCTCAGTTTCGATCATTCCAAGCCGTGAAAAGAAAAGGAAAGAAAAACTAAAGTATATCATCTCCTCTAAAACAAACAAAGTAAAACATATCAAGTTTCAGGCAAATCAAAAGATCAAGCAAATGAAATGCTAGCTCCAAAGCAACTCTGTTTCTTCTTTAAAACCAGGTGAGCAAACTCTCTGTTTTCAATTTTCCAAGTGAGTAAGCATTAAACTTTAAATCTTTTAGTTAACTGAAATGATTCTCTGTTTCTTGATATTGAATATGTTTATCATTGAACATGGTCTGGTAAATATAGGTGTAGATGTACAGGGTATCCTATATACTATTCTTCCTGTTTTCTAGTTACAGAGTAAAAGAAATGGGAAAAAAATTAACATCTCTTCATACAAACCATATTTAGCTTGGAAATTCAAATATGATAGATTCATTTAAACTTAACTTGAGGCCTGGAAATTATTTTAGGCTTAATATTTAAACAATGGACTCTGTAAACTGATTTACAGTAGAGATATAAATTTTTGGGTAATTTCGAATGTTGCAAAACCTCGATTCAGTTATATAGCTCAGATTAACAATCAAAAACAATATTTTTAAAACAAATTGGGTGATTTTTAATTGAGTATTTCACGTGCAGTTTGAATATGAACAAAAATAGCATTTTGATCATTATCTGGTGATCGAATCGAAATCGAATGCTAGGATTTTGGTTAAAGCAAGATTGATCATCGTTGAGTTCGGGAAAAATGTTGAAGAATTTTTCTATTGCATAAATAGTGAATTCGAATCTAAACTAGGGTTTAAGAACTGTTTCCGGTTCACGTTGTAAACGGGATCGCCGCTCCGCCTATGGGTGATCGGAATTCACGTCTCCGATGCCAGTCGAGGCGTCACATCTCGATGAAGCTTCAGTTAGGTTTTCGTGGCTTCTGATGGCCATACGTGGGAAGACGAGACGGTTTCGTGGTGGGGTGCCGTTGGGTTTGTTCGATCGAATCACCTGAAGTTAAACCACGGTGATATCAAGACTTCTGGGTGGTCGGCTAGGTTGAGATAGTCGTCATCGACTTGCCGATGGTCGCGAGGAGGGTCGGAGCATCACTGTTCAAGCGTACACGTGCACGCGTATCATCGTGTATCTGAAAAGTTTTGGGTTGTGGAAGAAGAAGTGGCATGGAGGAAGACTCAAAGTATTTCTCGGGGGAACTGGGGTTAGACTCGAAGGGAGACTCGTGTCGTTTTAGTGGAATGTCGAGTAGGTTTCTGGGACTTAGAAAAATAAAGGAAAATATTTTCCCTCGGGTTAAATTTCTGAGTAACCCGAAGCAAAGACAAGTTTGTCTCGGGGGTGACTCGAAGCAGTTACAGGAGCCACTCAAAAACAGTTTGTATTTTGAAGTTTTTCTACTTTTCAACAATTTTAAATAAAACCCAAGTTTTAAAATAAGGAGATGATTAAAGTTTTAAATAAATTAAAGTTTAAATAAAGGATTTTCAAAATGATTAAGTTTTAAATTTATTTAATCAAGATACATTATTTTACAAAATTGTTTAATAAATAAATAATGTAGTTTAAAATGGAAATTAAGATAAAAGGTTGTTTAAACTAAATCTTAACCTTTTAAGGTATCTAATGTGATAAAGGTGATTTATTAAACAAGGTTTAAAAGGATAATCAAAGTAATTAATTAAAGATAATTAATTAAATAGTGAATTAAATAATTAAAGGTTAATTATTTAATAATTAAAGGTTGATGAATTATAATTAAAGGTTAATTAATTTATTATTAATGGATAATTAATAACTGATTAAAGAATAATTAATCAAAAATGGTTTATAATTTATTAACAATTAATTAACCAGGATCAGTAATTAATTCATAAGTAATTAATCTAATTTGAATTAATCGGACAATTTAATTGATCTTACTTATGGATGTTTAGATTTTATTGGATGCTGAATTGTTTGATATCCCTGATATATGATGCTTTGTGATACACCCTGATTTGTATTGTGATCTGTGATAAATTATCTGTGATGTAATTTATTATCTGTGATACATCTGTGATTTATACATCTGTGAATAAAAGATAAGCGTTATAGTTTATATCGCTTATCAACTATATTTCTGTGTTTTAATCTGTGATGATTGAATGATGTTGCACTATTGTGTTGAACCCCTGGACTACACCTTTACACACACAAATATGGATTTCACGTGGAAATCGGTTAAGTCACAGATAATTTAAATTTGATGTTTTCGAAATTGAAATTTTAATTTCAATTGATTTTGAAATTGGAAATTTGGGTTTAAAATGAAAAGCTTTTGAAATGGGATTTCAAAGATTAAAGTTATTTTGAATAACTTAATCGAGTTTGAAAATTTAAATAATTTGATTTAAATTTGAATTCAAGTTTGAAATTGAATCCTATGATTTGAAACTAGGGATTAAAGATGATATAAATGTGTTTGGACGAATCTAAACATTTTAAAAGTAAAATTTTGGGAATTTGAATTTAACCCAAGGAGTTCAACTCGTATGAATGAATCAGATTTTCTGAAATGAAACTGTTGTTTCAAAAGAATTAAAGCTTTCAGATAAGAAATGAAGTTCCAGTTTAATTAAAGGAATTTCAAGTTTGAATTGAAAAAATGGTTTTCCAAGTTAAGAATGAATTCTTTTTGAAAGCTATGAATTGAATCTGTTTATTTTTAACAGATTTAAAATGATGATTTGTGTAAACCATTTGAAATGGAATTGTTTTGAAAGCTATGAGTTAAATCTTTGTTTTAAAGATTTAACGAGTTAAATTGAAATGGAAATTAATTTGGAAAATCTGTGAATGAATCTTTTGTTTAAAAGATTAAAGTGTGGAAATTGTTAAACCGTTGAAGGTGGTTAAAATGAGTCTTTTTGCTTAAAGATTTGGAAATGGTAATTTGTTTAAACCATTTGAAAGAAAAGTTTTGGGTAATAAGTTGCGACTTAATTGAAATCCCAATATCCATATGTTTTTAAATATCGCGCTCACTATTCGGTTTAGCCGGGAGAGGACCTTTGTGTCATATAACCCGTTCCGAATACTGATACGTCGTATATGGATAGCATTTGAAGACCGGTGGTGAAGACTAGATATTTTTGAAAACGAAAGGACAACTCGTCGAATGTCTCTGCATCGACTGGTCCCCGGTATAGAGATTTTAGCACCCTTTGTGATGGGAAGTCCGGACGTGATTGGAAATTATCCGGAATTGCAAGGGCTTCGTGAGAAGTGCCTTCGGTTCTGTTCGAACCCGGAACAGACTTGTATGGTTACATGTCTGACATTACACTTTGAGATATAGAGCAGATTTCTTTCAAATACATTTCTGTTGGTGGCGGAGAATTTATTCTCTTAGCTTAACACCCTTCTCTGAGACGTACGAGCTCAGAGGTTATGTAGTTGAAGGTTATCAGCGATATATTCCCGATTTGGTAATGTGGCATGCTGAGTGTTGCTGTGTGATGATCAGTGTTTGATCATTTGTGATATGATCATTTGTTTGATCATTTATCTTTGTGATCATAGGTTGATCATCTGTTGACCCAAAGCATGGCTTTGTGACAAAGCGTAGCTTTGTGGACGAGACTTCGTCAGGGCCTCACAACCCGGAAATGGTCGAAACAGGAATGTTGCAGCGAGGTTATGAGGGTCGCGCCCTTTAGGGTATGTCATTTCCTTCTGGAAAAGGGTGGTGTCATGGTATGGAGCCCAGATACTTACTCATGTGGACACACTTTATTTATTATGTGTGATGTTGGTTACCGAGGCCTCGGATAAAGGTCCCAAAGGACCGGGGGGTGGCATATTCGTGAGTTACCTGTTACAGGGGTAACCCGGCCTTGTGTTGGCAGAGAGCAGTTTGTCTCTCGGGGCGTCCCGCCAGAGGCGTTCCCATGCGGCGAAAGGAAGTTCCTTAGCCTGACCATTTGTTGGAAATCCATTTCTCCAATACGGAACTTGTACGGTTTTAGTTGTAGAACCTGCCATTTACGTACGGTGGTCACCACTGTTTAGATGGTAGCTATAGTAGGCATACGATACTAGTCGTATGTTGGCTAAGATTAATATTATACTTTCGAAATGTTTTCTGCACTATGCACTAATAATAATATCAAAATGATTTGATTTTACGTAGTAAGCATCTTTGACTATCATAAGAAGAAATCTCCTCCAATTCTGCGTTTGCATTGTGTGTGTGGTGGGAGGTCTTATGGTAGTTTCATTTTCTAAAAAGCATTGCGGATTTCAATGTTTAAAATTCTTTTGCTGTTGTTTAAAGTTAAACCGTTTTTGTTGCTCACACCAGTCCCACGACTGATCTGGAGTTTATTGTTCCCTTCCTAAACTCTGGGTGCCCACTATTTTCCACACGGGCAGTCTAAAGTTGGGTTTCTTAGATATTCAGGTTAGTAGATTATCTGGAGCTAGTCAGTCCTTGGACGACTGACCTTGCTTTCCGCTAGCTATGGATTGGAGCATTCTATTGGAGATATTCTATCTACTGCTGGTGTTAGCTATTTTCTTTCCGCTGTTATTTCTTGTATCATTATTTATCTCTGATATTGTTGTATCATATTGATATCAATGTTGTATATCATACTGGATATTGTATTCATTGGATTGTATATGATATCATCTATTTTTATTCCGCTGTGTTGTTATACTTAATGGTGTTATAAGCTCCGGCGAACCGGATTTGAACGGTCGAATCTACGGCATTCTAGTACAATGTGAAGTACGGATGTCGATTTTCGAGCGGGCAAAATCCGATACGTTACATGTGGTATCAGAGCTAAGGTAAACCTTTAGCTCAGGAGTATAACACATTAAGTAACTCATTAGAGATAGGGTGAAGTATACCCTAGAATGAGTAATTCTCAAATATCCGTTCGAATGTCTCAGTAAATTCTCTTACTATCCACTGATAGTGAGTATGAGTGCAAGAAGAGGATGAGATAGGGGACAGGGGAATACGACTGTAATGGTCAATATCCTGTAACAACAAGGAAGAAATCTTTTCTCTATCCATCTCTTTGTTCGTCATCTTTTCTCAATCCTTCGATAATTTCTGGTAGATCCAGAAACAAGATTCGATATATTAATATGGGACATAAACTCCAGATGGGCCAAAATTGTTTGTTTGGATGAATTGTTTGCATGGATTGCTACGGTTGATAGGTATAATTTAGTTTCTAAACTAAAAGTTTTGGAATAGTATCCATATGTCTGTCTATTCTTTGGGTTCCGATATGTTCTACGGATGGTTAGTTATCACTTCGAACTAACCAATGCCACTGCATATTTCGTAGATCTGGATAACCCGAATATTTTGTGAAGTTTAAACAGATTCGTTCTCGTATCTGTTATTGATATTCTGATTTGGTAAGCCAAATGCAGAATAGATGTTCAGTTTGATTTGATGAAACATTCTTCATCTATCTTTGTGTCTTCTTGGTAATTTCGAGGACGAAATTCTTTTAAGGGGGGAAGTCTGTAACGACCCCGAATTTTAATTAAATTTAAATTGATAATTAAATTAACTTTTGAATAAAAAATTGTGGAAATTGATTTATAAAGTGATGCGAGTTTCCCCGGATTAAAATAAATCCTATGTTGAATCATTTAAAATTTAAATGTTGTAAATATTGTATATATGTAAATATATATGTATACAAGCATATATGAGTTAACTTGAATATATATGTGAATATTTGATTTAGATTTAAGTGTAAGTAAATAAATATATCTATCTATGTACACTGAAACAACACAATGATAACTAATGCCATATCATTATCATCTCAACCGAGTTAAAACAAAAGATAGGCAAGGTAAGAATAAACAAAGTAAATTAATGAAACAAAGAAAAGCATAAAGAAATATAAAACATCACCTGTACCAGCATCATCTTCTCAGCCGAAATGCAATGTATAAAATAAAGTAATAAGGGAACAACAAGTACTTGGCAATTAAATGCCATATCCTCCAGCATACGAAAAGAAGATTTCCAGCCGAAGTCAACAAGCAAGCAATGGAAAAAAATCTCTGACTTGAAGAAAAATATATGTACCTGTATTGTACAAAAGAAAATAATATCACCTGTATAAAATTTTATCCCCTGTATGCTTCATTTTCACATATTAACTTCACCTCAGTTTCGATCATTCCAAGCCGTGAAAAGAAAAGGAAAGAAAAACTAAAGTATATCATCTCCTCTAAAACAAACAAAGTAAAACATATCAAGTTTCAGGCAAATCAAAAGATCAAGCAAATGAAATGCTAGCTCCAAAGCAACTCTGTTTCTTCTTTAAAACCAAGTGAGCAAACTCTCTGTTTTCAATTTTCCAAGTGAGTAAGCATTAAACTTTAAATCTTTTAGTTAACTGAAATGATTCTCTGTTTCTTGATATTGAATATGTTTATCATTGAACATGGTCTGGTAAATATAGGTGTAGATGTACAGGGTATCCTATATACTGTTCTTCCTGTTTTCTAGTTACAGAGTAAAAGAAATGGGAAAAAAATTAACATCTCTTCATACAAACCATATTTAGCTTGGAAATTCAAATATGATAGATTCATTTAAACTTAACTTGAGGCCTGGAAATTATTTTAGGCTTAATATTTAAACAATGGACTCTGTAAACTGATTTACAGTAGAGATATAAATTTTTGGGTAATTTCGAATGTTGCAAAATCTCGATTCAGTTATATAGCTCAGATTAACAATCAAAAACAATATTTTTAAAACAAATTGGGTGATTTTTAATTGAGTATTTCACGTGCAGTTTGAATATGAACAAAAATAGCATTTTGATCATTATCTGGTGATCGAATCGAAATCGAATGCTAGGATTTTGGTTAAAGCAAGATTGATCATCGTTGAGTTCGGGAAAAATGTTGAAGAATTTTTCTATTGCATAAATTGTGAATTCGAATCTAAACTAGGGTTTAAGAACTATTTCCGGTTCACGTTGTAAACGGGATCGCCGCTCCGCCTATGGGTGATCGGAATTCACGTCTCCGATGCCAGTCGAGGCGTCACATCTCAATGAAGCTTCAGTTAGGTTTTCGTGGCTTCTGATGGCCATACGTGGGAAGACGAGACGGTTTCGTGGTGGGGTGCCGTTGGGTTTGTTCGATCGAATCACCTGAAGTTAAACCACGGTGATATCAAGACTTCTGGGTGGTCGGCTAGGTTGAGATAGTCGTCATCGACTTGCCGATGGTCGCGAGGAGGGTCGGAGCATCACTGTTCAGGCGTACACGTGCACGCGTATCATCGTGTATCTGAAAAGTTTTGGGTTGTGGAAGAAGAAGTGGCATGGAGGAAGACTCGAAGTATTTCTCGGGGGAACTGGGGTTAGACTCGAAGGGAGACTCGTGTCGTTTTAGTGGAATGTCGAGTAGGTTTCTGGGACTTAGAAAAATAAAGGAAAATATTTTCCCTCGGGTTAAATTTCTGAGTAACCCGAAGCAAAGACAAGTTTGTCTCGGGGGTGACTCGAAGCAGTTACAGGAGCCACTCAAAAACAGTTTGTATTTTGAAGTTTTTCTACTTTTCAACAATTTTAAATAAAACCCAAGTTTTAAAATAAGGAGATGATTAAAGTTTTAAATAAATTAAAGTTTAAATAAAGGATTTTCAAAATGATTAAGTTTTAAATTTATTTAATCAAGATACATTATTTTACAAAATTGTTTAATAAATAAATAATGTAGTTTAAAATGGAAATTAAGATAAAAGGTTGTTTAAACTAAATCTTAACCTTTTAAGGTATCTAATGTGATAAAGGTGATTTATTAAACAAGGTTTAAAAGGATAATCAAAGTAATTAATTAAAGATAATTAATTAAATAGTGAATTAAATAATTAAAGGTTAATTATTTAATAATTAAAGGTTGATGAATTATAATTAAAGGTTAATTAATTTATTATTAATGGATAATTAATAACTGATTAATGAATAATTAATCAAAAATGGTTTATAATTTATTAACAATTAATTAACCAGGATCAGTAATTAATTCATAAGTAATTAATCTAATTTGAATTAATCGGACAATTTAATTGATCTTACTTATGGATGTTTAGATTTTATTGGATACTGAATTGTTTGATATCCCTGATATATGATGCTTTGTGATACACCCTGATTTGTATTGTGATCTGTGATAAATTATCTGTGATGTAATTTATTATCTGTGATACATCTGTGATTTATACATCTGTGAATAAAAGATAAGCGTTATAGTTTATATCGCTTATCAACTATATTTCTGTGTTTTAATCTATGATGATTGAATGATGTTGCACTATTGTGTTGAACCCCTGGACTACACCTTTACACACACAAATATGGATTTCACGTGGAAATCGGTTAAGTCACAGATAATTTAAATTTGATGTTTTCGAAATTGAAATTTTAATTTCAATTGATTTTGAAATTGGAAATTTGGGTTTAAAATGAAAAGCTTTTGAAATGGGATTTCAAAGATTAAAGTTATTTTGAATAACTTAATCGAGTTTGAAAATTTAAATAATTTGATTTAAATTTGAATTCAAGTTTGAAATTGAATCCTATGATTTGAAACTAGGGATTAAAGATGATATAAATGTGTTTGGACGAATCTAAACATTTTAAAAGTAAAATTTTGGGAATTTGAATTTAACCCAAGGAGTTCAACTCGTATGAATGAATCAGATTTTCTGAAATGAAACTGTTGTGTCAAAAGAATTAAAGCTTTCAGATAAGAAATGAAGTTCCAGTTTAACTAAAGGAATTTCAAGTTTGAATTGAAAAAATGGTTTTCCAAGTTAAGAATGAATTCTTTTTGAAAGCTATGAATTGAATCTGTTTATTTTTAACAGATTTAAAATGATGATTTGTGTAAACCATTTGAAATGGAATTGTTTTGAAAGCTATGAGTTAAATCTTTGTTTTAAAGATTTAACGAGTTAAATTGAAATGGAAATTAATTTGGAAAATCTGTGAATGAATCTTTTGTTTAAAAGATTAAAGTGTGGAAATTGTTAAACCGTTGAAGGTGGTTAAAATGAATCTTTTTGCTTAAAGATTTGGAAATGGTAATTTGTTTAAACCATTTGAAAGAAAAGTTTTGGGTAATAAGTTGCGACTTAATTGAAATCCCAATATCCATATGTTTTTAAATATCGCGCTCACTATTCGGTTTAGCCGGGAGAGGACCTTTGTGTCATATAACCCGTTCCGAATACTGATACGTCGTATATGGATAGCATTTGAAGACCGGTGGTGAAGACTGGATATTTTCGAAAACGAAAGGACAACTCATCGAATGTCTCTGCATCGACTGGTCCCCGGTATAGAGATTTTAGCACCCTTTGTGATGGGAAGTCCGGACGTGATTGGAAATTATCCAGAATTGCAAGGGCTTCGTGAGAAGTGCCTTCGGTTCTGTTCGAACCCGGAACAGACTTGTATGGTTACATGTCTGACATTACACTTTGAGATATAGAGCAGATTTCTTTCAAATACATTTCTGTTGGTGGCGGAGAATTTATTCTCTTAGCTTAACACCCTTCTCTGAGACGTACGAGCTCAGAGGTTATGTAGTTGAAGGTTATCAGCGATATATTCCCAATTTGGTAATGTGGCATGCTGAGTGTTGCTGTGTGATGATCAGTGTTTGATCATTTGTGATATGATCATTTGTTTGATCATTTATCTTTGTGATCATAGGTTGATCATCTGTTGACCCAAAGCATGGCTTTGTGACAAAGCGTAGCTTTGTGGACGAGACTTCGTCAGGGCCTCACAACCCGGAAATGGTCGAAACAGGAATGTTGCAGCGAGGTTATGAGGGTCGCGCCCTTTAGGGTATGTCATTTCCTTCTGGAAAAGGGTGGTGTCATGGTATGGAGCCCAGATACTTACTCATGTGGACACACTTTATTTATTATGTGTGATGTTGGTTACCGAGGCCTCAGATAAAGGTCCCAAAGGACCGGGGGGTGGCATATTCGTGAGTTACCTGTTACAGGGGTAACCCGGCCTTGTGTTGGCAAAGAGCAGTTTGTCTCTCGGGGCGTCCCGCCAGAGGCGTTCCCATGCGGCGGAAGGAAGTTCCTTAGCCTGACCATTTGTTGGAAATCCATTTCTCCAATACGGAACTTGTACGGTTTTAGTTGTAGAACCTGCCATTTACGTACGGTGGTCACCACTGTTTAGATGGTAGCTATAGTAGGCATACGATACTGGTCGTATGTTGGCTAAGATTAATATTATACTTTCGAAATGTTTTCTGCACTATGCACTAATAATAATATCAAAATGATTTGATTTTACGTAGTAAGCATCTTTGACTATCATAAGAAGAAATCTCCTCCAATTCTGCATTTGCATTGTGTGTGTGGCGGGAGGTCTTATGGTAGTTTCATTTTCTAAAAAGCATTGCGGATTTCAATGTTTAAAATTCTTTTGCTGTTGTTTAAAGTTAAACTGTTTTTGTTGCTCACACCAGTCCCACGACTGATCTGGAGTTTATTGTTCCCTTCCTAAACTCTGGGTGCCCATTATTTTCCACACGGGCAGTCTAGAGTTGGGTTTCTTAGATATTCAGGTTAGTAGATTATCTGGAGCTAGTCAGTCCTTGGACGACTGACCTTGCTTTCCGCTAGCTATGGATTGGAGCATTCTATTGGAGATATTCTATCTACTGCTGGTGTTAGCTATTTTCTTTCCGCTGTTATTTCTTGTATCATTATTTATCTCTGATATTGTTGTATCATATTGATATCATTGTTGTATATCATACTGGATATTGTATTCATTGGATTGTATATGATATCATCTATTTTTATTCCGCTGTGTTGTTATACTTAATGGTGTTATAAGCTCCGGCGAACCGGATTTGAACGGTCGAATCTGCGGCATTCTAGTACAATGTGAAGTACGGATGTCGATTTTCGAGCGGGCAAAATCCGATACGTTACAATATCTATATACATTGGTTTATTGTAGCACTATTCAAGTTAATGTTCTCAACATTTCGTTGAATCGACCACAATCACTTTCATTTTGAAACATTTTCAAATTAAAGATTTTAACTTGAATTTATCATTGACATGTTATACTCAATATCACTTATAAAAGTTTGTGTCCAAACGTTCCATCATAACGAGTTTATTGTTTCTATAAACAATTCTCTAGTATTTCATAAATATGCGAGAACACCTCAAACAACCATTTAGTGATATCAATTTGGATTTTATATTTTCTCCATGTATCAAATACATAAACAAATCACAATATCATACACAACATAACCTGTATGATAATTCCTATTGCTAATGCATAATGAATCCAACTTACATGTTCCCCTTTTAATAGGGTGCTCTTATATATTATTTTGGGACAATCCCTATATCTTTTATACTCACCATAAAAGACATCATTTACAATCCAAAATTGAGTATTAAAACAACTAAAGTTGATTTTAATACAAGCATATTGTTAAAATCAACAACGTGTTGTTTACTTATAGTTTAGAAATATCAATGTACCTTTTAACGTTCTTTCTTATGAACACACGCTTCATTTGCACTTTGATTGAAAATCAAACTATTTGATATTTCTATCAAAATATTTATTCAATCTTGATGCTTATAAAATGATACAATCGTATCATTTCTTGGATCATATTCAAAGACTCACAAACCCAATATCGCTCCTACTGACTTTGAGGCATTTTTGGTTAATATGTGTAAACGGCTTACTCTAAATCATTATTTAGAATGTTCTGTTTCAATACATAAGTACTAAACGCTAAGCCTTATCGAGCGATAATTTTTTGAGTAAATCTAAATTAACTTGAGCCGTTGAATACCGAATCTTTTATGCTAATTTCAGCAATTGAAATTTGCGATATTATTCTTATCAACATTGCTCACTTAATTCCAACCACATTAATCTTTCCAATAAAGACACAATCTTGTCCGATGGATCACATCTCTTTGGTTACGACCACCAAAATCATATTTTCATAGCGTACTTGGAATTCTTTCAGATCTGCGCATCATACCATATAGAGTCAACAATCTTAATGGTTTAATTGAACAACCGAGGGTAATGTATATTTTCGACATTAATAAGAAACTCATAGTTTATCTTCGATGTACGAGAATACTTATTAGACATTCTAATGCTATGTGTTCATTTAGGTCAGTTAATTTCACTTCATCTCATATAATCAGTTCTATCTATGGATCGGATCCAATTCCATTTAACTATCAAAATTTCTCAAAGAAATTCCTTCACAATGAAGTTGATATATCTTGAAACAACAATTGTTTCTTAGTGCAAATAGAATAGGGATTCATAAACACTTTATGAAACTTTTTATTATAAAAATGATTTTAGTTTACAAAAATTATGTTCAAAACAGAAATATGTCATTTGATTACAGACCTTTCCAAAAAAACTTTTTGGAGATTCATACAAGATCCCTCATGAACAATTATTACGTGCAATCTTTTGACTCGCACAACCTGCCAACTCCTTGGCCTAGGACATGTTGGTATTTCTTACAAACCCTTATCTTGTATGATTTTGTAAACTATTATTTAGATGAAATAATATCAACCTTGTGTACTAATATTAAGTACATGACCTTATAGAAAGAAACGAACTCAACTTCACTCATAATTCATCGTAAATTGTCCAACAATGTTTGATTACTCCTTATCGATGCATCATTATGTATCACATGGAGGAGTGACTTTTGAGATTGAATCTATATTTATTTTTAGGTATATTTGGAACTCTTTCCAATATACTCACTTATTCGACCAAATCAAATCATTTTATTCTATTGCATGTTATTTTATTTACTTTTCTTTTTATATTCTATGATTTTATCATAAACTTACTACATGTGTATCCAATACACATGTACATGTTGGTAATAAATCATCGATAAATATAACAAAGTATGTGGAACCCTTTTGGTATTAATAGACTTGTGATTGACATTAATATGTATTAATTCAAAAAGTTCACCAACTCTTATGATGCTCCCACTGAATGGGTACATAGCCATTAATTGTTTGATATATAATTAACCTATATCATATGATTCATAATCATATAGTAAAATTATTTCTCAAAACTACGGCTTAGTCTATAATTCCAAAACAACTGTAAATAATATTAGATACATATGTATTTTTGTTGCATCACATTTACTATGAAACCAAATTCCATAATATAGTTCTATTTCATAATGAATATTCATAATACTCATATTGAAATATAGTTATATATATTTTTCAGTCAATACCAAAAATAAACATTATTTCACAAATAATGTTCGGTACATTTTACAAAAACAATTTTCGTAATTTGATGCAATCATTAGGTGCTATATGGTATGCTCCCACTATCTCCGCTATTACTATAATAGCGTACTAAATTTAAAGGTCCACCATTCACTTAATATTGTTAATATTGTTTACTTATTTCATATGCTGCAACTAGTTTACAGTGGAGAGTTCTTTGATCAAATATCTTGAACTCAAAGAAATAAATGTTATAGAAAACAATTTTCTATATGAAAATACATTTCAGAATAAAAATCTTATTTCATATTCCAATATTAAGTATCAATTAGTATTACAATTCTTGTTTCCAATGTTTCTCTAAGAAGTAGAAGTGACTATTCATTCTCTTCATTCCAACTTTACCTTAAATTACATCTATTCTTATACATTCGTTTTTCTTTCAAATGGTCAAACCATTCAAAAGAAAACCTTACTACAATATCATAACAAACCTTTTACAAAAGCGCATTCGATTATTCTTAACATTTAAGACATCAAATATGTTGCACTTTATGTAAACCGATCAAGATGACATTTCAACGATCGAGTTCTTAGATGTATCTCGTAGTTTATGGTCTTGTGTTACATTAACACAATATGATCCTTTTGAAATCATTCAAGTTGAATACATGATCTTAAAATACTGTTTATTGGCTTACTTCGAATGAAATAACTTCATGGAAATATTGTACCCCACAAACTATGATTGTTCACCATATAACATTTATATGTGAAAGTACATGGATCAAATATCTATAGTCTTGAATTGCATTTAGAGTTCAAAAACTCACAAAATGCAATGCACGGTCTAAACCTAATAAACATATAAGTGACCAACTTACGAATGTATTAGGTAGTTGAAATTAGGCACTTGCATGAGTATAGAAACAATATATAACATGCAATTTAATTATTAGCAAGTATATATTATATTTCTATTTGTCAACTTCCAATTCACTTTGTTTATATATGTTAATTAACAAACGTTTAACCAATCATATTAAATCCACAAATTTTTCATTGTAGATAATTATAACATTTATAGCATATGTTCTTACAATATTAGAAAGGTTAAATGTTACCATTTCATTTTTCTAATAAGGCTCCCACTAGTCTTTTATGTTTCTTCAAACCCTAAAATGAAACATAGAAGTCTTACAACTTCACTAGTGGGTGTTAGGACTCATTTGTTTTGGTATTCTGACCTTGAGTTTGCTCAACAAATCATAACCCCACAAACGATGGATAACTCCTTATTGGTTGTATCACATACAACTCCTAACCCATTTTTCTTTGTTCTAATCTCATTTCGACCTTGAGTTTGCTCAACAAATCGAAAGAGATTGTTGACTCATACCTACCATATTAAGTATAGTATATGTACGTTGAATTTGCTCAACAAATACATATAGTTATTTTACCTCATCTGTTCAATATATTAATAATACTACGCATAACATCCCTAGCTTGAGTTTGCTCAATAACTAAAGAAGTATGTAAGTAATTTATTAATATATATATGGTAGAGGACAACATTATATTGAAGATTCATAATCTTCAATATATATATTGAGTGATATCGACTTATAGAATAATATATTTCTTATGAAATACCCCAGCGATTCAAGTGTCAAACACATCAGAAATTACAGTATATGTACATTTACATATGTATTTATTTCTCAGGTCTATTTGGGTTTCTTTAATGTTCCACATTTAGTTTATACACATATTATATAAGTTTTATTGTTATATAACTTTTATATTTCATATTACTTATATGATAGTCTTACGTATAATATATCATTAATTAAATCTTATCTAATTAATTTTAATCAATTAACTCTTTAATTAATTTTAAATTAGTATTTCAATATAACTTTTATATTGGACATATCTACTTTAACATTTATAGTGTATACTATAACCTTTATAGTGTAACACACATATATCATATATATGTGTATTTTATTTAACTAATTAACCTTTAATTAATTTATTCAGTTAAACAATTGTGACGACCGCCCATGACCCCTGCACTGAACAAGGAAATAGTGCGCTGAAAAGTGTGCCAGGCAGCCATGGACGATCATCAGAGGTAAGTTAAAACAGCAGAATCTATCGTATTACTCACAGCGCATGGATAAAATACAATATAGAATATATATAGTGAAGCTTCACAAAATAGAATCTCATCAATTAAGCTTCATAATAGTTGAATACAAACATCTGAATAGTCAATACATCAAGCCTCACTACATATCACTCAGAGAATTATACAAGCAGCGGAACATCCAGTACATATAGTAAGAATATAATATGCAAGCCTCCAGCTCGTCTTCGTCATCAGCATCGTCGGTAACTAAGAACAGCACCTGTCACCTGCTACCTAGTCTGCCCATCCCAAAATGGATGAACATCCCAAGGTAATAAGAGTTGAACATAAAACCTTGAGTCAGACAACAGTCTTAGTGAGCGGTAAATTAACTAACAACATACCAAAAGAGCGTAAAGGTAAAAGGAATAGGAATCCAACCCTCCCACTCCACCTCTTTCTACAGTGATAGCCCCCAGACACACTAAGAAGAAATAAACATAGCAAAACAGACATTTAAAGTAAAGCAATTATCACTCGAGTCAAGGTCGATGTTTTCCAAGCACAAACCCCTAAGGCCTAAAACAAGATCAGATAAGCATCCAGAAAATATCGCTCTTGAGACCGAATGACGATACAACCAAACATCCATGACTCTGGCTATCACTGTTATCATTGCTTCGATAACACCGTTAATTGAATGACCGGCACATTCTTTCAGCAGTCCGTCAAGGGCCAATGGTAACCCCGGTTCTAGACAGAACTCCGCACGTCGTCGCAGCCCGTGCCTAGGACTATCGAATCTACCCAGAGTACTCGACCACCAACTGTAGTCTTTTGGGACTATCGAATCTGCCCAGCGTTCTCTTGCTTTGAGCCTGCTAGAACCTTCAACAACGATGAAATCTCAGCCTTCTAGTCATCCTCCTCGACGACTATTCTCATACTAGCTCAAGCGCCTCTCGAGCCAACCATTATCCTCAAACTCGAACCCTTTCACCGAGTTACCAACATGCTTGGAATGATCCCGTCTGGATTAAACCAAGGCTATCTCACATCATGCCTCGCTTCATCTCATCATAGCAAAGCCTCACCTCAACATCATCATCAAATCTATCCATATGAGCTTCATCAACCGCGACATATGCCACGAGCAGCTTTTCCAATTCAAGAGCCTTTCCCTTAGCTTCTGAATCATCTTCGACCAACTTGTCTAAATCAAATCATCAATCAACTAATTTATAACAATCAATCAAGTCAATCATTAATCCAAGTAATCAAGCATTCAAACATGATCTAATAAACAATTATACTAAAAATGGCAATTCTGTAAATAAAGAGTCCAAATCTAACAAGCATGAAACATGAGCAATATCTCTACAACTTGATGAATGAACTTGCATAGATTAACATGTAGTAAAATGGATGTCAAATCATCATGAACAATGGATCTATACTTAAGTTTACGAAAATGCATGGAAATCACTATTTTAACACCAAATCAAGCCATCAATCCGATATACTCCTTTGGATCCGTGTGAGAGATAACCACCACTCACCAAATCACCTAAACACCTTAAAAGCAACACACTTCAGATTTGGACAGCGAAGGATCTAACTTGATCCGTCAAAATTCCGCTTCAAACGATGAAATCTCTCTTCGAAGAATGAAGATCTTCAATCTAAGCTCTTGGATCTTCGATTTGATCTTCGATTTGGATGGAAGGAATCACAAGATTAGAGTGGAGAAAAGAAGTGAATAAGTGCAGCACTCGAGCTCTCAAAATGGCAGGACTTCGTCGCTTCAAAATCCGGATCCCAAAAAGTGAGGAAAAACCCCGTATTTATAGGCTGAATCCTTAGGTCGTCCGCCCCCTTAAGTCGTCCACGACTTATCTCCTACGACTTACGACCTAACAAACCCTACGACTTATCCATCCCCTTCGACCTACGACTTAGCAGGTCCTACGACTTAAGCCATAACACACGCGCACACGAACCAGGACTCAACGGGATACGACTTAGCGACTCAACACACTACCGCATTTCTACCTAAGTCGTTTGGACGACTTAATGACTTACGACTCAACGACTTACGACCCAACGACTTAACAGAGCTCACAACCTAACACACACGCGACCTAACAACTTATCTAGGATACGACTTAACGCATGCGCGACTTAGTGACAACACAAGTACGCAACCTAATGACCCAACGACCTATCCTTAACTCGTCCACGACCTAACTTTCTTAGGTCGTTAACTCGCCCAGTCTCCTAAGTCGCTACTCCTATGCCGCTAATCCTTAAGTCGCCAACTCTCTTAAGTCGCTAACTTCCTATAGGTCGCTCCAAACTCTTAAGTCGTCTACCCCTTAAGTCGCTCCACGACCTAACCTCCTTCATGACCTAAGTTCCAACACGACCAAACTCCTTAGGTCTCTTCTATCTCTTAAGTCGCTCCATGACCTAAGCTACCACACGACTTAAGCTACAACACGGCTTATCTCCGAACGACCTAACTTCTACACGACTCAAGCTCTAGTCATCTTAACCTCTGAACGGTCTAACTTATGGATGATCTAATTCTGAACAAATCAACAACACTAACGTCCTAATAACACCGGTTACAATCATTCGATCCGTAAAAATACGGGTCGTTACATTCTCTCCCCCTTAGGAATTTCGCCCCCGAAATTCCAAATAAACAAGAGCAATCAAAAACTATTCTGCATGCCTACCATCCATAGCAATCAACAAACCATGCATCCAATTACTAGCCTAGCATGCAGAATTCTAAAACTAGAACAAGTTACAATGTTATGAGATGACACAACACCTTATGGTCATACCTCGAAGAGTTCAGGATGAGCTGCCTTCATCCTCTCTTCCACCTCCCATGTACAGTCGTTATCATCATCACTCCATTGTATCTTGAGCAACTTAACTACCTTCCTCCTAAGCTGTTTCATGTCAGTTTCCACAACACGAAGCGGCTTACGAGGTCTCTCAACAACTAGATCAATCTCAAAATATTCACAGCTATCAGTAGAAACCACTGTATTCGAGTCGTGGACATACTTCCGTAGATACGATACATGAAAAACATTGTGCACACTCGACATCTTTTCTGGTAACTCCAATTTGTAGGCGAGCTTTCCAATTCGCTCGATGATCGGGAATGGTCCAACAAATCTCGGAGTCAATTTTCCTTTCTTCTCGAATCGAATAACATTCTTCAGTGGAGAAATCTTCACAAAAACCATATCACCTACGTCGAATTCCAAATCCTTACGACGCTTATCGGCATAACTTTTCTGTCGGTCTTGGGCTGCCTTCATTCGTTGCCGAATGATCTCTATGCAATCCGAAGTCTGTCGAATCATTTCTGGCCCAAGTATCAACTTTTCTCCTGTTTCTAACCAACATGTCGGAGAGTTACACGGTCTTCCATACAATGCTTCATACGGTGCCATACCAATGCTTGACTGGTAACTGTTATTATATGAAAATTCCACCAAATGAAGGTGATCTTCCCATGATCCTCCGAAATCTAAAACACATGCTCTGAGGAGATCTTCCAAAACTCGGTTGACTCTCTCAGTCTGACCATCTGTTTGGGGATGATAAGCTGTACTCAAACACAACTCGGTTCCCAGAACTTCCTGAAAGCTCTTCCAAAATCCACTAGTGAACAATGGGTCTCGATCACTCACTATACTCTTCGGAATACCATGGAATCGAACTATCCACTTAACATACAGCTCAACCAATCTCGATGCAGTCCTGGTTGATCGAACAGGAATGAATCTTGCACTCTTAGTCAGTCGATCTACGATGACCCAAATCCCTTCATTTCCCGCTCTGGTTCTAGGTAACCCATCGATAAAATCCATCGATATTTGCTCCCACGTCCATGTAGGAACTTCTAATGGCTGAAGCAATCCACTAGGCTTCTTCTGTTCGGCTTTTACCAACTGGCAATTCATGCACTTGGAAATAAAATTTCCAACATCCTTCTTCATACCTTCCCAGTAATAGGTTCTCTTCATATCCCGATACATCTTATTTCCACCTGGATGAATTGTCAGCTTCGAGTGATGACTTTCCCTTAGAACTTCATTTCTCAATTCATCTATATCGGGAACAACTAGTCGTCCTTGCTTTCGAAGCCAACCCTCTCGATCGACCTCGAATCCTTTATCCTTCTCTGGGTCCAATCCAGATTCCAAATCACGGATAATCTTGACAAGCTTATCGTCTCGCTTTTGGCTCTTGCCAATTCTTTCCACAAGAGTCGGTCTTATAGATAAGTTTGCCAACATCTCAGGTTCCAATTCACATCTGGGCCTGAAGTCAAATCTAGCCAAATACTCGAGACTCTTCCATTCTGAAAACATGGCTCCCAATCCTGCATGTCTTCGACTTAACGCATCTGCCACTGCGTTACCCTTTCCCGGAGTATAGACTATACTAAAATCATATGATGCCAAAAACTCTAGCCATGGTTGCTGCCTAAGATTCAAATCCTTTTGGGAGAAAAGATGCTTCAACGACTTATGATCTGTAAACAACTCGAATCGAACTCCCAATAGGTAATGTCTCCACATCTTCAAAGCAAATACAATCGCCGCCAACTCCAAATCATGAGTCGGATAATTCCTTTCATGCGGCTTCAGTTGTCGACTTGCATACGCAACAACTTTACCCTTCTTCATCAGCACTGCTCCAAGTCCAGTACCACATGCGTCGGTGTAAACCACCATCTCATCATTTCCACTTGGAATAGTCAAAACAGGAGCACTTGTCAGTCGCTCTTTCAGGATTCCGAAAGCTTGCTCACACTTAGCATCCCATCTGAATACTTGGTTCTTTTTCGTCAATCCTGTTAATGGTGCAGCTACCTTGGAAAAGTCTTTGATAAATCGACGATAGTATCCTGCTAATCCAAGAAAACTTCTCACATCAGATGCATTCTTAAGTCTACCCCAATCCTGGATTGCTGCTATCTTGGCGGGATCAACCGCTATTCCGCTTCCAGAGATAATATGGCCTAAGAACCTCACTTCACTCTTCCAGAAGTGACACTTCAAAAACTTAGCCTTCAGCTGATGTTTCCGTAAGATTTCCAAAACAATACGCAAGTGCGTCTTGTGCTCTTCTTCAGTTCTGGAATAAATCAAAATATCATCCACGAACACTAGTACGAACTTGTTCAACTGATCTCTGAACACTCTATTCATAAGATCCACAAAATATGCTGGTGCATTGGTCAATCCAAACGGCATTACCAGCCACTCAAAGAAACCAGATGGTGTCCTAAAAGCAGTCTTCGGCACACTATCCTTAGCCACTCTTAACTGGTGAAATCCCGTTGCCAAATCCATCTGAGAAAACACCTTAACTTCGTGAAGCTGATCAAACAAGTCATCTATTCTCGGCAATGGATACTTGTTCTTCTTAGTCACTTTATTCAGCTCATGATAATCCACACACAACCTCAACGATCCATCCGCTTTGGTAACAAACACAACTGGTGCACCCCATTCGGACACACTACGCCGAATGAATCCTTTCTGTAAAAGATCATCAACTTGCACCCTCAACTCTTGCTGTTCCCTAGGCGCCATCCGCCTAAGAGGCATCACAACAGGTCTGGCTCCTTCAACTAGATCGATACGAAACTCGATTTCTCTATGCGGCGGTAACCCTTTGACCTCATCAAAGACATCCTCAAATCCATTAGCGATTGGCACCGATGACAGTCCATCCCGTGGAACAACCAGCGAATACATGAAGCTCACGAAGACGCCTTCCTCATGCTTACATCGTATCACAACCTTTCGCCCTTCCACATTCTCGACTGTCACCTCCAACCTTTCACAATCAACCTTTGCTTTATACTTCCTAAGCCAGTCCATACCCAAAATAATTCCGAACCCCACAAAGTCCAGAACAAAACAATCACAAACAAAAGAGAAATCATGACTCGATACAATCAGACCACGGCATAGCATACACAGACAAGATGAACCCCCAACTGGATTAGTCACAACCAATGGCCTATCAACGATATCCGGTTCTAAACCCAACCGGCCTACAAGTTCATTACAAACAAAAGAATGCGACGCCCCAGTATCGAATAACACTCTAACTGGAACACCACATATGGAAAGAGTACCTTGAACCACCACACTCTTTCCTTTCTCTTCAGAGGTAGGAGCTTTTGAAGATGATGGAACAGCCCCCAAAGCATAAGCTTGCACAATCTGCTTGTCCTTCCGCGGTTCTGTACAATTCTTCTTAATATGCCCCGGCTTGTCACAGTTGTGGCACTTCACCGGCACCTTTGGATTCTTGCAATCTCTGGAGAAATGGCCCTTCTGCTGACAATTGTAGCAGGTCACTTCGCCCTTCGGCTTCTTGTGGACATCCTTACACTTTTGTTGCTGCTGCTGCTTCCTCTTCTTATTTCCACCCTGCTGTGGTTTAGACTCCTCCTTGGTCACAGCAACAACAGATCCTTCTTTAGGAAACATATTTTCGTGCCTGAGAGCTTTCTCCACAAGCTTCTCAAATGGATCGTCCAGATGATCCACCAACTGCCTCCCAAGATAAATGTCCAAGCCTGTCACAAACTTCTCGTTCTTTTGATATGAAGATTCAATATACGACCGGGCATACTTGGACAAAGCTTCAAGCTCAGAAACATACTCAAGAACTGGTCTTCCACCCTGCTTGAGCTCCACAAACTTCTTGAACAGAACAGATTTCTTAGCTGTAGAAATGAACTTAGCTTCAAATCTGGCTTGGAATTGCTCCCAAGTAATTTCTTCCTCCGGAGTATCAATGGTGATAGAGTTCCACCAATCAGAAGCTCTTCCTTGAAGCTGTCTTGATGAGAGCTTCCTTCTAGTTGCATCATCGATTCCCAAATCACCAAAGATTCTTCTACAAGCATCTATCCATCTCTGGACTTCAATGGTTGACTCTGTTCCCAAGAAAACCTTCCCTCCAAGAGCAGTATAGTCTTTACACAGCTTAGAAAAATCCACCGGTCTTGGAGCTTGAACTTGATCTCCAACATCTACTGCTGGCTCCGGAGCTGGCATCCTTCTCATGATCGAAGTCATCATAGCCTCGAACATAGCAGCATAATCAACAGCCCCCTCAGTAGCACGGCCTTCCCTAGCAGCTGGTCTCCCTCTTCGACTCATTCTTAATATCTATAAAAAGGAATGATCAATACACCTTGAGAACAACTGCATAAAGAACTCAAATCCTTCTAAGCTACTACATTATATATAGTAATCATCCATCAAAATACAATTACGTCTCTCATACGTAGTTACGTCAGCGAGCGTTGGGAAAAATCGATTAACCAAAGCTCTGATACCAAATGTGACGACCGCCCATGACCCCTGCACTGAACAAGGAAATAGTGCGCTGAAAAGTGTGCCAAGCAGCCATGGACGATCATCAGAGGTAAGTTAAAACAGCAGAATCTATCGTATTACTCACAGCGCATGGATAAAATACAATAGAGAATATATATAGTGAAGCTTCACAAAATAGAATCTCATCAATTAAGCTTCATAATAGTTGAATACAAACATCTGAATAGTCAATACATCAAGCCTCACTACATATCACTCAGAGAATTATACAAGCAGCGGAACATCCAGTACATATAGTAAGAATATAATATGCAAGCCCCCAGCTCGTCTTCGTCATCAGCATCGTCGGTAACTAAGAACATCACCTGTCACCTGCTACCTAGTCTGCCCATCCCAAAATGGATGAACAGCCCAAGGTAATAAGAGTTGAACATAAAACCTTGAGTCAGACAACAGTCTTAGTGAGCGGTAAATTAACTAACAACATACCAAAAGAGCATAAAGGTAAAAGGAATAGGAATCCAACCCTCCCACTCCACCTCTTTCTACAGTGATAGCCCCCAGACACACTAAGCAGAAATAAACATAGCAAAACAGACATTTAAAGTAAAGCAATTATCACTCGAGTCAAGGTCGATGTTTTCCAAGCACAAACCCCCAAGGCCTAAAACAAGATCAGATAAGCACCCAGAAAATATCGCTCTTGAGACCGAATGACGATACAAACAAACATCCATGACTCTGGCTATCACTGTTATCATTGCTTCGATACCACCGTTAATTGAATGACCGGCACATTCTTTCAGCCGTCCGTCAAGGGCCAATGGTAACCCCGGTTCTAGACAGAACTCCGCACGTCGTCGCAGCCCGTGCCTAGGACTATCGAATCTGCCCAGAGTACTCGACCACCAACTGTAGTCTTTTGGGACTATCGAATCTGCCCAGCGTACTCTTGCTTTGAGCCTGCTAGAACCTTCAACAACGATGAAATCTCAGCCTTCTAGTCATCCTCCTCGACGACTATTCTCATACTAGCTCAAGCGCCTCTCGAGCCAACCATTATCCTCAAACTCGAACCCTTTCACCGAGTTACCAACATGCTTGGAATGATCCCGTCTGGATTAAACCAAGGCTATCTCACATCATGCCTCGCTTCATCTCATCATAGCAAAGCCTCACCTCAACATCATCATCAAATCTATCCATATGAGCTTCATCAACTGCCACATATGCCACGAGCAGCTTTTCCAATTCAAGAGCCTTTCCCTTAGCTTCTGAATCATCTTCGACCATCTTGTCTAAATCAAATCATCAATCAACTAATTTATAACAATCAATCAAGTCAATCATTAATCCAAGTAATCAAGCATTCAAACATGATCTAATAAACAATTATACTAAAAATGGCAATTCTGTAAATAAAGAGTCCAAATCTAACAAGCATGAAACATGAGCAATATCTCTACAACTTGATGAATGAACTTGCATAGATAAACATGTAGTAAAATGGATGTCAAATCATCATGAACAATGGATCTATACGTAAGTTTACGAAAATGCATGAAATCACTATTTTAACACCAAATCAAGCCATCAATCCGATATACTCCTTTGGATCCGTGTGAGAGATAACCACCACTCACCAAATCACCTAAACACCTTAAAAGCAACACACTTCAGATCTGGACAGCGAAGGATCTAACTTGATCCGTCAAAATTCCGCTTCAAACGATGAAATCTCTCTTCGAAGAATGAAGATCTTCAATCTAAGCTCTTGGATCTTCGATTTGATCTTCGATTTAGATGGAAGGAATCACAAGATTAGAGTGGAGAAAAGAAGTGAAGAAGTGCAGCACTCGAGCTCTCAAAATTGCAGGACTTCGTCGCTTTAAAATCCGGATCCCAAAAAGTGAGGAAAAACCCCGTATTTATAGGCTGAATCCTTAGGTCGTCCGCCCCCTTAAGTCGTCCACGACTTATCTCCTCCGACTTACGACCTAACAAACCCTACGACTTATCCATCCCCTTCGACCTACGACTTAGCAGGTCCTACGACTTAAGCCATAACACACGCGCGCACGAACCAGGACTCAACGAGATACGACTTAGCGACTCAACACACTGCCGCATTTCTACCTAAGTCGTTTGGATGACTTAACGACTTACGACTCAATGACTTACGACCCAACGACTTAACAGAGCTCACAACCTAACACACACGCGACCTAACAACTTATCTAGGATATGACTTAACGCATGCGCGACTTAGTGACAACACAAGTACGCGACCTAATGACCCAACGACCTATCCTTAACTCGTCCACGACCTAACTTTCTTAGGTCGTTAACTCGCCCAGTCTCCTAAGTCGCTACTCCTATGCCGCTAATCCTTAAGTCGCCAACTCTCTTAAGTCGCTAACTTCCTATAGGTCGCTCCAAACTCTTAAGTCGTCTACCCCTTAAGTCGTCTACCCCTTAAGTCGCTCCACGACCTAACCTCCTTCACGACCTAAGCTCCAACACGACCAAACTCCTTAGGTCTCTTCTATCTCTTAAGTCGCTCCATGACCTAAGCTACCACACGACTTAAGCTACAACACGGCTTATCTCCAAATGACCTAACTTCTAAACGACTCAAGCTCTAGTCGTCTTAACCTCTAAACGGTCTAACTTATGGACGATCTAATTCTGAACGAATCAACAACACTAACGTCCTAATAACACCGGTTACAATCATTCGATCCGTAAAAATACGGGTCGTTACAACAATTTTTATTAAAATTTATTAATTTCAAATTTTATCTTGTATACATACATGTATACTTATGTTATCTTAAACATTTAAAAATAACATAACATATATCAACATATATAATAGATGCAAATATGCATTAATTAATTAACATATTTAATTAATTTATTTTATTAATCTTATTAATAAATTTAAAATTTGAAATTATTATATAAATATTTTCAAACATTTTGAAAATATCATTATCCTTTCAAACATTTTGAAAACTTATGTAGTATTATAATTTTTTATAATAAACATGTTTTATTTTAAATTTAACTATTAAATTTAAAATCTTTAACATTAATTTTCAAAACGATTTTGAAAATTAGCCCAAGGCCCAAATTAAGTTGGGCCTTTTTTATTAGGAGCAACCTTTGGGCTCACTTCACCTTTCGGGCCAGGCCGGTAACCAGGTAGGACAGGGTACTTGATTACCCAATTCCAATCCTAGGCATTACCTTCATAGACACCATACTAAGTGGGCAAGCTTAATTAGTTAGTCCTAATATGACTAATTTAGACCGCATAGGCTATTGGGCTTTGATACCATTGTTGGAACTGGACCAGCCTACAGCAGAAGTTATGAGTGAATTTCAAAAAATTTACCCTATTGGATCTTTATTGGGCCTATGAAGTCTGACTAAATTAGAACAGTTCTAAATTTCATTTAAATAAAATCATTTATTTTATTTAAATTCAAATATATTAAGATATGAAATTAATTTTATTTGATTTAGTTCATAAAAAAATGTATCATATACATATATGTGTGAGTGCATGTGTAACATAATAATCCGTGAAAGGTATAATATGACCATATGTAGATGTTGTGATTTATATCGCAACAGATATATTAGCTCATTTTGTATGTCATGTTTGTTGTCCAAATATGTGCATGTATATGTGTTACAATATATATACATATATATATATATATATATATGCACACACATATGTATGTATAAATATATTATATATAATATATGAACATAAAACATTTATATATAGATAAATATATATATAGAAAGAGAGATAACAATTATTAAAAATTATTTATAATTCAAAATTAACTTAGTTTTGCAAACATAATAATTTTAGTATTTTAATTTGTATATATTATGAATAAAATAACGTTTTCACCTATAAATAATCAACCTAAAATAATCTATTGATGAAAATTAAAATTTTACAATTTTCTAAAATCTAGGATCATAAAATAGAGCTTAGAAAAAAACTGGAGATTTTTCAAAGTTGAAATATTATTTTTAAAAACAAATATATTGATTTCGGCAATAATTATTTAATATAAAATAATATATTATTAAAAAATAAAAATAAAAAATTTCAGAAATTCTAGGATCATAAATGAAAGGTTAAAAAAATATTGATGAATTTTTCAATTAAATTATTATTTTTAATAAATCATAAACAGTTTTTCTAAAATAATATTAATTATTAAAAATAATAAACTTTATTGAAAAATTCCTAAATTTTTTCTATACGTTTTTGAAATGAGATAATATTTAAAAAAAATATAAAATAGAATTTTTTAATGTAATAATTATTTTATATATAATAAACAATTCAAAATTCAATAAATGTTAATTTAAAAATATGAATATATGTATGATAATTAATTTTTGAATTTTTAAATTCATAATATATATAAATAAGTGTATTAAATTTTTAAAATCATATATATATATATATATATCTTATATATTCATATATGCTATTATAAGAGAGAAATATAAACTAATATATATATATATATATATATATGAATTTACTAATAAATATATATAAAACAATTATTAATGACAAAAATTGATTTTTTACAGTAAACAACATTTGTCTATACATAAATCAAATAGTATAATAAACAAATTATGCACATAACTAAACTGATTTGTGATAACTGCATCTACTTACAAAATCTCCCCTAAGTAAACATATAGTAGCAATATATTTAAACAAATATGAAATTGCTCATTAGAGGATCATTGAATATAATTTAATTACTGTAATATGAATTAAATTACCAATTTAATGATGCCTTTGAGTCCACGTTGAAGCAATGACTTCCCTTCTTTTTACTGTTCTTGATTCGTCAGATTGCAAGTCCGGAATCACCGACCTCTAACTATCGAATAGTATTATTTTAATTTGAAATATATTTGAGAATTTTAGAGTGGATTGAGAGCTATGTTTTAACTAGCAATGTAGAAGGTAATGGTGTCCAAAAAAAGTGTAACATCCCGAAAATTTTCGACTTTCGAAAATTCAACATCGATACTCACTTTATCGACTGCTGAGCCATCGAATGCCGGAAACCCGAAAAGTTATGGTTTTAAGAAAGAAGAAAAAGGTAGAAGAAGAAGATAGAAGAAAAAGAAAGAAGAACAACACAGAACAACATCAGAACAGAAAACAATATCAGAATCTCACATATCGCAGCGGAACAATATATAATAAATAAACACTAGTCTTTTAAAACAAAGAACTATCTCATTTTATACATACATCAATCAGAGTCAATATACAACTCAATACAATACATCACATCAATGGACAGTTATATAACTTGTCCTCATACAGAATACACAGCGGAATAAATACTATCAGATACAAATACTACGTCTCGTCATCCAACTTATCTCTAAGCTCCAGAATATCCAGAATATCCTAATAATATAACTCTAGGCTGCCCGTGTGGAAATTGGTGGGCACCCAGAGTTTAGAAGGGAACAATAAACTCCGAGTCAGTCATGGTGACTGGTGTGAGATCGTAAAACAGTTATTCTTTAAAAATAAACAGCAGAAAATTTTAAGGTCAATTCGCAATGCTTTTGGAAAATGAAACTACCATAAGACCTCCCGCCACACACAATGCAAACGCAGACTTGGAGGAGATTTCTTCTTATGATAGTCAAAGATGCTTACTACGCAGAAATCAAATTCTTTTTGGATATTATTATTAGTGCATAGTGTAGAAAACATTTCGAAAGTAGAATATTAATCTTAGCCAGCATAGGTATCATTATAGTATGCTTGCTATAGCTGCCATATTAGATGGCAGGTTCTACAACTAAAACCGTACAAGTCACGTATTGTTTTGTTTGGATTTCCAACAAATGGTCAGGCAAAGGAACTTCCTATCCACGATGGGTACGTCCCTGGAATAGACGACCCGAGAACCTAACCGGATCTCTGCCAACACAAGGCCGGGTTACCTCTGCAAAAATAGGTAACTACTGACACGCGTATGCCATCCCCCGATCGTCACCGATCTTCCCGAGGATCCCCGATTCGCAACAAACCACATAGAAAAATAATGCAGTAACCACAGAGGTTAAGTATCTGGGCTCCATACCATGATACCACCTTTATCCAGAAGGAATGACATACACTAAGGGGCGCTACTCCCTAGAACCTTGCTGCATTCGTCCTGTTTCGACCATTTCCGGGGTGTGAGGCTCGACGAAGTCTCGTCCACAAAGCTACGCTTTCTCAAAAAGCCCTGCTTCGGGTCAAACAAAATGATCAACCTATGATCACAAAGATATAAGATCCAACAAATGATCATATCACAAATGATCAAACACCGATCATTTCACAGCAACACTCAGTATGCCACGTTACCAAATTGGGATATATCGCTGATAAATTTCAACTACATAACCTCTGAGCTCGTACGTCTCAGAGAAGGGTGTTAAGCTAAGAGAATAAATTCTCCGCCACCAACAGAAATGTATTTGAAAGAAATCAGCTTTATATCTCAAATTGTAACGTCAGACACACAATCCATACAAGTCTGTTCCGGGATCGAACAGAACCGAAGGCACTTCTCACGAAGCCCTTGCATATCCGGATAATTTTCAATCACGTCAGGACTTCCCGTCACTAAGGGTGATAAAACCTCTAAATCGAAGATCAGTCGATGTAGAGTAACTCGACGGTAATCCTTCCGTTTTCAAAAATATCCGGTCTTCAACACCGGTCTTCGAATGCAATTCATATCGACGTATCACATATTCGGAATGGGTTATACGACCCCATGGTCCTTTCCCGGTTAACCCGAATAGTGAGCGATTATTTAAAAACAAGTGTGGCATTCAAATTCATCCAATTCACAACAAATACCTATCTAAAGGTAATTATTGATAGTCGGTTATTTAACTATCAATAAAGATGCGCAACATCATCAGATTCCAAATAATTTTCCAAATTTTTTATCTTCAAAAATATCTTTACTAGATATAAAATTTCCACACTTCAAAAATAAATCAACGTTTATTTTTCTAAACAGTTTCCCTTCCTTTTATAAATTCCATAGTGAATTTATATTTTCAAAATATCTACAGATATTCGATTTTCAATCGTTTTCAAATATTCACTTCGATTTATTTTTAAGAAGATAAATTCTCAAAAACACTTCATTTCATTTTGGAAAAGCATTTTCATACTCATTTAATAATAAGTAATTCCCCAAATCATTTGTTTTCAACATTTGAAAATATTCGATATACTTAAATCAATATTAAGTATATATTCATTCTTTAAGGAAATCATACATTTTAACATCTATTTGAGTCAAAACGAATGTTGCGTAAAACATCGTTACGACGACTCAAAATCACTGGTATAGGGATTCGAAATTTAGATAGATATATAAATCCCAATACTACATTAAAAACATTTCCTTTCGGAATTCATTTACTATAACAACAGTGTTATAGTCCACCATTTCCTTATTTCTCTCGAAAACGTCTATTTCGACAAGAACTGTTGAAATCTATGCTTTCGATTCATAATATATTTTAAAACATCTTTAAAATGTTTAACTTCATTTTTAAAATGTTACTTCTTCAAAAACGTATCCATTTTACTTAACAATATATTCACTGTCCAAATCGTGAATATACTTCACTTAACCATATTTAAATCTTTTCTACACATTTATTTCGAGGATTTTCCACTATCCAAAATCGCGAATATATCTACTTTAATAACCTTCTATATTTAAATTTATCAAATTGAATCGATTTCGAATTTATAAACACGGTTATAAATTCTATTTTTATTTTAATAACAACCTCGACTTATAAATCTTCTTTTTATCAACTTCTATATTTTTACTTATCAAAATAAGTGTTTTCGGATTTATAAACAACTTTTATAAATTCCAATTCTATTTATAAAAACTTCAATACCAAATCAATTTCAATATTGATTTCTAAATTTATTTATCACTACTAAATAAATTCCTTATTTTCCTCAAATCATTCAATATTCTATTTTTAAATGGATTCTTCAAATTGGAATCATTTTACATTGATTCCCCAAATCATTTCAATTTACCAATTTTAAAATTTCTAATTGGATTTCCAACTTATCTTCTTTTAAATAAATTCCTTATTAAGAAAACAAATTTCAATTGTTTCTTTCAATCTATTTAAAAATCCAGATTTTAAATAAATTTCCTCAATTTAAAATCACTATTATACGAAATTCATTTATTTATCATTTTCACTTGATTCTGGAATTAATTCAATAAGATTTCAAAAATCAGCCTTTATTCTTTTAAATTCTTTTCTTCAAATTTATTAAATTTCTAAAATCAATTCACTTAAAAATTCCTACTTGAATTTCAAAAATTCAATTTCGTTTATTTTTGGAATCCAATGATATCAAACATCCGTTCAGCTAAATTTTTAGCTTTCAATCAATTTCCAGACATCGATTTGATCAATAACATCAATATAATCATTCACAGATTTATACCACAGTATAAATAAAATCAATCAATGTGAGGGGTCCAGTTGGATCCCTCCAACCTGTTTCCCTGCATCCAAAGACGTTAGCACAATACCAATTCCGCTCCAGTACGGAATTATCGCGGTATATAGGTTTTTATAAATCCGCTTACTAACGGCGCAATAGGGTCTCATCCGCTATACGAGGCGGGAAATCAATCAATCCAATATATACATATGGCAATATGTATATACTGCTATATATATATATATCCTATCATATCTAATACCACATCCACATAGCAAATCATATCAATCAATAACTGTATAATTAAATTTTCCTTCGAGTGAGAAAATCTCACCTTAGCTCTTTAATTTGCCATCCAATTTCCAATACTTGACTCGATTTTCTTGATTTTGACCTTATAAAATAAATTTACACAACTTATCAATATTCGAATAAATTGAAAAATTAAATTCCATTTGATAATTCAATAAATCCGTGATTTGTTTTTATTGTAAACAAATACCTTTAAATTTCAAACAATTTTCTTTTAACCAATTTATTTAACTAAAATGAAATTTACAACCAAGTTTCTTTTAAATGAATCTGTTTAACTAAAAATTAAATTTAAGACTAAATCTCCTTTAATAAATTATTTTAAGTGACAAATTTTCTCCTACTAATTTATTTTTAATTGAATCGAATTTCCTTTTAAATAAAATATTTTGGTAACTAAAAATTAAACAAGTTAATAAAATAAAATAAATAAATTACCATAGCTATTATTTTTGTTATCATTATTATTATTATTATTTTTTTCTGCGTATATAAATATTCAAACATTTGAAAATAAAATTACCTCACTGCAAACTGAGACTTCGAAACCGCCGTGACAACACCTCGTTCCACGATCGAGCACGAACCAGGCCTCGACCCCCATTGCCAACCCTAGCTCGTCGCGACCCACACGTCGACGAACCCTAGCACCTCCTCCCATTCTCGCGAACTCGCTGCAGCCACCCAAACTGCAGCCCCAAGGCTCACACGCGACTTCATCGAAGAACTCAAATCTGGCAGTGATTTGAATCGCGACTTCAACCCACTCGCGAATCCACTTTGCTGCCTCGCGTACCACCTTCCTGCTACCACCATCGCGCACGCGAGGAACCCTAGCCCTCGAACATCATCACGCGCCTCGCCGTACGACACTGCTCGTAGCCGCCTCCATCGCGATGTCGCGCACGCCCCAATTGCCGCGAATGCCTAGCTTCGCCAGTTGCCGCCGCCCCCCACGCGATCGAATCGCAATTTGCTTCCCACTCCGGTCGCGCGATTAGGTGAAGACGAGGAAACAAATTCTCGTTCGAACGAGAATAAACGGCTTCGATCGATTCTCTTTTCTTTTATTTTAAGGAAGAGGCTACGACCATTTTTAAATTGGACGAGATGATTGTTGTTTAAGGAACGAAAGGGGAAAGGGACGAGTATACGTGATGGGGTGCACGATTATTCTCGTGATTGTCGGCGTGAACAACGGGGAGAAAACGTGGGATATTTATAAATTTTAAATTTTAAAATTAAACCGAATTCAATTTCATTTCAACGCGTTTTGCAACCATACGGTCACATATCAACTCCGAAAAATACGGAATTTGAAATCCGGTAATAATACAATATTACGGACCCAATGGAACTGGTTTCGTCGAATTCCGAGACTGTTTGAAAATTGACTATTTTTAATTATCGGTTCAGATCGTTAAATCCCAAAACTGAACGAAATACTTTGAAAGACAATTTTGAAGCTTTTGTTATCTCCAGTGTTATCAATATAAATTTTACAAGCGTTTGAAATATTTTTCTTCAGCTTAAATTTGAAGATTCAAATTTTTACCCAACTTCCAATCGATTAAATTTTATAATTTAATCGCCAAATTCAAATTGAAATCGGGGATTCAAATTAAATCATCGTTCAAATATTTAAAATTAATTAAATATTCTCAATTTAATTCGTTCAAAATTCTGGGTCGTTACAAATTTCCCCCCTTAAAAGAATTTCGTCCTCGAAATTACAAGTTAGGAAAAATGGTCCTTAACTCGTCTACTATTTTCCACAATCTAAATAGTTTTATAAATTTGCAAAACAAATCTTTCTACTAAAGATTCGCTATCATTCAACTAAATTTCTAACTTCAATTTTAAGTTTCAAACAACATTGTTTAACTTCTAAATTCAAATTCGAATTCAAATTCAAATTTAAACTTTCAAAATTTTCTCAAAAATTTTCTAACACTCGAAATTTTCGAAAAATTTCGCTAGCGTCTCCTTTGCGCGGCTAATACGGCACTACTACAAAACGTCCCTACGGACTCTCAGATTTCAAAAAGAAAAAGAAAAAGCCAAGCGGCTAGACCAGAAATCATCAAAAACTCATATTATAATTCAAATACGTACCTTTTGTCGAACAATTCAAATTTATCTTTGCAATTCAATTTCCAATTCCTTTTATAACACCTGTATGTCCTACTAGCCATAATATCTAGTTACACATATTCAAATCATTTTGCAAATTCTATTACAAAATTTTCAATATAAATCGCTTATATCATCTTTAGTTCACTATTGAAGTTATATCCATTATCTTCAATTTTACATTTCAAATTTTATTTGAATTCAATTTCACATTTCAATTTCACATTTGAGTTAAATTTACCATTCAATTCAATTTGAATTCTATTCTCAATTTTAATTCTATTGGAATTCAATTTATCTTCAATCCCGAATATTGAATTTTATCAGCTTTCATTCATTCACAACTGCACTCTTTTAAATTAGTTTCAGTTACTAATTCATTTCAATTCTAATTCATTTATTCACATTCGTTTTCAACATTCAGTTCTAATTCCAGTTTTATCTTCATTCAATCATCAACTTAGAATAATTTCAATATTCGAATTTTACTTAAGAATTTCGCTCTTCATTACTTAGGTTCAATATAAATATTCTTATTTTAAATTTACCACTTCGGTTAGATCTATTTACATTTAAACTGAATTTCTAATTCCCATACGAATTTCAATTCATCTTTCATTTTCAATTATTCAATTCAATTCATTTGCTTACGAATTCGAAATGAATTTCAACTTTCAATTTCATTTTCATTTAATTGATTCACTTATTATACTTGCTTTGATTTAACTTCATTCTTTTAAGTTAAATTTATTCTACCAAAATTCAATTGGTATAAGTTATCAACTTATTTCTTATTTCATACATATTTTGATATAGTATTCCAGAGTCTACCATCATTTCAAAGCCATTTTGAAAACAATTCAAATTCCATTTGAATTTCCAAAACAAAACCCAAATTTTCAAACAACTTCTATTTAAAACAATTTGGCAGCAATTCCTCTTTTGGAAACCCGAAAATGAACACCGGTGATGCCGCGGTCATCATCGAAGTTATTTTCCAGCGACCGAAAAGAGTTTAGAGCTTTCAATTCTCCAAATACTTTTCAAAACCTTCGAAATCCATTTTCAAATCAAAAATGATTTAAACTTCCAAATCTCCAAAAATTTCAAATCCTTTCAAAACATTTCAAAATACTTCTCTGGAATTCCGTTTTAAATTACAATTTACAAATTCCATTCGTATATGAATTTATTTCTTAACTTTGGAGTTACAATTCCAATTTCTTATTTAATTTCAATGATAATAGATTAATATTATTACTTCAAGCAACCATGCAACCATATACTGTAATAATTTACAGAAAATCATTTCTTTTCTATACAAAAATAGATTTGGGTAAAATTATTTCATTTACCCTATTCAAAACAATACTGTGCCGAATTGTTCTATTCAAGTGTTTAGAAACCCCTTCGATACAGTTTTGCAAGACTGTGCCGACGAAGGTTCATATACCACTCAATAAACCAATCATCACAATACAAAACAATTTTATATTCAAATAACAAATACGCGCTCATATCTATTATTACACTCAACTCATTCTAGAGTACTACTGACTCTATCTCTAATGAGTAACACCCAACAGAGCAGGGTTGTCGCTTAACCATATGCTCTGATACCAAATGTAACATCCCGAAAATTTTCGACTTTCGAAAATTCAACATCGATACTCACTTTATCGACTGCTGAGCCATCGAATGCCGGAAACCCGAAAAGTTATGGTTTTAAGAAAGAAGAAAAAGGTAGAAGAAGAAGATAGAAGAAAAAGAAAGAAGAACAACACAGAACAACATCAGAACAGAAAACAATATCAGAATCTCACATATCGCAGCGGAACAATATATAATAAATAAACACTAGTCTTTTAAAACAAAGAACTATCTCATTTTATACATACATCAATCAGAGTCAATATACAACTCAATACAATACATCACATCAATGGACAGTTATATAACTTGTCCTCATACAGAATACACAGCGGAATAAATACTATCAGATACAAATACTACGTCTTGTCATCCAACTTATCTCCAAGCTCCAGAATATCCAGAATATCCTAATAATATAACTCTAGGCTGCCCGTGTGGAAATTGGTGGGCACCCAGAGTTTAGAAGGGAACAATAAACTCCGAGTCAGTCATGGTGACTGGTGTGAGATCGTAAAACAGTTATTCTTTAAAAATAAACAGCAGAAAATTTTAAGGTCAATTCGCAATGCTTTTGGAAAATGAAACTACCATAAGACCTCCTGCCACACACACAATGCAAACGCAGACTTGGAGGAGATTTCTTCTTATGATAGTCAAAGATGCTTACTACGCAGAAATCAAATTCTTTTTGGATATTATTATTAGTGCATAGTGTAGAAAACATTTCGAAAGTAGAATATTAATCTTAGCCAGCATAGGTACCATTATAGTATGCTTGCTATAGCTGCCATATTAGATGGCAGGTTCTACAACTAAAACCGTACAAGTCACGTATTGTTTTGTTTGGATTTCCAACAAATGGTCAGGCAAAGGAACTTCCTATCCACGATGGGTACGTCCCTGGAATAGACGACCCGAGAACCTAACCGGATCTCTGCCAACACAAGGCCGGGTTACCTCTGCAAAAATAGGTAACTACTGACACGCGTATGCCATCCCCCGATCGTCACCGATCTTCCCGAGGATCCCCGATTCGCAACAAACCACATAGAAAAATAATGCAGTAACCACAGAGGTTAAGTATCTGGGCTCCATACCATGATACCACCTTTATCCAGAAGGAATGACATACACTAAGGGGCGCTACTCCCTAGAACCTTGCTGCATTCGTCCTGTTTCGACCATTTCCGGGGTGTGAGGCTCGACGAAGTCTCGTCCACAAAGCTACGCTTTCTCAAAAAGCCCTGCTTCGGGTCAAACAAAATGATCAACCTATGATCACAAAGATATAAGATCCAACAAATGATCATATCACAAATGATCAAACACCGATCATTTCACAGCAACACTCAGTATGCCACGTTACCAAATTGGGATATATCGCTGATAAATTTCAACTACATAACCTCTGAGCTCGTACGTCTCAGAGAAGGGTGTTAAGCTAAGAGAATAAATTCTCCGCCACCAACAGAAATGTATTTGAAAGAAATCAGCTTTATATCTCAAATTGTAACGTCAGACACACAATCCATACAAGTCTGTTCCGGGATCGAACATAACCGAAGGCACTTCTCACGAAGCCCTTGCATATCCGGATAATTTTCAATCACGTCAGGACTTCCCGTCACTAAGGGTGATAAAACCTCTAAATCGAAGATCAGTCGATGTAGAGTAACTCGACGGTAATCCTTCCGTTTTCAAAAATATCCGGTCTTCAACACCGGTCTTCGAATGCAATTCATATCGACGTATCACATATTCGGAATGGGTTATACGACCCCATGGTCCTTTCCCGGTTAACCCGAATAGTGAGCGATTATTTAAAAACAAGTGTGGCATTCAAATTCATCCAATTCACAACAAATACCTATCTAAAGGTAATTATTGATAGTCGGTTATTTAACTATCAATAAAGATGCGCAACATCATCAGATTCCAAATAATTTTCCAAATTTTTTATCTTCAAAAATATCTTTACTAGATATAAAATTTCCACACTTCAAAAATAAATCAACGTTTATTTTTCTAAACAGTTTCCCTTCCTTTTATAAATTCCATAGTGAATTTATATTTTCAAAATATCTACAGATATTCGATTTTCAATCGTTTTCAAATATTCACTTCGATTTATTTTTAAGAAGATAAATTCTCAAAAACACTTCATTTCATTTTGGAAAAGCATTTTCATACTCATTTAATAATAAGTAATTCCCCAAATCATTTGTTTTCAACATTTGAAAATATTCGATATACTTAAATCAATATTAAGTATATATTCATTCTTTAAGGAAATCATACATTTTAACATCTATTTGAGTCAAAACGAATGTTGCGTAAAACATCGTTACGACGACTCAAAATCACTGGTATAGGGATTCGAAATTTAGATAGATATATAAATCCCAATACTACATTAAAAACATTTCCTTTCGGAATTCATTTACTATAACAACAGTGTTATAGTCCACCATTTCCTTATTTCTCTCGAAAACGTCTATTTCGACAAGAACTGTTGAAATCTATGCTTTCGATTCATAATACATTTTAAAACATCTTTAAAATGTTTAACTTCATTTTTAAAATGTTACTTCTTCAAAAACGTATCCATTTTACTTAACAATATATTCACTGTCCAAATCGTGAATATACTTCACTTAACCATATTTAAATCTTTTCTACACATTTATTTCGAGGATTTTCCACTATCCAAAATCGCGAATATATCTACTTTAATAACCTTCTATATTTAAATTTATCAAATTGAATCGATTTCGAATTTATAAACACGGTTATAAATTCTATTTTTATTTTAATAACAACCTCGACTTATAAATCTTCTTTTTATCAACTTCTATATTTTTACTTATCAAAATAAGTGTTTTCGGATTTATAAAAAACTTTTATAAATTCCAATTCTATTTATAAAAACTTCAATACCAAATCAATTTCAATATTGATTTCTAAATTTATTTATCACTACTAAATAAATTCCTTATTTTCCTCAAATCATTCAATATTCTATTTTTAAATGGATTCTTCAAATTGGAATCATTTTACATTGATTCCCCAAATCATTTCAATTTACCAATTTTAAAATTTCTAATTGGATTTCCAACTTATCTTCTTTTAAATAAATTCCTTATTAAGAAAACAAATTTCAATTGTTTCTTTCAATCTATTTAAAAATCCAGATTTTAAATAAATTTCCTCAATTTAAAATCACTATTATACGAAATTCATTTATTTATCATTTTCACTTGATTCTGGAATTAATTCAATAAGATTTCAAAAATCAGCCTTTATTCTTTTAAATTCTTTTCTTCAAATTTATTAAATTTCTAAAATCAATTCACTTAAAAATTCCTACTTGAATTTCAAAAATTCAATTTCGTTTATTTTTGGAATCCAATGATATCAAACATCCGTTCAGCTAAATTTTTAGCTTTCAATCAATTTCCAGACATCGATTTGATCAATAACATCAATATAATCATTCACAGATTTATACCACAGTATAAATAAAATCAATCAATGTGAGGGGTCCAGTTGGATCCCTCCAACCTGTTTCCCTGCATCCAAAGACGTTAGCACAATACCAATTCCGCTCCAGTACGGAATTATCGCGGTATATAGGTTTTTATAAATCCGCTTACTAACGGCGCAATAGGGTCTCATCCGCTATACGAGGCGGGAAATCAATCAATCCAATATATACATATGCCAATATGTATATACTGCTATATATATATATATCCTATCATATCTAATACCACATCCACATAGCAAATCATATCAATCAATAACTGTATAATTAAATTTTCCTTCGAGTGAGAAAATCTCACCTTAGCTCTTTAATTTGCCATCCAATTTCCAATACTTGACTCGATTTTCTTGATTTTGACCTTATAAAATAAATTTACACAACTTATCAATATTCGAATAAATTGAAAAATTAAATTCCATTTGATAATTTAATAAATCCGTGATTTGTTTTTATTGTAAACAAATACCTTTAAATTTCAAACAATTTTCTTTTAACCAATTTATTTAACTAAAATGAAATTTACAACCAAGTTTCTTTTAAATGAATCTGTTTAACTAAAAATTAAATTTAAGACTAAATCTCCTTTAATAAATTATTTTAAGTGACAAATTTTCTCCTACTAATTTATTTTTAATTGAATCGAATTTCCTTTTAAATAAAATCTTTTGGTAACTAAAAATTAAACAAGTTAATAAAATAAAATAAATAAATTACCATAGCTATTATTTTTGTTATCATTATTATTATTATTATTATTTTTTTTTTCTGCGTATATAAATATTCAAACATTTGAAAATAAAATTACCTCACTGCAAACTGAGACTTCGAAACCGCCGTGACAACACCTCGTTCCACGATCGAGCACGAACCAGGCCTCGACCCCCATTGCCAACCCTAGCTCGTCGCGACCCACACATCGACGAACCCTAGCACCTCCTCCCATTCTCGCGAACTCGCTGCAGCCACCCAAACTGCAGCCCCAAGGCTCACACGCGACTTCATCGAAGAACTCAAATCTGGCAGTGATTTGAATCGCGACTTCAACCCACTCGCGAATCCACTTTGCTGCCTCGCGTACCACCTTCCTGCTACCACCATCGCGCGCGCGAGGAACCCTAGCCCTCGAACATCATCACGCGCCTCGCCGTACGACACTGCTCGTAGCCGCCTCCATCGCGATGTCGCGCACGCCCCAATTGCCGCGAATGCCTAGCTTCGCCAGTTGCCGCCGCCCCCCACGCGATCGAATCGCAATTTGCTTCCCACTCCGGTCGCGCGATTAGGTGAAGACGAGGAAACAAATTCTCGTTCGAACGAGAATAAACGGCTTCGATCGATTCTCTTTTCTTTTATTTTAAGGAAGAGGCTACGGCCATTTTTAAATTGGACGAGATGATTGTTGTTTAAGAAACGAAAGGGGAAAGGGACGAGTATACGTGATGGGGTGCACGATTATTCTCGTGATTGTCGGCGTGAACAACGGGGAGAAAACGTGGGATATTTATAAATTTTAAATTTTAAAATTAAACCGAATTCAATTTCATTTCAACGCGTTTTGCAACCATACGGTCACATATCAACTCCGAAAAATACGGAATTTGAAATCCGGTAATAATACAATATTACGGACCCAATGGAACTGGTTTCGTCGAATTCCGAGACTGTTTGAAAATTGACTATTTTTAATTATCGGTTCAGATCGTTAAATCCCAAAACTGAACGAAATACTTTGAAAGACAATTTTGAAGCTTTTGTTATCTCCAGTGTTATCAATATAAATTTTACAAGCATTTGAAATATTTTTCTTCAGCTTAAATTTGAAGATTCAAATTTTTACCCAACTTCCAATCGATTAAATTTTATAATTTAATCGCCAAATTCAAATTGAAATCGGGGATTCAAATTAAATCATCGTTCAAATATTTAAAATTAATTAAATATTCTCAATTTAATTCGTTCAAAATTCTGGGTCGTTACAAAAAGGTTCGTAATTATTTTTAGAGATGCCTACATACATACATACATATATATAGGGTTGTATTAGAGAGAAACGAGGAAAATCTTTTTACCCATTCTCACTTGATCTCAACTCATTATCTCCAAGCCAATTCCCTATGTTTTCACCCGTAGACCTTCCCTAAACCGAAATTTTACAGCCCTAATGGTGGGCCTTAAAGCCATCTAAGCCCAAGCCAAAACACTATGTAATTAAATCTAATTTAATCACTTATCGATATTGTACATCGATCGATATATTTATAACTGTTATAAATAAATAAATAAATATATATATATATAACATTATTTATGTAACGATCCCGGATTTTTACTAAGTTTAAATTGATAATTAATTTAATTTTTGAATAAAAATTTGTGAAATTTATTGGTAAACATATTTGAGTTCTCCAAATTCAAATAGAATATGTGTTGAATCATTTGAATTTAAATCTTGTACATATATGTGAATATATATGTATATGTGCATAAATAAGTTTGAATTTATATATATATTGAATTTAAATTTTAAGTTAAAATAGGAATAAATATATGAAGTATAATAAAATACAAACAAAATATACTTACAAAATAATAAAAATACATATATATCTCAACACTGGAAACTATGAAATTTACATAAGTATAATAAATATATAAGTTAGAAATTAATATATATAAGATAAATTACAAAAATAAAATAAAATAAATACATAAATAAATTCAAACAACATGTTAATAAACTACGTAAAATATAAAGTAATACATTAGATAAATTATAACAACATATTAAATCTAGAAATTCATTTATATTATAAAATAATAAGACTAAAGAAAATAAAATATATTCAAGTATGTAAACAAATCAAATTGGATGTGAATGACAGTATGAAACAAATAAATATATATATATATATATGTATTAGCTTGCAAAAGAAGATGCTAGTATAAATATCTATGTACAAAATCAAATAAGGATAAGTATATTTGTACATGGTAATTAATGCAAATATCTCTAGTACACCACAATATATCTCATCAGCCTACTGAAACAAGATTTGCAGCCACCAGGAGAAAAATATCTCTGTTAAATTTTGTACAAAATATAAACACTGTTGTACAAAAACTTCATTTCAGCTGAAAACAAGTATTTTATCATCCTCAACAACATTAACTTCTCATTCCAGTTTTCGTTCACTATTATAACTGAGAGAAAACTGGAGTAATACCTCCTTGCATTCAAACAAATATCAACTTAAAACTTCCACTTAAACATCAATACAATTTATGCCAGCCTGAGATTAAGCAAGAAGAGCTTCAGCTATCAAATTCAAAACCCAGGTTTCAACTTTTCAAATTCAAAAAGGATTTCAACTTTCAAACTGGAAAACTTCTGGAATCAAAATGTTTAAGGTGAGTAACACTCAATGATTTAACCTTAAGTATATATTGAAAATTTTGCTCTGTGTGTATATATAAATATATATCAGTGCTTCCTCTCTGTTTAGTCTCAGAGTCTCAAAACAACAAGAAAATTCAATTTCTTATTATCTAATCAGTATCGGACTTTGGTGTCAAAAACAAATATGTATGTTTAAGTATAAGTTAATATCTAAAAATAGTTTCAAATGAAGTAGTGATATATAGTATGCAAAAAAACTTGATTTTACATAGTAAACTCAAACTTAAGGGAAGTTCGAATGTCTTGAAATATAAATTCAATTTCATATCTTGAATCCACACTGCAAGATAGGATTTTTAAAACTAAAATGGTGAATTTTAGTTAAGTATGTTAAGAACAGTTCTTAGTTGAACAGAAAATGCCTTTTAACCAAATTCTAGTGATCGAACAAATATTGAACGTTGAAATATTGCTCGAAGTAAGTTTGGCAACCGATTTTATCGGGAAAATTGTTGGTAAATTTTTCTGTTGCAAGAAATGATGGGACGAGGGAGATTTAGGGTTTAACCCACAGTTTTGAGGAGGTTTAGTTTGTTGATTCGTTCGTCGTCGTTAATCAATCGAGTGCGATGGGCTTTTGGGTGATGGTAGCTAGGTTATAGACGAGTTCATGGCCGGAGTTTTGAGTTGTCTGGTGGTCAAGGTTGCGGGGACGAGGCGATGACAGGGTTGGTTGTGGTGGGTCTTGTTGGTTCCAGGTTTGGTTTTGAAGTCGATTTTGATTTTGCGGGGGATGGTGGCGTTCTGATGGTCGGAGGATGGGTTGTTGGTGATTGTCGACTTGCTCGACGTAGTGGCGATGACTGGAGGTGGCCATCGGCGACGTGCACATGCACGAGCACGGTGTCTGGTGATCTGGGTATTTGGGTTTGTTTGGGATGAAGCAAGGTTGTACTCGAGATTGTCTCGAGTTACTCGAGTATTTTACTCGAAGGATTTTCATTTTGGCTCGAAGCATGATTGAGTGGCTCGGGTAAATTGTTGTTGCCAGGTTTTAAAACTTTAAAATTTAAACAAACTTTTGAAAAGGAAAGAAAAGATGGGCTTCTCGGGTAAGTACTCGAGTGGGCTTCGGGACGAACCCGAAGCAGCATTTGGAAACAGATTTTTAAAGTTTTTTTAAAAAAAAACAAGATTTCGATTTTAAATAATTTGGTTTTAAACTCTTATAAATTTCTTTTATAAGATAAGTGTTCTTTAACCCTGATTTAAAAGGTTTGTAAATTTGATCTAAATTTTGTTAAAGTTAAATTTGAAATCATTTTAAATCTTGAATTTGAAATGAAATGTGAAGGTAACTACTTAATAAAGTAATTTAAGTAATTAATTACTCAGTGTAATTAATTAAGTTAATGTGGTTAATTTTAATTAATTAATTAAGTTTAATTCATTAAAGGTAATTACTTGATATTGGGTTAGGTATAATTACTTAATGTAATTAAGGAAGTGTAATTTCTTAGTGAAGCAATTAATGGAAATTACTGGATGTAATAAAAAGGGAAATTACTTAATGGATAGTAATTAAAGGATAATTACTTGAGGGAAGTAATTAAGTGATGATGACTCAGTGTAATTAAAGGATTAATTATTGTAATTAATCAAGGAGTTAGTTTAATTGATATAAGTAATTAAGGGAAGTAAATTATTAATATAATTAATCAAATGGAGATTAAGTGAGGAATAATTAATTTATGAATTAAGGATTATTAATTAAATATTTAATTAATGATTAAATTTGATTAATCAAGTGATTAAGCAAAAATTGATTTAAGGATAGTGTGATAAATTTATTAAGGTAATTAATTTGAGGAAAATTAATCTATTAAAGGTTAATTAATTAATCAAGTGATTAAGAATTAATTATTAATTAAGGAGTAATCAATTAGTTACTGTAATTACTTAAGAATAATTTATTAATTGAGAATAATTAATTAAGTTGATTGATTAATTAATTTATATCAAATGATCTGTAATTAATAATCAGGATTGGATAATTAATTCATAAGTAATTAATTTAATTGGAAATAAATTGAATTAATTAGGATTAAACAATTAATTAATCCTGCTTATAAATGATTATGGAATGCTTGACCTTACTTATGAATGATTGTATGGTATGAGATGCCTTGAATTGATTGTCCTATCTAATCTGTGATATTTTATTCTGTGGATTGAGCTGTGTATAATTTATTCATTTATTTGTGATACATTTGTATATTATCTGTGAATCTGTGAATGAACGATAAGCGTTATAGTTTATACCGCTTATCAACTATATTTCTGTATTCAGATCTGTGATGATTGAATGATGTCGCACTATCGTGTGAACCCCTGGACTACACCATACACACACAAATATGGATTTCACGTGGAAATCAGTTTAGTCGCATATTTTTAACAATTTTTGAATCCAAATAGTTTTGGAAATTGGAATTGAGAGCTTTGTAAATGAGTTTCAAATATAGAAGTTATTTTAAATAACTTGATAAAACTTTGAAATCAAAATAAATTGATTTAGATTCAATATTTGGAATTGAATTCAACGATTTGGGAAACTAATTGTTTTCAACTGATAAAAGCTCTCATGTAAAAAAATGAAAATGAATTTCCAATTTAAATTAAAGGAATTTCAAGTTTGAATTGAAGATGGTTTCCCAAGTTACGAATAAATCTTTGGAAATGATTTTGAAGGTTATAAGTTAAATCTTTAATATAAAGATTTGATGAGTTAATCCAACTGAGATGGAAATCGATTTGAAAATCTGTGAATGGATCTTTGTGAAACTGGGTGAACTTTGTGAATTCAAGCTTTTTGTTTAAAAAGATTAAAATGGTGATTTGTTTAAACCATTTAAAGAGGAAATTTGGATAATAAGTTGTGACTTAATTGAAATTCCATTATCCATATGTTTTTAAATATTGCGCTCATTATTCGGTTTAGCCGGGAGAGGACCTTTGCATCATATAACCCATTCCGAATAATGATACGTCGTATATGGATTGCATTTGAAGACCGGTGGTGAAGACCGGGTATTTTCGAAAATGAAAGGATAACCCGTCGATTGTCTCTACACTGAGTTGCGCCGGTATAGAGATTCCCTAAGTGATGAGAAATCCGATCAGGATTGTGAATACCCGGATTGCAAGGGCTTCTTTGGAAGTGCCTTCGGTTCTGTTCGAACCCGGAACAGACTTGTATGGTTGTATGTCTGACATTACACTTTTGAGATATAAAGCAGATTTCTTTCAAATACATTTCTGTTTGGTGGCGGGGAATTTATTCTCTTAGCTTAACACCCTTCTCTGAGACGTACGAGCTTAGAGGTTATGTAGTTGAAGGTTATCGGTGATATACTCCCAATTTGGTAGTGTGGTATGCTAAGTATTGCTGTGTGTTGCTGATCATTTGTTGATCAAAGCATGGCTTTTGTGTAAAGCGTAGCTTTGTGGACGAGACCTCATCGAGCCTCACAAACCGGAAATGGTCGAAACAGGAAAGATGCGGCAAAGTTATGAGGGTCGCTCCCTTTAGGGTATGTCATTTCCTTCTGGAAAAAGTTGGTATCATGGTATGGAGCCCAGATATTTTACCTATGTGGTTGCTCCAATCTCATTTACTGTGTGATTGTTGCTTTGTGATCGAGGGCCCTTGGATAAAGGTCGCAAACGACTGGGGGGTGGCATATTCGTGTTGTAGTTACCTAGTTACAGAGGTAACCCGACCTTGTGCTGGCAGAGAGCTGGTTAAGTTCTCGGGATGTCCCTCCAGAGGAGTACCCATGTGGCAGTAGGAAGTTCCTTAGCCTGACCATTTGTTGGAAAATCCAAAGAAACAATACGAGCCTTGTACGGTTTTGGTTGTATAACCTGCTATGGAATGTGGCGGTAACCTGCTATTGAACATAGTAGCTATAGTAGGCATACAATAATGGTTGTATGCTGGCTAAGATTTATATTATATGTTTTAGATGTTTTCACACTATGCACAAGCAATAATATCAAAGAATTTCCCCGTATCAAGCATGTTTGACTATCATAAGGAGAAATCTCCTCCAATTCTGCGTTCGCATTGTGTGTGTGGCGGGAGGCCTTTTGGTAGTTTCATTTTCCAAAAGCATTGCGAAATTCTTTTATTTTCTTTGTGAAAATAACTATTTTGTTACTCATACTATTCCTATGACTGACCTGGTATCAGAGCTAAGGTTGAACTCTAGCTTAGGAGTATAACACATTAAGTAGCACTACTACAAAATACGCATGTTGCTTCGCCTCATTTGCATCGGTTGTTACAACAACCGATGCAAATAGAAGTATTCGCATCGATTACGCTTTAACAACCGATGCATTTGGTATATGGAAAGCAGTAGATAGTAAAAAAATACAATTTGCATCGGTTATCATCGACAACCGAAGAAAATATACCGATGCAAATAGTGTTAGTTGCATCAGTTTTATCTACAACCGATGCAAAAATACTATTCCACGTTGAAAACCGTGATGAAAAGTTAGCGGTAAATTATTTCGTCTCCCTCTCATTTTTACCGGGAACCTCTTCTTTTCGTCCTTCACTCGAAAACCCTAAATCCCTCTCCCCCTTTTCATTTTTCCCAAAATCGGCTAAACCTGATCTAAATCCAAGCTTCATCCCCGTAAATAATTTCCTCTATCACGAGCTCTCCCCACCTCTCTTTCTTTTAAGCCATTCACAAATTATTTGTAGAACCCTTCACAAATAATCTTGGTAGATCTGCATTCGGTTGTTCCACGAAGCTAAGAGGTAAAAGTCAATTCAAATAATAACAGTCTTTCTTCCCAGTCCCTCGCAATTGAAGTTAGCAATTTAAGTTATTCATTGCGCAACCAGCAAAAAAAGCTCGTTCACATCCTTAGAAATTGCTCTTTTATTGTTCCAAATGGGCAGCTGTGGATGCTTCTTGGTCCAAATGGATGTGGAAAATCAACACTTCTTAAAGTTTGCCTTTTTCGTTCTTTTTTTCTATTATAGATTCCCATTGCTCACATGGTTGTTGATGCAATTTTTGGTTGAACTTTGGGTTTTTTTCTGTAGATTTTGGCTGGGCTATTGCTTCCTAGTGACGGGTGCTTATATGTGAATAGACCCAAGAGCTTTGTTTTTCAAATCCTGATCATCAGGTATTCATTCTATGGTATTCTATGTAAACCATAGTTATGCATAAGTAAGTTGTTTTTGTATGGATATCAATTTAACAGAAATATATGAGTTGTTTTAAGATGTTGGTAACTAGTTTTAAATTCTATTATGCATATAGCTACAACTTCTTGTCATTTCTGTTATCACAAATTTACAATTGGTGCTTTGATGAATGTTATGTATGAACTTATTATCAGTTTACATATTGTTTTGTACACTTTCTGGCAGTACTTTTGATGAATATTATGATGTATGAACTTGTTATTGTGTAGGTTGTGATGCCTACAGTGGAGGCAGATGTTGCATTTGGTCTTGGTAAGTGCAAGCTAACGTTGGACGAAGTTAAATCAAGGGTGTCTAAAGCTTTAGATGTCGTAGGCATGTCAAGCTATACACAAGTAGGTATTTTACTCATGAAAACATACAAATACCATTGATAGATTGCTTATCGTATTTAGTAGAGGCCAATTCAAACTCTTAAGTGGCGGTCAGAAACAAAGAGTTGCAATAGCTGGTGCTCTAGCAGAAGCATGTAGAGTGTTGTTGTTAGATGAACTCACCACCTTTTTGGATGAATATGACCAGGTTGTCATTTATGATACAAAAGTTTTTTAGATAATAAATATTCCCACCATCATTCAAATTATGTGATAGCTAGTGGTCATCAAATTACAGGATCTTTTCTAAAGAAGTTTTGATTCTTATGCAATATATGATGAATGCTAAAAAAATAAAAATAAAAATATCAAAAGCAGCATCAAGCGTGCTATGTTTTTGGTGTGATAAAAGTAGGAACTATAACAGCTTTAGGACTTCTAAGCGACTTTGAAACTTTACACAAAATATTTTGGTCTACTGCAAGAGACTCAAATAAATGCTTATTAACTTTGTTGACAATGAACATTATGAATCTTCTTTATAGCTACAATCTATTGACATAGTAAATAATTGAAAAGGTATATTATTATGTATGTTGGTAACTAGCTTCATAGCAAAATTGAACTTCAATGTTCCATGTCACAATACATAGCTTTAAAATACACCTCGTCAAGGCGCTTTAATATTCCTAAAAAAACTGTACCAAATCAACATCTTCCCAGTAGACAACCATCACTGAAATTATTGGTGGCAGCAGTCGATTCATCAACAGAAAATACCCTATGATCAATGCCTGTTAAATCTAAACAAAAGTCAGTAATAATTAAATGTTCTTGAACCGTTGTCTACTGAATCCAAGCAGAAGCTATGACCGAAAAAAACTCTAAAAACTTGTGAGTCGATGTGAAATGGAATTAAGGTTCTAGGAAATAGTTACATTTTTTTAGCATCATTCCTGTACTTTTGCAGGTCGAACTTTTGACCTTTGATTTCATATTCTAAACTACAAACCAACTAATCCAATGTTGAATGTAATAAAGATTCTATGAAACTAAATTTTAAACTCCTCTTTACTGTTGTCTTACGTGCTTGGTTACCTTCTTCTCTTCGATCATAGTGGTGTTTCTTTGTGATAGTTTGCACCATACTCATATAGTGTTTTCAACTATCAAATTATTTAAATTGATTTATGAATATATATTCATTTAGCAATGCATTTAGAACTTTGTTGGTAGTAATTTCATATGTGTAAAAGCTATATGCAGTATACTTCTTTTTGAATCAGGTTTCATCTAAAATACAATAGCAGCTAATATATGTATATCTTATACTTGCGTTAGTGTTGTTATCAATTTAGTATAATATTAAACAAGTTTATAATACTATAACCTTATGTTCACTAAATAAATGCATTCAAAGAGGTAAAAAGTGTCAGGTTAGGAGGCTACATATGTACTAAGCTAGACTATGTAATAAAAAGTTAGTGATAGGCTTATATGTAAATAGTAATAACCTGACATGCTTTTGACTATAATGGCCATGTACTCTGTTCTGTTGTTGTCTAGTTTGTAGCAAAGTTTAAGCAAACCTTGGAATTTATTTTATTTATTTTACAACTCCCTGCCATGAAGTTGTTGCATGCGTTTTTTTTTGTGACCTGATGCCTTTTTGTTTTGGAAAGAGTAGCCTATGTATTAAATGTAAGTGACAGGCTATGTATTAGGAGCATGAAAATTCGAAACCTATATGTACTATTTTATAAAGTTAGTCTATTTGTAATAGAAAGCATGAACAACCACTAAGTTTTAACTAGTTATTTATATACCTCTACCTATCTTGTTGTACTTGGTTTTCCAACTAAATTTTTACTAGCTAAGATTCAATATATTAGAAGCTTGGACATGAAGAATTTTTAGTTGTTCTTAGTGAGTTAGTACCATGCTTTTCCATTATTTTTCATGCGTTTTCTATATATTGTGTTGGAATTGTTTAATAGTTAACTTGATAATATAAACATTTATATAAACACTAAATTTCCAAGGTGGTTGTGAAAAGATCTTATAAGAGAAGTTTTATTATAAAACATAGATTTCTAACTTAATGTTTATAGAAAACTTAGTTTATTTTGTAATAAAATGGTTATGTTTTAATAATGGATTTGGAATAGAAATAATTGCGGTTGTTTAAAATGAATAGACTTAAAAATATGCTTTGGAATATGATTTTGTAAATAATACAACTATATGGAAATTTAAAATATGAAATCAAATAACCTGTAACACTATGCATTGGAGTAATAATTTTAGCCTGCTTTAGCAAATAAATGAAAAGAAGCAACTGAGCATTATAAATGCTATGTGATATGTATAACATGTGTATGTTGAATGGAGGTTTAGGCAGAGGATGGTGGGCTGTGAAGAAAGTGGGCCGTGCCAGTAGTATGCTTGATGTTTTGTTGGTTGATGAGGTGGAGACAATGGTAGTGCTGGATATTGTAGTGTTGTATGGAGGAGGTAGGCAGTGAGGTGGTTAGAGGAGTGGTGAAGTGAATGCAGAGGGCAGTTGCAAAAGATGGTGGCAGCAATGTGGGGATGATAGCAATGTTATGGTGTTTGTGTGTAGTTGCTTAAAGTTGGTTGAAGGTTGTGGTTTGTAGAAGTGTAGTATGCAGAGGGAAGGCAGGCTGGTGGTGGAAGATGATGGATGTATGGGGTATTTAAGGAGTGGCAGTGGTTTGATGTGGTTGGAAATGTGATGGTGTTTGTTGTTGTGGTGAACATGATGGTTGAGCAGCAGTAATGTGTTGTTGGGAGATGTTTTGCAAGAAGTACAGGTGGTGGGGTGCAGTTTTGTGATGGATATGGTGATGATTACTAATGAACTGGTTGTAGGCTGTGGTGATGTTTGAGTGTGTATTTGTATGTGGTTCAGGGAGTAAATGTATGTAGGCAGATTGATGGTTTGTGTGTGGAGGAGAGTGAAATGAGTGGTTTCGGTTGCATTTATTTTTTACTACTGACTGTCTGATTATGTACCGTGGAATTTATTTATGTTTTTCATTCTTTTGTAGAATTATTAAATCTGATTATGTATTTGTTATTAAATTTAATTTTGAATGATAGTAATATTGCATGCAATAATTGTTTGTTATAATTAATAATATACATATATAGTCTATTTGAATACTACAATAATGGTATCTGAGAATGGTTTTTTTGCATCAGGTATAAATAGCTGATGCAATAGAGAGATTAGTTTGCATCGGTTGTTATGAAAAACCGATGTAATAGAGGGATTAGTTGCATCGGTTTTCATTACAACCGATGCAACATGGGGGCTGTGTCCAAGCAACCAACCATGATATTTTGCATCAGTTGTTAGTAACAACCGATGCAAAAAGGACTGTTTTGCATCGGTTTCAGAACTGATGCAAAAGTGTTAAGCCTGTTGCATCGGTTGCATATGCATCGGTTGTTGAACTGATGCAAAAGGGGGGTAAACAACCGATGCAAATGGCCTGTTTTGTAGTAGTGTAGCTCATTAGAGATAGGGTGAAGTATACCCTAGAATGGGTAATCCCTAAGATATATGTCCGTATACCTCAGTAAATTCTCTTACTATCCACTGATAGTAAGTATGAGTGCAAGAAGAGGATGAGATAGGGGACAGGGGAATACAACTATAAATGGTCAATACCCTGTAACAACAAGGAAACAATCTTTTCTCTATCAATCTCTTTTGTTCGTCATCTTTTCTCAATTCTTTGATAGTTCCTAGTAGATCCGTGAAGAAGATTTGATATATTTGTATGGGACATAAACTCCAAATAGGTCGAATTGTTTGTTTGAATGAATTGGTTGCTTTGTTTGCTATGGTTGATAGGTATACTTTAGTTCTAAACTGAAAGTTTTGAAATTGTATCCATATATCTGTCTATTTTTGGGTCCCAATATATTTTACGAATGGTTAGTTATCCCTTCGGACTAACCGATGCCACTGCATATTTCGTAGATCTGGATAACCCGAGTATCTTGTGGAAAAATTAAAAAGATTTGTTCTTGTATCTATTATTGATATTCTGATTTGGTAAGCCAAATGCAGAATATATGTTTAGTTAATTTGATGAAACATTCTTCATCTATTCTTTTGTTATCTCCCTACTTTCAAATTTCGGGGACGAAATTTCTTAGTGGAGGGGGGGGGGAACTGCAACGATCCCGGATTTTTACTAAGTTTAAATTGATAATTAATTTAATTTTTGAATTAAAATTTGTGAAATTTATTGGTAAACAAATTTGAGTTCTCCAAATTCAACTAGAATATGTGTTGAATCATTTGAATTTAAATCTTATACATATATATGAATATATATGTATATGTGCATAAATAAGTTTGAATTTATATATATATATATTGAATTTAAATTTTAAGTTAAAATAGGAATAAATATATGAAGTAAAATAAAATACAAACAAAATATACTTACAAAATAATAAAAATACATATATATCTCAACACTGGAAACTATGAAATTTACATAAGTATAATAAATATATAAGTTAGAAATTAATATATATAAGATAAATTATAAAAATAAAATAAAATAAATACATAAATAAATTCAAACAACATGTTAATAAACTATGTAAAATATAAAGTAATACATTAGATAAATTATAACAACATATTAACTCTAGAAATTCATTTATATTATAAAATAATAAGACTAAAGAAAATAAAATATATTCAAGTATGTAAACAAATCAAATTGGATGTGAATGATAGTATGAAACAAGTAAATATATATATGAATTAGCTTGCAAAAGAAGATACTAGTATAAATATCTATGTACAAAATCAAATAAGGATAAGTATATTTGTACATGGTAATTAATGCAAATATCTCTAGTACACCACAATATATCTCATCAGCCCATTGAAACAAGATTTGCAGCCACCAGGAGAAAAATATCTCTGTTAAATTTTGTACAAAATATAAACACTGTTGTACAAAAACTTCATTTCTGCTGAAAACAAGTATTTTATCATCCTCAACAACATTAACTTCTCATTCCAGTTTTTGTTCACTATTATAACTGAGAGAAAACTGGAGTAATACCACCTTGCATTCAAACAAATATCAACTTAAAACTTCCACTTAAACATCAATACAATTTATGCCAGCCTGAGATTAAGCAAGAAGAGCTTCAGCTATCAAATTCAAAACCCAGGTTTCAACTTTTCAAATTCAAAAAGGATTTCAACTTTCAAACTGGAAAACTTCTGGAATCAAAATGTTTAAGGTGAGTAACACTCAATGATTTAACCTTAAGTATATATTGAAAATTTTGCTCTGTGTGTATATATAAATATATATCAGTGCTTCCTCTCTGTTTAGTCTCAGAGTCTCAAAACAACAAGAAAATTCAATTTCTTATTATCTAATCAGTATCAGACTTTGGTGTCAAAAACAAATATGTATGTTTAAGTATAAGTTAATATCTAAAAATAGTTTCAAATGAAGTAGTGATATATAGTATGCAAAAAAACTTGATTTTACAGAGTAAACTCAAACTTAAGGGATGTTCGAATGTCTTGAAATATAAATTCAATTTCATATCTTGAATCCACACTGCAAGATAGGATTTTTAAAACTAAAATGGTGAATTTTATTTAAGTATGTTAAGAACAGTTCTTAGTTGAACAGAAAATGCCTTTTAACCAAATTCTAATGATCGAACAAATATTGAACGTTGAAATATTGCTCGAAGTAAATTTGGCAACCGATTTTATCGGGAAAATTGTTGGTAAATTTTTCTGTTGCAAGAAATGATGGGACGAGGGAGATTTAGGGTTTAACCTACAGTTTTGAGGAGGTTTAGTTTGTTGATTCGTTCGTCGTCGTTAATCGATCGAGTGCGATGGACTTTTGGGTGATGGTAGCTAGGTCATAGACAAGTTCATGGCCGGAGTTTTGAGTTGTCTAGTGGTCGAGGTTGCGGGGACGAGGCGATGACAGGGTTGGTTGTGTTTGGTTTTATTGGTTCCAGGTTTGGTTTTGAAGTCGATTTTGATTTCGCGGGGGATGGTGGCGTTCTGATGGTCGGAGGATGGGTTGTTGGTGATTGTCGACTTGCTCGACGTAGTGGCGATGACTGGAGGTGGCCATCTGCGACGTGCACGTGCACGAGCACGGTGTCTGGTGATCTGGGTATTTGGGTTTGTTTGGGATGAAGCAGGGTTATACTCGAGATTGTCTCGAGTTAGTCGAGTATTTTACTCGAAGGATTTTCGTTTTGGCTCGAAGCATGATTGAGTGGCTCGGGTAAATTGTTGTTGCCAGGTTTTAAAACTTTAAAATTTAAACAAACTTTTGAAAAGGAAAGAAAATATGGGCTTCTCGGGTAAGTACTCGAGTGGGCTTCGGGACGAACCCGAAGCAGCATTTGGAAACAGATTTTTAAAGTTTTTATTTTAAAAACAAGATTTTGATTATAAATAATATGGTTTTAAACTCTTATAAATTTCTTTTATAAGATAAGTGTTCTTTAACCCTGATTTAAAAGGTTTGTAAATTTGATCTAAATTTAGTTAAAGTTAAATTTGAAATCATTTTAAATCTTGAATTTGAAATGAAATGTGAAGGTAACTACTTAATAAAGTAATTTAAGTAATTAATTACATAGTGTAATTAATTAAGTTAATGTGGTTAATTTTAATTAATTAATTAAGTTTAATTAATTAAAGGTAATTACTTGATATTGGGTTAGGTATAATTACTTAATGTAATTAAGGACGTGTAATTACTTAGTGAAGCAATTAATGGAAATTACTGGATGTAATAAAAAGGGAAATTACTTAATGGATAGTAATTAAAGGATAATTACTTGAGTGAAGTAATTAAGTGATGATGACTCAGTGTAATTAAAGGATTAATTAATGTAATTAATCAAGGAGTTAGTTTAATTGATATAAGTAATTAAGGGAAGTAAATTATTAATATAATTAATCAAATGGAGATTAAGTGAGGAATAATTAATTTTTGAATTAAGGATTATTAATTAAATATTTAATTAATGATTAAAGTTGATTAATCAATTGATTAAGCAAAAATTGATTTAAGGATAGTGTGATAAATTTATTAAGGTGATTAATTTGAGGAAAATTAATCTATTAAAGGTTAATTAATTAATCAAGTGATTAAGAATTAATTATTAATTAAGGAGTAATCAATTAGTTATTGTAATTACTTAAGAATAATTTATTAATTGAGAACAATTAATTAAGTTGATTGATTAATTAATTTATATCAAATGATCTGTAATTAATAATCAGGATTGGATAATTAATTCATAAGTAATTAATTTAATTGGAAATAAATTGAATTAATTAGGATTAAACAATTAATTAATCCTGCTTATAAATGATTATGGAATGCTTGACCTTACTTATGAATGACTGTATTGTATGAGATGCCTTGAATTGATTGTCCTATCTGATATGTGATATTTTGTTCTGTGGATTGAGCTGTGTATAATTTATTCATTTATTTGTGATACATTTGTATATTATCTGTGAATCTGTGAATGAACGATAAGCGTTATAGTTTATACCGCTTATCAACTATATTTCTGTATTCAGATCTGTGATGATTGAATGATGTCGCACTATTGTGTGAACCCCTTGACTACACCATACACACACAAATATGGATTTCACGTGGAAATCAGTTTAGTCGTAGATTTTTAACAATTTTTGAATCCAAATAGTTTTGGAAATTGGAATTGAGAGCTTTGTAAATGAGTTTCAAATATAGAAGTTATTTTAAATAACTTGATAAAACTTTGAAATCAAAATAAATTGATTTAGATTCAATATTTGAAATTGAATTCAACGGTTTGGGAAACTAATTGTTTTCAACTGATAAAAGCTCTCATGTAAAAAAATGAAAATGAATTTCCAATTTAAATTAAAGGAATTTCAAGTTTGAATTGAAGATGGTTTCCCAAGTTACGAATAAATCTTTGGAAATGATTTGAAGATTATAAGTTAAATCTTTAATATAAAGATTTGATGAGTTAATCCAATTGAGATGGAAATCGATTTGAAAATCTGTGAATGGATCTTTGTGAAACTGGGTGAACTTTGTGAATTGAATCTTTTTTTTAAAAAAGATTAAAATGGTGATTTGTTTAAACCATTTAATGAGGAAATTTGGATAATAAGTTGTGACTTAATTGAAATTCCATTATCCATATGTTTTTAAATATTGCGCTCATTATTCGGTTTAGCCGGGAGAGGACCTTTGCATCATATAACCCATTCCGAATAATGATACGTCGTATATGGATTGCATTTGAAGACCGGTGGTGAAGACAGGGTATTTTCGAAAATGAAAGGATAACCCCTCGATTGTCTCTACACTGAGTCGTGCCGGTATAGAGATTCCCTAAGTGATGAGAAATCCGATCGGGATTGTGAATACCCGGATTGCAAGGGCTTCTTTGGAAGTACCTTCGGTTCTGTTCGAACCCGGAACAGACTTGTATGGTTGTATGTCTGACATTACACTTTTGAGATATAAAGCAGATTTCTTTCAAATACATTTCTGTTTGGTGGCGGAGAATTTATTCTCTTAGCTTAACACCCTTCTCTGAGACGTACGAGCTCAGAGGTTATGTAGTTGAAGGTTATCAGTGATATACTCCCAATTTGGTAGTGTGGCATGCTAAGTATTGCTGTGTGTTGCTGATCATTTGTTGATCAAAGCATGTCTTTCGTGTAAAGCGTAGCTTTGTGGACGAGACCTCATCGAGCCTCACAAACCGGAAATGGTCGAAACAGGAAAGATGCGGCAAGGTTATGATGGTCGGTCCCTTTAGGGTATGTCATTTCCTTCTAGAAAAAGGTGGTATCATGGTATGGAGCCCAGATATTTTACCTGTGTGGTTGCTCCAATCTCATTTACTGTGTGATTGTTGCTTTGTGATCGAGGGCCCTCAGATAAAGGTCGCAAACGACCGGGGGGTGGCATATTCGTGTAGTAGTTACCTAGTTACAGAGGTAACCCGGCCTTGTGTTGGCAGAGAGCTGGTTAAGTTCTCGGGACTTCCCTCCAGAGGCGTACCCATGTGGCAGTAGGAAGTTCCTTAGCCTGACCATTTGTTGGAAAATCCAAAGAAACAATACGAGCCTTGTACGGTTTTGGTTGTATAACCTGCTATGGAATGTGGCGGTAACCTGCTATTGAACATAATAGCTATAGTAGGCATACAATAATGGTTGTATGCTGGCTAAGATTAATATTATATGTTTGAGATGTTTTCACACTATGCACAAGCAATAATATCAAAGAATTTTCCCCGTATCAAGCATGTTTGACTATCGTAAGGAGAAATCTCCTCCAATTCTGCGTTCGTATTGTGTGTGTGGCGGGAGGCCTTATGGTAGTTTCATTTTCCAAAAGCATTGCGAAATTCTTTTATTTTCTTTATGAAAATAACTGTTTTGTTACTCATACCAGTCCCATGACTGACCCGGAGTTTATTGTTCCCTTTCCGAACTCTGTGTGCCCACAATTTTCCACACGGGCAGACTAGAGTTGGGTTTTTCAGATAATCAGGTTTAGTAGATTATCGGGAGCTAGTTCAGTTTTTGGAGTTCAACGACCGACCTTGCTTATCTTGGTGCAATGTGATGGTGGTTTGAGCTTGACATTGGAATTGTTGGACTCATCCTCTTTTGAAGATCTTTTGGAGTATCACTTCTGTTGTTTCCGCTGTAACATTATTATTTGTCAATGATATTCTTGTATCATATAGATATCATTGTTGTATATCATATTCTGGATATTGTATCATTTGTGATGTATATGATATCATTGATTTCTTCTTTCCGCTGTGTTGTTATACTTAACGTGTTATAAGCTACGGTGAGCCAGATTCGGCATTTGAATCTGCAGCATTCGAGTACAAGTGAAGTACGGGTGCCGATTTACGAAGGCCGAGTCAGGATCGCTACAATTTATTTCTCAAATCATATTTAAATTTTATAATTAATATTTCATAAATATTAATTAATTTAATTAATTTATAACAGTTATAAACTAATTAAGTCGTTCGATCTTAAGGGAATTCATCATTTCGGCTGTGTAACTCTTGGGTGTAAATTTGGTCAGCGATTAACATCAAACTATTCTAATGTTAACGTTTACACATCACTTAGCAGGTGGTGTGACATTATGGCCAAATTTATCGCTTACTCATTTTCGGTAAAATCCAATTTTAGTTTAATAAGCGTTACCTGGTTGTGACATTTATTACATCAATTCTCTTCGTCAAAACTATATCACTTTGGACTCATGGAATTTGTCAATGATCAAAATTCCAACCTCATCCACGTTCAACTTTATAGTCCAAATACAAAGTCCTTGGTTCAATAATAACAATTATTATTAACCGAAATGCTCTGGCCAGAGACTTTGACTTTGAGTTGACTTGAGTTGACTGTGATACTAACCGCATATAACCGAGGAGACGAATCCTCTCTTGAATAGTGCTTCACTTCCAATACTTCCACTCGACTCAACTATATTCACTCGATGGATGCCATGCCATGATTTGGCTATAATCAAAGCAGAGTTTTCATATTGAAGATCCACAGTATTCTCAAGTCGAGAGAACTATGTAAATCAGTCACATCGATATTTCTGGTTGACCTTAGTTATATTAACCAACAGAAAACTATCAAGTGAGTCGTTCCATAGTTATCTAATAACTATTAGTACGTAACCCCTAAGTGCCCCCAGCAGTCATAAGTAATACATTGCCCAACATTTAGAGAGCGTTACGTACTCCAGTCTCAATGGATACATCGATATTCAGTCTCGATGCATCTTGACTAGGAACATTTAAAATGGTATATTTGTTTCGTTGTGATAAATTACTCATGGTTACAACACTTTGTAACTACTATCACAAAATATACCATTTATGGATTTTTCTATTAAATATACTTTTAATTAAGTTAATTAATTAATATAAGCACATTATATCAAGTATATAATAGGAAGAAAATACCTTTTATTTCGAACAAGATTGGTCAACGAGTTAGATATATGTAACAAATTACATAATTGCCCCTAGGGAATACCCCTAACTCTATCGGGTTCTGCATATGCAAAGATCCGACAATCGACTACACCATTTTGGCTAACATCAAGCAAAGGCAAGGAGAGTCGTTGGTATATTATCTCAAACGGTTCAACATAGAGGCATTGAAGGCCAAAGACATGAACGATAGGGACAAGTTAATTGCAGTACATTCAGGACTGATAGAAAACACGACGTTTTGGAATAAGCTCTTTATCCATGGATGTAAAAGTTTACAAGGCTTTCACTTTCAAGCTGATAAATTCATTCAAATGGATGAATTATACTATGCAAAAAGAAAAGCTAACCCTAAGAAGTATATTGGAAGATTTGGATTCGATCGAGGACATAAAAGGTTGAGATGGGAAGACTCCAACACCAATTCAGTTGCTTTGAATAAACCTTTATCTTACATCTATGCCACAACTAAAGAAAGGATTAATTTCCCAACTTCATTCAAGGCCAAGAACTTCCCCGAGCAGAAAAAAGGGGCGATTATTGCACTTATCATAAGGCAAATGGCCATAAGACGGATGAATGTCGAGTACTAGCTGGGATTATTCAAAAACTAATTCGTGAAGGGCATCTAAAAAAGTTTGTCCAAGACAAACAGAGAGCACCACGAACTGACAATGAACCGCAAAAATTCCCTAGAGATGTTGTGAACGTCTTTGAGAATGAAGATCCATTGAGTTTAAGCCCACCTTTGAACATGATTGATGTAATTCATGGGGGACCGCATCCAGTGAGAAATAGTAAATGAGCTAGAAAAAAATATAGCAAAGAAGCTAGGGAAGGAACGTTCTTTGTATAAGAAGAGCCCCTACTCAAGAATCTTTGATTTATATACAAATGCCAAACCTTGTCGTCACTCCATAGGAGCTAAAGAAAGGAATCCATCATCCCCATAATGACCCCCTTATGATCACAGATCAAATCGGACTTTCCATAGTATCTAAGATTCTGGTAGATAACGAAGTGCGGTTAACACCATTTTCAAGCATGCTTACGATTATATGGGCGTTCCTGAGGATAAACTGGAGCCTGGTCTTGGACCTATCTTTGGGTTCAATAATAAGGGGTCGTGTGATATCCCGGAATTTCAAGGAGTTTAAAATGTGATAATCTCTTTAATTAAATTAATTAAAATTGGTAAAGTTTGATATTTTCAAAACAATTTAATAATAAGTTGTTTTGAAATATAGATATAAATAGATTTTTGAATGGAATAATTAGTTACAACTTTAATTTGTGATATTTTATAAATAGATTTTAAATAGACCTATTATTTCAAATTAAATAAGTGTTATTTAAATGTGTGTATTTAAATTGATTTTAAATAGGATAATTATTTACAATTTATAATGTGTTTGTTTAAATTTAATATCTATATTTATTTGAATTGATATTAAATTTGGATTTTAAATTGACTTTGAATTTAAATTTAAAAATTTAATTTAAAGGAATATATATATCTTAAAATAAAAATAATAATATAGTTTGGATTTAAAATATATGAATAAGGTTTGATTTAAAATAAGATTTTGTTTTATATTAATTTCCTAAAAAGAATTTTTTTATATAAATTTAGGAAGTATTTATTTAGTAGTAAATAAATACAAAAGTTTTATATTAGCATTCAAAATGGATTAAATATATTTTTATGTGATTTTATTTAGAATATAATTGGTTTTTTTTTATTTTCTTTTAAAAAGTTTTATTAAGAAAAGCATTTATAAATTAATAAAAGCACTTATTTATTAGGAAAATTAATAATAAAAGCTTTTAAATCTTTTAAAAGTAATATAAAATTTTATAATGACAAGTGTAGCTCTTAAATCATGTAAAATACATGTGTAGTTTAAATAAAGATAGCATTTGACAAATGTAAACAATTTGGGCAAGTGTCCTTCTTTTATTTTCTTTTTCTTAAATTTTTAATAAATCCTAATTTAAACTTATTTAAACATATATCTTCCTCTTCATTTCCTTTTTCTATCTTCTTTTCAAAAAGCAAGAATTTCACCTGAACTTCATCTCTCAAACCAGAAAATTCTTAGAATCACAACCTGAAACCATCTCCTCTAAAACAAAAACAACCTGAAACCATTTTACAAACTCAAGTTTAAAATACTGTAACAAATTCTCAAGAATTTTCAAAGTCTGTAATCTTCTCAAAACAGCAAAACTCTGTAAAACACTTTGTCTTCAACCTGTAAAACACTTGAACCTGTAAACACTTTCCAAAATCAAAGCACTGTCATTCAAGCCTGTAACAAGTTTCAAAATACAACCTAGAATCAAACAAATTATCAAAGTCCTAAAATCATCTCAGTTTCAAATTTTCAACCTTCTCAAGCAATTCAAGTTTCCATTAGACAAGATCAAGCATTACAATTTCAAATTTTCGAGTATCAAAGCTTTTCAGTTTTAAAGTTTCAAGCAGTACAAAGCCTTCAGAAATCAAGCAATACAAAGTTTTCAAATTGTCAAAAGATTCAGTTTTCAATCTAATTTTAAGCTCTCTGCATTTTCTAAGGTGAGTAAACAATTTATTTAAAACTTAAGTAGATAAATCTGTTGCCTGTGAAGTTTTGAGATGAATGATGTTTGGCTTGTGCATGTTTAAGTCTTATCTGTGTTTATGAATATATGTAAGTATGCATGCCTGTTACCTTAGACATCTCTGCTCTTAGATTTCAAGCTCAAGTTTTTGATCAAAATTCATTATCTCCCAAACTAATCTCTGTTAGGACTTAGGCTTTAAACATAATTTGTTTGGTTAATCATAGAGTAAGTTTTAAAATTTTATTTAAGTTAAAATAAAGTTGAAATTTACTGGAAAACCAAAAGAACAGGCAAGCTTGAGTTTTGTTAAAATTTCAAACATCCTAATTCATTGATTCAGGCATATGATCTGAATCCTCAACTAAAAACATGATTTTTAGAAGTGGAATCACATTTTTTAGTATTAGGTTGAGTGAGCAGTTCGAGTTTGATCAGAATTTATGTTCTGGGTAATTTCTGATGATCTAAGTGCTCGGGGAAGTCGTGGTCTTCACTGGAGGTGGCTGTGAGGTCGTTGGTCATGGCAAAAAATGGTAGGTGGCTTTTATTTCCACCGTGGCGGCGGCAGTTTGTCAGAGTAGGGTTAAAACCCAAAGTATGGTCGAATCTGGAAATGGAGGCAATGCTGTATCTCGGGTTGATCGAGTGGCATCAGATTTTGGGAATAGTAGCTTGGAATGCTAGGGAAGATGTAGACGGAGTTGCCGCGACTCCAGTGATCGAAGACGTGAGATTCGAGATGATTTCTGGTGATGTTTCGGGTTCTTGTTTCTGCTGAATGGCTCGATTTCGTTTGTGAGCCTGTGCTTGAGATTGGGGTGTTTGGATCGATGATGCAGGAGATCGTGGTTGTGTGGGAAGTACTGGCGGTGGTCGGAAGTTCACCGTGGATGGTGCAGTGTGCACAGATGTCAGGGATGTCAGTGGGTGTTAAGGATTTGGGAATGGTAGTTGCCTCGGGAAGGAACTCGCGTGGATTATGTCTTGGCTCGGGTTCACCTTCAGGGTCACACGCGAGATTTGAGTGAAACTGTTAAGTTTTTTTTAAATAGTTTTAAATTTTAAACCAAACTCTTTTATAAAAAGAAAAGATGCATATGTACTTGGTTTTGATTTAAGTACATATGGGTTAGACCCAAAGTTAATGTTTAAACCAGTTTTTTTTATTTAAATAAAGAGTAAGTTTATAAATTTTAAATAATCGAGTTAAATTAATTTCTTGAAAATTCATTTCTTTGTAATGAATGTTTTGAAAAAATTAAGTTGTATGATTTGTTTAACTTAAATGTATTAAGTTAAATTCTTAAGTTATTTTCAAACTAAATTTGAAATGTAATTAGGTAATTAATAAAGGAAATGTTTTTATCTTAAAAATTTAATTAAAGTTTGATAATTAATGAGATAATTAAAGAGTGGTTAATTAATTAAATTAGTTAATGATTAAGGATTTATTAATTAACAGTTAAGGGTTTTAAGTGATTAATCAAATGGTAATTAAGGATTGATTAATTTGTATTAAAGGATATTGATTAATAATTAAGGTTTATTAATTAATAATTAAAGAATAATTAATCTGTAGTTAAGGATTAATTAATTTGTTTAAAAGGTAATTAAGGGATAAATTACCAATTGTAATTAATGAAATGAATGTGATTAACTTCAGATAATTAATTTGTTAATCATTTGATGCTGATTAAGTATAGATACTTAAATGAAATTGATAAGTGAAATTACTTAGTGAAGTAATTAATGTATTATTACAGGATGTAATTAATTAAAGGGAATTACTAATGGGAAGTAATTGACGTATAATTACTTTGTAAAAGTAATTAAGGATTAATTACTTGGTGTAATTAATCAAAGGATTTATAAAAGTAATTTAAAAGAATAAATACTTGATAAAAGTAATTAAGGATTAATTACTTGGTGTAATTAATCAAAAGATTTATAAAAGAAATTAAAGTAATTAAGAAGTAATTAAGAATAGTTAATTACTGTTAATGATTATTTAGGTTGATTAATGAAAGCAATTAATTAAAGCATGATTGATTAATGTAATTAATTAAGGAATAATGTAATTAATTATAGTTAATTAATTAATGAAAGAAATTAATTAAGGTTCATTAATTAATGTAATTAATGAGAGTAATTAAAGGTTAATTACTATAATTGATTAAGGATAATAAATTTGTGAAATTAATTAAAGGATAATTACTTTATGTAATTGATGAATAATTAATCAAGAGTGATTTATATTTAAAGGAATGATTAATTAATTAATGGTTGATTAAGCAAGGTTAGGAATTAATTCTTAAGTAATTAATTTAATTTAAGTTGATTATTATAATATGGATTAATAATGGTTGCTTGTGGGTGATTGTTTGAGTAGAATGTCTGATTTGGTTGATATATATTGGATTATATGCTATGATATTCTGTGATGTGATATTGGATATATCTGTGATAAATGTGTGATATTTATCTATTTTAATGCTGTGTGAATTCAAGTATTGAATTGAATTGAATTGAATTGTTTAAATCTTAAAACAACTTGGCTTTTAAGATACGTTTGGATTTCGATGAGACCGGGATCGAGAATCAAATTTGATTATCCGAAAACCACATCGATCCAAGTTAAACGATAGGTCGTGACATCTCAAGTGAAGATTTAGAGAAAGGTTATGGTCGTTAACTCTGAGGGTGATTCCAAAACGAGTTAACGGAGATAGTGCTTTGAATAAAGATGAAGATTTAAAGTGCAAGGGTTATTGTCGTTAACTCTGAGGGTGATTCCAAAATGAGTGTAACGAGATAATGCCTTCGGTTTCGTTCGAACCCAGAACGAACTTGTATGGATTGAATGCTTTCAGCACATCGTCAGGTGGACGATGAGCATTCTAAGTGATGTGTTCTGATAAGGTAATCGTAGCCTCAAGCCTCATCAACCGGGAATGGCTAAAACAGGGGAGGTGCAGCAAGGTTAAGTGGGTAGCACCCAAGTAGGATAAGATTTCCCCTGTCTAGAGGTCCCTTTTTTTAATTCGGCTGTGTGGGCAGTTGAATAGCTACAACCGCTGGGGTTTCTTATTCGGGACTGTCTAGTAAGGGATGGTTCCGGCTTTGTGTTGCAGGGGGTCGGGAGTGATTCTCGGTACGTTGATCTAGGCCACGTACTATGATGGGCGGTACCCCAGTAGCCCTGCCATTATATGGAATCCAATCTCCAATAAGTACCATCGAATTTGATTGTAAACCTACGTATGCTGGAATTTAATGAATGTAACAATTTCGGCTATTTTCTATTTTACTTGGAAACCCTAGACGCTATTATAATATCACTGAATTTCCTATCAAAGTTTTGGTTAGCGTAAGGTAAAAACTTTTCTATGTTTATGTGTGGGAAGTCTTACGTGATACTTTTGTTTTCAAAGGGTTTTAAGTTAAGCAACTTTAACCGTTTACTCACACCAGACCCATGTCTGACCCGGAGTTTATTTCTGTTTTTCCTAAACTCTTGGGTACTCAAATTTTTATGAGTAGCCAAGGGATTCAGGTTTGCTTTGACGAATTCTGGAGGAGCAATGGAGCAGGAGGCTTCAGCGTTTGTAGATATATAAGTGGTTCCGCTGTGTTGATCTCTGAGTCATTTGTTTGAGTTGTATCTTGAATTGTAATAACTAGACAGATGTTTATAACTGTCTAGTATGTGTTTATAAGTTGTGTATCTCTGATGTATATGATACTATGTAATATTTATATGATTAATATAATTTATTCGTTCCGCTGTTTAGATTCAGATGTTGTTTCTTCTTTCTTCTCTATCTTTTCTCTTTTCTATCCCTTTCTTTCTTAATAATGATGCGTCTTTCTGTGGAGAGAAAGGCGGGTCGTCACAGGTCGACACCTATCGGGCAAGTAAAGCTACCGGTATAGATGGACCCGCCACCATGTTGTAGAACTTTTGAGACTCTCTTTGTAATCATCGATCAACCTTCATACTACAATGTATTCTTTGGTCGTCCTATGCTAGATGAGGTGGATACTTTGTTTCATCAAAATACCCGATGGTAAACTTCTTGACTAAAAGAGGTTGGGTACTATTAGGGGAGAAAAATTTAGCTCTCACGAAATGTCTTTTTCAACTCTCGATTAATACAAAAGGGAGTACTCTTCTTACTATGATTCTTCTACTATTTTTCAGTCTTTGGATGATGGATTTTTGCATCCAACATTCGAAGCAAAAATAAGGTCTAATAAAATGAATAAACGTGCACTTGATATATATGCACCTGAAGGGAAGAGGAAGAGGACCGATGCTAACTCTATAGAAGAAGGCGAGATCATCACAAAATTGGATTGCCAAGGAGAAATGGAGAATATAAAGCCAACGGAGGATCTCGAAGAAGTATGTATAGATCCGACCTATTCAACCGAAATAGTCAAAGTGGGGAAAGAGTTAGAGAACAATATGAAAATACACTTGATTCAATTCCTTAAAGCTAGTAAGGACGTATTTGCATGGACCCATTCGGATATGGTCGGGATTGACCCATCCATGATGTGCTATGAACTATATATTGATCCAAACATAACCTCCGTCCAATAAAAGAAGAGACAATTTGACAAAGTTCGGTCTGATGCCTTAAAAGAAGAGGTTAAAAAGCTACTTCAAGAGGGATTCATTCGAGAAGTTCTTTTATCCAGAATGGCTGGCAAACCCTGTGTTGGTAAAAAAGTCGATTGGCAAGTGGAGAACCTGCATCGATTACACTGATATGAACAAAGCATGCCCAAAAGACTGTTATCCACTACCCAGAATAGACCAGCTAGTTGATGTGACTAGTGGACACAAGCTATTATCTATCATAGATTCTTATTCAGGATACAATCAAATCTCCATGTTCAAGCCAGATGAAGAGCATACATGCTTCATTACGAATTGAAGAACCTTCTGTTATAAATCAATGCCTTTCGGACTTAAAAATGCAGGTGCTACTTATCAAAGATTGGTCAATAGAATGTTCAAAGAGCAGATTGGTCGAAGTATGGAGGTTTACGTGGATGATATGTTAATAAGGTCCCATGAAGCTGGGAATCAAGTTAAAGATCTTAAAGAAATGTTTGAAGTATTAGAAGGTATCAAATGAAGCTAAATCCTCATAAATATTCTTTCGGAGTTCATTCTGGAAAGTTTTTGGGTTACATTGTTAGTGCACAAGGGATTGAAGCCAGTCTTGACCAGATCCAAGCTATCAAAGTCATGGCTGAACACAAAACAAGCAAAGATGTAATGAGTTTGAACGATAAAATTGCAGCTTTGAGCAGATTCATCTCCAAGGCAACCAACAAATACATTTCGTTCTTCAATGTGATTAAGAGAAAAAAGAACTTTGAATGGGGAGAAGACTGCAAGAAAGCCTTCCAAGAATTAAAAAATTATTTAGACTAACCACCGATATTATCCAGCCTTGAGAATGGAGAAAGCTTGTACTTATATATGGCTGTCTCAAAACATGCAGTTAGCTTGGTTCTGATTAGAGAAGAGAACAGAACTCGGCTTCCTATTTATTATGTGAGCAGATGATTGAAGGATGCCGAAGTTCGATACCCAATTATAGAAAAGTTGGCTTATTGTTTAATACTTACAGCACGAAAACTCATAGCATACTTCCAAGCACATCCGATAAGAGTATTGACTAACTTTCCAATTAAGTAGGTTTTCAGCAAATCCAAGACCTCGGGTTGGTTAGTAAAATGGGGAATTGAACTTAGCCAATATGATATAGAATTTCAGCCACGAGCAACAATCAAAAGGCAAGCATTAGCGGACTTTATCAATGAATGCACAGGCTTTGTTAAAGAGCAGTTAGAGAAAGAAAAAGATCAAAAGTCCATATGGAAACTATTTGTGGATGGGGCATCAAATGAGCAGAGAGCCAGAGCAAGGGTATGTCATAATCACACCAGATTGACACCGCCTGCACTACGCAATGAAACTAGGATTTTCTGCAACAAACAACATAGCTGAATATGAGTCAATGGTGGTAGGATTTACTCTAGCCCTGCAACTCAAAATCCCACGAATTCAAATCTTTAGTTATTCTCAACTAATGGTAAACCAGATAAAGCAGATATATCAGGCTAAAGACACTAGACTATCCCTATGTGTTAAGAGATACTAAAAATGCTTACCTTGTTTGAAGATTTTTCTTTACACCAATTCCCAAGGGGAGATAACTCTCAAGCAGATTCGTTAGAAAAATTGGCTAGTTCAAGAGGAGTTCCAGAAACTCGTGTCATGCCAGTAGCGTATCAAGAAAATCCCAGTATTGAAGAAAGAATGCTCGAACCAGGGAAAGAACTATTAGTTTTAACTAGATCCCAAGCCATGACATAAGAAAGAGAAGAAAGAGAGATTGATGAAAAAATTTTATATGAAGAAACCATTCATCAAAAGGGCAGATAATTTCTACAATAACACTTGGATGTCCCCTACTGTAGAATATCTTACTAATGGAATATTACCATACCACAAAACAGAAGCTAGGAGAATCAGACGATGGGCTCCGACCTTCGCTATGATGGATGGAATTCTTTATAATAAAGGATATGTTCTTCCTTACCTAAGATGTGTGAGCTTTGAAGATGGTTTGAAGTTACTAAAGGAAGCACATGCAGGATTTTTTAGAGACCATTCCAAAGGGATAAAGTTGGCTAAGAACACAATGAGACAAGGTTTCTATTGGCCTCAAATGACTAGTCAAGCTATAGAACATGTAAAGAAATGTGAAGGGTGCCAAAAATAGTCAAAGATTCCTAGTTTACCACCAAACTGATTAACCCCGATCTCCATTCCATGGCCCTTTGATGTATGGAGAATCGATTTAATCAGGCCATTGCCGATTTCTAAAGGAGGGGCAAAATATATTCTAGTCGCTATTGATTACTTTACTAAGTGGGTAGAAGCAGAGTCACTTCCCAAAATTACTTTTGGGAAAGCACTTAGATTTGTTATTAAGAACATCATCACTGGATTCAGGATCCCTTACAAGGTCATATCTGACAATGGAATGCAGTTTGAAAGTGAAGAGTTTTCTCGATTTTTCCATAAGAATAGAATTACCAAAAGATTTTCCTTTGTAGCACATCCAAAGGCTAATGAAGCCATCAAAGCATCCAATAAGACTATTAAGACCATCTTGAAAAAACGACTGAATAAGACCAAAGGAAATTGGGTGGAAGAATTTCCACTTGCACTCTTGGCATATCATACATCCACAAAAACTGCTATAGGTCAAACCCTTTACTCTCTAACATTTGGGTGCGAAGCAATGTTACCATTCGAAATTGAAATACCTTCACATCGAAGAATCACATACGCATTTGATCCAAACCAAGAGTTAAAGAAAGAATCATTAGATTTGATACATGAGTTAAGAGATGGAGAAGCTATTCAAACTGCCGAGTATCATACAAGAATCTCAAAATACTACAATTCAAAAGTAAGGACGAGATCATTTCAAGAAGGATATCTAGTGCTCTGAAGAGTAATGGCAAACACTAGAAATCCTGCAGACGGATCGCTAAGGCCAAACTAGGAGGGTCCTTTAATTGTGTGCAAAGTAATTCCTCCAGGGGGTTACAAGTTATGTCATCCAAATGGCAATATGGTCCCTAGGACATGGAACGCGGAACATTTGTAGCCGTATTTTCCAACATTGGATGAATAAAGCGCTTCTTTTCTAAGAAAAATCTACATGGTCGGGAGTAGAATTCTCCTTAAGCTTGAAAACTACCTTAAACGGTCATAAGCCTTTGTCCGCACAAAGATGGCCAGGTCAAAGCGCCTCCTGAGGGAGGTCAGAGTAAGCCTTTAGCCACGTCAGGAATGGCTAGGCTAAAGCATCTGCAAGCCCTTGACCGCACGTACGTGGCCAGTTTAAGGCACCCCTTGGAGGGTGGACGGAGTAAGCCCTTGAACGTGCCACACTTTGGCCAGTTCAAGGCACCGATCAACCTTCAGTCCCGCCTATAAGGCCTGGCAGAAGCACCTCCTGGAGGAAGGATAGAGTAAGCCCTTGATCCCACCACGCTATGGCCTGGTCAAGGCACCAAACAAGCCTTCAGTCCCGCCTATAATGCCTGGCTAGAGCGCCTCCTGGAGGGAGGTCGGGTATGTCCTTGGGTCCTGCTTGTGGATAAGCTAACCGAGAGCACCGGACAACGATGGACTAAGATGTCCAAGCCCAAGAAGTGGCACATAAAATGGTAACAATATACAAAGCCAAAGGGTGGCACTTGTCGAAAGAATCAAGAGGCAGAGAGGTAACACAAAGCAAAAGATTCAAACAATCAAAATCCAAAGAGTAGTACAGAACAAAAGATTCAGATGAGAATTTCTAAACCTCCATTATTCAAATAATGTTTTCTAAACTTTCATTCTTATTATCAGAAACGGATTTCTAGTCTTTTAATACTTCCGGACGATACTTCCCGGACTATTTTTATACAAATTTGTGGCCTTTGGCTAAAGGATGATTTCTGGACTTCACTCATTAATACTAGAATCTGGGTTTCAGGTCTCCTGTTATTTATTTCAAGTCTTTTGTTATGAACTTCTAGTCTTCTACTAATTTTCTGATAATAATACCCGAATTTGGGTCTTGACTCTTCAACTATTAACTTCTGGACTTCACATATCAAACTATTACCCAAATCTGGATTTTGGATCTTCTATCATTATTATTTCCAGATAAGAGTTTCTGGATGCCTATTATTTATTCTCAATAAGGATTCCTGGTCTTCCATGACTTATTTCCAAATGACGATTCCCGAATTTTCATTACTACCATAAAATTGTTCTTGGACTTTTATCCATTATTACCAAAAGATGGTTTCTAGACTTCTATTATTGTTATTTCAAGAAAAATATTTTTGAACTTCTATTATTAATGCCATATCTAAATTTTTGGTCTTATTAATTCCATAATTTGATTACTGGTCTTCTATTAGTATAACCAGAATTGAATTTCTAGACTTTTCTCATTATTATCAAAGTTGGATATTGGGACTTCTATTTTTGCTAGACAAGAATTTCCGGACTTCAATCATTCTAAACTGTGGATTTATCATCACATATTAACTCTAGATGATGATCTATTAGTTTCCATTATTCCCAGATTTAGAATTCTGTGATTTTGTTATTAGAAATTCTAATACTATCTCCAATAATATTATTAACAAACTACTAAACATATTCTTACATGAATTTTGAACTAACGATAAGAAATGTTGTCTACTTTGTACTTTGCAGGAAATTAAGTTTCATAAAGAGCAATTATTGAGGATGAACTAGTGTAAAAGGAGAATTATTGGATTTTTTTCCTAAAGAACAAAAGCTTCTTTCATACAAAGGGGGCAAAATGTTAACCATAAAGTTCACTTAAGAACGAAGGTATGAAAGAAGGCCTACGAAAGCATTGTAGAAGCTCCGTAAGAATTGAAAAGGAGGGTTTTTCCATAGTTCAAAAGCAGGGTTTCGAAGGTATTGGAGTAGTTTTCGAAGAGGTTGGAATAATGCCGCAAGCACCTGATACTTCTGCAAGCATTAAATGGAGTATGGGCTTCCGAAGGAGTCAAATGGGGACAAGACTACCCTTCTACTTCAGTTGATCCTTTCGAAATAGTTGGTTTCGCATGCATAAAAGAGTTTTGAATGTGTTAAAAATACCTTTTGAAGGTATCAAATAACAAGCTTCCGCATATATATCAGATCCTTCGAAACGATTGGAGAAGATCTTACCAAAACAACCCTTTCGAAAGCATAGTTTAGCCTTTCGAATCAGTTGAATCCTTCCACAAGTATTAGGGAGGTTTCACACGTGACAAGTATTGCCTCCACAAACATCAGAGGATGAGCTTCCACATTAATCAAAGGGATATTTTCGAAAGCCACCTTCCGCAACCATCATCTACCTACCAAGAAGCCTTCTTTATTACAATTGACCTTTTGCAATGATCCTTCCATCACTATTTAAATCCTTTCGAAACCATCCAAATGCCATTCTTCACTCATTCAAGAAGCAATCCATTATGTTAGCACCAGATCTTAACAACAATGAAAATGTTTCGAGGGTTTCGAAGAGGTCAGAAGTGCTTCCATTAATACTCAAACAACATAATGGAACCTGGGTTCACTCGCTACCTTTCGATGGTGTTGAAAGGCTCTAGAAGTACTCGAAAGCAATATTGAAGAGTATCAGATCAATATCCATTGTTAACATGCTTTCGATAGTAACGAGAGGGAAAATTCAAGCATAACAGAAGGCCCAAATACCTACCCATAATTTCCAAACCATGAAGGTGAAAGGACGAAGGCGAAAGGATGGGTGCAAAAGGTCGGAAAAGAGACCTTTCGACATCTTCGAAAGGATGAATGCGTAAGGGTCCAACCAGTATATCATGGATGTTAACAAGATTTTTTGTTAACAATTTTGGTTAAGCGATTCGAAAGGTGGTTTCGAAAGGGTCATTCACACTCCTAATTCCACATTGAGGTATTGATAAGATTTCTTGTTAACATCTATTAAATAGAAAATCCTTAAATGATATGTTATGTGATAGTAATTACAATGTGTTGTAATCATGATAAATTTATCACAATAAAATAACGTATTAATTTAAATATTTCTAGTTAAGATGTTTCGAGAAAGGATATCGATTCTCCGTTAAGACTAGAGTATGTAACGCTCTTCAAATGTTGGATAGTGTATTACTCATGGTTGTTGGGAGAATCAAAATATCATGTACTGATATTTATTGGTTAACTATTGAATGACTCACTCAAGAGTTTTATGTTGGTTAAATATAAATAAAGTCAAATTGGAGATCTCGAAGTAACGATGTTACACAGTTCCCTCGACTTGACAATATTATGGAACTTCAATATTGATACTCCACTTTAATTATAGGTAAATCATGACATTGCGGTTCAGTTGAATTTGAGTTGAAACTTTGGAATTGAAACACTAATCAATGTAGAAATTGTCTCCTTAATTATAAGACGTTAGTTTTACGGTTAAGTCAAAGTCAAAGTCTCTTGCCAGATGGTTAAATGTTATTATTGAGACAAGAATTTTATTTTTTGAATAACCAAGTTGAATGTTAAAGATATTAGAATTTTAACTTAAACCAAATTTCATAAGTCCTAAAGTTATATAGTTTTGACAAAGAGAATTAGTGTAAATAATCGTTATTATTGGGTAATCGTATAATATTAAAAATTGATTTTGTCGAAAAGATGTGTAAACAATAAATTCGATCAAAATGTCATGGTACTAGCTAAGGTGACGTGTGAACGTTAATATTCGAAGTGTTCAATATTAATCGCTAATTGAATTTTTACCTTTGAGTCACATAACCGTAATGATGAATTCTACAAAAAACCATACGATTTAATTAGTTTATTAATATTTATAAATAAATAAAATAAATTATTATTTAATTTAATTGATATTTGGTTGTTGTTTTTAATTATTTGAATACATATATAAAAGTTATATTTGAGTGCATTAATATACGATGTCGGTATATATTTTAAATGGGTTTAAATAAAAGACGATTACATGAAGGGATTTATTGAAATTTTATGTCATTTAATGGCAAGTACTTTCGGGCATACCATGCAAAGAGAGAAAGAGAGAGGGGGGGGGGGGAAGAGAAAATTAAGGGAATTGAGTACAGAAGTTTTAATTAGTAGAATGAGAAATATTTCATTTTTTTAATTAAAAGAAATTAACTAATTCATTTCTTGTAGATATTTATTTTCCATTCACTTTTATCTTTCCTCCTCCTAACTTTCCATGACTGAAAAATTAAAAAAATTCAGATCCAAATCAATTTTTAATTAGTTGAAATATTTTGTAATATATTTTATATACAAAGTGAAACATACACATAATCTATTTGAAATTATGTTATGAAATTGAATGTAAGTTTCAAGTATGTGTGTGTGTAATTTTGAATATCAAATACTTTTGATTTTTATATACATATGTTTATTTATATTATTTTAATTAAAACTTTATAAAAGGACTTTTGTGCAAAATTATAGACCTAATATTGAATTTCTTTCTAATTCAAAAATAGATTTCAAATTGTTAATTTTAAATTATAAAACACATAAAATTATAAGATTTACATAATATTTTGAATGATTCCAGCTAAGATACGACATTCGTTGGTTTTATGTCCATTCGCCTTGTGATATGCGCAATATTCTCCTCCCTTTCTTGGCTTGGGATTATTCCTTGCCATGAATGAAGTTGGGAAGGTGCCTCCATCCTTGGCTACATTTAGATTTTGGGATCTCCTCCCACCTTCCTCTCTTACTATCATCTCATCTTGGCTTCTTATTAGGGATGATCAAAGCTAGATCTTCCCACTTCCTTCTTCGTTTGAGAATTTTTCTTAGCATGATACATCTCATCCATATGGATAAATTTGTCAACTTGGAAATGAAAATCCTGAAGGTACCTCCACCCATGGATATAAAGTTCCATCCATAAAAGGGTTTGCTCAATCAATCCTGAACACACCGCCATCGACTTTTATCTATCATTCATATTCTCCGATTTTAGTGCCTCTATGTTGAATCTTTTCAAGTACTCACCAAGCAGGTCTCCCGGTCCCTTCTTAACATTGGCTAACACACTAGAATCGATAGTAGGGTCCTAGCACACATAGAACTGTGCTGATAATTCGTAAGAGAATTGCTTCCAAAAAACAAATGGTTTTCTATCACTACAACAGTTTATGGGTTTCATAACGTTTGAAAAACGCTATAACAGGCTACCATAGCGTTTTAGAGAACGTCGTGGAACCACAAGCTATGGTAGGCCGACAGCATTACATAGCAGGAAGGAAAACGCTATAATATCTAATAGCGTTTACAAAAGGGCATATCGTTTGCAACCTACCATAGCGTTTTTTCTCTGTTATTAAACTTAAACGCTATAGGGAATATAATCCTTCATTTAACTTCTATAGCGTTTTCGAGCACATGTTATAGCGTTTCATCAAACCATGTTATAGCGTTACAATGTTTTTCGATAGCATTTCTTGTCATGCTTGTATAGCGTTTTTATTTTCTACTATAGCATTTTTGATTCTATTATAGCGTTTTTGATGCATAAATCTTACATCTCATATAGAGTTGCGATAGCGTTTGATGAATCAATAGCGTTTTTCAAACGCTATTCTATATAATATTAATTTTCAGCATTTGTTTCAATTTTCTTTTTATTATATTATATTATATATATATATACGCACACAGATAAATATATGTATACACATTACACACACACATACACACACACATATATATATATATTAAAATGTGGATCCCAAAAATAACAAATCGAGAAGATGACAACAATTATATGTAACAATGATAACGTTGCAGTGAATTCTAATTTGGAAACACACAATCAAACCAGTGGAAAAGTTTCAAATAATTCTGTTAATATTTCAAATACTACAAGACATGGTCGCATGATAATAGTTCAAAATAGTCTAACAAATGAACACAAATACTAAAAGACATGGTCACATGATAATAGCTCAAAATAGTCTAACAAATGGACACAAATACTCAGTTATGGAGACGATGATACGGAAATGGCTGCTACAGAAGATTCTTGCAAGGATCTAAACATTGCTCCAGGTTGCTTCAGTGTTAACCAAGTTCCTGCATTATATGACAAAGTAGACAATGAAAGTTCCAGGTTGAATATACTAAATTTGTAGACAATAAATGACAAAGTAGACAATGACAGTTCCAGGTTGAATATACTAAATTTGTAGACAATAAATGACAAAGTAGACAATGACTTGTAGGCAATGGAGTAAATGACTTGAAGGCCTAATATGAAAATCTATCATTATTATTGTCTAACTTTGTTTGCATCATCCATATGTATTTAGAGAGCCACCATGTTTCCTTGATTTTTATTCAGATAGCGACCTAATTTTTATCTTATCACTGCTACTTCTGCTCCTTTCTTAATTTAATCACTACTTCTTCCTTATAAGTTTCAGTTTGCTACTATAATAGTCCTAAAGAGTTTAAACCTTTTCAGTCCTACTTCTATATCATTTTTTCAACTTGCAAAATAACTCATGGGTTACTGGAAATCAAAGGTTCTTCCCAAGATCAAGAAGGTCTTCGGTCCAAAGAAGCCTGAAGAGCCTAAGGTATATATTTATTCTTCTTTACATATATAAGCTACAAATATAGGATATATTCTAAAAATATGTTATATGTAGGTAGAGGAAATGGCAGCAAAAGACGTGGTTGTAGAAGCAGGAGAAGCAAAGGAGGTCGAGAAAGTCGAAGAGGCAGCTACGACTGCTGCTACAGCTGATTAAACTCCAGCCCCGACTGCTGTTGTTGCTACAACAGAGGTAGCGGAGGAGGCTACTAAGGCTTGATATTATATACAATTGATATGTATGTCAATTATTGTTTAATTAATACCATGTAAAGCTGTATCATATTTAGCTTGCTGCATACCATCCATGCATATCATGTATGGTTTTTATTGTTGTTTATGTTTCCTTTGTTTTTTCTTCTTCGTTTATTGATTGGATTATTTATTGTGTATGTATTTTAATTGTTTTTATTATGAAAGGGAATATTTGTGTGTTTCTTTTCTTTTTCTTTTTTTAAAGAAAGCAAAAATAAGTATAAAACCAAACATATACCAACTGCAAATCTATTTATTTCATAAGAAAATATGTGGTAAATAAACAAACCATTGATGAATATATGATTGAAAAGAGCATAGGCTTGATTAAAAGAAAATTGCACCTACAAATATATGAAATATGACGGATATTGATACAGAATAATTCCATTATTATATATTATTTAGATGTGAAAATTTTCAATGTAATAAGCTTTAAACGATTCATGATTTGTATCATATATTCAAACCATGTCAAAATTTTGCATTTCCAAAAACTTGAACAATTTAAGTGACTAAGAAGAACGATTCAGCTTACCAAACCAACAAATATCACATGTCGAAGTTTTCCAGGTTTTACATTTGTAATTAGCACCACTCGATGGTTCTACAATATCAAGACAGTAATAGATAGTTAACATCAAATTATTAGAATGATTACTTAATATGTTGCATTTAAGAGGATCTAACAATTAGATTTTCTGGGTCGCAATACTTTGCAAGTCCACTAACAACATAAAGCACATTACCATCATCTAAATCAATCTCCTCAACCAGTAAGCTATAAGAATTAATAAACACATAGATTTTTCCAGTGGAACTGAATATATAATGCAAACTCATAACAGCAGGTATTTAGCATAAAATACAACCAAAACACTAGCACTAATACACACACACAAATGAATAGAATTTGCTTAGTGTAGTATTATTAAATCCATTGCAGTTTGATACAAAATTGGTAAAGATGCACATACAAAGTGATCGGATAGCAAATTAGCTATTTGTATTAGTTAGTCAATTAACTTCAAAGGCTATTATGTAAACTGAATAAAGGAAGTGTATAAAATAAAAAATACAAATTTTTATAATTTTCAAAGAAGAAAAAAGAAAAACCTAATTGGACTAGCAGAGAAAAAGTGAAGCTTAGATTCCAACATCCATTTATCATTGTCTTAAACTTACGCCTAATAATCTCAACTTGCAATTCAAGATAAGGCCTCTTGTGAAACGTAGAAAAATGGATTGATGTAGTCAATTAACCATAGTTTCAAAATAAGTTTATTCTCAATAAACTGATTTAAAAACATATTATGTAATTTTAAACTATAGACACAGAAGATATACATGCATATGCAGTGACCTTTTAACCTTCTTTTTTAATTCTGACAATACTTTTCTAAATTTAAATCACAAGGCTTTATGAGGAAATGTCTTAAATTTGGAAAGTGGATGATGCAAATCACCAAAAAATGCTAAGACAATAAAAAAATACTCAACACTTGGTTTCTATTCATGTATACTTTGCATATATTTACTTTTAAACGTAAATAATAGTGGCAGAGCATGAAATTGTCTTAACATAAGAGAAAACATTGTAGGAAGATTATATTACTTACTGTTATTTGCATGTTGTCGATATTCAACAGAACATATAAAGATCATCATGTATGCTATATTTGATTTGATGTTCAACATGTTATCAGTTATCACACTTTGAATCCAATTGAGAAATATCAAACTGAAGTAATAGGAGATCAAGTATAAAATACAACCAAGTTATACTTTTTTTAAGTTCAGTTGATGGTCCAATCTTCGATAAGGTCCTCAGCAAAAGTGAAACCGCATCAGCCATTAAGTCTTGCACATTATAATTTTCAAAAAACCTTATTGGAGCTGTAACACTACATCATAATAGAAATAAAAGAAGTAAATAAGAAAATATTAGGTGTATATAAGTATATAAGATATAGTTTCAAACTGATTACTCACTCAAGAAAACAGCTAACGTTCTTCATAAGGTATTTCTGCAAGTACTCGATCATGTGATGCCGAGATGTGAAGACCTGGAATCATAGTGTCACGCTAGCTTGTTAAACTATAAAATTGGAATCCACCAACTATATAAATGATAGCATTACCTGCTCAAGGGTTTCGGGGCTATTGCAACCACCATCTTTAAGAATATTAACTGTAGAATCAGTAAATCTTTCCAAGAAACTGTCGTACATGCAGCGTAAATATTGCAATATTCAAGAGTCAGGACTGAATGGTTATAACATCCACTAGTTACAACAATAAAGGATCTGAATAGAAACTTTTTAAGTAGAATAAATGAATGATCTCTTTTTTTTTTTGATTTTGTCAGTAATCAATATAATGCACACGTATTGAAGAACAGAGAAATTGAAAATTAGAACATATGTAGAATTCCGAATACAATATTAACTTAATGCTTCATTAAAACACACTATGTACTTGATTACTTGACATGCCTATACCAAATCCCAATGCGTAATGAATCAATCATGAATCAAGTAACCTTGTTTAATGCTAAGGTAATATGCGAGCATACTATCAAATAAATTGAGTTTGAATTACCAACGTACTTATCATCTGAACTCGATCATGTTAATACTTCTGATGTTATTTTCTATTAGGGAACTTATGATGTACACTGTTGCATAAAACTACAAATCAACTTTTTCAAAATTTAATATGATTATTATTAATTTATCATGTATGTTATATCATAGGATTGGAACTTTGATATGGTGATTTTAGTAAAAGAAGGGAAAATTAACTTTAATTACATATCAAGGGTTATCTACCAATGACATGAAACAAAGAGATAAGAAGAACAATAGTTTGCTATGATAAGAATTTTTTTATACAGTAGCTTAAATAATGGAGGAGAACATAACGAAATATTATAAATGAAAAACTTACGATTTATCTCCACATTTTGAAATTTCTGTAAAATCTTTCAAGATATCTCTGCAAAATGCTACAACCAGCCTGGGCAAAAGAACAAGTAAATGATAACATGTTGATCACTCAGTTTAAGAAATAAAACAAAAATAAGTATTGCATCATTCGAACCATATATAAATATAAAAACAGGAAGCACGGGAAACTCTTAAAAGAAAAAAAAGAAGAAAAAAAACACTAGTCTTTATTGGTTTCATGTTTGTATTTCGGATTACAATGTACAACTGCATTTTTGTTTGCAATAACATCAGCATAATATTTCAAACAAAATAAATTATTTTTTGATTTTTTTACAGTATTACTATTACTATGTGCAACAACACATTGGTTGTTGTAATCATCATCTTACTTCCACATTAAGATGCAAATAACCATCACAAAAGGTATTATCATTCAAGAAAATAATTTTTTTTAATGTATTCAATGCCAGTAATTTTAGAAGGTAACCTGTGACATGCTTCACCATCCAATAGCATCTTTACATAATAATAATGCACATAATGAAAATAGATGAAAGGAACGTCTGAAATAGAAACACTTACTCCAAAATTGATTTAAGTGATAAATGAGCTTTCATATTGATTCTACTCATGAGTTCAGAGAAAATCTTCTCCTTGTAGTACAAAATCAGCTCCGAAGTCTGAACTAATGGCATCATCTCAACAAAAAACGTCAGAAAGTGCTTTGTTGTATCCAGTTCTTTGATCAAAACAACAACAGTCAATCAACTGATTGAAATTTTAATTGTTTTATTGCACAAAATCTGCTTAATGAATTTGAAATTCCTAGCGTACATCACCATTAACAAAAATATTTCTAGTAAAACAAAAATCTGCATAAGAAATTTTAAATTCCAAGCGCCCATACACCAGAAAAAACATTTCTTTCAAAAAAACAAAAAAATAAAACCAAACTTACCCTCCACTTTAGTAGCTCATCCAGCATAAAAGTCCCATTTTTGGGCATATCGTTTCTGGTTTCCAGGTTTCTATAGACATTTATCTTTATCTCCTGAATTTTTCTAGTACTGCTTTTGAACTGAAAGAAGAAGAAGAAATGGAACAAACAAATTCATTACATAATCCAATAAAGACGTGTAAAAATAACAATGAGTATAGTCATAAATTACAGTGAATCGCTTAGGACCGCTGGAAGTGTCAAGGCTTTTAACTGATTACCGATGCAAACTAGCCATTATATCTTCTAACTACAAAACACAACCCTGATTCTCAAAACACTGAAGAAGACAAAAGAAAATATAATTAACCCTGGCCTAAAATCATGTAGAAAGATTATATAATTCAGTATAGAGAGCTAATATTACTCTATACCAACATTGTCACACAATTTTATTTTTTTGGGGTATAGACTAAAATTATTCTAATTGTATTCAAGAAGCTAGTAAAATCATATTACTTATTTAGAAGTACAATATAAGAGAATAGATGCTTTGAAAGAACAATAGGAACTTCCTTATTAGTCCATATACTGCATGACTGCATGACTTTGGGATCAATATCTCATGCTATTCCACTGAAAGCTTAACTGAAATAAAGCATACTGCATGACATTGGGCCAAACATTATGTAGTCATAATAACATAAATGCACGTAGAACTCAAATATTGCAAATAATCAAAACAGAAGCTTCAGCACATAGCAGGTAGGTTAGATATAGAATGTTACAAATAATAGGTGACTAGTGCATTGTATATTCGATATTCAACTACAGGAAAAAAGTACTAGTTCGCTTTAGACTCGTTAATTCAACAAAAATGAAAAACTAAGCCATAACCATTATGAAGTTGAATAAAATTTCAGAAATTTTGCACTGATTTGAACTTGAAAAATATTTCTTACAACAAAATAGGGCTCTAACGACATACAATTAGACAATCATCAAACTTTGTAACTAAATAGGTACCTTTGATGGTGGTTCTTCGGATTGGAGCAGCATTGGATTTACTGTGCGTGATTTAGGGAGACAGAGTGGGGCGGTTCTTCAGATTGGAGGGGCATCGGGTGATTTGATTTGATTTAGGGTTTTTTTGAAGAACGACCTGATGTGGTTTAGGGATTTTTGAAGAGAAAAGAGGGAGAGGAGTCTTTTCTTTCTTTTCCAGGAGACAAAGGGAAAAGGGGGAAGATAATGCATAGCATTGAAAAAAAAATGCATGACCGCCTAAAATTTTTGTTCCCGCCTTTACATGACATAGCGGTGAAAATTATACTTTATATGATTTTAATAGTATACAAAGCGGCAACACTATGTATTAGTTCTATGGATAGTACATTTTGTTGTAGTGTATAATGCCTATACCACTGTAGTTGCTCCTTAGAAAGTGGTCGAAAAGTGCCTATAGTGTACAGGTCCAGAAGCATTGTGAAGTTCCATTTGGCTCTCGAAGGCTAGAAAATGGTCATCAAGATTGGTAGTCCATTATACCTTAGTGATGGAATCATGATGTGTGATGGAATTTTTATAGACATTACTCTTTTTGTAAAAGGGGCTTTACGAAAACTGTTGTTGACTCAAGGATCAAGTATCCTCCTTCTATTGACATTAATCATGTCCTTTGCTATTTATCAGCTATATCTCTCAAGTAAACTTCATAGTTGTGGTAATAACCTCTATAGGGCTTGTTTTCCTTACGTGAGATTGAGCTTCCCGATTGCTTGTTAGACCTTTCTACTAATTCTTCCTGGCGATCTGCTTTGACCTTATTATTTGCTAGCGATTTTGGAGCGAATGCTATAGCTCCAACCTTTTGAATTCATTTTTTCGTGGGGACATAATGATTTTTCCTTTATCCTTGCTTCTAAGCATGGAAGTATCTAGATTTCTTCTTGGAAATTCGGCCTTTTCTCCTTCAGTGAGCCTTGTTGTTTTGGAAGACTTTTGTGAAAGACCTTCTCTAGTAACTCTTGCATTGGCTTTGCTGCTTTAAGTCTTTGATTTTGGCTTCAATATACATTGGCTTTGCTGGTTTTGAAGGTTGACCAGGCTCTGCATTTTTTGGATTAAAGCACGAAGTGACATTATCTTCCAATGTTGTTTATTGTACTATCTCCTCATTTGGAACGTTAATTCTCTTTGCTCTTCCTATTTTCCTAAATCAAAACATCAAGTAATTAATTTTTAGACAAAATTAATATGAAATTAGAGGTTTAAGCCCTCCTTCTAGGGCCAAAAATGTCAGATCAAAAATTGGTATACATCCATGATGCCATGCTGAGGCAACATTTGGTTAGCATCCCTGATGTTGTTCAATATGGTACTATTTTGCAGGGTTGTGATGGCGATATTAAACCAAAGATTAGCTCATCATTCTAGATTTAGTACAAGATGATTTCAATCGAAATAGTCCCATGATGCCCTTGGGTTTTTGGCTTTGTTATAAAATTGGCTAAAAAGCCATATCATGTGTCCAGGGGAAAAATAGAGAAGTTGCTTGAATGTGCAATAGTCCATTAATATTTCGTTAATGGGCAAAATAAGCAAGTTACATAAGCCACAATCCATTGTTTATATGTTTGATAGGAAAGATAGTCAATATGCGAAATAACATTAAATTGAAAAAGGGCTTAAATGGCTTTGTTCTATTTATAAGCCTAAAGTCAAGTCCAAGTTCAAAACTAGTCATATGCAAGTCCAAAGTTCGATTATAATCAAATATGCACAAATCGAAGGAAATAAGCTATGCTAAATTATTCGTTCAAGTCTTTGTTCATAAGTCTCAAAGGTTACAAATCAATTCTTGATTTTTTCCCAATTTAATTTAGGGTTTACATTCTTTAATTTGAGAAAGAGAGAAACAAAATGATTTGCCTCTTTTGCAATGACATGGGGTCCGTATTTATAAGGGTTAGAGTTTGCGGCATGGCTACCACATGGAACTTCGAGATGCTTGACATTTAGAATCATTCGTCATGTTGATGACATGCACCATTCTCTTGTTCATTAATGATTTTCGATAACCTTTAGTAGGCCATTGACATGCAACGTCTTGCTTCATTGGTATCTACGATATTATCATTGAGTCCTGATTATGTTTGACAACCACGTTGCATTGATGACTTGCAAAATCCCTCGAGATATGACACCTTATTCATAAGGTTTCATTTCGACATCCTTTGAAAGCTAGTGATCTATGATATCACCTAATATTCGATATCCTTTGTCGAATTGATGGTGTACGACATGCATCTATGTGCTCTTACTATGCGACAACCTCCTTCATTTACATTGATAGATGGCGACATTCTTCATAACCCCTGATATCCGATATCCTAAATGCATTACTAAGATTCGACATAGTTTGTTATGTTGATAGCATATGAAATCCTTGGGTATATAGTAGAATTTCGATATCTTTCTTTACATTGCTATCATTCGAGATCCTCTCACGTATTATCTCATGAAGCTTGAAGTCCTTTCACTTGTTAATATTTGACATCAGTTTTTATATTAATGAAGTGTGACATCCTGCCTTATAGACAATCTATGACATCAACACTCATATAACCTTCTTGCTTTGTTGATAATATACGATATCTATGCCGCTTATGCTAGTGGTATTAGACATCATTGCTTTCTATTTTTTATGTTCGATAATTTTTGTAGTTCGTCATCTTTAAGGATTTGATATCCTTGTGCGACGTTCTTTTCATACTTTCGGCATCATGGTTTGTAGTAACATTTTGGTGCTTTCACTGAGAACTTTGAGTTCGACATCCGTTTTGCCTTCGACTATGATATCCTCCAACTTATAGATACGATATCCCTTTAACTTCGACATCCTTGTGTTGGCGCTTGTCATATCGTTAATTTGTAATCCCTATGATGGACTTATTAATTCGACATCATATTCCCTTGCTTCCCTATTTGTTTCCTTTAGAAAATATATGGATAACAGTTGAGCACTGTGAATCTTAAGTGTTTAAGTTATACTTTAATAACAGTCATTACACTGACATCAATGATCATGTTATGACCAAAATTGGGTATTAGTAGAACCACTTAAAATGAAACACTACTCAAGAGATATTTGTCTCCTTTGATGTAGAAATTTAGTTTCACTACGTGTTAGCGCCAAAATTGGTCAATAACACCCAAATCCAAGTGAAAGCACCAAATACCAGTCACAACTCATAGATAGATTATACGTGGAGGATATTAATATGAAGAACAACAAAGATTAAAATGAAAGCAGTAAAGAACAACAGATTTTATAGTGGTTCGGCTAACTCCGGCCTACGTCCACTCCAGAAGTTTCCTTTTTATTGCTGTAATAACCGATTACAGTTACAAAATGGCAGAGTTGCCTTTGCCTTAGAAAGGAGAAAGTAAGAGAGTCGAAAGGAAGATCCCTTTTCTGAACCCTCACATGCTGTATTTAAAGGCAAATCCTGAGTTGTTGGGCTTTCTGAATGATCCGGGCCCATCAAGGCCTTCCACCGAGCCACATACCTCCATAATGCCGAACCACACCGGCCTCACCACATTGCCGAGCCACACCGGCCTCACCACAATGCCGAGCCACACTAGCCTCGCCACAATCCCGAGCCGTCTCACCAATGCCGAGTGAGGTTCAATGCCGAGCGATGTCCAATGCCGAGCGAGGTTCGATGCCAAACGCCTTCCAATGCTGAGCAACTTCTAATGTCGAGCGAGGTACAATGCCGAGCGAGGTTCGATGCCAAACGCCTTCCAATGCTGAACGACATGACTTCCTGTAGCGACTTCCATTGTGCGACTTCCATGCCGAGCGACTTCCATGCCGAACGATTTCCATGCCGAACGACATGACTTCCTGTCACGACTTCCATGGTGCGACTTCCATGCTGAGCGACTTCCATGCCGAACGACTTCCATGCTGAGCGACTTCCATGCCGAACGACTTCCATGCCAAACGACTTCCATGCCGAGCGACTTCCCTGGTGCGACTTCCATGCCGAGCGACTTCCATGCCGAACGACATCCATGCCGAACGACTTCCAAACATGCTGCGTTACCTATCCATCTAGTCGACTCAGGCCTACCACATTCCATCCTTGATAACTGAGAAATCGATTTATTTAAATCCGCCTGCCTACAGCCTTGCCAAAAGGCGGGTGTTATCCCGCCTTTTGGTAAGGCCGTGACACCAAGGAATTGACTAGTAAACCAATGACGATCCATCCCAGAGATCGGTTGTACACAGGCTCACTATGGATATCGATGAATTTTGTCCGAGTCCGGATCGAGCTTAAATTAATATAACATGACAAGCTAAGCCATGAGAGTCAACGTTCCAAATCTCAAGTCAATCCGCGTTCGTATGCTCAAGTTACAACCGATGCAAATTTGATTAAAAATAGCCTTCTTCGACTCGCTCAGTTCGCATCCCTCAGGAAAGCCCACTTCGACTCGCTCTGCTCGAATCCATCATGGAAGCCAACTTCGACTCGCTCCACATCGACTCGTTCCATTTCGACTCGCTCAGTTCGAATTCATCAGAAGTGGCAACTTCGACTCGCTCCACTTCGCAACCATCAGAAGTGACTTCTTCGACTCGCTCCGCTTCGCCTCCATCAGATGCCTTCTTCGACTCGCTCCGCTTCGCCTCCATCATATGCCTTCTTCGACTCACTCAGCTCGCATCCCTCAGGAAAGCCTACTTCGACTCGCTCCGCTTCAAGCCACAGTTCGACTCGATTATCCAACGTCAACTTCGCATCCATCCGGAGACTTCTACTTCATGTCCATCAATGCGAAGCAAGGCACAACAGTCAATACGAATAAACTCCACATCACCGAGTCAAACGGAAACGAGTCGAACAAAGAGCGAGTCGAAACAAGAGCGAGTCGAACGAAACAGCCCACCGAGAATCCCAATTCGTATCGATCATATCTCCTAATCTACAAGTCCAAATGCTATGAAATTTTCACAGAAGACTACGTGCATGCTAAAGAATGTCCATGCCAAATTTCGACTCCATTGGATGAAATCTTGATCGATACGAAATCTGTTTGTATCAATCACGGATCGGACCGAAACTTCACGGGCTTGGGCGCGCGGGCCTGGTCACGTGCCAGAGAGGCTCTCCCGAGATCTGAGCGAAATACCAGCCTCCTACACCTATAAATAGACCTCCAAAGCCAACAGAAAAGGGGTTCTTCTTCCTCTTTGAGATCTCCAACGCCCAGACTCCGCCGGATCCAGATCTGAACTCCATTGCTGCTGCTACCAACGAATTTCATTGCTGCAAATCATAATTACATGCTGTAATTCACTGAATTCACTTGTAAACATCAAAGAAAGATCAATAAAGCAAACTACTTCATAGTGGACGTAGGCGATACGCCGAACCACTCTAAATTCTTGTGTCGCCTTGCATTTTAATTATTTGCATATCTGAGATTTGGAGTTTTTGTTAGATAATTCCTCTTTTTCCATTTAATTTCTTCACTTTATCTCTTCAAAAACTTCTGAAGAGTGTTGTGCCCAATTTTGGTACAAACAGCGGGTTAACACTTTGCCCCCCAAAACATGCCTTGCTATTGGAAGGTATGTTTTGAATAGACTCACGTTCGATATCCGAAGTATGTATGTTATCCACATCCACACTTTTCGATTCATAATCCAATCCATTTTATCCAAGTGTCATTGCCGTATCCTTATCCGAATCTACGACTACTCTGAGTCGATATCCAATTCCGAATCCAGTAACCAAATCCTTAGCTAAATCCATATCCATTGAACTCGACAACCGAGTTCCAATCCATCCATATCCAAGGACCAATAACCACGTCCATGACCTCTCCAGGTTGATATCCAAATCCGGGACCGTTCCGGGTCCATGCCCAAAACCCTTAGCTGTTCATAGCCAATATCCAAATCTGTAACCTCTCTGGGTTCTTGCCAAGCGCAATCCACACTTGACGACCTATGTTAAGTAATTCCATGATGTTCCTGGTTCAGTGTCCTTGAACGTCAAATAATGCCATGGCTTAAGTCCTAAGCCGAATCCTGGTCGCTCCAGACCCTTGCCGAGCATAGTCCATACTCGACGACCTGCATAGGAGACAATAGGGGGCCTAAGTCCTAGGCCGAATCCCGGTCTCTCGGACCCTTACCGAGCATAGTCCATGCTCGATGACCTTTCAGCCAAAATCCAAATTCAACCAGAAAACCAAAAATCCATATCAAAAATCCAAACCAAAAAACAAACATCCAAACCAGAATCCAAACCAGAAAACGAGAAAAACAGGGAGTTCAAACCAAACTCCAAAACCAAACCAGAAAAAGCAAATGTCCAAGTCAAAGGAAAAAACAGATTTCACAAACCATGGCGTCTTGGTAAGCCATCATCTCAGAGCACGCCTGAGGGTTATCTCCGACCCCGTACATGAGTAAGTAGTTTAACCGTATGCCCGGGGTTTGTTACTTATTCCAAACCATCAAGATTAGTTGATGACCAATTGGCCACCATTCTTGGGCCTCATGCCCTCGTCGTTCAAGGTAGGCGGTGGCTGATCCTGTTCCACCGCCGCATTCCGAGTTCCGACATATTATCGCAACTGACCATTCCTTATATGCTCCTCGATTATGTCCTTCAAATGCCGACAACTGTTAGTATCATGCCCGTCCAGGTCATGAAAAAGACAGTGCCTTCCTGACGCCCTTTCTCGTTCTAAGGGCTCCCTCCTCGCCGGCCTTCGATACGGAAGGTGATCTCGAGTATCCAAGAATATCTGCTCCAACGTTGCGTTCAATCCTGTGTGAGTGGAGAACTTTGGTTCTCCCCAGCTCTTCCATTTCCCTTTATCCTTGCCCCCACCCGAGCTTTCACCGGGTAGTCCTCCATCCTTAATCATGTTTACTTCCTTTGACCTCATGTCCAAACATGCATCCTCTTGTCGAAGAAATCTCTCAGCTTCATGAAAGAATTCCCCAAGATCCAACGGTGGGTCCCGTATCAACGATACCTTGAAATCCGAATTATCTCTGACTCCTGATACCGCAGCCATCTGAACCATTGATGGATCCGGCCGATCCACCGAAGTAACTGCTGCATTAAATTAAGTTAAGAATGTCCTGAGCGATTCATTCGCCCCCTGTTTGACTGACGTTAACGTCATCACGTTCTTTGTCCTTTTCATGTGAACTCGAAACTGACTTAAGAACTTGTCCACCAGTTCCATCCATGTTCCGATGGACCCATCCTCCAGCTGTCTGAACCACATAGCAGCAATATCAGTCAAGTACAGGGGGAAACATCGAGCCATAACCTCCTCCATTGCCCCCAGCACTTCCAAATACCAAGTGTACCTTATCAAGTGGTCAGTGGGATCCGTCTTCCCGTTATATACTTCCAGAGTGGGTAGTTTAAATCGGGCGGATTCCTAGCTGTCCTAATGTTCCGGGTAAACAGACTTTTTTTTAACTCCCTCTGAATCCCTATTTGTCAGACCTCCGCAAATAGTCCACCTAATAATTTCAACCAATCCAGTGTTTCCAACCATGGGTTGCCCCCTATCCATGTTTCCAGACTACACCCCAAGTCCCCGAGGAAATTCTGGCACATATTCCTCATCACGTACTCCTGTATTCCTATCGACGTCAGGCCACATAGCGTCATCTGGTATCCCTCCATGAACTGGTCCAGCATTACCTGGTGGTGTGCCCCCGAGTCTAGGTCCACCTAGATTGCTAGCTGTTTGTTGATTGGGAGCTGCCCCCTGCTGAATCACTCCATCTGTCCGCTGGTTGAGTTCCTCTGGTCCAGTTCCAAGAACTTGAGCACCGGCGGTTCCTGGTTGTCCAAATTGCCTAAGAAGAGCCTGCATCATCTCCTCTTGTCGTTTCATCATCTGCTCCTGCATAGAATTCATCATCACCTGCATCTCATCCCGAGTTATGTAGATAGACACATGATCCTCTCCAGCTCCAAAAGAGGCCGCTTGACTTCCTTCCTGATTGCTCCTTTCCGCTGCTTGCTTCCTTGTTGGTGGTCTAGCCATTGCTTTCTAGGATCCAAGTTTCTAACTACAAAATTCCCGAGTGCTTGCGTTCTTAGTGAAAGCACCAAAGTGTTAGCGCCAAAATTGGTCACTAACACCCAAATCCAAGCAAAAGCACCAAATACCAGTCACAACTCACAGATAGATTATACGTGGAGGATATTAATATGAAGAACAACAAAGATTAAAATGAAAGCAGTAAAGAACAACAGATTTTATAGTCGTTCGGCTAACTCCGGCCTACGTCCACTCCAGAAGTTTCCTTTTTATTGCTGTAATAACTGATTACAGTTACAAAATGGCAGAGTTGCCTTCGCCTTAGAAAGGAGAAAGTAAGAGAGTCGAAAGGAAGATACCTTTTCTGAACCCTCACATGCTGTATTTATAGGAAAATCCTGAGTTGTTGGGCTTTCTGAATGATCCGGGCCCATCAAGGCCTTCCACCGAGCCACATACCTCAATGCCGAACCACACCGGCCTCACCACATTGCCGAGCCACACCGGCCTCACCACAATGCCGAGCCACACCAGCCTCACCACAATCCCGAGCCGTCTCACCAATGCCGAGCGATGTCCAATGCCGAGCGAGGTTCGATTGCAAACGTCTTCCAATGCTGAGCGACTTCCATTGTCGAGCGAGGAACAATGCCGAGCGAGGTACAATGCCGAGCGAGGTTCGATGCCGAACGCCTTCCAATTCCAAATGACATGACTTCCTGTAGCGACTTCCAATGTGCGACTTCCATGCCGAGCGACTTCCATGCCGAACGACATGACTTCCTGTAGCGACTTCCATGGTGCGACTTCCATGCCGAGCGACTTCCATGCCGAACGACTTCCATGCCGAGCGACTTCCATGCCGAACGACATGACTTCTTGTAGCGACTTCCATGGTGCGACTTCCATGCCGAGCGACTTCCATGCCGAACGACTTCCATGCCGAGCGACTTCCATGCCGAGCGACTTCCATGCCGAACGACATGACTTCATGTAGCGACTTCCATGGTGCGACTTCCATGCCGAGCGACTTCCATGTCGAGCGACTTCCATACCGAACGACTTCCATGCCGAGCGACTTCCCTGGTGCGACTTCCATGCCGAGCGACTTCCATGCCGAGCGACTTCCATGCTGAACGACTTCCATGCCGAGCGACTTCCATGCCGAATGACTTCCAAACGTGCTGCATTACCTATCCATCCAGTCGACTCAAGCCTACCACATTCCGTCCTTGATAAGTGAGGAATCGACTTAGTTAAATCCGCCTGCCTACAGCCTTGCCAAAAGGCGGGTTAACACTACGATTGCTAGTTAACTTATAGTCAAACTATTTAACCAAAGGAAATTTGTAAATTAAAAAATGTTATCAGATTAAACCAAAGGCTTTAACATTGTACTTCACAATTAACTTTTGATATTATAAGAGTTTCAACTATTGTTCCAGCTCTATATATTTAAGTAATAATTATGATGAAGAGAAAAGATGCACTATATAGTTCGTGAAGGGCGTAGCTTAAATGATTAGAAATATAGTTCATCTAGATTTATAAGCAATTGAACTCATGTCCACTACTGTGCTTCTTTAATGCCTATACAGCTTTATATTAATTTTTTTTGAATATCTAAGGGTTGACTTAATAAGTGGGGGTTACACAACTGTCACTATGAGTTCATCTGAATCCAAAAAATAAAATAATTTATAAGTGCTACAAATTATCATGGAGAAAATAAATATGCCATATTAATTTAGTTATTGATTTTTATTATTCAAGGGCCTTTAAGTCATTTTATTGAATATATGAATGTTGTATATTTGATTAATTATTTATTAAGCCAAAATAATAATTTCAGGGATAACCACTGGTTTAAATAAAATGCAAAATATACAATGTTGTACTAATAGGGTCTGCCATATGCTTGCATGGATTAGGGTAAAAATATGCAAACAAGAGTAACAGTAAGTTACATAGCCTTTTGGCTGGTATAATGTTTTATGTATCTAATGATAGCTCGCATATCCTAATCTAACTCTATAATAAAATCCATCTCATTCATTTTCAACTAATGAGAAACTAATAAAGCCATAATCTCGATCGTTGAGGCTTTAATTAGCATTGCATACTAATTGAGGGGAAGGAAGAAGCTACTTCTATTTGGTGATGCATGGTGAGATGTTTAATCAACCGGTTGGATTTTTAGGTGAATCAGTTTTAATCATACTTCTTATGTTCGTACATCCACTATAAGAGGTTTGATTATTGATTCAATGTTTTAATTTTCTAAAATGTTACCTTAATTGGAAACTCGTCTATTTCACAACAGGTAAAATGTGTAAATTTAAAAAAAACCTCTATTTGGATCTTAATGGGCTTATGTGATACCCCGAAAATTTGAAATATATTATAATTAATTTGAAAATATTACTATTATCCAGCATTTTGACTCGGTTATATTCGAACTAATTGGACAAGTTAGATTCGACTACCGTCAAGGCTAGTAAGTCTAGAGCGATGATTGTGGGGTCTAGAAGTCAAGTACAGATGATAATATGAAGTCACGATCGAGCGTAATAGAGAGATATGCAATGCAGAATGTTCAAAGTATGGAATATATTTTAATATAGGAAAGGGATTGGCTATAATCCCTCTTAATCATAGGGATCAACATATTTGAGCTAAGTAAGTGCAAGTCAATGTGAAACAATCAATATCTCAAAATTCGTAAGCCTAATGCATGTGAATTTTATGAGAAAGATGTAGGGACCCTAGTGAGCCTACCCTAGGGATCTCACCCCAAAAGGATGAAGCAAGGGGGATTGGCCCTCTTCCCTCAATAGGGGTCGGTTAGAATCAGATAACAACTCACATTGCAGCAAATATCGAGCAATAACTCAAGTTCTACTAATCCAATTGGCATAAAACTCGGAGGATAAGCATATCACAACATGAGAAACCTCTCATAGGGATCGCACCCCAAAATTCCCCCAAAATAGTTATTGGCACCGATCCCTATTCCTGAGGATTTGGGCCATGCGATCCCTTTGATGGGTCCATATGGTTTTGGAGATCCTTCTGTCGAATTTTTAGGGAGATATTTTACCGCCTTCCTTTATAAATACAGGTTTGGTTATTCATTTTTGGGACTTTTACACGGTTGGTTGCTTTGTACTCTATTGGAACTAAGGATTTTCATCCAATCCCTATTGTACTCAGTTTACAAAGTGATTAATAAAGCTATCTATTCAAAGTTGATGTAGGCAAACAATGCCGAACCACTATAAATCATTGTGTTAGTGTTATTGCTTTGATTTTCTACTATTTAATTGCTTGTTTCCTCTATTTTCATTTTATATTCTTTACTTAATTCTCTTTAAAACTTCTATTAGGTGCTTGTACTAATTTTTAGTGCAAAAATTTTGGTGCTTTCACCGAGAAAGAGATTCTTAGCCCTATTTGGATCACTTTGCTGCTACTGGATTGCATAAATCCCCCAAAGAGATCCATAATTATCCTCATGAAGCTTTCTCGTTCTATTTAGATTTGCAAAAGTCTAAGGAAACTATCAACAATGGTTAGGAACACCAGATCTACCTCTGAAAACCCTAAAGGAAATGAGAACGCTAACATCCAACAAGGAGGCCCGAGTAATCTACTAGTAGACATGAATGCTGCTAATCCAGTTAATGTCCAGAATCTGCTTGATTCCATCATAAGAGCTGATTTCCAGAATCTAATGAGGGAGCTAGTGGATAGCCGCCGACCGTTGAACCAGCAGATTCAAGCCAATATCAATCAAATGAAACAATTCAGGGAGCAACAACATGGGAAAGCTTGGAGGGAGCCAACCCCTTCTTCTACATCAGAGAGTTCTAGTTCATCAGATGATTATCATAGACACAGACATCGCAGAACTGACTAATAACACGTAGAAGCTTCTGGACATTAACAGGCAAACCAACCAGGCTTGCTAAGATAGATTGGTATGCGAGAAATGCGGATTACGAATTTTAAGGCTGGAATAACACTAGAGGGGGGGTGAATAGTGTTTTGTGGATTTTCTAAATCTTTTTGAAACTTATGTAAATTTAATTACCAACAAATGCAATTCACAAACACAGATATAATCACAGAATCAGACACAGATGCAAATAATAAATAAAAGCAGTAAAGGAAAGAATACACCGGATTTTATACTGGTTCGGAGTTACCCTACATCCAGTCCCGCACAAACGTACAGATTTCTTATCAAAAATAATCTCCTAGATTACACCCTTGATTTCAAGGCCACGAAGTACACCCTCCTGTATTCGAGTCCGAGACAAACTCTCTTGATTTACCAGGCTACAAGATCACCTAATTGATTTCCAGGGCTATAATCACACCCAATTGATTTCAAGGCTCAGCCGCACCTTTTACTCAACAGTTTGATTTACAAATAATCCTATAACTCTAAATAGCACTGAGATCTTATGGAGAGAGTGGCAGAGAATCAAACAAGAGATAATCAAGTTTGATTCACTTGGTATTTCGGCAGAGTATAGTTTGGGATTCTTTAGGATAAATGTGGAAGATGAAGAGAAGAGAAGAGAAAACAAGTGAAATATGATTATAAATTCTTTTAAAACTACTGGTATTTATAGGAAAGCAATAGCCATATCTATTCGTGAAAGGATACGACGAATAGATACTTCTTTTGAAAATTTGAATTTTGATTTAACGGACACCATGTCGAAATGGGGGGTTGAGGGATGTCAACATGCTCTAGGCAAAATTGATGATTTTGATTTTTTTATTAAGAATGGTTTCTATAATTTTGTCAAAAGGATTTCTAAACTTTTTAAATATATTTGAATATAGTTTAAAAGAGTTTAGAAAGTAATTTTTAATATATAATCTTAATCTATAAAGTGATTTAAAATCTAAGTAAATAAATATTTTAAAGCTAAATATTTAAAACAAGAGATAGTTTAAAAACAAACGTAGTTTAAAACAAGAGTTTATTTAAAAAACAAAAACAAAGGATATTTTAAGGCTAAAACATTTTGAAAATCATTTTGAAAATCATTTTGAAAAACCATTTTGAAGTAGTTTTGCAAGCTTCTTCCTACAGAATATCTCATCACATCAGGACTCGAGAACTTGTAAAAAACCAGGATTTTCGTGGGTTTGTAAGCCACTTGTCGTAGGTTTGTAAGCTACTTGTCGTAGGTTTGTAATCCACTAAGAAGGTAGAAATGGGTTCCATCCCAAATGAAATATGGAATGAAGATTTCCGTGCTATTATGAAGTTTTAACATAATTCTAGACTCAATACTTATCTTGTATTATTAAAATCTTGAACTCTTGATAACTTGATTTCTTGATACTCATGAGTCTTCAATCTTGATATCTTCGATCTTTAAATTCATCAGTCTTGTATCTTTATACTATACAGTCTTCATTCTTGGTACCTGCATGTTTATATCCTGCATATACATATATATATCTAAACAATAATGTTAGTATTTATATTTTATACCAAGTTCTAAGGTTGTTGTCATCAAAACCATCCTTCAAAGACTAACAATCTCCCCCTTTTTGATGATGACCACCTATGTTTATAAAATATACTTCTCCTTCACAATAACTCCCCCTAAAACAAATAACTCCCGCTTAATCTAAGCCTAACTACTCTAACTACTCTATTTTATATTTCTCCCCCTTTGTCATCAACAAAAACTAATCCTAAACTAATATAACTCCACCTTAGTCATATATTGGAGTACCTGTGACAAATTAAGATGGAGTATATATATATATATATAATAACATGAGTTAATTAATGAAAACATAACCAATACGATAGTTAAATCCAATAAACATATACTATGTTTCATATAATTCTATACATTCCATTCAAATCAAATCAATTCTAATCAAAGCAAATCAAATCAAACAATTCAAATCAAATCAAACAATTCAAATCAAATCAAACAATTCAAAGACAAGCAATTCAAACCATAAGGAGATCAAATAATTTTAGGAACTTCAACCCATCCTTCTTCTCCAAAGATAGGATCCTTTTTAATATCTTCCCAATCTTCATTATCTTGAATTAAAGTTCCTTCAGGATATGCATCGAGATCATCTTTGTTTAGGGCAGAAATCATCCAACGGAGGGCATCAAAATGCTTCTCTTGTTCTTTTATCATTTGCATTTGACTTAGTTCTAAGTGCCTTTGATTGCGGAGAATAAAAGCAAGTATATTCTTGAATGATTTGAGAGTTTCTTCAAGATTTTCACTTAGAGTTTGAGAAGAGGAAGCCATTTTTGATAAGTAGTTAAAAGATATAAATAGAGATAAGTAGAAATGAAGAGATTACAAAATTCTGGAAGAAACAGGTATTTAAATAGGTAGAAATTCGTTTAAAATGAATAGACATGAGTTAGTTATTTTAATTTCAAAATTTAAAAAAAACCAAATAAGATAGTTATATGTCGACATAGTGGGTTGGGGTATGTCGACATGGGTATGTTAATCTATGTGTCTTCTTTGTTTTGTGAATACGTATATATATATATATAAACTTATATACTTATACTAACATTTATTCCAAAGACACGATAAGGTAGAAAAACATAAGATAGATAAATGAGTTAATGCATGAGATACTCCATAATATGATAAAAGAGCAATACAAGTTCATACAAAATAAATTAGTACATCACATCCTAGTTTTTAGAATGTGCTAGAGGATGAGGAGGATGATGATAAGCCAAGTTTCCGACCAACTTTAGCAAAGAACTTGTTCATATTAGTGGTTATTTTATCCAATTTCTTACTAACGGATCTTTTGAGAATCCGTTGATTTTCCACTATGATCTTTTGATTTTTGAGGAGTGTTCTGTTGGAAGGATTGTTAGAATATTCAATACTTTCTGAGGAGGTATCTTCATTTTCTTCTTCAATTTCCATTTCCTCCCCTTCTTCTTCTTCTTCCTCATTTTCTTCCTCCATCTCTTCATGTGCCAACCTTTCATCCTTTTCGGCAAGAGATTCATATTGTTGAAATATGAAAGGAATTTTCATAAGAGAAATATTGGCCTGATTAAACACTTTTCTTGAAACAAATTCTTCTCTTTTGTAATCAACACCAAAATAATTAAAAATCCGAGTAAGATTGATCCATGATACAAAGTATTCTCACCCATTTCCAAATTTTTAGGACGAAGTTCATCCGTAATCACGTGCGCCCAATTAATGTCATAATGACCAAAAATGGCTAAAAGAGCTTTACAAACTTTTAAAGTCGGATTATTGAAATTTCTCGATCTAGGAGTGATAGTATGTTGCAAAAGAAGATTAACAATTCGTGCTTTCAGACGAAAGTTACGATTTTTAAATTCAAAGTTGTCATCTCCTTCGAAAATGTGATGAAATGTCTCACGATCATGTTCATCAATGTTAAAAGTAGAAAGATCCATTACCGAATTCTTGCAATTGAGAATGTTGCCCAAAATTTCACAATTTAAAACAATTTTAGTGCCTTTAACACCACTCCAAATTTCATTTTCATTTCCTTCATGAAAACCGCGATTCAAATTTGCATAAAACATTTTAACAAGATTTGGATAACAAACAAAATCATTTTCAGAATTGTCAAAAAGACTAAGAATATGGTTCTCTTCAAGAAGAGTATTGATTTCATATGTAGAGAAATCGCTAAAGATAGAAAACTTTCCCGTAAGAACTTTTCTGTAATTAGCATAGCTTATATAAGCCTTGATTGCTTTCGGATCATTATAGAGAAACTTTTTGATGGTTTTAGACAGCCTCATTGTGGATGGAGTGCTTGAAGAAGCCATTTTTGAAGAGAGTAGAAAGTTTGAAAGAGTGAAAGATAGTTTGAAGTTTAAAATGAAAGTGAAAAGATATGATAAGATAAGGGAAATAAATAGATATTCAATAGTCATGTTCTCTGGTCAAGAGGTGCCTTTTCAGAACATTGGAGTTGGTGAAAAGGTGGAGGGAAGTTCAAAGATTTGAATTTGAATTTGAATTTCTAATTTCTGACAGGGATGTTGACATCATGGATAGGACCATGTCGACATGGGTCAGAGAAGTCATGTGACTTATATTTTCCTATATACTTTAATCTCTATATATATTTATATATTATTTCTAATGTCTATATATTTTCTGGAGTAATATTTAATATAATAATATTACTTTAAAAAATATTATAATATTAAAAAATATAATAAAAAATTAAAATTCAAACAAAAACAATCAAACAATTAATCAATTTTAAGCAAACAATTTCAACCAATATATTGTAAACGTGTACCTTTTTCTAGATTTGTATCTCTGAGATCATCAGAATCATGAATAGCCGTAAAGCACATATTTGAATTTTCTTTCTTCTGATCATCATCGCTTGAGGATGAGTCTGAGTCTGAATCGTCTAGTGTAGCGGTATACGCTCTCTTTCTTTTCTTTGTATACTCATTGCTTGCATGAAACGTTTGCTTATCAGGGTGCAGACAGTCTCTTTTGAGATGACCTGGTTCGTCACAATTGAAACATTTGACGTGGTTTGGTACTTCATTATGATTTCCAGAATTCCTATGATCATTCTTTTTGAAGTTTTTTATCTTTCTGTATTTTCGAAGCTTCTAAAAATTCCTTGTCATGAAAGCTATTTCTTCATCATCATCACTTCCCGATTCTGATCCATCTGTTAATGCATTGAATGCAATTGACTTCTTTTCGAATGCCTTGCTATCTCTTCTCTCTTGCATTTGTGCTTCAAACGACATTAAATTTCCAATCAATTCTTCAATCTTTAAAGTACTGATATCATTTGCTTCTTTAATTGCAAGAGTTTTCTGATCCCATTCTAGAGTAAGAGAATTTAGTATTTTTCTGACTTGATCTTCTTCGGAATTTTTTCCCCCAATGATATTAGAGAATGCACAATATCCTGAAATCTACTATACATGTCTGAAATGGACTCATTAGAATTCATTTTGAATAATTGAAATTGTTTCGTGAGTATGGATATTTTGGTCTGTTTGACTTTGCTTGTTCCTTTATGAGTAACTTGCAAAGTTTTCCAGATATCATATGCAGACTTACAAACAGATACTCTATTGAATTCATTCCTATCAAGTGAACAAAATAAAATATTCATTGCTTTGGAATTATTTTGTGCAATAGTCTTTTGCTCAGTAGTCCACTGTGTAAAATTAATTGTCGGTTCTGAATATTCAGTCTGTGTGATATTCCAAGTGTCTAATCCTATTGACTGTAAATATATTTTCATTCTACATGCCCAGTATGCATAGTTACTGCCATTAAAAAGTGGTGGTCTGGAAGTAGACTGGCCCTCTACAAATGAACTAGTGATAGTGTTAACAGAACTAGTGTTGGTAGCCATTTTTTTAAAAAACTTTTCAAAATTTAGATTATGAAAAATTTGAAAACCTTGCTCCGATACCAAATCTGAGAAATACAGATTACGGATCTTAAGGCTGGAATAACACTAGTGGGGGGTGAATAGTGTTTTGTGGATTTTCTAAATCTTTTTGAAACTTATGTAAATTTAATTACCAACAAATGCAATTCACAGACACAGATATAATAACAGAATCAGACACAGATGCAAATAATAAATAAAAGCAGTAAAGGAAAGAACACACCAGATTTTATACTGGTTCAGAGTTACCCTACATCCAGTCCCGCACAAACGTACGGATTTCTTATCAAAAATAATCTCCTAGATTACACCCTCGATTTCAAGGCTACGAGGTACACCCTTCTGTATTCGAGTTTGGGGCAAACTCTCTTGATTTACCAGGCTACAAGATCACCTAATTGATTTCCGGGGCTACAATCACACCCAATTGATTTCAAGGCTCAACCTCACCTTTTACTCAACAGTTTGATTTACAAATAATCCTATAACTCCGAATAGCACTGAGATCTTATGCAGAGAGTGGCAGAGAATCAAACAAGAGAAAAATCAAGTTTGATTCACTTGGTATTTTAACAGAGTATAGTTTGGGATTCTTTAGGATAAATGTGGAAGATGAAGAGAAGAGAAGAGAAAACAAGTGAAATCTGATTATAAATTCGTTTAAACTACTGGTATTTATAGGAAATCAACAGCCATATCTATTCGTGAAAGGATACGATGAATAGACACTTCTTTTGAAAATTTGAATTTTGAATTTAATAGACACCATGTCGACATGGGGGGTTGAGGGATGTCGACATGCTCTAGGCAAAATTGATGATTTTGATTTTCTTATTAAAATTGGTTTCTATAATTTTGTCAAAATGATTTCTAAACTTTGTAAATATATTTGAATATAGTTTAAACATATAAAAGAGTTTAGAAAGTAATTTTTAATATATAATCTTAATCTATAAAGTGGTTTAAAATATGAGTAAATAAATATTTTAAAGCTAAATGTTTAAAATAAGAGAGTTTAAAAACAAACGAAGTTTAAAACAAGAGTTTATTTAAAAAACGAAAACAAAGAATATTTTAAGGCTAAAACATTTTGAAAAGCAGTTTTGAAAATCATTTTGAAAAACCATTTTGAAGTAGTTTTGCAAGCTTCTTCCTGCAGAATATCTCATCACATCAGGACTCGAGAACTTGTACAAAACCAGGATGTTCGTGGGTTTGTAAGCCACTTGTCGTAGGTTTGTAAGCTATTTGTCGTAGGTTTGTAAGCCACTAAGAAGGTAGAAATGGGTTCCATCCCAAATGAAATATGGAATGAAGATTTCCGTGCTATTATGAAGTTTTAACATAATTCTAGACTCAATACTCATCTTATATTATTTAAATCTTGCACTCTTGATAACTTGATTTCTTGATACTCATGAGTCTTCAATCTTGATATCTTCGATCTTTAAATTCATCAGTCTTGTATCTTTATACTATACAGTCTTCATTCTTGGTACCTGCATGTTTATATCCTGCATATACATACATACATATATATATATATATATATCTAAACTATAATGTTAGTATTTATATTTTATACCAAGTCCTAAGGGTGTTGTCATCAAAACCATCCTTCAAAGACTAACATGGTACCGATCCCTCTGTAGGGATCGGGGCCGATCCTTCCTCTAGAGGAGGAATCATGCCTCTTCATGTTGGAGCACAAGCTGGAGCTGCTGCGATTGATTTGGATGCTAGAGTTTAGGTGGATGCAGACCAATCGTCGGAATGACGATGAAGTGAACGTACGTGATATACATCGAGAGGATGTTGAGCCAAAAGGTGTGGAACGACCCATAGCCATTGACTGGACCGTTCACGTGAGATGGACCACGACTACTATCCAAACGTCGGACTTTTCGGCTATGGTTAAATAGCTAGTGAGAGAGAGGGAGCCAAGGCTTGACCAATGATGATTGGGGGATCATGAGAAGCCATACCCCATTCACCGACAATATCTTACTTGTAGAGTATCTAAGGAGGTTCAGTATGCCATTGATGCTTTCCTACAATGTAAAAACTGACCCAGGCAGCACATCATAAGACATGAATGGTTGATGGATTCCGCACAAGCTGATGATGTAACCAAGTGTAGATGTTTTCCTATCACTCTCTCTGGAATAGCAACGATGTGGTTTACGAGATTACCCATACGGTCAATCTCGAGATTTGATGATTTAGCAACGAAGTTTGTGGGGCAGTTCCTTATAGACGCAACTCGCCCCAAAGATGTAATGTCTCTATCAAGCATGATCCAGGCTCCAGGAGAACCGTTGAAAGATTATTTGGAGAGATTTCATACAGTTGTCATAGAAGTCAGTAATCTAAATGACTATTTAATATTGGTGGCGGTAACGAGGGGGATTGATTCAGAATCTGACTTTGGCGATTGGTTAGCTAGCAAACCACCTGCAACATTTGAGTGTTTCTATGAAAAAGCAGCTTATTTTTTAGGAAAGAAGAAGCTAGATGATCTTGGAAGAAGAATGTTGTGGGACTACGTGGAGAAGGAATGCAGAGTAACATTATGGTGAAACGGTCAGGGGAGAGCATTTGAAAAGTTCAAGTAAATGTGCAAAATAAATCGAATCAGCAAAAGAAAAGCGGTGTTAGAAGTCATGAACGAATGAGGTATTTTGGAAGAGGAAAGCCTAGGATTTCCATGTATGATATCTACACACCATTGAAGACATCTTTAGAGAATGCCTACTTGTCTACATGCAATACCATGCGGTATAGGAAGCCACCTCCGAAAGAATCGAGGGAGAAACAAAAACAAACTGGAAAATATTACTGGTTCCATGAATGTTATGGTCATAACACAAAGGAGTGCAGCCATCTCCAGGATATTATCGAGAAACTGATTTGGTAAAGAACATTACAGCAGCTTATTAAAGCCCCATAGGATGGCGGACGGGGGACATATGACCCCAATCGAGGACAAGCTCAGCACAGGGTCGAGGAGCCTGTGCGGACCGGTGGAAGACTAGTGATCAATACAATAGTTGTAGGACCGCATCCAACCGATAAGAGTTGGCATGACATGGAGCGCTATGCTAGTGCGATCAAGCATATGAATTTTGAATGTTGTTCGAGTATAGAAGATGGAGCTCCGGGAAAACAACAACGTACAATGGCAGATGACATTGTGTTTATAAATTGAGAAGCAAACAAGGTAGAGGCATCGACGATCGACCCAATGGTCATTTCGGCCATCATCGGCTTCGCTTAGTGAGGAGGATTTTGGTTGATTTTGAAAGTTCCGTAAATATAATTTTCAAAAGGCTTACGATCGGATGAAGATGGAAGCCAAGGACCTAAAACCGTCTAAAGCCTGCATTCATGGCTTTAACGGTGCTACGACCGAAGTTGTCTGATATGTCGGATTGCCTGTGGGTTGGGAGAAGGTGACCGCAGGAGAGTGCGGATTTTTCCATTTTTTGTCTTGGATGTTGACTCTCCATACAATGCTTTTCTGAGCCGACCAGCCCTAGCTGAATTCTGGGCAGCCTTGCACCATGGTGTTTGACTTTGAAGTTCCCAACTGATAACGTTGTTGGAGCTATGAATGGTGACCAGGTGACCAGACTTGCCTGCTATGTAGCTGAATTAAAAGACGCTCAACAGTAGGAGAAAGGTAAGGGTGTGGATAAGTCTCTTCCTATCCATACTGTCGAAGATTCACAACTAGCGCCTGGGCCTTGTCTTGGATGCCATAGTTGGTTCTATATAGACATTGATCCAAGAGATGATGAGGAGAAGCCCAAAGAGACAAAGGCCGCACTTGTTGAGCTAATGATTGACATCACGGTCAACCATGACGACCCACCACGGGTCCTAAAGATCGCCTCGCAGCTCAGCCCCCTAATGACGAAATAACTTGCGGGTTCTCTCTGAGCGAATCTTGATGTATTCGCCTGGACTCATTTCGACATGTGTGGGATCTCGCCTGCTGTTAACCCACATTTTGCCAAGGCAGGTTATAGGTGGATTTAACCCAATTTATCAAGGCCAGTAGCCCAGAGCGATGGCAGTGAGGGCTAGAAATCAAGTGTAGGCAATGATATGTAGCGACGTTCAACCGAGACAAAGAGATAAACTTTCTAGAATATTCTAAGTACGGATTATTACCTCCCTTAGGCAGGGGATCAGTGCCTATCCCTTCCCCAAGGGGATCAGTACATATCCTCAATTTTTGTCCCAAACCGGGTGAGATCGGTATAAAGTGACAAGGAAGGCCCCACGGGGCTACATTTCAAATCTCAATCATTTGGAGTTTGTATGCTCAAATTATGGGAAAATTACTTCACCTAAGAAAAGGATCGGTACAACATGGATCGTATAAAAAGGGATCGGTATAAAAGGGATCGGCATATTTCAGCCAAGCAAGTACAACTCAATGGAAACAATCAATATCTCAAAATCCATAAGTTCAATGCATATGAAATTTTGTGAGCAAGATGTCAGGACCCTAGGGATCCTACACTAGGGATCACACCTCAAAAGGATGAAGGAAGAGGGATCGGCTAAACCCAACTTTATAGCAAAAGTCAATTAATATCTCAACATCTACACATCCAATTGACATGAAACTTAGAATACAAGCTAACTACAACATGTGGAACATACCACAGGGATTGTACATCATTTGGAACAAGTGGAGGGATCGACCCCTATCCCTGCATAGGGATCGGCCCCTATCCCTGCATAGGGATCGGCTATAATCAGCCTTCGCATCATATTGCAACAAAGATCGATCTTCAACTCGAGTTCTACTAATCCAATTAGCATGAAACTTGGAGGCTATATGTATACAACATCGTGAAGCTCCCCTAAGGATCACATGTCATTTGGTGGGATCATCCCCTATCCCTCCAAAGGGATCGGTTGAAATCAGAATATATGCAACACCACTTCATGGAAACTGCGATATTTCACAAACCGTAAGTCGAAATGGTACAAAATTTGAAGGGCAAGTAGCAACATCATGGGGAACCCTTTAGAGGGATCGCACCCCATTTGGATACCAAAATAGGGATAGGTACCGATCCCTATTGTGGACCCCAACGAGCCCAAAAATTCTTATGTAGCCTTGTCATGGCCTGGAGGTTCTTCTACCAAAATTCAGCTCGATCCATGCATGTCTTCCCCTATAAATACAGCAGGCATGAGGTTAGAAAAATGATCTTCTTTCTGCTTCTCTTTATCTTCAAGCTAGGCTACACTCTGCCAATTTAATTCTTGGATTTCAGATTGTAACTATGAACAAACTACAATATAATAAGAAGGATTATTCTTGAGTAGACATAGGCCGAAGTTAGCCGAACCTCTATAAATCTTGTCTCTTTTTACTTGTTTTCATTTTTAATTTGTTTGTTCTTCATATTACATTCTCTACATTAGATACTATTTGAGATCTGTGACTGGATATTGGTGCTTTCATACAACTGGGTGTTGGTGGTCATTTTTGCCGCCAACTCCTACCATTGCGAGCCCCACATTAAATATCGATCCGATCCCGGTGAAATAGAAAAGACGTGGCATGGATCCGGTGAGATCCGTTGCCCTTTAATAATAGGTGGATAGGCTCAAAGGCAATGGGTTTATTCGCAATGCCCTCTACCCTAAATAGGTATCTAATCCTGTACTCGTGAGAAAGGCGAATGGAAAATGACGAACATGCGCTGATTACTCGGACTTGAACAAGGCATGCCCAAAAGACAATTTTCCCCTTCCAAAGGTTGACCAGTTGGTAGACTTAACCACATGACACGAATTGTTATCTGTAATGGACGCATACTCTGGATATAACCAAATCCCGATGCACATTCTCGATCGGGAGCACACTAGCTTCATTATCTACGTTGGACTATATTGCTATGTGGTAATGCCATTTGGATTGAAGAATGGTGAAGCAACCTATCAATGCCTAGTCAATAGAATATTTAAAGATTAGATTGGAAAGACGATTGAGGTATACGTGGATGATATGCTCATGAAGTCATGACGATCAAGCAACCACATTAGAGACTTAGCATAAATGTTCGATATCCTTCGATATTACAAAATGAAGATCAATCCTCTAAAGTGTTCTTTCGGCTTGCATTAGGAAAGTTATTGGGTTTCATCATCAATACTCATGGAATCAAAGCTAACCCCGAGAAGATTTGAGCAATTCGCAACATCCAAGCGCCAAAGACCATCAAACAAGTACATAGCCAAAATTAAAAGGTTACCGCCCGAGTAGATTCATTTCCAAAGCTACCGATTAATGCATTCCTTTCTTCGACTTGATTAGAAGAGAAAAAAGGAACTTTGAATGGACGCGGATTGTGAAGATGCATTCCGAGCTTTGGTCAACCACCTAGAGAGGCCTTCCCTCTTGTCAAAGCCGGTGGATCACAAAGACTTGTATATCTACTTGGTCATGTCGGTACATGCTATAAGTGCCGCACTGCTTCGTAAGGAGAATCGGATCCAGAGCTCGATCTATTATATTAGCAAGCGATTAATAAGAGCTGAAAGAAACTATCCGAAGATAGAGAAATTGGCGTACTACTAGTTGATTGCTTCACGAAAGCTCCGCTTCTATTTTCAGGCTCATCCCATCAATGTTTACACCGATCAGCCATTACGATAGGTCCTACAGTGACCTGATATGTTTGGAAGGTTACTCAAGTGGAACATCGAATTGAGTCAATGTGATATTACTTATCTCCCTTGGAGAGACAACCAGGGACATGCATTGGCGGACTTTGTAGCAGAATTCACCGCATAGGATGATCTCCCAAAGAGCGGTGGAGCCCCTACCATTCGGTGGAAAATGTATACGGATAGAGCATCCAATGATCATTGTTCTAGAACCGGAATCGTGTTGGTAACTCTAGGGGATCGATTAATTTGTTACGCTTTAAAGCTTAACATCCCTACAACGAACAACAAAGCTGGGTATGAAGCACTGATCGTTGGACTCAAACTTGCCAGAGAAATGGGGATAAAATCTCTCAAAATCTTTTGCGATTCCCAGTTGATAGTATACCAAGTCAGGGGAGATTACCAGGCTAAAGGACAACGACTTGCTCTGTACCTTATCCAAGTCCAATAACTGTTTATTGGCTTTGAGTATTATGACATCACACACATTCCCCGAGATCAAACCAAAGACGTGGACTCATTGGCAAAGTTGGCACTGGGATGCAAAGCAAATGGGCTTGGTTCCAATCGAAGTACTAGACACTCCGAGCATTAAAAAGATGGAAATCAATTGGGTACTAGAGACGGAGCCTGAGAAGGAGTTATGGATGACTTTGATTAAAGACTATTTGCTATAAGGAGTCCTTCCCGAACGGAGGAATGAAAGGCGACAAGTCCTATGCAAAACTTCATGATATATCATTCAAGAAGGTGTCATGTATAGAAAGGGTTTTTTCATTCCCCTGCTTCGATGTATCGCTCATGATGAAATAAAACGAGTCCTAAAGGAAGTTCATGAAGGGGAATGTGGTGATAACTTTTGGGGCAGACCCTAATAAAGAAAATACTCCGTTATGGGTATTATTAGCCGACTATCAATCGAGATGTTGTTGATTACACTAGGCAATGTGATAAGTGCCATATGTATGCAAAAGTTCCGAGTGCTCCATTAATAGAATACACACAAATGGTCAGTCCATGGTCGTTTTCCATATGGGGAATAGATATTACCGGTTCCTTACTAATCTCTAAAGGTGGTGTGAAGTACACTGTCGTCGTAGTTGATTACTTCACCAAATCGGCTGAAGCGAAAGCTTTAGCCACGATGATGACAAAGAAAGTAATCAACTTCATCGTCCAGAACATCATTTATCGTTTTGGCCTTCCATGAACCATTGTAATTGACAATGGAACCCAATTTGACAGCGCTGAATTCAAAGATTTCTACTGTCGGTATCGTATTGAGAAGAGATTTGCGGCAGTTGCTCACCCTCATACAAATGGACAAGTTGAAGCTATAAACAAAATCATATAGTCCATTCTAAAGAAGCGTTTGGAAAAGGCTAGAGGCAAGTGGGTGGACGAACTCCCAACAACATTATGGGCTTGCAGAACCACCCACAAGTCCAAGACTGGCCATACACCATTCATCCTTGCTTAAGGCTTCGAAGCCGTCATTCCTGTTGAGTTCGAAGTCCCTTCTCATCAGGTAACCTACTACAATCCCAAAATGAATAGAAATCTCCTTTTAGAATCTCTAGACTTTGTATATGAGAAGCGCGAAGAAGCTAATTTGAGGGCAGCTGCACATCGACACCGAGTCGGCCGATACTACAACACTAAAGTCCGACCTGGAACCATTGAAATCAGTGATCTTGCCTTGAAACGGGTTTTCCTACCCTATCACACATGAATCCTACTTGTGAATGAACATATTTCACTAAAAAAAGGCTTGGAGAGGGAAATTTCATGCTAGTGACTACTGATGGTGTCACACTCCCAAGAATGTGGAATAGCGAGCATTTACAATGCTATTTCAATTAGTTTATTCTTTTTCATTTAGTTGTATTCAATTTATGAATTTGTTGTAGCATTAGATTTTCCAGATATGTAATAAGACAAATAATGTCATTTCTTTCCATTTGGCAGATAAAGCTTGAAATTTCCTTCATATCTGTGATTGCTATAGCATTACATATTAGTTACGATGCCCAACTAACTAGTATTGATATATCCGAGCAGGTTCCTAGAGTTTGGAGCTAGCGAATTACATAAGTTCACAATTGAACTAAACAAAATAAGAATGCTCCTACCATTCATTTGATGATTCTCGCTCACAAACCGATGGATGGAGTGCCTAACAAAGGATGGATTTGACTTGACCATATGATAACCAAGTTAATCCTACCAAGTGATGGGACAAACATGAATTAAAAGCGATTGCAATACGACCGATCACCCTCTAAGTTAAACCCCAGACTTGGGGGAAAATCAATCAGTTAAGGAAAGTATGATCCGACTATTTTCCAAAATAACTATAAGTCCCCAGAGTGTGGACTGGTGTATAAACACGAATTGAGTGTGATTTGATCGCCTGCCAACTAACTCTTATCCCCAAAGTGTGGATATATGTATTCTGGATGAGTGGGGTTCGACCACTCACTACACCATAAACTCCGACTTGAAACCGACAGGAGGAGTATAAACTCGCTGAGAATGAAGTTCAACCATCCAATATCTAACTCCGCTAACCCAAGATTGAGGGCAGGAGTATAATCACTCAAACCGCTGAATCCAACGGCGTAACACTAGGGCTCGTGCTTAGTGTTTGATACAACTTGAGGCCACAACCACATGGAGGCCATGAGTGAAAATTAACGGACGATTTTCCGAATTAACAAGCAATGAAATACAAGTACATTGAATGGAAAAGTAATAGCTCGACTACTTAGAAAAAATTCACATAAGAGGTCGATGGAAAACAAAGAACATTTGTTTGCATATTAAACTTGAAATTATGGTACAAGTTTATTAAAAAATGGGGGCTGTACCAGCACAACCACAGCCAATAAAAAGAGAAAAGCAGTTATACAAGCTATATACAAACTAAGATGAAGTGACGACTATTTCTTTTTCCCCTTTTCTCTTTTGGATTTTTTAGGAGTGACACCACCCTAGCTTTCGCCTGTTCTTCTTTTTGATCCTTTACAACCTTTGGCAGGAGAGCTTTCAAATGTTAGAGGAAGTTCTTCGAGAACCTACCCACCGGGTGGAATGACTCATAGTGGGACGAGATTTGGATCATCGATGTTCACATCAGCAAGTTCAGCCTTAGCTTTTTTCTTCACAAATTCCTCTCTCGATGTGCTCTTTTAAGCTAAGTTCATCAGTAAGTTCGATGGCGCCAGTGATCACAACATCATCTGATTCATCTGGAAGAGGTTGGTCATCAACTTTTTCATCATCAAGTGCTCCGATAACTTGAGCGTCAGGCCCTGGAATGTTGGTAACCATCAGAGTTTCAGTGAATGTCGATTGTTGTTCCACGGCGGCACCGCTTCCTGGAGTTTGGCTGCAACCCGAAAGACCAGCAGATTCATGAAAAAAATAAAATAAGCCCATAATTATTGGGCATGAGGAATGAAATCTCTTGAATAATGAAGAGTAAAGAGGGATACCTGTGTCAAGCTGACTTTCAGTTGTCATGGGAGTGCTCCTCTCTAGAATAGGAGTCAGCACATTTGATTGATAGCCGGGTCTATTTGGATCAAGCTCGGATCCTTTCCCAGGTCAAGAGAAACCGACGCTCCAGCTATTTTGAAGTGAAAATGGACCTTTGGGATCAGACGCCGAAGACTCAGCAATGTTTTTCCCTTTGTCGAAGGGTGCTAAAATATCAAAATATCAAAGTCTCGCAGCAACAAGGTCTAAAGGTTCATCCTCTCAAAGAATCTCCCGTACCAGCTTCTCTTCATCTAAACCATCTTCATCGAGGGTTTTCTTCTTCATTTCAATAATATATTCCCAAGCCTTAGCGAGCAATTCAAGATAGACCTCTCCAAGAAAACTCAAATCGCGATGGATTAGGACTTTAGCATTACATTCAACAATTAAAGAATCGAACATGTCCTTAATCTCATTCCGACCAACTTCTTTGGCATCTTCTAACTGGGCCTCGATCTACTCTCTAACCTCGATGTGGCTCATTTCTTTTGCCTCTTCCTTGAGGACTTCAATTTGAGCGAGTTTCTCGTCAAGTTTAATTTTCAGTCTCCAGCTTCGATGGCCTCTTCGCAATATCTTTGTGACTCCTTCTGAGCATTGAGTTTTTCTTCCTTCTCTTTTTTAAGGAATTCTTTGAGTTCCTTAGCGAGGGAGGCTAGAATGTTTTTCTCTTTTTGCAGAGTATCTTTTTCTAAAGCAAGCATACCGCTGCGGTTGAGAGCAGCATCCGACTCCTTTTTTGTGAGCCACTTCTAGACGACTAACCGCCTCAAATGTTTCTTTGGCACTCTTTGCCGCCACGGTTAGCTTCGTTGTCAACTTTGAGATCTCATTGTCTTGACGTTTAATTATATCTTTGTCATGGATCACCTCTATTTCATGTTGTCTCTCGATAGACACCTCTGAGATTTTTTCGGCCAAATGCTGGAATGTTTCGTGCTGCACAAAAACATCATTGACGCATGTAAGGTAACTCACTTTAGCACCCTCTGGAATTGTATGGATGAAAGGAATTTAAGCCCATCGTAGCAAATTTTTGGAAAATTGACCTTAAGTTTGCCAATTTTTCTACCATGGAAGCCTCAGGAGCTGCAATAGGCAAAGCTAGATCAAAAGTGATAATTAGGCGTTTGCTCGACCTACAATCATGGGACTTTTTGGAACCAGATGAACCAGAATACTGCTCAGGCGACATAGTAATTTGAGGAGCAAGGAAAGAAGTATGATTGTCGCTATGTACAGGAAGATTGGGTTGAACTTCCTGATGAGATGATTGAGATTGGGTCCTATGTTTAGAAGATGAAGACTCCCTCAAATGATGACTTCTTTCCCGACTGTTATCTCTCTCTCGACGCCTACTCGAGTCTGGATCGTGGTTGGATCCATACTGTGTTTATGAGCTCCTCATGCAATTGAAGGCACGGGATTGAGGCATCACACATGTAAACCAAACAAGACTGTATAAGTGACCAATGAACAAAAGATAGACGAAAATCATGTAATGAAGTGCACGTGACTGTAAGTTTCCTATTGTTCCCCCAACGGACTAGTTGTTACAGCATTGCTCGTAGGAGTGTTCTCCCCTTTCCTAGTGGGAGGAATGTCGTCACCCTCCTAGTGGGAGAATTGAGCCCCCAATACTGATGTTGGGGAAGTCATAAGTCATAATATCATCAGTGATTGGGAGATTCAAAAACCCTTCAATTGAGCTTTCTAAATGTTGAGAGGTAGACTCTTCTTTAATAGAGGTGATAATAAATTCCAGCTCTTTTGCGGTTTTGTTCCTACGGAGTTTATATGTGAATTTTTTCCTCTCCTTGTTGGCATGTGAGATTGTGCGCCTTGTGATGGTTCGACCACAGGCGCATTTCTTGGATCCGCGTCAGCACCGCCAGGCTTGTTGGCTTCATTACCTCTAATTTCACCCGTTTGGACGTCGCCTTGAGCCTTCTTGATTGGGGGCACGGCAGGGCTATCTGTGCCACATGCTTGTTCTACAACATTCCTTAGTGGTGCAGACTTCTTGGAAGCCCGATAATGCGACCTTCTTCAAATAGCCCAAAGAGAGATAACCATTCATCGGTCATGAGGGTTCTGATGTCCCCATCCTTAACTGGAATGGCACGGATTGTAGAAACCGCCCTTGAGAAACTATCACCTTCTGGACGTGGATGGACATTTAAAATTTTCAAAGTATTAGTCAGTTCAGGATATGACTTAGGCTAAAGAATTTGAGAATAGAGTGAAGACAATACTTACGTCCTTCCAACCATCGCGTCGCAAAGCCGGGCGGACAATGAACGTAAAACTATTCGTGTTTAAAGATGCTGAGCTTGTTCCAAGCGCCAGTTAGAACTTGACAGTTGGACGAAGGCTCGAGGAAAGGGTAAGAAAGGCTTCATGTTCGTCATTTGAAATTGTAAATAAACTTGATGTCCTCAGGAGATGGCGCACGGAATACAACATCCATAAATAGCAAGAAAGTGTTATGAAGAAAAGCATAGTTGTTCAGATGCAGTTGAGCAGGAGCTATTCCTAAATAATTTAGCATATCTTATATGAAAGAATTGAAAGGAGGCACGCATCCAGCCTAGCACATGAATTTATTGCATGTCGTATATCTTTCCAGGGGCAAATGATCCCTGTCATTAACTGAAGGGAATAGAACATCTCGAAATGGAATCCCATGTTTAGAGCATAGTCTGTGAAGAGCGGCCTCACCAATTCCAGAGGCTTGGGAATTCGTCGGGTTATCTAGAAATACAACACCTTCTACAACATTAGGGGCAGGACTTATATATTCCACCAAAAGGACGGGAACATTAGAGAAAAGGTCGGTCAACAGACCAAAAACCTCCAGTTGCTCAATTTGACGATCAGGGGAAAGTCTGTCGGAAATAGTTGTAGAACTTGACTCGGCTCTAGGATTGCTAAGTTGTAAAGGTTGTCCAGAAGGCATTGCAGCTAAACGCTCTGAACATCTGGAGCCCATATTAACTAAACTCAATAGATAATCGAGATTAGAAAATTTTACCCGTCCCTCCATGCTAAGTGTAAACTAGTGTGGTGCAATGTTGTGCAGTGCAGAGATAAACAATTCAAAATCAAAAGCAAAAGTAAGCGACGAGACTTTGGATTTCGACTAGAGTGATCGTTATCGCTGACCGTCTCAACTGGCATTTAGATTGATTGGTTGTGTAAGCTTTGAGATCAACCATCGACATGACGAAGTATGAAGTCCATTATTAAAGTCCATATATTAAGTTTTGGTTCATATTCTAAGTCCTAGGAGTTTGGTCGTTCAATTTCGAGTTCGATATTGGATATGCAAGTCATGTTGTTCATTATCATCATATGTTCAAGTTCGCTAAGATGAGATTGGTTCTAATTGTTCATGCAAGTAAATTTGGATTGGTTTGCTAAAGTGTTTAAGTTCAATTCAAAGCTTAGAATCGGCTAAGTACCCATAGCCGATCCCTCTATATAAAAATAGTTGATCCCTATTACGAAGCCTACAACCGATCCCTCTCGAAAAGACCATGACTGATCCCTCCATCCATAAACACATCACTGTCGATCCCTCCACTCAACCGCATTCACAGTCCTCCTATAACAAATAACCGGTCCCTCTTCATATACAAAACCACCGATCCCTCTTTCAAGTGATCCTCCAATCGATCCCTTTACCATGTGATTACTAAATTGATCCCTCCTCTTACATCCTTCAAGCAACAACATCACCGATCTCTCCATCTCATCTATGAATCGGACTCTATACTTAGTCATTTCATGCTTCCCACAAATATTTACGCCGATCTCTCATGCAACACGCGAAATACCGATCCCTTCGCCACCATGCTCCACTTTAACCGACCCCAATATTTCCTTCATCCTTCACTCTTTTCTTTCTCCTTCTCTACTACTTCACCAAACTCTGCATCACCGTCGTCCAACTCATCTCCTCCAAATTTAACTCATGGTTAATGTAATGAAACCATTATCTCGTTACAAATCGAAGTCATATGCAAGAAAACCTACCTAAGTGTGTAAAAAACGAGTTGCTCAAGGGGAGATGTTGGATTTCAATTCAAATTAAAGACGAAGTGGTGATCTTAAACAAGAGAGGATCATGAGTTTAAGGATGAAGGTGGTATGTGATTGTAAGGGAAGGGATCAGAGTTTAAATTGAAGGAGAGGGTTGTGAGGCGAGTTTGAAGGAAATGGGAAGATAGGTTCAAATGTAGAAATAAACTGAAGTGAAGGATGGAAGGGGAAACGCTAGATTATATACGAGACTAGAGGGATCGGTCCGCCTTTCCATTCTCCATGAAGCTAGAGGGATTGGCACAACTAAGCTTCTCTTCGAAGCCCAAAAAATAGTAAATCCCTGATATTGATAGGGATCGGGTATGATCCCTACCCAAGGGTGATCCATCTGATCCCTATCAATGTACATCTATAAAAAAAGAAAGAAGGGAGATCGGCAAAAAGAATGTCGATCCTTATATACATAAAAAGAAAAAAGAAAAGAAAAAAGGATTAGTTACAAACCCCATGTGCATGCAAACATGGACATGAAAATTATATAAAGTACATATATATAAAATGCAATGAAATTGCATTTAATTTAATAAACATTAGCGACGACCTGTGAGTGTCCAAACGCACCCGAAAGCCAACGACAGGAACGTGTACCTGAACGTCCACGTGTATATTCTAAAAATTCAATTTTTGAAATCGATTGTAATTGAATTCAAACCTAAAGCTTTCAAGGACAAGACTGGATCAAATAGCCAAAGCTTACTGGCCTCGTCGAATCAGACATAGATAGCAACTGACGAAATATAATCTTGAATTTATATTATTGGAAATCGACCAAGCGTCATGACAATCAAAGAGATATACGACACTTTGGAAAAATAATTCGATGAAAGGATAGCGACTATTCAGAAAACTGGAAGGATTTCTTTCCGACGACTCTAACTTTCTTCGATTCAAAGCACATCATGTTCAGCATAAGACGTACTTTGGGGGGCAAGTGTTATCCGACATTTTGACCCAGCTATATTTGAACTGATTGGACAAGTTAGATTCGACTGTCGTCAAGGCCAGTGAGTCCGGGGCGATGATTGTGTGGTCCAGAAGTCAAGTACAAATGACAATATGAAGCCTTAATCGAACGAAATAGAGAGACATGCAATGCAGAATGTTTGAAGTATAGAATATAGTTTAACATAGGAAATGGATCGGCTATAATCCCTCTCAATCATAAGGATCGGCATATTTCAGCTAAGTATGTGCAAGTCAATGGGAAACAATCAATATCCCAGAATCCTTAAGTCCAATGCATATGAAATTTTGTGAGCAAGATATGGGGACCCAAGAGAGCCTACCCTAGGGATCGAACCCTAAAAGGATGAAGCCAGGGGGATCGACCTTCTTCTCTCAATAGGGATCGTTTAAAATTAGGTAAAAATTCATATTGCTGTAAAGATCGAGCAATAACTCAAGTTCTACTCATCCAATGGCATGAAACTTGGAGACTAAGCATATTACAACATGGGAAAGCTCCCATAGGGATCGCACCCCAAATTCCTCCAAGACATGGATCGACATTGATCCCTATTCCTTGGGATTTGGGCATTGCGATCCCTTCTATTGGTCCATATGGTTTTGGATATCCTTCTGCCGAATTTTCAGAGAGGTATTTCACCATCTTCCTCTATAAATATAGACTTGGTTATTCATTTTTGGGGTTTTTACGCAGCTGGTTGCTTTATACTCTATTGGAACTAAGGATTTTCATCTGAAACCCTATTGTTCTCAGTTTATAAAGTGATTAATAAAGCTATATATTCAAAGTAGACATAGGCAAACAACACCGAACCACTATAAATCGTTGTGTTAGTGTTAATTTCTTTGATTTTCTACTATTCAATTGCTTGTTTCCTCTATTTTCATTTTATATTCTTCATTTATTTCTCTTCAAAATTTCTATTGGGTATTTGTGCCAATTTTTGGTGCAAACAATAACAATGATAATTAACTAGATTAAATGGTAAATAATCTTACTAATTTAAGGAGGGGCAAAATGGTCATTTTTTAATTTTTGGATTTGATAATGGGACCTCCGCCATTGCGACCATCCATTTTTTTTTAGTCAAAGTGGATAAAAGTTTATTAAACTTGGATGCCATATGAAGGAGGTGTAGATGAATTAATAGCTGAGTGAGAAATCTAGCATGTATGTCGACAAACATGAAATGATATGCCGACATATCACCCATAAGTCATCCATATGTCGACATATATGTGACAGTTTCAACTTTTAAATTTTAAAATAAAAGTTGGTTATTTAAATTGGTGGATTCATTATTTAAATCGAATTTAAACCGATAAAAGACTACTTTTTACTAGAAAAATTAATTTATCTTTTCTCTTTTCATCACCATTTTTTCTCTTTCATTTCAAAACTTTAAAGTGGTATAACTCTCTCTATCTTCAATGGATTTTGAAAGTCCACACATCAAAACAATCAAAGGGACGAGTACTACGATCTGGTGAAAGAATTGATGCAAATTAAGAAGCTTTCTATGCACTAAACATACATGATGGTGAAAGACTTAACTAGTTTGAAGCATTTCAGGAAATTTTATAAGTGATTCATTCTTCACTTGAGATGTAATGCATAGATAGTATCATGATAATGATTTACGGTATAAAATCTTAGTAATTAAATATTAATACTGGAATTAAGAGATTAAATAATGGGTTTGGGTGGAAATAGAATAAAAAGTAAGTAAAATCAATATATATATATGTATGTATGTAATTACAATATGAATGATTCTTTCTATAATCGCAATATAATATTTTATAATGCCTTAATGATGATTAGGGATCATATGCAAAGTAAGTCAAAGATTTATCACTAGACTAAATAAACTTCAAAACCTAGGAGGATTAACCCTTAGATTGAAATATACTTGAAAGAAAATACTTTAGGACTGGTGACTACAAAGCCAAGTAGGAATATGTAGATATGTATTAATATATCTGCTTTATGATAGAATTGTTCGACGTTCATACGATTGTGTACGAACCTATAGTGCAAGTAGGAAACTTGGGATACGATGCTCCCCTATAGCGCTACGAGCAAGTCCAGGAGGAGGACTAGATGGTAAGCGACCCTATAGCACCTCGGGCTAGTCTAGGGCATGAGTCCAGTTTTGTGTTTGAGACTGGATAGTAATCATTCCTGTAAGGCCTGGTGCTAGTCTAAGACATGAGTCTAGAGTTAAATAAATGATGATAATACAATCTTGTAGGGCTTCTGGCTAATCAAATATGTATTTAACTACGAGTTAAATGCCCAATGGTAATACGATCCTATAGGGCCTTGGGCTAGTCCAGGACATATCCACTTATGCGTTAGAAACCGACCATATTATAGTACTAACTTAGTAGTATATATGAAGTAGGCATGACTCACTAACTCAAACTTATGTCCAACACACTCTTGTTTTCCCCTTTTATTTACGTCACTAGGTTGATGGAGCTTGGAGTCATGATGGGACAGGGGACATGGCTATTAATACTACAGCTATTGATTTTGATGACAACAACCATATACAATCATATAAAATATAAATACTAGCGCTTTACCAAGTAATATAGTATATTGTGTAAAATATCAGACAGATGTTGAATCGGAGAGTGTACAACACAAAGACTCAAGGGATGGATATAAAGACTCAAGAGATAGACATGAAGACTTGTGAATTTAAAGACCAAGATATGAAGATTTCAAGACTATAATTTAGTGTATAGAGTCATAACGTATATTGCAAAGGTCCTTCATAGCAATCTTTGATATCTATCTCCAATTTTTCTATATCTTTTATATTTTTAACCAAAGCATATTTTCTAAAATTTTTATATTTTTAACCAAAACATATTTTATAAATCTTTTGTATTTTTAATCAAAATATTTTCTTTCTAAATCTTTTATATTTTTAACCAAAATAAATTTCAAAATATTTTATAAAAGTTTTTTAAAGTTCAAAATGTTTATAAATTATGTTCAAAATATATTACAAAGTATCAAAATATTTAACGAAGTATAGGATTTTTTTAAAACATTTTAAAACAAAACAATTTTCACTTTTAACTAAGGTATGTCGACATACCTATACATCATATGTCGACATATATGCTGCCAGGTGGTTTTTTGAATTTTGAAAGGAAGTGCCTATTTGTCGCAAATCTTCACGAATGGACGCATCTGTTGATTTGCTATATAAAGGGGAGTGCAAACTAATTTTTTGATACTTAATTACTTTCTTCCTCTTTTTACTCTCTTGAAAACTCCATTAAAAAATTTACTCTATTCTTTTCAAAATCACATAGAATCAATTCATACTTCATTGAATTGATTCCATACTACTTTCTTACTATTTTGCAAACATCTCTCTCTCAATTCAAAGATCAATGTCATGTCCAAGAGGCTATAGGATCCATTGTATCCAAAGTACAAGAATTTGACTTTGGAAAAATTATCAACTCTATTTGTGTTTGCTTGGGGTGTTCTTGTAGCCCGTTAAAATCAATTGGGTGTGCTTATAGCCCATTTAAATAAAGTGGGTGCGCTTGTAGCTCGTTCACGTCAAGTGTGTCTACCTTGAACTCCGGAATCAGGATGGTGTATCTCATAGCCTTGAAATCGAGACTATAATGGGTTTGCTAGCTACCTCTTTAAAGTAGGAATTTGAAAAGAACTCTGTACAAGAAATTGTACGGGACTAGATGTTGGAGAAATCCGAACCAGTACAAAATCCCTTGTGTCATTTATCTAACTCTTTACTCCGCTTTAATGCTTTATTTTTATCTGTGATTGCATCTGTGACCGTTTGATAGTATAATTCTGTGTTGTTAATTTGTGATTGAATATTTAACCTAAAAGAAATTTAAAAATATTTACATTAAGTAGAAAACCCTATTCACCCCCTTTAGTGTTTAATTAGCCTTAAGATCTATAATTCCACAACCCATATTTGGTATGAGCGCACTACGTTTACAAAAACTCGTAATTTGATTTTTGAAAAGTATAAATGGCTAGTAATACTCCTTTTAACATTTTATAGAAAAACAATTTTGTGAAACCAACATATTATTTTCAAGTAAAGTAGAAACTAATTATTTTGAAAAGTCAGTTAATGTTTTGGAAAGGTTTAATGTGGTATTGCAGGAACAAGTATGTTATATGGCTGATGGTGAACAGACACTTGATAGTCGTACATCACAAATCAAGAAGGACAAATAGATTTTAAACTGTGGATGTTCAAAAGGAATGATGGAAGATCAAGAGAAAGGAAGAGCAACAATGTAGATATATATGCTTAAAGATAAACCTTTGGATGGAGAAACGGTAGTATTGGAATAGAGGACGTCAACAATGTCTGTAATCTTGAAACTTTATTTAATTTTATATACTACATTTTAATGAGTTCTCTAAGTAGAAAGACATTTTAATTCTTCTTCAATGTTCCAAATAACCAAAATGGTTTAAATAAGTAGCAAACAAGTTTTCCTTCTAAAAATAACGGCTAATTTTCAAATTGAAAAGACACTTTAATTTGAAATGCCTTATGATTTTATCTATAGAATATTCTAAATAATTTAACTACTAAAATATTATATTTTTATTATAATTAATACTATGCATTAAAAGTTCAAATAAATAATTCAAAGAAAAATATTAATTTTTAAAATTTTGTAAATTTTTTACAAAACCGACTATACACTTTTAAAATAGGGTAGAAAATACTGCATGCAGTAGTATATTTTATATCTCAAAAGTTATAAATTAATAATTTTTAAATGAAATCTTTTACCCATGTATAAGATAGATATACTTTATTCTGTAAAATATTTGGAGCCAAAATTCGAATTTTAACTATTTTATTATTTTTGAATGAACATGCACTTAGTAAGTTACAACGGCTATATTTCAAATTTTGGAGCCAAATTTGAATTTTTATAGCCTTCAAATTAAATCAATTTTTAATCATAAAAAATGCATTTAAGATACCCATTAATAAATATAAGTATATACAAAATCTAAAAGCATTTAAAATAATTTAATATTTTCTAGATTTTCGTACAAAATTGACTTCCCTCTTTAAGTGTTGAACATGCATACTAAACGCATTAAATTTTTAGGAAAATCTCAAAAATTATAAAATGCATATTTTTACATGAAATTTTTTTATATGATAACATATACTCCGAACTACTTATGTAAAAAAATTCATATCAAAATTTGAAAGCTAACTATTTTATTATTTTCAAATAGACGGACACTTGGTGGTTACAACAGTCATATTTCTAACACAGGCCGTTGCAATTTTTATGTCCTTTCACACAAATTATTTAGTATAAAAAATTATTTTTCAGAATATAATTAGTATATATAACTACATAAATAAATTCTGAGCATTTTAAATTAATATAACATTTTCTTTGATTTTTTTTAATTCGAATAGCCACTTCAACTGCCAAGTTGTGCTTTTAATTTTTAATATTTTTTAAACGGTCACGCCTCTTCGTGGTTGGTCATAGTTCTTCACTAATGACTTTTATAAAGTGTTTCCTTTCTAATGACATCTCAATGATAATTTATCATGACAATACTAAATAGAAAAACATACCTTCTTCCATGATTTCAACTTTTCTAATGTTGATCTTCTTTCACTCTTATTTCTTACTAACTTTATAATGAGATATTAACTTTATGACTTCATGAAATTAATTGAATGTACTTAGAGTGTGTGAATAAGGCTCCATCTATGAATTCTTTCCATCATTGAGAACGCGCAACATCATATGACACTTGTCATATAAACAAATACTAACACATATGCAAAATGACATGTGTCATCGCATTTGTCCTTAAGAAAGATCATTGTATACATGCATGATGTCAAGTGTATTTACAGATGTAATTCATGAAACACTTGTAATTTAAATAATGAATGAGACACAAAATACATTATGTTAGAGTCACATTATCTCACGCATAATAGTGTTATGAATGAATTTTAGATCTCTACTTGTGTTGAATCAAAATTTTAAAATAAGGGTTTAGTAAAGTATCTCATATTTGTTCATTATGTTTTCCATTATTCATGCTTTTTCATGATTTAAACATTCACGATCAAAAACTCTTAAAAATATTGGAGTTGATTTCTGAAAGACTAATCATATAGATCCAACATAGTATGGATACCAGTATAAATATAATTTTTTTCTTTAGGAAATGCGAAAAATATGAAGAGAAAGATAAAAAAATGTCCATGGAGACATTTTATAGGATTAATCATATCGTGACATTCCCTGAAGAAGAAAATTTCAAGATGGCAATGACACTAAAACATATAATCAACCATCTTACTACCATTCCCAGGTTCTTTTTATTATTAAATTTATATGATGTTTTTCAATGATATTTTAACTCTACATATCTCACTTATAATTTGCATATAAGGTTAAATAAAAATTATTACAAATCATCATCTCTTTCTATAAATGAACAAAGTATAAGAATAAAATAATATTTACTTCAAAAATTTATTAAGCATAAATTTGATCATATAAATAGTTACACTTATCAAATATTATGATTAGGCTATGATTAAATTCCGTAACTAATATGGATTGTTAAGTAAATTATGAATTTTATTTAATAAAGTTAATGAATAAATTTATTTGTCAAATTTGATTACTTAGGATTATATAATAATATCATTTATGTCATATTGAATTGTTTTGCATACTCATCACTAAATTTTGATTTCATATATATCGTCTAGCTTATATTGATTTTAATATATTAGATATTGATTTTGATGTATATATCATCTTAGCAAGAGTTTTTTTCCATTATTATTGATATTAATTATAGTATCCCACATTCATATTTGGTATTAATTAAATAAATAGTTTCTCAGCTTTAGTCTCTCACAAAATGGCATTACATTTAGGGGGAGTATTTTTACTTAACTTTTTTAGTTTGATTAAATACGTAAAAAATTAAGTTTGGATTGATTATCATGGATTTGATTTGGTGTGAAGTATAATTAAGGCTATGATTTGACTTTGATTGTATTATAGTAAACATATAAAAAATTTCTTATCTTATTTATTTATAATTAAAGATTGATCATTATATATATCTAAATATATGCCATGATATACAGCATGTTCTTCATTTATGTCTCCTATATTGCATCTTTTATATCCAGGCTTTTAAATCTCCCCGAGATGGCCGAGATGTAAAATCCGAGATATCAGCCAAAATCCGAGATTTGGCAGCCTATTTAGTTACAAGTGTTTTAAATATCGCCCGAGATAGCCGAGATATTTTCCCGAGATATTGGCCAAAATCCAAGATTTAAAACACTGTTTATATCACATTTGTTTTACATATAACTTAGTTTTCAAATATTGATTTTGATTCCATAGTTATAAGTATATTATTTAGGGGGAGCTTTTATTTTTTTTACCCATTTTTGTTGATGACGAAAAGGGAGAAAAATATAAAATATACACAAGCATATATTCAGGGGGAGTTATCTAACTCAGAGGGAGTCATATCATATTTTATATACAGGAAAATTTAATGGTTTTCATCATCAAAAAGCGGGAGATTGTTAATACCGTAGTTATTGATTTTGATGACAACAGCCATATATAATCATATAAAATATAAATTCTAATGCTTTTTCAAGTTATATAGTATATGGTGTAGAATATTATACAGGTATTGAATCGAAGACTGTACAGTATAAAGACTCAAGTAATGGATATAAAGACTCAAGTAATGGACATGAAGACCCATGAGTTTAAAGACCAAGATATAAAGACTTCAAGACTATAATTTAGTGTATAGAGTCATAGTAATAGCATATATTGCTAAAGTCTTTGATAGCAATCTTTGATCTCTATCTCCAATTTTCTATACCTTTTATATTTTTAACAAAAATATATTTCCTAAATCTTTTTAAATCTTTAATCAAAATATATTATTTCTATATCTTTTATAATTTTTAACCAAAATAAATTTCAAAATATTTTAAAAATATTTTATAAAGGTTTTTTAAAGTTATAAATGTTTATAAACTATGTTTAAATTTTACAAAGTATTAAAATATTTGAAGTATATGACTTTTTTAAAACATTCTAAAACAAAAAAATTCATCTTTAACTAAGGTATGTCGACATACCAATGCATCATATTTGACATATATATGGGTAAGTGGTTTTTGAATTTTGAAAGGAAGTGTCTATTCATCCCAACTCTTCACGAATGGACACATTTTTTGATTTACTATATAAAGGGGAGTGCGAACGAATTTTTTAACACTTACTTTCTTCCCTCCTCTTACTCTTTTGAAAACTCCATTGAAAAATATACTATATTTTCTTCAAAATCATATAGAATCAATTCATGCTTCATTGTATTGATTCAATACTACTTTCTTACTATTTTGCAAACATCTCTCTCTCAATTCAAAGATCAAAGTGTTGTCCAAGAGGCTATAAGATCCATTGTGTCGAATGTACAAGAATTTGACTTTGGAAAAACTATCAACTCTATTTATATTTGCTTAGGTGTGCTTGTAAACCATTCAAATCAAGTAGGTGTGCTTATAACCCGTTCAAATCAAGTGGGTGCGCTTGTAGCCCATTCAAAGCAAGTAAGTCTATCCTGAACTCCGAAATGAAATCGAAACTGTAATGGGTTTGCCTACTACCTATTTAAAGTAGACATTTGAAAAGAGCTCTATATAAGAAATTATATGGGACTGGATGTTAGAGAAATCCAAACCAGTATAAAATCTCTAGTGTCATTTCTCTAACTCTTTACTTTGCTTTACTGCTTTTTTATTTTTATCTGTGATTGCATCTATGACTGTTTGATAATATAATTCTATGTTGTTAATTTATGATTTAATATTTAACTAAAAAGAAACTTAAAAAGATTACATATATTAGAAAACACTATTCACCCCCACTAGTGTTTAATTGGCCTTAAGATCAATAATTCCGCAACCCACAGTGGCTCTAATGAATATATTTTAAATATTGTAAATATCTATTAGGCATGATTATACTCATGTGTGTGGATTGGGTTTGATTAGTGTTAAAGACATATGTATACCACAATGTTGATACATTACGGTGTTAAGAAATAATGATGGTTATTGTTTATTTTACATGACTGTACTGTCTTCTATAAGTGTTGAACTCTAATATCAACATAAGAATATAGGTAATTGATCCACATTCAATCATATATAAATGTTATATAATAAACGGTCGCAGTTCATAATGTACGACTTCAATGAAATTAGTTCATTGGAAATAAGCAAATAAATTATAATGTGAAATTGTATTCAATATGATTAATTACAATAAGGACTTCCTTTGAATAGTTTAACCATTTTAGAAAGGAAAGCCAATGTATGGAGTGAATGTAACTTAGGCATAGTTAGGATGAAAAGAGTGAATGGTCACTTTTGTTTCATGAAGAGACATCGAAAATGAGAAATGTAAAATTCTAAAAGGATTTTTTATAAGGAATGAGAAATGTGATTTCCATTCCAAATGTATTTGCGTATAGCAAATTGTTTTATATAAAAGTCAATTCTTCGAGTTTAGGATAATAGTTTTGAAACTCATAACTGCAAAATAGTCAAAGTGAATGAAATAAATCTTGTAATAAGTGGTCAAATGGAGCTTCATATTCTGTAAGCTATTATAGTAATGGCGGCAATAGATGGAGCACACCATATAATACTTCTTAATGGACGCGTCAAGTTATGAAAAAATTGTTTTCCTAAACATACCATATTATTTATGAAATAATAATGGCTTTTAGTATTGATTGAAAAAATATATAGTTTTATTTCAAAATGAATATTACAAATATTCGTTATAAGATAAAACTATAATAGTAGTACTTGTTTTCATAACAAAATAATACATTAGAAAATATAGATGTTTCTGGATCTTACAATTATTATGGAATTATAGACTAAAGCACTATTTGAGAAATAATTCTTTAATCATATGATTATGATGATAGAGTTAGGGGTATGTCCTAGGGGAAATTCTTTAATTTATTGTAAATTATTAACTCTGTAATCGATTCTTGTTCCTAATAAAGGTGTTTTCTTCCCATTATATATTTATTATAATATGTTTTAAATAACTAAATGTATGGTGTGTTTGTGATAACAATTATAAATAGTTGTAATCATGAGTATTGTATCACAATATAATAAACACATCATTTTAAATATTCCTAGTCAAGATGCATCAAGACTGGATAACAATGCATCCATTGAGATTAGGGTACATAACGCTCTCTAAATGCTGGCAGTGTATTATATAGGACTGCCGATGGCACCAAGGAGTTATCTACTGATAGTTATTGGATAACTATGGAATGACTCAATCGATAGTTTTCTGTTGGTTAATATAACTAAGGTCAAATAGAAAATATTGATGTGACTAATCTACACAGTTCTCTTAAATTGAGAATACTATCAATCTTCAATATGAAAGCTCCACTTTAATTATAGTCAAATCATGGCACAGAGCCCATTGAGTGACTATAGTTGGATCGAGTGGAAGTATTGGAAGTGAAACACTATTCAAGAGAGGATTCATCTCCTTAGTTTTATGGAGTTGGTATCACGGTCAACTAAAGTCAGCTTAAAGTCAAAATCGCTAGCAAGAGTAGTTCAATTAATAATAATTGTTATTATTGAACAATGACTTTGTGTTTGGACCGTAGAGTTGAATACGGATGATATTGGAATTTTGACCATTACTAAATTCCATATGTCCAAAGTGATATAGTTTTAACGAAGAGAATATGTGTAAATAACTGTCACTATCGGGTAACGCTTAATAAAGTAAAATTGAATTTTACCAAAATCGAGTAAGCCATAAATTTGGCCATAATGTCACATCACCTGCTAAGTGACGTGTGAACGTTGATATTTGAATTGTTCAATATTAATCGCTGACCAAATTTACATCTAAAAGTCACACTACCAAAACGATGAACACCACTTTTTCCACATGATTTAATTAATTTTAATTGTTATTTATTAATTGAATTAATTAATATTTATGAAATATTAATTATAAAATTTTATATTTTATGTGTTGAATGATGTTAAATAGCATATTTACAATAGTTATAAATATAATGATTGATATCTGTATGTGTTTAAATTTGAATTTAAATGCAATGGACATCGTTTAGGCGTGGAATTATTTTTGAGGCCTAATGGGGGCTTCAAATTCCAACCATGATGCTTATATAGGGAGGCCGACCATTTATGATGTGGCTTGGTGATTTCGAATTTAAAGAGGAGTGGAAATGGTAAGAGAGATATTAGGAATTGTAATCCACTTTTCACTCCCCTATCCCCCTTTAAATAAGCCACTCCCTATTCATTCAAATTAGGCTTTTTGCTCCTCCTCTTGCCCATAATTTTTGGCCAGAAATTCCCCTTTCCAAATCTCAAAATTTCCAAGAACAAATCACATCAAAACACCTCGATTCGAGCATCGGTGATAAAACAATTTGGGAGCCAGCAACTCTAGAGCTTGGTATTTGATTCAAGGAGCCAGTTCATCATTTCAAAGAGTGATATCTAGGCTTTGGTAAGAGGTATACTTTTGATTTGTTAATATTCTTAATTGCTAAGTTAATCAATCAATCATATGTTAGCTAGACAGACCTTATCACAAATTGGTATATTACTGTATTGTCACATGTCTATAGTTTTGTATATATATATATATGTCTGTGTGTGTGCATAAAATAAAAAATATATTTTTATTTATAATTCTTCTTATTGCTCACGGCTCGATAAAAAATTGTTTATTTATTATTAAAATATTATTACTACATGATTTTATCAATCAAACCTAATTATATGATATTAATTCATATGATATATATATATATATATATTTAAATTTAAAAAAAATTGTACACACTTCAAAAAAATCAGGTAGTAAAAAATTTATTTATTATATATATATAAACACCTTAAATTACTTATTTGATTTAAAATAGTCAAAAAATATATTTATAGTACATTTATAAAAAATGTAATATTTTGAAATATTTTTATATAATACAAAATATGCATTTTGATTTTAGAAATGATTTTTAAATATAATTTTTATTATTAAATCTACATGGATTTTAATTTTTAAAGTATATTCTATTTAAAAAATATTTAAACGGAAAAAAATAAAAATATATATTTACTTGGCTGTGAGCAACATCAAATATGTATTTAATAAAAAATGATATATATATACATATTTTAACTAGTTATATGTTTATATATATAATATGTCTATGTATATATATAAATTAAAAAAAACTTGATTTCATAATATATGATAAAGGTTTTAAATTATTTTACAAATTACTATTTAAAATAATTTTGAAATTTAATTGTATTATACACACACATATTTCGTAAATGATTTAGACAATTAATTTATAACCAATAATTCATAATCAATATATAATTAAATTTATGCATATATATACATGCATATATATATACACACACACACTCACACACATATACATATACATACTCTCACACACACACATATATATATATATTCATTTATACAATAATTTGGTACATATATATGTATATTTAGATAATACATTATTATACATGAGTGGCTAACACGTCTATTGTGGTGTAAACCTTAGCACCTACACATGGGCATGTCAAACCATGTACACATTATCCTGTTTCACATTCATGCGCACACTATGTATATGATACACATATATGAAATATAATACAAATTATATAAAATAAATTTCATTTATAAATTAAAATAAAGTATAGATTTTATTTAAAATAAAATTTAGAAAAGTTCTAAATGAATTAGACTACATAGGCCCATTAAAGATCTAATAATGGAATTTGTTTTGAAATTTACCCAATTTCTCTGCTGTAGGCTGGTCCAGTTCCGACAATGGTATCAGAGCCTAATCGTCTATGAGGTCTAAATAGTCATGTTATGGTTATCTCACGGCCCAGATTGTAGGATGTCTAAGAAGGTAGTGTTGAAGGATTGAGTTTGTGTAATCAAGTACTCTGCCCTACCTGGCTATCGACATATCATGAAGAAATATGTCAGCCAAAAAATTGTCCCTAATAGAAAAGACCCAATTTGAATTGGGCCTTGGGCTACTTTTTAAATTGTTTGAAAATTAAAAATAATGATTTTAAATTTTAAAGTTAAATTTAAAATTATACACACATGTATACACACACAGTTATATTATAAAATTTATAGTATAATAAATTTTTTCAAAACGTTAGAAAATAACTTTAAATTAATTTCGAAATCATGTCTATTTATAAGATGAATAAAATAATGAAAATGGGCCCTTTGAGTTCTTTTAGTTTCATGTTCTACTCTGGGGAAAGATCTATCCGAATTCTAGTTGTACATATAGGACAAATGATCTCAGTACCACTTCATTTTGCTACGAGTTTTTTTCTCAATTCGTTTCATGTCTCCAAAAAGCTATTCAATGTATTTATTATAATGGTTGAGATGGCAGTTTAAGATTGCTTCTCTAATTAAATAAATAAAATAGAAGAATCTTCTATGCATAGCTACAAGTGGTAATTCTACATATATTACTATTACCCATTTGGTATTTTATGATCAGAGCTTGGATATTCCATTTTTTAGTCCAAGTTAACCATAAATTCTTCTAATTAAGAATATTGCTCCTTAATTAAATAATATACATATATGAATGTATAATATATAGTGGTATATGATATGTTGTCTTGAAATGTTTAAAACAATATAAGTATTCATGTATGTATACATAAAATAATATTTGAAATTAATTAAATTTTATTAAGATATTTTAATTAAATAAATAAATTAAAATTTATTTAATATATTAAAATACATACATACATAAATATATATGATATATGTATATCAATATAAAGGTTATAACATATATATAAAATTCAATATAATATGTTAAGATTGAATAATAAATAATAAATTAAAGAGTAAATTATTAAAACTTAATTAATTAAGATTTAATTAATATAATGTTATACATAAGATTATTATATAAGCTAATTAAAACATAAATGTTATATAATAATAAAACATATATAATGTAGATGTATATACTAAAGGTGGAAGATTAAGAAACCCTAAATAGACTTAAGGAATAAATACATATGTAAATGTATGTATACCGTGATTACCGATGTGTCTGACACTTGAATCACAAGGGTATTTCATAAGAAATACATTTGTAACAACCCACACTTTACTGAGCCCAAATTTCAACAAAAATCGAAAGCCAAGTCCATCAAAGCACGGATTGTTGGATTTGGTACCTACAAATAAGCATGAGCATCATAAGAGATTTATAAAAATCTCAACTCATAGTGGAAACAATAATAGAATATAAATACTGACTATGGCTACAACCTTGGATAACATATTGCCACATCAGCATCTAGCATGAGAGATAAGAAAACTTCTCCAACAACCAATCACGTCTAGCTCTAGTGACCCATTCTTTCAAAACTATCCTGTGAGTTGTAATAAGGAGGAGGTCAGAACAACATTTTGGTGACTGGAAAATCTATATAATGTGCATAACTTAAATTACCGATTAGTTTCCATAATTGTTATGTCCATTATTTTAAGGTTAATCAATTTAACCTAATATCGCATGCATGATATTTCTACCTGACATAATTTGTCTACCTACCCTTATCTCAAGGTACCAAATACCGATGTAAGTCTATCAGCCACTTAATACTTCCGATTATAAAGCTGACTCCTGGCATCATCATCGTTAATCTATTGGTCCTAGCTACAAAGCCTTTGACCGCTATTTATGGCTTTATAATACATAATAGCCATACTACTATCACATCTATCGTCATTAAAGTCTTAGCCATGTGAGAGAAAATACCTAAGCCATTTAATACCTTATTAACAGGGACTACGCAGACCCCTGGTCATGTAATACCTATATTCTAGGCAGGCCTTTTTCATTTAATACCAAATCCCAAAGGTGGATACCTCACTAGTACTATCTAGCAGACATCACTTGGAATCTCAGTAGGACACTTAATACTTCTTTATAAAAGAGAGGTAGACCCTATATTGGTTACTTAATACCTCAAACCCGAAGCAGACCCTTCTTGAGATATCCACTACCGCTCCTAATTGTTAATTCAAACCATTTAATACTTTTTAATTAGGAAAGAGGCATGCCCTCAAACAACCACTTAATACCTCTAATCCCTAAGCAGATCCTATTATTTCCATAATCATTTTCCATGGGTCCTATGATGGGTGATGTTCCATATCAGTAATAAGTGTACACAACTGCTGGTAGCCTCTAAGTAAAGGGCAGACTTCCGTTATGTCACTATACAGTCTTTGCATGCCAATCTTTTAAGCCCAATTAATTATTCTATAGGTTTACTGGTTAAAGATGTCTCACATCCATAGAAAGTGTACACAACTACTGGTAGCCTCAAAGTGAAGGGCAGACTTTCATTGTGTAACTGTACTGACCTCGCATCCCAACCTACTAAACCCAATTAATTACTCTAGCTTAACTAATTCAAGCCATATTATCCTAGGCTTTATTATTACTAAGCTTTATCGTTCTATGTTGGATATTATGTTAGTACCTAAGGATTTGGTTTTGATGACAACAACTTCAAGAAATCATGTAAAATATAAACACTAATATTTATCCAGATATATATATATATATATAGTATATAGTGCAGGATATTAAACAGATGTTGATATAAGAAGACTGTACAGTATCAAGTAATGATTGAAGAGTTAAATATGTTGATATAGAGACTCAAGAAAGAAGACTCATGAGTATTCAAGAGTTAGAGATTCCAAGATAATCCAGCTAAGTTATAGAGTCTTGAATATTTGTTAAGATTCTGACACTTGATCTCTCTCTCATCTCTCTCTCTTTATATTTTTAAATAAGTTTTTAAATATATTTTTCAAAACAACTTTCAAATAGTTTTCAATTTCTTATACTTATCATTTTAGTTTTTAATATTTTATCAAGTTATTGTTTTTATTAAATTTTGATTTATATTAGTTTTTTTCAAAATTCTTATCATATAGTTTTACTATGATTATAATAATGTATATATATTAGATTTAAGCATATTTACAAAGTATAAAATTATTTCACAAAACAATACATTTTCAAAATAATATTTTAAAATGCTTTTCAAAATTACGAGGAGTATGTCGACATACTCTAACCGTATATGTTGACATACTAGCCTTGAGTTTCAAAAATTAAATATCAAAAGAAGTGTCTATTTATTATATCTCTTCACTTATGGGCATGACCGTTATTTGCCACGACCCACTTTTTCCGTACAATTCGAACTGACATTTTACCACACTTGTCGAGTCCAAATTGAACAGAAAAATGGATAGTAAGAAAGAAAGTAGAAAGAAGATAGAAAGAAAATAGAACAACACAAAAATCTCACAGCGGAAACGAATAATCTATAATATAGAACAAGTCTTTACATAAAACAAAGCTGTAACTTAACTTATACAGACATCAATCAGAGTATACAACCTATTCAGCATGGAGAGTTATAACAACCTGTCCTTATAATTTGCTGATATACACAACCAAATGCAACAGAATATAAATCATATACGTGAATACGACTCTGGACCTCCAACTCCTCTCCTGAAGCTCCCATCCTTCCAGCTAAACCTGGAAATATGCTCGGTCTGACCTGAGCATATAGGAAAACCACGCCCCGGGTCAGTCTGGTAAAACCAGCATGAGAATTTAAATCATAAGGAATTTTATTCGTTATAACTTTTGAAACCCTTTTGAAAATCAAAAGTATCCCGGAAGACCACGCCACACATAAACACAACGGGTTTTTCCCTTACGGTAACCAAAACACTTTTATAGAAAATCCGATGATATTATAATAGTGTCTAAGTACAAATACTTATTCAAATAGCTGAAATTGTTACATTAATTAAATTTCAGCATACTAGGCTCTATAACCAAAGCCGTAAAGGCACGTATTGGAGAATGGACTCCATACGAATGACTAGGCACTGAGGTACCACCTGTCATAGTACGCGTCTAGAAACAGCGTACCGAGGACCTCGTTGGGATCCTCTACCACATAAGACCGGGCTATCCCTAACATGGACAGACCGAATATGCTATCACCCTGGGTGTTCCCACCCTATCTCGAGCTCCTTCCATATACCGTAGTAATATCTAGAAGGGTGATAAACGTACCCTAATTGGGTGCTACCCACTTAGCCTTGCTGCATCTCCCCTGATTTTCATTCATTCCCGGTTGATGAGGCTTAGAGGCTACGATTACCTTTTTAAGGAATATTTACTTAGAATGCTCATTATCCTCCAGTGACAATGTGCTGATAGCATTCATCCATACAAGTTATTTCTGGGTCCGAACGGAACCGAAGGCACTATTAATTCCTACTACACCCATTTTGGAATCATCCTCAGAATTAGTAGCGATTAGCCCTTGCACTTCACTGCTCCATCTTCGACTCCCTGCTTTTGTCTTCATTCGAAAACATGCTCATTGGATCGAAGTGGTTTTCGGATAACATATCCGATCTCGGTCTCTTCGAAACAACATTCGATATTTCCGGTAAACTCAACCCCGGTTCTTTAGGAAATACACCGATGAAAATAAGGTCGGAGATCACCTCTTAATCGTTTATTGACGGATTTCCTTATCATCGTCCTAGAAGAAAGAAATGAGTTTATACGTACAGTATAGCACCTCGAACAATAACTGTACCACATAATTCCCGTGTTTCTTCTAGATATTTTCAAAGTTATGTTTAGGTCCAGATTTGATAGTCGGTTATTTAACTATCAAATACAACCATCCAAACAAAGATTTCATTTCCCATTGAAACATTTAGCCTTATTTAATTTAAATTCCAATAAATAAAAATTAATTAATCAAAATAGCATATGCTTATCTCACCGGATAAGTATATTCACAATCCATTCATTTCAAAATATTTGAAAAAAAATCCTTTAAAATAAATATGGGAAAGCACCACTGCAGTATCAATCATGGATTCACAGCTCAATGGTTACATCTCTATCCCAGAGAAATCCAAAACTTAACTGCAGGCACTCACTGCCTCCGATTATGCCATGAAAGCATACCATTACTTTCCAAAAACTTTACTTAATAAATTTTTAAAATAGTACTTATAAAGTTTTAATATAAATTTTCCAAGTTCTAATTTAGAAATGCTCTTTTATAAAAGTTTACTATATAATATATTATTTTTAAAACATTATTAATTTTTTTATAAATTTATCTTTGGAATAAATATACTTTAATACTAATTAAACCTTAAGTAATAATTAACTTTAAACAATCACTATAAAATAACTTTACTTAATCATTAATATACTTTAAAATAATCCAAATAATTAAATAGCTTTGAAACAATAATTAATGCCTTTTTAAATACTTTTTAAGAATAATAAAATAATTACCTTAAATCATTCTCGAAATATTTACCAATTAACTTTAAAAATATCATTAATAAATAATAATCATTCTTAAACAATTTTTGGTTCAAAGTCAACCCTACATCGGAAAAGAAGGCTTAATAATTCCAATGGTACTTAATCAAGTTACCATTCAATTTCAAACAGCCCAGAATAACAGATACAGATATTCACTTCAATCAATTCAACATCATATCGCCAATATAATTTATCAAGAAAATGAATAGATGTCCGTATGAATAAAATAGCAGAACAAGATTTTAATTCTGCTAGTCAATGTCCAGAAACACATAACCGTTTCGCTAATTTTATTTAATTGGACCATGTTGGCAGGATAAATCACCATTCTGCCATTATTACTGAATGTTTTATTCTGCTAAGCAGATGTTAGATCATCGTAAATAACTTAAATTAACCCGTCGTTATTTTTATCTGCAATATAATTTCAAATAGATTGGTCATATAAATTTAAACGACGATGCTTGTTTAAAATTGTTTAATTAAATTCTGGCCGTTTAAATATACCGTAAAATTCCACTTGTTTAAACCCGAGAACAAATCGCATGACGATGTAGTGTTCGTTGCTATGAATCCATTTCAACGAGTCTCGCATAAAACGGGGTTCATATGAAGGAGTTATGGCATTTTTAAATTTACAAACATATAAATATAATTTAACATTTATATCTTAAAACCCTTCCCTTATGAAATTTTTGGCCGAAATCCAAACCCAATAACCAACATGTTGTCCCCTTCCTTCTCCTTTCTCCCTTCTCTTTTTCCCACACCCCTAGTTTTCAATTTCCCTTAACCAAACTCAAAAAAAAAAACAAAATCCAAGCAACACTTCGATCGACCCTACTATCGAGCTTCGATCTATCTCACAAGAACCATCGACCCAAGGTCAAACAAATGCAACCTTCCTGGAAGCCGCTTCCACAACCTTCCTCCAGTTTGCGATAGACGAACTTCACGTGCACGCATGCACGTGCACAAGCAAACCTCGCCACCGACCGACCAACCGAGGCCACTTGCATACGCACCTACCCAAACTCGACCACCTCCCTACCTTGGTTCCACCGTCGATCGCCCCTGGATGAAACGACCATGAACCGAGGCAAAGCACATGACAACCAAAAGAGAATGTGATCGGAAATGAAAGTCCCGAGACAACCACACACCATTATAACACCTGTCACCACCACCAACGTGACCCCCACGTTCCCCATCTTCTCCATGCCAACTCCGGCCTAGCTTGGTCCTCCGTGTCCCCCTCAAAACCACTGCGTTTGACCATGACCGAGACCCCCCTAATCCCTAAAATTACCTCGCTTCCCCAAATCACAACCAAAATCAACATTCCACCATGGTGAACCTGTCCACCATGGTGTGACTCTCCTCCTCAGCCAAGCTATGACTTCCCTCGACGATGCCACCGTCGGAAATTTATTTTTTTTGTAGATCTTGATCATCTTTAACCATCCCATAATCTATACTGTTAAAAATCAAAATTTCTACACTAAAAATCCTACTTTGGTATGGTGAACAAGACAGTATACTTGATTCGATGATTTAAACATCTTGGATTTTATCAAAAACTAAGTTGTTTTCTATATTATCACAATTTCACATAATACATAGCATGGTCAAGCTTCAAACAAATTTTAGTGTATTCTACACTCAGATTCGAACAATTAATCAGTTTATGTAATGGGGTAATTCGAATTAAATCGAGAGATAAAGATTTTTAAAACCAGCACATAAGGATATATTTACTCTGTTGAATATGATAGAGTAGATCAAACATTTTCCAGGCATTCGAAATTCAAATCTCACCTTCCACATGTTTGAACCTCTGAAAACTTCAAGTTAAATCCTTGTTTTATGTCTGAGCTCTTGAAATCTAGAAAAGGATTTGCTTTGCTTTTGTTTTGATCTGAACAGAGGATGTTTTACAGTGTATTATTTTGTTTACAGGCTTTTGTTTGTTTACAGTCTTTTTGTACCTGAAGCCTTCACCTATATACAAAACTATATATACACATACCCATATGTGATGCATACGTTGATGGATTGAAAAATGAAGTGATATTTTTTTTTGAAAGGAAGCGAAGAAAAGTTTTTGGCTGCTGTACAATGTTTGCACAGTGATGTATGAAAAAGGCTTGAGGTGATTTTGAATTAATATTTGGTTTGAGCTTTGAAAACAAGTTAAAACAAATATTTTAGTCTTTACTTCTTTTGACCAGACATATGTTAATGTTTATATATCTCTTTTCCTTGTTTAGCTTGACAAGGAAATGTTTACATATTTACTTTTTAATTTACCCAGTTAACTTTCTTTTGGTTTGTTTATTTTTATGTCTTCCACTAATTTACTTTTTACTTTCATTTGATTTTAATATGTTTTTCATATGTATATTTTTAAAACAAGATGTAAGGTGGTTTTGAATAGACCATTTGAGTCTTCATATATATATATATATATATATATATATATGTGTATGTATGTATGTATGTATATATGTATGTATGTATACATTTTTATTAAACATATAACTCAAGGCATTTCAAGTCTTGTCATTTCAAAATATATTACTTCTATTAAAATATATAACCCAAGGCAAATGAAATTTTGCTTTTTCATTTTAAGTGTATAAAATAACATGTTTGTCAAGGCATTGCTTTGTGAGTGATTTTCTTTTTGAAATGATTTTATAGATTTCCTCACTTCTACAATATAATATTATCATATATATTCACATATATATATTCCTTCTTTTATTTTTTTCCAATATATAAAAATATATATTACTTTCTAATAAACTATACTTATTTGGATCATATATATATATATATATATTACCTACCATTACATATGTTGTTTCCAATATGCTATTTTATTTAGTTTATAGCACTAAAATTTTCCTTTTGAACTTATATATATGTATACATCCTTCTTTCATTCCCGATATATATATATGTATGTATGTATGTATGTATGTATATAAAAATGTATAATTTTTTTAATAACCATATTTATTAGCCCACAATATGTATATTATATATATTGTTTTAACCCACTAACTTATTTAGTTTATAAATATTACACTCTTCTTAACTGATATGTATATATACATATATATGCACAAGAAAATCCAATTTAAAATCTTTTCTATTTATAATACACTGTATTTTCCATAAATCATATCCTTTCTATTTATAATGCATTCTTCTTATTTCATCTGTATTTATCTGAATTGAATTTTGTTTTCAATTTACATATATATATATATATATAAAGTCTATTGTTCTCAATATATATGTATACATATATAAGAAATTTCCAATTAAACCAATTTCCTATTTTATAAATAAAAACTTGGAAATTCATAATATTATCTTGGTTTGAAAACTATGTATTATTACCAGTTGTTGTTTAACGGGGATTTTTGTTGATTAAAATACCACATTATTGAATATTAAAAATTAATATTCAAAACTCGAGACATCAAAAATCCCGGGTTGTTACATTCCTTCCCCCTTAAAAGAATTTCATCCCCGAAATTTCCATAACTAGGCTAGTAAACAAAACTAACCAAATTTTAATTTACGAACAAATTAATAAATACTCATATCACACAAGTCAATATATATATTCCCAAATATCAGTTACATCTTGGATCAACTAGAATACTTCCACAAGTACCGCCATCATACACACACACACACACATATATATAGTCATACCAAACATCTACTGAGATACTTCACTGCACTACAGTCCAACAAACATGACATCTACAGGTTACTAACACCTACTAATAGGGTATACATTACCTAGAGACCACTAAACCCAAACCTACACTCACTGTGGACTTTCCCTATCCGAGTCCTCCACTTCGGGTCCTTTCAATTCCATAAACTCCACATCGTTATCCGAAACCCATGCAGATATTGGACTTGGTTCTCTTTGATGATAATCTCCATCTGCAACTGGCTCATTTTGAACTTCACCCATTTCCCAGACGGCAGTGCCATCATTCTCCATTTTGGGTTCTTCCTCTGCTTCAAGCTCCTCTTCATCCTCAAACTCCTCCTCATCCTCGAATTCTTCCTCAGGCTCCTCTTCTGCTTCTTCCTTGGGCTCCTCTTCTTGATGCGATGGCTGCTCGGTAGGCTCTATTTCTTCCTCTAACTCTTCCTCATAAATTGATGGCTCGTTAAGATCCTTCAGAATCCTTCTAGCTAAGTCATGATCGCCATCCCTCCTAACCTTCGAGAGTGCTCCTCCTCAGATGATACTACGAGTTCTCTACAATCAATTAACAAAACCAAGAATTAGATCCTAAGATTTCATGAATTCATATATGCTAAAGAGTACATTTATAGGTTCACACTTCAAATAACTTTCCCTTTTTATATTGCAATGTTCAAAAACTTTACTAAGGCAATACCAAAATCATTTTCCTTAAAAATTGTTTTAAACAAATTTTTTTCCGAAATCACCAAAGTTTTTAATTCTCAAATATCTCTTTTAGAAATCAGTTATTATAAATTAGCTTTTATCCATGAAAAATCTTCCTAAAATGTTTATTTTTAAAATATTCCAAATTCCTTTAGTAAACAAAAGTTACTAAAAATCCAAATTTCCCAAAGTTCCTATCTTACTGGACTCAGATCACTAAGGAAATACTCATGCCAAAAGGACCAGCACTAGGGGATACTCAAGGCTAACGACTATGACCACTCAATTCCTAGATGATAAAATAATATCATCACTTATCAAACAACACCTCAAAAAATAATATATATTTTGAAAATCATGCCTTTAATATATAAAATAAATTCTGGGTAAAATTATTTCATTTACCCACTTAAAATAATATTGTGTTCGTTGGCCTCATTCAAGTGTTTAGAGATCCCTATCAATAACGTTAGCTACTCGTATTGACCAGAATCCATATGCACTCAACAGATCAATTAACACAATATAAAATCATTTTTATATCACTAACAAATACGCATTCTCGTATATATATACACTCAGACTCATTCTAGGGTACTACTGACCCTATCTCTAATGAGTAACCCCACCAAAGCCTAGGTATTCGCTCAACCTAAGCTCTGATACTACGATGTCACGACCCACTTTTCCCTTACAGTTCAAACTGACATTTTACCACACTTGTCGAGTCCAAATTGAACAGAAAAGCGGATAGTAAGAAAAGAAAGTAGAAAGAAGATAAAAAGAAAATAGAACAACACAGAATCTCACAGCAGAAACGACTAACTTATAATATAGAACAAGTCTTTACATAAAACAAAACTGTAACTTAACTTATACAGACATCAATCAAAGTATACAACCTATTCAGCATGGACAGTTATAACAACCCGTCCTTACAATTTGCTGATATACACAACCAAAAGCAACGGAATATAAATCATATACGTGAATACGACTCTGGACCTCCAGCTCCTCTCCTGAAGCTACCATCCTTCCAGCTAAACCTGGAAATATGCTCGGTCTGACCCGGGCATATAGGAAAAACCACGCCCGGGTCAGTCTGGTAAAACCAGCGTGAGAATTTAAATCACAAGGAATTTTAATCGTTATAACTTTTGAAACCCTTTTGAAAATCAAAAGTATCGCTTAAGACCACGCCACACATAAACACGATGGGATTTTCGCTTACGGTAACCAAAACACTTTTATAGAAAATCCGATGATATTATAATAGTGTCTAAGTACAAATACTTATTCTAATAGCTGAAATTTTTACATTAATTGAATTCTAGCATACTAGGCTCTACAACCAAAACCGTAAAGGCACGTATTGGAGAATGGATTCCATACGAATGACTAGGCACTGGCGTACCACCTATGTAACGATACGATCTTTCGACGCTCGAAAGTCGACATTAATACGTCCACTGTATCAACTGCCGCACAATCGAATGCCGGAAAACGAATCATTAGGGTTAAAAAGAAGAGGTAGAAGAAGACATAAGAAAAAGAGAGCAGAAAAACAGAAACAGAAACAGTATAAGAATCTCACATTCGCAGCGGAACAACATATAATAGATAAATGAATAATCTTTAAACAAAAAAACTATATCAGTTTATACAATACAACAATGAGAGTCAATATACAACTCAATACAACAATGGACAGTTATATAAACTTGTCCTCATACAGAATACACAGCAGAATAAATAAACAAGTACGGGAGTACGTCTCGCCATCCAGCTTGCCTCAAAAGCTCTAGAATATCGTGATAACCTAACTCTAGGCTGCCCGTGTGGAAAATTATGGGCACCCAGAGTTTAGAAAGGGAACAATAAACTCTGAGTCAGTCATGGTGACTGGTGTGAGATCGTAAAACAGTTATTTTCATAAAGAAAATAAAAGAAATTCGCAATGCTTTTGGAAAATGAAACTACCATAAGGCCTCCCGCCATACACACAATGCAAACGCAGAATTGGAGGAGATTTCTCCTTATGATAGTCAAAGATGCTTACTACGAAAGATCAGTTGATATTATTATTAATGTCTAGTGTGGAAAACATTTCGAAAGTATAATATTAATCTTAGCCATCATAGACATTCCGAACTATGCCTACTATAGCTACCATCTAAACAGTGGTGACCAGCATAAGTAAATGGCAGGTTCTACAACTAAAACCGTACTGGGTTCGTATTGTTTGATTGGATTTCCAACAAATGGTCAGCCTAAGGAACTTCTTATGCCACATGGAAACGCCTCTGGAGGGACGTCCCGAGAACTAAATAGCTCCCTACCAACACAAGGCCGGGTTACCTCTATGACTAGATAACTACTACACGAATATGCCACCCCCTGGTCCTTTGGGACCTTTATCCGAGGATCCTCGATTACAAAACAACAATCACACAGTAAATGAGATTGATGCAACCACATAGGTAAAGCATCTGGGCTCCATACCATGATACCACCTTTTTCTAGAAGGAAATGACATACCCTAAAGGGAGCGACCCTCATAACCTTGCCGCATCTTTCCTGTTTCGACCATTTTCGAGGTGTGAGGTCCTGATGCAGTCTCGTCCACAAAGCTACGCTTTACATGAAAGCCATGCTTTGATCAACAAATGATCAGCAACACACAGCAACACTTAGCATGCCACACTACCAAATTGAGTATATCACTGATAACCTTCAACTACATAACCTCTGAGCTCGTACGTCTCAGAGAAGGGTGTTAAGCTAAGAGAATAAATCTCCGCAACCAAACAGAAATGTATTTGAAAGAAATCAGCTTTATATCTCAAAATGTAGTGTTAGACATACAACCATACAAGTCTGTTCCGGGTTTGAACAGAACCGAAGGCACTTCGAAAGAAGCCCTTGCAAATCCGGATAATTTCTAATCACGTCCGGACTTCCCATCACAAAGGGTGCTAAAATCTCTATACCGGGGATCAGCCGATGCAGAGACAATCGATAGTAATCCTTTTGTTTTCGAAAGTATCCGGTCTTCACCCCCGGTCTTCAAATGCTATCCATATACGTCGTATCATTATTCGGAATGGGTTATATGATACAAAGTCCTCTCCCGGCTAAACCGAATAACGAGCGCATATTTAAAAATAAGAGTTGCATTCAAATTTCAAGCAAATCACAACAAATACCCATTTAAAGGTCAATATTGATAGTCGGTTATTTAACTATCAATCGATATTCACAACATCACCAGGTTCCAAATAATTTCCCAAATTATTTATTTTCAAAATTATATTCTCAAGATATAATTTTCAACACTTCAACCATTTGAAACAAATTTCAAATCACTTTTCACTTTTCAACTTTTGAAAAAAATTTCAAATCAATTTCCTTACACGGGATATATTTCCAAATATTTATTCATTTCCACTGGAAATCCGCCGAGTTCAAATACTTTATCTCCAAAATATTCCTTAAAATCCAATTTTAGAATTTCTTCATTTATAATTTAAAACTACTTTGGAAATATACTCGGCTTTTCAAGGAAAATACACTTCCATTTCAAAATGGTCCATTTAAACCAATTAAATAAATCCTTATCGATTTATTTCAAATTTACGTCCCAAATTTGTAAATTTATTTCCATATCTTAAAAATAAATCCGTGTTTATTTTTAAACAAATTTCCCTTTCCTTTATAAATTCCATTTTGAATTTACATTCCCAAATATTCACTTTTTATACGATTTTCAAATTGATTTCTCAAATATTCACTTTCAACTCCAAATCAACTTTCAAATTGATTTCCAAATGTATTTCAAAATTTATTTCCAAATGGATTTCCAGATTTATTTCCCTTTTCAAAATAAATTCCTTTTTAAGAAAACAAATTCTTTTATCTCTTCTAATCTATTTAAAATCCAAATTTTAAATAAATTCTTCAACTTATAAACAATATTACTCGAAATCCCCTTATTAAACCTTTTTTCTATATTTGGAATTTTATTCAATATGATTCAAAATAAAATTTAATCTTTTTCAAACTTCCTTTAAATTTATCCAATTCTCAAAAATAAATTTTTACTAAAAATCTTCTAACTTGAATTTTAAAAATCAAATTTTATCTATTTCTCGTATCCTACGATACCAAAAATATATTTGGCTAAATTATAGCCTTCAACAATTTCAATCACAAAGATAATCACATGGAGATTATAAATAATCAACACACAACTTATGAAACCAATTCAAATGTTTGAGGAATCCTGTTGGATCCCTCCAACCTGTTTCCCTGCATCCACAGATGTTAGCACAACAATTAAATACCCATTCCACTTCGAGGTGGAATATCGCGGTATATGGGATTTATAAAATATCATCCACTATTATGTGGCGCAATAGGGTCTCATCCGCTATATAATGTGGGAAATCAACAACTCCAATATATATATATATATATATATATATTCCAATATATATTGCTATATACTACTATATATACTATCATAATCAGGCAATCAATCAATAACTGCAATTCAAATTTTTATTTGAGTGAGAAGATCTCACCTTTGCTTTTATTTTGCAATCCATTTCCATTCCAGCTTGTTTTTCTCGATTTATAGACCATGTATAAACATTTATAAAATTCATTAATATTCGAAATAATCGAATAACAAATTTTCGTTTGATAATTTTAATTATCCAATGATTTTATTTTAAAACAATTTCTTTTAATAAGTCTGTTTAACTAAAAATTAAATTTAAAACTAAATTTCCTTTAGTAAATTATTTTAAGTGACCAAAATAAATAAATTAAACAAAATAAATCACCTTAAAAATTTATCTTAGTATTGAAAGGTGCATGTGCATTTTTATTTCTTTTTCACTTGAAACTTTATATATATATTTATATAAATATCATTATCTATTTACTGTTTTGCAAAAATATATTTTAATTTAAATCAAGATTAACTTTAAAAATTTAAAAATTATCTAAATGCTAAAAATCTCTTTACTGTAAATATACATTATTTTCTTTGCTGTTAAAAATTTCTAACCTATCCAAATATACATATATTTTTACCAATTCATAACTAAATAAATTAATACCTTACTGTATATGTTAATCTCTGATTACTTAAAAAGAAACTTTCTGTTTATATCATACTTCCTAAAAAAATTTTTTCTCTGATATATAAACATTTATGTAATCAATTTATATTAATAAAAAGGAATAGTCACTTCACGCGACCCACGAATCCAACACGAACCTCTGTACTCGATCGCGAGCCTTCGATCTCGTTCCTAGATGCGTCGCCGAAACCCTAGCCTTACCCAGTATCGCGACCCGACCTTCCCTTGGCCATCGCCTCGAATGAGCACGAATGCTCCAGCCATTCGAATAACCTATCGCCGCCTCTACTATCAACGGCCGCGAGCCCCAATCGCACGCGCCTGCATGACTCGATTTCATTTATGTACTCGCTCCAGACTCGAGCGAAGAACGTGCCGCCCCTCCTAGAATCGCACGCCTTGCCTGCCGCCGATTTGAATTTGATATTTTTTTATTCGAACGAAAATTATAAACGAAGAAGCTCGGCCATTTTTCCTTCGTTTGTTTTGATTTGAATTGAAAAGAAATTGGGAGGAGGGAACGGTGAAGTCTGTGTATACTTTTATTGAAATCGAACAGAAGAGGGAAGAGATGAAGAGCAAGGAAATCTCGGCCATTAAATAAAAATTCGATTTTTATTCCTTTTGCTTCTTTGCGTTTAACAATGAGATGAAGGGGACAAGATACGATGTTCAAGAGAACGTGGCGTGTTGGAGAAGGAACTGCTATAGTGATTTAGAAAAGACTGGAAAAAGGTTGATGCGAAATAATTTCAACCGGTTAAACAATGTATTAATTTTATTTAAATTTAAATTCGAATCGACTCGAAAACGAAGCCAAAAATTTTGGCTTCCTATCAAGGCGTGCCGCCAGGCGTTTATAATGTTATACGCCTATTCCAAACGCAATGGAAAAGGTTTCGAATCCAAATTTGATCGTATGGAGAAAATAGCTTTTTGGACCAGTTAGAATATTAAATTTTCGATTTAATTCCAGCGCGTTTGCTTATCGTACGGCCAAACGATCACTCCAAAGATTACGAAAATTGAAATCCGATAATAATACAATATTACGGATCCAATGGAACTGGTTTCGTCAAATTCGAGACTGTGCCTCGGAAGGCTATTTTTAAATTCAATTTAAACAATAAAATTCAAAACTGAACAAAACAATTTCAAATTCAATTCTGAAGCTTTTATTATCTTCAGTATCATCAATATGAATTTTCTAAGCCTTGAAAATACAGCTTAAAACTGAAGATACAAATTTTTACCCAGATTTAACGATTAAATTCAATAATTAAATTGCCAAATTCACTCTGATATTCGAATTTCAAATTAAACTAACTTCCAGATATTTAAAATCAATTAAATATTCGGATTTCCAATGTCAAAATTTCAGGGTCGTTACATTCTTTCCCCCTTAAAAGAATTTCGTCCCGAAATTACAAGTTAAGAAGAATGCTCCAATACCCGTTTATCATTTTCCCAAAACCCAAACAATTTTATCAAATTATCAACCCAAATCTTTTTATTAAAGATCATCATTTCAAATAACTATCCAAATCTTAACCATAGTTTCCAAACAACTTTATTTACTTCACAATTCAAATTTAAATTTAAATTCAAATTTTAAATTATCCAAAATTTCTAACTCTCCAAATTTTTGAAAAATTTCGTCAGCGTCTCCTTTGCGCGGCTAACTCGGTACAACTATAAAATGTCCATATGGACTTCCAAATCCCAAAAGAAAAAAAAACGCCAAGTGGCAAAATCAGAATCTCATCAAATTTCATACTGAAATTTTAAATACATACCTTTTGTAGAGAAATTTGAAATTTACCTTCGAAATCAAAATCCAATTCCATTTGCCTATAGCCTTTATAATCCCTGTATACTTTACTTAACAACATTGTCCAAATTTACTTATTGGATTCCCAATACCCATTTTACTTAAGAATTTCATTCTTTATTTCTTAAGTTCAATATAAGTATTTACATATAAGTATTTACATACTTCTTATATTTATTTTCACTTTACTAACAAAGTTATATATATTCATTTCCATTCAACTTTGCATTTTCAATTCCATTTGAATTCAATTTACAATTTCAATTCTATTTGAATTCATTTTATCTTCAAAAACTAAAAATTCATTTAGTGAAAACTCGATGTTCACTTTTTCCATAGCTTTCAACTTCGACCAAAACAATGGTTTTCATTTTCTAGTTCAATTCCTATGTTTCCTTTACAATTTGAAAATCAATTTTCACGTTAATAAAAATTTTCCAAATTTTTTCAAAATTTTTCTAACTCCCAAAATTTTCGGAAAATTTTGACAGAGTCTCCCTTGTACGGAGGAGCTTTTGCAATTTGACAAGGGATATAAATATATATACATCGACCCACACGGTCGGAAAAGCAAAAACAGTTCATATTTCCTATTTTTATTACATAGGAGTACCTTTATTAGCATTTTAAGCAAAGCGATTTACTTATTAGCATTTTACGCGACCAAAAGCAGCCAAACGGCTTCCAAAAACCTGTACTTACTCAATTTAAATATGTAAGTGACATATATAGGAAATTTATTAACATTTCACTTATTTCAATAGCAAATACATAGATTTCATAAGCAATGCACATAAAATAATTCCCATAAGCAATTTATATGGTTTCGATACAAATTAAATTTCTTACGAACAATTCACATACAATTTAATTTGCATTTCAAATTCACATTCATTTCATTTAAAACCATTTCACAAAACTTGACAACAACGCTTTTGTCAAAATATTTCTTAAGTCATTTCAACTCAAAACTCAAGTTATAGTTTCCTTGTAAACAATTTCCAATTTAAATCTTTGATTTGATTTTTCATTTATCAAATCCATTCCGTCTACTAATTTAATTCAATTAGTATATTCACTTATCTTTTTTTTTCAAATTTCTATATTCAATTCATCCTGAATTTACTTTATCTTTATCCAGGAAATTTCAATTTTTTCTACTTACTTGAATTTATATACAAATTCAAACCATTTTTTATTCAACTCACAATTCAATTTTAATTTAACTAATTCAACTTCCAATTCATTTATTTCATGAATTAATAAATTATCAAGTTTATTTACTTGAATTCAATCCACTTTATTTAATTTTTTCCAAGTTTGGACTTTTATTCAACTTGATTCAAATCAAATCTCATTCCATTTTTCAATTCCATTAGTGAATTTTATTTTCAAATATTTTTCCTGGAATTCTATTTCAAATTGTAAATCACATTTACAATTTACATTTACAAATCTCATTCATATATGAATTCATTTCCTTATATTTTCAATTCATATTTATAAATTTCATTTATCAAATGAATTTATCTCCAATCTTTGGTTATACCATTATTTCTTACTCAATTCCATATAACAATGATAATAATTCAATATTATCACTTCTTAACAACCAAGCATCCATATACTATAATAATTTACGGAAAATGATTTCCTTTCTATACAAAAATAGTTTTGGGTAAAATTATTTCATTTACCCTATTTTAAAACAATACGGTGTCAGTTTATCTTGTTTAAGAGTTTAGAAACCCCTATCGATTACAGTTGGCCAAACTGCACCGACAAGAATCTATAAACAATCAACCTATAAGTCAATACAATATAAAACAAATTTTTTGTATTCACTAACAAATACGTGCTCATATCTATTATTACACTCACACTCATTCTAGAGTACTACTGACTCTATCTCCAATGAGTAACACCCAACAGAGCCAAGGTTATCGCTTAACTAATTGCTCTGATACCACTTGTAACGATACGATCTTTCGACGCTCGAAAGTCGACATTAATACGTCCACTGTATCAACTGCCGCACAATCGAATGCCGGAAAACCGAATCATTATGGTTAAAAAGAAGAGGTAGAAGAAGACAGAAGAAAAAGAGAGCAGAAAAACAGAAACAGAAACAATATCAGAATCTCACATTCGTAGCGGAACAACATATAATAGATAAATGAATAATCTTTAAACAAAAAAACTATATCAGTTTATACAATACAATAATGAGAGTCAATATACAACTCAATACAACAATGGATAGTTATATAAACTTGTCCTCATACAGAATACACAGCGGAATAAATAAACAAGTACGGGAGTACGTCTCGCCATCCAGCTTGCCTCCAAAGCTCCAGAATATCTTGATAACCTAACTCTAGGCTGCCCGTGTGGAAAATTATAGGCACCCAGAGTTTAGAAAGGGAACAATAAACTCCGAGTCAGTCATGGTGACTGGTGTGAGATTGTAAAACAGTTATTTTCACAAAGAAAATAAAAGAAATTCGCAATGCTTTTGGAAAATGAAACTACCATAAGGCCTCCCACCACACACACACAATGCAAACGAAGAATTGGAGGAGACTTCTCCTTATGATAGTCAAAGATGCTTACTACGAAAGATCAGTTGATATTATTATTAATGTCTAGTGTGGAAAACATTTCAAAAGTATAATATTAATCTTAGCCAGCATAGACATTCCGAACTATGCCTACTATAGCTACCATCTAAACAGTGGTGACCACCATAAGTAAATGGCAGGTTCTACAACTAAAACCATACTGGGTTCGTATTTTTTGATTGGATTTCCAACAAATGGTCAGGCTAAGGAACTTCCTATGCCACATGGAAACGCCTTTGGAGGGACGTCCCGAGAACTAACTAGCTCTCTGCCAACACAAGGCCGGGTTACCTCTGTAACTAGGTAACTACTACACGAATATGCCACCCCCCAGTCCTTTGGGACCTTTATCCGAGGATCCTCGATTACAAAACAACAATCACACAGTAAATGAGATTGATGCAACCACACAGGTAAAGCATCGGGGCTCCATAACATGATACCACCTTTTTCCAGAAGGAAATGACATACCCTAAAGGGAGCGACCCTCATAACCTTGCCGCATCTTTTCCGTTTCGACCATTTTCGGGGTGTGAGGTCCTAATACAGTCTTGTCCACAAAGCTACGCTTTACACGAAAGCCATGCTTTGATCAACAAATGATCAGCAACACACAACAACACTTAGCATGCCAGACTACCGAATTGGGAGTATATCACTGATAACCTTCAACTACATAACCTCTGAGATCGTACGTCTCAGAAAAGGGTGTTAAGCTAAGAGAATAAATCTCCGCCACCAAACAGAAATGTATTTGAAAAAATCAGCTTTATATCTCAAAGTGTAGTGTCAAACATACAACCATACAAGTCTGTTCCGAGTTTGAACAGAACTGAAGGCACTTCAAAAGAAGCCCTTGCAAATTCGGATAATTTCTAATCACGTCCGGACTTCCCATCACAAAGGGTGCTAAAATCTCTATACCGGGGATCAGCCGATGCAGAGACAATCGATGGTAATCCTTTCGTTTTCGAAAGTATCCGGTCTTCACCACCGGTCTTCAAATGCTATCCATATACGTCGTATCATTATTCGGAATGGGTTATATGACACAAAGTCCTCTCCCGGCTAAACCGAATAACGAGCGCATATTTAAAAATAAGTGCTGCATTCAAATTTCAAGCAAATCACAACAAATACCCATTTAAAAGTCAATATTGATAGTCGGTTATTTAACTATCAATCGATATTCACAACATCACCAGGTTACAAATAATTTCCCAAATTATTTATTTAATTATATTCTCAAGATATAATTTTCAACACTTCAACCATTTGAAACAAATTTCAAATCACTTTTCACCTTTCAACTTTTGAAAACAAATTTCTAATCAATTTCCCTACACGGGATATATTTCCAAATATTTATTCATTTCCACTGGAAATCCGCCGAGTTCAAATACTTTATCTCCAAAATATTCCTTAAAATCCAATTTTAGAATTTCTTCATTTATAATTTAAAACTACTTTGGAAATATACTCGGCTTTTCAAGAAAAATACACTTCCATTTCAAAATGGTCCATTTAAACCAATTAAATAAATCCCTATCGATTTATTTCAAATTTACGTCCCAAATCTGTAAATTTATTTCCACATCTTAAAAATAAATCCGTGTTTATTTTTAAACAAATTTCCGTTTCCTTTATAAATTCCATTTTGAATTTACATTCCCAAATATTCACTTTTATACGATTTTCAAATTGATTTCTCAAATATTCACTTTCAACTCCAAATCAACTTTCAAATTGATTTCCAAATTTATTTCAAAATTTATTTCCAAATGGATTTCCAGATTTATTTCCCGTTTCAAAATAAATTCCTTTTTAAGAAAACAAATTCTTTTATCTCTTCCAATCTATTTAAAAATCCAAATTTTAAATAAATTCTTCAACTTATAAACAATATTACTCGAAATCCTCTTATTAAACCTTTTTTTCTATATTTGGAATTTTATTCAATATGATTCAAAATAAAACTTTATCTTTTTCAAACTTCCTTTAGATTTATCAAATTCTCAAAAATAAATTTTTACTAAAAATTTTCTAACTTGAATTTTAAAAATCCATTTTTATCTATTTGTGGTATCCTACGATACCAAAAATATATTTGGCTAAATTGTAGCCTTTAACAATTTCAATCACAAAGAAAATCACACGGAGATTATAAATAATCAACACACAACATATGAAAGCAATTCAAATGTTTGAGGAATCCTGTTGGATCCCTCCAACCGGTTTCCCTGCATCCACAGATGTTAGCACAACAATTAAATACCCATTCCACTTCGAGGTGGAATATCGCGGTATATGGGATTTATAAAATATCATCCGCTATTATGCGGCGCAATAGGGTCTCATCCGCTATATAATGCGGGAAATCAACAACTCCAATATATATATTCCAATATATATATATTGCTATATACTACTATATATACTATCACAATCAGGAAATCAATCAATAACTGCAATTCAAATTTTTATTTGAGTGAGAAGATCTCACCTTTGCTTTTATTTTGCAATCCATTTCCATTCCAGCTTGTTTTTCTCGATTTATAGACCTTGTATAAACATTTATAAAATTCATTAATATTCGAAATAATCGAATAACAAATTTTCTTTTGGTAATTTTAATTATTCAATGATTTTATTTTAAACCAATTTCTTTTAATAAGTCTGTTTAACTAAAAATTAAATTTAAAACTAAATTTCCTTTAATAAATTATTTTAAGTGACAAAAATAAATCACCTTAAAAATTTATCTTAGCATTGAAAGGTGCATGTGCATTTTAATTTCTTTTTCACTTGAAACTTTATATATATTTATATAAATATCATTATCTATTTACTGTTTTGCAAAAATATATTTTAATTTAAATCAAGATTAACTTTAAAAATTTAAAAACTGTCTAACTGCTAAAAATCTCTTTACTGTAAATAGACATTATTTTCTTTGCTGTGAAAAATTTCTAACCTATCCAAATATACATATATTTTACCAATTAATAACTAAATAAATTAATACCTTACTATATATGATAATCTCTGATTACTTAAAAAGAAACTTTCTGTTTATATCATACTTCCTAAAAAAAAATTTCTTTGATATATAAACATTTATGTAATCAATTTAAATTAATAAAAAGGAATAGTCACCTCACGCGACCCACGAATCCAACGTGAACCTCTGTACTCGATCGCGAGCCTTCGATCTCGTTCCTAGATGCGACGCCGAAACCCTAGCCTCACCCAGTAGCGCGACCCGACTTCCCTTGGCCATCGCCTCGAATGAGCACGAATGCTCCAGCCGTTCGAATAACCTGTCGCCGCCTCTACTACCAACGGCCGCGAGCCCCAATCGCGCGTGCCTGCACGACTCGATTTCATTCATTTACTCGCTCCAGACTCGAGTGAAGAACGCACCGCCCCTCCTAGAATCGCGCACCTTGCCTTCCGCCGATTTGAATTTGATTTTTTTTATTCGAATGAAAATTGTAAACGAAGAAGCTCGGCCATTTTTCCTTCATTAGTTTTGATTTGAATTGAAAAGAAATTGGGAGGAGGGAAGGGTGAAGTCTGTGTATACTTTTATTGAAATCGAACAGAAGAGGGAAGAGATGAAGAGCAAGGAAATCTCGACCATTAAATAAAAATTCGATTTTTATTCCTTTTGCTTCTTTGCGTTTAACAATGAGATGAAGGGGACAAGATACGATGTTGAAGAGAACGTGGCGTGTTGGAGAAGGAACTGTTACAGTGATTTAGAGAACACTGGAAAAAGGCTGATGTGAAATAATTTCAACCGGTTAAACAATGTATTAATTTTTTTAAATTTAAATTCGAATCGACTCGAAAACGAAGCCAAAAATTTCGGCTTCCTATCAAGGCATGCCGCTAGGCGTTTATAATGTTATACGCCTATTTCGAACGCAATGGAAAAGGTTTCGACTCCTAATTTGATCGTATGGAGAAAATAGCTTTTTGGACCAGTTAGAATATTAAATTTTCGATTTAATTTAAGCGCGTTTGCTTATCGTACGGCCAAACGATCACTCCAAAGATTACAAAAATTAAAATCCGATAATAATACAATATTACGGATCCAATGGAACTGGTTTCATCAAATTCCGAGACTGTGCCTCGGAAGGCTATTTTTAAATTCAATTTAAACGATAAAATTTCAAAACTGAACAAAACAATTTCAATTTCAATTCTGAAGCTTTTATTATATTCAGTATCATCAATATGAATTTTCTAAGCCTTGAAAATATTTTTAATCAGCTTAAAATTGAAGATACAAATTTTTACCCAGATTTAACGATTAAATTCAATAATTAAACTGCCAAATTCACTCTGATATTCGAATTTCAAATTTAACTAACTTCCAGATATTTAAAATCAATTAAATATTCGGATTTCCAATGTCAAAATTTCAGGGTCGTTACAACCTATCACAGTACACGTTTAGAAATAGCGTACTGAGGACCACGCTAGGATCCCCTGCCACACAAGACCGGACTATCCCTAGCCTGGATAGACCAAATATGCTATCAACCCGGCTGTTCCCACCCTCCCTCGAGCTCCTTCCATATACCATATTAATAATATCCGAGGTTATCTAGAAGGGTGATAAACACACCCTAATTGGGTGCGACCCACTTAGCCTTGCTACATCTCCCCTGATTTTCAGTCATTCCCGGTTGATGAGGCTTAGAGGCTACGATTAACTTTTTAAGGAATATTTACTTAGAATGCACATTGTCCTCCAGTGACAATGTGCTGATAGCATTCATCCATACAAGTCTGTTCTGGGTCCGAACGGAACCGAAGGCACTATTCCTACTACACCCATTTTGGAATCATCCTCAGGATTAGTAGCGATTAGCCCTTGCACTTCAATGCCCCATCTTCGACTCCCTGCTTTTGTCTTCATTTGAAAACGTACTCGTTGGATCAAAGTGGTTTTCGGATAACTTATCCGATCCCAGTCACTTCGAAACAACGTTCGATATTTTCGGTAAACTCAAACTCGGTTCTTTAGGAAATACACCGACGAAAATAAGATCGGAGAACACCTCCTAACCGTTTATGGATGGATCTCCGTATCATCATCCTAGAAGAACGAAACGAGTTTATACGTACAGTATAGCACCTCGAACGTTAACTGTACCACATAATTCATGTGTTTCTTCTAGATATTTCCAAAGTTATGTTTAGGTCCAGATTTGATAGTCGGTTATTTAACTATCAAATACAACCATCCAAACAAAGGTTTCATTTCCCATTAAAACATTTAGCCTTATTTAATTTAAATTTCAATCAATTAAGATTAATTAATCAAAACAGCATATGCTTATCTCACCGGAAAAGTATATTCACTAAGTATATTCACAACCCATTCATTTCAAAATATTTGAAAAATAAAACCCTTTAAAATAAATCTGGGAAAGCACCACTGCAGTATCAACCATGGATTCACAGCTCAATGGTTACGTCTCTATCCCAGAGAAATCCAAAACTTAACTGTAGGCACTCACTGCCTCCGATTATGCTATGAATGCATACCATTACTTTCCGAAAACTTTACATAATAAATTTTCAAAATAGTACTTATAAAGTTTCAATAAAAAATTTCCAAGTTCTAATTTAGTAAAATGCTCTTTTATAAAAGTTTACTATATAATATATTACTTTTAAAACATTATTAATTTTTTTATAAATTTATCTTTGGAATAAATATACTTTAATACTAATTAATCCTTAAGTAATAATTAACTTTAAACAATCACTGTAAAATAACTTTACTTAATAATTAATATACTTTAAAACAATCCAAATAATTAAATAGGTTTGAAACAATAATTAATGCCCTTTTAAATACCTTTTAAGAATAATAAAATAATTACCTTAAATCATTCTTGAAATATTTACCAATTAACTTTGAAAATATCATTAATAAATAATGATCATTCTTAAACATTTTTTGGTTCAAAGTCAACCCCACATCGTAAAAGAAGGCTTAATAATTCCAATGGTACTTAATCCAGTTACCATTCAATTTCAAACAGCCCAGAATAACAGATACATATATTCACATCAATCAATTCAACATCATATTGCCAATATAATTTATCAGGAAAATGAATAGATGTTCGTATGAATAAAATAGCAGAACGGGATTTTAATTCTGCTAGTCAAAGTCCAAAAACACATATATTCAGTAATAATGGCAGAACGATGATTTATCCTGCCAACATGGTCTAATTAAATAAAATTAGCGAAACGGTGTTTGATTCCACTAAGCAGATGTTAGATCATCGTAAATAACTTAAATTAACCCGTCGTTATTTTTATTTGGCAATATAATTTCAAATAGATTGGTCATATAAATTTAAACGACGATACTTGTTTAAAATTGGTTAATTAAATTCTGGCCGTTTAAATATATCGTAAATTTCCACTTGTTTAAACCCGACAACAGATCGCATGACGATGTAGTGTTTGTTGGTATGAAACCATTTCAACGAGTCTCGTGTAAAATGGGGTTCATATGAAGGAGTTATGGCATTTTTAAATTTACAAACATATAAATATAATTTAACATTTATATTTTAAAACCCTTCCCTTATGAAATTTTGGGCTGAAATCCAAACCTAATAACCAACAAGCCGTCCCCTTCCTTCTCCTTTCTCCCTTCTCTTTTTCCCACACTCCCAGTTTTCAATTTCCCTTAACCAAACTTGAAAAAACAAAATCCAAGCAACACTTCGATTGACCCTACTATCGAGCTTCGACCTATCTCGCAAGAACCATCAACCCAAGGTCAAACAAATCCTAATTTGGTATGGTGAACAAGACAACATACTTGATTCGATGATTTAAACATCTTGGATTTTGTCAAAAACTAAGTTGTTTCTATATTATCATAATTTCACATAATACATAGCATGGTCATGCTTCAAACAAATTTTAGTGTATTCTACACTCAGATTCGAACATTTAACCGGTTTATGTCATTGGGTAATTCGAATTAAATCGAGAGATAAAGATTTTTATAACCAGCACATAAGGATATAGTTACTCTGTTGAATATGACAGAGTAGATCAAACATTTTCTAGGCATTCAAAATTCAAATCCCACCTTCCACATGTTTGAACCTCTGAAAACTTCAAGTTAAATCCTTGTTTTAGATCTGAGCTCTTGAAATCTTGAAAAAGATTTGCTTTCCTTTTGTTTTGATCTGAACAGAGGATGTTTTACAGTGTATTATTTAGTTTAGAGGCTTTTGTTTGTTTACAATCTTTTTGAACCTAAAGCCTTCACTCATATACAAAACTATATCACATACCCATATGTGATGCATATATTGATGGATTGAAAAATGAAGTGATGTATTTTTTTTGAAAGGAAGTGAAGAAATTTTTTTGGCTGTTGTACAATGTTTGTACAATGATGTATGAAAAAGGCTTGAGGTGATTTCGAATTAATATTTGGTTTGAGCTTTGAAAAGAAGTTAAAACAAATATTTTAGTCTTTACTTCTTTTGACCAGACATATGTTAATGTTTATATATCTCCTTTCCTTGTTTAGCTTGACCAGGAAATGTTTACATATTTACTTTTTAATTTACCTAGTTAACTTTCTTTTGGTTTGTTTATTTTTATGTCTTCCTCTTAATTACGTTTTACTTTCATTTAATTTTAATATGTTTTTCATATGTATATTTTTAAAACAAGATGTAAGGTGGTTTTGAATCGACCATTTGAGTCTTCATATACATACATACATACAAATATATATTTATAAATGTATGTATACATTTTTATTAAACATATTACTCAAGGCATTTCAAGTCTTTTCATTTCAAAATATATTACTTCTATTAAAATAAATAACCCAAGGCAAATGAAATTTTGCTATTTCATTTTAAGTGTATAAAATAACATTTTTGTCAAGGCATTGCTTTGTGAGTGATTTTCTTTTTGAAATGATTTTATAGATTTCCTCACTTCTACAATATAATATTATCATATATTTTCACACACACACACACACACATAGATATATATATATATATATATATATATATATTCCTTCTTTTATTTTTTTCCAATATATAAATATATATTACTTTCTAATAAACTATACTTATTTGATTTATATATATTACCTACCATTACATATGTTGTTTCCAACATGTTATTTTATTTAGTTTATAGCACTATAATTTTCCTTTTTAACTTATATATATATGTATACATTCTTCTTTCATTCCCAATATATACATATATATACACATATATATATACATATACATATACATATATATATATATGTATATATATATATGTATATGTATAAATTTTTTAATAGCCGTACTTATTAGCCCATAATATGTATATTATATATATTGTTTTTAACCCACTAGCTTATTTAGTTTATAAATATTACAGTCTTCTTAACTGATATGTACATATACATATATATATATACACATACAAGAAAATCCAATTTAAACTGTTTTCTATTTATAATACACTGTATTTTCCATATATCATATCCTTTCTATTTATAATGTATTCTTCTTATTTCATCTTTATTTATCTTAATTGAATTTTGTTTTCAATTTTTATATATATATAAAGTCTATTGTTCTGAATATATATGTATACATATATAAGAAATTTCCAATTAAACCAATTTCCTATTTTATAAATAACTAGAAATTCACAATATTATCTTGGTTTGAAAACTGTGTATTATAACCAATTGTTGTTTAACGGAGATTTTTATTGATTAAAATACCACATTATTGAATATTAGAAATTAATATTCAAATCTCAAGACATCAAAAATCCCGGATCGTTACATTATTCCTCTATAAATACCTGTCTTCTTAACGAATTTTTCAATCACTTTTCATTATTATTCTCTCCACTTTCTTCTCTTTCATTTTCTAAACAAAAATATAACCATACTTTGCCAAATTTCAACTAGAATCAAACTCAATCACCATTAGTTTGATTCTCTATCATTTCCTCTCTGATTTCCATCACCTCTCTCATTCCAATCAAGATCTAAGTGCTATTCAAGAATTATAGAATCATTTGTAATCAAGATTGAAGTTCTGAGTTTGTAAGTCTCTATAAAATCAAACCGATATACTTGTGGGTGTGATTGTAGCCCGTGAAATCAATTGGTTGTGCTTAGTAGCCTGTAAATCTAGTGGGTGTGCTTGTAGCCCGAAAATCAAGCGGCTCTACCCAGAGGCCAAGAATCTGGAGGGTGTGTCTCGTAGCCTTGAAATCGAGATTATATTTGCATTTACTAGTTGAAAAAAATCCGTACAAGGAATTTTATGGGATTGGATGTAGGGCAACCCGAACCAGTATAAAATCCTAGTGTGTTCTTTTCTTTTCTCTTACTGCATTTAATGTTTATCCGTGTTTTGATTCTTTGATTGTTAATCTCATTATTTTAAGTATAATTTCAAAAGATTTCAAAAAGATTCATATAAATTAAAAAATACAATTCACCCTCCTCTAGTGTTAATTTAGCATTAAGATCCCTATTCCGCAATCTAACATTGGTATCAAGGCGTTGGGTTTCAAAGTTTCCATAATCAGATTTTTTGAAAGTTTAAATGGCTACCAACACTGGTAATAACACTGTTAGTAACACTGCTAATACACTTGTTATTAATTCATTTGTCGAAGGACAATCTACTGCCAGACCAATTATTAATGGTAGTAACTAAACATACTGGTCATATAGAATGTAAATTTATTTACAATCAATTGGATTAGATATTTGGAATATCACATAAACTGCGTGCACTGAACCCGAGACAAATTTTGCACAATGGACTGCTGAATAAAAGGCAGTTGAAGAAAGTAACTCTAAAGCCATTAATATACTGTTTTGTTCACTAGATAGAAATGAATTTAATAGACTATCTATATGCAAGTTTGCATTTGAAATTTGAAGAACTTTGCAAGTAACACTTGAAAGCACAAGTAAAGTCAAACAAATTAAGATTTCCATGTTAACAAACCAGTTTCAACTATTTAAAACGAGTCTAAATGAGTCTATATCTGATACGTATATTAGATTTCAAGATACTGTACACTCAGTTATTGCATTGGGTAAAAATTTCTCTGAAGAGGATCAAGTTAGAAAAATCCTCGATCTACTTACTCCTGAATGGGACCAAAAGACTCTTGCAATTGAATAGGCTAATGATATTAGCACACTAAAGATTGAAGAGTAACTGGCAATCTAATGCCATTTGAGGCACAAATGCAGGGAAGAAGAGAAGGCAAAGCAATAGAGAAGAAATCCATAGCATTCAATGCAATGATGGAAAATATGGATTCAAATAGTGATAATGATGAAGAAATTGCTATCATTACAAGAAACTTTAGAAAATTCCTGAAATATAGGAAGATGAATAATTTTAAAAGAAATGACAAAAAAATCCAGGAAATGGAAGTGAAAGCGGAAATGGCATCAGATGTTATAACTGCGATGAACCTGGTCACTTCAAATGAGCCTACCCGCATCCCGAGAAACTTAAAACCACATCAAACACCGATTCATCTAGAAAATGGAGAAGAGCCTATACTCAACACTAGATCACCTAAAACATCATAGAGTGAAAATGAATCAGATACGAAAATGGCCAACATATGCTTCACAGCAATATAGAATTCAGATATAATTGGTAAAATAGGATCAGAAAAAGGTACGCATTTAATATATTAAAAGCTTTATATCATTTGAATTTCCGATTGTTTGATTGTTAGGAATATCCTATAGATTAATAATAATATTGGTTGAATAATGTGATAATTTTATATTATTATATTTTTGTATATTAAAATAATTTAATAATAATATAAAATATATTTAAAATTATTTTTAACTATATATATATATTTTATGTAAATAATAATAATATAGTTAAAGATATTGTATAGAAATAAAGTAGGGTATATTTAAAAACAATTCAATTTCAAAATTTCAATAGATATGTCGATATACCCCTACAGTATATGTCGACATAAATGTCCAAAATTTGAATTTTTCCTCCACCTTTTCACCTACCATAATGTTCTGAAAAGGTGTCTCTTGACCAAAGAACATGTCATTTGATTATCTACTTCTTACCTCTATCTCTAACCATTCAATTCACCTTTCATTTCAAAATTCAAACTTTTATTAACTCTCATATCTCCTCAAATCATTCATCAATGGCATCCTCAAGCACTCCAACATCCATGAGACTTTCCAAAACTATCAAAAACTTTCTCATTCAAGATCAAGAAGCTATAAAAGCTTATATTAGCTATATGAATTATGGTAAAGTTTCTACGAGAAAGTTTGCAATTTTTAATGATTTTTCTACTTAAGAAATTGATACTCTTTGTTCTCAAAATGGAATTCTCGGTTTAATTGATGCTTCTCAAAACGATTGTGTTTGCTATCCACACTTGGTAAAAATGTTTTATGCAAATTTGAAAGGAAAATTTTATGAAGGTGGAGAAAGAGAAGTACGAAGTAGTGTTAAAGGAACTTTAATTGTTTTGAATTATGAACTTTTGGGTACTATTCTTGGATGCAAATCCACCGGAATGGATCTTTCCGATGTCAAAATTGATGAGCATAATCGTGAAGTTTTTCATAATATTTTCGAAGGAGATGATAATTTTAAGTTTAAACATCAAAATTTTAATCCAAAAGCTAGAATTCTTAATCTTCTTTTGCAACATACTATCACTCCTCATTCGGGAAATTTCAATAATCCTACCTTAAAAGTTTGTAAAATGCTTTTTGCCATTTATGGTCAATATTACATAAATAGGGCTCAAGCTATTTTGAGGAGGAATAAATACAAGAAGAGGAGGAAGAGGAAGAGGAAGAAGGGGAAGAAATGGATATTGATGAAAAAGAAGAGGATGAGGAGGAAACCTCTTTAGAAAGCATTGACTTTCCACCTCGTTTAACCAATCAAGACATTCTCAACAATTAAAATAAGACTGTTGAAAATCAAAGGATTCTCAAACATTCCATGAGTAAGAAGTTAAACACCATTTCCAACAAAATGGATAAGTTCTTTGGAAAGGTGAAACAAAAGCTTGGAATCTCTTCATCGTCCTCTTCATCTACATCTTTCTAGTTTGTTTTAGTTATGTTTAAGTATGATTGTACTTAGTTGTTTATGTAACGACCCGATATTTTCAACCATTCGCATCCGCACATGTCGAACTTGAATTGCTCAAAATATCGCGTTGTAAATAAAAATTTGGCAAACTCATTATATACAGTAAATAAATAATCATAGATCACAGACACAGAGTAATATAATGCAGCGGAAGTAAAAGAGGTAGTAGTTCATGAAGCTACTATATAAATACATCAGAGTTAATTAAGATACAATAGGAACACCAAGATACAACAAGAGTAACAGTATGATAATCAGGTACAACTCAGAATACAACTGGAATCAACTGGATAACAAGATGAATAGATATCTGGATCTTGAAAGCAAAACTCCAGTTCCAAAGGTGAGCCTCAAATGCTATATCACTCGGTCTGACCCGAGCGTAAAGCAAAACACAAAACAGTCGAGTCAGGACATACATACTTATACAATGTAAACCAACTCAAGTGAACTGTAATAAAGGTACAAGTAACATAAAGAATGCTTGGGATCGCCTATTCTTTAAGGATCTGTTAAACTATCTACTATATAGTAATATTCGTTATTATAATAATGTCTAATCATAAAATAAACATACTTTAAAATAGCATTAGGGCTTTACATTTAATCTGAAGTCACCCTAACATGTAATAGTGCCAATAGTCTATATAGTACCTGCATACCTCGCAAGGCTATGAGAAGATAATCCATAGGTACGACACAAATAGAAACTCGTAGTAAAGCTCGATATGGTAGGTGACACAGCACACAAGGCAATGCTAGGGTAGATATACCAATTACTCACACGGACTGATGGAAACGCATAGCAGGCACTACCGCTCCACCTCGAACAACACTCCCAAATCGAGGGGTGCACCCAAACAATCACAAAGTAATAGAATGGTATCGAAGAAGTGCGTCCGATAAGAGGTGCTACCTCACTGGTCCGAGATCGCTCCTGTTTTAGCCACCTTATGCCAACTCACGGGAGTTGGGTCCACGTATATACCTTAGGATCATCGCCACCATCCTACTTCATTCTGGAAACTCCACCGCGTACACAGTTGTTAAAGTGGTTTTCGGTATCGACATAGAGTATGTCCATATCTGATCCCGGTCTCTTTAACAACAAATCGTTATTATAACCCGTGGTTATAATTTTAAAATAATATTGTATACTTCAAAATAGAATATCATTTCAAATCCAAATCTTTATCAAAATAAAGATTAAATCATTTCCAAACCATTTCAGTATATCAAAATATCATATCCTTTCAAAACTTCATTTCAAATCATTTTAATATATCAAAATATCATATCCTTTCAAAAACTTCATTTCAAATCATTTTAATATATCAAAATATCATATCCTTTCAAAAACTTCTTTCCAAATCATTTATTTGAGTTCAAATCCAAATATTCAACTTTAAATACCCTTTAAATTCAATGATATCATTCATTTATTATCATTTCAAGTCACCTTTTAAATAGTTTATATTTCAATCAAAATAATTCATTAAACCATTTAAAAGTGTAATTATTACGCTTTCCAATCAAGTATTCAATTTCCAAAGTTTTAAATTATTCTGAGTTCATTTACTAAGTTAAAAACCATAAACATTGAAAATTTCAGCCTTTCACAGCATTCAGAAAAAGCTATTATAAATTATTCTTGAAAACATTTTTATTCTGCAAAGACAACATTTTAAAACTGCTGTTAAATCTCAGTTTAGTTGAAATTTAGTTTAAAACAGCAAAGACAGCATTTCCAGAAATGCTGTAATAACACAGGTTTCAAATTAAAGGTTTTAAATTTATTCAGCAAAAACAGCAGACCACTACAGCAGTTACAGAACTACTGTAATAGATCTGAGTCAAGTTTTAGTCTATTTAGTTCAACTACAGCAACTACAGCATTTCAGAAATGTTGTAATAGCTCTTTTATTCAAATTTTAGTGCAATTCAGAACCATAGCATTTCTGAATGCTATTAAAAGTATTTTCCAGATTTAGTGTATTTCCAGCAAATAATAAACTCTATTTAAACTATTTAAACATTATAAAAATCATATTTTTTACATTCAAAAATGTTCATTAACAATACCCTTTTAATTTATGATTTTTATAAAGTAAACTTTTACAATAAAATCCAAATTTCCCAATAATTCTACTTAACAAATTCAAATGTACAATTTTCCCATTTTACCTTTTTACAATTTATTAACACTTACATTTTTAAATTACCATTTCACAAATTAAACTAAATTTCCAATTTATTTAATTAATTTAAACCTTTAATTAAAACCAAATTTCTTATTTCCAAGTCAAGTTATATTTCAAAATTTCACATTTAAGCATTCATTCATTTAACCATTTTAATTCATAGAAAAAATCAATAATACTTTATTAAATCATTTAAATTCAAATTTAAAACAAATAATCATATTTTCCATTTCCAAATATAATTAAATTCCATTTTATTCATAACTTAAATATCATTTAACCCAAAAATCCCAATTTCCAAACTTAAGTTATATTTCAAAAATTCACTTTTACCATTCATTTAAATTACATTTTTAACTTCTAGAAAAATCATAATTTCTTTATTTAAACATTAAAATCCAATTTAAATCAAATTTTCATAATTTTACACTTTTAAAAATATTTAAAATATTTAAAATATTTTATAAAAATAACCACGGGCCTGTATATAGTTTTCTAACTTAGGTCAAGTGATACGGATATGTATCATTTCAATCCGCAGTTTAAAAAGCAAAATCTGGGTTCTATCATTTCAAACCCGCAATGCCAAGTTAAAATAAATAAAAACCGCTCAGGCCTATCATTTCAGCCCATAACGAGTTTTCCCTATTCTAAAGTCCGTTCGGGTATGTATCATTTCAACCCATAGTGAATCTAATCTACAGGGAACTTGCAGTGTGATAAACAGGTATAAATGAACAGTTTAACAATAAATAACAGTAACAGATAATATGACAGGTAAAATAATAGGTTTAACATCATATGATTAATAATCATAGGCATTTATAACATCATATATAATATTCTACACATTCAATTGTTGTCAATTCACATTTGCATAAGTATAAATGTCAGGTGAGATTTACTCACCTCTATGGCTGGAGATTGCAATACAAATGACACAACGGAATCAAAAGCACGATGACAATACTAGAATTTGAGTGGAGAGCGAGATCCAAGCTATAGAACTTGTGTTACAACCCAAAACAAAACAAAATAAAATTACAATTCAATACAACATTCAATTTGAAATAACTTTGAAATGAAAAGTGATTTGAATACACAACTTTTTGCCTTGCTTTCTACCATTGCTTGCTCGGCCTAGGGATGGTTTGGCTTAGGTTTGGACATGTTTTGGCTCGGGTATGGTCTGGTTTGGACCTAAAATGGCATGGCTACATGGCAAGAACAAGGTGGAGGTTACAAGGCATGAGAATACAAAGGGTCTAGGCTTAATAGTGGAGTTTTGGTGCACCACAAGGCTCGTCTACATGCATTGTTTGGCTCGGCTCTTCATGTTTCAGATCTGGATAGAGGATTAAGTGATGGGTGTTGGTCATACCAAGGTGGTGGCGGCGGCTATAGGTGGTGGCCATGGTGAAAATTGAAGGTGGTGATGAACCAGTGGTGGCTATGCATTGTTTTCAAGGTGATTGTTGCATTTATGTGGAGTTTTTGTCGAAGGGAAGTGCATGGCCAGGCCAAGTTAGTGGAGGAGATGATGTTTGGTGGTGGATGGTGAAGAGGAGGAGGTGGTGGAGGTTGTGGCTGAGGCAAACAAGGTGAAGAGCATGCAAATATGTGAAGAAATCATAGCCAAAACACAAAAAAAGAAGAAGAAAAGTAGAAAAAGGAGGAGAGGCCATTACCAAAACTTCTTAGATCTGAAATGGCCGAAAATTGATGATGTTCAGAAGTGTTTTCACGTGAGTAAGGAAGTAAAAACTCACGGCAAAAAATAAAAATAAAGCAATGAACGGCCAAAATGTGAAGGGTCTAGAAAGTGAAAAGTCATAGTTTTTAAAGCTTTTTGTCTCTTCAAATTTCCATTCTTTTTAATTAAATAAAAACAAATAAAAATTAGTAAATAATATAAAAACAAAACTGAAATAAAGTGAAAAAGAAAGAAAATAATTTTTTTAGGAAAATAAGAAGATAAATAAAGAAATAGCTTTAACATATTGAAACTAGACTTAAAATTCCAAACAAAATGCAATTAACTTTGGAAAATTATAACAACACTTCTAAACAAATAAAAAGTCAAGTAAATGAAATAAATGATGAACAAAATAAAGTGGAAATGAAAATAAAATAAGATTTTAAGAAAATAGAAAATAAATAAAGAATTTCTTTAATTAAATGAAACTGGAAATTAGAAATTATAAATAGAATACAACTGACATTGGAAAATGTTTATTACACTTTGAAAAATGTTTTAAAACCAAAATATATACATAACATGTTATTTTACCCATATAAATATAAATTAGAACAATACATGACCAAATAAAATATTATTTATATAATTTAAAATAAACAATTTTTGTTAAATACAGCAAATTACACACAATATTTAAAAAGTCATAACTTTCACATTATAAATCAGATTTCAACGAAAAGAAAAGCAGTATTCTTGAAATTTTATTTACATTCATAATAAAATATAAAATTCAAAATTTCATCATATTAAATTTTATATTAAAAGTCGAAGTTTGACTATATTGACCAAAATTCACATTTGTCGAAAATATCTTATTTATTCATGTTTGGGATTATAATTCACATACAAAACATAATTAATATTTATCCATTTTAATAAATAAAATAAAGATTTTAAATCAGGAAATTCAATTTAAAATACCTACAAAATACAGGGTTGTTACACTCTCCCCCACTCAAAACTTTTCGTCCCCGAAAAGGAATGAGGTACGGGAAACACAGAAAAAGATAGATGAAATAGGATTAAGATAAGATGACAAGAAGATTGAAATTATACTTGATAACTGTTGTTATGGGTATGTTTAACAAGGTGGAGATGATCTTCCCAAGATCCTCCAGAATCAAGAACACAAGCATGAAAAAAAGAAAAAAAAATCCTCTAGAATCTGATTCACCCCTTTCCGTTTGACCGACGGTCTGTGGATGGCAAGTAGTGTTCAGATTCAAAATGAGTACCAAAGATTATCAAAGATTATGGAAAGATTTCTAAACAGACTGGTATAAGCAATAGCCTTCCCATTTTGAAGCAAGATACGGGAAAATAAGGACATCCAAAAGATAGTTTGAAAAACAAAAGAAGATAATAAGTTAGAAACCATGGAAATTTCAACTTAAATTGATGATTAATTTTACATAAGTTAAATAAATCTTAACCATCTCTAATTTCATTATCTTATCATCTAATTTTTTTAATTTAACAATTTATAAAATCATGAATTTGAAAATCATTTATTATACTTATAATTTATTCAATAAATTTAATTCTTCTTTATTCCTAATTAAAATTAAATTTATTCCTCAATATATTTTATCACCTATGTTAAATATGTTTACACTTATTATAACTGCTTTAATTTATTGTTAGCTCCTTTAACATCATTTTATATTGTAAATTATTCCATTTACCCTATTTCTATTTACCTCTGTTAATCTTTTATAACTAAAATTTAAGTGTTTAACATTTATTATAACCACTCAAATTTTATTTATAAAAATCTTTTTATATTGTATATCATCCAATTACATTGTTAACTTTTAAAAATTTAGGTAAGTTATATTGGAATGTAATAGAATATTTGTAACAAACCGGAATTTTATAACAATTAATTTTCGTCAAATGACGATTTAATTAGTTGTTAATTGTTAATTTGAGTTTTGAATCCAGTTTAAATTCTTTTAAACATTTGGTTAAGATAATAATTTGGGCTTTGAATGTTGGTCCATGGGTATTGTTCTGTGTATCTCGAGTTATAACCGTCCCCCATTTCACTTTGATTTCAAAAACCCTTTACCGTTCATTCCTCTTTTGATTTTCTTTAGCAAGCCCTAAATTAAGCAAACCGTTCGAAAGAAAAAAAAATGGAGGCACGAATTCGTCGTCTTCGTTCATTCACAACCTAACAAAGGAAATCGAACGAAAAGAAAATGGCGGCTCGATTCCTTCGCTCCTACTCGTTCGTTCTCTCGGCAGACTTAGGGCATGGAAGAAATCGAAGAGGGGCTGCTAGGGTTAACTTTGTTCGTGTTTCTCGAATCGCTATGGCTCTCGGCTGCCTCGATTAAACAAGAGTGAGTGATCTTTTTCACTCACATCTATTCATTCCATTGTTTGAACTTAATTCGAAGTTCTTGATTTATCTCTGCCATTCGATTTGTTTTGCTATGATTACGTGAGTATTGTTCGATGTTGATGATTTCACTGACTTTCGTTCTTTTCATGTTACTGGGTTGACACGATTTTTATTTTGTGAATTCATTTTTCTGATGACATGAATTTCTGCTGCCTACTGCCTTGGCTTGAGATTTCATTTAACTAATCTTGATTATTTGCGACTACACGTTGCTGTGTAGTACCATTGATGTTCGGTTGCTCCATGTTACACTGAGCACCTCATTTGACCAACCTGCATTGGTTCACGTGTGCTCAGTATCATTTGATATCGTTGTTTCATTACTGAGGCTTATTCATGTGTGTTTCAATTAGAGTCTATTGGTCATGTCACTCCTTTGGGTTGTGATTCACTTCATGTTGCTTGAGATGTTGGTTCGGTCTTGTACCTGTAGTTAAATTCATGTACACTTTGTCAGTTAACTGTTGCATTCATGTTGCTTAATCCATGTCCCCAGTTTGACTTTGTGGTCTGGATAATTAATGTCGTCACTTGGCCATCTTACTGTCATGTTGTATTGGGTTTAATCATGTTGCATATAGGCTTGTTGCCTGTTCGTCATTGTATGAGGTCTCTGCCCTTGTATTTAGTTACTTGCTGCTGCACTATTGCTTCTTCCATTATGTAGTAATGAGATCGTATGGCGTTGCTTGCTGCACTTAAGGTTGTTGCAACGTGATGAAGCTAAGTGGAGATGTTGTAGCTTTTGTCCAGTGTCACTTAACGACAGTATACTCTTGTTTGCATCATCCAGTTTTGGTTTTGAAGAAGCAATATAAATTGCCTTTTTGCTTCGGCACTGTCTGCAGTGTTGCATACTCATGTCTTATGTGTTCTAGTCTTGTTCTCTTGATGACAAGTGGTCCAGACATTGTTGAGTTTGTTAGTTGTGTAGCTTGCATTTTATGTTAGGTTTGGTCTGCATCCCTTTGTTTATTGGTAGCTGGTCTCGACTCAAGTCTGGTTCATGTAGTTGTTCACTAGCTTATTGTATGGTCTACATTGCATATTGGCATGCATACAGTTGTGAAACTTCGATTGTGTGATGTTGCATTACTAGTTGTTGTCACTGTTGTCACGGTGTTATGTTGTGTAGTCTGGTACATTCAATTTTAGTCTGCATTGCACTGCCTTCATCTTGCAGACGATTACTTTGTTGTTGAGGTCTTTGTCTTGTTGCAGTTTGTTTATGTGATGTTGCCTCTATGTATTTGTAGTAGCAGCATGTTGTTGATCTGATTTGTACATATATGCTCTGCCATTAGTTGTCACAATTATGGTCATGGATGTGTGCTTGTTTTACTTCATTACTTGAACTTTGTTTGGGTTCACTGCACTTCTAGTTGGATATGTTGAATCATTCACTGTTGCACTTCACTTCTGAATTGAGTTTCACTTATGGTTCCAGTATAGCCGAAACATGATGTTTACTTTGCTCACTTGTGAGTCAGTTTGATACTGTTTTGGGCACTGTGTTGTATTGGTCTCGAGTCTCACTGTTGCATGCACTTGTTGTATGTGTTGTTTCATGTTGCCTTGGCACTCATTGTTGTCCAGTCTGTTATACCTTTTGACCTTGTGCTCGTCTGTGGGCTTTTGTTGATCTTTTATGTATTTCATCACTATAGTGGCGGGGCAGTGCACGTTAGCGTGTACTGCAGCCACTCGGTATAAATTTTAATTGATATTTTCTCTGTTTTGAAGAGTCGGATAGACGAGAATTATTGTGACTGTCGTCTATTTGACTGTTTGATTATTATTGCCTCTAAGCACCAATAACTGAGTTTGAATTAGACTGACCCGTGTATTATTTTCTTTTGAATGTAATACTCGGGTCAGACCCGAGTTATTTCAGGTTGTAGATTTTCTTCTTTGAGTTGCTGTGTAGGATATGAAGACTTTTCACATCTTCTGAAGTTGTCAGTGTCATTTTGTAGTAGTCGTGTCATTGTATAGAACGATATGTATTCATGTATATTATTCGTTAATGTACTTGTATATACAACTTCTTGAGTCGACAGTTGTAGTTGTATCATATGTATTGTGTCAACTATGTATTAACTGACATCAGTTATATATATATGAGACTTTTGTTTTTATCTGTGTTCCGCATTTATATTATCCGTGTTATTGTTATATCTAATGTCCTAAACTATTATGAACCGTCGTAGTTTGTTTTATACTAGTATTGGGTGTGTCAATGGGAGTAAATAAATAATAGAGAAAAAAAATAAAAGTATGTACCACTCCTATCGAGATAACCAATATTAGTGTAAGGCCAATTACGGATGGTCGCTCCTATCCAGCCTTATTCTTCGTAATAATAGACAGTGTTTCCTTTAATACTCTTTGTTATCATGAGCATAGAGGTGGGGCGTCACAGTTGAGGCACGAATTCGTCGTCTTCGTTCATTCACAACCTAACAAAGGAAATCGAACGAAAAGAAAATGGCAGCTCGATTCCTTCGCTCCTACTCGTTCGTTCTCTCGGCAGACTTAGGGCATGGAAGAAATCGAAGAGGGGCTGCTAGGGTTAACTTCGTTCGTGTTTCTCGAATCGCTATGGCTCTCGGCTGCCTCGATTAAACAAGAGTGAGTGATCTTTTTCACTCACATCTATTCATTCCATTGTTTGAACTTAATTCGAAGTTCTTGATTTATCTCTGCCATTCGATTTTTTTTGCTATGATTACGTGAGTATTGTTCGATGTTGATGATTTCACTGACTTTCGTTCTTTTCATGTTACTGGGTTGACACGATTTTTATTTTGTGAATTCATTTTTCTGATGACATGAATTTCTGCTGCCTACTGCCTTGGCTTGAGATTTCATTTAACTAATCTTGATTATTTGCGACTACACGTTGCTGTGTAGTACCATTGATGTTCGGTTGCTCCATGTTACACTGAGCACCTCATTTGACCAACCTGCATTGGTTCACGTGTGCTCAGTATCATTTGATATCGTTGTTTCATTACTGAGGCTTATTCATGTGTGTTTCAATTAGAGTCTATTGGTCATGTCACTCCTTTGGGTTGTGATTCACTTCATGTTGCTTGAGATGTTGGTTCGGTCTTGTACCTGTAGTTAAATTCATGTACACTTTGTCAGTTAACTGTTGCATTCATGTTGCTTAATCCATGTCCCCAGTTTGACTTTGTGGTCTGGATAATTAATGTCGTCACTTGGCCATCTTACTGTCATGTTGTATTGGGTTTAATCATGTTGCATATAGGCTTGTTGCCTGTTCGTCATTGTATGAGGTCTCTGCCCTTGTATTTAGTTACTTGCTGCTGCACTATTGCTTCTTCCATTATGTAGTAATGAGATCGTATGGCGTTGCTTGCTGCACTTAAGGTTGTTGCAACGTGATGAAGCTAAGTGGAGATGTTGTAGCTTTTGTCCAGTGTCACTTAACGACAGTATACTCTTGTTTGCATCATCCAGTTTTGGTTTTGAAGAAGCAATATAAATTGCCTTTTTGCTTCGGCACTGTCTGTAGTGTTGCATACTCATGTCTTATGTGTTCTAGTCTTGTTCTCTTGATGACAAGTGGTCCAGACATTGTTGAGTTTGTTAGTTGTGTAGCTTGCATTTTATGTTAGGTTTGGTCTGCATCCCTTTGTTTATTGGTAGCTGGTCTCGACTCAAGTCTGGTTCATGTAGTTGTTCACTAGCTTATTGTATGGTCTACATTGCATATTGGCATGCATACAGTTGTGAAACTTCGATTGTGTGATGTTGCATTACTAGTTGTTGTCACTGTTGTCACGGTGTTATGTTGTGTAGTCTGGTACATTCAATTTTAGTCTGCATTGCACTGCCTTCATCTTGCAGACGATTACTTTGTTGTTGAGGTCTTTGTCTTGTTGCAGTTTGTTTATGTGATGTTGCCTCTATGTATTTGTAGTAGCAGCATGTTGTTGATCTGATTTGTACATATATGCTCTGCCATTAGTTGTCACAATTATGGTCATGGATGTGTGCTTGTTTTACTTCATTACTTGAACTTTGTTTGGGTTCACTGCACTTCTAGTTGGATATGTTGAATCATTCACTGTTGCACTTCACTTCTGAATTGAGTTTCACTTATGGTTCCAGTATAGCCGAAACATGATGTTTACTTTGCTCACTTGTGAGTCAGTTTGATACTGTTTTGGGCACTGTGTTGTATTGGTCTCGAGTCTCACTGTTGCATGCACTTGTTGTATGTGTTGTTTCATGTTGCCTTGGCACTCATTGTTGTCCAGTCTGTTATACCTTTTGACCTTGTGCTCGTCTGTGGGCTTTTGTTGATCTTTTATGTATTTCCTCACTGTAGTGGCGGGGCAGTGCACGTTAGCGTGTACTGCAGCCACTCAGTATAAATTTTAATTGATATTTTCTCTGTTTTGAAGAGTCAGATAGACGGGAATTATTGTGACTGTCGTCTATTTGACTGTTTGATTATTATTGCCTCTAAGCACTAATAACTGAGTTTGAATTAGACTGACCCGTGTATTATTTTCTTTTGAATGTAATACTCGGGTCAGACCCGAGTTATTTCAGGTTGTAGATTTTCTTCTTTGAGTTGCTGTTCAGGATATGAAGACTTTTCACGTCTTCTGAAGTTGTCAGTGTCATTTTGTAGTAGTCGTGTCATTGTATAGAACGATATGTATTCATGTATATTATTCGTTAATGTACTTGTATATACAACTTCTTGAGTCGACAGTTGTAGTTGTATCATATGTATTGTGTCAACTATGTATTAACTGACATCAGTTATATATATATATATGAGACTTTTGTTTTTATCTGTGTTCCGCATTTATATTATCCGTGTTATTGTTATATCTAATGTCCTAAACTATTATGAACCGTCGTAGTTTGTTTTATACTAGTATTGGGTGTGTCAATGGGAGTAAATAAATAATAGAGAAAAAAAATAAAAGTATGTACCACTCCTATCGAGATAACCAATATTAGTGTAAGGCCAATTACGGATGGTCGCTCCTATCCAGCCTTATTCTTCGTAATAATAGACAGTGTTTCCTTTAATACTCTTTGTTATTATGAGCATAGAGGTGGGGCGTCACAGTTGGTATCAGAGCTTGGGGTTTATGGACATAATATAAAACATAACTTGGATGGAACATATGTTACAACTATTAGTCGACGTTTTATCTGTGATTTGAGTCAAAACTAAAGTTTTGAAATTTTGATGAAATTTTTAAATATCGTTATTTAAAAATAAAAGTGGAATTGTGTTTTGTTGTTTGGATGAAATTGTGTTCTGATGATTTGATTGATTTGTGTTCTATTTATTAGAGTGCGCAGAGGAAACAGTGAAACTGTCTTCGCTGAGTACAACTAACAATCTTTTGATTTAAAAATCAAAACACGAAATTGATATGAATTCCAATTGTTGTTTACATAGCTGTAATTATTTGTTTCTTTGAGAATTTCGAATCCAAATTGAGGATTCGAAGAAATTGCAGATATGTGATTTTTGTTGAGATTTTTGGCTGTTTTGAATTATTCTCGTTGAAGAGATATTTGAATGATTTCTTTATTTATATTGTAATGAACGTGCAAAATTTGAGTTGCACGTCATTGCATTTATTTTACGTTGAACCGATGCTTGGTTATGATACGTATTTTGTTGCCGTTATTTTTATAACGGGATTTTTATACCAATGCTGAAATTTTGAGGCACGGTGTTTTGTTGACAGTTTTAATGAATGAAAATTCACTGATGTCACATTTTGATGTGAATCCTTTTGATGAGATATTTGATGTTTTAAAATTACTGTCGCTTTGACTTCAGTAATAGCCAAATTTTTAAAAGTGGATTTTCAAGCGGTTATTCCGCAATACTGATGTGTAACCGTTTTTACGGTATTTTGAGAAGTACAATTTCCTTATCGAAATTGTTACTGATTTGCTGTTTTAATCACGTGATTGGAAAATCGTTTTAAAAATGAAAATTGTTTTATAAATTTTTAATAGTTTGCGTTTTCAAAAGAATGAGAAAGTGACTTAAACGATTCAGCAAAATCGAGGATTATGACCCCTTTCTTTTACTGTTTCGCTTAACTCCGGACTTGTCCAGTTGAGAAGGTGAATTGTTATTTTTACAAAATAAATAAAATTGTTTTCAGAAATTTAACAGTTTACGCTTTCAAAAGAATGAGGAAGCGATTTAAACGTTTCAGCAAAATCGAGGACTATGACCCCTTTCTTTTACTGATTCGCTTAATTCCGGACTTGTCCGTTTGAGAATGTAAAGTGTATTTTTATAAAATACACAATTTTGCACTTTCAAGGAAACGATGAAGAGATTTAAACGATTTAGCAAAAGTGCGGAGTATGGAACCACACTTTTACTTTTTCGGTTAATTCCGGACTCGTTAATTGAATATCTGTTGTTTTGATGATTTTGATGAATTTTACACTTTCAAGGAAACGATGAAGAGAATCAAATGATTTAGTAAAACACGTGGTATGGGACATGTGCGTTTGCTATTTCGGTTAATTCCGGACTCGTTAATTGAAACATTTTGATGCTTTCGTGTGCTTTCGAGCCACTATGAGGACCTTCGGGTCATTTGTTGGGCTTTCGGGCCACTCTGCGGACCTTCGGGTCATTTGTTGGGCTTTCGGGCCACTCTGCGGACCTTCGGGTCAAATACCAGTACTAGACCTTCGGGTCACTCTGCGGACCTTCGGGTCAATCTGATGGGCGCCAAAATTATGTTGAGTACTCGGTAGGCTTCGGCCACTCTGAGATGCACGTGCGGCGAATTAAAAACTCGCCATCTGATGGGATCGATCCAAGCTTTCATGTTGATTTTCTAGTCTTCTTAATTGATTTCTAGATATTTGTTGCTTCCAATTATCTGCAGGTAATTGGATATTTGTTGATATGAGTTCTGATTATCGTTTTTGATAATCAGATATTTGTTGTTTCTAATTATCGCTTGTGATAATTAGATATTTGTTGATATGAGTTCTGATTATCGTTTTTGATAATCGGATATTTGTTGCTTTTAATTATCACTTTAGATAATTAAATATTTGTTGATTTGAGATTTAATTATCGTCTTTGATAATTAAATATTTGCTGATTTCGAATTTAATTATCGCTTTAGATAATTAAATATTTGTTGATTTGAGATTTAATTATCGCTTTAGATAATTAAATATTTGTTGCTTTGAGATTTAATTATCGCTTTAGATAATTAAATATTTGCTGATTTCGAATTTAATTATCGCTTTAGATAATTAAATATTTGTTGATTTGAGATTTAATTATCACTTTAGATAATTAAATATTTGTTGATTTGAGATTTAATTATCGCTTTAGATAATTAAATATTTATTGCTTTGAGATTTAATTATCGTCTTTGATAATTAAATATTTGCTGATTTCGAATTTAATTATCGCTTTAGATAATTAAATATTTGTTGATATGAGATTTAATTATCGCTTTTGATAATTAAATATTTGTTGATTTGAGATTTAATTATCGTCTTTGATAATTAAATATTTGCTGATTTCGAATTTAATTATCGCTTTAGATAATTAAATATTTGTTGATTTGAGATTTAATTATCGCTTTAGATAATTAAATATTTGTTGCTTTGAGATTTAATTATCGCTTTAGATAATTAAATATTTGCTGATTTCGAATTTAATTATCGCTTTAGATAATTAAATATTTGTTGATATGAGATTTAATTATCGCTTTTGATAATTAAATATTTGCTGATTTGAGATTTAATTATCGCTTTAGATAATTAAATATTTGCTGATTTCGAATTTAATTATCGCTTTAGATAATTAAATATTTGTTGATATGAGATTTAATTATCGCTTTTGATAATTAAATATTTGCTGATTTGAGATTTAAGTATCGCTTTTGATAATTAAATATTTGTTGAATTTGAAATTTGATTATCGTTTGTGATAATCGAATATTTGTTGATTTGAGAAATTTGATTATCGTTTTTGATAATTGAATATTTGTTTTCTGACTATCGTATGAGATAATCAGATATTTGTTTTGTCTTCTGATTATCGTTTGAGATAAGTAAATATTTGCGATTTGAAAATTCAATTATCGTTTTTGATGATTGAATATTTATGACTTTTGAGATTTGAGCTTCGTCTTTTTCTCTAGCGATTCAGGTGAGTAATTTGATTTACTCACATTCAATTCGTGCTCTGTATGGGATTTCTGCTTTGTTTTTCCTTCTCTTTTAGTTGCTGGAACTCGATTGTTCTTGCTTTTGTTAGTCGTCTGATTTTGATCCCTGATTCCCACGATGTTGATTCTTTTGATTTGAAGCAGTCGAACCTTTTGATTTCTTATCTAATACTTCCCCGCTGACACTTGCTTTGCTTGTACATTCGACATTGCCATGCTCTTTTGGTTGTTACCTTTTATCCATTTATTCCCTATGATTGCGTGGACGCAATTTCTTTGATAATTGTGTTCTCAATTCTTATTTTTCTAGCATAACTAGTTTAGGTTAGAAGAAAATTGTTATAGACAATCTTGATTAGGAAAATTGCGGGGACGCAATTTTTATAAGGAGGGGAGTCTGTAACAAACCGGAATTTTATAACAATTAATTTTCGTCAAATGATGATTTAATTAGTTGTTAATTGTTAATTTGAGTTTTGAATCCAGTTTAAATTCTTTTAAACATTTGGTTAAGATAATAATTTGGGCTTTGAATGTTGGTCCATGGGTATTGTTTTGTGTATCTCGAGTTATAATCGTCCCCCATTTCACTTTGATTTCAAAAACCCTTTACCGTTCATTCCTCTTTTGATTTTCTTTAGCAAGCCCTAAATTAAGCAAACCGTTCGAAAGAAAAAAAAATGGAGGCACGAATTCGTCGTCTTCGTTCATTCACAACCTAACAAAGGAAATCGAACGAAAAGAAAATGGCGGCTCGATTCCTTCGCTCCTACTCGTTCGTTCTCTCGGCAGACTTAGGGCATGGAAGAAATCGAAGAGGGGCTGCTAGGGTTAACTTCGTTCGTGTTTCTCGAATCGCTATGGCTCTCGGCTACCTCGATTAAACAAGAGTGAGTGATCTTTTTCACTCACATCTATTCATTCCATTGTTTGAACTTAATTCGAAGTTCTTGATTTATCTCTGCCATTCGATTTGTTTTGCTATGATTACGTGAGTATTGTTCGATGTTGATGATTTCACTGACTTTCGTTCTTTTCATGTTACTGGGTTGACACGATTTTTATTTTGTGAATTCATTTTTCTAATGACATGAATTTCTGCTGCCTACTGCCTTGGCTTGAGATTTCATTTAACTAATCTTGATTATTTGCGACTACACGTTGCTGTGTAGTACCATTGATGTTCGGTTGCTCCATGTTACACTGAGCACTTCATTTGACCAACCTGCATTGGTTCACGTGTGCTCAGTATCATTTGATATCGTTGTTTCATTACTGAGGCTTATTCATGTGTGTTTCAATTAGAGTCTATTGGTCATGTCACTCCTTTGGGTTGTGATTCACTTCATGTTGCTTGAGATGTTGGTTCGGTCTTGTACCTGTAGTTAAATTCATGTACACTTTGTCAGTTAACTGTTGCATTCATGTTGCTTAATCCATGTCCCCAGTTTGACTTTGTGGTCTGGATAATTAATGTCGTCACTTGGCCATCTTACTGTCATGTTGTATTGGGTTTAATCATGTTGCATATAGGCTTGTTGCCTGTTCGTCATTGTATGAGGTCTCTGCCCTTGTATTTAGTTACTTGCTGCTGCACTATTGCTTCTTCCATTATGTAGTAATGAGATCGTATGGCGTTGCTTGCTGCACTTAAGGTTGTTGCAACGTGATGAAGCTAAGTGGAGATGTTGTAGCTTTTGTCCAGTGTCACTTAACGACAGTATACTCTTGTTTGCATCATCCAGTTTTGGTTTTGAAGAAGCAATATAAATTGCCTTTTTGCTTCGGCACTGTCTGTAGTGTTGCATACTCATGTCTTATGTGTTCTAGTCTTGTTCTCTTGATGACAAGTGGTCCAGACATTGTTGAGTTTGTTAGTTATGTAGCTTGCATTTTATGTTAGGTTTGGTCTGCATCCCTTTGTTTATTGGTAGCTGGTCTCGACTCAAGTCTGGTTCATGTAGTTGTTCACTAGCTTATTGTATGGTCTACATTGCATATTGGCATGTATACAGTTGTGAAACTTCGATTGTGTGATGTTGCATTACTAGTTGTTGTCACTGTTGTCACGGTGTTATGTTGTGTAGTCTGGTACATTCAATTTTAGTCTGCATTGCACTGCCTTCATCTTGCAGACGATTACTTTGTTGTTGAGGTCTTTGTCTTGTTGCAGTTTGTTTATGTGATGTTGCCTCTATGTATTTGTAGTAGCAGCATGTTGTTGATCTGATTTGTACATATATGCTCGGCCATTAGTTGTCACAATTATGGTCATGGATGTGTGCTTGTTTTACTTCATTACTTGAACTTTGTTTGGGTTCACTGCACTTCTAGTTGGATATGTTGAATCATTCACTGTTGCACTTCACTTCTGAATTGAGTTTCACTTATGGTTCCAGTATAGCCGAAACATGATGTTTACTTTGCTCACTTGTGAGTCAGTTTGATACTGTTTTGGGCACTGTGTTGTATTGGTCTCGAGTCTCACTGTTGCATGCACTTGTTGTATGTGTTGTTTCATGTTGCCTTGGCACTCATTGTTGTCCAGTCTGTTATACCTTTTGACCTTGTGCTCGTCTGTGGGCTTTTGTTGATCTTTTATGTATTTCATCACTGTAGTGGCGGGGCAGTGCACGTTAGCGTGTACTGCAGCCACTCAGTATAAATTTTAATTGATACTTTCTCTGTTTTGAAGAGTCGGATAGACGTGAATTATTGTGACTGTCGTCTATTTGACTGTTTGATTATTATTGCCTCTAAGCACCAATAACTGAGTTTGAATTAGACTGACCCGTGTATTATTTTCTTTTGAATGTAATACTCGGGTCAGACCCGAGTTATTTCAGGTTGTAGATTTTCTTCTTTGAGTTGCTGTGTAGGATATGAAGACTTTTCACATCTTCTGAAGTTGTCAGTGTCATTTTGTAGTAGTCGTGTCATTGTATAGAACGATATGTATTCATGTATATTATTCGTTAATGTACTTGTATATACAACTTCTTGAGTCGACAGTTGTAGTTGTATCATATGTATTGTGTCAACTATGTATTAACTGACATCAGTTATATATATATGAGACTTTTGTTTTTATCTGTGTTCCGCATTTATATTATCCGTGTTATTGTTATATCTAATGTCCTAAACTATTATGAACCGTCGTAGTTTGTTTTATACTAGTATTGGGTGTGTCAATGGGAGTAAATAAATAATAGAGAAAAAAAATAAAAGTATGTACCACTCCTATCGAGATAACCAATATTAGTGTAAGGCCAATTACGGATGGTCGCTCCTATCTAGCCTTATTCTTCGTAATAATAGACAGTGTTTCCTTTAATACTCTTTGTTATTATGAGCATAGAGGTGGGGCGTCACAATATTATACAAATAAATTCTCCAATTTCAATTATTCAAGTTTACATATTTATTCAAACCTTTATAATTGAAATTATACTTTAAGATAAAATTTAAGAATTAAATTTCCGATTAACTTCAAACTATTTAGAAATAAGTATATATATACATGCACAATATATATCAAATCAAATTTAAATCATATATCTATATAATATAAGTCAAGTCATATTTAGAAATTCAAATCAATTAAATTTCAAAGCAAAACTGTAGCAAAGCTACAGAATAGTCTCTTCACTCCGAAACCCGAAAATGAATGTCGATGATGCTGCAGTCATCACCGAAATTATTTTCCAGCGACAAAGAAAAGAGCCCTGATTTAAAAATCCTTTGAAACAATTTCTACTAGAAATACTTTTAAATAATAAATCCTTTTAAAACATTCAAAACAAAGTTCGAAATCATCGGAAATTAAATTCTCACATTCTTGATTTAAATCCATTTATTTCCAAATTAATTTATAACCATGTTTAATTATTTAGATATGAAACTAAAGCCAATGATTATAAAATACATGCAAAGTTAAATATTATTTCTTAACACCCAATTCCATTAATTATCAAAAATCAGAAAATTAACCTTATACATATTATAGTTATACAAAATTTATCCATCTACTAAATTTAAAAACCATATTGTGTCAGTTTGTTCTGTTCAAGTGTTTTGGAGATCCTATCGATAGCGTTGATCAGACGAACCAATCGGAAACCCAAATCAACATCAACAACTCAAACAACACAATATATAAAACATCTTTAAAAAAAAATTCAAATACAAGATAAATTTTCAAAATAAGGATAGGGATTCAGATTTGATGCACTCAAATCAAAGAGAACTTTGATTTGAATATAAGTTGGAGACAAAAGATAAGGTGATTAAACAACAGAATAGGGAGTATGGATAAGCTTATATAAATCGCGGGCAACCTTAACCAGGTCAACTGTGACTTAACGAATAAGAGCGATGCAGGATTTTGAAGAAAATCTACCTTTGTTCTCAAGAGATGGAATTCAGGCATAGCAAGAGATAGTAGCATCGTAAACCGAGGATACAGAAGTCTTCGGTGAATCAATGCTTCTTGTAAAGGAGTTTCACCCCCTTAGAAGCCATTCAGAGGTTGGCGAGACCGCCGATTTATTATAGAGATCATTCGAATTGGAGTTATGGGACACTCTAGAACCAAGAAGACACGAATAGGGGAGGACTTGGAATGGACTTAGAACCGAAGGGAACGTTCCAAAATTCAAAGGAAACCAAATCGAAGAAGAAGGAATTCAAGTTCGAACGAAAGTGATTCTGTAATTAAATTGACTCTATATGCTGAGTTTGCCGAAAACCAGAGCTCTGATACCAACATGTAACGACCCGATATTTTCAACCATTCGCATCCGCACATGTCGGACTTGAATTGCTCAAAATATCACGTTGTAAATAAAATTTTGGCAAACTCATCATATACAGTAAATAAATAATCACAGATCACAGACACAGAGTAATATAATGCAGCGGAAGTAAAAGAGATAGTAGTTCATGAAGCTACTATATAAATACATCAGAGTTAATTAAGATACAATAGGAACACCAAGATACAACAGGAGTAACAGTATGATAATCAGGTACAACTCAGAATACAACTGGAATCAACTGGATAACATGATGAATAGATATCTGGATCTTGAAAGCAAAACTCCAGTTCCAAAGGTGAGCCTCAAATGCTATATCACTCGGTCTGACCCGAGCGTAAAGAAAAACACAAAACACTCTAGTCAGGACATACATACTTATACAATGTAAACCAACTCAAGTGAACTGTAATAAAGGTACAAGTAACTTAAAGAATGCTTGGGATCGCCCATTCTTTAAGGATCCGTTAAACTATCTACTATGTAGTAATATTCGCTATTATAATAATGTCTAATCATAAAATAAACATACTTTAAAATATCATTAGGGCTTTACATTTAATCTGAACTCACCCTAACACGTAATAGTGCCAATACTCTATACAGTACCTGCATACCTCGTAAGGCTGTAAGAAGATACTCCATAGGTACGACACAAATAGAAACTCGTAGTAAAGCTCGATATGGTAGGTGACACGGCACATAAGGCAATGCCAGGGTATATATACCAATTACGCACACAAACTGATGGAAACGCATAGCAGCCACTACCGCTCCACCTCGATCAACACTCCCAAATCGAGGGGTGCACCCAAACAATCACAAAGTAATAGAATGGTATCGAAGAAGTGCGTCCGATAAGAGGTGCTACCTCACTGGTCCGAGATCGCTAATGTTTTAGCCACCTTATGCCAACTCACGGGAGTTGGGTCCACGTATATACCTTAGGATCGTCGCCACCATCCTACTTCATTCTGGAAACTCCACCGCGTACACAGTTGTCAAAGTGGTTTTCGGTATCGACAGAGAGTATGTCCATATCCGATCCCGGTCTCTTTAACAACCAATCGTTATTATAACCCGTGGTTATAATTTTAAAATAATATTTTATACTTCAAAATAGAGTATCATTTCAAATCCAAATCTTTATCAAAATAAAGATTAAATCATTTCCAAACCATTTCAGTATTTCAAAATATCATATCCTTTCAAAACTTTATTTCAAATCATTTTAATATATCAAAATATCATACCCTTTCAAAAACTTCATTTCAAATCATTTTAATATATCAAAATATCATATCCTTTCAAAAAATTCATTTCAAATCATTTATTTGAGTTCAAATCCAAATATTCAACTTTAAATACCCTTTAAATTCAATGATATCATTCATTTATTATCATTTCAAGTCACCTTTTAAATAGTTTATATTTCAATCAAAATAATTCATCTAAACCATTTAAAAGTGTAATTATTACACTTTCCAATCAAGTATTCAATTTCCAAAGTTTTAAATTATTCTAAGTTCATTTACTAAGTTAAAAACCATAAACATTGAAAATTTCAGCCTTTCACAGCATTCAGAAAAAGATGTTATAAGTTATTCTAGAAAACATTTTTATTCAGCAAAGACAGCATTTTAAAACTGCTGTTAAATCTCAGTTTAGTTGAAATTTAGTTTAAAACAGCAAAGACAGCATTCCAGAAATGCTGTAATAGCTCAGGTTTCAAATTAAAGGTTTTAAATTTATTCAGCAAAAACAGCTGTAACGACCCAGTATTTTTGGACCATTCAAGTCTTCAATAAATCCACACATGTCAGACTTGAATAATTCAAAACAATGGATTGTAAATAAAATTTGGCAAAACTCAACATATACAATAAATAAAATAATTACAGATCACAGACACGGAGAAATATAACAAAAATGCAGCGAAAACAAAAGGATAGTAGTTCATGAAGCTACTATATATATATAACAGAGTTAGACAAGATACAACAGAAGTCTCGAATACAATAGATGTCTCAATACAGTAATCAAATACAAGATCTGAATACTTCACTGGAATCAACTGAATAACTGAAAGCAGGATCGATAGATAGCTGGATCTCCAAGCGAAGCTCCAACTCCAAAGGTGAGTCTCAAATGCTGTATCATTCAGTCTGACCCGAGCGTAAAGCAAAACACTCGAGTCAGGATTAACATTCTTATATTCAATAAATCTAACTCAAGTGAAATATCAACTGAAATACAAGTAACTTAAAGGATGTTTGGGATAACCATCCTCTAAGGGTCCGTTAAACTATTTACTATGTAGTAATATTCGCTATTATAATAGTGTCTAAATAAGTAAAGTATAATCATATCGTAAAATAGCGTTAAGGGGATGGAGAACCTTAACGCGGTCGGATCTTAAAATCATAATCGTAGTAAAGCTCGATATGGTAGGTGACATGGCACAACTAGGCAATGCCAGGGTAGATATACCAATTACGCACACGGACTGATGGATACGCATAGCAGCCACTACCGTTCCACCTCGAACAACATTCCCAAATCGGAGGATGGCCATCTAGTCAAATCACAAGTAAGAGTATAATATCGAAGAAATGTGTTCGAGAAGATGTAACGACCACGACTTTCTCTCCATAGAAAGTCGTATCACTAATAAGAAAGAAAGGGGTGAGAAGTAGAAAAGAAAAGAAGAGAAAGAAAACAAACACAAATACTCACAGCGGAAACGAACAAAATATATTATATCACATAAATATTACATAGTATCATATACAACACTTATCAGAGTTACATAGATTCACATCATATACTAGACAGTTATAAACATCTGTCTAGTTATTACATCTCAATACAAACAAAGATCTAAACAAGATCAACACAGCGGAAACTACTATCTATATCTACAACGCTGAAGCCTCCTGCTCCATTGCTCCTCCACAATTCGTCAAGGCTAACCTGAATCCCTTGGCTACTCGTAAAAATTTGAGTACCCAAGAGTTTATAAAACAGAAATAAACAACTTGGGTCAGACATGGGTCTGGTGTGAGTAACAGGTTAAACTTGTTTAACTTCAAAACCTTTTGAAAGAAAAGGTATCACGTAAGACTTCCCACAAATAAACATGGGTAAGTTTTTACCTTACGCTAACCAAAACATTTGATAGGAAATCCAGTTATATTATAATAGGGTCTAGGGTTTTTAAGTAAAATACAGAAATAGCTGAAATGCTTACATCTCACATTCCAACATAGTTGGGCACAACTAATACGTACGACACTTATTGGAGTTTGGATTCCATACAATGGCAGGGCTACCGGGGTACCGCCCGTCACAGTACGTGGCCTAGATCACCGTACCGAGGATCACTCCCAATCCCCTGCAACACAAGGTCGGAACATCCCTTACTGGATAATTCCCGCACAAGATACCTCATGGTTGGGATCAGCAACCGCACCACTAAGTCGAAAATAGAAAGGGACATCTAGACAGAGGTAACCTTGTCCTACTTGGGTGCTACCCACTAACCTTGCTGCACCTCCCCTGTTTTAGCCATTCCCGGTTTGTGAGGCTTGAGGTCACGATTACCTTTAAATAGAACACATCTATCTTAGAATGCTCATCGTCCACCTGACGATGTTCTGAAAGCATTCAATCCATACAAGTTCGTTCCGGGTTCGAACGAAACCGAAGGCATTATCTCGTTACACTCGTTTTGGAATCACCCTCAGAGTTAACGACAATAACCCTTGCACTCTGAATCTTCATCTTCACTTGATTCACGACCTATCGTAAATTTGGATCGATGTGGTATTCGGGTCTCCAGACCTGGAATACCGGTATACGGTAACCCGATCCCGGTCTCATCGAAATCCAAAACGTATCTTTTAAGGGCCAAGTTGTTTTAAAGGTTAAAACAATTCAATTCATTATCTTTATACACATAGAAAGATAATTCATAATAGATAATCAACATTATCAATATAACAGATAATCCATATTATCATCACAATTCAACTAACATCCATATCACACAGCATATATCTCATCAGAGATATCAATCAATGCAAAGCATTCCAATTCTAACACCCATTCATAAGTAATGATTTATATCATCTTAAATTAATTTAAATTGAATTAAATTAATTACTTCATTTTATAAATCCTTCTTACTTAACCATTAATTACCATCAATTAATTAATTATCCTTTAATAATTCATTTCAATTAATCATCTTAATTAATTATCTTTTAATTACATCTAAGTAATTTATCCTCAATTAATTACTTAAATTAATTATTCTTAACCACTTATAGAAATTAACCTTTAATTACTTCATTAATTAATTTACTAAAATTAATTAACTTAATCAACTATAATTAATTACATTAATCCTTAATTAATTACATTGATTAATTACTTCATTTATTAATTATTACTTAATTAACCAATCTTAATTACATCATTAATTATATTAATTAATGATCCTTAATTACAACTTAATTATTAATTACTTAATTGAATTAATTTCATTAAGTAATTAACCTTTATTTAAACAACATTTATTAATCACTCTTGATTAATCTCATCTAGTAATTAACTCCCTTTAATTACTTTCATTAACTAAATTAATTACTTCCTTAATTAATTTCTTAATTAATCCCTTGATTAATTATTCAAAGTAATTAACTCAAATTACTTCTATTAATAAAATCATATGCAACTAATTACTTCCAGTAATTATCTTATTATTTACTTCTCTAAATAATCTTACCTTAATAATTACATCAAGTAATTATTTATCAAATCAACTCTTGATTATTCTAAATTAATTAAACTTAATTAATTAACTTAACTAATAAAATTAACTTCAATTAATTACAATAAGTAATTAATTCTTAATTACTTCCATTAAGTAATTCCATTTAAACAATTTCACAAATGATTATCTTTAAATTAATTAATCTAATTAATTATTAAAATTAATTACATAAATTAATTATTTAATAATCCATAGTTAATGACCTTCATTAACAATTATTTAATTACTTTCTTAAATAATTAACTTATATTAATTATTAATTTCAAATTAATAAATCTTAATAACCAATTAATTAAACTTTAATTATTTAATTGATTAAGTGTTAACCCTACTTAATTAATATTTAATTACTCTATTAATTAATTCTTAACCATTAATTAATATCCTAATTCATAATCCTTAATTACAAATTAATTATCCCTAATTAATAAATCTTAATCATAAATAAATTAGTTTAAACCTTTAATTACTTATTTAATTAATCCAAATGATTAATTAATCAAACAAATTAATTATCCATTAAATTTCCTAATTAATTAAATAAACACAAGTCTTTAATTATTTTAAGATAAACTTATTTCTTTATTGATAAACAAGTTATCATTTACCATTCATATTTGAAACATCCATTTCAAATCTACTTTTAAATTTCATTTTAAATTCTGTATTTAAAATGAATACCAATTTAATTTTAACTAAGTTTTTAAAACCAATTTAAAACTTTTACTTATTAAAAATTCTTATCTCTTATAAAAGAACTTTAAGAAGGGTTTAAACCAATTTCCTTTTTATTTTTAAACATTTAATTAAATCCAACTACCATTTTAAAACCTATTTAAACATTTAAATTCATAAAACTTATTTATTTCAAACCATTAAGATTCAAAACCAACTTGAATTTATATAGTTAAACTTTGATTTAAATTCTTGTTTAAAAATTTCCTTTACAATTTTAAATCCAGTTTAAATTTTAAACTGACAGGTTTCTTAAAAACCTGGCAACAACTAAAAATACTCGAGACCCCTCAAAATTTCTTCGAGTCGCCTCTCTAAATACTTCGAACATCACTCGAAATAACTCGAGAAAAACCCGAGCATTTCTCTGCTAACAACCATACATCACCAGATACATACTCGATCGCGTGCACGTACACGATCACCAGCGTCCACTCCGACCATCGCCGAGTATCCCACAAGACAACGATCGACCACCAACCAAACCACGATCATCCAAACTTCAATCCATTCGCGAAATCGAAATCGAGTTCAATTTCGAAAAACCTGGAACAAAAAGACCCAACCATCACCAAAGCCTGTCAACACTTCCCCCACATCACTCCGTCCATCAGAGATCTTCCACCACCGGCCACAGCCTCGCCTACGACCAATCTTTCAACCCTCAAAACCCCTTTGCACTCGATCGACTAAATATACCGCAGTGACCAAATTTCCAAGACACGCTAAAACTAGGGTTCTAGCAAAGAATCCACTACTGCTACTTCCTCCATGAATTAAACACCTTCCAGACAATATTTCTACCATCACCGATCATTAATCAATCACCAATGACGATCATAACTTCCCAGACCACTGAGATCATCAGATATTACCTAAAACTCATATTTTGCTTAAACCAAAACTGCACCTTTATTAACAAACTAAAAATTATGATTTTAATGTTAAAAATCATATTATAACTTACCTATTCAATTTATAAACCTGAATTTATAAATTACAAAGTTTGAATTTTAACTTTTATATACCATGCACTGTTATTTTGGTTACAGAGACACTCAGACTAAAAGTTTGACTTAAATTAAACTTTTTAAACATTAGTATATAATAAATCAAACAATTCTTGTTTATGAATTAAGTCCTAAATAAAACTGGATCAAGAGATGAGGAATTTCAAATAGAAATTTAAGCCTGGTAAACAAAACAAGAACAGAGCAACCAATACATCCATTTGTCACAGCAGATTCCACTTATACATACATGCAATACATATTTGTCACAGAGATTTAACATGCAACTTATTTATAAATTTAAACTTTAGAAATAGTGATGTTACTCATAGATTTGAGAAGGCAGAGTAGAGCATCTAATTGTTAACAACATACACACTATAAATTTCACATCAGATTCTCATTTATATTTGCAATACTTATTCATTTCAATTATATTAGCATGCAAATCCTATTTTACTTTATGTTTTAAAAGTTACTCACCAGGCAAAACAGAGACAGAGCCTTATATTTTGAAAATCTTGAAACTGGGAACTTGAATTCCTTAGCTTTTGAAACTCTAAAATCTGAATGCCTTTATTTGATTTAAAAACTTGAGTTATTGAAGCTTTACTTTGCTTTGAATTACATGCATGCTGGTTTCCAGGTTTGAGAAGAATGCAGACAGCTACTGACTTGAAACAGAATGCAGGCTTTTTGATTTCAGATTTGCAAAGAAATCAGGCTGAAGACTTGCTTCAGATTTGAAAATGGTTTCAGGGTATTGAATTTTCTGGTTGAAGAAGACTTTTGATTTTTGAAAACTTCTGGTTTGAGGAGTTGATTACAAATCTTTGATTTTTGTTGAAGAAGATTTACATGCTTTTGCTTTAGGATTTGGAAATCTGGTTACTGATTACAGATTTGTTTTAGAGAAGGTTTACTGACTTGTTTTTATCTTGGGTTTTTAAAAGGAAATGGAAAGAAATGAAATGAAGATAGGCTAATGTTTATATGTAAGTAAATTGTGATTTTATAAAATAAAAGAAAATGAAATTAATTAAGACACTTGTCATTACATTGATTACTTCATTACTTAACACATGTTAAAACAAGTCATTAGATAAAGACACATGTCTTTTAAGTATTTATCTTATTTCTATTTATTTTAAAGTAATTAAAAAGCCTTTTTCTTATTTATTAAACACTTATCTATATATATAAATCATTTTAAAGAAACAAAACCAATTATATTTATAATTAAAAGTTATACAAATATTATAATATCCAACAATTTAAATATTTATTCTTTTGAACTTCAAAACTTAAATTCAAATTCAAATTAAATTAAATCTAAATTTCCAATTTGCCCAAAGCTTCTATTTACAATACATACAAATAAATATGTATATATTCAAATAGAAAATATCTTATTAACTTTTTAAAGATAAAATCATCAATTAATACTAATTTAATCATATTATTAAATTAAATTCAAATCTTATTATCAAAGATTATCCATATCAATTTAATTATTCAACAGATTATTAAATTGATATTGTTAAAATTTCCGGGATATTACAGAAGAGGTGCTACCTCACTGGTCCGAGATCGCTCCTGTTTTAGCCACCTTATGCCAACTCACGGGAGTTGGGTCCACGTAATATACCTTAAGAACGTCGCCACCATCCTACTTCATTCTGGAATCTCCACCGCGTACACGGTTGTCAAAGTGGTTTTCGGTATCGACAGTGAGTATGTCCATATCCGATCCCGGTCTCTTTGCCAACCAATCGTTATTATAACACCGTGGTCATTTCAAAATAGTTTATACTTCAAAACCAAAATATCATTATCATTTCAAAACCCAATTTAACATGATATCATTTCATTTCAAATATATCCATTTTCAAAAATCATATTACTTTCCAAAGTTATAATGCTTTCGAAATCATAGTCTGGAAATCACAGTATTTTGGAAATCATAGCACTTTCCTTTTAAACAGTTTAGATATTAAAATTTCGTTATAAAATAAATTAATTTCCTCAAATTTCACAAATCGATTCAAATTAATTCAAATTCCAAAAATTTAATTTAATCAAATCTCAAATCATCCGTTTCAACTCGATTTAGCTTCTAAATAAACCATTTCAAATTATCAATTTCAAATACGTATCTAAACCATAAAATAAGCCATTTCAATTTGAATATATTTCAAAGCTTTAAATATTCAACATTTCAAACTAAATTCGATAAATTATATACATATCAAATTCACTTTCCAATTATTTAGTTTTGAAATATTAACTTAACATTTCCATAACACTTGAATACAATTTCATTTTTTTACAATCTAAATAAACAAAATATCTCATTTAAATATTATACGTTTGAAATATCCATTTAAGTCACCTTTTCAAATTTCAAGTTGTAAATCACTTCTTGAAATTTCAAATTCAATACATTTCAAATCAAACTTATTTTAGTATAATTCTTAAATAAATATAATTTCAATCAATTTCAAATCATTATAAATTCTATATTTAAAAATATAGATATTAAATAAATACTTAAACATATTATTTATCAACTTTATTAAATCAACTTTAATAAATCTTTAAAATCAATATTTATCAAAACCATATATTTATTTTCAAAACCATAGAAATCATTTTCAAAACATTTATATATAGACCAACGGTGCCTGTATATAATTTTCTATCCTATGGTCAAGTGATACGGATATTTATCATTTCAATCCGCAATTTAAATTATATATACGGGTATATATCTTTTCAACCCGCAATCCCAAATTCAATTCATTGAAAATCGCTTGGGTTTATCATTTCAACCCATAACGATTTTCTCCTATTCTACAGATCGTTCGGGTATGTATCATTTCAACCCATGGTGATTCTATACTAATAGGGAACTTGCAGAGTGATAACAGATATGATAATAAAATAACAATAGTAACAGGCAATATATCATCAATATAAATAACAGATAATGGTGTCAGATGTCACAGGTGAACAGATACAGATAATGACATATATATAACAATGTGAATAACTAACGGCAGCATATTTCAATTGACGTTTCAATTGAAATCAAATTTAATAAATATAAGAACGTTAATCAGAGTGATTGCTCACCTTCCGAGGCTAGAGAAGTTTGAAACACAACCAGCTACGAAATTGGATCACGATCTAGAAATCGAACAATCCAAACAACAGTCTCAAAGTGAAATAAGTTGAAAGCAGATTTGATGGACAAAGCTGATAGATAAGAATCGATGAGGAACGAATCAGAATCAATTAGCTTGATAAAATTTAAACAAGATGATATTATATTATTATTTTCCTTAAACCCAATATTCAATTTTTATAATACAACTACACTTTTAAATCAATCTTAAATTTAAACATATATATACATGTTTATATTTAAAAACAACCCTTACGCTATTATACACATTCATACACCCTTAACAATACCTAAAAATAGAACATAGCCTATACAACCAATGTGTACATAACTGGGTATACTTACCCAAATATAAAGCAAAACAGAGCATGTCCTAACTTAGTAAACAAATGTATAAGCAGCTTTTATAAACTATATATATATATATAAATGCATAAACTTCTCTGAACGTACATTTCAAAACCAATATAGACATATATATTTAAAACATATGCATTATATTAAAATTCAGTACAATAAATTACTTCTTAAAACTATTATATAGTACATATACTATCCAAATACTTATATGACTTTATACATATACTTTCATACATCATATTATATTATAAAATCAACACTTTTGTGAACAATACAACTGGCCGAAATATATAAATTTATATATATACATATAATATAAATAAACTATAGATTTTAGACAACAGTACTATACTCAAAAAATACCATATCCCATATTTAAACAAAATCAGTACATATATATATACATACCGATGATATTATAAAACTCAAATAAAAAAACCTCACATCAGTCATATTTAACATATATATAAAATGACCTGAAAGATATAAAATTGATGTATATCAATACAATGGATTATATAAAAATTATATTGCAAAGTGTCAAATTAAACATATATATAAATTTTGCTTTATACCAACAGCACCCCAGACTCTAATGACTCATGTATATTTGCATATAGACTAAATGTAATATTGTTAGAAATTTTTGCATGCGTAACAGCAAATCAAAGCTCCTAAATCCTATGTATACAATACCTACTGACATTCTTATAATCCTCATACCACTATTATTCAAATACATTAATATAACTGCACTTATACATAGAAACAAATCATATATATATAGCTTATATTAATAAAGGCACGCTGACCTTGCATGAGAAGGCTGAGGGGGTGCGCGGGCTCGGGCCAGAGTCGGAAGGCCAGGGGTGGTTGCGCGTGAATGCCAAGGCTAAGGAGGTAGAGGGGAGGAGAGCGGGGTGTGGCTGTGGACGTGGGTAGGAGTTCGGTCGAAGGGAAGGTGAGTACGAGGAGGGTGGGTGCTCACGGTTGCTGCTATGGTGGGAAGAAGCTCGCGGCTTCCTGGGTCTGTCGGATCTGGGATGGAGAGGTAGGCTCGGTAGGGCAAAGGGGGTGCGGGAGAAATGCTTCGATGGTGGGTGGATGCAAAGGCTCGGCTAGTGGGTTGCTTTGGAGTTTCTGGCGGTGGTGAGAGGATCGGCTATGATTTGGAGGGGTTGTATGGAAATGGAAGAGACAGAGGGAAGGGAGATCTCAAAAAAAGAAGAAGTAAACCCCAGAGGCCACACAAATATAGGCTAAATCAAAGGACGAAGTGCGCAAGTGACCTAGAATTCAGGAAGACAAAACGCAAGTGATTGTTGAATTTTTCACCGTTGGCAATAAATGCAAAATAAATAAATAAAAAATGCAACAGAAGGACGATTGATTGACGCGATTAAAGCAATTGTGGTTTCAAATTTTTAAACGCTAAAGAAATCAAATGGTCACGGATCCGGTACCGATACGGTTACCAATTTCGTGGATTCCGTTGTGTATCGGACTTCAAAACACAGAATAAATATACCGCAGAGATCAGTACGACGTGACGATCAAAACGGTATACAGATATCAGTGGTACGATCATCCGGTCAAAAGTCGATAATCTGTACCGAAAATGCTGCTATTCAGCCAGAATTAAGATAAACGGAGTAATAGACATCCAAATTTGACGAAACGAAAGATGACGTCTCACTCAGAAGATGATTTACAAATTTTCTATGTAAAAACATTCAGGTTTGGAAAACATTTTATTATCACCAATTTTTAACTGATTAAATTGAAGTAAATTTACGCTCGAAATAAATTTTCATATTTTCGGACGAAAATTTACCAGTTGTTATGTTTAATTAGACGCATTCCAAATATCAAATTTATATTTCAAAATTTTATCGTTTAAAATTTCACAAAATTCAATTAATTAAATAAATAAAACAACTAAAATTTGCGGGTCGTTACACTCTCCCCCACTCAAAACTTTTCGTCCCCGAAAAGGAAGGAGGTAGGAGAATAGAAACAACCAGAAAGAAAAACAGCTTTGAAACCAAATAAACAACAGAAATAAAAAAAAACTATACAAAATTCAAATTAAACTAATTAATATCCAACATTTTGGTTAAATCCCTCAGAGTTCACCTAAATTATATCAAATCTAATTATTCCTAAATTCATTATCTTATTATCTAGTCATCCTCAATTAACAATTTCTAGGTCATCAAATTTGTATAATCATTTATTATACTCATGTTTTGTTCGACAAATTAAATTCTTTTATTCCAAATTATTATTAAGTTTATTTCACTTAATATATATCTTATTACATATATTTAAACCACATAAATCAATTTAAACCATAAATATTTCAATTTAAATTACTTTATATTCAAAATTGATTTTAAATTCAAGGTATTTCCATAGGTTAATCTAATTTCAATTTTGTTAATTCTTTCAAAACAAATTTATTTGTCTCATCTATTATTCAATTAAATTATTATTTTATTTCTCTCTATTAACATCTTTAAAATAAAATTTAAGTATATAACATTTATTATAACACTCAAATCTTTCCTTATAAAGTCATTTTATATTGTATATTGTCCAATTACATTTTTAATCTTTTGAAAATTTTAGGTAAGTTATGTTGAGATGAAATCGGGTATTATACAAATAATATTTTGCAATTAAGTTATTCTCAATTAAATATTTATCCAAGAATTTTGGCTTCAGTTTATAATTGAAATCATCTTTAAACCTAAAATTTAAGAATTTAAATCTCCGATTTACTTCAAACAATTTAGAGATATATATAATATATTTATATCAAATAAAATTAAATTTTAAAATGAGATACCTATATATATATAAATCAAATTATACTGAAGAAATTCAAATCGAAATATATATATATATATTTTTTTTCTCCAAAACAAAACCGTAGCAAAGCTACAGAATGGTTTCTTCTCTTCGAAACTCGAAAATGAATGTCGATGATGCGGCCGTCATCACCGAAATTATTTTCCAGCGACAAAGAGAAGAGCACTGATTTAAACATTTAAAATTCTTTAAAAATCATTTTATTCTAAAATACTTTAAATAATATACATTTTAAGACTTTAAAACAAAGTTTAAAATCACCAGAAATTTAATTCTTAAATTCTCAATTTAAATTCATTTCAATTTCAAATAAATTCAAAACAGTTATCATTTTGCAATAGTCAATGACTTACAAAACAATAAAATGATAATCAAATATTATCATTTCAACAACCAAATTATTTAACTTTTAATTCCAGAAAATTTTTCTTATATATTTATAATATAATCATACAAATTTATTTCATTTATCAAATTTAAAAATTATATTGTGTCAGTTTGCTCTGTTCAAGTGTTTTGGAAATCCTATCGATAGCGTTGATCAGACGAATCGATCGAAAATCCAAACCAACATCAACAACTCAATCAACACACTATAAACATCAACTATTTTATATTAATTACAAATACACTCCCTCACACGATGATTCCAAAATTGGATTCCAACACAAGGATAAAGATCCAAATATAGAGGGACTCTAATCAAAGAGAATTCTAATCTAAAATAGATAGGCTCGAAACGAAGGTTAGATGATTGCATTTCAAACAGGAAGATGGATAAAATTGTATAAATCACGGGCAACCTTAACCGGGTCAACCGTGACTTTGTAGATAAGATCGATGTAGAATTCTGAAGCAAATTGACATTCGATTACTAAAGGTAGAATTCGGGTATAGCATAAGATAGCAGCATCGTAAACCGAGGATATAGAAATCTCCGGTGAATCAATGCTGTTGTAAAGGAATTTCACTCTTTTATCAATTATTCAGATATTGGAGAGACCGCCGATTTATTATAGAGATCATTCGAAGTGGAGTTATGGGATACTCCAGAATTAAAAAGACACGAATAGGGGAGACACATATGGACTTTGGAACCGAAGGGAACGTTCCAAAATTCAAAGAAACCGAGTCAAAGAAGAAGGAATTCAAGCTCGAACGAACGTGATTCTGTAATTGAATTTACTCTATATGCTGAGTTTTTGCCTAAAACCAGAGCTCTGATACCACATGTAACGACCCAGTATTTTTGGACCATTCAAGTCGACAATAAATCCACACATGTCAGACTTGAATAATTCAAAACAATGGATTGTAAATAAAATTTGGCAAAACTCAACATATACAATAAATAAAATAATTACAGATCACAGACACAGAGAAATATAACAAAAATGCAGCGAAAACAAAAGGATAGTAGTTCATGAAGCTACTATATATATAACAGAGTTAGACAAGATACAACAGAAGTCTCGAATACAATAGATGTCTCAATACAATAATCAAATACAAGATCTGAATACTTCACTGGAATCAACTGAATAACTGAAAGCAGGATCGATAGATAGCTGGACCTCCAAGCGAAGCTCCAACTCCAAAGGTGAGTCTCAAATGCTGTATCACTCAGTCTGACCCGAGCGTAAAGCAAAACACAAAACACTCGAGTCAGGATTAACATTCTTATATTCAATAAATCCAACTCAAGTGAAATATCAACTGAAATACAAGTAACTTAAAGGATGTTTGGGATAACCATCCTCTAAGGGTCCGTTAAACTATTTACTATGTAGTAATATTCGCTATTATAATAGTGTCTAAATAAGTAAAGTATAATCATATCGGAAAATAGCGTTAAGGGGATGGAGAACCTTAACGCGGTCGGATCTTAAAATCATAATCGTAGTAAAGCTCGATATGGTAGGTGACACGGCACAACTAGGCAATGCCAGGGTAGATATACCAATTATGCACACGGACTGATGGATACGCATAGCAGCCACTACCGTTCCACCTCGAACAACATTCCCAAATCGGAGGATGGCCATCTAGTCAAATCACAAGTAAGAGTATAATATCGAAGAAATGTGTCCGAGAAGAGGTGCTACTTCACTGGTCCGAGATCGCTCCTGTTTTAACCACCTTATGCCAACTCACGGGAGTTGGGTCCACGTAATATACCTTAAGAACGTCGCCACCATCCTACTTCATTCTGGAATCTCCACCGCGTACACGGTTGTCAAAGTGGTTTTCGGTATCGACAGAGAGTATGTCCATATCCGATCCCGGTCTCTTTGCCAACCAATCGTTATTATAACACCGTGGTCATTTCAAAATAGTTTATACTTCAAAACCAAAATATCATTATCATTTCAAAACCCAATTTAACATGATATCATTTCATTTCAAATATATCCATTTTCAAAAATCATATTACTTTCCAAAGTTATAATGCTTTCGAAATCATAGTCTGGAAATCACAGTATTTTGGAAATCATAGCACTTTCCTTTTAAATAGTTTAGATATTAAAATTTCGTGATAAAATAAATTAATTTCCTCAAATTTCACAAATCGATTCAAATTAATTCAAATTCCAAAAATTTAATTTAATCAAATCTCAAATCATCCATTTCAACTCGATTTAGCTTCTAAATAAACCATTTCAAATTATCAATTTCAAATACGTATCTAAACCATAAAATAAGCCATTTCAATTTGAATATATTTCAAAGCTTTAAATATTCAACATTTCAAACTAAATTCGATAAATTATATACATATCAAATTCACTTTACAATTATTTAGTTTTGAAATATTAACTTAACATTTCCATAACACTTGAATACAATTTCATTTTTTTACAATCTAAATAAACAAAATATCTCATTTAAATATTATACGTTTGAAATATCCATTTAAGTCACCTTTTCAAATTTCAAGTTGTAAATCACTTCTTGAAATTTCAAATTCAATACATTTAAAATCAAACTTATTTTAGTATAATTCTTAAATAAATATAATTTCAATCAATTTCAAATCATTATAAATTCTATATTTAAAAATATAGATATTAAATAAATACTTAAACATATTATTTATCAACTTTATTAAATCAACTTTAATAAATCTTTAAAATCAATATTTATCAAAACCATATATTTATTTTCAAAACCATAGAAATCATTTTCAAAACATTTATATATAGACCAACGGTGCCTGTATATAATTTTCTATCCTATGGTCAAGTGATACGGATATTTATCATTTCAATCCGCAATTTAAATTATATATACGGGTATATATCTTTTCAACCCGCAATCCCAAATTCAATTCATTGAAAATCGCTTGGGTTTATCATTTCAACCCATAACGATTTTCTCCTATTCTACAGATCGTTCGGGTATGTATCATTTCAACCCATGGTGATTCTATACTAATAGGGAACTTGCAGAGTGATAACAGATATGATAATAAAATAACAATAGTAACAGGCAATATATCATCAATATAAATAACAGATAATGGTGTCAGATGTCACAGGTGAACAGATACAGATAATGACATATATATAACAATGTGAATAACTAACGGCAGCATATTTCAATTGACGTTTCAATTGAAATCAAATTTAATAAATATAAGAACGTTAATCAGAGTGATTGCTCACCTTCCGAGGCTAGAGAAGTTTGAAACACAACCAGCTACGAAATTGGATCACGATCTAGAAATCGAACAATCCAAACAACAGTCTCAAAGTGAAATAAGTTGAAAGCAGATTTGATGGACAAAGCTGATAGATAAGAATCGATGAGGAACGAATCAGAATCAATTAGCTTGATAAAATTTAAACAAGATGATATTATATTATTATTTTCCTTAAACCCAATATTCAATTTTTATAATACAACTACACTTTTAAATCAATCTTAAATTTAAACATATATATACATGTTTATATTTAAAAACAACCCTTACGCTATTATACACATTCATACACCCTTAACAATACCTAAAAATAGAACATAGCCTATACAACCAATGTGTACATAACTGGGTATACTTACCCAAATATAAAGCAAAACAGAGCATGTCCTAACTTAGTAAACAAATGTATAAGCAGCTTTTATAAACTATATATATATATATAAATGCATAAACTTCTCTGAACGTACATTTCAAAACCAATATAGACATATATATTTAAAACATATGCATTATATTAAAATTCAGTACAATAAATTACTTCTTAAAACTATTATATAGTACATATACTATCCAAATACTTATATGACTTTATACATATACTTTCATACATCATATTATATTATAAAATCAACACTTTTGAAGCAATTGTGGTCGAAATATATACATATATAAATTTATATATATACATATAATATAAATAAACTACAGATTTTAGACAACAGTACTATACTCAAAAAATACCATATCCCATATTTAAACAAAATCAGTACATATATATATATACATACCAATGATATTATAAAACTCAAATAAAAAAACCTGACATTCAGTCGTATTTAACATATATATAAAATGACCTGAAAGATATAAAATTGATGTATATCAATACAATGGATTATATAAAAATTATATTGCAAAGTGTCAAATTAAACATATATATAAATTTTGCTTTATACCAACAGCACCCCAGACTCTAATGACTCATGTATATTTGCATATAGACTAAATGTAATATTGTTAGAAATTTTTGCATGCGTAACAGCAAATCAAAGCTCCTAAATCCTATGTATACAATACCTACTGACATTCTTATAATCCTCATACCACTATTATTCAAATACATTAATATAACTGCACTTATACATAGAAACAAATCATATATATATAGCTTATATTAATAAAGGCACGCTGACCTTGCATGAGAAGGCTGAGGGGGTGCGCGGGCTCGGGCCAGAGTCGGAAGGCCAGGGGTGGTTGTGCGTGAATGCCAAGGCTAAGGAGGTAGAGGGGAGGAGAGCGGGGTGTGGCTGTGGCCGTGGGTAGAGGTTGGGTCGAAGGGAAGGTGAGTACAAGGAGGGTGGGTGCTCACGGTTGCTGCTATGGTGGGAAGAAGCTCGCGGCTTCCTGGGTCAGTCGGATCTGGGATGGAGAGGTAGGCTCGGTAGGGCAAAGGGGGTGCGGGAGAAATGCTTCAATGGTGGGTGGATGCAAAGGCTCGGCTAGTGGGTTGCTTTGGAGTTTCTGGCGGTGGTGAGAGAATCGGCTATGCTTTGGAGGGGTTGTATGGAAATGGAAGATACAGAGGGAAGGGAGATCTAAAAAAAAAAGAAGAAGTAAACCCCAGAGGCCACGCAAATATAGGCTAAATCAAAGGACGAAGTGAGCAAGTGACCGAGAATTCAGGAAGACAAAACGCAAGTGATTGTTGAATTTTTCACCGTTGGCAATAAATGCAAAATAAAAAAAATGCAACAGAAGGACGATTGATTGACGCGATTAAAGCAATTGTGGTTTCAAATTTTTAAACGCCAAAGAAATCAAATGGTCACGGATCCGGTACCGATACGGTAACCAGTTTCGTGGATTCCGTTGTGTACCGGACTTCAAAACTAAATATACCGCAGAGATCAGTACGACGAGACGATCAAAACGGTATACAGATATCAGTGGTACGATCATCCGGTCAAAAGTCGATAATCTGTACCGAAAATGCTGCTATTCAGCCAGAATTAAGATAAACGGAGTAATAGACATCCAAATTTGACGAAACGAAAGATGACGTCTCACTCAGAAGATGATTTACAAATTTTCTATGTAAAAACATTCAGGTTTGGAAAACATTTTATTATCACCAATTTTTAACTGATTAAATTGAAGTAAATTTACGCTCGAAATAAATTTTCATATTTTCGGACGAAAATTTACCAGTTGCTATGTTTAATTAGACGCATTCCAAATATCAAATTTATATTTCAAAATTTTATCGTTTAAAATTTCACAAAATTCAATTAATTAAATATATAAAATAACTGAAATTTGTGGGTCGTTACAACAGCAGACCACTACAGCAGTTACAGAACTGCTGTAATAGGTCTGAGTCAAGTTTTAGTCTTTTTAGTTCAACTACAACAACTACAGCATTTCAGAAATGCTGTAATAGCTCTTTTATTCAAATTTATTGCAATTCAGAACCATAGCATTTCTGAATGCTATTAAAAGTATTTTCCAGATTTAGTGTATTTCCAGCAAATAATAAACTCTTTTTTAAATCATTTAAACATTATAAAAATCATATTTTTAACAATGAAAAATGTTCATTAACAATACTCTTTTAATTTATGATTTTTGTAAAGTAAACTTTTACAATAAAATCCAAATTTTCCAATAATTCTACTTAACAAATTCAAATGTACAATTTTCCCATTTTACCTTTTTACAATTTATTAACACTTACATTTTTAAATTACCATTTCACAAATTAAACTAAATTTCCAATTTATTTAATTAATTAAAACCAAATTTCTCATTTCCAAGTCAAGTTATATTTCAAAATTTCACATTTAAGCATTCATTCATTTAACCATTTTAATTCATAGAAAAAATCAATAATACTTTATTAAATCATTTAAATTCAAATTTAAAACAAATAATCATATTTGCCATTTCCAAATATAATTAAATTCCATTTTATTCATAACTTAAATAACATTTAACCCAAAAATCCCAATTTCCAAACTTAAGTTATATTTCAAAAATTCACTTTTACCATTCATTTAAATTACATTTTTAACTTCTAGAAAATCATAATTTCTTTATTTAAACATTAAAATCCAATTTAAATCAAATTTTCATAATTTTACACTTTTAAAAATATTTAAAATATTCAAAATACTTTATAAAAATAACCACGGGCCTGTATATAGTTTTCTAACCTAGGTCAAGTGATATAGATATGTATCATTTCAATCCGCAGTTTAAAAAGCAAAATCTGGCTTCTATCATTTCAAACCCACAATTCCAAGTTAAAATAAAATAAATAAAAACCGTTCAGGCCTATCATTTCAGCCCATAACGAGTTTTCCCTATTCTAAAGTCCGTTCGGGTATGTATCATTTCAACCTATAGTGAATCTAATCTACATGGAACTTGCAGTGTGATAAACATGTATAAATGAACAGTTTAACAATAAATAACAGTAACAGATAATATGACAGGTAAAATAACAGGTTTAACATCATATGATTAATAATCATAGGCAGTTATGACATCATATATAATATTCTACACATTCAATTGTTGTCAATTCACATTTGCATAAGTATAAATGTCAGGTGAGATTTACTCACCTCTATGGCTGGAGATTGCAATACAAATGACACAACGGAATCAAAAGAACGATGACAATACTAGAATTTGAGTGGAGAGCGAGATCCAAGCTATAGAACTTGTGTTACAACCCAAAACAAAACAAAATAAAATTACAATTCAATACAACATTCAATTTGAAATAACTTTGAAATGAAAAGTGATTAGAATACACAACTTTTTGCCTTGCTTTCTACCATTGCTTGCTCGGCCTAGGGAATGGTTTGGCTCAGGTTTGGACATGTTTTGGCTCGGGTATGGTCTGGTTTGGACCTAAAAAGGCATGGCTACATGGCAAGAACAAGGTGGAGGAGGTTACAAGGCATGAGAATCCAAAGGGTCTAGGCTTGATAGTGGAGTTTTGGTCCACCACAAGGCTCGTCTACATGCATTGTTTGGCTCGGCTCTTCATGTTTCAGATCTGGACAGAGGATGAAGTGATGGGTGGTGGTCATACCAAGGTGGTGGTGGCGGCTATAGGTGGTGGCCATGGTGAAAATTGAAGGTGGTGATGAACCAGTGGTGGCTATGCATTGTTTTCAAGGTGATTGTTGCATTTGTGTGGAGTTTTTGTCGAAGGGAAGTGCATGGCCAGGCCAAGTCAGTGGAGGAGATGATGTTAGGTGGTGGATGGTGAAAAGGAGGAGGTGGTGGAGGTTGTGGCCGAGGCAAACAAGGTGAAGAGCATGCAAATATGTGAACAAATCATGGCCAAAACCCAAAAAAAGAAGAAGAAAAGTAGAAAAAGGAGGAGAGGCCATTACCAAAACTTCTTAGATCTGAAATGGCCAAAAATTTATGATGTTCAGAAGTTTTTTTAGGTAAGGAAGCAAGTAAAAACTCATGGCAAAAAAATAAATAAAGTAATGAACGGCCAAAATGTGAAGGGTCTAGAAAGTGAAAAGTCATTGTTTTTAAAGCTTTTTGTCTCTTCAAATTTCCATTCTTTTTAATTAAATAAAAACAAATAAAAATCAGTAAATAATATAAAAACAAAACTGAAATAAAGTGAAAAAGAAAGAAAATAATTTGTTTTAGGAAAATAAGAAGATAAATAAAGAAATAGCTTTAACATATTGAAACTAGACTTAAAATTCCAAACAAAATGCAATTAACTTTGGAAAATTATAACAACACTTCTAAACAAATAAAAAGTCAAGTAAATGAAATAAATGCTGAACAAAATAAAGTGGAAATGAAAATAAAATAAGATTTTAAGAAAATAGAAAATAAATAAAGAATTTCTTTAATTAAATGAAACTGGAAATTAGAAATTATAAATAGAATACAACTGACATTGGAAAATGTTTATTACACTTTGAAAAATGTTTTAAAACCAAAATATATACATAACATGTTATTTTACCCATATAAATATAAATTAGAACATTACATGACCAAATAAAATAATATTTATATAATTTAAAATAAACAATTTTTGTTAAATACAACAAATTACACACAATATTTAAAAGGGCATAACTTTCACATTATAAATCAGATTTCAACGAAACGAAAAGCAATATTCTTGAAATTTTATTTACTTTCATAATAAAAGATAAAATTTAAAATTTCATCATTTTAAATTTTAAATTAAAAGTCAAAGTTTGACTATATTGACCAAAATTCACATTTCTGGAAAATATCTTATTTATTCATGTTTGGGATTATAATTCACATACAAAACATAATTAATATTTAAAATAACAAAATTTATCCATTTTAATAAATAAAATAAAGATTTTAAATCAGGAAATTCAATTTAAAATAATTACAAAATACAGGGTTGTTACAGTTTAAGTTTGAGTTTGATGTGGTGTTATGTATCTTTCTTTTCTTTGTACACTATGTAATCTTTGTTTAAGTAGTAATAAAACCCTTGTTTCCTTACTGTTATACACTTATTACCATCTCTGAAAAACATAACTAGTATAATAGTATAAGCTATATATATCAAAATACCAAAACAAAACAACTTTATAACTTTCTGCATATATGTCGACATACCATGAGTATGTATGTCGACATACAACGACTCATCTTAAAAAAAAATTAATTTGAAAAATGAATAGACAACAAGTGTCTATTCAATTCCAATGACTTTCCACCCTTATAAATACACATTTAAAATCAAAAAATCATTAATACTCATTCTCTTTCTTCATCCTTTACTTTCCTAAACTCCAAATCATAAATATTGTCTTCTCCTATTTAAAAATTAATGAAAAACCTCATACAAACGCTTGATACCTTCAATAACATTCTCTCTTTTATCCTACAGAACCAGAGACACTTAGAATTAAGTCAAATACAGATAATCAAGGAGAAGAAAGGCATTTCAATGCAATTCGATGGATGATTTCAGCTTTGAACAAAGAGGAACAAACTGCTAATCCAGAATGCACCATCAACAAGTTGATGAAGACTGGGAGGCTATTAAAGCGGATCCAAACTTTGGCGCTAATGAATGGGTTGAAGTCCCAAGAAATGTCTAGTTTTTATAGGTTTGATTTTATATAATACTTGAATTAATTTTGTTTGGTTTGTTTGGTTTGATTTGATTGGTTTGTTTGGTTTGATTTGATTGGTTTGTTTGGTTTGATTTGATTGGTTTTGAATTTGGTTGAATTTGAATATTGCTTTGTGTGTGACATTATTTATGGTTGAATTGATTAAAATATTGAATGATGTTTCTTACATGTCATTTCTATCATTTTGTATTTCATGATTATATTACTTATTACTTCTATATGTTTATATCATATAATGTTTTAGTAGGGGGAGTTAGAATTAATATTAAGAGTTAAAGTTAGAATTAAAGTTGCAGTTAGTTATTTTCGATTGATGACAAAGGGGGAGAAATATATAAAATTCTAGGCATAGATTAAGGGTGGAGTTTTGTATATTACGCATAGATTAAGGGGGAGTTATATTATATTTTATATATAAAGTTGTCATCATCAAAAAAGGGGAGATTGTTAGTACCTAAAGATTTGGTTTTGATGACAACAACTTTGAGAAATCATATAAAATATAAATACTAATGTTTTATCAAGATATATATAGTACATGGTGCAAGATATTAAACAGGTGTTGATATAAGAAGAGTGTACAGTCTCAAGTAAAGATTGAAAAGTTAAAGATGTAGATATAGAGACTCAAGAATGAAGACTCATGAGTATTCAAGAGTTCAAGATTCCAAGATATTCCAGATAAGTTATAGAGTCTGGAATATTTGTTAAAATCTGATAGCACTTGATCTCTCTCTCTCTCTCTTTATTTTTAAATAAGTGTTTAAATATTCTTTTCAAAACAACTTTCAAATAGTTTTCAATTTCTTATACTTATAATTTTAGTTTTTGATATTTTATCAAGTTATTGTTTTTATTAAATTTTGATTTATATTAGTTTATTTTTCAAAATTCATATCATATAGTTTTACTTAAGTTTTATTATGATTATAATGTATGTATATTATATTTAAACATATTTACAAAGTATAAAATTATTACACAAAGCAATACATTTCCAAAATAATATTTTAAAATGTTTTTTGAAATTACAAAGAGTATGTCGACATACTCTAATCCTATATGTCAACATGCTAACCATGAGTTTCAAAAATCAAATTTCAAAAGAAGTGTCTATTCGTCGTACCTCTTCATGAATAGACATGACCATTATTCTTCTATACATACCTGTCTTCCCAAGGAATTTTTCAATCACTTTTCATTTTTCTTCTCTCCTCCTTCTTTTCTTTCATTTCTAAACAAAAATATAAACATACTCTGCCGAATTTCAACCGGAATCAAACACAATCACCATATCATTTGCTCTCTGATTTCTATCACTTCTCTCACTCCAATCAAGATCTAAGTGCTATTCAAGGATTATAGGATCATTCATAATCAAGATTGAAGTTATGAGTTTGTAAATATCTATAAAATTAAACCGATATACGTGTGGGTGAGATTGTAGCCCATAAAATCAATTGGGTGTGCTTAGTAGCCTGTAAATATAGTGGGTGTGCTTGTAATCCGGAAATCAAGCAGCTCTACCTAGAGGTTGGGATTCTGGAGGATGTGTCTCATAGCCTTGAAATCGAGATTGTATTTGCATTTACTAGTTGAAAAGAAATCCATACAAGGAATTGTACGGGACTGGATGTAGGGTAACTCCGAACCAGTATAAAATCCTGGTGTGTTCTTTCCTTTTACTCTTACTGCATTTACTTCTTATCTATGTTTTGAGTCTGTGATTGTTTCCATGATTGTTAGTCTCGTTATTCTAATTATATAGTCAAAAGATTTCAAATAGATTCATATAAATTAATAAACACTATTCACCTCCCTCTAGTGTTAATTTAGCCTTCAGATCCCTATTCCATAATCTAACATATTGGACTTAACTTACTAACCTCGTTTTATTTATTTGAGGCTATATAATTTACCTTAAATATTCAATGACCCATAAATCCCCTTTATTGGCTTCTTCCATAGATGTCAATTTGTCCATGATAAAGAATATCATCCTAACGGACATTTCTTAAGACATTTATGTGTATTTACTAATTTCCAATTAGTAACATTTCCTAACTGTTCCATCATCATTTACCTAACTTCTTTATTTGTCAGTCCTATTAATCCATTTACCCTATTAATTACTTGTAACTCTCAAATTCATTTCACATTTATTACTCATTAATTGGAGTTATGACCTTTCCTAAATTTCTTCCTATTAACTATCTGTTATTCAACTCTATTTCTATGTATAAATAATAATCTGAGCGAGCGTTACACATAAATCATCATTATTAGTTAAGTATTTATTAGCATGTATAAATACCTACTTCTAGCAAATATATTCTAGTCACAAATCTTTAACTAGAATATTCCTTTCCATGTTTAATTTGCTAAAATTACATTTCTTAGGAAGTTTCTCTTGTGATTTCCATACATTAGTTTAAAACAAACGATCAAGAATATAAGGAAAGATTTTCCTCACTTGAAATTACAAGGAATGATTATTTGTTTTTACTGGAATAGATAGTGAAAACTACCGAGAATAAATCTATACTTTACATCTCCCTATTTTCATTCGCATATATTTCTTGTTAAATCAAATGCTGCATTTTCTATGCAATTTAGAAACATGAACAGATTTAGAAGAACCAAACGGATATTCTTCACACAAATTAAACTATGGAAAATCTCCAATTCAACATAATTAGGGTAATAATCAAAATCTTACTAATAATCTACAACCCAATTTCAGACCTGGAATAAATTTCATATCTAATCAATATTCATATCTATAACTTTTGAGACAGATTTCCAGATCAATGTGTAACAGTAATTCCAATCAGATCTCCTAAAACTATGTTCGCGATGTTTAATACATTCAATTTCAACTTACAATTCACATATATTTATTCATTTAGGCATAAAATTCAAACGTGTGACAACGGAACAGATTCAATAGCATAAACTATTTATAAATTTCCACTCACCTTATAAAAGCATTCCAAATCTCCAAATCTAAAGTAAAACCTTTGATTCAACTTCATTTTCTTCTTATTCCAAGAAATATTTATAAAAAGGGTATATAAAAAGGGTATATACATATATTATAATTACAGATCTGAGAAGAGATTTGGGATTGAAAAGATATATATATATATATATATATATAACCTCGTTATCGCGTAGTGTTGATTCGCTTTTCTTCTTCTCTTATTTGATTTCTATTCTCATCCAATTTGTATATATACAAATATAAATATTATATTTTATAATTTATAAAATAGTGGAGAAGAGAAGATGATAGAGCTTCACTACTATTTTTAGAAAAATATGAGAAAATAAGAGAGGGTTGGGCCTGAATTTATAGGCACTCGAATCAACCACAGTAGTTAGATTTAATTATATTAAATCCGGGCGACTGAAATCCGTCGGCGGCCGTCAGAAATCGACGAGGGCCGTCAGAAAAAGCCATTGAAAATAAAGTCGTCGCCAACAGTTCTTTCGACGGCTTCGTCGATGGTTTTGTGACGGTTACCAATGGCAAATTCCAATGGCTTTTTGATGGCCAACGTGTACATGTGGATATTCGTGGTTTACCTTAGCATGTGTCGATAGCCGTCGGAAATCGTTGCTCTCAAGCTGTCGGAAAATGTTACAACCATCGATTATTTTTGCTAATAAACCGTCGATAGCCATTGGATATTACTAGCCAATAGGCCGTCGGTAATCATAGGAAGCTGTTGGAAATCTAGGCTGCTTTTTCTCTAATTTATGCTTCCATTCGTCTTCTATACAACACATACATATCAATATATATTGCAGATCGATTTCACACATATAAATCATATATATATATATATATATATATTTATATATAAGCAAAATCATATATAAAACATCAATATTAAAAAAACATAAATGTTTACAATAAATAAAGCTCAAACAATCCACCATACAAGAAAACATTCAACTAACATACATATAATCAACATCCAACATCTCAAAATGTATCAATTGTGTCAAGAAAAAACCAACACATCATCCAACATCTTCTCAAAATGTATCAAATATACCAAAATACACCATCCTCACCATCTCCAAGTGCTTATATGTACAATATCCAAATACAACACAAAAGTCATACCTATTAAGCCTCATCATCAACTCTGGAACCACCTGACGAAGGAAATGCCCTATGTTGCTGCATCTATGCAGCTAAGTGCTCGTCCCACCCTGTCATCTCCACGGTGCGATGGCGGTCTCGCACCTCCAGCTCTGCAATCCTAGCTCTAAGCTCTTGAATCTCTTCTTTGTCCTGAGCTTTTTGGTACTTGGTCTGCTTGCTCCTAGCCTGCAACACATGATCTAGTAAAAGATTTTTGTCTAATGGCTTAGCAATTGCTATAACAATGTGATATATAAAATTAACAAACGTTATAGCAGTGTGAAATGTGAAATGGAATGACATTGGGATTTAAAGACATTATTACCTTACTTGCTTTTATTAAATTGAGAATGATTGGGTTGTCTTTTCAATCCTGTGTTTGTACACGTATATATATTGAAGAGAAACCGAATTGATAAGAAATTGCATCTTGATAATCTAAGTTATCGTTATAAACTAAGTTATTTCTTTAAAAACTAAATTTTATTAACTTAGTTATTTTTACAAACTAAGTTATTTATTTAAAAACTTAATTAATTTTTTATTAACTTAGTTACTATGATAAACTTATTTAATTTTTATAAAAATTACTTAACTTATATAAAAACTAGTTAAGTTGATAAATTAGGTTAATTTTTACAAGTTTAATTAATTTTTGTAAAACATAGTTAATTTTTATAAATTTATTTCATTTTTATAAAACTTAGTTAACATAGTTAAATTTTTATATAACTTAGTTATTTATTATAAATCTGTTTAATTTTTATAAATTTTATTTAATTTTTAGGAAATTATTTAATTTTTATTAAACTTGGTTAACTTAGTTAATTTTTAAAAACTTAGTTAATAACTCATTAAATTTTATAAAAAAATGGTTAATTTTTATACACTTGTAAGCAACTTAAGTTAAATCAGTATAAAACTTTAATATATTTTTATTAAACATAGTTATTCTTTTATAAACTTAGTTATTCATCTCATTATCTAACTACATTTTGATGAGCGGTTAACTTTTATATAAGAAAATGAATTTATAACCTAAACAATGTCCGACAAATAATCTAAACAATTTCAAGTTCGCTACAGTCGAGAGATTAGTAAGTAGTCAAATCCAATCATACTGTTCAGTACCTCTTGGTTGCCAAAGCCATACCGCCTATTCTGCGTTTCCCGTTCCATGACAGCTTCAAAAATTACGTCCTCCCCATCGGTAGTCAACTGATTTCGTCTCGTTCCCTGAAGCCGCTGCTCTTGTTGTTGCATAAATTTTTCCTGCAATGTAAAATAAAAATACAATTGAAATTTACACTACATTATTTAATTCTTTATAACTAATTAATTAAATTGATTATTAATAACTTATAACCTAAATTATGCTTACATGGGCTTTGGTTGATTTATCTTCGGCCCATGTGTACGAGAATGTGCCATCTTCATTTTGATGCTCGATGGCATGAGTACGGGCAAATATGTCCATTTAGGAGACGAGACCCACACACTCTCTTTCCTGAAATAATTATTATGTATTATTATTGTATATGCAAAATTATACAATGTAATAACTGTTTATAATCGAAATTAGTAAATTTACCAGCTCTTTACGATGACGCTAAAATGACTTAGAACCACCGCGATATGTGACTGGATTCTTATTTCTATTTGTAGTTTCTATCTACCTCTGGTTATACATTTAAATTGAACTAGTTACAGTGATGCCGTATATATGCTCAATATATAGTGTGAAAGATTGTATATTAAACTTTAATTTAAACAATTAATAAGAGATTAGTAAACTTACCTTCGTCTCATCGCTATTCCACCAAACAACCTAAGCATCCCACACGCTTGCGCCTAACCAGTCAGGCTTTATTCCTTTTTTTTATGCCCAATATCGTGTCGCGATAGTTCTTCCTCATCTTTCTCATCCAGTACTTTCTACAAAGGAGAATGTCAACTTCTTGTGAATCTATATCCCCCACACGTTGAAAAAATATAAGTTATACATTTATACTTAGTCAGCAAATTGTACAGTGGTTGTATATAATGATATACAAATTTACACATACAAGGAAGTCCTGCCAGATACACTCAATGATGTGGGTTAGGATTTTATCCCACCTAGGCCAGCATGCGGTCATCCTACTCATGTAAGCGTGCGTGAAAATATTAAGAACAAGCTTTGAATGCTCCAGCTCAAATCCTCTACGTTAAATATGATACAGACCTTTTATAAATCATGACTAATATATCATACACAAAATATTTATGATCGTGAAATAAGGATAATACTTATCCTTTTGCTTTAGGCTACAACGTCACTATGGGACGCTATGCCTGCTCTGATGGGCCGCTGCCATCACCTTCTGTGGCGGTCCCTCTCTGAGAAGAAGAGGGTGAACCTGAATGGGAAGAACTTCGAGGTCGAAAAAATGACATAATATCTGCGTTAGACATATCATTTTATTATGGCAGAACATATCATTTAATTATGAGAAAACATATAATTTTTATAAGAAAAATGTAATTTTAATAATCACATAATTACCTTCTATCAAAATGTACATTAATAATCAGTCCTTGTTATTCTCTGATTCAGACTTGGTCTCATACTCTATATTGTTTTCCTCTGTAGTCTCAAATGCTTCTACTAAAACATTTGATTCCTCGTTTAGAGGCCCAAAATCAGTATGATTGTTGGTTATTATTATTTTTCTATTTTCCTCAATATCTACCTGATAAGCTTGTTCATTTGGAATATTCTTTCCATCAAACGTAAATCTTGCTTTTTTTTAAAACTTCCAACCAATCCGCTTTATCTCTTTTTAGAGATAGATGCATAGCGTAATAAACTTGTAGTGCTTGTTTAGATAGTACAAAAGGATCATACATATGATAATGTGAGGCATGCTTTATTTCAGTAAGATTATGATCTTTGTGCACGTTGATTCCAAAACTTGAAACATTGCTGAACCAATTGCATCTAAACAAAAAAGCTTCCTCCGCAGGTCGTGTGAAATATGTCAACTGCAAAACCTAGGTTAACATGTCATGAAAATCATTTATATGATTATTTGGATCATCGCTACCTTTAACAAATACGCTGGTATTTTTAATTAATTTTTCAGCACTATATGCTTTAGTGTTGAATTTATAACCATTAATGAAGAATATTGGATATGCCCTGACATTTCTTTTTGGTCCCAACACAAGATGTTTTAATCCTTCGTTGAAAACACAATTTCTCAGATTATAAACAAAGTTCGAAAACCAACTAGCGAATTCTTTACTGAGATCACCGCGTGAATGTTGGATTCGTGAATATTGCAGATATAGATAGTATATTGCATTATAATCTACACGTGTATTATTGAAATAAATATATCGAGAATTATTAATTAATATTATCTAACAAATGGTGCAACTTCAACACAATTAAGAAGAATACATGTGTGTGCTACATGGTGATCTCTATCATCTAACCATAGCTCCACACATTTTTCAACAGGTCGGCCATGTTGTCTAAAAATAGATAACATTGCTTGAAAAGAATCCTGTTCAACGTCTGCATCATTACATGGAACACTTTCAAATGATAAGTTCACATGGTCACTAAAATAATGAGAGAAAAAGAAAAAAGCTTCTTCGATATATGATTTGCAAATCGAACCTTTGACTCGTGTTTTTTGTCTAACTTTTTTCTTTAGATGATTTAAGTACCTATTAAAAAATTATTTCAAATTAAAATTTACTTATATATGTAATTAAACTAATATTTAGCATACTCAATACTAATACCTTTCAAATGGATACATCCATCCATATTGCACAGGACCTCGAAGATGTGCTTAAGATGGAAGATGAATAGGTAAATGCTCCATTACATTAAAAAAACTAGAGGAAATATAATCTCTAGTTTGCAGAGCAGTATAAGGATTTCTACTTCAAGTTTAGGTACATGATCAACTTTTATCATAGTCGAACAAAGCTCTTTATAAAGCAAACTAAGTTCTGTCATAACCGTCCAAACTTTTATGGACAACAGTTCTTTGAAAGCGATGGATAATAAATTTTTCACCATTACGTGACAGTCATGGCATTTCATCCCACTTAATTTACCGTTTTTATAGTTGACACATCTACGAAAATTAGAAGAAATCCCATCAGGAAATCTTAATCCTTCCACCCATTTTAACAGAACTTTAACTTGGTTATTGTCTAACTCATAGCATGCTTTGGGTTTTTTATTTTCATCTGGCTTGATATGAATATCAGGATGCTTACATATTTCTTGTATATCATCTCTTGATTTCAAATTGTTCTTAGTCTTTCCCTTAACATTCAAAATTGTATTAAACATATTATCAAATACGTTTTTCTCATTGTGCATCACGTCAATATTATGACGAGGTAGGAGATCTTTCCAATAAGGCAACTCCAAAATATACTTTGTTTGCATCAACTATGAATCGTCGATTTACTTGGAATTTCAATTTGTACTCCGGTTTTATGTATCTTTGGATAATCCTTTACAAGTTCTTATATTTCTTCACTTGACCAAATCGTTGGTGGTTGCATAGTCTCTTATCTATTAGCTGTAAAGTTTTTTCTATCTCTTCTAATGGATGATTAATATGGAGAAAACACCAATGATAATCAAACAAGGAAATTTTCTTCCCATGCGGATAAGTTAGACGACCGATCGTACTCCAACCTAAAAGCATTACATACACAGGAAATCGCTAATAGTCCATAACAAAGAAGCAAACATACAAAAATTCTTTTTTTATAAATGTCGTATGTTTCAACTCCTTCATGCAATAGTGTTTTCAACTCTTCTGTCAATGATTGTAAATAAATACCGATTCCTTATGTCGGATCATCAGGGCCCGAGACGACAATGGTGAGAAACATATATGGAGTTTTCATACACATTCACGGAGGTAAATTGTAAGGTGTAACGATAATAGGTCAATATGAATATTTAGAACCAAATTGAGAGAATGGTGAATTTCATTCGTACATAAACCAAGTCTAATATTATGGCTCTCCGCTGCAAAAGAAGGATATGTCTTATCAAAATGCATCTATGCTTCTCCATCAGCTGGGTGTGTTAACGTGTCTTTTTTCTATATTCTGACATTGTGCCATCTCATATGAGGCACGGTTACAGCATATAACCTTTAAAGCCTAAGAGTGATGGGTAAGTAATGCATACGCTTGTATTGAACTTCCTTTCCCTTCTTCTTTCTTGGTTTGTATCTTTCCTCGTTACATATTATACACTTCCTAAGACCGATGTCCCCTTTCCAAAACAACATGCAATCATTTAAACATGTGTCTATTTTTTGATACGGCAAACCAAAAGCAGACATAAATTTTTTCATTTCATATTGATTTTCGCACATTAAATTATCGGATGTGTAACGACCCGTACACTTTATTGATTTTTATAACGTAATTAACTAAATTTTTGTGAAATTTTAAATAATTGAATTTAATAATGAAAATTTGATATTTGGAATACGTATTTATAAACATAGCAAATGGTAAATTTTCATCAGGTAATATAGAAGTTTATTTTTCTTGTGTAATTTTTATTTCAATTTAAATCAATTAATATTTGATGATAATAAAATGTTTTCCAAACCTGAATATTTTTATATAATAAATTTGTAAATCTTCTTCTAAGTGCGACGTCATATTTCATTTCTTCGAATTTGGACTGCTATTGCTCCGTTTATCTTATTTTCGACAGATTTGCAGCATTTTTTGTAGCTATATCGACTTTTGATGGGATGGTCGTACCACTGATATTTGTATACCATTCCGGTCGTCTAGTCGTGTTGATCTCCGCAGCATATTCGTTTGGGTGTTTCGGTATCCGGCAAGTGACGAATTTGGCGAAACGGTAGTCGTATCGGTTCCAAGCCTTTTCCATTACCTTGTCTTTTCATTTACCCAACAGCTGAAACAAAGAGCCGTTAGCATTTATTTTCTCCTGAATTTCTTTTGGACCTTTTCTATTCCCACTTTTCAATATATTCATGTGGGTTGCCTTTTCATTTTTCGTTCGTACCTATATTTTTTTTGGGTTCCTGTTCAAAACTGTTGCTCTTCACTTTGCCTGTTCATCTCCTTTTCCATTGCAATCACCTCACCTATTCTCTCTTCATTTTGCTGAACCTCCCCGCCACTCTCTCTCTTTCCTCGGCCACGCACCATCAACTCAGGCTTCGGCCCACCTCCACTAGAGCAACCGATGGCCACCCTCCTCCTCCGCGTGCCAGCTCATGCATCTCCTCCCTCTTCTCCTTTTGCTCAGCCGAGGCTAGTACGACTTAAAAAATGAACTTGCCGTATGTTTTCCGACAACCAACTCGCCACTCGCCGAGCCAGCCACCATCTACGAACTCCACGCATCCTTGCTTCTTTAAGTTATATGTATAGGTTAGTTTTATGAATTTTATATATATTGTTATGTTTTATAATATATATATAGTATGGTTTTATATGTTAGTATAAGTAAAAAATATATGTTCTATATATAAGTTATATGTTACTGTATGTGTATTATAGCTGTTAAGTGATGTTTGCATTTGTATATTGATTAGATATGGACTGTATATATATATATAGTTTATGTTATAGGCTGTTGTATGAATTTGGTCACAGATGAGTTTGTTTATAACTTCTATATTTATACAGTGTATACAATGTCTATAAAGTTATGCTAGTATATATAGTATATAAACCATAGAATTATTAATATGTAGAGGTTTGCACAAGGTTATAGTAGGGGATTTGCTGTACATATATATTTTATATACTTAGGTTTGTTCATTGACGTTTTAAAATATCACCTTGCATATATTCTCTTACTGATGCGTTTAAGTGTTATTTATACATATGCAACTTATATTAATTATATATATATAATGTGGTGCAGTATATATAGGTTAGCCGTATATATTTATAGATATGTTAGTAAATAAAGTTAAGTCTGCATATTTTAGGTCGCTTGCATAATCTGTAATTCAATCTGTATATATATATATATATTTATTAATTCGAGTATATGAAAACAGTTGTTACATATGTGGCGTACAAGTTTATTATTTGTGTCTTATATATATTTTATATAGTATGGTATTTCTTTTGTTACAGTTTTATATCTGTATGTATTATATATAAAGATTTAGTTTGCTATGTGCAAAAAGATTTTATGTTGATTTTTAATATGTTTGTGTTTTAAATTTAATATTGGTTTTATAATAAGGATGGATCTTAAAGTATAATATATTAAGTCTACATATATTTGAGTTTGGTTCGAGGTATAAATATATATGTTATTTTAATAATTATTTTAAATTTAATATTGATTTCATGGAAATAATATATATATATATATATATATTTGCTATTTCTATCAAACTGATTCAAATTGTTCATCGATTCCTTATCTATCAGCTTGTCCGTCGAATCCGTATCCATCTAGCTTTTCTTTAGAGTTCGTGCTTGGATTCGTAACTCATCTCATTCTCGTTCATCTCTAACCTCGAAAGGTGAGCAATCACTCACGATTAACGTTCTTATATTTATTAAATTTGATTTCAATTGAAACGACAATTGAAATATACTGCTAAATTGAACTGTTAATTATATAATTGCTGTATATGATATGCTATTATCTGTAATTGTTCACCTATGGGATACGACACCATATCCTGTTGTTTATATTTTATTTTATTTGTTATTGATGATATATACCGGTTATTGATATGTTATATTTTTATCATCACTGTTCTCACTCTGCAAGTTCCCTGGTAGTATAGAATTCCCTATGGGTTGAAATGATACATACCCGAACGATCTTGTAGAATAGGAGAAATTCGTTATGGGTTGAAATGATAAATCCAAGAGATTTTCATTGAATTGAATTTGGAATTGCGGGTTGAAAATATATATAACCGTATATATTTAAATTGCGGATTGGAATGATAAATATCCGTATCACTTGAACATAGGATAGAAAATTATATACAGGCACCGTTGGTCTATATATATATATATTGAAAACGATTTCCAAGGTTTTGAAAAGAAATATATGTGGTTTTAATAAATATTGATTTGAAGATATTATATTTTTAATATAGATTTTATAATAAATTTTAATAAATTAAGTTGGAAAGAGAAATAGAAATTAATTTGAAATTAATTTGAATTTTTCTTAACTAAAACCGATTTGAAACTTATTAAATTTGAGATTTTAAAGATATGATTTATAACTTGATTTTGATTTAAAGTGATTAAATTAATATTTCAAGTAAATAAATTGAAGGGCATATTTAGTTTACATAAATTGTAATTTAAGTTTTTATTTAAATGATATTGGACTAACTAAGTGAATTTTTCAATATTAAATAATGGTAAGGTTGAATTTGAAATATAAATGAATTTAAGCTTTGAAATCTATTGAAATTGAAATGGTTTAAATTGTAGTTTATATATGTATTTGAAATCGATATGAATTTTAAATGGTTTTGAAATGAATTGAAATTGGTGAATTGAGATTAAATAAAATTGAATTTTGGAATTCAAGTTGATCTGAATCGATTTGTGAAATTTGAGGAAACTATTTTTATTTTATATAAAGTATTTTAATATATAAAAATATTTTACTTTATGAATTACTTTTAATATAAACTATTTTTAATATAAAACTATTTTAATATACTAATTATTTTAATATAAACTATTTTTAATTTATAACTATTTTAATATACAACTATTTTATTATATAAACTATTTTATTTCAAAATCTATTTACATATACAATTTCTATATCTAAACTGTTTGAGTGGAAAGTATTATGATTTCAATGTGTTATGATTTCCAAGTGTTATGGTTTCCAAGTGTTATGATTTCCTAAGTGTTATGGTTTCAAAAATGTTATAATTTCAGAAGTGTTATAATTTTGGAAAGTGTTATGATTTTGGAAATGAATATTATTTTAAGTGAATAATGAAATCGTGTTGATATGGTTTTGAAATAGATATGATATTTTGGTTTTGAAATATAATTTGAAATGAAATGACCATTGTGTTATAATAATGTTTGGTTGTTAAAGAGACCGGGATCAGATATTGTCATACTCTCTGCCAATACCGAAAACCACTTTAACAATTGTGTACGTGGTGGAGATTCCAGAATGAAGTAGGATGGTTTGGTGACGATTCTGTATGGTATTTACATAGCCCCGACTCCCGTGAGTTAGCTTGATGCGGCTAAAATAGGAGCCACGCCGGGCCAATTGAGGTCATTCCTCCGACCGGGCACATTTCTTCGATACCATTCTATTGCTTTTGTGATTTGATTGGGTGCACCCGTTGATTTGGGAGTGTGCCACGAGGTGGGCGGTAGTAGCTGCTATGCGTTACCACCAGTCCGGATCCACAAATGGTATATCTACCCTGGCATTGCCTCGAGTGCCTTGTCGCATGCCCTATCGCGCCTTCTACGAGTTTGTTTTGTACCGTTCCTATGTGATGTCCTCTGGGTAAACCTACAGTTTACGAAGGAGCGTACGGCATTGTATAGACTACGGGAATATATAAAATGTGTTAAGGGGAATATGGGTAACACCTTAACGATATTTTGATACTTTTACTTTACTATAGACATATTATAATAGCGTATATTACTACATAGTAGATAGTTCCACGGATCCTTAGAGGATGGTTATCCCAAACATCCTTTAAGTTATTTGTATTTCAATTGATATTTCACTTGAGTTGGATTTATTGATATAAGAATGTTAATCCTGACTCGAGTGTTTTGTATTTTTGCTTTACGCTCGGGTCAAACTGAGTGTCACAGCATTTGAGACTCACCTTTGGAGTTTGGGAGCTTCACTTGAAGATCCGTCTATATCTATTCAACTTTCAGCTATCCAGTTGATTTGTTCAGACTTGTCATCAGTTTGTATTCGAGACTCCGTTGTATTTGAGATATTCTGTTGTATTTTATTTCCAACTCTATTGTTTTATATAGTAGCTTCATGAACTACTATTTATCTATTCCGCTGCTTATTGTTATCTTACTCTGTGTTTGTGACTCTGTGATTATTTTATTTACTGTATATGCTAAGTTTTGCCAAATATAAATTAACAATCTGATATTTTGAGCAATTCAAGTCCGACATGTGTGGATGCGAATGATACAAAATACCGGGTCGTTACAGGATGGCATATGTTGTTTGGTGCTTGTACAATAGCTGTAAATCCAGCTTCTATGAAGTTGTAATTTTATTTTGTACTATGTAGGTACTGATAATTGGGTGCCACTTTTACATCCATCCCAAAGGGGTTTCTTAATAGCATCAAATAAATCATAGATTTTCTTTGCTTCAATATTTGGTTCTTCTTCGGCATTTACATCATCATCAACTTCAACCATAGGAAACATTTATCATGTTGCATTTTAACCCATATCTTCTATGGGATTCGCCATGACAATGTCATTACCCACCTCCTTCTCTGACTGTACATGATTAGGTGGTACAAGCTCTCTATGATGATTCCACGCTTTATAATCCAACACGAAACCGTATTGGCACAAATGAACTTTAACCATATGCTTCAAGAGTTTGCACCCACCATGCGAATAATGAATTTCTTCGTCGTTTCCATTATTACTTGAAGCGAATTCAATAAATACAGTTACACCATTATATAAAATGTTCCATTATTGAACCTCTCAACCCTCTTTATGGTTGATACATCCAGCTCCGATCAACAAAATAGGTGCTCATTTTTCCTATTTAAGGAAATATGATAGAAAATCAAAAAAGTATTGATCATATTATAGATTGACATTTTATTTTTCAATTCATTTATACATTTAATGTTTTATTAATTATATAATATGTTATTCTTTTTTTTAGTTCATTCATACATTTTAATGTTCCTGTAACCATAATTCATTTATTAATTATCATTTATACATTTTATGGATTAACATAAATTATGAAAATAAATTAAAATTTTAGTTTATTGTTTTCTACTTTGATGGTCGGTCATCTTACTTCCCCTTACAAACACAGTAGTAACTACATTTCGTAAATCATTTCATTTTAAACGATTCAACAAAATTTCGGCAGCACTTTCTCTTTGTTCCCTGTATCATACACAAATGCGTGTACAAAGAGAACAAAAAGGAAATTCTATCATAATTTGTGAACCGTTTAAAATAAAATGATTTACAAAATGTGTTATCCCACCTTTTGGCAAGGCCAGGATACCAAGAGATTGATCGAAAACCAAATGTCGCTCGACATGGATATCGATGAATTTTGTCCAAGTCCGGATCGAGCTACGATTGATAGGACATGACCAGAAAAGCTAAGAGAACCATCGTTCCAAATTTCAAGTCAATCCGAGTTCACATGATCAAGTTATGATGGATGCAAGGTGAGGGGAAAATCGTGTTTTTGTATCCATCAGTAAGTCCCATTTCGTACCCATCAGGGAGCAGTGGTTCATACCGATGAAGTTAGTCATGTTTTGAATCCATCGAGTTCGTATCGATGGGCTTCATGTCCATCAACAGTCCTCACTTCGTATCCATCGATTTCGTATCGATCAGAATGGCCAGGTCCACGTGTCAATGAACTTTGAATCGATCAGCCTTCAGCCAGAGAGGCTTGTTCGAATCCATCAGTAAGACGTCTGCTTCGTAACGATCACTTGACGTCAACTTCGCATCCATCAAATGTTCAATGCTTCATATCCATCGTGGGACCATGTTCGTACCCATGAGCAAAGGCTTATTCGTATCCATCAAGTCAATAGACTTGGGTGACGTGTCATCCCTCGAAGCGAACGAGGCGACATATATGGAGTCGAAGCGGTCAACACGGAGTGAAGACCGGATCGAAACGAAGTGCGCACGCCACATCATCTCAAGAACACGTGCAGTCAACGACACGAAGGGATCGAGTCGAAGCCATGGAGACGAACCAAGCAGCCTTCATGAAATTCCATTTCGTATCGACTGTATCTTCGATCCGTTGATCCAAATGCAATGAAATTTTCACAGAAGCTTGAATATACATTAAGGAATGTCCCTGCCAAATTTCAGCCCGATTGGACATCATCCTGATCGATACGAAATGGATTCGTATCGATCACAGATCGAGGCAAAACTTTCTGGAAACGGTCGCGTGGGCCCCCTCATGTGCCAGAACGAGTCTCCCGAAGTTTGAGCGAAAACTCAGCCTCCTACGCCTATAAAGAGAGCCCCAGAGCCTACTGAAGAGGGATCTTTTGATACTCAAGCGTCCAGAGTCTGCCGGATCAAGATTTGCATCTTACTTTTACTGTTGAATTCGAATTCTAAGCTGTAATCCGCTGTTGTTCGCTGTAATCGCTTGTAATCATTGAAAGAGAATTAATAAAATCATAAAAACTTCATAGTGGACGTAGGCTACACGCCGAACCACTCTAAATTGCTTGTCTGCGTATTTACATTTCTGTTTATTGGAGTTTTTGTTAGATAATCTTCATTTTCAGTTTATTTTCTTCACCTTTATCTCTTCAAAAACTTCTGAAGAGTGTCGTGCCCATTTTTGGTACAAACACTTTGGTGCTTTCATTGAGAAATACCTGTTTTTCTCCTGCTCCTTGGATCTACCGTCGACACCGGATTGCATAAATCCAAGAGGAAGATCCAGATCTCTAATTCGGAATCCTTCCATCCTATTCAGATTTGCGTAAAGTCTAGGAAAGTACTCCACCACTCAAGATGGTTAGTACAAGAACTGCCTCTACAGCTGTTGATCAATAAGGTCGGGATAGACAAAATCCTACACAGCAACCGCCATCCAATCAAGACAACACTGCTCACTCAGATCCGTCAGGACCAGTCTCCAGACAAGAGTTCCAAGTGTTGCTCCAAGAACTGACTCAAAGTCGGCAACAATTGACTGAACATTTGTGCGCTAACGCTGAATTGACCAACCAATTAAACCGCCGAAGGCGCAAGAGGACCAAGAGAGATGATGTTTCCCACTCGTCCACCGAAAGTTCTGCTTCATCTGACTATCACGGCAGATCTACACGTCCCCGGTTAGACGTGAGTCGCACACAAGCTACCGGATAACAACCGGCCTTGACCGTGGGACAATTGAGGGTTGGCCCGTCAACCAGCTTCCAGACCGGGCCTTCATCACGAGGAGGTGCTGTTCCATAATATACCACGGACAATCGCACTGCAACTGCCGCGGTAGAAACAAGGGTTGATACCCGAAATTTGTCAGACCCGAATAATCAGCAACGTGGGCGTACTCCAGAGCCATATGTCCCAGAAGATGCCGAGCCAAGGAGGCAAGACATGGGCCGTCGACAGCGTCCGGTCCAAACTCGCGCTGTGGAACCCGACCACACCTTAGCTCAGCATGCACAGAATGCGACGATGCCCGATATTTCAACCATGATACGTCAGATGATTCGCGAAAGCCAAGGGCTAACCAATGACGACTGGGGAATCTCCCGTAGTCATACTCCTTTCACAGACGAGATTTTATATGCTGACCCCCTCGGCGATTCAGAATGCCAACTCTCCCGATGTACGAAGGAAGTAGTGACCCCAATCAACATATTTTGAAGTATGAGTGGTCAATGAGCGCTGCAAGGGCCGATGATGCAGTGAAATGCCGAAGTTTCCCCATCTCTTTGGGAGGAATCGCAACGATGTGGTTTACGAGGTTGCCACCTAGATCTATCTCTTCGTTCGATCAACTGGCTAAGAAATTTGTCGAACAGTTTCGTATGCATGTTGCTAGACCTAAAGACGTTAACACCCTGTCTAGTGTCACCCAAGCTCCTGGGGAAACACTCAGGCGTTACTTAGAGAGATTCCATGCGGCATGTGTGGAGATTAGTAATCCCAATGATAACTCGATCTTGATGGCTTTAACCAAAGGGATCGATCCCGATTCTGAGTTTGGAAATTGGCTAGCTGGGAAACCACCCGCATCGTTGGACCGTTTCTACTCCAAGGCTGCTCAATTCTTATGGCAAGAGGACGCGAAACAGTCTAGGAAGCAGGATGATGCGAGGCCCAGGAGTGAAGGGATACAGAGTAACGTAGCAGTTAAGTAGTCCGGTGAGAGTTCCGGAAAAGTTCAGCTAAATATACAGAACAAACACACCCAACAGCGAGGCAAAAATGGTCAAGATAAGAAAAGAGATCAGAATCGAGGGCCACGACATAGGGCCCCAATGTTTGATAATTACACGCCGTTGAATACGTCGTTGGAAAACGTGTACCTACAAACTTGCAACACTGTGCAATATAAGAAGCCTGCTCCGAAAGCCTCGTCGGAGAGGCAGGTACAAACAGGGAAGTTATGTAGATTCCACGAGAGTTACGGCCACAATACCAATGAGTGTCGACATTTGCAGGACCTCATCGAGAAGTTGATCGGGAAAGAAAGTTAGATCAGTTTGTGCGGGTGCCGCAGTCTGGTGGTGCGGGCCCTTCGAATCAAAATCGTGTGCAAAATCAAGAAAGACAGGAAGAACCCGCTCGTACGGGCGGAAGGCTAGTGATAAATACAATAAGTTGTGGTCCCCACCCAGCAGACCGAAGCTGGAGGGAAATGGAGTCGTATGCTAGCTCTATCAGGCATGCGGACTTCGAATGTTGTAGTAATTGTGAAGATGGGGCTCCGGCCAAACAGCAGAAAACGATGTCTGATGATATCATATTTAGAAGCCGAGACACTGATAAGGTCGAAGCCCCCACCATCGACCCACTGGTCATATCTGCCCAGGTAAGTCCTGCTTGGATGAAGAGGATCCTGGTTGACCGTGGGAGCTCTGTAAACATCTTACTAAAACGGGCTTATGATTTAATGAAAATGGAAGCGAAGGACTTAAAACCTTGCCAATCTCGAGTCCACGGCTTCAATGGAAGTGCTACAATACCCACTGGAGTGACGGAATTACCAGTGGGGTTGGGGGTTGGAGAACGCCGGAGAGTCCGGATGTTACAGTTTGTCGTTTTGGACATTGATTCACCTTATAATGCATTTTTGGGCCGACCAGCCCTTGCTGAGTTCAGGGCAGCCATTGCCCCATGGTGCTTGACTGTGAAATTCCCCACTGATCACGGGGTCGGAGTCGTTCAAGGAGATCAGGCAGCAGGGAGAGCCTGCTATGTTGCTGAACTACGAGGAGTACAGCGGAAGGAGAAAGGAAAGGGCGTAGAGGAATCTCTCTGCGTCCGTTTTGCTGATAATTAAAAACTAATGCCTGGGCTCCGGCCCGGGCACCACAACCAATTCCAAAAAGACCTTGACCCTAGAGACAATGAAGATAATGACGAATCTAAAGGGAATCAGGCTTCCCCGGCCGAACTGACTGTGGACGTCCCGATCAGTGAGGGCGATGATTCAAGGATGCTAAAAGTTGGGTCTCAATTGAGAAAACAGGCACAACAGGAATTGGTTGAATTTCTCCGGGCGAATCTCGACGTTTTCGCCTGGACACACTCTGATATGTGCGGGATCTCGCCGGACATCGCGAGTCATTCCCTGAATATCGATCCGCGGTATGTCCCGGTCAAGCAGAAAAGGCGTGGTATGGATCCAGAGAGATCTGCCGCCCTTAAAGAAGAGGTTGAGAAGTTACAATCAAATGGGTTCGTCCGAGATGCTTTGTATCCAGAATGGGTGTCAAACCCAGTATTGGTTCGAAAACCGAATGGGAAATGGAGAACTTGCATCGACTACTCTGACTTAAACAAGGCTTGTCCAAAGGATAGTTTTCCACTTCCTCGAATTGACCAGCTCGTAGACTCAACAGCTGGACATGAATTATTATCTTTCATGGATGCTTATTCTGGCTACAATCAAATACCTATGCATTTGCCTGATCAAGAACATACCAGTTTCATGACCGATCTGGGACTCTACTGCTACAGAGTCATGCCTTTTGGCCTAAAAAACGCCGGAGCAACATATCAACGCTTGGTCAACCGGATGTTCGCCAACCAGATTGGGAAGACCATGGAGGTTTATGTGGATGACATGCTAGTGAAATATCGTTTCTCCATAGATCACGTCAGAGATTTAAATTCGATGTTCTGCATCCTTCGGGAATATGGAATGAAGCTCAACCCATTAAAATGTCACTTCGGTGTCGCCTCAGGAAAGTTCCTCGGCTTCATCGTCAACGCTCGAGGGATAGAAGCAAATCCCGAAAAGATCTAGGCAATAAGAAACCTGCAAACCCAAAGAACCATAAAACAGGTCCAGAGTCTTAACGGGAAAGTAGCAGCACTGAGCAGGTTCATTTCAAAATCCACCGATAAATGCATTTTTTTCTTCGATCTAATCCGAAAAGGAAAACGAAACTTTGAATGGACCATGGAGTGTGAGGACGCATTCCGATCGCTGGTTCAGCATCTTTCCGCACCACCGATCTTGTCAAAGCCGATCGACCACGAGAAATTGTACCTTTATCTGGCAGTATTAGAACATGCAATCAGCGCTGCTTTAGTTCGGGAAGAAGACCGATTGCAAAAACCAGTCTACTATGTTAGTAAACGGCTAACAGGAGCTGAAAGAAATTACCCAAGACTAGAGAAACTGGCGTATTGCCTGGTCATTGCCTCAAGGAAGCTTCGCCCTTATTTCCAAGCTCATTCCCTTACTGTGTACACCGATCAGCCGTTACGACAGGTCCTCACGCGGCCTGAGACGTCTGGTAGGTTACTCAAGTGGAACATTGAACTGAGCCAATTTGATATCACTTATGCTCCGCGAAGAGCCATTTAAGGACAAGTCCTAGCGGCTTTTATAGCCGAATTCACTGTTTCAGAGGATCTCCCTGAAGCCTCTATACCTCCTAAATGCATTTGGAAGTTGCACACCGATGGTGCATCAAACGATCAGTGTTCCGGTGCCGGAATAGTACTTGAAACTCCCAAAGGCCGATCCATATGGTACGCTCTGAGGTTCGAATTTCGCGCAACCAACAATGAAGCCGAATACGAAGCTTTACTTGCCGGATTAAAACTTGCTTGCGATCTGAAGATTGTTGCTGTAGAAATCTACTGCGATTCCCAGTTGGTTGTATATCAAGTTCTGGGCGAATATCAGGCCAAGGATCGACGACTAGCTGCCTACCTAACCCGAGTTCAAGAAGTATTAAGTCAATTCGATTACTATGCTATTTACCATATACCCCGAGAGCGTAATCAGAAGGATAACTCATTGGCAAAGCTGGCAAGTACAGGTGAAGCACAGCAAATGGGACTTGTCCCTGTCGAAACATTATTTGTCGATTTGGACTCCCAAATACCATCATCACCGATAACGGAGCCCAATTCAGTAGTACAGAATTCAAGAATTTCTGTCAACGGTTCCATATTCATAAAAAATTCTCGGCAGTCGCACATCCTCAAGCAAACGGTCAGGTCGAGGCCGTCAATAAAGTCATAAAATCCATTCTAAAGAAACGACTAGAAAAGGCTGGGGGCAAATGGGTTGATGAACTTCCTATGGCTTTATGGGCCTATCGAACAACCCACAAGACGGCGACCGGGCACACCTCGTTTTCCCTATCTTATGGCTCAGAAGCGGTTATTCCAATCGAGATGGAAGTATCTTCCCATCGCATGACTTACTATAATCCGAAAACAAACGCTATATTGCTTGCTGAATCATTGGATCTACTGGATGAAAAGCGGGAAGAGGCTGATTTGAGAGCAGCCGCACATCGGAGTCGAGTCACCCGATTATACAATACCAAAGTTTGACTTCGAACCTTTGAACTCGACGATCTCGTCCTCAAGAGAATCTATCCGGTCCCTTCAGACATGAAACCAAGTTGGGAAGGACCATACGTGATCACACAGAAACTTAGAGATGGCACATTCAAGTTATCGACCGTTGACGGTCTTACTTTGCCAAGGGCCTGGAATAGCGAGAGTCTCCGTCGCTATTACACTTGACGGGTTTTGTTTGTTTCATTCTATTTTTCCATTTGCAGTTTGTTTCCGCATTTTTAAGTTTGAATTCTGTAATAAGGCAACTAACTTTGCCGCATTTTCTTACTTCAGCAATAAAATGCCATCTCTTCGAGCCAGAGCTGTGATTCATTGAATACAATGTACGACATCACAATGCACGGAGAGCTAAATTCCATCATGCAATGGGATTTATTCAAATAGAGAGTGGCTGTGATACGACCGGCCACTCGCTAAGCGAAACCCGAGCTCGGTGGCAAGTCATTACACCAATGATAAATAGGATTGATACACGACAATCCTATAACTAATTCCAAACTCCCAGAGTTTAAGCTGGGATATAAACATCGAACAAATATGGTTCCGAGGAGGACGGATCCGTCCGCCTAACGACCTCAACCGTATTGCGATTAAATACAGTTCCGAAGAGGGTGAACCTATCCACTTAACGACTTCGGCTGTATCTTAAACAAGCTCGAGGAGGACGGACCCGTCTATCTAACGACCTCGCTTGTTGACTCAGGATGGATGCGAATCAACCATCCACGATCCTGATTAATCCACCGTTCCCAGAGTGCGAACGTAATCCAATTGCCCAAACAAACGTGACTGACCGTTTGTCGGCCAACTCCATGCTCCCAGAGTGCGAGGTGGAGTATAAACTTTAAAATACAGAGTCGAAGAAAAGTGAATCCGTTCATCTAACGACTTCGACCATAACTTAACCAAGTTCGAGAGGGATGGACTCGTCCATCTAACGATCTCACTTGTTGACTCAGGATGGATATGATCTAATCATCCATGACCCTGATACGCCTTTCTAACTCCCGGAGCGCGAGTTGGAATGCGAACATTAACTCCGATTTCCCGGAATATGGGATGGAGTAGTAACGTCAACCCTAAGTTCCCAGAGTGTGAACGACCGCTCACAAGATGACTTATGTCCCCAGAGTGTGGACTGATACTTGAAAGCTTTCGATAAGCTGTGACTGATTGCGAGAATGCAAGTGAAAACCCCCAGAGTGCGGATGTAACAATTTATAAAGAAGCAAGTGTAGATCAACTACTCGATACTCATTCATTATGATCACAAGCTGGTCTTTACAACTCAACCCCAAAACTGGGGGCAGATACAAGTGTTAATCACTACCTGAAACGAGTAAAAATAATGCAAGTGCACAGAACTGAGGTTCGAACGCTACAACATTTAAGCATAAAAGGAATAAAAGTTGAAACAAGAAGACAAAATTATATTCAACTAATCAAGAGCGATGGCTCGTATACCAGCCTTTCCAAAAAGTTCCTACTAGCGGGGGCCGAACCCGCATCTATTCACGGCCTATGAAAGAAAAAAGATGACAAAATTCCTAACTGCAAAAGGAAATACATGCCTAAAAATAGTCTATCTACTCTTTCTTTTTTCTTAGCTTCTTCTTCGACGAAGAGCCGCTGGAGCCGCCAGTGATCTTCCGCTTTGAACCCTTTTCTTTGGGAAGACTGTCTCCGGACGGGGGCATGATATCGACGTCCTCCTCCGAACTGGAGTCTAAGGCAATGCTTCCCGCAGGAGGAGTCGAAGGAACGGGATCTACAGCCGAAGACGGGACTGGCGCACTAGTATCGACAAGCGTGCCCCCAGGAGATATCATCATAAGTGGTGTAGGGTCATGCACCGCTGCTCCGCTCCCTGAGCTGCCACCATGTGCTGCTGCCTCCATCTCGGCGTTAATTTCAGCCAGCATACTTGCTTCTCGGAGGGCTCGGGCTTCACTGTGTGCTGTGGTAGTTTGTGCCGAAGTATCTGAAGTGGATGAAAATCCACCCAAACCGAATGGTATATCCACGAAGGGGTCACTCTGTCGACCAAGGAGCTCATTTATCATCTGTTCATCAAAAGAGATTGAGCTCCCCTGCGTTACTTCGACAGGCGCAACCGTCACAACAGAGGTCGCCTCAGAAATGATCGCTTCCTGCACTTGGCATGATTCCTAGATTGCAGGAAGCGTAGTCGGGACGACTTCGGTCACTGATCAGAGAAAAGAAGCATTTGTTAGTATACATTTCTATACAAGTTCTTCAATCCAGATATACAAGAGGTTAGTTCAGAATACCTTCCTCAGTTTGGCTGGAGGTCGTCTGAACGACTCCAGAAGGATGCTCCTTAATAGGAGATAGATGTGGCTGGTCCGGGTCATAGGCTGGTATGGGCTGAGATTCGATCATCGGAGTCGGCTCAAACTGAGATGGCATGACAATCTCGGAACTTGTAGTGTGATGCTCAACACCAGAGCCTTCTCCAACTTCTTGAGGTTGAGTACCGAGCCGAACCTTCTCATGAGAAATCATGGAGTCGTGAAGAACCTTCTTTTCATCATCATTGAGTATACGGTTCTCCAGCTCAAACTCATCAAAGACCTCATCGGGACGCCCCGATTTCTCCTCCTCAACCAGCAGATTCCAGGCATTAAAAAGATTTGTTGGATAATCATCGAGCCAGGTCAGGTCTCTATGCCTTAATACCTGGGAATTGTAAGTGACTAGCAGCTCCTCTACCTCAGCCTCGATCCTGCCTTCCGCTAGTCGGACCTTCTCACCAACCCCAGCTTCGATCTCGCGGACCTTTTCCATAGCCACGTCCGTCTTTTTCTGAAGCACCACTACCTGATCGCAGGCCTCTTGCGCAGAGACGTTTGCCGCATCTTTTTCCTTCATGAGATCGGAAAGTTTGGATTTAAGCTCATTAAGCTCTTTGAGGGCAGCGTCTCTCTCAGCAGTGATGGTGGTGTTCCTATGACCCATGTCTTCCATCGAAGTATAGTGCTCCGTCATCGGCTTTTTTGAGAGCTTCCATTTCAGATTTACGGGAAGACTCGGCATCGGCGTTGAGCACCTGCATAATTCGGTCCTTTTGACCCAACTCCTTCTCCAGCTTTTCAATGACTACATCCCGATCAAATGCCACTTTAGATGCTTTCCTTGCGGCCCTCGCCCACTCCTTATAATGAAAGAATATGTCCGCAACATAATCATGGATAGTATTTTCAACCGTTGGCGGAATTCTCTTTAGGTGTGGGGGAAAGACGTATCCATCAAAGTAGATATCGGGAAATTCCTTCCTCATTTGCGCGAGTTTGGCTGCTCCTTCCCCGGTCGAATCAGTCACGATTGGTGTAATGATCGAGGAGACCGCTATTTCGGTTCCACGCTGAGGGTCGGATCTAGGAATGTGAGAGGGTGGCTTGGGCCGTGAAGTTTCAGGAGGGCGCGTAACTGGAACTGTGGGCGGTACAGAGGTCCTAGGAGGAGGAGAGAGGGATCGAGACCGGCGTACATATCCCCTGTCTCTGTCAGACCTTTCCTGACCGGAATGCCCCGATTCGTAATCTCTATCTCCCTCTTTCCTTCGTGGTTCATAATAACGGCGCTTGTTGCGCAAACTGCCAAGCACAGAGCCGCGACCATACATCGTACTTGAAAAGTAAAACAAAGAAGAACCATTTATGATATGCGATTTGCGGTCAAAATTGTGTAGTGCCGTGAAGAGTTTATGGATGTGTAACCCCCCAGACCAACCAGAAGTGTCGACCACTCTGGTAGTGAGAGACTCGCTAACATCGAGAGTATGTTGCGGTTCATCCAACCCGACATCATGCTGTGTGAACGCAAGGTCCGGAATTGGAAGGTCGGCGAGCCCTTCGAAGGAGCTTTCCGTCTACGGGGGGGGGATGCTTCTGAGATTCTAACTCCAGAAAGGGGGCGGTTTGTGACCACAGACTTCTGTCTCCCAGATTTAGGCTGTTTAAAAGCCACTTCCTTGCCTTTTCTCTTTTCCTCAGAGTCCGGGGTCCCGTCAGCAGGCCCGACCAATGGTTCTTCATCGGTATGAGTTCTTTCGGAGTCGGCTTCCTCGATTATAATGACTTTGGGCTTCTTCCGCTTTACTTTTTCTCTTGAGACAGTCCTTAACGTGCCATCAAGCCTTATGCTTTGTTTCCGCCGATCAATCCGAGAATTCTGAGATTCCGGTCCGTCAACAGCGGTTCGATATTCCTCTCTTCACTTGGAATTTCTTGGAGAACCCGGACTATCTCTTTATAATAACCACCTACGGGTCGTTGGATTATTGCTGAAAAAGAAAAAGGAATGTGAGTTCGATGTCGTTCATAATCACCTTATCAACAACTTGGAAAAATCACGGTACTCACGTCTGAATAGCCATCTTGTGGCAAATCCTGGAGGACATCGGACGTAAAACCACTCCGACTTGAAGTAGCTCAGTCTAGTCCAAGACCCTGTGACCACTTGGCAATTTCGTACAGACTCCAGGAATGTGAAAGATGGACTATTAGTCCGACTTTTGAAGTTGAACAAATATCTTATATCGGTCATGCGAGGAGGTCGATAGAGGTATTCCATAAATGCAATGTACAAGCTATTGAGCGAAGCATATCCATTCGGGTGCAGCTGAGATGGAGCGATCCCAGATAAGCCAACACTTCTCTTATATATTCGTTGAACGGAGGAAGTGTCCCGGCTGCGCACGCATGGCGATTAAACGCAGTGTATCCCTCCGAGGGATTATGCGGTCTGTCATCTGGTCCCGGCAGTATTACATCGTCCAGTGATAGACCATGCCTTAAGCATATTCTCCCTAGCATATCTTCGGAAATATTGGACGGGACAGAGTCAGGTGGACTATTAATGAAGGACGCATCAGGCAACTCGTCTGGGGCTGGACCAATGACTTCGGCCTCGATGTCCGGTATTTCAAGTTTGGGAGGGGTTAGATTCTGAGTTTCTTGCTACTGCGAACTTGATGGTTCCATAACTAGCTAACTCACGAGAAATCATCATTAGACGATAAAAAGCCCGTGCATTCCCCAGTGTAAAGTGTATGAATGTGTGGTGCGGTGCAAGTGTTGTGCGTGACTTGAGCAAATTCTACAGAATTAAAGAAAATATGCAAACGACAAAACTTCGACGTCCAGTAGGAATGACCGTCATCGCTGACCGTCACAACCATACCATCAAGATACTGGCGATCGATTCGAGTTAAAGTCCATTATCACGTTGTTAAGTTACAGTTCCGTCGACGAGCTTCAAAAGGCAGTCAAATATGCAGTTCTGTGATCAAGTTCAATTATGCAAGGCAAAAGCTCGTCGGAGTCGAGTGTCAAGGTATGCAAGAGTTCGCTAAGTTCGTCGAATTTCAGTATGGAATCGATCGCAGTTCAGATTCAAGTCGAGTCAGAGACGCAATATTTTTCGTATCGACCCTGTTCGAATCGATACTTTCGTATCGATCAAGGGCAACTCGATACTTTTCGTATTGATAGGCTTCGAATCGATAACATTTCGTATCGACCGGAGGAGTGGATTTCGGATCGATCGGGAAAGCTTACTTCGTATCGAACAAGGGTTAACGACATCGTATCGACTAAATCCATTGGTTTCGTATCGATCTAAAACTGTTGATTTTGTGGCGATCATTCCTGGTCTTCGTATCGATCGTGGGAGACAGAATCTCGTATCGATCGTATGGGCTAAGTACTCGCATCGATCATTTCAGATCGACACGAGCCCCAACCATCTTCAATCGATGCGAATCTCTTCACCCCCTTTAACTTTTCAATCGATACGGAGTCATATAATCTGGGTCGATTCGAACCCTCCTATCCCGGATCGACACGAAATAGAGGTGAAGCAATTCTTCCACTCCTCCTTCTCCAATCAACACGAGCATCGCCGTGGCCATCCTCGACCAAGCTGTGGTCCAGGTCTAGCCTTGACGCTGCCAAAATTGATATTCAACAAGAACATGATGGATCTGGGATTTGAACTTCGTCGCTCGAATTTAGTGGTGATTGGCTAATTACCTGAATTGAAATTGGAATTCGAAGGATTGAAAAATAATGTTTGATCGATTCGAAGATGAAGCGCAGTTCTCTTTTTTACCAAGCTTCTGGATCGATGCGAAAGCAGAAGGCAACAGTAAAAAAGTAAAAGTGAAAATGTGTTAAGTCCCAGGTATTTATATGGAGCCTAGGGAGAGACTGGGTCGATTCGCCTCCCAGTTAACTTGACCGGTCGCAACCAGTCAAACCACGCATCGATACGAATGCGTGTTTCGAATCCACCTGACTTCATCGATGCGAAGTACACAATGGAGGCTGCACTAAAGACATTAATCTCCATTGACTCGAAGTCTCTATTTTTGCAATCATCGACTCACAGCGGTACAAGTCGATCGATACGAACACCATTTCATATCCATCTAACGCTTATCGATACGAACGATCATTTCGCATCCATCGGAGATCATCGATGCGAAGCAGCGTCCACAGCAATTTATGACCATCGATATGAATGAACATTTCGTATCCATCAACTAAACCCGCATCGTTACGAGAAACTACTTTTCAACTTTTTTACATCGATTCAGGAGAGGATCGATACACGAGGATAGCCAACAACGACCATCAAGCGTTGTTTAAACTCGAATTTCAAATCGGTTCTGGAGAGAATCAATACGAAATTCGGTAGCAAACTAAACTGACAATGACTCATGGATATGCAACGTTAATGAGAGTCAGCTAAACATTATCACACAGCAGTCAACTACAGCAATACATAGTACAACTTTCAACAGGAAATACGATAATTGTTCAGAGAGAAACCGCAGCTTGTCAAAGTACATCATGTTTCCACAAGATATACTTTGGGAGGCAAATGTTATCTCGCCTTTTGGCAAGGCCAGGATACCAAGAGATTGATCGAAAACCAAATGTCGCTCGTCATGGATATCGATGAATTTTGTCCGAGTCCGGATCGAGCTACGATTGATAGGACATGACCAAAAAATCTAAGAGAACCAACGTTCCAAATTTCAAGTCAATCCGAGTTCACATGATCAAGTTATGATGGATGCAAGGTGAGGGGAAAAGCATGTTTTCGTATCCATCAGTAAGTCCCATTTCGTACCCATCAGGGAGCAGTGGTTCGTACCGATGAAGTTAGTCATGTTTCGAATCCATCGAGTTCGTATCGATGGGCTTCGTGTCCATCAACGATCCTCACTTCGTATCTGTCGATTTCGTATCGATCAGAATGGCCAGGTCCACGTGTCAATGAACTTCGAATCGATCAGCCTTCAGCCATAGAGGCTTGTTCGAATCCATCAGTAAGACGTCTGCTTCGTAACGATCACCTGACGTCAACTTCGCATCCATCAAGGGTTCAATGCTTCGTATCCATCGTGGGACCACGTTCGTACCCATGAGCAAAGGCTTATTCGTATCCATCAAGTCAACAGACTTGGGTGACGTGACATCCCTCGAAGCGAACGAGGCGACATATATGGAGTCGAAGCGGTCAACACAGAGTGAAGACCGGATCGAAACGAAGTGCACGTGCCACATCATCTCAAGAACACGTGCAGTCAATGACACGAAGGGATCGAGTCGAAGCCATGGAGACGAACCAAGCAGCCTTCGTGAAATTCCATTTCGTATCGACTGTATCTCCTGATCCATTGATCCAAATGCAATGAAATTTTCACAGAAGCTTGAATATACATTAAGGAATGTCCCTGCCAAATTTTAGCTCGATTGGACATCATCCTAATCGATACGAAATGGATTCGTATTGATCACAGATCGAGGCAAAACTTCATGGAAACGGTCGCGTGGGCCCCCTCACGTGCCAGAACGAGTCTCCCGAAGTTTGAGCGAAACCTCAGCCTCCTACGCCTATAAATAGAGCCCTAGAGCCTATAGAAGAGGGATCTTTTGATTCTCAAGCATCCAGACTCTGCCGGATCAAGATTTGCATCTTACTTTTACTGTTGAATTCGAATTCTGAGCTATAATCCACTGTTGTTCACTGTAATCGCTTGTAATCATTGAAAGAGAATCAATAAAATCATAAAAACTTCATAGTGGACGTAGGCTACACGCCGAACCACTCTAAATTGCTTGTCTGCGTATTTACATTTCTGTTTATTGGAGTTTTTGTTAGATAATCTTCATTTTCAGTTTATTTTCTTCAACTTTATCTCTTCAAAAACTTCCGAAGAGTGTCGTGCCCATTTTTGGTACAAACAAAATGTAGTTACTTTATTATGTTTGTAACTTGTCCAATGCAGGAACAAATCCGACAAATATTGTGTCAGATAAATATAGATATCTGTTCTCTGACAAAAACGAATATCCTTATAATGATCATATATAATACTTGATAGACGGGGCCAAAAACTTTCTAAAGGATTTAAAAAAATTAAGCACATTATGCATCAATTTGTTTATATATTACCGTTACATATACATTGTTATTTTTTATTAATTATATCATATTAGCATTTGTACAATAATTTGTTTATATTATGATTTATTAATTATATAATATATTATTATTTTTTACCTTTTTTATAAAGTCTTTTATATGTTTTCAAATTTAACGAATTATGAAGTTTACTGCATGTCACATTCTAGCAAACTAGGTTTTAAATATATTAAGGATATGAACTAATAAATGATTATGTAAATAAATTACTATTTCAATATTTTAGGAAACAAATACCCTAAATTATGCGATGTTGATTAACCCATGTTAACCTTAAACACTAAATTATACGCCTCTACACTAATTAATGCATATACATATAATTTAATTTTCGTATTTAACACTAACAACTGTAATTAGCATTCAATGGGATATTATAGACAACCAATATGATATTATAAACAAATACAATCAGAAATTAACCCTAATTTGGAAAATTAAACTTAATTAGGTTCAGTAAAAAAATCTGATTCGAGAATAGTCTAGGGTCGTGGAGGTTGAAGATTGATGAAGTTGCCAATGGTTGGGGACGTGGAGGAGCAGCCGACAACGAGATTGGGGAGGGAGCTAGGGTTTTGGAAGAGGACTTAGGGAACTTAATAATGGAAGCTGCTCTCGGCTGGAGCAGACGTATGTCCCGTTGTTCGACGACTTTCGACGGCCGTCGACGACTATAGTTAGTGACAGCTTCCAATGGCTTTCAACAACTATTTTATATTTTTCACAAAAAATTCACACTTTTTAAAATAAATTTAATATAAATTAGTTGTTAGAAAATTTAATATGTAGAAAAAAATTAAATAATTTATGTTAGTTATCAATGAATATAAAATATATATTAGTTATTACGACCTCTTACTTACCTTTTCGAATTAATTAAAAAATGTTAAATTTAGTAGGTCCACGATGTTTACAAAATAAATTAATAAAACTATATATATATATCATAAATTTCATCAAACTTTTTGCAATTGATAGAATGAAACTTGCAAGAAATTATTATCTATGTTCGATTTTCAATACAGTTAATTATTATCAAATATAATTATACATACAACAAAAAAAGATTATCAACAACACTAATTTAATTAATAAAAAATTATCAAAATTTTGAAAAATTGAGTATAAATATATTTACAAAATTATTATTTTTAAATTATTATATATTTATTCAAAATTCTAACTTATATAACTAATATGGAATAATAAAGTAATGAGTTTTAATAAATAAATTGATTGGCTGTCGGGCCGTTGGAAGCATATTGACAGAGCCGTCGGCGACAGTCAGAAGCTTTTGTCGCAAATTTCCCTATTCCATATAGTGGTTGGGCCAAGGCAAACCCTAACCATCATCCATTGGACTGGTCGACCGCTCCATCTATAGGGGTCGACTGCTCCATGTCGACCTACCTAGTAAAGGGAGTCGACTTATGGGTCCCGGTGATTAATTATGAACATTAACTTTTATTATTTAATTATTTTCGTTCCGAAGTCATTTATCATCTGTAACTTCGTTTGGAGGCCTACCGTAAAATTCACAATATGAAAGTTGTTCAGAATTTCACCACGAATGCAATAATGCAAGTTTCATGTAACGACCCACCTTTTTAGATAGTTCAAATCGACAATAAACCACACATGTCAGACTCAAACCATTCAAAAGGGAGGATTGTTAATGGGGTAAATAAGAAAATAAAAGAAAAACAAAAAAGGAAAACAAAACATAGAATCTCACAGCGGAACGACAAAATATAATAATCAAATAAACAGTTCATGTAGCTGTTTTACAAATAACATTTGATTACACTTTTACATATCAATCAGAGTTATACATACATTAGAGATAAACAAATAATGCAATGGAACACAAAATGCAGTGGAATAATAAATAACAATAATATACTTAATCGTCGTCTTCGTCCTCCAGAAAATAGTTTTCAATACACTAAAAAGCTCAGACTGACCCGAGCGTAATGGAAAGGCAAAACACTCGAGTCAAAACTAAAAGGTCTTTGTAAGTCAGATCAAAATAAGTAAAATAGAAATATTAGTGCAATTGTTTCATAGATGTTACGGGATTTCATCTCCTATCAAGTGTACAACGTGAATATAATTATTTAAATGGTTCAAATAATTCGAAATATCAATCTTAATCATCTAATTAAAACAAATCCGAAGTTTGAATTAACTTAAACCCTTCAAATAATTCAATTCCAAATAAAAATCCAAATTCAAGAAAATATATGGGTATATGTCATTTCAACCAGTATCAAAAATCAACATTTCTAAATCAATGAAAACCGCTCGGGTTTATCATTTCAACCCATAACGATTTTCCCCTAATCTATAAGATCGTTCTGGTATGTATCATTTCAACCCATAGGGATAACAAAGATATAAATATAAATAACATCCATCATCCAAAATGTCAACCAATATCATCCATTATAAATTCAACATCCAAATATCAACAATTGAAAATAGAGCACAATCATCATTGAAATCAACCAATAACTACCAACAATTTACTGGTTATCATTAACAGGTATTTAACTGGCAATTTAAATTTCAATATTAAATTTAATGGTAATTAAATTCAATAAAAGTCAGATTTAACAAGAATGACAATTTAAAATATACTAAACAGCAACCAATCAATTTTTAATCACATCATAAATTCAATTTAACTAACATAAGAAAATCTAGTACTTGTGAGTGTTTGCTCATCTTTCGTGGCTACGAAGGTGATGATAAAAATGGAGCAATATGGAGATTCCTAGCAAAGATCCAAATGCAAAGAAAATCCAATAAAGCTTAGACACGAACACAAATCAATAAACAAGTTTCAACTACTTCCAATTTCCAAATAACCCAAGATCCAAACTATGGACAAACATGAAACTAGTTCATTTTTAAGAAAATATTCGGACCAGAATATTACTGAATCTGTAAAAGTAACTAACTATAAAGTTGTCACAAATTCTTTTCTGTCCACTTTCAAAAAAAATTACTCAAAAAGCTTCTGTCTTGAGGAAGTTATGGTCAAAATAAACAGAGGTGTTTTCTGAGTTGAAAATCCGAGTTCAAAAATACTTCGAAAAGATTTGAGTTTTTGGCATAGCAAATTAAGGAATTTGAAGAACTGGTCTAAAAGAAAGTTGAAGCCACTAGAAAAGTAAATGGTTTGAAAAAATGAATCACATAATTTAGTTCATGCTTGAAGGAGATATGATTGATACAATATGGGTTATTTTCAGCTAAAATTGGACCCCAAAAAGGACTTGAAAAATTGAGTTTTTGATATAGAAATATATGAAATGGGAAGAAGTGTTCAACAACAAAGTTGTTGCCATTGAAATTATACATGGTTCCAAAAAAAATTATTTGATTTGGAGTAGTTTAGTGCAATATAGAAGCCATGGAAATAAGGGGAAGAAAGAGGGAAAATAGGGAAAGGGAAAAGAAGTTAAAAAGGTGAAAGAAGAGGAGAGGTAAGGTGGAAGGAGATGGGTTTGGAGATGGTGGATAGGGCGGCGGCTATATGGGAGGAAGGAAGGCTTGAAGGAGAGGTGGAAAGGAGTTTTGATTTGTGAGGCTTTTGGAGTTTTAGATCTAGAGTTCTCTGTAGATTTTGAGGAGGAAGAAGAAGTGTGAAGAGAAAGTTTCTCAGGAGAAAAATTATGTACGTAAATGTTATCAATTAAGAAACATAAGGTCGTAGGCAAAAGAATGGTCATATGACTGACTAGAGTCTCTTGGTTAACCAAGGCTCATTAGACCAAACCAACCCAATATGCCTTAGCCAAATAAAACACAACTAAACACTACTAGTTCATGTAAAATTTTCACATTAAGTCAAATTTTTAGAGCAATAGGAATTTGATTTTGACGAAACGAAAAGTGCAGGGAAGATCAGAATTCGGTCTAGTATCTTATAAAAAGAATAAAATTTAAAATTCGAATTAAAAATTTTCAACCAAAAGTCAATCTTTAATTAAGTTTGACCAAAACTTGAAATTTCACAAAAACTTAATTCTATTAAATTTGGTTAAATCAAAAACTCAACATCACAAATTCAATTTTTTTTTATTTCATTTTTATTTAAATTCAAAATACTGCCATTTTAAAGTTGTTAAAAATTACGGATCATTACACTTTATCTTAATTAAAAGATGTAATATCAATTAATGCAATATTAATTGGTTTCCCCTTATCATATTTAAAAGGTTAAATATCATTAACTACGCATCCAATTCTTATCCAATTACATTCAAACCCTATGTTATCATCCTTATTATTCATCAACAGTAACCTAAGAATATATTAACATAAGTTTACATTTTATTACATTCATTATTTTACCGTTAATATCTTTTACCATATTAACTGCAATAATTAATTAGATAAATTTTCATTGATTTCCAAATTAATTCCAAACATATTAAATAATGAGATGATAAATGAACAATTGTTACCTTGAAGTAATTTAATCATATTTATAAGTTATTATCTACAACAAATGTTATGACTACTTACACATCACTGATTATATTCAATTTCAATTAACAACCTATAATTCTAACATTCAATTGCCTTAATTCCATTAATTACCTATTTAATATTCAAACGGAAAAATTAATGAGAAGATAATTATAACCATCGTTTATAATAATAGTTCATATCCATTATCTTATCATTTACAACCAAGGGTTATAACAAAATGATTTTATATTCTATATTAACCTATTCCAATCAATTACATATAATCTCATCATTAAATGCATTATTTAATTTATTTCATTATTTACAATTATAACCAAATTACCTTACAATTATATCCATTGATTGAAGTTGGATTAAAATGGTTATCAATTACATTAAATCAACATTACTATATTACATTCTAATTGTTTTATCATTACAAATCATAAATTTTAATTTCTTACAATATTAATATTTCAAAATATTATTAAATTTAATATTTTAATTACTGAAAATTACGGGTCGTTACACTCTCCCCCACTTAAAACTTTTCGTCCTCGAAAATGGAAAAGGGTGAATTAAGGGATTAATATATTTTATTCAAAGTATACAATTTATAAACAATTAATTTAGATAATTAAGTATTTTAAATAAAATATACTAATTAATAAACAATCAAATCTTCATATTCAAGTTTACTAAAGTTTAAAAAAATATTTTCACTTCCACAAAAAATTTCTAAGTCTAAAATTCACAGAAAATTTCGGTAGAGTCTCCATTGTACGGAGAGGTCCGGAAAATAATATTAATATCAATAATAACCACATATATATATATATCATATTTGAAACTAAAATATCCCAATCATGGGAAAACAATATAATATCGCTAGAAAACCGTAATCCAAAACATACATATTTGTCGGGCAAACAACGCTTATTTATGAAACCAAAAGCAGTAGCTATTGCTTCATAAACCTGTATTTCACTTATATAATCCAAAATTGGTTAATAATTATGCAAAAAGAGAAAAATTTAAGTTGTTCAATTTGCAACAAAAGAAAATCACTATAAAACATATACAAACAAACAATACAACCATTATATGCAACCACAAAATCCATCATACATTCATAGCAACAAAAATCAATGGTTTGTTTAGTTCAGAAACTTTTAATCGTACAAGGGTGTTAACTAAACTATCAAGTATATCCTACGCTCAACGGCCTTTGGTAATTACTCAATAGACTATCCATACAACCTTAAACAATTAGAAGTATCTTTTCCAAACATCTCATAAGCCAAAACAGCCAAGAATTTCCACACATTATTTAAGTTTATTTAATTGGTTTCTTTTCACATCATTATTTACCTTTTTTTCAATTTTTTTTTCATTCACACATTGTCTTTTTCTTTCTTTCATGTACTTACATAAATTATTTCACAATATTAACTTGCATTCATAACATTTCTTGCACATCGAAATTCTTATTTAGAAATAATTTCATTAAACATTTCCATTACTTAAGTTTTACTTGTATAATATTCCATTACATATTCTATTAACATTTCAACTTATTAAACATTTCTGGTAAGTTATATATATTTTAGGAATGTAATTGAATGTTACACAAGTTTTTGGTATTCGCCCTTGAAGAGAAAAAAAATATTTTAATATATCTAAAAATTCAATTAAAACGTTTAAACTCATTCACTTAGTAAGAATATAAGATATATTTAAAACATCTTCATAGCATTATGCAAGAATTTTCCAAAATGTTTAAACAATGTTAGAAGTTTATATCAAAACATTAGGATAAGACATTTTTTTAACTAAAGTTCCTTAAATCCGATAATTTATTAGACTCATTATTTTAAAATAAGTATAACCCTAGATTATTAAACTAAAACTAATAGTATACTCAAATCTTACATTAAATATCCAAATCAAAGTATAAACTTTCATATCTTTGTTGAATATGCGAGTATATGATTTTTGTTTGATGATAATAAACATATATATTCATTTAAATATATTTGTTATTGTACTATTTTATTTTTCACATAATTAAATAAATATTTTTTGGATAAAATAAATAACACAGAATTTAAATTCAAACAAATATTTTATTCAAACAAATATTTTATTACAAATTCAAATAGTACAAATTTGAGCTCTCACTACATATATACGTTTTTCAATTACATTACAATTTTGATTACAACACATCTTTCAATCTACAACCTTCACCTCACTACATATTCACTCACACTTGTATATTTATCTTCAACTCTATTCTAGTTTGTATCCAGCATATGAATTATCTGCAAAATAAACACTAACGCGGTAAAATTGAAAAGGAAATATTTTGTAGTGTACAATAAAAGTGTGTGTTTGAAAATTTTATTTGCCTTAGTTATTTGGGTTATTCGTTATCATTTATTTTGAATTCATCTTACAAAAACAACTTGTAACATGCACAGTGTATCATTGTACTTGTCACAAGGCTGTGCACACCGATATACACTTGATAAAACTATAGGGACAGGTGAGCACAAGGTCAAACCCGAGCCGAGGCTGGATTCAGCTCAAATGCAATACAAAAACAAGTCAAAAGTTTCAAATACACTAGAGCTTGCATATACACATGTGTACACGTACACATGTGCACTACCTCAGCATCTCGAATTTCAGCCAAGAGACATCAATACACATGAATATGAATAAAACCAGATTCAATATTGAATCAGACCATTAAAATTCGAGACAACATGAATTCAATATACAGAACTGAAGTGATAACAGATCAAAAAGCAACACACCAGCAATGTATAAGCCAGTGGAACCATGGACAATGAAACTAGAAAAGGAACTGACCAGTTTCAACATCAACAATGCAACCTAGCATGGATATGTACACAATTCAACTCCAAGCAAAAACAGTGATCGAGTGTCAAATGCATTCAAGGCTAACAAGACTGCAACAACAAAAAGACTCAATGCAACATCTGTTTAGATATGGGGTATAACCAGATCATATAACACATGGTCAGTCCAGAATGAATGTAAAACTAAATGAAACAGAGGACAGAGCAAACAAGTATGTACAAATGAAATCAAGGCAGTTTTCAAATCAATGTACACATGAACACTTGAACCAGACTCCAAGAAGATCACAGAAAGATCAGTGGTAGCATACAAGTAAATGCAGAACATGAAGCATCAACATCAGTTCAGTGAATATAAAGAACTCAGGAAACACGGACCAGAGGCACACATGCATACAACATGTACACTAGACTGTGCACTGAAGTGCAATCACACCAGACATGTAACAAGACCAGCAAACGAAATGATTCAAAGAAACTGAAGCAATACAAGGAAGCAAGCAAGTAATGTAACCTAGACCAGAATCATACATGGAAGCAAGCACTCAAGAAATTTAACAATGCAACATGAACATGCTCAACAAACAGGGTCTGGTGCAAAGGAACATCAATAGTGAAGACTCAACACAATGCACCAGATAGCAATGTGACAGTAATGCAACAAATCATATACAAGTTTATATGCAGTATACACAAATATGCAAACGTCAATTTCAACATATCAGGAGTGTGTGACAGCAAGTATGGTTCCATAATGAAATGGTCAGAAGCCATGGGTCATCAAGGTAGCAGTTTGAATGAAGTCATCAAGTCAAAGCCAGAAAAGAATTCAACTTGCAGAAGTAACACAAAAATGAATAAGTCAGTTTGAATCAAGTCAAGGAAGTCTTAAAAATTCAAATTCCACGATCGTAGGAGCAAAAGAAGGAACCGACGCAAGCAAGTGAAAATGTACCAGCAACGTGTAAACAAATGAAGCAGTCAAGATTAATCACAAGCGCTCAAGCAAAATCAAATGGACAAGTGAAAATCGCTGAAGAATTCAAACAAAATTATATGAACGAAAATTAAGGGATTTGTTCCCTATATAACCCAGTAACATCATCGGCAGAAAAGCATTCGAGTTCAAGCAATTACCAGAGCAAGGCATTGAAATAAATCACAAGCTAATAACTCGAATCAAAGTCGAGTATAAGTATAAATCGAAAAAGGGAAAACACATACCAATTCAAAGAACAAATCATTCAAGCTCGATATTTGAAGCCGATGCATATTAACGAAAGCCAGGATCAATTGATGAAGCAAAGCCAAAGTGAATTCATCCCTCAATCGATCAATTTTTGAATCGGCACCTCAAATCACAGCAAAACCCTAATCGTTGAAGAACAAATAAAAGAATCGACCAAAGCCATTTACAGAGAAAAAGAAAAGAAGACGTCTTTAAGTTTTAGTGGGTCGGCTCTATTTATTTTTTATTGTGGGCTTAAGTTTTATTAAATAGGGTTTTGGTTTTTATTTTGTTTATTTTTCATTTTCAGTTGTAATTTTCTTTTTTAAACTGTGTTTTTCTAGTCGTGTGACTAGGTTACGAACTACGGTGGTGTAGTTCGAGAATTCGCAACTTAGTGGCTGAGTTGTGGCAGGGTTTTGAGCGTAGAGTTAGGTTAGTCATTAGAGGGTGTCGCAAGTTTACGTGTGTAAGCGTCTGACTACTTAATTTCTAGTAGAAACCTTGGGGGCAGCACATAAGCAAGGTTTTGCCGAAGCTGGGTAAATCCGTGTTATTCTATTTCTGCTTTTATTATTCGGCTATTATCTGTGTTGCAATTATTTTATATATTTCCACAGTAATTATTATTATTATTAGTACCACCATAATCATCCCCCCTCTAGGGTGAAATCGATCCTACAATCTTCATAATTAATTTTACACACTTGTTTAAAATGATTATTCAAATCGTGGAAAAACATTTATTATGGTTTAATACAAAAATTCAAATAGTGAATAAACCTAAAAATTTACTGTTAGTGCTTCAAAATCAAGTAAATATTTCAAACCATAGTTCCAAAATAAAGATTCAAATTTATTGGTCAAGATAAAACTTCGCAAATCATTTTTTTTTCATTTACATAATATCTTTAAATTATACATTCAAAGAAACTTATATAAATTTTACTTGAAATATTCATTTGAAAACTTCTTTTGAAAATCAATCATCTTTAATACTTTAATACTTTATGGAAAAATTTCATCTGTAAAATTTCTTGCTTCATTTATAAATACCACATAAATTATTTTGAAATAACATTTTTATAAATATATGTAAACTATTTGAAAACAATTATTTACCTCATTACTTATATTTAAAAAGAAGTTATTGAAAATACTTTTAAACATCATTAATAAATTAATAATCATTAACTTTAAATATGTTTTATTTAATTAATAACTTCTCACAATATTTACAACACTAATAATTTACTACTAAACCATGTTGTATATAAATAGACAATATTTTAAACATTTCAAAGTATTTAGAAATAGAAAAATGACCAAAATATCTTTTATATAATACTTTATCAAAATACTTTTATAACTCAATGTTTAGCAGGTTTATACTCATTCTTGCAGACTCTGGTCGTACGTTGATCAAGCATAAGACTAAAAGTCTCTAATTACTTTGTAGACATGTTTCAACACCTAGTGAAAATACTTAAAAACAGGTATGAGAAGTACCACCCAAAATCTGATGCCAAATGATGATGTTACGATAGCAGTGGCCCGCTGCTGATCCAGTGTTTATGCAATGGACACAAAACTTTCCAGAAGATCCTTCCACCTTGCGGATTCCAGAAAAATATCGTAGCTATTTCGTAAACAAGGGACCATCGACCCCTGCTGCAGTGGTAACTGCTGATTCAATGATTTACGCATTGGATGCATTTCCTTCCCGGAAGATCCATAAACAACCGATCCCAGGATCGAAAGCACCTCCATTGGGTAAACTAAAGAACTATCTACCCTAAAACAAATCGAGGAACTCATGAGTTTATGTCCGGACAACCATATCGGTTTGAATCCATATCTGAATTCACCCAAGTATATTAGGATTTATCGGTTCAATCCATTCCTGGATTCCCCAAGTCCATCTAGGTCGATGCATATCATACTATACTTCTTCACGGAGGGTACTTCCCCATACCTTTTACTTCAAAATATAACATACCATATGTAGTACCCTTTCAAAATCATAACTTCAAATATCGTACTTATATAAATTCCATTATATATAAGATTTATCTCTTCAGATCAAATACCTTCCAAAATCAACGGTTTTAAAATCACCTTATACATATATAAAGTCCATCTTATATAAGAATCAAATTTTTCCAAAAATCAATTTCGCTGCATGAAGAGCCATATGGGATTGAAAATATTTGCTTTATAAAAGGTTTTGAATTTAGAATAGTGTTGTATATAATATAGTTTTGTGAAATAGTTTGTAAATAAAATAGTTTGTAAAATAGTTTTGTATATAAAATAGAATAAAATAGTTTGTATAATAAAATAGAATAAAATAATTTGTATAATAAAAGAAAATAGTTTTGTATATAAATGGTTTTAAATTTATAGTAGTTTGTATAAAAAAAATCCAATTTGAATTACAAAGATATCCAACCCAACAACTTTCAATTTCAGCGTCAAACATATCAATAATATTAGAACATAAGATGTACATATGTCATCATCACGCAATATCACATTTGATCGCTCGCTCGATCACACAAGTTCGATTTCGAACTAGTATTGTTCATTCGACTTCCCTAATGCAGACTTCCATAAGGTTTCTTGACTAGAAACCATCATTCTCCTTGCATAGCCATATACTATGATAGAGAATTTTAGAATCAAACCAAAAATCCATATCAAATATTCGCCATCAAGAATCGAATGAAAAACCCTAACACGAAATGGTGTAGTTCACCTCGAACTTGTGTACTCAAATCCGGATCAAATTAATTATGCGAATAAAACAATATACGTACAACTTACGTATTTAATCCAATTTGTTTCATTACAATTACATTTCAATTAAATTCATTTTTAATCTCATTGATTAGCACAAATATCACTTCATACTTTAATATTTGTTTCACAGAATTTCTCCATTTAATATAAACATTAATCATTCATAAACATTGCTTATATTTCAATTCATTTTAAATTACGTTCATTTCCACATGTAATATTTCTCGTTTAATACTACATTCATTTGTGAATCATTTCATAAGAAATTTACCTAAATTTATAACAAATTTATAAAGGCTTGACTTCTTTTATAAAACATTACTCGAGTTTAAAGTTATCACAACTTTAATTATAACCATTTCTTGCAACATCCATTTATTTCATAAACAATTTACAAGTCGTGACTTTATTTATATTCATTTCATTTTAATTCATATTTGTTTATCCAATTAGTATTCAAGTTTACTTCCCAAATTTATTTATGACACATTTCATAAATGTTAATTAAGTTTATCTTTTTTTTCGTTTCCCTTTTTTTCATTCTCATTTACAGCGTTTCCTTAATTACAGTTTCAATTTAAACATGCCAAGTCTTAAAGTTCACACTTGTATATATTACATTACATGCCAAGAATTTATACAACAATTCTATCCATTTACTAAACATAGATATAACAAATTAAACCTTGTTTCACTTGCTTTCAAATTAAGGTTATCAAATTCAACTGCAAAATTCAACACAATTTCTAAGTATCAACTCATATATTAATTCAAAAGTTTCAACTATCCAAAATATCCAGATATTCCATTTTATTTCAATAGTTGAAACTACCAATCAACAAACAACAATATTCACAATGAAACATTTCAATTTCATAACCAAATATCCTAGTATTCATTTTATTCTCTTTAATACAACATTACTATACTAGTGTTTAGTCCATAAATTAAATCAACAATAATTAACCAATGCTTATAAACTGACTAAATACAACAAATCAATAATAAATGATAATAATTAAATATTACCATTTCACAAATCAAATACATTACAAATAACTATAATAGTTATAAAAATTTTATTCCTTTATATATAACATATAATATTAGGAAAAATTATTTCATTTCAAAACTTATATACACATTTTATAACACTAACAAATACGCGCTCTCGTATATATACTCAGACAACTCATTCTAGGATATTACTACCCTATCTCTAATGAGTTAACCCCAACAGGCTAAGATATGTCTAAACCTGGCTCTGATACCAACTGTAACGGGACATCAGCCAATGGAGTAACGCCCACCGTAGCATACAATGGTACATGTGTTCTGCTTTTACGGCCAGCCTCTCGACAGCACCAACCCCGCGGGACATGTAAGAGTAAGAGTCAACCGTTCGCTACCAAACCAAGAAGCAAGAACCCTCTATCATGCTGCACCCGCCAAGTGCATAAGCAGACACACATGTCAGACTTAAACCATTCAAAAGGGAGGATTGTTAGTGAGGTAAATAAGAAAATAAAAGGAAAACAAAAAAGGAAAACAAAACACAGAATCTCATAGCGGAACGACAAAATATAATAATCACTAGTACAAAACTGGTCATTTGTGTCGGTTGTGTAACCCCTGTTGTGTCGGTTTTACAACCGACTCATATGAAGACGACACAAAAGACATTTTTCTGTTGTGTCGGTTGTACGACCGACACAAATATCAACCATTTGTGTCGGTTGTTATTAAAGAACCGACACAAAACTATGAACAGTTGTGTCGGTCTTTCTAAAAGGACCGACACAAATCAGCTTGTATAGTGAAGCACACCGCCGTTTATTGTGTCGGTCCTTTTAGAAAAACCGACACAACTGTTCATAGTTTTGTGTCGGTTTTTTATTAACAACCGACACAAATGATTGATATTTGTGTCGGTTATGTTTGTTTTTTCAACCGACACAATTGATATACAGTTGCATCGGTTCCCTTTGAAGTAACAACCGACACAAGTAATATCTGAAGGAAAAAAAAATATTACCGTTTAAGATTATAAAAACAGTATGAAATTGAATTTTAATTTTTTATAAACCAACGTTACTATGAACTGATTGAACAAAAAATATAATTATATTATCCATCAACATAATTCATGTTTACAGACCAAAATAGAATATAATCTATCACAAACATAACGTACATGACAAAATACCAACGTACGTTACAAAAGATCAGCGTACACAACCAACTACATCCAATTATACATGATATAACTAGCTAAATTCTCTCGAACCTCGTCTATCTCTTGTTGGTCATAAGAACCGTCTCGTACAAAGTCCTGCAATTAAGAGAATTGTTATACAAAAGACAATAATTAAGTCAGGAATACTCTGCATATATAAGAGATCAATCTGAGAGGAATGTAATTCGAACACAGGTTGAACCATAAGCTGAATATTGGAAACAAATTAAATGATAGCTACAAGGAAATTTATTTCGAGATCCCTGTTTTACAGACATGCCCTACTTCATCACCAACTGATATCTCCTCATAACCATCAAACTAACATTACAAACCAATCCAACCAGATACAACAACACAACCTGCCACATCCCAGTACAAACTTGTCTTACTGTCGCTCTTCTACAATTCAACTCCAACCTACCATACTATACAAACCACCCTGTGCCATGGATCAACTACCAACCCTCTGCCTCAATTGCTCCACTGCCTCGCCTATACTCCCAAACTTCACTCTTGAATTTCCCCATGCACTTCAACTTCCACTTCCCCGAACCACTACTGCTCTTCCCTGTGCAACTGCGCACTACACAAAATTATTACAGACATTTCACCCAGCAACCAACACAACACTGTCATAAGCACCCATTTCATAACACCCATTCGACATACATCTGTTGACTAATATGCTAATCACACAATCGTACAATCATACAATCATACAATCATTGCATCATGTTTTATAGAAGTGTACGTTTGTTTACATGGCTTTCCGAGGTTCATTGTTTCCAATCGAGATTTGATGATGGTTAAGCTAATGATTGTTTCTAGGATCCATAGTTTCCGAGGATGGTTGAGCTAATACCTTAGTCCTAGTTCTTGATGTTGAATTCATAATTGGAAGTTTAACAAAAAAACACAAATGAAAAACAAGCTTACAAGACAGTCTCATCTGTTTTAGACTTGCTATTAATTTACCATGAAAGACTGCCTCTTGCACTCTTCTATTTGTAGTTAAGTATGCTTATATACATATATCAGTCGAGTATTCTTTAATTAAAAATTGCCGTAGAGCATTTATTATCATCCTTAGCAACATGCCAACACATAATTCTCATCCGATTATTGATTTAGCAATATCTCGTTATTTTGATTTAATAAACTCAAAGTCCGTGATGTCTATGTTTTATATAAATTTAGTTTTCAGCAAGGTGATAAGCCTAGTTAGATGATAGAACATTATGAATAATGGGAGTATGAATGCTTAGAAAAACATGTTCACCTAGGTTGCTTGACTCTGATAATTGATCATGAGGAAGAAGGGAAACACTATGATCAGCCAGTTTCATGCTTCTATGCACTAAACCTTCTTATAGTTGTGTTTCTTGCAAAGCACATTACACCAGTCTAATTGCCAATCCAAGTGGTAGTTAAGCATGCTAGCTGATACACTCACACCCACTTCTAAAACTTGTTCCCCAAGTTCAAATCTGAGGTTGAAATAAATGATAGGTTCTCCAAGCATACACTGCACACATACCCCAATATCAAGTCACTGCTACTTGCTATCCCTACTCTCTACCTCAGCACCATCATTTCCACACATCAAAACTCACTTCAAACCACACTGCACAGTAATACATACCATCATAGTTCATCTCCTCTCTTGCACACTCCTACCCAACCACATCACGAACTGCCTACCTATATTCCCCTATTCCAGCAAACATTACTTTCACAGAAACTATCAAAACATTCCATTTCACACAATCACCACTCACTGTCATTTACCACTGCAGCTCACACATCATCATTTATACTACAAACCACTACATCCCATAAACAACTACACACCACACTGCTGCAACTTACATCCCCATTCAATATACAAGTGCAACCATCTCAACTACACTTCACTTCCCCATTGTCGTACCTCTGACATCAACCCTGGCCATCTGCCGCCACTGTTGTAGCTCCTCTGTCAATCAACTTACTACAGCGTCTCTACTCAACCACCCTTCACACTGCTATCACCTCACAACACCTCTGTTTCACCATCATCACCAATCGAACCCACGAGCATACATCACCACCAATACAAACGGTTCAACTGCCTCACCCCCTTCACTGCACATCAAATTCAAGCTAAACAACAAACTGCTGCACCACCCACCCGAGCTCTGCAAACCACTCCACTCTTCTCTTCTCATCTACAAATCCACAGCCATACAAAATTTTACATTGCCTACACTGCTTTTAAACTGCCATCACAATCTCTGTTACTTCAGTCACCACCAACTACAAGCTACACTTCATTATACTTGGTAATCCTCTTTTTAAACTACTCTGCAAAATTAAAAACACCAAAATGCATCTAAAAGAATGAAACAAAGCAAGAACAAGCATACATGAGATGGTTGAACAAGCATACTTGCAATTGTTAAAAGAAACCAGGTAAAGATAACTTAGTACAGCAGTACAAAATAACTTGCTAAGTTTGGAGAGAATTACACACGTCCAGACAACTAAATGAAACAAAAATTTAAAATAAGGTGGTTGACAGAAGGCGGCCGATGTTCAAAAATTTTCTACCCTCGTATTTCTGCCAATAAAAACAGGAAACATGTTAAGCATCTTATTGATCAAGATGGCAATGTAGTGGTTGAGCTAGTACAAATACAAAGTATTGTAATCAGGTTTTATTCAGAGTTATATAGTTCAGAAAAAAATCAAATTAGCTTCCCTGTTATCACATGTAAGAAGATTTTGTCAACACACACATCACACGCACTAGGCAAACCCAAGGTGAAAAATACACCAAAACATAGAAGAAGAAAAAAGGAATTCTGACATTTTCTTACAACTGGCAATCTCAGATGCTAATGTTTGGGTTAGAAAAATTACAAAACTAAAGTGCTAATACAACAAGTAATGTGTCTACGAAAACACAACAAAGATATTTATCAGTTCTAGGACCCTTGATTCCAACAAAGTTAAACAAGCAATACGAAAAGGAAGAACAAGATCCAAAACCGTGGAATCAACTTAAATATAGTATATACATCTGACTTGGAGTGTTTACATGAAACTAAACATTGGAATTAAAATTGATTGAATAATTATTTTCAACAGTAAAATAACAAATATGTAAAGGCACCAAATTAATTTCAATTGCATGTGGAATAAATTTGCATTGAATTGCAGACAGAAGAAGAGACTTCCTACCATGCGAAAAATGACCAAATTGGGCTGTATAGAGGATACAAAATGTGATTTCTGTGAAGATGCAGATGAAACTAATATCTATGGGCATTGGCAAAAGCAAAACTCAAATACCTACTAAGCTTGCTTTGGATTTGAGAAAGGAAATCACAGTCGTTACACAGAAATTTAAACTTTGTTTTGCTCTTAAGAGGGCTGAATACTTGATAGAAAAAGTGATTAGAGGTTTGTATGTTGTTTGTTTCTAAAAAATGTTGTTTGTTTTCTACTTTTCTGAATTCAAACTAATAAAAGCATCATCCGATCACTGTTGTTCAAACTGTTTCAAACTCAGATGCAATAGTGATCATCTATGAGAAACAAGAGAGTTCAGTTTGAATTAATCTACTTCTATGTTTGTATTACAATATTGAGTAATCATAAGTATAAATGACGCCAAATATTCAGAACTAACTCTAGAAGATTTTCGCTGTAAATTATCTTAACATAGCCATGCTTGCTATTTCATAGAATACTGCTTATATCAATTACTTTGATCTTCTTTCATATATACCAATAACGTATGACTAATCATTTTTTGTAACATTTCAAGGTAAGGATTGTTACTGTAGAGTACAAACGTAATGAAAATAATGAAAATTTGTAATAAATATTCTTTTGAAACTATGCAGTTATACGGTATCCTTAAGCCCTTGACTAACGCTAGCCCAATTCTTGATATTGATATCAATTCTAGGTCTAGCTGTATCGCCTACGTACGCCTTAAAAGACTTCACCCATTTTCCAGTAGGTTTGTCATTATCACACCATTATCACCCATTTGAGTAAGGAAAAGAGTATAATTGTAAATAATGAATTTGAAATATAGATTCTGACATAAGATCAAAAGTACAAATACCAAAGTGGAAACACATATACTTATAGGAAATATATAGGTAATAGATAGGTGCAAAGAACAAAGCATGAAAGCAGCCAGTTTTTGCTACTAAGGATTTGTTGAAGTCTGCTAAATTTATATTGCATTTCGAAAGCATACACCCTTGCCTTCTGCATGGAGGAGCATCCATTCATTGAAGATAAACATACTCATTCCATGCATCACTAGATGTGAAGCATTAATGTACCACATCCTAACATGAATTGGATATTAACATCTCTACATCCATCCTATACTCACAACAAATGCCTTCTCCATTGTCTATATTGATCTGAGGGGAAATAAGAACTAGTAGTTGGTGACAAAGCATGAATGTGGTTGTTTACTATAATAGTGAATCTTTTTGTAAAATTTGAAGAACTGTTATTATATATTATTTACTCTAGGAAGAACTCATTTTATAACATTAGAAGAACTAATAAACTACCCAAGAGCATTCATGTAGAAAATGTGACAACATGATGAATTATACTAGTATAAAAAAGATATAACATAATGCATTCTACCAAAAAATGCAAAAACACAATGCATTCTTCTAAACAAACAAGTGACAACACATTGCATTCTGCCAAAAAAAGATTTGAGAATACACCGCACATATAAAATGTGAAAACACATTGCCAAAATAAAATTCAACAACACCCTGCCAAAAGAAAATGCAACAAAAAATACTTGACTGTTAACAGAGCATATATAAATTATCCAGATTTTTGAATTTAAAGCTTCTCACCTTAAACATGTTGAACTTTTGAAATCTCTAGTTGAAATTTGAAATCTTTAAATCTGAATCCTGAAACTTGCTTTTTAAAATCTCCTGGTGGTTTGAATTAAATAGAGGATGATCCTATCTTCTTAAATTTCCAGACTTGGTTATAGAGTAACTTAGCTTTTTTTTTTAAATTTCCTACTTGCTTACAATTTTGAACAGAGGCTATATTTTTCTTAAGTTACAGGTTTTAATTAAGACCACAACTCAAATCCAAAGCCTATATATACACAAGCTTTGCAATATCCAGATGATAGATTTGGAAAGAGATTTTTGGAGGCTGGAAATGATATTTGTTTTTGATGACTGAAATTTAAAAAGAAAAGAAATGATCATTACAATCTTTTATCAGGTGTTTCTTTGCCAGATGTTAGTTCATTTTCTAATTTAAAATTTATTACCTGTTTACCTATTCTTTGCCAGATGCTAGATTTTTGGTCACGAGAGTACTTAAAAACATGGATATGAAATATGTTTTCCTTTTTTTGTGCAAATTTTATATTTAAACGATACTACCTCTTCCTTTTTAAGTGTAACATTTGTAATTGTTTTGGGCATGTGGACAACAAGTGCGATATGCAAAAAGCATGGGTACCAAAGCAAACAACGAATGATATTGTGGTATTGTGACGACCCGGCTTTCATCGACCAGAAAGTCGTATCGCTAATAAGAAAGAAAGGGATAGAAAGAGAAAAGAAGAGAAGAAAGAAAGAAACAACAACAGAATCTAAACAGCGGAACGAATAAATTATATTAATAACATAAACTATTACATAGTATCATATACAACATCTATCAGAGTTACACAACATATACAACACATACTAGACAGTTATAAACACCTGTCTAGTTTCTACAATATAAGATACAACACAGATAACAATGACTCAGAGATCAACACAGCGGAACTACTATATCTCTACAGCGCTGAAGCCTCCTGCTCCATTAAGCAAACCTGACTCTCTTGGCTACTCGTAAAAATTTGAGTACCCAAGAGTTTATATAAAACAGAAATAAACACTTGGGTCAGACATGGGTCTGGTGTGAGTAAACGGTTTAACTTACTTAACTTCAAAACCTTTGAAATCAAAAGGTATCACGTAAGACTTCCCACACATAAACATGGAAAAGTTTTTACCTTGCGCTAACCAAAACTTGATAGGAAATCTGGTTATATTATAATAGGTCTAGGGTTTTCAATTAAATATGAAATAGCTGAAATTGTTACATTATTAAATTCCAGCATACTAGCCAACAAAGTGGGTTATACAATCAAGACCGTTATCACTTATTGGAAGTTGGATTTCCATACAATGGCAGGGCTACTGGGGTACCGCCCGTCACAGTACGTGGCCTAGATCACCGTACCGAGGAGTACGCCCGCTCCCCTGCAACACAAAGCCGGAACCATCCCTTACTGGATAATTCCGAATAAAATCACCCCACGGTTGTGTACATCAACCGCACCACTAAGTCGAAAATAGAAAGGGACATCTAGACAGGGATGACCTTACTCTCAATGGGCGCTACCCACGAAGCCTTGCTGCACCTCCCCTGTTTTAGCCATTCCCGGTTGATGAGGCTTGAGGTCACGATTACCTTTAATCAGAACACATCACTTAGAATGCTCATCGTCCACCTGACGATGTTTTGAAAGCATTCAATCCATACAAGTTCGTTCCGGGTTCGAACGAAACCGAAGGCATTATCTCGTTACACTCGTTTTGGAATCACCCTCAGAGTTAACGACAATAACCCTTGCACTCTGAATCTTCATCTTCACTTGAGATTCACGACCTATCGTTAATTTGGATCGATGTGGTATTCGGGTCTCCAGACCTGGAAATCCGGTATACGGAAACCCGATCCCGGTCTCATCGAAATCCAAAACGTATCTTTAAAGGCCAAGTTGTTTAAAGGTTTAAACAATTCAATTCAATTTAATACTTGAATTCACATAGCATTAACATAGATAAATATCACACATTTATCACAGATATATCATAGTATATCATCCAATAGATATCAACCAAATCAGACATTCTACTCAACCATCATTCATAAGCAACCATTTATTAATCTCTATTTTAATTAATTTAATCAACTTAAATTAAATTAATTACTTAAGAATTAATTCCTAACCTTGCTTAATCAACCATTAATTAATTACAACATTTAATTAATTAACCATTAATCACTCTTGATTAAATTATCCATTAATTACATAAAGTAATTATCCTTTAATTAATTTAACAAATTAATTATCCTTAATCATTTATAGTAATTAACCTTTAATTACTCTCATTAACTACAATAATTAATGATCCTTAATTAATTACATTAATTAATTAATTAACTATAATTAATTACATTATTCCTTAATTAATTACATTAATTAATCATGCATTAATTAATTACTTCCATTAATCAATCTTAAATAATCATTAACAGTAATTAACTATTCTTAATTACTTTAATTTCTTTTATAAATTCTTTTTGATTAAATTCACCAATTACATATAGTAATTCATTTATTAATTACTTACACTAAGTAATTATACTTAACCAATCTTATTAAGTAACTACACTTAATCAATTACCAAGTGACTATCCTTAATTAATTAACAAATTAATTAACTTAAATAAATCACATTCATTTCTTAAATCATAACTGAGTAACTCATCCTTAATTACCCTTTAAACAAATTAATTAATCCTTGATTAATTATTCTTTAATTATTAATTAATAAACCTTAATTATTAATCAATATCTTTTAATACAAAGTAATCAATCCTTAATTACTTTTATAATTAATTAATTAAACTTAATTAACTAATTAATTACTTCTTAATCATTAATTAATAAAACATTGTTTATTAATTAACCTTAATTACAAATTAATTAATCCATAATTACCTATTAATCAATCTTTAAATGATAATTAATTAACCCTTAATAACAGTTAAATAAATTCTTATTTAACTTTAATTATAGATAAATAATTTCTTAATTATTAATTAAGAAAACTTAATTATTACTTAATAAAACTTTATTAAGTACTTCTTAATTACTATTTTAATTAACTCTTAATCATTTAATCAATCCTTATTAAATAAATTAATTAATCTTAATTCCTTAATTAAATTAATTAATTCCAACTCATTTAAAAATCTTAATTAATCTTAAGATAAAAACATTATCATTAAAAACATTTGATCTTAGAAATTAACTTACTAAATTAAATGTCATTAATTAAGTTTTAAAATAAATAATTAATTACTTACCCTTAATTATTTATTAACAATCCTTAATTACAAGTTACTAAATCACTTGAAAACTAATTGTTAATTTACTCATCCTCAACCATAACTAATTTAATAAATCACTCATTATTTATTTCCTTTATTATCAAACTTTTAATAAATTTAAAATAAAACCTTTCCTTATTAATTAACCTTATTTTCAAATTAAGTTTGAAAATAACTTAAGGTTTCAATTTATACAATTAAGTTAGACAAATCATACAAATTAATTTTATCCATTACAAAGAAATGAAATTTCAAGATAATTGGTTTAACTTAATTGTTTAAAGTTTTTTTTAAAACTTATTTAAATTTCAAAAACTGGTTAAAACTTTTACTTTGGTTTTTGACTCATATATACTTGAAATAAACAAATACATCTTCACTTTTAAACAGAGTTTGATCAAACTTAAAACAGATTGGTTTTAAGAATTTTAAACTGTCAAAACCTGGTTTCACTCCACTTGCAAACGACTCGAAGTCAAACCCGAGCCCAAGTCTTTTTTCCCCCAAGTTCCTCTCGAGTAAATTTTAAAACTGTTAAAACTAGGACAGTTTTCACCTAAAACACTCGCGTACCTCCCTATATAATTACTCGAGTCCAAAGCCTCCTTCCCCGAGACCAACTTCGAGAAAAACACCCACGAACCCAAAAACTAAACGAACTGATACATTGTACCACCGTGCACCTTGCACCGACAACAGTGAGCTTCCGACCACCGCCAAAGCTTCCCACATACCCACTGTTGCTCAAGTAACCCACCACGATCATCAAACCACCATCATATGCCAAGATTCAAAATCGAGCTTCACAGCAGGAACACGAACTTGAAACTTCACCAGAAAATCGCCTCGAATCTCTTGTCTCCGATTACTGGACTCGCGGCAACCCCGGCTACATCTTCCTTATCATTACAAGCCACTATCTTCAAAATCTAACATCACTCGATCAACTCGAGATACAATAATTCCCTCTTTTCCAGATTCGAACACTCTTTGGGTTTTAACCCTACTCTGACGAACTGCTGCCGCCACGTTGAAGATTAAAGCTACTCACCATTTTTTCCATGATCAACGACCTCACAGCCACCTCCAGTAGCAATCCCGACCAACCAAACTCCATCGATTGTCAGAAAAGACCCACAATTCATTTTCTGAACAAAACCCGATATCCCACTTAATAGAATTTTAAAAATTATGATTTCTGTTTTAAAAATCATGATTTGAGACAGTGATTCATATTATCAAAACGAATCAAAGAAAACTGATATTTGAATATAACATGTTTGGAATTTTTCACTGGTGTCCTTGATTTCCAGATAATGTGTACCAACATATTGAGATTTTCTTTTTATTTTAAAATTCTAGTTTCTATTTCAAACAACTTAAATTGTTTGAAAACTAAGCTAACAGAAAATTGGAGAAGAGATTTTTGGAATTTTATCAACATCAAAACTCTGTAATTATGGACAGAGGTTTTACTCAGACAATTTACACATGCATACATAGTTTCAACATTTATATATACATATATTCAGATCTAAAAACAACATGCATATGTATTTCAAACATACAATTCAAAATTTATTTCCAACATAGATTATTTGCATCAAATCTAAAGGAGGTTTTATGTTCACAGTTTATAGGCAGAGTATTGGACTAATAATAAGATGTCTAGAATTAACAGATATGCATATTTTTAAAAATATACAAGGTTTACATAATTTCAGACATGCAAAGCAATTATCAACGCATTGATTCACATGCAATAATATTTGATACTTTAAGTTTTTAATTTAAAGGTTTACTCACCTTTTTACTGTTGAACAGAGAAATTATAACTGGAAGCTTTTCGAACTGCACTTGCTTTTGATTTCTTTTAAAACTGAAAAGCTTGTTTTGAAACTTGAAAACCAAAGACTCTGTAATTTGTAATCTTTGAAAACTTTGCTTTGATTTGCTTGCATGCATCCTTGGAATGGTGCCAGACTTGATTTTGAAACAAGAACATGGTTACAGGTCTTTTGATAAGTGTTGATTATAGACTTTGTTTACAGGCTTGAAGGAATATATGGTTTCAGGCATTTGAGAAGGGTTACAGGTTTGAAGAATAAATGGTTTCAGGTTGTAAATTTGTTTTGATTTTTGGTTTGAGATGATTTCAGTTTTGGTTTGAGAAGATCATTTCAGTTTTGATTTCTTGAGTTTGGAAATGAATTTCAACTTTTTGGTTTGTGGAGATGATTTCGGTTTGAACATTGCTGGTTTTTGTCTTTGCAAATGAAAAGATAAGAAAAGAAAAAGAAGGGAGGAGGTGAAAGTTTATATAGGTTAATTTAGATTTTATTCAAATTTAAAGAAAATAAAACAAATGGTTGACACTTGTCTCTACCATTGCTTAATTACCTTACACATGTATTTAACATGTTTAAAAATTTTACACTTGTCATTTTTTTATTTTCATTTGTTTTAAAATTATTTAAAAGCCTTTAAAATGAATTTTCCTAATTAAATAAATACATACCTTATTTAATAAATGCTTTCCTATATTATAAATAAATGAAACCTTTAAAAGAAAATAAAATAAAAACTAATTATATTCTAATAAAATCATATACAATATATTTAATTCATTTTTAAGTGTAAAAATATCTCTTGTATTCAATTCACTATTAAATAAATATTTTCTAAATTTATATGAATAAAATTCCTTTTAAAGAAAATATTGTAAACAAATCTTATTTTAAATAAAAGCCTTGTTCATATATTTTATACCCAAATAAAATAAAATAATTATCTTTTAAAGATTCAAATTTAAATCCAGATTAAAAATTCAAATTTTACTTTTAAAAATCCAATTTAAAAGTCAACTCAACATTTATATTTTTAAATAAACATATTATTAACTTTGAAATTGATATAAAACTACTCAAGACAATATATATATATATATATATATATATATATATTTAAACAATACTATTAAATATTGGAAATGATAAATCTATTTTAAAATCAAATTTATAAAATAACATAATTAAATAATTATCCTTATTATAATTCAATCTATATCATAATTAATACATCACATTATTATTATTTGGTTATTTATATTTGAAATAACAATATTATCAATTAAAATAATTTAAATTAAGAGATTATCACATTTTAAACTTCTCGAAATTCCGGGATATCACATTCCTTCCCCCTTAAAAGAATTTCGTCCTCGAAATTTAAAACAAAAGATAATCCAAAAGTTTTATTTTATTTTCAAAAATCCAAGCATACATATCAACCGTACACTATCAATCAAACAACCATTCATCCAAACAAACAATTTTATCCAAACAAACAATTCATACAAACAACAATTCTAGTTATCCGAACATAGCTTCGGATAAACTACCTAATATTATCCCGAGTTTCCCCGATACAGATACTGGGTTACTCGCTCTACTAAATCCAAACTGGTAATTCAATACCGAAGCCAAAACACATATCCTCACAAAAACTCAAAAAGATCTAATATACTCGAAGCTATCTTCCTAGTCTTACCCAATCTTATTTGCTCCCTTTTACTGGAGAAATAACAATGAAGTCTCCAACTTCGAATTCCAAAATTCTCCATCTCTAATCCACAGAACTCTTCTGACGATTCTGGGCTGCCTTCACCTTTCCTGATCAGCTCAATCTTCGCTGACGCTTCTCAAAACAAACATGACCAAAAACAATCCAATAACGGATCCTCTCAAGATATACAGAAATCCAGAACTAAAACTCTACTCCTAAATCATCGGTAGATTCCAAATACTTCTCCTATCCAGAAGAGACAAAACAGATGCACCTGCCAATCTGGCCTCAAATCCAAAAATATTTCATGTAGAAATCCTGTAATCCAAACAATCAACTTCCGGTTGCTTCTACTCTAGAACAACTACTACCAAGCTTTCGCTGCTCAACTCTGATCTAGATGTCGTCTATGAACTCGAACACAAACTAGATCAACACTTCCCATAAAATCTCTGACAACTCTATAACTCCTACATCTTCTAGAGATGCCTCAAACTCAAGCAAAAGATGTAAAAACCCGGCATTCCGTACCCATTTTCTTATCGTCTCTTGACGATTTAATCTGGGAACGAATAGCTTCTGGCATTTTAATCAAATTGAAATTCAGGGATAAAATTTTGTTATTCGCTATTTGGAATTTTTAAAGCCGTTCTAAATGTTGAACGAGCTTTAGAAAGATTCGTTAAGTGTCGTTTGGGTTTAAACAATAATCTCGGCCCATGATCTTTTGTTTTGAAACCGTGATATCACTCAACACCCAAACAACCCATCTCCTTTCCCCTTTTTTTTCATTCAATTGCGTTCAACCCGATTCAATTTCCTTTTGCTTGTGAAATAATGGCGGCTGAGAAAAACTTCTCTCGTTCGATCTGGAAAGATTAAGGCTTTTGTCTTGTTCGTTCTTTCAATGCTTGCTAGGGCTTTCGTTCGCTCTGATCTTCGGGCTTTGTATGTCGAAGCATGCGATGGTTTCGATTGGATGATTTTCGATGTCGCCTGTCTCGATCGAAGTTCTGCTCTTCGTGCTCGCTCGTAGAAGAAGCTCCTCTGTGGTGACTCTGGCTTCGCCTTCGCTGTAGCTCATTTGCCTGCGATCTCGAATTGAAGGTGAGTGATTTATTCACCACATCTAATTTAAACCCTGCTTGGTTCGATTCGATTATATAGAGCTTCGGCCATTTGATTTTGTTTCGATGCCTGTGATGATTTTCGTTTTGATGCTTGAGATATTCTTTGCATATGTATTTGATAATGTGGATTTCACGGCATTGATTTGAACTCATTTGATACTTGTTCTTCACGGCTTTGAATCTGGACTTGAAATTGTGAACTTCGGCTTTGCTGTGAATTTGATTTCGGTCATCTCTGTTTTGAGATTTTCTTTTTGGTTTGCACTGCTTCATCTTTACACTGTCCAGTCCATAATGTTGTTACAAGTGATACTTGTACTTGTGATCATTGATTCCTGTTGCCTTTATTGCTGTTGTTCATTTGAGTGTGCATTCAGCTTGACCTTTTGTATTTGTGCACTCACCATTCACTGGTGCATTATATAACCTGAGCCTGGTTTGTCATGGTCTGCATACCTAAGCTCGACACTGTCCACATTTTTAAGGTGCTCAGCCCTTGTTTGTACTACCCCATAGGAATTGATTCCTTGCCCATTTTAGATGCTGTCTGTACTATCATATCTTGTAGTCTTGCATCCAGGATTTCAACTATAGCTTGTTTATGGGTTTCGAACTACTGTCTTGCAATCACTCCATGTTTGCATTGTTTTGGTCTGGCACATTCATGTGTATTAGTTCAGATTTTTACTGAACTTGTTTTGTGTCTCTCTTACATTTTTCATCTGCGAATATTGTCGAGGCTCATTGTTTAGTAGGTGTTCACGTGCCTTGTGATCTTCTTGTATGAGTCTGTTGCATTTGCACTTGATACCATTCATGTATGGCCTTTGAGCAATCTGGTATCACTTGTGACTTGAGACCATTGGACCTTTAAATATTGTGTGCTGTGGTGCCATATCTATGGTGCTCTCACCATCATACTGCTCAGTTCGTACAGTTTCATTCGCATGTGTTCGTGTCTCTTATTCATGTGGCTATGGTTCTTCTTCGGTCATGACTGCCTGAAATTGCAGTTTTACATCGACTTGTAGCATTCTTTGAGATAGTTGGCATTACTTTGTATTCGAGTCAGATGTTTTTGGAGCCGTGTACTGACCTGTTTCATTTAGTTGTACTGCCCCAGGTTGTCACTTGAACTTGACCTTGACATAACAACATGCTGCCTTGTCTTTGTTGTCTCTGTTTATTGGGATTTTGAATTTGTAGTTCTCTGTATTCACTTGCTTGAGTACTGGGTTTTAGTCACCTTGGTATTAGTTGTTTTTGAGCTTGAGCTCACTGTGTTGTTTCGACCAGTCCACTTCGGATCTCACTGCATATGATTTAAGTCACTGTTGCATACTTGACCAGGTGCAGTCTTCTCATGTGCACTTGCTCATTTGAGCAGAACTGTTTCGGGGTGCACTTACTCTTCCACTGTTCACTTCGAGTATGTGTGGCTCTGTCCAGCTTTATGCATTCATGCTGTTGCCCATGGTTTCACTGCCTCGACTTGTTTGTCGTGTGATTGCCACGATCACTTGATCTTGCTGTGACATTGCGACTTGGTTCACTTTGTCACTGCATATCTATATATGCTCGACCCATTTCTATTTTAGTTGTACTTGGGTATACACTGCATATCCATGTGTCATTTTCACTTGCATCTGTTCATCCCTGAGCACTTGCTGACCTGCTGCATTATCGTAGCAGTTTTACTCTCGTCCCTTGTGGTGACTTTATATTCTGTTGTGGCGAGGCAGTGCACGTGTGCGTGCACTGCAGCCACATCGAATTGACAGATTTTAATCGATATCTCTTTTATTCTTAATTCATCGACTTGCTGTGTAATTCGTAAGCTGTATTGGCGAGGCAGTACATGTTAGCTTGTACTGCAGCCAATTAGCATTGATATTTTTAAATTGACATTTCAATTATTTAAACTGCTTTGGATGTCTGTTTCGTGGATTAACACTGTTTAGTGTTACATCTGCCGTTATCCAATTCTCGTATCGAGAGTTGGATATACGAGATTTCTGTGACTGTCATCTATATTGAGATTGATTATTACTGCCTATATGCACTAATAAACTGGTTTGAATTAGACTGATCCGAGTATTATTTTCTTTTGAATGTAATACTCGGGTCAGACCGAGTATTTACAGGTTGTAGATTTTTAGCTTTGGGTTGCTGCTAGAGCTATGAAGACTTTTTATATCATTTGAAGTGGTCTTCGTCTTGTTGTAGTAGTCAGTGTGTCTGTTTTAAGATGATAATGTATTCATGTATATTAGTCGATAATGTACTTGTATATATAACTTCTTGAGTCGACAGTTGTAGTTGTATCATTTGTATTGTGTCAAATGTATTGTAACTGATATCAGTTATTATATATATGAGACTTTTCGTTCCATCTGTATTCCGCATTTATGTTATCTGTGTTATTTTTATATTTATTGTCCTAAACTATTATAGCCACTGTGTAGTAGCTTTGAGTTTGTAACGGTATGTCGGATTTCCTCTAAAAGATGAAATGCATGTTATTCTATCTGACATATCGGTGCTCGCACAAGGCAATTACATGGATGGTCGCTCCTCAACAGCCTTATTCTCCGTGCTAGTTGACAGCACTACTCCGTAGTGTTCTTGGCTAGCGTGGGTATAGAGGTGGGGCGTCATATCTTGGTATCAGAGCCTGGGGTTTAGGACAATTATAAAACATAACTTAGATGGAGCATGTGTTACAACTATTTGTCGATGTTTTATCTCTCATCTTTACATATGATTATTTTTGACTGTTAGGTATGAATTCCTAACGCTTATTCTTGTGTTTTCGGCTCTGAATTGATTTAGCCGATGTTGATTTTGTTCGAATCTCAGCAATTTTGAACTTGTTCTTTTGTGTTTTCCTCATCTGGGTTTCCCTTCGACTTCGGTCACTTTGTTTTTTGAGAAATTGCTAATTTCTTGATTCTCAAGACTCTGATTTTGTTTGCCGTTGGTTTCTTTGATAATGATGATTGATTCATTTTGTACTCGACTGCGGCTATTAATTGTTGGCTTCGACATTAACTTGATTCTTACTTTTGTTGAAGTCATTTATGCATTTCTGCTCGATTTGCTTTGTTTTTCCAGTTGATAATCGATTCTTCTTCTCTTATTAGTTGTTATCACCTTTATTGATTTTGATAACTTCTATTTCTGGAATTTTTGGTATTCCTACTTTGATGAATTTGGAATCGAATTCTTTGGATTCTATTCACATCTTCGTATGTGAATTCTTATGATTGATTGTTTCTACAATCATTTTTGTGATTTGTCACTTTAAAAATATAAAAAGGTTTTCTATACTAGTAGTAAATATTAAAATCCTTTTTTTCAAACGATTTCAAAAATTATTTTACTACAAAGCTCTTTTCCTAAATCGTTTTCCAATCTATTAGTATATACAAGCCTTTATTTCACTCGTATGAGAAATTGAATTAAACGGCCTAGTAAAACAAGTGGTATGAAACGCTTGCGTTTACTTCGTCGGTTAGCTCTTGGACTTGTTCGATTGAACCCTTTTTGTGACAATTTCCTAGTGAAGATTTACAGCTTGTTCGTAAATATTTAAGTTAAGCAAGTGGTTATGGGACATGAAGCTAAACTCATATATTTACTAGCTTGGTGTGATTGACACTTCTTTATGATCATGACGATCATTTTTATGATTTAGACTGGACCTCATCGGTGTGATTTCGTCTCACACATATCTCTTGGGCTTTGAGGATTGCCTAGACACCAGTGTGTGATTTCGTCTCACACATATTGCACGGTTAGACTAGGCCTCATCGGTGTGATTTCGTCTCACACATATCTCTTGGGCTTTGAGGGTTGTCTGGATACCCTTTGTGTGATTTTTATGATTTAGACTAGCAACTGTGCGATGTCTCTTTGTCTGCGAGGGAGACTAGACCCCGCTTTGTTGTAGGGTAGCGCCCTACGGTCTTCGGGCCATTCCTGTGTGAAAATTTAATGGATGGCTTCCATGAGATAGCGTCTCGTCATGTGATACCGGTCGGTGAGTTTTCATACTCCCATTTTTGTGATAGGCCTTTCCCCTTTTCTTTTTATGATTTAGACTAGCGATTATGCAATGTCTCTTTGTCTGCGAGGGAGACTAGACCCCGCTTTGTTGTAGGGTAGCGCCCTACGGTCTTCGGACCATTCCTGTGTGAAACTTTATTGGTTAGCCACCAAGAGATAGCGTCTCGTTCATGTGATACCGGTGTTTTGGAGTTTTCATACTCCCATTTTTATGCTAGGCCTTCCCCCCCCCTTCATGTGTTTTCTGGATTTCTTGTGATGATTTCTAGAATTTGTGCTTCACCAATTTTCGTGATTTCTATTGACAAGTTTCGTCAATTTATGTGTATTGGTGAATTCATGTGTTATTGACTTGTTATGAATACAAGTTTAGGGTATGATATCCCTTTCTATCTTTGAGAAGATTCTTGTGACATCTTGGATGAATGAAAATTCATTTGGTATTATATTTTGATGCCAGTTATTTTAATGAGACTTTGACGTGTTAACTTCGGGAACCGTCAATTTTGAAATGGATTTACAAGCGGTTCTCCCGCAACACTGATATTGCTAATTTAATCACGTGTTTTCAAAATTCTTTATTTTTAAAAGTTGTTTCAAAAATATAAATTAAAATTGTTTTCAAAATTTTTACAGTTTACAATTTTCAAAAGAACGAGGAAGCGATTTAAACGTTTCAGCAAAATCGAGGACTATGACCCCTTTCTTTTACTGATTCGCTTAATTCCGGACTTGTCCGTTTGAGAATGTGAAATGTTATTTTTAAAACACACAATCCTGCACTTTCAAGGAAACGATAAAGAGATTTAAACGATTTAGCAAAAATACGGACTATGAAACCATACTTTTACTACTTCGGTTAATTCCGGACTCGTTAATTGAATATTTATGACTTCTGATTATCGTTTTTGATAATCAGATGTTTGTGATTTCTGATTATCGTTTTTGATAATCAGATATTTGTAAAATTTGATTATCGTTTGAGATAATTAAATATTTTTCGATTTGATAATCGAATATTTGTGATTTCTGATTATCATTTTTGATAATCAGATATATGTAAAATTTAATTATCGTTTGAGATAATTAAATATTTTTCGATTTGATTAATCGAATGTTTATGTTTCTGATTATCGTTTTTGATAATCAGATATTTGTGAAATTTGATTATCGTTTGAGATAATTAAATATTTTTCGATTTGATAATCGAATATTTGTGTTTCTGATTATCGTTTTTGATAATCAGATATTTGTGAAATTTAATTATCGTTTGAGATAATTAAATATTTTTCGATTTGATAATCGAATATTTGTGTTTCTGATTATCATTTTTGATAATCAGATATTTGTGAAATTTAATTATCGTTTGAGATAATTAAATATTTTTCGATTTGATAATCGAATATTTGTGATTTCTGATTATCGTTTTTGATAATCAGATATTTGTAAAATTTAATTATCGTTTGAGATAATTAAATATTTTTCGATTTGATTAATCGAATGTTTATGTTTCTGATTATCGTTTTTGATAATCAGATATTTGTGAAATTTGATTATCGTTTGAGATAATTAAATATTTTTCGATTTGATAATCGAATATTTGTGTTTCTGATTATCGTTTTTGATAATCAGATATTTGTGAAATTTGATTATCGTTTGAGATAATTAAATATTTTTCGATTTGATAATCGAATATTTGTGTTTCTGATTATCATTTTTGATAATCAGATATTTGTGAAATTTAATTATCGTTTGAGATAATTAAATATTTTTCGATTTGATAATCGAATATTTGTGATTTCTGATTATCGTTTTTGATAATCAGATATTTGTAAAATTTAATTATCGTTTGAGATAATTAAATATTTTTCGATTTGATTAATCGAATGTTTATGTTTCTGATTTTCGTTTTTGATAATTAGATATTCGTGAAATTCGATTATCATTTTTGATGATTGAATATTTGCGATTTTGAGATTTGAGCTTCGTCTTTTCTCTGACGATTCAGGTGAGTAATTTGATTTACTCACATTCAATTCGTGCAGTACGTGATTTCTGCTCTGATTCCTTTTCTTTCAATTGCCGGAACTCGATTGATTCTTGCTTTTGATAGTCGTCTGATCTTGATTCTTTGATCCCCACGATGTTGACCCTTTTGACTTGAAGTAGTCGAACCTTTTTGATTCTATATCGGATACTTCCATAATTCTAATGCTTCCCTGTTGGCATTTTCTTTGCTTATGCATTCGACATTGTTTTGTTCTTATGGTTGTTACCTCTTTCCCACTTATCCCTTAGGATTGCGAGGATGCAATTTCTTTAAGAAGGGGAGTCTGTAACAACCCGGCATTCCGTACCCATTTTCTTATCGTCTCTTGACGATTTAATCTGGGAACGAATAGCTTCTGGCATTTTAATCAAATTGAAATTCAGGGATAAAATTTTGTTATTCGCTATTTGGAATTTTTAAAGCCGTTCTAAATGTTGAACGAGCTTTAGAAAGATTCGTTAAGTGTCGTTTGGGTTTAAACAATAATCTCGGCCCATGATCTTTTGTTTTGAAACCGTGATATCACTCAACACCGAAACAACCCATCTCCTTTCCCCTTTTTTTTCATTCAATTGCGTTCAACCCGATTCAATTTCCTTTTGCTTGTGAAATAATGGCGGCTGAGAAAAACTTCTCTCGTTCGATCTGGAAAGATTAAGGCTTTTGTCTTGTTCGTTCTTTCAATGCTTGCTAGGGCTTTCGTTCGCTCTGATCTTCGGGCTTTGTATGTCGAAGCATGCGATGGTTTCGATTGGATGATTTTCGATGTCGCCTGTCTCGATCGAAGTTCTGCTCTTCGTGCTCGCTCGTAGAAGAAGCTCCTCTGTGGTGACTCTGGCTTCGCCTTCGCTGTAGCTCATTTGCCTGCGATCTCGAATTGAAGGTGAGTGATTTATTCACCACATCTAATTTAAACCCTGCTTGGTTCGATTCGATTATATAGAGCTTCGGCCATTTGATTTTGTTTCGATGCCTGTGATGATTTTCGTTTTGATGCTTGAGATATTCTTTGCATATGTATTTGATAACGTGGATTTCACGGCATTGATTTGAACTCATTTGATACTTGTTCTTCACGGCTTTGAATCTGGACTTGAAATTGTGAACTTCGGCTTTGCTGTGAATTTGATTTCGGTCATCTCTGTTTTGAGATTTTCTTTTTGGTTTGCACTGCTTCATCTTTACACTGTCCAGTCCATATTGTTGTTACAAGTGATACTTGTACTTGTGATCATTGATTCCTGTTGCCTTTATTGCTGTTGTTCATTTGAGTGTGCATTCAGCTTGACCTTTTGTATTTGTGCACTCACCATTCACTGGTGCATTATATAACCTGAGCCTGGTTTGTCATGGTCTGCATACCTAAGCTCGACACTGTCCACATTTTTAAGGTGCTCAGCCCTTGTTTGTACTACCCCATAGGAATTGATTCCTTGCCCATTTTAGATGCTGTCTGTACTATCATATCTTGTAGTCTTGCATCCAGGATTTCAACTATAACTTGTTTATGGGTTTCGAACTACTGTCTTGCAATCACTCCATGTTTGCATTGTTTTGGTCTGGCACATTCATGTGTATTAGTTCAGATTTTTACTGAACTTGTTTTGTGTCTCTCTTACATTTTTCATCTGCGAATATTGTCGAGGCTCATTGTTTAGTAGGTGTTCACGTGCCTTGTGATCTTCTTGTATGAGTCTGTTGCATTTGCACTTGATACCATTCATGTATGGCCTTTGAGCAATCTGGTATCACTTGTGACTTGAGACCATTGGACCTTTAAATATTGTGTGCTGTGGTGCCATATCTATGGTGCTCTCACCATCATACTGCTCAGTTCGTACAGTTTCATTCGCATGTGTTCGTGTCTCTTATTCATGTGGCTATGGTTCTTCTTCGGTCATGACTGCTTGAAATTGCAGTTTTACATCGACTTGTAGCATTCTTTGAGATAGTTGGCATTACTTTGTATTCGAGTCAGATGTTTTTGGAGCCGTGTACTGACCTGTTTCATTTAGTTGTACTGCCCCAGGTTGTCACTTGAACTTGACCTTGACATAACAACATGCTGCCTTGTCTTTGTTGTCTCTGTTTATTGGGATTTTGAATTTATAGTTCTCTGTATTCACTTGCTTGAGTACTGGGTTTTAGTCACCTTGGTATTAGTTGTTTTTGAGCTTGAGCTCACTGTGTTGTTTCGACCAGTCCACTTCGGATCTCACTGCATATGATTTAAGTCACTGTTGCATACTTGACCAGGTGCAGTCTTCTCATGTGCACTTGCTCATTTGAGCAGAACTGTTTCGGGGTGCACTTACTCTTCCACTGTTCACTTCGAGTATGTGTGGCTCTGTCCAGCTTTATGCATTCATGCTGTTGCCCATGGTTTCACTGCCTCGACTTGTTTGTCGTGTGATTGCCACGATCACTTGATCTTGCTGTGACATTGCGACTTGGTTCACTTTGTCACTGCATATCTATATATGCTCGACCCATTTCTATTTTAGTTGTACTTGGGTATACACTGCATATCCATGTGTCATTTTCACTTGCATCTGTTCATCCCTGAGCACTTGCTGACCTGCTGCATTATCGTAGCAGTTTTACTCTCGTCCCTTGTGGTGACTTTATATTCTGTTGTGGCGAGGCAGTGCACGCGTGCGTGCACTGCAGCCACATCGAATTGACAGATTTTAATCGATATCTCTTTTATTCTTAATTCATCGACTTGCTGTGTAATTCGTAAGCTGTATTGGCGAGGCAGTACATGTTAGCTTGTACTGCAGCCAATTAGCATTGATATTTTTAAATTGACATTTCAATTATTTAAACTGCTTTGGATGTCTGTTTCGTGGATTAACACTGTTTAGTGTTACATCTGCCGTTATCCAATTCTCGTATCGAGAGTTGGATATACGAGATTTCTGTGACTGTCATCTATATTGAGATTGATTATTACTGCCTATATGCACTAATAAACTGGTTTGAATTAGACTGATCCGAGTATTATTTTCTTTTGAATGTAATACTCGGGTCAGACCGAGTATTTACAGGTTGTAGATTTTTAGCTTTGGGTTGCTGCTAGAGCTATGAAGACTTTTTATATCATTTGAAGTGGTCTTCGTCTTGTTGTAGTAGTCAGTGTGTCTGTTTTAAGATGATAATGTATTCATGTATATTAGTCGATAATGTACTTGTATATATAACTTCTTGAGTCGACAGTTGTAGTTGTATCATTTGTATTGTGTCAAATGTATTGTAACTGATATCAGTTATTATATATATGAGACTTTTCGTTCCATCTGTATTCCGCATTTATGTTATCTGTGTTATTTTTATATTTATTGTCCTAAACTATTATAGCCACTGTGTAGTAGCTTTGAGTTTGTAACGGTATGTCGGATTTCCTCTAAAAGATGAAATGCATGTTATTCTATCTGACATATCAGTGCTCGCACAAGGCAATTACATGGATGGTCGCTCCTCAACAGCCTTATTCTCCGTGCTAGTTGACAGCACTACTCCGTAGTGTTCTTGGCTAGCGTGGGTATAGAGGTGGGGCGTCATAAAAGATTTCCCAAGAGAACACTCAAACTATCGCAAGTCACTTTTGCGATCCTATCCAGTCCAATATCCAAAGATTACTGTTCTTTCTTAATCCATCAGAACAGTCTAGTGCTTGACCAATCCATTTGAAAAATGAATTTACTCCGCAGCTTCTGAACTCCACTTTACGAACTGCTAAGCCAAAAGATCTTCCAGCAGGAACACAGAACACTCGAGCTGCACCGCTAACACGGATGACAAAGACTCCTTATCCAAAACTTCTAGAGAACCCGGACCTCAGACCAAACACAAACATCATGCTGAACTCAGCCACAACACCGAAGTAGACACACTTCCTTAAACTTGCTCCAAAAGAAAACATCGCTGGAGATATCCATAGCCACTGCATCTCATCACGCAGCTACTATTACCTGAGATACCATCACACACTTCTGTCTAACAGACAGATCCAAACTCTCAAAAATCCGCTCACACGAGCGCGATCAAACTTATACTTCAATGTTGGACTCCGAACCTTAACAGGTTTCCTTCAGAGATTAATGAACACCAAATCAAAGTTCACTCGAGACGGTATTAGGTCTACAGTCTCGACAGATATACTTCCAACCTCAAACATCCAAACTCCAACTATTTGTAGTCGTGTTACACACCACTACCTTATCTACCTTTATAACTCATATTGGAAAACCCGAACAGGTAACCCAAAATATAGGTAGAAATAAATATATATATAGTTATATAAAAATTACAAATACGCTCTCTCAAGATAGACACCACTCCAGAGCCTAGGTATTCACTCAACCTACTGCTCTGATACCAAATGTGACGACCCGGCTTTCATCGACCAGAAAGTCGTATCGCTAATAAGAAAGAAAGGGATAGAAAGAGAAAAGAAGAGAAGAAAGAAAGAAACAACAACAGAATCTAAACAGCGGAACGAATAAATTATATTAATAACATAAACTATTACATAGTATCATATACAACATCTATCAGAGTTACACAACATATACAACACATACTAGACAGTTATAAACACCTGTCTAGTTTCTACAATATAAGATACAACACAGATAACAATGACTCAGAGATCAACACAGCGGAACTACTATATCTCTACAGCGCTGAAGCCTCCTGCTCCATTAAGCAAACCTGACACTCTTGGCTACTCGTAAAAATTTGAGTACCCAAGAGTTTATATAAAACAGAAATAAACACTTGGGTCAGACATGGGTCTGGTGTGAGTAAACGGTTTAACTTACTTAACTTCAAAACCTTTGAAATCAAAAGGTATCACGTAAGACTTCCCACACATAAACATGGAAAAGTTTTTACCTTACGCTAACCAAAACTTGATAGGAAATCTGGTTATATTATAATAGGTCTAGGGTTTTCAATTAAATATGAAATAGCTGAAATTGTTACATTATTAAATTCCAGCATACTAGCCAACAAAGTGGGTTATACAATCAAGACCGTTATCACTTATTGGAAGTTGGATTTCCATACAATGGCAGGGCTACTGGGGTACCGCCCGTCACAGTACGTGGCCTAGATCACCGTACCGAGGAGTACGCCCGCTCCCCTGCAACACAAAGCCGGAACCATCCCTTACTGGATAATTCCGAATAAAATCACCCCACGGTTGTGTACATCAACCGCACCACTAAGTCGAAAATAGAAAGGGACATCTAGACAGGGATGACCTTACTCTCAGTGGGCGCTACCCACGAAGCCTTGCTGCACCTCCCCTGTTTTAGCCATTCCCGGTTGATGAGGCTTGAGGTCACGATTACCTTTAATCAGAACACATCACTTAGAATGCTCATCGTCCACCTGACGATGTTTTGAAAGCATTCAATCCATACAAGTTCGTTCCGGGTTCGAACGAAACCGAAGGCATTATCTCGTTACACTCGTTTTGGAATCACCCTCAGAGTTAACGACAATAACCCTTGCACTCTGAATCTTCATCTTCACTTGAGATTCACGACCTATCGTTAATTTGGATCGATGTGGTATTCGGGTCTCCAGACCTGGAAATCCGGTATACGGAAACCCGATCCCGGTCTCATCGAAATCCAAAACGTATCTTTAAAGGCCAAGTTGTTTAAAGGTTTAAACAATTCAATTCAATTTAATACTTGAATTCACATAGCATTAACATAGATAAATATCACACATTTATCACAGATATATCATAGTATATCATCCAATAGATATCAACCAAATCAGACATTCTACTCAACCATCATTCATAAGCAACCATTTATTAATCTCTATTTTAATTAATTTAATCAACTTAAATTAAATTAATTACTTAAGAATTAATTCCTAACCTTGCTTAATCAACCATTAATTAATTACAACATTTAATTAATTAACCATTAATCACTCTTGATTAAATTATCCATTAATTACATAAAGTAATTATCCTTTAATTAATTTAACAAATTAATTATCCTTAATCATTTATAGTAATTAACCTTTAATTACTCTCATTAACTACAATAATTAATGATCCTTAATTAATTACATTAATTAATTAATTAACTATAATTAATTACATTATTCCTTAATTAATTACATTAATTAATCATGCATTAATTAATTACTTCCATTAATCAATCTTAAATAATCATTAACAGTAATTAACTATTCTTAATTACTTTAATTTCTTTTATAAATTCTTTTTGATTAAATTCACCAATTACATATAGTAATTCATTTATTAATTACTTACACTAAGTAATTATACTTAACCAATCTTATTAAGTAACTACACTTAATCAATTACCAAGTGACTATCCTTAATTAATTAACAAATTAATTAACTTAAATAAATCACATTCATTTCTTAAATCATAACTGAGTAACTCATCCTTAATTACCCTTTAAACAAATTAATTAATCCTTGATTAATTATTCTTTAATTATTAATTAATAAACCTTAATTATTAATCAATATCTTTTAATACAAAGTAATCAATCCTTAATTACTTTTATAATTAATTAATTAAACTTAATTAACTAATTAATTACTTCTTAATCATTAATTAATAAAACATTGTTTATTAATTAACCTTAATTACAAATTAATTAATCCATAATTACCTATTAATCAATCTTTAAATGATAATTAATTAACCCTTAATAACAGTTAAATAAATTCTTATTTAACTTTAATTATAGATAAATAATTTCTTAATTATTAATTAAGAAAACTTAATTATTACTTAATAAAACTTTATTAAGTACTTCTTAATTACTATTTTAATTAACTCTTAATCATTTAATCAATCCTTATTAAATAAATTAATTAATCTTAATTCCTTAATTAAATTAATTAATTCCAACTCATTTAAAAATCTTAATTAATCTTAAGATAAAAACATTATCATTAAAAACATTTGATCTTAGAAATTAACTTACTAAATTAAATGTCATTAATTAAGTTTTAAAATAAATAATTAATTACTTACCCTTAATTATTTATTAACAATCCTTAATTACAAGTTACTTAATCACTTGAAAACTAATTGTTAATTTACTCATCCTCAACCATAACTAATTTAATAAATCACTCATTATTTATTTCCTTTATTATCAAACTTTTAATAAATTTAAAATAAAACCTTTCCTTATTAATTAACCTTATTTTCAAATTAAGTTTGAAAATAACTTAAGGTTTCAATTTATACAATTAAGTTAGACAAATCATACAAATTAATTTTATCCATTACAAAGAAATGAAATTTCAAGATAATTGGTTTAACTTAATTGTTTAAAGTTTTTTTTAAAACTTATTTAAATTTAAAAAACTGGTTAAAACTTTTACTTTGGTTTTTGACTCATATATACTTGAAATAAACAAATACATCTTCACTTTTAAACAGAGTTTGATCAAACTTAAAACAGATTGGTTTTATGAATTTTAAACTGTCAAAACCTGGTTTCACTCCACTTGCAAACGACTCGAAGTCAAACCCGAGCCCAAGTCTTTTTTCCCCCAAGTTCCTCTCGAGTAAATTTTAAAACTGTTAAAACTAGGACAGTTTTCACCTAAAACACTCGCGTACCTCCCTATATAATTACTCGAGTCCAAAGCCTCCTTCCCCGAGACCAACTTCGAGAAAAACACCCACGAACCCAAAAACTAAACGAACTGATACATTGTACCACCGTGCACCTTGCACCGACAACAGTGAGCTTCCGACCACCGCCAAAGCTTCCCACATACCCACTGTTGCTCAAGTAACCCACCACGATCATCAAACCACCATCATATGCCAAGATTCAAAATCGAGCTTCACAGCAGGAACACGAACTTGAAACTTCACCAGAAAATCGCCTCGAATCTCTTGTCTCCGATTACTGGACTCGCGGCAACCCCGGCTACATCTTCCTTATCATTACAAGCCACTATCTTCAAAATCTAACATCACTCGATCAACTCGAGATACAATAATTCCCTCTTTTCCAGATTCGAACACTCTTTGGGTTTTAACCCTACTCTGACGAACTGCTGCCGCCACGTTGAAGATTAAAGCTACTCACCATTTTTTCCATGATCAACGACCTCACAGCCACCTCCAGTAGCAATCCCGACCAACCAAACTCCATCGATTGTCAGAAAAGACCCACAATTCATTTTCTAAACAAAACCCGATATCCCACTTAATAGAATTTTAAAAATTATGATTTCTGTTTTAAAAATCATGATTTGAGACAGTGATTCATATTATCAAAACGAATCAAAGAAAACTGATATTTGAATATAACATGTTTGGAATTTTTCACTGGTGTCCTTGATTTCCAGATAATGTGTACCAACATATTGAGATTTTCTTTTTATTTTAAAATTCTAGTTTCTATTTCAAACAACTTAAATTGTTTGAAAACTAAGCTAACAGAAAATTGGAGAAGAGATTTTTGGAATTTTATCAACATCAAAACTCTGTAATTATGGACAGAGGTTTTACTCAGACAATTTACACATGCATACATAGTTTCAACATTTATATATACATATATTCAGATCTAAAAACAACATGCATATGTATTTCAAACATACAATTCAAAATTTATTTCCAACATAGATTATTTGCATCAAATCTAAAGGAGGTTTTATGTTCACAGTTTATAGGCAGAGTATTGGACTAATAATAAGATGTCTAGAATTAACAGATATGCATATTTTTAAAAATATACAAGGTTTACATAATTTCAGACATGCAAAGCAATTATCAACGCATTGATTCACATGCAATAATATTTGATACTTTAAGTTTTTAATTTAAAGGTTTACTCACCTTTTTACTGTTGAACAGAGAAATTATAACTGGAAGCTTTTCGAACTGCACTTGCTTTTGATTTCTTTTAAAACTGAAAAGCTTGTTTTGAAACTTGAAAACCAAAGACTCTGTAATTTGTAATCTTTGAAAACTTTTCTTTGATTTGCTTGCATGCATCCTTGGAATGGTGCCAGACTTGATTTTGAAACAAGAACATGGTTACAGGTCTTTTGATAAGTGTTGATTATAGACTTTGTTTACAGGCTTGAAGGAATATATGGTTTCAGGCATTTGAGAAGGGTTACAGGTTTGAAGAATAAATGGTTTCAGGTTGTAAATTTGTTTTGATTTTTGGTTTGAGATGATTTCAGTTTTGGTTTGAGAAGATCATTTCAGTTTTGATTTCTTGAGTTTGGAAATGAATTTCAACTTTTTGGTTTGTGGAGATGATTTCGGTTTGAACATTGCTGGTTTTTGTCTTTGCAAATGAAAAGATAAGAAAAGAAAAAGAAGGGAGGAGGTGAAAGTTTATATAGGTTAATTTAGATTTTATTCAAATTTAAAGAAAATAAAACAAATGGTTGACACTTGTCTCTACCATTGCTTAATTACCTTACACATGTATTTAACATGTTTAAAAATTTTACACTTGTCATTTTTTTATTTTCATTTGTTTTAAAATTATTTAAAAGCCTTTAAAATGAATTTTCCTAATTAAATAAATACATACCTTATTTAATAAATGCTTTCCTATATTATAAATAAATGAAACCTTTAAAAGAAAATAAAATAAAAACTAATTATATTCTAATAAAATCATACACAATATATTTAATTCATTTTTAAGTGTAAAAATATCTCTTGTATTCAATTCACTATTAAATAAATATTTTCTAAATTTATATGAATAAAATTCCTTTTAAAGAAAATATTGTAAACAAATCTTATTTTAAATAAAAGCCTTGTTCATATATTTTATACCCAAATAAAATAAAATAATTATCTTTTAAAGATTCAAATTTAAATCCAGATTAAAAATTCAAATTTTACTTTTAAAAATCCAATTTAAAAGTCAACTCAACATTTATATTTTTAAATAAACATATTATTAACTTTGAAATTGATATAAAACTACTCAAGACAATATATATATATATATATTTAAACAATACTATTAAATATTGGAAATGATAAATCTATTTTAAAATCAAATTTATAAAATAACATAATTAAATAATTATCCTTATTATAATTCAATCTATATCATAATTAATACATCACATTATTATTATTTGGTTATTTATATTTGAAATAACAATATTATCAATTAAAATAATTTAAATTAAGAGATTATCACATTTTAAACTTCTCGAAATTCCGGGATATCACAGGTATTTAATGCACATTAATGAAAACGACATAAATATTCTTCTGATGCTAACAAATAATATTAAGTCAGATTCAGGCAAAGTATAGTATTTAGACATAAATCAATTGAATAGAAAGAATATTAATTTTCAGTCTGGTTATACAAGTTTCAGTTCCTAAAGTAAATAGAATGGTCAGAAGTGGAAATTTTTTTGCAGTACAACAAATAATCAGGATGAAATAGAAAACACAAAAATCAATGGACAAATGAATTATGAGGAGTATGACAATCAAATCAACTTGAACTACGGGCAACGTGAGGTAAATATATAGAACCCCCAGTCCAGAATGGAAACTATATGGAGCAGAAATCAGAAATCCCTGCAAATAGCACAAATGCAAAACTGGAGTATGCACAGTAGTAGCTCTGTAGTACAACATAAGAACAATCTCATCGAACGAAGTTAAAAATACAAAGCACAGAGGCAACCAGCATTCCTTGGTACAGAGCTAGCAGGAATTTACAGCATTTTGTTTCACTGATATTCCCACTGGTAAATTATATACAATATTTGACCTCTTAATCATATATTATTTCTTTGTCATTCTAACAAATTTGGGTTTCCAATATTTTAGACTTCTCGAATGGATGATTGAAATTAGCTTTCGATTTAATTTTACTTGGATATAGCTCGTTTTGAATTGTACATATTAGTAGGAAGATTTTAAATTTTTAAAAGATCGTTTAGATGATATGAATACACGGTATATGTCAAAAATTACACCTAAACTGTAATTGGTACTGAATGATATGAATTGTACTTTTCAGATTCTCTCTTTTCAATTCCAACGGAGCATATGTTAAACTTCAAAACAACCAAATCCTAACTACAATTCTTCTAACCGAAAAAACCCAAAATCGCAAATCGAAAAAACTCAAAATCGCAAATCGAAAAAACCAAAGTCTTCAATAATTCAATAAGGCATACCTAAAGATCGAAAATCTTGATCCAGAAGCAGACGAAATCGCAGCGCGACCTCTTCAATCACTCGACCCTAGTACAGTGGGTAGAGCGGTAGCGTACGCGGGTAGAGAGAAGAAGGAATAAAATTTAATTTTAGCGTACGCGGGTAGAGAGAAGAAGGAATAAAATTTAATTTTAGCGTACGCGGGTAGAGAGAAGAAGGAATAAAACAACGAAGAAGAAAAGAAGAAACGGGTCGGGTACGTTCCTTAAAATTTAGCGTTCGCGGGAAAAGAGGGGCGGCTAAAAAGGATTTGGAGGGAAAAGTTGTATGCCTATTGTGTCGGTTTTTGGACAACCGATGTTATTGTATTTAATTGTGTCGGTTGTTCAAACAACCGACACGAATATATCTATTGCTTCCCTTCAATTGTGTCGGTTTCTTAAGAACAACAGATGCAAATTACATTTTTAACATTTTCTTCTTACCTCATAAGTCAATAGTTTCGGTTGTTAATAAACAACCGACACAAATTACACTATTTGTGTCGGTTTTATGGACAACCGACACAAATGAGGCGAAGCAACTGATCTGTTTTGTACTAGTGAATCAAATAAACAGTTCATGAAGGTGTTTTACAAATAACATTTGATTACACTTTTACAATTCAAATCGGAGTTATACATACATTAGAAATAAACAAATAATACAGTGGAACACAGAATGCAGTGGAATAATAAATAGCAATAATATACAAAATCTTCGTCTTCATCCTCTAGAAAATAGTCTTCAATACACTAAAAAGCTCAAACCTATGCAGTTAAAGCGCTCGGCGGATTCAAAGCGGTGGAGGTGCAAAAAGTCATAGCGGGGATACAGCGAGGATATAGCGGGATATAGTGGATGGCTCTAAAATAGCATATAAAACTCGTACTTAATGTTTTTTCAAATATATAAATGGTAATTAAATGAAAAAAATATCATTCAATTGAATTATAATTAATACATAAATAATTTTAAATAAAAACATGTGCGAATATACTTTAAATAAACATAAAACTGTTATATAACATAACTGAATTTAGTAGAATATTAGAGTATTTTCATTTCTAAAAATATATTAAAAATTAAATCAAATAAACTAGTTTCATAATTTGTATAATGTATAAATGCAATTTTTCAGTTCATTTTATTAAAGAAGATATAGCGGAAATAGCGGAATAAGTGGGAATAACGGGATATAGCGGAAATAGCGGGGCTTAAAGCGGAAAGGCTATATTTTGGGGCTATATGGAAAAATCATAGCGGTAGAAATCCGCTATGAGATATAGCGGGGTAATAGCGGGGCATTAACTGCACAGGCTCAAACTGACCCGAGCGTAATGGAAAGACAAAACACTCGAGTCAGAACTAAAAGATCTTTGTAAGTCAGATCAAAATAAGAAAAATAGAAATATTAGTGAAATGGTTTCATAGATGTTATGGGATTTCATCTCCTATCAAGTGTACAATGCGAATATAATTATTTAAAGGGTTTCAAATAATTTGAAATATCAATCTTAATCATCTAATTAAAACAAATCCGAAGTTTGAATTAACTTAAACCCTTCAAATAATTCAATTCCAAATAAAAATCCAAATTCAAGAAATTATATGGGTATATGTCATTTCAACCAATATCAAAAATCAACATTTCCAAATCAATGAAAACCGCTCGGGTTTATCATTTCAACCCATAACGATATTCCCCTAATTTATAAGATCATTCGGGTACGTATCATTTCAACCCATAGGGATAACAGAGATATAGACATAAATAACGTCCAAACATCCAAAATGTCAACCAATATCATCCATCGTAAATTCAACATCCAAATATCAACAATTGAACATACAACACAATCATCATTGAAATCAACCAATAACTACCAACAATTTGCTGGTTATCATTAAGAGGTATTTAACTGGTAATTTAAATTTCAATATTAAATTTAATGGAAATTAAATTCAATAAAAGTCAGATTTAACAGGAATGACAATTTAAAATATACTAAACAGCAACCAATCAATTTCTAATCACATCATAAATTCAATTTAACTAACATAAGAAAATCTAGTGGTTGTGAGTGTTTGTTCACCTTTCGTGGCTACAAAGGTGATGATAAAAATGTAGCAATATGGAGATTCCTAGCAAAGATCCAAATGTAAAGCAAATCCAACAAAGCTTAGACATGAACACGAATCAATAAATAAGTTTCAACTACTTCCAACTTCCAAACAACCCAAGATTCAAACTACGGACAAACCTGAAACTAGGTCATCTTTAAGAAAGTATTTGGACCAGAGTATTACTAAATCTATAAAAATGACTAACAAGAAAGTTGTTACAAATTATTTTATCTCCACTTTCAAAAAAACAATCACTCAAAAAACTTTTGTCTTGAGGAAGTTATGGTCAAAACAAACAGAGGTGTTTTCTGAGTTGAAAATCCGAGTTCAAAAATACTTCGAAAAGATTTGAGTTTTTGGCATAGCAAATTAAGGAATTTGAAGAAATGATCTAAAAGAAAGTTGAAGCCACTGGAAAAGTAAATGGTTTGGAAAAACAAATCACATAATTTAGTTGATTCCTGAAGGAGATATGATTGATACAATATGGGATATTTTCGGCCAAAACTGGACCCGAGAAAGGACTTGAAAATTTGAGTTTTTGATCTAGAGAGATTCGAAATGGGAAGAAGTATTCAACAACAAAGTTGTTGCCATTTAAATTATACACAGTTCCAAAAGAAAATTATTTGATTTGGAGTAGTTTAGTGTAATACAGAATCCATGGAAATAAGGGGAAGAAAGAGGGAAAATAGGGAAGGGGAAAAGACGGGGAAAAGAAGAAAGAAGAGGAGAGGAAAGGTGGAAGGAGATGGGCTTAGAGATTGTGGAGAGTGTGGCAGCTATAGGGGAGGAAGGAAGGGTTGAAGGAGAGGCGGAAAGGAGTTTTGATTTGTGAGGTTTTTGGAGTTTTAGATCTAGAGTTCTATGTAGATTTTGAGGAGAAAGAAGAAGTGTGAAGAGAAAGTTTCTCAGGAGAAAAATTATGTACGTAAATGTTATCAGATAAGAAACATAAGGTCATAGGCAAAGGAACGGTTACATGACTGAATAGAGTCTCTTGGTTAACCAAGGCCCATTAGACCAAACCAACCCAATATGCCTTGGCTAAATAAAACACAACTAATTCATGTTAATTTTTCATAGTAATTCAAATTTTTAGGGCAATAGGAATTTGATTTTGACAAAACGAAAAGTGGAGGGAAGATCAGAATTTAGTCTAGTATCATATAAAAAGAATAAAATTTTAAAATTCAAATTTAAAATTTTCAACCAAAAGTCAATCTTTGATTAAGTTTGACCAAAATTTGAAATTTCACAAAAATTTTATTCTATTAAATTTGGTCAAATAAAACGCTCAACATCACAAATTTAATTTTTTTTTTAATTTAATTTTTATTTAAATTCAAAATACTGCCATTTTAAAGTTGTTAAAAATTACAGATGGTTACACTTTATCTTAATTAAAAGATGTAATTTCAATTAATGCAACATTAATTTGTTTCCCCTTATCATATTTAAAAGGTTAAATGCCATTAACTACGCATCCAATTCTCATCCAATTACATTCAAACCTATGTTATCATCCTTATTATTCAATCAACAATACCCTATGAATTATATTAACATAAGTTTACATTTTATTACATTCATTATTTTACCGTTAACATCTTTTACCATATTAATTACAATAATTAATTACATAAATTTTCATTGATTTCCAAATTAATTTCAAGCATATTAAATAATGAGATGATAAATGAACAATTGTTACCTTGAAGTAATTTAATCATATTTATAAGTTTATTATCTACAACAAATATTACGACTACTTACACATCACTGATTATATTCAATTGCCTTAATTCCATTAATTACCCATTTAATATTCAAACGGATAAATTAATGAGAAGATAATTACAACCATCTGTTTGGTGAGTTTCAGCCGAACCAACCCACTACCAAACCAAGTGCCTGCCGAACCAACCTTCTCCAAGTGCCTGCCGAACCAATCTTCTCCCACCGAACCAACCTTCTCCCAGTGCCTGCCGAACCAACCTTCTCCAAGTGCCTACCGAACCAAACTTCTCCCACCGAACCAACCTACTCCCAGTGCCTGCCGAACCAACCTTCTCCAAGTGCCTGCCGAACCAACCTTCTCCCAATGCCTGCCGAACCAACCTTCTCCAAGTGCCTGCCGAACCAACTACCACCGGACCAAGACATTTCGAACCAAGCTCCTACCGGACCAAGACATTCCGAACCAACACTACCAGGCCAGATCGCGTCAGCCCAGGCCCATCAGCAGTTGTATACATCCAAGACCCCCAGCCTCATTCTATAAATAGAGGGGCAGGGGTACAACAATGAGGACAAGTTTTGAGAGCTCAAGCACGGAGAGAACTTTAAAACAACTTTCAGATACTTGTATCAAAGTTTTGTACTTGTAATCTAAACAAGAAAAGAGAAATAATATATAAAGTGGACGTAGGCACATTCTGGCTGAACCACAATAATTCTGCGTGTCTTTTACAATTTATTCCCTGCTTTTCATATATTTGCATAAATCACCCAAATCACTAAGAACAACATAAAATCAATTAAATCAAATGACTTTGAGGTGTTTGTCCATTTTTTGTGCAAACATTTTTGGTGCTTTCACTGAGAATTGAACTCAGGAGCTTCAGCTTCTTCCACTAAACATTCTTTTGAACAGCATCGTTCATTGCTTGGAAAGAATGCCTCCCAAGCAGAAGAAAGATGTTAACAAAGGGAAAAACATCGCAACTAGTAGTCTTCCAGATCTAGTGGTCACAGACCAGGTGAATCGTCCCCTTCCAGCAGCAGTACCAAATGAAGGACAGGCTAATCCGACCACTCCTGCCGCAGAACAGCATGCGGCAATTACTAGGGCGGATCTAGACAGGGTTGTGTTTGAAGTAACTAACCGCTTCACGTCCCAACAGGAAGCCTTGGTGGACCATCTCATATCACGCTTAAGGGATGCTGAAGAGTCCAACCGCAACACTGAATCATGGGGTGAGTCCCAGTCTGGAGGATCTCAGAGGCAACAAAGATCTTCCTTCTTCGAAGGAGCTAACGGCAGAAGCAGCCATGGTAGGAGCCGAAATCGAGCACAACCCGAAGTTAGGCCTGAGGAAACGCTTGGAACCGAACCCAACGGGGGAGGTACTGGGCGGAGGTCAACTGTAGCTGAGCCGGTTGTACTGCCTAACCACGGAAACACCAGCGAGAGGGGCCGAGCTAGAGTCCAGCCCGAAGTTGGACCCGAGGAAGTGCTCAGATCAGAACCCAGCAAGGGAGGATCAAGGCAAGGGCCAACTGTAGCTGACCCTAGCATGCTCCCAGAAGACCAAAGGCAGCCACTGGAAAATGTGAGGAATGATAGACGATACCATCCCTACAGGTCATCTGGACGGAATCAATCCCACAGAACAGAACCAAACTCGTTTCTATCTGCTCCAAATTCTGATGAAAGGATGGTACGCTTATTCAGAGAGTGCGTCCAACGGGAGCAAAGAGATCGAGGGATAGGCACTAGGGTAACCAGCCCTTTCGCCCGCAATATCGGAATTGCTATCACCCCCTGAGAATGGAAGATGCCAACAATGGAACCTTACAAAGGAACCTCCGACCCCATTGTACACTTACAGAGATACACACAGCATATGCTCATGAGTGGAGCAACAAAGGGAGTACTGTGCAAATGCTTTCCACTATTCTTAGCAGATCTAGCTACCTCCTGGTTCTGTCATTTACCCCAGGGGTCCATCAGCTCGTGGGAAATGTTGAAAGAAAAGTTTATCAGTCAGTTACGCATTCATGTGGAACAACCCAAGGACGCTTATTGCTTATCCAACATCGAACAGAAACCTGGAGAGAAACTGCAGCAATACCTAACACGATTCAATGCCGCAGCGGTCGCAGTCCAAGATGCCGATGAGAAGCTTATCCTAATGGCCCTCTGTAGTGGTGTGCATCCGGATACTAAATTTGCTAGAAGGTTGACGAAAGAAAAACCAGCTACTTTACCCGATTTCTTCCATGAAGCCGGGAAATATATGAGGCTTGAAGATGCTTCCACTGAGGGGCAGTCAGGGCAACAAAACAAGGCGGCTCACGGCAACACGCCCACTGCAGCAAAGGACATTCGAAGAAATGATTCTAGAGACAACGCTGGGGGCAAGAAGGGAGAAAAGCGCCTATATCGGCCAGGACCAAGGTTCGACACTTACACTCCTTTGAACGAAACCATTGAAAACATCTTCCTTGCCACCCAGGATGAAGTTAGATACAAACATCCACCATACAAGAAGGAATCAGATAACGCGCAGAAATCTGGAAAGTTCTGCCGCTTCCACGAATCTCATGGGCATGATACCAATGAATGCCATCATCTCCGGGACTTGATTGAAGAACACATCAGAAGGAAAAGACTGGAACGCTATGTAAGAGGTCAGAACAGGACTCCAGCTCCTGCCAATGAGAACCCAAGGCTACCCTCACCAGAGATAGGCAGAGGAAATCGCAACACTAGCGGCTCTAGTCAAGAGAAGATAGTGGTCCATACCATCTCGGGAGGACCGCACATCGCTGACAGAAGCTGGAAAGAGATGGAAAGATATGGAAAGTCGCTTAGAAACAATGAAGACTGTGTCAATTCGGTTAGAGAAGAGCGCCACCCAAAGCGGAAAGGAAGTGATGACATCACATTCGATAGGCGTGACCTAGAAGGAAGGCAATACCCTCACATGGATCCCATGGTTATCTCTGCCCGGCTCGGTCCCGCCGAAGTTTTCCGAATTCTAGTAGACACTGGAAGCTCAGTAAATATCCTGTTCAAACATGCATTCGACAAAATGAAACTATCAATGAAGGATGTATCTCCCTGCAATAAACCACTACACGGTTTCACCGGAGATGCGAAGATGCCCCTCGGGCAACTGGATCTCTTTGTTGAAATTTGAAGCCTTCCCCGCTCCGTTGTACGGAAACAGACATTTGTGCTGATAGAAAACCACTCGGCCTACAACACCTTCTTAGGAAGGCCAGCCTTGTCTGACTTCCAAATTGTCCTAGCCCCATGGTGCCTAAAGATGAAATTTCCAACGGACAATGGAGTAGGGGAAGTAGAAGGAGACCAGGACGTTGCTCGAGACTTCTATGTGACTGAACTTCGCAACAACCACAGGAAGGATAAAGGGAAAAGTGTAGAGGTTGCCCTCTGCACAAAAAGTTTGGAAGCATAGCAACTAAAGAAAGCCCCTCCTCTTCGATATACCAGCGACCCTTTCAATGAATTAGACCCCAGGGACAAAGAGGAGGAGGCCACCGCCGAGCCTGCAGAGGCTATGGAATTTGTATCTGTAGACAAGCATGACTCGAGTAGACTATTGAAAATCGGGTCCCAACTAAAAGCCGAGTTGAAGGAGCAACTCATTGACTTTCTCCGCCACAACTTGGATGTATTCGCATGGTCACATGCTGACATGACCGGAATCTCCCCTGACATAGCATGCCACGTACTAAACATTGATCCTACCAAGGCGCCCGTAAAACAAAGAAAGAGAAGTATGGGGGCAGAACGATCAGCAGCCCTCGATGAAGAAGTAAAGAATCTACTTGCCAATGACTTTATACGGGAAGCCATCTACCCAGAGTGGATCGCCAACCCGGTGCTGGTAAAGAAGGCTAATGGGAAGTGGCGAACATGCATTGACTTCTCCAACTTAAATGATGCCTGCCCAAAGGATTGCTTCCCACTTCCCCGAATCGATCAACTTGTAGATAGCACAGCCGGACACGAGCTCTTATCCTTTATGGACGCGTACTCAGGATATAACCAAATTCCTATGCATACTCCTGATCAAGACCACACTAGTTTCATCACTGAACGGGGTTTGTACTGCTATAGGGTAATGCCTTTCGGACTTAAAAACGCAGGAGCCACCTACCAATGCCTCATCAACAAGATGTTTGCAGGGCTAATAGGACAAACTATGGAAGTGTATGTGGATGACATGCTGGTAAAGTCAAGGAAAGCCGACGATCACGTAAGCCACCTGGGCGAGATTTTTCAAGTACTTCGCCAGTATGGAATGAAGCTTAATCCTCTAAAATGCTCCTTCGGAGTATCATCAGGAAAGTTCTTGGGATTCATCGTCCATGCCAGAGGGATTGAAGCAAATCCTGAACAAGTCCGAGCTCTAAAAGATATCAAGATACCTTCCACTCGAAAGGAAATGCAAAGCCTGAATGGGAAAGTGGCCGCCCTGAGCCGATTCATCTCCAAAGCAACGGACAAGTGCGTCCCCTTCTTCGAAGCTCTGAAGAAAGACAAAGGAAAGTTTGAATGGACTGACGAATGCTTAACCGCTTTCCTTGACTTAATCGAACACCTCCAGAAACCACCGGTACTCTCGACTCCAAGCAAAGGCGAAGAGTTATACCTATACCTTGCTGTGTCATCTCACGCCCTAAGCGCTGCTTTGGTAAGAGAAGACAACCGCACGCAGTGGCCAGTATACTTTGTAAGTAAGAGGTTGACGGGGGCGGAAGTCAGATATCCTAAACTTGAGAAGCTAGCATACTGTTTACTAATCACATCACGGAAACTGCGTCACTACTTCCAGTCCCATTCCATCAACGTTCTGACCGATCAGCCACTGAGGCAGGTACTCCATCGTCCCGACACTTCTGGGTGACTACTTAAATGGTGCATCGAACTAAGTCAGTATGACATCACCTATCACCCTCGCACCGCCATCAAGGGATAAGCCATGGCCGATTTCATTGCAGCATTCACTACCAACGAAGGTAAGGAGCAGTCGGAAATAGCAGAAGACATCAAGTGGAATCTCTTCGTGGATGGGGCGTCAAACGATCAAGGCTCGGGGGCAGGTGAGGTAATAGTCACTCCTAGGGGAAATAAGCTGCACTATGCTATAAGATTGGAGTTCGCTGCCACTAACAACGATGCAGAGTATGAAGCAGTGATAGCTGGATTAGAACTTGCCTTAGAAATCGGAGCCAATTCTTTGTGTCTTCATAGCGATTCTCAACTTATTGTTAATCAAATACTAGGAGAATTCCAGGCTCGAGAAGAACGACTCATAGCATATTTAAAGAAGACCAAGTTACTTCTCAATCGATTGGACCACTACTTAGTCAAACACATCCCTCGGGAGGAGAACCGAGAGGCCGACGAATTGGCGAAGCAAGCAAGCGTGAGAGACGGCACTATTTCCGGAGCAGTAGCCATCTCAAAGCAACTGACCCCAAGTTTTGAGCAAGTGAACCTGATAGCTGCAACCGGAGAAGCAGTTTGGATGACTCCCATCTGAGACTACTTACAAAGCGGCACACTACCCAACGGGCATAACGAAGTCAAGAAAATCTTGAGGAAAGCTTCCCGCTACACAATACAAGAGGACATCCTCTATCGGCGCGGATTCTCTAACCCCTTATTAAGGTGTGTCGCTGGAAGGGAGGCCAAGGAAATCTTATCCAACATCCATCAAGGAAGCTGCGGAGATCACACCGGAGGGCAAACTTTAGCAAAAAAGATACTCCGATATGGATATTTCTAGCCCACCTTAAGCAAGGACGCCTTTGATTTCGTCAAAAAATGTGACAGATGCCAGAAGTTTGATAAGATTCCGCGGCTACCAACAACTGAGATTACTCAAATTACCAGCCCTTGGCCCTTCGCAGTATGGGGAATTGACTTAATCGGCGAACTACCAATGGGCCGAGGAGGGGCCAAATATGCTATAGTGGCAGTCGACTATTTCACCAAATGGGTGGTAGCAGAACCTCTGAATAAAGTATCTTCAGCAAAAGTTATTAACTTCTTGATCAAAAATATTATGTGCAGGTACGAAGTCCCATTCAAAATCATATCAGACAATGGACTTCAATTTGACAGCGAGGAATTCGACAACTGGTGCCGAGAGCACGGAATTCACAAAAGCTTCTCATCCGTAGCGTATCCCCAGGCAAACGGACAAGTCGAAGCCGTCAACAAAATTCTGAAAACTCTAATAAAAAAGAAACTCGAAAAGTCAAAGGGCGCTTGGGTGGATGAACTCCCTACGGCACTGCGGGCCTATCGCACATCTTTCAGAACATCAATAGGGCATACTCCTTTCTCTTTGGCATACGGATCGGAGGCTATGCCCCAGTTGAAACCATCGTGCCTTCCCACCGTAGGATCCACTATAACCCAGAAGAGAACGAAGAACTCCTTCACATGTCTTTGGATCTAATTGAGGAGAGAAGAAATGATGCAGTCCTCAAAGCAGCAGCCCACAAGCAAAAAGTGGCAGCACAATACAACTCCAGAGTCAAGCATCGTACCTTACAAGAAGGGGATCTTGTCCTCAAGCGAATCTTCCCTCGCCCCGGAGCACTAGATCCAATCTGGGATGGACTATATATAATTCATAAAGATCTCCACAATGGAGCTTATATTTTGTCAACAGTGGATGGAGAGGTGTTCCAGAGGGCATGGAACATCCAACTCCTCCGTCGATACTTTTCTTAACTTGTACTGCCCATATGAAGTGAATTAACAAAGAGAATCAGTGGACGTAGGCATTTTCATGCCGAACCACTTTAAAAAACCTTGTCTCTTTTTTAACTTGTCCCTTTATATCTTGGCTGCTTGTTAACTTTATCCTTTTCTGTTGAACAAAATCCTATGCATGTAGCATTTCCATTCAAAGCACTCCACAGCGCAACTTCACCCGGACAAAACCTAACAAGTACTATGCGAATCTATGCCCTCGCCAATGAGACACTTTTGCTCCGGCATCCCTCTGCTGCGGGTTAACTCATTGCTCATGACGGCCCTTAAAGCCAACTGTAATGAGCCGATTATAAGCCACCGAGAAGGCCGACTATAGCCGAGGCAGCTCATTACGGCGTTCGGCTCGCCGGCAACTGTGAACCGACTATAAGCCCCAACATAAGGTGTGGCCAGCCAGGGGCAGTTCACGGTTGACGATCGGCACCCACGCTAGCCGGCCACAGTAAATCGAATAATACCCACGATTACGGGCCATAATGGCCCGGGTTGTTACTGTGCGCGATCTCGGCTCCGATGTGTCTTAAGTGCGGCTGTGGTAAAAAAGAATTAACTCCCCGTGGAGGCGTAAGATGGGTGACAAATGTCTCCAAGACCCACAGCTAGGGAAAGTGACTACAAAGCCCGTTTGCCACGAACTTAAGCACATCGAAGGCCTTTCATGATTGGAAGTTTTACTATTTCACATATTTCAATTTTATTTAAAAAAAATTTCTCCTATCCTCTGTAACAATCCCTGAAGTATAGGACACAGAACAGGATACATTCACTAATGGAAGCGGATGCTCACAGCAAGATACTGGACCGCATCCCATACTCGGTCACACAGGATATTCAAAGCTGCCATCTACAAGCAAAATATAAAGGGCGGTATTTCCTTCTTTCATGTGAAAACACGTGACTATAATTTATTCACACCTCACGCTAACATTGCAAGTCATGAAATTATGTTTTAAACAAGAACCTGACATCAAACACAATTTAATTACAAGAATATGCATAGCTATATTTCTCATACAACATGTCAAAATAGCAAAAACATTCAAAAGACAACAGAATCAGCTTAAGTTAAAGAATTACACGTCAAGAATAGTGTTGTTTATTACAAGTAGCATAATTACAACCTAAGAGTTACGTTACTGTTTTGAGACTAACATATACAACAATGTCAAGTCTACAAAAAGATATCCAGTTCTAATCAAGGAACCGGCTACGTCGGAGTCTTATCCTTGTCCTGTTGCCCACCTGTCCAGTCAAAAAAAGAATTCATTATTGATAAGCAACCAAGTTAACAGGAGGACTGAAAAGAAAAACTTACCAGCATCTGCTCCTTGATCATCTTGACCATCATCCTCTACTTCCACACCTACCTCCTCGACGGCAAGTAACCGCATTCCCTCCTTCACCGCCACTTTCTCCTCCTCAGTAAACCGAGCTGTGACCACGTCCATTTGGAAGGCCACACCACCCTCTTTATCCGCATCAGCCCTAGCCTCCTCCAGAGCCCGGAGATAAACCCTAGCCATGACCCGGGGATAATCATCCATCCAGGAGAGGTTGCCCTACTTCCAAGTACGGAAGTACATATCCTGGAGCATTTCGTCCATCATCCCCTCGTTCTCCTCAAACTCTCTCGTCCGGGCCTCGAAAGCCGACAACCTTACAACGACAGCATCTCTTTCCAATTGGTATCTCGAGCAGTCAGCCTGAAGGGATTTCCGCATCGCCTCCATCTCCTCCTTCAACTTGGCTTAAGCAAGCTCTGCGGCCTCAAGCCTCCCAAATAACTCCTCTATCTGCTCAAGATCCGCTTTCCGAACCTCATCCACCGTGGCAATGGCCATATCGATCTGTTCCTTGCAAATAGCCTCCATTTTCCGCAGTTCGGCCCGGCTGGCCTCTTCCATAGTTTTCTTTAGTCGTCCGGAGGCGGCCTCGTGCTGAGAGATCTGGATGGCCTGATCGGCGATTTGCTTGGCCTGGTCGGAAACCACTAACCGCAGTCTTATGTTGGCACTCCCAATTTCCTCCCCAGCCTTGACCAGTCGGGCATGATGCCCCATCAACTTCCTGGTCTCATCAGCAACCCGGTCGATATTTGCCTTAGCTTCGTCCCCCATAGCGACAATCCGAGTAGTAAGCAAATCAAGGTCCAAGGACTTGGCCTCATCAAGCACCCTTACCATAGGATTGCGAGGAAGAAGGTGCTCACCAGTAACCTCATCAAAAGAGATGTCATGAGATGCCAGGTCCAGGTCCGGATGACCCGCAAACGGATTGCGTACTAAGCCAGGATGATCTATTGGGATGACAGTTGGATTCCCAAACGGATGGGGGGAGGGCATAAGCTCGGTATCCTCCTATGTAATGTCGTGAATAGGCTGAAATGGGGCCGGCGGTTCAAGAAGAGGTTCAGACGAAGATCGACTCCTCTTCCTCTTCTGTATATCTTCTTCAATAACTCCGAGAAGAGGGCGATAGCCGACTATGTCTCCCGGGCTGTTAGTAGAAGGCTTCGGCTTGGCGGAAGCTTTGAGGAGTTTGTATTGTTCAAGCCTGTGCCGAAGATCTGAGGTCTTGGCCGTTTTGCACACTCCTGGAGTAAAAATCAAGTGTCACCAGTATGCATTGAGCCATCAATCGAGAATAAAAAAGAATAGAGGGAAATTCACCTTGAACCGCAAAGGTTGCCTCAGTAGAAGCGCTCCCGGAAGATAAATCGACGTCGGTCCCAACTTTCTCAGCTTTCATGGACTTCTCTGTTCCCTCCAAACCTTCGAAGGCTTGGCGGAAAGCGTCATCCGTCCACTCTTGCATCTCGCCTACTTGCCCAGAAAACAAAGCCCCGACACCGTCGCCACCTCCAGCGCCTTCTCCTCCATCTCCGCCTTGCTCCTCCTCCACATCTCCCTCCTCCGGGATATCTGGACATGTGCTGGGAGAGGGACCGTCAGACTTTTTGAGCTTCTTTCCCCCGGCAACTGGATGTTTCGGAAAGGGCCTCCTTTTGTTGTTCTTCGACTCGGCCCCTTCTTTAGCTTGGGCAGCCTTCTCTTCGGCCGTGTCCCTCTGCTTGACCACGGACTGCTGTGGAAGGATCAAGTTGTGCTCCAAAAGTGTAGCGTTCCTGATCAGGTAAGCAGCCGACCTATCTCTTCCGGTAATAGCTTCTATTTCTGCTACCGTCTGAACCAGGCGATCATTCTCCACGACCGCAAAACCACCTGTCGCTAGCAAAAAAAAAAAGCACATAAGAAGGAGCATTGCAACCAGGACGAGAATTAAAAATAAAGCTTTAACTTACATCCGGAGGTGAAGCGCCGAATAGAAACGGAATCATCCCTGACAAAAAACCATTCCTTCTTGAACATGCTGTACTTGGAGTATAAGTCCAGGACCGACTTAAAGGATACGGCCGATACCAAGCTGATGTAGGGAGACCCCTTCTTATAACCTCTCAAGTTGTACAAATACCGGATCTCCCGGTTGGAAGGAGGACGCCCATATCTCCTCTGAAAGATGACAAAGAGACTCACCAGGATGGCATAGGAGTTGGGCTGAAGCTGGAATGGAGCTACCTTTAGATATGTGAGAAAGCTGACTACCTAGGCGTTGAGAGGCGGGATGGCACCACACATGCAATGGTATCTGCTGTAGGCAAAATATCCTTCGGGAGGATCATACGGCATCACTCCCGCATCCGGCAATAGCATGCGCGCTCGGTCGATCCCGAAAGAGCGAGATATAACATCAAGTTGCTCGCCCTTGAGTGAGCTAGGGAAGCAATCAGGAGGCAAGTTCAGAAGTTCCTGAGGACTGTATCCATCTACCAATGATCTCGGGGTGGGCCCATGACGGGCAGATCCTGGCTGAGCTGGGGGCACTGAGGAAGGCTCTTCTCTGTCCTGAGATCTCTTCTTCTCCGATCGGGTTGCCACTTTGTGAGACATTTATCTGCGAACACAAGAGAGCACGTTGTTAGAACAAAGGATGCAGGAATATAAAACGGAAAGTTTTCATACTCATCCGGTACTAAGTCCACTCGGCATAAAGTTCATTCGGTACTAAAATTATGCTCACTCGGCAAAACCAAGAAAATCTCATTCGGAAATCAGACACGCCGTGGTTCATTCGGCATAAGGTCCATTCGGTATCAAATTTTTAGGTTCATTCGGTAAAACGAAGTAAATCCAAGAAGCCATTCGGCAATCACCTGATATGGCGGTATGATTGATTCGGGAAATATGAATGATTCGGCAGGAAGTTCTGATTCGGCTATTTTGTTCGGTGGGAAATAACGGAAGCACTAGGCCCTTACTTATAGGCAAAGGTAAACCACCGGACCAACCGGTTCGGTACTAGAAATCAGATGGAAGCGTCGAAACTGGATAAACTAAAACAAAGCATGCCATGTGCATGCACACGCCCTACTTTGGGGGCCAAGTGTTGGGTGATTTTCAGCCGAACCAACCCACTACCGAACCAAGTGCCTGCCGAACCAACCTTCTCCAAGTGCCTGCCGAACCAACCTTCTCCCACCGAACCAACCTTCTCCCAGTGCCTGCCGAACCAACCTTCTCCAAGTGCCTGCCGAACCAACCTTCTCCCAGTGCCTGCCGAACCAACCTTCTCCCAGTGCCTGCCGAACCAACCTTCTCCAAGTGCCTGCCGAACCAACTACCACCGAACCAAGACATTCCGAACCAAGCTCCTACCGGACCAACTATCACCGGACCAAGACATTCCGAACCAACACTACCAGGCCAGATCGCGTCAGCCCAGGCCCATCAGCAGCTGTATACATCCAAGACCCCCAGCCTCACTCTATAAATAGAGGGGCAGGGGTACAACAATGAGGACAAGTTTTGAGAGCTCAAGCACGGAGAGAACTTTAAAACAACTTTCAGATACTTGTATCAAAGTTTTGTACTTGTAATCTAAACAAGAAAAGAGAAATAATATATAAAGTGGACGTAGGCACATTCTGGCTGAACCACTATAATTCTGCGTGTCTTTTACAATTTAGTCCCTGCTTTTCATATATTTGCATAAATCACCCAAATCACTAAGAACAACATAAAATCAATTAAATCAAACGACTTTGAGGTGTTTGTCCATTTTTTGTGCAAACACCATCGTTTATAATAATAGTTCATATCCATTATCTTATCATTTACAACCAAGGGTTATAACAAAATGATTTTATATTCTATATTAGCCTATTCCAATCAATTACATATAATCTCATCATTAAATGCATCATTTAATTTATTTCATTATTTACAATTATAACCAAATAACCTTACAATTATATCCATTGATTGAAATTGGATTAAAATGGTTATCAATTACATTAAATCAACATTACTATATTACATTCTAATTGTTTTATCATTACAAATCATAAATTTTGATTTCTTCCAATATTAATATTTCAAAATCTTATTAAATTTAATATTTTAACTACCAAAAAATACGGGTCGTTATATTTCATGGTCAGATTTCATCATTTTCGCAAATTCCTTTTTTGAGCCTAATTAACTAATTAATTAATTAAACAACTAATCATAAAATTTGTGGGGTGTTAGAACATTATTCCATAAGTCGATATCACTCAATATAATATATTAAAGATTATGAATCTTCAATATAATAGTAAATTACTTGCACACTCCTTCGTTGTTGAGTAAACTCAAGATAGGGATGTTATGTGTAGTATTCTTAATATACTGAGTAGACGAGGTATGATAACTATATGTATTTGTTGAGCAAACTCAAGGTACATATACTATACTTAGGTCATCGCGATATGGTTGGTACGAGTGAATAATTTTATATCGATTTGCTGAGCAAACTCAAGGTCAAAGTGAAATTAGGACAATGTTGTATATGATACAACCGATAAGAATTTATCCATCATCCATGGAGCGATGACTTGTTGAGCAACTCAAGGTTGGAATTCCAAGACGGACGAGTCCTAACGCCTACTTGTAAAGTCGAAAGACTTTTATATTTCGACTTAGGATCTGGCGAAACATAAAAGAGTAGTGGGAGTTTATTAGTAAAATGACAAAATGTTTAACCTTACGAATATTATAAGAACATCTGCTATGATATTGTCCTAATAATCTACCAATTAAAACTTGTTGAAAACGTCAACCCTAAAACTGTTTTCTGAAAGTGACAAGCTTACTGGACCAAACTATATCGATTGGCTAAGAGCAATTAGGATAGTGTTGACTTCGAATGTCTTTGGTCAACTATTACATGTGAACCTAAAGAAAAACCCGCTAATGATGCGAATCCCGAACTTAGACTTCTTGATGTCTACATTAGACAAGCCGTTGTAGAGATAGCATGAAAACATGTCTGTACATGAGATATTTGATAGTCTCAAGGCCTTGTTTTGTGAACAGTCACGTTTCGTAAGGTACGAGCTTATGAAGAAGCTATTTGATACCAAAATGACTAAAGGACATAAGGTGGACGATTACATACTAATGATGAATGAAGGTTTATATTCACAATCTTTAACGATTAGACGTATAAATAAGCAAGGAATTATAAGTTGATTTGATCCTTGGGTTTCTTATACCTCAGTATAAATAATTTATACCGAATTATAATATGAACCAATTAAATATGAATCTCGTAGAGCTCCTCAATATGTTAAGGTTGGTAGAGTCTGCATCTAAATATCAAGGGGTTATGCTTGCTGTAAGGGGTAGTGTATCATCTTCGAAAGGTTCAAAGAAGAAGAAATGTGAATGTAAGAGGAATTAGAGAAGTAAGAAGACCGATGACAAGGGTGAATGCAACTATTACCATTAAAAAGGTCAATGAAAATGGTACTATCCTAATTACCTAAAGAGTGTTAAAGAAAGAAAGTAGAAGGGTTTTGCAGCCCCATTAGACACATTTATGATTCAAAATTTTTTTGTAATCAATAAAACTCTTTGGGTTTTAGATACTAGATTTGGAATCGTATATGTAATTCATTACATGGGCTTAGGAATTGACGTCGCGTGGCAAAAGGAGATATAAGGCTCCAAGTTGTTGATGGATCTATCATAGATGCAAAGGTATTAGGAGATTGTCATTTATGTTTGCCTAGTAAAGTAGTATAATATTAAATAATTTCTATTTTATAAAAGACTATATTTGTGGAATTATTTCTATTTCTAGATTATAAGAGACTATAGTTTGAATGAAAATAAAGTCTATGATGGTATTCCTGAAAATGGCATTTATGCGATCAATACTAATTATGTGTGTTCAATGAATAGTTCTTCTAACAATATAAATGATAGTTATCTTCGGCATTGTAGTTTAGTTCATATTAGTGAGAAACGACTACACAAATTGAAAACCGAAGGTTTTCTCCTATCGCTCGATTTTTAATTATTTGACACATGTGAATTGTGTCTCAAAGAGAAAATGACCAAGCACCCCTTCAGCGGGGACAATGAAAAAGCTGATGAACTCTTAGAGTTAGTACACAGTGATGCATGTGGCCTAATGCCTATAATCGCCATAGATAATAGTTTTTAATTTTTTACCTTTACTGGTGATTTTTCAAGACTAGGATATGTGTATCTTATGACGAACAAATCCGATGTCTATGAGATATTTATTGAGTATAAGACTGTAGTAGAAAACCTAATGAACCATAAGATTAAGAATCTTTGATCTGATCAAGAAGATGAGTACGTTGGACAAGAATTCTAATAGTACTTAAAAGATAATGGGATTATCTCTCAGATTACTCCACCCTATAATCTACAACACGATGGTGTGTCAAAGCGAAGGAACCAAACCCTATCATATATGGTTCGTTCTATGACGAGTAAAGCTAAGTTAGCCCTGTCCTATTGGGGATACGCACTAGAAAGCGTAGCATATATTTTGAACTTATTACCCACTAAATCTGTGCTTAAATTACCATATGAGATGTGGTATGGTAAGAAACCCTAACTCAAGTATTTGAAGGTGTGGGGTTGTCCGACGTACATTAAGAAAGTTGGTGCAAATAAATTATAGGCAAGATCGGTATAGTGTATATTTATAAGATATCCCAAAAAATCAATGGGATATATGTTCTATAATACCGAGGAATAAAATAAATTTATTTCTTAGCATGCTGTCTTTTTGGAAAAAGAATTTTAATCAAAGGAAATTAACAGTGAAGCTGTAGATTTGGATAAGATCCAAGAAGTTGACACTGAGCCTGTAACGACCCGTATTTTTAACGGATCGACAAGTTCGACAGAATTTGGAATTTTAGAGTTTTTGAGCCATTTTAGATTTTAGGCGAAAATGGCTAAGTCCTGAGTCGTGAACGACTTAGTGTAAGTCGTGAGTCGTATACGACTTAGGGGATAGGAGCGACTCAGGGGTTTGGCTAGTTAAGGGTGTAAGGATAAGTCGTTTGAACGACTTAAGGGGTAGGCGCGACTTAAGGACTGGGCGAGATAAGACTTAAGTTGTAGCAGTTAAGTCGTGACCGAGTTAAGGTGATGAGTCGTACCCAAGTCATCTGATGAGTCGTACCCAAGTCATCTGATGAGTCGTACCCAAGTCATCTGATGAGTCGTACCCAAGTCATCTGATGAGTCGTACCCAAGTCATCTGATGAGTCGTACCCAAGTCATCTGATGAGTCGTACCCAAGTCATCTGATGAGTCGTATCCCTGTTGTTTGATAAGTCGTAGAATGGGTTATCTCGTCTAACAGTTAAGTCGTGGACGAGTTAAGGGATGAGTCGTAAGCTGTTGAGTCGCGCGTAGGTGATAACTCGCGCAAGTGGATGAGTCGTAGCCATTGTGATGAGTCGTATACGAGTTAGTAGTTGAGTCGTCTAACCAAGTAAGGCGTGCGCAATTAAGTCGTAGACAGGGGGTCTGGTGAGTCGTAGGCGCATGCTATAAGTCGGAGACGACTTAGGAGATAGCTGTTTTGTCATGAGTCATAGGCTGAAGTGTGTTAAGTCGTTGAGTCGTAGGGTTTTGAGTCGTGAGTCGTAAACGACTCATGGAGACAGACGAGATAGGGATTTCAGCTATAAATAGGAGAGCTTCTCTTCATTTTTGGGATCCGGATTTTGAAGCGACGAAGTGCTGCCATTTTTAGAGCTCGACTTCTACACTTCTTCACTTCTTTTCTCCACTCTAATCTAGTGCTTCCTTCCATCCAAATCAAAGATCAAGATTGAAGATTCAAGAGCTAAAGTTGAAGATCTTCATCTTTTCAAGAGAGATTTCATCGTTTGAAGCGGATTCGTGATAGATCAAGCTTGATCCTTCGCTGTTCAGATCTGAAGCGTATTGATTTGAGGTTGTTTAGGTGATTTGGTGAGTGGTGATTATCTCTCACACGGATCCAAAGGAGTATATCGGATTGTTGGCTCGATTTGGTGTTAAAATAGAGATTTCCATGCATTTTCTTCATCCTAAGTGTAGATCCATATAGATCCATTGTTCATGATGATGTTACATCCATTTTATCATATGTTAACCTATGCAAGTTCATTCATCAAGTTTGTAGAGATATAATCCATGTTTTCATGCTTATTGGACTTTCAACTCTTTAATTACGAAAATGCCATTATTGTTATAATTGTCTACTTAGATCATTTTTGAATGCTTGATTGCTTGGATTGATGTTTGATTTGATTGATTGTTATGAACTAGATGATTGATGATTAAATTTAGATCGAAGGTGATTCAAAAGCTAAGGGAAAGGCTCTTGAATTGGGAAAGCTGCTCGTGGCATATGTAGCGGGATGATGAAGCTCTTATGCATAGATTTGATGATGTGAAGTTGAGATGAGGCTTTGCGAGGATGTAATGAAGCGAGGCATCATATGATGAAGACTTGGTCTAATCCAGACGGGATCATTCCAAGCATGTTGATAACTCGGTGATATGATTCGAGTTGAGGATAATGAATGGATATGAGAATAGTCGTCGAGGAGGATGACTAGGAGGCTTGGATAGCATCGTTGTTGAAGGTTCTAGCATGCTCTAAGCAAGAGTACGTTTGGGCAGATTCGATAGTCCCAACGGCCAACTGTTGATGGTCGAGTACTCTGGGCAGATTCGATAGTCCTAGGCACGGGCTGCGACGACGTGCGGGAGTTATGTCTAGAACCGGGGTTTTCATTAGCCCTTGACGGACGGCTGAAAGAATGTGCCGGTCATTCAATTAACGGTGATATCGAAGCAATGATAACAGTGATAGCCAGAGTCATGGATGTTTGGTTGTATCGTCATTCGGACTCAAGAGCGGTATTTTCCGGGTGCTTATCTGATTTAGGCCTTGGTACTTGGAAAACATCACCCTTGACTCGAGTGATAGTAGCTTTACTTTAAATTGTATGCTCTGCTATGTTTGCTTCTGCTTAGTGTGTGTCTGGGGGCTATCACTGTAGAATGAGGTTGGAGTGGGAGGGCTGTGTTCCTATTCCTTTTCCTTTATGCTCTTTTGGTATGTTGTTAGTTAATTTACTGCTCACTAAGACTGTTGTCTAACTCAAGGCTTTATGTTTTAATTCTTATTGCCTTGGGCTGTTCGTCCATTTTGGCACGGGCAGACTAGGTAGCAGGTGACAGGTGTTGTTCTCTTCTCACGATGCTGATATCGAAGACGAGCTTGAGGGTTGCATATTATCTTCTTATTATATGTACTGGATATTCCGCTGTTTTGTATTCTCTGAGAGATGTAGTGAGGCTTGATGTATTGACTATGGGGATGCTTGTACTCAACTATTATGGAGTTTTTATATGATGTCATTTTGTTCTGTAAAGCTTCACTATACATATGTTCTATTGTATTTTGTCCATGCGCTGTGAGTAATACGATAGATTCTGTTGTTTTAAATCTTACCTTGACAATCGTCCATGGTCGCCTGGCACACTTTACAGCGCTCTATCTCTAGATTCGGTGCAGGGGTCATGGGCGGTCGTCACATTTGGTATCAGAGCCTTGGTTAATCGATTTTACCCAACGCTCGCTGAAGTAACCACGTATGAGAGACGTAATTGTATTTTGATGGATGAATACTATATATAATATAGTAGCTTAGTGGAGTTGAGTCCTTTATGCAGTTGTTTCTCTAGATGTTCTAATCATTCCTTTTTATAGATATTGAGAATGAGTCGAAGAGGGAGACCAGCTGCTAGGGAAGGCCGTGCTACTGAAGAGACTGCTGATTATGCAGCCATGTTCGAAGCTATGATGACTTCGATCATGAGGAGGATACCAGTTCCGGGGGCGGCAGTTGATGTTGGAGTTCAAGTTCAGACTCCGAAACCAGTGGATTTTGCTAAGTTGTGCAAGGACTATACTGCTCTTGGAGGGAAGATTTTCTTGGGAACAGAATCAACTATCGAAGTCCAAAGATGGATAGATGCTTGTAGAAGGATCTTTGGTGATTTGGGAATTGATGATGCAACTAAGAGGAAGTTGGCATCGAGGCAACTTCAGGGGAGAGCCTCTGATTGGTGGAACTCTATTACCATCACCACTCCGGAAGAAGAGATTACTTGGGAGCAATTCCAAGTCAGATTTGAAGCTAAGTTCATTTCTACAGCTCAGAAGTCTGTTCTGTTCAAGAGGTTTGTGGAGCTCAAGCAGGGTGGAAGATCTGTTCTTGAGTATGTTTCTGAGTTTGAAGCTTTGTCCAAGTATGCCCGGTCATATATTGAGTCTGCTTACCAGAAGAATGAGAAGTTTGTGACCGGCTTGGATAGTTATCTTGGGAGGCAGTTGGTGGATCATTTGGATGATTCATTTGAGAAGCTTGTGGAAAAAGCTCTCAGGCATGAGAGTCTATTTCCTAAGGATGGATCTGTTGTTGCTGTGACCAGGGAAGAGTCTAAACCCCAGCAGGGTGGAAATAAGAAGAGGAAGCAGCATCAGCAGAAGGGTAAGGATGGCCAGAAGAAGCCGAAAGGCGAGGTGACTTGCTACAATTGTCAGCAGAAGGGCCATTTCTCTAAGGATTGTAAGAATCTGAAGATGCCAATGAAGTGTCACAACTGTGACAAGCCGGGGCATTTCAGGAAGAATTGTCCAGAACCAAGGAAGGACAGGCAGATTGTGCAAGCCTATGCTTTAGGAGCTGTTTCGTCGTCTTCGAAAGCTCCTACTGCCGAAGAGAAGGGAAAGAGTGTGGTTGTTCAAGGTACTCTTTTCCTATGTGGTGTTCCAGTTAAAGTTCTGTTTGATACTGGAGCGTCGCATTCGTTTGTTTGTAATGAACTCGTAGGCCGGTTAGGTTTGGCACCGGATATTGTTGATAGGCCATTGGTTGTGACTAATCCAGTTGGGGGTTCGTCTTGTTTGTGTATGTTATGCCGTGGTCTAGTTGTGTCGAGTCATGGTTTCTCTTTTGTTTGTGATTGCTTTGTTCTGAACTTTGCGGGGTTCGGAATTATTTTGGGTATGGACTGGCTTAGGAAGTATGCGGCTAAGGTTGATTGTGAGAGGCTGGAGGTGACAGTCGAGAATGTGGAAGGGCGAAAGATTGTGATACGATGTAAGCATGAGGAAGGCGTCTTCATGAGCTTCATGTATTCGCTAGTTGTTCCACGGGATGGACTGTCTTTAGTGCCAATCGCAAATGGATTCGAGGATGTCTTTGACGAAGTCAAAGGGTTGCCGCTGCATAGAGAGATCGAGTTTTGAATAGATCTAGTAGAAGGAGCTAGACCTGTTGTGATGCTTCTTAGGCGGATGGCGCCTAGGGAACAGCAGGAGTTGAGGGTGCAAATTGATGACCTTTTACAGAAAGGATTCATTCGCGTAGTGTGTCCGAGTGGGGTGCACCAGTTGTGTTTGCAACCAAGGCAGATGGGTCGTTGAGATTGTGCGTCGATTATCGTGAGCTGAATAAGGTGACTAAGAAGAACAAGTATCCATTGCCGAGAATAGATGACTTGTTTGATCAGCTTCACGAAGCTAAGGTGTTTTCTCAGATGGATTTGGCAACGGGATTTCACCAGTTGAGAGTGGCTAAGGATAGTGTGCCAAAGACTGCTTTTAGGACACCATCCGGTTTCTTTGAGTGGCTGGTAATGCCGTTTCGATTGACTAACGCGCCAGCATATTTTGTGGATCTTATGAATAGAGTGTTCAGAGATCAGTTGAACAAGTTTGTACTTGTGTTCGTGGATGATATTCTGATTTATTCCAGAACGGAAGAAGAGCACAAGACACACTTGCGTATTGTTTTGGAGATCTTACGGAAACATCAGCTGAAGGCTAAGTTTTCGAAGTGTCACTTCTGGAAGAGTGAAGTGAGGTTCTTAGGCCATGTGATTTCTGGAAGTGGAATAGCGGTTGATCCCGCTAAGGTGGCAGCAATCCAGGATTGGGTTAGACCTAAGAATGCATCTGATGTGAGAAGTTTTCTTGGATTAGCAGGATATTATCGACGGTTTATCAAAGACTTCTCCAAGGTAGCTGCACCGTTAACAGGATTGACGAAAAAGAACCAAGTGTTCAGTTGGGATGCTAAGTGTGAGCAAGCTTTCGGAATCCTGAAAGAGAGATTGACGAGTGCTCCTGTTTTGACTATTCCTAGTGGGAATGATGAGATGGTGGTTTACAACGACTCATGTGGTACTGGACTTGGAGCAGTGCTGATGCAGAAGGATAAAGTTGTTGCGTATGCCAGTCGACAACTGAAGCCGCATGAAAGGAATTACCCGACTCATGATTTGGAGTTAGCGGCGATTGTATTTGCTCTGAAGATGTGGAGACATTATCTATTGGGAGTTCGATTCGAGTTGTTTACGGATCACAAGTCGTTGAAGTATCTTTTCTCCCAAAAGGATTTGAATCTTCGGCAGCAACGTTGGCTAGAGTTTTTGGCATCATATGATTTTGGTATAGCTTATACTCCGGGAAAAGGTAACGCAGTGGCAGATGCGTTAAGTCGAAGACATGCAGGATTGGGAGCCATGTTTTCAGAATGGAAGAGTCTCGAGTATTTAGCTGGATTTGACTTCAGGCCTAGATGCGAATTGGAACCTGAGATGTTGGCAAACTTATCGATAAGACCCACTCTTGTGGAAAGGATTGGCGAGGGCCAAAAGCGAGATGATAAGCTTGTCAAGATTATCCGTGAATTGGAATCTGGATTGGATCCAGAAAAGGATAAAGGATTCGAGGTCGATCGAGAGGGTTGGCTTCGGAAGCAAGGACGACTAGTTGTTCCCGATATAGATGAATTGAGGAGTGAAGTTCTGAAGGAAAGTCATCACTCGAAGCTGACAATTCATCCAGGTGGAAATAAGATGTATCGGGATATGAAGAGAACCTACTACTGGGAAGGTATGAAGAAGGATGTTGGAAATTTTATTTCCAAATGTATGAACTGCCAGTTGGTAAAAGCCGAACAGAAGAAGCCAAGTGGATTGCTTCAGCCATTAGAAGTTCCTACATGGAAGTGGGAACAAGTGTCGATGGATTTTATCGATGGCTTGCCTAGAACCAGAACGGGAAATGAAGGGATTTGGGTCATTGTGGATCGTCTGACTAAGAGTGCACGATTCATTCCTGTTCGATCGACTAGGACTGCATCAAAGTTGGCTGAGTTGTATGTTAAGTGGATAGTTCGTTTCCATGGTATTCCGAAGAGTATAGTGAGTGATCGAGACCCATTGTTCACTAGTGGATTTTGGAAGAGCTTCCAGGAAGTTTTGGGAACCGAGTTGTGTTTGAGTACAGCTTATCACCCTCAAACAGATGGTCAGACCGAGAGAGTCAACCGAGTTTTGGAAGATCTTCTCAGAGCATGTGTTTTGGACTTCGGAGGATCATGGGAAGATCACCTTCATTTGGTGGAGTTTGCGTACAACAACAGTTACAAGTCAAGCATTGGTATGGCACCGTATGAGGCATTGTATGGAAGACCGTGTAACTCTCCAACATGTTGGTTGGAAACTGGAGAAAAGCTGATGCTTGGGCCAGAGATGATTCGTCAGACTTCAGATTGTATAGAAATCATTCGGCAACGAATGAAGGCAGCCCAAGACCGTCAAAAGAGTTATGCTGATAAGCGTCGAAAGGATTTGGAATTCGACGCAGGAGATATGGTTTTTGTGAAGATTTCTCCACTAAAGAATGTTATTCGATTCGGGAAGAAAGGAAAATTGACTCCGAGATTTGTTGGACCATTTCTGATAATCGAGCGAATTGGAAAGCTCGCTTATAGATTGGAATTACCGGAGAAGATGTCGAGTGTGCACAATGTTTTTCATGTATCATATCTACGGAAGTATGTGCACGACTCGAATACAGTGGTTTCTGCTGATAGCTGTGAAGACTTCGAAGTTGATCCAGTCGATAGAAGACCTCGTAAGCCGCTTCGTGTTGTTGAAACCGACACGAAACAGCTTAGGAGGAAGGTAGTTAAGTTGCTCAAGATACAATGGAGTGACGATGATAACGACTGTACGTGGGAGGTGGAAGAGAGGATGAAGGCAGCTCATCCTGAACTCTTCAAGGTATGGCCCTAAGGTGTCGTATCATCTAACAACATTGTAACTTGTTCTAAGTCTTAGAATTCTGTACGCTAAGCTAGAATTGGATGCATGGTTTGTTGATTGTTATGGTTGGTAGGCGTACAGAATAGTCTTCGATTGCTTTGTTTGTTTGGAATTTCGGGGGCGAAATTCCTAAGGGGGAGAGAATGTAACGACCCGTATTTTTAACGGATCGACAAGTTCGACAGAATTTGGAATTTTAGAGTTTTTGAGCCATTTCAGATTTTAGGCGAAAATGGCTAAGTCCTGAGTCGTGAACGACTTAGTGTAAGTCGTGAGTCGTATACGACTTAGGGGATAGGAGCGACTCAGGGGTTTGGCTAGTTAAGGGTGTAAGGATAAGTCGTTTGAACGACTTAAGGGGTAGGCGCGACTTAAGGACTGGGCGAGATAAGACTTAAGTTGTAGCAGTTAAGTCGTGACCGAGTTAAGGTGATGAGTCGTACCCAAGTCATCTGATGAGTCGTACCCAAGTCATCTGATGAGTCGTACCCAAGTCATCTGATGAGTCGTACCCAAGTCATCTGATGAGTCGTACCCAAGTCATCTGATGAGTCGTATCCCTGTTGTTTGATAAGTCGTAGAATGGGTTATCTCGTCTAACAGTTAAGTCGTGGACGAGTTAAGGGATGAGTCGTAAGCTGTTGAGTCGCGCGTAGGTGATAACTCGCGCAAGTGGATGAGTCGTAGCCATTGTGATGAGTCGTATACGAGTTAGTAGTTGAGTCGTCTAACCAAGTAAGGCGTGCGCAATTAAGTCGTAGACAGGGGGTCTGGTGAGTCGTAGGCGCATGCTATAAGTCGGAGACGACTTAGGAGATAGCTGTTTTGTCGTGAGTCATAGGCTGAAGTGTGTTAAGTCGTTGAGTCGTAGGGTTTTGAGTCGTGAGTCGTAAACGACTCATGGAGACAGACGAGATAGGGATTTCAGCTATAAATAGGAGAGCTTCTCTTCATTTTTGGGATCCGGATTTTGAAGCGACGAAGTGCTGCCATTTTTAGAGCTCGACTTCTACACTTCTTCACTTCTTTTCTCCACTCTAATCTAGTGCTTCCTTCCATCCAAATCAAAGATCAAGATTGAAGATTCAAGAGCTAAAGTTGAAGATCTTCATCTTTTCAAGAGAGATTTCATCGTTTGAAGCGGATTCGTGATAGATCAAGCTTGATCCTTCGCTGTCCAGATCTGAAGCGTATTGATTTGAGGTTGTTTAGGTGATTTGGTGAGTGGTGATTATCTCTCACACGGATCCAAAGGAGTATATCGGATTGTTGGCTCGATTTGGTGTTAAAATAGAGATTTCCATGCATTTTCTTCATCCTAAGTGTAGATCCATATAGATCCATTGTTCATGATGATGTTACATCCATTTTATCATATGTTAACCTATGCAAGTTCATTCATCAAGTTTGTAGAGATATAATCCATGTTTTCATGCTTATTGGACTTTCAACTCTTTAATTACGAAAATGCCATTATTGTTATAATTGTCTACTTAGATCATTTTTGAATGCTTGATTGCTTGGATTGATGTTTGATTTGATTGATTGTTATGAACTAGATGATTGATGATTAAATTTAGATCGAAGGTGATTCAAAAGCTAAGGGAAAGGCTCTTGAATTGGGAAAGGTGCTCGTGGCATATGTAGCGGGATGATGAAGCTCTTATGCATAGATTTGATGATGTGAAGTTGAGATGAGGCTTTGCGAGGATGTAATGAAGCGAGGCATCATATGATGAAGACTTGGTCTAATCCAGACGGGATCATTCCAAGCATGTTGATAACTCGGTGATATGATTCGAGTTGAGGATAATGAATGGATATGAGAATAGTCGTCGAGGAGGATGACTAGGAGGCTTGGATAGCATCGTTGTTGAAGGTTATAGCATGCTCTAAGAAAGAGTACGTTTGGGCAGATTCGATAGTCCCAACGGCCAACTGTTGATGGTCGAGTACTCTGGGAAGATTCGATAGTCCTAGGCACGGGCTACGACGACGTGCGGGAGTTATGTCTAGAACCGGGGTTTTCATTAGCCCTTGACGGACGGCTGAAAGAATGTGCCGGTCATTCAATTAACGGTGATATCGAAGCAATGATAACAGTGATAGCCAGAGTCATGGATGTTTGGTTGTATCGTCATTCGGACTCAAGAGCGGTATTTTCCGGGTGCTTATCTGATTTAGGCCTTGGTACTTGGAAAACATCGCCCTTGACTCGAGTGATAGTAGCTTTACTTTAAATTGTATGCTCTGCTATGTTTGCTTTTGCTTAGTGTGTGTCTGGGGGCTATCACTGTAGAATGAGGTTGGAGTGGGAGGGTTGTGTTCCTATTCCTTTTCCTTTATGCTCTTTTGGTATGTTGTTAGTTAATTTACTGCTCACTAAGACTGTTGTCTGACTCAAGGCTTTATGTTTTAATTCTTATTGCCTTGGGCTGTTCGTCCATTTTGGGATGGGCAGACTAGGTAGCAGGTGATAGGTGCTGTTCTCTTCTCACGATGCTGATATCGAAGACGAGCTTGAGGGTTGCATATTATCTTCTTATTATATGTACTGGATATTCCGCTGTTTTGTATTCTCTGAGAGATGTAGTGAGGCTTGATGTATTGACTATGGGGATGCTTGTACTCAACTATTATGGAGTTTTTATATGATGTCATTTTGTTCTGTAAAGCTTCACTATACATATGTTCTATTGTATTTTGTCCATGCGCTGTGAGTAATACGATAGATTCTGTTGTTTTAAATCTTACCTTGACAATCGTCCATGGTCGCCTGGCACACTTTACAGCGCTCTATCTCTAGATTCGGTGCAGGGGTCATGGGCGGTCATCACAGAGCCCGAACCAGTGGGAGAACTAAGTTCACCAGTATGCGAGAACAAGCAAACTATTAGAAAGTGTAGTAGGGAATCTCTTACATCAAGGAAATATCAAGGTTTGCTCATAGATGACAAGAATGAGGACTGCATCTTAGATGACGATACTCCTCTATCTTTCTAATAAGCACTATAGAGTAAAGATTTTTCACTCTGGCTTGGAGCAATGAAATATGAGATGGATTCCATGTACAAAAACAAATTTTTGACTTTGTCCGATGTATCTAAAGGGATAAAACCCATCGACTGCAAATGGGTTTTAAAGAAAAAGCTAAATGCAAATGGAGATGTAGCGATTTACAAGACTGGGCTAGTTGCGAAAGTATTTCGCCATATTCAAGGTGTTTATTATGACAAGACCTTTTTGCCCATAGCCATGTGCAACAACCCTGTTTTCTACACCATATAACCGAATAAACTTTATTAAAATAAAAATGATTAAATTTGATTTGTGATAATTAAAAATAATTTGTTAGTTAATTAAATTATATTAATAATATTTTTGTTATAATAAATTAAATTAAATGGACAAGAAATTTATTGAGATTGAATAGAGTGGTTTAAATTGAATATAAAATATTTTGAACTATAAATAATTTTAAATATGTTGAAGTGGTCGAAAAATAAATTTATTTTGTAACAGAATGATGGATTATTAAATAAAAATAAGCTGACACTGAATTAAATAAAATTGTCTAACTATTGAAATATAATATATATAATGTCGTGTAAAGTAATTTATACTAGATTGAAATTTATTTTAAGGACTAAAATTTAAATTTAAACGCACTGCAAATTAACTATAGATGAATTGAATTAAATTAAGACCAAAAACTAGAATCTGGCAAACAACAAGTAAACCCAAACCCACTTTCTTCTCTCCATGCTTCAGGAAAATTCTTCCACTTCCCAATATTAGCCAAACTCGTGCCCATTTTCCATTAAGCTCTAATTCTCCTTAGAAAGATCACGATTTACATATTCATTAAATAAAGAAGAAGAGAGAAAGCGGTACATGCGAACAATGCAAGGTGGTCGCGATCGATCAAGGAAGCACGGCTCAGTCGTCGGCGATTCATCTCGATGCCAGTCGATGGAGCTTACGCGTGTTGTTATGTGACTTGGAGTGGCTATGCGAGATGAATGATGTGATGCTGGTGGTTACAATTTGAATCTCGTAAAGGCAGGCGGTAGGAGCTGCCTGAGTGGACCTAGCGGTGTTGATGAAGTTGAGTACGACTTTGGTGCTGGTATGGCTGGAGGGTGCTGTTGAGGTCAAGCAAGCAAAGATGGAGGTTGCAATAAGAGATGGCTGCTACTTGGGCTAGCAATGTTAGCTGTAGCGATGATAAAGGTATAGAGGAGTTTGGCTTCAGGCGATGTGAGAGGATGTGGAAGCTGGTGTTGCTGCTTTGGAGAAGTGAAGTCCCGTGCTCGATAGTGAAATACCGAGACAATAAAATAGGGCAAATGTGGTATAGCTTCGCTCGACAATCCAGTAAGTTCTCTAAACTCACAACTATGTCTATAATTCGATGCTTGTTATATACACGTATAAATTATCCTGTTTATCGTTTGAATTGTTCGGATGAATTGCTTGAATTGATTGATTGTGTATGATCGTATTTGTTTGTTCGTTAAGATATCGGTCATGGTATAAAATATAGTTTTGCAAAATTAAATATGATTTTGATTTGATGGTGGAAATGTGTTTGTTGGATGCTCGAAATGCAAAGGAGATGATGTCCATTTGCATTTCAATTTTTGTAATTTACTAATATTGTGTGTACAGCGGCTCGATGGTCGAAATTCGATGGAATTCGACTCGGCCACACGAAAAAAAATTATATTATTGTTTTTTTGTTAACTTTTACAGAACTTTACGCCATGGATTTTATTTTAGACATTTTATTGATCTTCTCGTTTTATAATAATTTTGAAAGCTTGATAAATTAATTTTTGTGTTTTAAAATTAACCTGAAGTATGTTTATAAATAAATAAAAGATGTTGTGAAATAACATAAGTTGTTGGTAATTGTTTTAGAAATAAAAGTTGTTTTAAATATGAAAATAGAGATTTTAAAAGTAATTAAATATACGGGTTTAGTTTATTTTATAATTCTGTATAATTGAAAGGTTTTAATAATATTTTCGAAAAGAAATTTTTTTGTAAAGTGTTGTTTAATAAAAAGGATGAAAATGAAATTTCAAATGGGGTTTTTAATTATATAAATATATTTATAAATGTTTGACATTTATTCCCCTGTTGGTACATTTATTGATTCAAAATCATATTATTGGATGATTTTGTGATTTAAATATTTTTATTAACTTTGATATATGAATGATTCACCTTTGATATTAATTTGAGTTATATTTTAAGATGATATGGTGGTGGTATCCTTCTATTTGATTTGTGAGATTTCATTTCTATGTGATGAGAAACTTGAATAAACAGTTTAGTGATACCATCTAATATGAGACTTCGCTAATACTTTTCTGGTTATTTATCAGACTTGTCATATAAGATATCTAGTGTGGATCGAGTGTAATTTATGAACATTGAATAATTATCCGAATAACATGCGGTGGTATGGGACGCTGTTTTGTTATTTGTTTGATTATTCATTGCAAGTAAATGTCTGATTACACTTAAGTGTATATGTGATACTCGATGAGGAGTATTGTAGTGTTAGATGTTGTCTTATAAGAGCCGTGTGTCGACCTACTATAAGAGATATGACCAACGATAGGGTACGAGTACTATGCGACCATTCACATTGGGTCAGGCTTCCTTTATTTTTCAGGAGTGAACCAGATTGGCCAGTATCGACTCTGGTGGCTTAATCGTGTGGCTGCGTCCCAGATCCATGACACCGTTGTTGTTATGATATTCAATGTGCATCACATGATTGATAGTTGGTAGGGTAGGTGCCCTACAGCCCCTTGTGTTGCATAGGTTAGTAGTTTGTCACTATTAAGGGCAAAGCAGGATCGTAATCAAGGCTATGCGTAGATGAGTCACTGGTAGTTGGGGTCACGATGTCCGTCGAGTTAACTAAATACTGTAGGAATACACGGTTACTCTGTAATTGGCGAGTAGATCTGGGTTCCTGGAGCAGGCTTGCGGTAGGCGATCATTAATCTTCCATCTGGTTTTGGGTATGTGTGTAGTTGATTGACATATATGTCTTGTTCCTATGATGAGTTAGATATACTAGAGACTAAATGAGTCTAAAATGTAGTCAGTCCCCGTATATCCATACTTTTTGGTTTGATATTCTAGAGATAGCCTTTGTTTATTGATTGTAATTGGATTGTGATAGATTATCTTTGTGATTTGCATGATATTGGATATCATTCAGACGATTTGATGGGCTATCTCATGTTATCTATTGATTATATGATTTTATGGTATTATCTTAGGGCATTGTTCTGTATTAGCTCGATGACTTCATTTTTCTATGATGATATCTTATAATGTAAGATTGAGAGATATATAGGCATTACATTGTTCTTGCTTAACTATACTTGAGGATATCTCGTTATTGACGATATCTTGATTTTGATGACGATTTTGGAAATATGGATGATTCAACCATTTACTATTGTTTCATGATTTCTGATTTGATGAGTTTTATATGGGTGAGGACATTTTTATACTTGGTTTTGTGGACTTTTACATATATGATATTTGAGATGGTTTGAAATAATATTATTATATTTATACACAATACATATACAGTTCCATATGTTTATTGACCTCGGATTTAGATATAATCCGACCTGTTTATTATTTATAATACTCGGGTCAGTCCGAGACATTACAGGTACAGGGACTATGCGACCAGCTTATGTGTTTTCTAGGCTTAAACGAGATTAGATATATAAATTGTGGATTATAGCTCTATATTGTTTAATCACCCATGCGTATATCATTGTGATTAGTATTGGATGTATATTGTATATTGGATATTATATATTATTATTGCTATCAACTCTATGATCTCTGATATTTACTGTATATTGTGTATTATTCTATCCTGGAGGCACATATGTTTATTTCTTTATGCCGATACTGTGTACATATAGGAGAGTTATATATTCGATGTTTAATACATACCAGTGTTAGTCTAAGGAAATATTCACGTGTGTACCCCCACACTGCCTTATTCTTTATATTATCTGATAGTATTACTATATAGTACACCTGGATAGTATAGGTATAGAGGTGGGGTGTTACACCATGCTTCAGTCCATCTAGATTATGATAACAACATTGTTGCATTCTATGACTATGAAATATGGAAAATGGATGTAAATGCAGTATTTCTAAATGGAGATTTAGAAGAAATTGTCTATATGTCACAGCACGAGGGTTTTGTGGTCAGTGGGAGTTAGGGCAAGGCTTGCAAGTTATTAAAGTCCATTTATGGACTTAAACAAGCTTCAAGAAGTTGGAACGAGTGTTTTGATAAGGTAATCAAATAGTTTGGTTTTATTAAAATACAGAGGAAGCATGCGTACACAGAAAGGAAAAAGGCAATGCTATCATATTCTTAGTGCTATATGTCGGTGATCTTTTGTTGATTGGTAATGACATTTCGTTATTGTAATCAGTGAAAGCTTGGCTTTCCAAGAACTACTCCATGAAGGATTTGGGAGAAGTAGAATATATACTAGGTATAAAGATTTATAAAGATAATTCCGAGTGGTTGCGGAGATTGTCCCAATCCCTCTACATAAATACCTTACTGAAGTGGTTTAATATGGAGAATTCCAAGCATAGAAATGTTCCAAAGCAGTCTAGAGTCATCCTTTCTAAGAAGGATGCTCCCCATACTGATGAGGAGAAAAGAGAGTATGAAGAAGATCCCCGATGCTTCAGCAATAAGATCCATAATGTATGTTATGTTATGTTATGTTATGTACTAGACCACACGTAGCTTACACATTAGGATACGTAAGTCGATACTAGTCTAACCCTAGAGAAAGCATTCGATGGCCGTAAAATGTATACTGAAGTATTTAGGAAATACTCGGGAGTCGTTCCTCATTTATGGGAATGGAGACCTCCTTATTGTAACAACCTAGAATTTTAATTATTTGATTTTGAAATATTTAATTAATTTTAAATACTGAAATATTAGTTTTATAAGTCAAATAACTTAAAATTCAAATATAGGAATTTATTTGAATATGTGAATTGTGATTTTAATATTGGAATAGTGATTTAAATATTAGAGTTATTTAAATAATTGAATCTTGAATTTAATTTGAATAAATTGATTTCAAAAGCTTATTTAAATTCTATTTGAATAAGAATGATAATAGTAAACTTTTAAATTAGAATCAAAAGTGATTGAATTTGTTTTAAAGACAACTCGTTTTAATTAACATGTGAAATTATCATTCCGGGGCACTCTCTCGGATTTTGATGAAACTAGTGCAATTAGATCCATATGATAAATTGTTGTACACCGACGAGTTTCGTAGAGATCAAATATACTGTGTGGTCGTGTGAGCTCATAACGCGTAGCAATTAATTTTAGAGAATTGAAAATATTATAATTTGGTTGTAAAAGCTAGCTTCTGTATATGATAGAATTAGGTTCCAAAAATAGTTTCATTGAGTTTAGAATAGGGGTAATTATCTAGGAACGCCAATGAACATGCATCGATTGGAGTTCGTGTGTTTAAGAGCGTGAGTAGTGTCGGATATTTGCCTATATATAGGACCCTCACCCCTCATTTTGCTCAAACCCTCATTTCTAAACCTAGTCGCCATTTTTATTCACCTAAATCCTATAGCCTTGGATGATCGGAGCCTCTAGAGGCATTTTTAGGCTAGGGGTTCAACTAAGATATTTTTTGTGTTAGTGAGTGGAGTGTGATGGACGGTTGGATTATCGTGGGTGGTGGCGAGGCGGCCGAAATCTCAATATGAATGGCATAACTTATGTTCGCGCTTTCGACATCTTTGATGATCGTAGGGCGAGGGACCCTGAAGTAAAAATGTCAGCATAGCGTGGGCTTCATTCTGGTCAAGTTTGATGGTCTTTAGTCATTGGCGGTAGCGGCAGTTTTCAATTGAACGGCGATGGGTTTTCGACTTATTTCTGGGCGACGGTGGCGACTGGGGTGACGAGGCCAGTGGCATTGAGTCAGGGACGGTGAGGGCGAGCTTTGGTGATGATGCGATGGTGGCTCGTGGCACATGGTGGCATTTAGAGGCGGTGAATAGAGGGCAGTTGGGTGTTCAATCATGATCGAGATTTTATGTAACGACCAGGTATTTCGAAACATTCGCATCCACATATGTCAAACTTGAATTGCTCAAAATGCCAGATTGTTAATTTATATTTGGAAAAACTCATCATATACAGTAAATAAATCAATCACAGACACAGAGTATTACAACAATAAGCAGCGGAATAAATAAATAGTAGTTCATGAAGCTACTATATAAACATCAGAGTTTAAAACAAAATACAACATAAATCTCGAATACAGAGTAGTTTCAAACACAAAAGTAACTACAAGACTAGATAGAAATAACTGGAAATAGCTGAAAGCTGACTAGATATAAGATAGATCTTCAAGCAAAGCTCCAAACTCAAAAGGTGAGTCTCAAATGTTGTGTCACTCAGTCTGACCAGAGCATAAAGCAAAACACAAAACACTCGAGTCAGGATTAACATTCTTATATTAGTAAATTCAACTCAAGTGAAATGTCAACTGAAGTACAAGTAACTTAAAGGGTAGTTGGGATTTTCATCCTCTAAGGATCCATGGAACTAGCTACTATGTAGTAATATACGCTATTATAATATGTCTATAGTAAAGTAAACTATTAAAATAGTGTTAAGGCATTACCTATATCCCCCATAACACATTTCATATATTCTCGTAGTCTATACAGTACCGTAAGCTTCACCAAACTGGTGGTTTACTCAAAGGGCACTCCATAGGTACGGTGCAAACCAAACTCGTAGAAGGTGCGATAAGGCATGCGACAAGGCACACGAGGCAATGCCAGGGTAGATATACCGTTTGCGTATCCGGACTGGTGGTAACGAATAGCAACTACTACCGCCCACCTCGAGACACACTCCTAAATCAAAGGTGAACCCAATCAAACCACAAAGTAATAGAATGGTATCGAAGAAATTTGTCTGATAGGAGGAATGACCTCACTTGGCCCGACATGGCTCCTGTTTTAGCCACATCAAGCTAACTCATGGGAGTCAGGGCTACGTTAATACCTCATACAGAATCATCGCCAAACCATCCTACTTCGTTTTGGAATCTCCACCACGTGCATAGTTGTTAAAGTGGTTTTCGGTATTGGCAGAGAGTATGACAATATCGATCTCGATCTCTTTAACAACCAAACGCTTATTTCACACCATGGTCATTTTATAATTCAAATAGTTTATACTTCATATCAAACTATCATATTCATTTCAAAAACCATATCAATTAAATATCATTATTCACATTAAATAATATGCATTTCCAGAATCGTAGCACTTTCAAAATTTTAACGCTTTCGAAATCATAACACTTTCGAAATCATAACACTTTTAAAACCATAACACTTCCAACTTAAATATTTAGATATTGAAAATAGTATATATATTAAAATAGTAATAAATTAAAATAGTTTATATATTGAAATAATTTATATATATTAAAAATACTTTATATAATAAAAATAGTTTCCTCCAATTTCACAAATCGATTCAAATCCAGGTTTGAACTATCATTTCAATTCTAAAAAGATTCAAGCTTTAAATATTCAAGCAATTTCAATATAAGTTTCATTTATTTTTCAACATTTAACTTTAAATTTTATTCAAATTGGAAAATATTCAGTTAATCATTTTAATAATAGTTAAATAAATCTCAATTTATAAATTTAAATCAATATTAAATATCCAGTCTCGATTTTATTTAAAATTGAGAATATTCATTTAATCACTTTTTATCAAATCAAGTTATACATCATATCTTTCAAAATCTCCAAATCGATAGTTCAAATCAATTCTTATTTAAATTCAATTATTAACCAATTTTAATTCCAAGTCAACATTAATTTATCTTCCCAACCTCTATTATTAAAGTTATAAAACCTATTTTTAAAATGTTTATATAAATTTAAATAAATGCTTAAACATATTATAAACCAAATTAAATTAAATTCTATTAAATTAAATATTATTATTAAATTTGTTCTATATTGAATCTTATTTTATATATTTTTAAAATAATAAAATTAAAAGAAAAATCTTAAAAATTATATTTTCAAACACTAACTTATAAATTTAAAATTTCCAAAACCTATTATTATAAAACTCTAACTTTATACACATATAAAATAGCATTTATACATTATATTTTAAAAATCAATATTTATTAAAACCCATATATTTCCTTTCAAACTTTGGCAATCATTTTTCAAATTAGACCAACGTGTTCGTATATAATTTTCTATCCAATGGTCAAGTGATACGGATATTTATCATTTCAATCCGTAATTTAAATATTTACGGGTATATATTATTTCAACCCGCAATCCCAAAATTTCAAAATAAATTGAAAATCGCTTGGGTTTATCATTTCAACCGATAACGATTTTCCCTTAATCTATAATATCGTTCGGGTATGTATCATTTCAACCCATAAGGAATTTCTAAACTAACAGGGAACTTGCAGAGTGAAAACAAGTATGATAATAATATAACATATCAACAACAGGCATATATCATCAATAAAAAATTTAAATAAAATATATACAACAGGGTTATGGTGTCATATGTCATAGGTGAACACTGGCAAATAATGGCATATCATATTTAATAATTAAATAGCTAACAATTCAATATTTAACAACATATTTCAATCGGCATTTCATGTGAATTGAATCTACTAAATATAAGAATGTTAATCGTGAGTGATTGCTCACCTTTCGAGGTTAGAGAAATAACAAGAATGAGATGCACGGACATGGATACGCACGAACAAGGTAGAGTTGTGGAAATAATCTCCGGACAGCAACGGAACAAGCAAAGCAAGGAGGACTAGAGATCGATGAAAAACAATATATATATTATTTCTTTTAAAATCAATATTCAATTTAAAACCCATATTAAAATAAAGTTCTTCATATATATATATATTACATTTTAACACTCTGTATATTTTGAAAATCAAAACGTCAATACACGTATACGGTATATAATAAACCCATCGATAGTTATATTTCAAAATCAATATATAACTATAAAATCAGTACTTCTTGAAACAGCTATCAAAATAATAACGTATTATATTTCAGGCCATCATATTTAACCAACATGAAGTTTTATAACACATATATAAATAAAATCTCTATTTGTTATGTTTTAATGGAAATCAATATATATGCAGACTTTAAACAAATATGCAAACAATACTTATACCCAATTATATAAAATCAGACTATGATCAAATATGCAGACTATACTTATAACCAAATATATGTAATCCAACTATAAACAACTTTATATGCAAAACAATGTATATATATAAATCAGACCGTACCTCAATATATGCAGACTAACACACACACACACACACACACACACACACATGCAGACACAATATATAATTACAACTAAATGTATATATGTAGGCTAGTATAAATATGCAGGCACAATATATAATTACAGCTAAATGCATATATTCAGGCTACACTAACGTATCCCTAGACAATATATGCAACAATGTATACATGCTACAAAATTAAATATACATGCTACAGGAAGTGAAAGCAAACTTAATATATATATATATATGCGAGCTTTCACAATTATATATATAGGCTCATATATATATTGAAGTCGATATATTTGTAAATTATATAAAAATATCTATAAACAAAATCAATATATATGACATACAGACTTAAATATGCATACAATTATATAAAGAAAACATATTCTATACTTATATAACATATCTATATAAGAATGGACGGGTTATAAACTAAGATGGTCGGGCTGTTATGGGCAAAGAGGCACAGGAAGGCTGTGAGACAGACGTGGCAGGTGATGGCGAGCGGAGTTTGGAGAGTGATGGGTGGGAGTGGCTGGTGTTGGAGATGAGCTGCAAGCCGGCTATGGTGGTGGGTACTTAGGTGTCAGGTCGGCATTGGTGGCTTTGGTGATGGGTGAAACAAAAGGCGATGGTTCGGTGGGAGGGCTTGGCGGAGCTGACATGGGGCGTTGCGGTGGTCAAGGGTTTGGGTTGATGACATAGGCTGGAGATTGGTGTGAAGGGTGTTGTGGAAAATAACTTGCGTGTTGAACATCATGGGTGGGGAGGCAGAAGGCGCTGAAGGGAAGGTCAGGTGGCGGAGGAATGATGAGTGGACGTGGTTGAAAAGAAAAGAAGAAGGGAAGGCGTGTTTGTTGATAGAAGTAATGGTGGGTGAGGTTTGAGATTTAAAGAAGATGAGTAGAATCAGGAAGATAAAGGAATACAAGCTTAAATATATTATATATATATTTTAAAAAGCAATACCAGATCAGAAATGAAAAGGCAATGTAAAGGCACACGAATATAAATAAAAAATAATTGCGATGTAAAGGGTCAAAAGTTGTTTTAGAATTTAATAAAGCAATTACATATTGTTTTACACTGCAGAAGATTTGGAAAGGCACATGAAACGAGATGACACAAATACGGTACCGATACGATGAACCGTTACGCCAATTTCATCGTGTATCGGACGTCCAAATATAGAAATGAATATACTGCGGAGATTAGCACGACGAGACGAACAGAATGGTACACAAATATCAGCAATATGACCATCCAACCAAAATTCGATATTTCACAGCCAAACTACTGCAAATTCACCGAAAATAAGATAAACGGGGCTATAGTAGTCCAAATTTGGCGAAACGAAATATGACGTCTCACTTAGAAAATGATTTAAAATTTTATTATATAAAAATATTCAGATTTCGAAAAAAAATATTTTTCATCAATTTAACTGATTTAAATTGAAATTGAAAACTACACAATAAAACCAACTTTCATATTTTCCAATGAAAATTTACCATTTGCTATGTTTTAATAGACGCATACCAAATATCAAATTTTCATTGCCAAATTCAATTATTTAAAATTTCATAAAAATTCAGTAAATTACGTTAAAGAAACCGTTAAAAATTTCGGGTCATTACACTCTCCCCCACTCAAAGCTTTTTGTCCCCGAAAAGGAGCGAGATAGGGGAATAGAAGTAACAGAAAGGAAAATAGATTCGAATACAAAATACAGCAGTTGATTCAAAACCATATAAATTTCATTAGTTTTTAAATTAATTTATGTTCAACAATTTTGTTTCAATGCATTTTATTTAATCAATAATATTCATTTATATTCATGTTTTGTTTGACTTAAATTCAATGTATTTCAATCAATTGATTTGATTTCAATTTATTACCATTTGTTACAAAATTTTCATTCAAACAAAATTTATTTTATTTTAATTTATTCGCTTTTTATTATTCAATTTATTTCACTTAATTAGTGTATATATATTTATTACAACCACCACTTTTTGGTTAAAATTTCCTTAACAAATTTTATTTCTGGACATCTTTTTACTTGCATTAATATTGTATACTATTCAATTGCTTATTCTTATTAACATTTAACTATTTCTAGGTAAGTTATTTTAAAGTTCTGAGTGTAATTAGATACTGTACAAATTTACCTTTTGTTACAATATTTCTATTAAACAAAATCTCAGCTTGAACATTTCTATTACTTAATTTACTCTTGTATAACCTTCAATTATAAATCCATATTCATTTTTAACTCTTGAATATTTTAGGTAAGATATATATATATATATATATATATATATGTGTGTGTGTGTGTGTGTGTGTGTGTGTGTTTTTAGAAAGCAATTGAGTATTATACAAATAAATTTTTATCCTAGTTCAACTATATCAAGTTGTTTCAAATTAAATTTCTTATTTTAGACACTCCAATTTATTCAAAATTTTGCTTTATTCAAATAATTGAAAACCATCATTTAACATTGTTTTATAATTTAATTCCCGGTTTCACTTCAAACCATTTGAAATAAATATATATACATACATATATATATATATATATCAAATCACACTTAAGAAATTCAAATCAAATCCATTTTTCCTAAACAAAAGTGTAGCAAAGCTACTAAGTGGTCTCTCCACTCCGAAACTCGAAAATGAATGTCGATGATGCTGCAGTCATCACCGAAATTATTTTCCAACGACAAAACAGGAGAGCTCTAACTTACTTCTTTTTTAAAAATTCTGGAAAAACAATTTCCATTCGAAAATACTTACAAATAATATATTTCAAACTTTGAAAACCAAACCTAGAAAAGCACTGGAAATTTAATTCTCAAATCCTTAATTTAAAGTCATTTCATTTGCAAATTAGAATTACAAACCATGTTTATTAAATTTCAATACCTTATAACAAATAACAATAGAAAATGATTCAGTAATGTTGACAAAAGAACAAATGATAATCTAGTATTATCATTTCTAACATCCAATTCGATTTACTATATAATTTCAGAAAATTATACTTTTATATATAAAATATAACCATACATAAAATTATATCATTTACCAATTTCGAAAACAGTACTGTGTCATTTTTCTCTGTTAAAGTGTTTTGGAATTTCAATTGATAGCGTTGGCCAGACGAATCGATTGAAACCCCAAATCTCAACAATTCAAACAACACAATATAAAACATTTTTATATTAATTACAAATACACTCCCCCACAAGATGATTCAAAAATGGATTTCAAAACAAGGATAGAGATTCAAATTTAGATGAATCCTAGTCAAAGAGAATCCTAACTACGAAGACAGACTCGAAAGGAAGATAAAATAATTAAATTACAAAAAGAGAAGGGATGGATAGACTAATATTAATCGCAGGTGACCTTAACTGGGTCAACCGAGATTCCAGGAATAAGATCAATGTGGAAATTCAAATTCCCCCTTGAGAGGGAGAAAGGTGACTTTACCAAAACCTCCGGAAATAGCACAGTGGTGGAGTCAAGAGCACTAGGTTGAAAATCAAGCGAAGAGAAAAACTGGCTGCAAAAATGCTGAGGTGATCGACATTCGATCATGAGAGAGAATTACCCAAGTCGTCAACTAGCAAGACGGTTCGGGCTTTGCAAGAAATAACAGCATCAATACCGAGGATGCTGAACTCTTCGATAAATCGACGCCTAATGTAAAGGAGTTTCACCCCATTACAAATCATACTAAGGTTGGCAGAACTGCTGATGGGATTAGTCACAGATACAGATAAAATTGCCAATTGAGGTGGCAAGATGAGATCAATTTATTACAGAGTTCAACATAAGTAGAGCTATGGGGATGCTCCAGTATCTAGAAGAACATGAACAGGAAAGGACAAGAATGGATTTCAGAACAAGGTAGGGTCCCAAAGTTCGGAAGAAATTCAAGCTCGAATGGAGGTGATTCTGTAATTAATTTTTACTCCATATGCTAAGTTTTTCTTAAACCAGAGCTCTGATACCAACTGCAATGGGACAACGCCAATGGGGTAACACCCACCGTAGCATACAATGGTACCTGTGTTCTAATTTTACGGCCAGCCTTTCTATTGCATCAACCCCACGGGACAGGTAAGAGTAAGAGTCATCCGCTCACTACCAAACCCAAATGCGAGAAGCCCCTATCATGCTGCACCCGCCAAGTGCATAAGCAGACACACATGTTAGACTTGAATTGCTCAAAATGTAAGATTGTTAATTTATATTTGGCAAAACTCATCATATACAGTAAATAAATCAATCATAGAATCACAGACACGGAGTATTACAACAATAAGCGGCGGAATAGATAAATAATAGTTCATGAAGCTACTATATAAACATCAGAGTTTAAAACAAAATACAACATAAATCTCGAATACATAGTAGTCTCAAATACAAAAGTAACTACAAGACTGGATAGAAATAACTGGAAACAGCTGAAAGCTGACTAGATATAAGATAGATCTTCAAGCAAAGCTCTAAACTCCAAAGGTGAGTCTCAAATGCTGTGTCACTCAGTCTGACCCGAGCATAAAGAAAAACACAAAACACTCGAGTCAGGATTAACATTCTTATATTAGTAAATTCAACTCAAGTGAAATGTCAACTGAAATACAAGTAACTTAAAGGATAGTTGGGATTTCCATCCTTTAAGGATCCATGGAACTATCTACTATGTAGTAATATACGCTATTATAATATGTCTACAGTAAAGTAAACTATTAAAATAGCGTTAAGGCGTTACCCATATCCCTCTTAACACATTTTATATTCACGTAGTCTATACAGTACCGTAAGTTCCACCAAACCGATGGTTTACTCAGAGGGCACTCCATAGGTACAGTACAAACCAAACTCGTAGAAGGCGCGATAAGGCATGCGACAAGGCTTGCGTATCCGGATTGGTGGTAACGCATAGCAGTTACTACCGCCCACCTCGAGACACACTTCCAAATCAAAGGTGCACCCAATCAAATCACAAAGCAATAGAATAGTATCGAAGAAATGTGTCCGATAGGAGGAAAGACCTTACTTGGCCCGGCGTGGCTCCTGTTTTAGCCACATTAAGCTGACTCATGGGAGTCAGGGCTATGTTAATACCTCATACAGAATCGTCGCCTAACCATCCTACTTCATTCTAGAATTTCCACCACGTGCACAGTTGTTAAAGTGATTTTCGGTATTGGTAGAGAGTATGACAATATCCGATCTCGGTCTCTTTAACAACCAAACGCTTATTTCACACCGTGGTCATTTTATAATTCAAATAGTTCATACTTCATATCAAAATATCATATTCATTTCAAAAACTATATCAATTAAATATCATTATTCACTTTAAATAATATGCATTTCCAGAATCGTAGCACTTTCGAAATCATAACACTTTTGAAATCATAACACTTTTGAAATCATAACACTTTTGAAATCATAACACTTTTGAAATCATAACACTTTTGAAATCATAACACTTTTAAAATCATAACACTTCCAACTTCCAACTTATATAATAAAAATAGTTTCCTCCAATTTCACAAATCGATTCAAATCCAGGTTTGAACTATCATTTCAATTCTAATAAGATTCAAGGTTTAAATATTCAAGCAATTTCAATATAAGTTTCATTTATATTTCAACATTTAACTTTAAATTTTATTCAAATTGGAAAATAATCACTTAATCATTTTAATAACAGTTAAATAAATCTCAATTTATAAGTTTAAATCAATATTAAAAAATCAGTCTTGATTTTGTTTAAAATTGAGAATATTCATTTAATCACTTTTTATCAAATCAAGTTATACATCATATCTTTCAAAATCTCCAAATTGATAGTTCAAATCAATTCTTATTTAAATTCAATTATTAACCAATTTATATTACAAGTCAACATTAATTTATCTTCCCAACCTCTATTATTAAAGTTATAAAACCTATTTTTAAAATGTTTATATAAGTTTAAATAAATGCTTAAACATATTATAAACCAAATTAAATTAAATTATTAAATTAAATCTTATTATTGAATTTGTTTTATATTGAATCTTATTTTATATATTTTTAAAATAATAAAATTATAAGAAAAATCTTAAAAATTATATTTTCAAAAACTAACTTATAAATTTAAAATTTCCAAAACATATTATTTGAAAACTGTAAATTTATACACATATAAAATATCATTTATACATTATATTTTAAAAATCAATATTTATTAAAAACCCATATATTTCTTTTCAAACTTTGGCAATCATTTTTCAAATTAGACCAACGATGTCCGTATATAATTTTCTATCCTATGGTCAAGTGATACGGATATTTATCATTTCAATCCGCAATTTAAATATTTACGGGTATATATCATTTCAACCCGCAATCCCAAAAATTCAAAATAAATGAAAATTGCTTGGGTTTATCATTTCAACCCATAACAATTTTCCCTTAATCTATAATATCGTTCGGGTATGTATCATTTCAACCCATAGGGAATTTCTAAACTAACAAGGAACTTGCATAGTGAAAACAAATATGATAATAATATAACATATCAACAACATGCATATATCATTAATAACAAATTTAAATAAAATATATACAATAGAGTTATTGTGTCATATGTCATAAGTGAACACTGGCAAATAATGGCATATCATATTTAACAATTAAATAGCTAACAATTCAATATTTAACAACATATTTCAATCTGCATTTCATGTGAATTGAATCTACTAAATATAAGAATGTTAATCGTGGGTGATTGCTTACTTTTCGAGGCTAAAGAAATAACAAGAAATGAGATGCACGGACACGAATATGCACGAACAAGGTAGAGTTGCGAAAATAATCTCCGTACAGCAACGGAACAAGCAAAGCAAGGAGGACTAGAGATCGATGAAAAAAATATATTATTTCTGTTATAATCAATACTCAATTTATAACCCATATTAAAATAAAGTTCTTCATAGATATATATATACATATATATATATATTACATTTAAAACTCTATATATATTTTGAAAATCAAAACGTCAATACATGTATACGGTATATAATAAAACCCATCGATATTTATATTTCAAAATCAATATATATCTATAAAATCAATACTTCTTGAAACACCTATCAAAATCATAATGTATTATATTTCAGGCCTTCATATTTAACCAACATTAATTTTTATAACACATATATAAATAAAATCTCTATTTGTTATGTTTTAATGGAAACCAATATATATGCAGACTTTAAACAAATATGCAAACTATACTTATACCCAATTATATAAAATCAGACTATGATCAAATATGAAGACTATACTTATAACCAAATATATGTAATCCAACTATAAACAATTTTATATGCAAAACAATATATATATATAAATCAGACCGTACCCCAATATATGTTGGCTAATACACACACACACACATACATGCAGACACAATATATAATTACAACTAAATGTATATATGTAGGAGAGTATAAATATGCAGACACAATATATAATTACAGCTAAATACATATATTCAGGCTACACTAACATATCTCCAGACTATATATGCAACAATGTATACATGCTACAAAATCAAATATACATGCTATAGGAAGTAAAAGAAAACTTAATATACATACATACATACATATACATATATATATATATGAAGGCTTTCACAATTATATATATAGGCTCACATATATATTGAAATCGATATATTTGTAAATTATATAAAAATATCTATAAACAAAATCAATATATATGAAATACAGACTTAAATATACACACAATTATATAAAGAAAATAGATTCTATACTTATATACATATCTATATATGAATGATCGGGTTATAAACTAAGATGGTCGGGCTGCTATGGGCGAAGAGGCTGGAAGGCTATGAGGCCGACGTGGCAGATGATGGCGAGCGGAGTTTGGAGAGTGATGGGTGGGCACGACTGGTGTTGGAGATGAGCTGCAAGTCAGCTATGGTGGTGGGTACTTGGGTGTTAGGTCGGCATCGGTGGCTTTGGTGATGGGTTAAACGGAAGGCGGTGGTTATTTGGGAGGGCTTGGCCGAGCTGACGTGGGGCGTTGCGGTGGTCAAGGGTTTGGGTTGATGGCATAGGCTGGAGATCGGTGTGAAGGGTGTTATGAAAAATAGCTTGCGTGTTGAACGTCAAGGGTGGGGAGGCAAAAGGCACTGAAGGGAAGGTCAGGTGGTGGAGGAATGATGAGTGGATGTAACAACCCGCATATTTAACGATTGTATATTTAAATGATTTATTTAAATATAGCATCGTTAGTGGGATTAAAGTCCGAAAAGTTACTTTTTGCAAACAGTCGAATTAGGACTCGAGACCACTTCCATTGAGTCCAAAATGGTGTTTGCGACTTTTTTGAGTATAAACATCGATATGTTTGGAGTTGAGTAGAATTTGGACATTTTTACTTAGGGCTTTGGGTTTGGGTTTGGGTTTCAGCCCACTAACCCAACTCATCTTATATCCTAACTACACCCCCTCTCCTCTTCATACACTATCATTTCCTAACACTTCAAGCATTAGAAAAATTGGGGAAGAGAAAAGAAATTAGAAATTCCTAAGCCCTAGATTCATTTGCAAACTCTAGTTCTAGAGAAGCTTAGGTAAGCATCCTCTTCATCTTCTCCATCTCATTTCCTCTTCAATTTCAGAAATTTCCTAAACCCTAACTAAGGAAATGTTTTTCTTTTGAGCTTAGATTGAAGCTTCTTGGGTTAAAATTGAAGAGTGATTGTTCTTGCCTTGCTCTATAGCTTCTCTCTTGTGTTTTTGGGTTTAAAGGTGAGTTTTTGAACTGACATCTACTTCTATAGATATCATTATTGTTAGGTATGAATTCCTAACACTTATTTATGTTCATTTTCTTTTGATTTGAATTGAATTGGTGAATCTTCCAATTTTTGGTGTTTTGAGGTCAAATCTTTAAAAATCCAATCTTTGATGTTTGAACACGTTAGTGGGGTGTTTCAGAGGGCCATACAAGGCTAGGTTGTCGCTTGGCGTAAATCCCTAGTCGTTGTAGCTCGTCGTTCGCTTCCGTTCTATGTAATTGATTTTCCCCCACAAGGGGCTAGGCTGGAAATGATGCAAAAGACAATTCAGTCGACTGAACGTATTGGTCAGTCGACTGAACCTGGGAACAGAAAACTTTCTTTTCCAGCGTCAGTCGACTGACCATATAGTTCAGTCGACTGAACCTGGAACCCGAGGATTTCTGGGCATGGATCAGTCGACTGACCTATTCAGTCCAGTCGACTGAATCTGGGCAAAGAGCAGTTTTCCTATTTTAGGCAGTTTTGTGTCGGATCACATTCGTATGAGAAATCTAATTAAACGCTTAGTAAAACAAGTGGTATGAAACGCTTGCGTTTACTTCGTCGGTTAATTCTTGGACTTGTTTGATTGAACTCTTGTGACAATTTTCGAGTGGAAATCTACAATCTGTTCGTAAATATTTGAGCTAAGCTAGTGGTTATGGGACATGAAGCTAAACTCTTATAGTTACTAGCTTAGTGTAATTGACACTTCTTATTGATCAATGATGATCATTTTATGGTTTATACTAGCGATGTGCGATGTATCATAGTCCGTAATGGGGGACTATACCCTATTTGGAGGAGCTTCGGCTCATTTGGAGGAGCTTTGACTCATAGTCCGCAATGGGGGACTATACCCTATTTGGAGGAGCTCCGGCTCATTTTTTGGAATAGCGTTCCATTTGCGTTTCTGGATTTCTAGTTGATGATTTCTAGTATTTGTGTTTCACCGATTTTTGCGATTGACATTGATATGTTTTGTCAATATTTGTGTTTTGGTGAATAATTTAAAGAATGTGATTCTTTTTGGTGTCTTGAGTAGATTTGAGATTTTGTATGATTTTCGTTGTTATGAAATGTATACTTGACACAGTATGGCATTATTGTTATCATACATTTTAGTTATATCTCTTATCCTATCTCATTTTATCTGATATTTATAGCTAGAATGATCCGTTTATTATTTTCTTCTTAAATAATACTCGGGTCAGACCGAGGTATTTCAGGTGCTTCTGCTTGACTTCTTATCTGGGTCTATCACCTGACTTTTAGCTAACTACTTTAGCACAATAGTTTTTGTTAGTATACATTTTGAGATAGAGACTCCTTGTTGTATACTTATTCTTTTGTCAAGCACTTGTATATATTCTTTTGTGATGTAGTGGATCTAGTTTGACCACTATTTTGATGTACACTATTATGTGTTATATTCATATATGTGTCCGCCTTTGTTATATGGATGTCTGTGACTGATTTGTGTTATGTTTATTTCTATATTTGTTTCCAAAGGCCTCATAGCCACTGTGTGGTAGCTCTGAGTTTGTATTTGATATGTCTGATTTCCTCTTGAAACGAAATGTAAGATATACTATTTGATATATTGGTAATCGCACAAAGCAATTACACAGATAGTCGCTCCTCAACAGCCTTATTCTTCGTGCCAGTCGATGGCATTACCCCGTAGTGTCCTTGGCTAGCGTGAGTATAGAGGTGGAGCGTCATAGCTTGGTATCAGAGCCAAACTTCGAAACAATGTAGAATAATCTGGCAAGGATCATTGTCCTAAGTCTTCCTTAGGAATCGTGCCATAGGATTTAATTCGAGTCTTCATACCGTTCTATCCTATTTCTTTTTATGATGCCTTGTTTTATCAATCAAGTTTGTTTGATATTCATTTTATGAATAACCTTTTTCCTCTTCTTCCTTTCTTAAAGAAGAGAAATGGTTAGATCTGGCAGTCCTAGCGCTGGTCAATCCAGTAGTCCTTCTCTGGATGGCGTGTTCATGTCTGCCCAGCAACTTTTGGATCTTGTGAAGAATCAAAGGTTTATATGTGCTTTGAGTAAAAACCCCAAAAAGGATTTACCTCTGAAATTAGAAGTGCCTTTCGACCAGTTTGTTGATATCACTCTTCGACAAGAAGAGGCCGATAAAGAAAGTGATGTTGAAGTTGTGGATGCCAAACAAAACTTCAACATCAACAAGAAGCGGCGTATTAAGTTCAAAATCCCTAATCCCAATAAGAAAGGGAAGCAGGCAATTTCGGTAGCAAAGACTCCTATCACTAGTCGTGGACGATGCTACAATTGTGGTTCTACCGCCACTATGCAAATAAGTGTCTGAAACCTCTCTATTGTCGTTATTGCAAAAATTCGGGTCACAATATATCTGCATGTCCCATATTCAAAATAAGAAGGAGGGAAAGTTGAATGTTGTGCAAGCTCCTAGTGACACTTCTCTAGGTCAAGGTATTTCTCATTCTATCCTTGATGACATTAATTTGTTTTGTGATTATCCTATTCGAGTTTCTTTTGATTCGGGTGCATCTCACTCTTTTATATCAAAAGAACTTGTTGATTCTTTTCTTTAAATATTATGGACTTGATGACTTCACTGAAAATTGCGAATCCGATTGGTGGATCTGCAACACTCAGTTTACTTTGTGAAACTGTTGAGATTATTTTATGTGATTATTCTTTTCGAGCTGATTTGCATGTTATGCGTTACTTAGGCTTCGAAATTGATTTTTTGGGAAAAGATTGGCTTGATCATTATGAAGCCCATATCCTATGTCCTGAGCGGACTATATATCTTCGACATTCTTAATCTGTTAAGTAGATTTCTATTGTTTTTAAAGATTTTGATTTCCAAATTTGGTGGCAACATTTTATTCTTTAAACCCACTTGATGAGGAAGATGTTATTTCTCTCATTCAAGTAATTTGTAAATTTTCCGGAATATATTTGAGCTTGTCTTAGGATTATCACCTAAGCAATCTATTGAGTGGTGCTAAGGTCTTTTCAGCTCGACCTTGCCACCGGTTTTTATTAGCTACGAGTTGCGGTGGGTAGCATTCCACTTACCGCATTCCGCACTCATTATGATTCTTATGAGTGACTCGTTATGTCATTCAGTTTGTTCAGCTTATTTCATCCATTTTATGAATCGAGTATTCTGTGAATATCTCGATGAGTCTATCCTTGTATTCATTGATTATGGATGAAAACAACAATCTAAAATTTGCAAATCTTTTTAATAATATATTTATAAGTATGATTGGATTTTGTTCTTAAAACGAGCAAATAATATTTGTAAATTTCATAAGTGACATGTTTATCATATAGAAGATGATTTTGTGTTGTTTTGCCCATTGAGTGCTTTAAGAATTCTGGTCGATGCGCTTGATCAACGTTATCGATAGGAATCTCCTAAACGCTATGATGAGACAGTCAAACACAATAAATTCTTGTAATAAGTAAATTTTTCTAAAAAGATAATTACATAAAGTTAATTATAATTTTGAATGTCTTAGCTTTTCTGGAAAGTGGATCAATTAAAAGAACTCTTTTCCGATGTTTTTATTCTTGCGATTCCCGAAGGGAACCAAGACTTTATTGTTTGTACCGATGCTAGTCGTATTGGTTTGGGTGTCATTCTTTTGCAAAGGGAATGTGTTATCACATATGCTTCTTGATAATTAAAGCTTGTCGAGACTAGATATGCCATTCATGATCTAGTGCTCGCAGCCATTGTTTTCGTTCTTAGAACGTGGCGCCATTATCTTTTGGGAGAGAAAATTTGTTCTCTAAACCGATTATAAATCTTTGAAGTATTTACTTTCTCAAAAGGAACTTAATTTGCGTCAACAACGTTGGCTCGAGTTCCTCGCATCTTATGATCTTAATATTCTTTATACTCCCAGAATGGGGAAATCGTGTTGTCAATACCCTTAGCCGAGAGCAACAAGCGGATGTTTCTTTGTTGATATCCAAATGGAATGATCTCGAGACTTTATCCACTTGTGAGATTCGAGATTGTGAATCCAATTCATGTTCATCTTTTGTTTTGTGTAGCCTTGAGGCTCATCCTTCTCTTTTAGACCGCATTCTTGAAGATCTTCTTCGAGCATGTGTTCTTGATTTTGGTGGAAGTTGGGAAGATCATATTTCTCTTGTTGAGTTTTCTTCCAATAATAGCTTCCAATCTAGTATTGGTATGACACCTTTCGAGGCACTCTACGGAAGGTCGTGCTGATTTCTTTCGTGTTGGCTTGAAGCCGGTGAGAAGCTGGTTTTAGGACTAGATTTTATTGGTGTTCATTTGTGTTTCACCTATGAAGGGTGTTGTGTGTTTCAGTTGATCGGGAAAATTAGCACCTCGATATGTTGGTCCATTTCCCATCACCGAACATATTGGTTCCGTGGATTATCGCCTTTTATTATCGGCTCAATTTTCTGCTATTCCTGACGTATTCCACGTCTCTCAACTACAGAAATACCTTAGGGATTCCGATTCTATTCTTGAGCCCGGTATTATTGAAGAAATTGAAGTTTCACCAAATTTGACTTATGAGCAACATTCTATTCGTATCATTACTTCGGAGATTAAACGCCTTCGAAATAAAGATATTCTTCTTGTGAAAGTTCAATAGTCCTCAAATCCAAAGGATTGCTCTTGGGAATCTTGAGAATTCATCGAGCAAACACATCCGGACTTACTCTTTCGTGCTCTTTTATGGTGAACTTCTTATTTCAAATTTTCTTTTGTGTTGATATGCTTTTATGGTTGTTACTCTTTATTTTCCTCTTAATTATTGCGAGGACGCAATTTCTTTAAGGAAGGGAGTCTGTAACAACCCGCATATTTTACGATTGTATATTTAAATGATTTATTTAAATATAGCATCGTTAGCCGGATTAAAGTCCAAAAAGTTACCTTTTGCAAACAGTCGAATTAGGACTCGAGACCACTTCCATTGAGTCCAAAATGGTGTTTGCGACTTTTTTGAGTATAAACATCGATATGTTTGGAGTTGAGTAGAATTTTGACATTTTCACTTAGGGCTTTGGGTATGGGTTTGGGGTTTCAGCCCACTAACCCAACTCATCTTATATGTTAACTCCACCCCCTCTCCTCTTCATACACTATCATTTCCTAACACTTCAAGCTTTAGAAAAATGGGGGAAGAGAAAAGGAATTAGAAATTTCTAAGCCCTAGATTCATTTGCAAACTCAAGTTCTAGCTTCAAAATCTAAGAGAAGCTTAGGTAAGCATCCTCTTCATCTTCTCCATCTCATTTCCTCTTCAATTTTAGAAATTTCCTAAACCCTAACTTAGAAAATGTTTTTCTTTTGAGCTTAGATTGAAGCTTCTTGGGTTAAAATTGAAGAGTGATTGTTCTTGCCTTGCTCTATAGCTTCTCTCTTGTGTTTTTGGGTTTAAAGGTGAGTTTTTGAACTCACATCTACTTCTATAGATATCATTGTTGTTAGGTGTGAATTCCTAACACTTATTTATGTTCATTTTCTTTTGATTTGAATTGAATTGGTGAATCTTCCAATTTTTGGTGTTTTGAGGTCAAATCTTTAAAAATCCAATCTTTGATGTTTGAACACGTTAGTGGGGTGTTTCGGAGGGCCATACAAGGCTGGGTTGTCGCTTGGCGTAAATCCCAAGTCGTTGTAGCTCGCTTGTTCGTTTCCGTTCCATGTTATTGATTTTTCCCCAGAAGGGGGCTAGGCTAGAAATGCTGCAAAAGATAGTTCAGTCGACTGAACGTATTGGTCAGTCGATTGAACGTATTGGTCAGTCGACTGAACCTGGGAACATAAAACTTTCTATTCCAGCATCAGTCGATTGACCATATAGTTCAGTCGACTGAACCTAGAACCTGAGAATTTCTGGGCATGGATCAGTCGACTGACCTATTCAGTCCAGTCGACTGAATTTGGGCAAAGAGAAGTTTTCCTATTTTAGGCAGTTTTGTGTGGGATCTTCGATTTTTAATCGATTTTTGATGATCTGAATGTTGTTATCCTTTATCGCCTTTGATGACTTCTTTTTTGGGATTTTTGAGAATATCCATTTTGATGGATTCGGTATCGATTTCTTTGGATTTGATTAACGTCTTCGTATGTGATTTTTTGGTGATTGATTGTTTCTACAATCATTTCTGTGACTTGTCACTTTAAATTACAAAGGTTTCTATACTAGCAGTAAATATTCAAACTCTTTTATAAAAATGATTTCAACTTTATTTTTAATACAAAGCTCGTTTATAAAACTGTTTTCCAATCTATTAGTATATACAAACCTTTACCTCATTCGTATGAGAAATCTAATTAAACGCTTAGTAAAACAAGTGGTATGAAATGCTTGTGTTTACTTCGTCGGTTAATTCTTGGACTTGTTCGATTGAATTCTTGTGACAATTTTCGAGTGGAAATCTACAATATGTTCGTAAATATTTGAGCTAAGCTAGTGGTTATGGGACATGAAGCTAAACTCTTATATTTACTAGCTTAGTGTAATTGACACTTCTTATTGATCAATGATGATCATTTTATGGTTTAGACTAGCGATGTGCGATGCCTCATAGTCTGCAATGGGGGACTATACCCTGTTTGGAGGAGCTTCGGCTCATTTGGAAGAGCTTTGACTCATAGTCCACAATGGGGGACTATACCCTGTTTGGAGGAGCTCCGGCTCATTTTATGGAATAGCGTTCCATCTGCGTTTCTGGATTTCTAGTTGATGATTTCTAGTATTTGTGTTTCACCGATTTTTGCGATTGACATTGATATGTTTTGTCAATATTTGTGTTTTGGTGAATAATCTAAAGAATGTGATTCTTTTTGGTGTCTTGAGTAGATTTGAGATTTTGTATGATTTTCGTTGTTATGAAATGTATACTTGACACAGTACGACATTATTGTTATCATACGTTTTGGTTATATCTCTTATCCTATCTCATTTTATCTGATATTTATAGCTAGACTGATCTGTTTATTATTTTCTTCTTAAATAATACTTGGGTCAGATCGAGGTATTTCAGGTGCTTCTGCTTGACTTCTTATCTGGGTCCGTCACCTTACTTTTGGCTAACTACTTTAGCTCAATATTTTTTGTTAGTATACATTTTGAGATAGAGACTCCTTGTTGTATACTTATTCTTTTGTCAAGCACTTGTATCTATTCTTTTGTGATGTAGTGGATCTAGTTTGACCACTATTTTGATGTACACTATTATGTGTTATATTCATATCTATTTCCGCCTTTGTGATATGAATGCGTGTGACTGATTTGTGTTATGTTTATTTCTATATTTATTTCCGAAGGCCTCATAGCCACTGTGTGGTAGCTCTGAGTTTGTATTTGATATGTCGGATTTCCTCTTGAAACGAAATGTATGTTTTACTATCTGACATATCGGTACTCGCACAAAGCAATTACACAGATGGTCGCTCCTCAACAGCCTTATTCTTCGTACTAGTCGATGGCATTACCCCGTAGTGTCCTTGGCTAGCATGCGTATAGAGGTGCGGCGTCACAGTGGACGTGGTTGAAAAGAAAAGAAGAAGGGAATGCGTGTTTATTGATAGAAGTAATGGTGGGCGAGGTTTGTGAATTGAAGAAGACGAGTAGAATCAGGAAGATAAAGGAATGCAAGCTTAAATATATTATATATATATTTTGAAAAGCAATATTAGATCAGAAATGAAAAGGCAATGTAAAGACACACGAATATAAATATAAAATAATTGCGATGTGAAGGGTCAAAAGTTGTTTCAGAATTTAATAAAGAAATTACATATTGTTTTACATGGCAGGAGATTTGGAAAGGCACATGAAACAAGATAACACAAATACGTTATCGATACGACGAACCGTTACGCCGATTTTGTCGCGTATCGGATGTCAAAATATAGAAACGAATATACTGTAGAGATCAGCACGACGAGACGAACAGAATGGTACACATATATCAGCGATACGACCATCCTACCAAAATTCGATATTTCGCTGCCAAACTGCTGCAAATTCACCGAAAATAAGATAAACGGGGCTATAGCAGTCCAAATTTGGCGAAACGAAATATGACGTCTCACTCAGAAAATGATTTAAAATTTTAGTATATAAAAATATTCAGATTTCAAAAACAATTTATTTTTCATCAATTTAACTAATTTAAATTGAAATTGAAAACTACACAATAAAACCAACTTTCATATTTTCCAATGAAAATTTACCATTTGCTATATTTTTATAGACACATACCAAATATCAAATTTTCATTGCCAAATTCAATTATTTAAAATTTCACAAAAATTCAGTAAATTACGTTAAATAAACCGTTAAAAATTTCGGGTTGTTGAATTTTAAAAACTTGCGGCCGTGATTAGCTAGTTGGAATTAGGGTTTAGAAGCAGTAATTAGTGATTGTAATTATTTAATTAAAAATTATTTAATTCCAAAATCTTATAAATCCAATATCTGTTTCATACAAGGTCCAAACCGAATGCAGTCAATCACATTGCACTCGTATCGACAATAGCTATGCTTATGAATTAGATTCGTGGAATTTGGAGCTTATGGAATGTAACAACCCAGAATTTTGGATATTTGAAAGTGGAATATTTAATTGATTTTAAATATTTAAAAGATAATTTTTAACTTGAATTTCAAATATAACCATTTGTTGTATAATTTAATTATTGAATTTAAAAATTGAATATTGGATAAATTAGTGAATCTTGAGTTTTAAGCTTGATAAAAATAATTTAAAGGCTTAAAAAATTATATTGATAATAATGAAGATAATAAAACTTTTTAAATTGAATTTAAAAGTAATTTGTTCAGTTTTAAAAACATATCGTTTGAATTAACGAGTAAAAATAGCCTTCCGAGGTACAGTTTAAGATTTCAACGAAACCAGTTCCATTGGATCCGTAATAGTGTATTATTATCAGATTTCAAATTTTGTAATGTTTGGAGTTATCGTTTGGTCGTGCGGTATATAAATTCGCTAAAATTTATATGAAAAATTTAATATAATAATTGGGTCCAAAAAGCTGCCTTCTCTATACGATCGAATTAGGACTCGAAACCTTTTCCATTGCGTTCGGAATAGGGGTATAACATTATAAACGCCTAACAGCACGCCTCGATAGGAGGTCGAGATTTTAAGTTACGAAATCGAGACGATTTAAATTTAAATAAATAAATATATTTATATTGATTGACCTATATATTCACATCAACTTTTTCCCTCTTCACTTCAGTCACTGTAGATGACCTATTTGAACACGTAAAGCATCTTCTTCCCTCCTCTTTTATAAATTCATGGCCGAACACAGTTATGAAGAAAAAAAAATTTGAAAACTTTGAAAATAAATACTTCAAATTCTACTCGTCTATAAATCACGAAACCCATTTCTAAAATCATATTTTGCCTTAAGCCTCAATCCAGTAGGCGAATTAAGGGTGCGGCGTCGTTTGGGTTGCTTGACTTTTATGGCGTGAGGAAGTTTCATCCAGGGCTTTGGAAATCGAGCTCGACGATGGTTGTTTTGGTGATTCGAGCTCGTATTCATGGTCGCGGTGTAAACGAGATCCGGTGGTGGAAATTTAGGAGGTTGCGGCTTCATTTGGGCTAGGGCGATGATCTGTACGAGCAGATAGGGAGGTCGAGGTCGCATTTTGCTTAGGGGCATCGGAGTTTGGGTTGTGGGTACGGGAATGGCGAGGAGGTGAAGGGAAACTCAATGGCGGGGTCAGCGATGGAGATCGGTGACTCAGGGGATGGTGTGCGTGCACGCATGCACCATGGCTTCGTGTGCAGGCAGTAGAAAAGTGAGAAGAAGGGGGGAAGAACAGTAGCGGGCCGGTTTTTTTCATTTGGGTATGGGTTTTAAAATTTTGAATTAAAATATTGTTTAATTTAAATTAAATTATCTTCAACTTATAAATTTTTTATCCCATGCGCACGAGGTCCGATTCGGAGGATTCAAGTCGTGTTAGGATCGTGAAGTCATCATCTACGCATAGAAAATGGTTTGGACGGATTTGGAGCTTATGAAATTTTCAGAAAATTTAAACGCGTTCCAATTAAATCGGAACCGGAACGCCCGAAGTGACAGGAAATAAATGTGAGTTAATCTCACTTAATTTTGGATTACTGCAATTAATTTTAAATAATTAAAATTAATTATTGATTGATTGGTTGAATCGATAAATTATTATCAGTTAGATGTGATATTATATATATAGTAGTATATATATTGGAGTGATTGATATTCCCGCATATATATATAGCGGATGAGACCCTATACGCCCCACATAATAGCGGATGATCGAATATATTACGATATCCCCCTCGAAGTGGGATTGGTATTTTTTATATTGTATTAACATCCGTGGATGTAGGAAAACAGGTTGGAGGGATCCAACTGGATTCCTCAAAGATGTTGAAATTATTTTCATATTCGGTGATATGATTTGTTTGAATAATCTATGATAGATATAGTGGAATTTGAATTTATTGGATGCTATGGTATTACTAGATAGATTTTGGCATTTTAAAAATACCATAAATATGAATATTGGATTTTTAAAAAATGAAATAAAAAGGGAAATTGAAAGTAAAATATTTATAGTGAAGTTTGGATAAATTTAAAGAAATGAATTTGGGGAAAAATAAATAGTTTGATTCAAATTTGTATTTAATAATTTCAAAATATTGTAAACAGAGTTCTTGGAATATTGTAAATAGAGATTTTTGAATTGTTAGCACCAAAATTGGTCACTAAAATCCTTGAATAGAGTTATGTAGATAGATTAATGAAGAAAGTAAATTAAAACAGAAAAATAACGCAATTGAGTGCAAAAAGAACAGTAGAAACGAGAACACCAGATTTATAGTAGTTCGGCATAATTGCCTACGTCCACTTTGAATATTATCTTTATTACTTTCCCTATCACTTGAATACAGATACAATTCGTAAACAAACCACTTGAATACAAGTTTGAATCGAAAATAGAAGAGTATAAAAAATGGCAGAGTTTCTTTGGAGTTCTCCCAAAAGAAGGTCCTTTCAACTGTACCCCTGCCTCTGTATTTATAGACGAAGATAGGCTGGACTCCCTTCGCAGGCCCAGGAACAAGGTAGTTCGGCCCATAGTAGGCGACTTCTGTGTGCCGAGCCAAGCATACCGAACAGTGGTCGCCGAACGATGGTGGCCGAACGGTGGTGGCCGAACGATGGTGTGTCGAACAATGGAGGTCGAACGATGGTGGCCGAATGGTGGTGGCCGAACGATGGTGTGCCGAACGGTGGTGGCGGAATGATGGTTGTCGAACGAAGGTGGCCGAACGGTGGTTGTTGAACAAACCTGGCCGAACGGTGGTTGCCGAACGAACCTGGCCGAGCAACCTCTCCTTGGATGCCTAGATTAAGCCATCTCGTTTTCCCATTCTTGACCGAGCGATATGCGCCATCCTTCAAGGATGAACCATACTCTTAGGCCGTGCGATGTACATAGGCCGAACCGTACATATAGGTCGAACAATGCCCATATGTCGGACTACCCAAAACGGATCAATCCCTTACGTCTCCAATTTCTAACTAACTCATGTCTTATCCAGACTCAATCAAAGCCTTTGTAATTATCACCTTGTAGCCGGGCCAAGTGACCGGATAACATTTGCCCCCCAAAGTGCGTCGTGTGAACCAACATGACGCACTTTGAATCGAAGCAAGTTAGAGTCTCCAGAAAGAAATCCATCATGTTTCCTGAATAGTCATTATCCTTCAATTTTATCCTCCAAAGTGTCGTATCCTTCTTCCGCCGTCATGACGCTTGGTCGATTCCCAATAGTATAAATTTAGGATTGTAGTTCATCATTGGCCATCTATGTTCAGTTCTACAGGGCCAGCAAGCTTCGGCTATCTGATCTAGTCGTTTCTTAATAACCCTAAGTGAAAATTCAATTTCTGTTGATTTCAAGAAGTCGAATGTTTTCAAATATACACGTGCATATTTGGGCACACGTTCTTGTCATTGGCTCTCGGATGCGTTTTATATGCTCATAAGTCGTCACCAATTCCATCTAGTTTAATTGCAATTCGATTGCAATTCCTTGTTTATATTTTTTTGTGAAATAAGGGTTGTAATCAGCCACTTGATGAGAGGGGACTTCAAGTTCTACATGGATGACGACCTCGGAGCCGTAAGCAAGGGTGAACGGAGTACGACCAGCCATAGACTCATGGGTAGTTCTATAAGCCCATAATGCTGTTGAGTGCTCATCCACCCATTTACCTCTAGCCTTTTCCAAACCTCTCTTCAGAATAGACATTATCTTTGTTCATAGTTTCAACCAATTATAATGGATCGTGGAAGGTCATAAGGACAATTGACGTTACGGACGACGAAGTCGATTATTTTCTTCATCTTGGTCGTGGTTAAAAGTTCTACAACTGCCCATTTGGTGAAGTAATCAACTACTATGATGATGTATTTCACATCACCTTTAGGATCAGCAAGGAGATGATGATGTCAATGCCCCCAAGTGGCAAACGGTTATGGACTAGCCATTTGAGTAATTTCCAACGACGGGGCTCTCGAATTTTTTGCAAACATCTTGCACTCATCGCATTGTCTAGCATGATCAACCGCATCTTGATTGATACTCAGCCAGTAAAACCCATAGCAGAGTATTTTCTTTGTCATGGTTTGCCCCCTGATGTAATCTCCGCATTCTTCTTCATAGACTTCACTCAAGACTCATTTGATATCATTATGGGTGATACACCGAAGCATGGGAATGGATAAACTCCTTTCTACACATGACTTCTTCTTGGATGATTTGGCATGAAGCTTTGAGGAGGATCTATCGTTTTCTATTCCCCCATTCAGTCAGAATTCCTCACTGTAGATAGTCTTGGATATGAGTCATCGATGAACCCTTTTCTGGCTCTGTCTCCAAGATCTAGCCGATCTCCATCCATCAATGCTTGGAATATTAAGTACTTCAACCGAAATAAAGTATGTCCGTTGCATGTCCCTGAAACTGGCCAGCTTGGCCAGTGACTTGACTCTTTTCATTTTGTTCGCTGAGGATGTGTGTAATGATGTAATACATGAAGTCGGCTAGTAGGTCTTGGACCCGGCCGAGACAAGGAGCAAGACAATGTCCCCTAACAAGAATAACTTCCCTAACTTTGCATACTACTAATCAGGAATCATAAAAGATATTTAAAGTTTCCACTCCAAGTTCTCTAGCAAGTTTGAGGCTAGAGGTCGAGGCTTCATACTTAGCTTCGTTGTTTGCTACAAGGAAATCGAGTTTCAAGGCGTAGCAGATCGATCGTTCCTCAAGAGTCATTAACACGGTTCCTGCGCCATAACACTGATCATTGGATGCTCCATCCGCGTACATTTTCCATCTGTTGGTTGTTTCTCCACTACTCTTTGAGTAGTCGTCTGATGTAGTGAATTCAGATATGAGGTCTGCTAATTTCCGTCCTTGGATAGCTCTTCAAGGGAAATAAGTGATATCGAATTGGCTTAGTTCGATATTCTATTTAAGTAGTCTTTCAGACATCTCAGGTCGTTGTATGACGCTAGCTTTTGTAGCTTCAGGTCGATATTCAATGCATGACTCGCGATAGTCGGTGAAATCACACACGCATGTCTGAATGGGTCCAAGGGAACATATCATCATTTATTCAGAGAAATCCATCTAATTCTTTTATCATCATTGCGCTGAGCTGTGATCCGATCTTCCGAACCCATGAAGGGTCACCATGGCTGACTGTAATGTCGACTGTCAGCTCAGCGGGTGCAATCTTGGATTCTTTGAGTTCATATGTAACTATTTTGTGTAACATTCAATGTGAAATCTGGTTAGGACGGTCAATGTTGATGGATACTCTGGTCGAATCCTAGAGTCTTGTCATGAGTTATTAAGTCTGATAGTGAAGGGCTCGAAATGCTTTGATCGATTGTCTGTAAATGGCCAAAGATTAAGCTTAGAAGCACGTTGAAAAAAATGTCGAGTAGGGGTTAGCCTCGAGTTGCGTGAAGTTGCATAGTTGGATCTTGCTTTGAGTTTGAGTTTGCTTGTATATTCGAGTAACACGCTTTCCATTCAATGCATTCATGATCCTTTACCCATCCTTTGGGTTGGAGTGATATTCAGTTGCCCATGAGCTTAGGCATCGATTTAATGATTCTATCGCTAGGCATTCTTTCGGTCGTAGCCTTGAATAGTTGTAAACACTATATACAAGTTTCAATATTGAGCCATCGTAGCCAGTTTTTGGATGATCACGCTTCTGCTCCCAGTCTTGGGTTGATAAATATACTGTGTGGATGGTTGAGTTTCGTCCTAGCTATGTTTATACTCCCACCTAAACTCCAAAGACATAGAGTTGATCGGTGAATAATCGGTTCACATTCATCATGCTTCTCGCTCATGCCCCCAAGTCTAGGGCATATACCGATAAGTAGGAAGGCCAACCATGCCCACTTTAGCTTTACTCTCTTTCCCGTTGAATCGTGGGATCAGGTTAGTTGATGGGAGGCTGAGTCTCGCCTATCCTGGATTGTATTGTGGTTTTTCATTCCAAGTGGAATACTCTGATGCCTCGTCAGTTTAAGGGCGTAAGTTGGGTACTGAACGGTCAGCCACGTCCACTTTGGTTCATGTTCTGTAATCGGATCTTGGGGTAAAGTTGGCTCAAGTGCAGTCAGGTCATGATCATCCAGTTTCATACTTCTCCTGATGGATCGAAGGAGGGTGCTGGAGAATTAATGACCAAGTCTTCGTGGTTTACTCTCCTTTCCACACTCTGGTGGTCATAGTTTTTCAAGGGACATTCGGGTCACATACGTATGTGCTTAATGCAGATCGATATTGACTCTCGATCTGAGGTATGATATAGTCGGTCGCCCATAGCTTTGGATGTCGTTTCGATTGATTCTGTGTTGAGGCCTCCTTGCAATCGTTGCCTTAAGTTGTAAAGATCGCCAGGCTAGAGCTATAATGAGCTATCCTATTCAGCTTTTAGTGATTTGTACTCCTTCTCCCAGCATTGATTTGGCGAGGCCACAAGTCGGATGGTCGAACTCCATCCTTAGCGAGTTAATATTCCTCCTGTCGATTTCCGGTCGAAGTTTGCGAAATAGAGAACGGTCGGAATCCACTCATCTATTTATCGGTGTTTATACACCACTCTGCATTTTGGTGACTTAGTGTTACTCTTCCCCAGGTCGACTCGCGCCCAATTTGTGTTCATGCTTTGGCCTACGCTCTAGGAACTTAGAGATTTGTCGAATGGTTTATGCTCTAGTCCATAGTTTGGGACGTAGAGATTTTCGTCAAGTCATTTATACTCTAGTCCACGCTCTAGGGACTCAAAGTACTCTAGTCCGCTTTAGGGACTTAGAGATTTTTCTCAAGTCATTTATACTCTAGTCCGCGCTCTGGGGACTCAGAGTACTCTAGTCCGCTTCATGGACTTAGAGATTTTTCTCAAGTCGTTTATACTCTAGTCGGCGCTCTGGGGACTCAGAGTACTCTAGTCCACTTCAGGGACTTAGAGATTTTTCTCAAGTCGTTTATACTTTAGTCCACGCTCTGGGGACTCAGAGTACTCTAGTCCACTTCAGCGAGTTAGAGATTTTTCTGAAGTTGTTTATACTCTAGCCCACGCTCTGGGGACTCAGAGTACTCTAGTCCGCTTTAGGGACTTAGAGATTTTTCTAAAGTGTTTATACTCTAGTCCGCACTCTGGGGACTCAGAGTACTCTGGTCCGCTTCAGGGACTTTGAGATTTTTCTAAAGTCGTTTATACTCTAGTCCGCGCTCTTGGGACTCTGAGTACTCTAGCCCGCTTCAGGGCTTAGAGATTTTTCTCAAGTCTCTTATACTCTAGTCCACGCTCTGGGGACTCAGGGTACTCTAGTCCGCTTCAGGGACTTAGGGATTTTTTTGAAGTCGTTTATACTCTAGTCCGCACACTGGGGACTCAGAGTACTCTAGCCCGCTTCAGGGACTTAGAGATTTTTCTTGAGAGCAGTCGTATTTCCACCCGTTTGATTTGTATTTCATTTACCATATCGAGGCTAATATTGTCGAATGAACGGTCGAACCAAGTTTGCTCATGGAATGGGACTAAGCCCCCAGCATCAAGGACGAAACTTGAAAAATGGACGGTCGATTCTCGTCCGCTTGGTGATTGTAGCTCTTCCAATGAAGTCAAGGAAGGAGGTTTATGATAGATGGTTGGATCACATCCATGCTTGGGTTGGATAATCAAGACTCGCACAATTTTCTTCGTATCTCTTTCTAGAAAATGAAGATATGGATCATTGAGTAGACAAAGTAAGTTGCATATGTTTCAAGGTGCAGTCGCATCCATGTATTGAGAGCGATGGTTAACGAGTAGGCAGTCTATCACAACTACTTCAAGTCGGGCATTCGAACCACCTTTTGTGTTCAGGGTAGGATTTGATGTGTAGATGATCAAATCATGTCCGCTTTAGTTAGATCCCAGCATCACTGAGCTTCAGGAGAGGCATATTTATTTTATCGAACTTTACTTTATGATCCGAGGAGTGGATGATTGGGCCACATTCATTCCAAGCCTTGCTTAGGCCACCAAATCAAATATGGAGGTCGATGAATGGACGGTCAATCATGTACGCTTTGTACTGGGCTCTGACCGTGATGAGCTTTTCAATCTCTAATCCTTGGCCCCAAATCAAAGGCACATGGTTGATGATGAGCGATCGAATCATACTCGTCTTGATGAAACTCCATAGGTCCGATCAAGGTTTGCGCGGATTGTTTGGCGGTCAACTTTGAGTATTTGGTCACCTACATCGTTTTGGAAGAAGTTTTGTCCAAGTCGGTCGTAATTCAAAGCACAATTGAAATTGAAATAGAAATAATCCAAAGAAGATTGGTATAAATCTCATTGATAAGTGGAGCAACATCGTGTGCTCGCTATTCAACTTTGCCCCTAGCCCCTTCTAGCGGGATGTTGACTGCCAACGGTCCAGTTGATAATTAGAGTTCTTTATTGATGGGCATCTGAAGTTCCTGGCTCACCATTCTACAAGGCTTGTACGTACTATTGAAGCTTTCCTTTTCAAATCAGCTTTCTGATCACACCTCGGAGGTGTTTGTAATCGCTAGTGTGAGGATCAGTGTGCATCATGGAATATACAACATTCTCCTAATTTTCTCTGGACTTCGATGGACTCTATCGAGGTTGGTTTTCAGTATCACTCTGAGTCGCGGGTCTCCAAGTAGAGGCTATCGATTGAATCTTTCAAATAGCATATGGGCTGAACTTTGAGATCTTGTTGTTTCTACTGGAATCAGAATCCTTAGCCAACGGGCCTGCATTGTTATTTTTCCTAGCCTGCTCCACTCCTCCTCACTTTGGTTCAGATTCATTTTGTAATAGAAACGATCCATGGTCGTAGGAGGCTCTCCAGCCAACTAGCTGCCAAAATATATCTAGAGGTTGACTCCCCTCAAACGCGATCAGCATGGTATCCTTATTAGCATTTGAAACAAATTGCTTGGAGTCCAACATTGGTTTGATTGGAGTCACTAAATTCGAAGTACTGGGTCAGTGAAGAATGGTGCTTGGAGTCATCTTAGCATTTGGTTGGAGAAAAAATTGGTTTTACCCGAGTCTGGTTTTGATCAAAAGTTTCCTGCATTTGCCTAGAGTCATATCATTTACGTTCTCCAATCTTTGGGAGTATCGTTTGAGTAGCGGTTGCTTGTCCGTTCCCTTGTTGACATTCAGAGGTTGCCGCTTGATCCTCTATGCCCTGGTCGGTTATAGGATGTAAGGGAAGTGGATAGGATCTTCCTTCACAATGTTGAGTTTTGAATTCACTATGCGGAGGCACTGTGCTGCGGCTAGGTCTTGGGTGGGTTTCCACCTGAAAAGTGATATGATTTCTTTGAATAACCTGTGATAGATATAGTGGAATTTGAATTTACTGGATGCTATGGTATACTGGATAGATTTTGGCATTTTAAAAATACCATAAGTATGAATATTGGATTTTTAAAAAAAGAAATAAAAAGGGAAATTGAAAGTAAAATATTGTAGTGAAGTTTGGATAAATTTAAAGAAATGAATTTGGGGAAAAATAAATAGTTTGATTCAAATTTGTATTTAATAATTTCAAAATATTGTAAACAGAGATCTTGGAATATTGTAAATAGAGAGTTTTGAATTGTTAGCACCAAAATTGGTCACTAAAACACTTGAATAGAGTTAGAGAGATTAATGAAGAAAGTAAATTAAAATAGAAAAATAACGCAATTGAGTGCAAAAAGAACAGCAGAAACGAGAACACCAGATTTATAGTGGCTCGGCATAATTGCCTACGTCCACTTTGAATATGATCTTTATTGCTTTCCCTTCACTTGAATATAGATACAATCCGTAAACAAACCACTTGAATACAAGTTCGAATCGAAAATAGGAGAGTATAAAAATGGCAGAGTTTCCCTGGAGTTCTCCCAAAAGAAGGTCCTTTCAACTGTACCCCTACCTTTGTATTTATAGACGAAGATAGGCTGGACTCCCTTCGTTGGCCTAGGAACAAGGTAGTTCGGCCCATAGTAGGCGACTTCTATGTGCCGAGGCAGGCATACCGAACCGTGGTCGCCGAACGGTGGTGGCCGAACGGTGGTGGCCGAACGTTGGTGTGCCGAACGGTGGTGGCTGAACGATGGTGGTCGAACGATGGTGTGCAGAAAGGTGGTCGCCGAACGGTGGTGGCTGAACGGTGGTTGCTGAACGAAGGTGGCCGAACGGTGGTTGTCGAACGAACCTGGCCGAACGGTGGTTGCCGAACGAACCTGGCCGAGCGACCTCTCCTTGGACGCCTAGATTAAGCTATCTCGTTTTCCCATTCTTGACCGAGCGATATGCGCCATCCTTCAAGGCCGAACCATAATCTTAGGCCGAGCGATGTACATAGGCCGGACCGTACATATAGGCCGAATATGGCCATATGCCGGACTACCCAAAACGGATCAATCCCTTACGTCTCCAATTTCTAACTAACTCAAGTCTTATCCAGACTCAATCAAAGCCTTTGTAATTATCACCTTGTAGCCGGGCCAAGTGACCGGATAACATGAATAATGAAAATAAAAGGGTTTAAATGATAGAACTCAAACGATATTGTTTAATTATAAAAAGGGATTTATTTATAAATTCTAGATTTAAATAGTTGGGAGAATAAAAAGGGAAATTTTAAAATAAAATATGGAATTGTTATACTAGATTTTAAATAGGATTTAAAATTTATGAAATGGAAGAGGAATCAGAATTAATTAGGTTTTTGGAATATAGTTGGGTTGATTAAGAAATTGTTTTAAAAATGGAATTTAATTTAGAAATCGATTTAAAATCGATTAAGTGTTGTGAAACCGTTATAAACGGGAAATGAGACTATGGAATTTATAAACGAAGTTTATAAATAAGGTAAAGTAATTATAAATTGAAATTATAAATTCACGGTGAGGATTTATAAGAAGATGGGTAAATCGGTTTAAAAATAAATGGTGGATTTATTTTTTTAGAAATGTGAAAAGGGAATTTACGGAATTGGGACATAAATAAAATTGGCAATAAATCAAAAGGTGATTTATAAATGTTAAGTGGCTATATTGGAATTGAAAAGTATATTTTATTGAGAAGTTAAATGGTTTTAAAAGGAGGGTTTTTAAGTATTAACTAGAAAAATTAAAAGTGTTAAAGAATATTTTAGAAAATTAATTATTTAGTTGTTTTAAAATTGTTTAAAGTATATTTAAATATTAATCAAGTTAGTTATAGTAAGTTAATTATTATTTAAAGATTAATCAGTATTATTATTTTAAAGGGATAAATTATTCAATTTTTAATATTATATAATATCTTTTATTGAAAAGAGTATTTGCTAAGGTTTAACTTGGAAAATTATTATGGGAATTTTATAAGTATTATTTTGAAAATTTTTAAATAAAGTTTTCGGGAAGTAAATGTATACTCGCATGGCAGAATCGGAGGCAGTGAGTGCCTGCAATTAAGTCTTGGATATCTCTGGGATAGAGACGTAACCATTAAGCTGTGAATCCATGGTTTGATACCGCAGTGGTACTTTCCAGATTATTTTAAAGGTTCAAATATTTTTGGAAAAGGATAGTTTGTAAATATACTAAATTCGGTAAGATGGTATATATCTGGATAAAGAGATTTGATTTATTAAAATTAAATAAAATAAGACTTAGCATTTTCAATGGAGAAGAAAATATTTGGTTGACTGATTGTTTATTTGATAGTTAAATAACCGACTATCAAATCTAGAATCAAAATATAACTTTGGAAATACGGGAATTATATGGTATAGTTACCGTTCGAAGTGCTATATTGTACGTGTAAACTCATTTTGTACTTTTAGGACGATGATAGGGGAATCCATCACTAACGGTTAGGAGGTGATCTCCGATCTTATTTTCATCTGTTTATTTCCTAAAAGAACTGGGGTTGAGTTTATCGGAAAATATCGAATGTTGTTTCGAAGAGACCGGGTGTAACAACCCGCATATTTTACGATTGTATATTTAAATGTTTTATTTAAAAATAGCATCGTTAATCGGATTAAAGTCCGAAATGTTACTTTTTGTAAACAGTCGAAATGGGACTCGAGACCTCTTCCATTGAGTCCAAAATGGCATTTACAACTTTTTTGAGTATAAACACCGATATGTTTGGGGTTGAGTAGAATTTTGTTATTTTTCTATTTGGGCTCTGGGTTTGGGTTTCAGCCCATTAACCCATCATAATACCCTAACTCCTCTACTCTTCATCCATTCACTCATTCTATTTCCTAACACTCAAGCTAAAGTAAAAATGGGGGAAAGAATGGGAAATAGAAATTCCTAAACCCTAGTTTGATTAGGAAATTCAAGTTCTTGCTCTAAAATCAAAAAGAAGCTTAGGTAAGCATCCTCTTCATCTTCTCCATCTCAATCTCTCTCCAACTTCAGAAATTTCCTATAACCTAACTTAGGAAATATTTGCTTATGATCTTAGATTGGAGCTTCTAGAGTTGAAGTTGAAGTGGGATTGATCTTTCCTTTGTTTTAAAGCTTCTCACTTGTTGTTCTGGGTTTAAAGGTGAGTTCTTTAACTCACATCTACGTCTATAACTTTCATTGTTGTTAGGTATGAATTCCTAACATCTGTGCATGTTCATTTGCTTTTGATTTGAATTAATTTAGTGAATTTTCCAAGTTTTGGTGTTTTGGTCCAATTTTATGAAAATCTTACTATGGACGTTTGGATGTGATATTTGGGGTGTATCGAAGAGCCTATAAGGCTGGGTTGTCGCTTGGCATAAATCCCTAGTCGTCGTTGCTTGTTCGATAGCTCCCAAATCGTTTTGGCCATCATGGTCTAGGCAAATTGTTGCCCAGACCAGGTGACCAGATGTCTGGTTATCAAGTCTAGACGTCTGGTTATGATCTCTGGAGAAAAAAAATATAAGCACGCAGAAAAGAAAATGGTAGAACCCAATTCCAAACGTCTGATTTATAGGTTTAGACGTCTGGTTAGGTCCCAGACGTCTGCTTTGAAATTTCAGACATCTGGGGGTTTTCTGGATTATTTCCAGAACCTAAATCCAGATGTCTGGATTCAAAACCAGACGTCTAGAACTGTGGATTTTGCCTATTTGCCTATTTTTTGAGTGGATTTCCAATTTAATCGATTTTGTTGATCCGGTTAGTTGTTATCACTTATTATCGACTTTGATGACTTCTTTCTTTGGATTTTTGGGAATATCCATTTGATGGATTTGATATCGATTTTTATGGATTTAATTCACGTCGTTGTATGTGAATTTTTGGTGATCGATTGTTTCTACAATCGTTTTTCGGTGATTTGTCACTTTTAAAAATACAAAGGTTTCTATACTAGTAGTAAATACTCAAACTCTTTCGCAAAAATGATTTCAACGTTATTTTTAATACAAAGCTTGCTTTTAAATCTGTCTTCCAATCTATTAGTATATACAAACCTTTTCCTTTGTCGTACGAGAAATCCAATTAAACAACTTAGCAAAACAAGTGGTATGAAACGCTTGCGTTTACTTCGTCGGTTAATTCTTAGACTTGTTCGATTGAACTCTTGTGACAATTTTTGAGTGGAAATCTACAATCTGTTCGTAAATATTTAAGTTAAGCTAGTGGTTATGGGACATGAAGCTAAACACATTTATTTACTAGCTTAGTGTAATTTACACTTATTGATCAATGATGATCCTTTGGAGATTTAGACTAGCGATGTACGATGTCTCTTTGTCCGTGTGGGGGACCGTACCCTGTTTGGAGGAGTTTCGGCTCATAGTCCGCAAAGGGGGACTATACCCTGTTTGGAGGAGTTTCGTCTCATAGTCCGCAAAGGGGGATTATACCCTGTTTGGAGGAATTTTGGCTCATAGTCCGCAAGGGGGGACTATACCCTGTTTGGAGGAGCTTCGGCTCATAGGAGGAGCTTTGGCTCATAGTCCGCAAGGGGGGACTATACCTTGTTTGGAGGAGCTCGGGCTCATTTTATGGGATAGCGACCCATTTGTGATACACGTGTTGGGGAGTTTTCATGCTCCAGTTTGTGATAGGCCTTCCCCTTTTTGTGATTTCTGGATTTCTAGTTGATGATTTCTAGAATTTGTGTTTCACCAATTTTTATGCGATTGGCATTGATATGTTTTGTCAATATTTGTGTTTTGGTGAATAATTTAAAGAATATGACATTCTTTTTAGTGTTTGAGAGTATTTGAGATATTGTATGATTTTTTTTGTTATCTGATGTATACTTGTCACAATATGGCATTATTGTTATCATACGTTTTTGTGATATCTCTTATCCTATCTCATTTTATATGATATTTATAGCTAGACTGATCTGTTTATTATTTTCTTCTTAAATAATACTCGGGTCAGACCGAGGTATTTCAGGTGCTTCTGCTTGACTTCTTATCAGGGTCCGTCGCCTGACTTTTGGCTAACTACTTTAGCTTAGTAGTTTTTGTTATTATACATTCGAGATAGAGACTCCTTGATGTATAGTTATTCTTTTGTCTAGCACTTGTACCTATTCTTTTGTGATGTAGTGGATCTTGTATGACCACTACTTTGATGTACACTTCTATGTGTTATATTCATATCTGTTTCCGCCTTTGTGATATGAATATCTGTGACTGATTTGTGTTATGCTTATTTCTATATTTGTTTCCGAAGCCCACATAGCCACTGTGTAGTAGCTTTGAGTTTGTATTTGATATGTCGGATTTCCTCTTCAAATGAAATGCAAGTCATATTATCTGACATATCGGTACTCGCACAACGCAATTACATAGATGGTCGCTCCTCAACAGCCTTATTCTTCGTGCTAGTCGACGGCATTACCCCGTAGTGTCCTTGGCTAATGTGAGTATAGAGGTGGGGCGTCACACAAGGATCAGATAAGTTATCTGAAAACCACTTCGATCCAACGAGTACGTTTTCGAAAGGGAAACAAGAGCATGGAGTCAAAGATGGAGCAGTAAAGTGCAAGGGCTAATCGCTACTAATCCCGAGGACCATTCCAAAATGGATGTAGTAGGAATAGTGCCTTCGGTTCCGTTCGGACCCAGAAACGACTTGTATGGATGAACTCTATCAGTACATTGTCATTGGAGGACAATGAGCATTCTAAGTGAATATTCCTTTAAAAAGGTAATCGTAGCCTCTAGCCTCATCAACTTGGAATGATTGAAAACCAGGGGAGATGCAGCAAGGCTAAGTGGGTAGCACCCAATTAGGGTATGTTTATCACCTTTCTAAATACTGTGACGACCGCCCATGACCCCTACACCGAATCTAAAGGTAGTGCGCTGTGAAGTGTGCCAGGCGACCATGGACGATTGCCAGGGTAAATTTAAACAACAAAATCTATCGTATTACTCACAGCGCATGGACAAAATACAATAGAACATATATATAGTGAAGCTTCACAGAATAGAATCTCATCAATAAACTTCATAATAGTTGAATACAAACATCTGAATAGTCAATACATCAAGCCTCACTACATAACACTCAGAGAATTTACAAACAGCGGAACATCCAGTACATATAGTAAGAAGATAATATGCAACCCTCCAGCTCGTCTTTGATATCAACACCGTGGAAAGCAAGAACAGCACCTGTCACCTGCTACCTAGTCTGCCCGTCCCAAAATGGACGAATAGCCCAAGGCAATAAGAGTTAAAAACATAAAGCCTTGAGTCAGACAACAGTCTTAGTGAGCGGTAAATTAACTAACAACATACCAAAAGAGCATAAAGGAAAGGAATAGGAATACAACCCTCCCACTCCACCTCTTTCTACAGTGATAGCCCCCAGACACACACTAAGCAGAAGCAAACATAGCAGAGCATATAATTTAAAGTAAAACAATTATCACTCGAGTCAAGGGCGATGTTTTCCAAGTACAAACCCCCAAGGCCTAAACCAAGATCAGATAAGCACCTAGAAAATACCGCTCTTGAGACCGAATGACGATACAACCAAACATCCATGACTCTGGCTATCACTGTTATCATTGCTTCGATATCATCGTTAATAGAATGACCGGCTCATTCTTTCATCCGTCGGTCAAGGGCTAATGGAAACCCCGGTTCTAGACATAACTCTGCACGTCATCGTGACCCGTGCCTAGGACTATCGAATCTGCCCAGAGTACTTGACTACCCAATCAGTAGCCTTCAGGGACTATCGAATCTGCCCAACGTACTCTTGCTTTGAGCATGCTAGAACCTTCAACAACGATGAGATCTCAGCCTTCTAGTCATCCTCCTCGACGACTATTTCCATACTAGCTCAAGCGCCTCTCGAGCAAACCATTATCCTCTAACTCGAACCATATCACCGAGTTATCAACTTGTTTGGAATGATCCCATCTGGATTAGACCAAGACTATCTCATATCATGCTTCACCTCATCATCATCATAGCAAAGCTTTATCTCAATATCATCATCAAATCTATCCACATGAGCTTCATCATCCGCTACATATGCCACGAGCAGCTTTTCCAATTCAAGAGCCTTTCCCTTAGCTTTTGAATCATCTTCGGTCTAAATCAAATCATCAATCATCTAATTCATAGCAATCAATCAAATCAAACATAAATCCAAGTAATCAAGCATTCAAATATGATCTAAATATACAATTATGACAATTATGACAATAATGGCAATTTCGTAATTAAAGAGTCTAAAGTCTAACAAGCATGAAAACATGAACAATATCTCTATAATCTTGATGAATGAACTGGCATAGGTTAATACTTAGTAAAATGGATGTCAAATCATCATGAACAATGGATCTATATGGATCTATACTTAGGATTAGGAAAATGCATGAAAATCACCACTTTAACATCAAATCAAGCCAACGATCCGATATACTCATTTGGATCCGTGTGAGAGAAAATCACCACTCACCAAATCACCTAAACAACCCCAAATCAACACGCTTCAGATCTGGACAGCGAAGGATCCAACTCGATCTATCACAAAACCGCTTCAAACGATGAAATCTCTCTTCGATGGATGTAGATCTTCAATCTAAGCTCTTAAATCTTCAATTTGATCTTCAACTTGGATGGATGTAATCACTAGATTAGAGTAGAGAAAAGAAGTGAAGAAGTGTAGAAGTCGAGCTCTCAAAATGGCAGCACTTCGTCGCTTCGAAATCCGGATCCCAAAAATGAAGAAATGGACGAGTATTTATAGCTGAAATCCTCCTTAAGTCGTCCACTTTTAGGTCGTCCACGACCTATAGAGCCCTGCGACCTACGACCTATCAAAACCCACCAGTCTACGACTTATAACTTAGCATATGCACGCGCGAACCAGAACTCAACGAGTTACGACTTAACTACGCGCAACTTACGACCTAACTTAAATGTGCGACTCAACAGGGTCTCCGACCTAACGCAGGCGCACTCACGACTCCTAAGTCGCTCGCGACTTAACGCATAGCATAAGGGCGCGACCTAACAACCCTTCGACCTGCGACTTACCATAAGTCACGACCTAAAAAATGCCACGACTTAGCAACTCACGCGACCTAACTACTCACGCGACCTAGCTGGGTTATGACCTAACACTTAAGTCATTTGGACGACCTAACCATCTTAGGTTGCTTACGACCTAACTATCATAGCACTCCATAGGTCGCTTACGACCTAACTACTACTCCTAGGTCGTTTACTCGCAAAGCTTCCTATGCCGCTAACTCTTAGGTCGCGCTATCTCTTAGGTCGTCTACGACCTAAACCCTTACCTCGTCCAGTCTACTAGGTCGCCAATTTCTATAGGTCATCCCATTCCTTAGGTCGCCCACTACCTTAAGTCGCTCATTCGACCTATCCTATCCCACGACCTAAGCCACCCCACGACTTACTTCCTACACGACCTAAGCTCTTAAGTCGCTCCACTGCTACCCAGCTTCCATAGGTCATCGCCGACCTACCCTTTTGGTCATTATCTCCCCTAAGTCGGTCAGTTCCTTAGGTCGTCTATCTCTTAGGTCGTTAACTCGCCCAGTCGACTTATCACTTAACTTGCCGATTTCCTTAACTCGGTCACGACTTAGGACTTGAACAAAATTCTGCCCAAAATCTGAAGCGACTTAACAACGCTAAGAATTCCAGATTTTTACGAACTTTTCGATCCGTAAAATACGGGTCGTTACATTCTCTCCCCCTTAGGAATTTCGCCCCCGAAATTCCAAACAAACAAAGCAATCAAAAACTATTCTGCACGCCTACCATCCATAGCAATCAACAAACCATGCATCCAATTCTAGCTTAGCATGCAGAATTCTAAAACCAGAACAAGTTACAATATCGTGAGATGACACGACACCTTAGGGTCATACCTTGAAGAGTTCAGGATGAGCTGCCTTCATCCTCTCTTCCACCTCCCACGTACAGTCGTTATCATCATCACTCCATTGTATCTTGAGCAACTTAACTACCTTCCTACTAAGCTGTTTCGTGTCGGCTTCCACAGCACGAAGTGGCTTACGAGGTCTCTTATCGACTGGATCAACTTCGAAATCTTCACAGCTATCAGCAGAAACCACTGTATTCGAGTCGTGCACATACTTCCGTAGATACGATACATGAAAAACATTGTGCACGCCCGACATCTTCTCGGGTAACTCCAATCTATAGGCGAACTTTCCAATTCGCTCGATGATCAGGAATGGTCCAACAAATCTCGGAGCTAATTTTCTTTCTTCCCGAATCGAATAACATTCTTCAGTGGAGAAATCTTCACAAAAACCATATCTCTAACGTCGAATTCCAAATCCTTACGACGTTTATCGGCATAACTTTTCTGACGGTCTTGGGCTGCCTTCATTCGTTGCCGAATGATCTATATGCACTCCGTAGTCTGTCGAATCATCTCTGGCCCAAGCATCAGCTTTTCTCCGGCCTCTAACCAACATGTCGGAGAGTTACACGGTCTTCCATACAATCCCTCATACGGTGCCATACCAATGCTGGACTGGTAACTGTTGTTATACGAAAACTCCACCAAATGAAGATGATTTCCCATGATCCTCCGAAATCCAAGACACAAGCTCTAAGAAGATCTTCCAAAACTCGGTTGACTCTCTTGGTCTGACCATCTGTTTGAGGGTGATAAGCTGTACTCAAACACAACTCGGTTCCCAAAACTTCCTGGAAGCTCTTCCAAAATCCACTAGTGAACAATGGATCTCGATCGCTCACTATACTCTTCGGAATACCATGGAATCGAACTATCCACTTAACATACAACTCTGCCAACTTCAATGCGGTCCTAGTCGATCGAACAGGAATGAATCTTGCACTCTTAGTCAGACGATCTACGATGACCCAAATCCCTTCATTTCCCGTTCTTGTTCTAGGTAGTCCATCAATAAAATCCATCGATATTTGCTCCCACTTCCATGTAGGAACTTCTAATGGCTGAAGCAATCCACTTGGCTTCTTCTGTTCGGCTTTTACGAACTTGCAGTTCATGCACTTGGAAATACAATTTCCAACATCCTTCTTCATACCTTTCCAGTAATAGGTTCTCTTCATATCCCGATACATCTTATTTCCACCAGGATGAATTGTCAGCTTCGAGTGATGACTTTCCTTCAGAACTTCACTCCTCAATTCATCAATATCGGGAACAACTAGTCGTCCTTGCTTCCGAAGCCAAGCTTCTTGATCGACCTCGAATCCTTTATCCTTTTCTGGTTCCAATCCAGATTCCAAATCACGGATAATCTTGACAAGCTTATCATCTTGCTTTTGACTCTCGCCAATTCTTTCCACAAGAGTCGGTCTTATTGATAAGTTTGCCAACATCTCAGGTTCCAATTCGCATCTGGGCCTGAAGTCAAATCCAGCTAGATACTCGAGATTCTTCCATTCTGAAAACATGGCTCCCAATCCTGCATGTCTTCTACTTAACGTATCTGCCACTGCGTTGCCTTTTCCCGAAGTATAAGCTATACCAAAATCATATGATGCCAAAAACTCTAGCCAACGTTGCTGCCGAAGATTCAAATCCTTTTGGGAGAAAAGATACTTCAACGACTTATGATCTGTAAACAACTCGAATCGAACTCCCAATAGATAATGTCTCCACATCTTCAGAGGAAAAACAATCGCCGCTAATTCCAAATCATGAGTCGGGTAATTCCTTTCATGCGGCTTCAGTTGTCGACTTGCATATGCAACAACTTTATCCCTCTACATCAGCACTGCTCCAAGTCCAGTACCACATGCGTCGGTGTAAACCACCATCTCATCATTCCCACTTGGAATAGTCAAAACAGGAGCACTTGTCAATCGCTCTTTCAGGATTCTGAAAGCTTGCTCACACTTATCTTCCCATTTGAACACTTGGTTCTTCTTCGTCAATCCTGTTAACGGTGCAGCTACCTTGGAGAAGTCTTTGATAAACCGTCGATAATATCCTGCTAATCCAAGAAAACTTCTCACATCAGATGCATTCTTAGGTCTAACCCAATCCTGGATTGCTTCCACCTTAGCGGGATCAACCGCTATTCCATTTCCAGAGATAACATGGCCTAAGAACCTCACTTCACTCTTCCAAAAGTGACACTTCGAAAACTTAGCCTTCAGCTGATGTTTCCGCAAGATTTCCAAAACAATACACAAGTGCGTCTTGTGCTCTTCTTCAGTTCTGGAATAAATCAGAATATCATCCACGAACACAAGTACGAACTTGCTCAACTAATCTCTGAACACTCTATTCATAAGATCCACAAAATATGCTGGCGCATTAGTTAATCCAAACGGCATTACCAGCCACTCAAAGAAACCGGATGGTGTCCTAAAAGCAGTTTTCGGCACACTATCCTTAGCCACTCTCAACTGGTGAAATCCCGTTGCCAAATCCATCTGAGAAAACACCTTCGCTTTGTGAAGCTGATCAAACAAGTCATCTATTCTCGGCAATGGATACTTGTTCTTCTTAGTCACCTTATTCAGCTCACGATAATCCACACACAATCTCAAAGACCCATCTTCCTTGGTTGCAAACACAACTGGTGCACCCCACTCGGACACACTACGCCGAATGAATCCATTCTGCAAAAGATCATCAACCTGCACCCTCAACTCCTGATGTTCCCTAGGCGCCATCCGCCTAAGAGGCATCACAACAGGTCTGGCTCCTTCAACTAGATCTATACGAAACTCGATCTCTCTATGCGGCGGTAACCCTTTGACCTCGTCAAAGACATCCTCAAATCCATTAGTGATTGGCACAGATGACAGTCCATCCCGTGGAACAACCAGCGAATACATGAAGCTCATGAAGACGCCTTCTTCATACTTACATCGTATCACAATCTTTCGCCCCTCCACATTCTCGACTGTCACCTCCAACCTTTCACAATCAACCTTTGCCGCATATCTCCTAAGCCAGTCCATACCCAAAATAATCCGAACCCCGCAAAGTTTAGAACAAAACAATCACAAACAAAAGAGCAATCATGACTCGATACAATCAGACCACGGCATAACATACACAAACAAGACGAACCCCCAACTGGATTAGTCACAACCAATGGCCTATCAACAATATCCAGTTCCAAACCCAACCGGCCTACAAGTTCACTACAAACAAACGAATGCGACGCCCCAGTGTCAAACAGAACTCTAACTGGAACACCACATATGGAAAGAGTACCTTGAACCACCACACTCTTTCCCTTCTCTTCAGCGGTAGGAGCTTTCGAAGACGATGGAACAGCTCCCAAAGCATAAGCTTGCACAATCTGCTTGTCCTTCCTCGGTTCTGGACAATTCTTCCTGATATGCCCCGGCTTGTCACAGTTGTGACACTTCATCGATACCTTCGGATTCTTACAATCCTTAGAGAAATGGCCCTTCTGCTGACAATTGTAGCAAGTCACTTCGCCCTTCGGCTTCTTCTGGCCATCCTTACCCTTCTGCTGCTGCTGCTTCCTCTTCTTGTTTCCACCCTACTGTGGTTTAGACTCTCCCCTGGTCACAGCAACAACAGATCCTTCCTTAGGAAACAGACTCTCATGCCTGAGAGCTTTCTCCACAAGCTTCTCAAATGAATCATCCAGATGATCCACCAACTACCTCCCAAGATAACTGTCCAAGCCTGTCACAAACTTCTCATTCTTCTGATATGCAGATTCAATATATGATCGGGCATATTTGGACAAAGCTTCAAACTCAGAAACATACTCAAGAACTGGTCTTCCACCTTGCTTGAGCTCCACAAACTTCTTGAACAGAACAGACTTCTGAGCAGTAGAAATGAACTTAGCTTCAAATCTGGCTTGGAATTGCTCCCAAGTAATCTCTTCCTCCGGGGTATTCATGGTAATAGAGTTCCACCAATCAGAGGCTCTCCCTTGAAGCTGTCTTGATGCTAACTTCCTCTTAGTTGCATCCTCAATTCCCAAGTCACCAAAGATCCTCCTACAAGCATCTATCCACCTTTGGACCTCAATAGTTGATTCTGTTCCCAAGAAAACCTTCCCTCCAAGAGCAGTATAATCTTTGCACAGCTTAGCAAAATCCACCGGTTTTGGAGTTTGAACTTGAACTCCAACATCTACTGCTGCCCCCGGAACTGGTATCCTTCTCATGATCAAAGTCATCATAGCTTCGAACATAGCTGCATAATCAGTAGTCCCCTCAGCAGCACGGCCTTCCCTAGCAGCTAGTCTCCCTCTTCGACTCATTCTCAATATCTATAAAAAGGAATGATTAGCACACCTAGAGAAATAACTGCATAAAGGACTCAAACTCTACTAAGCTACTATATTATATATAGTAATCATCCATCAAAATACAATTACGTCTCTCATACGTAGTTACGTCAGCGAGCGTTGGGTAAAATCGATTAACCAATGCTCTGATACCAAATGTGACGACCGCCCATGACCCCTGCACCGAATCTAAAGGTAGTGCGCTGTGAAGTGTGCCAGGCGACCATTGACGATTGCCAGGGTAAATTTAAACAACGAAATCTATCGTATTACTCACAGCGCATGGACAAAATACAATAGAACATATATATAGTGAAGCTTCACAGAATAGAATCTCATCAATAAACTTCATAATAGTTGAATACAAACATCTGAATAGTCAATACATCAAGCCTCACTACATAACACTCAGAGAATTTACAAACAGCGGAACATCCAGTACATATAGTAAGAAGATAATATGCAACCCTCCAGCTCATCTTCGATATCAACACCGTGGAAAGCAAGAACAGCACCTGTCACCTGCTACCTAGTCTGCCCGTCCCAAAATGGACGAACAGCCCAAGGCAATAAGAGTTAAAAACATAAATCCTTGAGTCAGACAACAGTCTTAGTGAGCGGTAAATTAACTAACAACATACCAAAAGAGCATAAAGGAAAGGAATAGGAATACAACCCTCCCACTCCATCTCTTTCTACAGTGATAGCCCCCAGACACACACTAAGCAGAAGCAAACATAGCAGAGCATATAATTTAAAGTAAAACAATTATCACTCGAGTCAAGGGCGATGTTTTCCAAGTACAAACCCCCAAGGCCTAAACCAAGATCAGATAAGCACCTAGAAAATACCGCTCTTGAGACCGAATGATGATACAACCAAACATCCACGACTCTGGCTATCACTGTTATCATTGCTTCGATATCATCGTTAATAGAATGACCGGCTCATTCTTTCATCCGTCGGTCAAGGGCTAATGGAAACCCCGGTTCTAGACATAACTCCGCACGTCATCGTGACCCGTGCCTAGGACTATCGAATCTGCCCAGAGTACTTGACTACCCAATCAGTAGCCTTCAGGGACTATCGAATCTGCCCAACGTACTCTTGCTTTGAGCATGCTAGAACCTTCAACAACGATGAGATCTCAGCCTTCTAGTCATCCTCCTCGACGACTATTACCATACTAGCTCAAGCGCCTCTCGAGCAAACCATTATCCTCTAACTCGAACCATATCACCGAGTTATCAACTTGTTTGGAATGATCCCGTCTGGATTAGACCAAGACTATCTCATATCATGCTTCACCTCATCATCATCATAGCAAAGCTTCATCTCAACATCATCATCAAATCTATCCATATGAGCTTCATCATCCGCTACATATGCCACGAGCAGCTTTTCCAATTCAAGAGCCTTTCCCTTAGCTTTTGAATCATCTCCGGTCTAAATCAAATCATCAATCATCTAATTCATAGCAATCAATCAAATCAAACATAAATCCAAGTAATCAAGCATTCAAATATGATCTAAATAGACAATTATGACAATAATGGCAATTTCGTAATTAAAGAGTCTAAAGTCTAACAAGCATGAAAACATGAACAATATCTCTATAATCTTGATGAATGAACTTGCATAGGTTAATACTTAGTAAAATGGATGTCAAATCATTATGAACAATGGATCTATATGGATCTATACTTAGGATTAGGAAAATGCATGAAAATCACCACTTTAACATCAAATCAAGCCAACGATCCGATATACTCATTTGGATCCGTGTGAGAGGTAATCACCACTCACCAAATCACCTAAACAACCCCAAATCAACACGCTTCAGATCTGGACAGCGAAGGAGCCAACTCGATCTATCACAAATCCGCTTCAAACGATGAAATCTCTCTTCGATGGATGTAGATCTTCAATCTAAGCTCTTAAATCTTCAATTTGATCTTCAACTTGGATGGATGGAATCACTAGATTAGAGTAGAGAAAAGAAGTGAAGAAGTGTAGAATTCGAGCTCTCAAAATGGCAGCACTTCGTCGCTTCGAAATCCGGATCCCAAAAATGAAGAAATGGACGAGTATTTATAGCTGAAATCCTCCTTAAGTCGTCCACTTTTAGGTCGTCCACGACCTATAGAGACCTGCGACCTACGACCTATCAAAACCCACCAGTCTACGACTTATAACTTAGCATATGCACGCGCGAACCAGAACTCAATGAGTTACGACTTAACTACGCGCGACTTACGACCTAACTTAAATGTGTGACTTAACAGGGTCTCCGACCTAACGCAGGCGCACTCACGACTCCTAAGTCGCTCGCGACTTAACACATAGCATAAGGGCGCGACCTAACAACCCTTCGACCTGCGACTTACCATAAGTCGCGACCTAAAAAATGCCACGACTTAGCAACTAACGCGACCTAACTACTCACGCGACCTAGCTGGGTTACGACCTAACACTTAAGTCGTTTGGACGACCTAACCATCTTAGGTTGCTTACGACCTAACTATCATAGCACTCCATAGGTCGCTTACGACCTAACTACTACTCCTAGGTCGTTAACTCGCAAAGCTTCCTATGCCGATAACTCTTAGGTCGCGCTATCTCTTAGGTCGTCTACGACCTAAACCCTTACCTCGTCCAGTCTACTAGGTCGCCAATTTCTATAGGTCATCCCATTCCTTAGGTCGCCCACTACCTTAAGTCGCTCATTCGACCTATCCTATCCCACGACCTAAGCCACCCCACGACTTACTTCCTACACGACCTAAGCTCTTAAGTCGCTCCACTGCTACCCAGCTTCCATAGGTCGTCGCCGACCTACCCTTTTGGTCATTATCTCCCCTAAGTCGGTCAGTTCCTTAGGTCGTCTATCTCTTAGGTCGTTAACTCGCCCAGTCGACTTATCACTTAACTCGCCGATTTCCTTAACTCGGTCACGACTTAGGACTTGAACAAAATTCTGCCCAAAATCTGAAGCGACTTAACAACGCTAAGAATTCCAGATTTTTACGAACTTTTCGATCCGTAAAATACGGGTCGTTACATTCTCTCCCCCTTAGGAATTTCGCCCCCGAAATTCCAAACAAACAAAGCAATCAAAGACTATTCTGCACGCCTACCATCCATAGCAATCAACAAACCATGCATCCAATTCTAGCTTAGCATGCAGAATTCTAAAACCAGAACAAGTTACAATATCGTGAGATGACACGACACCTTAGGGTCATACCTTGAAGAGTTCAGGATGAGCCGCCTTCATCCTCCCTTCCACCTCCCACGTACAGTCGTTATCATCATCACTCCATTGTATCTTGAGCAACTTAACTACCTTCCTCCTAAGCTGTTTCGTGTCAGCTTCCACAACACGAAGTGGCTTACGAGGTCTCTTATCGACTGGATCAACTTCGAAATCTTCACAACTATCAGCAGAAACCACTGTATTCGAGTCGTGCACATACTTCCGTAGATACGATACATGAAAAACATTGTGCACGCCCGACATCTTCTCGGGTAACTCCAATCTATAGGCGAACTTTCCAATTCGCTCGATGATCGGGAATGGTCCAACAAATCTCGAAGCTAATTTTCCTTTCTTCCCGAATCGAATAACATTCTTCAGTGGAGAAATCTTCACAAAAACCATATCTCTAACGTCGAATTCCAAATCCTTACGACGTTTATCGGCATAACTTTTCTGACGGTCTTGGGCTGCCTTCATTCGTTGCCGAATGATCTCTATGCACTCCGTAGTCTGTCGAATCATCTCTGGCCCAAGCACCAGCTTTTCTCCGGCCTCTAACCAACATGTCGGAGAGTTACACGGTCTTCCATACAATGCCTCATACGGTGCCATACCAATGCTGGACTGGTAACTGTTGTTATACGAAAACTCCACCAAATGAAGATGATCTTCCCATGATCCTCCGAAATCCAAGACACAAGCTCTAAGAAGATCTTCCAAAACTCGGTTGACTCTCTTGGTCTGACCATCTGTTTGAGGGTTATAAGCTGTACTTAAACACAACTCGGTTCCCAAAACTTCCTGGAAGCTCTTCCAAAATCCACTAGTGAACAATGGATCTCGATCGCTCACTATACTCTTCGGAATACCATGGAATCGAACTATCCACTTAACATACAACTCTGCCAACTTCGATGCGGTCCTAGTCGATCAAACAGGAATGAATCTTGCACTCTTAGTCAGACGATCTACGATGACCCAAATCCCTTCATTTCCCGTTCTTGTTCTAGGTAGTCCATCAATAAACTCCATCGATATTTGCTCCCACTTCCATGTAGGAACTTCTAATGGCTGAAGCAATCCACTTGGCTTATTCTGTTCGGCTTTTACCAACTGGTAGTTCATGCACTTGGAAATAAAATTTCCAACATCCTTCTTCATACCTTCCCAGTAATAGGTTCTCTTCATATCCCGATACATCTTATTTCCACCAGGATGAATTGTCAGCTTCGAGTGATGACTTTCCTTCAGAACTTCACTCCTCAATTCATCAATATCGGGAACAACTAGTCGTCCTTGCTTCTGAAGCCAACCTTCTTGATCGACCTCGAATCCTTTATCCTTTTCTGGTTCCAATCCAGATTCCAAATCACGGATAATCTTGACAAGCTTATCATCTTGCTTTTGACTCTCGCCAATTCTTTCCACAAGAGTCGGTCTTATTGATAAGTTTGCCAACATCTCAGGTTCCAATTCGCATCTGGGCCTGAAGTCAAATCCAGCTAGATACTCGAGATTCTTCCATTCTGAAAACATGGCTCCCAATCCTGCATGTCTTTTACTTAACGCATCTGCCACTGCGTTGTCTTTTCCCGGAGTATAAGCTATACCAAAATCATATGATGCCAAAAACTCTAGCCAACGTTGCTGCCGAAGATTCAAATCCTTTTGGGAGAAAAGATACTTCAACGACTTATGATCTGTAAACAACTTGAATCGAACTCCCAATAGATAATGTCTCCACATCTTCAGAGCAAAAACAATCGCCGCTAATTCCAAATCATGAGTCGGGTAATTCCTTTCATGCGGCTTCAGTTGTCGACTTACATATGCAACAACTTTATCCCTCTACATCAGAACTGCTCCAAGTCCAGTACCACATGCGTCGGTGTAAACCACCATCTCATCATTCCCACTTGGAATAGTCAAAACAGGAGCACTTGTCAATCGCTCTTTCAGGATTCTGAAAGCTTGCTCACACTTATCTTCCCATTTGAACACTTGGTTCTTCTTCGTCAATCCTGTTAACGGTGCAGCTACCTTGGAGAAGTCTTTGATAAACCGTCGATAATATCCTGCTAATCCAAGAAAACTTCTCACATCAGATGCATTCTTAGGTCTAACCCAATCCTGGATTGCTGCCACCTTAGCGGGATCAACCGCTATTCCATTACCAGAGATAACATGGCCTAAGAACCTCACTTCACTCTTCCAAAAGTGACACTTCGAAAACTTAGCCTTCAACTGATGTTTTCGCAAGATTTCCAAAACAATACACAAGTGCGTCTTGTGCTCTTCTTCAGTTCTGGAATAAATCAGAATATCATCCACGAACACAAGTACGAACTTGCTCAACTGATCTCTGAACACTCTATTCATAAGATCCACAAAATATGCTGGCGCATTAGTTAATCCAAACGGCATTACCAGCCACTCAAAGAAACCGGATGGTGTCCGAAAAGCAGTTTTCGGCACACTATCCTTAGCCACTCTCAACTGGTGAAATCCCGTTGCCAAATCCATCTGAGAAAACACCTTCGCTTCGTGAAGCTGATCAAACAAGTCATCTATTCTCGGCAATGGATACTTGTTCTTCTTAGTCACCTTATTCAGCTCACGATAATCCACACACAATCTCAAAGACCCATCTGCCTTGGTTGCAAACACAACTGGTGCACCCCACTCGGACACACTACGCCGAATGAATCCTTTCTGCAAAAGATCATCAACCTGCACCCTCAACTCCTGCTGTTCCCTAGGCGCCATCCGCCTAAGAGGCATCACAACAGGTCTGGCTCCTTCAACTAGATCTATACGAAACTCGATCTCTCTATGCGGCGGTAACCCTTTGACCTCGTTAAAGACATCCTCAAATCCATTAGCGATTGGCACAGATGACAGTCCATCCTGTGGAACAACCAGCGAATACATGAAGCTCATGAAGACGCCTTCTTCATACTTACATCGTATCACAATCTTTCGCCCCTCCACATTCTCGACTGTCACCTCCAACCTTTCACAATCAGCCTTTGCCGCATATCTCCTAAGCCAGTCCATACCCAAAATAATTCCGAACCCTGCAAAGTTCAGAACAAAACAATCACAAACAAAAGAGCAATCATGACTCGATACAATCAGACCACGGCATAACATACACAAACAAGACGAACCCCCAACTGGATTAGTCACAACCAATGGCCTATCAACAATATCCAGTTCCAAACCCAACCGGCCTACAAGTTCACTACAAACAAACGAATGCGACGCCCCAGTATCAAACAGAACTCTTACTGGAACACCACATATGGAAAGAGTACCTTGAACCACCACACTCTTTCCCTTCTCTTCAGCGGTAGGAGCTTTCGAAGACGATGGAACAGCTCCCAAAGCATAAGCTTGCACAATCTGCTTGTCCTTTCTCGGTTCTGGACAATTCTTCCTGATATGCCCCGGCTTGTCACAGTTGTGACACTTCATCGGTACCTTTGGATTCTTACAATCCTTAGAGAAATGGCCCTTCTGCTAACAATTTTAGCAAGTCACTTCGCCCTTCGGCTTCTTCTGGTCATCCTTACCCTTCTGTTGCTGCTGCTTCCTCTTCTTGTTTCCACCCTACTGTGGTTTAGACTCTCCCCTGGTCACAGCAACAACAGATCCTTCCTTAGGAAATAGACTCTCATGCCTGAGAGTTTTCTCCACAAGCTTCTCAAATGAATCATCCAGATGATCCACCAACTGCCTCCCAAGATAACTGTCCAAGCCTGTCATAAACTTCTCATTCTTCTGATATGCAGATTCAATATATGATCGGGCATACTTGGACAAAGCTTCAAACTCAGAAACATACTCAAGAACTAGTCTTCCACCTTGCTTGAGCTCCACAAACTTCTTGAACAGAACATACTTCTGAGCAGTAGAAATGAACTTAGCTTCAAATCTGGCTTGGAATTGCTCCCAAGTAATCTCTTCCTCCGGGGTATTGATGGTAATAGAGTTCCACCAATCAGAGGCTCTCCCTTGAAGCTGTCTTGATGCTAACTTCCTCTTAGTTGCATCCTCAATTCCCAAGTCACCAAAGATCCTCCTACAAGCATCTATCCACCTTTGGACCTCAATAGTTGATTATGTTCCCAAGAAAACCATCCCTCCAAGAGCAGTATAATCTTTGCACAGCTTAGCAAAATCCACCGGTTTTGGAGTTTGAACTTGAACTCCAACATCTACTGCTGCCCCCGGAACTGGTATCCTTCTCATGATCGAAGTCATCATAGCTTCGAACATAGCTGCATAATCAGTAGTCCCCTCAGCAGCACGGCCTTCCCTAGCAGCTGGTCTCCCTCTTCGACTCATTCTCAATATCTATAAAAAGGAATGATTAGCACACCTAGAGAAACAACTGCATAAAGGACTCAAACTCTACTAAGCTACTATATTATATATAGTAATCATCCATCAAAATACAATTACGTCTCTCATACGTAGTTACGTCAGTGAGCGTTGGGTAAAATCGATTAACCAATGCTCTGATACCAAATGTGATGACCGCCCATGACCCCTGCACCGAATCTAAAGGTAGTGCGCTGTGAAGTGTGCCAGGCGACCATGGACGATTGCCAAGGTAAATTTAAACAACGAAATCTACCGTATTACTTACAGCGCATGGACAAAATACAATAGAACATATATATAGTGAAGCTTCACAGAATAGAATCTCATCAATAAACTTCATAATAGTTGAATACAAACATCTGAATAGTCAATACATCAAGCCTCACTACATAACACTCAGAGAATTTACAAATAGCGGAACATCCAGTACATATAGTAAGAAGATAATATGCAACCCTCCAGCTCGTCTTCGATATCAACACCGTGGAAAGCAAGAACAGCACCTATCACCTGCTACCTAGTCTGCCCGTCCCAAAATGGACGAACAACCCAAGGCAATAAGAGTTAAAAACATAAAGCCTTGAGTCAGACAACAGTCTTAGTGAGCGGTAAATTAACTAACAACATACCAAAAGAGCATAAAGGAAAGGAATAGGAATACAACCCTCCGACTCCACCTCTTTCTACAGTGATAGCCCCCAGACACACACTAAGCAGAAGCAAACATAGCAGGGCATATAATTTAAAGTAAAATAATTATCACTCGAGTCAAGGGCGATGTTTTCCAAGTACAAACCCCCAAGGCCTAAACCAAGATCAGATAAGCACCTAGAAAATACCGCTCTTGAGACCGAATGACGATACAACCAAACATCCATGACTCTGGCTATCACTGTTATCATTGCTTCGATATCATCGTTAATAGAATGACCGGCTCATTCTTTCATCCGTCGGTCAAGGGCTAATGGAAACCCCGGTTCTAGACATAACTCCGCACGTCATCGTGACCCGTGCCTAGGACTATCGAATCTACCCAGAGTACTTGACTACCCAATCAGTAGCCTTCAGGGACTATCGAATCTGCCCAACGTACTCTTGCTTTGAGCATGCTAGAACCTTCAACAACGATGAGATCTCAGCCTTCTAGTCATCCTCCTCGACGACTATTTCCATACTAGCTCAAGCGCTTCTCGAGCAAACCATTATCCTCTAACTCGAACCATATCACTGAGTTATCAACTTGTTTGGAATGATCCCGTCTGGATTAGACCAAGACTATCTCATATCATGCTTCACCTCATCATCATCATAGCAAAGCTTCATCTCAACATCATCATCAAATCTATCCATATGAGCTTCATCATCCGCTACATATGCCACGAGCAGCTTTTCCAATTCAAGAGCCTTTCCCTTAGCTTTTGAATCATCTTCGGTCTAAATCAAATCATCAATCATCTAATTCATAGCAATCAATCAAATCAAACATAAATCCAAGTAATCAAGCATTCAAATATGATCTAAATAGACAATTATGACAATAATGGCAATTTCGTAATTAAAGAGTCTAAAGTCTAACAAGCATGAAAACATGAACAATATCTCTATAATCTTGATGAATGAACTTGCATAGGTTAATACTTAGTAAAATGGATGTCAAATCATCATGAACAATGGATCTATATGGATCTATACTTAGGATTAGGAAAATGCATGAAAATCACCACTTTAACATCAAATCAAGCCAACGATCCGATATACTTATTTGGATCCGTGTGAGAGATAATCACCACTCACCAAATCACCTAAACAACCCCAAATCAACACGCTTCAGATCTGGACAGCAAAGGATCCAACTCGATCTATCACAAATCCTCTTCAAACGATGAAATCTCTCTTCGATGGATGTAGATCTTCAATCTAAGCTCTTAAATCTTCAATTTGATCTTCAACTTGGATGGATGGAATCACTAGATTAGAGTAGAGAAAAGAAGTGAAGAAGTGTAGAAGTCGAGCTCTCAAAATGGCAGCACTTCGTCGCTTCGAAATCCGGATCCCAAAAATGAAGAAATGGACGAGTATTTATAGCTGAAATCCTCCTTAAGTCGTCCACTTTTAGGTCGTCCACGACCTATAGAGCCCTGCGACCTACGACCTATCAAAACCCACCAGTCTACGACTTATAACTTAGCATATGCGCGCACGAACCAGAACTTAACGAGTTACGACTTAACTACGCGCGACTTACGACCTAACTTAAATGTGCGACTCAACAGGGTATCCGACCTAACGCAGGCGCACTCACGACTCCTAAGTTGCTCGCGACTTAACACATAGCATAAGGGCGCGACCTAACAACCCTTCGACCTACGACTTACCATAAGTCGCGACCTAAAAAATGCCATGACTTAGCAACTCACGCGACCTAACTACTCACGCGACCTAGCTGGGTTACGACCTAACACTTAAGTCGTTTGGACGACCTAACCATCTTAGGTTGCTTACGACCTAACTATCATAGCACTCCATAGGTCGCTTACGACCTAACTACTACTCCTAAGTCGTTAACTCGCAAAGCTTCCTCTTCCGCTAACTCTTAGGTCGCGCTATCTCTTAGGTCGTCTACGACCTAAACCCTTACCTCGTCCAGTCTACTAGGCCGCCAACTTTTATAGGTCATCCCATTCCTTAGGTCGCCCACTACCTTAAGTCGCTCATTCGACCTATCCTATCCCACGACCTAAGCTACCCCACGACTTACTTCCTACATGACCTAAGCTCTTAAGTCGCTCCACTGCTACCCAGCTTCCATAGGTCGTCGCCGACCTACCCCTTTGGTCATTATCTCCCCTAAGTCGGTCAGTTCCTTAGGTCGTCTATCTCTTAGGTCGTTAACTCGCCCAGTCGACTTATCACTTAACTCGCCGATTTCCTTAACTCGGTCATGACTTAGGACTTGAACAAAATTCTACCCAAAATCTGAAGCGACTTAACAACGCTAAGAATTCCAGATTTTTATGAACTTTTCGATCCGTAAAATACGGGTCGTTACAAATACCCTCGGATATTATTTTATTACTACAATACATGGAAGGAGCTCGAAAGAGGGTGGGAACACCGGGGTGATAGCATATTCGGTCTATCCAGGTTAGGGATAGTCCGGTCTTGTGTTGTAGGGGATCCCGGCATGGTCCTCGGTACGCTGTTTCTAGACGTGTACCGTGACAAGTGATACCCAGTACCTAGTCAATCGTATGGAATCCATTCTCCAATACGTTCCTTATGCTTTTTATTGTGCCCAACTATGCTGAAACGTCAGATGCGAGCATTTCAGCTATTTGAATAAGTATCTGTACTTAGATGCTATTATAATATCAGATGATTTTGATATAAAATGTCTTGGTTATCGTAAGGTAAAAATCCATCGTGTTTATATGTGGCATGGTCTTAAGAGATACCTTTGTTTTTTCAAAGGATTTTGATAACTTTAATAATTCAAATTGAGTGTGTTTTCTCACGTTCGTTTTCCAGACTGACTCGGGTGTTATTTTATTATAATGCTCGGGTCAGACCGAGTATTACAAATATAGGATGGGATGCTATGGAGCTCAGGAGACGAGCTCGATGGCGAAGATGTATTCACATATCTGATTATATTCCGCTCTATATGGTATGCTGCATATTCAGCATTTGTAAGGACAAGTTGTATAACTGTCCAGTATTGGGTTATAGATGTATTGTACTCCGATGATGTAATAATAAATAACAGTTGTAGTTTTATTTTGTATAGAGACATGTTATTATCTATATATATTGTTCCGCTGCGATTGTGAGATTTTGTGTTGTTGTTTCTGTTTCTTCTTCTACATCTTTCTTCTTTTTCCATAACGATCTGGAATTTCTGCCATTCGATTGCTCGACATGTTATACAGCGAACGTATTGATGTCAATTTTCGAGCGTCTAAAAGTCGGGCCGTCACATGGAATTTCGAGCGAAAGACCAAATCGGAACGCTTTGACAATAACTGGAATTTCAATGACCTAAACTCACCTTTTTAGTCAAATCAGTATATTATATAGTGGATATAAAATTTCTTATTGTATGCCTGGATGTTTTATTGTTGATGGTTTTGTTTTGATGAGTTGTCGAATTTGAAAGTGGTTAATATATGAAATCAATTGTAGGGCATTTATTTGACGAATAGGAAATTTGTAGAGGGATCCAACAAGATTCCTCACCATTGTTGAATTATTTTCAATTGTATTCCTGTTATATGAATTATTGAATCTCAAGCTTGGTTTGCTTGGCGCTATTAGTTATGACATTATTATATGTTGAAACTTAACCTTGCAGCGATAAAAATCAATTAGAACATTGGTTAAGTACTTGGTGGCTATTGGCCTCAATTTAGTATTTTGAAATACTATCAATTGCCGTTGGGCTTAGAAATGAATTTGATTCAGAGAATGATTTCAAATCTGACTTTTGGGTTTTCTGGAACATTTTGTTTAAAATGGAGTTTGAAACTACTCAGTTCACTCCAACCTTTTTATTTGTCTGTTCTAACATATTTAGAAATGGTTACGGTTGTCTTAGTAATATTTAATAATATTTAAAGTTATTTAATTATTATTTATAATATCCTAAAGTTGTTTAATTATTATTTAATAATGTTTGAAATTGTTTAAAATTGTTTAAAAGTTGTTTATTTATATTTAATATTATTTAAAGGTTATTTATCAATATTTTAATATTGTCAAAAGTTATTTATTTAAATAATTAATATTGTTTGAAGATAATAATCATAATTTATTAATAATGTTATGGAATTAATAATAATTATTTATTAATAATGTTTTGGATGTTAATAATTATTTATTATAATAATGTTCAGGATTGATTATTATTCTTTATTTAATTATTTTTTAAATTATTAATTATTTTATTTATAATGTTTTGAAGTTAATAATAGTTATTTATTTATACTGTTTTGTTGTTAATAATTATTGTGATATAATAATGTTTTAAAGTAAATAATAATAATTATATATTTATGATGTTTAAAATTAATTAATTGTATTTATAAATAATTAATTGATTTATAAAGGAATTTCAATTTATAAAGAGTTTATAAATGAAATTGGAGTTTTGGATTTATAAAGGATTTTTATGAAGGCTTTATAAAGGATTTTATAAAGAGTTTTTTGGAAAGATTTTTGTAAAGTGATTTTTATAAAGAATTGTTATAAAGGATCTTTATAAAAGACTTTTATAAAAGAATAAAGTTTTATAAATGGGTTTATAGATTTATAAAAGAAGTTTTATAAATAGTTTTATTGATTTATAAAAGAGCTTTACAACTGGTTTTAGAAATTTATAAAAAGAGGTTTATCAATGGTTTTAGAAGTTAATAAAAGGATTTTTATAAATTGTTTTAGAGATTTATAAAAGAGTTTATAAATTGTTTTGGAGATTCATAAAAAAGTTTTATAAATGGTTTTGGAGATTCATAAAAGGAATTTTATAAATGATTTTAGAGTTGTATAAATACATTTCTTATGTAGTGAAACTTTAGTGTTTTGTTGAATATTCTTATATGTTGAGATAAGTATATGGATATTTTTCCATGTATAAAAAGGTGTATGAATGGTTTGTGAAAATATCTTTGTAAAAGTATTTTGATACAAGTATTTACAAAGCGATTTTAATTCATGAAAGGATTTATTAAAGAGGTTAGTGGATGCTTATAGGCTTATCCAATTGGTTTCCCTATGGAAACAAATCCCTAATTTAATTGAAGCTTGTTTGTTTATTTGATAGTTAAATAACCGACTATTAAACTTGGCCAGTTTTAAAATATCGTCGTCTGTTCAGAGAGACAAGGATTAGATATATTATTCGAAAACCACTTCGAACCACTAGAAGCATTCGAAAGGATGAATCTTGAAAATGATTGAAGACGAAGTTCTTGAAGTGCATGGGCTACTTGCTACTAATCCTAAGGGTGATTCCATTTAGTAGAGGTAATGCCTTCGGTTTCGTTCAGACCCAAAATGAACTTGTATGGATGAATGCTGACATTGCATTTTTGTTTGGAGGGCACTGTTAGCATTCTAAGTGGAATTGCTATATAAAATGTAAACCTAGCCTCAAGCTTCACAATTCGGGAATGGCTAAAACAGGGAATGCTTCAGGGCTATGTAGGTCGCACCCATTAGGGTATTGTCATCACCTTTTCTTGATATATACATTTATGGATTTGGTTGTGCATGAGAGCTCTCAGAAATGGTTGCAAAAGCAATCGAGGTAATGAAATAATCGAAAGTATCTAGTAAGGGGTAGGGTCGATCCTGATTCGCAGAGTGTCCATTAAGACCCTCAGTACATTATCTAGAGATGTATTGTACGGAAGGTAGTCCCTTACCTTGTCATTGTATGGAATCCATTCTTCAATAAGTGCTTTGCGGACGTAATTGTGCCAACTATGTTGGAACATAAGATGCAAGCATTCTAGCTACATTCAATATTTATTTTAAACCCTAGACATTATTATAATATCAATGGATTTCTTCTAGAAATGTTTTGCTTATCGTAAGGTAAAAACCCGTCCGTGTTTATGTGCGACGTAGTCCTACGAGATACCTTATTTTGAAAGGTTTTTCATAACGTTAAAATCCATTTGAGGTGTGTTTCTCATGCTGGTTTACCAGACTAATCCGGGTGTTATTTTATTGTAATGCTAAGGTTAGCCGAGTATGTTTCAAATTTAGTTCTGGATGCTTTGGAGCTTCAGGAGACGAGCTAGATGCCTCCAAGACGTATTCATGTATCTTTTTACTTCCGTTGCATTTTCTGGTTTTGTATTTATCAGCAATTGTAAGGACATGCTGTTATAACTTTCCAGACTGTTAATAGGTTAGTTTACTTTAATGGTGGGTATAATAAAGATGAGTTTCTTTTCGTAAAATTCTATTGTATATTATATATTACTCGTCACGATGTGAGATTCTGTTCTGCCTTTTGTTTCTTTTCCCCAAATAATCTGTCTTTCAAGCACTTGGTTTTTTGGCACATGAATATCGTGGATGTATTAATGTCGACATCTAAGGATCAAAAAGGCAGATCGTTACACTTATGAAAGGGTATACAGATTTGAGCTTTCAGAGTGGCGTTGGTGAAAGTAAATCGATGTCTAGTTATGTCTTTAAGCTTAATGATGGAGCCGTTAGTTGGAAAAGTTCCAAACAAATGATAGTAGCTGAATTTAAAATGGAGACCAAATACATCACCCTCAATGAAGTAGCTAATGAGGTAGTATGAATGCGTAAGGTTTTGAGTGAGCTTGAAGGAATTCTCGATATCTAGAATCCTATGGAATTGTTTTGTGATAATAATTCGGCGATTTAGATCACAAAGGTGCCCAAAATACATAAGAAGTCGTGGCATATTCTTCAAAAGTTCCACCTCACTAGAAAATTTGCCGAGAAGAAAGAAGTCGTGATACGAAGGTAGATACCAAGGACAACATAGCAGATCCATTCAGTAAGGTCTGGCTCCGTCGGCTCTCGAGAAGCTAATCGAAGGAATAGGATTGAGATTCCATAATTGGCCCTAAATGCAAGTGGAAGATTGATAGAGTTAGGGGTATGTTCTAGGGGCAATTCTGCAATTTATTGTATATTATTAGCTCTTTAATCAATTCTTGTTTGTAATAAATGCGTTTTCTTTTTATTATATATTTGTTATAATGTGTTATAAATAATTAAATGTTTAATTAAAATATATTTAACTAAAAATCCATAAATGGTGTGTTTGTGAAAGTAATTACAAATAGTTGTGATCATGAGTATTGTATCACAATATAATAAACACATCATTTTAAATATTCCTAGTCAAGATGCATCGATACTAGATATCGATGCATCCGTTGAGACAAAAGCGCATAACGCTCTCCAAATGTTAGGTAGTGTACTACTCATGACTGCTAGGGGCACTAAGGAGTTACGCAATGACGGTTATTGGATAATTATGGAATGACTCACTCGATAGTTTTCTGTTGATTAATATAACTAAGATCAAAAAGAAAACATCAATGTGACTAATTTACATAGTTCTCTTGACTTGAGAATACCGTCGATCTTCAATATGAAAGAGTTGCTTTGATTATATTCAAATCATGGCACGGTGTCCATCGAGTGACTATAGTTGGGTCAAGTGGAAGTATTGGAAGTAAAACACTATTCAAGGGAGAATTCGTCTCCTTGGTTATATGAGGTTAGTGTCACGGTCAACCGAAGTCAATTCAAAGTCAAAATCTTCGGCCAGAGTAGTTCAGTTAATAATGTTATTATTGAACCAAGAACTTTGTGTTTAGATTGTAGAGTTGAATATGGACGATATTGGAATTTTGACCATTACCAATTCCATAAGTCCAAAGCGATATAGTTTTGACGAAGAGAATTGGTATAAATAATTATCACTAATAGGTAACACAAAATAAATTAAAGTTGGATTTTAGAAAAATTAAGCAAGCGATAAATTAGCCATAATGTCACACTGCTTGCTAAGTGACATGTGAACGTTAATATTCGAATTGTTCGATATTAATCACTGATCAAATTTAAACCTAAGAATCAAACAAATGAAATGATGAATACTCATTGTACCACCTGATTTAATTAATTTGTAATTATCATAAATTAATTAATACTTATGGAATATTAATTATAAATTTTATATTTAATGTGTTGAATCATGTTAATAGTGTATTTATAATATTTACAAATATGTAGATCGATATACGATATCGGTACGTGTTTAAATTTGGATTAAATACAGCAAACATCGTTCTGGCTTGGAATTTTAGTCATAACACTTGCATAGGGAGGCCGGCCATATATGATGTGGCTTGGTGATTTTGACTGTAAAGATGTGTGGAAATGGTAAGAGAGATATTAGGAATTGTGATCCATTTTCACTCTCTTATCTCCCTTTAAATAAGCCACTCTCTATTTATATAAAATAGACTTTTTACTCCTCCTCCTACCTGCAAGTTTAGGCTAGAAATTCCCACTTCTATTCCCTAAAATTTCCAAGCATAAATCACATCAAAACACCTAAATTCTATCATCAGTGGTAAAGCACTTTGGAAGCCAGCAACTCTAGAACTTGGAATTCAATTTAATAAGCTATTTCATCATTTCAAAGTGTGATCACTAGGCCTTGGTGAGAGCTAAATTTCTGATTTATTAGTATTCTTAATTCCTTAGTTAAACAATCGATCATATGTCAGCGAGATAGACCTTATCATGAATTGGTATATTATTGTGTTTTCACATGTCGATAGTTTTTATATATATATATCTACGCAAGAATTAAAAAAAATTAAAAATTTCTTGCTTAGATGTCTTCTTATTGCTCATGAATTGATAAAAAATTATTATTTTATTATTAAAATATTATTATCAAATGGTTTTATCAATAAACTTAATTATAAAATATTAATTCATATGGTATATGTAATTAAAATTTTTGCACACACTTAAAAACCATTTGATGGTAAAAAATATATTTATTATATATAAAAACATTTTAAATTATTTATTTTATTTAGATTATTTAAATAAACAAAATATATTTATATTATATTTATAAATAATATAATATTCTGGAAATTTTTTATATAATGTAAAATATGCATTTTGATTTTAGAAATGAATTTTAAATATATTTTTTATTACTAAATCCACATGGGTTTTAGTTTCTAAAGTATATTCTATTTCAAAAATATTTGAATCGAAAATAAATTAAAAAAGTTATCTAGTCAAGAGAAACAGCAAATATGTATTTCATAATAAAAAATATTATATATATTAATGAACTAAATAATTATAAGTTTATATGTATAATATATATCTATGGTATATATATATACAAAAAATTGATTTCATAATATATGATAAAGGTTTTAAATTATTTAATAATATATATTTATATTAATGATACAATTTGAAATTTAATTATATAATATATATACATATATTTAATAAATGATTTATACAATTAATTTATAACCAATATTTTATAATAAATATATAATTAAGTTTTTACATATATACATATGTTCATTTATTTATACAATAATTTGATGCATTATATATATATATATGTATGTACGTATATGTATTTGTATATGTATATGTAATCTAGACAATACATTAGTATACATGAGGGGCTAACATGTCGGTTGCGGTGTAAATCTCAGCATGTCAACCATGTACACATTATCCTGTTACACGTGCACGCACGTACATATGTGTGTATGATACACATATATGAAACATAATACAAATTATATAAAATAATTTTTTTACAAATTCAAATAAAATACTAATTTTATTTAAAAGAAAATTTAGAAAAGTTCTAAATTAATTAGAATACATAGGCCCATCAAAGATCCAATAATGGAATTTTTTTTGAAATTTACCCAATTCCTCCACCGTGGGTTGGCCCAGTTCCAACATATGAATCATATAGTACTTGTGTAACGACCCCGGATTTCTTATAAATTTAAATTGATAATTAAATTAATTTTTGAATAAAAATTGTAAAATTGATTATAAATGGAAGTGAGTTTCCCCGATTCAACTTGAAAATTATATAAAGTCATTAGGATTTGAAAAATTGTATATATGTGAATATATGTGTATATACTGAATTTGAGTAATTTCAAGTAAATGGTTTAAAAATAATTTTTAAATATAAAACATTTGACACTAGTATAAAAGTAAGTATAATAAATATATATGTTAGAAATAAAAATTTGAGTAACACTTAAATAAAATGTAACAACAAATTAAAATAGAAAGTGAATACATTAGTAAATTTTATATTTGATAGTTTAAGTTTTAAAAATAAAAGTGATAACTCTGCATAGTCAAATGGAAGACAGTAATATATGTTTAGTTATGAACAAGCTGATTAAGATAAATTATAAAATGTAAGGTAACACACAACTAAATTTAAACAACTTTATATTTGTGCAAATTGACATATAAGAACTGGAAGAAAAACAAAAGATAACAAATAAAATACACTCAAGTGTTCAAACAAAAGAAAGTATAAATGTTATAAGGAAGACATAAAGTACCAAGATAATTAATGCAAGCCACCAAAAAGAAATCGTATCAACCGAGATGTTGGCAAGGATAATATGTTGCCTGTAAAATAGGAATGCAAGACAATAATAATATGAAACATAAAGGACAAGCAATTAATGCCAGCACCTTCAGCATGTTTTTGTACACAAGGAAGCAATGTCACCCTGTACACTTTCTCTTATATATCAAGCCTCTCTTCTCTTTATCAATTCGTCCATTTTTAGCTGAGAAAGAAAAAAAACTGAGATAAAAATCATCTACAACTTAACCAAAGCTCCACCTTAAATAACAAATAACTCAACTAAACTCAGAGATTTAAGAGGGGAGTCAACTAGAAAATTTCAACCTGTTTCAATATGAAAGAAGAAGGCTCTGTCAATCTTCTGGAAACAAACCATGTGAGTAACTTCACTTTTAAAAGTTTAAGTAGGTAATTTTGGTTACCTGCTAGTCGATTTGAAAGAATATATATATCTTATGATGTCTGCTATGAATATATGTATGTCTGGCATGTGTGTTGTTTTCATCAGAGTGTTCTCTGTTTTTATCTACTAGTATACAAGTTTTGATTTAAAAATTTAAATCTTGTGATCTTGTCTCTGTTTAAAATTAAGTTTCAAATGAAACTTGTTTGCTTAACTATAAGCTTTAGTTTTAAAATATATTTTTAATCAGAATAATATTGATTTCGACTCTGGAATCAAATCTACTGAGTAAGTTTAAAATAAGTCAAAATTTAAGTATCACAATCTATCGTTTCAGGATTTGAATTTGAATTATTATACAAAATTTTGATTTTTAAAACAAATATTTTGATTTTTCCTCAAGTATGTCGAGAGCAGAGCCTTGTTGAACTAAAATTGCTTTTAAATCAATTCACACAGATCGCACGAATTTTAGATGTTGAAATTTTGTACGAAGCAAGTTTAGAAATCAATGATATTTGGAAAAATGTTAAATAAATTTTCTATTGCAAGATTTGAGGGGACGAGGGGAATGTAGGGTTTAGTACATGGTTTTGATGAGGCCTGGAAACGAGGTGAGTTCATCACCGATGATCGACCGAGTCGCGTGTGCTTTGGGGGGATGGTGGTTGGAAGTGTGACGCGTTCGTAGCCGGAGTCGCTTGAATTTTAGTGGTCGGAGCTTCGAGAAGTGGTGTTGCCAGGTTTTGGAGCAAAACTGGTTTCGTGTTTCCAGGGTTGACTTGATGCTCGAATTCGAATACGTGGAGATGACGAAATTTCGATGGTCGGGGAATGGTATGTGGGTGGTCGTTGACTTGCTCAACGATGAGGCGATGCCGGAAGATGGCCATGGCGATGGTACACGTGCACCTGTGCACTTTTGATTTTTGGTAGTAGTAGTGGAGAGAACTCGAGTTTTTCTCGAGTGAGTACCGGGTAAGACTCGAAGACGAGAGGTGTTTGCTCGAAGCGAATTTGTGGCTCGGGTAAATGTTCCAGGGTTAAACAGAAACCTGTCCTGTTCATTTTTAAAACTTAAAACTGAAATTTTGAATGATCAAACAAAGTTTAAAATAAGTGTTGAATCAAAGTTAAACAGAAATCCTAGTCCAGTTAAAACTTAGTTGAAAATAAATAAAGTTTAATAACTGGGAGTTATGTAAGTAATTAAGTAAATTTGAAAAGGAAATTGAATTTAAAATTAGAACTTGATTTGTAAAGAAAAGATTTGAGCAAAGTTAAAGCAAGTTTGAACTGAATTTATAAATTTAGGTTTAAATATGTATTTAGGTTCGGGTTGAAACTTAATTTAGGAACAAAGTTAAAAATTTAAATTTGTTTAATAACTTAAAAGTTTTAAATATTTAAGTGCATTTTAAAACAAAAGGTCATTCGTTTTAAATCTTTAAATTTGAAATGAATTTAAAAGTAAATTGAATATGAATTGTCAACATATTTATAAGTGATAATAAATTACTAATAAGAATGAGATTTGTCTTAAGTTGATTAAAATGAATAATTTATTTATTTAATTTATTAATGATTTGGGTTAATTAAATGAGTAATTAAAGGTTTAAAATCATTAATTAAGGTTTAAAGATAAATTTATTTGAGGAATAATTTATTTGTAAACCAAGGATTATTAATTAGATAATGATAAAAGTTGATTTAATCAAGTGATTAAGCAAAGAAATCGATTGAAGGATAGTGTGATAAATTAACCAGTGTAATCTATTAAGACAATAATCATAAAATAAGGAGTAATTTATTAGTCATTGTAATTTATTAAAGATAATAAATTAAGGATTAATTATTAATGAAGAGTTAATTAATGATTAATTAAAGGATAATTTATTAAATATTTTGTAATTAATTGATTGTTAATTTACATAACTAGCGAATCATTCATGGAAATAAATTTGATTTAAACCCATCAGATAATTAAATTTATCCAATATATGGATGTTTAGATTGTATTGGATGTGGAATTTATTTGATATCCTTGATTTGTGATGCTTTGTGATACATCTTGATCTATGTTGTGATCTGTAATATACTTACCTGTGATATATATCTGTGATCTGTGAATAAAAGATAAGCGATATAGTTTATATCGTTTGTCAACTATATCCTGTATTTTGATCTGTGATGATTCATTGTGTTGCACTATTGTGTTAAACCCCTGGACCACACTTATACACACACAAATATGGATTTCACGTGGAAATCGTTTAAGTCACAGATAATCTAAATTTGATGTTTTTGAAATTGAAATTTTAATTTCAATTGATTTTGAAATTAGAAATTCGGGTTTAAAATGAAAAGCTTTTGAAATAGAATTTCAAAGATAAAAGTTATTTTGAATAACTTAATCGAGTTTTGAAAATTTAAATAATTTGATTTAAATTTGAATTCAAATTTGAAATTGAATCCTATGATTTGAAACTGGGGATTAAAAATGTTATAAATGTGTTTATATGAAGTTAAACCATTTAAAAGTATAATTTTTAGAATTTGAATTTAACCCAAGGATTTCAACTCGTATGAATGAATCAGATTTTCTGAAATGAAAACTGTTGTTTTAAAAGGAATAAAAGCTTTCAGATAAGAAATGAAATTCCAGTTTAATTAAAGGAATTTCAAGATTGAATTGGAATTATTTTTCCAAGTTATAAATGAATTCTTTTTGAAAGCTATGAGTTAAATCTGTTTATATTTAACAGATTTAAAATGATGATTTATGTAAACCATTCGAAATGAAATTGTTTTGAAAGCTATAAGTTAAATCTTTGATTTAAAGATTTAACGAATTAATTAAATTCGTAATGGAAATTGTTTTGGAAAATCTGTGAATGAACTTTGTGAAACTGGGTGAACTTTATGAATTAAATCTTTTATTTAAAAGATTAAAATGTGAAAATTGTTTAAACCGTTGAAGGTTGTTAAAATGAATCTTCTTATTTAAAAGATTAAAATGGTAATTTGTTTAACCATTTAAAATGAAAGTTTGGGTATAAGTTGTGACTTAATTGAAATCCCAATATCCATATATTTTTAAATATTGCGCTCACTATTCGGGTTAGCCGGGAAAAGACCTTTGGGTCATATAACCCATTCCGAGTAGTGATACGTCGTATATGGATGGCATTTGAAGACCGGTGTTGAAGACCGAATATTTTTCGAAAATGAAAGGACAACCTGTCGAATGTCTCTGCACTGAGTCGCGCCGGTATAGAGATTTGTATCACTCTTTTGTGCCGGGAAGTCCGGACGTGATTGAAAGTTATCCGGAATTGCAAGGGCTTCGTGAGAAGTGCCTTCGGTTCTGTTCGAACCCGGAACAGACTTGTATGGATACATGTCTGACATTACACTTTGAGATATAAAGCCGATTTCTTTCAAATACATTTCTGTTTGGTTGTGGAGAATTTATTCTCTTAGCTTAACACCCTTCTCTGAGACGTACGAGCTCAGAGGTTATGTAGTTGAAATTTATCAGCGATATATCCCAATTTGGTAATGTGGCATGCTGAGTGTTGCTGTGTGATGATCAGTGTTTGATCATTTGCGATATGATCATTTATTTGATTTTATATCTTTGTGATCATAGGTTGATCATTTGTTTGACCCGAAGCATGGCTTTGTGACAAAGCGTAGCTTTGTGGACGAGACTTCGTCGAACCTCACACCCCGAAATGGTCAAAACAGGAAAGATGCAGCAAGGTTATAGGGAGTAGCGCCCCTTAGGGTATGTTCATTTCCTTCTGGATAGAAGTGGTATCATGGTATGGAGCCCAGATACTTACTTATGTGGATGTCGCAAGTATATATATATCTTACTTTGTGATTTGTTGCTTGGGGCCCCGGTTAAAGGTTGTTACAACCGGGAGATGACATACTCGTGTCAGTAGTTACCTATTTTTGCAGAGGTAACCCGGCCTTGTGTTGGCAGAGATCCGGTTAGGTTCTCGGGACGTCCATCTAGAGGCGTTTCCATGTGGCAATGGGAAGTTCCTTGGCCTGACCATTTGTTGGAAATCCAAAGAAACAATACGAGCCTTTACGATTTCAATTGTATAACCTGTCTCCTCAGGAGGCAGCTATAGAAGGCATAATATAATGGTACCTATGCTGGCTAAGATTAATATTATACTTTCGAAATGTTTTCTACACTATGCACTAATAATAATATCAAAAAGGATTTGATTTTTTGCGTAGTAAGCATCTTTGACTAACATAAGAAGAAATCTCCTCCAAGTCTGCGTTTGCATTGTGTGTGTGGTGGGAGGTCTTATGGTAGTTTCATTTTCCAAAAAGCATTGCGAATTAACTTTAAAAATCTTTGCTATTTGTTTTTAAAGATAAACTATTTTTGTTGCTCACACCAGTCTTGCTATATTACAGCATGATAGGGGGTTCTCGCTTCGCGGTTAGGTGGCGAACGGGAGACTCTTACCCCTACATGTCCCTGAGAGGGATGGGTTGGTTAGGCAGAGGCCGTGACAGTCGAGAGGCTGGCCGTAAAAGCAAGTTTGGGGTATCACTGTCAGCCACGGTGGGACTGGAATGGTTGCAAAGCCTACCGGTGGCCGCTGTTTGCGAACCTTGACATTTGGTATCAGAGCTAAGGTTGAACTTTAGTTCAGGAGTATAACACATTAAGTAGCTCATTAGAGATAGGGTGAAGTATACCCTAGAATGAGTAATCCTTAAGATATCTGTCCGTACGCCTCAGTAAATTCTCTTGCTATCCACTGATAGTAAGTATGAGTGCAAGAAGAGGATGAGATAGGGGACAGGGAAATACGACTACGAATGGTCAATACCCTGTAACAATAAGGAAGCAATCTTTTCTCTATCAATCTCTTTTGTTCAACATCTTTTCTCAATTCTTCGATAGTTTCTGGTAGAAACAGGAAGAAATTTGATATATTAAAATGGGACATAAACTCCTGATAGGCCAGACTTGTTTGTATGGATGAATTGATTGCATTGGTTGCTTTGATTGTTATAGTTGATAGGTATAATTTAGTTTCTAAACTAAAATTTTGAAATTGTATCCATATGTCTATCTATCTTTGGGTCCCGATATGTTCTACGAATGGTTAGTTATCCCTTCGGACTAACCGATGCCAATGTATATTTCGTAGATCTGGATAACCCGAGTATCTTGTGAAGTGTCAAACAGATTCGTTCTTGTATCTGTTATTGATGTTCTGATTTGGTAAGCCAAATGCAGAACAGATGTTCAGTTGATTTGATAAATCCTATTTCATCTATCTTTTTGTCTCCTTGGCAATTTCGAGGACGAAATTCTTTTAAGGGGGGAAGTCTGTAACGACCCCGGATTTCTTATAAATTTAAATTGATAATTAAATTAATTTTTGAATAAAAATTGTAAAATTGATTATAAATGGAAGTGAGTTTCCCCGATTCAACTCGAAAATTATATAAAGTCATTAGGATTTGAAAAATTGTATATATGTGAATATATGTGTATATACTGAATTTGAGTAATTTCAAGTAAATGGTTTAAAAATAATTTTTAAATATAAAACATTTGACACTAGTATAAAAGTAAGTATAATAAATATATATGTTAGAAATAAAAATTTGAGTAACACTTAAATAAAATGTAACAACAAATTAAAATAGAAAGTGAATACATTAGTAAATTTTATATTTGATAGTTTAAGTTTTAAAAATAAAAGTGATAACTCTGCATAGTCAAATGGAAGACAGTAATATATGTTTAGTTATGAACAAGCTGATTAAGATAAATTATAAAATGTAAGGTAACACACAACTAAATTTAAACAACTTTATATTTGTGCAAATTGACATATAAGACCTGGAAGAAAAACAAAAGATAACAAATAAAATACACTCAAGTGTTCAAACAAAAGAAAGTATAAATGTTATAAGGAAGACATAAAGTACCAAGATAATTAATGCAAGCCACCAAAAAGAAATCGTATCAGCCGAGATGTTGGCAAGGATAATATGTTGCCTGTAAAATAGGAATGCAAGACAATAATAATATGAAACATAAAGGACAAGCAATTAATGCCAGCACCTTCAGCATGTTTTTGTACACAAGGAAGCAATGTCACCCTGTACACTTTCTCTTATATATCAAGCCTCTCTTCTCTTTATCAATTCGTCCATTTTTAGCTGAGAAAGAAAAAAAAACTGAGATAAAAATCATCTACAACTTAACCAAAGCTCCACCTTAAATAACAAATAACTCAACTAAACTCAGAGATTTAAGAGGGGAGTCAACTAGAAAATTTCAACCTGTTTCAATATGAAAGAAGAAGGCTCTGTCAATCTTCTGGAAACAAACCATGTGAGTAACTTCACTTTTAAAAGTTTAAGTAGGTAATTTTAGTTACCTGCTAGTCGATTTGAAAGAATATATATATCTTATGATGTCTGCTATGAATATATGTATGTCTGGCATGTGTGTTGCTTTCATCAGAGTGTTCTCTGTTTTTATCTTTTTTTTTTTGAAACAAGGTGAATTTTATTGATGCCCTAAAGGCTGATCCAAACTTACAAAGTCTTGAAACAAGACAAAGACAAGAACAAGAAGCCTAACCGGCAAAAATAAAACAAATAAAGCTAAAGGAAGGCTCAGCATCAAACTCATCCACGAAAGCTCAGTGACAAAAATCATGGCGGATCCACTTTCCAATTTTGAAGGATGCTTCTCTCCAGCTCTGTCGCACAGGTAAAAAGCTTTCCTTTAATTCTTTTTACAAGAATCCTAACATCCTGTTCAATTGCAATCTGAATCTGGTGATGGTTCTTAGCAGTTTTCTGGAAGACACGTCGATTCCTTTCTTTCCAGAGATGATGAACAGTAGTTGTGAGGCAAATAAGCTGCAGTTGGGTCAACAATTCTTCTTTCTTGCGGGAACTCAGGTATAATAATTCATCTTCTAGGGAAGAAGTAGCATGCAAGACTTGATTTTTATTCTTAATTTGACTTAAAACACGAGTAGAGTATTCGCATTCAAAAAAAAGGTGTTTGTGAGATTCTGGGTGGGAATTACATAGTTGACAATTGAGATTGACTTCCATACCCCATCTGGCAAGTCTGTCAGCCGTGGGGAGTCTGAAATTAGTAGCTTTAAAAGTATACAAGTTTTGATTTAAAAATTTAAATCTTGTGATCTTGTCTCTGTTTAAAATTAAGTTTCAAATGAAACTTGTTTGCTTAACTATAAGCTTTAGTTTTAAAATATATTTTTAAGTCAGAATAATATTGATTTCGACTCAGGAATCAAATCTACTGAGTAAGTTTAAAATAAGTCAAAATTTAAGTATCACAATCTATCGTTTCAGGATTTGAATTTGAATTATTATACAAAATTTTGATTTTTAAAACAAATATTTTGATTTTTCCTCAAGTATGTCGAGAGCAGAGCCTTGTTGAACTAAAATTGCTTTTAAATCAATTCACACAGATCGCACGAATTTTAGATGTTGAAATTTTGTACGAAGCAAGTTTAGAGATCAATGATATTTGGAAAAATGTTAAATAAATTTTCTATTGCAAGATTTGAGGGGACGAGGGGAATGTAGGGTTTAGTACATGGTTTTGATGAGGCCTGGAAACGAGGTGAGTTCATCACCGATGATCGACCGAGTCGCGTGTGCTTTGGGGGGATGGTGGTTGGAAGTGTGACGCGTTCGTAGCCGGAGTCGCTCGAATTTTAGTGGTCGGAGCTTCGAGAAGTGGTGTTGCCAGGTTTTGGAGCAAAACTGGTTTCGTGTTTCCAGGGTTGACTTGATGCTCGAATTCGAATACGTGGAGATGACGAAATTTCGATGGTCGGGGAATGGTATGTGGGTGGTCGTTGACTTGCTCAACGATGAGGCGATGCCGGAAGATGGCCATGGCGATGGTACACGTGCACCTGTGCACTTTTGATTTCTGGTAGTAGTAGTGGAGAGAACTCGAGTTTTTCTCGAGTGAGTACCGGGTAAGACTCGAAGACGAGAGGTGTTTGCTCGAAGCGAATTTGTGGCTCGGGTAAATGTTCCAGGGTTAAACAGAAACCTGTCCTGTTCATTTTTAAAACTTAAAACTGAAATTTTGAATGATCAAACAAAGTTTAAAATAAGTGTTGAATCAAAGTTAAACAGAAATCCTAGTCCAGTTAAAACTTAGTTGAAAATAAATAAAGTTTAATAACTGGGAGTTATGTAAGTAATTAAGTAAATTTGAAAAGGAAATTGAATTTAAAATTAGAACTTGATTTGTAAAGAAAAGATTTGAGCAAAGTTAAAGCAAGTTTGAACTGAATTTATAAATTTAGGTTTAAATATGTATTTAGGTTCGGGTTGAAACTTAATTTAGGAACAAAGTTAAAAATTTAAATTTGTTTAATAACTTAAAAGTGTTAAATATTTAAGTGCATTTTAAAACAAAAGGTCATTCGTTTTAAATCTTTAAATTTGAAATGAATTTAAAAGTAAATTGAATATGAATTGTCAACATATTTATAAGTGATAATAAATTACTAATAAGAATGAGATTTGTCTTAAGTTGATTAAAATGAATAATTTATTTATTTAATTTATTAATGATTTGGGTTAATTAAATGAGTAATTAAAGGTTTAAAATCATTAATTAAGGTTTAAAGATAAATTTATTTGAGGAATAATTTATTTGTAAACCAAGGATTATTAATTAGATAATGATAAAAGTTGATTTAATCAAGTGATTAAGCAAAGAAATCGATTGAAGGATAGTGTGATAAATTAACCAGTGTAATCTATTAAGACAATAATCATAAAATAAGGAGTAATTTATTAGTCATTGTAATTTATTAAAGATAATAAATTAAGGATTAATTATTAATGAAGAGTTAATTAATGATTAATTAAAGGATAATTTATTAAATATTTTGTAATTAATTGATTGTTAATTTACATAACTAGCGAATCATTCATGGAAATAAATTTGATTTAAACCCATCAGATAATTAAATTTATCCAATATATGGATGTTTAGATTGTATTGGATGTGGAATTTATTTGATATCCTTGATTTGTGATGCTTTGTGATACATCTTGATCTATGTTGTGATCTGTAATATACTTACCTGTGATATATATCTGTGATCTGTGAATAAAAGATAAGCGATATAGTTTATATCGTTTGTCAACTATATCCTGTATTTTGATCTATGATGATTCATTGTGTTGCACTATTGTGTTAAACCCCTGGACCACACTTATACACACAAATATGGATTTCACGTGGAAATCGGTTAAGTCACAGATAATCTAAATTTGATGTTTTTGAAATTGAAATTTTAATTTCAATTGATTTTGAAATTAGAAATCCGGGTTTAAAATGAAAAGCTTTTGAAATAGAATTTCAAAGATAAAAGTTATTTTGAATAACTTAATCGAGTTTTGAAAATTTAAATAATTTGATTTAAATTTGAATTCAAATTTGAAATTGAATCCTATGATTTGAAACTGGGGATTAAAAATGTTATAAATGTGTTTATATGAAGTTAAACCATTTAAAAGTATAATTTTTAGAATTTGAATTTAACCCAAGGATTTCAACTCGTATGAATGAATCAGATTTTCTGAAATGAAAACTGTTGTTTTAAAAGGAATAAAAGCTTTCAGATAAGAAATGAAATTCCAGTTTAATTAAAGGAATTTCAAGATTGAATTGGAATTATTTTTCCAAGTTATAAATGAATTCTTTTTTAAAGCTATGAGTTAAATCTGTTTATATTTAACAGATTTAAAATGATGATTTATGTAAACCATTCGAAATGAAATTGTTTTGAAAGCTATAAGTTAAATCTTTGATTTAAAGATTTAACGAATTAATTAAATTCGTAATGGAAATTGTTTTGGAAAATCTGTGAATGAACTTTGTGAAACTGGGTGAACTTTATGAATTAAATCTTTTATTTAAAAGATTAAAATGTGAAAATTGTTTAAACCGTTGAAGGTTGTTAAAATGAATCTTCTTATTTAAAAGATTAAAATGGTAATTTGTTTAACCATTTAAAATGAAAGTTTGGGTATAAGTTGTGACTTAATTGAAATCCCAATATCCATATATTTTTAAATATTGCGCTCACTATTCGGGTTAGCCGGGAAAAGACCTTTGGGTCATATAACCCATTCCGAGTAGTGATACGTCGTATATGGATGGCATTTGAAGACCGGTGTTGAAGACCGGATATTTTTCGAAAATGAAAGGACAACCTGTCGAATGTCTCTGCACTGACTCGCGCCGGTATAGAGATTTATATCACTCTTTTGTGACGGGAAGTCCGGACGTGATTGAAAGTTATCCGGAATTGCAAGGGCTTCGTGAGAAGTGCCTTCGGTTCTGTTTGAACCCGGAACAGACTTGTATGGATACATGTCTGACATTACACTTTGAGATATAAAGCCGATTTCTTTCAAATACATTTCTGTTTGGTGGCGGAGAATTTATTCTCTTAGCTTAACACCCTTCTCTGAGACGTACGAGCTCAGAGGTTATGTATTTGAAATTTATCAGCGATATATCCCAATTTGGTAATGTGGCATGCTGAGTGTTGCTGTGTGATGATCAGTGTTTGATCATTTGCGATATGATCATTTATTTGATTTTATATCTTTGTGATCATAGGTTGATCATTTGTTTGACCCGAAGCATGGCTTTGTGACAAAGCGTAGCTTTGTGGACGAGACTTCGTCGAACCTCACACCCCGGAATGGTCAAAACAGGAAAGATGCAGCAAGGATATAGGGAGTAGCGCCCCTTAGGGTATGTTCATTTCCTTCTGGATAGAAGTGGTATCATGGTATGGAGCCTAGATACTTACTTATGTGGATGTCGCAAGTATATATATATCTTACTTTGTGATTTGTTGCTCGGGGCCCCGGTTAAAGGTTGTTACAACCGGGAGATGGCATACTCGTGTCAGTAGTTACCTATTTTTGCAGAGGTAACCCGGCCTTGTGTTGGCAGAGATCCGGTTAGGTTCTCGGGACGTCCATCCAGAGGCGTTTCCATGTGGCAATGGGAAGTTCCATGGCCTGACCATTTGTTGGAAATCCAAAGAAACAATACGAGCCTTTACGATTTCAATTGTATAACCTGTCTCCTCAGGAGGCAGCTATAGTAGGCATAATATAATGGTACCTATGCTGGCTAAGATTAATATTATACTTTCGAAATGTTTTCTACACTATGCACTAATAATAATATCAAAAAGGATTTGATTTTTTGCGTAGTAAGCATCTTTGACTAACATAAGAAGAAATCTCCTCCAAGTCTGCGTTTGCATTGTGTGTGTGGTGGGAGGTCTTATGTTAGTTTCATTATCCAAAAAGCATTGCGAATTAACTTTAAAAATCTTTGCTATTTGTTTTTAAAGATAAACTGTTTTTGTTGCCCACACCAGTCCCATGACTGATCCGGAGTTTATTGTTTCTTTCCTAAACTCTGGATGCTCAAAATTTTTCTACACGAGCAGTCTAGAGTTTGGTTTTTCAGATATTCAGATTCAGTAGGTTATCTGGAGCTAGTTCAGTCTCTGGAACAGACTGCACTTGCTTATCTTTGTGCCTCGTTATTGGGAGTTCGAGCTATATCTGGCTTAATGCTTTGAAGATGGAGATTATCCGCTGCTGATGTTATCGTTTTCTTTCCGCTGCTATTTGTTGTATCATATCTCTGATGTATATTGATATTCATTGTATCACTCTGTTGTATCAGATATTGTATCTGATATTGTATATCAATGTATTATTCATTTATTCCGCTGTGTTATTTACTTAACTGTGTTATAAGCTCCCGAGAACCAGATTCGGCATTTGAATCTACGGCATTTTGAGTACTAGTGAAGTACGGGTGCCGATTTTCGAAGGTCGACTTTTGGGTCTTGACAACTTGTGAGTTGTATATCAAATGATTAAGGGTAGAACACCCATTTAATGGAAGTGACATAAGAGTTGTCGAACTTTTAGGATGGATACATTTAGATGTATGCATTCATAGGTCTAACGATACCAAAATGGTCATAAATACTTTGTTAAATTCGCCGATGAATTATCACAAATATGAACATGTATATTTGATTCACATGCGGTGATAGAATTAGGAGTGTGCCCTAGGGACAATTATGTAATTCGTTACGTATATCTAACTCAATAACCAATCTTGTTCAAGATAAAAGGTGTTTTATTTCTGTTATATACATGTTAAATTATGATACAATTAATTAAGTAGAAATCTTTAAATGATATGTTATGTGATAGTAATTACAATGCATTGTTATCGTGAAAAATTTATTACATTGAAAATAACATATTATTTTTAATATTCCTGATCAAGATGTTTTGAGATAGGATATTGATACATTCGACGGGACTAGAGTTCGTAATGCTCTCCAAAGGTAGTGTATTGTGCATGTTTGCTAGGGACACCAAGGGGTTATGTAATGATAGCTATTGGATAACCGTGGAATGACTCACTCGAGAGTTTTCTATTGGTTAATATAATTATGGCCAAACAAAGAATCTCGAAATGACGATGTTACACAGTTCTCTTGACTTAAAAATACTGTTGAACTTCAGTATGGGCACTCCACTTTGATTATAATTAAACTATGGCATGACATCCATCGAACGACTATAGTTGGGTCTGAGTTGAAGCATTGGAAATGAAATTCTATTTAATAGAGAATTCGTCTCATTGGGTATATAAGGTACTATCACTATCAATTGTAGTCTACTCAAAGTCAAAGTCTCTGGCTAGAGAAGTATGGTTAATAATAATTATTAGTATCGAAATAGTGATTTTGTGTTTGGACTTACAAAAATGAATGTGGACAATGTTGGAATTTTGACCAAAACCAAATTCTGTAAATCCTAATGTGATATGGTGTTGACAAAGGTAATTGGTGTAAATAATCGTTACTACCAGGTACCGTTTATAATAAACAAAATTGGATTTTACCGAAAATATGTATAAGCCATAAGTTCAGCCAAAATCTCATACCTCTAGCTAAGGTGACGTGAGAATTTTTATGTTCGAATTGTTTTATAATAATCGCTGACTAAATTTACACATCTGAGGCATACAACCCTAATGATAAATACTTTGAAAAACCATATGATTTAATTAATTTATAAACTATTGTAATTGGTTAAATTAATTAATATTTATGAGTTATTAATTATTTTATTTTATTTTATTCATTTGAATATCATTTGTATTTGATAAAGTGCATTTTTAAAAGCTGTATATGTACATATCGATATACGATATCGATAAACATTTAAATTTGATTTAAACCAATTAACTACAAAGTGCATTTGGAATTTTGAAGGCCTATCTAGGCACAATCTTTGGCTAGCCTACATGTAATAAAAAGGGGATGTAATTTGATTTGATTGAGATTTAATAAGCAATATAAGTGGGAAGGATTTAAAGGAGGAATTGAAAAGGTTTCAATGTTTCCTTTAAAACAAAATCTCTTTCATTTCATCACTTCTGACAATTCACTATTGATTCTCTTGCTCTCCTCCTCTCCTTTAATAGCTGAATTCTCAAGGCCTTCATGGCATTAAAAATTCTCAAAAATAAATAAAAATTAAATCGGTTTAGTAAAGTTGGTTTTGGAGATCGATTCATTATTCAAGGTTTGACTTTTTGGAAACATTCTAAGGTATTTTTAATTTAATTTATCTATGTGTTTCTTATGTTCATATGCTTGAATTCTATATTATTCATCTTGTTTTCTTATTGTTCATCTTACAACATTTAATTCAACCCCACTTTTTCCCTTCTAAATTAAAAGTACGTTTATTATGTTTTTTGTTGATTTAGTTCCATCTCAGTTTTTATCTCCATTTATTGTATGCCCATTATGATTCATAAAATTTAAATCCTCTATCTCCTATGATGTTTTGTAGTTATTCTCTACACTATTATTAGATGAATACTCCTATCAGAAATTTATATATGCCCAAGTTGTCCAATTCGTAATTGTTTTCTTTTTTGTTGTTTTGAGATAAAAATATTTTTGGTTGGAAACTATCTTTATCATTTTATACTAATATAAGTTAATTATTTATATTTGCCTTAAAAACCAATTTATTTTGTTACATTGTTGATGTTTTGAATACAGATGTTTTGAGTATTTTTTTTAGTAAAAAATTATCTTTTGAATTCATGTATGCACTTTTGTGTAAAATCCAACAATTTTGTTTCCTTTCTAAGTATTATAACACCCTGCCTTTTCGAACCTCAGAAGTCAACATTAATACATCCGTGTTATTCATGTATCGTACACCCAAGTGTTGGAAAGATAGATTGTTGGGGGTGAAAGAAAAAAAGACAAAACATAATCTTACAGCTCGACAAGTAATATATAATATACCAATGATCTTTACAAAAAGGAAAGAACTTTAGTATACATACTATCATCAGAGCCAAAATAACCTATCATCAGCCTGGACAGTAATAAAAACCTGTCCTTACAATTGCTGATAAATGCAATAAGAACAAAACAGTGGATGATAAAAGAAAATACGGGAGTATGCCTTGAAGGAATCCAACTCGTCTTCTGAAGCTCCTAAGTGTCCAACTAAATTTGAAAAATATGCTCGAAGTGACCTAAGCTAAAAGAAAAATAACGCCCGGATCAGTCTGTTAAAACCAGCGTGAGAAACACAATCAAATGGATTCTTAATATCATAAAATCTTTTGAAATAAAAGTATCTCGAAAGACCACGCCACACGTAAACACGGATGGATTTTACCTATGATAACCAAATAATTTTATAGAAAATATTATGATATTATAATAATATCTAGGGTGTAAAATAATATTAATCATAGCCAAAATGGTTACAATAATTACCTTCTAGCATTATAAGTATATAACTAAATCCATAAGGCACGTATTGGAGATTGAATTTCCATTAATGATATGACTATTGGGTACCGCCTATGACAATACATCTCTAGAAAAATGTACCAAGGACCTCACATGGATCCCCTGCCAACATAGAGCCGGCATGCCCCTTTAAAATGACAACCCCGATTACATTTGTAACGACCCATAAATTTTCGATAATTAAAATAGCTAATTTAATAAGAATTCATAATTTAATGTTGGAAGAATTAAAAATTTGTAATTTATTTATGATAATAATAACTAGAATGAATTGCAACAATATTTATCTAAGTTAATTATTAATGAATTGAATGAAATTCCAATCAATTGAAATGACTCAAATGTTATAACCTGGTTATAAATTAAATATAAGGAAAACAAATGTAAATATTGGGTTAACTAATGAAATAAGATATAGTCAATGGTAATGGAATCTAATTGGTATTGTATAGGTAATTGTGACACTTGTTGTAAATAATAAACTTATAAGTGTGATTAAAAGTAAATGGTGATAATTATTATAAGTTACCTGTTTATTTAGTCAGTCGAATTGAATTAGGAAACCAATTGCAAATGAAATGAAATTTTATATGCTAGCTGAGTGCGTGGTCTATAAATGAAGTTAAATAATAATGTGGAATTCATTGGATGTAATAAAGTAATTGATTGATAACGAGAATTCATTTAAAATCCAATATTGGAATTTGTCGAATATTGAACAATTAAATAGTTTAAAATTCAATATTTGAAATTAACCGAATAATTGAATAACGGGAATTGAATAACTGTATAATGGAAATAGTTGTTCTATAATTTAGAATTCGTTTTAAAATTTAAATCTTATAAGTTCATTTTAAAATAATTCAAGATGGTGAATTTTGGATAATCAAAATTGTTTAAAATTTCAAATATTTGAATAATTAAATTTTGAATATAATATGATTGAAAATGAAACCGAAACTTGATGTAAATTTTATTTAAACAACAATGAAGATTGTTAACACTTAAAATTGGATTTAAAAGGTGAATAACTGGAAATTGAAAATTTTATATTATAATCGACGAGTAAAAATAGCCTTCCGGGGCACAGTCCCGGAATTCGACGAAACCAGTTCCATTAGATCCGTAATAGTGTATTATTATCGGATTTCAAATTTCGAAACGTTTGGAGTTATTGTTTGGTCGTACGGGTTAGAAACGCGTTGAAATAAATATTGAAAATTTAATATTTTAATTCGATTCGAAAAGCTATTTTCCAAATATGATCAAATTAGGCCCCGAAACCTATTCCATTGTGTTCGAAATGTGGGTAAAACATTATGAATGCCTGTCGGCACGTTTCGTTTGGAGTTCGTTTGGGAAAGCTTGTAAAAATTGGATATAATATTAAAATAATATATAAAAATCTTATATAAACGTTCATGAACAGTGAAACCCTATTAGGTTTCGTGGCCATCGTTTCTATTGATTAATGGCCGAAAACACTTCCATCTTCTTCCCTCGATCTTTGCTCATCCACTCGATATCGTCGAAAACTCTCAACAAGGAAATCGACGAGCTTGTCGAGAGCTTCAGATCCAACGGTTGGTTTTGGTTATTGTCGACTAAAGAGAGAGGAGCGTGGCCGCGTTCATCACCATTTCAGTTGAGTTTTCGCCAACAATGGGATGACCGAGCTCAATGAAACTCTGGCTGTAGGCGCGTGGAGTGACGCTCCCCGAAGTGATGGCGTTCGATCGACCTATAGGTGAACGGTGGACGAGCGGCTTCAAGGTTTGTATGGCGGCCGTGGGTTTCGTTACGTGTATGCCTTTACGCGTTTGGGAAGAAGCAGTGAGCGGCCCTGATTTCATCAAGCTGGGATGTCCAGTCTTGATTTGGTCTGAAGGTTTAAGAAAAAAATATTGTAAACTTATTTCAAAATTAAATCGTTAAACTTTAAAGTTGTATATCTTTTCCATACAAGGTCGGAATCGGACGAAACAGGATGCATCAGAATCGCAGTGACGGGCTCTATGCGTTGGAGCTGTTTTGGAGAAGTTTAAAGCTTGTTAAAATTTTAGGTTAAATCAAACGTCGTTCGATTTGACTTAAAATTGAAAACTCAAGGTGAGTGTTTTATAACGCTCAAAACGTACTAGAATATCTTGATGCTGATTGAATCTGATATTAATATTGTGATATGATTTTTATTAGTCGTTGTTGATAAAATTTAACTGTCATCTAGATTGTCATTTAATTTAATGTTAGAAATTGAAATTGATAGTCAAATTAGAATTGGAATTTAATCGCAATTAAATTACCGAACATTTATAACTTTGAAATTTCCGTGAATTATATTGTCTATTTGGATGATTGGTTGCGATGGATGCTATTGATTGATATTTGAATGTTTGGATGTTTAATTGTTTGTAGATATCCTGTCATCACCCTTTGTATTAATTACAGTTGTAAATTGAATCATTTTGAATAAATTGAGAAATAGGTTGAAATGATATATACCTATGACACTATGATTTGAATTGAAATGATATATATCTATTCTTGAAATTTAATTGAAATAACTGATCACTTGGCCATAGAATAGAAAATTATATATGGGCACCGGATTGGTTAAATTAAATAATTTTTAAAATCTTTGATTTGGAATTACTTTAAATGGTTTGATTTAAAGGAATTTAAAAATAAATTTTATAAAAAATTGAATTTATCGCGAATTTGAGGTTGAGATGTTGAAATAAATTTTGGTTAAACATATTGTTAAATAATTGAAGTTGAGACTTTGAAATTAAAATTGTGATATGATTGAATTTCGTAAATTAATTTGATTTTAAAGGATTTAACTTTTATTCGGACTTTGAATATTATTAAGTAAAAGGGAGATAAAGACAACATTTTGAAATTGAGCTTGACATTGAATTATATTGAAGATTTGGATTTTTAACTGAATATTAAGGAATAATTTGTTTTAAATGTTTGAATTGATATTTGGAAAATCGAGCTCGAAATCATTATAAATTGAAATCTAAATTGATGCAATTGGATTTGGAGATGGAATTGAATTAATTTGAAATCGAAATTGATTTGAATTGAAATTGAGATTTGAATCGACTGAATGGAAATTTGAATTTGATTCAGATTGGTAAGTTGGAATTAAAATGGTTGACTTTGAAACTATTTCATTTTGGTTTTCACAAAATTATCCTACTATATAAACCATTTTAAGTACTTAAACTATTTTATACTAAACTATTTTAACCTATATTAACTATATTAAATTTTTAACTTATTTTAAACATGTTAACTTATTTTAATCTATTTTAAATCTACTTAACCCAATTTAATTTATTTTAAACATCTAACCTATTTTAATTTATTTTAAATCTATTTAGTCGATTTCAAAGCTATTTAACCTATTTAATTATATTTAATCTATTTTAAATGTATTCTATATTAACTCAATTTAAAACTATTTTTAAATCTATTATTTTAAATATTTTAGAGTACTTTAACCATTTTAATTATTTTTGTAACATTCCCCCTTTTTGACCGCCTCCAGTCGGTAATTAAACCAACTCGAAACGTTCAAAAAGACGAATTGTTATTTAGTTTATAACGTTTAAACAGAATCAGCCACAGAAACACAGATAATAACAATCAATTAAAACAAATGAATCTTTATTTCATTACTATAAATCTTTTTGAATACATCAGAGTTTATACAATTTTAATACTGATACAGCGGAATATCTTAAAATACAATTTTCTTCTGAAAACAAAAGCGATTCTTTATTCTCTCTCTAACTTCGCTGCTCGAAAATCTTCAAGCTGTAAGAATACTCGGTCTGACCCGAGTATTATATTCAAAAGAAAATAATACATAGGTCAGTCTAATTCAAACCAGTTTATTAGTGCATAGAGGCAATAATAATTTAAATAGACGACAGTCACAATAATTCCCGTCTATCCGACTCTTTAAACAAAGAAATCGGATAACGAAAATTTTAACACTAAACAGTGTTAAACAATAAATCAGTAGATTTAAATCATCAACAGAGATAAATAAACAATTTATCGATCGACTAAATCAATTTAAAACAATTAAAATTGTCACTTTAAAATCACCGAAGATTTGATTGGCTGCCGTACACACGTGTGCATTCGTACCCGTGTGCACTGCCCCGCCAGCTCGTGTGCATAGATAAAGGTGCAACATAGTGTACAAACACAAATAATCGAGCCTCAAACTGCAACAAGATCAATATGTCCAAACTGTATGCAATGGATGCAGACGTACAAGTGCAGCTCAACACAGTGAAACAAGTTCAAGTGGCAACATGTAACTTCAAACATGAATATACAGGTATGGTGATACAGCAACACATGGATGCAACTCGACAACAGAGTAACAAAAGATTAGCATCAATTCATACTGGAATGAATGCATCAAAGTGACAATACAGAACAGCATATATAGAAGTACATCAACCAATCAACAACAGCTACAACAACACAGTGAACTCAGGCATGAACCAGTGATGTGCCACGACAACAAATTGAATGCAGACAGGTCTAACAAACTGGACAATATACAAGATCATCAAAGTGTACACAGTGAAGTACAACAGTGAAGGCTATAGGTCACTGTGAAATAAAACTGCAAAGTGAAGACATCAAACTTCTACATCAACCAGAAAAAAAAACAAGACCAACATACTCAAGGGCAACAGGCAACAAGCAGCACATACATGTATACACACACATGTATATGTGAATGTACACATGTATGAAGAACATAAGGCTCAGTGGTGAAACAACATATGAAACCAGTATGGCCGAGTTTGAATACAAAATCAAAGATGCAACAGTTCATACATGAAGCATGTACAAGATGCCAACATCTCAACAGTGTGGATGAAACAGTCAAACAAAACCAACAGAGAAACAAATACCAGCTATGGCAAATGGTGCAGCCTACAACACAAGTGAAACTCAACTCATAGGATCCATACGTGTATATAAACAACCTTATTCACAGAGATATCTATACATAAGTGACAGTTTTATACTTTAAACATTTTAAGAAAAATAAGTTACTCACAGTATTCTCAAAAACTTGGATCTAGCAGATTCAAACATAAATTGTTCAAACATCAAATCTTAAAAATAAAGATCACCTTCAAACATTTCAAGCCTGGGAATCAACTCGAAAACCAGAGGCAATTAAGCCAAGTTTCAGTTTCAACAAAGTAAGTAAAGCAAGTGATATTATTAGCATACAAAAGCAACAGCATGTCAGACAAGTAAATTCCTTTGTTTTAAATTTGAGTTGATGTTTGAAATCAGTAATAAAAATAAAGATTTTAAACATTAAACCAACAAACAACAGAAACCAGACCTGAAGTGATCAAAGCAAATGCAAGTGATACATGACAGAGATGAACAACATGCAACTGCAGACTACAAAGATCACGATGTCACAAGTTAAATACAACAACAGTGCTTCTACAAACAACATGGATGCAGACGACATCAAACTCCCAAAGATACAACAATGAAGGAAAATGATCAGCAACTACAAAGTGCAGTGGTGCTACAGAAATGTACCAAACAACCTACAAGGTCAGGGAAACAATGACCAGACAAATATAAACATGCACAAATACTTGCAATACATTCCTATTCATGCAGAACACATTTACCAATATTAGTTAAGTTTTTTAAAAAATTTGAGTTACTCACTGCAATAAAATGAAGCTGCAAGTACAACTGGAATGCAACTATATCAACCGTGACCATATGGATGCAACAGTAACAAATACAGTGGAGCATGTACAAACAGAGGCAATAACAAGTAACCACAATGATCAGAGTCAAATGCATGCATGAACACTTGTTACACTGCTGCAAACATATTCAAATACAGTTATGAAATAAGACCAAGCTAAGCACATGTATCAAAACCAGGTGCAAGTTTAAGTGTGCTCTTATATGCAGACTACAAAACCAATAATTTCGATGGAATCAAAATGCAAATATCAACATGGATGCCATGTGAATGCGGATTAAGCAAGAAAGTTAACCACAAAATCTCAAGTGAACAGGAATGCAGTATTCGATGAAGTGACAGAGAAGTGGCAGAGAAGCAAGTTGCCAAATTCACGAAACAGGAAATGAAAATATCAAGTCAAAGCCGAGCATTGCAAATATACAAGTATGAAATGGTCAAAGATTTTGTAATAGGAAAGTTTTAGAAACCGTAGTTGTCAAATTCAAAGTCCATGGTAACTGTCTCGAATTCAAAGCATATACACATTTGAAAATGGTCAGAGGATTCAAAATTCAGAACCGAGGATTTTCAAAACCAAGACAACCGAGCAATCATATACACGATTATAGGAAAAGGTCAGATAAAATCGAAATCATCCAAACAAAATCGTATGGCCGATACTAAAATATTGACACAATCACGAAAAACAGAGAAACCAACATCATTCAAATGAAATCAATTTACTGAAGCAAAGCGCTTAGGCTCGAATTAGAATGTGAGTAGTCGAAAGTACTCACCTTTAATCGGCGCAAGAAGGAGCAGCCGCGATTGAAGCCACACGAAGTCGAAAGCCCCAATTTTTTCTGAAGCCCTACGTTTCCAGATCGAAGAACGAAGCCGCCATTCTTTATCTCGTCGCCATTTTTATTTCTTTGATTGCTTTTAGGGTTATACGAATGAGAAAAGAGGGGATCGGGTTTTCGTGTTTTAACCGAGACGAGGATGGGCTTAGGGTATGGTTTTAGGGTATGGGCTGGTGATATAGGGTATGGTATTATTTTATTTTATTTTTGTTTTTGTTTTTATTTTTATTTACTTTGTTTTGGTTTCATTAATTACTAATAACTTATGCTATTGAATTTTGTAGATAAAATTTATTCAATTTTTTTCCAATCATTATCTATATTCTTTTAAATTTGCATATCTCATATCAATTTCAAAATTTGGAGTTTTTATTTTAATTGAATAAGATAAATTCGATTTTAAAATCCAAAGATTTTATATTTTAAAATTTTAAAGCAAATTGCCTTATTATTATATAAGTCCCAATTAAATTTTAGATTCAAATATATTTCTCAATTTAAACTAGATAAATTCTAACACATTCACCATTTAAATCAAAATTTAAATTCAATTTATCAATTTAAATAGTTTAAAAATTCGGGATCGTTACAAACTTCCCTCCTTAAAAACTTTTCGTCCACGAAAAGGAAAGGTTGTTAAAATTTCATTAATATTTATACTCTAGTCAATTTTACTAAGCTTAAAACTAATTACAAATAAATGAATATAGGATTCATTCCATTTGTTTAATCTCACTAGTTTTGTTTATCTTCTCTTTTGTTCATTGATTTTCTAAAATCAAAACCCAAAAGTCTTTTACTAACATTTTTAATTTACCACACTCAGATTCAAACTTAAAATTCTTCACGTTAGAGATTTATATAATATATCTCTTCCAAAGCTGTGGACTTTCAAAACATTACAAAGATCCTCTTCCTTAATTTATTAGGTAGGAATTTTTGTAATTCTAATTTCAACTATTGATTTGCTATTTACAGTTTGAAAATACTTGCTAACTCGAAATTTAACAAGTCCATCTTCGTTCTCACAGACATTAGGCATACGCTGGCCAGGCGCAGGTCTAAAAATCTCCAAGTACTAAACATACTTGCTTCAATTCCCAGTGAAAATACTTTTAAAAATTCTTTTAAAAATGGATATGGAAAGCAAGTTCCCCCATGGATTACAGTTCCACCCGGCGGTTACGCTACTATCCCAGTAGAGTCGCTTGTGGCTGTAGATTTCTCATCTCTTAAATTTCGCCATGGTTGTCGCCATAGATTGCAGTACATACGGCGGTTACGCTACTATCCCAGTAGAATCGCTCGTGTCTGTAGGCATCACGCCCCTTAAATTTCGCCTGGCATTAGATTGCAGTTTACCCGGCGGTTACGCCATTATCCCAATGGAATCGCTTGTAACTGTGGGCATCTCGCCCCTCAAATTATGCTAATCATCAATCAAATCTAATCTCATCGCGATGATCTATCGCGAAGGATTTCCGATTCAAATAGTCACTCTGACTAAATGTAAATTCTACGTAGCTACGAATTTCAAATGGACACTCTTCACGAGTTCCAATACCTTCTCTAATAATAAATGGAAGGTACTTTTCCACATCCTCAGTTTAGAAAACATAATATCATATATGTAGTACTTTCATTTCACATTTCGTACATATAACATCTATGTAAACATACATAAGATTTCCATAACAATGTCTTTCTAAACTAACGGTTTCAAATTTACCGCATTCATATATATAAGTTCTAAAACTTACATATCCCATATTCATAACAAAATAGAGGATTTCAAATTTTCCTCTAAGTCGATTTGGAAATTCTAAGGTTATCTCAAACCTAATTCATATTCATAATTCCAATTCATTATCGACTTTCACATTCGATTTGAATAACATGTTACATTGTCAATTCTCAACACAGAATTGATGTCTATCGATATATAACCTCTGAGCTCGTACGTCTCAGAGAAGGGTGTTAAGCTAAGAGAATAAATTCTCCGCCACCAACAGATATATATTTAATAGAGATCAATTGCTATGTCATCAATTCACAATGTTAGACATACAATCCAAATCATCATCTGAAATTCAAAGCTCAACTTATATTGTCTTTGATGTCGAAGTTAAACTCAATTTTAACTCAACGATTCAATCCTTTTGAAATATTTCAAATTGAACAAATTGTTCAAATTCTCATTTAACTTTTCAACTTCGACTTCAAAAATGAATTTCAAATCATTTATCCCTTACGGAATATATTCACAACATTTCATTTCATATTTGGAAAAACATTTCCATACTTATTTAAAAATAAGTAATTCACAATTCCATTCTATTTTCAATATTTGAAAATATTCGATATACTTAAATCAAAATTAAGTACATATTTCATCTTTAAGGAAATCATTCTCTTTCACATATTCATTTGAGTTAAAACGAATGTTACGTAAAACATCGTTACGACAACTCAAAATCACTAGTATAGGGATTCGAAATTTAGATAGATGTATAAATCCCAATACTATACAAAACATTTCCTTTCGGAAATCATTTACTATAACAATAGTGTTATAGTCCACTATTTCCTTTTATTCGAAAACGTCTATTTCAACAATGAATGTTGAAATCTATGGTTTCGATATTCAATGCCTTTGAAAACATCTTTTTAAAACAATTACTTCGTTTTAAAATATCACTTTCCCAAAAATATGTCCATTTCATTCAATAATATATTCACTGTCCAAAATTGTGAATATACATCTTTTTAACAAACTATAAGAATGTACTTATCAAAATAAGTCAGTTTCGGATTCATAAACAACGTTTATAAATTCCATTGCTATTCATAAAGACTTCAATTTATAAAAATTGCTTCATTAATCATTCCTTTATAACTCGGTTTTATATCAGAATTTAATTTATAAGTAAATTACTTATAAACTCTTTTATTTTACAACATCGATTCCTTTTATAACTTCACAATCTTAATTCTGTAATTTCCATTCATTATGAAATCCATTAAATATTTCACTTTTAACGCTTATACAATTCCAATATTTTATCAACACTTTCAAATCTTCAATTTAAACTGTTTATAATAATTCAAAATTTCCAATTTAAACTATTATATAAATTTATCAGTTTTCCATCTCCAAGATAATCAACTAGTTCTTTAGTAAATCATTCATCGACTTGGTTTTCAATCTAACCGCATTTGATTCATTCACATTGGATTTTACTAACATTCATTAATATTAAATTAGTTCACTTTCACTAATTTATATTCAAGTTAGTTTGCTTCAATTCAAATCAAATTTGGTTCTATTTAGATTTCTTACCTTCCAATTTGAATTCAATTTACATAGCTTTCAATCCATTAATAAATTTCATTAACACTTAATGAATTCTATACAATCAACTAGCAACCAATGCACATTCAACTTAACCAAATTTATTTACTTTGCTTACATTCAATTTGGTTCAACATACTTAATTTCAATTGGTTTATATTCTAATTCAGATTGAATTCTTATACTCACCATATTCACTAATTCGCTTTTACAATTAAAGTTGAATTTCCTTATATAACTCAAATTCATATTCATTCTTCACTTTATCAATTCATTTTGATATCAAATTCAACCTCCTTCAACATTACTTAAGCTATATTTCATTTTATCTTCACTTGCATTTATTTTCACCATAAAACTTAAGTTCGGCTCAAATTTATTTGAAATTCTATTTTATTTAACTTTACTAAAGTCAAATTCATATCACATTTCAAAATTCAGATTTTGTTTTACTTAACAAAACTGTTTAACATTTAACAATTGGTTTTACTTAAACTTCCTCATTTTATAAGTTATACAACTTATTAATTTAAACTTCCCAATTCATATCATATAATCACTTCTCTTTCAAGTTTAACTTTTCATCTCAATAATTTATCAAATCCAGTTCATTTTATTTAACTTCCTTTAGTTAAATTTCAAATCCATATATTTATTGATACTAATTCAATTTAATTTAACTTTTCTTACGTTAAAAATCTTCATTTTCAAAAACAATTTTATACTTCTTTGGATTTGAAAACATTCTCCTTTTAAAGTGTTTCTAGTAACTATTCATATTAAACATCATAAACTAAGCTTTGTGTAAACCAAAGCTCTGATACCACCTTGTAACATTCCCCCTTCTGACCGCCTCCAGTCGGTAATTAAACCAACTAAAAACGTTCAAAACCCAAAACTACTAAGCATAAAAACGTTTCGATAATTCAAGGCTAAAATCGAACAAAACAGTGGTAATTCACTAGTGTTACCAGAAATTAAGACCGAAGTCGCAAGAGAAATCAACATCGAAGTATTTTAAAACCAATTTAATAAATCAAAGTGGAGCGGGGCTAACCAGGATATCATAAGTTCGAAAACATTTACTAAGTAAATCAGAACGAAAAACGAACTTTCCAGAGGCAATTAGATAGACCTCAAGCCAACAAATAAATCAGACAACGAGCAAAGTAAATCAACAACTCAAACAATTTAACACACGAAATCACTGGATTTGAAGTAGATGTGAGTAATGAATTTACTCACCTTTAAATCTGAAATGGTCGCGAAGCGGTTGCGAACAGAGGATGGAAGATGAACGAAGATTGATCGCCCCCCCTGTTTCCCTTTCTCGAAGCCCTAGCTATTTGGACGTCGCCATTATTTTTCTTCTTCGAGGAACGAACGAAAGAAGCGGCCGCCAAATAGCTAGGGCTTCGAGAAAGGGAAACAGGGGGGGCGATCAATCTTCGTTCATCTTCCATCCTCTGTTCGCAACCGCTTCGCGACCATTTCAGATTTAAAGGTGAGTAAATTCATTACTCACATCTACTTCAAATCCAGTGATTTCGTGTGTTAAATTGTTTGAGTTGTTGATTTACTTTGCTCGTTGTCTGATTTATTTGTTGGCTTGAGGTCTATCTAATTGCCTCTGGAAAGTTCGTTTTTCGTTCTGATTTACTTAGTAAATGTTTTCGAACTTATGATATCCTGGTTAGCCCCGCTCCACTTTGATTTATTAAATTGGTTTTAAAATACTTCGATGTTGATTTCTCTTGCGACTTCGGTCTTAATTTCTGGTAACACTAGTGAATTACCACTGTTTTGTTTGATTTTAGCCTTGAATTATCGAAACGTTTTTATGCTCAGTAGTTTTGGGTTTTGAACGTTTTTAGTTGGTTTAATTATCGACTGGAGGCGGTCAGAAGGGGGAATGTTACAATTTTAAACTATTAAAACTATTTAAATGAAATTCGAAACGATTTTGAAATCAAAATGAGATATTGAGGCGAAAAATGATTTTGAAATGGAATCATATATTTTGAGTAGATACGATGATTTTGAAACGGATTTAATTTTGAAGCGAATATGATATTTTGATATCAATTATGAATTGATTTTGAAAATGTAAGAGAACCATCCGGTGTGTAATAAGCATTTGGTTGTTAAAGAGACCGGGATCAGATATGGGCATACTCTCTGTCGATACCGAAAACCAATTTAACAACTGTGTACGTGGTGGAGATTCCAGAAATGAAGTAGGATGGTTTGATGACGATTCTATATGGTATGACGTGACCTTGACTCCCGTGAGTCAGCTTAGATGTGACTAAAATCAGGAGCTATACCGGACCAAGTGAGATCATTCCTCCTATCGGGCATATTTCTTCGATACCATTCTATTGCTTTTGTGATTTGATTTGGTGGCCACCCCTCGATTTTGGTATGGGAGTGTGTCCAAAGTGGGTGGTAGTAGCTGCTATGCGTTTCCACCAGTCCGGGAGTGCAATCGGTATATCTACCCTGGCATCTCCTCATGTGCCATGTTCACATGTCCTAGAGCGCCTTCTACGAGTTTGTTTTGTACCATACCTATGGAGTGCCCTCTAATAGCCCTCCAGTTTACGGGGGGGAGTTACGGTACTGTATAGACTATGGGAATATATAAAAATGTGTTAAGTGAGATATGGGTAACGCCTTAACGCTATTTTAATAGTTTTCTTCACTATAGACATATTATAATAGCGTATTGTACTACATAGTAGATAGTTTAACGGATCCTTAAGAGATGGAAAATCCTGTAACATCTCTTGAGTTATTGCACGCACGTCGACACTGGATTGGAGATGTCAAACCCCGTAAACATCTCTGACGCCGTTACACCCATATTTATTTACGATTGATTTAACTTACATAAGGATATTTTAGTCCTAACTCGAGTGTTTTGTCTGTCATTACGCTCGGGTCAGTCCTGAGTTTTTTTCTGCTTATTGAAGATCTATTCTGGAGGACGAAGACGAAGATTTGGTATACTATTACTATTATTACTCTTGCATCATGCTGTCTGCTGCATTATATTATTTGTTCTATTGTTTATGTATAACTCTGATAAATGATGTATAAATGATAATCAAAAGTACATTAAACAGCTTCATGAACTATTTATTTGATTATTATATTTTATTTTTCCGCTGCGAGATTATGTTGTTGTTTCTTCTTCCTTTTTCTCTTCTTTTCTTATTTACCCCATTAACAATCTTCCCTTTTGAATGGTTTGAGCTGGCATGTGTGTCTGCTTATGCACTTGGCGGGTGCAACATGATAGGGGGTTCTCGCATTTGGTTTGGTAGCGAGCGGATGACTCTCACTCCTACATGTCCTTGCGAGGTTGGTGCAGTCGAGAGGCTAGCCGTAAAGGCAGAACAAATGTACTGCTGTATGCTACGGTGGGCGTTACCCCACTGGCGTCATCCCGTTACAGTTGGTATCGGAGCTTTGGTTTAGCGATAACCTTAGCTTTGTGGGGTCTGACTCTTTATAAATAGGGTAGTAATACCCTATAATGAGTCGCTGAGTGTATATGTATGAGAGAGCGTATTTGTTAGTGATATAAAATTGTTTTATACTGTGTTGGTTGATTTGTTGAGTGGCTTATGGATTCTGGTCAATACGAGTAATTAACGTCATTGATAGGGATCTCTAAACACTTGAACAGAACAATTCGACATAGTATTGTTTTGAAATTGGGTAAATGAAATAATTTTGCCCTAATTATATTTTGTATATCAAGAAATAATTTTCAGAAAATTATTATGGTTTCTGTAGCTTATTTGGTTGTTAAAAATGATAATATGGATGGTTATCATAAATTGGATATTGTGTTTAATAAATAAGGGTAATTACAAAATAAATATGATAAAACAACTTATGGAATGTTTTAAGAAAGTAAATTTTGTGAAAATAATTTATAAATGTGACTTATAAATCAAGATAGATTTAAATTGAGAAATATTGAATTTAAGACCCGGGGATTTTGAAAATGGTTTTCAAAAACTTTGAAGAAAAATATGTAGTGATATCAGTTGAAAAATATTTATGGGAAATATTTTGAAAAGATTTTTAAGAAGGAATGAATTCGGTACTCCTCTCTTATGTCGCTGGAAAATAATTTCAGTAATGACTGCGCAACATCATCGACGTTCATTTTTGAGTCTCAAAGTGGGGGAGACTTCTACGAAGCTTTGCTTTGCTTCGAAATTGTTTTGATAAATGGATTTTGGTTTAAACTCCAAAGGTATGATTTGATATATAAAAGATATAAGTGTATATATATTTATTTCAAATGATTTGAAATGAACCGAGCATTTAAATTTTTATGCTTTGTTAATTAATAATTTTCAAATTATTTGAAAGAAATGAAATATTAGATAACCAGAACTCATATAAAATAAGGAACTGAGAAATCTAAACTAAAATCTTTTGAGAAAACGTTAGAGTTGAAGTGTAACTCTTAAAAATTGAAAGTAAAGAAAATTTAAACAAGTTAAAATTGTGAACATTCTAATTAAGTAAAATGAATCCTATAAATTTGTATTGTATCAAATTGCATTCTAATAACATATAATATGACTTACCAAATGTTAAAAAGTTAAAAGAATGATGTAGAGATGTAATGAGATATTATACAAGTAAACAAAACCTAAAGGCAATTAAGTGTATATAAATGAGAATTTGGTTGTGGTAAAAATGTATATATATACTTAAGTATAATATGAAATGATGAATGGTTAAATGGAATAAGTAAGTGAACTTAAGAAAACAGACAAATGAATCAAATAATATCTTTGTAAACTGGTTATAGAATTTAATATAAATTTGCAAAGAAATTGTGGAATTGAATTTGTATCTTTGAGATAATTATAAACTTAGATAAAGTCCAACGTCTTATATATGACTTTTATAGGATGATTAAAAAAAACTAATGTGATGGTTAATAAAATTTTCCACAAATAGATTTGTTATTAACCGAGGTTATGAAATTGAAGTAAATGTAAACAAAGGAATTTGGTATAGCTAAGAATCATTTGGAAAATGAAATTGAATTTAATTAAATTGTATAGAAAGTTTAAAATGAACTTGAGTTAGCAAATTCTATGAGTGATGTATAAGAAATGATAGTATAAAAGAATATGCTACGTAAAGAAATGGATATACTAAGCAAATAAGGGAGTTGAATAATGGATTGTGAACAATTAATGAAATGAAGGTAAGCAAAAGAAATTTAACATAGATGAAATTGTATAGAAATCTATTGAAAGTTAATACGTAAGTTACATATATTATTTCATTCGCACAACGATTTGATTCAGATTCAAGCACAGAATTTCGAGATAATTTATATCAATCCAAGTTAGGATTTTTCACTCGATTCTCGACGACGAACCCTGGATATGGATTTTTGATTTGATTCTGGAGTTCTCTATCATAGTATATGCCTATGCAAGGAGAATGACGGTTTTCGATCAAGGAACCAAATCCGAGTCCGCACTAGAGAGTCGTGTGAACGATACTAGTTTGGAAGTGAAATTGTGTGATCGAATGAGTGATCAGATTTGATATTACGTACGGATGATATATGTACTTCGTACAGGTTTAAGTATAGCTAATATTGAAAATTTAAAATGCAAATTATAAAATGATTTTAAATTATATGATTGGATAATCATTGATAAATAAGATGCAGGTATTTAAATAAAGAAATTTGGATGGCCCGACAAATAGGTACGTGTTTGTTTGTCATTGGATTTGATGGTTTTATGATGGAGCCACTTGGCTTTTGTTTTCTTTTGTTGGTTTGGGGCCCGTAGTGGCGTTTTTGTAGTTGTGCCGATCGAGCCACGCAAAGGAGACTCTGCCGAAATTTTCCGTAAATCCGGGTGTTAGAAAATTTTCAAGTTTTAAAATTTTATAACTTGTTTGGATATCTAATTTGTAAATTTCGTATGCCAATCGGAGTAGCTTAGTGGAAGTGTAGTAACAACTTTATAAGTAAAATTTCATTGTTTTATAAATTGATAATTTTGAATAAAATATATCAACTGTTGAATTCTTTACTTATCTCCTTTTCCTTTTTTTTCCTTTTCGAGGACGAAAAGTTTTGAGTGGGGGAGAGTGTAACGACCCGTAAATTTTCGATAATTAAAATAGCTAATTTAATAAGAATTCATAATTTAATGTTGGAAGAATTAAAAATTTGTAATTTATTTATGATAATAATAACTAGAATGAATTGCAACAATATTTATCTAAGTTAATTATTAATGAATTGAATGAAATTCCAATCAATTGAAATGACTCAAATGTTATAACTTGGTTATAAAGGAAATATAAGGAAAACAAATGTAAATATTGGGTTAACTAATGAAATAAGATATAGTCAATGGTAATGGAATCTAATTGGTATTGTATAGGTAATTGTGACACTTGTTGTAAATAATAAACTTATAAGTGTGATTAAAAGTAAATGGTGATAATTATTATAAGTTACCTGTTTATTTAGTCAGTCGAATTGAATTAGGAAACCAATTGCAAATGAAATGAAATTTTATATGCTAGCTGAGTGCATGGTCTATAATTGAAGTTAAATAATAATGTGGAATTCATTGGATGTAATAAAGTAATTGATTGATAACGAGAATTCATTTAAAATCCAATATTGGAATTTGTCGAATATTGAATAATTAAATTGTTTAAAATTCAATATTTGAAATTAACCGAATAATTGAACAACGGGAATTGAATAACTGTATAATGGAAATAGTTGTTCTATAATTTAGAATTCGTTTTAAAATTTAAATCTTATAAGTTCATTTTCAAATAATTCAAGATAGTGAATTTTGGATAATCAAAATTGTTTAAAATTTAAAATTTCAAATATTTGAATAATTAAATTTTGAATATAATATGATTGAAAATGAAACCGAAACTTGATGTAAATTTTTTTAAAACAACAATGAAGATTGTTAACACTTAAAATTGGATTTAAAAGGTGAATAAGTGGAAATTGAAAATTTTATATTATAATCGACGAGTAAAAATAGCCTTCCGGGGCACAGTCCCGGAATTCGACGAAACTAGTTCCATTGGATCCGTAATAGTGTATTATTATCGGATTTCAAATTTCGTAACGTTTGGAGTCATCGTTTGGTCGTACGGGTTAGAAACGCGTTGAAATAAATATCGAAAATTTAATATTTTAATTCGATTCGGAAAGCTATTTTCCACATACGATCAAATTAGGCCCCGAAACCTATTCCATTGTGTTCGGAATGTGGGTAAAACATTACGAACGCCTGTCGGCATGTTTTGTTTGGAGTTCGTTTGGGAAAGCTTGTAAAAATAGGATATAATATTAAAATAATATATAAAAATCTTATATAAACGTTCATGAACAGTGAAACCCTATTAGGTTTCGTGGCCGCCATTTCTATTGATTAATGGCCGAAAATTCTTCCATCTTCTTCCCTCCATCTTCGCTCATCCATTCGATATCGTCGAAAACTCTCAACTAGGAAATCGACGAGCTTGTCGAGAGCTTCAGATCCAACGGTTGGTTTTGGTTATTGTCGACTAGAGAGAGAGAGCAGCGTGGCCGCATTCGTCATCGTTTCAGTTGAGTTTTGCACAACAATGGGATGACCGAGCTCATCGAAACTCTGGCCATAGGCGCGTGGCGTGACGCTCCCTGAAGTAATGGCGTTCGATCGACCTATAGGTGAACGGTGGACGGGCGGCTTCAAGGTTTGTATGGCGGCCGTGGGTTTCGTTTCGCGTATGCCTTTACGTGTTTGGGAAGAAGCAGTGAGCGGCCCTGATTTCATCAAGCTGGGATGTGCAGTCTTGATTTGGTCTGAAGGTTTAAGAAAAAAATATTGTAAACTTATTTCAAAATTAAATCGTTAAACTTTAACGTTGTATATCTTTTCCATACAAGGTCGGAATCGGACGAAACAGAATGCGTCGGAATCGAAGTGACGGACTCTATGCGTTGGAGCAGTTTTGGAGAAGTTTAAAGCTTGTTAAAATTTTAGGTTAAATCGAACGTCGTTCGATTTGACTTAAAATTGAAAACTCAAGGTGAGTGTTTTATAACGCTCACAACGTACTAGAATATCTTGATGCTGGTTGAATCTGATATTAAAATTGTGATATGATTTTTATTAGTCGTTGTTGATAAAATTTAACTGTCATCTAGATTGTCATTGAATTTAATGTTAGAAATTGAAATTGACAGTCAAATTAGAATTGGAATTTAATCGCAATTAAATTTCCAAACATTTATAACTTTGAAATTTCCGTGAATTATATTGTCTGTTTGGATGATTGGTTGCGATGGATGCTATTGATTGATATTTGAATGTTTGGATGTTTATTTGTTTGTATATATCCTGCCATCACCCTCTGTATTAATTATAGTTGTAAATTGAATCATTTTGAATAAATTGAGAAATAGGTTGAAATGATATATACCTATGACACTATGATTTGAATTGAAATGATATATATCTATTCCTGAAATTTAATTGAAATAACTTATCACTTGGCCATAGGATAGAAAATTATATATGGGCACCGGATTGGTTAAATTAAATAATTTTTAAAATATTTGATTTGGAATTACTTTAAATGGTTTGATTTAAAGGAATTTAAAAATAAATTTTATAAAAAATTGAATTTATCGCGAATTTGAGGTTGAGAAGTTGAAATAAATTTAGGTTAAACAAATTGTTAAATAACTGAAGTTGAGACTTTGAAATTAAAATTGTGATATGATTGAATTTCGTAAATTGATTTGATTTTAAAGGATTTAACTTTTAATCGGACTTTGAATATTATTAAGTAAAAGGGAGATAAAGACAACATTTTGAAATTGAGCTTAACATTGAATTATATTGAAGATTTGGATTTTTAACTGAATATTAAGGAATAATTTGTTTTAAATGTTTGAATTGATATTTGGAAAAATGAGCTCGAAATCATTATAAATTGAAATCGAAATTGATGCAATTGGATTTGGAGATGGAATTGAATTAATTTGAAATCGAAATTGATTTGAATTGAAATTGAGATTTGAATCGACTGAATGGAAATTTGAATTTGATTCAGATTGGTAAGTTGGAATTAAAATGGTTGACTTTGAAACTATTTCATTTTGGTTTTCACAAAATTATCCTACTATATAAACCATTTTAAGTACTTAAACTATTTTATACTAAACTATTTTAACCTATATTAACTATATTAAATTTTTTTAACTTATTTTAATCTATTTTAAATCTACTTAACCCAATTTAATTTATTTTAAACTAATTAACCTATTTCAAAGCTATTTAACCTATTTAATTATATTTAATCTATTTTAAATCTATTTAACTATATTAACTCAATTTAAAACTATTTTTAAATCTATTATTTTAAATATTTTAGAGTAATTTAACCATTTTAATTATTTTAAACTATTAAAACTATTTAAATGAAATTAGAAATGATTTTGAAATCAAAATGAGATATTGAGGCGAAAAATGATTTTGAAATGGAATCATATATTTTGAGTAGATACGATGATTTTCATATGGATTTAATTTTGAAGCAAATATGATATTTTTTTTATCAATTATGAATTGATTTTGAAAATGTAAAAGAACCATCCGGTGTGTAATAAGCGTTTGGTTGTTAAAGAGACCGGGATCAGATATGGGCATACTCTCTATCGATACCGAAAACCACTTTAACAACTATGTATGTGATATCCCGGGTTTTTGAGCAATTTAAATTTAATAATCTGTATTGATAATTTAATTGGATTAATAATTATCCTATGTAATTTAAATTTAAATTGGTTAATTTAATCTTTTAAAGGTAAATAATAAATACTTAATTTGGCAATATTAATAAGATTTGTTTGTTAAAGCTAATAAAATCTTATTCTATTTATAATATATATATTTGATATATATTGTGAATGGAAATATCTTTTGTTTTGTTTTAAAGATGAATTTTCAAATTTGTTATATATATGTATGAATTGTGATTTAAAGCTTTGTTTTAAAATTAATATGTTTCAAAAGATAATTTAAGTTTAATTCAATTGTTTTCAAAATATAAGATAATTGTTTATTTTAAATATGATAGTTAAAAAAAAAGGGTTTAATCAAAGTTTTATTCTAGTTTTCTTTAAAGTGTTAAATTTTAAATGGTTATATAAATGTTCTAGATTTTAAAATACATGTATAAGGAATTTATTTATATTTATAATTAGTTTTAGCATATTTTCTTTTAAAGATAAACTAATATTTATTAATTTAGTAATTCAAAAAGTAAGTTTAAATTAAATAAAATTAATTTAAAAACACTTAAGTAAAATGTGTAAACATATTAACATGATTAAAGACACTTGTAAGCTAAATAAAATTGCATGGACATTTGTCTAATTAGTAATATAACAAGTGGCAATTCATTTTCTTTATTTAAAATTTAGTTTATAAATAAATGTTGTAAAAGAAACCTGGTTGTTCAGTTTAAACTTCTCTATTCTCGTTTCTTCTTATAAAAACTAAAAAAAAAAAATAATAAGAAAATCAAAACCTGAAAAGCAAAAGCAAATCTGCAAAGCAAATTCAACTTCAACAAACAAGAATTCAAATGCAAACTCAACAGCAAGTTCAACATCAGTTTCAAACATTTAAAATCAGAGATCAAGCATGCAAAGTATCACAACAACAATCAAGTTAAAGAATCAACTATTTACAAGCATGCAAGGATTTCAAGTTTACAGTTTCCAGAATTCAAAATATAAAAGCCTGGGAAACCTGCTCTGTTTTGTTCTCTGGAAAATAACAGGTGAGTAAATATTTATTTTAAAAACAGTTTGAAACTTGGGATTTAAACTTAGTTGCTTGTGATGGAATGATATAAATGTTTATAGAAAATGCCTTGTTATGAATGCATGTATTGCCTCTGTTTCTCTGTTTTATAACCTGTGAGTAAACTAAAACATAAAACATCTTTAGATTTGATGCATGTATGTTTGAAGTGAACTCATAAAGTATGTTTGAAATATGTGTGCATGTTGTTTTTAATCTGAATATATGTGTATATGAATTTGTGGACTATGCATGTATAAGATGTTGTTCTTCTCTGTTTCTAAGTTACAGAGATTTAAATTTAGATCAAAAGAAAATCTTTCCAGTTTTCAAAATCTAGCATTCCAGTTTTTAAAAGCTCTCTGTTTTTTTTTAATAGTGAGTAAACCCTCTTTTCAAAAACTTAATCTGGATATATATATACACTTTGATGCCTGTGATTATCTTTGAAATTATGTTATATGGTTGTATGACTGTATACATATGCAAATATTGGTGCGTGAGTATGTAAACAGGCAAAAGAATGCCTCTGTCTTTGTTTACAGGTTTCCAAAACCTATTCAAAAATTCATATCTTTCAAACAAATGAATTTTAGTCTAAGATCTTTAAAGTAAAAAGGTTTGTAATATGGTAACATTAATTTTAAAAATAGTTTCAAGATTTTACATTGGGTAAATATTTCAAAATAAAGAAATACAGTGATGAACTAAATATAGGTCGAAAATCTATGAACTAAATTTCATATTTGAATTCCAAAACTTGGTTCGTGTTAACAAATGTTGAGTTTTGAAAGAAATTTTACGATTTTTAAGCGTGTAGAGATCGAGATTTCTCGAGATGATCGTTTTATGGTTTTTCGTCGATTTCGGTTGATCGGCATGGTGGTGTTCGTCGTGGTCGTGGTCAAGGCTAGTCTGAGGGTTGACGATCACAGGAAAAATAGGGAGCAAATTTATTGATGGCCGTAGTGATCGGAGTTAGGCAAACTAGGGTTTAGTCCTGCTTTTGGCTAGTGGCAATTCGTGTGACAATTTCGTCAATGTCGAAGCGATTCAGGTGATCGGACCACTGTAGAAGGGTTCGTGGATCATCGGGGCATCTCTGGGCGCTAAGGCGTGGTCGCCGGTGGTCTGTAATGTCGGAGCGTGGCATTTTCAATGAAGCGTTGGGTTCCAGTTTTTCTATCGATGAGCTCGATTTTGATTTAGGGGTGATATCGTCATTCTAGGTGGTCGTATGGGTAGTCGAGGTCAGCATGGATCGGTCGATGTTCGAGGAGATCGCCAGAGGTGGTCGGAGTGATGTGCAATGTGCACACGTGCACGTCGTATCTGGTTGGAGGTGTAGTTCGATGACGAGCTCGTGAGAAATGAAGTTCGACTCGAAGCAGCTTGGTACGCGAGTGACACGAGTTAGGGCTCGGGGGAAAGAGAGTTTGTCTCGGGTGATTGCTCGAGTTTTGAGAGAGTAGGCTCGGTTTGTTTTTAAGTAATCAAGTTAGACTCTTCAATAAGTTATTCAAAGCAAATGAAGGTCAAAGATTTTGAGGGTATTTTAATCTAATATATTTTCAAAAGTCTAAAATGTAATTGATTAGGTGTTAATCACTTGATGTTTATTAATTAAAGGATAATTAATATAATTAATTTGAAGTTAATTAATTAAAGAGTAATTAATTAATTAAACGATTAGGGATTAATTAATAATGTGATTAATTCTTTGTTAAGGTAATTAATTAAAAGAAGAGTAATTAATTAAGGAAGTAGTTAAGGAATTAATTAATATAATTATTTTGAGTTAATTAATTTTGGTGTAATTATTAAGGATTGTTTATTGATGAAAGTAATTACTTTTTAAGAGATTAATCAAGACTTATTAGAAGAAGTAATTAGAGGATAATTACTTATGTAAGTAATTAAGAGTTAATTAGTTAATTTATTTTAGTTAAGTAATTAATGTGATAAATTAATTAATGAAATGTGATTAAGTTAAGATTAATTACTAAGTGTAATTAATTAAAATGTAATTAATTAATAAAGTAGTTATTTAAGAATTATTTATTATTTAAATTGATTAATAATTACTTAATGAAGTAATTAAAGATTAATTAATTAGATTAATTAATCAAGGTCAATGTAATTAATTAAGATAAGTAATTACAAATTGTTAATTACTGTTTATGATTAATTAAGACTAATTAATGAATGAAGTGGTTGATTAAAATTAATTATTTAATTAATTAAAAGGTTAATTGATTAATAAGGATTATTTAATTAATGAATTAATCAAGGTTGATTAATAAAAAGTAATTAATTTAAGTATGATTAATTAATTGTAATTAATTAAGGATTAATATAATTAATTATAGTTAATTAATTAATGAAGGATCATTAATTATTGTAATTAATGATAGTAATTAAAAATTAATTACTGAATATGGTTAAGGATAATTACTTGAATGTAATTAAAAATAATTAATCAAAGGAGATTAATTAAGGAAGATCATTTAGATGTTTAATTAATTAATTTATAATTAATTAATGATAGTGAGTAGGATTAGGATAATCCAAGTAATTTAAGGATAGTAATTAATTTAATTAAAGGTTAATTAAATTGATTAAAGTAAATCAATTCTGTTTAGATAATTGATTAATACTGGATGTTTGATATTGGGTGATTGGTTGATATTGGATGATTTGGATATCTCTGATATATATATGATGTATGCTGCTTTGTGAGATGAATGTTGATATGAATTATCAATTGTGATAATATGATTTATCTATCTGTTTATATCATCCTGAATAAGTTTAAATGTTTAAACCTTTAAACAACTTGGCCTTAAAAGATACGTTTTGGATTTCGATGAGACCGGGATCGGGTTTCCGTATACCGGTATTCCAGGTCTGGAGACCCGAATACCACATCGATCCAAATTAACGATAGGTCGTGAATCTCAAGTGAAGATGAAGATTCAGAGTGCAAGGGTTATTGTCGTTAACTCTGAGGGTGATTCCAAAACGAGTGTAACGAGATAATGCCTTCGGTTTCGTTCGAACCCGGAACGAACTTATATGGATTGAATGCTTTCAGCACATCGTCAGGCGGACGATGAGCATTCTAAGTGATATGTTCTGATTAAAGGTAATCGTAACCTCAAGCCTCATCAACCGGGAATGGCTAAAACAGGGGAGGTGCAGCAAGGCTTCGTGGGTAGCACCCACTGAGAGCAAGATAGATCCCTGTCTAGAGGTCCCTTTTCTTTTATTCGGCTTAGTGTGTGGTTGGTCGCGCCAACTACGGGATTGTCTTGTTCGGAATTATCCAGTAAGGGATGGTTCCGGCTTTGTGTTGCAGGGGAGCGGGCGTACTCCTCGGTACGGTGATCTAGGCCACGTACTGTGACGGGCGGTACCCCAGTAGCCCTGCCATTGTATGGAATCCAAACTCCAATAAGTGCCGTACGTATTAGTTGTGCCCAACTATGTTGGAATGTGAGATGTAAGCATTTCAGCTATTTCTGTATTTTACTTGAAAACCCTAGACCCTATTATAATACAATCAGATTTCCTATCAAATGTTTTGGTTAGCGTAAGGTAAAAACTTTTCCATGTTTATGTGTGGGAAGTCTTACGTGATACCTTTGTTTTCAAAAGGTTTTGAAGTTAAACAATTTTAACCCGTTTACTCACACCAGACCCATGTCTGACCCAAGTGTTTATTTCTGTTTTATAAACTCTTGGGTACTCAAATTTTTACGAGTAGCCAAGGGATTCAGGTTTAGCTTTGACGAATTGTGGAGGAGCAATGGAGCAGGAGGCTTCGGCGTTCGTAGATATAGTATTCCGCTGTGTTGATATCTGTGTTAGAGTCTTGTATTGTATTTGAGTTGTAATATCTAGACAGATGTTTTATAACTGTCTAGTATGTGTTGTATAGTTGTGTAAACTCTGATAAGTGTTGTATACTATGTAATAGTTTATGTTATTAATATAATTTATTCCTTCCGCTGTGAGATCGTTGTTGTTGTTTCTTTCTTTCTTCTCTTCTTTTCTATTTTCTACCCCTTTCTTTCTTCATAATGATGCGACTTTCTGGGCATAGGAAGTCGGGTCGTTACAGTTGGTATCAGAGCATAGGTTGAGCGAATGCCTAAGCTTTTGGTTAAGTGAATATCAGAGCACTAGGTTGAGTGAATACCTAGGCTCTGAAGTGGTGTCTATCTCGAGAGCGCGTAATTGTTAGTTATATAAAAATGATTTTATATTGTGTTAATTGATCGGTTGAGTGGTATATGGATTCTGGTCAATACGAGTAGCTAACGTTATTGATAGGGATCTCTAAACACTTGAACCAGGCCAACGGACACAATATTGTTTTAAAGAGGTAAATGAAATAATTTTACCCAGAAATAATTTCTATATAAAAAGTTTCATTTTAAATATATATATTTCTACCTATTTGTTGGGTTACCTGTTCGGGTTTTCCAATATAAGTTATAAAGGTAGATAAGGTGGTAGTGTGAGTAACACGACTACCAATAGTTAGAATTTGAGTGTTGAGGTTGGAAGTATATCTGACGAGACTGTAGACCTAATACCGTCTCGAGTGAACTTTACAGTTGTGTAAGGATTTCACAATATCTGAAGGAAACCTGTTAAGGTTCGGAGTTCATCTTAGGAGTTGGATCTGTCGGAGAACAGAAGCGAGTGATGGTAGCTTGGCGACTTCAGGAAGGAGCAGTTGTGTGATAAGACGCAGTATCTATGGATGTTCCCGAAGGAGATTTTCTTTTTGGAACAAGATTAAGAAGGTATTGGAGAACAGTTGATGCCTACCGTAGGAAAGACTCGACTGTATAGGAATTCTCTGATATCGAGTAAGAGAGTTTTATCTATTTTGAAGTATGGGACTAAGGTCGATTAGTTGTTCTTCGGACATGGTCCCATATTCTCTTAAGAAGAGTAAGATATTGGCGTTTGGTTCGGAGCCGAGTTCTTAAGAGATGTCTGTCATCTCGGAGGTTCGTTGTAAGGTTAGTTGATGGTTTTAGCTTTGAGAAGCCTATGGATTAGAAGTTTTTGGTTAGCTGTGGTAGTAGTGCAACTCGAAATGTTCGGTGTGCTGACGAGGAGGTCTTTGGCTTAGCAGTGTCCCAGAGATAGAGTTTGGAAGCAACAGTGTGGTCCGTTTCTTCGATGGTACCGGAATCTTTGTGGTTCTTCTATCAACAGTCCAAGTAGATGATGAAGTCTTTCTTGAAGGGTTAACCTTGTTTGGAAAAGTTTAAGGCTGTTTTAATTGGTAAAAAGAGAATAGTTTCTTTGGAATCCGAACTAGGTAGGATCGCAAAAGTGACTTGCGATTAGTTTGGGAATTTATCTTGAGTAATCTTTTGTGTGAGATGAAGGTTTCTCATGTGGAAGTAGGAGCTACTGAAGTAGTCAGAGATTTTTCTGGATGTCTTCGAGGAAGTAGAAGTTTGTCTGCATCTAGAGTTTGAGTTCTGTATCGATTTGATTCCAGAAGCGATACCGGTGGTTATTCTGGTAGTAGGATGGTTCTTAGAGAAAGAAGAGTTGGTATAGCAGCTCAGAAATATTTTTGGAAATGGATTAGTCAGATCTAGTTTTCAAGTTTGGATTTCAACGGATTTTGGAAAGATCATATTGTTGATTGGATCTAGAGATCATTTTGTTCTTGGTCCAGAATTGTTTCAAGAAGCATCAGCGAAGGTTAAGCTGATCAGGAAGAGATGAGGTAGCCAGGATCGTATAGTGAGTTATGCAGAGATGAGACAGAGTTTGGAATTTGGAATTGGAGATTGGAAGTTGTTTAAGTTTTCTCCGATTAAAGAGCTATAAGATTTGGTAAGGCTGGAAAATTAGCTCCGAAGTATTTTGGATTTTCCTGTGTTCTCGAGAGAAGTAGTTCTTTGATCTACAGGATTTAATGGCCAGTTTGGATAGCTGGAATTCATTGTATTTCACGTATCTCTGAGGGAGTACGTGTATGATTCATCGCTGGTTGTGGAATCAACAGTTCAGATAGATTTAGTAGTTGAGCTAGACTTGAGTGTGGTCTGATATGTTGTTCAGATTAGTAGATCTAGAGAAGAGAGGTGCTCTGGATCATAGTGGTATTGTTAGATTCTGTAGAGCGAGTATTCCAGTGATTTATACCTGGGAAACTCGAGATAGTATTATGAAGTCTATTCTGATTTATATCAGAATAGTTAGTTAGATTAGATTGTTTGATTGGTTGCTTTGGTTGTTAGAAATTGGATGATAGGTTTGTGTTTGAAATTAAAATATTTGTTGGATTATTAAATTAACTTTGCTTTTAATTTCGGGGACGAAATTATTTTAAGGGGGGAGGAATGTGATATCCCGGGTTTTTGAGCAATTTAAATTTAATAATCTGTATTGATAATTTAATTGGATTAATAATTATCCTATGTAATTTAAATTTAAATTGGTTAATTTAATCTTTTAAAGGTAAATAATAAATACTTAATTTGGCAATATTAATAAGATTTGTTTGTTAAAGCTAATAAAATCTTATTCTATTTATAATATATATATTTGATATATATTGTGAATGGAAATATCTTTTGTTTTGTTTTAAAGATGAATTTTCAAATTTGTTATATATATGTATGAATTGTGATTTAAAGCTTTGTTTTAAAATTAATATGTTTCAAAAGATAATTTAAGTTTAATTCAATTGTTTTCAAAATATAAGATAATTGTTTATTTTAAATATGATAGTTAAAAAAAAAGGGTTTAATCAAAGTTTTATTCTAGTTTTCTTTAAAGTGTTAAATTTTAAATGGTTATATAAATGTTCTAGATTTTAAAATACATGTATAAGGAATTTATTTATATTTATAATTAGTTTTAGCATATTTTCTTTTAAAGATAAACTAATATTTATTAATTTAGTAATTCAAAAAGTAAGTTTAAATTAAATAAAATTAATTTAAAAACACTTAAGTAAAATGTGTAAACATATTAACATGATTAAAGACACTTGTAAGCTAAATAAAATTGCATGGACATTTGTCTAATTAGTAATATAACAAGTGGCAATTCATTTTCTTTATTTAAAATTTAGTTTATAAATAAATGTTGTAAAAGAAACCTGGTTGTTCAGTTTAAACTTCTCTATTCTCGTTTCTTCTTATAAAAACTAAAAAAAAAAAAATAATAAGAAAATCAAAACCTGAAAAGCAAAAGCAAATCTGCAAAGCAAATTCAACTTCAACAAACAAGAATTCAAATGCAAACTCAACAGCAAGTTCAACATCAGTTTCAAACATTTAAAATCAGAGATCAAGCATGCAAAGTATCACAACAACAATCAAGTTAAAGAATCAACTATTTACAAGCATGCAAGGATTTCAAGTTTACAGTTTCCAGAATTCAAAATATAAAAGCCTGGGAAACCTGCTCTGTTTTGTTCTCTGGAAAATAACAGGTGAGTAAATATTTATTTTAAAAACAGTTTGAAACTTGGGATTTAAACTTAGTTGCTTGTGATGGAATGATATAAATGTTTATAGAAAATGCCTTGTTATGAATGCATGTATTGCCTCTGTTTCTCTGTTTTATAACCTGTGAGTAAACTAAAACATAAAACATCTTTAGATTTGATGCATGTATGTTTGAAGTGAACTCATAAAGTATGTTTGAAATATGTGTGCATGTTGTTTTTAATCTGAATATATGTGTATATGAATTTGTGGACTATGCATGTATAAGATGTTGTTCTTCTCTGTTTCTAAGTTACAGAGATTTAAATTTAGATCAAAAGAAAATCTTTCCAGTTTTCAAAATCTAGCATTCCAGTTTTTAAAAGCTCTCTGTTTTTTTTAATAGTGAGTAAACCCTCTTTTCAAAAACTTAATCTGGATATATATATACACTTTGATGCCTGTGATTATCTTTGAAATTATGTTATATGGTTGTATGACTGTATACATATGCAAATATTGGTGCGTGAGTATGTAAACAGGCAAAAGAATGCCTCTGTCTTTGTTTACAGGTTTCCAAAACCTATTCAAAAATTCATATCTTTCAAACAAATGAATTTTAGTCTAAGATCTTTAAAGTAAAAAGGTTTGTAATATGGTAACATTAATTTTAAAAATAGTTTCAAGATTTTACATTGGGTAAATATTTCAAAATAAAGAAATACAGTGATGAACTAAATATAGGTCGAAAATCTATGAACTAAATTTCATATTTGAATTCCAAAACTTGGTTCGTGTTAACAAATGTTGAGTTTTGAAAGAAATTTTACGATTTTTAAGCGTGTAGAGATCGAGATTTCTCGAGATGATCGTTTTATGGTTTTTCGTCGATTTCGGTTGATCGGCATGGTGGTGTTCGTCGTGGTCGTGGTCAAGGCTAGTCTGAGGGTTGACGATCACAGGAAAAATAGGGAGCAAATTTATTGATGGCCGTAGTGATCGGAGTTAGGCAAACTAGGGTTTAGTCCTGCTTTTGGCTAGTGGCAATTCGTGTGACAATTTCGTCAATGTCGAAGCGATTCAGGTGATCGGACCACTGTAGAAGGGTTCGTGGATCATCGGGGCATCTCTGGGCGCTAAGGCGTGGTCGCCGGTGGTCTGTAATGTCGGAGCGTGGCATTTTCAATGAAGCGTTGGGTTCCAGTTTTTCTATCGATGAGCTCGATTTTGATTTAGGGGTGATATCGTCATTCTAGGTGGTCGTATGGGTAGTCGAGGTCAGCATGGATCGGTCGATGTTCGAGGAGATCGCCAAAGGTGGTCGGAGTGATGTGCAATGTGCACACGTGCACGTCGTATCTGGTTGGAGGTGTAGTTCGATGACGAGCTCGTGAGAAATGAAGTTCGACTCGAAGCAGCTTGGTACGCGAGTGACACGAGTTAGGGCTCGGGGGAAAGAGAGTTTGTCTCGGGTGATTGCTCGAGTTTTGAGAGAGTAGGCTCGGTTTGTTTTTAAGTAATCAAGTTAGACTCTTCAATAAGTTATTCAAAGCAAATGAAGGTCAAAGATTTTGAGGGTATTTTAATCTAATATATTTTCAAAAGTCTAAAATGTAATTGATTAGGTGTTAATCACTTGATGTTTATTAATTAAAGGATAATTAATATAATTAATTTGAAGTTAATTAATTAAAGAGTAATTAATTAATTAAAGGATTAGGGATTAATTAATAATGTGATTAATTCTTTGTTAAGGTAATTAATTAAAAGAAGAGTAATTAATTAAGGAAGTAGTTAAGGAATTAATTAATATAATTATTTTGAGTTAATTAATTTTGGTGTAATTATTAAGGATTGTTTATTGATGAAAGTAATTACTTGTTAAGAGATTAATCAAGACTTATTAGAAGAAGTAATTAGAGGATAATTACTTATGTAAGTAATTAAGAGTTAATTAGTTAATTTATTTTAGTTAAGTAATTAATGTGATAAATTAATTAATGAAATGTGATTAAGTTAAGATTAATTACTAAGTGTAATTAATTAAAATGTAATTAATTAATAAAGTAGTTATTTAAGAATTATTTATTATTTAAATTGATTAATAATTACTTAATGAAGTAATTAAAGATTAATTAATTAGATTAATTAATCAAGGTCAATGTAATTAATTAAGATAAGTAATTACAAATTGTTAATTACTGTTTATGATTAATTAAGACTAATTAATGAATGAAGTGGTTGATTAAAATTAATTATTTAATTAATTAAAAGGTTAATTGATTAATAAGGATTATTTAATTAATGAATTAATCAAGGTTGATTAATAAAAAGTAATTAATTTAAGTATGATTAATTAATTGTAATTAATTAAGGATTAATATAATTAATTATAGTTAATTAATTAATGAAGGATCATTAATTATTGTAATTAATGATAGTAATTAAAAATTAATTACTGAATATGGTTAAGGATAATTACTTGAATGTAATTAAAAATAATTAATCAAAGGAGATTAATTAAGGAAGATCATTTAGATGTTTAATTAATTAATTTATAATTAATTAATGATAGTGAGCAGGATTAGGATAATCCAAGTAATTTAAGGATAGTAATTAATTTAATTAAAGGTTAATTAAATTGATTAAAGTAAATCAATTCTGTTTAGATAATTGATTAATACTGGATGTTTGATATTGGGTGATTGGTTGATATTGGATGATTTGGATATCTCTGATATATATATGATGTATGCTGCTTTGTGAGATGAATGTTGATATGAATTATCAATTGTGATAATATGATTTATCTATCTGTTTATATCATCCTGAATAAGTTTAAATGTTTAAACCTTTAAACAACTTGGCCTTAAAAGATACGTTTTGGATTTCGATGAGACCGGGATCGGGTTTCCGTATACCGGTATTCCAGGTCTGGAGACCCGAATACCACATCGATCCAAATTAACGATAGGTCGTGAATCTCAAGTGAAGATGAAGATTCAGAGTGCAAGGGTTATTGTCGTTAACTCTGAGGGTGATTCCAAAACGAGTGTAACGAGATAATGCCTTCGGTTTCGTTCGAACCCGGAACGAACTTATATGGATTGAATGCTTTCAGCACATCGTCAGGCGGACGATGAGCATTCTAAGTGATATGTTCTGATTAAAGGTAATCGTAACCTCAAGCCTCATCAACCGGGAATGGCTAAAACAGGGGAGGTGCAGCAAGGCTTCGTGGGTAGCACCCACTGAGAGCAAGATAGATCCCTGTCTAGAGGTCCCTTTTCTTTTATTCGGCTTAGTGTGTGGTTGGTCGCGCCAACTACGGGATTGTCTTGTTCGGAATTATCCAGTAAGGGATGGTTCCGGCTTTGTGTTGCAGGGGAGCGGGCGTACTCCTCGGTACGGTGATCTAGGCCACGTACTGTGACGGGCGGTACCCCAGTAGCCCTGCCATTGTATGGAATCCAAACTCCAATAAGTGCCGTACGTATTAGTTGTGCCCAACTATGTTGGAATGTGAGATGTAAGCATTTCAGCTATTTCTGTATTTTACTTGAAAACCCTAGACCCTATTATAATACAATCAGATTTCCTATCAAATGTTTTGGTTAGCGTAAGGTAAAAACTTTTCCATGTTTATGTGTGGGAAGTCTTACGTGATACCTTTGTTTTCAAAAGGTTTTGAAGTTAAACAATTTTAACCCGTTTACTCACACCAGACCCATGTCTGACCCAAGTGTTTATTTCTGTTTTATAAACTCTTGGGTACTCAAATTTTTACGAGTAGCCAAGGGATTCAGGTTTAGCTTTGACGAATTGTGGAGGAGCAATGGAGCAGGAGGCTTCGGCGTTCGTAGATATAGTATTCCGCTGTGTTGATATCTGTGTTAGAGTCTTGTATTGTATTTGAGTTGTAATATCTAGACAGATGTTTTATAACTGTCTAGTATGTGTTGTATAGTTGTGTAAACTCTGATAAGTGTTGTATACTATGTAATAGTTTATGTTATTAATATAATTTATTCCTTCCGCTGTGAGATCGTTGTTGTTGTTTCTTTCTTTCTTCTCTTCTTTTCTATTTTCTACCCCTTTCTTTCTTCATAATGATGCGACTTTCTGGGCATAGGAAGTCGGGTCGTTACAATGTACATGGTGGAGATTCCAGAAATGAAATAGGATGGTTTGACGATGATTCTATATGGTATTACGTGACCCTGACTTTCGTGAGTCAGCTTAGATGTGACTAAAATCAGGAGCTATACCGGACCAAGTGAGATCATTCCTCCTATCGGGCATATTTCTTCGATACCATTCTATTGCTTTTGTGATTTGATTTGGTGGCCATCCCTCGATTTTGATATGGGAGTGTGTCCGAGGTGAGCGGTAGTAGCTACTATGTGTTTCCACCAGTCCGGGAGTGCAATCGGTATATCTACCCTGGCATCTCCTCGTGTGCCGTGTTCACATGCCCTAGAGCGCCTTCTACGAGTTTGTTTTGTACCATACCTATGGAGTGCCCTCTGAGAGCCCTCCAGTTTACGGAGGGAGTTACGGTACTGTATAGACTATGGGAATATATAAAAATGTGTTAAAGGGGATATGGGTAACGCCTTAACGCTATTTTAATAGTTTATTTCACTATAGACATATTATAATAGCGTATTGTACTACATAGTAGATAGTTTAACAGATCCTTAAGAGATGGAAAATCCCATAACATCTCTTGAGTTATTGCACGCACGTCGACACTGGATAGGAGATGTCAAACCCCGTAAACATCTCTGACGCCGTTACACCCATTGTAACAACCAGGATTTTTGTAATTTCAAATATCGTCAAAATGACGATTTAATTCAGTTGATAATTGTTATTGGAATTCGAATCGGATTTGAAATGTGAAAATTGTTTGATTGCAATTGAGATTTATTCGGGTTAAAATTCTTTAATAAGAATTGTAAAACGTTGTTTGGGAATTTGAATCAAATTGATATTCTTTAAACAATTTTCAAATGATTGAGTTGGGCTTTTGAATCTAGCCCATGTTTCTATTTCATTGTTGCCGTTCTATTTATAAAAGATAACCCGTCCCCCTTTTATTTTCATTCCTTTCAATTGAAAACCCTAAATCATACGAGCGAAAGAAAAGGAAATGGCGGCACAAATTCGTTCTCGCTCGATCGCTCTTGAGGACCACGGCTTCGACTCTTCCTCAATTCGAACGTCTGCTTCAATTCGTCGAAGGGATCTCGTGCTTGGCTTCGTTCGATTTAGTGATGTCACCACTTCCACTTCGAGCTGTTCGATCGCAACAGATGGCTTGGTTCGCAGCTTCATCTCTTCGTTCGAGTTCGACTTTGAGAGGATCCGCGTTCGTCGATAAAAGGTGAGTGATTTCCACTCACAAATTCTAATTCAATCTCGTATGCTTCACTGCTTGATTTCCACGGCTTGTCTTTTTCTGTCTGATTTTCGTTCGTCTGGAATTAGTTGAATTTGTCGAGTACTTTTGATCTGGTGTTTGATTATTTGTAGTTGCCGACGATGTTACTGTTTATATAGGAATTGAACTCCTATATATATTTCGTTCGTATAAAGTGGTTGATTTTGTCTGATATAGCTTTTGTATTCGTCAACTAATATATTATGGCCATTGATTTTCGTATTGATGAACGAGATGATTTACGACTTATTCAAAATCTTATATATTCGTATAATTGATACTTGTTCTCCACGGTTTTGACTCTGGACTTGATTTTGGGATTTTTCTCCGACCTTTTTATATGCTTGAATTCTTCAACTTGCTTTATCTCCGCTGCTTGATAATGTTCTAATGGTTGAGAGGATTGTGTGTTCTGTCTTGTTCATTCACGGCTTTGAATCTTGATGCTTGACTCGGTCGACATTGTCGAACTCTGCTTTTACCATGCTATTGGCCCCTGACCTCTGGTCTGTTCTGGTATTCATCCCCGATCATTTTTGATCTGCAGCTTTGTTCGTATGTTCATACATTGGTCGTACTTGGATTTGAACTACTTCATGTTGGTTTTATGTTTTGTTGACATGTGCATTTGTCTTTGCACTTGCACACTGCTGCTCACTGCAGTTTGGTTACTGGTGTACATACTTTGTCGAAATCATTTACTTTGTAGTTGGAATTTGCATTCATATTCAGATTGCTTATCATATAGTTTACATCCACACTGGGTTGACATCTGTTGTATAGCCTTTGCTGGCTTTTGATCTGTTATGTCTACTGTCCAGTAGCCTTCATGACTTCACTTGATTTCAGTTGCATATGTTAGCTCTTTGGTTCGACTACTGCATATATGTGTAGTTGAAATGTTGGGTCTGTGGTTCAAGTTGTATATCATATTGAACTGGTTCATCTTTGTTGTATTTCACGGATTTGTACTGGTGCTGCAGTGTCATCTCTGTAGCTTACTTGGTACATTCAAGTGTATTGGTTCAGATTCCATTTACGTCTTTGTTTACCGATCACTTGTTCTTGTCTTCACTGCTCACTGCTTGATGGTCTTGTGACTCTTGCTATGCCTTTGTGCATATTGTCGAACTCTGTATACTTGACCATTTCAGTTCATTCTGCATTCATTATAGTGCACCTTGGTTTATATTTTGATTCACTGTTTCGACTTGATGGTGGGTGGCATTTCTTTGAGTTGGTTTGTATACGTTGCCTGCATGCTCATGAACATTAGTTCTTGTTTCACTTTGAAAATCTCAGTTCCTCTGCACATTGAATTCTTGTTTCACTTTGGAAATTACAGTTTCAATACTGTACACTGCTTAGTTGTATATGCAGCTTTCTTTTTGTTGCTATGCTACAGTCGTATTACCTTATCTTTGGGCTTTTGATTGTCATGTTGGATTTGAGAACTTTGGGGTTTTGACTGCAGTCATGGCTTGTTCGATATCACAGTTTTGATCTGAAGCGTGAACTTGTATCCCGCTTCCTTTTTGCTTGAGTTAGTTGAGTTTGGTTCCAGTTGTACTGCTATTTGAAATGCAGTGCCTTATGTTGTAGCTTCTCTTGAGTCTCGTTCATCCCCACGGCATCGATGTTGACTTCGAAATGTTGACCTTGTGATCATTTGTGACTTTCACTGAGCTTTTGTGTATCTCCTGCGATAGTGACGAGGCAGTACACGCGTGCGTGTACTGCAGCCCTATCGAATTTGACAGTTTTAAATTGTTGTTTCGATTTGTTGAATTGTTTCGTTGGTAAATTTCAATGGTTTGAGTTGTATTCTGATTTGGATTTTTGATTTGTCGTTTAACACTGTTTAGTGTTATATCTGCCGTTATCCAATTCTCGTATCGAGAGTTGGATATACGAGATTTCTGTGACTGTCATCTATTTGACTATCTGATTATTATCGCTACTATGCACTAATAACTGAGTTTGAATTAGACTGACCCATGTATTATTTTCTTCTGAATGTAATACTCGGGTCAGACCCGAGTTATTTTAGGTTGTAGATTTCTTTCTTTGAGTTGTTGTTCGGTATTTGAAGACTTTTCACATCTTCTGAAGTTGTCATTGTCCTTTTGTAGTAGTCGTGTCATTGTATAGAACGATATGTATTCATGTATATTAGTTGATAATGTACTTGTATATATAACTTCTAGAGTCGACAGTTGTAGTTGTATCATATGTATCGTGTCAACTATATTGTAACTGACATCGGTTATATATATATATGAGATTTTTGTTAATCTGTGTTCCGCATTTATATTATCTGTGTTATTGTTATATCTAATGTCCTAAACTACTATGAACTATCGTAGTTTGTTTTATACTGATAATTGGGTGTGTCGATGGGAGTAAATAAATAATAGATGAAAAATAAAAAGTATATACCACTCCTATCGAGATAACCAATATTAGTATAAGGCCAACTACGGATGGTCGCTCCTATCCAGCCTTATTCTTCGTAATAATAGACAGTATTTCTTTTAATACTCTTTGTTATTATGAGCATAGAGGTGGGGCGTCACAGTTGGTATCAGAGCTTGGGGTTTATGGACATAATATAAAACTTAACTCGGAAGGAACATATGTTACAACTATTGGTCGATGTTTTATTTGTGCTTGAGTCAAAACTAAAGTTTTGAAATTTGGATGAAATTTTTAAATAACTTTATTTAAAAATAATAGTGAAATTGTGTTCTGATGATTTGATTGGTTTGTGTTCTGTTTATCAGAGTGCGCAGCGGAAACAGTGAAACTGTCTTCGCTGAGTACAACTGATAATCTTTTTGATTTAAAAATCAAAATACGAAATTGATATGAATTTCATTTGTTGTTTACATAGCTGTAATTATTTTATTTCTTTGAGAACTTCGAATCCGAATTGAGGATTCGAAAAAATTGCAGATATGTGATTTTTGTTGAAATTTCCGCTGGCTTTCTTTTGTACTAATCATCTATTGATTAGATTTTTGCTGTTTTAAATTATCTTCATTGAAGATACATTTGAATGATTCTTTGTTCATTTTGTAGTACGTGCAAAAAAATTTAAATTGCACGTTATTGCATTTATTTTACGTTGAACCGATGCTTGGTTATGAAACGTATTTTGTTGCCGTTATTTTTACAACGGAATTTTACACCAATGCTATATTTTGAAGTACGGTGTTTTGTGGCATTTTGATGAATGAGAATTCACTGACATTACATTTTGATGTAGATTGTTTTGATGTGATTTTGACGTTTTAAAACTACTGTCGCTTTGGCTTCCGTAACCGTCAAATTTTAAAAGTGGATTTTCAAGCGGTTATTCCGCAATGCTGATTTGTAACCGTTTTTACGGTATTTTGAGAAGTACAATTTCCTTATCGAAATTGTTACTGATTTGCTGTTTTAATCACGTGATTGGAAAATCGTTTTAAAATGAAAATTGTTTTATAAAATTTTAGCAGTTTGCGTTTTCAAAAGAATGAGAAAGCGACTTAAACGATTCAGCAAAATCGAGGATTATGACCCCTTTCTTTTACTGTTTCGCTTAACTCCGGACTTGTTCAGTTGAGAATGCGAATTGTTATTTTTACAAAATAAATAAATTTGTTTTCAAAAATTTTACAGTTTGCGATTTCAAAAGAATGAGAAAGCGATTTAAACGTTTCAGCAAAATCGAGGACTATGACCCCTTTCTTTTACTGATTCGCTTAATTCCGGACTTGTCCGTTTGAGAATGTGAAATGTATTTTTACAAAATACACAATTTTGCACTTTCAAGGAAACGATGAAGAGAATCAAACGATTTAGTAAAACACGTGGTATGGGACATGTGCGTTTGCTATTTCGGTTAATTCCGGACTCGTTAATTGAAATATTTGATGATTTTGTGTGCTTTCGAGCCACTCTGCGGACCTTCGGGGTCATTTGTTGGGCTTTCGAGCCACTCTGCGGACCTTCGGGTCATTTGTTGGGCTTTCGAGCCACTCTGCGGACCTTCGGGTCAAATACCAGTACTAGACCTTCGGGTCACTCTGCGGACCTTCGGGTCAATCTGATGGGCGCCAAAATTATGTTGAGTACTTGGTAGGCTTCGGCCACTCTGAGATGCACGTGCGGCGAATTAAAAACTCGCCATCTGATGGGATCGATCCAAGCTTTTATGTTGATTTTCTAGTCTTCTTAATTGATTTCTAGATATTTGTTGCTTCCAATTATCTGCAGGTAATTGGATATTTGTTGATATGAGTTCTGATTATCGTTTTTGATAATCAGATATTTGTTGTTTCTAATTATCGCTTGTGATAATTAGATATTTGTTGATATGAGTTCTGATTATCGTTTTTGATAATCAGATATTTGTTGTTTCTAATTATCGCTTGTGATAATTAGATATTTGTTGATATGAGTTCTGATTATCGTTTTTGATAATCAGATATTTGTTGTTTCTAATTATCGCTTGTGATAATTAGATATTTGTTGATATGAGTTCTGATTATCGTTTTTGATAATCAGATATTTGTTGTTTCTAATTATCGCTTGTGATAATTAGATATTTGTTGATATGAGTTCTGATTATCGTTTTTGATAATCAGATATTTGTTCTTTCTAATTATAGCTTGTGATAATTAGATATTTGTTGATATGAGTTCTGATTATCGTTTTTGATAATCAGATATTTGTTGTTTCTAATTATCGCTTGTGATAATTAGATATTTGTTGATATGAGTTCTGATTATCGTTTTTGATAATCAGATATTTGTTGTTTCTAATTATCGCTTGTGATAATTAGATATTTGTTGATATGAGTTCTGATTATCGTTTTTGATAATCAGATATTTGTTGTTTCTAATTATCGCTTGTGATAATTAGATATTTGTTGATATGAGTTCTGATTATCGTTTTTGATAATCAGATATTTGTTGTTTCTAATTATCGCTTGTGATAATTAGATATTTGTTGATATGAGTTCTGATTATCGTTTTTGATAATCAGATATTTGTTGTTTCTAATTATCGCTTTAGATAATTAAATAATTGTTGATTTGAAATTTAATTATCGCCTGAAATAATTAAATATTTGTTGAATTTGAAGTTTGATTATCGCTCGAGATAATCAAATAATTATTGAATTTGGAATTTGGTTATCGCTTGAGATAATCAATTATTTGTTGAGTTTGAAATTTGATTATCGTTTTTGATAATCGAATATTTGTTGAACTTGAAATTTGATTATCGTTTTTGATAATCGAATATTTGTTGAATTTGAAATTTGATTATCGCTTGTGATAATCGACTATTTGTTGATTTGAGAAATTTGATTATCGTTTTTGATGATTGAATATTTGCGATTTTTGAGATTTGAGCTTCGTCTTTTTCTCTGGCGATTCAGGTGAGTAATTTGATTTACTCACATTCAATTCGTGCTCTGTATGGAATTTCTGCTCTGTTTTTCCTTCTCTTTTAGTTGCTGGAACTCGATTGTTCTTGCTTGTGTTAGTCGTCTGATTTTGATCCCTGATTCCCACGATGTGGATTCTTTTGATTTGAAGCAGTCGAACCTTTTGATTTCTTATCTAATACTTCCCCGCTGACACTTGCTTTGCTTGTACATTCGACATTGCCATGCTCTTTTGGTTGTTACCTTTTATCCATTTATTCCTTATGATTGCGTGGACGCAATTTCTTTGATAATTGTGTTCTCAATTCTTATTTTTCTAGCATAACTAGTTTAGGTTAGAAGAAAATTGTTATAGACAATCTTGATTAGGAAAATTGCGGGGACGTAATTTTTATAAGGAGGGGAGTCTGTAACAACCGGGATTTTTGTAATTTCAATTATCGTCAAAATGACGATTTAATTCAGTTGATAATTGTTATTGGAATTCGAATCGGATTTGAAATGTGAAAATTGTTTGATTGCAATTGAGATTTATTCGGGTTAAAATTCTTTAATAAGAATTGTAAAACGTTGTTTGGGAATTTGAATCAAATTGATATTCTTTAAACAATTTTCAAATGATTGAGTTGGGCTTTTGAATCTAGCCCATGTTTCTATTTCATTGTTGCCGTTCTATTTATAAAAGATAACCCGTCCCCCTTTTACTTTCATTCCTTTCAATTGAAAACCCTAAATCATACGAGCGAAAGAAAAGGAAATGGCGGCACGAATTCATTCTCGCTCGATCGCTCTTGAGGACCACGGCTTCGACTCTTCCTCAATTCGAACGTCTGCTTCAATTCGTCGAAGGGATCTCGTGCTTGGCTTCGTTCGATTTAGTGATGTCACCACTTTCACTTCGAGCTGTTCGATCGCAACAGATGGCTTGGTTCGCAGCTTCATCTCTTCGTTCGAGTTCGACTTTGAGAGGATCCGCGTTCGTCGATAAAAGGTGAGTGATTTCCACTCACAAATTCTAATTCAATCTCGTATGCTTCGCTGCTTGATTTCCACGGCTTGTCTTTTTCTGTCTGATTTTCGTTCATCTGGAATTAGTTGAATTTGTCGAGTACTTTTGATCTGGTGTTTGATTATTTGTAGTTGCCGACGATGTTACTGTTTATATAGGAATTGAACTCCTATATATATTTCGTTCGTATAAAGTGGTTGATTTTGTCTGATATAGCTTTTGTATTCGTCAACTAATATATTATGGCCATTGATTTTCGTATTGATGAACGAGATGATTTACGACTTATTCAAAATCGTATATATTCGTATAATTGATACTTGTTCTCCACGGTTTTGACTCTGGACTTGATTTTGGGATTTTTCTCCGACCTTTTGATATGCTTGAATTCTTCAACTTGCTTTATCTCGGCTGCTTGATAATGTTCGAATGGTTGAGAGGATTGTGTGTTCTGTCTTGTTCATTCACGGCTTTGAATCTTGATGCTTGACTCGGTCGACATTGTCGAACTTTGCTCTTACCATGCTGTTGGCCCCTGACCTCTGGTCTGTTCTGGTATTCATCCCCGATCATTTTTGATCTGCAGCTTTGTTCGTATGTTCATACATTGGTTGTACTTGGATTTGAACTACTTCATGTTGGTTTTATGTTTTGTTGACATGTGCATTTGTCTTTGCACTTGCACACTGCTGCTCACTGCAGTTTGGTTACTGGTGTACATACTTTGTCGAAATCATTTACTTTGTAGTTGGAATTTGCATTCATATTCAGATTGCTTATCATATAGTTTACATCCACACTGGGTTGACATCTGTTGTATAGCCTTTGCTGGCTTTTGATCTGTTATGTCTACTGTCCAGTAGCCTTCATGACTTCACTTGATTTCAGTTGCATATGTTAGCTCTTTGGTTCGACTACTGCATATATGTGTCAGTTGAAATGTTGGGTCTGTGGTTCAAGTTGTATATCATATTGAACTGGTTCATCTTTGTTGTATTTCACGGATTTGTACTGGTGCTGCAGTGTCATCTCTGTAGCTTACTTGGTACATTCAAGTGTATTGGTTCAGATTCCATTTACGTCTTTGTTTACCGATCACTTGTTCATGTCTTCACTGCTCACTGCTTGATGGTCTTGTGACTCTTGCTATGCCTTTGTGCATATTGTCGAACTCTGTATACTTGACCATTTCCGTTCATTCTGCATTCATTATAGTGCACCTTGGTTTATACTTTGATTCACTGTTTCGACTTGATGGTGGGTGGCATTTCTTTGAGTTGGTTTGTATACGTTGCTTGCATGCTCATGAACATTAGTTCTTGTTTCACTTTGAAAATCTCAGTTCCTCTGCACATTGAATTCTTGTTTCACTTTGGAAATTACAGTTTCAATACTGTACACTGCTTAGTTGTATATGCAGCTTTCTTTTTGTTGCTATGCTACAGTCGTATTACCTTATCTTTGGGCTTTTGATTGTCATGTTGGATTTGAGAACTTTGGGGTTTTGACTGCAGTCATGGCTTGTTCGATATCACAGTTTTGATCTGAAGCGTGAACTTGTATCCCGCTTCCTTTTTGCTTGAGTTAGTTGAGTTTGGTTCCAGTTGTACTGCTATTTGAAATGCAGTGCCTTATGTTGTAGCTTCTCTTGAGTCTCGTTCATCCCCACGGCATCGATGTTGACTTCGAAATGTTGACCTTGTGATCATTTGTGACTTTCACTGAGCTTTTGTGTATCTCCTGCGATAGTGGCGAGGCAGTACACGCGTGCGTGTACTGCAGCCCTATCGAATTTGACAGTTTTAAATTGTTGTTTCGATTTGTTGAATTGTTTCGTTGGTAAATTTCAATGGTTTGGAGTTGTATTCTGATTTGGATTGTTGATTTGTCGTTTAACACTGTTTAGTGTTATATCTGCCGTTATCCAATTCTCGTATCGAGAGTTGGATATACGAGATTTCTGTGACTGTCGTCTATTTGACTATCTGATTATTATCGCTACTATGCACTAATAACTGAGTTTGAATTAGACTGACCCGTGTATTATTTTCTTCTGAATGTAATACTCGGGTCAGACCCGAGTCATTTTAGGTTGTAGATTTCTTTCTTTGAGTTGCTGTTCAGGATTTGAAGACTTTTCACATCTTCTGAAGTTGTCATTGTCCTTTTGTAGTAGTCGTGTCATTGTATAGAACGATATGTATTCATGTATATTAGTTGATAATGTACTTGTATATATAACTTCTAGAGTCGACAGTTGTAGTTGTATCATATGTATCGTGTCAACTATATTGTAACTGACATCGGTTATATATATATATGAGATTTTTGTTAATCTGTGTTCTGCATTTATATTATCTGTGTTATTGTTATCTAATGTCCTAAACTACTATGAACTATCGTAGTTTGTTTTATACTGATAATTGGGTGTGTCGATGGGAGTAAATAAATAATAGATGAAAAATAAAAAGTATATACCACTCCTATCGAGATAACCAATATTAGTATAAGGCCAACTACGGATGGTCGCTCCTATCCAGCCTTATTCTTCGTAATAATAGACAGTATTTCTTTTAATACTCTTTGTTATTATGAGCATAGAGGTGGGGCGTGACACCCATATTTATTTACGATTGATTTAACTTACATAAGGATATTTTAGTCCTAACTCGAGTGTTTTGTCTGTCATTACGCTCGGGTCAGTCCTGAGTTTTTTTCAGCTTATTGAAGATCTATTCTGGAGGACGAAGACGAAGATTTGGTATACTATTACTATTATTACTCTTGCATCATGCTGTCTACTGCATTATTTTATTTGTTCTGTTTTATATGTATAACTCTGATAAATGATGTATAAATGATAATCAAAAGTACATTAAACAGCTTCATGAACTGTTTATTTGATTATTATATTTTATCTTTCCGCTGCGAGATTCTGTTGTTGTTTCTTTTTCCTTTTTCTCTTCTTTTCTTATTTACCCCATTAAAAATCTTCCCTTTTGAATGGTTTGAGTTGACATGTGTGTTTGATTGTCGATTTAAACTGTCAAAAAGGTGGGTCGTTACAACATCATTCCTTGGGCACCAAGGCTACAAAAACATGTACACCAACCATGGTCCATTCTTCCCGTGCGCATGCATACCAAATCCATAAATATCGATTCTAGATCGAGGAATGAATTCTCCTAATGGTAGCGAACTACATAGCTCAAAAGCATATCCTATGTTTTAGTCATCACCGGGTTGTGAGACTTATGAGGTCACGATTACCTTTTTCCTCCCTTTTGCAAATCCCACATGGAATGATAACACTGCCTTTTAGGCATAATGCAATGCCAGCATTCATCTATACAAGGTTTTTAGGATAAGAACAAACCGAAGACACAACTTTTAGTACATCCATTTTGGAATCACCCTCAGGATTAGTAGCAAGTAGCCCTTGCACTTCAAAGAACTCCATCTATGATCATCTTGAACCAGTCTTGAACCTCTTCCAAAGTGTCAAACGCGCATATGGTTTTGGAGTAGCTATGGTTTCGAGTCATCTCATATACGTGCACTACTGTGCTTACCGTTCGCTCCAAAACCAAATTGATAGTTTCGAAAAACTCAACTCTAGTTCTTTTGGAAATAATCTGACAATACATAAGTGCGGAGATCACTTCCTAACCTTTTAAGCAGAAGGATTTCCTTATCATTTACCCTAGAAGAACAAAACAAGATTTATATGCACAGTATATTATCGAAGATGACTATGCTATATAACCTCCATGTTTCTCCTAGATATTTCCAGAGTTATATTTTGACCAAGATTTGATAGTCGGTTATTTAGCTATCAAATAAAGAAACAAACAAACATAGATTAAATACCATGTGGAATTCACTAAGCCTATATTAATTAATCTTTCAATAATTAAATCTCTTTCAATTATTTGATTAAAAAACACCTTCATAAAAGATAATATTCACAAACCCATTACGTTCCTTTTAATACATGGGAAAAACATTCATATACTTATCTCACCGGTATAAGTACATTCACAAACAATTATACATTAAATACATAGAAAATATATCCATATACTTATCTCAATGGTATAAGTATATTAACAATACTTAAGAAAGATTTCCTCCTTTTCAAATTCATATTTAAATGGGCAAAAAATAATTATTATTTAAGACATTGTTTACTATAAACCCAACCTACCTATCCTTTCGTGTTAAGTATGAAAAGAGTATTTCCATACCACTATAATTAAGAAGGATTAATTATCAAAATCAAATCTCAATCCTTTTATAAAATTCCCTTTTTATAAGATCATTTCATACCTACAAATCCTTTATAAATCTCCAGATTAATTTATAAAACTTCTTTCATAAATCTCTAAAATGATTTATAAAATTCCTTTCCATTTATAAAACTCTTTTCTATTAATAAAACTCTTTTATAAATCTCCCTTTATAAATCCCTTTACACAAATCTTTTATACAATCCTTAATAAGAATCCTTTTATAATTCCAAAACCCATTTTTATAAATCATATATATTTAGCACAATCTACATTATCTTTAAAAATATTACATATAACTCCATTCCTTTGTTCATAAATTACCATTTATAAATCTCTCTCATAAAATATCACCTATAAAACTCCTTTACAAAGTATCATTTATAAGTCCTCATTACAAATTATCATTTGTAAATCTCCTTTTAAATAAATCCTTTTTACTAAGTAAAATACCTTCTATAAAACACTTTATTATTTATAAACACCTTTATTAAATTAATTAATTTCCTTTAAACCCCATAATTAAGTAAATGATTAACTTTAAAACATTATTAATAAAATAAGTAATTAACTTTAAAACATTATTAATAAAATAATTAATTAACTAATCCCATCATTTATTAAATCAATTAATTAACTTCAACCATAGTTAAATAAATTGATTAACTTAAACCTACATTAATAATATAATTAAATAACTTTAAATAACATTAATAATATAATTAAATAATTTTAAATAACATTATTAACAAAACAATTAATTAACTTAAAACATCATTTATAAACTAACTAAAATCATTTATAATTAAATAAACACATAACCTCAAGTTGTTATGAAATTTAAGTAAATTTAAATCCATAATCTTTCAAATTCAGAAAGACGCTTAGCGACCACTATGGTACTTAAACAAGCTACCACTTATTTTTAATTCAGTTCCTAGATTGTATCACTAGTATTTACAAAAGCAGGCATATATGTAAATATAATTTAACCTGTAAAGACCCTCACAAGGCAGTGGCAACCGGTAGGCTTTGCAACCATCCCAGCCCCACCGTGGCATACACTGGTACCCTACCCTTGCTTTTATGGCCAGCCTTTCGACTGTCACACTATGGCTAACCAACCCCACCACGAGGACATGTAGGGGTAAGAGTCTCCCATTCGCCACCAAACTGCGAAGCGAGAACCCCCTATCACATTGCACCAAGCTAAGAAAGGTTAATGAGCTACTTAATGTGTTATACTCCATAGCTAAAGTTTAACCTTAGCTCTGATACCAAATGTAAAGATCCTGAACTCGGCCTTCAAAAATCGGCACCCGTACTTCACTTGTACTCGAAATGCCGTAGATTCAAATGTCGAATCTGGATCTCCGGAGCTTATAACACCATTAAGTATAACAACACAGTGGAAGAAAGAAATGAATGATATCATATACAACTCCAATAAATACAATATCCAGAATGATACACAACAATGATATCAATAATATACAGCAATATCAGAGATATGATACAATGCTACAGCGGAAATAACAACAATGGAAGAGATCACTCCAAATGATCTACAAAAGAGAATGACTCCAACAACTCCAACATCAAGCTTGAAACACCAACACGATGCACCAAGATAAGCAGGTGCAGTCATCAACTCCGATGAAGTGAACTAGCTCCAGATAATCTACTGAACCTGACTATCTAAAAAGAAACCCAACTCTAGACTGCCCGTGTGGAAAATTATGGGCACCCAGAGTTTAGGAAGGGAACAATAAACTCTGAGTCAGTCATGGGACTGGTGTGAGTAACAAAAACAATTTATCTTTAAAACAAACAACAAAAGAATTTTAAACATTGGAATCCGCAATGCTTTTTGGAAAATGAAACTACCATAAGGCCTCCCGCCACACACACAATGCAATCGTAGAATTGGAGGAGACTTCTCCTTATGATAGTCAAACATGCTTACTACGCAAAACAAACTCTTTTGATATTATTACTAGTGCATAGTGTGAAAATCCTTTCGAAAATACAATATTAATCTTAGCCAGCATACCACATTCCGTCATATGCCTACTATAGCTACCATGTTTTGTGGCAGGTTACCACCACGCTGCATGGCAGGTTATACAACTAAAACCGTACAGGGCTTGTATTGTTTCTTTGGATTTTCCAACAAATGGTCAAGCTAAGGAACTTCCTATGCCACGTGGGAACGCCTCTGGAGGGACGCCCTGAGAACCACCTGGCTCTCTGCCAACACAAGGCCGGTTACCCCCTTCCCGGGTAGTAAACCTGAGATATTCCACCCCCAGTCGTTTGCGACCTTTATCTGAGGCGACTCGATCACACAGCAACAATCACACAGTAAATGAGATTGGAGCAACCACACAGGTAAATATCTGGGCTCCATACCATAATACCACCTTTTTCCAAAAGGAATGGACATACCCTAGGGGAGCTACCCCTGAAACCTTGCTGCATCTTTCCTGTTTCGACCATTTCCGGGGTGTGAGGTCCTGATGCAGTCTCGTCCACAAAGCTACGCTTTACACGAAAGCCATGCTTTGATCACAAATGATCAACAAATGATCAGCAACACACAGCAAAACTTAGTATGCCACACTACCAAATTGGGAATGTATCACTAGTAACCATCAACTACATAACCTCTGAGCTCGTACGTCTCAGAGAAGGGTGTTAAGCTAAGAGAATAAATCTCCGCCACCAAGCAGAAATGTATTTGATAGAAACCAGCTTTACATCTCAAAGTGTAGTGTCAGACATACAACTATACAAGTCTGTTCCGGGTTCGAATAGAACCGAAGGCACTTCCAAAGAAGCCCTTGCAATCCGGGTATTCACAATCCCGATCGAACTTCCCATCACTTAGGGAATCTCTATACCGGGCGCTACTCGGTGCAGAGACAATCGATAGGTTATCATATCATTCTCGCAAACACCCGGTCTTCAACACCGGTCTTCAAATGCTATCCATTCACGACGTATCACTATTCGGAATGGGTTATATGACACAAAGTCCTCTCCCGGCTAAACCGAATAGTGAGCGCAATATTTAAAAACATATGGATATTGGGATTTAAGTTAAGTCACAACTTATTACCCAAAACTTTTCTTCAAATGGTTTAAATACATTACCATTTCCAATCTTTTACACAAAAAGATTCATTTCACAAAGTAAACCCAGTTTCACAAAGATCTATTCATAGATTTTCAAACCGATTTCCATTTCAATTTGGATTAACTCGTCCAATCTTAAAAACAAAGATTTAATTGATAGCTTTCAAAACAATTCCATTTCGAATGGTTTAAACAAATCACCATTTTAAATCTGTTAAAAATAAACAGATTCAATTCACAAAGTTCACCCAGTTTCACAAAGATCTATTCATAGCTTGGGAAACCATTTTCAATTCAAACTGGAAATTCCTTTAATTTAAATTGGAATTTCATTTCTTATATGAAAGCTTTTATCATTTGAAACAATTATTTTCCATTCTGGAAACTAATTACAATTTACATAAGTTAAAACCATTCAAGTATAACTTGGATTAAATTTCCTTAAATTTCCAAAACCATACTTTTAAATGGTTAAAAATCCATATAAACACCTTTTATAACTTGTACAATCTTTTAGACCCAAAATCCCAAGTTATTGAATTCAATTTCCAATATTGAATTCAAATTTAAATCAAATTATTTGAATTTCAAATTCTATTAAGTTATTTAAAATACTTTTATTTTGAAACTTGTTTCAAAAGTACTCAATTCCAATTTCCAAAACTATTTTTGGATTCAAGTATTCAATTTTCAAAATTGTTTAAAATCTGTGACTTAACCTATTTCCTCGTGAAATCCATATTTGTGTGTGTAAAAGTGTGGTCCAGGGGTTTCACACACAATAGTGCAACATCATTCAATCATCACAGATTCAAATACAGCAATATATTTGATAAGCGGTATAAACTATAACGCTTATCTTTTATTCACAGATCACAGATATATAAATTATAGATAATATATTGCATTCATCCCAGAGAAACAGATCACAACACAAATCAGAATATATCACACAGCATCACAGATCAAGGAATATCAACAATTCAATCATTCAGTCAGGTCCAAGCATTCACAAATAAAATTATTAATCAACTGATTAATTTAAATCGGATGTATATTTTTGGAATGAATTATTAATCCGGGTTAACCATCATAGTTAATTACAAATTATTTGAAAGAAATCTCCCTTTCAAATTCATTGGTTAACCTTTAATTATTAACAAATCAATCTTAATTAACGAATCAATTAATCTTTAATTATTAAATAAATCTTAATTAATCACCATTATTAATTAATCCTTTAATTATTAACAAATAATTATACTCAAATTTCAAATTATCATTCAATTTATTACATCCAGTAATTATCTATTAATTACTTTAACCTTTTAATGACTTATTTAATTAATCCAAATCATTACTTAATTAAATAAATAAATTATCCATTTTTCTATTACCTTATGAATTACAAATCAACATTGTATCTTCATTAACTTAAAACAAATCTCATTCTTATCAATGATTTTGTTATTACTTATAAATATGTTGAGACATTTATATTCAATCCACTTTTAAATTCATTTCAAATTTCAAGATTTAAATTGAATACCAATTGATTTTTTTTTAATAAAGTTTAAAACTAATTCTTTCTTTACTGACTTGAAGTTATATTTAAACTCTGATTTTAAACTCAGTTTAAAACTTTGTTTTATCATTAAATTTTAAAACTTCAGAAATAGAACAGGTTTCTGTTTTTAAAAAAAATCTGGGCAAACTTCTACCCGAGCCAAATTCTAAATTACACGAGCCCTACTTCGAGTTCGTCCCGAGAACCCTCGTCCTCCTCAATCATTCGAACAACAACAAATACACACCTACACGCGTGCACGTGCACGATCACCGGAACCATTTCCGACCAACGTCGCGACCACCCATGAGTCACCCTTGACCTCGTCGACGAAGCCCACTACCCAGTTCAACGATTTCTTCACGAATTCAAAATTTAGCTAATCGGTTTATCCTGCAAACCCAATCATCACCAGTAAATCGCCTCGCATTCCCACATCAAGTCGCTGGTAATCACAAGACTTCATCCACGGCTGCTTCGATGATCCACGAAGCCTCTCCCTCTGGTCCGATCCCACTCGATGCCACGATGACGTCGCGGCGATCTTATCTTTCCCATCGACCAATATGGACCTTTAAACCCTAGAATGCTCTCGTCCCATCAATCCGTACAATGGAAAACTCATTCAACAATTTTCCCATTACTATCAATTACCAAACTTGCTTCAAGCAAAATCTCAACATTCAAAATTTGTTCGATCATCAAAAATTGATTAAAATGCATATTTTGTTCAAATATGAACTGCACTTAGAATACTTAATTAAAAATCATCGTATTAATTTTAAAAATCCTATCTTTGTATGTTTATTCAAGTTATATAATCAAATCCATAATTTAAACTACTCGAATAAATCATATGATTTCTTTTCTAACTATAAAACTGAGTTTACAGTGTCAAGTTCTTCATTTTCAAGCTTAAATAATTTTCTGGGCCATGGTTTAAGTTTAAAACAAACTTGTTTCGTTTGATACCTTAAGCCTAACTAAGGTTAAATGATAATATTTTAGATTTTGATTACAATTTCAACTCTATAACTAAGAACAAGGAAGAACAGACTATACAAAAAATAACACCACAATCCCATATGCATAGGATTTCTAACTTAAAAATATATAGCAAAGCACAAAGTTATTCATGCATCAACACTTTTAAGAGTTGTATGTTTACTCACTGTAATTTTGGAAGAAGAACAGAGCTTCCATTTGAACAGGCTTGGGTTTCTTCCTTCTTTTCATCTCTGGTTTCCATTGATTGTATTGTTGTTTTAATTGAAGTTTTTGTTTTAAGTTTATGTTCAAGATGATGTTACTTTTGTTTTCTTAGCTGGAATGGAATGAGATTGAAATGAAGAAGTTGATATGTGAAAATGAAATATACAGGGTGATAAAATTTGTACAAGTGATATATATTATTTTGCTTGTTTGTACAAAGTTGATCAGAGATTTTTTCTTCTTTCTTATGGCTGATGGATGTTTGCATGGTGGCTGCATTTATTACTTTGTACAAATGTATATTTTATTTTGTTTGTTCATACTTATCCACTTTTATACGGCATGTACATGTATGAGATAATTGTTGTGGCTTCCTTAGTAAGCTTTTACCTATTTTTTTTCTTGTTTACTTGTTTTCATGTTTGCATATATATATATATGATTTTGTTTCTTCATTATGCAAATTTGTTTTCAAATGGTGGCTGAAACTTTTCTTTTGTATGCTAAGGACATTTATATATATTATTGTTGTTTGTTTGTTTCATTCTTGAATATATTCTATTTTTCTTTCTTGTATTATACTTTGTAATATTACTTGATAATATAAATAAATTTCTATTTTAAATTTGTTGTTAGATTTTTAGTTAAGTGTTAATTTATCTTATATGTGTGTATTTCTATTTTTATCTATTTATTTTCATAATTTATCTTTTATCCATTTATTTCTAGCTTAAATTTTTATTATTAATTTATTTCTAACATAACCCATCAATTTCAAATTTAAAGTTATTTATTTTTAAACTTGTATCAATTATCTATATTTTTATATTTATCTTTAAACCATTTATATTAAGATTTAAATTCAATTATCAATATATATATATATATATATCATTTTAAATCTATTCAGTTAAAATTTAATTCAAACTCAATATATATACATATATACATATATATTCAAATTATTATTAAACCATTTACTTGAAAGTTAAATCCAAATCACATATATACAATATTTAAATTCATATGATTTAATATATATTTTATTTGAATTGGGGAAACTCGCTTCAATTTACAATAAATTTTACAATTTTAATTCAAAAACTAAATTAATTATCAATTTAAATATATATAAAATCTGGGGTCGTTACACAACCACTAGCTAATCCATCACTTATCCAGTATTAATTAATCCACATTTTATACTAGCATATGAATAAATGTTCAAATTAATATAATAGTATAACGTGGATTTATTATACTAAGCAGATGGTTACTAATACTCTATTCCATTATAATTTTAGCAGAATGGTGTTTATTTCAGCTAAATAGATGTCTAAATTTGCTCACTTATAACGGTGTTTTATTTGGCCAAATAGATATCACAAATAAAGTAAAATTAATTAACTACGTTATCATCTAAAACAATGTAATTATATCCAATCAGTGTTATTTTATCATTAACTTATACTTCCATAAAACCATCAACTATTTATATCATAGTGTTTTACTAGTAAATTTGAACCTAGTACAAAAATTCAAGGGTCAAATAGATTTAAAATAGGTGAGATATAATATTTTAAATTTTGACATTTAAAAATAATAATAATAATTAAAACTAGAGAAATATATTCCTACTCCACTAAAACCCAGCCCATCAACTATACGAACCCGACCCGCTCCAACATCTCTTCCCTCCCAATATTTCAAAATCGCGACCAAGGCATTTGAAGTCGACCACGTACATCACGAAACCGCTGCTACTCCAGTCAACTCCAAACCCCATCGCCATTGCCACTCGACTCAACCTCCATCCCTGCACCACTACCCAGGCCCAGGCCGAGCTCGGCCCCTCTGTTCGCGGCCAACAAGTAAAGAAAATCGACCCCAAAATCTATGGCCAGAAAACCTTAATTAACTCTCCACCACCATTGCGGTCCACCGAACAACCCACGACCTTGCCATCACCTCTATCATGTCACTACCTACCTCCAACCTATGTTATGAAAAACACGCTTAAGAGCTAAATGCATGCACAACGTTGAATTTTTTGGAAAAGCAAAACGGTTAAGCGATGAACGCTTAAGTACGCTTAATTAGCGCTTACATGCGCTTTGCTTAACTTTAAGCAATGCTTAAGCAATACTTAAGCAATACTTAGCAAAAAAATATTATTTTTAAAATAAAAGGAATTAGGATTATAGCAAATAACCATATTCCTAACAAAATTTTCTCATTTTATATGACATGGATCGATTTAAACTAAGATATGATTATTTTATTTAACAAATGTACACAGTTTGTACCCAACTCAAGTATGCTACCTTTTAATGGATAGAGAAAGTCAAATCTTACTTTTGAAGCCTATGAGTATAAGTTAACTTCAAAGGTAAACTTTAGTTCTTTATGAGAAATTTGTGCGTACACATATAGTACACTTGTACACATATAATACACTTAATATAATCTCTTTATGATATATCTGTATAGTTAAGTGACGATTGAGCGAACAAGACTTATATCGCCTCGCCTAGCTTAGTGCTTATTATAATATAGCCTCCAACACCAAAGTTAAGTTCCCTCGACCACCGGTTCGTTGAAATTAAAAATATGAATGGAAAATGGAAAAAACACCCAAAGGCCAACTCTGGCCATCTAACAACCTACGAATACCTTTAAAATTCTCAAATCGACGACGTGAATCTAGCCATACCCTCCGTTCGCCTTTCCACGCTCGTCAAAATCACACCAAAAATTGCCATTTACTATAATCGGCCAACTTTGGTCACCTCGTTGGACAAAATGCTGAGCGGCTATTTTGTAAAAAAACTAGAGATCAAAACAAACAACTTCGATGTTGGTGACTTTGGCTAATTCCTATCGGTTGGGAGAATAACGATTTTTGAACATATGACGTTAATGTTAATTTTCATTTTTTGATAGAACGGTAAAGGTAAAGTGGAAGAACTATGCCCGTATACCTCTATGTAAGTTTAGTTACAATAGCCTAACACTCAATTTCAAACGAATATTCACATCATATGATTTTAACCAATTTTCTTAAAACACGATTTTTATATCAAAATCAACTTACTAAAAAATTCAACCATTTATTATCAAGGATTGAATATCTCTCCTTCCAAAATTATGCAAAAAGATTTAATGTTTTCGCCTTCCACAAATCCAAGCTTAAATATTTATATCCTCTTGGGTGAAGTAAGAATGTTTTTAAGCTAAAGATGTGATTTTAAAAAAAATTCAAAAAAAAAGTATAGAAAATAGAAGAATGGAGTTAAGAAGATGAAGTATAAAATGAAGGATGTAAATATATAGGATGAAATAAAATATAAAAATAATAGTAAAATAAAGGAGGCAAAAGACCAAAATGGTCTTAGTCCAAATTTCAACCCCTCCATCGTATCATAAGCCACCAAAATGTCATGCATTAGAGAATATGGTGGATATTAGGAGATCATGTACCTCTGTTAACTTCAATACTTAAGTAATCTTTTGAATTTCATATCTATCATTTTATTTTCAAATTCAAATATATTTTTATATTTAATAATCCTTATTATTATTATTTTATTAATTCTTACATTTCAAAATAAAATGTTTTTCCTAAACATAAAAATGTTGTTTAAAATGTAAACAAAGGTTCAACAACTTTCTACAACTTGTTGTTCAATAAAAAGTTGAAAATCTGAAAAACGGATTTCGGTCACATTTTCAATTTTCATCGGACTACCTATTTTTGTAAACAAAATTCAAAAATGAATTCTTTTTATCTTTAGTTACGAATTAAAAGAAGGTTATTTGATTACTAAACCGTTAATCAAATGTCGAAAATAAATTAAATATTCACAAATCAAAACAATAAATTTTCGGGTCATTATATTCTCCCATCCCTCTCCCTTAAAAGAGTTTAGACCCCAAAATTTCATCTCAAACAAATAAAGAAGGAAACTAGCTAACACAAAAACTTAACCATTTTACTTCCATAACTATTTATGGAAATTTTTTCATAAAACCCAACTTATGTTTACAAACTTGTGTAATGCTCTACTATATCTTGAGGGTACTTACAACTATCTGATTCGGTCCTTTTTCTGTATTTATTTCCTTATATAAATTCAAGATCCAAATACCCGATTTTATTTCAAAACTCCTTTTTGAAATGATACTATATATCTTAACCATTGAAAATATACATATAGCCCGAGTAACCCCAAAATAATACCAAGGAACTGGGTACTACCAAACAATGTCATACATTCCCTTACCAAGAAGGGTAACACTAAAGAGAAGTGCTTACCACCCAAACACATCTTCTTTTCATATTTAGTTATTTCTGTGTCACTCGACCTAGTTAACTTAAAAATACTTCTTCAATTTCAAAATTCCCTTTTTGAAACAATACTGTATATATTTCTAAACCAATAGTTTTAACAAAATTTTAATTTCCAACTTGCTTTGGGTTTGTTTATATATCGGACTCATTTCAACTGTACAATGATAAAGAGAATAATTTACTAAGTGCATTACCACGTTCGCCTAAGCAAACATCTGATTATCACTTAGAGGATTATTCTGATTATCAAAAAACATGTCGAGGCTCATTTCCCGAACTAATCCAAAGAAAATGCATCTACTAAAATTTTCTTTCCCAAAATGTTTATATTTAAAAAAAATATTTTCAAGTAAACCATTTCTATACCTTATTCATAAATCTTTTGAAATCTTTTCAAAGACTCTGAGATTTGAATCCTTTTATTTTTAAATACATTTTTGTGAACCGATTTCATAAAATCATCTATATAAATCGTTTTCCAAATATATTTTTCAAGATATTTTAGCTTTCTTTTAATAAACATCTTTATTAAAATCCCATCTTAACCCTACGTTATCATCAGACGTCTTATAGCCAAATTGTGGAACTTAATTCACAAAGTGTTCGTTTAAATGTTCCCATAATTTCTATTTACCTAATCATTCTTTAAAAAGAAAAACTACTTATAAACAATAGTAAATACCCAAAACTGAATGAACATGACTAATCAAACCCGAAATGATAATAATTTAATATTATCATTTCCAATCAAACAAACATATAAAAAATAACTCTATTAATTTTTGAATATTTTTCCTTTATATATAAAATATAATCTTAGGTAAAATTATTTCATTTACCTAATTTAAAACAATACCGTGTCAAATAGCCTTGTTCAAGTGTTTAGGAATCCCTATCAATAACGATCGCTACTCATATTGACCAGAATCTATAAACCACTCAACAGATCAATCAACACAATATAAAACATTTTTATAGCATTAACAAATAAGCACTCTCATTTGTACACTCAAACTCATTCTTAGGTTCCACTAACTCTATCTCTAATGAGTTTACCTTACCAATGCCAAGGTCCTCTTCAGCTTTGATACCAACTGTAACAACCTACCTTTTCGATCCTCAAAAGTCGACAATAATATATCCATAGTATTCATGTGCCAAACATCGAAGTGCCGGAAAGGCAAATTGGGGGTGGGTGAAAGACAGTATAGAATCTCATAACGTGACAAGTAATATATAATATACAAATAATCTTTACAAAAGGAAAATCTGGGAAATATGCTCGAGGTGACTCGAGCATTAAAAGAAAAAATAACGTCTGGATCAATCTAGTAAAATCAACATGAGAACACAATCAAATGGATTCGTAATATTATAAAAACTTTCGAAATAAACGTATCTCGTAAAACCATACCACGAACGGGTTTTTATCCTACGATAACCAAACAATTTTATAGAAAATCTTGCGATATTATAATAATGTGTAGGTTGTAAAATAAATATTAATCATAGCCAAAATGGTTACATTAATTACATTCCAGCATAATAGGTAATCAACTAAATCCATAAGGCACATAATGGAGATTGGATTTCCATCAATGACAAGGCCGTTGGGGGTACCACCTGCCTCAGTACGCCTCTAGAAAAATATATCAAGGGTCTCACATGGAGCCCCTTCCAACATAGAACCGGCCTGCCTCTTTAATATGACAAGCCAGATTACATCATTACTCGAGCACCATGGCTACAAAAACATGTGCTCCAGCCATGGCCCCATTCTTTCCATGCACACGCATATTAAATCCATAAATTTGGATTCTGGATCGAGGAATGGCTACTCCTAATGGTAGCAAACAACATATCTCTGCTGCATATCCCCTGTTTTAGTTATTACCAGGTGGTGAGGCTTGTGAGATCACGATTATCTTTTTCCTCCCTTTAGCAATTCCTACATAGAATGCTAACATTGTTTCCAGGTATAATGCAATGCCAGCATTCGTCCATACAAGTTGTTTAGGATAAGAACAAACTGAAGGCACTACTTCTACTATATCCACTTTGGAATCACCCTCAGGATTAGTAGCAAGTAGTGCTTGCACTTCAAATAACTCCATCTTCGATTACCTCGAAACAGTCTTGAACCTCTTCCAAAGCATCGAATGCGCATATGGTTTTGGAGTGGTTACGGTTTCGAGTCATCTCATATAAGTACACTCCCTTACTTACCGGTCGCTCCAAAACCAAATCGATAGTTTCGGCAAACTCAACTGCGGTTCTTTTGGAAATAATCAGACAATACATAAGAGCGGAATCACCTGGTAATCATTTAAGCTGATAGATTTCCTTATCATTTGTCCTAGGAGAACAAAATGAGATTTATACGCACAGAACAACATCATTGAAGATGGATGTGCCATATAACCCCCGTGTTTCTCTTAGAAATTTCCAGAGTTATATTTTGAACAAGATTTGATAGTCTTATACTTAACTATCAAATAAACAAACAAAGCATAGATTAAATTCCATGTGGAATCCACTAAGCCTCTATTAATTAACCTGTCATTAATTAAATCTCTTTCAATTATTTGATTCAAAAATGCCTTCACAAAAGATAATATTCACAAACACCTTGCATTTCTTTCAATACTTGGAAAAACATTCATATACTTATCTCATCGGTATAAGAATATTCATAAACCATTGTACTTTATATTCTTAGAAAATATATCTATGTACTTATCTCAACGGTATAAATATATTAACAAAACTTAAGGAAGATTTCCTCATTCCAATTCATATTTAAATGGAAAAAACAATTATTAAATAAGACATTGTTTACTATAAACTGAACCTACCTATCCTTCGGTGTTAAGTATGAGAAGAATGTTTCCATACCACCCTAATTAAGAAGGATTAATTATCAAAATCAACTCTCATTCCTTTTATAAAATTCCCTTTTTATAAGCCTATTTCATACCAACAACTCCTTTTATAAATCTCCAAATTGATTTATAAAACTTCTTTCATAAATCTTTAAATGATTTATAAAATTCCTTTTCATTTATAAAAAACTTTTCTATTAGTAAAACCCTTTTATAAATTCCTTTATACAAATCTTTTATACAATCCTTAATAAGAATCCTTTTATAAATCTAGAACCTATTTTTATAAATCATGTATATTTAACACAATCTACATTATCTTCAAAATATCATTTTTAAGTCCATTCCTTTGTTTATAAATTACCATTTATAAATCTCTATTACAAAATATCACTGTTATCTGGTCTTTTGAGCCGGCTTTATCCAGGCTGGCTGGACAAGTTAGACTCGATGATAGATAATGAAAGCAATTCAGGGAGGTGATCATAGTGTCTAGAGATTAAGCATAGATGACAATATGAACTAACGATCAAGCGAAGCCAATAGATCGACTCTATAGAACATTATAAGTATGGAATAGTGATTCCTTTACGCTAGGGATCAGATCAGATCACTATGGCTACGAACAATTTGGAACAGTATAGTTTGACTCAATGGCAATCGATCGATCTCTCTTAAAACCTAAAAACAACTATGAAAACAACTTTTGAAACATGAAGCTAGCATAGAAAGTGTAACGACCCGTAAATTTTCAATAATTAAAGTTGTCAATTTAATAAGATTTTGGTAAATAAATGTGGAAGAAATAATAACTTTGTAATTTAATAAAGAAATGAATGCCAAAATGAAATGTAACAATGTATTTAAAAACTAATTATTAACAATTGAAATGAAATTACGATTTAGTGAAGTAATGAAAATTGGTATACTTGGCTATAAATTAATGTAAGAAAACTAATGCAAACATTTAAATGTATAAAAGGAATAATATGAATTAAATGACTCTTGGATAAAGATTGGGTATATAAGAATGGTAACATTTGTAGTGAACAATGAAATCACAAGTGTGAATGTTGAATCATCAATGAGATAATATATGATTAATATAAATTGAAGTAAATCAGTGTTAATTAAGTAATTGTAACATTTGATTTGTAAACAATAATGAATTCATTAATGTAACTTAAAGTAATAGTAACGATTGTAAGTTACTATTTAATTGGCCTATTAATTTAGTTGTAACTGCTATATTTGAGTATAAATTTGAATAAAAGTAAATAAGGGTAAGTGGTGTGTAAATAAATGAATTAGTTTAATTAATAGTAATTGAGTAAATTCAATATTAGGTAGGTAATTATAATAATTAGTTGAATATAATAAACTTAACTGTAAATTAAAGGGTAATGGTAACAGCTATTATAAGTTGCCTATTTAGCCTATAAATTAAATAGGGAATCTTTAATGTCATTAATGAGAGTTAATGCGGTAACGGGAAATGTGAATGTATAAATTAAATAGAAATATAAATTTATTTATAAAGTAATAAATTTGTAAAAAAGAAGGGAACTAAGGTAAATTTATTTATTGGTTTTCAACCTTAATTAATGTATACAATTGACAAGATTACACATTTAGAAATATAACATTTATACAGAATCTAAGATGTAAAAAGGGGGTATAAAACTAATGTAACCAGGTATAAAGGGTAATAATGGACCTAGTATAAAGATGACAATTAAACCAAATCAAATTATTGGAAGCAATTTTTATTTAATTGGAATGTAATCTATAATAAAATGGATTATTGTAGGTAAATGAAATTAATTACTATGTAAACTGAAATTTGGATGAATTGAGAAGTTATTAATGTATTAGTATCTAAACCAATGTTAATATGGATTTTTTTGGGAATTTAAACTTATACTTTTAATTTAGACAAAAATACAGTGTTTGCACGCAATGACTTTCTATATTTTAGTTCCCTATGTTTGTTTCTCTAATTTTTATTTTCTATTTTATTTGTATAAACTTTGAATATATTCATTTGATCTTTGATTGATTTTTCTTTGAATAATAGCTTAGGAATTTCAAGAGATATAGGTTACCTATTTTGTATATTTATTGCCTTTTCATTGCATGCAAACAAAGGAAAAAATATACAAGATTCTTCCTCCTTAAATTGTGCCTTTTTCTTGCCTTTTTATTCACCTACCCTCTTTATTTATTTTCTAGCCGTGCATATCAAGTTGAAAATTCACGTACAAAAATTTATTTCCCATTTGCATTTAAGAATAAATTATACACAAGATTCTTTTCTTTTTTCTTACCATTCAAAACTCCTTAATTCTTGCCCTTTTGTTTTCCTAACATTTATTTCTTTCCTTTAGCTGTGCCTTTTACTTGCAATTCATGTACAAAATTCATTCCATCTCTTCTCATTCGTTTCCTGAAGAAAAAAATTACAGCAAGTTCTCATGGCTTCTCCTCCTTCTCTCTTTCCTTTTTTCTTTGTTTTGTTTTCTATTTTGTTCAAGCAAGGCTCGGTCATGCCTCCCTCTAGCACACCTCTAAACATCATGACCAAGCAACACAAGATGATGGTTGTACCCATATGTGGTGTAGCCAAGCCATTGATTGATTAAGGCAAGTTATACCACTTTGATTCATTTATTTTTCCATTGTTTTAACCTCTATTCTTTTGTATTGAATCATATTCCATCCACTCAAAAATATAGTTGTGCCTTGTCGTGCCTTTCGTGCTTTACTGAGTTTGTATCTGGGTTTTGAATTTGATTCTAGCTTTTAAAAGGTGAGTTTATCACTCTCGACATTCGTACTTATATAATTGTGAAACGATGACAAGTGGATTGTAGAAATTGATATACTATGTTGATTAATTCATACATGCCTCTGATATATTTATACGATGTTAAATACTGTTTATATGCCTGTTATATCATCTGTTATAATATTATTTGTATACTGTTATTTATTTCCTGCTTATCATCACTGCAAGTTCCCTATCACTATGGATTGAAATGATACATACCCGAACGAACTTTAGAATAGGGAAAGATCATTATGAGCTGAAATGATAAGCCTGAGCGATTTTTATTTATTTTTATTTAACTTGGGATTGCGGGTTTGAAATGATAGAACCTGGATTTTTCTTTGTAAATTACGGATTGAAATGATATATTATTCGTATCACTTGACCTAGGTTAGAAAATATTATACAGACCCGTGGTTATTTTATGTATTTTTTCTAGAAGTTTTAAGTATTTTGAAAATGTAAATTTTTGGTATTTTGATTTAAATTTGGTTTTTAAAATGATTTAATAAAGTGTTAATGATTTTTCTATGTATTAAAAATGTTAAATAAATGAATGGAAAAATTTGTGATTTGAAATATAACTTAATTTGGAAATTTGTGATTTGGTTTAAATAAAATGTAAGTTAAAAATGAACATTTGACATGTAATTTTAATTAATGGGAGATTGAATAAGACAATAAATGCTCTTTAGTGTGAAAGTAAAATGTAGGTTAAAAATGAACATTTGACATGTAATTTTAATTAATGGGATATTGATTAAGACAATAAATGCTCTTTATTGTGAAAATAAAATGTAAGTTAAAAATGAACATTTGACATGTAATTTTAATTAATGAGAGATTGAATAAGACAATAAATGCACTTTATTGTGAAAATAAAATGTAAGTTAAAAATGAACATTTGACATGTAATTTTAATTAATGGGAGATTGAATAAGTCAATAAATGCTCTGTATTGTGAAAATAAAATGTAAGTTAAAAATGAACATTTGAAATGAAATTTTAATTAATGGGATATTGATTAAGACAATAAATGCTCTTTATTGTGAAAATAAAATGTAAGTTAAAAATGAACATTTGACATGTAATTTTAGTTAATGTAATATTGATTAAAACAATAAATGTTCCTTACTGTAATAATGAAATGCAAGTTAATAATATACTTTAACTTAACATAAGGAATTTCAACTTTAAATGGGAATTACAGTAATTAAGTTTATTTAACCTAAAAGTATGGTTTATTTAATATCCAAATGAATTAATTAGTGTAATAAAATAGAAGTGATAAAATAACTATGGTAAAAATGTGTAAGTATATAAACATTTGGATTATATAAAATGGTAAAGTGGAAAGTATAACATTCCAGAATGCCTTGATTTCTTAAATATTACATTTCAAAAACGTTATGATCCCTTAAGGTTACATTTCCAAATTGCTATGATTTCTTAAGTATCGCTTTTCCAAAATGCTATGATGACCTAAGGTTATGTTTTCGAAATGCCATAAAATGGATGCATATGTAGCTAGAATGTCGAAATGGATCAGGCGATTGGCCATGGTCGATCGGCACTGATCATTACCGAAACCCCCAGGGGTATCAGCACTGAACCCTCTAATTAAGGGGGGATCGGTATGCATGTAGAGGAGCTTACTTCAGAGGTGTCGTGATCAATCAAAGTGCTAGAGCTCAAGCGAATGTGGTCGAACCGCAGTTGAGAGATGATGATAGAACCGCTACTCGGGAAATGAATCAAGAGCAAGAGGAGCCAAGACAACATGGCACTGCCCGAAGGCATGGATTGGGTCGTTCACATGAGGTGGAGCACAACTACCGCCTGGCACCAACTTTCCAAACACTAGACTTAACAGCTATGGTGAGGCATCTAGTAAAAGAAAGTCAGGGCTTGACTAACGACAATTAAGGACTCTCCAGAAGCCATACTCCATTCATTGACATTCTACATGCAGAATATCCATGGAGGTTATATGCCTATGAGGCCTGCTTATGCGGGAAAAACTAACCCCAAGCAGCATCCCTTGAAGTATGAATGGCACATGGACTCCGCCCGAGCCACTGATGCAGTCAAGTGAAGTGTTTTCACACTTTTCTGGAATATGTTGCGACCATGTGGTTCACCAAGCTACCACCGTAGTCAGCCTTTTCATTTGATGAGTTAGCAAAGAAGTGTAGAATATACTAGTGTATGATTTTTGCTTGATGATAATAAACATATATATATTCGTTTAAATGTATTTGTTATTGTACTATTTTATTTTTCCACATAATTAAATAAATATTCGTTGAATAAAATAAATAACTCGGAATTCTTATTTAAACAAATATTATATTCAAACAAATATTTTATTACAAATTCAAATAGTATAGAATTTAAGCTATCACTATATTTACACAATTCCAAATACAAGTTTCAAATACAACACAATTTTCACTATACAATTTCACATACATATTTCACCTCACTACATATTCACTCATCACTCGTATTTGATCTTCAACTTTGTTCCATCCTGTATACAGCATATGAACTATCTGCAAAATAAAGACTGACACTGTAAAATTGAAAAAGAAATATTTTGCAGTGCACAAAGAAGAGCGTGTGTTTGAAAAAATTATTTGCCTCATTATTGGGTTTGTTCGTCATCATTTTACTATTTCAAACTAGAATCAAAAGTACATGAATAACTTGTGACATGCACAGTGTATCACTGTACATGCAACAAGGTCATGCACCCGGATATACACTTGCTTGTTAAAATTGTAGGGACAACTAAGCACAAGGTCAAACCCAAGCCAAGACTAGATTCAACTCAGGTGCAATGCAAAAACAAACAACACAGCAATGGTCAGTATAAAGCAATCAAGTAGGAGCATCAAGCTAGTAAGGCACAAACATAAAAACAGCCTCAACCAATTGTACAAAGGTCCAACCAACATGACAGCAGCTCAACCAAATGTACACATGAAGATCCAACCAACATACAAAACAACATGCAACCAGACTATAATAACTCAGACATGCTCACAAGTCAAAATGGGTTAACATGAATGCAAAGCTTCAGACATGCTCACAAGTTCAAACAGGCAACCAAACAAATAAACATGCTTATATGGATATGCAAGCATTTAGGCATGAACACACATGAAATCAACATGCAACCAGATTTAAAATGGAACCAAACTACAATAACAAAGGCACAAGGAAAGTACTTGAATAACAAGAATGACAATCAAGTTCAGTTTCAACATGTACACAAAAATATACAATATGTTCAAGCAAATCAGAATTCAGGGCCAAGTACAGAGCAGATATCAACATGTAGTGCATTGAAGCATGCAGCAAACATACACTCACAAATACACATGTATGCATATATATGTATACACATATATCAGTTTAAAGAATACAAGTGCACCAGACACAGAAAGTCAGAATGCAAGCACTCGGGTGGACAGAGCATAACCATAGCAATCACACACATATATACATACATATATGTATATACATGGAGACATCAGATCAAACTCAAGCAAGGCTAACATCAAAGACTCCAAGACCAGAGCAATGAAATGACAGAACCTTAGACCAACTAATCATAGTACAACAAATATAGTGAACCAGTCGTGGGTCATACTAATGAACAAGTCAAAAACATATCAGAATCCTAAATAAAACAGAAAACAAAATAAGGAAGAAGTAGAAAAAGTCACAGAGGACTTCATGATGAACAAGTCAGAGTTCAGGAAGTCAAAATTATCTCAAAATCAAATGCCAAGCTGTAAGAGAATGATGAACAAGTCGTAGGCAGCAAAGAACAGAACAAATTCAAATACATTTAAGCAAATTCAAATATAACGGAAATATATTCAACCAATGAACAAGTCAGTAATCATCAAAATCGTTCAATCAAGAATCGAATGGCCGAGCGCAGTAATTGAAAAATTCAAATCAAAATATACGATATGAGGGTTTTGATCCCTATAAATACCTAATTCACCATCGGAAAAATATCACAAGTTCAAATATAATCACCGAAAGCATTCAAGAGACAAAACCATACCAAAGTCGAACTCAAATCCTCTGGAGCAAACAAAGAACACTGATCGAAGAAGCATAAAATCCAAATTCATCGGAATCGATCAACTCAATCAACAGAGAGGATTCGAAAGCACCAAAATTATTGAAGCCCGGATCAGAGACTCAATTAAAGACAGATGATTTAATTCAAGGAATCGACGACTTCAATTCAACAAAACCCTAAATCAAAAGAGAAAGAGGAATAATTAGCCTGGATATACAAATAAGATAAAGAGAATCATCTTATTTTTGGACTGCACTATTTTTTTAATTGGGCCGATATTGTTTTCTTTTTCGAGATAAATTATAATTTAGGGTTTTAAGTTAAATTTGTATTTTCCTCTCTAAACTTTGTAAAAACTCTAGTTTTAACTAGGTTACGAACTACGTGGCGTAGTTCGGAGAATTCGCAACTCAATGGCTGAGTTGTGGTAAGGTTTTGTGTAACGCCCCGATATTTTCAACCATTCGCATCCATTATAAGTGTATAGGTAGACACTCATGCCGGAGTTGAATTGCTCAAAATACCGCATTGTAATTAAAATTTGGCAAATCTCAGAATATACAGTAAATAAATATAATCACAGATCACAGACACAGAGTAAAATAATGCAGCGGAAGTAAAAGAAATAGTAGTTCATGAAGCTACTATGAAAATATATCAGAGTTACATAAGATACAACATAAGAAATAAAGTACAGCAGAAGTCTCAATACAATAACCAAGTACATGCTGAATAGAACAACGGAACCGAAGTTGATAGAACAAGACTAGCAAATAATCTCCAGCGATTCAAATCTCCAGAAGGTGGAAATCCAAATCTGTGAATACTCAGGCTGACCCGAGCGTAAAGCAAAACACAAAACACTCGAGTCAGGACAATATATACTTATATAATGTAAACCAACTCAAGTGAACTGTAATAAAGGTACAAGTAACTTAGAAGATGCTTGGGACCGCCCATCCTCTAAGGATCCGTTAAACTATCTACTATGTAGTAATATTCGATATTATAATAGTGTCTAAATAAGTAAAGTATAATCATATAGAAAATAGCGTTAAGGGGATGGAGAACCTTAACGCGGTCGGATCTTAAAATCATAATCGTAGTAAAGCTCGATATGGTAGGTGACACGGCACAACTAGGCAATGCCAGGGTAGATATACCAATTACGCACACGGACTGATGGATACGCATAGCAGCCACTACCGTTCCACCTCGAACAACACTCCCAAATCGGAGGATGGCCATCTAATCAATCACAAGTAAGAGTATAATATCGAAGAAATGTGTCCGAGAAGAGGTGCTACCTCACTGGTCCGAGATCGCTCCTGTTTTAGCCACCTTATGCCAACTCACGGGAGTTGGGTCCACGTAACATACCTTAAGAACGTCGCCACCATCCTACTTCATTCTGGAATCTCCACCGCGTACACGGTTGTCAAAGTGGTTTTCGGTATCGACAGAGAGTATGTCCATATCCGATCCCGGTCTCTTTGCCAACCAATCGTTATTATAACCCGTTGTTATAACTTTTAAAAATAGTTTATGTTTCAAATCAAAATACATCCTTTAAACCATTTCAAAATCATATCATTTATTTCAAACTAATACATACTTTCAAACCCAAAACATATCTATTCAAAACCAATTCAAAAATATATCATTTCCATTTCAAAACCAATTCAAAAATATATCATTTCAATAAAACCCAAATTTCAAAATCACTGAATATTTCCTTTAATTTATTAAACTTGAAATCTTCCTTTAAATTATCATAGCATTTTGGTAATGTAACCTTAAGTAATCATAGCATTTTTGGAATGTAATACTTTCCAATTTAACATTTTATATAATCAAAGTATTTATATACTTACAAATTTTTAACATGGTCATTTTATCATAGCCTTATAGTTAAATAAACTTTGTTACTGTAATATCCAATTTAATGCTGAAATTCTTATGTTAAGTTAAGAGTACCTTATTAACTTACATTATCATTACAATAAAGAAACTTTATTATTTTAGTCATTAAAATGTGTCATTTACATAAATTAAAACTTACATATTAAATGTACTTTTTAACTTACATTTCTATTACAGTAAAGAGCATTTATCATTTAATCAATATTACACTAGTTAAACTTACATTATCAAATGTACGTTTTAATTTACGTTTTATTACAAAAAGGGCATTTATTATTTTATTCAATATTACACTGATTAAGACTTACATGTTTCTTTCATTAATTAAGACTTTACATGTTTCTTTCATAAATTAAAAACTTTACATATTCTTCCATAAATTAAAACTTTACATGTCTCTTTCATAAATTAAAACTCTACATATTTCTTTCATTAATTAGAACTTTACACGTTTCTTTCACAATAAATTTCTTATAATAAAATCCAATTTTCAACAATTTACTTAATAAGTTTAAGTGTAAAAGTTTCCAATTCTTCACATTTCAACAAATAAACTTAACACTTCAAATTTAAATTACCATTTAACAAATTTAACTAAATTTCCAATTTTATTTAATTAACTTAAACTTTTAATTAAAACCAAATTTCACATTTCCAAGTCAAGTTATATTTTAAAAGATCACTTTTAAACATTCATTTATTTAACCACTTAAATTCATAGAAAAATCAATAATACTTTAATAAATCACTTAAATTCAAATTTAATCAAATTATCATATTTACCATTTCCAAATAAAATTTAATATCCATTTTATTTATATAACTTAAATATCATTTTTAACCAAAATTCCAAATTTCCAACTTAAGTTATATTTCAAAAATCCAGTTAAACCTTTCATTAATTACATTTTTAACACATAGAAAAAATCATATTTTCTTTATTTTAAAACATTTCAAAATCTATTTAAATCAAATTTCATAAATTTATAATTTTTAAAATACTTAAAAATATCCAAAACACTTTATAAAATAACCACGGGCCTGTATATAATTTTCTAACTTAGGTCAAGTGATACGGATATGTATCATTTCAATCCGCGGTTAAAAAAGAAAAATCCGGGTTCTATCATTTCAAACCCGCAATCCCAAGTTAAAATAAATTAAATAAAAATCGTTCAGGCCTATCATTTCAGCCCATAACGATTTTTCCCTATTCTAAAGTCCGTTCGGGTATGTATCATTTCAACCCATAGTGATTCTAGTCTACAGGGAACTTGCAATGGTGATAACAGATATAAATAATAGAATAACATTAAATAAAAGTAACATATGATATAACAGGTGTAATAACAGGTGTGAACATCATATGATAATAATATAAGCATATATAACATGATAATATATTTTTACAGATTCGCAGGGTGTCAATTTACTAGTTATATAGGTACATATTGTCTGGTGAGAATAACTCACTTGTTTGTGCTGGAGATATCAAAACCAATGACACAATGGAACAAAAGCACGATGAAAAGACTACGGACTTGAGTGGAGAGCAAGATCCAAAGCTACAACTCTTGTATTACAACCCAAAACATACATCAAAACAAACACAATTTCAACGCACTTGAAATGGAATAACTTTTAAACGAAAAGAGATTTGAATGTCAAATTTTTTGCCTTGCTTTCTCTATCCTTTTGCATGGCCTAGGGAATGTTTTGGTTCAGGTTTGGACATGGTTTGGGTCTGGTTTGGACCAAGGGATGCACGACTACAAGCTAGAGATGATGGGGAAGTTACAACATAGGCATGTGAAGAGTTTTATGCAATATGGTGGAGTTTTGGTTCATCTTTGGCTCGGTCTACAAGGTCCTAGGCTTGGCCATGACTTGCTACAGGTCTGGACAGAGGAGATGGTGATGTGTAGTGGTGGTAGCAAGGTGGTGGTGGCGGGTAGAGGTGGTGTCCAAGGTGGTGGGCGAAGGTATGTTGCAACTAGTGGTGGCTATGCATTGTTTTAAGGGATTTGTGCAAGGTTTTGTGTGGTTTTTAGTCAAAAGGAGTGCATGGCCTGTCATGGTCAGAGGAGGAGGGGGTTTGGTCATGGATGGTGTGGGGAAGGAAGTGGTGGTGGTCGGTGGAGGAGATGGTGGAGGTGTTAGGCCAAGCAAAGCAAGAGAAACATGGCAAAAATCATTGAAAATGAAGAGAAAAGAAGAAAAAGAAGGAGAGGCCATTACCTATTTTTGGATGAAGCCATGAGAAATGAGGAGCTGATTTGTTTTCATGTGAAAAGATGAGAAACAAAAAGTGGCGGCTACACTAGGGTTTTAGATGGCTAGGGCAAAATTTGAGGAGTTAAAGAAAATGAAGGGTTTGGACAAAAAAGGGCTTAAGTTTCAAAGTGTTTTACAACCTTTCATATTTCTTTTCTTTTTAATCTTTATATAAACAAAAATATTCAGAAAAATAATTTACAAACCGAAATCCATTATAAATATGAGAAAACAAATAATAAATTTTGGAAAAATATAAAAAGAATGAAGAAAATTACTTAAAAATACCAAACAGTGTTCAAAAATTATAAATAAATCACTGTCAGTCTTGAAAAACTATACACTTCATTATAAAAATATTATGAAGTGAAAATTTGAATTAAAATAATTTATTTATCATTTTCAAAATAAAATAGATAATTAAATTGGAGAAAATAGAAAAGGATTAAAGAATAATGTTTAAAATTTACAAACAGGGCATGGAAATTTGCAAGAAAAATACTACTAACTCTGAAAAAATTCCTACCTTACTTTAAAAATATTTAAAAGCCAAAATATATTTTATATAACATAAATGTACAAATTAGAATAAAATATATCAAATAAAAATGTCATTTATATAATTTTAAAATAAAGAATATTGCTGAATAACCCAATATACACACAATATTGAAAATAGTATAACTTTTGCAATTTAAATCCGTTTGCAACGAAACGAAAAGCAGTATTCAAGTTATTAAATCTATTTTTATAATAAAAGATAAAATTCATAAATTTCAAACTTTTAAATTTTCAAGTTAAAAGTCGAAGTTTGACTATTTGACCAAAATTCACATTTTCTGGAAATATTAAATTTAGTCATATTTGGAATTCAAATCCACATACAAAATCAAAGTTTTTTTTATATTTACAATAACAACATTTATTCTTTTCATAAATAAAGCTCTTAAATTTGGAAAAATCAAATTAAAATTAATTGTAAAATACAGGGTTGTTACACTCTCCCCCACTCAAAACTTTTCGTCCCCGAAAAGGAACGAGGTACGGGAAAGCACCTAAAAAGATAGAATGAATAGAATTAAGACAAGATGATAAGAATATTAGAATTACACCTGATAACTATTGTTATAGGAAAGTTTAACAAGTTGGAGCTGATCAAATCAAGAACACAAACACGAAAAAGATCCTCTAGAGTCTGAATCACCCCTTTCACTTGACCGATGGTCTATGAATGGAAAAACAGTGTTCAGATCCAGATGAGTAACAAAGATTTCAAAGATTATAAAAAGATGTCTAAACAGACTGGTATAAGCAATAGCCTTCCCATTCTGTAACAAGATAAGAGAAATAAGGACAACCAAAAGATAGTTTGAAAAAAAATAAAAAATAAGATAATAAATGTGAAACAATAACGCTTTGAAATCATAACAAATTAGAGATGTTTATCATTTGGAAATCATACTACTAAAATCATAACACTTTGGAAATGTAATTCTAAAAAAAAAACATAATACTTAGAAAATCATAACACCTTTTAAAATAATCATTATTTAAACCATTTTAATTCAAGGTCAAATAATATTCATTTTAAAGTTGTAACATTTCTAAGTTCATTCAATTATAAAACTTCCAAAACATTGTATTTTCAAAACAGCAGCACTTATAAAATGCTACAGTAGATATATTAATATTTCAAATCAGTTTTATTCTAGAATATTCATTTGGATATCATTTAACTTATGACTTATTAAAACAAACTTTTATGAATGGAATATTGAAATTAAACTATACTTCGTTTATTAAGTCAAAAGCTCACTATTTTTCTTAGCTCTTGATTTAACAAATAACCTAACACTTTATTTAAAACGCCCATTTCATAAATAGATATTCCTTCAATAAGTTACACTTAAAATTTCCATTTGAAAACCAAATTCTCAATTATCAAATTTAGTGATGTTAAAATACATTATAACTATCATAATTATCCATTTTTCAAGACATATCAATTTCATAAATAAAATATTTATCATAGAAAATATAACAATCAAATTTCTTTACACATTTATTCATTTAGACATCAATTAAACTATGAATTCAAGTTAAATAAACTTTATTACAAAATGTCCAATTCCAATGTATTTTATTTTATCTATTCAAAGATACATTATTTATTATACAACATATTCATTTCAGGAAATAACCATTATTAAAATTCCTAGGTTAGACTTAAGGTTCCATATTAAATCAAATTTGATTATTAAGTTATTTAAATAAAATCTCTTTAAATTCCTTTTTCACTATTTACCTCTGTTAATCTTTTATAACTAAAATTTAAGTGTATAACATTTATTATAACCACTCAAATTTTATTTATAAAATCATTTCTGTACTGCATATTATCCAATTACATTGTTAACTTCAAAAAAAATTTAAGGTAAGTTATATTTGAATGCAATTGTATTATACAAATAAAACTTTCCAATTCAATTATCTCAAGTTTGAATCATTTATCCAAATTTTTTATTTTTTCTTCTTATAATTGAAATTATTCTTCAAGATAAAATTTAAGAATTTGAATCTTCGAACATCTTCAAACCATTTGGAGATAAGTAATTATATATACATAATATGTTAAATCAAATTTAAATCATATATCTATATATATATATATATTATAATCCAGTCATATTTTAGAAATTCAAATCAATAAGATTTTCCAAAACAAAGCTGTAGCAAGACTACAGAATGGTTTCTTCACTTCGAAACTCGAAAATGAACGTCGATGATGCTGCAGTCATCACCGAAATTATTTTCCAGCGACAAAGAGAAGAGCACTAAATTTTTAAACTTTAAAATCCTTTAGAGACAAATTTTTATTCAAAATACTTTAAATAATATCCTTTTAAAAATTTTAAACACAAGGTTTGAAACCATCGGAAATTAAATTCTTTAACTTTCTTGTTTTAAATTCATTTCAGTTCCCAAATAAATTTATAAACAACTATTTATAAATTCATTTGTAGAACAATAAATGATAAATCAAGTATTATCATTTCAAATTATCAATTTAAATCAATTTATTAAGTTCCATAAAATTATATATCCAAATTTATTTCATAAACCAAATTTTAAAATAATATTGTGTCAGTTTGTTCTATCAAAGTGTTTTAGAAATCCTATCGATAGCGTTGATCAGACGAATCGATCGGAAATCCAAATCAACATCAACAACTCAAACAACACAATATAAAACAAAACATTAATTTACAAGTACAGTTCAAAATGTTTGGAAGATAGATTGGAACAAAAGACAAGATGATTAAATAGAGTAGAGAGATGGGTAAGCTTAGATAAATCGCGGACAACCTTAACCGGGTCAACCGTGACTTAATGGATAAGATCAAATGTGGATTTTCTGGGGTAAATCTACCTTCGATCTCAAGAGATAGAGTTTGGAATAACAAAAGATATTAGAATCTAAACCAAGGATAAATATAAATCTCTGGTTAATCGATGCTGATTGTAAAGGATTTTCACCCCTTTACAAGAAAATTAGAATATTGGCGAGATCGCCAATTCACTATAAAGATCATTCGAAGTGGAGTTATGTGATACTCCAAAATCAAAAGAAGATGAATAGTGAGGGACAAAAATGAATTTTGGAACCGCAGGAAACGTTCCAAAATTCAAAGGAAATCGAATCAAAAGGAAGAGATTCAAACTCGAACGAAAGTGATTCTGTAAATAAATTTACCATACATTCTAAGTTTTGCCTCAAATCCAAAGCTCTGATACCAACTGTAACGCCCCGATATTTTCAACCATTCGCATCCATTATAAGTGTATAGGTAGACACTCATGCCGGAGTTGAATTGCTCAAAATACCGCGTTGTAATTAAAATTTGGCAAATCTCAGAATATACAGTAAATAAATATAATCACAGATCACAGACACAGAGTAAAATAATGCAACGGAAGTAAAAGAAATAGTAGTTCATGAAGCTACTATGAAAATATATCAGAGTTACATAAGATACAACATAAGAAATAAAGTACAGCAGAAGTCTCAATACAATAACCAAGTACAGGCTGAATAGAACAACGGAACCGAAGTTGATAGAACAAGACTAGCAAATAATCTCCAGCGATTCAAATCTCCAGAAGGTGGAAATCCAAATCTGTGAATACTCAGGCTGACCCGAGCATAAAGCAAAACACAAAACACTCGAGTCAGGACAATATATACTTATATAATGTAAACCAACTCAAGTGAACTGTAATAAAGGTACAAGTAACTTAGAAGATGCTTGGGACCGCCCATCCTCTAAGGATCCGTTAAACTATCTACTATGTAGTAATATTCGATATTATAATAGTGTCTAAATAAGTAAAGTATAATCATATAGAAAATAGCGTTAAGGGGATGGAGAACCTTAACGCGGTCGGATCTTAAAATCATAATCGTAGTAAAGCTCGATATGGTAGGTGACACGGCACAACTAGGCAATGCCAGGGTAGATATACCAATTACGCACACGGACTGATGGATACGCATAGCAGCCACTACCGTTCCACCTCGAACAACACTCCTAAATCGGAGGATGGCCATCTAATCAATCACAAGTAAGAGTATAATATCGAAGAAATGTGTCCGAGAAGAGGTGCTACCTCACTGGTCCGAGATCGCTCCTGTTTTAGCCACCTTATGCCAACTCACGGGAGTTGGGTCCACGTAACATACCTTAAGAACGTCGCCACCATCCTACTTCATTCTGGAATCTCCACCGCGTACACGGTTGTCAAAGTGGTTTTCGGTATCGACAGAGAGTATGTCCATATCCGATCTCGGTCTCTTTGCCAACCAATCGTTATTATAACCCGTGGTTATAACTTTTAAAAATAGTTTATGTTTCAAATCAAAATACATCCTTTAAACCATTTCAAAATCATATCATTTATTTCAAACTAATACATACTTTCAAACCCAAAACATATCTATTCAAAACCAATTCAAAAATATATCATTTCCATTTCAAAACCAATTCAAAAATATATCATTTCAATAAAACCCAAATTTCAAAATCACTGAATATTTCCTTTAATTTATTAAACTTGAAATCTTCCTTTAAATTATCATAGCATTTTGGTAATGTAACCTTAAGTAATCATAGCATTTTTGGAATGTAATACTTTCCAATTTAACATTTTATATAATCAAAGTATTTATATACTTACAAATTTTTAACATGGTCATTTTATCATAGCCTTATAGTTAAATAAACTTTGTTACTGTAATATCCAATTTAATGCTGAAATTCTTATGTTAAGTTAAGAGTACCTTATTAACTTACATTATCATTACAATAAAGAAACTTTATTATTTTAGTCATTAAAATGTGTCATTTACATAAATTAAAACTTACATATTAAATGTACTTTTTAACTTACATTTCTATTACAGTAAAGAGCATTTATCATTTAATCAATATTACACTAATTAAACTTACATTATCAAATGTACGTTTTAATTTACGTTTTATTACAAAAAGGGCATTTATTATTTTATTCAATATTACACTGATTAAGACTTACATGTTTCTTTCATTAATTAAGACTTTACATGTTTCTTTCATAAATTAAAAACTTTACATATTCTTCCATAAATTAAAACTTTACATGTCTCTTTCATAAATTAAAACTCTACATATTTCTTTCATTAATTAGAACTTTACACGTTTCTTTCACAATAAATTTCTTATAATAAAATCCAATTTTCAACAATTTACTTAATAAGTTTAAGTGTAAAAGTTTCCAATTCTTCACATTTCAACAAATAAACTTAACACTTCAAATTTAAATTACCATTTCACAAATTTAACTAAATTTCCAATTTTATTTAATTAACTTAAACTTTTAATTAAAACCAAATTTCACATTTCCAAGTCAAGTTATATTTTAAAAGATCACTTTTAAACATTCATTTATTTAACCACTTAAATTCATAGAAAAATCAATAATACTTTAATAAATCACTTAAATTCAAATTTAATCAAATTATCATATTTACCATTTCCAAATAAAATTTAATATCCATTTTATTTATATAACTTAAATATCATTTTTAACCAAAATTCCAAATTTCCAACTTAAGTTATATTTCAAAAATCCAGTTAAACCTTTCATTAATTACATTTTTAACACATAGAAAAAATCATAATTTCTTTATTTTAAAACATTTCAAAATCTATTTAAATCAAATTTCATAAATTTATAATTTTTAAAATACTTAAAAATATCCAAAACACTTTATAAAATAACCACGGGCCTGTATATAATTTTCTAACTTAGGTCAAGTGATACGGATATGTATCATTTCAATCCGCGGTTAAAAAAGAAAAATCCGGGTTCTATCATTTCAAACCCGCAATCCCAAGTTAAAATAAATTAAATAAAAATCGTTCAGGCCTATCATTTCAGCCCATAACGATTTTTCCCTATTCTAAAGTCCGTTCGGGGATGTATCATTTCAACCCATAGTGATTCTAGTCTACAGGGAACTTGCAATGGTGATAACAGATATAAATAACAGAATAACATTAAATAAAAGTAACATATGATATAACAGGTGTAATAACAGGTGTGAACATCATATGATAATAATATAAGCATATATAACATGATAATATATTTTTACAGATTCGCAGGGTGTCAATTTACTAGTTATATAGGTACATATTGTCTGGTGAGAATAACTCACCTGTTTGTGCTGGAGATATCAAAACCAATGACACAATGGAACAAAAGCACGATGAAAAGACTACGGACTTGAGTGGTGAGCAAGATCCAAAGCTACAACTCTTGTATTACAACCCAAAACATACATCAAAACAAACACAATTTCAACGCACTTGAAATGGAATAACTTTTAAACGAAAAGAGATTTGAATGTCAATTTTTTTGCCTTGCTTTCTCTATCCTTTTGCATGGCCTAGGGAATGTTTTGGTTCACGTTTGGACATGGTTTGGGTCTGGTTTGGACCAAGGGATGCACGACTACAAGCTAGAGATGATGGGGAAGTTACAACATAGGCATGTGAAGAGTTTTATGCAATATGGTGGAGTTTTGGTTCATCTTTGGCTCGGTCTACAAGGTCCTAGGCTTGGCCAGGACTTGCTACAGGTCTGGACAGAGGAGATGGTGATGTGTAGTGGTGGTAGCAAGGTGGTGGTGGCGGGTAGAGGTGGTGTCCAAGGTGGTGGGCGAAGGTATGTTGCAACTAGTGGTGGCTATGCATTGTTTTAAGGGATTTGTGCAAGGTTTTGTGTGGTTTTTAGTCAAAAGGAGTGCATGGCCTGTCATGGTCAGAGGAGGAGGGGGTTTGGTCGTGGATGGTGTGGGGAAGGAAGTGGTGGTGGTCGGTGGAGGAGATGGTGGAGGTGTTAGGCCAAGCAAAGCAAGAGAAACATGGCAAAAATCATTGAAAATGAAGAGAAAAGAAGAAAAAGAAGGAGAGGCCATTACCTATTTTTGGTTGAAGCCATGAGAAATGAGGAGCTGATTTGTTTTCATGTGAAAAGATGAGAAACAAAAAGTGGTGGCTACACTAGGGTTTTAGATGGCTAGGGCAAAATTTGAGGAGTTAAAGAAAATGAAGGGTTTGGACAAAAAAGGGCTTAAGTTTCAAAGTGTTTTACAACCTTTCATATTTCTTTTCTTTTTAATCTTTATATAAACAAAAATATTCAGAAAAATAATTTACAAACCGAAATCAATTATAAATATGAGAAAACAAATAATAAATTTTGGAAAAATATAAAAAGAATGAAGAAAATTACTTAAAAATACCAAACAGTGTTCAAAAATTATAAATAAATCACTGTCAGTCTTGAAAAACTATACACTTCATTATAAAAATATTATGAAGTGAAAATTTGAATTAAAATAATTTATTTATCATTTTCAAAATAAAATAGATAATTAAATTGGAGAAAATAGAAAAGGATTAAAGAAAAATGTTTAAAATTTACAAACAGGGCATGGAAATTTGCAAGAAAAATACTACTAACTCTGGAAAAATTCCTACCTTACTTTAAAAATATTTAAAAGCCAAAATATATTTTATATAACATAAATGTACAAATTAGAATAAAATATATCAAATAAAAATGTCATTTATATAATTTTAAAATAAAGAATATTGCTGAATAACCCAATATACACACAATATTGAAAATAGTATAACTTTTGCAATTTAAATCCGTTTGCAACGAAACGAAAAGCAGTATTCAAGTTATTAAATCTATTTTTATAATAAAAGATAAAATTCATAAATTTCAAACTTTTAAATTTTCAAGTTAAAAGTCGAAGTTTGACTATTTGACCAAAATTCACATTTTCTGGAAATATTAAATTTAGTCATATTTGGAATTCAAATCCACATACAAAATCAAAGTTTTTTTTTATATTTACAATAACAACATTTATTCTTTTCATAAATAAAGCTCTTAAATTTGGAAAAATCAAATTAAAATTAATTGTAAAATACACGGTTGTTACATTTTGAGCTTAGAGTTAGGTTAATCGAGTTAGCGGATATCGCAAATTTACGTGTTTTTATAAGCGTCTGATTACTTAATTTCTAGTAGAAACCTTGGAGGCAGCACGTAGGTGGTTTTTTTCAAAGCTGGGTAAATCTATGTGTGATCTTTACTTCATTACTTTCTATTTTTGTTTTTATTTCCGCATTAACTTTTAGTAGACCCTATTCACCCCCCCATGGTGAAAATGATCCTACAAGTGGTATCAGAGCTAGGATCAAAAACTATTTTCTGTTAAAAAAATTTAATTTTTTCTTTCAATGGCTTCTTTTAATAATGCTTTTGCTTAAGGTCTGTCCATGGCTTGTTCAATGGTGAATATGCATATTAGAAAACTAGAATGAAATTTTTTTTGAAAACCATAGATGCATGGAATATTGTTGAAACGAGATATAGCACACCAACAGTAATGATAGGCAATCAAGAAGTTGATAAACCTACGGATCAATGGATAGATCTTGAAAATAAATTGCAAACTACTAATGCTAAAGCTATGAATTCTATTATTTGTTAATTAGATCAAATTGAATTTAACCGTGTCTCACATTGCCTAATTGCATAGGAAATCCGACACACGCTTGAAGTGACTCATGAAGGAACCTCCCAGGTAAAAGAATCTCGCCTTGCCATGCTTAATAGCCAGTACGAGAACTTCACAATGGAAAAGGATGAAAGTGTCAAAGAAATGTATGGACGACTTTCTAATCATGTATACAAATCAAAATCCCTAGGAAGACCATACACAGAACTGGAAATAGTCCGAAAGATCCTCAGAATTCTTCCACAAAATTTTGAAGCAAAGGTGACTGCCATCCAAGAATCAAAAGGATCTGAAACAGGTTAAAGTTTAAGAACTCATCGGAAACCTCACCACTTACGAGCTAGAAATCATATTCAAGAAAGAACGTGAAGGAGGAGATATGCGAAAGAAATCAATAGCTTTTAAAGGAACAATGGAAAGTGAAGATGATGATGGTGATGAAGGAGCAGCTGAACTGACACTGATAATAAAGAGATTCAAAAGGTGGAACCGCAAATATGGAAATCTAGCCCAAAATCAACAACTAAAGAGTAGAATCGTCAAAGTTCTATACAACTCAGAAAAGCGGGTCATTTGTCACAAGTGCAATAAACCTGGTCATATCAAGCCAAATTGTCCTCAAAATTGATTCAGCAAAGAAAAGAAACCGAAAAGGAGAAGTTTTGCAGCAACTTGGGATGAAAGTGATGAAGATGATAATGAAAGCACTGGTAGTGAGAGTGAAAGAGCAAATCTAAGTTTTTAGGAGAAACAAGTGACAGCGATGATGATGAGCCAAGCGAGGTATCAAAACTTACTCACTCACAATTACTTAATTTATATTTACATGAAGTAAATGGCTATTTTGAAAGACTTAGGGAGAAGTACGCTAAAATTGAATCACAAAAGGATAGTTTGATAGAACTAAATATGCAGCTTGATCAAATGGTTCAAAACTATAGAAAAAAGAGCCCTAAGTGTGATAAGTGTCCATCATTAGAAGTGGAAATAAAAATATTAGAAACTAAAATTAAATCGCTTGAAAATGAAATTCTGATTTTAAAAGAAAGTGAAAATACTAGGAGAGAAAATTCTAATAAAAGGTGCACTTTGTTATTGAATGAAAATAATCTCTCAAGTCACAAGTACAACAATTGTCTACAACCTTAGGAAAATTCTCTAAAGGAGAAAGATCACTAAATATGCTATTAGGAAAACAAACTGTTAATACTATTAGACAAGGACTTGGGAATACTCAATCTGAAAAAGGTAGAAGTAAAACTAATCATGTCAACTCCAAGTGCACGATTTGTGGAAAAATTGGACACAATCAAAATAATTGCTGGTATAGACTCAAACACATGAAAACCATACCAATTTGGGTTCCTAAAAGCACGAATGTAAAATCCATTAAAATCAAATAAATCTGGGTGCCAAAAGGAACAAACATAGACTGTCTTGGTTCTACACAAACTTGTTTTTTAAAATTTTTGTCACTAACAATCATGTACTTATAAAAACAAATAGGTCACTAAACTCTTTTCTCGTGTGGCTGTATTGGCAGGCTAAGGAACAACAAGAGTGGTACCTGGATTCTGGCTGTTCCAAGCACATGACGGACGACAAATGAAAGTTCCTTAGCCTAGAGAAGTACAAAGGTGGCTGAGTCACAATGGGCAACAACGATAAATGTAAAATTATCGGTAAATGTGAAGTAGGTAATGACATATTTACCTTAAACGATGTATTATATGTTGAAAATCTGCACTATAATCTGATTTCAATCAGCCATTTATGTGATAAGGGAATGAATGTTGTTTTTTATTCCGATTTGTACAAAATTCTTGACCAATCATCAAAAGAAACATTATTTTTAGGTAAGAGGAAAGGTAATATATACTCTCTATCTTTTGATGATCTCACTCTTTCAAAATGTTTGGTAGCTAAGGATGAAGAAGTAAACTTTTGGCATAGACGATTAGGACATGCTAGCATGAATCTGTTAAACAAATTAAAAAGAAAAGATTTGGTAAGAGGTTTACCATCTCATGATTTCAAAACAGAAACTCTATGTAAAGCATGTACTATGGGAAAATTTAAAAAATCATCTTTTCATGCCAAGAACACTGTAAGTACCTCTAGAGTCCTTGAACTAGTTCATATGGATCTATTTGGACCTAACGATATTGCAAGTTTAGGTGGTATAAGATATTGTTTTGTATTGGTTGATGATTACTCTAGATACATGTGGGTATACTTCTTAGCTAATAAATCAGAAACTTTCTCATACTTCACTAAATTCACAAAATTAGTTCAAAATGAAAAAGGAGTTTCTATTATTTCACTAAGAAGTGGTCTTGGTGGAGAATTTGAAAATTATGAATTTGAAAGTTTTTGTGATGAAAATGGATTTAAACATGAATTCTCTGCCCCATGTACTCCATAACAAAATGGAGTAGTCGAGAGATAGAATCGAACCTTACAAGAGTTGGCTAAATCTATGATAAATGAGTATAAACTAACCTTGTCTTTTTGGGCAGAGGTAGTAAATACAGCTTGTTATGTAATGAATAGAGTCATGATTAGTCTGATTCTTAAGAAAACACCATATGAACTATGGTTCAACAAAAAACCAAACATTGCATATTTCAAAAAATTTGGTTATCCATGCTTTATTCTTAATACAGGTGATCAACTGGAAAATTTTGAGCCAAAAGCCGACGAAGGCGTGTTCATGTGATACTCTTCTAGAAGAAAAGCTTATAGAGTATACAACAAAAGGACAAGAACAATCGTAGAGTCAATCAATGTGAAATTTGATGAAGGCATTGATGATCAAAGCAAGGAAACAATCAAAAGCAACGTCGAAGAGGAGAACGAAAAAGATGAAAGTGAAAATCCAAAAGAAACTGCAACCGCGGAAGAAGTCCAAAGAAATCTAGAACCAAAGAGATTGAAATTCAAGGCAGATCGTCCTCCAGAATTCGTAATATGTAATCCTACCGTAGGTATTCTAACTCGTTCCTTCTTTAGAAATTTATGTGATTTATGTCTATATAGTGGATTTATTTCAGAAATTGAACCCAAAGACATAAATATAACTCTCAATGATGAGAGTTGGTTTATGGTTATGCAAGAAGAGCTAAATCAATTTGAACGAAATGATGTTTGGATTCTAGCACCTAGACCTAATGATTATCCAGTTGTAGGAACCAAATGGATTTTTAAAAATAAATTTGATGAATCTGGAAATGTGATTAGGAACAAATCTAGGTTAGTTGCTAAAGGTTATAATCAAATTGAAGGAATTGATTTTGATGAAACTTTTGTACCAGTAGCAAGACTAGAACCCATTAGAATCTTGTTAGCTTTTGCTTGTTGTAAAGGATTTAAACTAAGACAAATGGATATTAAAAGTGCTTTTCTTAATGGAATTTTGAAAGAGGATGTATTCGTTGAACAACCTGAAGGTTTTGAAAGTAAAGAATACCCTAGCCATGTATATAAACTTAAGAAAGCACTATATGGATTAAAACAAGCCCCTAGGGCATGGTATGAATGTCTTAGCACTTATGTCCTTGAAAATGGGTTCAAAAAGGGCTGTGTAGACACCACATTATTTCTATTGCATGAAAATGATGACCTTTTGATTGTTCAAATATATGTTGATGACATCATTTATGGTGCCACTAACAACCTTTTGTGTGATAAATTTGAAAAAATCATGCAGGAAAAGTTTGAAATGAGCTTGGTAGGAGAGTTGAAATTCTTTTTAGGATTTGAAATCAAACAAAGTTAAAAAGGTACGTTCATCTCTCAAACAAAGTATATCAGAGAGCTTGTCGACAAATTTGGATTGAAATATGCTAAACTAGAAAAAACTCCCATAAGCACAACAATTAAACTTGACAAGGATGAAAAAGGTAAGGTAGTTGATCAAAAGAAATATCGAGGTATGATTGGATCACTTCTTTATCTTACTGCTTCTAGACCAGACATTATGTTCTCTATTTTTTTATGTCCACAGTTTCAATCAAATCCAAAAAAATCTCATTTAAAAGGTGTAAAAAGGATTATAAGGTATCTATTGCACACCTCACGATTTGGTCTATGACATCCAACTAAATGATAACTTTGAGTTAAAGGGGTATTCGGATGCAAACTATGCTGGTAGTCTAGTTGATAGAAAAAGTACTAGTGGAACGTGTTTTATGTTGGGACATTCGTTAGTTGCATGGTCAAGTGGAAAACAAAATTGTTTTACATTATCTACCACTGAGGCAGCGTATATTGCTCTAAGCGGTTGCTCTGCTCAAATCTTATGGATGATACAAACCTTACAAGACTATGGTCTAAATTTTAAACGAGTTCCACTTATGTGTGATAGCAAAAGTGCAATTGATCTCACAAATAATCCCATACATCATTCTCGCACCAAGCATATAGATGTTGGACATCATTTCATTAGAGATCACATTTCCAAAGAAAATGTCTGCATAAACTTCATTCCAACTGATTCTCAATTGGTAGAAATTTTTACAAAACCCCTTCCAAAGAATAGTTTTTGTCGACTTCGTCTCAGTTTAGGCATTTTAGAAATGTGATTTTATATTTTTTTTGGATTTGATCTTAAAGGCCTATGTTAACTAATCTGACTCACTATTGATTATCAAAAAGATAAATAGTGACTTAAAAAGTGATGAGTGTTAATCTTGATCATACATTATGTCTTGAGAGAGTATATTTAGAAAATTTCTCTAAAAAAATTTAAATAAAATTTGTAAAAACTTTGGTTGGTAAAAATTCATGACCATCTCTATTCCTATCATATTTCTACGACTATCACTCATCAAAATCGAATATAGTATGTCAAAATGTGGTATTTAAACAGGAAATTATTCATTTTTTAATTAGCAATAAAATCATCCAAAAGTACTCAATCTCATTTAAAAGTCCTCATAGTTGTGCATGGGTGAACTACTTGAAATCTCTGATTATGTGCTTTCATGCTCATTTAAAAGTCCTCACGGTTATGCATGTATGTAACACATATCAAAATCGGATGAAATATGCGAGTTGATTCTAACCTCATTTAAAAGTCCTCACGGTTATGTGTGGTTAGAAGATGCTTGGAATTTTTTTAATAAAAATAGAGAATACTACTAATCTCATTTAAAAGTCCCAACGGTTATGCATGGTTAGTAAGTATTTTAAAAATTCCTATCATAAATATACCACAAATGGACACAACTATATGGTTTCTATGCCAACATCACTCCTATCACTATAAAATGGAATGTGCAACTAACATAGTATTTATGATTTTTGTTTGATTTTTTATTTGAAATTTAATATTTATACTCGATTAGGTATTAATGTTGTGATTCATGTCTATAACTTTATCACTCTTATCTAACACTGTTACTCTTTTGCTGATAACAAAAAGGGGAGAGAAGTTAAGATTTTGGAAAATAAGTCATATTTTTTTATTTGCATATTCTCATCTAGGTTCATTGCATTTGTTTTTTATTGTTTTTGAATTATTTTTTTATGCATATGTGAAGGAGGAGCTTTGTTGTAGGGGGAGTGTTCAAATAGGGGGAGCTAATAGAATTCATCAAGACTAAATACATTTAATGGAGTCAAAATCTTAATATATGTTTGTTATCATCAAAAGGGGGAGATTGTAGAATATATTAGTATATGATTTTTGTTTGATGATAATAAACATATATATATATATATATTCGTTTAAATGTATTTGTTATTGTGCTATTTTATTTTTCCACATAATTAAATAAATATTTGTTGAATAAAATAAATAACTCGGAATTCTTATTTAAACAAATATTTTATTACAAATTCAAATAGTACAAATTTAAGCTCTCACTATATTTACACAATTCCAAATACAAGTTTCAAATACAACATAATTTTCACTATACAATTGCACATACATATTTCACCTCACTACATATTCACTCATCACTCGTATTTGATCGTCAACTCTGTTCCAACCTATATCCATCATCTGAACTATTTGCAAAATAAAGACCGACGCAGTAAAATTGAAAAAGAAATATTTTGCAGTGCACAAAGAAGTGTGTGTGTTTGAAAATATTGTTTGCCTCAGTTATTGGGTTTGTTATTCATCATTTTTCTATTTCAAACTAGAATAAAAAATACATGAACAACTTGTGACATGCACAATGTATCACTGTACATGCCACAAGGTCGTGCACACCGATATACACTTGCTTGTTAAAATTGCAGGGACAAGTGAGCACAAGGTCAAACCGAAGCCAAGACTAGATTCAACTCAGGTGCAATGCAAAAAGAAACAACACAGCAATGGTCATTACAAAGCAATCAAGTAGGAGTATCAAGCTAGTAAGGCACCAACATAAAAACAGCCTTAACCAAATGTACAAAGGTCCAACCAACATGATAGCAGCTCAACCAAATGTACACATGAAGATCCAACCAACATGCAACCAGACTACAATAACTCAGACATGCTCACAAGTCAAAATGGGTTAACATGGATGCAAAGCTTCAAACATGCTCACAAGTTCAAATGTGTTAACATGAATGCAAAGCAACAACAGGCAACCAAAGAAATAAACATGCTCATATGGATATGCAAGCATTCAGGCATGAACACACATGAAAACAATATGCAACCAGATTTCAAATTGAACCAAACTACAATAACAAAGGCACAAGGAAAGTAATTGAATAACAAGAATAACAATCATGTTGAGTTTCAATATGTACATGAAAATATACAATATGTTCAAGCAAAATTAGAATTCAGGGCCAAGTACAGAGCAGATAGCAACATGTAGTGCAGTAGAGCATGCAACAAACATACACTCACATATACACATGTATGCATATATGCATATATATGTATACATATATATCAGTTTAGAGAATACAAGTGCACCAGATACAGCAAATCAGAATGCAAGCACTCGGGTAGACAGAGCATAGCCATAGCAATCACACACACACATACATATATGTATTATACATGGAGACATCAAATCAAACTCAAGCAAGGCTAACATCCAAGACTCCAAAACCAGAGCAATGAAATGACAGAACCTCAGACCAACTAATCATAGTACAACAAATATAGTGAAGCAGCCGTGGGTCATACTAATGAACAAGTCAAAAACATATCAGAACCCTAAACAAAATAGAAAACAAATTAAGGAAGGAGTAGAAAAAGTCAAAGAGGACTTCATGATGAACAAGTAAGACTTTAGGAAGTCAAAATTACCTCGAATTCAAATGCCAAGCTATAAGAGAATAATGAACAAGTCGTATGCGGCAGAGAACGGAACAAATTCAAATACATTTAAGCAAATTCAAATATATCAGAAATATATTCAACCAATGAACAAGTCAGAAATCATTAAAATCGTTCAATCAAGAATTGAATGGCCGAGCGCAGTAATTGAAAAATTCAAATCAAAATATACGAAATGAAATTATAGGGTTTTGATCCCTATAAATACCCAATTCATCATCAACAAAATATCACGAGTTCAAAATAATCACCGAAAGCATTCAAGAGACAAAAACATACCAAAGTCGAACAATCCTCTGGAGAAAATGAAGAACACTGATCGAAGAAGCACAAAATTCAAATTCATCGGAATCGATCAACTCAACCAACAGAGAGGATTCAAAAGCACCAAAATTGTTGAACCCAGATCAGAGACTCAATTAAAGACATGCAATTTAATTCGAGGAATCGGCGGCTTCAATTCAACAAAATCCTAAATCAAAAGTGAAAGAGGAATAATCGGCCTGGATATACAAATAAGAATAAGAGAATCATCTTATTTTTGGACCGCAATATTTTTTAATTGGGCCGATATTGTTTTCTTTTTCGGGCTAAATTATAATTTAGGGTATTAAATTAAATTTGTATTTTTCATTTCTTAACTTTGTAAAAGTCTAGTTTTAACTAGGTTACGAACTATGTGGCGTAGTTCGGAGAATTCGCAACTCAGTGGTTGAGTTATGGCAAGGTTTTGAGCATAGAGTTAGGTTAATCGAGTTAGCGGGTATCGCAAGTTTACGTGTTTTTGTAAGCGTCTGATTACTTAATTTCTAGTAGAAACCTTGAAGTTAGCACGTAGGTAGGTTTTTGCCGAAGCTGGGTAAAACTATGTGTGATCTTTACTGCATAACTTTCTATTTTTGATTTTATTTCCGCATTAACTTTTAGTAGACCCTATTCACCCCCCTCTAGGGTAAAAAAGATCCTACAAGAAGTTCCTGAAGTAGTTCTGCATGCATACGACTCACCCCAAGGATGTAATGTCACTCTCCAGCTTGGTCCAGGCTCTAGGGGTTTCACTGAAATATTTTATGGAAAGGTTTAATGTAGCTATTACAGAAGTTAGTAATCTGAATGATGGTGTAATACTCATGGCACTGACTAAGGGGGTCGATATCGATTTCGAGTTTGGCGATGGTTAGCAGGAAAACCTCCTTCTACATTGGACCGTTCCTTTGCAAAAGCGGCTCCATTTTTTAGGAAGGAGGAAGCAAAGCGAACTAGGAAGAGATACATTGCAAGCCCTAAGCCCTAAGGGAGTACAAAGTAATGTAGCAATAATGCAGTCCAGTGGTAGTTTCGAAAAAGTTCAGATCAATGTTCAGAACAAACCGAATGAGCAGAAGAATGGCGATGATAGAACCTATGACCGAAGACGAAATTCTAGGAGAGGAAGCTGAGGATCACATCGTTTGCACGCCATTGAATATGTCACTAGAGAAAGTTTATCTATCGACCTGTAACACTACGCATTACATGAAACCACCTCCGAAGGAACCGACAGAGTAGCAAAGATAGTTCGGAAAGTATTGTAGATTTCATGAAAGTTATGGACATACCATAGAAAAGTTTTGCCACCTTCGTGATGTTGTTAAGAAGTTAATTCGAGAAATAAAGTTGCAATTTTTTAAAGCCTCATAGGATAGAAGGTAGGGGACATCAGACCCCAATCGAGGACAAGCCCCGCACAGTGCTAAGGAACCTCGATTGACAACAGGAAGATTAGTTATTAATACCATTGTTGAAGGACCACATCCGGCCGATATATAAAAGTTGGAATAAGATGGAGTGCTACTTGAATGCTATCAGACATGTTAATATTGAATGTTGCTCGAACATGGAAGACAATGCTCCAGCAAAGCAGCAACAAACTATGATAGATGATATTGTATTTCGAAGTAGAGATGCAAATAAGGTGAAGGCCCCTACGATTGACTTAATGGTGATCACGGCCATGATTGACCCCGCTTGGTGAGAAAGATCCTAATTGATTGCGGAAGTTCCATGAATATTATTTTCAAAAAGGCATATGACCAGATGTTACTATAAGCCAGAGATCTAATACCGTGCAAAGCCCATATCAATGGCTTTAATGGTATCGCTACTGAAGCGGTAGGCTATGTCGAGCTACCAGTGGAGTTAGAAGACGATAGTTAAAGGAGAGTGCAAGTGCTGCAGTTTGTTGTGATGGATGTGAGCTCGTCATACAATGCTTTTCTGGGCCGATCGGCTCTTGCTGAATTCAGGGCAACATCACTCGTTGATATCTGACCCTCAAATTCCCGACAGAGAATGGCATAGGAATTATCCATGGAGATCAAGTGATTGGAGATGCCTGTTATGTGGCTGAGTTGAGAGGCGCTTAACAAAGGGAGAAAGGAAAGGACGTAAGAAGCCTCTCTACATCAAAAAGCTTGCAATCAACGTCCGAACCTTGGCTAGGGAACCATAGTCAGTTTTATAAAGATATAAATCCGAGAGATAAAGAAGAGGAGCCTAAAGAAACCAAGGCTGCACCTGTTGAGCTAACGATCGACATCACGGTCAGCCACGATGACCTATCACGGGTCTTGAAGATTGGATCGTAGCTCAATTCAATGATAATGAACGAATTAGCTGGTTTTCTTCGAGCGAAACTTGATGTGTTCGCTTGGACTCATTCTGACATGTATGGGATCTCATCAATTATCACGAGCCATGTATTGAACTTGGACCCAATGCATGTCCTGGTGAAACAAAAACGACGGGGCATGCATCCGGAGAGATCTGCTGCAGTCAAAGAGGAGGTTGAAAAACTTAAAAACAACGGGTTTATCCACGATGCCTTCTACCTGAAATGGGTATTCAATCCAGTTCTTGTGATAAAGGCTAATGGGAAGTTGTGGACATGTATCAACTCTCAGACCTGAAATGGCATGCCTTTTTTTAATGGACGTATACTCTAAATACAATCAGATCCTGATGCACGTCCCTGACCAGGAACACGCCAGCTTCATTACTAACCTAGGCTTATATGGCTATGTTGTGATGCCTTTTGGACTAAAGAACCCTGGAGCAACTTACCAGAGACTGGTAAACCTGATGTTTAAAGGCTAGATCGGGCGATCATTGGATGTATACATAGATGATACGCTCATGAAGTCATGGTGATCAAACGACCACATCGATGACTTGGCGGAAATGTTCAGTGTTCTCTGGAAATATGGAATGAAATTTAATCCCTTGAAATGCTTTTTTGGCACCACGTCAGAGAAATTCTTGGGTTTCATTATTAACTCTTACAAAATTGAAGCCAATCACGAGAAGATTTAGGAAATAAGGGATATCTGAGTGCCAAAGACGATTGAGCAGGTGCAGAGCCTTAATGGGAAGGACGCCGCCTTGAGCTGGTTCATCTCTAGAGCCATCGACAAATGCATTCCTTTCTTTGACTCAATTAGAAGAGGGAAGAGAAACTTTGAATGGAAGCAGGATTGTTTTGATGCATTTCAAGCTTTGGTACATCAGCTAGAGAGACCTCCCATCATGTCTAAGCCACGGATCAAGAAAACTTGTATCTTTACTTATCAGTGTTAGTACATGCCATAAGTGCCACACTACTACGCGCAAGGAATCGAATCCAGAGGCCAGTGTATTGTGTTACCAAGTGGTTGATAGGTGATGAAAAGAACTATCTAAAACTAGATAAGCTCGTGTATTTCCTGTTGATTGCGTAAAGGAAGCTCCACCCTTCTTTCTAGGCTCATCCCATCAATGCCTTCACTGGCCAGCCGTTAGGCCAGGTCCTACAGTGACCTAAGACATCTAGTAGGTTACTTAAATGGAACATCAGATTGAGCCAGATCAATATCACTTACCTCCCTCGAAGAGCTATCCAGGGACAAGCACTGGCAGACTTCATAGCCGAATTCACTACGTAAGACGACTCTCTGAAGACCAGTGAAGAACTTACCATCCAATTTAAGATGTACATGGATGGAGCATCCAATGATCGGTGTTTTGGTGCCACGGTCATACTAGTAACTCCTAAGGAATGCTTGATCTGCTATGCCCTAAAACTTGACTTCCCTGCAATGAATAACGAACCTGAATATGAAGCCTTGATTGTTGGGCTTAAACTGGCTACAAAGCTGGGAGTAAAAGCTTTGCAAATTTTCTGTGATTCCCATTTAGTAGTGTATCAAGTCAGGGGAGAATATTAGTCCAAAGGAGCGTGACTTACTCCTTACATCGGGTCTAAGAGCTGCTAGCTGATTTCGTGCATTACACCATTACACACATCCCTAGAGAACAGAATGAGAAAGCCGACTCATAGGCCTAGCTGGCCAGTTTTGAGGATGCACTGCAAGTGGGCTTGGTCTCAATTAAAGTGCTCAATGCTCCAAGCATTGGCCAGATGGAGATCGATTGGGTCTTAGAAACGAAACCTAAAAAGGAGTCTTGAATGAATACGATTAAAGATTATTTACAAAGGGGAATCCTTCCCTAACGAAGGAATGAAAAACAACAGATCCCTTGTAAAGCGTCGTGATACATCCTTCAAGAAGGAGTCATATACAGGATGGGTTTCTCCATCCCCCTACTTTAGTGTATCACCAACGATGAAATCAAGCGAGTATTAAGAGAAGTCCATGAAGGAGATTGCGGCGATCACACTGGGGTGCAAACCATGGCGAAGAAGATATTCCGCTATGGTTATTTCTGGCCAATTGTTAATTGAGACGCAGCTGATTATGCTTGGCGATGTGATAAGTGCCAAATGTTTTCCAAAATTCCGAAAGCCCCACTGATGGAAATCACTCAGATGGTCAGTCCATGGCCGTTTGCTACTTGGGGTATTGACATCATCAGCTCATTGCCGACTTCTAAAGGTGGTGTGATGTAAGCCAACATAGCAGTTGATTACTTCACTAAATGGGCTGAAGGCGAACCTTTGGCCATGATTACTATGAAGAAAGTAATCGATTTTGTTACTTGAATCATAATTTGCCATTTTGGTCTCCGCCGAACAATCATAACCGACAATGGGACTCAATTTGATAGTGCTGAATTCAAAGACTTCTATCGCCAACATCATATCGAGAAAAGGCTTGCGGCAGTTGCTCACCCTCAAGCTAATGGACAGGTCGAAGCTATCAACAAAGTCATAAAGTCCATTCTGAACAAGCATTTGGAAAAGGCTAGAGGAAAGTGAATTGATGAACTCTCGTCGGCATTATGGTCATACAGAACCACCCATAAGACCGCGACTGGCCATACTCCATTCACCCTTGCTTACGGCTCTAAAGCCATGATCCCTGTGAAACTTGAAGTCCCTTCTCATCGAGTGGCTTATTATGACCCTAGAACTAACAAAGATCTCCTTTTGGAATCTCCAGATATGGTCGATAAGAAGTGTGAAGAAGCTGATTTGAGGGCATATGCACACCGACGCCAAGTTGCCCGATACTATAATGTTGAAGTCTGAAACAGGACCTTTAAAATTGGCAATCTTATCCTAAAATGGATCTTTCATAGCCTCGCAAATATGGGTCCAAAATGGGAAGGATCGTATGTCATCAAACGGAAGCTTCGAGATGGAAATTTCAAGCTAGTGACTATCGAAGACATCACACTTCCTAGAGCATGGAATGGGGAGCATTTACGATGCTATTTCACTTAGTTTTGTTTCATTCAATTGTATTTCATTTAGAATTTGCTTTTGCGGTTGAATTCAAAGCTATGTAATAAGAAAGATTCCGTCGCTTTCTTTTTTAGTTTGGAATAAAATCTTAAGTTCCTTTCATATCTGTGATTTTTTTGTGCATAATATAATAGTTGTGATATACGACCGACTTACATCCACATATGCATAATAAAAACCAACAAGTGTCCAGATTTTAGTGCCAACCAAGAACTCGGATCCATGATTGAATTAAACAAAATGAAAGTGACTCGGCCGTTCATCCATTAACTCTCGCCTGCAATCTACCAGGCTAAATATAAAGTAGAGAATGGGTGTGACTCGACCACCGATTAACTAATTCGGTCTCCTGATTCGACAGGTTGAATGTAAGGTAAAAGTGGTCATGATACGACCGACCACTTTTCGACTTTTGCCCCAGACTTGGGGGCATAGGAATTAATCAAAGGAAATGTGATCCGACCATTTCCCAGAACCATTTAAGTTCCCAGAGTATGGGCTAGATTATGAACATCAAACTGGTGTGATTCACCGCCCATTAACTAACTTTGATTCCTAGAACGCGGATAAAAGTATAAACAAGATGAATGAGTACGATCCGACCATTCATTCTCCAACTCTGGCCTGAACCAGATAGGAGGAGTATAAACTCATAATGGATTGGACCCAACCATCCACGAACTAACTCTGCCAACCCAAGATTGGGGGAAGGAGTAAATGTGGAACACGACAGCGCCACACTATGACTCACACTTAGCATTTGATACGACTAAAGGCCACGATCAAAAGAAGGCTTTGAGATGGATTTGTCGGATCGACGCCCGAAGCAATGGGCGACTAAAAGACGTTGCAACTTGAATGACGAGCGATTAATTGCAAGTACATTGAATAAAAACATAATAGCTCGGACACTTAGACAAGTTTAGTAAAAAAAGCTGAGCAAAAACAAAAGAATTTTTATTCACATACTGAAACTTGGAAACTAAGTACAAGTTTATATCAGAAAATAAAAGACAAAAACGGGGGCCATACCCGCATAATTGTGGCCAACAAAAGAAAACTAACTACCTATCTACACACTACCCAAGCCAGTTCGACGGTTATTTCTCCCCATTTTTGGGCTTCTTTGGGGTGTTCTTCAGGGTGGATTCTCCGAAGCCACCGCCTCACCCTCTCCTCTTCAACCCTTTTTTGCTCTTGCACTCTTAGGAGAAATGCATTTAGAGAAAGAAGCAGTCTCACTTTGGGATACAGAAGGATCGACCTCTTCAGGAGTTACGCGACGCGGCAGTATAACTTGGAGCGTAATAATATCCACTTTGACACTTTCCTTCTTGGCTTGCAAATTCAGCTACTCCTTTTCAATGCGCTCCTTCATGCTAAGTTCACCAGTGTGTTCGGAGGCATGGGTCACTATAATGTCCTTTGTTTCATTCTGGCCTTGGTGGACATCAGTCTTTTCTTCATTCAAAGCCCCAATGACTTCAGCATTCAGGCCAGGAGTTTCAGCAGGTTGATCGGTAGGAGCTACCCATACAATGACAGTCGTAGTGGACCCTGCGTTCTACGCTTGCTGTTCTAGGGAAACATCATATTCGGAAGCATGGACAGATGCAGATGGACCCGTAATTTCATGAATACTAATGGGTAAGCCCATGACTATTGGGCACGAGATGTAAACCTTTTTGAACATCAGAGAAGTAAGAGATATTCCTTTACCAGATTGGCCTTCGATCGTAGCTGGAGTGCCACTTCCAAAATAAGAGATAGCGCAAAAATTTATGCATCTCCAGATAACCTGGGTCATAGCCTGCATCCTTCTCTAGGGCATGAGAAATTAAAGAAGCTGCTTGAGTAGTAGGAGGGTCTTGGGAACCAGATCTTGAAGCTTCGCTGCCATCTTTCCTCTTTCTAATGATCGCTGGATCATTGAGTAAACTGAGCCGAGCAGCCCTGAGCTCATCGGGCTCTTCATCATGTAAAATTTCATGTGTGAGCTGCTCTTCCTCCATCTCAGCACTACTGAGGGACTTCTTTTTCAGATCTATAATATGGTCCCAGGCTTCAATGAGTGCCTCGGGATACCCCTCTCAAAGGAAGCGGAGGTTGCGATTCATAAGGACGCATGTATTGTAATATATCAGCAACGGATCAAACTCATCCTCTATTTTTGTCCAACCCGCCTCCTTAGCCTCTTCCTTAAGGGCCTTTATTTGCAAAAGTTGATTGTCAGCCTCTATTTTAGCTTCGCGAGCCTCAACGATCTCCTCGCAGTATCGTTGAGACTCCAACTGAGCTTCATGCTTCTCCTGCTTTTCCTTTTCAAGCTCTTCCTCGAGCTGCTCAATACGAATGGTTAAAGCATCATTGTCTTTTTTTAGCACCTCCTTCTCCTTTTACAAAATGTCTTTTTCGAGGGCTAAAGTACCGCTGCGACGCACAGTGGTGTCCATTTCGGCCCGATATACTTTCATTAAATGCTTGATATCTTTAGAAGACTTGCTGGCTTTTTTCTCAGCATTGGCCAGCTTCGTACCCAACTATTTGACCTCCTCGTCCAAGTGCTTAATAATGTCCTTGTCAAGGATTGCCTTAAGAGTTAAGCAATCGATCTCCTGTTTCCTTTCCATCGACACCTCGGAAATTCTCTTAGCAACACAGAGGGTTTTGCTATGCTGGACATATACATCATTAACATAAGAGAGCACTTTGTCCTTGGCTTATGGAGTAATTGAATGCAAAGTGGGAACAAATTTGAATGTTTCAAAGCACAACTTAGGAAATGTGGCCTTGAGCACAACCATCTTCTCAGCAGTAGTGGCGTCAAGAGTAGTCGGGGTGGAGAGGGCCCATATGTTGTGCTTGCGGGATGAAGTATCAGGACCTTATTCACTAGCCTGGCGTTCCGAAGATCGATGGGGGCCAGAAGAACCCGATTATTTCTTGAGCGCAGTAGCCGAAGTGGGAACATGAGGCAGTGACTTGCTATTACTATGCGTAGTGGGTTGACCGACGCCATTGTCAAGATTTTGACTTATGCCTGGATGACGAGTCCTTGGATTGATAGCTTCAGTCTCCGTCCTCTCTTCCTTCATGCCCTTCTCTGTCTCGACCAAGGTCCGGATCTCGAATAAGCCCAAAATAAGATGGCTAGGAGTATGCTTATCTCATCAAGCAATCATTATTATAGAGGCGTCCCATCGAGCTTGCAAACAAAATGAAAGTGTATAAGAATCGCTGGAGTTAAATATAGACAAGTGTCATGCGGTGAAATGCATGCGGTCGTGAGTGTCCTAGTGTCCCCCCTCGACAGACCAGTTACTGGAGCTTTACTTGCTGGAGTAATCTCTCCCATGCTAATGGGAGGAGTGTCAGCACCAAATCGAATAGGGGATTCAGACCCCTTGATGCATAGATTGGTCAAATCATAATTCCCAACATCATCTGGAATTGGCATGCTCAAGAACCTCCCGAATAAATTTTCTAGAGGTAGAGAGCTAGATTGATCCGTTGCAACGGAGGTTGACTTGGATTTCTTGAAGACCTGCCCTCTATGAAGCTTATAAATGAGCTTTCCTCCCTTTCTCTTCTTCGAGGTGTGGAGCTATAGGCTTTGGGAGGATCCGACCGCAGGCTTATGGCTTGGGCTCAAAGTGTCACGATCGGGCTTGTAGCACGCCCCTTACCTCACCTTCCACGGCGACATCCTGAGCCCCTTTCGACGGGGGCACGACAGGATCAGCTTTGTCACCTCTTGCTCAATGGCACCTCTTCTCTCTACAACTTCCGCCTTGGTGTTTCTAGGCAGTCCCGTGCTGCAACCTTCTTCTAGTAAACCGAAGACAAAAAGGCGCTTATCGGTGAGAAAAGATTTGATGTCTCTATCCATTATCGGTATGTTTTTAAGCGCTTAAACGCCTCCGAGTACATGTTGCCAGTGGGACATGGATTGCTACCTGCAATGTTCAATAAAAAATTGCTTAATTAAGGATAAGGCTAGAATAAAAGCACTTCAAGTTAAGTTTGAAACGACACTTATGTCCTTCCAACCACAAACCTGCAAAACCGGGTGGGCAGCGCTCGTAGAACCATTCATTCTTAAAAGCACTCAGTTTGTTCTAAGTCATGGTTACGAACCGGTAGTTTGTGACTGACTTGAGGAAAATGTACGAGAGACTTCCACTTCACCTCTTGAGATTGTGAATGAATCTAATGTCTTCCAGGATGGGCTTGTGATATATGAATTTGAGGAATATCATGTACATGCAGTGGAGAAAGACGCAGCTATTCGGATGCAGTTGAGCCGAAGCCAATCTTAAATAAGCAATATTTTCTGAATGAATGGATTGAAAGGTGGAACGCAACCAGCCCAACACAGAAACTTATTGCATGTAGTATACCCCTCTAGGGGCAAGTGAGTCCTATCGTTATCAAATGGGACACTCACATCCTCGAACGAAATCCCGTGTTTAATGCATAGCCTATGAAGAGAGGCCTCATCGACCAATGAAGCCAATGAATCCTTCAGATCATTCAAAAATATGGCATCTTCTAGAGTTTAAGCAGCTAGCTCAATCTCTGCTTCTAAGTTCGAAGGAATTTCTAGCACTTTTTGAGAACTTTCAAGCTATTCAGATTGATGGCCTAGAGAGTTTCAAGCAGATATTTTTGCAGAACTTGACTCAACATCAGAATTGTCATGAGAAGTAGTTTATTCAGTACCCATGGTAGCTAAATGCTTCGTGCATCTGGAACCCATGGCTATCAAACCCACCAGATTGTAATCATTAAAAAAAATAACATGTTCCCCCCGTGCTAAGTGTAAACTAGTACAGTGTGGTGCGGTGTTGTGCAATGCAAAGATAGATAGTTCAGAATTAAAACGACAGTTATGACGAGACTTTAGGATTCGACCGGAGCAACCGTCATCGCTGACCATACCAACCGGCTTTCACGTCGATGATTGTGGATTTCATCTCAGCTCTGGGATCAATCATCAGCATAATGGATTACAATATTTGCATTCATGGTCATTTTAGACCAGATATTATACTTGTTCAAGTTCAAGTCATATTCATAAGTGTGAAACTTTGGGTTCCAGTGATTCAAGTCATATAATTTCAAAATCAGAGTCCAAACATTCAAAGTCATATGCATTTGTTTCGAAGTTCAAGTACTTGAGTTTGAGGTCATATACGAGTCCCTAGTTCAAATTTAGGCATAAAGCAGTTGTTCATGTGTATTTAATGAGTTCAAGTTCACTAAACCAAAAAATGGCTAAGTCCTCTTAGGGAGAAGGACCGTACTCGATCCCTTACATAGGCAACATTGCCCTTTTCCATTTCAAACTCGACATGCCAATGAACGATCCCCTCAACTTAAACCACGACCGATCGCATATCCATCACTGATCGCCTTCCATTGCTTCATACCACTTCAATAGTCAGTCGATCCCTCTCTCCACACAAAAGTCTTCTCTATCTTATGCCACAACCTACCCCTCTATGATCAATCCCTCCATTCCATTAAGTAGCTGATCCCACTATGATGGATTGACCCAGCACAACTCCGAAGTACTGCAAACAATCACATCGACCGATCCCTCCTCATCACTTCATCTCTTCCGCATCAACACATATCACCATCGACTGATCCTAATGTCATTCAACACTCGACCATGCCATGACCAATCCCTATGAATCCAAACTGACCCAAAACTCATGTGAAATATAAATCAAAATCACCTTGCCTCGGTTTATATCCTAAACTCACCTTTACGTGACGACGTTGATCAGGTGGTTGAAAAAATGAGAGTTTTCCCAAACAACTATGGGTTTAGGCTAAAATTGAATTAGAAAATTGAATCAATTGGAATTAGATGCTAGATGCATTTGAAGACAACGTATAAGGGGAGATAGGGATTTGAATCGACGATGGATTTGGATGGTGAGGTGATAGCTTGGAGCATGAGTTTGATAATGTTTGTTTTGAAGGGAAGTAAGGTTTCGGATCAGTTAAGGGAGCAAATGAGCGAAGTGGCGTGTAATAAGTTAAGTACATAGCTTATATACGAACGCGGCCCGCTTACTTTGGATCAAAATTTGTTTGAGTCCATTTGGACTAAGGGATCGGTACCGATCCCCTGCTTAGGGGTTTGGTACTGAACTCCCCTTATCAATGTTGAAAAAATTAAATAAGAAAAGAAGAAAAGAAAATATGAATGGATGATGAAGAGTATAACAATGCATATATATTTCAACTACATGATATCAGCAATGACCCATGAACATGCATGTGCACATACCCAGCATTCAATTTCTTGAATCGACAGAGATCAAAATTATTACTTGGATCTCACAAAAAAGACGTTAGATAACCAAAGCCTTCTCACTCAATCAACAAGGTCAATGGAACCGAGCATAGACAAAGGCTGGGGATTACACTCCGAATTTATATTGACAAATATAGACCATGCGCCATGATGAGTGGAGAGGAGTACGACTCTTCGAAAAGATAATTCAACGGAAGGTTAACGATTGTTTAGGAAACTAAATGGAATTTCTCCCGGCGACTCTAACTTGCTTCGATTCAAAGCACATCATGTTAGAAACAAAATGTACTTTGGGTGGCAAGTGTTATCCGGCCTTTTGACTTGGCTATATCTAGGCTAGCCGCACAAGTTAAACTCAATGACAGATAAGGAAAGCAGTTCAAAGAGATGATCACAAAGTCCAGAGATTAAGCATAGACGATAATATGACGTAACGATCAAGCGAAGCCAAAAGATAGACTCTATTGAACATTCTAAGTAAGGAATAGTGCTTCCCCTAGGCAGGGCACGATTGAATCACCATGGCTATAAACAACTTGGAACAGTAGTTCAACTCAATAGGAATCGATTGATATCCCTTAAAACCTGAAAACAACTATGCAAATAAATTTGGAAACATGAAGCTAGCATAGATGTGGACCCACCTGACCGATCACAACATGCCATGTGGCCAGGAAGACTGATTGCCCCCAATTGCTAGATATTGGCAACTGGGCCATAAGATTTTTGAGTGACCATATCTGCATTTGGAGATTTTGTTGACGAATTTTCAGGAAGATATTCGATCATCTATGCCTATAAATACAGGTTTCATAACTCATTTGAGGGATCTTTACGCTATTGTTTTCTTTGTACTCCATTGTAATTATGGATTCCAATCTGATCCCTCTTATACTCAAAAATTTGAGTGATTATAAAGCAATTCCATCAAGTGGACGTAGGCATTCAATGCTAAACCACTATAAATTTGTCTGTTATCGTTTTTACTTGTTTTCTACTTGTTTCCTATGTTTTGATTTTAGTTTTTTTCATTTATTTCTCTACATATAATATATTGGTTGTTTTTGCCAACTTTTGGTACAAACAATCACCTATAAAACTCCTTTAGAAAATATCGTTTCCCCTTTATAAAATATCATGTGTAAATCTCCTTATAAATAAATCCTTTTTATTAAGTAAATTTCCTTCTATAAAACACATTATTATTTATATACACCTTTATTAAATTAATTAATTTCCTTTAAACCTCATAAATAAATAGTTAATTAACTTTAAACGTTATTAATAAAATAAGTAATTAAGTTTAAACATTATTAATAAAATAAGTAATTAACTTTAAACATTATTAATAAAATAATTAATTAACTAGTCCCATCATTTATTAAATCAGTTGATTAACTCAAGTCATAATTAAATCAACTGATTTACTTAAACCAACATTAATAATATAATGAAATAACTTTAAATAACATTAACAATATAATTAAATAACTTTAATTAACATTATAATGTAATTAAATAACTTTAAATAACATTAGTAATATAATTATATGGCTTTAAATAACATTAGTAATATAATTAAATAACTTTAAATAACATTAATAATATAATTAAATAACTTTAAATAACATTAATAATATAATTAAATAACTTTAAATAAAATTATTAACAAAACAATTAATTAACTTAAAACATCAATTATAAAATAACTAAAATCATTTATAATTAAATAAGCACTTAACCTCAAATTGTTATGAAATTTAAGTTAATTTAATCCATAATCTTTCAAATTTGAAAGAGGCTTAGCGACCATTATGGCACTTAAACAAGCTACCACTTATTTTTATTCACTTCCCAAGTCATATCACTAGTATTTACATAAGCAGACATATATTTAAATAATATCAATTAGCAATCACTAGCTAATCCATCACTTATCCAGTATTAATTAATCCACATTTTGATTAACTAGCATATGGATAAATGTCCAAATTAATATAATAGCAGAACGAAGATTTATTTTGCTAACCAGATGATTGCTAATAATCTATTCCATTTTAATTTTAGCAGAACGATATTTATTTATACTAAAAGATGTCTAAAAATAATTTATTCACTTATAACGAAGTTTCATTTGGTCAAATAGATATCATCAATGAAGTAAAATTAATTAACTATGTTATTATCCAAAAACAATGTAACTATATCCAATCACATTTGTCTTATCATTAACTTCTGTAGAATATGCGAGCATATGATTTTTGTTTGATAATAATAAACATATATTAGTTTAAATGTATTTGATATTGTACTATTTTATTTTTCACATAATTAAATAAATATTTGTTGGATAAAATAAATAACACGGAATTCACATTCAAACAAATATTTTATTACAATTTTGAATAGTACAAATTTGAGCTCTCACTACATATATACATTTTCAATTACAATACAATTTCAATTACATCACAAATTTCACTTTACAATGTTCACTCACTACATATCACTCATTCACTCGTATTTGTTCTTCAACTCTATTCCAGTTTGTGTCCAGCATTTAAATTATCTGTAAAATAAACACTAATGTAGTAAAATCGGAAAAAAAATAATATTTGCAGTGTAAAATAAAATGTGTATTTTGAAAATGTTATTTGCCTCACTTATTTGGGTTGTTCGTCATCATTTATTTTGAATCCATCTACACGAACAACTTGTGACATGCAAAGTGTATCACTATACATGCCACAAGGCCGTGCACATCGATATACACTTGATAAAACTGCAGGGACTGGTGAGCACAAGGTCAAACCCGAGCCGAGGCTGGATTTAACTCAGGTGCACGCAATACAACTTACAACATCTCAAATATACACATGAGAGCAAACAAGTATCGCTCGAACAATACAAAACTGAGGTGAACACAGACCAAACTGCAGCAACACATGGAATCAATCAGACCAGAGGCTCCAAGTTCAATGAAATGGTCCATACACATAAAGACTCAAATTTACACAACCAGATCACACATGAACACTTGAATCATAAACATGTACACAAGTGTGTCAACACAATAAGTAAATGGCAGTACATGAGCATGATATGATCAAGCATAGTATCTGTAGAAGTTCAATGAAATGATCAAAGGGGAACAGTCAGTACATACATATATACGTGTATGTTCACACATGTATACATATAAGAAGAAACTCAACCTGAAATGTCACAAGCTCCAAACTCAAAGCAAACTATGCACCAAAATACGCATACAGACTCAACTTCAAAACAACTTCAACTAGATACAAGTGTATACAAATTTCAGACTGCCAAGACAACCCAGTCCATATGAATGGGAAAGACAATCAGCATACATATATACATGCCTAAATACACATGTATACATATATAAATATATATAGGTCAAACCAAACAAAGTTCAAGCCAGAGAACCAAACACGTATGCACATGACAACAATGCAGATGGCACAGTGACAATAACTCATAAATGAAGATATCAAGACCTGACTGCATGGCTACAGTAATAAACTTCAAATGGAAATACAAATGCATAAATCGAAGGCAATGGGTCAGACAGAACTCAAGTGCAGAGACTTCAACAAGACTCAAGTGAAACCAATTGCAACATCAACACAAAACAACACAGCAACAAGCTAACATGAAACCAAGTGGATAGGCATAAAAATCATACACATATATACATACATATATGTATGTATATATATGCTTATACGGTTACAGTAATCACAGTTGCTAGTCATAGCAATGTTGCAGAGAATTTCAAAATCAACAAGTCAGAGCAAAAAAGAATTCAACTTGTAGAAGTGACACGAATCGAACAAGTCAAGGATCAGTCAAACATCTTAGAAAATTCAAAATGCCAAAGAATTAAAGCTGTGGTGGCCAAGGTAATAACAACAATATTTCGCAACTACAATGTACAAGTCAAGGCCGAAATAAACGAAGCAAATTCAAAATCATGGAGCAACACGTATGGATGAACGAGTCAAAATAAATCACAAGCATTCAAGTAATAATCGTATGGCCGAGCCTCAAACCGATATTTTACGAACGTAAACTAAGGGATTCGAACCCTATAAAAACCCAATCATCATCAGCAAATCAAATCATTCGAGTTCAAGCAAAAACAGAGAGCAATAAATCATTAAACTCAAATCAAAGTCGAGAATAACCAATAATCAATAAAAGGCATTCACGTACCAGTTCAAGCATCTTCCGATCTCGACTAATTGGAGCAGCTGCATATTAATCAATGCAAGCAAATCGATTGACGAAGCAACTCGAAGTTGGAACATGGATTCAATCGATCTATTAGAATCGGTGGCTTCAATCAAACGAAGCCCTAATTTCTCGAAGAGGAACGAAGAAAGATCGACAGATAAATATAAAAAGAAAAAGGGGACATCTCTTTTATTTTAAATTGGGCCGGTTTTCTTATATTTTATTTTTGGGCTTAATTAATTAAATAGTGTTTTGTGTTTTTTTTATTGTGTATTTTTCTTTTAAACTTTTGTAAAATTCTAGTCGTGTGACTAGGGGACGAACTACGGTGGTGTAGTTCGAGAATTCGCAACTCAGTGGCTGAGTTGTGACAGGGTTTTGAGCGTAGAGTTAGGCGAGTCGATAGCGGGTGTCGCAAGTTTACGTGTGTAAGCGTCTGACTACTTAATTTCTAGTAGAAACCTTTGGGGCAGCACGTAGGCAAGGTTTTGCCGAAGCTGAGTAAATCTGTGTTGTTCTATTTCTGCTTTTATTATTCTGTTATTATCTATACTGCAATTATTTTATATATTTCCGCATTAATTTTTATTATTATTAGTATCACCTTGTTCACCCCCCCTCTAGGGTGAAATTATCTTACAAGTGGTATCAGAGCAAGGAACAAAAACTATTTTTTTTATTAAAAATTTGATTTTTTTTAAATGGCTTCCTTTAATAATGCTTTTGCTGAGGGTCAGTCCATAGTTAGGCCACCAATGTTCAATGGTGAATACGCATATTGGAAAATTTGAATGAAAATTTTTCTGAAATCCATAGATGCTTGGAATATTGTTGAAACAGGATATAAGACACCAACAATTATGGTAGATAATCAAGAAATAGAGAAACCTATGGATCAATGGACAAATTCTGAAATTAAACTGTTAACTGCTAATACCAAGGCTATGAACTCTATTATTTTCTCATTAGACCAAATTGAATTTAATCGTGTTTCACATTGTTTAACTTCGCTGGAAATCTGGCACACACTTGAAGTAGTTCATGAGGGAACCTCCTAAATCAAAGAATCTCATTTTGAATACAATGAAAAAGTAAATTTGTGCTTCTCAGGAGAAACAAATGACAGTGAAAGTGAAGAACAAAGCGAGGTGTGCTGGCAGGCTAAGGAACAACTAGAATGGTATCTAGATTCCCGTTGCTCCAGGCACATGACAAGCGACAAATCAAAGTTTCTTAGCCTAGAAAAGCACAAAGGTGGGAGAGTCACAACGGGCAACAACGATAAATGCAAAATTATCGGTAAAGGTAAAGTAGGTAATGGTACGTTTACCTTAAACGACGTATTATATGTTGAAAATATACACCATAATCTGATCTCAATTATCCAGTTATGTGATAAGGGAATGAATGTTGTTTTTGATTCTGACTTATGCAAAAGTGTTGACCAATCTCTAAAGAAACCTTACTTTCAGGTAAGAGGAAAGGTAATATATACTCTCTATCTTTTGATGATCTCACTCTCTCAAAATGTTTGATAGCTAAGGATGTGGGAGTAAATTTATGGCATAGACGATTGGGACATACTAGCATGAATCTGTTAAACAAATTAAAAAGAAAAGGTTTGGTAAGAGGTTTTTAATCACATGGTTTCAAAACAGAAACTTTATGTAAAGCATGTACTATGGGAAAACTTAAAAAATCATCGTTCCATGCGAAGAATAATGTAAGCACTTTTAGAGTCCTTGAACTAGTTCATATGGATTGGTTTGGACCTAACGATATTGCAAGTCTAGGTGGGAAGAAATTGTAACGACCCGTAATTTGGCTACTTCGAAAATGAGAGATTTCATTAGTTTTAAATTTAAAAGGTTTAAAACTTAATTAAATAAGTTATATATAATAGACAATAATAGAGAAATTATTTATTCTTATAGTTGACAATTTAAAAGGTATAAATTTGGATTTTAGAACAAATCAACAAAAGTTAAGCTTTGTTAAAAATAAATAAATGCTTAAATAAATAGTTTTAAATATTTATTTAAAAGGATAAATCTTATTGAAAACATTTAATAAAGATAATGAAAGTATATCAAAATATTTAAAAGTATGTGAATAACCGTTTTACAAAAATAACCAAATTTTGTCGCATTTTGTCAGTTTTACATACACTTCAAAATTAGAGATTTTAATATTATTTAAATATGATTTTAAATTATAAAGAGACATATTTTAATTTATTTAAAGAAGTAAAAATTTCATTTTTTAATTTGGTTTACATAAATAAATAGTTTAACTAAAACGTCAAAATGTGAACGTAAAACATTTTGTCGAAAATCAACGTTTTGTCGATTAAAAGTTGTCGCAACGTTGCCGCACCTTTATTTTCTTATATAGAAACATATATTCAAATAGTATAAGTATTAATTAATTCACTAATCAAGTTTACTTTACTAAACATACTTAGAAAATTCTATAATATAATTAAGAAAAAGTAAGCACAAAAAGACAAACATGTCATTTCCAAGCAAAAAGTAAACATCAAATCAAACCAAACATACTTATTATATTCTTTACTTAATACTTAAGTGAAAATGACATAAAGTAATGATTTGAAATGTGATGTTAAGTGTTGAAAAAATAAGGTTGCTTAAAAAGTAAGTAAAGGGTATTTTGATCTTTTTACAAAATATTATTTTAATCCAAATTTTTTCTATAAATAAGCATCCACTTTCTCACTTTTTTTCACTTCTTCTTCTTCTTTCTTTTTCAAGCTTTTCTTCCACTCTCTAATGACTTCTTCTCTTTTCTTTCCTTACTAAATTTTCTTAAAATCATATCGAATCAACTTCAAACACCACAAAACTTTGCCAAAGACCTTAGAATACCATTAAAACATGGTTTAGCATCTAAGAAGTAAAGAAATGATGGAGGAAGGGGTGGAATAGGAGGAGGCCGAGTACATCAAGAAGAAGGAAGGAGATCGTGAAGCTTCGGAACGAGAAAAGGAGAAGGAAGTGCTGCTGGAATCAAAAGGAAAGTCTACGAAAAAGATTTGGTGAAGGTAAGAGGATTTAGTGAAGTGTTGGATTAAAACAAAATTTGTTAGTAGTTAATCTTTTGGTTAAAGGTGGTTACTCATATTTAAAGTTACTAATTTCTAAAAATATTTCAAGTTAATAACATGAAAAGTTTGGTATATGTTGGATGATTAAATGTTTGATAACTTGGTTGCAAATTGGTTGATTATGTGATTGATTATATGGTTGATAACTTGGTTTGATAATGATAAGAGAAAAGATTAATAATTTACCATAGTTAATTAAATGAGAATTAAATCCATAATAATATGTGTATGGAGTGATTTAGCCTCTAAATGATTCTAAAAAGAAAGTTGAAAATGATATTATAATAATATGATATTATAATACGAAATGAAATAAAATGGAATATGAGTTTGGAATATAAAAATATTGTTTAAAATGAGTTGAAAATGATTTAGAAATGTTTTATAAACATTTAAAAGTATTTCCAAGAAGTTTGAAAATAAATTGAAAAACAAGTCAAAACTAGGCGCGTCGCGTAACGGTAGTTCGCGATTTCGCTCCATAAAGGTTAAATGAGTGTACAAAGTGGAATATAGCTCGAAATAATTCAAAATAAGAATTTTCCGGTCTATTATATCCATAGTTTTCCAATGAAGTAAGAAAATCAAGATTTCATTAAGTAGATTTTGAAATATGTCCAAAACAAGTTTCTAAAAACATCGCGGTTATGCAGTTCGGAATCCAAAAAGGAATTTCTTTATAAATGATGTTTTTTAATTAAAAATATGAAATAAATTTTAGAAATCTATTAAAATAATTTAAAAGAGATTTGGAATGGAAAATATTAATTTTCAAATATTAAAAAGCTGTTTAAATCAAATAAGCTTATATAGCACTTTCCACAGCACTTATATGCTGCGAATTCTATAACCTTTTGAATATGAGTTTAAACTTAACGATTTTTCCTAGAATCAATTATGAATGTTTTTAAAAGGAAAATTAAGAGTTTAAAAGATAATTTGGAATCTTATAATCAATTCCAAAATAAAGCTAATAATTGAGTATGCGGAAACAACCAGTATATTTGTCCCATCTGTGAGATCTAGGAAGATAAAACAAGGTGTTTAACTAAGGTTAGGGATGGAGCAACTTATGCCCTGAACTTACCTGGCCTATGTTTTCTCTTTTTAAACGAGGGGTGGAATAGATCGAAAGGAAAGCCCGAATGCTTTAAAAGATCATATTTAAGTTTTTCCAAGATAAAAGAAAAGAAACAAATTCTTTGAATGTTATTTAACCACTTAACACCTTTTATCGATGATTAGTACGAAGAATCTGGGATCGGATTTGGGTGATTCCTATCCGAAGAACCGAGAACAGATTTGGGTGATTCCTATCTAAAAACCCCTTCAAACTAATTTTTGAAATAAAATATATTGAAGACAAAGATCGTTGAAGACAAAGATATTCATGATGTAGGATTACTTGCCATTAGTCCCTGGAGGTGAAATTTACCATATCTAAGGTGGCAGTAGTGCTCTGTTATGAAAATCTTCGATTTACAAGAATATGATTTGAAGTTAAGAAAGAAATCTTTGATTAAGATTTAGTAAATGATTTGAGAATATTGTCCCTAAGTTAAAAGTTATAACTTGAATATAAGAAATCTTTGATTAAGATTAAAAGAATTATTTGGAAAGGTTTTCCTAAGTAAAAGAGAAAATGATTTGGAATTTTTCAAGGATTAAAAAAAGGTTTAAATAAATTAAATGATTAATTACTGAGGCTTAATGTTTCCATATACCTCTGAAAAGAATATATCTAAGAAAGATATTCGATTTAAACAAAAGACGAAGTAATTGATTGATGATTGATAAACATATTTGAACTTAACACCTTTAAATCGATAATTGGCTTCGAAGGAACCGGGGTTGGATTTGGTTGATTCCTATTTGAAAACCACTTCGAACCAGTTTACGTGTTCGAAGAATGAATATATTTGAAGACGGAGATATTGAGACGAATAATAACGAGGGACTACTTGTAGATTGATTGTGGATAAACTCCTAATTCACTATATTATAGCAGTGGTCTCCTTATTATGAAAAACCTCAAAACCATAAGGACTTCTCGCCTAGTAATGGCCGAGGAAAGTATCTTCGGTTTCGTTCAGTCCCAGAACGAACTTGTATGGATGAATGTCTGACATTGCATTTTCTGAGATTACGTACATTGGTTTTTACAAATGTACATCTGTTTGGTGGCAGAGAAGGCAACTTCTCTTAGCTTAACACCCTTCCTTGAGACATACGAGCTCAAGGGTTGTATTTTTGTGAAAGGCAATTAGTAGTCAACGGAAATGGCTAATGTGGCATTCAAAGTGAAAGAAGATGGGCTATGAGAAAAGGTAATCGTAGCCTCGAGCCTCATCAATCTAAAATGACCGAAATAGGGTTAGATGCAACAAGGCTTAGTGGGTCATTCCCAATTAGGGTATGATCATCCCCTTCTGGATATATTTCTTCCTGCTATGACGTTCGTGATGTAAATTAATGTGGTTTGTATGCTAGAGCGCGCTCGGTTAAAGGTCGGTACCGACCGGGGGATGACATATTCGGTACTACCTAGTTAAAGAGGTAGGTCGGTCTTGTGTTGGTAGAGGGAAGATGTTCTGTGTCTCGGGACATCCATCTAGAGGTGTACCCATCGGAAGGTAGTCCCTTCACTTGATCATTTGTATGGAAATCCATTCTCCAATAAGAACCTACAGTTTTGTTTGTAGAGCCTAGTATGCTGGAATTTAATAATGGTAACAATTTCGGCTAAGATTAATAAGTTTATTTGCGAATGTTTTCAAAGAGATGTCATTAGAAATAATATCAAATGTTTTGACATAAAAGTGTTTTAGTTATCATAAGGTAAAAACCCATCAGTGTTTATGTGTAGACGTGGTCTTATGAGATACTCTTTATTCTCAAAGGATTTTCTTTAAAGGATGATATATGACACTGTCATTTATTATTAAGTTTTTCTCATGCTGGTTTATCAAGCCTGATTCGGGTATTTTCAATACTTGGGTCAGATCCGAGTATTTTTATGTTTAGTTAAAGATGGTTGAAGTTTCCAAAGGAGAGCTGGAGATCTTCATCATCGTATGTCATATTCTATTATCCGCTGTGGTTTATTTGTGTTTGATGTTTGTCAACAATTGTAAGGACAGATGTTTATAACTGTCTAAGCTAAATTTAGGTTAGACTCTGATATATGTATTTAAAAGTTTTCAAATGTAAAGATGTTGTTTAATATTATATATTATTCCATTCGTGTGAGATTCTGTTCTGTCTATTTTTTCTTTATTACCCTTCATGTTCCGTCTTTTCGTTCAATTTGAGTTACACATGTGTGGTTTATTGTCGATTTAAAGGGTACGGAAGAACGGGCCGTGACATCTGGTATCAGAGCTGATGGTTAAGCGAGAACCTTGGTTTTGGTGGGTTAACGGCTCACCAGAGATAGGTTTAGTAATACCCTAGGATGAGTGACTCATTAGAGATAGGGTTAGTAACACCCTAGAATGAGTTGAGCGTATTATATATGAGCACGTATTTGTTATTGGATATAAAAAAAATTTGTGTCGATTTATCGGTTGAGTGGTTTATAAATTCTGGTCGATAGGGGAAGTACAACTGTATCGATAATAGGTATTTCTAAACTCTTAACAAGGCATATCGACGCACTGATTTTAAAAAAATTGGTAAATGAAATAATTTTACCTAGGATTATATTTTGAATATAAAGTATATATTTTGAAAAGTTGTATAGTTAGAAATTAGGATTAGTGAAATTTAAATATGAACATCTTGTGATTAGAATTTAACAGTTTGACTATAAGATGTTTCATAAAAATAATCAATAAGTAAGAAATCTGATAAGGTAATTAAGATCTTTAATACTTATTCCCAAAATAATAAATTAAGAAATGATAATGTTAAGTTACTATCATAAATTGATCGATTGTCTGATTTAAAAGTTTAAGTACAAATACCTCGTGAATTAAGTTTCACGATTTGACTATAAATTGTTTGATAGTAAGATTAGTTTAAGAAAATAACATCTAAGATAAAAATGTATTTAACAAACAAAAAATGATTATCTAAAAGGTAAATGTAAAAGGAATGAGAATTTAAAAGAATTGTGGTAATTTAAATAAAGATTAATATAAGATAAATTTATAAAATGAATTTATAAAATAGGTTTTATAAAGTAATCTCTAAAGGATTTTGAAAATGATATTATTTCAAATAAAAAGAGGTATTTTATGATAACTAATTTGATTGGCTCGAAAATAAACTAAAAATGGGCAAGAGATGTGTTCAGATGGTAATCATTTCTCTTAAGTATTACTCTTCTTGTTAAGAGGATATATGATATTATTGGTAGTACCCAGTTCCTTGGTATTATTTTGGAGTTACTCGATCTATATAATTTTCTTAAGTTATAGAGATAATGTGAATCATTAACTGATTAATTGATTAGTAATCTTTATAAAAGTGTTTAAACCAAAGATAAATTGGGATCGCTAATTGATAAGATAAAGCGGGATTCTCGACCATTTCGGACAGTAGAAAATTTCCGAATCATACCTAACTCAGAGCTAAGAAATTTATGAAAAGTTTGGGTAAAAGATTGTGAAATATTTTGAGTAAATGAAATAAGATAATGATAATTTATAAATCTGATTTATAAAAAAAGAAAAATAAAAGAGAGATTTAAGAGTTAAGAGTTCGAGGATTTAAATACTGGTGGTTTTAAAAAAAATTATTTCAAAGTTAGAAATTTAATAATAGTATTAAATAAGAAATAAGTTTTAGAACTTATGAATTTAAGATAATAGTAAATTACAACAAAGTTTAAATTTGTTAGACAGACGGATTTAAGTAAAACCAATTGGAAATTTGGGATTTGTATTTACTCTTAGGATGTAAAGGTATATCATACAAATATAGATTTAAGTCATGAACTATTAAGTAAAATAATGACTCTTTAAAAGGTAATATAACCTAGAAAATGTTTTATTAATGAATTCTAGCATTAATTAAGAATTTTGACTTAAGTCTTTAAAATATGATTGATTTGCATAAGTTATAAGATGAAATAAACTTAAGTAATAGTTTTACGAAATAATTCATAAATAATATCAGTGTTAATGAAAATATACCGAGTTAAAAGATTGTGGGAAAACTATTTTATAAAGATAAATTATTTTTTGAATAAATAAAAATGGTTTCTTTAGAATATTTTCCTTTAATAAAAATATATGGAAATAAATAACTAAAGGGATTATATAAAGAAGCACCTTTATAAAATGTTTGAACTTAAGATAAATGTTTATGAAAAGTTTTTGAAAGTTAATAAATACATATATTGTATATAGATCATTTCCTCGCACAAATTTTGATCTAAGATTCGAGTACGGAACTTTGAGGTGTTTACACTAGTCTGAAAAAGGATTTATCACTCGATTCTTGACGACGAAAATTAATGAGGGTTTTTGGTTATGTACTTTTTCTATCATAGTTGAGAGCTATGCAAGGAAAGCAAAGGTTCTGATCTAGAAGTCTGATAAGAGTCCGCACTAGAGGATCGGGGGATCGATACTAGTTCGGAAGTAAAGTTGTGTATTCGAATAGGAGATCGAATAAGATATTTCATACGGATGATCTATGTATATTATATGGAAATAATTTTGAAGATAAATGTTTTGGGCAAACTTTTGTTTTGAGTAATTTCGAGGACGAAATTCTTTTAAGTAGAGGAGAATGTAACGACCTGTAATTTCGCTACTTCGAAAATAAGAAATTTCGTTTGTTTTAAATTTAAAAAGTTTAAAACTTAAATAAATAAGTTATATATAATAGATAATAATAGAGAAATTATTTATTCTTATAGTTGATAATTTAAAAAGTATATATTTGGATTTAGAACAAATCAACAAAAGTTAAGTTTTATTAAAAATAAATAAATGCTTAAATAAATAGGTTTAAATATTTATTTAAAAAGATAAATATTATTGAAAACATTTAATAAAGATAATAAAAGTATATCAAAATATTTAAAAGTATGTTAATAATCGTTTTACAAAAATAACCAAAATTTGTCGCATTTTGTCAGTTTTACATACATTGTAAAATTAGAGATTTTGATATTATTTTAATATGATTTTAAAATATAAAGAGACATTTTTTAATTTATTTAAAGAAGTAAAAAGGTTCATTTTTAATTTGGTTTACATAAATAAATAGTAACTAAAACGTCAAAATGTGACCGTAAAACCTTTTGTCGAAAATCAACGTTTTGTCGATTAAAAGTTGTCGCAACGTTATTTTCTTATATAGGAACATATATTCAAATAGTATAATTATTAATTGATTCACTAATCAAGTTTACTTTTACTGAATATACTTAGAAAATTCTAGAATATAATTAAGAAAAAGTAAGCACAAAAAGACAAACATGTCATTTCAAAGCAAAACGTAATCATCAAATCAAACCAAACATAATTATTATATTCTTTACTTAATACTTAAGTGAAAATGATATAAAATAATGATTTGAAATGTGATGTTAAGTGTTGAAAAAATAAGGTTGCTTAAAAAGTAAGTAAAGGGTATTTTGGTCTTTTTACAAAATATTATTTTAATCCAAAACTTTTTCTATAAATAAGCATCCACTTTCTCACTTTTTTTCACTTCTTCTTCTTTCTTTTTCAAGCTTTTCTTCCACTCTCTAATGGCTTCTTCTCTTCTCTTTCCTTACTAAGTTTTCTTAAAATCATATCAAATCAACTTCAAACACCACCAAACTTTGCCAAAGATCTTATAATACCATTAAAACATGGTTTAGCATCTAAGAAGTGAAGAATTGATTGAGGAAGGGGTGGAATAGGAGGAGGTCGAGCACATCAAGAAGAAGGAAAGAAATCGTTAAGCTTCGGAGCGAGAAAAAGAGAAGGAAGTGCTGCCGGAATCAAAAGGAAAGTCTACGAAAAAGATTTGGTGAAGATAAGAGGATTTAGTGAAGTGTTGGATTAAAAAGAATGTTGGTAGGAAGTTAATCTTTTGGTAAAAGGTGAATACTCATATTTAAAGTTACTAATTTCTAAAAATATTTCAAGTTAATAACATGAAAAGTTTGGTATATGTTGGATGATTAAATGTTTGATAACTTGGTTGCAAATTGGTTGATTATGTGATTGATTATATGGTTGATAACTTGGTTTGATAATGATAAGAGAAAAGATTAGTAATTAACCATAGTTAATTAAATGAGAATTAAATCCATAATAATACGTGTATGGAGTGATTTAGCCGCTAAATAATTCTAAAAAGAAAGTTGAAAATGATATTATAATAATATGATATTATAATATGAAATGAAATGGAATATGAGTTTGAAATATAAAAATATTGTTAAAAATGAGTTTAAAATGATTTAGAAATGTTTTATCAATATTTAAAAGTGTTTCCAAGAAGTTTGAAAAGAAATTGAAAAACAAGTCAAAACTAGGCGCGTCGCGTAACGGTAATTCGCGATTTCGCACCATTAAAGTTAAATGAGTGTACAAAGTGTAATATAGCTCGAAATCATTCGAAAAATGAATTTTCCGGTCTATTATATCCATAGTTTCCAATGACGTAAGAAAATCAAGATTTCATTAAGTAGATTTTGAAATATGTCCAAAACAATTTTCTAAAAATATCGCGGTTTTGCAGTTCGGAATCCAAAAAGGAAATCTATACAAATGATGTTTTTAAATGATTAAGAATATGAAATAAATTTGATAAATCTATTAAAATAATTTAAAAGAGATTTGGAATGGAAAATATGAATTTTCAAATATTAAAAAGTTGTTTAAATCAAATAAGCTTATATAGCACTTTCCACAACACTTTTATACCGCAAATTCTATAACCTTTTGAATATGAGTTTAAACTTAACGATTTTTCCTAGAATCAATTATGAATGTTTTTAAAAGGAAAATTAAGAGTTTAAAAGATAATTCGGAATCTTATAATCAATTCCAAAATAAAGTTAATAATTAAGTATGCGGAAACGACTTGTACATTTGTCCCACCTGTGATATCTGGGAAGATCAAACAAGGTGTTTAACTAAGGTTAGGGATGGAGCAACCAGTGCCCTGAACTTACCTGGCCTATGTTTTCTCTTTTTAGACGAGGGGTGGAATAGATCGAAAGGAATGCCCGAACGCTCTAAAAGATCATATTTAAGTTTTTCCAAGATAAAAGAAAAGAAACAAATTCTTTGAATGTTATTTAACCACTTAACACCTTTATCGATGATTAGTATGAAGAAACCGGGATCGGATTTGGGTGATTCCTATCCGAAGAACCGGGATCAGATTTGGGTGATTCCTATTTGAAAACCCCTTCAAACTAACTTTCGAAATAAAATATATTAAAGACAAAGATCTTTGAAGACAAAGATATTCATGATGTAGGATTACTTGCCATTAGTCCCTGGAGGTGAAATTTATCATATCTAAGGTGGCAGTAGTGATCTGTTATGAAAATTGTGATGCCCCACCTCTATACCCACGCTAGCCAAGAACACTACGGTGTAATGCTGTCAACTAGCACGGAGAATAAGGCTGTTGAGGAGCGACCATCCGTGTAATTGCTTTGTGTGAGCATCGATATGTCAAATAGTATAACATGCATTTCTATTTCAGGAGGAAATCCGACATACCGATACAAACTCAAAGCTACTACACAGTGGCTATAATAGTTTAGGACAATAGATATAAAAATAACACAGATAACATAAATGCGGAATACAGATGGAACGAAAAGTCTCATATATACAATAACTGATATCAGTTACAATACATTTGACACAATACAAATGATACAACTACAACTGTCGACTCAAGAAGTTATATATACACGTACATTATCGACTAATATACATGAATACATTATCATCTTAAAACAGACACACTGACTACTACAAAAGTACGAAGACCACTTCAAATGATATAAAAAGTCTTCATAGCACTAGCAGCAACCCAAAGCTAAAAATCTACAACCTGTAAATACTCGGTCTGACCCGAGTATTAAATTCAAAAGAAAATAATACACAGGTCAGTCTAATTCAAACTCAGTTATTAATGCACAGAAGCAATAATAATCAAATATCAAATAGACGACAGTCACAGAAATCTCGTATACCCAACTTCTCGATAAGAGAACCAGATAACGACAGATATAACACTAAACAGTGTTAATCCACAAAACAGAAATCCAAAGCAATTTAAACAAGTCAGAACTCACGTTTATATGCAAATAAACAGTGGTGATGGAATTACAGTGGTATGCCAATGTAACAGGTAAGTGATAATTCAAAGGCTACACCATATCATAGTGCAGGCAACAAAAATAAACAGGGATGAATGAAACTGATCAAGCAAGTGCAGCAGGTACAAAGGCCCGACGACCAAGTGCACAAAACAATTTCAAGTGAAGGCAAATGAAATCAAGTACACATGAACTACAAGTGAACATGTCAATCTTTGAATGGTCATACAATTATATACATACATGAATGTATGTATACAATGCAAAAGTAAACATGATAGCAAGTACACACAGGAAAGCAGTGAAATGGGCAAAAGTATCAAGTCTGGAAAACAAGAATGCCCAGACTCAACAAAGATGTACGCGGTGGCATATAAACAACACTGCAATACTACCAAAGTTCAAGTAACTAATGTCAACATTTCGAAGTCAACATCAATGCCGTGGGGATGAACGAGACTCAAGAGAAGCTACAACATGAAGCACTGCATTTCAAATAGCAGTACAACTGGAAGTGATATAGAGAACAATATCACAACAGATCAACATGGAAGAACTCAGAGATGGACAAGTATATCAATGCAAAGCTTCAACATACGAAACATCAACATGGATGCAGAGACTGTCACAAACAAATATGGACAGTGACACAGTGAAATGCCAACATCACAAACTACTGAAATGGCAAAGATTGGAAGATAACAAACTCACATGCAACAAGCATCAACAACAAAGAAATGCACATGTCCAGTTTCAAGTGACTCAAATTCAACAAATTCAGAGATTAGACAGAAGATACATGAAAATGCAGCATGGTTCAAGCTGCAGTGACTCGAAGAAATTAATCAACCCAAATCAATAGAAATGTACACAGGGACAACTACTTCAAACTCAACAATAACAAAATGCACAGAGGCATAGACAATGTCGAAGTCATTCCAACAAAAGAACAGTGCAACTCAATGCTACAAAAGATCACTCGTATGAAGATTTCAAGCAACACCAATATCTACAACAAATGCAACTGCAAGTGCACATGAACAAGGATGAGAAAACTGGAAAGAAGTTCAACAGGAATGGTATCAAGTTCAATACAACATGATGCAGCAATATTATAAATGGTGAAGATCAAACTGCAGTGGCTACAGAATAACTACAGGAAATGAAATGCAAACATGTTCAGATGAACAAATATCACAAATGGGTGCAGACAGGTAGCGGTGTGCAGGATGAAGCACTGCAAAAATGCAAGTGTCCAGACAACAATAGAAAACAGTGCATGCTACTACAATGATGAACAGAGGTGACAACAGGAATAAATGCAATAACAGCTAAAGTCGAATGACCAGAGGCCGAAGTACATAGGGTCAACAACCACCAGATAAAAGAATACCAACTTGACGAAGTCAGTGCCAACAAAAATGACAGCGACTCAATCATCTCAAATCACCAAGGCCAAAATCAAAACAATGCCGAAGTCAACATAAAGGCAATAGCCAACACGAAACAAAAATCGAACTACCGCAGTACGAAACGAGGAAAGAATTAGATGTGAGTAAGTCTCACCTTGTCGCCGAATATAGAAGAAGCCGAGCAACCGAGGGAAGACGAACGAAGTTAAGCCCTAGTTCCAGTTTCGATGAAAACAGTCGAGATCGCAAGCAAATAAGCTACAGCGAAGCCGAAGCCAGAGTCACCACAAAGGAGCTACAAAGTCGACAAAGCCAAAGTCTCAATTAGCCAGAAAATCACAACATCGCCGAAGCTTCAAATTGCCAGTAGAACGAAGAAGTCAAGCCAGAGCTACAACAATCGACGAAGGCAAAGTCCAAATCACCTTCTCGAGCAAAGTCGAGCACTAAGGGAACGAAGCCCCAAATCAGAAAAAACCCTAAATCGCGAATCGCCTTAAGGGGAGGAGAGAAACGCGATTTTGTTTTGAACGTGAGAAAATGAACGTGAATGGAGAGGGTAAGAGGCCTTTGTCAGATAATAAAGGTGAAGGGGAATAGATTTGTTAATGGGCCAAGCAATAATATTAAGCCCATTGAATTTATAAATAGCAAACCATGATAATTAAACACTTTGGTAATATTTAAAACACGATTTGAATCCATTAGAACAACGGATTCGAACACGATAAAAATTCATATTTAGGATTTAAAATACGAATAGACGATGTCATATTTAAATAAAATATTTAAATATATTATCGTATAAATGCGGGTTGTTACAGACTTCCCTCCTTAAAGAAATTGCGTCCTCGCAATCATAAGGAATAAATGGATAAAAGGTAACAACCATAAGAGCATGGCGATGTCGAATGCATAAGCAAAGCAAATGTCAGCAGGGGAAGTATTAGATATGGAATCAAAAGGTTCGACTGCTTCGAATCAAAAGAACCAACATCATGGGGATCAAGGAATCAAAATCAGACGACTACCAAAAGCAAGAATCAATCGAGTTCCAGCATTTAAAAGAAAAGGAAAACATAGCAGAATTCACATACAGCACGAATTGAATGCGAGTAAATCAAATTACTCACCTGAATCGCCAGAGAAAAAGACGAAGCTCAAATCTCAAAATCGCAAATATTCAATCATCAAAAACGATAATCGAATTTTCAAATCGAAAATAGGTTTAACTATCAAAAACGATAATCAAATTTCACAAATATCTGATTATCAAAAACGATAATCAGAAATCATAAATATTCGATTAATCAAATCGAAAAATATTTAATTATCTCAAACGATAATCAAATTTCACAAATATCTGATTATCAAAAACGATAATCAGAAGACAAATCAAATATCTAATTATCTCAAACGATAATCAGAAAACAAATCAAATATCTAATTATCTCAAACGATAATCAAAAAACAAATCAAATGTCTAATTATCTCAAACGATAATCAGAAGACAAATCAAATATCTAATTATCTCAGACGATAATCAGAAAACAAATCAAATATCTAATTATCTCAAACGATAATCAGAAATCACAAATATTCGATTAATCAAATCGAAAAATATTTAATTATCTCAAACGATAATCAAATTTCACAAATATCTGATTATCAAAAACGATAATCAGAAACACAAACATCTGATTATCAAAAACGATAATCAGAAGTCATAAATATTCAATTAACGAGTCCGGAATTAACCGAAGTAGTAAAAGTATGGTTCCATACTCCGTACTTTTGCTAAATCGTTTAAATATCTTTATCGTTTCCTTGAAAGTGCAGAATTGTGTGTTTTAAAAATAACATTTCACATTCTCAAGCGGACAAGTCCGGAATTAAGCGAATCAGTAAAAGAAAGGGGTCATAGTCCTCGATTTTTCTGAAACGTTTAAATCGCTTCCTCGTTCTTTTGAAAATGTAAACTGTAAAAAATTTCGAAAACAATTTTAATTTATATTTTTGAAATAATTAAAAATAAAGAATTTTGAAAACACGTGATTAAATTAGCAATATCAGTAGCATCTTAGATAAGGAAGTTACACTTCTCAAAGTACAGTAAAACGGACAACAAATTCAGCATTGCGGAAGAACCGCTTGTAAATCCAATTTAAAATTGACGGTTACTGAAGTTAACACGTCAAAATTTCATCAAAATAACTGGCATCAAAGTATAATACCAATGAATTTTCATTCATAAGTAAATGTCACAAGAATCTTCCCAAAGATAGAAAGGGATATCATACCCTAAACTTGTATTCATAACAAGTCAATAACACATGAATTCACCAATGCACAAAAATTGATAAACATATCAATAGAAATCACGAAAATTGGTGAAGCACAAAATTCCAGAAATCATCACAAGAAATCCAGAAATCACAAGAAGGGGGGAGGCCTATCACAAGATGGGAGTATGGAAACTCCAAAACACCGGTATCACAAGACGAGACGCTATCTCATGGTGGCTAACCATTAAAGTTTCACACAGGAATGGTCCGAAGACCGTGGGTCGCTATCCCACATGTGTGAGTCGGAATCACACAGATTGAGGTCTAGGCTAACCTCGCAGAGAAAGAGACATCGCACATTTGCTAGTCTAAATCATAAAAAGGAAAAGGGGAAGGCCTATCACAAAATGGGAGCATGAAAACTCCAAAACACCGGTATCACAAGACGAGACGCTATCTCATGGAAGCCATCCATTAAATTTTCACACAGGAATGGTCCGAAGACCGTGGGTCGCTATCCCACATGTGTGAGTCGGAATCACACAGATTGAGGTCTAGGCTAACCTCGTAGAGAAAAAGATATGTGTGAGTGGAATCACACAAATTAAGGTCCAGACTAACCAAAAAGCAAAAAGGTATGTGTGAATGGAATCACACAAGTGGTGTCTAGTCTAACCTCGCAAACAAAAAGATATGTGTGAGTGGAATCACACAAATTAAGGTCGAGACTAACCAAAAAGCAAAAAGGTATGTGTGAATGGAATCACACAAGTGGTGTCTAGTCTAACCTCGCAAACAAAAAGATATGTGTGAGTGGAATCACATAAATTAAGGTCCAGACTAACCAAAAAGCAAAAAGGTATGTGTGAATGGAATCACACAAGTGGTGTCTAGTCTAAATCATAAAATGATCGTCATGATCAACGAGAAGTGTCAATTACACTAAGCTAGTAAATATAAAAGTTTAGCTTCATGTCCCATAACCACTTGCATAACTTAAATATTTACGAACAAACTGTAAATCTTCACTAGGAAATTGTCACGAAAAGGGTTCAATCGAACAAGTCCAGGAGTTAACCGATGAAGTAAACGCAAGCGTTTCATACCACTTGTTTTACTAGGCCGTTTAATTCAATTTCTCATACGAGTGAATAAAGGCTTGTATATACTAATAGATTGGAAAACAGTTTAAGAAAAAGAGCTTTGTAGTAAAATAGTTTTGAAATCGTTTGGAGAAAAGGATTTTGATATTTACTAATAGTATAGAAAACCTTTATATTTTTAAAGTGACAAATCACAAAAATGATTGTAGAAACAATCAATCGCAAGAATTCACATACGAAGATGTGAATGGAATCCAAAGAAATCGATACTGAATCCATCAGAAAGTATGTTCACAAAAATCCCGAAGAAAATGTCATCAAAGTTGCTAATAAATGATAGCAACAAATCGGGGAAATAATCAAGAATCGATTAAATTTGGAAACCAAGTCAATTCACTAAAATTTCACATTCGAAGACGTGAATAAAATCCAAAGAATTCGATTCCAAATTCATCAAAGTAGGAATACCCAAAAATTCCAGAAATAGAAGTTATCAAAATCGACAAAGGTGATAACAACTAATTAGAAAAGCAGAATCGATTATCAACTGGAAAAACAAAGCAAAACGAGCAGAAATGCATAAATGACTTCAACAAAAGTAAGAATCAAGTCAATGTCGAAGTCAACAATTAATGGTCACTGTCGAGTACAAAATGAATCAATCATCATTATCAAAGAAACCAACGGCAAACAAAATCAGAGTCTTGAAAATCAAGAAATTAGCAATTTCTCAAAAACAAAGTGACCGAAGTCGAATGGAATTCAAGATGAGGAAAACACAAAATATCAAGTTCAAAATCGCTGAGATTCAAACTAGATGTGAATGAGAAATCAAAATCACTCAATTTGCAACTGGTCCAGCTATTTTTCATCACAGTGTAACAGGTACACAATGACACTCATAGCATAGAACAAAAGTGGAACAAAGTCCAAAAGTCAAAATGGCTTTAATTTGCCAAATTAAAGCAAAATCAACATCGGCTAAATCAATTCAAAGCCGAAAACACAAGAATAAGCGTTAGGAATTCATACCTAACAGTAAAAAATAATCATATGTAAAGATGAGAGATAAAACATCGACAAATAGTTGTAACACATGCTCCATCTAAGTTATGTTTTATAATTGTCCTAAACCCCAGGCTCTGATACCAAGCTGTGACACCCCACCTCTATATCCACGCTAGCCAAGAACACTACGGTGTAATGCTGTCAACTAGCACGGAGAATAAGGCTGTTGAGGAGCGACCATCCGTGTAATTGCTTTGTGCGAGCACCGATATGTCAGATAGTATAACATGCATTTCCATTTCAGGAGGAAATCCGACATACCGATACAAACTCAAAGCTACTACACAGTGGCTATAATAGTTTAGGACAATAGATATAAAAATAACACAGATAACATAAATGCGGAATACAGATGGAACGAAAAGTCTCATATATACAATAACTGATATCAGTTACAATACATTTGACACAATACAAATGATACAACTACAACTGTCGACTCAAGAAGTTATATATACACGTACATTATCGACTAATATACATGAATACATTATCATCTTAAAACAGACACACTGACTACTACAAAAGTACGAAGACCACTTCAAATGATATAAAAAGTCTTCATAGCACTAGCAGCAACCCAAAGCTAAAAATCTACAACCTGTAAATACTCGGTCTGACCCGAGTATTAAATTCAAAAGAAAATAATACACGGGTCAGTCTAATTCAAACTCAGTTATTAATGCATAGAAGCAATAATAATCAAATATCAAATAGACGACAGTCACAGAAATCTCGTATACCCAACTTCTCGATAAGAGAACCGGATAACGGCAGATATAACACTAAACAGTGTTAATCCACAAAACAGAAATCCAAAGCAATTTAAACAAGTCAGAACTCACGTTTATATGCAAATAAACAGTGGTGATGGAATTACAGTGGTATGCCAATGTAACAGGTAAGTGATAATTCAAAGGCTACACCATATCATAGTGCAGGCAACAAGAATAAACAAGGATGAATGAAACTGATCAAGCAAGTGCAGCAGGTACAAAGGCCCGACGACCAAGTGCACAAAACAATTTCAAGTGAAGGCAAATGAAATCAAGTACACATGAACTACAAGTGAACATGTCAATCTTTGAATGGTCATACAATTATATACATACATGAATGTATGTATACAATGCAAAAGTAAACATGATAGCAAGTACACACAGGAAAGCAGTGAAATGGGCAAAAGTATCAAGTCTGGAAAACAAGAATGCCCAGACTCAACAAAGATGTACGCGGTGGCATATAAACAACACTGCAATACTACCAAAGTTCAAGTAACTAATGTCAACATTTCGAAGTCAACATCAATGCCGTGGGGATGAACGAGACTCAAGAGAAGCTACAACATGAAGCACTGCATTTCAAATAGCAGTACAACTGGAAGTGATATAGAGAACAATATCACAACAGATCAACATGGAAGAACTCAGAGATGGACAAGTATATCAATGCAAAGCTTCAACATACGAAACATCAACATGGATGCAGAGACTGTCACAAACAAATATGGACAGTGACACAGTGAAATGCCAACATCACAAACTACTGAAATGGCAAAGATTGGAAGATAACAAACTCACATGCAACAAGCATCAACAACAAAGAAATGCACATGTCCAGTTTCAAGTGACTCAAATTCAACAAATTCAGAGATTAGACAGAAGATACATGAAAATGCAGCATGGTTCAAGCTGCAGTGACTCGAAGAAATTAATCAACCCAAATCAATAGAAATGTACACAGGGACAACTACTTCAAACTCAACAATAACAAAATGCACAGAGGCATAGACAATGTCGAAGTCATTCCAACAAAAGAACAGTGCAACTCAATGCTACAAAAGATCACTCGTATGAAGATTTCAAGCAACACCAATATCTACAACAAATGCAACTGCAAGTGCACATGAACAAGGATGAGAAAACTGGAAAGAAGTTCAACAGGAATGGTATCAAGTTCAATACAACATGATGCAGCAATATTATAAATGGTGAAGATCAAACTGCAGTGGCTACAGAATAACTACAGGAAATGAAATGCAAACATGTTCAGATGAACAAATATCACAAATGGGTGCAGACAGGTAGCGGTGTGCAGGATGAAGCACTGCAAAAATGCAAGTGTCCAGACAACATAAGAAAACAGTGCATGCTACTACAATGATGAACAGAGGTGACAGCAGGAATAAATGCAATAACAGCTAAAGTCGAATGACCAGAGGCCGAAGTACATAGGGTCAACAACCACCAGATAAAAGAATACCAACTTGACGAAGTCAGTGCCAACAAAAATGATAGCGACTCAATCATCTCAAATCACCAAGGCCAAAATCAAAACAATGCCGAAGTCAACATAAAGGCAATAGCCAACACGAAACAAAAATCGAACTACCGCAGTACGAAACGAGGAAAGAATTAGATGTGAGTAAGTCTCACCTTGTCGCCGAATATAGAAGAAGCCGAGCAACCGAGGGAAGACGAACGAAGTTAAGCCCTAGTTCCAGTTTCGATGAAAACAGTCGAGATCGCAAGCAAATAAGCTACAGCGAAGCCGAAGCCAGAGTCACCACAAAGGAGCTACAAAGTCGACAAAGCCAAAGTCTCAATTAGCCAGAAAATCACAACATCGCCGAAGCTTCAAATTGCCAGTAGAACGAAGAAGTCAAGCCAGAGCTACAACAATCGACGAAGGCAAAGTCCAAATCACCTTCTCGAGCAAAGTCGAGCACTAAGGGAACGAAGCCCCAAATCAGAAAAAACCCTAAATCGCGAATCGCCTTAAGGGGAGGAGAGAAACGCGACATTGTTTTGAACGTGAGAAAATGAACGTGAATGGAGAGGGTAAGAGGCCTTTGTCAGATAATAAAGGTGAAGGGGAATAGATTTGTTAATGGGCCAAGCAATAATATTAAGCCCATTGAATTTATAAATAGCAAACCATGATAATTAAACACTTTGGTAATATTTAAAACACGATTTGAATCCATTAGAACAACGGATTCGAACACGATAAAAATTCATATTTAGGATTTAAAATACGAATAGACGATGTCATATTTAAATAAAATATTTAAATATATTATCGTATAAATGCGGGTTGTTACAAAAATCCTCGATTTGCAAGAATATGATTTGAAGTTAAGAAAGAAATCTTTGATTAAGATCTAATAAATGATTTGGGAATATTTTCACTAAGTTAAAAGTTATAACTTGAATATAAGAAATTTTTGATTAAGATTAAAAGAATTATTTGGAAAGGTTTTCCTAAGTAAAAGAGAAAATGATTTGGAATTTTTCCAGGATTTAAGAAAAGTTTAAACAAAATAAATGATTAATAAATGAGGCTTAATGATTCCATGTACCTTTGAAAAGAAAATAGAATAAATTGAAAAGAATATATCTAAGAAAGATATCTGATTTAAACAAAAGATGAAGTAATTGATTGATGATTGATAATCACATTTGAACTTAAAACCTTTTAAATCGATAATTGGCTTTGAAGGAACCAGGGTATGATTTGGTTGATTCCTACCCGAAAACCACTTCGAACAAGTTTACGTGTTCGAAGAATGAAGATATTTGAAGATGGAGATATTGAGAAGAATAATAACGAGGGAATACTTGTTGATTAATTAGGGATAAACTCCCGATTCACTATATTATAGTAGTGGTCTCTTTGTTATGAAAAACCTCAAAACCATAAGGACTTCTCTCCTAGTAATGGCCGAGGAAAGTACATTCAGTTTCGTTCCGTCCTAGAACAAACTTGTATGGATGAATGTCTGACATTGCATTTTCTGAGATTACGTACATTGGTTTTTAAAACGTACATCTGTTTGGTTGCGGAGAAGGCAACTTCTCGTAGCTTAACACCCTTCCTTGAGACGTACGAGCTCAAGGGTTGTATTTATGTGAAAGGCAATTATTAGTCAACGGAAATGGCCAATGTGGCATTCAAAGTAAAAGAAGATGCGCTATGAGAGAAGTTAATTGTAGCCTCGAGCTCATCAACCGGAAATGACCGAAATAGGGTTAGATGCAGCAAGGCTAATTGGGTCATTCCCGATTAGGGTATGATCATCCCCTTCTAGAAATATTTCTTCCTACTATGACGTTCAGGATGTAAATTAATGTGGTTTGTATGGTAGAGCGTGCTTGGTTAAAGGTCGGTAACGACCGGGGGATGACATATTCAGTACTACATAGTTAAAGAGGTAGGTCGGTCTTGTGTTGGTAGAGGGCAGATGTTCTGTGCCTCGGGACATCCATCTAGAGGTGTACCCATCGGAAGGTAGTCTCTTCACCTGATCATTTGTACAGAAATCCATTCTCCAATAAGAACCTATGGTTTTGTTTGTAGAGCCTAGTATGCTGGAATTTAATAATGGTAACAATTTCGGCTAAGATTAATAAGTTTTTTTGCAAATGTTTTAAAAGAGATGTCATTAGAAATAATATCAAATGTTTTGATACAAAAGTGTTTTAGTTATCATAAGGTAAAAACCCGTCCATGTTTATGTGTGGATGTGGTCTTATGAGATACTCTTTATTTTTAAAGGATTTTCTTTAAAGGTCAATATATGACACTATCATTTATTATTGAGTTTTTATCACGCCGGTTTATCGAGCCTGATCCGGGTATTTTCAATACTTGGGTCAGATCCGAGTAGTTTCAGGTTTAGTTGAAGACGGTTGAAGTTTCCAGAAGAGAGATGGAAATCTTCATCATCTATGTCATATTCTATTATCCGATGTGGTTTGTTTATGTTTGATGTTTGTCAGCAATTGTAAGGACAGATGTTTATAACTGTCCAAGCTGAATTTAGGTTAGACTATGATATATGTATTTAAAAGTTTTCCGCTGTAAAGATATTGTTCAATATTATATATTATGCCATTCGTGTGAGATTTTGTTCTGTCTATTTTTTCTTTATTACCCTTCATGTTCCGTCTTTTCGTTCAATTTTAGTTAGACATGTGTGGTTTATTATCGATTCAAAGGGTATAGAAGAACGGGTCGTGATAGAAATATTGTTTCGCTTTGGTTGATGATTACTCTAGATACACGTGGGTATACTTCTTAGAAAAAAAATCAAAAACTTTCTCTTACTTCACTAAATTCACAAAATTAGTTCAAAACGAAAAAGAAGTTTCTATTATTTCACTAAGAAGTGATCATGGTGGAGAATTTGAAAATTATTGTGATGAAAATGGATTTAAACATGAATTCTCTACCCCACGTACTCCACAACAAAATGGAGTAGTCGAGAGAAAGAATCGAACCATACAAGAGGTTGCTAGATCTATGATAAATGAGTACGAACTACCCTTGTCCTTTTGGGCAGAGGCAGTAAATATAGCTTGTTATGTAATGAATAGAGTCATGATTAGCCCGATTCTTAAGAAAACACCATATGAACTATGGTTCGACAAAAAGCCAAACATTGCATATTTCAAAGTTTTTGGCTGTCCGTGTTTTATTCTTAATACAAGTGATTAATTAGGAAAATTTGAGCCAAAAGCCGACAAAGGCATATTTATGGGATACTCGTCCCGAAGCAAAGCCTATTTAATATATAACAAAAGGACGAGAACAATCATGGAGTCAATCAATGTGAAATTTGATGAAGGTATTGATGATCAAAACAAGGAAACAATCAAAAGCAATGTTAAAGAGGAGAATGAAAAAAATGAAAATTAAAAACCAAAAGAAACTACAACCATGAAAGAAGTCCAAAGAAATCTAGATCCAGAGAGATTGAAATTCAAAGCAGATCATCCTCCAGAATTGGTAATAGGAAATCCTATCGCAGGTGTTCACACTCATTCTTCCTTTAGAAATTTGTGTGATTTTGTCATACAGTTGATTTATTTCAAAAATTGAACCCAAAGACATAGATACAGCTCTAAATGATGAAAATTGGATTATGGCTATGCAAGAAGAGCTAAATCAATTTGAGCGAGATGATGTTTGGACTCTAGCACCTAGATCTAATGATTATCTAGTCGTAGGAACAAAATGGATTTTTAAAAATAAATTTGATGAATATGGAAATGTGATTAGTACTAAAGCTAGGTTAGTTGCTAAAGGTTATAATCAAATTGAAGGAATTGATTTTGATGAAACTTTTACACCAGTAGCAAGACTTGAATCCATTAGGATATTGTTAGCTTTTGCTTGCTATAAAGGATTTAAACTAAGACAAATGGATATTAAAAGTGCTTTTCTTAACAGAATTTTGAAAGAAGATGTATTTGTTGAACAACCAGAAGGTTTTGAAAATCACGAATACCCTAACCATGTATATAAACTTAAGAAAGCACTATATGGATTAAAACAAGCCCCTAGAGCTTGGTATGAATGTCTTAGCACTTATCTCCTTGATAATGGGTTCAAAAAGGGTTGTGTAGACACCACATTATTTCTATTGCATGACAATGATGATCTTTTGATTGTTTAAATATATGTTTATGACATTATTTATGGTGCCACTAACAACTTGTTGTATGAGAAATTTGAAAAAGTCATGCATGAAAAGATTGAAATGAGCTTGGTTGGAGAGTTAAAATTCTTTTTAGGATTTCAAATCAAACAAAATGATAAATGTACATTCATCTCTCAAACAAAATATATTAGAGAACTGTCAACAAATTTGGATTGAAAGATGCTAAACCTGCAAAAAACCCCAAGCACAACTATTAAACTTGACAAGGGTGAAAAAGGTAAGGCAGTTGATCAAAAGAAATATCGAGGTATGATTGGATCACTTATTTATCTTACTACTTCTAGACCTGACATTATGTTCGTTGTTTGTTTATGTGCATGGTTTCAATCAAATCCAAAAGAATCTAATTTAAAAGCTGTAAAAAGGATTTTTAGATATTTGTTGCACACCCCACAGTTTGGTCTATGGTATCCAACTAATGACAACTTTGAGTTAAAAGGATATTCAGATGCGGATTATGCTGGTAGTCTAGTTGATAGAAAAAGTACTAGTGGAACATGTTTTATGTTGGGACATTCATTAGTTGCATGGGCAAGTCGAAAAAAAAATTGTATTGCATTATCTACCACTGAGGCAGTGTATATTGCTCTAAGTGGTTGCTCTGCTCAAATTTTATGGATGATACAAACTTTTCAAGACTATGGTCTAAATTTTAAACGAGTCCCACTAATGTGTGATAGCAAAAGTGCAATCGATCTCACAAATAATCATGTACATCACTCACGGACAAAACATATAGATGTTAGACATCATTTCATTAGAGATCATATTTCCAAAGAAAATATCTGCATAAATTTCATTTCAACTGATTCTCAATTGGCAGACAATTTTACAAAACCCCTTCTAGAAAATAGTTTTTGTCGACTTCGTCTCAGTTTAGGCATTTTAGAAATTTGATTCTATATTGTTGATTTTGATCTTAAATGCCTATGTTAACTAATCTGACTCCCTAGTGATTATCAAAAGATAAAAAGTGATTGAAAAAGAAAGTGATGAGTGTTGATATTAATCATACATTATAACTTGAAACGGTATATATAGAAAATTTCTTTAAAAATTTAAACAAAAATTTGTAATAACTTTGACTGGTAAAAATTCCATGTCCATTTCTATTTCTATCATATTTCTAACGACCATCACTCATTAAAATCCAATATAGTTTGTCAAAATGTGGTATTTTAAACGGAAAATTATTCGTTTTTATTTTATTTTATTTTTTAGCAATAAAAACATCCGAAGTATTCACTCTCATTTAAAAGTCCTCACGGTTATGCATGAGTGAATTACTTGGAATATTTGTTTATGTGCTTTCATACTCATTTAAAAGTCCTTACGGTTATGCATGTATGGAACACATATCAAAATTGATTATTGAATAGACAAGTTGATTCTAATCCCATTTAAAAGTCCTCATGGTTATGCGTGGTTAGAAGATGCTTGAAATTCATTTTTTAATAAAAATTGGGAATACTACTAATCTCATTTAAAAGTCCTAACGGTTATGCATGGTTAGTAGATATTCAAATTCCTGATGTAAATATACCACAAATAGACACAACTATATGGTTTTATATGCTGACATCACCCCTATCACTCTAAAGTGGAATATGCGCTTAACAAAGTATTTATGATTTTTGTTTGATTTTTTTTTGAAATTTAATATCTATACTCGATTGGGTATTAATGTTGTTTTAATGTCTATCACTTTATCTCTATTTTTCTAACATGATTACTCTTTTGCTGATAACAAAAAGGGGAGAGAAAAGTTAAGATTTTGGCAAATAAAGTTCAAATATTTTATTTTATATTTGCATATTCCCATCTAGGTTCATTTGCATATTTTTATTGATTTTCATGCATACATGAAGGGGGAAGTTTTGTTGTAGAGAGGGAGCATTCAAATAGGGGGAGCAAATAGATTTCATCAATGACTAAATACATTTAATAAATTCAAAATCTTAATATATGTTTGTTATCATCAAAAGGGGGAGATTGTAGAATATGCCAGTATATGATTTTCGTTTGATGATAATAAACACACACACACACACATATATATATATATATACGAGTATATATGCATATCTAGATGGACCTGCATTTAATCACAACGTGCATACATTTATAGTTGCAGCTGTGGAATTAGATTTGACCGTACGTACCAGTGCTATCATAAACTATACCTGAAGCAACGACCGAGAAGACTTAGACAATTGAAGAACATTCATATAACCAATAACTTGAAAGCATTCATAGTTTTATCATTTGTTTCTTATGTTTTGGTTTATTTTATACTACTGGAAATGGAAATAATGCTTGTACTTTTACGTGGATATGTTATTTAGCTAACGTGGGCTGTGAGAAAAAAATGTATCTAAATACATCTTCACTTCACAATTCTATTGATAGTGAGAATTCAATTAATAGAATTTCCACCATGGCTTTTTGAAATTTCAAATTTGAAAAGTGATTCTAATATAACACCATGTTTATATTTTGAAATTTGAAAGGTCGCTTCCAATAAATTATTATTATGGCTAGTTTAGGACGCATCACTTAAAGATTCCATCAGATGCAGTGGCAGTTTTTATGACTGCAAATGTCGGTGAAAGATCCAAGTGGTAACTTCTAAGGCAATGAAACTGTTCGTGACTTAATCTGACATTGTTTCCATCAATATTTATCAATATATTTTAGCGTTCTTTAACCATGTAAATTAACAGTCGTGCTTTTATTCTATTCTAAGTTATTAATCATTAGTGGAATCATATCATTTATCTTTTTTTAGGCTTTGGGTTCATTGTCTTGCACTTTTTATAATTTCATTTTAGCGTGCATTCTTCTTTACTTTGTAAGATCGGTTCTTCAATGCAAAGTTGTCATGTTAAGGTTTGTAATACCCATCAATTAAAATAATTGTAAAATCTTTTTTATACCATTTAGGAATACAAAAGGATTGCCAAAATGAGGCTCGTTCATATTACAAAATCTGCATCCAATCCTTGACATTCTACATTTTTAATCAAAGTTATCCCATGGTCAGTTGAGGACTCACTTAGTGACACCATTATGTCGCTAATGATGACAAAGTATTTTGTTAACATTTTGTAGCACAGTTACCCTTAATCATGATAGTTAATGAGTTTATAAATAATGTACATTATTTCTAGTACTTAAATATAGCTTAGTGTCTATGATTAAATGATTACATGATCACATCCACATTGGAAAAGATAAGCATTTTCCTTTCTCTATCAAAGATAATTCAAATAAAAAATCATTATCTGAAAAAAAAACCAAGATGCCAAATTAGAAACGTGTAATATTAAATTTCAACAAATACTTACATATTTTCAATATTGCACAGTGGGTCTTCACTTTAGGAATAAATAAATATTTTGTATGGTGCGGTGTATGACTAATTAGTAAATTATAAATGTACTAATTCATGCATAAATATATATTTAAAGATGTACTGTGTAACGACCCGAAAATTTAACTGGTTTTAATAACGTTATTAATTGAAAATTTGTAGAATTTTAAAAATAAAATATTGAAATAAAAATTTAATATTTGAAATGCGTCTAGTTAAACATAGGAACTGGTAAATTTTCATCCAAAAATATGAAAGTTTATTTCGTGTGTAATTTTATTTCAATTTCATCAGTTAGAAATTGATGAAAGAAAAAATATTTTCGGAACCTGAATATTTTTACATAGAAAAATTCTAAACCATCTTCTGAGCAAGGCGTCATTTTTCGTTTTTCCAAATTCGGACTTCTTTAGCTCCGTCGATCTTATTTTTCTGCGTTTTTGCTGCATTTTCCACTAGTAGAAAATTCGAATTTTTAAAATTCAATCATACCACTAATATCTCTATATCGTGTTGATCGTCTCGTCGTGCTGATCTCTGCGGTATATTCAATCTTGTGTTTTGAAATCCCGTACATAGCGGAATGTGTAAAACCGGTAACCGTATCGGTCTCATTTTTGCGTCTTTTGGCTTCTCGTGTCTTTTCAAAATTTCCACTGTTTCAACCAGCAGTTGTTTTCTTTTCAAATTCCCAGAAATTAATAATTATGACTTTAGCTATTTCCAACGTTCAATCTATTTTCTAAAATTTTACTATTCCAACGTTGCAATAATTTTTCCGGTTCACTTTTCCGTTTCCAGCGTTGTTTTATTTATTGGCTCATTCTCTTCTTGTGAAATTGCAGAGGAACGGGTGTCTTCTTCCTTCCCTTACCTGCTTCTTTTAATTCCTCACCTCATCTCTCTGTTGTTCATTATAAAAAAAAACCAAAATACGTTTATGTTCTTGGAGATGAATTTGTGCATTTCTTTCTCTTTGCAAAATCCTTTACCATGCATTCTTCCTGAAGCCACCTCATCACCATTCTTTTCCATGCCGTTCCTCCACCTTATTCTCCTTCTCCCCTCCTCTGCCATGACGCAAGCACACATTCAAAAACCGTTCCGCGTTCTCTCCCTTCAGCCCCACTCTCTCTCTCCTCCACCCCGCATCAACCACCGCAGCCGCCTCAGCTAGTGCAACACCTACCTCGGCGACAACCCGCTCCAGCATGCTTCCCCTAACCCAACCACTCACCACTATCCACCGCCTTTCCCTTCTCCGATCTCAGTAGCAAACCAAGGCCTCGCAATACTCCTCTCCTTTACAACCCGACCCATCTTTGAACCGCCTGCTTGCCCACTCGACCTCACGCAAGCAGCATCTCCAGCCGTGTCTCCTTCTTCTTATTATTGGTTAGTTGTTGATGTTTATATTTAAGGGGTTATATATATAGAGGTAGTATATTCTTGCTGTTAGTGTGTAAGTTAATATGTTGGTTCATATAGGTTACGAGAGTCGTTCCATGCAAGTATGGTTATTGTAGTTTTGAACTGAATATAGATTTTAGAATTAATACTTTAGCATAATACGCATGTTAGTTATATATGCTATTCAATATAGTATATTTTATTATATGTAGTGTAAACGTTAGTTTGTACAAATCTTAAATTAGGTTGTATAAGGGTATATTTTGACAGTGGTCTAATGGTTTATTTACAATCTGTTAGTGAAGATCTCTGATTTTTCGTGTTAATATATATGTATGTATATATATATATACTTTTCCAGCATTTTAATTTATGCAAATATTCTTAGCTGTATGGGTTCGAGTGCATCTATATTAGTAAAAAAAAAGGAATATTCCAAGTGATATTCACTGTTGTTTGCAAATAGTTGATATAAGTTTGAGTCTGTTACTTAAAGTCTTGACGGAAATGGTTTTCAAAAGCTTTTGTATATATAACATTCATGTAAGATTTGAATTTCATGTAAGTGTATTTACCAACCCATATTTTACTGGCATCAAGTCTTTATTTTCCATTTTCTATTATGTCCTATAATCAAACAGTTTGTATAAATGCTTAAATGTTAGTCTTTAAGTTATATAATATGTTTATATACGTGTAGGGTCGGTTATATATAAGAGATTATAAGGTTATAAAAGTTGTAAAGTAAGCTGCAGTGTTTCATAATAAATATTGTAAAATATAAAAGAGATGTAAGTTTAGGTGCGGCCTATATTTATATATGTAATGTATGATTTGTAGTCTGTTTGACTTTTAGGAATAATATAAAGGTTGATTTGCTTGCTGATTTATATTTTATACTATAGTATATATGATAGTTCATATATATAGTTGTTTATTTTATAATATGGTGATATTTGATTTAACACGTGTTTAAAATGTATACCTGTCCTGTTGATATTTTGGTTCTTTTAGATATAAAGTGGTTTGGATATGTATTATGATTTGAAATATAATACGTAATTTGAATCTAATATGGGTTTTATGAAAAATAATAATATGATATACTCTTGTTTCGATTTTATCTGTATCGATCCCGTTCTAATTTGATTTCGTCTATCCCTATTTATCAGCGTGTCTATCCAATCTGTGCCAATCTCGCTTTGCTTCAGAATTCGTGCTTGGGTTTGCAACACAATTCTTTGTCATATTTTGTATTCTCTAGCCTCGAAAGGTGAGAAATCACTCACGATTAATGTTCTTTTATTTATTAAATTTGATTTCAATTGAACGACAATTGAAATATGTTGTTGTTAGTTATCTACACTGTTATATATATGTTTTTACCTGTATCAGTTCACCTGTGACATCTGACACCATTGTCTGTTATTTATACAATGATAATCCAGTTTGGTTGTTAAATGATTGATTGGTTGATGTTGACATTGGACGTTAAATTGTTAATGTTGTAAGTGATAAATAATTTGAAATTCACGTAGAATAGTTAGATTTGATATATGTGTTAATTTGATTGATGACATTTGCATAATATGACCCCTTTAAATGTTAAATAAATTGACACGTAGAAATAGGGTTAACCACACCTTGAACCATTTAAATGTATGTGTATAAATTGATGTAGTTTGAAATTGAACAATAGATATCAAGTGAAGAACCGTATAAATATTAGTCTAATAATCTTTAATCTACATGAAATGATAGTGTAGATTCTAGAAATAATTATTTTAATTTGCACAAACAACAATTTAAATTAATACGATTATTTCGGGATTATTTGAATTAATTATTGGATTGTTATTTATTGTTGTTATTGCTTGTTTATTTACTTTGACATCATCCCAGTTATCACACTGCAAGTTCCCTTTGTTATGCTTTGATTCTTGAATTGAAATGGAATCGGGTTGAAATGATAAATACCCAAAATAAAAACTTTGACTTAGGATAGAGAATTAAATAAAACCCGATTGGTCAATAATTTGATTTAAAAATAAAATAAAGATTTTATTTGAATAAATAATGAGGTTTGAAATGAAGTTTGAATTTGAACTTTAATGAAAGGAAAATGTTAATATTTAATAATCTGAATCAAAATATTAACATAGTAGTTGATGAAAGAATGTTGTTTTAAAATTGGAATTATTAATAATTAAGTTTAAAAATTGTTTAATAATTAAGTTGAAATTATTTAATAATTTAGTTGAAATTATTTAATAATTAAGTTTTGAAATTATTAAATAATTAAATAAGATTGAATTATTTAAAAACTAAATAAATTGAATTCTTCAATAAGTGGAATTGAACTTCTTGAATAAGTGAAATTAAGTTTCTTTATTAATTAAGCTTTGAAAATGTAACTAAGTAAATAAATAAGTGAAATTGAATTTTCTTTAATAAGAAATAAAATGTGTTTTATTGAAATTAATGTAAGACTTGAAATGTAAAGAATTTGATTTGATGAATTTAATTTAATGCAATTTGTAAGTTTTGATATAATGAAGTTGAACTTAAGTAATTGATTTAATGAATTGGAAATTAAATAGAATTTGTCTTGAATGATAAATTAACTTAACGAAAATTTAATGAAATCGATCAATGAAGTTAAATTGATTTGAATGTTAAATTAAATTAATTTAAATGATTTCGGAATGAAACTTATATACGAACTTGAATCAATATTTGAATTGTTTTAAATAGAAATTGAAATTGAATTATAAGATTTTGAAATTATGAATGTGGAAGTTTTGAAACGTAAATTATGGAAATTGATTTAGAAAGAGAAATGAAATGTTGGTTTACAAATTCTATTTGAAATTGAATTTGATTTGGTTTTGAAATATATTAAACGACCAATTGGTGAAATAATTTCGAATGTTATTAAAGAGACCGGAATCGGTTAGGGACATACTCACTGTCTAAACCGAACACCACTTTAATAACTATACGCGGAGTGTGATCCAGAATGAAGTGGTTGGAATGATGTACGTGATGACTAAAGAAAGAGAATGATAATGGATAGCCTTGACACTTGTGTCAAATTGGAAATGACTAAAACAGGAGCCGTGCCGGGCCAAATGGGGTCAGCTACCTCGAGCGAACACACTTCTTCGAAAACTACTCATTACTTGTTATCGATTGGTGCACCCTTGATTTCGGAGTGTTGTTTCGCGGTGTTGCGATCGCTGCGGCGATGCGTTCTCACCAGTCCGCATCAGGCAAACGGTAGTTTCACTACCTTGGGTATTGCCTCATGTGCCTTGTCATACTTGTATCCCTATACGCGACCACTACGATTTGTTTTGTGTCATACCTATGGAGTACTCCCTGATATCCCACTAGTTTATGGTGGAGTTTACAGTGCTGTATATACTATAACGCTTATATAAAATGTGTTAAGGGGGATAATGGTAACGACTTAACACTATTTTGATACTTTATATTACCGATAGACATTATCTACTTATCGTACACTACTACATAGTAGATAGTTTAATGGATCCTTAAAGGATGGTTATTCCAAACATCCTTTGAGTTACTTGTATTTCAGTTGCTATTTCACTTGAGTTGGATTTATTGATATAAGAATGTTAATACTGACTCGAGTGTTTTGTGTTTTGCTTTACGCTCGGGTCAGACTGAGTGTACCAGTATTCAAGTCTCACCTTTGGAGTTGGAGCTTCGCTTGGAGATCCAGCTATCTATCCAGCTTTCAGATATCCAGTTGATTCCAGTGATTGTATTCTGATTCTTGTATGTGACTATTGTTTTCGAGACTTCTGCTGTAACTTATTTAACTCTGATATGTATATAGTAGCTTCATGAACTACTATCTTTTATTTCTGCTGCATTTATTACTCTGTGTCTGTGATCTATGATTATTTATTTACTGTATATGTTCAGTTTTGCCAAATTTAAATTAACAATTCGGTATTTTGAATTATTCAAGTCCGACATGTGCGGATGCGAATGGTCCAAAAGAGCGGGTCGTTACAGGTGGTATCAGAGCTTTGGTAGCTCTATGCAAAACTTAGCATATAGGGTAAATGTATTTACAGAATCACTCTCATTCGAGTTTAAATCTCTTCCTTTTGACTCGATTCCTTTGAATTTTGGAACGTTCCTTGCGGTTCCAAATTTCATTCATGTCCCTCACTATTCTTCTTCTTTCAATTCTGGAGCATCCCATAACTCCACTTTGAATGATCTTTATAATGGATCGGCGGTCTCGCCAATCATCGAAATTTTGTAAATGGGTGAAACTCATTTACAATTGGCATCGATTCACCGGAGATTTCTATATCCTTGGTTTAGATGCTACTATCTCTTGTATGCCCTGATTATATCTTTGGTGATCGAATGTCGATTTACCTCAGAATTCTGCATCGATCTTATTCTTGAAGTCACGGTCGACCCGGTGAAGGTTGCCCGCGATTTATATAAACTTATCCATCTTCCTATTTGTTATTTAAATCATCTTATTTTGTTTCGAACTTATCTTCGAATCAGATTTCTCTTTGATTTGAGTCCATCAAATTTGAAACCCTATCCTTATTTTGAAAATTCATTCCTGTATCGTCGAGCAAAGAAATGTATTTGTAAATTAATATTAAATGTTTTATATATTGTGTTGTTTGAGTTGTTGTTGTGATTTGGGTTTCCGATCGATTCGTCTGATCAGCGCTATCGATAGGATCTCCAAAACACTCGAGCAGAGCAAACTGACACAACATTGTTTTCAAATTTAGTAAATAAAATAATTTTAAATGATTATATTATATATAAGTATAAATTTTTCAGAAATTAAATTGTTAATGAATTTGTTGTCAAAAATGTTAATATTTGATTTTCATTTATTGTTTTATAAACCATTGACTATTGCATAATATGAATAAATGAATTTATAAAACTTGGATATATTATATGTGTGTAATTATCTCTTAATGGTTTGAAGTGAATCGGAAATCTAATTCTTGAATTTATGTAAAAGATGATTTCAATTATAAATGAAACCAAAATTTTGAATTAATATTTAAACTTGGGAGAATTGAATTAGAAATTTACTTGTATAATACTCAATTGCATTCAAAATATAACTTACCTAAATTGCTCAAAAAGTTAACTATGTAATTGGATAGTATACAATATAATTTGTTTTTATAAATAAAATGTGAGTGCGTATAAAAATGTTATACACTTAAAGTTTAATTATAAAATGATTAATAGAGGTAAAATAGAATACTAAGTTTGTCGAATAATAAATGAATTAATAAAATGAATTTTTGTTTGAAATAAATTTTGTAACAAACAATGATAAATTGAAAATAAACCAAGTTAATGAAATTCCTTGAGTTTAAAGTCAAGGGTTGAATATATATTAATTTAAATTGAAATTTATATGGTTTAAATTAATTTTTTATTTTGTAATTCAATTTTATTTTCTTCTGATTGTTTCTATTCTCCTACCTCCTTCCTTTTCGGGGACGAAAAGTTTTGATTGGGGGAGAGTACAACGACCCGAAAATTTAACTGGTTTTAATAACGTTATTAATTGAAAATTTGTGGAATTTTAAAAATAAAATATTGAAATAAAAATTTAATATTTGAAATGCGTCTAGTTAAACATAGCAACTGGTAAATTTTCATCCAAAAATATGAAAGTTTATTTCGTGTGTAATTTTATTTCAATTTCATCAGTTAGAAATTGGTGAAAGAAAAAATGTTTTCGGAACCTGAATATTTTTACATAGAAAAATTCTAAACCATCTTCTGAGCAAGGCGTCATTTTTCGTTTTTCCAAATTCGGACTTCTTTAGCTCCGTCGATCTTATTTTTCTACGTTTTTGCTGCATTTTCCACTAGTAGAAAATTCGAATTTTTAAAATTCAATCATACCACAGATATCTCTATCTCGTTTTGATCATCTCGTCGTGCTGATCTCTGCGGTATATTCAATCTTGTGTTTTGAAATCCCGTACATAGCGGAATGTGTAAAACCGGTAACTGTATCGGTCTCATTTTTGCGTCTTTTGGCTTCTCGTGTCTTTTCGAAATTTCCACCGTTTCAACCAGCAGTTGTTTTCTTTTCAAATTCCCAGAAATTAATAATTATGACTTTAGCTATTTCTAAAGTTCAATCTATTTTCTAAAATTGTACTATTCCAATGTTGCAATAATTTTTCCGGTTCACTTTTCCGTTTCCAGCGTTGTTTTATTTATTGGCTCATTCTCTTCTTGTGAAATTGCAGAGGAACAGGTGTCTTCTTCCTTCCCTTACCTGCTTCTTTTAATTCCTCACCTCATCTCTCTGTTGTTCATTATAAAAAAAAACCAAAATACGTTTATGTTCTTGGAGATGAATTTGTGCATTTCTTTCTCTTTGCAAAATCCTTTACCATGCATTCTTCCTGAAGCCACCTCATCACCATTCTTTTCCATGCCGTTCCTCCACCTTATTCTCCTTCTCCCCTCCTCTGCCATGACGCAAGCACACATTCAAAAACCGTTCCGCGTTCTCTCCCTTCAGCCCCGCTCTCTCTCTCCTCCACCCCGCATCAACCACCGCAGCCGCCTCGGCTAGTGCAACACCTACCTCGGTGACAACCCGCTCCAGCATGCTTCCCCTAACCCAACCACTCACCACTATCCACCGCCTTTCCCTTCTCCGATCTCAGCAGCAAACCAAGGCCTCGCAATACTCCTCTCCTTTACAACCCGACCCATCTTTGAACCGCCTGCTTGCCCACTCGACCTCACGCAAGCAGCATCTCCAGCCGTGTCTCCTTCTTCTTATTATTGGTTAGTTGTTGATGTTTATATTTAAGGGGTTATATATATAGAGGTAGTATATTCTTGCTGTTAGTGTGTAAGTTAATATGTTGGTTCATATAGGTTACGAGAGTCGTTCCATGCAAGTATGGTTATTCTAGTTTTGAACTGAATATAGATTTTAGAATTAATACTTTAGCATAATACGCATGTTAGTTATATATGCTATTCAATATAGTATATTTTATTATATGTAGTGTAAACGTTAGTTTGTACAAATCTTAAATTAGGTTGTATAAGGGTATATTTTGACAGTGGTATAATGGTTTATTTACAATCTGTTAGTGAAGATCTCTGATTTTTCGTGTTAATATATATGTACGTATATATATATACTTTTCCAGCATTTTAATTTATGCAAATATTCTTAGCTGTATGGGTTCGAGTGCATCTATATTAGTAAAAAAAAGGAATATTCAAAGTGATATTCACTGTTGTTTGCAAATAGTCTATATAAGTTTGAGTCTGTTACTTAAAGTATTGACGGAAATGGTTTTCAAAAGCTTTTGTATATATAACATTCATGTAAGATTTGAATTTCATGTAAGTGTATTTACCAACCCATATTTTACTGGCATCAAGTCTTTATTTTCCATTTTCTATTATGTCCTATAATCAAACAGTTTGTATAAATGCTTAAATGTTAGTCTTTAAGTTATATAATATGTTTATATACGTGTAGGGTCGGTTATATATAAGAGATTATAAGGTTATAAAAGTTGTAAAGTAAGCTGCAGTGTTTCATAATAAATATTGTAAAATATAAAAGAGATGTAAGTTTAGGTGCGGCCTATATTTATATATGTAATGTATGATTTGTAGTCTGTTTGACTTTTAGGAATAATATAAAGGTTGATTTGCTTGCTGATTTATATTTTATACTATAGTATATATGATAGTTCATATATATAGTTGTTTATTTTATAATATGGTGATATTTGATTTAACACGTGTTTAAAATGTATACCTGTCCTGTTGATATTTTGGTTCTTTTAGATATAAAGTGGTTTGGATATGTATTATGATTTGAAATATAATACGTAATTTGAATCTAATATGTGTTTTATGAAAAATAATAATATGATATACTCTTGTTTCGATTTTATCTGTGTCGATCCCGTTCTAATTTGATTTCGTCTATCCCTATTTATCAGCGTGTCTATCCAATCTGTGCCAATCTCGCTTTGCTTCAGAATTCGTGCTTGGGTTTGCAACACAATTCTTTGTCATATTTTGTATTCTCTAGCCTCGAAAGGTGAGAAATCACTCACGATTAATGTTCTTTTATTTATTAAATTTGATTTCAATTGAACGACAATTGAAATATGTTGCTGTTAGTTATCTACACTATTATATATATGTTTTTACCTGTATCAGTTCACCTGTGACATCTGACACCATTGTCTGTTATTTATACAATGATAATCCAGTTTGGTTGTTAAATGATTGATTGGTTGATGTTGACATTGGACGTTAAATTGTTAATGTTGTAAGTGATAAATAATTTGAAATTGAAATTCACATAGAATAGTTAGATTTGATATATGTGTTAATTTGATTGATGACATTTGCATAATATGACCCCTTTAAATGTTAAATAAATTGACACGTAGAAATAGGGTTAACCACACCTTGAACCATTTAAATGTATGTGTATAAATTGATGTAGTTTGAAATTGAACAATAGATATCAAGTGAAGAACCGTATAAATATTAGTCTAATAATCTTTAATCTACATGAAATGATAGTGTAGATTCTAGAAATAATTATATTAATTTGCACAAACAACAATTTAAATTAATACGATTATTTTGGGATTATTTGAATTAATTATTGGATTGTTATTGATTGTTTGTTATTGCTTGTTTATCTACTTTGACACCATCCCAGTTATCACACTGCAAGTTCCCTTTGTTATGCTTTGATTCTTGAATTGAAATGGAATCGGGTTGAAATGATAAATACCCAAAATAAAAACTTTGACTTAGGATAGAGAATTAAATAAAACCCGATTGGTCAATAATTTGATTTAAAAATAAAATAAAGATTTTATTTGAATAAATAATGAGGTTTGAAATGAAGTTTGAATTTGAACTTTAATGAAAGGAAAATGTTAATATTTAATAATCTGAATCAAAATATTAACATAGTAGTTGATGAAAGAATGTTGTTTTAAAATTGGAATTATTAATAATTAAGTTTAAAAATTATTTAATAATTAAGTTGAAATTATTTAATAATTTAGTTGAAATTATTTAATAATTAAGTTTTGAAATTATTAAATAATTAAATAAGATTGAATTATTTAAAAATTAAATAAATTGAATTCTTCAATAAGTGGAATTGAACTTCTTGAATAAGTGAAATTAAGTTTCTTTATTAATTAAGCTTTGAAATTGTAACTAAGTAAATAAATAAGTGAAATTGAATTTTCTTTAATAAGAAATAAAATGTGTTTTATTGAAATTAATGTAAGACTTGAAATGTAAAGAATTTGATTTGATGAATTTAATTTAATGCAATTTGTAAGTTTTGATATAATGAAGTTGAACTTAAGTAATTGATTTAATGAATTGGAAATTAAATAGAATTTGTCTTGAATGATAAATTAACTTAACGAAAATTTAATGAAATCGATCAATGAAGTTAAATTGATTTGAATGTTAAATTAAATTAATTTAAATGATTTCGGAATGAAACTTATATACGAACTTGAATCAATATTTGAATTGTTTTAAATAGAAATTGAAATTGAATTATAAGATTTTGAAATTATGAATGTGGAAGTTTTGAAACGTAAATTATGGAAATTGATTTAGAAAGAGAAATGAAATGTTGGTTTACAAATTCTATTTGAAATTGAATTTGATTTGGTTTTGAAATATATTAAACGACCAATTGGTGAAATAATTTCGAATGTTATTAAAGAGACCGGAATCGGTTAGGGACATACTCACTGTCTAAACCGAACACCACTTTAATAACTATACGCGGAGTGTGATCCAGAATGAAGTGGTTGGAATGATGTACGTGATGACTGAAGAAAGAGAATGATAATGGATAGCCTTGACACTTGTGTCAAATTGGAAATGACTAAAACAGGAGCCGTGCCGGGCCAAATGGGGTCAGCTACCTCGAGCGAACACACTTCTTCGAAAACTACTCATTACTTGTTATCGATTGGTGCACCCTTGATTTCGGAGTGTTGTTTCGCGGTGTTGCGATCGCTGCGGCGATGCGTTCTCACCAGTCCGCATCAGGCAAACGGTAGTTTCACTACCTTGGGTATTGCCTCATGTGCCTTGTCATACTTGTATCCCTATACGCGACCACTACGATTTGTTTTGTGTCATACCTATGGAGTACTCCCTGATATCCCACTAGTTTATGGTGGAGTTTACAGTGCTGTATATACTATAACGCTTATATAAAATGTGTTAAGGGGGATAATGGTAATGACTTAACACTATTTTGATACTTTATATTACTGATAGACATTATCTACTTATCGTACACTACTACATAGTAGATAGTTTAATGGATCCTTAAAGGATGGTTATTCCAAACATCCTTTGACTTACTTGTATTTCAGTTGCTATTTCACTTGAGTTGGATTTATTGATATAAGAATGTTAATCCTGACTCGAGTGTTTTGTGTTTTGCTTTACGCTCGGGTCAGACTGAGTGTACCAGTATTCAAGTCTCACCTTTGGAGTTGGAGCTTCGCTTGGAGATCCAGCTATCTATCCAGCTTTCAGATATCCAGTTGATTCCAGTGATTGTATTCTGATTCTTGTATGTGACTATTGTATTCGAGACTTCTGCTGTAACTTATTTAACTCTGATATGTATATAGTAGCTTCATGAACTACTATCTTTTATTTCTGCTGCATTTATTACTCTGTGTCTGTGATCTATGATTATTTATTTACTGTATATGTTCAGTTTTGCCAAATTTAAATTAACAATTCGGTATTTTGAATTATTCAAGTCCGACATGTGCGGATGCGAATGGTCCAAAATAGCGGGTCGTTACAGGTGGTATCAGAGCTTTGGTAGCTCTATGCAAAACATAGCATATAGGGTAAATGTATTTACAGAATCACTCTCATTCGAGTTTAAATCTCTTCCTTTTGACTCGATTCCTTTGAATTTTGGAACGTTTCTTGCGGTTCCAAATTTCATTCGTGTCCCTCACTATTCTTCTTCTTTCAATTCTGGAGCATCCCATAACTCCACTTTGAATGATCTTTATAATGGATCGGCGGTCTCGCCAATCATCGAAATTTTGTAAATGGGTGAAACTCATTTACAATTGGCATCGATTCACCGGAGATTTCTATATCCTTGGTTTAGATGCTACTATCTCTTGTATGCCCTGATTATATCTTTGGTGATCGAATGTCGATTTACCTCAGAATTCTGCATCGATCTTATTCTTGAAGTCACGGTCGACCCGGTGAAGGTTGCCCGCGATTTATATAAACTTATCCATCTTCCTATTTGTTATTTAAATCATCTTATTTTGTTTTGAACTTATCTTCGAATCAGATTTCTCTTTGATTTGAGTCCATCAAATTTGAAACCCTATCCTTATTTTGAAAATTCATTCCTGTATCGTCGAGCAAAGAAATGTATTTGTAAATTAATATTAAATGTTTTATATATTGTGTTGTTTGAGTTGTTGTTGTGATTTGGGTTTCCGATCGATTCGTTTGATCAGCGCTATCGATAGGATCTCCAAAACACTCGAGCAGAGCAAACTGACACAACATTGTTTTCAAATTTAGTAAATAAAATAATTTTAAATGATTATATTATATATAAGTATAAATTTTTCAGAAATTAAATTGTTAATGAATTTGTTGTCAAAAATGTTAATATTTGATTTTCATTTATTGTTTTATAAACCATTGACTATTGCATAATATGAATAAATGAATTTATAAAACTTGGATATATTATATGTGTGTAATTATCTCTTAATGGTTTGAAGTGAATCGGAAATCTAATTCTTGAATTTATGTAAAAGATGATTTCAATTATAAATGAAACCAAAATTTTGAATTAATATTCAAACTTGGGAGAATTGAATTAGAAATTTACTTGTATAATACTCAATTGCATTCAAAATATAACTTACCTAAATTGCTCAAAAAGTTAACTATGTAGTTGGATAGTATACAATATAAATTGTTTTTATAAATAAAATGTGAGTGCGTATAAAAATGTTATACACTTAAAGTTTAATTATAAAATGATTAATAGAGGTAAAATAGAATACTAAGTTTGTCGAATAATAAATGAATTAATAAAATGAATTTTTGTTTGAAATAAATTTTGTAACAAACAATGATAAATTGAAAATAAACCAAGTTAATGAAATTCCTTGAGTTTAAAGTCAAGGGTTGAATATATATTAATTTAAATTGAAATTTATATGGTTTAAATTAATTTTTTATTTTGTAATTCAATTATATTTTCTTCTGATTGTTTCTATTCTCCTACCTCCTTCCTTTTCGGGGACGAAAAGTTTTGATTGGGGGAGAGTATAACGACCCGAAAATTTAACTGGTTTTAATAACGTTATTAATTGAAAATTTGTGGAATTTTAAAAATAAAATATTGAAATAAAAATTTAATATTTGAAATGCGTCTAGTTAAACATAGCAACTGGTAAATTTTCATCCAAAAATATGAAAGTTTATTTCGTGTGTAATTTTATTTCAATTTCATCAGTTAGAAATTGGTGAAAGAAAAAATGTTTTCGGAACCTGAATATTTTTACATAGAAAAATTCTAAATCATCTTCTGAGCAAGGCGTCATTTTTCGTTTTTCCAAATTCGGACTTCTTTAGCTCCGTCGATCTTATTTTTCTACGTTTTTGCTGCATTTTCTACTAGTAGAAAATTTGAATTTTTAAAATTCAATCATACCACAGATATCTCTATCTCGTTTTGATCATCTCGTCGTGCTGATCTCTGCGGTATATTCAGTCTTGTGTTTTGAAATCCCGTACATAGCGGAATGTGTAAAACCGGTAACTGTATCGGTCTCATTTTTGCGTCTTTTGGCTTCTCGTGTCTTTTTGAAATTTCCACCGTTTCAACCAGCAGTTGTTTTCTTTTCAAATTCCCAGAAATTAATAATTATGACTTTAGCTATTTCTAACGTTCAATCTATTTTCTAAAATTGTACTATTCCAATGTTGCAATAATTTTTCCGGTTCACTTTTCTGTTTCCAGCGTTGTTTTATTTATTGGCTCATTCTCTTCTTGTGAAATTGCAGAGGAACAGGTGTCTTCTTCCTTCCCTTACCTGCTTCTTTTAATTCCTCACATCATCTCTCTGTTGTTCATACTAAAAAAAACAAAAATACGTATATGTTCCTAGAGATGAATTTGTGCATTTCTTTCTCTTTGCAAAATCCTTTACCATGCATTCTTCCTGAAGCCACCACATCACCATTCTTTTCCATGTCGTTCCTCCTTCTTATTCTCCTTCTCCCCTCCTCTGCCATGACGCAAGCACACATTCAAAAACCGTTCCGCGTTCTCTCCCTTCAGCCCCGCTCTCTCTCTCCTCCACCCCGCATCAACCACCGTAGTCGCCTCGGCTCGTGCAACACCCACCTCGGCGACAACCCGCTCCAGCATGCTTCCCCTAACCCAACCACTCACCACTATCCACCGCCTTTCCCTTCTCCGATCTCAGCAACAAACCCATGCCTCGCAATACTCCTCTCCTTTACTACCCGACCCATCTTTGAACCGCCTGCTTGCCCACTCGACCTCACGCAAGCAACATCTCCAGCCGTGTCTCCTTCTTCTTATTATTGGTTAGTTGTTGATGTTTATATTTATGGGGTTATATATATATAGAGGTAGTATATTCTTGCTGTTCGTGTGTAAGTTAATATGTTGGTTCATATAGGTTACGAGAGTCGTTCCATGCAAGTATGGTTATTCTAGTTTTGAACTGAATATAGATTTTAGAATTAATACTTTAGCATAATATGCATGTTAGTTATATATGCTATTCAATATAGTATATTTTATTATATGCAGTGTAAACGTTAGTTTGTACAAATCTTAAATTAGGTTGTATAAGGGTATATTTTGACAGTGGTATAATGGTTTATTTACAATCTGTTAGTGAAGATCTCTGATTTTTCGTGTTAATATATATGTACGTGTATATATACTTTTCCAGCATTTTAATTTATGCAAATATTCTTAGATGTATGGGTTCGAGTGCATATATATTAGTAAAAAATATGTATATGCCAAGTGATATTCACTGTTGTTTGCAAATAGTTGATATAAGTTTGAGTCTGTTACTTAAAGTATTGACGGAAATGGTTTTCAAAAGCTTTTGTATATATAACATTCATGTAAGATTTGAATTTCATGTAAGTGTATTTACCAACCCATATTTTACTGGCATCAAGTCTTTATTTTCCATTTTCTATTATGTCCTATAATCAAACAGTTTGTATAAATGCTTAAATGTTAGTCTTTAAGTTATATAATATGTTTATATACGTGTAGGGTCGGTTATATATAAGAGATTATAAGGTTATAAAAGTTGTAAAGTAAGCTGCAGTGTTTCATAATAAATATAGTAAAATATAAAAGAAATTTAAGTTTAGGTGCAGCCTATATTTATATATGTACTGTATGATTTGTAGTCTGTTTGACTTTTTGGAATAATATAAAGGTTGATTTGCTTGCTGATTTATATTTTATACTATAGTATATATGATAGTTCATATATATAGATGTTTATTTTATAATATGGTGATATTACCTGTCCTGTTGATATTTTGGTTCTTTTAGATATAAAGTGGTTTGGATATGTATTATGATTTGAAATATAATACGTAACTTGAATCTAATATGGGTTTTATGAAAAATAATAATATGATATACTCTTGTTTCGATTTTATCTGTATCGATCCCGTTCTAATTTGATTTCGTCTATCCCTATTTATCAGCGTGTCTATCCAATATGTGCCAATCTTGTTTTGCTTCAGAATTCGTGCTTGGGTTTGCAACACAATTCTATGTCATATTTTGTATTCTCTGGCCTCGAAAGGTGAGCAATCACTCACGATTAATGTTCTTTTATTTATTAAATTTGATTTCAATTGAAACGACAATTGAAATATGTTGTTGTTAGTTATCTACACTGTTATATATATGTTTTTACCTGTATCAGTTCATCTGTGACATCTGACACCATTGTCTGTTATTTATACAATGATAATCCAGTTTGGTTGCTAAATGATTGATTGGTTGATGTTGACATTGGACGTTAAATTGTTAATGTTGTAAGTGATAAATAATTTGAAATTGAAATTCACGTAGAATAGTTAGATTTGATATATGTGTTAATTTGATTGATGACATTTGCATAATATGACCCCTTTAAATGTTAAATAAATTGACACGTAGAAATAGTGTTAACCACACCTTGAACCATTTAAATGTATGTGTATAAATTGATGTAGTTTGAAATTGAACAATAGATATCAAGTGAAGAACCGTATAAATATTAGTGTAATAATCTTTAATCTACATGAAATGATAGTGTAGATTCTAGAAATAATTATATTAATTTGCACAAACAACAATTTAAATTAATACGATTATTTCGAGATTATTTGAATTAATTATTGGATTGTTATTGCTTGTTTATTTACTTTGACACCATCCCAGTTATCACACTACAAGTTCCTATTGTTATGCTTTGATTCTTGAATTTAAATGGAATCGGGTTGAAATGATAAATATCCAAAATAAAAACTTTGACTTAGGATAGAGAATTAAATAAAACCCGATTGGTCAATAATTTGATTTAAAAATAAAATAAAGATTTTATTTGAATAAATAATGAGGTTTGAAATGAAGTTTGAATTTGAACTTTAATGAAAGGAAAATGTTAATATTTAATAATCTGAATCAAAATATTAACATTGTATTTGATGAAAGAATGTTGTTTTAAAATTGGAATTATTAATAATTAAGTTTAAAATTTATTTAATAATTAAGTTGAAATTATTTAATAATTAAGTTGAAATTATTTAATAATTAAGTTTTGAAATTATTAAATAATTAAATAAGATTGAATTATTTAAAAATTAAATAAATTGAATTCTTCAATAAGTGGAATTGAACTTCTTGAATAAGTGAAATTAAGTTTCTTTATTAATTAAGCTTTGAAATTGTAACTAAGTAAATAAATAAGTGAAATTGAATTTTCTTTAATAAGAAATAAAATGTGTTTTATTGAAATTAATGTAAGACTTGAAATGTAAAGAATTTGATTTGATGAATTTAATTTAATGCAATTTGTAAGTTTTGATATAATGAAGTTGAACTTAAGTAATTGATTTAATGAATTGGAAATTAAATAGAATTTGTCTTGAATGATAAATTAACGTAACGAAAATTTAATGAAATCGATCAATGAAGTTAAATTGATTTGAATGTTAAATTAAATTAATTTAAATGATTTCGGAATGAAACTTATATACGAACTTGAATCAATATTTGAATTGTTTTAAATAGAAATTGAAATTGAATTATAAGATTTTGAAATTATGAATGTGGAAGTTTTGAAACGTAAATTATGGAAATTGATTTAGAAAGAGAAATTAAATGTTGGTTTACAAATTCTATTTGAAATTGAATTTGATTTGGTTTTGAAATATATTAAACGACCAATTGGTGAAATAATTTCGAATGTTATTAAAGAGACCGGAATCGGTTAGGGACATACTCACTGTCTAAACCGAACACCACTTTAATAACTATACGCGGAGTGTGATCCAGAATGAAGTGGTTGGAATGGTGTACGTGATGACTGAAGAAAGAGAACGATAATGGATAGCCTTGACACTTGTGTCAAATTGGAAATGACTAAAACAGGAGCCGTGCCGGGCTAAATGGGGTCAACTACCTCGAGCGAACACACTTCTTCGAAAACTACTCATTACTTGTTATCGATTAGTGCACCCTTGATTTGGGAGTGTTGTTTCGCGGTGTTGCGATCGTTGAGGTGATGCGTTCTCACCAGTCCGGATCAGGCAAACGGTAGTTTCACTACCTTGGGTATTGCCTCATGTGCCTTGTCATACTTGTATCCCTATACGCGACCACTACGATTTGTTTTGTGTCATACCTATGGAGTACGCCCTGATATCCCACTAGTTTACGGTGGAGTTTACAGTGCTGTATAGACTATAACGCTTATATAAAATGTGTTAAGGGGGATAATGGTAACGCCTTAACACTATTTTGATACTTTATATTACTGATAGGCATTATCTACTTATCGTACACTACTACATAGTAGATAGTTTAACGGATCCTTAAAGGATGGTTATTCCAAACATCCTTTGAGTTACTTGTATTTCAGTTGCTATTTCACTTGAGTTGGATTTATTGATATAAGAATGTTAATCCTGACTCGAGTGTTTTATGTTTTGCTTTACGCTCGGGTCAGACTAAGTGTACCAGTATTCAAGGCTCACCTTTGGAGTTGGAGCTTCCCTTGGAGATCCAGCTATCTATCCAGCTTTCAGATATCAAGTTGATTCGAGTGATTGTATTCTGATTCTTGTATGTGACTATTGTATTCGAGACTTCTGTTGTAACTTATTTAACTTTGATATGTATATAGTAGCTTCATGAACTACTATCTTTTATATCCGCTGCATTTATTACTCTGTGTCTGTGATCTGTGATTATTTATTTACTGTATATGTTCAGTTTCCAAATTTTAATTAACAATTCGGTATTTTTAATTACTCAAGTCCGACATGTGCGGATGTGAATGGTCCAAAATAGCGGGTCGTTACATACTGTCTGTTGCTCACCATACTTGAAACCAACCTAAGCCACCCACCACCTTCCTATTGTTCTTTTGCCTCCACAGCGGTACAAAAAATTCTGCATGTCTTAATTTGATATATCATGTGTTTGGCAGTTTCACATTATGGCAGGAGTCCATGTACACACGTCAGCCATGTCTTAATGTAAGGAACTATTTTCTACCGAATAGTTTCTGATTTAGGGTTTCATATCAAACGTCGAAGTATTTTGAGACGAAGGTTATTTCGAGTAATTCAAAAAGACACGGTTGAAATTAGTTCATAGAATTATCATTATTAGTAGTAAAGATATATATTCGTCTAATGTATTTGATATTGTACTATTTTATTTTTCACATAATTAAATAAATATTTGTTGGATAAAATAAATAACATGGAATTTATATTCGAACAAATATTTTATTCAAACAAATATTTTATTACAATTTTGAATAGTACAAATTTGAGCTCTCACTACATATATACATTTTCAATTACAATACAATTTCGATTACATCACAAATTTCACTTTACAATGTTCACCTCACTACATATAACTCATTCACTCGTATTTGTTATTCAACTCTATTCCAGTTTGTCTCCAGCATTTGAATTATATGCAAAAAAACTCTAACGCAATAAAATTGAAAAAGAAATATTTTGCAGCGTAAAATAAAATGTGTATTTTGAAAATGTTATTTGCCTCAGTTATTTGGATTGTTCGTCGTCATTTATTTTTAATTCATCTACACGAACAACTTGTGACATGCATAGTGTATCACTGTATATGTCACAAGGCCGTGCACACCAATATACACTTGATAAAACTGAAGGGACAGGTGAGCACAAGGTCAAACCCGAGCCGAGGCTAGATTCAACTCAGGTGCACGCAATACAGCATACAACATCTTAAATATACACATGAGAGCAAACAAGTATGGCTCGAACAATAAAAAACTAAGGTAAACACAGACCAAACTGCCGCAACACATGGAATCAATCAGACCAGAGGCTCCAAGTTCAATGAAATGGTCCATACACATAAAGACTCAAATGTACACATCCAGATCACACATGAACACTTGAATCGTAAACATGTACACAAGTGTGTCAACACAACCAGACCCAATAGACCAGATACAAATGGTTAGGTGCAAAGCAATGGAGCAACAAGTAAATGGCAGTACATGAGCATGATATGATCAAGAATATTATCTATAGAAGTTCAATGAAATGATCAAAGAGGAACTGTAACGACCCGATTTTTCAACTTTCGAAAGTCGACATCAATACGTCCATTGTATCAAATGCCGAACCATCGAATGCCGGAAAACTGAATCAATAGGGTTAAAGAAGAAAGAGGTAGAAGAAGAAAGAAGATGAAACAGAAACAATATCAGAATCTCACAATCGAAGTGGAACAATATATAATAGATAAATGAATAATCTTTAAACAAAAGAACTATATCAGTTCATACAATACATCATCAGAGTTTACAACAACAACACTGGCAGTTATAATAATCTGCCCATATGATTGAATACACAGCGGAATGATAATAATATACGAAAGTACGTCTCGCCATCCAGCTTGCCTCTTGATCTCCACAGCATACATTTCTGACTTCGCTCCAGAACAACTGATAACCTGACTCTAGGCTGCCCGTGTGGAAAATTATGGGCACCCAGAGTTTAGAAAGGGAACAATAAACTCTGAGTCAGTCATGGGACTGGTGTGAGATCTTCAAACAGTTATTTGCACAAAGGAATAAAAAGAAATCCACTAAGCTTTTGGAAAATGAAACTACCATAAGTAAATGGCAGGTTATATAACTAAAACCATACAGGGCGCGTATTGTTTCTTTGGATTTCCAACAAATGGTCAGGCTAAGGAACTTCCTACACCACATGGGTACACCTCTGAAGGGACGCCCCGAGAACAATAACCGGATCTCTACCAACATAAGGCCGAATTATCTCATGCTTCTAGTGCAATGAAGCTGTAACTAGATAACTCCACACACGAGTATGCCATCCCGGTCGTTACCGACCTTTATCTGAGGATCCTCAACACCAACAACCACAAAGTAATAAATTTGCAGCAACCACATAAGTTAAGTATCTGGGCTCCATACCATGATACCACCTTTTTCCAGAAGGAAATGGACATACCCTGAGGGCGTTACCCCCAAACAACCTTACCGCATCCTTCCTGTTTCGACCATTTCGGGTTGTGAGGTCCGACGAAGTCTCATCCACAAAGCTACGCTTTTCACAAAAGCCATGCTTCGATCAACAAATGATCAGCAACACTTACATGCCACATTACCAAATTGGGAATGTATCACTAGTAACCATCAACTACATAACCTCTGAGCTCATACGTCTCAGAGAAGGGTGTTAAGCTAAGAGAATAAATTCTCCGCCACCAAACAGAAATGTATTTGATAGAAACCAGCTTTAAATTTCAAAGTGTAACGTCAAACATACATCCATACAAGTCCATTCCGGGTTCGAACGGAACCGTAGGCACTTCAAAGAAGCCCTTGCAATCCGGGCATCCACAATCCCGATCAGACTCCCCATCACATATGGAGATCTCTATACTGGAGCAACTCAGCGCAGAGTCATTCGACATGTAATCCTTTCATTTTCGAAAATACCTAGTTTTCAACACCATCTTCAAATGCAATCCCATTTCGTCGTATCATTATTCGGAATGGGTTTTATGACATAAAGTCCTCTCCTGGCTTAACTGAATAATGAGCGCTTGTTTTGAAAACAAATTCAAGTGCCGTTTCAAAGGCCAATATTGATAGTCGGTTATTTAACTATCAAACAACATTCACAACAATCATCAAGTTTTAAATAATTTTTTTCCCAATTCTTTATTTTCAAAATATCTTCGCAAGATATATTTTAACACTTCAACACTTTGAAAAACCAATTTCAAATCATTTTCCTTACGCGGAATAAATTTCCAAATATTTATTTACTTCCACTGAAAATTTGCCGAGTCCAAATAATTCAAAATGATTTAAATCACTTTCCCAAAAATATATGTACTTGGATACATTTAAAATAAAAACTATTTTTAAACACTTTATTTAAAATATTATTTATGAAAATATTATACTAATATCTCATATAAGCTTCAAGCCCAAACTAATTTTAAAAATAAAATTATCAGATAGATTATAACTATTTAAATATCCATTTTCTAAATCAAATCTCAATTTGATTTTTAAAATAAACACTTTTATAATTAACCAAATAAATCTTTACTTTAAGATTTAAAAACAATTTAAGAAAATAATTTCTCCAAAGTACCCTTTTTAAAACCATCCTTAAAACTTTCAATTTATATTTATCAGCTACTTTGAAAACATACTCGGCTTTCCAGTGAAAATACACTTTCCATTTCAAAATGATCCATGTAAGTCAATTAATAAATTCTTCTTTTAAATTTATCCAATCCTCTAAAATTAATTTACTTAAAATTTCTACTTTAATTTCCAAAAATCCAATTATATATCCTGGTATTTAAAAATACCAGAATATATCCGGCCAAACCATAGCCTTCAATAAATTTCAATCACCAATATAATCATTCACAGATTATCAATAATCACATCACAACATATGAAATAAATTCAACAATTTGAGGAATCCAGTTGGATCCCTCCAACCTGTTTCCCTGCATCCACAGATGTTAGCACAACAATTAAATACCAATTCCACTTCGAGGTGGAATATCGCGGTATATGGGATTATATAATATCATCCGCTATTATGCGGCGCATAGGGTATCATCCGCCGTATAATGCGGGAAATCAATCACTCCAATATATATACTATCACCCAACAGATAAATCATCAAATTTATCCAAGCACAACCAACAATTTAAATTTAACTATTTAAATTAAAAAAATTGTTTGAGTGAGAAGATCTCACCTTTGCCCTTTTTATTGGTAATCCATTTCCAATCCTGATTTGTCTTTTCTACGATTTAGACATTCACTGCAATCCACGACCTGACCATCGCACGTGCCAACGCCGAGCTCGAATCCATCGCGACGAACCACCGTAGTCGCCGCCGCGCACGTACAGTACTCCATTGCAGCCTCGACCGCTCGCGATGCTCGATTTATCGAATTTTCCCTGAATCGCGACCCTCCCAGGCGAATCTTGATCTCCATCGCGCATGCGAGCGCGCTCGCGTGCTTTCACTACCAGCGACGCGACCGATTCAAGCTGCCCTCGCCAACGAGTGCTTTTTGATTTTGAATTCCCAATCTCGATAATCGTCGCGCCCCTGGTTCATGAGTTCGTTGAACTCGGTCGATTTCCCCTCTTTTTATTTTTTTATTTTCAATTTTGAGATTGCCGTTAAGGTTCAGCCATTAATTCTTGAACGATATTTTATTTTTATTTTTCTTACTATGCTTGGTTTTCGATCTCGTAAAAGAAAGAGAAAGAAAGATAGCTCAGCTATCTCCAGTTACACGTGTTGGGTTGTTTGTTTTATAGGGTACACATGTTCCATGAGGGAGGAACGTGTTAAATTTGCTCTGAGAAAATATTATATTAAATACATATATGTTATCTTTAAATTTTAAATTCAAATTTGAATCGTTTAGAAAACGAAGCCAAAAATCCCGATCACCAATCGAGGTGTGCCGCTAGGCGTTTATAAGGTTATACCCCTATTCTGAATGCAATGGAAAAGGTTTCGAGTCCAAACTCGATCGTATGGAGAAGATAGCTTTTTAGACCAATAATTATATTAAAATTTCGATATAAATATCAGCGTGTTTATTTATCGTACGATCACATGACAAGCCCAAATGCTGCAGAAATTGAAATCCGATAATAATACAATATTATGGATCCAACGGAACTGGTTTCGTCGAATTCCGAGACTGTGCCTCGAAAGGCTATTTTTAAATATCAATTTAACCGATATATTTTTAAAACTGAACAAATCACTTTCAAATTCAATTTTAAAGCTTCTATTTTCTCTAGTGTTATAAATATAAATTTTTCAAGCCTTAGAAATATTTTTAACAAGCTTAAACTGACGATACAATATTTTACCCAGTTTCAATAATTAAATTTAATAACTTTAATTGCCGAATACAATTTGATATTTCAAATTCAAGTTAAACTAACTTTCAAATATTTAAAATCAATTAAATATTTCAATTTCAAATGTCCAAAATTCAGGGTCGTCACATTCTTCCCCCCTTAAAAGAATTTCATCCCGAAATTACAAGTTAAGAAGAATGATCCATAACCCGATTATTAGTTTTTCCCAAAACCAAACAGTTTAATCAACTTGTCAAAACATATCTTTTTATTAGAGACCCATTCACTTCAACTAATTTTCCAAAATCTTCCATAGTTTCCAAACAATATTTTTTTCTTAACAATTCAAATTCTAATTTTTAATTATCAAAATTTCTCAAAATTTTCTAACTCCCTAAATTTTCGAAAAAATTCGCCAGCGTCTCTTTTGCGCAGCTAGCTCGGTACGACTATAAAATGCCACAATGGGTCCCTAGATTTCAAAAGAAAACAAAAGGCCAAGTGGCTAGACCAGAAAATCATCAAATTTCATACTGAAATTCAAATACATACCTTATTGTCGAGCAAATTCAAATTTATCTTCGAAATCAAAAATACCAATTTCCTTTACCTTTATAACACTTGTATGTCCTTTTTATCAATAATGTCCAATTATGACATTCAAAAATCATTTCATACATTTCTTTACTAAATTTTCAATATCCATTTCAATCAAATCCGTACGATGTTCATATATCATTCGTATGCAATATCAAATTCCGATCACTCACTCGATCACACAATTTCACTTCCGAACTAGTATCGTCCACTCAACTTCCTAGTGCGGACTCAGATTTGGTTTCTTGATCAGAAATCGTCATTCTCCTCGCATAATCATAACTATGATAGAGAATTTCCAGAATCAACCAAAAATCCATATCCAGGTTCGTCGTCGAAAAATCGAGTGAAAAATTCCAAATCGGATCGATATAACTGTAACAACCCGAGATTTCGTACCAATAAATTATCGTCTCTAGACGATTAAATCTGGTTGTTAATTGCTGATGGAAGTTTTTAATCGGTAGAAATTCTTTTACAATTTTGATTAAAAGAGTATTCGGGCTTTAAATAAATATACTTTTCTATTTTAGTTGGCCCATTTGTTTTGATGAAGAGATGATACCCACTACCATTTCTTTTTTCGGGCATTCATTCAAACCGTTCCCCCATTCTCATTTGCCTAACCCTAAATCGAACGAAGAATTATTAATGGCTGCTCGTTCATCCCTTTCGTTCGTTCCTCGCCTCCAAATTAGGGCTTCGAAGAAATTGCAACTCGTTCGTTCGTGTACAAGTTAGGGCATCGTAGGAATCGAAGGTGGTGGCTGCTAGGGTTTAACTCCGCTCGTCTTCCTCGAATTGCTACGGCTTCGTCTCCTCGCTTGGCTCTTGGCTGCTTCGTTTGTGGCAAAGGTGAGTGATGTATTTCGCTCACATCTAATTCAAATTCGTGTGGTTTCTGATTTGTTCAAACTTGTGATTTTCGCGGTTGATTAATTGATGCTCACGGTTTTGATTTCTCTGATTATACTGTATTTTAATTTCGTGAGTTTCTCCTGTAACATGATTGATATCGGCACTCGAAATTTTCGAGCTTCGCTTTGACTTGTTCATTGTTTTCTGGTCATCTTCTCTGCCATTTGTTTTCGTGATAGTGAGCTTCTTCTCTGATTTTTAAACTCTACGACCTTATTCTGGGTTGATTTTTATGCTATGGCTTCACTGACTTTACTTGAGGCTTCATTTACCTGAACTGGTTTGATTTATACTGACTTGTACATGCTTCATGTATGAACTGTTGCTCATGTACCCTGATGTTGTTTACTTTACTGTTCTTGTTCATGCTTCCACTGTTTCATGTTCATTGAACTTGAATATGTTTCATTTGCACTTGTTCCCATTCATGTATGTTCATCCCTAACCTGGAGCCACTATAGTGCTTGTTAACATTTGAACTCGTTATTTTGTTGTAACTGGACATGTGCACTTCCATATTTGGTATTGCAGTTGCCACTGTATGTTTGTACTTTGTGCTCTGGTCTTTGAACTTGAATACTTTACCCACTGATGCATTCAGTAGTCTGGTCATTTGTAGCATGTTGTTACTAGACTTGTGCATTGCCATTGCATCCTCTAGTCTGCACATTCACCTATGCTTTGGTCTCTGATGCATACACTACTGTTTGATTTGTTTATTTGTTTACTGTTGTAATGCTTCATGTGCAGTTCCACTTTGTTCATTACAGTTTCATTTGCATGTGTTCTTGTCACTTGTTCACTTGAATCATTCATTCCTGTGCATACTTTAATCTACTTCATTCCAGTAGCATTCATGCTTCATTGTGTAGCTGTGTTGCCATATTGAGTTGCACTGTTTGCTTTGGCTTCAAGGCTTTACTATGCATTTGTCTGTGTTATTGAAGTAGTTGTCACTGTGTACACTTCAGTTGCCATCTTTGTTCACTTTCAACTTCATTCTGCAATATCTTCATGTTGGACCACTGTCATGTGCATTCGGTCATTTGAGCCTTTGTGCTCTGTTGGTTCAGGTTGCGTGTTGTCAACCGTAGCCTTTGGCCCTTGATCTTTATTGTTGTATTTCATGATAATTGAGTCTGTGAGCATTTTTGTTCATGTATGCTTGCTGCCTGAATCTTGTGGCTATGTTGCACTGGATTTGGGTCCACTGTCTTGACTTGCACTTGACTCACTGGTTCGAGTCATTTGTGCACGTCACTATTCATTTTGATTGCACCTGGGTTTCATTTGATCTGAGTGGGATGCATTTACTGCTGTTGCATTGATCTTCTGTGTATTTCATTACGGTAGTGGCAAGGCAGTGCACGCGTGCATGTACTGCAGCCCTATCAGAATTGACAATTTTAATTGATATTTCGATTGTTCGAATTGTTTCGTTGGTTCAATTCAATATTTTGAAGTTGTATTCTAGTTAGGATTTACTGATTTGTTGTTTAACACCGTTTAGTGTTATGTCTGCCGTTATCCGATTCTCTCATCGAAGAGTTGGATATACGAGATTTCTGAGACTGTCGTCTATTTGATTTTTGACTATTATTTCTTCTGTGAATTTAGAACTAAGTTTGAATTAGACTGACCCGTGTATTATTTTCTTCTGAATGTAATACTCGGGTCAGACCCGAGTTATTTCAGGTTGTAGATTTCTTGCTTTGGGTTGCCGTTTGAGCTATGAAGACTTTTCATATCTTTTGAAGGGGTCTTCGTCTTTTTGTAGTAGTGAGTGTATTGATTTTGGTTGATATGTATTCATGTATATTAGTCGATAATGTACTTGTATATATATATATAACTTCCAGAGTTGACAGTTGTAGTAGTATCATATGTATTGTGTCAAATGTATTGTAACTGACATCAGTTATTATATATATGAGACTTTCTGTTTTATCTGTGTTCCGCAATTATATTATCTGTGTTATTATTATATTTATTGTCCTAAACTATTATAGCCACTGTGTAGTAGCTTTGAGTTTGTATCGGTATGTCGGATTTCCTCCTGAAATAAAAATGCATGTTATACTATCTGACATATCGGTGCTCGCACAAAGCAATTACATAGATGGTCGCTCCTCAACAGCCTTATTCTCCATGCTAGTTGACAGCATTACACCGTAGTGTTCTTGGCTAGCGTGGGTATAGAGGTGGGGCGTCACAGCTTGGTATCAAAGCCTGGGGTTTAGGACAATTATAAAACATAACTTGGATGGAGCATGTGATACAACTATTTGTCGATGTTTTATCTCACATCTTTGTCTATGATTATCTTTGAGTGTTAGGTATGAATTCCTAACGCTTATTCATGTGCATTTGATTTTGATTTCGTGAAATTATTTTGGCTTCTGCCTCCGTTTGCTTTGCGAACTCAAGTTGGGTTTTCGATGATGAGGAATTTTGTTCTTGTGTTTTCGGCTTTGAATTGATTTAGCCGATGTTGATTTTGTTCGAATTTGGCCAATTAAAGCTATTTTGACCTCTGGACTTTGTTCCACTTTTGTGCTATGCTATGGGTGTCATTGTGTACCTATTACACTATGATGAAAAATAGCTCGACCGGTTGCAAATTGAGTGATTTTGATTTTCACTCATATCTAGTTCGAATCTCAGCGATTTTGAACTTGATATTTTATGTTTTCCTCGGCTTGATTTCCATTCGAATTCGGTCACTTTGTTTTTGTGAAATTGCTAATTTCTTGATTTCCAAGACTCTGACTTTGTTTGCTATTGGATTCTTTGATGATGATGTTGATTCATTTTGTACTCGACCATGGCCATTAATTATTGACTTCGGCATTGACTTGATTCTTGTTTTTGTTGAAGTCATTTATGCATTTATGCTCGTTTTGCTTTGTTTTTCCAATTGATAATCGATTCTTCTTTTCCAATTAGTTGTTATCTCCTTTGTCGACTTTGATAATTTCTATTTCTGAAATTTTTGGGTATTTCTACTTTGATGAATTTGGAATCGAATTCTTTGGATTTTATTCACGTCTTCGAATGTGAATTTTAGTGAATTGATTTGGTTTCCAAATTTAATCGATTCTTGATCATTTCCCCGTTTTGTTGCTATCATTTATTAGCAACTTTAATGACATTTTTCTTCGGGATTTTTGTGAACATACTTTTTGATGGATTCAGTATCGATTTCATTGGATTCTATTCACATCTTTATATGTGAATTCTTGTGATTGATTGTTTCTACAATCATTTTTGTGATTTGTCACTTTAAAAATATAAAGGTTTTCTATACTAGTAGTAAATATTAAAATCCTTTTCTCCAAACGATTTCAAAACTATTTTACTACAAAGCTCTTTTCCTAAACCATTTTCCAATCTATTAGTATATACAAACCTTTATTTCACTCGTATGAGAAATTGAATTAAACGGCTTAGTAAATCAAGTGGTATGAAACGCTTGCGTTTACTTCGTCGGTTAACTCCTGGACTTGTTCGATTGAACCTTTTGTGACAATTTTCTAGTGAAGATCTACAGTTTGTTCGTAAATATTTGAGTTAAGCAAGTGGTTATGGGACATGAAGCTTAACTCTTATATTCACTAACTTAGTGTAATTGACACTTCTTGATGATCATGACGATCATTTTTGTGATTTGATTTAGGCTAGCAATTGTGTGATGCCTCTTTGTCTACGAGGGAGACTAAAACCCGTTTGTAATGTTTTGCCATCACATATGTGGGGTAGCGACCCACGGTGTTCGGGCTATTCCTGTGTGAAAATTTAATGGATAGCTTCCATGAGATAGCTTCTCGTTCTTGTGATACCAGTCGGTGAGTTTTCATGCTCCCATTTTGTGATAGGCCTTCCCCTTTTTATGATCTAGACTAGCGATTGTGCGATGTCTCTTTGTCTACGAGGGAGACTAAACCCCGTTTGTGTGATGTTTCGCCATCACATATGTGGGGTAGCGACCCACGGTCTTCGGGCCATTCCTGTGTGAAAATTTAATGGATAGCTTCCATGAGATAGCTTCTTGTTCATGTGATACCGGTGTTTTGAGTTTTCATACTCCCGATTTGTGATAGGCCTCCCCCTCTTTGTGATTTCTGGATTTCTTGTGTAGATTTCTAGAATTTGTGTTTTCTGGATTTCTTGTGATGATTTCTGGAATTTGTGCTTCACCAATTTTCATGATTATCATTGATATGTTTTATCAATTTTTGTGCATTGGTGAATTCGTGTGTCATTGACTTGTTATGAATACAAGTTTAGGGTATGGTATCCCTTTCTATCTTTGAGAAGATTCTTGTGACATTTTTGATGAATGAAAATTCATTGGTATTATATTTTGATGCCAGTTATTTTGATGAGATTTTGACATGTTAAATTCAGTAACCGTCAATTTTAAAATGGATTTACAAGTGGTTCTCCCGCAATGCTGATTTGGTTGTCCGTTTTTACTGTATTTTGAGAAGTGAAATTTCCTTATCAAAGTTGCTACTGATGTTGCTAATTTAATCACGTGTTTTCAAAATTCGTTATTTTAAAAAGTTGTTTCAAAATATAAATAAAATTTGTTTTCAAAATTTTTACAGTTTGCATTTTCAAAAGAATGAGGAAGCGATTTAAACGTTTCAGCAAAATCGAGGACTATGACCCCTTTCTTTTACTGATTCGCTTAATTCCGGACTTGTCCGTTTGAGAATGTGAAATGTTATTTTTAAAAATACACAATTTTGCACTTTCAAGGAACGATGAAGAGAATTAAACGATTTAGTAAATCTCGTGGATTATGGGACATGTGCGTTTGCTATTTTGGTTAATTCCGGACTCGTTAATTAAAATATTTGTGATTTCTGATTATCGTTTTTGATAATCGGATATTTGTAATTTCTGATTATCGTTTTTGATAATCGGATATTTGTGATTTCTGATTATCGTTTTTGATAATCGGATATTTGTGATTTCTGATTATCGCTTTTGATAATCGGATATTTGTGATTTCTGATTATCGCTTGTGATAATTAGATATTTGAGATTCTAATTGTCGTTTTGATAATTAAATATTTTTTGATTTGATTATCGTTTGTGATAATTGAATACTTGTGATTTGTGGTTTAATTATCGTTTGAGATAATTAAATATTTGTGATTTGAAAAATCGATTATCGTTTTTGATAATTGAGTATTTGCGATTTGAGATCTGATTATCGTTTTGATAATTAGGTAATTGCTAATTTTGCTGATTATAAAGTTCGTGTTTTCTACTTATCTGCTGGATAACTAGATATTTGCAGTTTTGCGATTTGCGAATTTTGTTTTCCAATTATCTTTGTTGATAATTAGATTTTGCTGTTTTCTAATTATCGTATCGATAATTAGATATTGCTGATTTGTGATTTCTGAATTCTAATTGTCTAATTGATAATTGAATATTGCTGATAATTACGTTCATTCAGTTTTGTTGTTTTCTAATTATCTATTTGATAGTTATATTTTGCTGAGAATTGTGAATTTCTTTTATGAAATTAAAAGATTTCTTTGATGTTTAAATTCTCTACCTTTATTTTTCTAGCTTAACCAGTTTATGTTAGAAAATATATTGTCAATGACGACCTTAATTATGAAAATTGCGGGGACGCAATTTCTATAAGGAGGGGAGTCTGTAACAACCCGAGATTTCGTACCAATAAATTATCGTCTCTAGACGATTAAATCTGGTTGTTAATTGCTGATGGAAGTTTTTAATCGGTAGAAATTCTTTTACAATTTTGATTAAAAGAGTATTCGGGTTTTAAATAAATATACTTTTCTATTTTAGTTGGCCCATTTGTTTTGATGAAGAGATGATACCCACTACCATTTCTTTTTTCGGGCATTCATTCAAACCGTTCCCCCATTCTCATTTGCCTAACCCTAAATCGAACGAAGAATTATTAATGGCTGCTCGTTCATCCCTTTCGTTCGTTCCTCGCCTCCAAATTAGGGCTTTGAAGAAATTGCAACTCGTTCGTTCGTGTACAAGTTAGGGCATCGTAGGAATCGAAGGTGGTGGCTGCTAGGGTTTAACTCCGCTCGTCTTCCTCGAATTGCTACGGCTTCGTCTCCTCGCTTGGCTCTCGCCTGCTTCGTTTGTGGCAAAGGTGAGTAATGTATTTCGCTCACATCTAATTCAAATTCGTGTGGTTTCTGATTTGTTCAAACTTGTGATATTCGCGGTTGATTAATTGATGCTCACGGTTTTGATTTCTCTGATTAAACTGTATTTTGATTTCGTGAGTTTCTCCTGTGACATCATTGATATCGGCACTCGAAATTTTCGAGCTTCGCTTTGACTTGTTCACTGTTTTCTAGTCATCTTCTCTGCCATTTGTTTTCGTGATAGTGAGCTTCTTCTTTGATTTTTAAACTCTGCGACCTTATTTTGGGTTGACTTTTATGCTATGGCTTCACTGACTTTACTTGAGGCTTCATTTACCTGAACTGGTTTTGTAACGACCCCGAATTTTAATTACATTTAATTGATAATTAAATTAACTTTTGAATTAAAATTTGTTAAATTAAATGATGAAGAGATGCGAGTTTCCCCGAGATCAAATAAAAACGTGTTAAATCATTTAAAGTTGAATATTGTATATATATGTACATATGTGAATGTGTATATATTTGAGTATATATGAGAAAATTTGAAATTTTATATCTATTGAATTTGAGTTTTAAATCAAAAATAAATGGTTTAAAAATAATTATAAAATATATAGATATTTGACACAAGTATAAAAGTAAGTAAAACAAATAATTTAAATTAGAATCTGATGGGTTATAATTGGAATATAAATAAATAGAAGATAAGTTATAAAATATAAAGTAATTCATTTAATAAAATTTTAACAACATAATAATTATAGGGATTTATTTGAATTAAAAAGCAAAGACAAAATAAAAGATAAAGATATTATTCAAGTAGAAAGTAGAACGTATTAAGCAAATTCTAACAACAAGGTAAAATAGAAATTTAATTTTATTGTAAAGTAATGTTGTAAAGGAAAAGAAGGAAATATATATAGGCTTGCTTAAGAAGACAATATCATACATCTATATACATGACAAATAGTATAAGGTCGTAAACAAAGATATTCAATTATACAATGAGAATTTATGAAGCCAGTAAGTACCATCATCTCAGCCGAGTAAAGTAAGCAAGGCAAGTAAATAAAAATGTTAGTTTATGAAACAAGGATAAGATAAGCATGTAGATAAATATCTTGGCATTGAAGGCTTTCAAATTCACCCATACGTAGAGTACAAAGCTTATAAAAGAAGACAGCAAACCTATATAGAAATGTACAAACAAATTTGATAAGTGCGAAATTGTACAAAGGCAATTAATGCCATGTATCTTCAGCCACCAAAGCAAGATGTACATCAGCCGAAATCTTGTTTATCAAACAAAGAAAAATGAGAGAAATCTCTGATGTGCATTGTACAAACCAATAAAAATATACCTTACCTTGTACAAATATCATCATCAACCTGTATACTTTATTCCATATATCAACTGTTCTCAATTCAGTTCGTTCATTTCAAACTGAGATAATATCACTTGTAAACAAATAAACATCTCAAATAAAAGCATCAAAGCAATCGAAGAAAACAAGAGAATCAAAGAAAGGTTTCAGCTTACAATTTTCAAAACCTGGTTCAAAGAATAAGCTCTGTTCATTCCTATATCACGGTGAGCAACTCACTTACCTCTATGTTTGCTTTGTTCTGATGTTCGTGACTTAAGTTTGAAAATGGTTTGAAGTGTTGCCTGGCTGTTGAATGATGCTTGTATGCTTCTACCGGTTGGAGTGCAAATCTGTATTTATATATACAGAGTTTGTTCCAGGTTTTCTCAAGATTTAAATCTTGATTAAAAAATCAAATTTCCTTATATGATCTTCTTTAGGTTATAAGCTGTAAACCAAGTTTGTTTGTTTTAACAAAATTAAAATTATTTAAGATTTATCTGATATTAAGTCTTGACTGGAAAGTAGAAATTCAAAGAATTCCAGTTTATATCAATTTTTCGAAGATAATAATTCCTGGTTTCATGACTAAAACCCGAAGGGATATCAATATCTAGGATTTTTAGTAGTAAAATTTCGATTTTTAGGTATGTTTTTCGAGTGGAAATTCGGGTTGACAAGGAAATGGGTTTCAAGCAAATTATTATGATCAAGATAATTACGGGTCACGAAATTGGGGTAGTAGCTGGGTGGTAGATCGATGGTCATATGAAAAATACTCATTGATCTTATAATTTGCCGTGAAGAGCTGACGAGATGAATCTAGGGTTTTAACCCTTGTTTTAGTCACGATAGGAGTTTGCATTGCTTCAGTTTCTTCACAGCACCGGGATCAATCGTACCCATGGCAATTGATAGAAGAGGGGTTGGAGAAGCTCTGACCAGAGTATTATCGTCTCTGGTGGCCTGTGGATTCGGGGTGTGGCGTTTCTTTGAGGATTGTCTTGGTTTCAGTTTGGGTTGTATTGCTCGATTTCGCTTCCACCATCGTCTTCGATTTCTGGGTGAACGTAGGTGTTCGTGGGACCATCGCCGACATGTCGATGACCCTGGCTTCGATCGGCAGTGGCTGGAATCGTGTGCACGTGCACGAGTTCCTGATGTATCTATGGCCTTTGCGGTAATGATGAGTTCGTGAGGTTGGGAAGGTTTGGAGTGTGACGACCCGAAATTCCGCTACCGGAAAATCGCATCATCGAAAGAAAGAAAGAGGTGATAAATAGAAAAGATAGAGAAGAAAGAACAAAACAACATCAGAATCTCAACAGCGGAACGATTGAAATATAATATATCACATAATAGATTACATAGTATCATATACACCAGAGTTACACAGATAATACAACACATACTAGACAGTTATAAACACCTGTCTAGTTAATACAACTCGATACATCTCAAAACAACACAGAAATATAACACAGCGAAAATACAGATAAACACTAACACAGCGGAACCAATATATATCTACACGCTGAAGCCTCCTGCTCCATTGTTCCTCCACAATTCGTCAAAGCTAACCTGAATCCCTTGGCTACCCGTAAAAATTTGGGTACCCGAGAGTTTATGAAAAACAGAAATAAACTTTGGGTCAGACATGGGTCTGGTATGAGTAAACGGTTAAAGTTGCTTAACTTTCAAAAACCTTTGAAAACAAAAGGTATCACGTAAGACTTCCCACACATAAACATGGAAAAGTTTTTACCTTACGCTAACCAAAACTTTGATAGGAAATCCAGTGATATTATAATAGGTCTAGGGTTTTCAAGTAAATAGAAAATAGCCAAAATTGTTACATTCATTAAATTCCAGCATACATAGGTATACAATCAAATTCGATGGCACTTATTGGATTTTGGATTCCATACAATGGCAGGGCTACTGGGGTACCGCCCGTCACAGTACGTGGCCTAGATCACCGTACCGAGAACCCACCCTAAGTTCCCTGCAACACAAGGCCGGAACCATCCCTTACTGGACAGTCCCAAACGAAACAACCCCACGGTTGTTCATGACCAACCGCACACTAAGCCGAAAATAATAAGGGACATCTAGATAGGGGTATATCTCGCTCTCAAGTGGGTGCTACCCACGAAGCCTTGCTGCACCTCCCCTGTTTTAGCCATTCCCGGTTGATGAGGCTTGAGGTCACGATTACCTTAACAGAACTCATCACTTAGAATGCTCATCGTCCACTTGACGATGTCCTGAAAGCATTCGATCCATACAAGTTCGTTCCGGGTTCGAACGAAACCGAAGGCATTATCTCGTTACACTCGTATTGGAATCACCCTCAGAGTTAACGACAATAACCCTTGCATTCTGAATCACCATCTCGAATCTATAAGTACTATCTTCGTCAAACTCATTACAGAATCACCCACAGAGTTATACTGACGTATAGTTCTTATACCTCGAGTCTTCACTTGCTCCATTTGAATTTCACGACCTAACGTTATTTTGGATCGATGTGGTATTCGGGTCTCCAGACCTAGAATCCCGGTATACGGAAACCCGATCCCGGTCTCATCGAAATCCAAACCGTGTCTTTAAAGCCAAGTTGTTTTAAAGTTAAAACAATTTAATTCAATTATCTATATACACAGAGATAGATAAAACACAATATAACAATGGATAATAACATCATCATCATAAACAGATAATCAATATTATCTACTCAACAGATAATCAATATCATCATACTTAACCAAGCATCCATAACACAATAGATATATATCTAAGATCACAATCAATCATGGAAATCAATATCATCCATCAAATATAAACAAAGATAAATAATCACCTCATTTATAATTAATTTAAAATGAATTAAATTAATTACAAATCTCACATTAATCTAAAGTAAATTAAATTAATTACTTTATCAATATTAATCTTGCTTTCATAACCATTAATTAATTACATTTGTGTAATTATCCTTTAATTATTTTACAAATTAATTACTTTATACCAATTATAGAAAGTAACCTTTTAAATTACTAAAATTAATTCCATTTCTTCTTAATTAATTACTCTAATGAATTGCTTCATTTATTAATTATTCCCAAATAAATCCATTTTAACTTGCATCATTAATTACAATAATTAATGATCTCTAATTACATTTATTTCATTTAGTAATTTATCTCCAATTAAACAAAATGTTAATCACCTTGATTAACTCCATTCAGTAATTAACTGCCCTTAATTACTTCAATTAATAATTTAATTACTCCATAATTAATTATTCTCTAATTAATCCCTTGATTAATTTATACAAAGTAATTATACTCAAATTTCTTTCATTTTTAAATCATCCAAAATTAATTACTTCCCTAAGTAATTATACTTACCCCATCATTAAAGGGTTATTTAAATTAATTAAACTAAATTAACTAACTTAAACAAATTCATATTAACTTAATGAATTAAAATGAGAAATAAATTTCTTAATTAGTTCCATAAGTAAATTATACTTAAGTAATCCAATTAATTGATTATCTTAAATTAATAGACTTAATTCATTTTCAAGATAAACCATATTTATCCATTATTTAATAATTCTAGTTAATAACTTTCATTAATTATTAACACCTCTTAAATTACTTTTCTAAAGTAATTAAATTAAGATTCCTTATCACTTACTATTAAATTTCATCTTTAATACTCATTAATTAATCCATAATTTTAAAATTAACTAAGTATTCAATATCACTCAATTAATTTTTACTTCATTAATTTAAAATTAAAATTCCACTCTTATTTAATTAATGATTCTTAATTATCCATTTATTACAAATTAATTAACTTAAACCCTTAATTAACTAATTTAATCTTAATTACTAAACTAATTAATTAAATCATCAATTAATCAAATTAGCTAATTATTTATTTACTTAATAATTACAATCTTTAAATCTTCATTTATTTAAAAGGTAAGGCATTTTCTTATTAATGGTCAAATTCTCCTTTATAAATGCCTTGAAACATTTTACTTTTGACTCTACTTTTACATTTCATTTAAATTTTAGATTCAAGATAATTACAACTTAACTTAGCTAAATTAAAACGTTTTAAATATACTTTAAACATTATAAAGTTATAAAACATTTTATTTTTATAAAACCTACATTTATTAAAAACCAGGAGACAAAGTAAATTTGAATCCTATCTATAACATTTTGATTTTACTTTGTTTTTAAAACCCAGCTTTTAAATTTAAAACTTTAAAACTGCCAGGCTTCAAAAACAGGCAACATCACAACACCCCGAGACCTCCCCTATACAAACCCGAGTGGCACTTCGAGTTCTCCACGTATTTCCCCGAGTTTCTCCTTTGGTCTTCACGCAACTTCTTCTTCTACCCCTAACTTTTGCTTCGAGTCTCCCCTAATAGCTTCGAGTCGAACAAATAAAAACCTCGGCCATTTCTTCCATTTACTCGAGAAATTCGAGTACCCCTTTTCTGCTACCCCAAAATTCTCAGCATTCACCAGTGCATCGCCGTGCACGTGCACAGCTAAATCGATCGTCTCCGATCAAGCACGACGACGTTCACACGTCGACGTTCGTCCCCAAACATCAATCACTACCACCAGATCCCTTCATTTAAATTCGAATTCGAAATTCGATTCCAACCCAAGCCTGGAACAGAAAGAACGTCACCAATTCCAAACCTGACATCACCATAATCACGGCCTTCCGACCACCAGAAAGCTTCCACCCCTGGCCACAGCCTCGCCTACGCTTCAGCAACCATCACCCAAAAGCATATGACACTCGATCAAACATTTAAGCCGTGTCGATCAATTTGTTAAATCCTCCAAAAACTAGGGCTACAGGTAAGAAAACATCATCACTGCTTTCATGGTGATTTGCATCACCATCGCTTATTTTTCCCTGCTTCATTGATTACTCCTCTACCCACAAGAAGAAACCCGATATCCCAAAATCGATAGATCATCAGAAAATCACAAAAACACATTTTTCAGACATCACTAAATATCACATTCACTACTTCATTAAAAATTGTGAATTTGTTATTAAAAATCCTATCTTCCATTTAAAATTCCAGATATATAATTATATCAACAAATTACAAGATTTGATTTATGATATATTTCAAGATTGCTCTGTGTTCTCTTCTACCAGACAATGTTTCCTACCTAAAATTATTGCCACTATTTTTAAAATCTTAGTTAAGTTTTAAACAACAACTTTGTTTTAGATACTTAAGTCTTAAAGAAATTTGAGTGAGAAGGTTTAAAAGATGAAACTAAGTTAAATCTCTGTAGTTTTTAAACAGAGATGAACACTGGGATTATCTAGACATACTCACCTGTTTTTAGAGTCTTTAAACCCACATACAACCACATTTCCAAGCATACATCATAAGTTTACTTAGGCCATAAGTCATATGCATCAAAAACTAAAGGTATCTTATGTTTCAGTTTTAAAACAGAGGTTTGAGCTAAGATCTGAGATGTTTAAACCACAGATATGCACACATACATAATTCGCAAGCATTGCATATACACATACTTATAAACAAACATAATCACAGAAATTCATAGATTACTTAAGTTTTGTTTTAAAAAGTTTACTCACCTTATCATCATAAACAGAGAGCTTTATTCTTTTGAAACGGGGAGGTTTGAAAACTTGCATACATCTTTGTTGTTTTGATCCTTGAAACTTTGAACTAGCTTTAAAACTTGAACATGCCTTGGTCTGGAAATCTTGTTATAGTCGAGATGCTTTCATTTTAAATTTGAAACTGAAGTGCTTGTTTCCTTATTTGATTTCAGTTTTGTATATTGTTCAAGACTTTGCTTTGTTTTTAAAACTTTTAGAAACTGGGTTGCTCAGCCCTTTGTATACGAATGAAAAAAGGTAGGGTTGCTAAATACACAAGTATACAATAGTTTATTATCCTAGTACACTAGAAATCAGAGATTTTTCACTTCTTTGGTGGCTGAAAACAATTCTGGACAGGCTTTGTTGTGCTAGGTGGAAAGAACATTAAATGCTCGTGTACTTTTTGTATACAAGCTTCTCCCACAATCCACTTTCGTATGCCCTTACAATCTTACATATGTTTATACTTTGTTTGACTAGAAGCTAAGCATACTTACCCAATCCTATTCGTATGTATATAGATGGTTCTACTGCCTGCACCCTATATACTTTGTTATAGAGCATAAATAATTTACTTTGCCTTTTACTTAAGTTTTACTTATTGCCTGGCACTAAAATGATTCCTCTCTAACCTGCAAATATATTTTACTAGCCTTAACTATCTTGTACCTAAGTGATTTTCAAGCCTGCAAATATGCTTCTAAAGATTACATAATATTTTACTTAAGCTTTACTTTGCTATTTGCTTTGCATTTGTTTACTTGCTTTGCTTCTAAACTTACCTGCATATCCTATTTATTACTCTTTTATTTTACAGTTTATACTATTAAATACTACATTTATTTACTTATTTATTATTTTTCATACATTTGATTTATACTTAAATTTTACTATAAAAATTGATATGGTTATGGTTATGTTAGCTTGTTAATTTATCTCTATCTCCTAGCATAAATGTATTTATTTTTAATTTCTAACATGAAGGTATTTACATTTTAAAAGATAAACAATCAATATATAATTCCCCATTATCATTTTATTTTATAATTACTTTAAATATTTACAAGGTATATTTTATCATCTATAATCTATAATTATTATATTTATTTTAGAGATTTACATAAATTTTAAAACCATAACTTTTTTTTAAAACATATATAACAATTTTCATTTAAAATAAAAATCTACTTATATAGACATTACATTATAAATAAAGCTCATTATTACATTAAAAGAATTTATAAAAGAATTTATCACTTTATTACTTATTTTCTATTAAGCTATACTCTAAAAGAACAAAGTCATTTATTTAATTTAAATCTAAGTTAAAACCATTTAGACAAATTTTAACTTAAATCTTGAGTATATTCTAAAGCCAAATAGTTATTTATTAAATATTGAATTTAAATCAAATTTAAAACAGACATTGACTATTTACAATATATACAAATATATATATATAAATAGAAAACAATTTATTAGCTTTAAAAGATAATTTATCAGTTAAATATCCATTTAAAAGAAAATTATCAAGTCAATTTATATTTTATTAACAATTATCATCAAATCAATTTAATATTTTATATAGATTATTAAATTGATATTGCTTGAAATTCCGGGATATCACATGGAGCGTGCTCGAAAAATGGGGAAGAGGACTCAGTGTTGCATCGAGTAATCTCGAGTGGGTTTGTATGTTATTATCTGTTTTAAAGAAGTGGGTAATGATGATCAAGTTTTGGGAAGTAAGTAAATTGGGTTAACCTGGTTTGGAAACAAATGTTTATAACAGGTTCAGGAAAAATTGTTTTCAAATCAAGCTTCCAAAATTTAATGTAAAATAAAATGTTTAAATTAAATTGTTTGACCTTGTCTAATTTAATTAAGGTCTTATTTAATAAAGGTTTATTACTTAATGAAAGTAATTAAGTGATAACTACTTAATGAAAGTAATTTAAAAAGACAATTACCCAATGTAATTAAAAGAATTAATTATGTAATTACTTAAATATTAATTATCAAGGTGATCAATTTAATTAAGTGATTAATTAAAGGATAATTAATTAAGTAAGATTAATTTATGTAAGTAATTAAAGGGTAATTAATTAATTAAAGATAATTACTTAATTAAAAGTAATTAATTTATGATCAAAGTGATTAATTACAGCCTAATTAATTTATAGGGTTAATTAATTAAAGAGATTAATTTGAGGGTAAGTAATTAATTAAGATTAATTAATTAAGGAAAGTAATTAAAGTTAATTAATCAAGGACAATTAAATCAGATAATTAAATTGGTCTTACTTATGAATGTTTGGATTCTATTGGATGATTGAATTGTTTGATATCCCTGATATATAATGCTTTGTGATACACCCTGATTTATGTTGTGATCTGTAGTTTACTTACCTGTGATATACATCTGTGATCTGTAAATGAAAAGATAAGCGTTATAGTTTATATCGCTTATCAACTATACCTTGTATTTTGTTATGTGATGATTGATGTTGCACTATTGTGTTGAACCCCTGGACCACACTTATACACACAAATATGGATTTCACGTGGAAATCGGTTAAGTCACAGATGATTTAAATTTGATGTTTTTGAAATTGAAATTTTAATTTCAATTGATTTTGAAATTAGAAATTTGGGGTTTAAAGTGAAAAGCTTTTGAAATGGAATTTCAAATATAAAAGTTATTTTGAATAACTTAATCGAGTTTTGAAATTTAAATAATTTGATTTAAATTTGAATTCAAGTTTGAAATTGAATCCTATGATTTGAAATTACGGTTAAAAATGTTATAAATGTGTTCATATGAATTTAAACCATTTTAAAAGTATTGTTTGAAAATTTGGATTTAACCCAAGAACTTTAACTCGTATAGATGAATCAAATTTCCAAATAAAAACTGTTTGTTTTAAAGGAATAAAAGCTTTCAGATAAGAAGTGAAATTCCAATTTAGGTAAAGGAATTTCAAGATTAAATTGAAAAAAATGTTTTTTTCCAAGTTATGAATGAATTGTTTATGAAAGCTATGAATTAAATCTGTTTATTTTTAACAGATTTAATTTGATGATTTATTTAAACCATTCGAAATGAAATTGTTTTGAAAGCTATGAGTTAAATCTTTGATTTAAAGATTTAACGAATTAATCAAATTGAAAGGGAAATTGATTTGGAAAATCTGTGAATGAATATTTGTGAAATTAAGTGAACTTTGTGAATTGAATCTTTTTTTGTTTAAAAAGATTAAAATGGTAATTTGTTAAACCATTTGTAAAGAAAGTTTGGGTTTAAGTTGTGACTTAATTGAGATCCCAATATCCGTATGTTTTTAAATATTTCGCTCACTATTCGGGTTAGCCGGGAAAGGACCTTTGGGTCGTATAACTCATTCCGAATAGTGATACGTCGTATATGGATCGCATTTGAAGACCGGATATTTTCGAAAATGAAAGGACAACCTGTCGAATGTCTCTGCACTGAGTCGCGCCTGTATAGAGATTTATATTACTCTTTTGTGACGGGAAGTCCGGACGTGATTGAAAGTTATCCGGATTTGCAAGGGCTTCGTGAGAAGTGCCTTCGGTTCTGTTCGATCCCGGAACAGACTTGTATGGTTACATGTCTGACATTACACTTTGAGATATAAAGCCGATTTCTTTCAAATACATATCTGTTTGGTGGCGGAGAATTTATTCTCTTAGCTTAACACCCTTCTCTGAGACGTACGAGCTCAGAGGTTGTGTAGTTGAAATTTATCAGCGATATATCCCAATTTGGTAATGTGGCATGCTGAGTGTTGCTGTGTGATGATCAGTGTTTGATCATTTGTGATATGATCATTTGTTTGATCATTTATCTTTGTGATCATAGGTTGATCATCTGTTGACCCAAAGCGTGGCTTTTTTTGAAAAAGCGTAGCTTTGTGGACGAGACTTCGTCGAGCCTCACAACCCGGTAATGGTCGAAACAGGAATCGTGCGGCAAGGTTTTCAGGGGTAGCTCCCCTAGGGTATGACCATTCCTTCTGGAAAAGGGTAGTATCATGGTATGGAGCCCAGATACTTACTCATGTGGACACACTTTATTTATGACGTGTGATGTTGGATTCGAGGCGCCTCGGTTAAAGGTCCCAAAGGACCGGGGGTGGCATATCTGAGGTTTCTTTTATCCCTTGGGAAAAGGGGTTGCCGGCCTTGTTTGGCAGAGAACGGTGTGGTTCTCGGAACGTCCCGCCAGAGGCGTTTCTTTCGTGGAATAGGAAGTTCCTTAGCCTGACCATTTGTTGGAAATCCATCTTCCAAATACGAACTTTGTACGGTATTAGTTGTATTACCTGCCATGGAATGTGGTGGTAACCTGCTATTGAACATGGTAGCTATAGTAGGCATAAGTGCGAAATGTCTATGCTGGCTAAGATTTATATTCTACTTTCGAAATTGTTTTCTGCACTATGCACTAGTAATAATATCAAATGATTTGATTTTGCGTAGTAAGCATCTTTGACTATCATAAGAAGAAATCTCCTCCAGTTCTGCGTTTGCATTGTGTGTGTGGTGGGAGATCTTATGGTAGTTTCATTTTCCAAAAGCATTGCGAATTGACTTTAAAATTCTCTGCTATTTGTTTTAAAGATAAACTGTTTTTGTTGCTCACACCAGTCCCATGACTGATCCGGAGTTTATTGCTTCTTTCCTAAACTCTAGGTGCTCATAATTTTCTACACGAGCAGTCTAGAGTTGGGTTTTTCAGATATTCAGATTCAGTAGATTATCTGGAGCTAGTTCAGTCTTTGGATCGGACTGCACTTGCTTATCTTTGTGCCTCGTTATTGGGAGTTCGAGCTATTTATGGATTGGCGCTTTGAAGATGGAGATTATCCGCTGCTGATGTTATCGTTTTCTTTTCCGCTGCTATTTGTTGTATCATATCTCTGATGTATATTGATATTCATTGTATCATTCTGTTGTATCAGATATTGTATATCAATGTATTATTCTTTTATTCCGCTGTGTTATTTACTTAACTGTGTTATAAGCTCCGGCGACTCGGATTTGAACGCTCGAATCTACGACATTCGAGTACGATGTAAAGTATGGATGTCGATTTTCGAACGCGAAAATCCGGATCGTTACATTTGGTATCAGAGCTAAGGTTGAACTTTAGCTCAGGAGTATAACACGTTAAGTAGCTCATTAGAGATAGAGTGAAGTAAACTCTAGAATGAGTAAATCCTTAAGATATCCGTCTGAACGTCTCAGTAAATTCTCTTACTATCCACTGATAGTGAGTATGAGTGCAAGAAGAGGACGAGATAGGGGATAGAGAAATTTGACTATAAATGGTCAATACCCTGCAACAGTGGAAACAAACTTTCCTATCAATATTCTTTGATTCGTTTCTAAAATTCTTTTCATTGCTTCGTACCAGCTACAAGTAGAAGTTTTGATATGATGATGGTTCTACACGAATCGTTGTAGAGAATCCTTACTTCGTATTTCATCGGTTTCTTATCAGCTTTTTGATTTAAACCTTAATGAATTTGAAATTGGAAATTTTAAATTTGAGTTAAATTGATTAATAGAATATGAAGGCTAAATTGAATTGAATCAATTAAAACGATTTCGTTTGAAACTAAATTTGAAATTCTATTATAATTTCTCGGGTTGATCGAAGTCCGAAGAGGGACAAATTGGTATATATTCTGAGATATTCCGACTTGAGTTCGGAATCTGTATCTTATGTTTGAGAAAATTATAGGAGATCGAATTTATCTTTGATCTGTCTATCTCTGTCCTTATTTCGTGCCTGCGAATTTCGAGGACGAAATTCTTTTAAGGGGGGAAGTTTGTAACGACCCCGAATTTTAATTACATTTAATTGATAATTAAATTAACTTTTGAATTAAAATTTGTTAAATTAAATGATGAAGAGATGCGAGTTTCCCCAAGATCAAATAAAAACGTGTTAAATCATTTAAAGTTGAATATTGTATATATATGTACATATGTGAATGTGTATATATTTGAGTATATATGAGAAAATTTGAAATTTTATATCTATTGAATTTGAGTTTTAAATCAAAAATAAATGGTTTAAAAATAATTATAAAATATATAGATATTTGACACAAGTATAAAAGTAAGTAAAACAAATAATTTAAATTAGAATCTGATGGGTTATAATTGGAATATAAATAAATAGAAGATAAGTTATAAAATATAAAGTAATTCATTTAATAAAATTTTAACAACATAATAATTATAGGGATTTATTTGAATTAAAAAGCAAAGACAAAATAAAAGATAAAGATATTATTCAAGTAGAAAGTAGAACGTATTAAGCAAATTCTAACAACAAGGTAAAATAGAAATTTAATTTTATTGTAAAGTAATGTTGTAAAGGAAAAGAAGGAAATATATATAGGCTTGCTTAAGAAGACAATATCATACATCTATATACATGACAAATAGTATAAGGTCGTAAACAAAGATATTCAATTATACAATGAGAATTTATGAAGCCAGTAAGTACCATCATCTCAACCGAGTAAAGTAAGCAAGGCAAGTAAATAAAAATGTTAGTTTATGAAACAAGGATAAGATAAGCATGTAGATAAATATCTTGGCATTGAAGGCTTTCAAATTCACCCATACGTAGAGTACAAAGCTTATAAAAGAAGACAGCAAACCTATATAGAAATGTACAAACAAATTTGATAAGTGCGAAATTGTACAAAGGCAATTAATGCCATGTATCTTCAGCCACCAAAGCAAGATGTACATCAGCCGAAATCTTGTTTATCAAACAAAGAAAAATGAGAAAAATCTCTGATGTGCATTGTACAAACCAATAAAAATATACCTTACCTTGTACAAATATCATCATCAACCTGTATACTTTATTCCATATATCAACTGTTCTCAATTCAGTTCGTTCATTTCAAACTGAGATAATATCACTTGTAAACAAATAAACATCTCAAATAAAAGCATCAAAGCAATCGAAGAAAACAAGAGAATCAAAGAAAGGTTTCAGCTTACAATTTTCAAAACCTGGTTCAAAGAATAAGCTCTGTTCATTCCTATATCACGGTGAGCAACTCACTTACCTCTATGTTTGCTTTGTTCTGATGTTCGTGACTTAAGTTTGAAAATGGTTTGAAGTGTTGCCTGGCTGTTGAATGATGCTTGTATGCTTCTACCGGTTGGAGTGCATATCTGTATTTATATATACAGAGTTTGTTCCAGGTTTTCTCAAGATTTAAATCTTGATTAAAAAATCAAATTTCCTTATATGATCTTCTTTAGGTTATAAGCTGTAAACCAAGTTTGTTTGTTTTAACAAAATTAAAATTATTTAAGATTTATCTGATATTAAGTCTTGACTGGAAAGTAGAAATTCAAAGAATTCCAGTTTATATCAATTTTTCGAAGATAATAATTCCTGGTTTCATGACTAAAACCCGAAGGGATATCAATATCTAGGATTTTTAGTAGTAAAATTTCGATTTTTAGGTATGTTTTTCCAGTGGAAATTCGGGTTGACAAGGAAATGGGTTTCAAGCAAATTATGATGATCAGGATAATTACGGGTCACGAAATTGGGGTAGTAGCTGGGTGGTAGATCGATGGTCATATGAAAAATACTCATTGATCTTATAATTTGCCGTGAAGAGCTGACGAGATGAATCTAGGGTTTTAACCCTTGTTTTAGTCACGATAGGAGTTTGCATCGCTTCAGTTTCTTCACAGCACCGGGATCAATCGTACCCATGGCAATTGATAGAAGAGGGGTTGGAGAAGCTCTAACCAGAGTATTATCGTCTCTGGTGGCCTGTGGATTCGGGGTGTGGCGTTTCTTTGAGGATTGTCTTGGTTTCAGTTTGGGTTGTATTGCTCGATTTCGCTTCCACCATCGTCTTCGATTTCTAGGTGAACGTAGGTGTTCATGGGACCATCGCCGACATGTCGATGACCCTGGCTTCGATCGGCAGTGGCTGGAATCGTGTGCACGTGCACGAGTTCCTGATGTATCTATGGCCTTTGCGGTAATGATGAGTTCGTGAGGTTGGGAAGGTTTGGAGCGTGCTCGAAAAATGGGGAAGAGGACTCAGTGTTGCATCGAGTAATCTCGAGTGGGTTTGTATGTTATTATCTGTTTTAAAGAAGTGGGTAATGATGATCAAGTTTTGGGAAGTAAGTAAATTGGGTTAACCTGGTTTGGAAACAAATGTTTATAACAGGTTCAGGAAAAATTGTTTTCAAATCAAGCTTCCAAAATTTAATGTAAAATAAAATGTTTAAATTAAATTGTTTGACCTTGTCTAATTTAATTAAGGTCTTATTTAATAAAGGTTTATTACTTAATGAAAGTAATTAAGTGATAACTACTTAATGAAAGTAATTTAAAAAGACAATTACCCAATGTAATTAAAAGAATTAATTATGTAATTACTTAAATATTAATTATCAAGGTGATCAATTTAATTAAGTGATTAATTAAAGGATAATTAATTAAGTAAGATTAATTTATGTAAGTAATTAAAGGGTAATTAATTAATTAAAGATAATTACTTAATTAAAAGTAATTAATTTATGATCAAAGTGATTAATTACAGCCTAATTAATTTATAGGGTTAATTAATTAAAGGGATTAATTTGAGGGTAAGTAATTAATTAAGATTAATTAATTAAGGAAAGTAATTAAAGTTAATTAATCAAGGACAATTAAATCAGATAATTAAATTGGTCTTACTTATGAATGTTTGGATTCTATTGGATGATTGAATTGTTTGATATCCCTGATATATAATGCTTTGTGATACACCCTGATTTATGTTGTGATCTGTAGTTTACTTACCTGTGATATACATCTGTGATCTGTAAATGAAAAGATAAGCGTTATAGTTTATATCGCTTATCAACTATACCTTGTATTTTGTTATGTGATGATTGATGTTGCACTATTGTGTTGAACCCCTGGACCACACTTATACACACAAATATGGATTTCACGTGGAAATCGGTTAAGTCACAGATGATTTAAATTTGATGTTTTTGAAATTGAAATTTTAATTTCAATTGATTTTGAAATTAGAAATTTGGGGTTTAAAGTGAAAAGCTTTTGAAATGGAATTTCAAATATAAAAGTTATTTTGAATAACTTAATCGAGTTTTGAAATTTAAATAATTTGATTTAAATTTGAATTCAAGTTTGAAATTGAATCCTATGATTTGAAATTACGGTTAAAAATGTTATAAATGTGTTCATATGAATTTAAACCATTTTAAAAGTATTGTTTGAAAATTTGGATTTAACCCAAGAACTTTAACTCGTATAGATGAATCAAATTTCCAAATAAAAACTGTTTGTTTTAAAGGAATAAAAGCCTTCAGATAAGAAGTGAAATTCCAATTTAGGTAAAGGAATTTCAAGATTAAATTGAAAAAAATGTTTTTTTCCAAGTTATGAATGAATTGTTTTTGAAAGCTATGAATTAAATCTGTTTATTTTTAACAGATTTAATTTGATGATTTATTTAAACCATTCGAAATGAAATTGTTTTGAAAGCTATGAGTTAAATCTTTGATTTAAAGATTTAACGAATTAATCAAATTGAAAGGGAAATTGATTTGGAAAATCTGTGAATGAATATTTGTGAAATTAAGTGAACTTTGTGAATTGAATCTTTTTTGTTTAAAAAGATTAAAATGGTAATTTGTTAAACCATTTGTAAAGAAAGTTTGGGTTTAAGTTGTGACTTAATTGAAATCCCAATATCCGTATGTTTTTAAATATTTCGCTCACTATTCGGGTTAGTCGGGAAAGGACCTTTGGGTCGTATAACTCATTCCGAATAGTGATACGTCGTATATGGATCGCATTTGAAGACCGGTGTTGAAGACCGGATATTTTCGAAAATGAAAGGACAACCTGTCGAATGTCTCTGCACTGAGTCGCGCCGGTATAGAGATTTATATCACTCTTTTGTGACGGGAAGTCCGGACGTGATTGAAAGTTATCCGGATTTGCAAGGGCTTCGTGAGAAGTGCCTTCGGTTCTGTTCGATCCCGGAACAGACTTGTATGGTTACATGTCTGACATTACACTTTGAGATATAAAGCCGATTTCTTTCAAATACATATCTGTTTGGTGGCGGAGAATTTATTCTCTTAGCTTAACACCCTTCTCTGAGACGTACGAGCTCAGAGGTTGTGTAGTTGAAATTTATCGGCGATATATCCCAATTTGGTAATGTGGCATGCTGAGTGTTGCTGTGTGATGATCAGTGTTTGATCATTTGTGATATGATCATTTGTTTGATCATTGATCTTTGTGATCATAGGTTGATCATCTGTTGACCCAAAGCGTGGCTTTTTTTGAAAAAGCGTAGCTTTGTGGACGAGACTTCGTCGAGCCTCACAACCCGGTAATGGTGGAAACAGGAATCGTGCGGCAAGGTTTTCAGGGGTAGCTCCCCTAGGGTATGACCATTCCTTCTGGAAAAGGGTAGTATCATGGTATGGAGCCCAGATACTTACTCATGTGGACACACTTTATTTATGACGTGTGATGTTGGATTCGAGGCGCCTCGGTTAAAGGTCCCAAAGGACCGGGGGTGGCATATCTGAGGTTTCTTTTATCCCTTGGGAAAAGGGGTTGCCGGCCTTGTTTGGCAGAGAACGGTGTGGTTCTCGGAACGTCCCGCCAGAGGCGTTTCTTTCGTGGAATAGGAAGTTCCTTAGCCTGACCATTTGTTGGAAATCCATCTTCTAAATACGAACTTTGTACGGTATTAGTTGTATTACCTGCCATGGAATGTGGTGGTAACCTGCTATTGAACATGGTAGCTATACTAGGCATAAGTGCGAAATGTCTATGCTGGCTAAGATTTATATTCTACTTTCGAAATTGTTTTCTGCACTATGCACTAGTAATAATATCAAATGATTTGATTTTTCGTAGTAAGCATCTTTGACTATCATAAGAAGAAATCTCCTCCAATTCTGCATTTGCATTGTGTGTGTGGTGGGAGGTCTTATGGTGTTTCATTTTCCAAAAGCATTGCGAATTGACTTTAAAATTCTCTGCTATTTGTTTTAAAGATAAACTGTTTTTGTTGCTCACACCAGTCCCATGACTGATCCGGAGTTTATTGCTTCTTTCCTAAACTCTGGGTGCTCATAATTTTCTACACGAGCAGTCTAGAGTTGGGTTTTTCAGATATTCAGATTCAGTAGATTATCTGGAGCTAGTTCAGTCTTTGGATCGGACTGCACTTGCTTATCTTTGTGCCTCGTTTTTGGGAGTTCGAGCTATTTATGGATTGGCGCTTTGAAGATGGAGATTATCCGCTGCTGATGTTATCGTTTTCTTTTCCGCTGCTATTTGTTGTATCATATCTCTGATGTATATTGATATTCATTGTATCATTCTGTTGTATCAGATATTGTATATCAATGTATTATTCTTTTATTCCGCTGTGTTATTTACTTAACTGTGTTATAAGCTCCGGCGACTCGGATTTGAACGCTCGAATCTACGACATTCGAGTACGATGTAAAGTATGGATGTCGATTTTCGAACGCGAAAATCCGGATCGTTACAGGTTTGATTTATACTGACTTGTACATGCTTCATGTATGAACTGTTGCTCATGTACCCTGATGTTGTTTACTTTACTGTTCTTGTTCATGCTTCCACTGTTTCATGTTCATTGAACTTGAATATGTTTCATTTGCACTTGTTCCCATTCATGTATGTTCATCCCTAACCTGGAGCCACTATAGTGCTTGTTAACATTTGAACTCGTTATTTTGTTGTAACTGGACATGTGCACTTCCATATTTGGTATTGCAGTTGCCACTATATGTTTGTACTTTGTGCTCTGGTCTTTGAACTTGAATACTTTACCCACTGATGCATTCAGTAGTCTGGTCATTTGTAGCATGCTGTTACTAGACTTGTGCATTGCCATTGCATCCTCTAGTCTGCACATTCACCTATGCTTTGGTCTCTGATGCAAACACTACTGTTTGATTTGTTCATTTGTTTACTGTTGTAATGCTTCATGTGCAGTTCCACTTTGTTCATTACAGTTTCATTTGCATGTGTTCTTGTCACTTGTTCACTTGAATCATTCATTCCTATGCATACTTTGATCTACTTCATTCCAGTAGCATTCATGCTTCATTGTGTAGCTGTGTTGCCATATTGAGTTGCACTGTTTGCTTTGGCTTCAAGGCTTTACTATGCATTTGTCTGTGTTATTGAAGTAGTTGTCACTGTGTACACTTCAGTTGCCATCTTTGTTAACTTTCATCTTCATTCTGCAGTATCTTCATGTTGGACCACTGTCATGTGCATTCGATCATTTGAGCCTTTGTGCTCTGTTGGTTCAGGTTGCGTGTTGTCAACCGTAGCCTTTGGCCCTTGATCTTTATTGTTGTATTTCATGATAATTGAGTCTGTGAGCATTTTTGTTCATGTATGCTTGCTGCCTGAATCTTGTGGCTATGTTGCACTGGATTTGGGTCCACTGTCTTGACTTGTACTTGACTCACTGGTTCGAGTCATTTGTGCACGTCACTATTCATTTTGATTGCACCTGGGTTTCATTTGATCTGAGTGGGATGCATTTACTGCTGATGCATTGATCTTCTGTGTATTTCATTACGGTAGTGGCGAGGCAGTGCACGCGTGCATGTACTGCAGCCCTATCAGAATTGACAATTTTAATTGATATTTCGATTGTTCGAATTGTTTCGTTGGTTCAATTCAATATTTTGAAGTTGTATTCTAGTTAGGATTTACTGATTTGTTGTTTAACACCGTTTAGTGTTATGTCTGCCGTTATCTGATTCTCTTATCGAAGAGTTGGATATACGAGATTTCTGAGACTGTCGTCTATTTGATTTTTGACTATTATTGCTTCTGTGAATTTATAACTGAGTTTGAATTAGACTGACCCGTGTATTATTTTCTTCTGAATGTAATACTCGGGTCAGACCCGAGTTATTTCAGGTTGTAGATTTCTTGCTTTGGGTTGCCGTTTGAGCTATGAAGACTTTTCATATCTTTTGAAGGGGTCTTCGTCTTTTTGTAGTAGTGAGTGTATTGATTTTGGTTGATATGTATTCATGTATATTAGTCGATAATGTACTTGTATATATATATATAACACTTCCAGAGTACAGTTGTAGTTGTATCATATGTATTGTGTCAAATGTATTGTAACTGACATCAGTTATTATATATATGATACTTTCTGTTTTATCTGTGTTCCGCAATTATATTATCTGTGTTATTATTATATTTATTGTCCTAACCTATTATAGCCACTGTGTAGTAGCTTTGAGTTTGTATCGGTATGTCGGATTTCCTCCTGAAATAAAAATGCATGTTATACTATCTGACATATCGGTGCTCGCACAAAGCAATTACATAGATGGTCGCTCCTCAACAGCCTTATTCTCCGTGCTAGTTGACAGCATTACACCGTAGTGTTCTTGGCTAGCGTGGGTATAGAGGTGGGGCGTCACAGCTTGGTATCAAAGCCTGGGGTTTAGGACAATTATAAAACATAACTTGGATGGAGCATTTGATACAACTATTTGTCGATGTTTTATCTCACATCTTTGTCTATGATTATCTTTGAGTGTTAGGTATGAATTCCTAACGCTTATTCATGTGCATTTGATTTTGATTTCGTGAAAGTATTTTGGCTTCTGCCTTCGTTTGCTTTGCGAACTCAAGTTGGGTTTTCAATGATGAGGAATTTTGTTCTTGTGTTTTCGGCTTTGAATTGATTTAGCCGATGTTGATTTTGTTCGAATTTGGCCAATTAAAGCTATTTCGACCTCTGGACTTTGTTCCACTTTTGTGCTATGCTATGGGTGTCATTGTGTACCTGTTACACTATGATGAAAAGTAGCTCGACCGGTTGCAAATTGAGTGATTTTTATTTTCACTCATATCTAGTTCGAATCTCAGCGATTTTGAACTTGATATTTTGTGTTTTCCTCGGCTTGATTTCCATTCGACTTCGGTCACTTTGTTTTTGTGAAATTTCTAATTTCTTGATTTCCAAGACTCTGACTTTGTTTGCTGTTGGATTCTTTGATGATGAGTGTTGATTCATTTTGTACTTGACCGTGGCCATTAATTGTTGACTTCGGCATAGACTTGATTCATGTTTTTGTTGAAGTCATTTATGCATTTATGCTTGTTTTGCTTTGTTTTTCCAATTGATAATCGATTCTTCTTTTCCAATTAGTTGTTATCACCTTTGTCGACTTTGATAACTTCTATTTCTGGAATTTTTGGGTATTTCTACTTTGATGAATTTGGAATCGAATTCTTTGGATTTTATTCACGTCTTCGAATGTGAATTTTAGTGAATTGATTTGGTTTCCAAATTTAATCGATTCTTGATCATTTCCCCGATTTGTTGCTATCATTTATTAGCAACTTTAATGACATTTTTCTTCGGGATTTTTGTGAACATACTTTTTGATGGATTCAGTATCGATTTCATTGGATTCTATTCACATCTTTGTATGTGAATTCTTGTGATTGATTGTTTCTACAATCATTTTTGTGATTTGTCACTTTAAAAATATAAAGGTTTTCTATACTAGTAGTAAATATTAAAATCCTTTTCTCCAAACGATTTCAAAACTATTTTACTACAAAGCTCTTTTCCTAAACCATTTTCCAATCTATTAGTATATACAAACCTTTATTTCACTCGTATGAGAAATTGAATTAAACGGCTTAGTAAAACAAGTGGTGTGAAACGCTTGCGTTTACTTCGTCGGTTAACTCCTTGACTTGTTCGATTGAACCTTTTGTGACAATTTTCTAGTGAAGATCTATAGTTTGTTCGTAAATATTTGAGTTAAGCAAGTGGTTATGGGACATGAAGCTTAACTCTTATATTCACTAACTTAGTGTAATTGACACTTCTTGATGATCATGACGATCATTTTTGTGATTTGATTTAGGCTAGCAATTGTGTGATGCCTCTTTGTCTACGAGGGAGACTAAACCCCATTTGTGATGTTTCGCCATCACATATGTGGGGTAGCGACCCACGGTCTTCGGGCCATTACTGTGTGAAAATTTAATGGATAGCTTCCATGAGATAGCTTCTCGTTCTTGTGATACCAGTCGGTGAGTTCTCCCATTTTGTGATAGGCCTTCCCCTTTTTATGATCTAGACTAGCAATTGTGTGATGTCTCTTTGTCTACGAGGGAGACTAAACCCCGTTTGTGTGATGTTTCGCCATCACATATGTGGGGTAGCGACCCACGGTCTTCGGGCCATTCCTGTGTGAAAATTTAATGGATAGCTTCCATGAGATAGCTTGTTGTTCATGTGATACCGGTGTTTTGAGTTTTCATACTCCCGATTTGTGATAGGCCTCCCCCTCTTTGTGATTTCTGGATTTCTTGTGTAGATTTCTAGAATTTGTGTTTTCTGGATTTCTTGTGATGATTTCTGAAATTTGTGCTTCACCAATTTTTGTGATTATCATTGATATGTTTTATCAATTTTTGTGCATTGGTGAATTCGTGTGTCATTGACTTGTTATGAATACAAGTTTAGGGTATGGTATCCCTTTCTATCTTTGAGAAGATTCTTGTGACATTTTTGATGAATGAAAATTCATTGATATTATATTTTGATGCCAGTTATTTTAATGAGATTTTGACGTGTTAACTTCAGTAACCGTCAATTTTAAAATGGATTTACAAGTGGTTCTCCCGCAATGCTGATTTGGTTGTCCGTTTTTACGGTATTTTGAGAAGTGCAATTTCCTTATCAAAGTTGCTACTGATGTTGCTAATTTAATCACGTGTTTTCAAAATTCGTTATTTTAAAAAGTTGTTTCAAAATATAAATAAAATTTGTTTTCAAAATTTTTACAGTTTGCATTTTCAAAAGACTGAGGAAGCGATTTAAACGTTTCAGCAAAATCGAGGACTATGACCCCTTTCTTTTACTGATTCGCTTAATTCCGGACTTGTCCGTTTGAGAATGTGAAATGTTATTTTTAAAAATACACAATTTTGCACTTTCAAGGAACGATGAAGAGAATTAAACGATTTAGTAAAACTCGTGGATTATGGGACATGTGCGTTTTCTATTTCGGTTAATTCCGGACTCGTTAATTGAAATATTTGTGATTTCTGATTATCATTTTTGATAATCGGATATTTGTGATTTCTGATTATCGTTTTTGATAATCGGATATTTGTGATTTCTGATTATCGTTTTTGATAATCGGATATTTGTGATTTCTGATTATCGTTTTTGATAATCGGATATTTGTGATTTCTGATTAACGTTTTTGATAATCGGATATTTGTGATTTCTGATTATCGCTTGTGATAATTAGATATTTGAGATTCTAATTGTTATTTTGATAATTAAATATTTTTCGATTTGATTATCGTTTGTGATAATTGAATACTTGTGATTTGTGGTTTAATTATCGTTTGAGATAATTAAATATTTGTGATTTGAAAACTCGATTATCATTTTTGATAATTGAATATTTGCGATTTGAGATCTGATTATCGTTTTGATAATTAGCTAATTGCTAATTTTGTTGATTATAAAGTTCGTGTTTTCTACTTATCTGCTGGATAACTAGATATTTGCAGTTTTGCGATTTGCGAATTTTGTTTTCCAATTATCTTTGTTGATAATTAGATTTTGCTGTTTTCTAATTATCGTATCGATAATTAGATATTGTTGATTTGTGATTTCTGAATTCTAATTGTCTAATTGATAATTGAATATTGCTGATAATTACGTTCATTCAGTTTTGTTGTTTTCTGATTATCTATTTGATAGTTATATTTTGTTGAGAATTGTGAATTTCTTTTATGAAATTAAAAGATTTCTTTGATGTTTGAATTCTCTACCTTTATTTTTCTAGCTTAACCAGTTTATGTTAGAAAATTTATTGTCAATGACGACCTTAATTATGAAAATTGCGGGGACGCAATTTTTATAAGGAGGGGAGTCTGTAACAACCCGAGATTTCATACCAATAAATTATCGTCTCTAGACGATTAAATCTGGTTGTTAATTGCTGATGGAAGTTTTTAATCGGTAGAAATTCTTTTACAATTTTGATTAAAAGAGTATTCAGGCTTTAAATAAATATACTTTTCTATTTTAGTTGGCCCATTTGTTTTGATGAAGAGATGATACCCACTACCGTTTCTTTTTTCGGGCATTCATTCAAACCGTTCCCCCATTCTCATTTGCCTAACCCTAAATCGAACGAAGAATTATTAATGGCTGCTCGTTCATCCCTTTCGTTCGTTCCTCGCCTCCAAATTAGGGCTTCGAAGAAATTGCAACTCGTTCGTTCGTGTACAAGTTAGGGCATCGTAGGAATCGAAGGTGGTGGCTGCTAGGGTTTAACTCCGCTCGTCTTCCTCGAATTGCTACGGCTTCGTCTCCTCGCTTGGCTCTCGGCTGCTTCGTTTGTGGCAAAGGTGAGTGATGTATTTCGTTCATATCTAATTCAAATTCGTGTGGTTTCTGATTTGTTCAAACTTGTGATTTTCGCGGTTGATTAATTGATGCTCATGGTTTTGATTTCTCTGATTAAACTGTATTTTGATTTCGTGAGTTTCTCCTGTGACATCATTGATATCGGCACTCGAAATTGTCGAGCTTCGCTTTGACTTGTTCACTGTTTTCTGGTCATCTTCTCTGCCATTTGTTTTCGTGATAGTGAGCTTCTTCTCTGATTTGTAAACTCTGCGACCTTATTCTGGGTTGACTTTTATACTATGGCTTCACTGACTTTACTTGAGGCTTCATTTACCTGAACTAGTTTGATTTATACTGACTTGTACATGCTTCATGTATGAACTGTTGCTCATGTACCCTGATGTTGTTTACTTTACTGTTCTTGTTCATGCTTCCACTGTTTCATGTTCATTGAACTTGAATTTGTTGCATTTGCACTTGTTCCCATTCATGTATGTTCATCCCTGACCTGGAGCCACTGTAGTGCTTGTTAACATTTGAACTCGTTATTCTGTTGTAACTGGACATGTGCACTTCCATATTTGGTATTGCAGTTGCCACTGTATGTCTGTACTTTGTGCTCTGGTCTTTGAACTTTAATACTTTACCCACTGATGCATTCAGTAGTCTGGTAATTTGTAGCATGTTGTTAGTAGACTTGTGCATTGCTATTGCATCCTCTAGTCTGCACATTCACCTATGCTTTGGTCTCTGATGCATACACTACTGTTTGATTTGTTCATTTGTTTACTGTTGTAATGCTTCATGTGTAGTTCCACTTTGTTCATTATAGTTTCATTTGCATGTGTTCTTGTCACTTGTTCACTTAGATCATTCATTTATGTGCATACTTTGATCTACTTCATTCCAGTAGCATTCATGCTTCATTGTGTAGCTGTGTTGCCATATTGAGTTGCACTGTTTGCTTTGGCTTCAAGGCTTTACTATGCATTTGTCTGTGTTATTGAAGTAGTTGTCACTGTGTACACTTCAGTTGCCATCTTTGTTCACTTTCATCTTCATTCTGCAGTATCTTCATGTTGGACCACTGTCATGTGCATTCGGTCATTTGAGCCTTTGTGCTATGTTGGTTCAGGTTGCGTGTTGTCAACCGTAGCCTTTGGCCCTTGATCTTTATTGCTGTATTTCGTGATAATTGAGTCTGTGAGCATTTTTGTTCATGTATGCTTGCTGCCTGAATCTTGTGGCTATGTTGCACTGGATTTGGGTCCACTGTCTTGACTTGTACTTGACTCACTGGTTCGAGTCATTTGTGCACGTCACTATTCATTTTGATTGCACCTGGGTTTCATTTGATCTGAGTGGGATCCATTTACTGCTGATGCATTGATCTTCTGTGTATTTCATTACGGTAGTGGCGAGGCAGTGCACGCGTGCGTGTACTGCAGCCCTATCAGAATTGACAATTTTAATTGATATTTCGATTGTTCGAATTGTTTCGTTGGTTCAATTCAATATTTTGAAGTTGTATTCTGGTTAGGATTTACTGATTTGTTGTTTAACACCGTTTAGTATTATGTCTGCCGTTATCCGATTCTCTTATCGAAGAGTTGGATATACGAGATTTCTGAGACTGTCATCTATTTGATTTTTGACTATTATTGCTTCTGTGAATTTATAACTGAGTTTGAATTAGACTGACCCGTGTATTATTTTCTTCTGAATGTAATACTCGGGTCAGACCCGAGTTATTTCAGGTTGTAGATTTCTTGCTTTGAGTTGCCGTTTGAGCTATGAAGACTTTTCATATCTTTTGAAAGGGTCTTCGTCTTTTTGTAGTAGTCAGTGTATTGATTTTGGTTGATATGTATTCATGTATATTAGTCGATAATGTACTTGTATATATATATAACTTCCAGACTCGACAGTTGTAGTTGTATCATATGCATTGTGTCAAATGTATTGTAACTGACATAAGTTATTATATATATGAGACTTTCTATTTTATCTTTGTTCCGCAATTATATTATCTGTGTTATTATTATATTTATTGTCCTAAACTATTATAGCCAATGTGTAGTAGCTTTGAGTTTGTATCGGTATGTCGGATTTCCTCCTGAAATAAAAATGCATGTTATACTATCTGACATATCGGTGCTCGCACAAAGTAATTACATAGATCGTCGCTCCTCAACAGCCTTATTCTCCGTGCTAGTTGACAGCATTACACCGTAGTGTTCTTGGCTAGCGTGGGTATAGAGGTGGGGCGTCACAATAACTATCTCAAAATTCTATGCTCAAATTCTGGATGAAATCGTTATGCAAATAAAATAATATACGTACATCCCGCGTATTTATTTCTAATTGATTATTAGCTATATCAATTTTCTTTTCTTTTATTCACATTGATTTTCATTCACTTATTCACAATGTTTTTTTCCAATTCACAACTTCCAGTTTAATCTTCATTCACTTATTTATTTAGAATATTTTCTCAATTCCAAATTTTACTTAAGAATTACACCATTCGTTTTCTTAAATTCGATACAAGTATTTTCCATACTTCTTATATTTATTTTCACTTCACTACCAAAGTCATATATTCATTTCCATTCAACTTTGCAATTTCAATTCCATTTGAATTCAATTTACAATTTCAATTCTATTTGAATTCATTTTATCTTCAAACTCCGAATATTGAATTTTATCAATTATCTTTCATTCACAACCGATTCATCTCATTGTTTAAATTTGTAACGACCCGATATTTTCAACCATTCGCATCCATTATAAGTGTATAGGTAGACACTCATGCCGGAGTTGAATTGCTCAAAATATCGCGTTGTAAATAAAATTTGGCAAATCTCAGAATATACAGTAAATAAATATAATCACAGATCACAGACACAGAGTAAAATAATGCAGCGGAAGTAAAAGAAATAGTAGTTCATGAAGCTACTATATAAATATATCAGAGTTACATAAGATACAACAGAAGAAATAGAGTACAACAAAAGTCTCAATAAAATAACCAAGTACAAGCTGAGTAGAACAACGGAACTGGAATAGATAGGACATGACAAGCAGATAATCTCCAGTGATTCAAATCTCCAAGAGAGTGGAAATCCAAATCTGTGAATAACTCAGGCTGACCCGAGCGTAAAGCAAAACACAAAACACTCGAGTCAGGACAATATATACTTATATAATGTAAACCAACTCAAGCGAACTGTAATAAGGGTACAAGTAACTTAGAAGATGCTTGGGACCGCCCATCCTCTAAGGATCCGTTAAACTATCTACTATGTAGTAATATACGCTATATACAGTAGTGTCTAATCAGTAAAGTATAATCATATAGAAAATAGCGTTAAGGGGATGGAGAACCTTAACGCGGTCGGATCTTAAAATCATAATCGTAGTAAAGCTCGATATGGTAGGTGACACGGCACAACTAGGCAATGCCAGGGTAGATATACCAATTACGCATCCGGACTGGTGGTGACGCATAGCAGCCACTACCGCCCACCTCGAACAACACTCCCAAATCAAGGGTGCGCACCAAATCAATCACAAGTAATAGAATGGTATCGAAGAAGTGTGTCCGATCAGAGGTGCTACCTCATTGGTCCGTCAATCGCTCCTGTTTTAGCCACCTTATGCCAACTCACGGGAGTTGGGTCCACGTATATACCTTAGGATCGTCGCCACCATCCTACTTCATTCTGGAATCTCCACCGCGTACACGGTTGCCAAAGTGGTTTTCGGTAAGACAGAGAGTATGTCCATATCCGATCCCGGTCTCTTTAACAACCCAACGTTATTATAACCCGTGGTTATAACTTTTAAAAACAATACTTTACTTCAAAATAAAATATCATTTCAAACCATATCTTTATCAAAATAAAGATTAAATCAATTCCAAACCATTTCCATATATTTAAATTTTCATATAATTTCAAAACTTCATTTCAAATCATTTTAATATAATAAAATATCATATCCTTACAAAACTTCATTTCAAATCATTTTAATAAAATAAAATATCCTATCAGTTCAAATCCAATATTCAACTTTAAATACCTTTTAAATTCAAAGATATCGTTCATTTACTATCATTTCAAATCACCTTTAAATAGTTTATATTCCAATCAAAATAATTCATTTAAACCTTTTAAAGTGTAATTATTATATTTTCAAATCAAGTATTCAATTTCCAAAGTTTCAAACCATTCTGAGTTCGTTTACTAAGTCAAAAACCCTAATTATTAAAATTTCAGCATTTCACAGCATTTAAAAACAACTGCTATAAGTTATATTTGAAAACATTTTTAATTCAGCAAAGACAGCACTTAAAACTGCTGTTAAAACTCAGTTTTAGTTGAATTATAGTTCAAAACAGAAAAGACAGCAATTCAGAAGTGCTGCGGTAGTTCAGATTTCAAAACAAGGGTTAAATTTGGTTTCAGCAAAGACTGCAGACCATTATAGCATTTCCAGAGAATGCTATAATAGACCTGGGTTCAATATTAGCCTATAAGTTCAACTGCAGCAACTGCAGCATTTCAGAAATGCTGTAGTAGCCCTTTTATTCAAATTTTAGTGTAATTCAGAACCATAGCATTTCTGAATGCTATTAAAAGTGATTTCCAGCTTTTTAGTGTATTTCCAGCAATTAAATAACTTCATTTTAAACTCTTTAAACATTTTAAAAATCATAATTTAACATTTAAAATGTTTATTTACATATCATTTAACATGTATCTTTTTCACAATAAATTTCTTATAATTAAATCCAATTTTCAACAATTTACTTAATAAATTTAAGTGTAAAAGTTTCCAATTCTTCACATTTTAACAAATAACTTAACACTTCAAATTTAAATTACCATTTCACAAATTTAACTAAATTTCCAATTTTATTTAATTAACTAAAACCTTTAATTAAAACCAAATTTCACATTTCCAAGTCAAGTTATATTTTAAAAGATCACTTTTAAACATTCATTTATTTAACCACTTAAATTCATAGAAAAAAATCAATAATACTTTAATAAATCACTTAAATTCACATTTAATCAAATTATCATATTTACCATTTCCAAATAAAATTTAATATCCATTTTATTTATATAACTTAAATATCATTTTTAACCAAATTCCAAATTTCCAACTTAAGTTATATTTCAAAAATCCAGTTAAACCATTCATTAATTACATTTTTAACACATAGAAAAATCATAATTTCTTTATTTTAAACATTTCAAAATCTTTTTAAATCAAATTTCATAATTTTATATTTTTAAAATACTTAAAAATATTCAAAACACTTTATAAAATAACCACGGGCCTGTATATAATTTTCTAACCTAGGTCAAGTGATACGGATATGTATCATTTCAATCCGCAGTTAAAAAAGAAAAATCCGGGTTCTATCATTTCAAACCCGCAATCCCAAGTTAAAATAATTTAAATAAAAATCATTCAGGCCTATCATTTCAGCCCATAACGATTTTTCCCTATTCTAAAGTCCGTTCGGGTATGTATCATTTCAACCCATAGTGATTCTAATCTACAGGGAACTTGCAATGGTGATAACAGATATAAATAACATAATAACATTAAATAACAGTAACATATGATATAACAGGTGTAATAACAGGTGTGAACATCATATGATAATAATATAGGCATATATAACATGATAATATATTTCTACAGATTCACAGGGTGTCAATTTACTAGTTATATAGGTACATATTGTCTGGTGAGAATAACTCACCTGTTTCAAGCTGGAGTTTGCAAATCAAATGACACAACGAATTCCAGGAAGCACGATATGGCACAACGATGGATTCAAGTGGATGAGAACCAAGATGTTACTCTTGTATACAAAAACAAAACAAAGCACCATATAAATAATTACAATACCAAAGTGTTGAAACAAAATTGAGATAGAATGGATAAGTGAACATCACCAAGTCTTTAAATCAACTTTGCTTGATCTTGCTTCAACTTTTGCTCGACCATACATGTATTAGGTTCGGCCTCAACATGTTTTAGGTTGAAATGGATCAGGTTTGGACCACAAATGGCACGGCTAAGTCAAGAATATGAAGAGGAAGGAGTTTGCAAGCCTAGAATGCAAAGGGACAAGGCAAATGGAGTTTTTGGTTCAACCCTTAGGCTCGACCATAGGGTCTATGGGTCAGGTCAGATCTGGACAGAGGGGAGGGTGATGTTCAGAGGTGGTAAACAAGCTGGTGGTGGTGGCTAAGGGGGTGGCCATGGTCAACAATGAAGGTGGTGAGGTGATATGTGCTCGGGTAGGCAATGTTTTGGAGTATAGCAATGTTTTTTTGTGGTGTTTGCAACATGAGATGGTCAAGGCAACTTCAGGTCAGAGGAGGGGGATGATTTGGCCGTGGATGAAGTGGGAAAGAAGGGATGGTGGTGGTTGGTGAAGATGTGGAGGTGTATGGCCGAACCAAGCAAGAAGAAACAAGGCAAAAATCAAGGCAAAATCAAAAGGAAAAATGAAGAGAAAAGTGAAAAAGAGAGGGGAGGCCATTACAAATATTTGTAGCCATGAATGAAATGAGGAATGGTGCCTTTCTCACGTGAAAATGAGTTAAAACTCACGGCTATCAAATGAAAATGCACGGCCAACTCAAGGCAAATGAAAAGACTTAGGAAATTGAAGAGACGGGAAAACAAAGGGACAAAAGCAACTAAAAAGACACAAACCTTTTCAAATTTCTTTTATTTATTTTTGTAATTTATAAATACATATAAAAACTGAGAAATAAAAATAACAACTCAGAAATAAAATAAATATATAAAATAAATAAATAAATTTTATATTAATTAAATTAAATGAAGAAAAATAACACTATATACAAACTAGGTTAAATAAACTGAAACAAATTCAAATAATCTTTGGAAAAATCTATTCTAATCTAAATACATGTAAAGTGAATATTAATAAAGTAAAACAAAGAAAATAAAGTGAATGTATAAAATAAATAAATAAATTTTAATTATATATAGTTAAATTAAGAAAATAGCAAAGAAAATAGAAATTAGGCTTTAAAATTACAAAATAAATTCAACAAGCTTTGGAAAAATTTTATAATCACTTTAAAATTATTAAAAGACAAAATTATACATAAAATAAAATATTAACATATATTAGAACAAAATACGACAAATAAAATATAATTTATATGTTTTAAAATAAATAATATTGCAAAATAAACAGTTTATACACAAAATTGAAAATTACATAACTTCTACAATATAAGTCCGTTTTCAACGAAACGAAAAGCAGTATTCATGGAATTAAATCTATTTTCATAATAAAAGATAAAATTTAAGAATTTTAAAATATTTAAATTTAAAGTTTAAAAGTCAAAGTTTGACCAGTTTGAACAGAAATTCACTTTACAGTAAAATATCCAATTTTTACCAGTTTGAAATTAAAATTTACATAACAATCAAAATATATATTTAGAAATGAAATATTTGAAACAAAACAAGTTTAAAATAATTTCAAATTAAAATAAAGTTTTTCAATCAGGAAATTCAATTTAACAGAAATAAAATATAAAATAAAATAAGCCTAAAATGTAGGGTTGTTACAAAATTAGTTTCATTTACTAATTTTTATTTCAATACTTTGCTTCATTTGATCCAACTTGACAAATTTTCCACTTCACTTTGTTTATCACAGATCAAATTCAATTTTCAATATTCAGCTTCAATTTCATTTACTTACAATTGTATATTTATTTATTCATTTAGAAATTTATTTCCACCTTAAATTTTATTTGAGTAATCATTTCACTTAGTCTCCTTAGACCTTTCTTTCAATTCACTTTTACTTAACTATATTTAATTATACTCCAATTCAATTTAAATTTTAAACTTCTATAAGTTTCCCAAATCTAATTTCATTTGCTAATTTATTTTGATTCACCTCAATTAATTAGCTTACCTTCCCACTTATTTGGGTTTTACACTTACTTTTGTTTATCCCTTTTTAAGTTGAATCTTATTCCAACAAATTTCAAATTTTTATAAGTTATCAAACTTATTTATATTCCGTAACATTTTAAATAAGATTCCAGAGTCTTTTAAACAATTACTCAACATTTCAAAATCATCTTTGAAATCAATTATATCCAAAATTCCTTGGTTATTACCTTAATTTCTTATTCAATTTCCATACAACAATGATAATAATTCAATATTATCACTTCCTAACAACCAATCAACCATATACTATAATAATTTATGGAAAATTATTTCTTTGATATACAAAAATAATTTGGGTAAAATTATTCCATTTACCCTATTTTAAAACAATACTGTGTCGGTTTATCTTGTTTAAGAGTTTAGAAATCCCTATCGATACAGTTGGCCAAACTGAACCGACCTGAATCTATAAACAATCAACCGATAAGTCAACACAATACAAAACAATTTTTTTATATTCACTAATAAATACGCACTCATATCTATTATTACAGCCACACTCATTCTAGAGTACTACTGACTCTATCTCTAATGAGTAATCCCCACCAGAGCCAAGGTTGTCGCTTAACCAATTGCTCTGATACCACTTTGTAACGACCCGATTTTTCGACTTCCGAAAGTCGACATCAATACGTCCACTATATCAAATGCCGAACCATCAAATGCCGGAAAACCGAACCATTAGGGTTAAAGAAGAAAGAGGTAGAAGAAGAAAGAAGAAGAAACAGAAACAATATCAGAATCTCACAATCGCAGCAGAACAATATATAATAGATAAATGAATAATCTTTAAACAAAAGAACTATATCAGTTCATGCAATACATCATCAGAGTTTACAACAACAACACACAACACTAGTAGTTACAATAATCTGCCCATATGATTGAATACACAACGGAATGATAATAATATACGGAAGTATGTCTCGCCATCCAGCTCACCTCCTGATCTCCACAACATACATTTCTGACTTCGCTCCAGAACAACTGATAACCTGACTCTAGGCTGCCCGTGTGGAAAATTATGGAAACTCAGAGTTTAGAAAGGAAACAATAAACTCCGAGTCAGTCATGGGACTGGTGTGAGATCTTAAAACAGTTATTTGCACAAAGGAATAAAAAGAAATCCACTATGCTTTTGGAAAATGAAACTACCATAAGTAAATGGCTGGTTATACAACTAAAACCGTACAGGGCGCGTATTGTTTCTTTGGATTTCCAACAAATGGTTAGGCTAAGGAACTTCCAATACCACATGGGTACGCCTCTGAAGGGACGCCCCAAGAACCTAACCGGATCTCTACCACCACAAGGCCGAATTATCTCACGCTTCTGGTGCAACGAAGCTGTAACTAGATAATTCCACACACGAGTATGCCATCCCGGTCGTTACCGACCTTTATCCGAGGATCCTCAACACCAACAACCACAAAGTAATAAATTTGCAGCAACCACATAAGTTAAGTATCTGGGCTCCATACCATGATACCACCTTTTTCCAGAAGGAAATGGATATACCCTAAGGGCGCTACCCCCCAAACAACCTTGCCACATCCTTCCTGTTTCGACCATTTCGGGTTGTGAGGTCCGACGAAGTCTCATCCACAAAGCTACGCTTTTCACAAAAGCCATGCTTCGATCAACAAATGATCAGCAACACTTAGCATGCCACATTACCAAATTGGGAATGTATCACTAGTAACCATCAACTACATAACCTTTGAGCTCATACGTCTCAGAGAAGGGTGTTAAGCTAAGAGAATAAATTCTTCACCACCAAACAGAAACATATTTGATAGAAACCAGCTTTACATTTCAAAGTGTAACGTCAGACATACATCCATACAAGTCCATTCCGGGTTCGAACGGAACCGAAGGCACTTCAAAGAAACCCTTGCAATCCGGGCATCCACAATCCTGATCGGACTCCCCATTACATATAGAGATCTCTATACCGGAGCAACTCAGTGCAGAGTCATTCGACAGGTAATCCTTTCGTTTTCGAAAATACCTAGACTTCAACACCATCTTCAAATGCAATCCCATTTCGTCGTATAATTATTCGGAATGGGTTTTATGACATAAAGTCCTCTCCCGGCTTAATCGAATAATGAGCGCTTGTTTTGAAAACAAATTCAAGTGCCGTTTCAAAGGCCAATATTGATAGTCGGTTATTTAACTATCAAACAACATTCACAACAATCATCAAGTTTTAAATAATTTTTTTCCAATTCTTTATTTTCAAAATATCTTCACAAGATATATTTTAACACTTCAACACTTTAAAAAACCAATTTCAAATCACTTTCCTTACGCGGAATAAATTTTCAAATATTTATTTACTTCCACTGAAAATTTGCCGAGTCTGAATACTTCAAAATGATTTAAATCACTTATCCAAAAATATATGTACTTGGATACATTTAAAATAAAAACTATTTTTATACACTTTATTTAAAATATTAGTTATGAAAATATTATAATAATATCTCATATAAACTTCAAGCCCAAACTAATTTTAAAAATAAAATTATTAGATAAAGTATAATTATTTAAATATCCATTTTCTAAATCAAATCTCAATTTGATTTTTTAAATAATCAGTTCTATAATTAACCAAATAAATCTTTACTTTAAAGATTTAAAAACAACTTAAGAAATAATTTCTCCAAAGTATCCTTTTTAAAAACATCCTTAAAACTTTCAATTTATATTTATCAGCTACTTTGAAAACATACTCGGCTTTCCAGTGAAAATACACTTTCCATTTCAAAATGATCCATTTAAATCAATTAATAAATTCTTCTTTTAAATTTATCCAATCCTCTAAAAATTAATTTACTTAAAATTTCTACTTTAGTTTCCAAAAATCCAATTATATATCCTGGTATTTAAAAATACCAGAATATATCCGGCCAAACCATAGACTTCAATAAATTTCAATCACCAATATAATCATTCACAGATTATCAATAATCACATCACAACATATGAAATAAATTCAACAATTTGAGGAATCCAGTTGGATCCCTCCAACCTGTTTCCCTGCATCCGCAGATGTTAGCACAACAATTAAATACCAAGTCCACTTCGAGGTGGAATGTCGCGGTATATGGAATTATATAATATCATCTGCTCTTATGCGGCACATTGGGTCTCATCTGCTATATAATGCGGGAAATCAATCACTCCAATATATATACTATCACCCAACAGATAAATCATCAAATTTATCCAAGCACAACCAACAATTTAAATTTAACTATTTAAATTAAACAAAACAATTTGTTTGAGTGAGAAGATCTCACCTTTGCCCTTTTTATTTGTAATCCATTTCCAATCTCGATTTGTCTTTTCTACGATTTAGACCTTCACTGCAATCCACAACCTGACCATCGCACGTGCCAACGCCAAGCTCGAATCCATCGCGACGAACCACCGTAGTCGCCGCCGTGCGCGTATAGTACTCCATTACAGCCTCGACCGCTCGCGATGCTCGATTTGATCGAATTTTCCCTGAATCGCGACCCTCCTAGGCGAATCCTGATCTCCTTCGCGCAAGCAAGCGCGCGTGCGTGCTTTCACTACCAGTGACGCGACCGATTCAAGCTGCCGTCGCCAACGAGTGCTTTTTGATTTTGAATTCCCAATCTCGATAATCACCGCGCCCCTGGTTCACGAGTTCGTCGAACTCGGTCGATTTCCCCTCTTTTTATTTTTTTATTTTTGATTTTGAGATTGCCGTTAAGGTTCATCCATTAATTCTTGAACGATATTTTATTTTTATTTTTCTTACTATGCTTGGTTTTCGATCTCGTAAAAGAAAGAGAAAGAAAGATAGCTCGGCTATCTCCAATTACACGTGTTGGGTTGTATGTTTTAGAGGGTACGCATGTTCCATGAGGGAGGAACGTGTTAAATTTACTCTGAGAAAATATTATATTAAATACATATATGTTATCTTTAAATTTTAAATTCAAATTTGAATCATTTAGAAAACGAAGCCAAAAATCCCGATCTCCAATCGAGGCGTGCCGCTAGGCGTTTATAAGGTTATACCCCTATTCCGAATGCAATGGAAAAGGTTTCGAGTCCAAACTCGATCGTATGGAGAAGATAGCTTTTTAGACCAATAATTATATTAAAATTTCTATATAAATCTCAACGCGTTTATTTATCTTACGATCATATGACAACCCCAAATGCTACGGAAATTGAAATCCGATAATAATACAATATTACGGATCTAACGGAACTAGTTTCGTCGAATTCCGATACTGTGCCTCGGAAGGCTATTTTTAAATATCAATTTAACCGATATATTTTTAAACTGAACAAATCACTTTCAAATTCAATTTTAAATCTTCTATTATCTCCAGTATTATAAATTTAAAATTTTCAAGCCTTAGAAATATTTTTAACAAGCTTAAAACTAAAGATACAATATTTTACCCAGTTTCAACAATTAAATTTAATTACTTTAATTGCCGAATACATTCTGATATTTGGAATTCAAGTTAAACTAACTTCCAAATATTTAAAATCAATTAAATATTTCAATTTCAAATGTCCAAAATTCAGGGTCGTCACAGGAACAGTCAGTACATACGTATATACATGTATGTTCACACGTGTATACATATCAAAAGCAACTCAACCTGACATGTCACAAGCTCCAAACTCAAAGCAAACCATGGACCAAAATATGCAGAACAGTAGATCATCACATACATTTACACATATACAGATACATTACAGAGTATATAAAATGACACATGTTAAGTGGTGAAGCAAACCACAATATACAGGCGAGTCAAAAGGTTACATATCAGAGTTACAACCAACAAGGACTACACAAAAAGCAATAACAAAAAGGAGCTAGCAGAATAGTCCATGCGGAAGCAAAATAGGCTAAGTCCAATGTACCTAACCCGAAACATCTTGGTCTGACCCGAGTATAAAATACACGGGTCAGTCTAGCTAAACAAATCAGTTAGATAAACTAAATGATGATGAACATACAAGGTTATAAAGTACCACAAATATCTCCAAAAGAGATAACCAAATCATCTAATAAGAGATGAATCATAACAAGCCTCATATCATCGGCAACTCAAATAAACAAAGGATATGAATATCCCAAAACAAGCTAAAAACCCAAATAACAAATACCAATAAAGGTAACACAAGTTTCCACAAGGTAATCGCTATATATCGTGTGGTTCAAAGGACCTACACCGAATGCGATACACTAGGGAAATATAATTGTCAAAGAAACAAAAGATGCTCGAGCTCAGTATTGTATAACAAGGATCCACAAACCTGAAGGCAACAAACCCAAATATCACTCGAGTGGTGACGAATGACCAACTCCAAAAGCGATACTATAGGATAACAAACCCGAAGGCACAAACCCGAAGGTACAAACCCGAAGGCAACATACCCGAAGGCAACAAACCCCAAAGGCTCAAGCCCGAAGGCCACAAACCCCGAAGGCAACAAACCCCGAAGGCTCAAGCCCAAAGGCCACAAACCCCGAAGGCAATAAACCCCGAAGGCTCAAGCCCAAAGGCCACAAACCCTGAAGGCAACAAACCGTAGTGGCGAAGGTCCGGAGGCCCAGTACTGGACACCACTAACTGGCAGAATGTGTCACAATTGTAACGATCCGGGTTTTCAACGCTCGAAAGTCGATATTAATACGTCCACTGTATCAACTGCCGAGCAATCGAATGCCGGAAAACCGAATTGTTATGGTTAAAAAGAAGAGGTAGAAAAAGACAGAAGAAAAAGAGAACAGAAAAAAAACACAAAAACAGAAACAATATCATAATCTCACATTCGTAGCGGAACAACATATAATAGATAAATGAATAATCTTTAAATCAAAGAACTATATCTGTTTATACATTACATCATCATCATAGTTTACACAACAATATACAACACAACACTAGACAGTTATATAAACTTGTCCTCATACAGAATACACATCGGAATAAGATACTATCATATACAAGTGATACGTCTCGCCATTCAGCTCGCCAATGAGCTCCACAGCATCTCCTGAATCCAGAATGACCTGATAACCTGACTCTAGACTGCCCGTATGGAAATTGGTGGGCATCCAGAGTTTAGGAAAGGAACAATAAACTCCAGGTCAGTCATGGGACTGGTGTGAGAACTAAAACAGTTATTATCTTTAAAACAACAACAAAGAAAGTGGAAAATATCCGCAATGCTTTTGGAAAATGAAACTACCATAAGACCTCCCACCACACACACAATGCAATCGTAGACTTGGAGGATATTTCTTCTTATGATAGTCAAACATGCTTACTACGCAAAACAAACTCTTTTGATATTATTACTAGTGCATAGTGTACAAAATCATTTCGAAAAAACAATATTAATCTTAGCCAGCATAGGTACCATTATATTATGCCTGCTATAGCTGCCATGTTAAATGGTAGGTTCTACAACTAAAACCGTACAAGGTTCGTATTGGGAATTGGATTTCCAACAAATGGTCAGGCTAAGGAACTTCCTATGCCATGTAGGAATGCCTCTGGTGGGACGCCCTCGAGAGACAACCTGCTCTCTGCCAACACAAGGCCGGTTACCCCCTTCCCGGGTAGTAAACCTGAGATATGCCACCCCCGGTCCTTTGGGACCTGTATCCGAGCGCTCGTCACCAACACATCACACAGTAGTAAATATAGTGTGTCCACATGAGTAAGTATCTGGGATCCATACCATGATACTACCCTTTTCCAGAAGGAATGGTCATACCCTAGGGAAGCTACCCCTGAAACCTTGCCGCATCTTTCCTATTTCGACCATTTCCGGTCTGTGAGGTCCGATGAGGTATCGTCCACAAAGCTACGCTTTTTCACAAAGCCACGCTTTGATCACAAATGATCAATAAATGATCATCACACAGCAACACTCAGCATGCCACATTACCAAATTGGGAGTATATCACTGATAAATTTCAACTACATAACCTCTGAGCTCGTACGTCTCAAAGAAGGGTGTTAAGCTAAGAGAATAAATTCTCTGCCACCAAACAGAAATGTATTTGAAAGAAATCAGCTTTATATCTCAAAATGTAATGTCAGACATGTAACCATATAAGTCTGTTCCGGGTTCGAACAGAACCGAAGGCACTTCCAAAGAAGCCCTTGCAATCCGGGTATTCACAATCCCGATAAAACTTCTCATCACAAAGGAAATCTCTATACCGTAGCTAACGGTGCAGAGACAATCGATAGGTCATCCTATCATTTTCACAAATACCCGGCCTTCACCACCGGTCTTCAAATGCTATCCATATCGTTGTATCACTAATTCGGAATGGGTTATATGACACAAATGTCTTTTCCTGGCTAACCCGAATAGTGAGCACAATATTTAAAAACATATGGATATAGGGATTTTAATTAAGTCACAACTTATTACCCAAATCCTTTCCTTTAAATGGTTTAAACAAATTACCATTTTAAATCTTTAAATAAAAAGATTTACTTCACAAAGTTTACCCGGTTTCACAAAGATTCATTCACAAATTTCCGAATCAATTTCCATTTAAATTGGATTAACCCATTAAATCTTTAAATTAAGATTTAATTTATAGCTTTCAAAACTATTCACAATTCAAGTCTTTTATAATATAAAAGATACACCTTTTAAAATCTTCTTTGATTTCAAAATAAAGCTTAATCGTCTTCACAAAAGTTAATTCATAGTTTTTCCAAACTATTTACAATTTCATTTCAACTTGAATTGTTTCGATACAAATTGGAAATCTTTTCACTTTATGTAAGCTATTATTATTTGAAAACAGATAGTTTTCGTTTTGGGAAAAACTGGTTACAATTACAAAGTTTAAAGCCATCCAAGTATAAAACTTGAATATAAATTTAAATTTTCAAAACCATATTTTAAATGGTTAGAAAACCATATAACACCTTTTACACTTGTAAAATCTTTTAAACCAAAATTCCCAAATCATCGAATTCAATTTTGAGTATTGAATTAAAAATTTAAATCAAATGATTTAAATTCCAATTTTTATTAAGTTATTTAAAATAAATTTTATTTCTGAAACTCATTTTCGAAAACTTTCAATTCCAATTCCAAAACCATTTTGGATTCAAAAACTCAATTTTCCAAAATTAATAAAAATCTGTGACTTAACTGATTTCCACGTGAAATCCACATTTGTGTGTATATTGTGTAGTCCATGGGTTTAACACAATAGTGCAACAACATTCAACCATCACAGATCAAATATAACAATAAAATTTGATAAGCGGTATTGACGATAACTCTTATCTTTCATTCACAGATCACAGATATATAAATATCACAGATAAACAAATTATAGATCACAACACAAATCAGGATATATCACAAACATCACACATCAAAGATGTCAAACAATTCAACATCCAATATAATCCAAACATCCATAAGTAGAATAAATTTAATTATCTGATTAATTTAAATCAGATAAATTTCCAAAGTTATTTCCTTTTTTAAAATAAATTTCTTTATCTCTTCAAATCTATTTAAAACCAATTTTAAATAAATCCTTTAACTTATAAATAATATTACCCGAAATCCATTTATTAAGGCTTTTTCCCAAAATTTGTAATTTAATTCAATATAGTCCAAAAATAGACTTTTATCTTTTTAAAACTCCTTTTAAATTTATCCAATTCTCAAAAATAAATTTTCACAATAAATTTTCAACTTGAATTTCGAAAATCCAATTTTATTTATTTCTGGTGTCCAACGATACCAAAAATATATTCGGCTAAATTTTAGCCTTCAACAATTCCAATTCACAAATATAATCACACGGAGATTATAAATAATCAACACACAACATATGAGACAAATTCAAATGTTTGAGGAATCCAGTTGGATCCCTCCAACCTGTTTCCCTGCATCCACAGATGTTAGCACAAATACCAATTCCACTTCGAAGTGGAATATCGCGGTATATGGAATTTATAAATATTATCCGCTATTATGCGGCGCAATAGGGTCTCATCCGCTATATAATGCGGGAAATCAACTCCAAATACATATATAATATCAATTCCACTTCACGGTGGAATTATCGCGGTATATGTTTTTAATAAATAACCTCCGCTTAATATACGGCGTATAGGGTCTATTTAACACAATAGATAACAATTATCATCCAATTCACACAATCAAGTGTTGATTCATGAGTTTTGATTCATGACACAAGCATCAGAGATCACACGACAAGAATACTATACGAAAGCGACAAAAAGAAATAAGTGTATATGATGCACTACAAAGGAGACAAGACTACAATCCAGAGTTTAGTATGAATATTTTATTGTATTGAGTCTTAAAATATTGTTAAAATCATTCCTCAAGTAGTCACACACACACACAAATTGATTTATATTGAATTATACATAAATAAGTGTGCACTGTGCAAATGACAACAGGTCGGCTGACCGACCAGGATCCTCGGTCGACCGACCCTGTGTCTAGTGCACAGATATGCACCATTTTTATACGTTTTTGAAACTCAGCTGACCGACCAGTTTTCTCGGTCAACCGACCTGAACATAACGGCTAGTTTCCTGAAGAGTTGCGATCGTTCATGAAGAGCAATGTCCTTCAATCCAAGAGATACGGACACAACTTTTGATTGAAACTCTTCATGAAAGATTGTAACTATTCTACAACTATATAAACATGTTAAATTCACTTTTACAATAATCGATTCTTGTTTTATAATTCTGAAATCTATTCTCTATTATTCTTTGCAAATAAAAGCATTCATTCTTATTTATTATCACTGGAATCCTTGATTTAATTCATATACTTCGATTCTACATGATTATCTTCCTTCTAAATCTTCACACACATATATACTCTTGAGGATTTGATTATAGGAAAGTTGTACTATCAAAAGACAATCAGTGTTATTCAGAACACATTCGTCAACAAATTATTTGTATTAAGTTAAAGTCCTCTTCGGCTGTTGAGGCGGAAAAATTCCTGTTCGGCTGCTCAGGTGTCGTATACCTATTCCTCCGGGTTAAGTGAGGGGTTTAGTTTAAATCCAGAGGGTATTCTAGGACTGGACGTAGAACGGGAAGTTCGAACCAGTATAAAAAATCTTGGTGTGCTTACTTTAATTTTTATTTTACTGCTATTATCAGTTTCCGCATTTATATATCATATTACACGATCCTTAGTACTGCACGTACACTTTCATTTGGTATCAGAGCATGGGATTCTAGAGATCGTAACTACATCCTAGAATAAATGGATATAAAGAGATCTAGTCAAGGCAATAGGAAGAGGAAGAGCAATAAAGAAAAATCAAAGGAGCAAACAAACAAATGCTTCATGGCAAAAGATAATGAGGTTAGTGATCTAACTTTTGATGATATGGTAGAAATAAATTCAGAACTTCTAGACACTTTAAAAAGTCTCAAAAAAATATAAGGAAGCTCTAGAAAATCAGAAGAAAGCGGAATTCGAAAAAGATATGCTTAAAGACGAGAAGAAAATTTTAGAAGAAGAACTTGAGAAAATTCAAGATTCAGACAATTCTCAACTCGCTCTATTAAGTCAAGAAATAGAAGCTCAAAAAGAAAAGAATAATGCTCTAGCTTTTGAGAATCATGAGTTAAAAACAAAAATTAAAATTGTTGAGTTAGATAACACTAGTCTCAAAACTAAGCTTAATGACATTACTAAAAATATTTCCAATTTTAATAAAGGGAGAGAAAATTTATCTAGGATTATTGAAAATTCTCAACCTGCTTCAAATAAGAAGGGATTAGGTTATGTTAAGAATTCAAAAGCTCACAATGATAAAAGTGGTTTAGGATATAATATAACTGATCATAGAAAATGCACTAGATATGCTTTCATGTATAGTAAAAATATTAGTGCTAGTACTAAATTTCGAGTAAAGTCTAAATCCAATTATAATAGAAATTCAAATACTGCTATGACCAATAATGTTTAAAATTTCTCTAGAAGTACAAAATCATTGACGGGAAATATGAATAAAAATTATCTAAGTATTTGGGTTCCTGTTAATTGGAAATATAGAGAAAAATACATTGATGATTATTTTGATATGGTAGTTAATAATGAAAATTATATTTTTGAAGGTTCAACCACACCCAAATGGGTATGGTTTCCTAAAAATTAGGAAATTATAAGAACCTTGGGTATCGCATGCTTTAAATGTTAAATATTTTTTGATACCTTACATTATAAGTAGTAATTACTTTGTTTTATATTTTTCTATGTTAACACTTATGTAGAATATAATTTATGTCTATTTTTAGATGTTATGTAGTAAGTAAACATGATTAATATTCCTATTTGGTTTGAGTATGTAATATTTAAACTCAATGTTTTCTTACTTGTGTTACATGTTCCATATTTCTTTTACATATTACATCTAGTAAGTATTCCTTTTTGTCGATGACAAAGGGGGAGAAATATATGAAAGCTAACAAAGTTTTTGCAGAAAAGTCGTCATATATTCAGGGGGAGAATTATAATATATATTTATATATTACTTCGTCACATAAGTATTGTCATCAATCAAAAAGGGGGAGAATGTTGATTCATGAGTTTTGATTCATGACACAAGCTTCAGAGATCATACGACGAGAATACTATACGAAAGCGACAAAAAGAGAATAAGTGTATATGATGCACTACAAAGGAGACAAGACTACAATCCAAAGTTTAGTATGAATATTTTATTGTATTGAGTCTTAGAATATTGTTAAAATCATTCCTCAAGTAGTCACACACACACACAAATTGATTTATATTGAATTATACATAAATAAGTGTGCACTGTGCAAATGACAACAGGTCGGCTGACCGACCAGGATCCTCGGTCGACCGACCCTGTGTCAAGTGCACAGATATGCACCATTTTTATACGTTTTTGAAACTCAGCTGACCAGCCAGTTTTCTCGGTCAACCCACCTGAACATAACGGCTAGTTTCCTGAAGAGTTGCGATCATTCATGAAGAGCAATGTCCTTCAATCCAAGAGATACAGACATAACTTTTGATTGAAACTCTTCATGAAAGATTGTAACTATTCTACAACTATATAAACATGTTAAATTCACTTTTACAATAACCGATTCTTGTTTTATAATTCTGAAATCTATTCTCTATTATTCTCTGCAAATAAAAGCATTCATTCTTATTTAATATCACTAGAATCCTTGATTTAATTCATATACTTCGATTCTACGTGATTACCTTCCTTCTAAATCTTCACACACATATATACTCTTGAGGATTTGATTATAGGAAAGTTGTACTATCAAAAGACAATCAGTGTTATTCAGAACACATTCGTCAACAAATTATTTGTATTAAGTTGAAGTCCTCTTCGGCTGTTGAGGCGGAAAAATTCCTGTTCGGCTGCTCAGGTGTCGTATACTTATTCCTCCGGGTTAAGTGAGGGGTTTAGTTTAAATCCAGAGGGTATTCTGGGACTGGACGTAGAACGGGAAGTTCAACCAGTATAAAAATTCCTGGTGTGCTTACTTTAATTTTTATTTTACTGCTATTATCAGTTTCCGCATTTATATATCATATTACACGAACCTTAGTACTGCACGTACACTTTCATCAAGCAATTTTAAATCTAACTATTTAAAATTTAAATCGAAAACAAAATTCGATTGAGTGAGGAGTTCTCACCTTGCTTTCAATAATGGTTGCAGCGTTTTATTTCGAATAAAATTAAACACGCGTTTAATTTTACTCAAAATTTTCACTGACTCCAATTGACTCCAATCTAGTTCCATTGCGAAGAGCTCGTCGTAATGATTCCAACGCAATTCGTTTCGTAATTTTTCAACCTCGTATCAAAAAGATATGATAGTTTAAAATTTGAACGAATTTAAATATATATATAATTTAATTTTCTTTTATATTTTTATACCCTTTTTTTAATCTGGGCCACTCGTTCAAATGAAATAGATCAAAGCCGTGTGTTCCTTCTTCCTCTCCGACCAGGCTTATCACGCGAACGAACAAAGAAACCCATCATGCCGCCTCCAAACCCTAATTCGACGCGGCCCTTCGTCCACTTCCACAACGATCGGCCACCACGATCCTTTGCGCCAACGCGTGCTCCACTCCTTGCCACGATGACGTGAAGCTCGGTGCTTCCCTGGCCGAGAATTTTCCTCTCGAACGCGACGACTTCTCCAGCTGTTTCCTCCTCGATCGTTGCACCGCTCCAGATCTTAGCCGTTGGATTTACTGACCTCACCAAGCTCTACAATCTTCCTTTAGAAAGTTTTTAGTAATATGGGATGGATCGACAGAAAAACAAGGAGAAAGGTGGGAGTTTTCTGGCCGTGCAAACGTTAATGGCGGCTGACCTAATGTCTCTAGGGTTTTAGTGAAAATGAGAAATATGGGGGCCTTTTATAGAAAATTTACGAAACACTATTCATCAAAAATTTTCCGAACTCCAAACGAAGCGTGCCGGCTGGCGTTTCTATGGTTTTACCCGCCTTCCGAACACAATGTAATGTGTTTCGGGAGCTAATTCGATCGTATGTGAGAGTTACGGAAATAAACGATCAATTTAAAATTAAATCGATTAAAACGATTTCGATGCGTTTTGGCTTGCCTCGGACAAACCGTACATCCGATTGACACGAAAATTGAAATCTTACAATAATATAACATTACGGATCCGATGAGACTGGTTTCGTCGAAATCTGAGACTATTTGAAAAATTAATATTTTTAGTCGTCAATTAAATATTAAAATATTCAATTTTCACAAATTAACTTTTAAATCAATTTTAAACGTTCCATAACATCATTTTAACTCCAATATGATTTAATATAACTTTATAAATCATTTTTAATCACATCAAACCCAATTTCCAATTATTTCTGTAATTTCAAATATTAAATTATCGATTTAATTATCCAATTAAATCTAGATATTCGAAATTTAAATTATTCAACTTACAAATCTTACATGTTAATATTTAAAATCAATTAAATATATGAATTTCAAATGTCATAAATTTTGGGTCGTTACAATCTTCCCCCCTTAAAAAGAATTTCGTCCTCGAAATTGCCAAGTAAGAAAAAAGTCACAAAATCTATTAACTTTTCAAACAATTCGTTCAAATTAGATTTACAAATCTCTTAAGTGTTTAACTTTCCCAAAATCCAAAAGTTAAACTCTTTCAAAAACTTTACTAAGTTTCTCAAATCTATACTTCGTTATACTTTTCAAAACAAACTATATCGTTTAACTTTTAATTCCAAATCCAAAATTTAGTTTTCACAAATTTTCCAAAATTTCCCGAAAATTTTCTAACGCCTTAAATTTTCAGAAAAATTCGCCATAGCCTCCTTTGCGCGGTTCGATCGTAGTAGGATCACAATAGACATAAATATATATACATCGACCCACACGGTCGGAAAAGTAGAAAAACAGTTCATATTTCCTATTTTTATTGTATAGGCATACCTTTTTAGCATTTTTAAGCAAAGCAGTTATTTATTAAACATTTTAGCGCAACCAAACCAGCCGAACTGCAGCCACGGCACCTGTACTTACTTAATTTAAATATGTAAGTGACATATATAGGAAATTCATTTACATTTCATTAATTTTCAATAACGAATACAAAGTTTCCATAAACAATGCAATCAAATAATTCCCATAAGCAATTTATATGGTTTCAAAACAAATTCGAATCCTTTCAACAAAATTTTCAAACCATACATGTATTCATTTTCAATTAGTTCACATTCACTAATTTACATTCATATTAGTTCACTTTCAATTCAAATTCAATTACATAGCTTTCAATTTTTATCAATTCAATTTCATTAACACTTAATGAATTATATACAATCAACCAACAATCATATAACAACCAATGTATATTCAACACAACCAAATTATTAATTTACATTACTTACATTCAATTTGGTTCAACACTTTTAATTCCAATTGGTTTAATATTAAATTGGCTTACATTCAATTTCCAATTTCCAATTACATTAGCTTTTAATGAATTAACACTTACATTCATTATTCCATATCAATTTACTTACATTCAATTGATTTACATTAGTTCAATTCAATTGCTAATTCATTTTAACAAATAAAGTTGAATTTTATTTATATAACTCAAGTTCACATTCATTTAATAAATTCACTTTATTAATTTACTTCGATATCAAAATCAACTTCATTCATCATTACTTAAGTTATATTTCAATTAAACATCATTTGTTTAACTTAACTTAAATTTCCACTTATAAATCCAATTCAGATTCCAATTCTAAAATAAATTCTATTTAACTTTTACCAAAGTCAAATTCATATCACATTTTGCTTAACAAAATTGTTTAACCCTTTTTATCATTTGGTTTCACTTACATCTTCTCATTTTATAAGTTACACGGCTTATTTATTTAACTTCCAAATCATATTATAAGTATAAAACTCATTTCACTTATAATTATCAATTACAATTTGGATTTTTATTTCAAATTTGTTTATCACAACAAAACTTCAATTTTTTCAATTTATTATGGTAGCAAATCCATCACATAGAAGCTCGAAAATGATATTGATGATGCTGCAGTCATCACCCTTATTATTTCCCAGTAACAGTAGTGAATTCAGTGCTTAATATTCTTTCAAAATTTCCTTTTATTTATAAATCACATTTATAAATCTTTTTACTCATATAATTTCACTATTCCACTTCACTTACATAAGATCATTCCTGTAACGACCCGTATTTTACGGATCGAAAAGTTTGTCAAAATCTGGAATTTTTAGTGTTGTTGAGCCATTTCAGATTTTAGGCAAAATATTGTTTAAGTCCTAGGTCGACATTTTAGGTCGACTTTTTAGGTCGACATTTTAGGTCGACATTTTAGGTCGACTTTTTAGGTCGACATTTTAGGTCGACATTTTAGGTCGACATTTTAGGTCGACATTTTAGGTCGACTTTTTAGGTCGACATTTTAGGTCGACATTTTAGGTCGACATTTTAGGTCGACTTTTTAGGTCGACATTTTAGGTCGACTTTTTAGGTCGACATTTTAGGTCGACATTTTAGGTCGACATTTTAGGTTGACATTTTAGGTCGACTTTTTAGGTCGACTTTTTAGGTCGACATTTTAGGTCGACTTTTTAGGTCGACTTTTTAGGTCGACATTTTAGGTCGACATTTTAGGTCGACATTTTAGGTCGACATTTTAGGTCGACTTTTTAGGTCGACTTTTTAGGTCGACATTTTAGGTCGTGGACGACCTAAGGATTTCCAGCCTATAAATACATGGTTCTACTTCACTTTTTGGGATCGGGATTTTGAAGCGACGAAGTGCTGCCATTTTGAGAGCTCGACTTCTACACTTCTTCACTTCTTTTCTCCACTCTAATCTAGTGATTCCATCCATCCAAGTTGAAGATCAAATTGAAGATTCAAGAGCTTAGATTGAAGATCTTCGTCTTTTGAAGAGAGATTTCATCGTTTGAAGCGGATTGGTGATAGATCGAGCTTGATCCTTCGCTGTACAGATCTGAAGCGTGTTGATTTGGGTTTGTTTAGGTGTTTTGGTGAGTGGTGATTATCTCTCACACGGATCCAAAGGAGTATATTGGATTGTTGGCTCGATTTGGTATTAAAATAGTGATTTCCATGCATTTTCTTCATCCTAAGTGTAGATCCATATAGATTCATTGTTCATGATGATGTTAAATCCATTTTATCACATGTTAACGTATGCAAGTTCATTCATCAAGTTTATAAAGATATTATTCATGTTTTCATGCTTGTTGGACTTTCAACTCTTTAATTACGAAAATGCCATTATTGTTATAATTGTCTACTTAGATCATATTTGAATGTTTGATTGCTTGGATTAATGTTTGATTTGATTGATTGTTATGAATTAGATGATTGATGATTTGATTTAGACCGAAGATGATTCAAAAGCTAAGAGAAAGGCTCTTGAATTGGGAAAGCTGCTTGTGGCATATGTAGCGGGATGATGAAGCTCTTATGCATAGATTTGATGTGATGTTGAGATGAGGCTTTGCGAGGATGTGATGAAGCGAGGCAATCATGTGATGAAGACTTGGTTTAATCCAGACGGGATCATTCCAAGCATGTTGATAACTCGGTGAAATGGTTCGGGTTGAGGATAATGGATGGATATGAGAATAGTCGTCGAGGAGGATGACTAGGAGGCTTGGGTCTCATCGTTGTTGAAGGTTCTAGCATGCTCCAAGCAAGAGTACATGGGGACGCCCAAAAGACTAACCGTTGATGGTCGAGTACTCTGGGCAGATTCGATAATCCTAGGCACGGGTCACGACGACGTGCGGGAGTTATGTCTAGAACCGGGGTTTCCATTAGCCCTTGATGGACGGCTGAAAGAATGTGCCGGTCATTCAATTAACGGTGAAATCGAAGTAATGATAACGGTGATAGCCAGAGTCATGGATGTTTGGTTGTATCGTCATTCGGTCTCAAGAGCGGTATTTCCTGGGTGCTCATCTGACCTTGGTTTAGACCTTGGGATTTGTACTTGGAAAACATCGCTCTTGACTCGAGTGATAATTGCTTTACTTTAAATTGTATGCTTTGCTATGCTTGCTTCTGCTTAGTGTGTGTCTGGGGGCTATCACTGTAGAATCCTATTCCTTTTCCTTTATGCTCTTTTGGTATGTTGTTAGTTAATTTACTGCTCACTAAGACTGTTGTCTGACTCAAGGCTTTATGTTTTAATTCTTATTGCCTTGGGCTGTTCGTCCATTTTTGGGACGGGCAGACTAGGTAGCAGGTGACAGGTGCTGTTCTTGCTTCTCACGATGCTGATATCGAAGACGAGCTAGAGGGTTGCATATTATCTTCTTACTATATGTACTGGGTGTTCCGCTGTCTGTATTTTCTCTGAGTGTTGTAGTGAGGCTTGATGTATTTTGATGACTTGACTATTCAGATGCTTGTATTCAACTATTATGAAGTTTTATTGATGAGATTCTATTCTGTGAAGCTTCACTAGATACATATGTTCTATTGTATTTTGTCCATGCGCTGTGAGTAATACGATAGTGTAATACCCCAAGATTTTGAGGAAAATCCTTTTAAATAAATGATTAAAATTCTGGGGGAAAAATCAGAATTATTATATAGGTGGGATTTTCAGTGGTGCAAGGTTGTGTGCATGTGTGCACGTGCACACTAGTTATGGCACTAAGAGAAAATCCAGAATTCCTGAATAATAAAACAAAGAAGGAAAACATTTAGATAAAATGTTTTAAATAAAGGAAATATAGGCCTAGACATGAATATTAAAATTCCTGAGGATATGTATATATATATATATCTATAAATATATGCATATGTATGACTTGTCTGGAAATTAAGACAGAAGAGAACATTGATTTATAATGAATAAGTGAAATTTTATTTGAATAATAGGAGTGTAGAAATGCATATAAGAATGCACATGTTTTCTGCAAATAAAAGAAGGTTAAAGTTAAACTAACACCCATAGTTGTATAAATGTATATATATAGATATTATTTGAGCAGAAAATTAATAAAGGAAAAATAAGTAAAAGAAGCACTAAAATAGTAAGAACCAAAGTGCAAGAAAGCAAATGTATAAAGGCAGAAAATAGAAAGTCACACCATTATCATGTTTGAGGTAAGTATAATAAAAATACTTAAAGTAATCACTTTCTGAAAAGAAAAGAAAATGGGCACAACTTAGCCTTGTTTTAAAATATTGGCCGGGACATTAAGGGTTAGGAGGGAGAGAATATGCAATGCCAAATGCATGATTCTGGTCTGGGCTAAAATAGGGATTTTGCATCACCCAAAACCCTAGGTAGAACCCTTATATAAATCAAGAGCCTAACCAGAAAACTACTCTCTCACTGAATTAATTAACCTAAGGAAGAAGAGGAAGAAAAGGCTAAAGATCTGAAGGGTTTTCTGGATTAAGCTTGTGTAAGCATTTAGGTGAGTATCCTCACTCATATACATGGCATTAAGACCTGAGATTAGGCAGCCAAGCTTTTATATGCTATATTTTGCATGTTTTGATTTACAAACCATGTTGACTACTGATGGTTTCATGAATGCTTGATGAGATATGATCTGCTATGATGGATGTATAACTTTGTTGTTCTATTTTCATCCCTGTATGTTATACCAAAACCTTAAAGAACATGTAAGAGAGTATTTGTAACTAGTCTGAATCATGGCTTAAGACAAAGAATGAAGAAAAAAAAACTATGAGCTGCATATACAATGGTATAGTGATGAGGCTTGAAATAATTGGTTAAGGGTGCAATGGAGTCTTTCTCTATAAGTGCTGAGCCCTAAACCAAACAGAAAATTTACAAGCCTAAAAATTATGTTTAAACAAGATTAAAAATCTGGCTAAACATAGTTGCTTGCAAAATCAAAATAAACCCAATAGAGCCATGCATTTATTCTCAGTTGCAAACATTCTGGTATATGTTTGAATAAGGTGTTTATATGCTAAATAATGTGAGATGGAATGACTGGGTGTTATACCTCTAGAAAGTAACCTTTAACTTGCTTGCAATATTATGTCTGCAAGGTAACTAGTATGTTTCATGTATATAAGTGGTTTGTACACCTAGCTATCATTGATAAAATGAACATGAATACACTTAGTAATATAACTAAGGATTTTGTGCCAAGAAGGCTGCTGGAATGCTTGTCCTATTTGAAGTAGACAAGTTGACACATGGCTTGTTTAAGTCCTGAGATCTTTGTGCCATGATGTTAATTAGTTCATGGCAATGTGTCCCCTTGATTCCTTATAGCAGATGAGGCCAGGAATTTATAAGAAGAAAAGGCAACCTTAAATGATGATATAGGAAACTTGGGTCTTTCCGGGATTAGGGTTGGTATGAGGAACCTTAGTAGTTCCAGATAAAAATTGTTTTAATGCATATGTTTGCTCTTGTGTATGTATATGGGAATACCTGATCAATTTATACATTAATCATTCATGATAATACCTGTCAAGTTATGCAAGGTACATTTATGCTGTATCCTTTGCTTAATATCATGGAAATGTTTGAAATGCTCACACCAGATCATAGATCTGACCCTTATTGCTCATGGCACATGGGGGTGTCTCATTCATAATGGGGCAGCCACTAATGCTTTTGCAGGTTGTGATGGAGCTAAGTAAGCAAGATTAAAAAGATATGGAATAGAGAATGCTAAGATAATTAGAAATAAGAGCTAGAATGTGTTAATTCATGCATGTATTTCCTGATTGATATGGCTATCTAAATGTATTAAGTAGGAAGAACTTGTAAGAAATATGTGTTATGTTGTTTCTGGTTATTTCTGGTTTGGTATGTATTAAGGATATTGATGTTAAACTGATTTGAAAATCTATTTGCTAAAGTTGTTTTTGATTTAGAGGAAAAACTTGGATTTTATAAGCATAATCATTTTATGATGATTATAGTTCATCCTAAGTCCTTTCAAAAGATAGATATATAGGAAATTATATTGGGAAAATCCAGAAAGAATTATAACTGTTATATTTTCAAGTCATGATATTGATATATGTCCAAATGCAAGTAAAAGTGTATATACCCTGAATATGCATTTTTAAAAGAGAATTATGGTTAGGAAGGATGATATAAATCTGATCACAAGGTGTCTGATTCATACATATATAAACATGCTTTTGAAAAGAAGGAGTATCAATGTTTTGGGTAGATTCTGGTTTGTAAAATGCAAATAAAAGAATGGTCAGATTAACCACATGGTTAGACCATAGGTCAGGCCAAATGTTCACTTCAAATCAATGAAGCAAGGAACCATTTGAACCCAGTTTTCTGGAAAATGAGCAAAGACATTGACATGTACATGTATATCTGTGTACATGTTGATATTTGGGCAAAAATATAAACATGAATTCCTAGAACAGTTGTAGGAATGGGTTTCAAAAATAATAAAGCAAGAAATATTGTTTTGTATGTTAGATTATAGGCAAAAATTAAGTAATATGTGTAGATATAGGTAGATATCAGATTTTAAACCATACAGGAGAAAAATAAAAAGAAAAACAAAAATTGGGTTTGAACCGACCAGCATAGCACTCGAACTCGTGACCTCTCATGTGTAAGTTAGGCGCGTTTCCATTACGCCTAGATGTTGCTTGTGTTCACTTATGATCCACTTTCTTTTAGCCTGAGTTTGATACTATACAGACTTTAACACAATCATCCATATTAAAAGCTTTCTTCCACCTGATTATTACTTGATCATTTCTTAATTAGAATAACAGACTAAAGTACATGTTTCCAGTGGATTCTATGGTCAAAAATCAGGATACAATAATTAATCTTTTATCAGGGAATTATCACATTTTAATAGATTTAAAAGGATTTCTACTTACATATTATCATGCTCTGATTCTAGTAGAATATAACATAGATATCTTCATATATGTATGTTAGGAATGATTTAGATTTAAAACAATATTTTTATATTGTGAAAGATCCTGGATAATATGAGAATAGGGAAGGATGACCCTAGGTAGTCTTAGCTAAGTATGATAAAAAAATAATAAGTTTTTGGTTAAGAATTAGGGTCATTTCATTTGGTATCAGAGCTATGTTTTAATTAACATAGCAAAATATTTGTGTGCTTATGTTTATACTAGGTTTGTTTGTGATATATTTGACTGTTTATAAGTATTCCCTGAATGTATGTGTGTGCATGTGACATACACAATGATTAAATAGGAAAGATACAACCAATTTAAAATTAAAGCGAAGTATTATAAACTAATATAATGAAATACAAATACTTTTAGAAATATGGTAGGAAGAGGGTCTCATCATCAAGGAGGATCTAGCACACCACAAATGCTTGACATGCAGGAATTTGTGAGAGTTTTGAGAGATGGAATTGGGCACAGACCTGAGAACCCATATGAGGAGCTCTCCAAGTTAGTGAAGACTTATACCAATTTGGGAGGCAAGAGCTTTGAAGGAACTGAAAGTGTAATGGAGATTCAAGCATGGCTGAGGACATTAGAGAGGATCTTCACTGATATGCAACTAGATGACCAAAGGAAGAGGCAAGTGGCCTCAAGGCAATTAAAAGGTGCAGCTTTGAGTTGGTGGGAGGTGATCATAGCTGGCCGGAATGAAAATGATATTAATTGGAATCAATTTAAGGAGATGTTAGAGGCAAGGTTTGTTCCAGCCTCAGCAAAAACCACTTTACTTGAGGAGTTCATCAAACTTAGACAGGGGACTATGAATGTCACAGAATACACCCAGAAGTTTGAGGGATTGTCAACCTATGGGGCAATGTTAGTGGCTGATGAAGCATCCAAAAATGATAGATACATCAAGGGATTGAACCCAGGGCTTAGCAGGGCTATATTACCTTATGCTGACAGAACTTTTGATCAAGTGATAGATTTGGCTCTGAAGATTGAGCAGCATGACAAGGAAAGAGATAAGTTTAGGAGCTTCAAAAACAATAGCAACAAGAAGAACAAAGGGAAGTACCATCCTTATGATAAGAAGAAAGGAGAGGCAGATGGTAAGAAGGCAGTAGATGCAAAACCCAATGAAGCCAAAAGAAAAATAGTTTGCAACCATTGTGGGAAAGAAGGCCATATTAAGCCAAGATGTCCAGAGCTTAAAGGGGGAGCTTTCAAATGCTTTCTATGTGGGAAGGAAGGGCATATGAAAAGAAATTGCCCAGAATACAAGCAACAAGGGAAAGTGGCAAACCTGGAAGGTAGGGGCAAGGCCATAATTGAGGCTAATGCTGAAAACCATGGTCAAGTGGAAGGTACACTATTTATTTGTACCATACCTTTAGCTGTAATATATGATACCGGGGCAACCCACTCACTCATTTCCCATGAAATAGTTAAAAGGTTGAAAATGAACTGCAATTTGGCTGAAATACCTCTGTTAATACAAAGCCCTTTAGGAAGTTCTAGTGTATTAGATATGATTTGTGTGGATGTGAATTTGAACATAGGGGGAAACACATTTGTTTCCAATTTATATGTTCTAAATTTCCCAAATATAGGAGTTATATTAGGGGCAGATTGGCTAAGACAATTCAAAGCCATAATTGACCTAGATGCATCCACCATTTCACTACAAAATTCTAAAGGCCAAAGGGTTACAATTCTGTGTGAACCTATCAAAGAAAACAGGCTAAATCATTTAATTGAATTAGAAAATAATCCCAAGGAAATAGCTATTAATGAAATCCCCATAGTTAAAGAATACTTGGATGTATTTGGGGAAGTAAAAGGTGTCTCACACCATAGACCTGTTGAATTCCAGATTAACCTTATGCCTGGGGCTAGCCCAATTATCAAAAAGCCTACAAGGATGGGGCCAAGTGAATTAAAGGAGCTAAAGAACCAGCTGGAAGAATTAGAAGCCAAGGGGTTTATAAGGCCAAGTAATTCATGCTGGGGTGCTCCTGTAGTATTTGTTAAAAAGCATGATGGTACCTTAAGAATGTGTATAGATTATAGAGAATTAAACAAAGTAACCATAAAAAACAAATACCCATTACCCAGGATAGATGATCTCTTTGATCAACTCAGTGGAGCTAAAGTGTTTTCTAGGCAAGACTTGGCATCTGGGTTTCATCAGATGAAGGTTGAGGATTCAAGTGTTAAATATACATCATTTAACACAAGATATGGTTTGTATGAGTTTCTGGTTATGCCATTTGGGCTAACAAATGCCCCTTCTTACTTTGTAGACCTAATGAATAGGATATTCAGAGATTACTTAGACAAGTTTGTTCTGATTTTTATAGATGACATTCTAATCTATTCTAAAACAATAGAGGAACATGAGAACCACTTACATTTGGTCTTATCTAGATTAAGAGAAAAAGATTTGAAAGCAAAGTTCTCTAAGTGTGTGTTCTGGCAAGAGGAAGTACATTTTCTTGGACATGTTGTCTCTGCTAGAGGGATTTCTGTAAACCCCAATAAGATAGTAGCAATCCAAGCATGGAAGAAGCCTAACAATGTTAGTGAAGTTAGGTCATTCATGGGGATGGCAGGATACTATAGGAGGTTTATACAAGGATTTTCTAAAATAGCAATGCCACTCACTAACCTGACTAGGAAGAACCAAAAGTTTATATGGACTGATAAGTGTGAACAAGCTTTCACCCAGATCAAGGAGGCTTTGGTAAAATCACCAGTGTTGAGAGTACCAGAAGGCAATGAGGGATTAGTTGTATATACAGATGCATGTGGGTCAGGGCTAGGGGCTGTGTTGATGCAGCAAGATCAGGTCATAGCCTATGCATCTAGACAACTAAAACCCCATGAAACTAGATATGAAACTCATGATCTTGAGTTGGCAGCAGTAGTATATGCCTTGAAGCTCTGGAGGCATTACTTATTAGGTGCAAAGTTCATTTTATACATTGATCACAAGGCCTTAAAGTATCTCTTTTCACAGAAAGATTTGAATATGAGACAACACAGATGGGTTGAATTTCTTGCTGCTTATGACTTAGATATACTTTATACACCAGGCAAGGCTAATAAAGTGGCAGATGCATTGAGTAGGCAGCATGCAAAAGTGGCCATGTTGATGATGGAGGAGTTTAGAGACTTGACCATGCTCACTGATTTGGAAATAGATGAGAGCAGTGGGATAAGTATGGAGATAGTTGAGGAAGAAAGGAGTAAAGGAAGGTTAAGTTTAATTACTTTACAATCAAATTTGGTCTTGAAGGTGGCAAAGATGCAAGAAGAAGATCAAGACTTAGCAGAAAAGAGGTCTCTCCTATTAAAGAAGGAGGAAGTGAAGGATTATTACATTGATGGAAAAGGATACCTAAGGTACAAGGGTAGGATATGTGCCTCAAACATCATAGAATTGAAAGAAGAAATCCTTAATGAGTACCATAGGAGCAAATATTCCATACATCCAGGCAGCACCAAGATGTACCAAAACTTAAAAAGGGACTATTGGTGGAAGGGAATGAAGTCTAATGTAGCAAGACATGTTGCTAAGTGATTGGTTTGTCAACAAATAAAAGCTGAGACCCAAAGACCTTCAGGGTTGTTGCAGCCACTTAGCATACCACAGTGGAAGTGGGAAAACATATCTATGGATTTTATAGATGGTCTTCCTAGATCCAAGAGGGGAAATACAAGTATTTGGGTAATTGTAGATAGGCTGACTAAAGTAGCCCACTTCATACCAGTAAAAGCAGACAGAAATGCACCTAGGCTAGCCCAAACTTTTATGAGAGAAGTGGTAAAGTTGCATGGTGTTCCTAAAACTATAGTGAGTGATAGGGATACAATCTTCACTTCAAGATTCTGGAAGAGCTTCCAAGAAGCTATGGGGAGTGAATTGTGCCTAAGCACTGCTTATCACCCCCAATCAGATGGGCAAACAGAAGTGGTAAACAAGATTTTAGAGGATTTGCTTAGAGCATGTGTGTTAGACTTTGGAGGAAATTGGGAGGACCATCTCCATTTGGCTGAGTTCACATACAATAATAGCCACCAAAGCACAATTGGAATGGCACCCTTTGAAGCCCTATATGGAAAGCCATGTCTATCACCTATATGTTGGGCTGAGGCAGGAGAGAAAGCTATCCTAGGGCCAGAATATGTCAAGGACATCACAGAGAAAATAGGACTGGTGAGAAAGAGGATGGCAGCAGCTCAAGATAGGCAAAAGAAATATGCTGATGCAAAGAGGAAGTCAGTGGAATTCAAAGTAGGTGATTATGTCTTCATTAAGGTTTCACCAATGAAGGAAGTCTTGAGATTTGGCAAGCAAGGGAAACTCAGACCCAGATATGTTGGACCATACAAGATTTTGGAGAGGATAGGCTCACTAGCCTATAAGCTGGAGCTTCCAGAGGAGATGAGTGCAATGCACAATGTGTTTCATGTGTCACAACTAAGGAGATGGGTACATGACAAGGAGGAAATCTTAGAAAAGCCTACTGAAGTTCAGATTAATCCAGATCTAATCTATGAGAAAGAGCCAGTGGGAATTGTGGCAAGGGAAGAAAAGAAATTAAGAAACAAGACATTGAAGCTTGTAAAGATTCAATGGAGTATAGATCCTAGTGATTGTACTTGGGAGCTAGAGGATGATATCAGGATGGATTACCCTAGGCTCTTTGCAAATTTAAAAGGTAAATTCTTAGATTACTAAGAAAGTTTAATATGTATGATAGACAGTCACTAATTGATTTGCTCATGCATATGTTGAATAATTTTTCCCTAAGAAATTAGAAGTACTCAAAGCTTATGTTGCAAATTGTGAGGACACAATTCCTAAAAGAAGGGGTGATTGTAATACCCCAAGATTTTGAGGAAAATCCTTTTAAATAAATGATTAAAATTCTGGGGGGGAAATCAGAATTATTATATAGGTGGGATTTTCAGTGGTGCAAGGTTGTGTGCATGTGTGCACGTGCACACTAGTTATGGCACTAAGAGAAAATCCAGAATTCCTTAATAATAAAACAAAGAAGGAAAACATTTAGATAAAATGTTTTAAATAAAGGAAATATAGGCCTAGACATGAATATTAAAATTCCTGAGGATATGTATATATATATATATATATCTATATATATGCATATGTATGACTTGTCTGGAAATTAAGACAGAAGAGAACATTGATTTATAATGAATAAGTGAAATTTTATTTGAATAATAGGAGTGTAGAAATGCATATAAGAATGCACATGTTTTCTGCAAATAAAAGAAGGTTAAAGTTAAACTAACACCCATAGTTGTATAAATGTATATATACAGATATTATTTGAGCAGAAAATTAATAAAGGAAAAATAAGTAAAAGAAGCACTAAAATAGTAAGAACCAAAGTGCAAGAAAGCAAATGTATAAAGGCAGAAAATAGAAAGTCACACCATTATCATGTTTGAGGTAAGTATAATAAAAATACTTAAAGTAATCACTTTCTGAAAAGAAAAGAAAATGGGCACAACTTAGCCTTGTTTTAAAATATTGGCCGGGACATTAAGGGTTAGGGGGGAGAGAATATGCAATGCCAAATGCATGATTCTGGTCTGGGCTAAAATAGGGATTTTGCATCACCCAAAACCCTAGGTAGAACCCTTATATAAATCAAGAGCCTAACCAGAAAACTACTCTCTCACTGAATTAATTAACCTAAGGAAGAAGAGGAAGAAAAGGCTAAAGATCTGAGGGATTTTCTGGATTAAGCTTGTGTAAGCATTTAGGTGAGTATCCTCACTCATATACATGGCATTAAGACCTGAGATTAGGCAGCCAAGCTTTTATATGCTATATTTTGCATGTTTTGATTTACAAACCATGTTGACTACTGATGGTTTCATGAATGCTTGATGAGATATGATCTGCTATGATGGATGTATAACTTTGTTGTTCTATTTTCATCCCTGTATGTTATACCAAAACCTTAAAGAACATGTAAGAGAGTATTTGTAACTAGTCTGAATCATGGCTTAAGACAAAGAATGAAGAAAAAAAAAACTATGAGCTGCATATACAATGGTATAGTGCTGAGGCTTGAAATAATTGGTTAAGGGTGCAATGGAGTCTTTCTCTATAAGTGCTGAGCCCTAAACCAAACAGAAAATTTACAAGCCTAAAAATTATGTTTAAACAAGATTAAAAATCTGGCTAAACATAGTTGCTTGCAAAATCAAAATAAACCCAATAGAGCCATGCATTTATTCTCAGTTGCAAACATTCTGGTATATGTTTGAATAGGGTGTTTATATGCTAAATAATGTGAGATGGAATGACTGGGTGTTATACCTCTAGAAAGTAACCTTTAACTTGCTTGCAATATTATGTCTGCAAGGTAACTAGTATGTTTCATGTATATAAGTGGTTTGTACACCTAGCTATCATTGATAAAATGAACATGAATACACTTAGTAATATAACTAAGGATTTTGTGCCAAGAAGGCTGCTGGAATGCTTGTCCTATTTGAAGTAGACAAGTTGACACATGGCTTGTTTAAGTCCTGAGATCTTTATGCCATGATGTTAATTAGTTCATGGCAATGTGTCCCCTTGATTCCTTATAGCAGATGAGGCCAGGAATTTATAAGAAGAAAAGGCAACCTTAAATGATGATATAGGAAACTTGGGTCTTTCCGGGATTAGGGTTGGTATGAGGAACCTTAGTAGTTCCAGATAAAAATTGTTTTAATGCATATGTTTGCTCTTGTGTATGTATATGGGAATACCTGATCAATTTATACATTAATCATTCATGATAATACCTGTCAAGTTATGCAAGGTACATTTATGCTGTATCCTTAGCTTAATATCATGGAAATGTTTGAAATGCTCACACCAGATCATAGATCTGACCCTTATTGCTCATGGCACATGGGGGTGTCTCATTCATAATGGGGCAGCCACTAATGCTTTTGCAGGTTGTGATGGAGCTAAGTAAGCAAGATTAAAAAGATATGGAATAGAGAATGCTAAGATAATTAGAAATAAGAGCTAGAATGTGTTAATTCATGCATGTATTTCCTGATTGATATGGCTATCTAAATGTATTAAGTAGGAAGAACTTGTAAGAAATATGTGTTATGTTGTTTCTGGTTATTTCTGGTTTGGTATGTATTAAGGATATTGATGTTAAACTGATTTGAAAATCTATTTGCTAAAGTTGTTTTTGATTTAGAGGAAAAACCTGGATTTTATAAGCATAATCATTTTATGATGATTATAGTTCATCCTAAGTCCTTTCAAAAGATAGATATATAGGAAATTATATTGGGAAAATCCAGAAAGAATTATAACTGTTATATTTTCAAGTCATGATATTGATATATGTCCAAATGCAAGTAAAAGTGTATATACCCTGAATATGCATTTTTAAAAGAGAATTATGGTTAGGAAGGATGATATAAATCTGATCACAAGGTGTCTGATTCATACATATATAAACATGCTTTTGAAAAGAAGGAGTATCAATGTTTTGGGTAGATTCTGGTTTGTAAAATGCAAATAAAAGAATGGTCAGATTAACCACATGGTTAGACCATAGGTCAGGCCAAATGTTCACTTCAAATCAATGAAGCAAGGAACCATTTGAACCCAGTTTTCTGGAAAATGAGCAAAGACATTGACATGTACATGTATATCTGTGTACATGTTGATATTTGGGCAAAAATATAAACATAAATTCCTAGAACAGTTGTAGGAATGGGTTTCAAAAATAATAAAGCAAGAAATATTGTTTTGTATGTTAGATTATAGGCAAAAATTAAGTATATATGTGTAGATATAGGTAGATATCAGATTTTAAACCATACAGGAGAAAAATAAAAAGAAAAACAAAAATTGGGTTTGAACCGACCAGCATAGCACTCGAACTCGTGACCTCTCATGTGTAAGTTAGGCGCGTTTCCATTACGCCTAGATGTTGCTTGTGTTCACTTATGATCCACTTTCTTTTAGCCTGAGTTTGATACTATACAGACTTTAACACAATCATCCATATTAAAAGCTTTCTTCCACCTGATTATTACTTGATCATTTCCTAATTAGAATAACAGACTAAAGTACATGTTTCCAGTGGATTCTATGGTCAAAAATCAGGATACAATAATTAATCTTTTATCAGGGAATTATCACATTTTAATGGATTTAAAAGGATTTCTACTTACATATTATCATGCTCTGATTCTAGTAGAATATAACATAGATATCTTCATATATGTATGTTAGGAATGATTTAGATTTAAAACAATATTTTTATATTGTGAAAGATCCTGGATAATATGAGAATAGGGAAGGATGACCCTAGGTAGTCTTAGCTAAGTATGATAAAAAAAAATAAGTTTTTGGTTAAGAATTAGGGTCATTTCAGATAGATTCTGCTGTTTAAATTTACCCTGACAATCGTCCATGGCTGCTTGGCAAACTTTGCAGCGCACTTTGTCTAGTTTCGGTGCAGGGGTCATGGGCGGTCGTCACAATTCCAAATTTATTCATCTTACTTAGATTTATAATAATATAACATCTTTTATTGACTTATATATTTTTACATTTTCAACAACCAAACAATCAATTTATATACACTTTAATAATTTTTGAAAAATTATTTCCTTTATATAGAAAATATAATCGAGGTAAAATTATTTTATTTACCCAATTTTAAATGATACCATGTCGACTTGCCTCGTTTAAGTGTTTAGAATCGATAATATGGCGTCCCACATACCGACCAGAATTCATAAACAGCTCAACGGATAAGCAAACACAATATAAAACAATTTCATATTCACTAACAAATACACGCTCATATCTATTATTACACTCACACTAATTCTAGAGTACTACCGACTCTATCTCTAATGAGTAACACCCAACAGAACCAAGGTTATCGCTTAACCATATGCTCTGATACCACATGTAACGATCCGGGTTTTCGACGCTCGAAAGTCGACATTAATACGTCCACTGTATCAACTGCCGAGCAATCGAATGCCGGAAAACCGAATTGTTATGGTTAAGAAGAAGAGGTAGAAGAAGACAGAAGAAAAAGAGAACAGAAAAAAACACAGAAACAGAAACAATATCAGAATCTCACATTCGCAGCGGAACAACATATAATAGATAAATGAATAATCTTTAAATCAAAGAACTATATCTGTTTATACATTACATCATCATCAGAGTTTACACAACAATATACAACACAACACTGGACAGTTATATAAACTTGTCCTCATACAGAATACACATCGGAATAAGATACTATCATATACAAGTGATACGTCTCGCCATTCAGCTCGCCAATGAGCTCCACAGCATCTCCTGAATCTAGAATGACCTGATAACCTGACTCTAGACTGCCCGTGTGGAAATTGGTGGACACCCAGAGTTTAGGAAAGGAACAATAAACTCCAGGTCAGTCATGGGACTGGTGTGAGAACTAAAACAGTTATTATCTTTAAAACAACAACAAAGAAAGTGGAAAATATCCGCAATGCTTTTGGAAAATGAAACTACCATAAGACCTCCCACCACACACACAATGCAATCGCAGACTTGGAGGATATTTCTTCTTATGATAGTCAAACATGCTTACTACGCAAAACAAACTCTTTTGATATTATTACTAGTGCATAATGTACAAAATCATTTCGAAAAAACAATATTAATCTTAGCCAGCATAGGTACCATTATATTATGCCTGCTATAGCTGCCATGTTAAATGGCAGGTTCTACAACTAAAACCGTACAAGGTTCGTATTGGGAATTGGATTTCCAACAAATGGTCAGGCTAAGGAACTTCCTATGCCACGTAGGAACGCCTCTGGCGGGACGCCCTGAGAGACAACCTGCTCTCTACCAACACAAGGCCGGTTACCCTCTTCCCGGGTAGTAAACCTGAGATATGCCACCCCCGATCCTTTGGGACCTTTATCCGAGCGCTCGTCACCAACACATCACACAGTAGTAAATATAGTGTGTCCACATGAGTAAGTATCTGGACTCCATACCATGATACTACCCTTTTCCAGAAGGAATGGTCATACCCTAGGGAAGCTACCCTTGAAACCTTGCCTCATCTTTCCTATTTCGACCATTTTCGGTCTGTGAGGTCCGATGAGGTATCGTCCACAAAGCTACGCTTTTTCACAAAGCCATGCTTTGATCACAAATGATCAATAAATGATCATCACACAGCAACACTCAGCATGCCACATTACCAAATTGGGAGTATATCACTGATAAATTTCAACTACATAACCTCTGAGCTCGTACGTCTCAGAGAAGGGTGTTAAGCTAAGAGAATAAATTCTCCGCCACCAAACAGAAATGTATTTGAAAGAAATCATCTTTATATCTCAAAATGTAATGTCAGACGTGTAACCATACAAGTCTGTTTCGGGTTCGAACAGAACCGAAGGCACTTCCAAAGAAACCCTTGCAATCCGGGTATTCACAATCCCGATAAAACTTCCCATCACAAAGGAAATCTCTATACCGTAGCTAACGGTGCAGAGACAATCGATAGGTCATCCTATCGTTTTCACAAATACCCGGCCTTCACCATCAGTCTTCAAATGCTATCCATATCGTTGTATCACTAATTCGGAATGGGTTATATGATACAAAGGTCTTTTCCTGGCTAACCCGAATAGTGAGCACAATATTTAAAAACATATGGATATAGGGATTTTAATTAAGTCACAACTTATTACCCAAATCCTTTCCTTTAAATGGTTTAAACAAATTGCCATTTTAAATCTTTAAATAAAAATATTTACTTCACAAAGTTTACCCAGTTTCATAAAGATTCATTCACAAATTTCCGAATCAATTTCCATTTAAATTGGATTAACCCATTAAATCTTTAAATTAAGATTTAATTTATAGCTTTCAAAACTATTCACAATTCAAGTCTTTTATAATATAAAAGATACACCTTTTAAAATCTTCTTTGATTTCAAAATAAAGCTTAATCGTCTTCACAAAAGTTAATTCATAGTTTTTCCAAACTATTTACAATTTCATTTCAACTTGAATTATTTCGATACAAATTGGAAATCTTTTCACTTTATGAAAGCTATTATTATTTGGAAACAGATAGTTTTCGTTTTGGGAAAAACTGGTTACAATTACACAGTTTAAAGCCATCCAAGTATAAAACTTGAATATAAATTTAAATTTCCAAAACCATATTTTAAATGGTTAGAAACCCATATAACACCTTTTACACTTGAAAAATCTTTTAAACCAAAATTCCCAAATCATCGAATTCAATTTTAAGTATTGAATTAAAAATTTAAATCAAATGATTTAAATTCCAATTTTTATTAAGTTATTTAAAATAACTTTTATTTCTGAAACTCATTTTCGAAAACTTTCAATTCCAATTCCAAAACCATTTTGGATTCAAAAACTCAATTTTCCAAAATTGATAAAAATCTGTGACTTAACCGATTTCCACGTGAAATCCACATTTGAGTGTGTATTGTGTAGTCCACGGGTTTAACACAATAGTGCAACAATATTCAACCATCACAGATCAAATATAACAATATAATTTGATAAGCGGTATTGACAATAACGCTTACCTTTCATTCACAGATCACAGATATATAAATATCACAAATAAACAAATTACAGATCACAACACAAATCAGGATATATCACAAACATCACACATCAAAGATGTCAAACAATTCAACATCCAATATAATCCAAACATCCATAAGTAGGATAAATTTAATTATCTGATTAATTTAAATCAGATAAATTTCCAAAGTTATTTCCTTTTTTAAAATAAATTTCTTTATCTCTTCAAATCTATTTAAAACCAATTTTAAATAAATCCTTTAACTTATAAATAATATTACCCGAAATCCATTTATTAAGGCTTTTTCCCAAAATTTGGAATTTAATTCAATATAGTCCAAAAATAAACTTTTATCTTTTTAAAACTCCTTTTAAATTTATCCAATTCTCAAAAATAAAGTTTCACAATAAATTTTCAACTTGAATTTCGAAAATCCAATTTTATTTATTTCTGGTATCCAACGATACCAAAAATATATTCGGCTAAATTTTAGTCTTCAACAATTCCAATTCACAAATATAATCACACGGAGATTATAAATAATCAACACACAACCTATGAAACAAATTAAAATGTTTGAGGAATCCAGTTGGATCCCTCCAACCTGTTTCCCTGCATCCACAGATGTTAGCACAATACCAATTCCACTTCGAAGTGGAATATCGCGGTATATGAGATTTATAAATATTATCCGCTATTATGCGGCGCAATAGGGTCTCATCCGCTATATAATGCGGGAAATCAACTCCAAATACATATATAATACCAATTCCACTTCCCGGTGGAATTATCGCGGTATATGTTTTTAATAAATAACCTCCGCTTAATATACGGCGTATAGGGTCTATTTAACACAATAGATAACAATTATCATCCAATTCACACAATCAAGCAATTTTAAATCTAACTATTTAAAATTTAAATCGAAAACAAAATTCAATTGAGTGAGGAGTTCTCACCTTGCTTTCAATAACGGTTGCAGCGTTTTATTTCGAATAAAATTAAACACGCGTTTAATTTTACTCAAAATTTTCATTGACTCTAATCGACTCCAATCTAGTTCCATTGCGAAGAGCTCGTCGAAATGATTCCAACGCAATTCGTTTCGTAATTTTTCGACCTCGTACCAAAAAGATATGATAGTTTAAAATTTGAACGAATTTAAATATATATATATATATATATATATAATTTTCTTTTATATTTTTATACCCATTTTTTTAAATCTGGGCCGCTCGTTCAAATGAAATAGATCAAAGCCGTGCGTTCCTTCTTCCTCTCCCACCAGGCTTATCAGCGAACGAACAAAGAAACCCATCATGCCGCCTCCAAACCCTAATTCGACGCGGCCCTTCGTCCACTTCCACAACGATCGGCCACCACCGATCCTTTGCGCCAACGCGTGCTCCACCCCTTGCCACGACGACGTGAAGCTCGGTGCTTCCCTAGCCGAGAATTCACCTCTCAAACGCGATGACTTCTCCAGCCGTTTCCTCCTCGATCGTTGCGCCGCTCCAGATCTTAGACGTTGGATTTACTGACCTCACCAAGCTCTACAATCTTCCTTTAGAAAGTTTTTAGTAATATGGGATGGATCGACAGAAAAACAAGGAGAAAGGTGGGAGTTTTCTGGCTGTGCAAACGTTAATGGAGGCTGACCTAATGTCTCTAGGGTTTTAGTGAAAAATGAGAAATATGGGGGCCGTTTATAGAAAATTTACGAAACACTATTCATCGAAAATTTTCCGAACTCCAAACGAAGCGTGCCGGCTGGCGTTTCTAGGGTTTTACCTGCGTTCCGAACACAATGAAACGTGTTTCGGGAGCTAATTCGATCATATGTGAGAGTTACGGAAATAAACGATCAATTTAAAATTAAATCGATTAAAACGATTTCGATGCATTTTGGCTTGCCCCGGACAAACCGTACATCCGATTGACAGGAAAATTGAAACCTTACAATAATATAATATTATGGATCCGATGAGACAGGTTTCGTCAAAATCCGAGACTGTTTGAAAAATGACTATTTTTAGTCGTCAATTAAATATTAAAATATTCAATTTTCACAAATTAACTTTTAAATCAATTTTAAAAGTTCCATAACATCATTTTAACTCCAATATGATTTAATATAACTTTATAAATCATTTTTAATCACATCAAACCCAATTTCCAATTATTTCTGTAATTTCAAATATTAAATTATCGATTTAATTATCCAATTAAATCTAGATATTCGAAATTTAATTTATTCAACTTACAAATATTACATGTTAATATTTAAAATCAATTAAATATACGAATTTCAAATGTCAGAAATTCTGGTTCGTTACAACAACTCTTAGAAAGGAACCCGAAAAATGTGAACGTGAGTCCCATACCACACGTTCGCACTAAACGGTTTACTAACCGTTAGTCAATTTCACACTCAAAACAGTACAAAGTTCACCTCATCTCATTGGTAAACCAGACCCAAAGGTCAAAATGGTCAAACAAATAGATTAGGAATTAACTGAAAAGATAAACACACGTGTTCATAGCACGCGTTTTATTTAATCATTTAATTCTCCTCCCTCTTCGCTCGAAGTGCAAAATTGTGTGTTTTATATAGAAATTATAAGTTGGAGAAACGAGCTTTTAATACCATTTAAAAAGATCACTTTATAAAAATCCGTGTACGAAATCTAAAAAGAATCATCAAAGTCAAAAAATGCGATAACAACTATTTGGATCGACAAGAATCGATAAAAATGGAAATTCACTCAAAATAGACAAATAGGCAAAAATAGGCAGTTCCAGACATCTGATTTAAAATCCAGACGTCTGGATTTATTCACTGGAAATTCAGAAACCTTTCAGACGTTTGGAGGGTGGCTTCAGATGTCTGACATGTTGCATCAGACGTCTGAGAGGTTGTTCCAGATGTTTGATACAATGTTTCAGACGTCTGAGAGGTTGTTTCAGACGTCTGACTTTGTTTTCTGCCATTTTTATAAATTTCTGCCGTATGTTTTTGTGTTCCAGGTTTAAAACCAGACGTCTGAACTTGCATTTCAGACGTCTGAAGACCTGGTCTGGGCAAGAATTTGCCTAGGCCTTGATGGCCAAAATGAATGGGAAGCTATCGGACGAGCAACGAAGACTAGGGGATTACGCCAAGCGACAACCTAGTCTTATAGGCTCTTCGATACACCCCAAACCACATGTCCAAATATCCATAATAGGATCTTTAAAGATTTTATCTCCAAAACACCAAAATTTGGAGAATTCACCATATCAATCCAAATCAAAAGCAAATGACATGAATAGATGTTAGGAATACATACCTAACAACAATGAAAGCTATAGACGTAGATGTGAGTTCAAAAACTCACCTTTTAACTCAAAAACAACGATGAGAAGTTCAAACACAAAGAAAAGATCAACCACTCTTCACTTCAACTCTACAAACTCCAATCTAAGTCTAGAAGCAATAATTTCCCAAATTAGGTTATAGGAATTTTTGAAATTGGAGAGAGATTGAGATGGAGAAGAAGAAGGAGATGCTTACCTAAGCTTCTCTTTGATTTTGGAGCTAGAACTTGAATTTGCAAAGAAACCAGGGCTTAGGATTTTCTAATCTCTTTTCTCTTCCCCCCCCCATTTTTCTAAAGCTTGAAGTGTTAGGAAATATTAGAATGAATGAAGAGGAGAGGGAGTGGAGTTAGGATATAAGGTGAGTTGGGTTAGTGGGCTGAAACCCAAACCCAAGCCCAAAGCCCTAAGTGAAAAATAGCAAAATTCACTCAACTCCAAACGTATCGATGTTTATACTCAAAAAAGTTGCAAATGTCATTTTGGACTCAATGAATGTGGTCTCGAGTCCCAATTCGACTGTTTGGAAAAGTGACATTTTGGACTTTAATCTGACTAACGATGCTATATTTAAATAAAATATTTAAATATACAATCGTAAAATATGCGGGTTGTTACAATTATAAATTACTAAGTGACTTAAGGTGATAGAAATTGTGAATTTTCAAATTTGAATCGGGAAAGTGATTTAATTAATTTAATATTAATTTATTTAATTAATGTGAAAATAGCCATTTTGGCCACTGACTCGGATTTCAACGAAACCAGTTTCATCAGATCTGTAATGGTGAATTATTATAGGATTTCAAGTTTCGTAGCGATCTGATTCGTTGTTTGATCGAACGGACTCGAAACGCGTAGAAATCAATTTAATTGAAATCAATTGAAATCAATTTGAAAAAAGATAATTTCAACATAACTTCTTCATATGATGGAATTAGGACTTGAAACCTATTCCATTGAGTTTAAAATATTTGAAAACATCTATTTTGATATATGGGATTACCCATTTTCGTTGCGGAGACAGAATGGGCTTTTCGAGTCATTTATCGTTCAACGGTAAATCAATCGTATCCATTCATTCTATTTTTCTAACCTACTTATAAATAATTCGTTATAAACCCTAGAAGTCTTCCTACTTCTTATTTCTATATGTACATTTCTCTGTGGCTCCTCCTTTCCAATGGCAGAAACAAATTCTAATTCCCAAACCCTCAAATTCAATTTCAAAACAAAATCCAAAAATCAAACTTCTCAAAACTATATCAAATTATATATTGAAGTTCTCGGTGAGCGCAACCTAAATCTATGATTCGTTTTTTGATTTGGATCATGGTTTGACCAGAATTTGGGCCTTTATCTCCGGCTGTTCGTTTGTGGTTGTGTGTTTTAACGGCGGATCTACGTCGTGGAGTCGATCGGAGGGCATAGATGCGAAGAGGGTGTCGAGTCAAGTCCATCCATACGGTTACTTCAGTCTAAAGGCGATCGACTTCGCCAAGAATCGAGGGATTGTGGCCGTGTTTCGTGCGGCTGATGTGGCGCTAGACATCGCCGGAGGCGACCGGAGAGGCGGCGACTGGAGCAGCTTGAGGTGGTGAGGTCTGCGGTGGTGACTGATCGAACTAGCTATTGGCGTGGTCGAGGCGAGAACTGGTTGAACGGAGATGTGTTGGCGGCTGCTATTCGTTCACGAGAGTAGGGTTTGCCTGGCAGATAGGCTGACGTGTAAGGGTATAGTGTTTTGTTAATTTGTTTGTTTTATTTAATTTAATTTAAATCATATAATATTCTAACCGCGATAACTTTTACATACGAGCTCCAATTCATGCGCGGTTTGTTCCGCTAGGATCGTATCAAAATTTCGGACATGTTGACACTATTTTGGACGAAATCTGAGACTGTTTGAATTTTGGGTTTAAATTTGATTTCAAATCAATTTAAATTCAAAGGTGAGTGTTTTAACCCACTCGCAACTTCTAAAATTTCTTATGTTAGTTAAATTAATTTTTGATGTGATTAGAAATTTTTTTATGGCTATTTGGTAACTTAAATTGGCTATTCCTGTTAATTTGTTATATTTTGAATTAAACTGTCATTTAATTTATTATTGAATTTAAATTACCAGTTAATTTCCTGTATATAATAATCTATTATTTGTTGATGTATATTGGTTGAATTGGATGATGGTTGTGATGGATGATGAATTTATTATTTGATGATTGGATGATGTAATTGATTTACATATTGTTATCACTCTATGATGCAGCGCGATTTGCCAACTTAGGTCGCTCACGACCTAGTGAAATTTTAGGTTGCTCACGACCTAAGGAAGGTCGCTTCCGAGCTAATGAGATCAGTGTTAAAGACGGCAAGCAACTCAACAAGCTAAGTGAACAAGCCTTAGGTCGCTCCGATCTTTCAAGTATAAACTGGAACGAGCTACGACCTAAGTTAGGTCGCGAGGAAAACGAGCGACTTAACTATGCAGTGCAAAATGAAACAGATTTAGGTCGTGTACGACCTAAGCCCAAGGTCGCTGAAGAAGAGGGCGAACGACCTAACGTACATGCCGCTTCTTTAGGTCGCGAACGACCTAACTTACATGCCGCTCTTTTAGGTCGCGAACGACCTAACTCTGCCGTATCGATAAGTCGCTCAAGTGATAGGTCGTAGGAAGTTTGTGCAGAAGCTAACTTTTAGGTCGCTCCAGATGCTAGGCGCGTGAAGACCCTTAGATCGCTGAAGCCTAAGTCGCCATCATAAAGCAGTGTTGTTTGTTGAGTCGTTTTGTACTTAGGTCGTAAGTCGTTGAGTTGTATATATGTTATGTAGTGTACTTTGTTAGGTCGCTGGTCTATGTTAGGTCGGTGAAGGCTTGTAATGTGTTGTAACTGTTTTGTTTAGGTCGTCTACTTTTAAGTCGTAGGTCGTGATGTTTAGGTCGTGACCGACCTAGGTGTTGTACAAATTTCAGTGTTGAGTTGTAACTTCTATAAATAGGCCGGTGGTGCCATTTGTAATAGTTTATTTGAATTGAATAAAAACTTTTGTTTTGTTAGCTTTGTGCTTTCACCAAATTGGTAGTTGAGTGTAATCTCCTATCTCCACTTTCGGTTAATCGAGTGCGCTCGATTCAACGATTGCTGAAGCCGATTCGCGGTATCTAGTGCGCTTGATCAACGCTTGAAGAATTGAAGATCTTCTTTCATGGTATAGTGCGCTATCAACGTGACGAAGATAGCTAGAATTCGGTATCTTCGAATCAACGAATTTGGGCCATTCAGTATTCTTCATTCCATCGATTGCTACTTTTCACAGAATCATCATTTTGTAATTCCACTGCTGCATCATTTGGTATCAAAGCTAGACTTAGCCAATCATAGCTAAGCCGAGTCTTGGAACCAAGATTTTATCGAAGGATTCAAGTCGTGTATCACCTTGTTGTTCGAGACCGAGAATTTGAAATATAAATCCGAACGAAGTAAAGTGTGAGGTGCATCATTTGGTATCATTTGATCATTTGTTTGTTCAAGGCCGAAAGTTAAAGTTTTGAAGAATCAACCATGCCGCCAAGAAGAGCTAATCGCCATCAGAATGTTAAAGCTTTATATAGAAGAGAAGAAGCGGATGAGATGGAGCAAAGAATAAACGAAAATTTTAGTGAAAAGCTTAATGAAGGGATTGGTCGATTAGAGAAGATGATGTTAGAGATGAATCAAAATCGGAGAAGGGTTTCACCTGAATCCAACCATGGGGGAAGTAGAGTCTCACCACATTCCAATCGAGAAAGAAGTGTTGATAATGATCATAGAAGTGTGAGTCGAGATCATTATAGAAATGTTGACAATCGAAATCGTGATAGGAATGAGAATGATCGAGATCGGAGGAATGTAGATAAAAGGGATGTTGGTGGAAGACGGGATGGTAGTAGAGATGTTGGTGGTCAGGATCGACATCGCTATACATCAGATTTCGAGGAGGAGTTTGATGGTGGTAGTGTTCATGGACAAGAACGAGGACAAGGAAGGAATCAGTCGGAATATGATCACAAGTGGGAGTCTGGGATGAAGACTGAAATTCCAGAATTCAAAGGTGGTATGCAAGCCGAAGAATTTCTTGATTGGTTAGCTTATGTTGAAGAAATTTTTGACTTTAAGGAGGTTCCGGAGGATCGTAAGGTGAAGTTGGTTGCTACTAGGTTGAGGGGGAGAGCTATGGCATGGTGGCAGCAAACCAAACTTACTAGAGAACGAATGGGAAAGTCAAAGATTGTTGCTTGGGGAAAGATGAAGAAATTGATGAAGGCTACGTTCTTGCCCTATAATTACCAATCACTAATGTATCAGAGATTACAGAATTAGAGGCAAGGAACGAAGACGGTTGCTGATTATGCTGATGAGTTCTACCAATTAATTGCTCGAAATGATATCATGGAGAGAGAAGAACAATTGACCGCGAGGTTTGTGGGTGGACTTAGAACACAGATCCAGGATATGGTGAACATGTTCGATCCTAGATCTGTGGCAGAAGCACATCAAAAAGCGTTGGCTTGGGAGAAACAAGGAAGACGTGGGGGAGGTGTGTTTCCAAGTTTTACAGGGCAGAACAAAGGAGCGGGAAGTAGTTCTAATGTTCCAAAGGCATCAAATAAGCCTGTTGTTCAGGAAGTGGTTAAACCAAGGGTCAACACTAATTTCAAATGCTATAATTGTCAAGAAGTGGGTCACAAGAGCAGCGAATGTCCAAAACCAAAGAAGAGAACTATGATTGCTGAGGCAGAGGAAGATGAGGTAGAGGCTGACTGTTCTAATTCACTACATGATGAGGAGGAAGAGAATGTGTCGAGAGATGAAGGGTATTCATTGATGATGAAGAGGTCATGTTTAACACCAAAACAGGAGGAGGAAACTAGCTGGTTGAGGAGTAACATCTTTCAATCAACATGTACTATCTTGGGAAGGGTTTGCAAGTTTGTTATTGATGCAGGAGGTTGCGACAATATTATCTCTACAGAAGCTGTGAAGAAGTTATCATTAAAGACAGAGAAGCATCCAAAACCTTACAAGTTAGCTTGGTTGAGGAAAGGTGGGGAGGTGAAAGTTGGACGAAGGGCTTGTGTTAATTTTTCAATTGGGAAGAAATACAAGGATGAGATTTGGTGTGATGTTGTTGACATGGATGTATGCCATCTGTTGTTGGGGAGACCATGGCAGTATGATAGAGCTGTGCAACATGATGGACGTACTAACAGTTACAGTTTCATGTTTGAGGGTACAAAGATTACTTTAATTCCTAAGAAGCGACAACAAGAAGAAAGCAAGTTGGAGGAGATTGAAGAGCTTAAAACGTTGCTACCTTTGAAGGAGTTTGTTAAGGAGGTAGAAGAGGAGCCTGAAGTATTCTTGTTGATTGGATGTGAGAGTCATGAAGTGGTGGAGATTCCTGAAGAAGGGAAACCAGTACTGGGAGAGTTTGACGATGTATTTCCTGAAGAGCTACCAACGGAGTTACCGCCGTTGAGAGACATTCAACATCAAATTGATCTTGTTCCAGGTGTTGTGTTGCCACATAGACCACAGTATAGACTGAGTCCAAAAAACATGAGGAGTTAAGGAGGCAAGTGGAAGAGTTGCTTGAGCAGGGGCGTGTGCAGGAAACTTTAAGTCCATGTGCTGTGCCAGCATTGTTAGTACCGAAGAAAGATGGGACGTGGAGAATGTGCACTGATAGTCGAGCACTGAATAAGATTACTGTTAGATACAGATTTCCGATGCCGAGGCTTGATGATTTGTTGGATCAGTTGAGCGGGGCTACTATCTTTTTGAAGATTGATTTGAAGAGCGATTATCATCAAATTCGAATCAGACCAGGAGATGAATGGAAAACAGCATTCAAAACGAGAGAAGGATTGTATGAATGGCTGGTCATGCCGTTTGGTTTGTCGAATGCACCGAGTACTTTCATGCGAGTGATGAATCAGATTTTTAGACCATTCATTGGGAAGTTTGTGGTGGTGTATTTTGATGATATACTGATATATAGTGGGAATCCAGAAGAACACTTGCAACATCTGAGAGAAGTGTTGATGGTACTGCGACAGGAACAATTTTATGCTGCAACGAAGAAATGCGTGTTCATGACGCAGAGTGTTTTATTTTTGGGATATGTTATATCGGGAGGAGGTATACAGGTGGATCAGAATAAAGTTGAAGTAATCAGAAATTGGCCGCAACCCAGGACGATTACAGAAGTTAGAAGCTTTCATGGTTTGGCGTCATTCTACCGAAGGTTCATTCCACACTTCAGTAGTGTGATGGCTCCAGTTACTGATTGTATGAAAGGGAAGCAATTTTCATGGTCGGAGGAAGAAGGAGTTGCTTTTGAGAGAATCAAGGAACTTTTGACGATAGCACCAATTCTAGTGTTGTCGGATTTTCAGTTATTGTTTGAATTACATACTGATGCATCAAAGGTTGGAATTGGAGGGGTGTTAAGTCAGAAGGGACGTCCTATTGCATATTTCAGTGAGAAGCTATCGGGAGCAAAAATGAGATATAGTACATATGATATGGAATGTTATGCTATCGTGCAAGCTATCAAACATTGGAGACATTATTTGTTTCATAAAGAATTTGTTTTATATACTGATCATGAGGCATTGAAGCATATGCAGGGACAGGACAAGATTGCTGCTAGGCATGCTTCGTGGATTGCATACTTACAACAATTTACCTTTGTCATGAAGCATAAATAGGGAATCACGAATCGAGTGGCATATGCACTAAGTCGAAGGAATCATTTGTTGACTACAATGAAGGTAGAGGTAACAGGGTTTGAGGTGTTGCCAGATTTGTTTATTGATGATCCTTATTTTGATAAGATCATGGATGAAATCAATGAAGGAAGGACTGATGAGTATGTGCTAATGGATGGTTTTCTATTCAAGGGAAACAGATTGTGTATACCAAAGGGCAGTTTACGAATGAAGATTGTGAAAGAGTTACATGAGGAAGGTCATGTGGGAAGAGACCGTACATTACAGTTGATTTCGCAATCATATTTTTGGCCTACTATAAGAAAGGAAGTTGAACGATTTGTGGAGAGATGTCATATTTGTCAAGTATCTAAAGGGACAGCGACAAATGCGGGATTGTATATGCCGTTACCCGTGCCGGTTAGACCATGGGTTGATATCAGTATGGATTTTGTTTTGGGTTTGCCTAGAACTCAAAGGGGAAATGATTCTATATTCGTTGTGGTGGACAGGTTTTCTAAAATGGCACATTTCATCGCATGTAAAAAGACAGCGGATGCCGTCCGAGTCGCTCAGTTATTCTTTAAGGAGGTGTATCGATTGCATGGGCTACCTGAATCGATTGTTTCAGATCGGGATACTAGATTTCTAAGCCATTTCTGGCTAAGTTTGTGGAAGATGGTGGGAACGAAGTTGAACTTTAGTAGCGCTTATCATCCGCAGACGGATGGACAGACCGAGGTCGTGAATAGATCGTTGGGGAATTTGTTGAGATGTCTTGTGAAAGACAATCTAAAGAGTTGGGATATAAAGCTATGTCAAGCAGAATTTGCTCATAATCATGCAGTGAATCGGAGTACTGGGTTCAGCCCATTTCAGATTGTATATTCTAGTTTGCCAAAGGGGCCGTTGGATTTAACGGTAATACCACAACCAAAGAGGACAGTTAAAGGGGCTGCTGATTTTGTTGAAGGATTGATAGAATGTCATAGAATCGTTCAAGAACGATTGGAAAAGGCGAATGAGAAGTACAAACGATCTGCAGATCTGAAGCGAAGAAGTGTCGAATTCAAAGAAGGTGACTTGGTTTACGCCGTGTTGACTAAAGATCGTTTTTCAGTGGGAACGTACAATAAGTTGAAAGCTCGAAAAATCGGTCCAGTGGAAATTTTGAAGAAAATCAATGTGACGACCGCCCATGACCCCTGCACCGAATCTAGAGATAGTGCGCTGTAAAGTGTGCCAGGCGACCATGGACGATTGTCAAGGTAAGATTAAAACAACAGAATCTATCGTATTACTCACAGCGCATGGACAAAATACAATAGAACATATGTATAGTGAAGCTTTACAGAACAAAATGACATCTTATAAAACTCCATAATAGTTGAATACAAGCATTCATATAGTCAATACATCCAGCCTCACTACATATCTCTCAGAGAAAACAAAACAGCGGAACATCCAGTACATATAATAAGAAGATAATATGCAACCCTCTAGCTCGTCTTCGATATCAGCATCGTGAGAAGAGAACAGCACCTGTCACCTGCTACCTAGTCTGCCCGTCCCAAAATGGACGAACAGCCCAAGGCAATAAGAATTAAAACATAAAGCCTTGAGTCAGACAACAGTCTTAGTGAGCAGTAAATTAACTAACAACATACCAAAAGAGCATAAAGGAAAAGGAATAGGAATACAACCCTCCCACTCCAACCTCATTCTACAGTGATAGCCCCCAGACACACACTAAGCAGAAGCAAACATAGCAGAGCATACAATTTAAAGTAAAGCTACTATCACTCGAGTCAAGGGCGATGTTTTCCAAGTACCAAGGCCTAAATCAGATAAGCACCCAGAAAATACCGCTCTTGAGTCCGAATGACGATACAACCAAACATCCATGACTCTGGCTATCACTGTTATCATTGCTTCGATATCACCGTTAATTGAATGACCGGCACATTCTTTCAGCCGTCCGTCAAGGGCTAATGGAAACCCCGGTTCTAGACATAACTCCCGCACGTCGTCGCAGCCCGTGCCTAGGACTATCGAATCTGCCCAGAGTACTCGACCATCAACAGTTGGCCGTTGGGACTATCGAATCTGCCCAAACGTACTCTTGCTTAGAGCATGCTAGAACCTTCAACAACGATGCTATCCAAGCCTCCTAGTCATCCTCCTCGACGACTATTCTCATATCCATTCATTATCTTCAACTCGAATCATATCACCGAGTTATCAACATGCTTGGAATGATCCCGTCTGGATTAGACCAAGTCTTCACCACATGATTGCCTCGCTTCATTACATCCTTGCAAAGCCTCATCTCATCATCACATCATCGAATCTATGCATAAGAGCTTCATCATCCCGCTACATATGCCACGAGCAGCTTTTCCAATTCAAGAGCCTTTCCCTTAGCTTTTGAATCATCTTCGATCTAATCTAATCATCAATCATCTAGTTCATAACAATCAATCAAATCAAACATCAATCCAAGCAATCAAGCATTCAAAAATGATCTAAGTAGACAATTATAACAATAATGGCATTTTCGTAATTAAAGAGTTGAAAGTCCAATAAGCATGAAAACATGGATTATATCTCTACAAACTTGATGAATGAACTTGCATAGGTTAACATATGATAAAATGGATGTAACATCATCATGAACAATGGATCTATATGGATCTACACATAGGATGAAGAAAATGCATGGAAATCACTATTTTAACACCAAATCGGGCCAACAATCCGATATACTCCTTTGGATCCGTGTGAGAGATAATCACCACTCACCAAATCACCTAAACAACCTCAAATCAACACACTCCAGATCTGGACAGCGAAGGATGAAGCTAGATCTACCACAAATCCGCTTCAAATGAAGAAATCTCTCTTGAAAAGATGAAGATCTTCAACCTAAGCTCTTGAATCTTCAATCTTGATCTTCGATTTGGATGGATGGAAGCACTAGATTAGAGTGGAGAAAAGAAGTGAAGAAGTGTAGAAGTCGAGCTCTCAAAATGGCAGCACTTCGTCGCTTCAAAATCCGGATCCCAAAAAGTGAGAACAACCCCTCCTATTTATAGCAGAAATTTCCTTAAGTCGCTTAACACGGCTATCTCCCTAGGTCGTTTCCGACCTAAGACTCTCCGACCTAAGCTTCTCCGACCTAACAGATAGATCTACGCGACCTAACACAAACTATCCTAGCGACCTAACAACTTAGCAATCTACGCGACCTAACAGATGTACGACTTAACTCCTTTGCGACCTAACACTTAGGAAACCCAGCGACCTAACAACCTAACGACCTAACTACCTAAGACTCAGTTGGGTTGCGACCTAACACAAGTCGACCTAAAACAACACACGACCTAACACTTAGCCTAACTCCTAAGGTCGCCAACTTGTTAACTCCTTAGGTCGCCAACTTGTTAACTCCTTAGGTCGCCAACACGGAACCACTAGGTCGCTAACTCAGAACCACTAGGTCGCTAACTCAGAACCACTAGGTCGCTAACTCGGCAACTACTAGGTCGCTAACTCGGCAACTACTAGGTCGCTAACTCGGCAACTACTAGGTCGCTAACTCGGAACCACTAGGTCGCTAACTCGGCAACTACTAGGTCGCTAACTCGGCAACTACTAGGTCGCTAACTCGGCAACTACTAGGTCGCTAACTTTCCCAGCCGACCTAACACTTAACAAAACTTAGGTCGCTCACAACATTTTTCTTAAGTCGCAGACCTTCTCTAAGTTGCCAACAACCCTTAGGTCGCGTACGACCTAGGACTTAGACAAATCTGCCTAAAAAAATCTGAAATGACATGAAAGTGCTAAAATTCCAGATTTTGACGAACATGTCGATCCGTAAAAATACGGGTCGTTACATTCTCTCCCCCTTAGAAATTTCGCCCCCGAAATTCCAAGCAATCAAAACTATTCTGTACGCCTACCATCCATAACAATCAACAAACCATGCATCCAATTCTAACTTAGCGTACAGAATTCTAAAACTTAGAACAAGTTACAATATCGCGAGATGAGACGACACCTTAGGGCCATACCTTGAAGAGTTCAGGATGAGCTGCCTTCATCCTCTCTTCCACTTCCCACGTACAGTCGTTATCATCATCACTCCATTGTATCTTGAGCAACTTAACTACCTTCCTCCTAAGCTGTTTCGTGTCGGTTTCAACAACACGAAGCGGCTTACGAGGTCTTCTATCAACTGGATCAACTTCTAAGTCTTCACAGCTATCAGCAGAAATCACCGTACTCGAGTCGTGCACATACTTCCGTAGATATGATACATGAAAAACATTGTGCACACTCGACATCTTCTCTGGTAACTCCAATCTGTAAGCGAGCTTTCCGATTCGCTCGATAATCGGGAATGGTCCAACAAATCTCGGAGTCAACTTTCCTTTCTTTCCAAATCGAATAACATTCTTCAGTGGAGAAATCTTCACAAAAACCATATCTCCTACATCGAATTCCAAATCCTTTCGACGCTTATCGGCATAACTCTTCTGACGATCTTGGGCTGCTTTCATTCGTTGCCGAATGATCTCTATACAATCTGAAGTCTGCCGAATCATCTCTGGCCCAAGCATCAGCTTTTCTCCAGTTTCCAACCAACATGTCGGAGAGTTACACGGTCTTCCATACAACGCCTCATACGGTGCCATACCAATACTTGACTGGTAACTGTTGTTGTACGCAAACTCCACCAAATGAAGGTGATCTTCCCATGATCCTCCGAAATCTAAAACACAGGCTCTGAGGAGATCTTCCAAAACTCGGTTGACTCTCTCAGTCTGGCCATCTGTCTGAGGGTGATAAGCTGTACTCAAACACAACTCGGTTCCCAAGACTTCCTGGAAGCTCTTCCAAAATCCACTAGTGAACAATGGGTCTCGATCGCTCACTATACTCTTCGGAACACCATGGAATCGAACTATCCACTTAACATACAACTCAGCCAACTTTGATGCCGTTCTAGTCGATCGAACAGGAATGAATCGTGCACTCTTAGTCAGACGATCCACAATGACCCAAATTCCTTCATTTCCCGTTCTGGTTCTAGGCAATCCATCAATAAAATCCATCGACACTTGTTCCCACTTCCATGTAGGAACTTCTAAGGGCTGAAGCAATCCACTTGGCTTCTTCTGTTCGGCTTTAACCAACTGGCAATTCATACACTTGGAAATGAAATCTCCAACATCCTTCTTCATGCCTTCCCAGTAGTAGGTTCTCTTCATATCCCGATACATCTTGTTTCCTCCTGGATGAATTGTCAGCTTCGAGTGATGACTCTCCTTCAGAACTTCACTCCTCAATTCATCTATATCGGGAACAACTAGTCGTCCTTGCTTCCGAAGCCAACCTTCTCTATCGACCTCGAATCCTTTATCCTTTTCTGGATCCAATCCAGATTCCAATCCACGGATAATCTTGACAAGCTTATCATCTCGCTTTTGGCCCTCGCCAATCCTTTCCACAAGAGTGGGTCTTATCGATAAGTTTGCCAACATCTCAGGTTCCAATTCACATCTAGGCCTGAAGTCAAATCCAGCTAAATACTCGAGACTCTTCCATTCAGAAAACATGGCTCCCAATCCTGCATGTCTTCGACTTAACGCATCTGCCACTGCGTTACCTTTTCCCGGAGTATAAGCTATTCCAAAATCATATGATGCCAAAAATTCTAGCCAACGTTGCTGCCGAAGATTCAAATCCTTTTGGGAGAAAAGATACTTCAACGACTTGTGATCCGTAAACAACTCGAATCGAACTCCCAACAGGTAATGTCTCCACATCTTCAGAGCAAATACAATCGCCGCCAATTCCAAATCATGAGTTGGGTAATTCCTTTCATGCGGCTTCAGTTGTCGACTGGCATACGCAACAACTTTATCCTTCTGCATCAGCACTGCTCCAAGTCCAGTACCACATGCATCGGTGTAAACCACCATCTCATCATTCCCACTTGGAATAGTCAAAACAGGAGCACTCGTCAGTCGCTCTTTCAGGATTCCGAAAGCTTGCTCACACTTAGCATCCCAACTGAACACTTGGTTCTTTTTCGTCAATCCTGTTAACGGTGCAGCTATCTTGGAGAAGTCTTTGATAAACCGTCGATAATATCCTGCTAATCCAAGAAAACTTCTCACATCAGATGCATTCTTAGGTCTAACCCAATCCTGGATTGCTGCCACCTTAGCGGGATCAACCGCTATTCCATTTCCAGAAATCACATGGCCTAAGAACCTCACTTCACTCTTCCAGAAGTGACACTTCGAAAACTTAGCCTTCAGCTGATGTTTCTGTAAGATCTCCAAAACAATACGCAAGTGCGTCTTGTGCTCTTCCTCCGTTCTGGAATAAATCAGAATATCATCCACGAACACAAGTACGAACTTGTTCAACTGATCTCTGAACACTCTATTCATAAGATCCACAAAATATGCTGGCGCGTTAGTCAATCCAAACGGCATTACCAGCCACTCAAAGAAACCGGATGGTGTCCTAAAAGCAGTCTTCGGCACACTATCCTTAGCCACTCTCAACTGGTGAAATCCCGTTGCCAAATCCATTTGAGAAAACACCTTAGCCTCGTGAAGCTGATCAAACAAGTCATCTATTCTCGGCAATGGATACTTGTTCTTCTTAGTCACCTTATTCAGCTCACGATAATCCACACACAATCTCAACGATCCATCTGCCTTGGTTGCAAACACAACTGGTGCACCCCACTCGGACACACTACGCCGAATGAATCCTTTCTGCAAAAGATCATCAACTTGCACCCTCAACTCTTGCTGTTCCCTAGGCGCCATCCGCCTAAGAGGCATCACAACAGGTCTGGCTCCTTCAACTAGATCTATACGAAACTCGATCTCTCTATGCGGCGGCAACCCTTTGACTTCGTCAAAGACATCCTCGAATCCATTTGCGATTGGCACTAAAGACAGTCCATCCCGTGGAACAACTAGCGAATACATGAAGCTCATGAAGACGCCTTCCTCATGCTTACATCGTATCACAATCTTTCGCCCTTCCACATTCTCGACTGTCACCTCTAGCCTCTCACAATCAACCTTAGCCGCATACTTCCTAAGCCAGTCCATACCCAAAATAATTCCGAACCCCGCAAAGTTCAGAACAAAGCAATCACAAACAAAAGAGCAACCATGACTCGACACAACTAGACCACGGCATAACATACACAAACAAGACGAACCCCCAACTGGATTAGTCACAACCAATGGCCTATCAACAATATCCGGCTTCAAACCCAACCGGCCTACTAGTTCATTACAAACAAATGAATGCGACGCTCCAGTATCAAACAGAACTCTAACTGGAACACCACATAGGAAAAGAGTACCTTGAACAACCACACTCTTTCCTTTCTCTTCAGCAGTAGGAGCTTTTGAAGACGACGGAACAGCTCCTAAAGCATAGGCTTGCACAATCTGCCTGTCCTTCCTTGGTTCCGGACAATTCTTCCTGAAATGCCCCGGCTTGTCACAGTTGTGACACTTCATCGGTGCCTTCGGATTCTTACAATCCTTAGAGAAATGGCCCTTCTGCTGACAATTGTAGCAAGTCACCTCGCCTTTCGGCTTCTTCTGGCCATCCTTACCCTTCTGTTGCTGCTGCTTCCTCTTCTGGTTTCCACCCTGCTGTGGTTTAGATTCTCCCTTGGTAACAGCAACAACAGGTCCTTCCTTAGGAAACAGACTCTCATGCCTAAGAGCTTTCTCCACAAGCTTCTCAAATGAATCGTCCAAGTGATCCACCAACTGTCTCCCAAGATAACTATCCAAGCCGGTCACAAACTTCTCATTCTTCTGATAAGCAGATTCAATATACGACCGGGCATACTTGGACAAAGCTTCGAACTCAGAAACATACTCAAGAACTGATCTTCCACCTTGCTTGAGCTCCACAAACCTCTTGAACAGAACAGACTTCTGAGCTGTAGAAATGAACTTAGCTTCAAATCTAGCTTGGAATTGCTCCCAAGTAATCTCTTCCTCCGCAGTATCGATGGTAATAGAGTTCCACCAATCAGAGGCTCTCCCTTGAAGCTGCCTTGATGCCAACTTCCTCTTAGTTGCATCATCAATTCCCAAATCACCAAAGATCCTTCTACAAGCATCTATCCACCTCTGGACCTCAATAGTTGATTCTGTTCCCAAGAAAACCTTCCCTCCAAGAGCAGTATAATCCTTGCACAGCTTAGCAAAATCCACTGGTTTCGGAGTTTGGACTTGAACTCCAACATCTACTGCCGCCCCCGGAACTGGTATCCTCCTCATGATCGAAGTCATCATAGCTTCGAACATGGCTGCATAATCAGCAGTCTCTTCAGTAGCACGGCCTTCCCTAGCAGCTGGTCTCCCTCTTCGACTCATTCTCAATATCTATAAAAAGGAATGATTAAAACATCTAGAGAAACAACTGCATAAAGGACTCAAACTCTTCTAAGCTACTATATTATATATAGTAATCATCCATCAAAATACAATTACGTCTCTCATACGTAGTTACGACAGCGAGCGTTGGGTAAAATCGATTAACCAATGCTCTGATACCAAATGTGACGACCGCCCATGACCCCTGCACCGAATCTAGAGATAGTGCGCTGTAAAGTGTGCCAGGCGACCATGGACGATTGTCAAGGTAAGATTAAAACAACAGAATCTATCGTATTACTCACAGCGCATGGACAAAATACAATAGAACATATGTATAGTGAAGCTTTACAGAACAAAATGACATCTTATAAAACTCCATAATAGTTGAATACAAGCATTCATATAGTCAATACATCCAGCCTCACTACATATCTCTCAGAGAAAACAAAACAGCGGAACATCCAGTACATATAATAAGAAGATAATATGCAACCCTCTAGCTCGTCTTCGATATCAGCATCGTGAGAAGAGAACAGCACCTGTCACCTGCTACCTAGTCTGCCCGTCCCAAAATGGACGAACAGCCCAAGGCAATAAGAATTAAAACATAAAGCCTTGAGTCAGACAACAGTCTTAGTGAGCAGTAAATTAACTAACAACATACCAAAAGAGCATAAAGGAAAAGGAATAGGAATACAACCCTCCCACTCCAACCTCATTCTACAGTGATAGCCCCCAGACACACACTAAGCAGAAGCAAACATAGCAGAGCATACAATTTAAAGTAAAGCTACTATCACTCGAGTCAAGGGCGATGTTTTCCAAGTACCAAGGCCTAAATCAGATAAGCACCCAGAAAATACCGCTCTTGAGTCCGAATGACGATACAACCAAACATCCATGACTCTGGCTATCACTGTTATCATTGCTTCGATATCACCGTTAATTGAATGACCGGCACATTCTTTCAGCCGTCCGTCAAGGGCTAATGGAAACCCCGGTTCTAGACATAACTCCCGCACGTCGTCGCAGCCCGTGCCTAGGACTATCGAATCTGCCCAGAGTACTCGACCATCAACAGTTGGCCGTTGGGACTATCGAATCTGCCCAAACGTACTCTTGCTTAGAGCATGCTAGAACCTTCAACAACGATGCTATCCAAGCCTCCTAGTCATCCTCCTCGACGACTATTCTCATATCCATTCATTATCTTCAACTCGAATCATATCACCGAGTTATCAACATGCTTGGAATGATCCCGTCTGGATTAGACCAAGTCTTCACCACATGATTGCCTCGCTTCATTACATCCTTGCAAAGCCTCATCTCATCATCACATCATCGAATCTATGCATAAGAGCTTCATCATCCCGCTACATATGCCACGAGCAGCTTTTCCAATTCAAGAGCCTTTCCCTTAGCTTTTGAATCATCTTCGATCTAATCTAATCATCAATCATCTAGTTCATAACAATCAATCAAATCAAACATCAATCCAAGCAATCAAGCATTCAAAAATGATCTAAGTAGACAATTATAACAATAATGGCATTTTCGTAATTAAAGAGTTGAAAGTCCAATAAGCATGAAAACATGGATTATATCTCTACAAACTTGATGAATGAACTTGCATAGGTTAACATATGATAAAATGGATGTAACATCATCATGAACAATGGATCTATATGGATCTACACATAGGATGAAGAAAATGCATGGAAATCACTATTTTAACACCAAATCGGGCCAACAATCCGATATACTCCTTTGGATCCGTGTGAGAGATAATCACCACTCACCAAATCACCTAAACAACCTCAAATCAACACACTCCAGATCTGGACAGCGAAGGATGAAGCTAGATCTACCACAAATCCGCTTCAAATGAAGAAATCTCTCTTGAAAAGATGAAGATCTTCAACCTAAGCTCTTGAATCTTCAATCTTGATCTTCGATTTGGATGGATGGAAGCACTAGATTAGAGTGGAGAAAAGAAGTGAAGAAGTGTAGAAGTCGAGCTCTCAAAATGGCAGCACTTCGTCGCTTCAAAATCCGGATCCCAAAAAGTGAGAACAACCCCTCCTATTTATAGCAGAAATTTCCTTAAGTCGCTTAACACGGCTATCTCCCTAGGTCGTTTCCGACCTAAGACTCTCCGACCTAAGCTTCTCCGACCTAACAGATAGATCTACGCGACCTAACACAAACTATCCTAGCGACCTAACAACTTAGCAATCTACGCGACCTAACAGATGTACGACTTAACTCCTTTGCGACCTAACACTTAGGAAACCCAGCGACCTAACAACCTAACGACCTAACTACCTAAGACTCAGTTGGGTTGCGACCTAACACAAGTCGACCTAAAACAACACACGACCTAACACTTAGCCTAACTCCTAAGGTCGCCAACTTGTTAACTCCTTAGGTCGCCAACTTGTTAACTCCTTAGGTCGCCAACACGGAACCACTAGGTCGCTAACTCAGAACCACTAGGTCGCTAACTCAGAACCACTAGGTCGCTAACTCGGCAACTACTAGGTCGCTAACTCGGCAACTACTAGGTCGCTAACTCGGCAACTACTAGGTCGCTAACTCGGAACCACTAGGTCGCTAACTCGGCAACTACTAGGTCGCTAACTCGGCAACTACTAGGTCGCTAACTCGGCAACTACTAGGTCGCTAACTTTCCCAGCCGACCTAACACTTAACAAAACTTAGGTCGCTCACAACATTTTTCTTAAGTCGCAGACCTTCTCTAAGTTGCCAACAACCCTTAGGTCGCGTACGACCTAGGACTTAGACAAATCTGCCTAAAAAAATCTGAAATGACATGAAAGTGCTAAAATTCCAGATTTTGACGAACATGTCGATCCGTAAAAATACGGGTCGTTACAATCAATGAGAACGCATATCAGTTGAGGCTACCGGATGATGTTCATACTTCTGATGTTTTCAATGTCAAGTATTTGATTCCATATCATGGAGAGGAGCTTGTTGTGGAAGAGGAAGGTGCAAATTCGAGGTCGAATTTTTGTCAACCAGCGGAGGATGATGCAGCGCGATTTGCCAACTTAGGTCGCTCACGACCTAGTGAAATTTTAGGTCGCTCACGACCTAAGGAAGGTCGCTTCCGAGCTAATGAGATCAGTGTTAAAGATGGCAAGCAACTCAACAAGCTAAGTGAACAAGCCTTAGGTCGCTCCGATCTTTCAAGTATAAACTAGAACGAGCTACGACCTAAGTTAGGTCGCGAGGAAAACGAGCGACTTAACTATGCAGTGCAAAATGAAACAGATTTAGGTCATGTACAACCTAAGCCCAAGGTCGCTGAAGAAGAGGGCGAACGACCTAATGTACATGCCGCTTCTTTAGGTCGCGAACGACCTAACTTACATGCCGCTCTTTTAGGTCGCGAACGACCTAACTTTGCCGTATCGATAAGTCGCTCAAGTGATAGGTCGCAGGAAGTTTGTGCAGAAGCTAACCTTTAGGTCGCTCCAGATGCTAGGTCGCGTGAAGACCCTTAGATCGCTGAAGCCTAAGTCGCCATCATAAAGCAGTGTTGTTTGTTGAGTCATTTTGTACTTAGGTCGTAAGTCGTTGAGTTGTATATATGTTATGCCGTGTACTTTGTTAGGTCGCTGGTCTATGTTAGGTCGGTGAAGGCTTGTAATGTGTTGTAACTGTTTTGTTTAGATCGTCTACTTTTAAGTCGTAGGTCGTGATGTTTAGGTCGTGACCGACCTAGGTGTTGTACAGATTTCAGTGTTGAGTTGTAACTTCTATAAATAGGCCGGTGGTGCCATTTGTAATAGTTTAGTTGATTTGAATAAAACTTTTGTTTTGTTAGCTTTGTGCTTTCACCAAATTGGTAGTTGAGTGTAATCTCCTATCTCCACTTTCGGTTAATCGAGTGCGCTCGATTCAACGATTGCTGAAGCCGATTCGCGGTATCAAGTGCGCTTGATCAACGCTTGAAGAATTGAAGATCTTCTTTCACGGTATAGTGCGCTATCAACGTGACGAAGATAGCTAGAATTCGGTATCTTCGGATCAACGAATTTGGGCCATTCAGTATTCTTCATTCCATCGATTGCTACTTTTCACAGAATCATCATTTTGTAATTCCGCTGCTGCATCACTCTGCAAGTTCACTATGGGTTGAAATGATACATACCCGAATGATTAATAGATTAAGGAAAAATCGTTATGGGTTGAAATGATAGACTCGAGTGATTTTATGGATTTTATTATTAATTCAGGATTGCGGTTTGAAATGTATATATAACCGAAACATTTTAAATTGCGGATTGAAATGATAAATATCTGTATCACTTGACCCTAGGGTAGAAAATTATATACGGACACTGGATTGGTTAAATTTCATGATTTTGAACTTCTTAATTTTTTTGAACTAATAAAAATAATATCTTGAAAAAAATTTGAAGTATATAAATTGAAGTATTATTGGAAAATCAAGTTTTGTGTTGAAATGTGAATTGGTTTAAAAGGAATTGCTTGAAGAAATTAAATTGGAAGTTTAAAGTTAAACTTTTAAGTATAAATGAAATTCTCTCAAAATTTATTTATTGAAGTTGTTTGAAAATAACTTTGAAATATTTTGAAATTGGAGTAATCCGAATTGATATTTGAACATGGATTGAAACGATATGAAATTCAATAGATTATTGAAATGTTAAATTGAATGGTTTGGAATTTGGTTTGTTGACTTGGAAATTGAAAATGGTCCAAATGCGTTGAATGAAATGAATAGTTAAATTTGATATAAATTACAAATTCATGTTTTAATATAAACTGTTTTAAAAATATATTATTTCAAAATTTCTAATTATTAATATTTCAAATTATTAAACTATTTTAACCTGTATTAATTATATTAAATCATTTTAGCCTATTTCAAACCATTTAATTTATTTAAACTAATTAACCTGTTTTAACTTATTTTAAATCTAATTAATCTATTTTAAAGCTACTTAATCTATTTTAATTATATTTAATCTATTTTAAATCTATATTAAATATTTATAACTATTTAAAACTATTTTCTTCTAAATTCCAAACTAAGTAAAATGGATGGGTTTATATTAGTGAATATGGTTAATGATGTTATAACCTGAGTTGGGAAGTAAATAACATATTTGGTTTAATATGATATTTTGAAATGAGAGTTTAGCCTATTTTAGAAATATGACTTTTGAAAGGAAATATAATTTCGAACTATGATTTCAAATGTGATATGATTTCAAAGGTGAATATGATTTCGGAAGTAAGTAATGATTTCGAAAGTGATATGATTTGAATTGAATACGATAATTTGATATCAATTATGAAATGATTTTGGAAATGTAAAAGAACCATCCGGTGTGTAATAAGCGGTTGGTTGTTAAAGAGACTGGGATCGGATATTGTCATACTCTTTGCCAATACCGAAAACCACTTTGGCAACTGTGTACGCAGTGGAGATTCCAGAAAGAAGTAGGATGGTTGGTGACGATCCTATATGATGTATGTACGTGGACCTGACTCCCATGAGTTAGCTTAAGGTGGCTAAAACGGAAGCAATTAACGGGCTAAGTGAGGTCATTCCTCCGATCGGGCACACTCATTCGATACTATATTCTGACTTTGCGACTGATTTGGTGGCCAACCTCGATTTTGATTTGGGAGTGTGTTTCAAGGTGGGCGGTAGTAGCTGCTATGCGTTACCACCAGTCCAGAAGTGTAATTGGTATATCTACCCTGGCATTGCCTAGTTGTGCCGTGTCACCTACCCTATCGAGACCACTACGAGTTTATTTTGTACCATACCTATGGAGTGCCCTCTGACGACGTCCAGTACGAACGGGATTACAGTACTGTATAGACTATGGGAATATATAAAAATGTGTTAAGGGGGAAATGGGTAATGCCTTAATGATATTTTAATAGTTTATCTTACTGTTGACATATTATAATAGCGTATTGTACTACATAGTAAATAGTTTGATGCAGCCCAGAAAGTTGAAGACATAGGTCGTGTGCGACCTATGATGCTGGTAAGTCGGGTACGACTTAAGGAGGGGGCTAACGAGTTAAGACCTTGTGAAGATTTGTGGAAAATTCAAGTTTTAGGTCGCATACGACCTAACGAAACCCTTAAGTCGTTTCAGCAACTTGGGGAAGGTCGGCAACGACCTAGTGGAGATGCGCGAGTTGATGTACTAGACCCTGGAAATAAGTTGTGGAAAGTTGTTGAAGTCTTAGGTCGTTCACGACCTAGTGAAGGTCGCTCACGACCTAAGGAAGATGGTACACGAGTTACTGGATTCAATGTGGAGTGCGAACGAGCTAAAAGAAAACGACCTAAGTTAGGTCGCGAGATGGAAGTTCGATCTATGATAGGTCGCGGAGTTTTGATTCGACCTAAGTTAGGTCGCGTAAATGACCTACGACATAAGTTAGGTCGCGTACGACCTACGACCTAAGTAGGGTTGCAAGAATTTTAAGTCGCCCACTGCTACAGTTCGTTGAGCCGCTTATGGGATAAGTCGCATGAAGTGTTAGGTCGTTAACGACCTATACTAAGTCGCTGAAGGAAGCTGATGTTAGGTCGCGTGAGTTGTATTTTAGGTCGTGACCGATATGTGTGTTGTAATGTGTTGTATTTTCTTAAGTCGTGATGTTTTTAGGTCGTGCTTTGTTAAGTCGCTGGTCTTTATAGGTCGGAAACGACCTAAGTGTTGTTGTAATTACCATTTGTTAAGTCGCAAGGCTGTGTTTCTTTAGGTCGTCTGTTTAGGTCGCCTGTTTTTTTAGGTCGAAGGTTATAGGTCGGAAACGACCTAAGTGTTGTACAAATTTCTGTAATTTCTGTTGTGTGGGGTTGTAGCCTATAAATAGGCAAGTTGAGTCATTTTGTAAGGTTGTTGAATATTGAATAAAATTCTCTTTTGTTAGCTTTGTGCTTTCAATTTCAATTGGTAGTCGAGTGTATCTCCTATCTCCACTTACGTCATTCGAGTGCGCTCGAATCATCGTTTGTTGAAGTCGATTCATGGTATCTTGTGCGCAAGATCAACGTCGAAGAATCGTAGATCTCTTTCCCGGTATCTTCGGATCAACGAGTCAGAGATAGCTAGAATTCGGTATCTTCGGATCAACGAATTTGGGCATTTCAGTATCTTCCAATCCACCGATTACTACTTTCACCGATTGAAGATCGTTTTGAATTATCCGCTGCGTCAGTTTTTGGTATCAGAGCTTGTTCTAGCCAATCATAGCTAGATCGAGACTTGGAGCCTATTCATTTAGAAGTTGAAGAGATTTGCCGAGCTTGAAGTGAAGATTCGAATTTGTTTATCACGGCCGAGAGTAAGAAGGCTTGTTCGAAGATTGATTGATCGAAATTATTTGGAAGCCGAAACTTTGTCCATCGTGTTCATCGCGATTTGCTACAAAGTGGAAGTTTTCGATCCGTTTCATTTTGGATCAAAATCCGAAAAGTGTTTGAATTTTGAAGTGTTGAAGAGTTTGTGAAGATTTCAAGTATGCCGCCAAGAAGAGCTAATCGCCACCAAAACGTAGAAGCTTTGTATCGAAGAGAAGAAGCTAATGAAATGGAGCAAAGAATCAATGAGAACTTTAGTGAAAAGCTTAACGAAGGAATTGGCCGGTTAGAGAAGCTTATGACGGAGATGAATCAAAATCGGAGAAGGGTTTCACCTGAATCTAACCATGGGGGTAGTAGAGTCTCGCCACATTCCAATCGAGACAGAAGTGTTGAAAATAATCAAGGGCGTGGGAGGAACGTGAATGATCGTGAACGGAGGAATGTAGATAGAAGGGATGATGGTGGTAGACGTGATGGTAGTAGAGATGTGGGTGGACGAGATAGACAACGATATACATCTGATTTTAAAGAGGAGTATGATGGTGGTAGTGTTCGAGGACAAGGAAGAAATCACTCTGAGTATGATCACAAGTGGGAGACGGGGATGAAGACTGAAATTCCTGAATTCAAAGGTGGTATGCAAGCGGAGGAGTTTCTAGATTGGGTGGCTAATGTTGAGAAGATTTTTGACTTCAAAGAAGTTCCAGAACATCGTAGAGTGAAGTTGGTCGCTACAAGGCTGAGGGGTAGAACTTTGGCATGGTGGCAGCAGACCAAACTTACACGTGATCGGATGGGAAAGTCAAAAGTTGAATCTTGGGAGAAGATGAAGAAATTGATGAAAGCAACGTTCTTACCATACAATTATCAATCTTTGATGTATCAACGTTTGCAGAATTTGAGACAAGGGACGAAATCTGTGAATGACTATGCTGATGAATTCTATCAACTTATTGCAAGGAATGATATTATGGAAACAGAAGAGCAACTGACATCTAGATTCATTGGGGGATTGAGAATGCAGATCCAGGATATGGTTAATATGTTCGATCCAAGATCTATGGCAGAGGCACATCAGAAAGCGTTGGCTTGGGAGAAGCAGGGACGACGAGGAAGTGGTGTGTTTACTAATTCTAACAATCAAGCGAAGGGTGTTGGTGGAAGTTCTAATGTTTCTAAACCTATCAGTAGACCAGTGGTGAAGGAGGCTGAGAAGGCAAGGGTTAACAATGGTTTCAAATGTTACAATTGTCAGGAATTGGGTCATAAAAGCAGTGAGTGTCCAAAGCCGAAGAAACGAACCATGATTGTAGAAGTTGAAGATGAGGATGTTGATGGGGAGTGTTCTAGTCCAGTTGAGGAAGATGAACAGGATATTGCGTCAGGCGATGAAGGTTGTAATCTAATGCTGAGGAGATTGTGTTTAACACCGAAGCAGGAGGAAGCTAGTTGGTTGAGAAGTAATATTTTTCAGTCAACATGTACTGGGGAAGTTGTGTAAGTTTGTGATTGACGCAGGAAGCTGTGATAATATTATTTCAACTGAAGCTGTGACAAAGTTGAAATTGAAGACAGATAAACATCCGAGTCCATACAAGTTAGCATGGTTGAGAAAAGGAGGAGAAGTGAAAGTGGATAGACGAGTTCGTGTTCCATTCTCTATTGGGAAGAAATACAAAGACGAAATCTGGTGTGATGTAGTAGAGATGGATGTTTGCCACTTATTATTGGGAAGACCATGGCAGTATGATCGAGCAGTACAACATGACGGTCGGACCAATAGCTACAGTTTTATGTTTGAAGGCACGAAAATTATCCTAGTTCCGAAGAAGAGATCACAAGGAGAACGTAAGTCAGAAGAGATTGAAGAGCTGAAAACTTTATTATCTTTGAAAGAGTTTGTTAAGGAGGTTGAGGAAGAGCCTGAAGTGTTTTTGTTGATTGGGCGAGAAAGCAGTGAAGAGGTTGAAATACCCGAAGAAGTTAAACCAGTTTTGAAAGAATTTGACGATGTATTTCCAGAGGAGTTACCAACGGAATTGCCACCGTTGAGAGATATCCAACATCAGATAGATCTTGTTCCAGGTGTTGTGTTGCCACACAGACCACATTATCGAATGAGTCCGAAGGAACATGAAGAGTTGCGGAGGCAGGTAGAGGAATTGCTTGAGCAGGGGCGTGTGCAGGAGAGTCTAAGTCCTTGTGCTGTACCAGCTTTATTGGTACCCAAAAAGGATGGAACGTGGAGGATGTGCACTGACAGTCGAGCATTGAATAAGATTACTGTGAGATATAGATTTCCAATGCCGAGGTTGGATGACTTGCTAGATCAAATAAGCGGAGCTACTATATTTTCGAAGATTGATTTGAAGAGCGGATATCATCAAATTCGTATCAGACCAGGAGATGAGTGGAAGACTGCTTTTAAAACCAGGGAGGGTCTATACGAATGGTTGGTTATGCCATTTGGTTGATCAAATGCACCAAGTACATTCATGAGGGTGATGAACCAGATTTTTCGACCATTCATTGGGAAGTTTGTGGTGGTGTATTTCGATGATATTCTGATTTACAGTGGAAGTCCAGAGGAACATTTGAATCATCTTAGAGAAGTGCTGATGGTATTGCGACAAGAACAATTCTATGCTGCAACAAAGAAATGCGTGTTCATGACGCATAGTGTTTTATTTTTGGGATATGTTGTATCAGAAGAAGGAATACAGGTTGACCAAAGTAAAGTCGAAGCAATTAGAGATTGGTCGCAGCCCAAGACGATAACGGAAGTTCGTAGTTTTCACGGGTTGGCTTCATTTTATCGAAGGTTCATTCCACACTTTAGTAGTGTGATGGCGCCTGTTACAGATTGTATGAAAGGCAAACAGTTTTCATGGTCAGAAGAAGTAGGGGATGCTTTTGGGAAGATCAAGGAGTTGCTGACGACTGTACCAATTCTAGTATTACCTGATTTTCAGCTAGTGTTTGAACTACACACTGATGCATCCAAGGTTGGGATTGGAGGAGTGTTGAGTCAGAAGGGACGTCCAATTGCATATTTCAGTGAGAAGCTGTCAGGAGCGAAGATGCGATATAGTACATATGATGTGGAGTTTTATGCTGTTGTGCAATCTATCAAACACTGGAGACACTATCTATTTCAGAAGGAGTTTGTTCTTTACACTGATCATGAAGCGTTGAAGCATTTACAAGGGCAGGACAAGATTTCAGCAAGACATGCATCGTGGATTGCATATCTACAACAGTTTAGTTTCGTTGTTAAACACAAGTCAGGGGTGACGAATCGAGTGGCTGATGCTTTGAGTAGGAGGAGTCATTTGTTGACTACGCTGAAGGTTGAAGTGATGGGGTTTGAAATGTTGCCGGAACTATTTGTTGAAGATCCTTACTTCATGAAGTTTGTTGATAAAGTTAAGGAGGGAAGGACGGATGAGTTTTTGATGGTAGATGGTTTTCTATTCAAGGGAAATCGATTGTGCATACCGGAGGGTAGTCTGAAAATGAAGATTATCAAAGAGTTACACGACGAGGGACATGTTGGGAGAGACCGTACCTTACAGTTGATTTCACAGTCCTACTTTTGGCCATCGATGAGGAAAGAAGTAGAGAGGTTTGTGGAGCGTTGTCATATTTGTCAGGTTTCGAAAGGAACTGCGACTAATGCTGGTTTATATATGCCGTTACCCGTGCCTGTAAAACCATGGGTGGATATCAGTATGGACTTTGTGTTGGGGTTGCCGAGAACGCAGCGTGGTAATGATTCCATTTATGTGGTGGTTGACAGATTTTCGAAAATGGCACATTTTATTGCTTGTAAGAAGACGGCGGATGCTGTTCATGTTGCACGGTTGTTTTTCAAGGAGATCTATCGACTTCATGGATTGCCAGAATCTATTGTGTCGGATAGAGATACTCGATTTCTGAGTCACTTTTGGTTAAGTTTGTGGAAAATGGTGGGAACGAAGCTGAAATTTAGTAGTGCTTATCATCCGCAAACTGATGGACAAACGGAGGTGGTTAATCGATCGTTGGGAAATTTGTTGAGGTGTCTTGTACAAGATAATCTGAAGAGTTGGGATGTGAAGTTATGCCAGGCAGAATTTGCTCATAATCATGCAGTGAATCGAAGTACTGGGTTCAGTCCATTCCAGATTGTTTATTCGAGCTTACCGAAGGGACCGTTGGATTTAACGGTAGTGCCACAATCAAAGAAGACAGCTAAGAAAGCTGCTGATTTTGTTGAAGGATTGACGGAATGTCATAAAATCGTTCAGGAATGATTGGAGAAAGCAAATGAGAAGTATAAACAATCTGCAGATTTGAAACGACGAAATGTTGAATTTCATGAAGGTGATTTGGTTTATGCAGTGTTAACAAAAGATCGTTTTCCGGTGGGAACGTACAATAAATTGAAAGCAAGGAAAATTGGTCCTGTAGAAATTGTCAAACGGATTAATGAAAATGCGTATAAATTGAAGCTTCCAAAGGATGTGTACACGTCGGACGTATTCAATGTTAAACATCTTGTACCATATCATGGGAGTGAGTTTGTTGGGGAAGAAGAAAGTGCAAATTCGAGGACGAATTTTTCTCAACCTGGGGAGGATGATGCAGCCCAGAAAGTTGAAGACATAGGTCGTGTGCGACCTATGATGCTGGTAAGTCGGGTACGACTTAAGGAGGGGGCTAACGAGTTAAGACCTTGTGAAGATTTGTGGAAAATTCAAGTTTTAGGTCGCATACGACCTAACGAAACCCTTAAGTCGTTTCAGCAACTTGGGGAAGGTCGGCAACGACCTAGTGGAGATGCGCGAGTTGATGAACTAGACCCTGGAAATAAGTTGTGGAAAGTTGTTGAAGTCTTAGGTCGTTCACGACCTAGTGAAGGTCGCTCACGACCTAAGGAAGATGGTACACGAGTTACTGGATTCAATGTGGAGTGCGAACGAGCTAAAAGAAAACGACCTAAGTTAGGTCGCGAGATGGAAGTTCGATCTATGATAGGTCGCGGAGTTTTGATTCGACCTAAGTTAGGTCGCGTAAATGACCTACGACATAAGTTAGGTCGCGTACGACCTACGACCTAAGTAGGGTTGCAAGAATTTTAAGTCGCCCACTGCTACAGTTCATTGAGCCGCTTATGGGATAAGTCGCATGAAGTGTTAGGTCGTTAACGACCTATACTAAGTCGCTGAAGGAAGCTGATGTTAGGTCGCGTGAGTTGTATTTTAGGTCGTGACCGATATGTGTGTTGTAATGTGTTGTATTTTCTTAAGTCGTGATGTTTTTAGGTCGTGCTTTGTTAAGTCGCTGGTCTTTATAGGTCGGAAACGACCTAAGTGTTGTTGTAATTACCATTTGTTAAGTCGCAAGGCTGTGTTTCTTTAGGTCGTCTGTTTAGGTTGCCTGCTTTTTTAGGTCGAAGGTTATAGGTCGGAAACGACCTAAGTGTCGTACAAATTTCTGTAATTTCTGTTGTGTGGGGTTGTAGCCTATAAATAGGCAAGTTGAGTCATTTTGTAAGGTTGTTGAATATTGAATAAAATTCTCTTTTGTTAGCTTTGTGCTTTCAATTTCAATTGGTAGTCGAGTGTATCTCCTATCTCCACTTACGTCATTCGAGTGCGCTCGAATCATCGTTTGTTGAAGCCGATTCACGGTATCTTGTGCGCAAGATCAACGTCGAAGAATCGTAGATCTCTTTCCCGGTATCTTCGGATCAACGAGTCAGAGATAGCTAGAATTCGGTATCTTCAGATCAACGAATTTGGGCATTTCAGTATCTTCCAATCCACCGATTACTACTTTCACCGATTGAAGATCGTTTTGAATTATCCGCTGCGTCATAGTTTAACGGATCCTTAGGAGATGTGAATCCCGAACATCTCTTAAGTTATTGCACTCACGTTAGACACTGGATAGGAGATGTCAAACCCCGTAAACATCTCCGATGCCATTCCACTCATATTTATTTACCGATGATTTAACTTACATAAGATCTTTTAGTTCTGACTCGAGTGTTTTGTCTTTTCAATTCGCTCGGGTTAGCCTGAGCATTTCAGGATTTGAAGACTTGTTTCTGGAGGACGAAGATGAAGATTATATTATTATTTACTATATTATTCCACTACATCATATTGTTCCGCTGCATTATCATTTATTTATCTCTGATATGTGTAACTCTGATTTTGTATTGTATAAGTATAATCAAATGTTTTGTATATAGCTTCATGAACTGTTATTTGATTATTATATTTTGTCATTCCGCTGCGAGATTCTGTTTTGTTTTTTTCTTTCTCTACTTTTTCTTATTCACCCCAATAACAATCCGCCCTTCTGTATGGGTTGAGTCGGCACGTGTGCGTGCTTAAAACGTCCAAAAAGGCAGGATGTTACAGTTGGTATCAGAGCGAGGTTTAGCGATAACCTTATCTTTGTGGGGTCTGACTCTTTAAAAATAAGGTAGTAATACCCTAGAATGAGTCATTGAGAGTATATATATGAGAGAGCGTATTTGTTAGTATTATAAAAGGTTTTATATTGTGTTAATTTGTTCTGTTTTGTATTTATAAATTCTGGTTGGTGCATAGGACTCTATGACATCGATAGGGATTTCTAAACACTTAATAGGACAGACCGACACAATATTTGTTTTGAAATATAGGTAAATGAAATAATTTTGCCTATTATATTTTCTATATATAAAATAATAAATTTTATAAATGATATATATTTGGTTGTAATATGTTGGTTGTTAGGTAGTGAAATTTATAAATATTGGTTGTAAAATAAAATAATAAAATAAATGAAATTTGGAAAATAAGAACTTAAGTTCCGGGGTTTTTTGAAAATTTCTTTTGAATGATTTTGGGATATAATAATAATATTATTAGAAGTAAATTTCTTGATATAAATATTTCAATATAATTTGAAAAAAATGTTTTAGTGAAATTTTGGAAAGAAATAAGTTCTGTACTCCCCTCTCTGTCGTTGGATATTAATTTCGGTGATGAGTGCACGCATCATCGACGTTCATTTTCGAGTTTCAAGGTGGGAAGGCCATTGTAGTAGTTTTACTGCAAATTTATTTTGATAAACAAATATAAATATCAATTTAAAAATGATTGAATATAAGTTGTATATACCTATGTATTATTTTAAATGATTTAGGACAGAACCCGACATTTAGTTATTAAATTGCTATAAATTAAAGATTTCAATCATTGCGATGGAATAAAATTTTAACTATTTAATAATTGAAACTTCTAAATGAAAATAAGAAATTATATGCTAAGTTATAACTGAAATATACAAGGAATTTGAAATTTGTAACTTGTAAACGAAAATAATATGGAAATAAGGAATGATAACTATTGAACCTTAAGTTAATTAAAATAAGTAAGTCAAACTTGTGTAACTTTCAATTGCTTTCTTAAAGACATATATATAACTTACCAATTATAAAAGTGGGAATGTTAAAAGAATATGTAATGGAAAATTTTACAAGTAAAACTTATGTAAGGGAAGGGTTCAATGAATTAATTTTATAAATAAGAATTTGATGTTATAGTTGTTATAAACCTAAGTTATAATTGAAATGTACTATATAAAATGTGATGGGAAGTAAGTATTATAAACAGATGATTAAAAACTTAAGTTAATGAATTGATATGCTAAGTAATTGAATTGAACATGAATACTATAAACAAATGAATGTGAACAAATGAAATTAAGTAATAAATGAATGAATAAATGTAATGCAATAAAAAGAAATTGACATGATATGAATAAATGAAAATGAATTTTTGTAAGTAATAAAGGAAATATAAACGAAATAAACACTAAATGAATGAATGTGAATAAAATTTTGTAAGAGATAATTGTAAGTTAAAGAAATAATCCTTGTATGAATGAAAAGAGAAATAAAAACTATAAATGTTGTGAAAGAAATTTAATAAGAATAACTCAAGTACATTGTAAATTATTGTTTGTTTTGGCTTATGGGTTTTTGGGATAGGATACTTCTAATTATTTAAGATGTATGAATAATCTATTGAGTCCATCTAAGACTGTTGAGTAAATGGTGCACTCAATAGTTTATTTGTCATTCTAGGCGGTTAAAAATTTCTGAACCCGAACAAACCATTTGTTTGTTTGCTATGGATGGATAGTTGATTCTATTGATTTCATATGATGATTGTATACCGTGGTTGCCAGTGATTGTTGTTTATATTGATTTGTTTGTTAGTGGTTGAAACAACTTTAAATATTTCATTTTATATAATTATTAACTCTTTTAGATTATATAAGTGAAATATAGGTTATGGAAGCAATTGCCACTGCTTTTGGTTTTATAATTCAGCGTTGTTTGCCCGACAAATAGGTATGTTCTCGGATTACGGTTTTATAGCGATATTATATTATTTTTCCACTGTTGGGATATATTATTTTGAAAATTTTTGATATTTATTATTAATATTGATATTATTATTTTCTCCTGAGCCTCTCCGTACAAAGGAGACTCTGCCGAAATTTTTCCTGAATTTTAGACTTAGACATTTTTGAGAAATGTTTTCCAAACTTTATTAATTTGAGTATAAAAGGATTTAATTGTTATAAATTGACACATTTTATTTAAATTATTTAATTTTGTAAATTTAGTTGTTTATAAATTTATATTTTGAATAAGATGTATTGATTTCTTAATTCCTTCTTTTCCCTTCTTTTTCCTTTTCGGGGACGAAAAGTTTTCAGTGAGGAAGAGTGTAACAACCCATAAATTTTCGATAATTTAATTTATTAGTTTAATGAATCTTGTTATTTAATATTGGAAGAAATAAAAAGTTGTAGTGTAATAATGAAATGAATACTAAAATGAAATGTAACAATGGTAATTAAAGCTAATTTTAACAATTGAAATGAAATTCCAATTATGTAATAATGTAAATTGTTATACTTGGTTATACATTAAATATAAGAAAACAAATGTAAATATTTAATTTTTGTATGAAATAGACAGTTAATAGAAATTAAATAAAATCAGCATTATATAAGTAATTGTAACCTTTGTTTGTAAATAAATAACCAGTAAATGTGATTAAAGGTTTATGGTAACAATTAATACAAGTTACCTATTTAATTAGTCTATAAAATTTAAGTGGAAATCAATTGGAATTAAAATGTAAATAAATGTTACATTAATGGGAGTGAAGGCGATAATTGAAAATTGTGAATGTAATAAAATGAATAGAAATGTTGATTATATTCACAATGTAATAATTAATTTAACTAAATAGTGAAATCAAGATAAATAAATCAATTTGGGATTTTAAATTTTATTTAATGTGTGAAATTGACAAAAGTCAATATAATTGAAATATAGTCATTAATACAAATAAAAGATGGGAATTGGAATATATTAATGTAATGAAATATAAAACAATGTAAAACAATGTCTATAGAATAATAACTGATTTGAGTATAAAGATTGAAACCAAATAAAAACAATTTATTGGAGTTAAATTATAATTAATAGGATTAATGGCAGTTGTAAATCAAACACTGTAAATTTTTAAATAGTCAATAATGAATTGATATAGAGATTTTTTTTAGAGGATTATAAATTACTAAGTGACTTAAGGTGATAGAAATTGTGAATTTTAAAATTTGAATCCGGAAAGTGATTTAATTAATTTAATATTAAATTATTTAATTAATGTGAAAATAGCCATTTTGGCCACTGACTCGGATTTCGACGAAACCAGTTTCATCGGATCCGTAACGGTGAATTATTATGGGATTTCAAGTTTCGTAGCAATCGGATTCGTCGTTTGATCGAACGGACTCGAAACGCCTAGAAATCAATTTAATTGAAATCAATTGAAATCAATTTGAAATAAGCTAATTTTAACATAACTTCTTCATACGATGGAATTAGGACTTGAAACCTATTTCATTGAGTTTAAAATATTTGAAAACATCTATTTTGATATATGGGATTACCCATTTTCATTCCGGAGACAGAACGGGCTTTTCATGTCATTTATCGTTCAACGGGTAAATCAATCGTATCCATTCATTCTATTTTTCTGACCTACCTATAAATAATTCGTTATAAACCCTAGAAGTCTTCCTACTTCTTATTTCTGTACGTACATTTCTCTGTGGCTCCTCCTTTTCAATGGCAGAAACAAATTCCAAATCCCAAACCCTCAAATTCAATTTCAAAACAAAATCCAAAAAACAAACTTCTCAAAGCTATATCAAATTATATATGGATTTGAAGCTCTCGACGAGCGCATCCTAAATCTATGATTCATTTTTCGATTTGGATCATGGTTTGACCGAAATTTGGGCCTTTATCTCCGGCAGTTCGTTTGTGGTTGTGTGTTTTAACGGCGGATCTACGTCGTCGTGGAGTCGATCGGAGGGCAGAGATGCGAAGAGGGTGTCGAGTCAAGTCCATCCATATGGTTACTTCAGTCTAAAGGCGATCGATTTCGCCAGAAATCGCGGGATTGTGGACGTGTTTCGTGCAGTTGAGGTGGCGCTAGACATCGTCGGAGGCGATCGGAGAGGCGGCGACTGGAGCAGCTTGAGGTGGTGAGGTCCGCCGTGGTGACTGATCGAACTAGCTATTGGCGTGGACGAGGCAAGAACTGGTTGAACAGAGACATGTTGGCGGCTGCTATTCGTTTACGAGAGTAGGGTTTGCCTGGCAGATAGGCTGACGTGTAAGGGTACAGTGTTTTGTAAATTTGTGTATTTTATTTTATTTAATTTTAATCATATAATATTCTAACCGCGATAAGTTTTACATACGAGCTCCAATTCATGCGCGGTTTGTTCCGCTAGGATCATATCGAAATTTCTGACATGGTGATGCTAGTTTGGATGAAATCTGAGACTGTTTGAATTTTGGGTTTAAATTTGATTTCAAATCAATTTAAATTCAAAGGTGAGTGTTTTAACCCACTCACAACTTCTAAAATTTCTTATGTTAGTTAAATTTATTTTTGATGTGATTAGAAAAAATTTTATGGCTGTTTGGTAACTTAAATTGGCTATTCCTGTTAATTTGTTATATTTTGAATTAAATTGTCATTTAATTTATTATTGAATTTAAATTTCCAATTAATTTCCTATATATAATAATTTGTTATTTGTTGATGTCTATTGGTTGAATTGGATGATGGTTGTGATGGATGATGAATTTATTATTTGATGATTGGATGATGTAATTGATTTATATATTGTTATCACTCTGCAAGTTCACTATGGGTTGAAATGATACATACCTGAATGATCAATAGATTAAGGAAAAATCGTTATGGGTTGAAATGATAGACTCGAGCGATTTTACGGATTTTATTATTAATTCGGGATTGTGGTTTGAAATGATATATATAACCGTAACATTTTAAATTGTGGATTGAAATGATAAATATCCGCATCACTTGACCCTAGGGTAGAAAATTATATACGGACACCAGATTGGTTAAATTTAATGATTTTGAACTTCTTAATTTTTCTTTGAATTAATAAAAATAATATCTTGAAAAAAATTTGATGTATATAAATTGAAGTATTATTGGAAAATCAAGTTTTGTGTTGAAATGTAAATTGGTTTCTAAGAAATTAAATTGGAAGTTTAAAGTTAAACTTTTAAGTATAAATGAAATTCTCTCGATATTAAGTTATTGAAGTTGTTTTAAAATAACTTTGAAATATTTTGAAATTGGAGTAATCCGAATTGATATTTGAACATGGATTGAAATGATATGAAATTCAATAGTTTATTGAAATGTTAAATTGAAAGGTTTGAAATTCGGTTTGTTGACTTGGAAATTGAAAATGGTCCAAATGCGTGAAATGAAATGAATAGTTTAGTTTGATATAAATTCCAAATTCATGTTTTAATATAAACTGTTTTAAAAATATATTATTTCAAAATTTCTAATTATTAAGATTTCAAAGTATTAAACTATTTTAACCTGTATTAATTATATTAAATCATTTTAGCCTATTTTAAACCATTTAATTTATTTAAACTAATTAACCTGTTTTAACTTATTTTAAATCTAATTATTCTATTTTAAAGCTACTTAATCTATTTTAATTATATTTAATCTATTTTAAATCTAAATTAACCATTTATAACTATTTAAAACTATTTTCTTCTAAATTCCAAACTAAGTAAAATGGATGGGTTTATATTAGTGAATATGGTTAATGATGTTATAACCTGAGTTGGGAAGTAAATAACATATTTGGTTTAATATGATATTTTGAAATGAGAGTTTAGCCTATTTTGAAAATATGACTTTTGAAAGGAAATATAATTTCGAACTATGATTTCAAATGTGATATGATTTCAAAGGTGAATATGATTTCGGAAGTAAGTAATGAATTCGAAAGTGATATGATTTGAATTGAATATGATAATTTGATATCAATTATGAAATGATTTTGGAAATGTAAAAGAACCATCAGGTGTGTAATAAGTGATTGGTTGTTAAAGAGACCGGGATCGGATATTATCATACTCTCTGCCAATACCGAAAACCACTTTGACAACTGTGTACGCGGTGGAGATTCCAGAATGAAGTAGGATGGTTGGCGACGATCCTATATGAGGTATGTACGTTGACCTGACTCCCATGAGTGAGCTTAAGGTGGCTAAAACAGGAGCAATTGACGGGCCAAGTGAGGTCATTCCTCCGATCGGGCACACTCCTTCGATACTGTATTCTGCCTTTGAGACTGATTTGGTGGCCACCCTCGATTTTGATTTGGGACTGTATTCCGAGGTGGGCGGTAGTAGCTGCTATGCGTTACCACCAGTCCGGAAGTGTAATTGGTATATCTACCCTGGCATTGCCTAGTTGTGCCATGTCACCTACCCTATCGAGACAACTACGAGTTTGTTTTGTACCATACCTTTGGAGTGTCCTCTGACGACGTCCAATACGGACGGGATTACGGTACTGTATAGACTTTGGAAATATATAAAAATGTGTTAAGGGGGAAATGGGTAACGCCTTAACGCTATTTTAATAGTTAATCTTACTGTAGACATATTATAATAGCGTATTGTACTACATAGTAGATAGTTTAACGGATCCTTAAGAGATGTGAATCCCGAACATCTCTTAAGTTATTGCACTCACGTTAGACACTGGATAAGAGATGTCAAACCCCATAAACATCTCCGATGCCGTTCCACTCATATTTATTTACCGATGATTTAACTTACATAAGATCTTTTAGTTCTAACTCGAGTGTTTTGTCTTTTTAATTCGCTCGGGTCAGCCTGAGCATTTCAGGATTCGAAGACTTGTTTCTGGAGGATGAAGACGAAGATTGTATTATTATTTACTATATTATTCCACTACATCATACTATTCCGCTGCATTATCATTTATTTATCTCTGATATGTGTAACTCTGATTTTGTATTGTATAAGTATAATCAAAAGTTTTGTATACAGTTTCATGAACTGTTATTTGATTATTATATTTTGTCATTCTGCTGCGAGATTCTGTTTTGTTTTTTTCTTTCTCTGCTTTTTCTTTTTCACCCCAATAACAATCCACCCTTCTGTATGGTTTGAGTCTGCACGTGTGCCTGCTTAAAACGTCCAAAAAGGCGGGATGTTACATATATACATACATATATGTATGTATATACATGCTTATATGGTTACAGTAATCATAGATGCTGGTTACGGTAACGTTGCAGCAAATTTCAAAATGAACAAGTCAGAGCAGAAAAGAACTCAACTTGCAGAAGTGACACGAATCGAACAAGTCAAGGAGCAGTCAAACATCTTAGAAAATTCAAAATGCCAAAGAATCAAAGCCGTGGAGACCAAGGTAATAACACCAATATTTCGCAAGTACAATGAACAAGTCAAGGCCAAAATAAACGAAGAAAATTCAAAATCATGGAGCAACACGTATGGACGAACGAGCCAGAATAACTCTCAAGTATACAAGTAATAATCGTATGGCCGAGCAAATTCATGTGAAGAATTTAAACCGATATTTTACGAACGTAAACTAAGGGATTCGAACCCTATAAAAACCCAATCATCATCGGCAAATCAAATCATTCGAGTTCAAGCAAAAACAGAGAGCAATAAATCATTAAATTCGAATCAAAGTCGAGAATAACCAATAATCAATAAAAGGCATTCATGTACCAGTTCAAGCATCTTTCGATCTCGACTAATTGGAGCAGCCGCATATTAATCAAAGCAAGCAAATCGATTGACGAAGCAACTCGAAGCAGGAACACAGATTCAATCAATCTACTGGAATCAGTGGCTTCAATCGAATGAAGCCCTAATTTCTCGAAGAGGAACGAAGAAAGATCGGCAGATAAATATAAAAAGAAAAATGGGACATCTCTTTTATTTTAAATTGGGCCGGTTTTCTTATATTTTATTTTTGGGCTTAATTTATTAAATAGGGTTTTGTGTTTTGTTTTTATTTTGTATTTTTCTTTTAAACTTTTATAAAATTCTAGTCGTGTGACTAGGGGACGAACTACCGTGGTGTAGTTCGAGAATTCGCAACTCAGTGGCTGAGTTGTGGTAGGGTTTTGAGCATAGAGTTAGGTTAGCCGATAGCAGGTGTCGCAAGTTTACATGTGTAAGCGTCTGACTACTTAATTTCTAGTAGAAACCTTAGGAGCATCACGTAGGCAGGGTTTCACCGAAGTTGGGTAAATCTATGTTGTTCTATTTCTGCTTTTATTATTCTGTTATTATCTGTACTGCAATTATTTTATATATTTCCATATTAATTTTTATTATTATTAGTATCACCCTATTCACCCCTCCTCTAGGGTGAAATCGATCTACAACTTATACTTCCAAAAAACTATCAGCTGTTTATATAACAGTGTTCTACTAGTCCATATGAACCTAATGCAAAAATTCGTAGGTCAAACGAATTTAAAACGAATGAGATATCGTATTTTAAAAGTTTGACACTTTAAAATATATATATAATTAAAACTAAAGAAATATATTCGTACTCCACTAAATCCCAGCTCAACAACTATACGAACCAGACCCGCTTCAACATCTCTTCCATCCCTATACTTCAAAATCGCAACCTAGGAATTTGAAGTCGAGCACATACATCATGTAACCACCGCCGCTCTATCCAACTCCAGACCCCACCACCATCGTCGGTTGATCGCCCTCCATCCAGGCACCACTACTCAAGACCATGATGAGCTCGGCCCCTCCATACGTCGCCAGCATGCAGAAGAAATTGAACCCAAAATCCATGGCCAACAAACCCTAATAAACTCTCAGCCATCACTGTGGTCCATCTGACCACCCACGACCTACTATCAACTCCGCCACATCACCACCAACCTCCAACACCAAATTCTAGTTCCCTCGACCGCTGGTTCGTTGGAATTAAAAAGATGAATGGAAAATGGAAAAAAACACCCCACAGCCAACTCCGGCCAACTGACAACCTATGATTACCTTTAAAAATCGATGACGCGGATCCAGCCATACCCATAGTGTGATATTCCATGCTCGTTGAAATCATACCAAAAATTGACATTTACTGTAATCGACCAATTTCTACCACCTCGCTCGACGAAACGACTAGCGGCTATTGGTTTTAGAAAAAACTATAGACCAAAACAAACAACATTGATGTTGATGACTTTAGCTAATTCCTAATGGTTTGGAGGACAATGATTTTTGAACATATGACGATAATGTTTATTTTCAGCTTTTGATAGAACAGTAAAGGTAAAGAGGAAGAACTATGCCTGCACACCTATGTGCAAGTTTATTTACAGTAACTTAACAATCAATTTCGAACAAATATTCATATTATATGATTTTAACCAATTTCTTAAAACATGATTTTATATCAAAATCAACTTACTAACAAATTCACAATCATTTATCATTTAAACAAGGATTGAATATCTCTCCTTCCAAAATTAAGAATTAGTGTTCTTACCTTCCATAAATCCAAGCTTAAACTTCTATATCCTCTTGAGTAAAGTAAGAATGTTTTTAAACTTAAAATGAGATTTTTTTTTCCAAAATTTCAAAAGAAAACGTAGAGAAAATAGAAAAATGGAGTTAAGAAGATGAAGTATAAAATGATGTATAAAATGAAAGATGTAAATACATAATATGAAATAAAATATAAAAGTAAAAGTAAAATAAAGGAGGCAAAAGACCAAAATGCCCTTAAATCAAAATTTCAACCCTACCACCATATCATAAGCCACCAAAATGTCATGCATTAGAAAATATGGTGGATGGTAGAATGATCATGTACCTTTGTTAATTTCAATATTTAAGGAATCTTTTGAATCTCACATCCATAATTTTATTTTCAAATTCAAATATATTTTTATATTTAATAATTATTAATTATTGTTATTATTTTATTAATTCTTACATTTCAAAATATAATGTTTTTCCTAAACATAAAAATGTTGTTTAAAATGTAAATAAAGGTTCAACAACTTTCTACAACTTGTCGTTCGATAAAAAGCTGAAAATCCAAAAAACATTTCGGTCACATTTTTAGTTTTCATCGAACTACCTTTTTTGTAAATAAAATTCAAAAATGAATTTTCTATTATTAATTATGAAATAAAAGAGGTTTATTTTATTATTACACCATTAATCGAATATTTAAAATAAAATTAAATATCCACAAATCAAAACGATAGAATTTTGGATCCTTACAAGTATTGTGTAAAATTCCATGATCGTTGTTTCCCTTATAAATTAAATATTTGATTTAAAATTATTACATTTAAGTTCTAACAAATCTATACACTTATATTATAAATTATATATTTACATAAATATGTTGATTTAATATCTAAAACATCACATGTTATTACACATACACACAGATATACATACATACATATATATAAACATATATACATTGCCCCAATGCATATTCATAATATGGATTTTATGCTAATTAATTCTTGATTTCAAATCTTTCTCTAATTGAAAGAAATTCATTAATGTTACTTTTAGATTTCAAATTATATAAGATTACCGAATGTAATTTCAATATTATATACATACATACATACATACACATACACACACATACACACACACACACACACACACATATATATATATATATATATATATATATTTGCATACTATTGTATGTCTTTTGTTATATATGTTTTTCAATTCAAAACCTTGGACAATAAAGGCATATGTTAGGGGAAATGAAATTGTTGTGCTGTAAATCCCAACACCCATGTACGGTCACATTAACTATGTACATTTTTCATTTGTAGTACATGCAGTTCACATAGATAAGTAGATTTGATACACTTATATAAAACAGAAAAAATAATCGAACATATTAAATAAAATGAAGATTTGATTCAAAAATATTTAGATTGGTTAAATAATCCATTTAGACTTCATAGCCTCAACAAAGATCAAAATGAATTTTTTTTCTTTCACACCCATTTAACCCGCTTTCAACAGGCCTGGTTCCTTCAATGGTATCAGAGACCAATAGTCTATGCAGTCTAAATCAGCAATGTTAGGGCAAACTGAATTAAGCCTGCCCATTTAGTATAATGTCTAGAAACATAGTTTCAAATGTTGGGATTGGAAAATTAAGTACTTTGCTCTGCTTGGCTTGGCTTGGACTGAAGGATGAAGTAAGCCCAAATGTTATCCCCAATATAAATGCCCAAATTGATTTTGGGCCTTTGGCTGATTTTCAAAATATGTTTTGAAAACTTAATAATTATATTTTAAATTTAAAAGTTAAGTTTTTAAAATATGACATGCTTTAAATATTATAAACTTTTCAAAATTAGTTTTGAAAGTTAATGAATTAATTTCAAAAGTTTACCTTAATTGTTTAGTTAATTGAATAAATTAACTAATTAACTAAAATTTAGTTAGTTAAATTTAAATATATATACTGATATGTGCATGTTTATCTTAAAATGTTAAAGGTAAATGATGAAGAAACTTTTGAATTTAATTAATATTAATGTTGGTTAAAATATTGTTTTAATAAATTATATTAATTAAAGGTTAATTAATAAATTACATACATGTGTAATGATATGTGTATATAATTAGTATAAATGCTACAGTCTATCTTTATCTTTAAATTGATAAAGACGAATAATTTAAAATTAAATGGTTGAAATTTTAATTAAAAATAAAATGAATTATTTAAATATGATTTAATTAATAAAAAATAATTAATTGAAAAAGATTTAATAATAAGATATACATATTATAAGTAAATGAAATTATAAAAGTTATAAATAAGTTAATACTTTTATAACTATATATGTATAAAATTCAGTGTAGTGGAAAAAACTCAACTTGATTTATGGAATAAGTACATATGTATAATACGTGTACCATGATTTCAGATATGACTAATACTTGAATCATGAGGATATTTTTAAAGAAATACATTACACACTAAATCGATATCACTCAAATAAATATATTAAAGATTATAAATCTATAATATAAAAGTTGTCCTCTACCTTTTAGTACGAAATATGTCCATTGCCTCACCTCATTTTCTTTGGTTGTGTCAATAATTGAAGCAAATACTATCATTTGCTTCGATGCCCTCTTTACAACCGAAGCAATTGGTACATGCAAAGCAATAGAAAATTACGAAAATGTAATTTGCTTCGGTTGAAATACATAGAAGCAAATAAAATTATTTACTTCGGTTGTCTTTGGAACCGAAGCAAATAGTGTAATTTGCTTCACTTCCTTCCAAGAGCCGAAGCATTTAAATATATTATTTTTTCCCCAAATTTCACTCAATACCGCATCTTCCTGCTTAAAAAACCATATTTTCTTTCCTCAAACTTCCCATTTCTGGTTTCCTCCTTCTGCTTTTCACACTCCTTTTCCTTATATTCTTCTCGCAAATAAATAACTCTTACACTATTTCAACCTCTGAATATGGTAAAAAAAATCCTAAAATTTGCACTTCATCCCTTGATTCCAATACTTTGGCACATCATTCAACCGACGTAACTCATCGAACTCAAATATTTCAATGATTTTCTAGCAAGGATTTAGCAATGGCAGTCGCGTTGTTAAGGATAGTTGCACCAGCAAACGCTCTAGCAAGCCTTCACTTTCCAAAAGCAAATAAGAATTTCTCTTCATCGATAACGAAAAATCATCAAAGAAGGAAATTAAGGTAGGATTTTTACTCAATATATTCAGATTCAAAATACTCATGCATTAGTTTCGAGCCAGAAAACAATAGGAACTTGATAATTCGATCAAGTTTGATAGCGAGTCCAACTGGAGAAGTTGAGATTTCTTCTGAACAGAAGGTGTATGATGTAATACTAAAACATGCAGCTTTAGTCAAGGACCAGAAGAGGATTAAGGCGTATAACAATGTTAAGCTTGAGATTGTTTTCCTTGGAACTATGTATTTGTTGAAAGAAGCTTACGATAAATGTGGAGAATTATGTGCTGAGTATGCTAAGACATTTTACTTGGGTTATATTTTAGTATTATTTTTGGTCAATGATTGTGCAGTTATTATCCCTTAAAATGGATGGTTTTACATGATTATATATTGAAAAAGTTTCTGCCTTTTTTTGTTTAGGAACTCTATTAATGACCCTTAAGAGAAGAATGTCTATCTAGGCAATCTATGGTAATTCCAATATATATATATATATATATATATATATTGACTTTGTAGCACATACCTCAGTTAGTGAATGATTAGATGATGGTAAAACAAATTAGACGATGAGAAAATATGTTACCTATTATTGATTTTCAAAGTTAATTTCCTTGTACAGTAATGTTACAAATTACATGCAATTTCTTTTCTTATTAAGCATGTTTATAGTGCTTTACATTATAAAAACACTCAAAAGCATATAATTCTGAGTGTAAACAAGAACATTTAAATGTTATCAGACTTCTTAATTGAAACAAATGCAACCTAATAGTTTCTAGCCTCTAAGAAATTTATGAGTTTTATTTTTTTCTTCCATGTACTGTAGTCCTTCTGATAAGAATAGATTATGTGCAGCCACTTTACATCATGTTCATTCCCCCCCCTCAAAATCGAGGCTAGGGCATCCAGCGATTTCTCCAGAACCTTAGCCAGATCTTCCAAATTCATGAAAAATACTTCAGAAAATCAAGAGAGAAAGATGAGAGACCTTGAGTGAGAAGAAATTGCATGCTAGATTAGGTCTCCAGGACATTAGCTCATGAAATCTGAGAGTATGAGAAGACATGAGGTGCAGATCTAAGGATTTTCCTTAGATATGTAGCTGGAAGCTTCTTGCAAATGAGTAAATAACATCAAAACATGCTTGATTTGGTCTTCAGATTATAAGATCTTCATACCTAAGAAATACCGAGATTTTGAGTTGCAGATCTAAAGATTTTCTTTAGATCTGCAGCTAAGATCTCCTTGCAGACATATTACTGGCATGAGATTAGAGGAGATCAGAACAAATGATGTTAGCTGGAGCTCGACTTCACTTTGGGCTCATCTTTGAATCTGGTGAAATTTCTAGCAGATAGTGCTTTGGTAAGGACATTAACTTTCTAGTAGGTAGCAGGTATATGGTTGACTTGTAACCTTTCATTGGTAATTTGCTCCCGAACGAAATATAGGTCAATTTCAATACGTTTTGTCTTTGAATGAAGCATTGGATTATCAGACATATATACTGTACTTAGGTTATCACACCATATGACTGGCTTGGAATCTAATTTGATTTTCAGCTTACTTAATAATGATTGTATCCATAAGATCTCTACAGTGACACTGGCCAAACTTCTATATTCAGCTTCTGTACTAGATCTAGAAATTGTAGGTTGCTTTTTAAAGCACCATGATATAAGATTTTCACCCATGTAAACACAATATCCAGAGACATATTTTCTGTCATCTGGATCTGTTGCCCAATCTGCATCTGTGTAACCAACTATATTGAGATTGTTGCATTTCTTGAAAGACAGTCCATAGTTCACAGTCCCTTTAAGATATCTTAAGGTTCTCTTTACAGCTTTCCAGTGCTCATTCAATGGTTCCTGCATAAATTGAGATACTTTGTTAACACTGGATGATATGTCGGGTCTAGTTATGGTTGCATACTGTAAAGCACCAACAATGCTTCTGTATTGCTTAATATTAAAAATTGGTTCTCCCCTATTTTTAGAAAGCCAATAGTTGCTGATCATAGGTGTTGGTTGGGGATTAGCTTCATCCATCTTTGATTTGTGCAGTAACTCAGTAATGTACTTCTTTTGATTCAGTATTATCTCTGAGTTTGACTTTCTTATAATCTCTATGCCCAGAAAATAGCTCAGATTACCAAGGTCTTTGACAGAAAACTTTTATCTATATATTGAATGAGACTGTTGATATTTGCATCACTGTCACCTGTAATAATTAGATCATCAACATATATTAGTATGTATATCATGGATTCTTTGTTAACTTTAATAAAGAGAGAGTTGTCTAATTTGGTAGATTGATATCCTAAATTCATTAATGTGGATTTCAGTCTATCAAACTAGACTCTTGGTGCATGTTTAAGGTTATATATTGCCTTATTTAACTTGCACACATGATTTGTATTTTGATTATATCCCAGTGGTTGTTCCATATAAATCTCCTCCTGTAAAATGCCATTCAAAAAGGCATTATTAACATCAAGTTGTCTAATACTCCAGTTTTTATACAAGGCAATAGTAAGAATGATTCTGATAGCGGCTGGTTTGACTACTGGAGAGAATGTCTCATTAAAGTAAAATCCATATTGTTATGTGTAACCCTTAACAACAAGTCTTGCTTTATGTCTAGCCACAGTTCCATCTAGATTTCTTTTTTAATTTGTATGCCCACTTGCATCCCACAATATTTTTGTTATTTGGAGGATGAACTAAATCCCATGTTTTATTTTTCATAAGAGCATTATACTCTTCATCCATGGCAGCTTTCCAGTTCTTGTCTTTTACAGCCCGATCAAAAGTTTCTGGCTCCTCTGTTATAGATGTTGCAGTGAAAATCTTTTGCTTGAATATGCCACCTTTTTCTCTTTTGATCATGGGGTGACTAGATCTAACATGTGATTCAACTCTATTTTGTTGATCGGTATTATTTCTTGATATATTATGTTAAGAGCTAGCACTTTCTTCACTAACTTGTTGATCTTGACTGATAGGTTGAGAAGGAGACTGACTAAGATAGTTGGGAGTATCCACTGGTTCATGATCTGATTTGAGTTGTGAATCAGAAGGTCCTGCATTCCTCTCAGTCTCTTCATGTTGCCAATTGTAAGAATAAATAGGTAAATCACGTGTTGAAGTTCTTGGATTAAGAACCTTCATAGTTGTTTTCATATCTGCATTTCTAAAAGGAAATATATGTTCATTAAATACAAGATGTCTATTGATGAAAATTCTTCCTTTGTCATCTAAACATTTATACCCCTTTTGATTAACTCCATATCCTATAAAAGTACATGGTTTTGATCTGAAGTTAAATTTATTTTTATTATATGGTCTTAAATAGGGTAAGCATAGACATCCAAAGCTCTTTAAGCTTTGATAATCAGGTTTTACACCATACAACTTTTCCATAGGGCTTACTCCTTTTAAAACTTTTGTTGGCAATCTATTAATTAAATAGACTTCTATGTTAAATGAGTCTGGCCAAAACTTTAAAGGCAAAGATGCCTGGGCCAAAAGAGTAAGCCCTGTCTCAACAATATGTCTATGTTTTCTCTCAATTAAACCATTTTGCTCAGAAGTATAGAGACATGTTATTCTATGAGTTATTCCTCTTTTGTTGAAATAATTACTGAAAGTTTTGAAATCAGTACCTCCGTCTGATTGTAAACATTTGACCTGATAACTAGTTTGCTTTTTAGCAACAGATATAAAATGAACTACAGCATTATATGTTTCAGATTTATCCTTTAAGAAATAAATCCAAGTATATCTAGAATATGCATCAATAAAAGATATGTAATACTTGTAACCAATCTGAACACACTGGGGCTAGACCGCAACCAATTCCAAAGGATTTGAATACACAGTACTTGAAATGTTAAAAGCAAGCTTGTGACTTTTACCCATCTAACAATATTTACAAATATATGGTAATAGAATATCATCAAAAGCTATTTTATTATCATTGAGTACATGTTTAACAACATTCATATTTGGATGTACAAGCTTGTAATGCCATAGATCTAGAATACTTGAATGATTTTCTATCTGAGTTGCTTCAGATAGATTACAAGTTTGTTTTTCTTTCCCATGATTGTTATGACTAATTAAACTGTATAGACCTCTGTCAGCATCACCCTGCAATAAAATTTCTTTAGTTAGTATGTCTCTAACCAAACAATACTTAGGAAAGAATTCAAAATAGACATTATTGTCTTTGGTAAACTAGGAAACACCGATTAGGTTTTTCTTTATATTTGGCACTCTTAATAAGTTATTCAAAAACAATTGCCTTGCACCTATGATATGTGCCTTTCCAGAATGAGTGATATTAATAGACTCACCATTTCTCATGCAAATTGACTGTGTACCTTTATACTCTTTACATCCAAGATTCAAGTTGTCTAGATTGTTTGTTATATGATTTGTTGCTCCAAAATCAAGGTACCATGCATCATCTTGAAATGTGCTCTGGCCTAGTAATCTGATTTCTGTAGCTCTCTGTTTGATTATTTGTCTCTGATTGCACCTGAGCCAAATTTGCACTGTAGTTGTTATTTCTTTGATTGTTTGAACTCTGTCCTGGAACATAATTCAAGTTGAGTTTAAAGTAGCATTTTGGAGTAGTGTGACCAACTTTTTCGCATATTTGACACTTTGGCCTATTGTTGTTGTTCCACCTACCTCTGCCCCTTCCTATGAATGACTGATTACTTCTTTGAGTTTGATGTTTAGTCTTGTTGTTGTAATGATTTTTGTTTTTGTTGTTTGCTGCATAGCTAATTGACATATCAGAGTCAGTGGGTTTCTTGAAATCAATTCTTCCATCATGTGCAAGTAGTATAGAATGCACATCTTCTATGGGTGGAGTTGATCTTTGAGATGATATAACAGCAACAACAGATTCATATTCATCATTTAGACCACTTAATATAATCAATACTTGTTCTGAATCAGTGATTTTATGCCCTGCTGCCTCAAGTAAATCACAAGTTTTCTTAATATTTGCTAAATATTCATCCATGGACAGATTATCCTTTTTGATACTGTGTAGTAGCCTCTTATAGTGCATTGGTAGCAGATTGAAAATTAAATATTCTCTCAACTGTTGTCCATATCCCTTTTGTAGTCTAGCTCCCTATAACTTGAGGTAGAAGTTTCATACTTATGGAAGATAGTAACCATAAACATATTAAGCTATCTTGCCTCTAATATTTTATATACAATTCATTGTTGACTGTTTTATCTTCTTGATCAGTTATGAACATTGGTGGGATAGATATAGTACCAAGAAGAAACCCTTCGGGGCCATAGCCTCTAACTGCTGTTGCAACTTGGATTTTCTAGAGAAGATAATTGTCTTCTTCAAGCTGGGTTGTGATCAACTGACTCTGAGTGCTGATGATGGTTTTGATGAGTCTCTCAGTGGCAACTTGGTATGAGTTAGTTGGATTTGAAGATGTGACAGAACTTCCTTCTGTCATGATGATGAATATTGATACAAGAATCCAAGATCTTCCTCTGAGAACAAGAAATGCTATCTAAATTGAGAAAACAGGTATGTTGCAGCCAAAGAATCAAATGATGAAAGGTATTCTGATGATTTTCTTGGCACGACACTGCCTTTCTTGCAGCGTTGACTGATTTTTTATTTCTGTTTTGGAGATTTGTGCATTTTCTTGATGTTTTTCTCTTGAAAATTTTGAGCAGCCAGAACAATATATGGTTTCTTGGCGCGACACTGATTTTCATTGAGAAAACAGTGAACTAACCCGATGATGAAGCAATTCTGATGGGTTAATAGATCACCAAATGATGAAGGTGATTATGATGATGATCCCTTCAATGGTTTCTGATGGATTAACAACCCATTGAGTGATCTGAGATGATTCTTTCAATGGTACAGATTTTTACTGAATGTTGTTAAGCTTACCATGTAAGATTTTGAACAGAAATGTAACAGAATTTTATTGAATTGCTGTAATAATGCTCGGTTACATTTACAATATGTTTTACAGCTTATTTATAAGGAGAAAATACAATACAAATAAATGTTGGGCCATCAGGCAAGCCCAAACCAAATAAATATGGATCGGGTTGTAATGACACCCGTATTTGATATAGATCTGGATCCTTCTGATAAGAATAGATTATGTGCAGCCGCTTTACATTATCTTCATTTGCAGTGTAGGAGAACATATGAACTAGTAGATATGCCAAACGCTTCACATATAACACCTTCATCTCTAGACAGATGGGAGGCAAGGTTAGAGGGTTTATTTGCTAGCTGACCTTAAGACATGTTGGATGTTGCTTTAGCAGATACCATCTCTAGCTTTCCAGTCAATATACAAGTATATAAGTTATTTCTTCATAATACTTTTCTATTTTTAACTTATGTATGTAAAAACGTTTTCTTGTTTGTTAACATGCATGCTAGTTTATATTCCTATGTTGTTTGGCTTTGTTTCCATGGTATCTTACATTTGTATTTATGTAGAATCAATCTATGTCAACAAGGATCAATCTTTTGGTAATATTGATGATTTTGTTTGAAATGCCTTGTATTCTAGTGTGTTGCATTAATTCAATGTTTTTATTCATGAAAAAGACGACAAGTGCTTTAATAATATATGTGTACAAGGTTATATTATTACTGCTAAGTTCGAAGTATTGTTTGCAATCCATGCATACTTACATAGAGTTTACATGTAATTTCGAATATGTGTCATTGGATTGATGCATATTTCCTTAGAAGTTTACAAACATTTGAATGAACAATATATCATCATGCTTGATGTTGATCATAGCGTGAGATTGCTTATTACGCGTATTTCAGTGATTCAAGGATATGATATAAGGAATGAGAATGGATTTGAAGAAATCGAGATACAAAGACTTTGACGAACTCTACCTATATTGCTACTACATAATAGGAATTGTAGGATTAATGTGTGTTCCTATAATGGGCATTGCATCCAAGTCATTAGAAACTACAGAAAGCATCTACAATGCTGCTTTAGATCTTGGAATTGCAAATCAGTTAGACTAATATCCTTAAAGATGTCGCTGAAGAGTAAGTTCACATACTATGACTTACTCACATATTAGTCATAAGTTGTTTCTCTTAAAACATTTTCAATGTGGAGTTCTAAATGCTTGTATAGTTGGAACAAACAGTTAATACAGTGGAAATGCAGATTATAATGCATTGAAGTCCAGGATGAAATAGTTAACCATGTTCTTTTGAATCTAGTTAAAGCATGCATGTTGTCCAACAAGTGCACACATCGTCACGCTATGCATCATGCATGCATGGCAAATTATTTATATATACTGAACAAGTATGAAAGTAATCTTTATTTTTTACCTTTAATGTAGTGATATTATGAATTATAGCTGAAAAATAGAAGCGCATGCAAAGGGGTAGAGATTATAAGAGTTCCAGATGTGCACCAGTTTTGATTAAATGAATAAGAACAAAAGGAGAGGTTTTTTTCAGAACTAGAATGAACATTCACCACATGAGCCTCTCATCGCATACAACGTAAAAGCCAAAAAGAAAACAACCCAGTTTAAAAGTCCAATATCACATTACAAGTCTATTGTCTACACATTCCGAGATGCAGCAACACGTCATCTTATAAAGAGAATGCAGATGCAATGGATAGACAAGTGTCACTCAGTTAGCTCACCTACTTCAATCCAAAGCCAGATATAGGTGACTGCTTTGGTACTCTCAACTCATCATCACATTCTATGCAAATAGATCGATATTCTATTGCATAGAAACATATAACGTCAAGGGGGTTGATATGCATTTCGAGTATTTAATTATTATTAGTATCAAGTGCGTTAGTATTGTTACCCGGCTGTCTAGCCCAGCTATATTGAACTGGCTGCATGACTTAGATCTGATTGCCATAGAGGCTGATGGTTCTAGAATGATGATTGTGGAGCACGGAGGTCGAGTACAGATGATTATAGGAAGTCGGAATTTAATGGATTTGATGGATGTACAATGTAGGGTGCTCGAAGCATGAATGACTTATCGAATGAAAGGGTTCGACATAACATGGAAAATAGGAAGGGATCGACATAATTGATGGGGAGGGATTGGCAGGCAATATTGAAGAGGGATCGGCATTCAACAAATTCCAAGAGCATTCATGCATACAACACTCCATGTCTCAGAATCTACAACTCTAAAGCCTATGAAATTTGGAAGGCAGGGTATGTAGACCCTAGGGAACCTACCCTAAGGATCACTCATCACATGGGCAAACCTTGAGGAATCGACCTGTAACCCTATAGAGGGTTCGGCAATCAGCTGTGAACAAATCATATTAAAGATTAAACAATAACTTGAGCTCTCGTGTTCTAAATGACATGAGATTTGAAGTGCCAACATATTTAAGCATGCACGAGTCACCATAGAGATCTCGGCCCAAAAATTGACCAATAAAGGGATCGGTACCGATTCCTCCTCATTGGGAGTTAGGTCTAGCGACCCTATGGTGGGCCCATGTGGATTAGAAGGTCCATCAGTCGAAGTTTTGAGAGAGATTGGTGGTCGTCTTCACCTATAAATACTGGTATAATAGGTCATTCGAGGGATCTTTACGCTGCTTGTTACTTTAGACTTTATTGCAATCAAGTATTCTCTATTCTCAACTGATGTAATCAGATTTATAGGTGATCAATAACGATAATCTCCAAAGTGGACGTAGGCATACAACGCCGAACCACTATAAATTTCTGTGTTTCTGATTATTGCTTTTTATTTGTTGTTAGCTTAATCTTTTCCTCGGTTTAATTTTATTTTCTTCACTCGCTTCTTTACAAAAATCTATTCTTGGGTGTTTGTGACCAATTTGGTTGCAAACATTTTGGTGCTTTCACTAAGAACCTTGATTCTCAGTTTGCTAGGATCCCCTTTGTTTCTACTGGATTGTATAAATCCACCAAAGGAATTCTATAGTTTTCTTCAAGAAGTTGCTTATACTACTCAAATTTGGAGGAATCTAAAGCAAAGTAATCAATAATGGTGAAACATACTAGATCTACTTCTCAGAACGTGAAAGGAAACGAGACTGCCATTCAGCAAGGAGACTCAAGCAACTAACCAACAAATGTGAATGCGGATCCGGTTAAAGTTCAGAATCCCACTGATTCTATTACCAGAGTAAATTTCATAATTTAATGAGAGAGTTAATGGACAGTCGTCGACAACTAAATCAGAAAATTCAGACTAATATCAACTTGATGAACCAAATTACTCAACAACAGCATGGAAAGCTATGAGTGATCCCACTCCTTACTTGGTATTGGAAAGTTCTAGCTCATCGAATGAATATCACAGCTATAGGCATCACAGGATTGAAGAAAATCGTACATAAACTTCAAAGCGTCGCCTGGCAGACCATCGCCGTCTGCCAGGATCGATCGGTGCTGATCCCACCCTAGGGATCGGTACCGATCCCTCCTCCAGAAGAGGGATTCCCCCATACACTTGGGGAATTGCCATGGAACTATTTTTGAAGGTTTTGATGATGGGTTTGATTGAATGCTGACTAGTTACCTCCTCGAAATGATGACATGATGAATGTACAAGATGCGCGTCGGGTAGATGGTGAACCAAGAAGGCGTGAAATGGCGCGTAGACATCGATCGGACCATTCGCATGAGGTGGGGCACGACCACCGCTTGGTACCAACCATCCAAACGTCGGACTTATTGGCAATTTTCAAAGAGTTAGTGAGGGAGAGTCAAGGCTTAACCAACGATGACTGGGGAATCTCAAGAAGTCATACCCCGTTCATTGATAGTGTATTACATGCACGGTACCCAAGGAAGTTCAACATGCCGTCGATGCCTGCCTGTGAGGGAAAAACAGCCCCAGATAGCACATCATGGATATATATGAATGCTTAATGGATTCCACACGAGTTGATGATGCGAGCAAGTGTACATGCTTTCCCATAACTCTTTCGGGAATGGCGACGATGTGGTTCACGAGACTACCCCCGTGATCAATTTCTATATTTGATGTTTTGGCAACCAAATTTGTGGAGCAATTCCAGATGCATGCAACTCATCCTAAAGATACGGTGTCCCTTTCCAGCATGATTCAGGTTCAAGGAGAGTCGTTGGAAGAGTAGTTGGAGAGATTTCATACAGCTGTCATGGAGGTCAGTAATCCAAATGACCATGCGATACACATGGCCATGACGTGAGGGATTAATCCATAGTCTGAGTTTGGCGATTGGTTAGCCGGTAAGCCGCCCGCAACGTTGGAACGCTTTTACGCAAAGGCGGCTCAATATTTGAGAAAGGAAGCAGCCAGGTCCTGCAGAAAGAAGAATGTTGTGGGACCAAGTGGAGAAGGAGTATAGAGTAACATTGCTATAAAAAAATTCGATGACAGTTCTGGAAAAGTCCAAGTGAATGTTCAGAATAAACTAAATCAACAAAAGAGAGGCGGAGATAGGAACCGAGAACAAAAGAGGGATTCTGGAAGATTGAAGCATAGGATTCCAATGTATAGTAATTACACGTAGTTGAATACGTCCTTGGAGAATATCCATCTGTCTACTTGCAATACCATGCAGTATAAGAAGCCGCCTCCAAAAGAATCAACAGAAAAGCAAAAGCAAACCGGGAAATATTGTCCTTTTCACGAGTGTTATGAGCACAATACAAATGAATGCGGGCATTTCCAAGATGTTATAGAAAAACTAATTCGAGAAAAGAAGTTGCAACAATTTGTGAAAGCCCCGCAGGATGGCGGGCAGGGGACTTCTGACCCCAATCGAGGACAAGCGCCACGTAGGGCAGAGGAGCTTGTGCGGACTGGTTGAAGACTGGTGATAAATACGATAGTCGGAGGATCGCACCCGATAGATAAGAGCTGGCAAGAGATGGAGCACTATGCTAGCGCGATTAGGCATGTGGATTTTGAATGTTGTCCTAATACGGATGGAGCTCTGGCAAAATAACAACGTATGATGATAGATGATATTGTGTTTAGGAACAAAGATGCAGACAAGGTAGAGGCTCCGACAATCAATCCAATGGTTATTTCAGCCATGACTAGTCCTTCTTTGGTGAGAAGGATTTTGATTGTTTGTGGAAATTCGGTGAATATAATCTTCAAAAAACTGATGATCAGATGAGGATGGAAGCCAAAGATTTAAAACTATCTAAAGCTCGTATACACGGTTTTAACGGTGTTGCAACTGAAGCTGTTGGTTATGTGGAATTACCAGTAGAGTTGGGAGAAGGTGAACGAAGGAGTACGCGATCTTGTGGTTTATTGTTTTGGATGTTGACTCTCCATATAATGTTTTTCTAGGTCGACCGGCCCTAGCTGAATTCCAGGCAGCTCTTGCCCCATGGTGTTTGACTTTGAAGTTTCCGACGGATAATGGCTTATTAGTTGTTCATGGCGATCAGATGACTATACATGCCTGTTACATAGCTGAGTTGAGGGAGGCTCAGCATAAAGAAAAAGGTAAGGGTGTGGCCAAGACTGTTTGCATCCAAGCTACCGAAGATTGACAACTAATGCCCGAGCCTTGACTCGGGTGCCATAGTCAGTTCTATAGAGATATAGATCTGAGAGATGATGAAGAGGAGCCCAAAGAGACCAAGGCTGCACCGGTTGAGCTAACGATTGATATCACGGTCAACCACGATGACTCATCACGAGTCCTAAAGATTTAGGTCACAGCTCAGCCCCCCAATGATGAAAGAACTTGCTGGCTTTCTCCGAGTGAATCTAGACTTGTTCGCTTGGACTCACTCTGACATCTATGGAACCTCACCTACCATTGCAAGTCATGCATTGAATATCGACCCAAGGTATGTTCCAGTGAAGCAAAAAAGACGCAGTATAGATCCAGAGAGATATATCGCTCTCAAAGTGGAGGTGGATCAACTAAAAGATGAAGGGTTTATCCATGACACCCTCTACCCTAAATGGGTATCCATTCCTATTCTTGTGAAGAAAGCGAATGGGAAATGGTGAACGTGCATTGATTATTCAAATTTGAACAAGACGTGTCCAAAGGACAGTTTTCCCCTTCCGAGGATCAACCAGCTGGTGGATTCAAATGCAAGACATGAATTGCTATCTTTCATGGATGCATACACAGGATATAATCAAATCCCGATGCATATTCCCGATCAGGAGCACACCAGTTTCATTACCGATGTTGGATTATACTACTATGTAGTAATGCCGTTTGAATTAAAGATTGCAGGAGCGACTTATCAGCGCTTAGTTAATAGGATGTTCAAAGATCAGATTGGAAAAAAATGGAAGTGTATGTGGATGATATGTTCGTGAAGTCACGATGATCAAGCGACCACATTAAAGACTTGGCGGAAATGTTTGACATCCTCCGACATTACAAGATGAAAATTAATCCATTGAAGTGTTCTTTTGGTGTTGCGTCAAGGAAATTCTTGGGCTTTATTTTCAATGCTCGTGGAATAAAAGCTAATCCCGAGAAGATTCAGGCTATCTGCGATATGCAAGTGCCAAGAACAGTTAAGCAAGTGTAGAGTCTTAATGGGAAAGTTGTTGCCTTAAGCCGATTTATCTCCAGAGCTACCGACAAATGCATTCCTTTCTTCGATTTGATTAGGAAAGGGAAAAGAAACTTTAAATGGACACAGGTTGTAAAGACACGTTTCAGGCTTTGGTGAATCATTTGGAGAGACCCCCCATCCTGTCAAAGCCGGTGGATCGTGAGGATTTGTATGTTTATTTAGCCGTATCGACACACACTATAAGTGCCGCATTGCTTTGTGAGGAGGATCGGATCCAGAGGCTGGTCTATTATGTCAGCAAATGACTAACAGGAGATGAAAGGAACTATACAAAAATAGAGAAACTAGCATACTACTTACTAATTGCATCATCGAAGCTTCGTCCATACTTCCAGGTACATTCGGTTACTGTTTACACCGACCAGCCATTATGTCAGGTCCTACAGCGACATGAGACATCTGGAAGGTTACTCGAGTGGAATATAGAGCTTAGTCAATTTGATATTACTTATCTCCCTCGGAGGGCTATCCACGGTCAGGCTTTGGCACATTTTATAGTAGAGTTTACTGTGCATGATGATCCTTTGGAAGGCAGCGAAATTTCCATAATACGGTGGAAATTGTATACTGATGGAGCATCTAACGATCATTGTTCTGAAGCTGGAATAGTGCTTGCAACTCCTAAAAATAGGTCAATCTGTTATGCATTAAAGCTTGATTTACCCGCAACAAACAATGAAATTGAGTATGAAGCTTTAATTGCTGGGCTTAAAATCGCTAGAGAACTTGAAATAAAATCTCTCGAAATCTTTTGCAATTTGCAGTTGGTAGTGTATCAAGTTAGGGGAGATTATCAAGCTAAAGAACATTGACTTGTCCCATACCTTACCCAAGTCCAAGAGTTGTTGACAGAATTTGAGTACTATGACATTTCGCATATTCCACGAGATCGAAAAAGAGAGGCTGATACATTGGCAAAGTTTGCTAGTACCGACGATGCACAGCAGATGAGCTTGGTTCCGGTCGAAGTATTAAACGCCCCAAGTATGAACATAATAGAAATCGACCAGACAATAGAAGCAGAGCCTAAGAGGGAATCCTGGATGACTCCAATCAAAGACAATTTACTGTATGGAGTCCTACCAAATAAAAGAAATGAAAAGCGACAATTCCTTCGCAAAGCTTCATGGTATATTATGCAAGATGGAATTATGTACTGGAAAGATTTCTTAGTCCCCCTTCTCTAATGTGTCGATCATGATGAGATAAAACATGTTCTAAGAGAAGTTCATGAAGGGGAAAATGACAATCACACTAGGGGCGAACTCTAGCAAAGAAAATACTCTGTTATGGGTATTATTGGCTGACTGTAAATCGAGATGCCACTGATTATGTGAGATGATGTGGTAAATGCCAGATATATACAAAAGTCCCAAGAGATTTGCCAACGGAAATCGTGCAAATGGTCAGCCCATAGTATTTCGCCATGTGGGGTATAGACATTTGGTTCCTTACTGATCTCTAAAGGTGGCACAGAGTATGCTATCGTTGCAATTGATTACTTCACCAAATAGGCCGAAGCAGAACCTTTAGCCACGATCACAACCAAGAAGTAATCAACTTTATTGTCTGAAATATCATATGCCGCTTTAGTCTTCCGCGAACTATTGTAACAGAACTCAATTCGACAGTGTTGAATTCAAAGACTTTTGTCGAAGATATCATATTGAAAAGAGATTCGTAGTGGTCGCTCATCCTCAAGCAAATGGATAGGTTGAAGCTGTAAATAAAATCATAAATCCATTGTAAAGAAGCGCTCGGAGAAGGCCAGAGGTAGGTGGGTGGATGAACTCCCTACAACACTGTAGGCTTTTAGGACCACCCACAATTCCGCGATTGGCCCTACTCCATTCAGGCTTGCTTACGGTTTTATTCCTATTGAGCTTAAAGTTCCTTCTCATCGAGTGAATTACTACGATCCCAAAACGAATAAAGATCTCCTCTTGGAATCTCTTGACTTTATAGATGAGAATCGTGAGGAAGCCGATCTGAGGGCAGTTGCACATCGACACCGAGTCGTCCAGTATTATAACATTAAAGTCCGACCCAGAACATATGAAATTGGCGATCTCGTCCTAAAATGGGTTTTTCCTACCCCATCGCACATGAATCCAATCTGGGAAGGACCATATGTCATTGAATAGAGGCTTGGAGAAGGAATTTTCAAGCTAGCGACTGTGGATGGCATCACACTTCCAAGGGCATGGAATAGCAAACATCTACGACGCTATTTCACTTAGTTTATTTCTTTTTCATTTCAGTTGTATTTGCTTTCAGAATTTTCTTTAGCATATGATTTTCCAGATGTGTAATAAGATACTTTGTGTTTTTTCCTTTCCGTTTAATGAATAAAGTTTCAAACTTCCTTTATATTTATGTTTGCTGAGGCATTATATATTAATTACATAGCGAAACTGATTGATGTTGATATGTATGAAAAGGCTCCCAGAGTTTGAAATTTATCGATCATGCTAATTCCCAGTGGGACTAAATAAGATGAGCTTGGAATATGGATTTGATGGATGTACATTGTACGGTGCTCGAAGCATGGAATATGGCTCATCGAATGAAAGGGTGCGGCATAACATGGCAAATAGGAAGGGATCGACATAATTGATGGAGAGGGATCGATAGGCAATATTGAAGAGGGATCGGCATTCAACAAATTCCAAGAGCATTCATGCACACAACATTCCATATCTCAGGATCTACAACTCCAAGCCTATGAAATTTGGAAGGCACGGTATGTGGACCCTAGGGATCACACATCACATGGGAAAACCTTGAGGAATCGGCATGTAACCCTATAAAGGGTTCAGCAGTCGATAATGAGTAAATCATATCAAGTTAATGATTAAACAATAACTTGAGCTCTGGTGGTCCAAATGACATGAGATTTGAAGTGCTAACATAATTAAGCATGCAGAAGCCACTATAGGGATCGCAACCAAAAAATCAACCAATGACGGGATCGGTACCAATCCTCCTCATTGGGAGTTGGGACTAGCGACCCCTCGGGTGGCCCATGTGGATTAGAAGGTCCATCAGTCGAACTTTCAGAGAGATTGGTGGTCGTCTTCACCTATAAATACTGGCCTAATAGGTCATTCGGGGATCTTTACATTGCTTGTTACTTTAGACTTTATTGCAATCAAATGTTCTATAACGACCCGTAAATTTTAATAAATTTTGTTTGTTTTATTAATATAAATATTTGAATTTTTGTGAAATTTTAAACAATAAAATTTGGAAATAAAAATTTGATATTTGAAATGCGTCTATTTAAACATAGCAAATGGTAAATTTTCATCAGATAATATTGAAGTTTATTTTATTGTGTAATTCTATTTCAATTTAAATCAGTTAATATTTGATGGTAATAAACTATTTTCCAAACCTGAATATTTTTATATAGAAAATTTTTAAATCATCTTCTGAGTGAGACGTCACATTTTGTTTCTCTAAATTTGGACTTCTATTGCTCCGTTCATCTTATTTCTGACATTTTAGCAGCATTTCGGTACCGATATCGACTTTTGATAGGATGATCCTATCACTGATATCTGTATACCATTTTGATCATTTGGTCGTGCTGATCTCCGTAGTATATTCATCTCTGTATTTCGGTGTCCGTTACACGACGAAGACCGTAAAATGGATAGCCATATCGGTCATGAATTTTCAGTCTTTTGATTTTCTATGACCATTCAAATTTGCCAACGGTTGGAAAATCAAACAGTCATCTACCTCTAACAATTCCTGAATTACATGCATGACTTTTATTATTCCAACCTGTCATTAACTTTTATTATTTCAGTATTGGGTACCAATTGTCACTATTTCCATTCACAAATATTTATTCTATTTCGTTCCTTCATTTCTGAAGCTACACTTTCTTTCCCTGCTCTCTATCATCTTCTTCCTTTGGTTATAACTGTGAGAATAGAATTTTATAAAAAAATTAAGTTTATTTTGTGATTGCGTATAATTTCAACTGCTCCTCTTGTTTTCCCATCTCGTGAAACCGTCTTAGCCTGAAACACCACCCATAGATGATCGTTCCCCTTCCGACAATGCTCCAGCCGACCCCACTCCTCACCAAAACGCGGTCAAACGCCGCCGCCTCACACTGATCAACATAGCCACCCGAGAGTTCCGCAGCCACCTTTCCTCTCTTCCTGACCACCAGCGCAACCGAGTCCCCTTGAACACAAAGCTCCATTGAATCACCCAGTGGCCGAAGTCAGTAATGAGAGCCTGTGACCTTGTGAGGCATCGGAGTGATGGAATGTTGGGGTCCTCACATTCGCATTAAGTCTGTAGGTATATATATGTATGCTACAGTTCTCTTTTATGCATAAATAAGTTTAATATATATATATATATATATATATTTATGTTGTATGAATTTGTTGTTGCTGGTCTAAGTATAAGTATATTATATATAGTTGCTGAAGTTTATTACTTTGGGTGCTTAAGTGTATAAATACATATTCAGTTTAAAACTTTGTTGCATATGATAATATATAAAATATAACTAGTATTACAAAGTATGGGTTGCAGTTTTATGTTATGGTTTTAAAAGTTCATATATAGTATTTTATTTCAGCTAGGTTATATTGCATAGTATATAATGTTGGTCATATGTTATATATATGAGTAGGTTTAAAGTTGTAATTTCTATTTTAAATATCAAGTTGTATATATCAGCTTTAGAAAAATATATGTAAGTTTCTATGCTAATTTTAAATGCATATCTAAATATATACAATGTGAATTCAGGTCTGCATATAATTGAGTAGAGCATATATTTGTTTGGATGGTCTGCATATTGTTTGTTGTATGTCAAGCCTGCATATTATTTTGAAACATATCAGCCTATCCGAAAGAAAAAAAGGGACATTGGTTTTAAAACATATAATGTTGAGATTTTGATTTATTATATGTGTTTAAACTTTTCCCAGATATTATATAAAGGTTTTATTTTGATCTTTATAAGTGTTTAATATAGGTTGAAAAAGGTTTTTATAAATTTAAAAATTGTGCAAGTTGCGTATAATCTGTTGTTTATAAAAAAAGTTATGATATGGTATATTACACTTAGTTGTCTATATGTTGTAGCCTGCATAGTTAATATAGGTTATATAATATATTCAGGGCTATATGTAGTTTATATCTATACTAGAATATATGAAGTTACGGTATATGTTTTATATTTGTTATATATATACTGCGCGAGTTATATATATGGTACAATAGTTTATATATGAAAGTGTTTGTAAGTTATGTGTAATCAGTGTTGTATACCCAAGAATATATTATATATATTCTAAAGACAGTACTATATGTGCTGTTTAATGATTTTATATATCAGTATAGGTATTGTTTTGGTCAGTGGGTCCGAACATTTTATATATTGGTGAAGCAAAGACATATGTACACGTTCTAGATTTCTTTGCATAAGCCTGACTTGCTTTACTTATGGGTTGAAAATAATTTTGAAACAGAGCATATAAAGATTTTATATTTTGTGGGTGTGTGTAAATTTAATATGGATTCTATAATAAATATGGATTTTAGAGAAAAATTTATATATATTTATTCCATGCACATCAAGATTGATTCTGATTCGTGTTTTCTTCGAATTTGGTTAGATTTGCTTTGCTTTCTCGTTGTTCCGTTGTCACTTCGTGCTTGTCCGAATCTGTTCGGTGATTTGTCAATTATCTGTGTTTATTCATGCCCGTTCTCACCATGTCCTCGTCCTTCTCTAGCCTCGAAAGGTGAGCAATCACTCACGATTAACGTTTTTATATTTATTAAATTTGATTTCAATTGAAACGACAATTGAAATATACTGCTGCTAGTTATTTACATTGCTATATATATGCTATTATCTGTAACCGTTCACTTGTGACATCTGACACCATTATCTGTTATTTATATTGATGATATATGCCTGTTACTGTTGTTATTTTAGTGATTAATTGATTTAAATCAAATTTAAATATTTATCGATATTATATATATATATATGTATGTATGTATATATAACTTTTATATATACACTTTATTAAATACTAATGGCATTCAAACAAATCAAATAAAATTTATTAATCAATATTTCATAAAAATTTATTGATTTAATTAATTTACAGTGATTATAAATTAATTGAATCATGTGGTTTTAAGGAGTATCCATCATTGCAGTTGTGCGACTCAAAAGTGTAAATTTAGTCAGCTTTATTAGTGGACAATTCGAATATTAACGTTCACACGTCACCTTAGTTAGTGGTATGACATTTTTCCCGAATTTATCGCTTACACATCTTTTTGGTAAATCAAATTTTACTTTCATAAGCAGTGTCTGGTAATAATGATTATTTACACCAATTCTCTACATCAAAACGATATCACATTAGGACTTATTTAATTTGGTTTTGTAAAAAATTCAATATCATCCACATTCAACTTGATTTGTCCATACACAAAATCATTGGTTCAATAATAATTATTATAAACCGTACCACTCTAGCTAGAGACATTGACTTTCAGCTCACTACAATTGACCATGATACTAATCTCATATAACTAAGGAGATGAATTCTCTATTGAATAGTATTTTACTTCCAATTCTTCAACTCAAACCCAACCATAGTCGCTTGATGGATAGCAATGTCCACATTAAAGTTCCATAGTATTCTCCAATCAAGGAACCATGCAACATCATCACTTCGAGGTTCCCTATTTGACCTTAGTTATATTAACCAACATAAATCTCTCGAGTGAGTCATTCCATTATGATCCAATGACCATCAATACATAACCTCTTGTATTCCCCAATAGCCATGAGTAATATATTGCCCGACATTTGTAGAGCATTACGTACTCTAGTCTAAACTGATGTATCGATATCCTATCACGAAACATCTTGACTAAGAATATTTAAAGTAACACGTTAATTTTAATGTGATAAATTTTTCATGATTACAACACATTGTAATTACTGTCACATAACATATCAGTTAAGGATTTTCTATTAAATATACTGTAACACCCCAAATTTTTGATAACATTATTTAGGAGATTTAATTAGATAAATTAAATAGAATAATGTAAAGGTAAAGTGATAAGGGGATTGATATTTGAATAAATATAACTAAGGCCGTGCTCAATTAACTAATTAAATGGGCTAAAGAATAGTTTTTAAGTTAATTAATCTACATAAGCGTATAATGAAAATTAGCCGCACATTATCCCTTACCCTTATATATTCTCATTCCTTACCATTTCATTTCACATTCACATCATTTTGAAAAAAAACAAACACATAAATAAAGGAGGAGCCGGTCATAGCTAGGAAGAAATGAGAAGAGAATTCAAATTAAGCTAAGGAATTAAAGAAGGGGAATAAATCTTAATCTCAATCCAATCTCTTTATCTTAATCAAGGTGAATAATAATTTATACCATCTATATTTTTTTATAAACATATATTTTTCAAATTTAAGATTAAATTCATTTCTATGATGATTTGGATGATGATATGCTTGAATTACAATTTATTTGAATTAAACAAGAATGTTTAAATAACAATATATGCAGTTTTAGGACAAAACCGATTGATATTAATGTTTAAATGCCATGGAAAAATTTTATGTTATGTAAAACATGATTTTGGAGTTGGATTTTAATTTTTATAATTTTCCAAGCTATGGAAAGATTATTATGAATTTGTAAAGGAAAATATGGTAAATTGAGTTTAGAAATTTATTTTGGAAATTCTATTGAGAATTTGGGTTTGAAATTTTGATATGTTAGAAAACATGATGAAAGTGAATTTTTATAATTTTTGAGGATTTTTCCTATGTGATTTGCTATGCAAATTAAATTGTTTTAGAAGGAGGGCTTATTTGCAATAATGGTTTTGTTTAATGGAAGGGCTTATTTTCTAAACTAACCTTGGTTTAGATCAAAAATTAAGAGGTAGTTATTTTGGTGAAGAATTTGAAAAGTTAAGGCAACCAATCACATGTTTACACGTGGCAAGTTAGTTAGATAAAATTTGCTTTAATTGGCATTAATCGGCTTTTACTCAGAAAAGTAAGTTCCGCCTCTAATAGAAGTACCTTTCGGCTCAGAGCTTCTTCCTTCAATCAAGTCGAAACCCCACTAAGCGGATACCAATGCAAAAGGTATCTCTTAGATGGTACATAGTGGATTGGAGAAAAGGCGGAAGGCATGGTGTCGAAAGCATTGCTTCCGATAGGGTCGATACCTTTTGTTTGTTTTAAAAATGTTAAGCGTCTGCCTTTGTTTTATTAAAGCCTTCGAAGGAGTCGAAGCATATATTTTCGAAAGAGGTTTTCTAAAGGCTTTTGAAGGGGTTTCCATCTTATGTTTTAAAGAATAAGCTTACGAATAAGTTTCTTTACTTATGAAAATAATGCTTTCGAAAGTAGGGGTTCCGACCTAGGCGAAACCCTATTGCCATTCTTTTGCCTTTCGAGTGTATAGAAGTCATTAATGCCTTCGAAGGGTAGTTTTGTTTTAAAGATGTTTTAAGCCACTCCCTAAATGCTTTCGAAAGAGTCCAAGGGTTTTGAAGGCAATGGCTTTGAAAGGGGGTTTCGATGCTATCCTTCATTATTTTGTTTAAATGGTTTGAAGCTTTCTAAAGGGATGGTGCCGACGCCATCATGTTTTCCCCAATACTTTTATATGATAAAGGATGGTTTCGAAAGAGATACTTTCATTTATATTCACTTTGACCCAAATGATACTTTAAGTATAAACCTAATGGTTTTGAAAGAGGAACTTTCAATTGTTTCGAAAGGGATACTTACAAAGATTTTGAAAGGGGTACTTTCAAATGTTTCGAAAGGGGTACTTTCAAAGGTTTCAAATCTATGCTTTTAAGAGTTAATAAGTAATACTTTATTACATTCGAAAGGTTCCGAAAGAGAGGTTTTAAAGTGTTTCGAAAGGCAGGGGCCTAATGTATTGAAAAGGGGTTTATATGCTTTCGAAGGAGGTTATCCAGTGAGGTCGAGAGCAAGGTTTTGAAGGTTTTGAAAGCCTTAGTTTTCAAAACAAATAACCCAATCTCATTTTAAAAGAAAACTATGGTATAATTAAATAGAATGTTTTGAAAATGAGTTTTTGAAGGAGTTTTCTTTGATTAAAAGTTTAAAAGGATTAACCAAGCTATTGTGTTTGCTTCTTCATATATGTATATATTCATATTTTAATGGACCCATAACTATATTTTAGGGAAGGGCAGAATAACCAGCTAAGTTGACCCAGCAGTGAATATAAATTAAGTTAACACCTGAATGAGTAGAATTGCATCCAGGTGGTTTGGAAGACCTGAATATAGGATGCTAAAATATTAAAGGGAAATATTGGCAGGGGCCAATAGGTTCTCAGTAAGCCCTTGAAAATTGTATTGGAAAGATATTAGCAGGGGCCAACAGGTTCATAGTAAGCACATGAAAACTATGTATAATTGAAGTTGTTAGAAAGAAAGGTTCATAGTTAGCCCATGAAAACTATGATTTGATATTTCCAGGGGCCAATAGGTTTATAGTGAACCCATGAAAATTATATCCGGATTAAGATATTGACAGATGTCAATAGATTTCTAGTTAGCCCATGAAAACTAGGAAGACGAAAAGATATTGGAGTTACCAATAGGTTCCTAGTCAACCCATGAAAACTAGGAAAAGTGTAAAGATATTGGAGTTACCAATATGTTCATAGTGATCCCATGAAAACTATGTAATAGAACATGGAGTCCTTAAACATTTCACCGGTTATTAGTCAGTCCATGAAAACTATTAGGCTAATAGTAACCCTAGAAACTATAACTGTGATAGATAGTCAAAATGAATGGGGATGGGTAATTCAGCATCGATTCGCTTGTTTTGCATATCATCATATCATATTATTTTGAATTGTTTTAACCATTGTGGATGCAGGAGCACAGTATATGGTTTTATAAAGGTTTTAAGATACTAGTGAGGGGAAAACCCGTTCCGCTAAGCGGCGTGGTCTCACTAGATATCTAAATGGTTTGAGATGGTAGATTATTATTCATACCAGGCTTTATGTCTGACTCAAAGTTCATGTTTTCCCCGTAAACTCTCGGGTACTCAATTGATTTTGAGTAGTTTGAGTGTTGAGGTTTTTAGGTACCTCATTAGACGAATAAAGCTTCCGGAGATGTGCATGAGGCATTATAGCTATCTAGAGTTCTCATTTATTTTGATTCCGTTGTGTTGTTTGTAATGGCAAAGTTGTTAAATTGCCTGTATATACTCTAATCATCCAAGGGGGCATCTTCATATATCGCTCTTGGCGTATGTTGTAATAAATATATTTTCTCTGTACGTGGTTATTGATTGTGGGATTATGTAAAATTGGAAATGTTTTAAAAGGAATGTGATCTTGTTTGATGTTTTAAGTTTTTTCCATATTCATGTGTTTCTGTGTATCAATGTAACTAACACCGCCATATTTGGTCGCCAAGGGTTAATAACTATGGATGACTGCAACATCCGTAGCCGTAAGTTTTGGGCATCCAAGTAGGGGGATTTACAAGTTGGAATCAGAGCATAGTTTTATGAAAACTTATAAGAAAAATTAAACCTAAAAGCTTTTTGAAACTGTCACGACCGAGATTTTCGACCTCCGAAAATCGACATCAATACGTCCACTGTATTACATACCAAACAATCGAATGCCGGAAATACCAGATCATTAGGGAAAAGAAAAAAGAGGTAGAAGAGGAAAATAGAAACAACAGCACAGAATCCCACAATCGCAGCGGAATAATATATAATAGATATAACATGTCTATATACAAAAAGAACTATAACTGTTATTTACACATTACATCATCAGAGTACAATACATCAATAACACAACACTGGACAGTTATAATAACTTGTCCTCACAAATAGTTGATACACAGCCTACAGTACACAGTGGCATAAAACCGAATTACGTGTGATACATCTCATCATTCAGCTCGCCTCCATAGCTCCATTGCATCCTATCCTATATCTGTAATACTCGGTCTGACCCGAGCATTATAATAAAATAACACCCGAGTCAGTCTGGGAAACCAGCGTGAGAAAATACACCCAATTTGAATTATTAAAGTTTTCAAACTCCTCTAAAAATCAAAGGTATCTCGTACAACCACGCCACACATAAACACGACGGGTTTTTACCTTACGATAACTAAAACATTTCATATCAAATCCTCTGATATTATAATAGTGTCTAAGTACAAATACTTATTCAAATAGCTAAAATGCTTGCATCTCACTTTTCAGCATAGTTGGGTATAATCAAAACCGTACGACGCTTATTGGAGAATGGATTCCATACGAATGACTAGGTACTTGGGTATCACCTGTCATAGTACACGCCTAGAACAATGTACCGAGAACCACGCCTGGATCCCCTGCAACACAAGATCGGACAATCCCTAACCTAGATAGACTGAATATGCTATCACTCCGGGTGTTCCCACCCTTTTTCGAGCTCCTTCCATAATCGTAGTAATAATATCCAAGGGTATCTAGAAAGGTGATAAACATACCCTAATTGGGTGCTACCCACTTAGCCTTACTGCATCTCCCCTGCTTTTCAGTCATTCTCGGTTAATGAGGCTGGAGGCTACGATTACCTTTTAAGGAATTTTCACTTAAAATGCTCATTGTCCTCAAATGACAATGTACTGATAGCATTCATCCATACAAGTCCGTTCCGGGCCTGAACGGAACCGAAGGCACTATTCCTACCACCTCCATTTTGGAATAATCCTCAGGATTAGTAGCTATTAGCCCTTACACTTCACTGCTCCATTTTCGAATCCATGCTCTTGTTTTCACATCAAAAACGTACTCGTTGGATCAAAGTAGTTTCCGGATAACAAATCCGATCCAGGTCTCTTCGAAAACAACATTCGATGTTTTTCGGTAAACTCAACCCCGCTTCTTTAGGAAATAAATAGACAAAACTAAAATCAGAGATCACCTCCTAACCGTTAGTGGACGGATTTCCTTATAAACGTCGTAGAAGAATAGAACGAGTTTATACGTACAGTATAGCACCTCGAACGATAATTGTACCATATAATTTCCGTGTTTCTTCAAGATATTTCCAAAGTTATAATTTAGGTCCAGATTTGATAGTCAGTTATTTAAATATCAAATAAACAATCATTCAACCAAATATTCCATTTTTCCATTGAAAAACTCCAAATCTCTTTTTAATTTGATTTTAATAACTTAAATCTCTTTATCCAAAATATATACTTATCTTTTCGAGTTAAGTAAATTCACCAAAACTATTCTTTCAAAGATATTTGGAAACCTTTAAAAATAATCTGGAAAGTACCACTGTGGTATCAAACCATGGATTCACAGCTCAATGGTTACGTCTCTATCCCAGAGAAATTCAAGACTTAACTGCAGGCACTCATTTCCTCCGATTTCGCCATGCGAGTATACCATTACTTCTCAAAAACTTTATTTAATAATTTTTCAAAATAATACTTATGAAATTTCTATAATAGTTCCTAAGTAAAACTTTTGACGAATACTCTTTAAAATAAAAGTTATTATATAATTTTGAATATTGAATAATTTATCCCTTTAAAATGATAAGACTGATTTATTCTTAAATAATAATTAACTTAATATCAACCATTTATAAAACTACTTAATTAATACTTAAATATACTTTAAACAATTTTTAAACAACTAAATAACTAATTTTCTGAAATATTCTTTAACACCTTTAAATTTTCTAGCTAATACTTAAAAATTCTCTTTTAAAAATAAACTTAACTTCTCAGAAAATATATTTTTCAACTCTCATATAGCCAGTCCAATATTAATAAATCCTTCTCGATTTATTTCCAATTTAATTTTATTTCCCAATTCCGTAAATCTCTTTTCACATTTCAAAAGAACAAATCTACCATTTATTTTTAAACCGATTTACCCATCTCCTTATAAATCCTCACTGTGAATTTATAACTTCAATTAATCCGCTGATAATCACTTTACTCTATTCATAACTTTGTTTATAAATTCCATAGTCTCAGTTCCCATTTAAAATGGTTTCCCCAACACTTAATCGATTTTAAATCATTTTCTAATTTAAACTCCATTTTTAAATTAATTTCTTAAATAACCCAAATATATTCCAAAACCCAACTAAATTCAGATTCCACTTCCTTTCCATAATTTAAAATCTTATTTAAAATCTAATACAACGATTCCATATTTTATTTTCAAAATTACTTTATTTTTATTTTGCCAAACTATTTTAAATCTCGATTTTAAAACCTTTTTACACTTAAATAAATATCGCTTAAGTTTTATTATTTAAAATCCTTTTATTTAAATTATTCCAAAATCTCTATCTTTCCATATTCCGAAAATAACAAGTAAAAATTTTAAAATTAACCTATTTATTTTATCCAAATACATTCCTTTTGATTAAATCCAAAATTCACTATATAAATATTTTCTCCCAAAAATCTCCTTTTAATTTCATTTCAAAATTCAATATCTATATTTATGATATTTTAAAATACCAAAATCTCGACCATTGCCAACATAACATCCAATAAATTCAAATCATACTATAATCTATCACAGATCATTCAAACAAATCATGTATAACTATATATGAAATTATTTCAACATTTTTGAGGAATCCAGTTGGATCCTTCCAACCTATTTCCCTGCATCCACAGATGTTAGCACAATATAAAAATACCAATCCCACTTCTAGGGGATATCGCGGTATATAGGGTCATCCGCTATTATGCGGGGCATATAGGGTCTCATCCGCTATATATATGCGGGAATATCAATCACTCCAATATATACATACTACTACATATAATATCACATTCAACTGATAATAATTTATCAATTCTACCAATAAATCAACAATTAATTTTAACTATTTAAAATTAATTTTAACATATAATATCTCGAATCCGGCCTGGAATGAATGAGATATTGCAGTTATATGAATTGAAATTTATCTAATCAATTTATATTACAAACTTCTCAAACAAATTCATTACCAGAGAAACCCGGCCCGAAGCCCACGAATTTAAGTATCGACCCTAATACTTCTTCTTCCCCCTTTCGATTTCCTGTACACGCACGCATACAGTAACCCAAGTTCAAACGTACACGCACACCTTCCCACCCTCTGTACTCAACGAACCCATCATCAGACTTCGTCGACATCACCACGACACTTCTGCCACCCCCCCTTCAATTCACGATACGGCGAAACGAGCGCGACCTAACATGATCGTGCTCGACTACGAAATGTTGCACCTCCAAAAACTCGACTGCACATCACAAAAACCCATCCACCGATGTGCCTCGACCCTCCGAACGCAACCACCATCACCAATCCACGAGATACGCCTCCAAGCTCGAGCAGTTCGAAACCCTAGTTCGAACCAACAACGGTCAATCAACACAAACAAGTGCCGCACCCACCAATATACATATCAGATCGAAGTAGATGTATAAACATGAATCTAGAGATATGTTTTGTATTTTTTTGTTTTGTAGAATTGAAGAAATTGATTTTTTGATTTTTTTTGAAGTTTTCATCCCTTCGTGAACTGTTCGCCTGAGAAAAAAATAAGAAGAGGAAGATGTGATTTTAAGGGGGTAAAACGTGTTTGAATGGGTAAAGGTCAAATCTTAGGTGGCTGAGAAGAGACAGAAAGCAAATTGATGTGAGTATAGTTAATCAATGTAAATATATATATATATATATATATTTATTTATTTATTTAAATTTAAATTGTCTCGATTTCACAACTTAAAATCTCGACTCCCTATCGAGGCATGTCGCTAGGCGTTTATAATATTATACCCCTATTCCGAACGCAATGAAAAAGGTTCCGAGTCCTAATTCGATCGTATGGAGAAGATAGCTTTTTGGACCCGGTTATTATATTGAATTTTGAATGTATATTTCAGCGCGTTTATATACCGTATGGCCAAACGTCAACTTCAAACGTTATGAAATTTGAAATCCGATAATAATACACTATTACGGATTTAATAGAACTGGTTTTGTCGAATTCTGAGACTGTGCTTCAGAAGGCTATTTTTAAATGTCAATTTAAACGATATATTTTTAAAACTGAACAAATCACTTCTAAATTCAATTTTAGAACTTTTATTACCTCCATTATTATCAATATAAATTTTACAAGCCTTTAAATTGTTTTTAACAAGCTTAAAACTCCAGATTCAATATTTTAACCAATTTCCAATTATTAAATTCAATAATTTAATTATCCAATAATTGGTTATATTTGAAATACAAGTTAAAATTAACTTTAAATATTTAAAATCACTTATATATTCCAATTTCAAATATCCAAAATTCTGGGTCGTTACATTCCTCCCCCCTTATAAGAATTTCGTCCTTGAAATTGCTAGGTAAGAAGAATGATCCAAAACCCAATAACTAATTCCCAAAACCTCATAGTTTAAACAACTTTCCAAATCAATTTATTGTAAACACAATATCACCTTTACTAATTTCGAAATTCATCTATAGATTCCAAATAATATCATTTTCTCAAACACTTCAAATTTAAATCCCAAATCAAATTTTAATTATCAAAAATTTCTTCAAAATTTTCTAACTCCTTAAATTTTCGAAATATTTCACCACGTCTCCTTTGCGCGGCTAGATCGGAACAACTACAATCGCCTCTACAGGCCCAAATCATCAAAAGAAAATCATCAATTTCATACACAATTTAAACACATACCTTTTTGATGGGTAATCAAATTTTATTTCTAAAATCGAAGACATCAATTTAGCTTTTGCTTTTTAATTACCTGCACCCTATTTACTAATAGTATCCAATCATACAATTCAAAATCATTTTGTTCGGCAATTTCAATTTTCAATATATATTTCACCAAAACCCATACGATGTACATATATCATCCGTACGCAATATCAACTCTGATCGCTCACTCGATCACACAATTTCACTTCCAAACTAGTATCGTTCACACGACTCTCTAGTGCGGACTCAGATCTGGTCTCTTGATCAAAAACCGTCATTCTCCTTGCATAGCCTTATACTATGATAGAGAATTCCAGAATCAATCAAAAATCCATACCCATGGTTCGCCATCAAAATTGAGTGAAAAATCCTAACTCGGATCGATATAACTATCTCCAAATTCTGTGCTCGAATCTAGATCAAATCGTTATGCGAATAAAATAATATACGTACAACTTATGTATTAATTGCAATTGGTTCTTAGCTATATCAAATTCTTTTTATTCACATTTATTTTAATTTCGATTCATTTATTCACACTTACCGTTTTACACAACTTTTATTTAATCTTTATTCAAAGATTAACTTATTATATTCCATAATACCAATTTTTACTTAAGAATTTCACCATCAATTCCTTAAGCTTGTTATAAACATTTAATACAAGCCCTTATGTTTATTTCCACTTCATTACTTTGGTTTTTATCCATTTCTATTCAAATTAAATTTTCAATTTCATATTTAACTCAATTTTTCTACAAACTTAAAACATTGAATTTTATCGGCCATATTCCCTACCATATTTAATTAACTAATTTCTTTAATTTAGTTCAATTCGCTAATTTATTTCATATCCCAATCAAATTTTATTTCCAAACTTTTATATTATTTAGTCCACTCGAAATTTTTCAATCCACCATATTTAACATAATTCAAATTCAATATCATTCCAATATTCAATTTCAATTCCATTTACTTACAAATTTAATTAATTTGTGCATCCACAAATTTATTTTCAATCTTAATAATTTTTATTTCGATAACTATTCCATTTAGCCTACTTAGGCTAAATTTCCCAAAATTCACTCTTATTTAACTTAATTTAAGTTAAATTTCACTCCATAAAATCAAAATTTAAAATTTCTTAAGTTATCAAACTTACTAATATTATATTCACCAATTTCTTCCAATTCACTTCATTTAACTTGTTTACTTTACTAGTTTGTTCCATTATCACACTTACCTTTATTTAACTCTTCTTAAGTTAAATTTCATTCCAATAATCAAATTTCAAATTTTATAAGTTTTTCAAACTTATTTATATTCCATAAACATTTTTAAATAAACTCCTAGAGTTTAAACAATTTCTTAAACATTCAAAATAATTTTTGAAATCATATATACCGAAAATCCTTTGGTATATCAAATTATTCCCTTGCATTTCAAAATCAAACCCAGTTTTGCACACAAATTCCAATTCAAACATTTCAGGTAGCAATTTCTCTCTTGGAAACTCGAAAATGAACACCAATGATGTCGCTATCATCATCAGAATTATTTTCCAGCGACCGAAGTGAGTTCAGTGCTTTTATTCCTTTAAAACCATTTTAAATGTTTTCAATTCACAATTCTCAATAGATTTCATTTCCAATTCAAAAATATTTCCAAATAACATCACTTTTATTTTCCAAGACTTTGGAAAACATTTCAAAACCAAAGGGAATTAAATTCCCAAATTTCCAAATTTCAAATCCTTTAAATCTATATTTAAATATTACTCTGGGGTTTTATTCTATTTCAAATTATAAATCACATTTATAATCTCATATTTACAAACTCCATTTTGTTATATGAATTACTTTCTTAACTTTTGGTTATAATATCAACCCTTATTCAACTTACCACAACACCCCAATGATAATAGTTTAATATTATCATTTCTAACAACCAAGCAAACCATATATAACTATAATAATTTCTAAAAAATTATTTATTTCATATATGAAAATAATTTGGGTAAAATTATTTCATCTACCCCGTTTTAAAATAATACCGTGTCAATTTGTTTTATTATAGTGTTTAGAGATCCCTATCAATAACGTTAATTACTCGTATTGACCAGAATCCATAACCACTCAACAAACCAATCAACACAATATAAACCAATTTTATATTCACTGACAAATAAGCGCTCATATCTATTAATACACTCAAACTCATTCTAGGGTGCCACTGACCCTATCTCTAATGAGTAATCCCCACCAGAGCCAAGTTTCTCGCTTAACCTTCTGCTATGATACCAAGTGTCACGACCGAGATTTTCGACCTCCGAAAATCGACATCAATACGTCCACTGTATTACATGCCGAACAATCGAATGCCGGAAATACCAGATCATTAGGGAAAGGAAGAAAGAGGTAGAAGAAGAAAATAGAAACAACATTGAATCTCACAATCGTAGCGGAACAATATATAATAGATATAACATGTCTATATACAAAAAGAATTATAACTGTTATTTACACATTACATCATCAGAGTACAATACATCAATAACAAAACACTGGACAGTCATAATAACTTGTCCTCACAAATAGATGATACACAGCCTACAGTACACAGTGGAATAAAACCCAAGTACGTGTGATACGTCTCGTCATCCAACTTGCCTCCGGAGCTCCATAGCATCCTATTACGTATCTGTAATACTCGGTCTGACCCGAACATTATAATAAAATAACACTCGAGTCAGTCTAGAAAACCAACGTGAGAAAACACACCCAATTTGAATTATTAATGTTTTCAAAATCCTTTGGAAATCAAAGGTATCTCGTAAGACCACGCCACACATAAACACGACGGGTTTTTACCTTACGATAACCAAACCATTTCATATCAAATCCTCTGATATTATAATAGTGTCCAACTACAAATACTTATTCAAATAGCTAAAATGCTTGCATCTCACATTTCAGCATAGTTGGGCACAATCAAAACCGTATGGCGCTTATTGGAGAATGGATTCCATACGAATGACTAGGTACTGGGGTATCACCTAACACATTACACGTCTAGAATAGCGTACCAAGGACCACGCCGGGATCTCCTGCAACACAAGACCAGACTATCTCTAACCTGGATAGACTGAATATGCTATCACCCTGTATGTTCCCACCCTTTTCCGAGCTCCTTCCATAATCGTAGTAATAATATCCGAGGGTATCTAGAAAGGTGATAAACATACCCTAATTGGGTGCTACTCACTTAGCCTTACTGCATCTCCCCTACTTTTCGGTCATTCCCGGTTGATGAGGCTAGAGGCTACGATTACCTTTTAAGGAATTTTCACTTAGAATGCTTATTGTCCTCCAATGACAATGTACTTGTAACAACCCGCATATTTTATGATTGTATATTTAAATATTTTATTTAAATATAGCATCGTTAGTAGGATTAAAGTCCGAAAAGCTACTTTTTGCAAACATTCGAACTAGGACTCGAGACCACTTCCATTGAGTCCAAACTGGTGTTTGCGACTTTTTTGAGTATAAACATCGATATGTTTGGAGTGAGTTGAATTTTGCTATTTTCTATTTGGGCTTTTGGGTTTGGGTTTCAGCCCACTAACCCAAATTATTGCTCTAACTCTTTAACTCTTCATCCATTCACTCATTCATTTCCTAACACTCTAGCTCTAAACTGAAAATGGGGGAAGAGAATGGGAAATAGAAATTCCAAGCCCTAGTTTCCTTTGCAAACTCAAGTCTAGCTCCAAACTCTTGGAAAAGCTTAGGTAAGCATCCTCTTCATCTTCTCCATTTCATTTCATCTTCAATTTCAGAAATTTCCTAAACCCTAACTTAGGAAATGTTTTTCTTTTGAGCATTAGATTGAAGCTTCTTGGGTTATAATTGAAGAGTGATTGTTCTTGCTTTGCTCTGTAGCTTCTCCCTTGTGTTTTTGAGATTAAAGGTGAGTTTTTGAACTCACATCTAAGCCTATAGCTTTTGTTGTGGTTGGGTAAGAATTCCTAACCTCTATTCATGTTCATTTGCTTTTGATTTGGATTGATATGGTGAATTCTCCAAATTTTGGTGTTTTGGAGATAAAATCTTTGAAGATCTTATTGTGGATATTTGGACATGTTGTTGGGGTGTATCGATGAGCCTATAAGACTGGGTTGTCGCATGGAGTAATCCCCTAGTCTTCGTTGCTCGTCCGATAGCTTCCCATTCGTTTTGGCCATCAAGGCCTAGGCAAATTATTGCCCAGACCAGGTCTTCAGACGTTTGAAATGCAAGTTCAGACGTCTGGTTCAAAGTATACGACAGAGATTTATAAAAATAGCAGAAAACAAAGTCAGACGTCTGAAACAACCTCTCAAACATCTGAAACATTATGTCAGACCTCTGATACCACTTTTCATATGTCTGAAGCAACATGCCAGACGTCTGAAGCCACCCTCCAGACGTTTGGAAGTTTTCTGAATTTCAGTGAATAAATCCAGACGTCTGAATTTTAAATCAAACGTCTGGAACTGCCTATTTTTGCATATTTGCCTATTTTTGAGGGAATTTCCATTTTTATGATTCTTGTCGATCCAATTAGTTGTTATCGCATTTTTTTGACTTTGATGATTCCTTTTTGACTTTGTACACGGGTTTTTATAAAGTGATCTTTTTAAATTGTATTAAAAGCTCGTTTCTCCAATTTATAATTTCTATATAAAACACACAATTTTGCACTTCGAGGAAAGAGGGAGGAGAATTAAATGATTAAATAAAACGCATGCTATGAACACATGGTTTATCTTTTCAGTTAATTCCTAATCTACTCGTTCAATCGTTTTGACCTTCGGGTCTGGTTTACCGATGAGATGAGGAAAACTTTGTACTGCTTTGAGTGTGAAATTGACTGACGGATAGTAAACCGTTTAGTGCGAATGTGTGGTATGGGACTCACGTTAACATTTTTCGGGTTCCTTCATGAGAGTTGGTGACACATGTTGCCTTGGGGCTTGTGCCTTTGGGTGTTGCCCTATAGTATCGCTTTTGGAGTTGGTCATTTGCCACCGCTCGAGAGATATTCGGGTATGTTGCCTTCGGATGTTGCCCTATAGTATTTCTTTTGGAGTTGGTCATTCGCCACCGCTCGAGAGATATTTGGGTTTGTTGCCCTATAGTATCGCTTTTGGAGTTGGTCATTCGTCACCGCTCGAGTGATATTTGGGTTTGTGGCCTTCGGGTTTGTGGATCCTTGTTCTACAGTACTGAGCTCGAGCATCTTTTGTTTCTTTGACATTTATATTTCCCTAATGTATCGTCCTTCGGTGTGGGTTCTTTGAACCACACGATATATAGTGGTTACCTTGTGGAAACTTGTGTTACCTTTATTGGTATTTGTTATTTGCCTTTTTGGCTTGTTTTGGGATATTCATATCCTTTGTTTATTTGAGTTGCCGATGATATGAGGCTTGTTATGATTCATCTTTTGTTAGATGATCTGGTTATCTCTTTTGGAGATATTTGTGGTACTTTATGACCTTGTATGTTCATTATCATTTAGTTTATCTAACTGATTTGTTTAGCTAGACTGACCTGTGTATTTTATACTCGGGTCAGACCGAGATGTTTCAGGTTAGGTGCATTGGACTTAGCCTATTTTTCTTCCGCATGGACTGTTCTGCTAGCTCCTTTTTGTTATAGCTTTTTGTGTAGTCCTTTTTGGCTGTAACTCTGATATGTATTCTTTTGACTCGCCTGTATATTGTGGTTTTCTTTACCACTTGACATGTATCATTTTGTAAACTCTGTAATGTATCTGTATATGTGTAAATGTATGTGATGATCCCCTGTTCTGTGATGTGTATTACATTTGAGTTGTTATATTTTGTTCTGATAGATCCTTCAGCCACCTATGGCTTTGTATTAAGTATTTATTAGATATGTCGATCCACTTGAGAAAGAAAATAAAAAAAATGTATGGCAATTGTCAGCGTATTCAATAGATAATTAAGACAAGGCTATAGATGGTCGCTCCTATCCAGCTCTATTCTCCGCATTAGCAGACGGTGTTACCTAGTAATACCCTTTGCTAATGTGGGTCTCGGAGTGGGGCGTCACAGTACTGATAGCATTCATCCATACAAGTCCATTCTGGGCCCGAACAGAACCGAAGGCACTATTCCACCACCTCCATTTTGGAATAATCCTCAGGATTAGTAGCGATTAGCCCTTGCACTTCACTGCTCCATTTTCGACTCCATGCTCTTGTTTTCACATCGAAAATGTACTCATTGGATCGAAGTGGTTTTCGGATAACAAATGTGATCCCTGACTCTTCGTAAACAACGTTCGATATTTTCCCGTAAACTCAACCCCAGTTCTTTAGGAAATAAACAGACGAAAATAGGATCGAAGATCACCTCCTAACCGTTAGTGGAAGGATTTCTTTATAAACGTCCTAAAAGAACAGAACGAGTTTATACTATAGTACCTCGAACGGTAACTGTACCATATAATTTCCGTGTTTCTTCTAGGTATTTCCAAAGTTATAATTTGGGTCCAGATTTGATAGTCGGTTATTTAACTATCAAATAAACAATCATTCAACCGAATATTCTATTTTTCCTCTGAATAACTCCAAATCTCTTTTTAATTTGATTTTAATAACTTAAATCTCTTTATCCAAAATATATACTTATCTTATCGAGTTAAGTAAATTGACCAAAACTATTCTTTCAAAGATATTTGGAAACATTTAAAAATAATCTGGAAAGTACCACTACGGTATCAAACCATGGATTCACAGCTCAATGGTTACGTCTCTATCCTAGAGAAATTCAAGACTTAACTGCAGGCACTCACTGCCTCCGATTTCGCCAAGCGAGTATACCATTACTTCCCGAAAACTATATTTAATAAATTTTCAAAATATTACTTATGAAATTTCTATAATAATTCCTAAGTAAAAATTTTGACGAATACTATTTAAAATAAAATTTATTATATAATATTGAATATTGAATAATTTATCCCTTTAAAATGATAAGACTGATTTATTCTTAAATAAAAATTAACTTAATGTCAACCGTTTATAAGACTACCTAATTAATACTTAAATATACTTTAAAAAAATTTTAAACAACTAAATAACTAACTTTCTGAAATATTCTTTGACACCTTTTGTAACAACCCTGGTTTTAGAGCTTACCTGTTAATATTAAATTATAACGGTAGTTATAATTTAATATTGAGAATTAAAATAAATTGAGAATTTAAATTGTTCATTTGGAATAAATAATAAATTCTGAATTTAAAATGAGAAAATAAAGTTTGGAACTTTATTTTATTTGCTAGGGTAATAATAAATGGAAAATGGGTTTTTATTTGGAGAAAATGCAATGATTTTATTAATTATTGCCAATTACTTCTTTTAATAATTTTTAAAGGAAGTAATTGACTTTTAAAGGTTGTTTATTTAGATAAAAAGATGGAATTTGGTTCAAAAATGTGTTTTGATTATAAATATCAGTTAAAAATAGTCTGTTATATTTTTCTATGCAAGAAAATAATTTTTGTTGAATTTCAGAAGTTAAAATAAGGAATTATGAATTTATTTGATGTAAATTGGATATTTTTTTAAATTTAGAGTTTTTAATAATAAAAATGTTTTTAAATTTAAAATAATCTTTTAATATGATAGGAAATATTTTATTTCATATGTATGTAAATTTACATAAATTGTTTGTGTAAAATTTTTTTAAAAGAGAATGTAATTTATTTTGTATAATAATATGCATATTTGTGCATTTGTTAAGTGTTGTATTAATTTGCTTAGGTTTTTTTTTAATTTGTTTTTATTTGGGTCCAAGCCCACTTAGCCTAATCCTAAATGAAGAAATAAGAAACTAATTACTGTACGCTCATTTTCTTCCTTCTCCTGTAAACATTCAGAAACCAGAAAAAAAAAGAACCCAACTTCATCTTCTTCAATCTACGGCTTTTAAAACTCAATTTCTTCAATTCAAGCTGAGATCTTTATTAATCTAAAGTAAAATTCACTGGTAATCATATTCCAAAACCTAAATACTCTCATCCAATCTTATTTTAGAGAAGATTGTCTGTTAATTGTCTCTTCTTGTTTGCATGTCTCTGTTTGTAGTTTCTATAGGTTCTAGAGGCCAAAACCTCCTCAAAGCTTCAATCTTTTAGCTGCAAATTCTAGTCTTTCCATTGCAACAGTACGGTGAGTTACAAAAAATCACAAATTCAAACTAAGCAAAGCTCAAATCGCCAAAAACAGTGAATATTTGCTTGTTGTATAAAAATTTCCAGTAGTTGTTTTCTTTGTTTAAAATCTTTTCTCTGTTGCATCTTTGAGAGGTTATAACTTTTAATTCCAGCAATGAAATTCTGCCGGATTTCTCGCATTTGGTAGCTTGCATGTTGAAATTCATCGTTGCAAATTTTGGTTGAAAAATATTGTCATTTGGATGTTCAAAATAGCGGTAGAAAATCAACTCGAACGCAGATTTTGCCGTAGGAATTTTGTTTTTTGAGTTGTTGCAAACATGGCCTGAGTCCATGTTTGAGATAGCATAACTCTTTCATTTCTTACTGAAATTCATCGATTTTTTTTTGTTTGAAAGATAAAGTTTTCTATTATATGTAAATAAATTTTCAGCTCAATCTGAAGTTGTTTGGCCCTCTGTTTCATGCCTGAAAGTTGAACCCAAGATAGGTTTCAGGCCTTTACATTTTCGGTTTTTTGAACTGTTGTAAACATTGCCTAAGTCCATGTTTGAGACAGTGTACTTTTCCATTTCCAATCGAAATTCATTGATTCTTTTTTTGTTTGAAAGATGAAGTGTTCTAGTATGCGCACACTAATTTTCATCTCTATATGAGGTAGTTTGGTTCTTTGTTTCAGGCCTGTAAGTTGAACCCAAGATGGTTTTCAAGCCTGGGCACACTTGTTTTTGAACTGTTGCAAACATTGCTTGAGTCCATGTTTGAGAATGTAACTTTTTCATTTCCAGTCGGAATTCATTGATTCATTTTTTGTTTGAAAGATAAAGTTTTCTAGTATGCGCATACCAATTTTCAACTTAGTATGAGGTCGTTTTTTTTGTTTCAGGCCTGTAAATTGAACCCAAGATGGTTTTCAGACTTGGGCACATATTTGTTTTTGTACTGTTGCAAACATGGCCTGACTCCATGTTTGAGACAGCATATCTCTTCCATTTCCTATCGGAATTCACTGATTCTTTTTTTGTTTGAAAGCTGAAGTTTTCTAGTATGTAAACACCAATTTTCAACACAATCAGAGGTCGTTTGGTTACCTGTTCCATGTCTGTAAGTTGAACTCAAGAGCGTTTTAGACCTGGGTAGAATTCAACATGGCCTGAGTCCATGTTTGAGATTTCATATCTTTAGCATTTCATATCGGAATTCAGTGAATCTTTTTTCCCTTCATAGATAAATTGTTCTACTCTGTGTATCAAATTTTAGACCATTCCGAAGTCATTAATTCTGAAAGTTGAACCCAGAGAAGATCTCAGACCTAGGTAATGTTTTGCCTATGCATTTTTATGTTCTTTTTCTATTCGACTTTTGACTTTTACTTCATGTTTTTGTGATATTTCTAAAATGTTTTGAGGGCTATGATTCCTATCAATAAGCTAGCCAAGTTTTGATGAATTTGAAATTCAAATTTGAATTGAATTTGAATTGACGGTTTTGAGTGATTTCTTTGATTTCGAGCATGGATTTTTCCAAACAATTTTGAAATAATTTTTAAAATAAATTAGCATTTAAAGTAATTATTATATAATATTTTTAAATTATTTTAAGCTATAAAATCTATTTATTCTCTATACTAAGGGAATTTTCAAATATTGTCTTCAATATTGATTTCGGAAAATGGTTTTAAAGCTTGTTTTCTCAAATAAATTATTTTATATATAAAATACTCGTTTTTGCACTATTCGAGCGAATGAGAAGGAGAATTAAATGGTTTGGTAAAACACGTAGTATGGGACACGTGCGTTTATCTTATCGCTTAATTCCTGACTTGTCTGTTTGATCGTTTTGACCTTCGGGTCAAGTTTACCAATGAGACGAGGTAAACTTTTTACTGCTTTGAGTGTGGAATTTACTAGCGGTTAGTAAACCGTTTAGTGCGAACGTGTGGTATGGGACACACATTAACACTGTTCGGGTTCCTATCCGAAAGTCTGTGACACATTTGTGTAAGAGACGTATTTGCCAGTACTGGACCTTCGGGTCATTTGTCATTCGGGATGTTTGTCTAAGAGACGTTTTTGTCCATTGTGCCGTATTTGTCCTTCACGATGTTTGTCTAAGAGACGTATTTGTCCTTCGGGGTGTTGTCCTCCGGGACGTTTGTCTAAGAGACGTGGCGCCTTATTTGAGAGAGAGCAGTACTTGGCAGGCTTCCGCCATATGCACCTGCAAATTTTTAAGATGTTTTCATTAATGTTTGTGATTTCCCAAGTGTATCGGCTTTTTATTATTGGCCATTCGAGCCGTTTGGGATATTATATATATATGGCGATTACCTTATGGGAATTTGAACTCTTGTGAGTTCTATCTTTGAGATTTGAGTTGCCTACACTGGCATTTTATAGAGATCGCTGATATGGCGTATATTTGAGATTTTAATCTCGTATTTGGAGATATATTTGCCTTGTGGCGTATTTGGAGATGGTAATTGCTTTTGAGTTTGCCGATATGGCGGGTTTGGGATTTCTCCTCTTTGGAGTTATGTTTTTCTCCTAAACCATATTTGATGTTTTGTGATACGCCGATGAGATGAGGCATGCTTTTATTATGAGATTTGTTATGAAGTTTTATCGCCTTTGAGTTGCATTCATATTTAGTGATATCCTTATATCACTTGAAATTGCTATACCTACTTAATTATAACTTGTGAAGTAATCGTTTACCCTTGAATTATTTCTTCTCACTTGAGAAGATTATCACCTTGCCTTATGATTTTATTATCGTTTATCCTCTTAAACTGATTTGTTTAGTTAGACTGACACGTATATTTTATACTCGGGTCAGACCGAGGTGTTTCAGGTTAGGTACTTTTGGACTTAGCCTATTCTACTTCCACATGGACTATTCTGCTAGCTCTTTTTGTTATAGCTTTTTATGTAGTCCTTTTTGTTTGCTTCTCTGATATGTATATTCTTTAGACTCGCTTGTATATTGTGGTTGCTATACCACTTGACATGTATTATTTTGTATACTTAGTGATGTATCTGTATATGTATATATATGTGTGATGTTTTGTTGTTTTGTGATGTGTTTTGCATTTGAGTTGTTGTATTTTGTTCTGATAGATCCTATAGCCACCTATGGCTTTGTATTAAGTATTTATTGGATATGTCAATCCTTTTCAGATAGAAAAAATATATATAGCATTTTTCGACGTATTCAATAGATATTTAAGACAATGCTATAGATGGTCGCTCCTAACCAGCCCTATTCTCCGCATTATCAGACAGTATTACCCAGTAATACTCTTTGTTAATGTGGGTCTCGGGGTGGGGCGTTACACCTTTAAATTTTTTAGCTAATACTTAAAAATTCCCTTTTAAAAATAAACTTAACTTCTCAGAATAATATATTTTTCAACTCCCATATAGCCAGTCCAATATTAATAAATCCTTCTCGATTTATTTCCAATTTAATTTTATGTCCCAATTCCGTAAATCTTTTTCCACATTTCAAAAGAACAAATCTACCATTTATTTTTAAACCGATTTATCCATCTCCTTATAAATCCTCACCGTGAATTTATAAATTCAATTTATCCACTGATAATCACTTTACTTTATTCATAACTTCGTTTATAAATTACATAGTCTCATTTCCCGTTTAAAACGGTTTCCCTAACACTTAATCGATTTTAAATCATTTTCTAATTTAAACTCCATTTTTAAATTAATTTCTTAAATAACCCAAATATATTCCAAAACCCAACTAAATTCAGGTTCCACTTCCTTTCCATAATTTAAAATCTTATTTAAAATCTAATACAACGATTCTATATTTTATTTTCAAAATTACTTTTTTTTTATTTTCCCAAACTATTTTAAATCTCGATTTTAAAACCTTTTTACGCTTAAACAAATATCGCTTAAGTTTTATTATTTAAAATCCTTTTATTTAAATTATTCCAAAATCCCTATCTTTCCATATTCCGAAATTACCAAGTACAAATTTTAAAATTAACATATTTGTTTTATCTAAATACATTCCTTTTGATTAAATCGGAAATTCACTGTATAAATATTTTGTCCCAAAAATCTCCTTTTAATTTCCCTTCAAAATTCAATATCAATATTTATGATATTTTAAAATACCAAAATCTCGACCATTGCCCACATAACATCCAATAAATTCAAATCATACAATAATCTATTACGGATCATTCAAACAAATCATATATAACTATATATGAAACTATTTCAACATTTTTGAGGAATCCAGTTGGATCCTTCCAACATGTTTCCCTGCATCCACAAATGTTAGCACAATATAAAAATACCAATCCTACTTCGAGGGGGATATCGCGGTATATAGGGTCATCCGCTATTATGCGAGGCGCATAGGGTCTCATCTGCTATATATATGCGGGAATATCAATCACTTCAATATATACATACTAATAATATCACAACAACTGATAATAATTTATCAATTCTACCAATAAATCAACAATTAATTTTACCTATTTAAAATTAATTACGGTAATCCAAAATTGAGTGAGATTAACTCACTTTTATTCCAGTTATCGCCTTCATTTCTGATTTCTGACCAAATTCGAGCGGCGTTCTAATTTAGCTAAAAATTTTAGAAGCACCAAATTGTTCCAATCCAATTCCTAAACGTAGAATACGTGATTACGAACACAACGCAAAAAGTTACGTTCGAATCCGATCTGGAATGAACGAGATATTGCAATTATAAGAATTGAAATTTATTTAATCAATTTATATGACAAAAGTTTCAAACTAATTCATTACCAGAGAAACCCAGCCCGAAGCCCACGAAGTTAAGTCCCAGCCCTAATCCTTTTTCTTCCCCCTTTCGATTTCCTGTACACGCACGCGTATAGTAACCCGAGTTCAAACGTACATGCACCCCTTCCCACCTTCCATACTCAACGAACCCATCACCAGACTTCGTCGACATCACCACGACACTTCTACCACCCCCTTCAATTCGAGATACGGTGAAACGAGCGCGACATGACATGATTGTGCTCGACTATGAAATGTCACACCTCCAAAAACTCGACCGCACATCACAAAAACCCTCCCACCAATGCGCCTCGCCTTCCGAATGCAACCACCATCACCAATCCACGAGATACGCCTCCAAGCTCGAGTAGCTCGAAACCCTAGTTTGAACCCACAACAGTCGATCAACGCAAACAAGTGCCGCACCCACTAATATACATATCAGATCGAAGTAGATGCTTAAACATGAATCTAGAGATAGGCTTTGGATTTTTTTTGTTTTGTAGAATTGAAGAAATTGATTTTTTTTTTGAAGTTTTCATCCCTTCGTGAACTGTACGGCTGAGAAAAAAATAAGAAGAGGAAGATGTGATTTTAAGGGGGGAAAACATGTTTGAATGGGTAAAGGTCAAATCTTAGGTGGCTGAGAAGAGACAGAAAGCAAATTGATGTGAATATAATCAATCAATGTAAATATTTATTTATTTAAATTTAAATCGTCTCAATTTTGCAACTTAAACTCTCGACCCCCTATCGAGGCATGCCGCTAGGTGTTTATAATGTTATACCCCTATTCTGAACGTAATGGAAAAGGTTCCAAGTCCTAATTCGATCGTATGGAGAAGATAGCTTTTTGGACCCAGTTATTATATTGAATTTTCGATGTAAATTTCAGCGCGTTTATATACCGTATGGCCAAACGTCAACTCCAAACGTTATGAAATTTGAAATCCGATAATAATACACTATTACAGATCCAATGGAACTGGTTTCGTCGAATTTCAAGACTGTGCCTCAGAAGGCTATTTTTAAATGTTAATTTAAACGATATATTTTTAAAACTGAACAAATCACTTCTAAATTCAATTTTAAAACTTTTATTATCTTCATTATTATCAATATAAATTTTATAAGCCTTTAAATTATTTTTAACAAGCTTAAAACTCCAGATTCAATATTTTAACCAATTTCCAATTATTAAATTCAATAATTTAATTATCCAATAATTGGTTATATTTGAAATTCAAGTTAAAATTAACTTTTAAATATTTAAAATTAATTAAATATTCCAATTTCAAACATCCAAAATTATGGATCGTTACAGAAACATAATCCAATGAATCGGAAATATAATCAGGGTTTGGGATAACGCTATAGTAACGTACTTGTATTTGATATATATATATATATATATAAGTACATATTCCTCTCTCTCTTAGACCGTTCTTCTGTATCTTACTAAGGCTCGTATGAAGATTTACAAGAAAGAAGATATGGAAGCATGAAACGGAAGAGAAAATCTAGGTGGAGGAAGCACCACAACCATTGGAAATGCTCGACCCAATACTAGGTGGAACCAAGGTCGACAGGCTAATGCTAACCAAAATGCTGATGCCAATGTGGGTGCTGGAAATCCACTAGTAGATATAAGGGAGATGTATCAGTACTTCGTCAATGTGATGCAAGCAGGAGTTGCTGGAAATGTGGAAGGAACTAATCCTATGGCTCCAGTTGGCAATAACTATGCTAAGTTGAGTAGAGACTACACCAGTCTTGGAACCATTTATGGGAACGGAGGATACTATAGAAGTAGAGAATTGGCTATTGCATTATGAGCGTATCTTTGTTGATTTAGGTCTAGATGATGAGCAGAAAAGAAGGTTGGCCTTTAGATAGTTGCAGGGGTCAGCACTTCATTGGTGGAATAGTGTTACCACCGGAGTTCCGGAGGAAGAGTTGACATAGGCTGAATTCAGAAGGAGATTTGAATAGAGGTTTTTATCTGAGGTTACTAAGTCAGCATTGATGAGAAAGTTTATGGATCTAGTTCAAGGAGAGATGTCGGTTATCGAGTATGCCACTAAGTTTGATGAGCTATCTCGATATGGGTATGCTACTATAGACACTGGCATTAGGAGAAATGAGAGGTTCATTCAGGAGTTGAGACCTGAGCTTGCTAGGGCGACCCTAATGAATAGCCACGATCCTTTTAATCTGGTTGTGGAGATGGCAATTCGCTATGAAGAGATGCTTGTTGTTTGTGCTAGAGAGAAGCCAGTTGAAACCCAAGATTCTCAGGGGAAGAAAAGGAAGTTCTTTAAGAAGAAGGGAGCCCGGAAGGGAGATGTTGCCAAGAAGGCAAAGGCTGATTTAGTTTGCTATAAGTGTGACAAGAAGGGTCATTATGCAAATGAGTGCCAGTCAGGCAACGGGAAGAAGACTGCAGATAAGAAGAATGTGAAGTGCTTTAACTATGATCAAGTTGGGCATTATAAGAACCAGTGTCCAGAGCCAGTCAGGGAGACAAGAGAAAGGTTTTTGTTGTTGGATCATCTGCTAAGCTAACTGCAGCTGATAAAGGAAAGACTGTGATGGAAGGTACGTTTTTGATTTGGAGTATACTGGTTAGAATACTATTTGGTACCGGTGCATCACATTTATTTATATCCCAGTGTTTGGTTGATAGGTTCTGCTTAGAACCCACATACCTTGTTACTTCCTTAAGGGTTGTGAATCCAATAGGAGGGTATGCAACTCTGGGGATGAGATGTGACTAGTTAGAAATTGATTTGTTAGGTTATAAGTTTGCATGTAGTCTGTATGTTTTCAATTTCGAAGATTTCAGAATCATTTTGGGTATGGAATTGTTGAGAAGGTATGAGTCCAAGATATTTTGCCAAGAAGGGGAGATATCACTAAGACATCTTGATAGTCATAATTGAATTATATTCTCAGTGGAGAATTCTGACCGGAGTAGTTGTGCTTTGTTAAGTGCAATGGAAGTCGGAGAAGTGGTAAGTCAGGTTCGACTAGCAAAAGAGTTTGCAGATGTCTTTGAGCCAGTCATAGGACTACCTCTGAAACGAGCTGTTGAGTTTTGGATAGATCTTGTGCCAGGAGCTGAACCTATGGGTAGACCACTTAGCAGGATGACACCTACTGAGATGAAGGAATTGAAGGTGCAGCTAGTGGATCTTGAAGGAAATAATTTTATTAGACCAAGCAGTTTGCCTTGGGGAGCGGCCGCGGTGTTCGTGAAGAAACTAGATGGGTCGTTGAGGATGTGTATCGACTATCGAAAGTTGAACGAGAGGACGATAAAGAATAAGTATCCTTTGCCGAGAATTGATGATCTATTTGATCAGTTGGGTGGAGCCAGAGTGTTTTCCCAGTTGGATTTGGCGACAAGTTTCCATTATTTAAGAGTGGCAGAGTGCAGTATTCCTTTGAAAGCACTTTGAACTAGATATGGTTCGTACGAGTGGTTAGTAATGTCATTCGGGTTAACGAATGAACCTGCTTTCTTTGTGGATTTGATGAATCGAGTCTTCCGAGAGTATTTGGATAGATTTGTGTTTGTGTTTATAGATGACATTTTGGTATACTCAAAGGATAAAGAGAGCATGAAGATCATCTTAGAATTGTGCTTGAGACGCTGAGGCAGCATCAGCTAAAGGCAAAGTTGTCCAAGTGTCATTTTTGAAAGAAAGATGTTAAGTTTATTGGTCACGTGGTTTCAGAGAAAGGGTTGTCAGTCGATCCAGATAAGATCGAAGCTTTTAACAATTGGAAGAGACCAGAGACGATGACTGAGATTAGAAGTTTTCTTGGACTTGCTGGCTATTATCGGAGATTCATTAAGGATTTCTCGCAGATAGCAGAGCCATTGATTAAGCTAACCAGGAAGGAGGTGAAGTTTGTTTGGTCTAACAAATGTAAGGAAGCATTCCTTAAGTTAAAGCATTTGTTGACCAATGCATCAGTGTTAGTGGTTCCAGACGGAAACTAAGGGTTGGTGGTGTATACTGATGCATGTGGAACTGGATTAGGAGCTGTGTTAATGGAGAAGGGTAAAGTGATTGCCTAAGCTTAACGATAGCTTAGATCGCATGAAGTGAGATATCCTACTCATTATTTGGAGTTAGCTGCGGTGATCTTGGCATTGAAGGTTTGGAGGCATTATCTCTTAGGGGAGAGATTTCAGCTATACACAGATCATAAGTCTTTAAGATACTTATTCTCTCAGAAGGAATTGAATATAAGACAGTAGAGGTGGTTGGAGTTTTTGGCCGCTTATGATTTTGGTATAGAGTATACACCAGGGAAAGGTAATAAAGTAGCAGATGTTCTTAGCATAAGACATCAGAATGTGGTGTTAGCTATGTTGGCAGAATGGAAGGATTTAGAAGCTTTGACTACTTGTAGTGTGCAGTTAAGATCAACTTCTAGTTCTAGTCAGAGTACTGCCATATTGTCTTGTTTAGAAGTTCGACCAGTGTTTATCGAGAGAATTGCTTCTAAGCAGAGAGATGATCCATTATTAGCCGAGAAGATCAAAAGGCTTGAGGTTGGAACTGAGATTGATGATCTAAAAGATTTTTGTCTTGACCGGAGAGGATGGTTGAGAAAGAAGGGACGATTATGTGTTCTAGATGTTGAGAACTTTAGCAAAGAAGTTCTTAGGGAATGTCGTTGATCCAAGTTTACGATTCATCTTGGAGGGACCAAGATGTATCAAGATATGATAAGGAGCTTCTATTGGGAGGGTATGAAGAAGATGTTGGCTTGTGGGTTAGGCAGTGTGAAAATTGTCAACAAGTGAAAGTCGAACATCAAAAGCTAAGTGGGTTGCTTCAGCTTCTACAGATTCTAGTTTGGAAATGGGATTCGATATCCATGGATTTTATAGACGAGATGCCAAGGTCAAATAGAGGAAATGAAATTATATGGGTTATAGTGGACAGGTTGACCAAGAGTGCCCATTCATTCCAGTTAAGTCCACCAGGACAACCCCTGTTTTAGCTAAGTTGTTCATGAAGAACATAGTTAAACTACATGGAGTCCCTAGTAGGATAGTCAGAGACAGAGATGCTTTGTTCACTAGCAAATTCTGGAAGAGTCTACAGGATGTGTTAGGCACTAAGTCCAAGATGAGTACTGCATATCACCCTAAGACGGATGGGCAGACAGAGAGAGTCAATAAGGTACTCGAGGATTTATTGAGAGCTTGGGTATTGGACTTTGGTGGATCTCGGGAGGATCACCTACATTTGGTCGATTTTCCTATAATAATAGTTATCAAATTAGTATAGGAATGACACCTTTTGAAGCTTTGTATGGAAGGTCATGCAAATCACCAGTATGTTGGTTGGAGACAGGAGACAGGTTGGTCTTAGGTCCAGATTTGGTTAGAGAGGTGTCATAGAAGATTGGTTGATCCGAGAAAGGATGAATGAAGCTCAATCCAAACAGAAGAGTTACGCGGATATGAGGCGTAAAGACCTAGAGTACTCAGTTGGAGACAGAGTTTTCATTAAAGTATCACCCATGAAGGGTGTGGTACGGTTCAGGAAGTCGGGGAAACTGGCACCAAGATATGTTGGTCCATTCAAGATTATAGAGAGGATTGGAAAGCTCGCATACAGAGTTGAATTGCCGAGTAGTATGGCAGGTGTCCATAATGTATTTCATGTGTCTCATCTTCGCAAGCATGTGCATGATCCAGAGATTACTATTCCTCCGATAGGGTTGGAAGATTTAGTAGTAGAGCCTAATTAGACTTTTGTTAGACAACCAGTTTGGGTTGTAGCGAGAGATGAGAAAAGATTGAGGAACAAGATAGTCAAGTTGGTGAAAGTTCAGTGGAGCGACAACGGGAAGGATTGTACTTGGGAGACAGATGACAAGATTCGAGATACTTATCCTGATCTGCTTTGAGGGTATGTCAATATTATATTTATATAGATAATTCCTAGTCAGATAGACTGGTATAGTTGTTAGGAGTCGTTACAGATGATTTCTATGTTTAGTATTTAGTCCTTACTGAATTTCGAGGATGAAATTCTTTAAGGAGGGGAGCCTGTAACACCCCTAATTTTTGATAACATTATTTAGGAGATTTAATTAAATAAATTAAATAGAATAATGTAAAGGTTAAGTGGTAATGGGATTGAGATTTGAATAAATATAATTAAGGTTGTGCTCAGTTAACTAATTAAATGGGCTAAAGAATGGTTTTTAAGTTAATTAATCTAGATAAGGGTATAATGAGAATTAGATGCACATAACCCATTACCCTTATATATTCTCATTCCTTACCATTTCATTTCCCATTCACGTCATTTTGAAAACAAAACAAAATTGTAAATCAAGGAGGATCCGACCATAGCTAGGAAGAAATGAGAAGAGAATTCAAATCAAGCTAAGGAATTAAAGAAGGGGAATAAATCTTAATCTCAATCCAATCTCCTTACCTTAATCAAGTGAATAATAATTTATACCATCTCTATTTAGTTTTATGAACATATGTTTTTCAGATTTAAGATTAAATTCATTTCTATGATGAAATGCTTGAATTACAATTTATTTGATTTAAACAGGAATGTTTAAACTAGAATATATGCGGTTTTAGGACAAAACTGATTGATACTGATGTTTAAATCCCATTGAAAAATTTGATGTTATGTAAAACATGATTTTGGAGTTGGGTTTTAATCTTGATAATTTTTCAAGCTATGGAAAGATTATTATGAATTTTCAAAGGAAAATATGGTAAATTAGGTTTAAAAATTTATTTAGGAAATTCTATTCAGAATTTGGGTTTGAAAGTTTTATATGTTAGAAAACATGATGAAACTGAATTTCTGTAATTTTTGCGGATTTTTCCTAAGTGATTTGCTATGCAAATTAAATTATTTTAGAAGGACTTATTTGCAATATTGGTTTTGTTTAATGGAAGGGTTTATTTGGTAAACTAACCTTGGTTTAGATTTGAAATTAAGCAGCAGTTATTTTGGTAAATAATTTGAAAAGTTAAGGCACCCAATCACATGTTTACATGTGGCAGGTTAGTTAGATAAAATTTTCTTTAACTGGCATTAATCAGTTTTTACTTAGAAAAATAGGTTCCGCCTCTAATAGAAGTCCTTTCGACTCAGAGCTTCCGCTTTCAATCAAGTCGAAACCCCACTTTGCTGAAACCAATACATAAGGTATCACTTAGATGGTACGTAGTGGATTGGAGGAAAGGTGGAAGACATGTTGCTTCTGATGGGGTCGATACCTTTTGTTTGTTTTAAAAATGTTAAGCGCCTGCCATTGTTTTATGAAAGCCTTCGAAGGAGTCGAAGCATATATTTTTGAAAGAGGCTTTCTAAAGGCTTTCGAAGGGGTTGCCATCTTATGTTTTAAAGAATAAGCTTTCGAATGGGTTTCTTTACTCATGAAAATAAAGCTTTTGAAAGTAGGGGTTCCGACCTAGGCGAAGCCCTACTGTCGTTCTTTTTCCTTTCGAGTATATTGAAGTCATTAATGCCTTCGAAAGGTAGTTTTGTTTTAAAGATGTTTTAAGCCACTCCCTAAATGATTTTGAAAGGGTCCAAGGGTTTTGAAGGCAATGGCTTCGAAAGGGGGTTTCAATGCTATCCTTCAATGTTTTGTTTAAATGGTTAGAAGCTTTCGAAAGGGATGGTGCCGACACCATCAAGTTTTCCCCAATACTTTTATATGACAAAGGATGGTTTTGAAAGGGATACTTTCGTTTATATTCACTTTGACCTAAATGATATTTTAAGTATAAACCCAATGGTTTCGAAAGAGGGACTTTCAATGGTTTCGGAAGGGATACTTCCAAAGGTTTCAAAAGGGGTACTTTCAAAGGTTTCAAAGCTATGCTTCTAAGAGTTAATAAGTAATACTTTATTACATTCAATAGGTTTCGAAAGAGAGGTTTTAAAGTGTTTCGAAAGGCAGGGGCCTAATGTTCTGAAAATAGATTTATATGCTTTCGAAGGAGGTTATCCAGTGAGATCGAGAGCATGGTTTTGAAGGTTCCGAAAGCCTTAGTTTTCAAAATAAATAACCCAATCTCATTTTAAAGGAAACCCATGGCATAATTAAATAAAGTGTTTTTAAAAGGAGTTTTTGAAGAAGTTTTCTTTGATTAAAAGGTTAAAGGGATTAACTAAGTTATTGTGTTTGCTTCTTCATATATGTATATATTCACATTGTAATGGACCCATAACTTTATTTGGGAGAAGCGCAGAATAAACAGTTAGGTTAATCCAGTAGTGAATATAAATTAGGTTAACTCCTGAATGAGTAGAATTGCATCCAGAAGGTCAGGAAGACCAAAATATAGGATGCTAAAATATTAAAGGAAGATACTGACAGGGGCCAATAGGTTCTCAGTAAGCCCATGAAAACTATGTATAGGTAAGATATTAGTAGGGGCCAATAGGTTCATAGTAATCCCATGAAAACTATGTATACTTGAAGATGTCAGAAAGACAGGTTCATAGTTTGCCCATGAAAACTATGATTTGATATTGGCAGGGGCCAATAGGTTTATAGTAAACCCATGAAAACTATATCCGGATTAAGATATTGACAAATGTCAATAGGTTCCTAGTCAGCCATGAAAACTAGGATAAGAAGAAAAGATATTGGATTTACCAATAGGTTCCTAGTCAACCCATGAAAACTAGTATAAGTGTAAAGATATTGGAGTTACCAATAGGTTCATACTGATCCCATGAAAACTATGTAATTGGACAGAGAGTCCTTAAACATTTCACTGGTTATTAGTTAACCCATGAAAACTATTAGGTTAATAGTAACCCTAAAAACTATAACTGTGACAGATAGTCAAAATGAATGGGGATGGATAATTCAGAATTGATTCACTTGTTTTGCATATCATCATATCATATTGTTTTGAATTGTTTTAACCATTGTGGATGCAGGAGCCTAGTATATGGTTTTATAAAGGCTTTAAGATACTGGTGAGGGAAAAACCCGTTCCGCTAAGCGGCATGGTCTCACTAGATATCCAAATGGTTTGATATGGCAGATTATTATTCATACCAGGCTTTATCTCTGACTCGAAGTTTATATTTTCCCCTTAAACTCTCGGGTACTCAATTGATTTTGAGTAGTTTGAGAGTTGAGATTTTCAGGTACCTCATTAGACGAATAAAGCTTCCGGAGACATGCAGGATGCAAGATAACTATCTAGAGTTCTCTTTTATTTTGATTCCGCTGTGTTGTTTGTAATGGCAAATTTGTTAAATTGCCTGTACATACTCTGATCATCCAAGGGGGCATCTTCATATATCGCTCTTGGCATATGTTGTAATAAATATATTTCCTCTGAATGTGGTTAACGATTGTACGATCATGTAATGAATTCGAAATGTTTTAAAATGGAATGTGATCTTATTTGATGTTTTAATTTTTTTTCATATTCATGTGTTTCCATATATCAATGTATCTAATACCGCCGTATTCGATCGTCGAGGATTAATAACTATGGATGACTGCAGCATCCGTAGCCGTTAGTTTTAGACCTCCAAGTAAGGGGATGTTACATATACTTAAATTAAATAATTAATTAGCATATCGTAATATAAAAAATATATAGAAGAAAGAAAAACACCTTATATTATGACCAAGATTAGTTATCATGTTAGATATATGGAAAAAATTACATAATTGCCCCTAGAACATACCCCTAACTCTATCATTTATGAGGATCGAGCTTTGATGATATTATTTTTATCACTACTGGAGGAAGAGATAACGATGATTAGGTGTCATTTCCCCTTTCAGAATTAGAAACTCTAATTTTTACTTCATTGAGGGAGGGAATTTTTTTAGCGATGCTAGTTTTAGATTGAAAAAAGAATTCATTTTAAGTTTTTCTTCTAAAAGTGATATTTCTAATCCATTTCAACAAAAATCTAGAAGTAATCCATTACATTATTGGATTCTTGACACATGGAAGATGCCAACATTAGACGGTTAAGATCCTTTTAGTTGATTGATGATGTGACACACATTTGAAATGACACATGGCACAAGTTTCTTGTCTCTTCTTTCCATGTTGACGTGGCACAAATGGACTAATACGAAGCTGACACATGAATGATCCTAATAGTTTTTATGACTTCGATAGCATTTTTTAAGACGTTCAATAGCACTTTCTAGATATTCAATAGCTTTTATTTATAGACTTGCGATAGCAGTTTTCTTAACTTTATGATAGCCTTCTTTTAGATTGACGACATCTTTGAACCTGGACATGCGATAGCATTTCAGTCTTAGATATGGGATTGCACTTCAATATTAGACATGCGATATCTTTCAACTTAGACAAGCAATAACACTTCAATCTTAGATATTTATAGTCTATAGCTTAGACATACGACAGCTTTCGTTTTAGACATGCGTAGCACTTCAATCTTAGTTATGCGATAGCTTTCAACTTAGACATGCGATAACACTTCGGTCTTAGATATGTGATAGCTTTTAACTTAGACATGCGAGAACTTTCAACTTAGACATGCGATAACACTTAATCTTAGACGTGATAGCCTTCAGTTTAGACATGTAACAAACTTCAATCGTAGACATGGGGCAGCCCTTTGTAGACACGTGATGGCTCTTTACAGACATGCGATAGCCTCTCTCTTTAGGGATGTGATAGCATTCTCGTTTTAGACATGAGCGTTACTATGCCAATCCATGTTTATCCTTCATACTACACCAATCCCCATGACCTCTTCATGTTATACTGAATCCTATTCCATCTCATTCATCTCTATCATCTACTATGCCCAATCCCTCTCTCATATGGGCTAACTCCTATCTTTCTTACATCCTATGCAGTCCATCTATCTACTCTGTCAAATCCGGGCTCCGTATAACCGTCTGGACTTCATATCTTGGTCACGCAGTCATTGCCTTATGATCATCCTTCTCATCAACAATTGAGTCTGGCCTATGTGATTAGTCCAATATAACTGGGTCATGTCACCGGGTAACAAATACTATTTCTCTATGAGATGTAAAAGAGTATATTTGGAATTTCAAAACGACACTGGGTAGATCTATTCAATGAATTCTCTTTATCAGTTGTAAAGATGTGATAGCTTCTCACTTTAAAGATGTAATAGCTTTCTCTTTTTAGACATACGGTAGCCCTTATACCTTCAACAGTTCATCTTTGGGAAGTTAATAATTCGTTTGCTCTTACTGTACTCTCTTACTTCAGCCTTGCGATTACTTTTTCTTCTTTCTGTCACGTATAACAAAATCATTTGAAAATCATTTACTGAAGATTATGACATTTAAATCTGATTATATCGAGAAAAATGTACTTAAATTTAACTACAATGTGATGATATACTTTAAATTTTAAATATGCATGGTAAATTCAAAATATGCCATAAAAAACAAAACTTTCAAAATATGGAAGAATGTGAAGACCGTATGCCAGTCGATTGAAGATGTGAACAATGTAAAAGACGGGAAAAGACATAGGCAAAGCATAGTGGATTACCTATTTCTTTCCCGTGGAAACACTTTTTCCAGATTAACTAATAAAAATGAAAAGGACATCAACAAGACGTAAGGAATTTCCTAAACTATTGACATCGTCGTTCTTTAAATTTAAAATTGGAAAAAAATGAGAAGAAAGCAATGTCGACGTGACGTAGGAATTTTGCTATGCTCCGCCTATGTATGGTCGATGCTTCTTAGGCGGTCAATCATCAATATGCCTAGGAAAACTACGTTGTAGGCTGGGTATACAATTTTCATAGCTATTTGAAGGTTTTTCTTATGGTACATTGATTTTAAGTTACATAGCAAATTGTTGATGAGTAAATTTGTAAATTATAAATATTATCTAACCAATAAAAATTCTTCAAATTAATTAGGTCAGTAAATAATTATTGTTTCTATTAAATAAATAACATAATCTTACTTCTCATATTACCTGAAGCTTAAAGAGTGCGATACCGTTAGTGCAATCAACTATTAAAGCTGCTATGAACCGACAGAATCCTTTTAATTTAAGACCGGAAAGAACATGGATTTGAACCTTGGTATAAATTAAGGGGCTTTGCACGAAAGGTCCCTATTTCTGATGGTGTTACAAGAAAAGTCCCTGTAGAAATAATTATGTAAATTTAGTCCCTGTTTTTTCTAATTAGAAAACGCAAGTTAGCTTGCGCTTTTTAAAATTTCAAAATTTTCAAAATCAGAAAGCGCAAACCAGCTTGCGTTTTCCTGATAGAAAGCGCAAGTTACATTGCGCTTTTCAAAAATTTCAAAATTTTTGAAATTTTCAAAAAAATTTCAAAATTAAAAAGCGCAAGTTACCTTGCACTTTTCAAAAATTTCAAAATTAGAAAACGCAAACTAGCTTGCACTTTCCTGATAGAAAGTGCAAGTTAATTTGCGTTTTTCAAAATTTTCAAATTTTAGAAAATTTCGAAAATTTCGAAAAATATTTCAAAATCAGAAAAGTGCAAGACGCTTTGCGTTTTTTTATTTTTGAAAAATAGGGACCAAATTTACAAATTCATTTCTATAGGGACTTTTTGTATAACAACATCAAAAACAGGGACCTGTGACCCTTATCTTGATAAATTAAATTGAAACGAAATGAATGATTTTACTTTGTTGCTTTTAAAAAAAAAAGGACACTATGGTGTGTTCGCAGCCTTTTCGTGCTAGGTTACAATTTTCAATCTGTCGGTCTGTTGGTCTTGAAGCATCTGAGGCATCAGACGCATCGGACGAATGCATCAAGACCCAATGGTCAAATCTGAACCGTTATTCTTCTAGCTACATAAACCCCAATTGCATTCTCTTCCTCCACCCTTAGCATGCCACCACTATCTCATTCCTCCAGCATCCCAAATCAAAAAATCCAAACCTAATTTAGGTAGTTCATTCTATGTTGAACAAGGGTAATGTACTTAAATGTATATTGAATTATTTTGTCGAGCAATTTTAATCGAATGTAGCGTTATTTTTAAATGTATCTTTTTTTAATGAAATGTACCATTATTTTTTTTCACACATATTTTTTATGTAATTTGTAATTTTATACCAATTGCACATTTGCTAAATAATATTTGAATAACCTAAAACAAATGAAAATACAAATTCATCCAAACAATCATTCTTCTTTCACTTCTCTTTTTGTAGTAAAAAAAATACAATCTCTTTTTGTCAAGCTTTCACCGTTGGTGTCCGTTTAGAATATCTCTTTCCGGTGCACCTTTCGCTTAAAAAAAAAATAGGCACCTTACCTTTGTTAATAGGTACAGGAGTTTTTGTTCAAATAAAATAAATAAGGCAAACCTTAAAAAAAAAGAAAAAAAAAAGGAAATTCAATCAAGCACCGATGATCTACATATGTTAAAAACTTCATTTATTGTATTTTGAGATAATAAGATATACATATGTTATGCTATTCTTCAGTGTGTCAACAGTAAAGTTATATAAATGAAAAAAAAAAAGAACAGCTCCTCGAGTATTGTTACAGATACACTCCTGAAAAGGAAGAAAATAGTGGTTCAAGCTGATGTTTTGTTATTGCATCCTGCAAGTTTTTGAAGAAATTTCGATATCTGGCAAATCCCATAAACCAAAATTCATGTTCATCACATGTAGTTATTTGCAGATATTTTTTGTTTGAATTTGAATTCTCAACTGGATGTGCGCTCTTTATCTTTGATAATGGAATTGAAACCTGCAGAAAGCAGATCAATCAGAACGAGAAATTTGTTTCATCCTATTATCATAAGTACGTGTTTGTCTAAAATTCTATTGGAGTTATAGTTTATCTGTCATACTAGTGGAAAATTCCATGAGTTATAGTTTATCTGTCATATATACCTTGTAGCGAAAACTCATTGTCTTTTCATTGCATGCCGATTGTAATTTAAGCGGTTTATCACTTAAAAATGCAATCTTTACGTTAGAAATGAAGAGCGTTCCTGCTATTGGACCAGCAGTTGTGAATAAATAACACTTTGAAGAAATCACAAGCTTCTCATTTCCGTCAACTGTGAATAATTTTTTGAATACTCTTCTTTTTCCACCTGTTTTTATAAACCTTGCTCCCTTGTCTAAATTTCTCCTCGCAATTTGAGAAACCTTTGGTCTTAAATTCACTGTTAAAATTTAAAAGAAATAGCATAAGGGATAACTCATATTAAGAGTGTAGTAAGTTTATAAAATTAGTTTGAAAATCAAATACCATAATTCCTGATGTTCTGTAGATGGTTGTTTGCTTTGATTTTGAACTTGGACAGCCAATTACTTATCAAAAATGTTCTATCTACAAATTCCATACAAAAGTAGATAAGTAACTTAATGTACTGAATTAATAGTATATCAGGTAGATGAAACTAAACAAAAATTAGTACTGCTGACTGCATTTAATTTGAAAGAAAATACATCATTCTGTTTATTTCTTGAGTTAATATCTACCAATTTAAAGTTTAAAAGCCCTGCAGATTTTCATACTTTATATGTAAAACATGCTAAAACGAAAGTAAAGATATTCATATAAAATCAATTAATGAAACTTTCAATACCTTGTTTGCAGTTATGACATAAATCATAAAGGGATTCAGGTTCTTCTGTCATTGGTACTTCAGTAGCATATGAAACATTTGCAACTGGAACTCCAATAACAACACCATTGTTTTGCACATCCATTGCAGTTAACATATGATTAAAAATAAGCTTATTCAGTTTCGAATGATATGAGTAATATGAATATTGAGTAACTCTGGAGCTAGCTACTTATAAGTATTGAAAGGTTTGAGGAAGCAGATTAGGTGGTTTGAAAATTTGGTGTTAGGTAGCTATTGACTTTTATTGCTATATTTCAAGTGATATGTAGATTTCATGCTATATTTTCTAGTCTGCATCATATTACACGCAGCAATGACTCAACGAATATGATATGAAAATCATATACAACTAGTACTAATAAAACGTTCCTTTCTGTCTGCTTTCTTGTAAAGCATCTTTCATATTGACCCTGTTTCGTAATAGTTTTCATTTGTTCTATAAAATGTAAATATGTGTTTCTTGCAACCAAGCAAGTTACAGAAAAGTCCATTTTTGCTAAATTAACTAGATAAGCAAGTTCTTGGATGAATCTGTAGAGCATCTTCCTATAATAATATTAATGTTCAATTGTGAATCTTTCTTCCTAAAATGCAACATAAGAGATGATGACATTCCAACAACTGAGGATATTGAAGGGGAGAGTTCTATGACTCAGCAAAAACAGAGTACTGTTTCTTTTAACTGTTTCTTAAAATTAATCGACATTGAGTAAAGTTACTGACTTACTGTAACCTAAACCCCCCTCGCATATCCGCAAATTGGTTGGTTTTATGTATTTACTTAAATCTCAACCATAAAAAAGTGATTAAATAAATGTATTATTCATGTAATTATTAGAAGAAATACCAATTTTATGGCACGCGAGACGTCAAATTTGAGAACTGAGGTGAAAAGGCAGCACAGCCTCGTTGCAAAAGATAAAAGTTTCTAGCTCAGGGGCTAAGCTAGATTTCTCCAACTACATGAAGCCAGTTCAAAACTGATGAACTGACTGGTTTCTCCCAGTGAATGGTTTGAAAGTATGATCTTTGTTAGTTTCGGATCAAGATATATGTAGGTAATTAACAGTTGAAATAGAAACATAAATAAAAGATCCGAAGTTTTAAAAATAACCTTACAAACAAATAAGAGATCGGAAGTTCGAATGTCACTGTAAACAAAAATTAACATCTATTTTCAACATAAACAAACTTGCAAGTTCAAATCTCACTTTAATAGAAAAATTACGTTTTTTTTTGTATTTTCAGTTTATTTTTATCAAACAACATAGAAATTTAAGTTTGATAATTTTATAAGAGATTTTATTTGCAGGAAAATAGACACAGCGAAGAAGTTGCAAAAAATTTTATTCTCAATGACAACAAGTTTGTTTTTTAGTTTGAACGGCACTTTTTAGTGTAAACAGAAAATGATAGTTACAACTATCTTTCTGTGATTTACACTAAAAAGTGTCATTTAACATAAAAAACAAACTTCTTTTCCCTGAAATTAAAATTTTCTCCGACTTTTTCCCTGAGCCTAAAACCTCCTTTTATTTGCACGTGCCAAAAAATCTCGTAGGTGATAATTCTTTTTTTGTGTTGTCAGATTACAAATTGGGTTAACTACGGTTACAGATTGGACCTGAGATGGAGAGTATTTGGGCAACACAGTGGCTTTGGACTTTAGCGACTGTTTGTTCAAAAAAGAAGTTTTGTGTTTTACCTTTTCAACATGTATTTCAAAATACAAAGAGAGTAGAAGATGTAGGAAAACGATTTAGAAAATGGTTTTAACACATAATATTGAAAATACTTTTTCTTTTTTATACATTTTGGAAAACGTCAAAAATTATCTGTTCTCTTTTACTTTCCTCTTTGTCGTAATGACTAAGATTTTCCACTTCTTATTTCTCTCTCATGCCACCTGAAATACGTACTGAAAACAAAAAATAAAAAAACTCAATGTTCAAATCAAATGGTCAATTTAGAAAATGTTTTTAACATATAAATTTGAAAATGACCTTTTCTTATTTTCCACCTTTTGAAAAATATAAAAATTATCTTCTTCATTCCACTTGATCAAAAGGAACAAAAAGAGAAATAAATAAATTAAATCGGTACAAGATTTTTAAAGTGGTTTGACATAATTTTAGTTTGGTATTTTGAAATACAATTATTTTCACTTGAAAATTTGGTAGAGCTTTGGTATGGTGCTTGAACGAGGGATCCATTTCTCTTCACATCTTCTAGCATTTACAGGTTCTCTAAAACGATAGGATCTAGAGTTAGACTAAGTTTCTCCTTAAAAATCTCTATATTTGAATGGGCTTTAGTGGACATTTGATTGCTTCAAAATTACTGCCTGGGTTGGATTTCAAGGCTTCCATTTTGACCCCATTTTCGCTCACTTTTGCCCTCACTACAGTTAGGAACATGGTTATGGTGTTTTGATGATAACAACTGTATGAAACGATATTAACAATTTTATCATGTTATTTCAGGTATAATAGCATTTATCAAGATGAGGAAATATAATGTCAATCAATGGAAATTGAAATAGAGCTATTTATTTAGAGAAAATTAATACAAAGCTATTGGAAGTAATGATATGTACCTCAGTAAAAGAGTTAGTGGTATGTCCAATAGACAATAATATAGTTATATCTAACTCTGTAATCACGTAGTAACAGTGTTTGTTTTGTTAAATATACTTTGTTATACTATAATATAGTTAATTAAGTACCTAATTTAAAGTATAAAATAATAAACTCCTTAAATGAAATGTTATGTTATTGTAGTTGCATATAGTTATAATCGTGAGTAATTAATCACAAAATAAAATGATATTTTATTTTAAATATTTCTGGTAAGATATTTCAAGAAAAAGATTTCGACCCATCCATTGAGACTAGAGTGCGTAACACCCTCCAAATGTTTGACAGTATATTACTAATGGTTGTTGAGGGCGCCAAGTAGTTATGTACTTATATTATTGGATAACTATGAAATGACTCATTCGAGAGTTTCCTTTTGGTTAATAACTATGTCAAATATGAAATCTCAACGTGATAATATTACACAGTTCCCTCAACTTAAGAATATCGTGGAACTTCAATGTGAATATTAAACTTCGATTATAGTTAAATCATGACATGGTAATCCATCGAGCAACTATAGTTGGGTCTTAGTTGAAGCATTGGAAGTGGCACACTATTTAACAAAGAATTTGTCTACTTAGTGGTATGATGTTAGTATCACGATCAACTATAGTTAATTCAAAGTCTAAATCTCTAGTCAGAATAAAACGGTTAATAATAAGGGAAAGTTTGGCTCACATCCATGTTAAGTTTCAAAATAGAGAAAACATTCTCCCAAAATAAACTTACGTTTCTATTTCCTATTTTCAAATTCGCCTGTGCCAAAAGACACAAATACCCTTTATGTTTTTAGCATTTCAAACGCGCATAACTTTCTGTAGAAACATCGGATCAGCATACCGTTTTCACTAAAAAAATCAAAAAAATTACAATCTTTAAAATGAGATCCATTGTTGATACCAAAAAATCATATTTGTAGTAAGGCTGCAATTATTCCATTTGCAAAGAATTCTGCAATTTTTGAAAAACATTAATTTTTCTTCAAATGTCACCAATTATTCCATATAATTGCAGACTTTTATGCAATTATATGGAATAATTGCAGACTTTTATGCAATTATATGGAATAATTGAAAACTTCTCTGCTATTATTCCATATAATTGTAAATATTTCTGCAATTATTCCGTATACTTACCATTTTCTGCAATTATATGAAATAATCATCAATTTTTCTTCAAATTTCAGCAATTATTCCATATAATTGCAGACTTTTATGCAATTATATAGAATAATTGCAGACTTTTATGCAATTATATGGAAAAATTGCAAACTTCTCTCCTATTATTCCATATAATTGCATACGTTTCTGCAATTATTCCATATATTTGACATTTTTTGCAATTATATGAAATAATCATCAATTTTTCTTCAAATGTCAGCAATTATTTTATATAATTGCAGACCTTTATGCAATTATATGGAATAATTACAGACTTTTATGCAATTCAGTGGAATAATTGCAGACTTTTCTGTTATTATTCCATATAATTCCAGGCTTTTCTGCAATTAAATGGAATAAAAGCAGACCTTTCTGCAATTATTCCATATAATTGCATAAAAGTATGCAATTATATGGAATAATTGCAGAAAGGTCTGCAATTATTCCAAGTTATCGTAGAAAAGTGCAACTATACCATATAATTGCAGACTTTTCTACAATTATTGCATATAATTGCTGAATTGTCTGCAATCATACCATATAATTATAGAAAACCTAGCATGCCGTTGTTACATATGCATAATGTCACTCATTAGAAATATAATAAAATTTGTGATTTAATGGTGAAAACGGTTTGTTAATCCGTCGTTTCTATAAAAATTACTGCGTCTTAAAGCTTGATAATTAATGGGGTGCAAATTTTAATTATGGATGTGAGAATAACATCCACATATGAAGAACCAACGTTCAGCCATGAAGTAAAGGAGTATTTTAGGGAAGAAAATTACAGTATTTGAAAATAGGGATGTAATTTATATCTTTTTTTTTGGAGAATGTTTTGTATATTAAGTTCGATTTTAGAGATGTGTTCCTTATTTTCACTAATAATAAATGTTATTAATGAACCAAGAATATTGTTCATGAACCGATCGAGTTAAATACGGATAATATTGGAGTTTTGACTAATACCAAATTCCATACATTGTAATGTGATATAGTGTTGGGAAGAGAACATGTGTAAATTATTGGCATAGTTGGACGCGCTTAAGATAATAAAAAATATGATTTTTTTTTACTAAAAAAGTCTATAAGCGATGAATTCAATCAAACTGCTCACCATTAGGTAAGGTGACATGTGAGCGTTAATATTTTACTTGTTCAATATTAATCGCTAATCGAATTCACACCTCTAAGTCATACAACCGCATTTACGAATTCTCCAAAAAACCACATGATTTATTAGTTTATAAAGTCTTATAAATTAATTAGATTACTTAATATTTAAGAAATATTAATCAATTATTTGTTTTACTGTTTTGGGTGTAATTACTAATTATTTGGATTTATATATAAAAGTTATATGTACACGTATCGATATACGATATCAGTATATATTTAAAGGGGTTTAAAATAGATGATTACTCAAATAGGCTTTTGGAAAATTTGCTCCAATTAGGAAAAAATGGTCAGCCATGTTTAATAGGGGATGAGGTGGCATGATTGACAATTGAATGAGAATTAAAGAAGGGAAGTTTTAATATGGAAAACTTGAAAGGTTTCATTCTCACTACGAAAAAATTCCCCTGATTTCATTTATTTCCTTTGAAAATTTTCCTTCTTCCTTCCATCATGACTACTTACCCCTTCTCTCGTATGGCTGATTGTTTTCCTCTTTCTACCCAAAATCAATTTAAATAAAATATAATAAGGTGGTTTATCTGATTCTAGCAAATTTTAATGTTGATTTAAGGAATCTGAGAAGGATTTTCTAAGAGAGTTAGGGCTATGCCCTAAGGGTAATTATGTAATCTGTTATATATATATTTAACTTTATAACTAATATTGTTTGTAATATAGATATTTGATTTCTATTATATACTTTTTTAGTAAAGCTAGCCGGTTTTATAGTGGTTCGTCCACTTTTTATTAGAAATAAAAACTTTAGAGTACAGGAGTACAGTTGAACTGCTCTAACTACTAGAAAAAATAAATATATAGATATGTTATTCCTCATCAAAGGAGGTGGCACTACCCAAATCAGTCTGATTGGATCCAATATCATCTACGAACTCAGAAAAGAGACGAGTAGGTCTGGAACGTAGTCTTAGGACTCGGTATAGTAGATAAACTTCTACCTCCGATACTATCTTCAAATAATAGCTTATTCCTCTCACCATGCTCACCTTCGAATGCTAGGATAAGGGCATCGCCTATAACATGGTAATATAGACACTAATCTTCACCAATATGATTCAAGATGAATCGAAAGTACTTACGCCTAGAAGGGCAACATGCATGTTAGTGGCTCAGTGTTTCGAAGACTGGTCACCAGGAAGCCAAGAGATATGGGGACAGGTGCAAGTAGGTGTCTCAATGGGGGACCAAAAGTTCCGTGAAAGGTGGAGCATCTAGCACCCGAGGAGCTGTTTTAATGGGGGACCAAGAACCATCCAAAGGGTCAATCGTAGAAGGAGTATCAAATGAGGTAAGGGTGGGCTTGGGGATCCACTACCTAATAAATTAGCGTGGGAGGGGAATTTTAGTATGAATAGGTAACAGGCAAGGGTGGGCTTGGTGACCCACCATTATATAACTTTGTTATATAGTGATATAATTAATTAAATAAATAAATTTAACGTATATTAAAATATAAAAAAATCCTTAAATGATATGTTATGTGATAATAATTACAAGGAGTTGTAATCATGAGAAAATTATCATAATATAAAATAATATATTATTTTAGATATTACCGGTGAAGATGTTTTGAGAAAAGATATCATTATATTTGTTGAGGCTAGAGTATGTAACACTCTCCAAATGTTGGAAAATGTATTACTCGTGGCTGCTGGAGGCACCAAGGTACTGATAGTTATTGTATAAATATGGAATGACTCATCTAAGAATTTTCTATTAGTTAATAACAACTAGGTCAAACATGAAATCTTGGAGTGATGATGCTACATAGTTCTCTCAACATGAGAAAAATATCGAGCTTTAATATGATACTCTAGTTTGATTATAGTTAAATCATGGCATGACGATCATCGAGCAACTATAGATGGGTCTGAGTTGAAGCACTGGAAGTGAAACACTATTCAGTAGTGAATTTGTCTCCTCGGTTGTATGAGGTTAGTATCACGGTCAGCTGTAGTCAACTCAACATCAAAATCTCTAGTCCGAGTAGTATAGTTAATAATAAATGTTATTATTGAACCAAAAATTTATTTATGGATTAAACAGGTTGAATATGGACAATAATGGAATTTTGACCAAAACCAAATTTCATAAATCCTAAAGTGATATAGTGTTGATGATGTTAAATGATGCAAATAATCATTACTAAAAGGTACCGCTTGAATATGTAAAATTGATTTTTACTGATGAGGATTGTAAGCGATGAGTTCGGCCGAACTGTCGCACAACTAGCTAGAGTGACATGTGAACATTAGTATTTGAATTATTTATATATTAATTGCTGACCAAATTCACACCTGTGAGTCGCACAACTAGATTCATTTCAATCTCTGAATCATCACTCGATTTATCTAAATTTATAAAGTTTTATAAATTTATTAAATTAATCATTATTTAAAGAAATAATGATTATTGTTATATTTAATACTTGGGTGTATTTAGTTAGTAGGGTAGCCTCTAAAATTTTTTTGGGTGTTATTAGTAGTTAATTTGGTGCATATATAAAATATGTATGCGTATCGATATACAATATCAATAAGAATTTAAATTGGATTTAAATAAGGTTAATTGCTATTGGGTTTGAAGCCCATTTGGCATGTTCTAGACCAAAGATATAGCCGGACAAAAATAAGGGAATAAGAGGTTCCTAGTGCATGACTTGATAAAAGGAGATTATGGAAGATAGTTTTACTAGACCCTTTATTTATGCGAACCTAAGCATCTACCTTTTGGATTGATTTTCTTTTGCTCCGCCTCTCCATCTCTTGGCCGCCATCAACCCCATTTTTCCAATCCTATCAGAGCATACTTTCACCCCAGATTAAATACAAAATTCTTTCAAATGGTGGCTCTCCGAAGTTTTCACTTTGGATAAGGATCTAGGAGACAATTTGAATCAACGTATGAATCAGAGGCTGCTTCTCTTAGGTATATTCTTTTGTGTTATATATTTTATGATAGAGTTAGGGGTATGCCCTAGGGCAATTATATAATTTGTTACATATATCTAACTCGATAACCAATCTTGTTCAAAATAAAAGGTGTTTTCTTTCCATTGTATACTTGATATAATGTTATATTAATTATTTATTTAATTAAAAGTAATATAGAAAATCTGTAAATGATATGTTTTGTTATAGTAGTTGCAATGTGTTGTAATCACGAGTGATTTATTACAATGAAATAAACATATCGTTTTAAATATTCCTAGCCAAAATGTATCAAGTTCTAGATATCGATAAATCCATTGAAACCTTAGTACGTAATGCTCTCTAAGCATTTGGTATTGTATTACTCACAATTGCTAGGGCATCAAGTGGTTCATACTAATAGTTATTGGAACTATGGAATGACTCACTCAAGTGTTCATTTTTGGTTAATATAACCAAGGTCAAACAGACAATCACAAAGTGACGATGTTACATAGTTCCTCAACTAGAGAATACCATGGAACTTCAATGTGGACACTCTACTTTGATTATAAGTAAATCATGGCATGATGTCCATTAGGCGACTATATTTGGGTTTGAGCTGAAGTATTGGAAGTGAAACAGTATTCAATAGATAATTAGTCTTCTAAATTATATGGGTTTGGTATCAAATGTAGTCAACTCAAAATTAAAGTCTCTGCTTAGAGTAGTGCGGTTAATTGTAATTGTTATTATTGAACCAAGAATTTTGTGTTTGGAATTACAAAGTTGAATATGGATGATGTTGGAATTTTTACTAAAACCAAATTCCATATGTAACGACCCGCAAATTTATCACTTTGATAAATGATATTTAATTATGAAATATTCAAATACAAGGTTTTATAACACCAACTATAAAGATTTAAACCCTAAAATTATGATAAGAAACTTATTTTAAAATATAATTGTGGAATATAGTTTCATAAATAAAACACGTGCTTCATACACGAATTTTCATCGATAAATTGATTTTCAATAGAAAGGAGATTTTCTCAGTATTTGAGTGCATGAGTCTGGATACATACACTAATATACATATATATTTAAACAAGAATATGAAATAAAATTATTTATTTTATTTTTGGAAAATAAAATGTATTTATAACATCATCAATAATGGCATTATATTTAATAATTGATTTATGAATTTAAATTGAGGTTTAATAATAATTATTATAATTATTCAAATAATTTTTTTAAAATGATAATAATTCATTTTAATTAGTTATAAAGTGATAGTAAATCAGTTATAATAATTTTGAGAAGTTATATACTTGATTTGAAAATAAAAGGAAAATTGATAACACTTTATCAATATGATAGTACTTTTTGTAGACACTTGTTTATATCGATATATATGGTTTTATAATTCAAGTGAAATCATTTTAATTTAATTAAAATAATGAGAAATATATTTTCAAGTTTTGTCTACTAATATATATAGTTTAACTAAAAACTGGAAATGTGACCAGGAATCGGAATTCATAACGGTTTAACGTATAGAAGTTGTAAACAAATCGATACAACATTATGATACATATACACATACATGAACACATATACAAATGTATAAACATATACATTTAATTATGTTTAGGAATTAGTCAAATTAAGCAAATAAAATATCCAAACACATATGTATATATAAAATCTCCTTACGTGTAAACAAGAGATAAAAACAAAGGACCATATCACATCGCAAGCCAAGCACATAGTGGGGGGAGTGGGCTCCATGGTTTTCCAAAGTGATAGCGGTGGTGGTACATGGTGGTGATGTGTAAAAGTGATGTGAAAGATGGTGAAAATATCATGATATTTGTTTTCAAACATTTTTCTATATATACAAGGCCTTAGCTCTCTCATTTCATTCATCTATTCACTTCTTCTTCCTCCTTCTTCTTAAAGCTCTAAGAGATCTCCTTCATGGCTTCCATGCCTTGAAAAAATATTTGCAAAGTTATGGTAAAATAAAGTAAAATATGTACACATATATATACCATGTCATTCTACCTCAAAACCAAGGCAAATCACTCCACATCTCCACCCAAAGCTCATGGCCACACCCATATCTATGCTTCGCTGAGTCCACCTCCACTTGCAAGCATAGGCCGAGCCCATGCAAAGGTCCCAGGCTTAATTCCATAAGCTTTGATTCGATTGTAGCGAAGCTATAGACCGTTTTCATAAGCCCAATATCCAATGAAGGTGAGAAATTCTATTTGTATTATGATATATTGGTATATATGTTTGGTTATGCTTGGTTATGATGATTGTGAACCATATTTAGGTAATATGTTTGTTTGGATGAGTAAATAATTCACGTTTAATACACGTCGATTATCATAAAGGAAATCACTTTCCTTTAATAAATGAAATGGTGAATATGAGATTGTTAAACCTCTTTAAGATGATTTATAATTATTTTATAAACACTAAAACTCTATTTGGTGAATTTTTGATAAATTATGAAAATTGAGTCAAAAATAGGCGCGTCGCGTAACGGCAGTTCACGATTTCACATCGTAAAAGTTTAAATCCATCTATACAATGGAATGAGAGTCAAAATTCTTTGTAATAAGAATTTTCTGGACTTTTATAATCATAGTTATCAAACAAAAGAAAAGGATTGAGATTTAGTTTAGTAGATTTTGAAATATGAGCAAATTAATTTTTTAAAATAGTCGCGGTTTAGCAATTCGAAAACCAAAGCGATAAATTCTTTAAAAGCGATATTTTTAATTTTTTAGAAATATGGAATAAATTCAATAAAGATTTTAAAAAAGATTTGAGTTATAAAAATGGATTTCTAAATGATAGAAAAGTTGTTTTGATCAAATAAGCCTTAAAAGCTCTATTCGCAGCACTTTTTGCAGCACTTTTAATAACTTCTGAAATATAGCTTTTAACTTAATTATTCTTTCCAAAATCTTTTATAAATGTTTTCAAATAAATAAATAATTATTTTAAAGATGATTTTGAAGTTTTAAAATTACCTTTAAAGGAGTTTAAATAAATGGTTAATAGAAAAGCTGTTATAAATAAATGGTTTAATCTTGGCTCTAAAAGCCGATGAGTAGACTGGATTTTTCTATTCATGAGATCTAAATGGGAGGTGCTTAAACTATGGAGATGTTCAGGAGCAACCAGTGCCCTGGCTCACCTAGCCTCTTTCCTGGGTGAGAAATAGATAAAATCGAAATGTCGAAAACAAGACAAGTATAAAAGATTTAATTTTTATAATTAATTAATTATAACTTGGATTGAATAGATATAGTCTTCTTATACTTGGTGTTAAATTCCAAGGAGGGAACTCGTACTAATCATATGAATTTAAAAAGTGATTCCACCATTATTTGATGAATAGTACAAGTTCAATACGGAAATTGGTATCAAGTAAAATTAGTATAATTTCTATGGAACTGTTTTACTCGAATACTAACTAATTTGGATCTACAATCTTAGATAACATGGTTTCAACCTATTAAAAAGTCATGATTTGGAAATAAGAAATTTTTTGTTAAGATTTAAATAAATGATTTGGAATTATTTTAATTCCTATGGATCCTTTTACTTAATATTAATTGTTTTGGATTTACAGTAAACAATATCTTAAATAACATTGTTTTTGACTCGTTTAAAAGTTATGATTTGGAAATAAGAAATCTTTATTAAAATTTAATAAGTGATTTGGAGATATTTTCCTAAGTAAAGAATAAAATGATTTGAAATTACTCCAAGATTTAAAATGGTTTTAATTAAACAAAGATTTGATAAATGAGGTTTAACGATCCTGTGTATACTGAAAAGAAATGGTTCTAACAAAATATAGGTAAATGCTCGCAAATCCGTAACCCTTGAGTCGACCATAATTCACATTAGATCAACTCAAATTGAATGGAAAATACGAATCTTTAGGGTGAAGAAGAAAAAGGTAGAAGAAAATAAACAACAACATAGAATCTCGCAATCGCAGCGGAACAAAATATAATATATAATAACAGATTTTTATACAAAAGAATCAGTAGCAGTATTGTACACTTACAATCATCAGAGTACAACAATCCATACATCAATCTGGACAGTTATAGTAACTTGTCCCCATACAGCGGAAATATAAACTAAGTACAAAGATACGTCTCTGTCATCTAGCTCGTCTCCTGAGCTCCATAGCATTCTATCCTGAATCTGTAATACTCGGTCTAACCCGAGTATTATAATAAAATAACACCCAAGTCAGTCTGGAAAACCAATGCGAGAAAACACACTCAATTTGAATTATTAGAGTTATAAAAATCCTTTGAAAAACAAAGGTATCTCATAAGACCGTGTCACACATAAACACAATAGGTTTTTCACTTACGATAACCAAAACATTTTAGAGAAAAATCCAGTGATATTATAATAGTGTCTAAGTACAATCACTTATTCAAATAGCCGAAATTGTTACATTAATTAAATTCCAGCATACTAGGTTCTACAAACAAAACCGTAAAGGCTCGTATTGGAGAATGAATCCCATACAATGACTGGACCACTGGGGTACCGCCCATCACAGTACACCTCTAGAAAAATGTACCGAGGACCTCACTAGGATCCCCTGCTACATAAGACCGGCCTACCCCTAACCTGGATAGACCGAATATGTTATCACCCCGGGTGTTCCCACCCTTAAACAAAATCGAGCGCTCCCTTTTCATGCACAACGATATCCATAATATATATTTCCGAGGATATCTAGAAAAATGATAACATACCCTAATTGGGTGCGACCCACTTAGCCTTGCTGCATGCAACGACCCAGAATTTCAGTCATTAGAAATTATGATATTTAATTGACTTTAAATATTCGAAAGTTAATTTTATAAGTTAAATAATTTATATTTCAAATATAATAATTTGTTTGGATAATTAAATTGTTAATTTAAAATATGAAATTGCAGAAATAATTTGATTTTGAATTATATGTGAATTGAAATGATTTATAAAGTTGATATAAATTCTATTTGAATTAGAATGATGTTAGTAAACTTTTAAAATTGAATTAAAAGTTAATTTATTGAAATTAGAAATTTTAATATTTAATTAACGTGTAAAAATAGTCATTTTTGACATTGTCTCGGATTTCAATGAAACCAGCTTTATTGGATCCGTAATGTTATATTATTGAAGGATTTCAAATTTCGTGTCAATCGGACTTACAGTTTGGTCGTGGGAAGTTAAAACGAGTAGAAATATATTTAGATGAATTTAAATTAAAATAAGTCGATTCGAAAACCTATCTTCCAAATACGATGGAATTGGCTCCGATATATATTCCATTATGTTCGGAATAGGGGTAAAACATTATAAACGCCTGGCGGCACGCTTCGATTGGAGTTCGAAAATTTTTTGGATGAATAGTATCACGAAATTTTATATAAAAGCACCTCACTTTCTCCAAATTATACAAACCCTAGGGTTAGAAGTCCTAGCCGCCGTTATTCAATGGCCAAAATTTAATATCTTTCCTCCTTCAAATCCTCTCAATCCAAGCAGAATTAGACGAAGGCCTCAACTAGAAAATTGTAGAACTCGTCAAGATGAGTAAATCCATACGGTGATGATCAACTTTAGCGAAGTGGATTGGAGGCTAGGGGTTCGTGTTCATATCGGGTTTAGGGGCATTTTTCTAGCCGATGGTGGCGATCTGGGGGTGCGGTCGGAGGCCAAAGGGAGAGGTAGAGGTCGGTGTTCGTATGAGGAAGGTTGATCAATTTCTGGAGGTCGATTGGAGGCACGGCAATTCACTTGATAACGGCGGCCGTGGGTTTTTGTTGATCGAACGAGAAGGAGGGAGTAAGAAGGAAAGTAGCGGTTAGATCTGCAGTTTTGAAAACGGACGGCCCGGATGCAATTGAGGTTTAAAATAAAATAAAAAAAGAATTTGTAAATTATATATATTATAATTCATATAATCTTTAAAATGCTATAACTTCTTCATACGAGGTCGAAATTGGACGAAACAAGTTGCATTGGGTTCGTATTCATGAACACTACGCGATGGAGCAGGATTGGAGTTGATTGGATCTAGTGAAAATTTTGGATAAAATTAAACGCCTGTTTAACTTTATTCGAAATAAAACGCTGCAACGACTATTGGAATCAAAGTGAGTACAACTCACTCTTTCTGACTCGCTTATATTTTTATATAAGTGAGAATAAATTTATTTTGTGCTGATTGATGATTGTTTGGATGATATATGATATATTGTGTGTATATATATTGATTGGTTTGGATATATTCCTGCCTATTGGAGCAGATGAGACCCTATACGTTCCCGTGTATGAGCGGATGACCTTTTGTACACGCGTCTGCCTCGAAGCGGACATTGTACATATTTTCTCATATGTATATTTGTTGCAGGTGACAGGTTGGTGGGATCCAACTGGATTCCTCACCAGTGTGATTTTTATTTTATAGATATTATGATATATGCTGTTATCATATGTTATATGATGATTTGGATGCCATGATGGATATGATTGATGTGAATCACCTTATTTAGTGTTGTTGTAGCATTAGGCCATATTTTGGAATTTTAAAAATATTAAAATGATGATTTCAAATTAAAAAGGCTGTTAAGTGATTTTTGAAGTTATATAGTTTTAATAATGATTTGTAAATTATTAAAAGAAGAAGTTTATTTAAATAGAATCAAAATATGATTTTTGAAATATGGAGTTAACTATTTGGTAAAATAAGTTAATTGAGAATTTTAATTTATTATAAATGAGTTATATATATAAGATTTATAAAATTGATATTTTATAAATAAAAATAATGGAATTATAAAGGAGTTATATAAGTGTTAAAATGAAGTTATAAATGAATCTTATAAGTGAATAAGATTTATAAATTTATGAAGTTATAAAAAGAATGAATTTGTAAATAAAGAGATTTATAAGTAAATAAACTTATAATTGGATTTTGGCATATAAATGAGGTAAATGGAATTTGTCAGTAAAGGAATTTTATAAATGGAAATTTTTATAAAATAGAAATGTGAATTATAAACATTGTTTTATAAAGGTGAAATCAACTTATTTTGATAAGTTAAATATGAAAGTTTATTAAAGGAATTTCATTCACGATTTTGGGCAGTGGATAATCCTTTTAATAAATGTGTAGGAATAATGAATTTGGTTAGAGAATTTTATTCACGATTTGGACAGTGAATAATCCTTTAAATTAAATAAATGTTTTGAAAAGTGATCTTTTAAATGGAGTTAAATGTTTTGAAGATGTTTTAAAAGGTGTGAGCATCGAATACATAGATTTCAACATTCATTGTTGAAATAGACGTTTTCGAGAAGTAAGGAAAGCATGGACTATAACACTGTTGTTATAGTAAATGATTTTCAAAAGGAGATGTTTTGTATAGTATATGGGATTTATATATCTATCTAATTATCGAATCCCTATACTAATGATTTTGGGTTGTCGTAACAATGTTTTACGCAACATTCGTTTTGACCCAAATAAATATGTTTAAGAGAATGTTTTCCTTAAAGAATAAAATATATACTTAATCATGATTTAAGTATATGTAATATTTTCTAAGTGTTGAAAATAAAGAGAATTGTGAATTACTTATTATTAAATAAGTATATGGAAATGTTTTCCAAATAGTGAATATTGAAATGGTTTTGAGAATATATCTTTTTAAAGATAATTTGAAGTGATTATTTGGAAAGTGATTTAATTGATAAAAGATTAATTAAAAAGGGCCTAGTGATTGCTTATGGTGCTAAATATTTGTTTGTTGCTTTGATAGTTAAATAACCGACTATCAGATTTGTCCAATTTTAGTTCCTCGACTGATGTGGGAACTATTTAGTCGTACACTTAGTACGTAGCCATCTGTGTAGGCTTGATTATCGTTTGTGTTGAGGATGTTGATTCGTGTAGTGCAGAGTATTACTCCAATCTATCGAGCTTCCTTCTTGGCCGAAGGATAGCAAGTTGAAAGTTGGAAACGTGATAAGTCTATGAGACTTAGTTTCATTGTGAGGTTGAGAAACGCTTTTGCGTTGTTGGTGCGAAGAGACCAGAATCAGATTTATCTGAAAACTACTTCGGACCAACATTTATGCGTTCGATTTTGCAGGTTATTGATGATATTGATATTTAGGATTTTCATAGTGAAGGACTGCTTGTTGATCATTTGGGGTTAAAATCCCAATATACATATAGTAGCAGTAGTCTCTTCGTTATGAAATATCCAATGCAAGGACTATTTGCTACTAATCCTAGGGATTTCCCGATAGGATGTGGTAGGAGAGTACCTTCGGTTTGTCCTGTTCCTGGACAACTTTTATGGATGAATGTTTGACATTGCATTTTCTGAGATTACGTACATTGATTTTTACAAACGTATATCTTTTTGGTGGCGGAGAAGGCAACTTCTTTTAGCTTAACACCCTTCCTTGAGACGTACGAGCTCAAGGGTTGTATTTTTGTGGAAGGCAATTAGTAGTCAATGGAAATGGAAAATGTGGCATTCAAAAGATGATGTGATATGTGATATGTGATATGTGAAAGGTAATCGATACCTTTTTGGCCTCACTCCCCGGAAAATGACCGAAACAGGGTTAGATGCAGCATGGCTAAGTGGGTCATTCCCAATTAGGATATGATCATCCCCTTCTTGATATATTTCTTTCCACCATGACGTTCGGGATGTAAATTATTGTGGATGTATGCTATGAGGGCCCTCAGAAAGGTTGGTAACGACCGGGGGATGATATATTCGGTACTACCTAGTTATAGAGGTAGGCCGATCTTGTGTTGGTAGAGGTTCCTTTGTGATGTTCCTCGGTACATTCCTCTAGAGATGTAGTACCAGAAGGTAGTCCCTTCACCTGGTCATTTTTATGGAAATCCAAACTCCACTATGTGCCTTCCATTTTGTTTGTAGAGCTAGTATGCTGGAATTTAATAATGGTAACAATTTCGGCTATGATTAATATTATTTGTATACTAAACACCAGTATAATATAAGATGATTTGATATGAATGATTTTGGTTATCGTAAGGTAAAAACATGTTTGTGTTTATGTGTGGGCGTGTCTTACGAGATACTTTTGTTTTGAAAGGAAAAGTTTTGTTAATTTAATGAATTCAGTTGAGTGTGTTTCTCATGCTGGTTTACCAGACTGATCCGGACGTTTTTCCCTTTCAATGCTCGGGTTAGACCGAGTATATTTTCAGGTTTAGAGTTGATGCTTTGAAGCTTCAGCAGGAGAGCTGGAAGTCTTCATATCGTATTCCCGTATATGTTTATTATTCCGCTACTTTGTTATTTATATTATCAGCAATTATAAGGACAAATTATTATAACTGTCCAGGCTGATGATTGGTGATTGATTATTGTACTCTGATTGATGTATGTATATACAATTTCTGTTTTGTAAAGATCATTGAATGATATATATGTTTTCCGCTGTGATGTGAGATTCTGTATTGTTCTGTTTGTTTCTCTCTTCTCTCTTTCTTCTCTTCTCTTCTTCTCTCTTCTTTTCTTTCTCATGACTTTCCATCAGTCTGTGCTTTTTGGGTCGGACATGTGTGGTTTATTGTTGATTCAAAGGGTACGGATGTCTAGGACGTCACATTTGGTATCAGAGCTTAGATTTAGCATATTCCTAGGCTTTGATGTGTACTCGGTGTAGATAGGGTCAGTAGCACCCTAGATTGAGTTTGAGTGTATTATATATATGAGCGCGTATTTGTTAGTGATATAAAATGTTTTATATTGTGTTCACTTATCCGTTGAGTTATCCGTTGAGTTGTTTATGGATTCTGGTCGATATGTGGGCCGCCATATTATCGATAGGAATTTCTTAACACTTAAACGAGGCAAGTCAACATAGTATTATTTTTAAATTGGGTAAAGGAAATAATTTTACCTCGATTATATTTTTTATATATAAAGGAATAATTTTCTAGAAATTATTATAGTGTATATAAATTGATTATTTTGTTGTTGAAAATGTAAATATATATATATATATGCTAATAAGGCTGTTTGAATAATCTAAATAAAAGCAACAATTGTAAAAGAATAAATTATATAGCAAATGAATTATTAAGTGTGGAATTATAATTAATATGATTTACAATTGTAAAATAATCTTATATATAAGAAATGAAACAACATGAGTATATTTATAAATATGAGTTGTAAATAAAAATGGATTTAAAACTAAGAATTTGAGAATTTGAATCCCGTTGATTTTGACAGTTGTTTTTCAAAGTTTAAAGAGACTATATTATTATAAATCTAAATAAGATAAATGAATTTGGAATAAATCTTATATAAGTGAAGTGAATAAGTGAAATTATATAAGTAAGAATTTGTAAATGTGATTTATAAAAATAAAAAGGATTTTTAAAAGAATATAAAGCACTAAATTCACTACCGTTGCTGGAAAAAATAAGGGTGATGTCTACAGCATCATCGGTATCATTTTCGAGTTCTGTGTGATGGATTTGCTACCAATAATACATTGAAAATTGAAGTTTTGTTTTGATAAGTAATTTTAATTTAAAATCCAAGTTGAAATTGATGAATATAAGTAAAATGAATTTGGACTTATAATATGAAATAAAAATGTAACTTTGGTAAAGTTAAATAAAATTGAGTTAGCATAATAGAATATATGATTTGAAATTTAACTAAAGGAAAGTTAAATAAAGTGAATGGGATTATAATGGATTAGATAAGTTATTGAAATGGAAATTAAACTTAAGAGGTAAGTGATTATATAATATGAATTTGGAAGTTTAAATATATAAGTTGTATAACTTATAAAATTAGAAAATGTAAGTAAAACCAAATGTTAAAATGGTTAAACAATTTTGTTAAGCAAAACAAAATCTAAATTTGAATAGTGATATGAAATGTAACTCAAGTAAAGAAAAAGAAATGAGCTAATGAAATGAGTTAAATAAAATCGAATTTGAATTAAATTAGAAGTGAACTTAAGTTGTATAGTGAAAGTAAATGCAAGTGAGAAAAAAATGAAACATAACTTAAGTGATGTTGAATGAAGTTGAACTTGATATAAAAATGAATTAATAAAGTGAATTAATGAAATGAATTAGTTAAATGAATTAGCAATTGAATTAATGAATAAATTGAATTGAACTAATGAAATAAATTAGTAAATAAAAATATGGATTGAATGGTAATCAATCGAATGTAAATGAATTGATATGGAATAATGAGTGTAAGTGTTAATTCATTAAAAGCTAATGAAATTGGGAATTGAATAATTGAATGACCAATTAGAATTAAGTGTGTTAAACCAAATTGAATGTAAACAAAGTAAATATAAATGTTGAGTGTAAATTAAATAAATTTGGTCATGTTGGATATGCATTGGTTGTTAGATGGATGGTAGTTGATTGAATAGAAATTCATTAAATGTTAATGGAATTGAATTAATGAAATTGAAACCTAAATAATTGAATTCAAATTGGAAGTAAGTGAATATAAATAGAATTGAATTTGATTTAATTTGAAAGTGAACTAACTTGAATGTAAATTAGTGAATGTAAACTAATTGAATATGAATGAATAAATATTAGTAAAATCCAATGTTAATGAATCAAATGTGAATAAATTGAAAACCAATTCAATGAATATTAATGAGAAATGAATGAATATTGATTTGGTTATGAATTGATTGGATAGATATTGGTTTGTTGGATGTTAGTTGGATGATAGTTGTTTGATGGTTGAATTTGTTGCTTTAGATTGAATTTGCTATATTGGCATGTATAGTTGTTGTATTGGCATATGTTGTATATTGATATTACTTCCTATATACATGTTTCTCATTTGTTTGTTGAGTGTTTAGTAGGTGCGGATGGCGTATGCTTCGCATTTGGAGCTCGCTTTCGCACTATATTAGCCGTATATGCTCGCTAATAATATATAAGGTACATACCTCAGATTACATATCGTACTTTTATATTTTTTTCCTATGGGATGCCTCATCCTCGAAGATGAGATGTATATTTGTGATATATATATATATATATATATATATATATATTGTGATTTTTTTTCAGTTCGAACCGCGCAAAGGAGGCTATGGTGAAATTTTCAGAAAATTTAAGGTGTTAGAAAATTTTGGGAAAATTGGAAAATTTTTGATAACTAAAAATTTGATTTTGAGTTATATTTTGAAATGATATTAGTTGATTAATGGAATGGTATTAGTAAATAACTAAGTATGAATTTGAAAACTTAGAAAAGTTTTTATAAGAAGTTTAACTGATGGATTTTGGAAAAGCTAAAAGGTTTAAATGAATTTGAAATCTAGTTGAATGATTTGTTTTTGAAAAGTTAATGGATTTTGTGACTTTTTCTTACTTGGTAATTTCGAGGATGAAATTCTTTTAAGTAGGGGAGAATGTAACGACCCAAAATTTCAGTCATTCGGAATTGAGATATTTAATTGATTTTAAATATTTGAAAGTTAATTTTATAAGTTGAATAACTTAAATTTCAAATATAATAATTTATTTGGATAATTAAATTGTTAATTTAAAATTTGAAATTGCAGAAATAATTTGATTTTGAATTATATGTGAATTGAAATGATTTATAAAGTTGATATAAATTCTATTTGAATTAGAATGATGTTAGTAATCTTTTGAAATTAAATTAAAAGTTAATTTATTGAAATTGGAAATTTAATATTTAATTAATGTGTAAAAATAGTTATTTTTGACATTTTCTCGGATTTCAATGAAACCAGTTTCATTGGATCCGTAATGTTATATTATTGTAGGATTTCAAATTTCGTGTCAATCGGACTTACAGTTTGGTCGTGGGAAGCTAAAACGCGTAAAAATTTATTTAAGTGAATTTTAATTAAAATAAGTCAATTCGAAAAATTATCTTCCAAATACGATGGAATTGGCTCCTGATATATATTCCATTGTGTTCGAAATAGGGGTAAAACATTGAAAAATGCCTGGTGGCACGCTTCGATTGGAGTTCGAAAATTTTCTGGATGAACAATGTCACGAAATTTTATATAAAAGCACCTCACTTTCTCCAAATTATACAAACCCTAGGTTTAGAAGCCCTAGACGCCGTTTAAACATTCAATGACCGAAATTTAATATCTCCTCCTTCAAATCCTCTCAATCCATGCAGAATTACACGAAGGCCTCAACTAGAAAATTGTAGAACTCGTCGAGACGTGTAAATCCATACGGTGATGATCAAGTTTAGCGAAGTGGATTGGAGGCTAGGGGCTCGCGTTCATCTCGGGTTTAGGGGCGTTTTTCTGGCTGATGGTGGCGATATGGGGGTGCGTCGGAGGCTAGAGGGAGAGGCAGAGGTCGGCGTTCGTATGGGGAAGGTTGATCGATTTCTGGTGGTCCATTAGAGGCGCGACAATTCACTTGATAACGGCGGCCGTGGGTTATTGTTATTCGAATGAGAGGAAGGAAGGAAAAAGGAAAGTAGTGGCCAGATCTGCAGTTTTGAAAACGAACGGCCCGGATACAATTGAGGTTTAAAATAAAAAAAGGAATTTGTAAATTATATATATTATAATTCATATAATCTTTAAAATGCTATAACTTCTTCATACGAGGTCGAAATTGGACGAAACAAGTTGCATTGGGTTCGTATTCACGAACACTACGCGATGGAGCAGGATTGGAGTTGATTGGATCTAGTGAAAATTTTGGATAAAATTAAACGCCTGTTTAACTTTATTCGAAATAAAACGCTGCAACGACTATTGGAATCAAAGTGAGTACAACTCACTCTTTCTGACTCACTTATATTTTTATATAAGTGTGAATAAATTTTTTTTGGGCTGATTGATAATTGTTTGGATGATATATGATATATTATATATATATATATATTGATTAGTTTGGATATATTCCTACCTATTGGAGCAGATGAGACCCTATACGTTCCCGTGTATGAGCGGATGACCTTTTGTACGCGCGTCTGCCTCGAAGCGGACATTGTACATATTTTCTCATATGTATATTTGTTACAGGTGACAGGTTGGAGGGATCTAACTAGATTTCTCACCAGTGTGATTTTTATTTACAGATATTGTGATATATGCTGTTATCATATGTTATATGATGATTTGGATGCCATGATGGATATGATTGATGTGAATCACCTTATTTAGTGCTGTTGTAGCAGTGAGCCATATTTTGGAATTTTAAAAATATTAAAATGATGATTTCAAATTATAAAGGCATTTTAAGTGATTTTTGAAGTTATATAGTTTTAATAATGATTTGTAAATTATTAAAAGAAGAAGTTTATTTAAATGGAATCAAAATATGATTTTTGAAATATGGAGTTAACTATTTGGTAAAATAAGTTAATTGATAATTTTGATTTATTATAAATGGATTATATATATATAAGATTTATAAATTTGATATTTTATAAATAAAAATAATGGAATTATAAAGGAGTTTTATAAGTGTTAAAATGAAGTTATAAATGAATCTTATAAGTGAATAAGATGTATAAATTTATGAAGTTATAAAAAGAATGAATTTGTAAATAAAGAGATTTATAAGTAAATAAACTTATAATTGGATTTTGGCCTATAAATGAGATAAATGGAATTTGTCAGTAAAGGAATTTTATAAATGGAAGTTTTTATAAAATAGAAATGTGAATTATAAACGTTGTTTTATAAAAGCGAAATCAACTTATTTTGATAAGTTAAATATGAAAGTTTATTAAAGGAATTTCATTCACAATTTTGGACAATGGATAATCCTTTTAAAAATGTGTAGGAATAATGAATTTGGTTAGAGAATTTTATTCACGATTTTGGACAGTGAATAATCTTTTAAATTAAATAAATGTTTTGAAAAGTGATCTTTTAAATGGAGTTAAATGGTTTGAAGATGTTATAAAAGGTGTGAGCATCGAATATATAGATTTCAACATTCATTGTTGAAATAGACGTTTTCGAGAAGTAAGGAAAGCATGGACTATAACACTGTTGTTATAGTAAATGATTTTCGAAATGAGATGTTTTGTATATGTGGGATTTATATATCTATCTAATTATCGAATTCCTATACTAATTATTTTGGGTTGTCGTAACGATGTTTTACGCAACATTCGTTTTGACCCAAATAAATATGTTTAAGAGAATGTTTTCCTTAAAGAATAAATTATATACTTTTTTTTGAAAATCAATAGGCTAAGGGAGCCTTGCCCATTCATTATATCACAAATCATTAACATCAGTAATACATTCAACATTATACATTCCTTCCTATATCTACACATACAAAAAAAGAAAAAGTAATGATAATACAAATCAGCAAATTCTAGAAATAGCCTGCTCTTCTTTTCTTTATGCTCATGCTACTATCTCTTATCATTAGAAACCCATCCATGTATCAGCTTATCTTGCTTTATACCTTTGCTTGATCTACATAGTTCTTGTAAATATCATTATGCACCATTATGGTCAGACATAGTTAGAAGATCCAAACAGCAAACTGTAGTAACCAACACTTTAGTCAGCCAAATCCCATCAATCCGCTCCTCTGTTAGCTCTTCTAACAATCAAATTATTAATTCTTGTAAACAAAACATTTTCTGAATTAAATTTATTTGAAAAAATTCTCTCATTCCTTTCCTTCCAAATTACATAAACAAAGTTTTTCAGGACTACCAGCTGTGCTTTGGATTTAGGATTCTTTCATCTTGTAGCCTTGTAAATATTGAACCATTCTTCCTTTGAGTTCTTGTCAGGACTGTGAAAATTACCAACAGTCATCAATTTGCTCCAAATATTACCTGTAAATGCACAACTAAAAAACAGATGAGTATTATTTTCCCTTTGGTCATTGCAAAATACACATTTGCTATTATCTATTAAAGCATAGTCCTCTAATTTATCCTTTGTTAATAAAGCATTTGCCATATCTTTCCATAGCATGAAATTTTCTTTTGCTGGACTATCAGAATTCCAAATTCTATTATTCCAAGCAAATTTTTCATTGCAAACATTATCCAACAGCAAGTTGTAAACTAGTTTTATTGAATGTATTTTCCTCTGTTCTGACCATAAAACTGAGAGTTCACTTTCTGGAATTCTTATCATAGCAACTTCTTTCCAAATCTTTCTAACTTCCATTGAACTACTATATGGCAGTACAACTCCACTGTCATGTAAAAAATTTGAAGCTTTGGTCTGTAGAGGAATGCCAGTGGATATTATATTGGAGTAATTCATACAATTCTTTAGAATTAATCCAGGTTTTGCCCAAGGATCAGACCAAAATCTGCAATCTAAATTCTTTTTAGGGTTGATTTGTATCAATGGTAAGAATTTCTCCCTTAGCTTTAACATATTCCTCCAACTCCAACTACTATTATGCTGAATTTGCATATCCCAAAAATTCTTCCTCTTTATCAAATTTTCTTTTATCCATAATGTCCATAAATCTTCACTATCACTCAAAATTTTATCAAAGTATTTTGAGATAGCAGCTTGATTCTAGATTTGTAAATTAGTGATACCCAATCCACCTTTAGATTTTGGTAGTATAATCTTTTTGAACGAAATAGGAATGATTTTCTTGGAGAAAGGATCACCATGCCAAAGAAATCTATTCAAAGCACTGTTAATCATCGAAATAAGTTTAACAGGTAAAATATAATGCCTCATCCAATATGTAGACATGGCCGTAGCAATGGATTGTATTATAACAAGTCTTCCAGCCTGTGATAAATTTGAGCTAGGCCAAGAGGTAAGTTTTTCTGTGATTTTCTCATATAAAGGTAAACAATTAGCTTTAGAAAGCCTAGATGTTACAAGGGGTAAACCTAAATATGTTGCATTCGATTCCATAATCCGTAAACCAGAAAATTTAATCAACTCATTTCTGAAATCCTCTTCAACCCCAGCTATGAGAATATTTGATTTCTTGATGTTAATTTGAAGCCCAGTAATAATATGAAATTTATCAAGAACATCCAATATTGACTGTATGTTTGAAACAGTAGGCTTTGTAAATATTACCAGATCATCCGCAAAAAGAAGGTGAGTGATTAAAGGATTCTTACATTTTGGATGCAATTCCAAGGATTTATTTTCTACCTGTTCCTTTATTAAAACATTTAGCAATTCCATTACGATGATAAACAAATAAGGTGAAATTGGATCTCCTTGCCTAACCCCCTATGTGCCCTTGAAGTACCCATTTAAACATCCATTTCTAGAGATAGAGAAATATGGAGTAGATATGCAAGTATATATCCAAGCAAGTAGAGGTTTTGGAAAATTCATCCTAGCCATAATTGCAATAATAGAAGTCCATGAAATAGAATCAAATGCTTTTCTAATATCTAGCTTTAACATGCATCTAGGAGAAATATTCAAAGATCCATAACCCCTTAGTAACTCATGAGTCAGAAGTATATTATCACTTATATGCCTATTTGGAAGAAAAGCCACCTGATTCTTTGATATAATGTAAGGGAGAATAGCTTGCAATCTAGAAGAAATAATCTTTGATATTATCTTATAAACTACATTACAACATGAAATTGGTCTGAATTCTGAAACATTAGTAGGATTATCAATCTTGGGCACTAGTGTAATTGAAGTAGAATTGAATCCTTTTGGAAGTTTATTAGACATGAAAAAGAATTTCACAGCTTTTAAAACATCAAACCTGATTATCTTCCAACAATACTGAAAAAAATAGGCATTAAAACCATCTGGTCCTCCACAACATTCCTTATTCAAATTAAAAACAGCTGACTCGATTTCTTCATTAGTAATTTCCTCAATAGTACTATTAGCCTGAGCATCTGATAAATGAGGAGTTTGTAGGTGAAAAAGAGGACTCACATCAGTAAAATAAGGCCTAGGATTAGCTAGAATGGATGTAAAGTAATCTACAAATGCACTGGAAATACTCTCCTCATTATCTTGCTTTATACCCTTGATATCATAGATGCAATTTATTCTATCCTTAGCTTGCTTGATCTTAATCGAATTATGGAAGAATTTAGTATTCCTGTCACCATATTTCTCATATTTAGCATGGAGTAACTCTTTAGACATAGAAAGTTCATATTCTAACATATCTTGTAAAGAGTTAGATATATTAGCTTCCTCCCTAGCAAGAGATAAATTCAAAGGATCAGAAAGTAAAGCTTTTTGTACCATTGAAAGCTTTTCCCTCAATTCACATGATATATCAGAGCCAGCTCCAAAATTCTTTTTAGACCATATTTTCAATTTGTTCTTAAGTTTTAAAGGCTTTGTCTTTAAGATATACATGGGGTTACCATTGATCTTTTCTTGCCAAACCTGCATTACTAAGTCCTGAAAAGAAACATGATTAGTCCAAGATTTAAAAAATTTAAATGAAGAAAACTTAGCTTTAGCAACCTCTCCCCATGATAAAATAAGTGGGCTATGATCAGAAATGGATGGAAGAAGAATGTTACAATACAAAGAAGGCCAAAGTGAAATAGCTGATATGTTTTGAAAGGCGTGATCCAGTTTACAAAAGGTTCTAGGACCATTGTCACTCTTGTTATTCCAAGTAAAAATTGGTCCAAATGATTGAATTGAAGATAGAGAAGAATGCAATAACATTTGAGAAAGAGGGGAGATATCCTTTGAAGATAGTGGTGTACCACCTGATTTATGAGAAGATAAGAACATACAATTGAAATCACCTAAAACAAGCCATGGGAAAGCTGATTGGTTAAGAGTAGGTAAATGATTAATTAAGATCTTCCTTCTATCAGTGCAATTCTGGGCATAAACAAATGTCAGGAAAAAAGTAGAGATGTTTCCAATAACTGATACTTCATAATGCAAGAACTGATCTGATTCTTCCAATTTATTGAGCTGATAAAATTCCATGTTCCACAATACCATTAATCTTCCATATGACGCACTTGATAAATTATCATCATAATGCCAATTAGGAGCTATAAACTTGCAAGCTTTCCTAGTTAATTCTGCATTCAACTTAGTTTCACTCACACACATAATATGAATATTTTCCTCATTCATCAATTTCTTAATTTCTTTTTGTTTTGAGAGCAAATGTCCTCCTCTAATATTCCAGTAAGCTATATTTTTCATCAACATCATGTATTAGGAATAATTAAGTTACTTGGATGCCTCCTTGTATGTCTTGAAAACTTCCCTGAAAAGTTTAAGTCTTTGCAGTCTGATTTTGGCTGTATATCATCAATAGTGCTTTCAAAACCATCATCTATATCCATCATTTCATCAGATTTATTTAACTTGTTACTCTTTGGTTTCCTGCCTCTTTTAACTGTCATGCTGGGTGAATTATTATTTGGCTCAGTCAATTTATCAGTAGACTTCTCTATCGAAGAAGGAAGAGAGGAAGGTGGTTTAGGAATTGATGATATTGGAGGAAGAAGGATTATATTAGAAGGAGGGGATAAATAAGAGTATGGAGAGGAATTATTATTTGAAAGAGGTTGATCAGGTACCTTACCAATACTTTCTACCATATCATTATCCGATTTGCTATTATCACCTTCACAAAAATCAGCAAGAATTGAGAAAGAATTGTATGAAACCACATTATTAGACTTTGGAGCTGCATTACACTTTCCTTTTGATTTTTCTTCCTTATCAATCAGTAACTTATAATCATCCTTACTATTGATATTGTTCAGGAGCTCAACATCCTGCATACCATTTCCTTTTCCAAATTCATCCTTATTTATATCTGACTTTTGTTTATTACTGACCACTGGAATAGTCTCCTTTTTTTCCATACCTTAGTCTTCTTCTTCTGAAAAACAAAATTATTTTCTTCCAAATTCCTTGAATTATTAATTTGAGAAAGATTTTTGGTCAACAGCTTTGTATCAAAAGGCTCCTTAATATATCTAGCATCTTCAGAAAAATTATTCCCATAACCAATATCATCAAATTCCACATAGTTGTTATCCAAATTAGATTCCAAACACTCTTCTCTAGAATGCCCAAACACTTTACAAACATCACAAATTCTAGGTCTCCAATCATACTCAATACTCACTTTATAGCTTCCTTCACCCAAACCATCAATTTCAACATAATCAGGAAGAATTTGATTAGGTTCTATTTCTATCAATGCCTTTGCATATTTAAATCTTTTAAGCTTTTCCGTATTTTCATCAAAACAAATCAGTCTACCAATATGACATGCTAGCCAATTTATAACCATCAGAGTCCATGCAATCGTAGGAATTTTATAAAAATGAACCCATATTGGAACTCTTCTTATACTAGCTTGTACACTGCCTATAGAAGGATCCCAATTATTGATTATGAACATTTTGCCTTTGATGAAAATGGGGTCAGATTAAAGAATATGAAATTTGTCATGCTCATTCGAAAATTTGAAGTAAAAATTCTCATTATCAGATTTGATATCTACTTCACCTTTAAGTTTCCAAAATCTTCTAAGATGATTAACAACTGTAAGATAAGAAAGAGTACTATCCAGAAAAAAACCTACCAAATGATCACTCCAAAACTTAAGTCCTTCATTCTTCACTTCCTCTGGTAATTGCTTTGGCTTTCCATCTTTAATGATATCGAAATTTCGAGGAATATAGACTCCTGCATTCCTAGGCTTATTCTTGAATAGAGATGACCAATTGGGAAAAACTTTACTCTGTACACCTGCCTCATCAACAAAAGAAGCATCCTTAATTTTCCTAGAATTCTCGCAAGATATCCCAATACCAGAATTACTCTGATCAATTTTATCATGACCAACACTATTCCCAGTCTCTAATAAAGAAACAAAAGATTCAGAAGAAGGATAAGGATGCTCAGCGTTACTATTCAACAAAGAAGATGAATTATTCTCAGATACTAAATCCCGATCAAAAGCAGACTTAGAAATGGTAGCCGGAAGAAAAGGAGAGGAGAGTGGAAGAGTATTGGAAGAATCAAGAATTGGCTTGGAAGGAGAAATAGGGATCGGGGAAGAAGAAAGAAGACAAGGGGAAAAGGGTGCAGGATTTGAAGAAGAAAGATGCCTAGGAGAAAGAGGAGGAGGAAGCGGGGGAGGAGGAGGAGACGGAATCAAAGAAACAGGAGAATGGATCGAGGGAGGAGGGGGAAAAGAAGCCGCCATTGCTAAGTGATTTTATATCATTTCTATTTCATTAATAAATTATATATATATATATATATTATATATTTTCTAAGTGTTGAAAATAAAGAGAATTGTGAATTACTTATTATTAAATAAATATATGGAAATGTTTTCCAAATAGTGAAATATTGAAATGGTTTTGAAAATATATCCTTTTAAAGATAATTTGAAGTGAATATTTGGAAAGTGATTTAATTGATAAAATATTAATTAAAAAGGGCCTAGTGATTGCTTATGGTGCTAAATATTTGTTTGTTGCTTTGATAGTTAAATAACCGACTATCAAATTTGGCCAATTTTATTTCCTCGACTGATGTGGGAACTATTTAGTCGTACACTTAGTACGTAGCCATCTGTGTAGGGTTGATTATCGTTTGTGTTGAGGATGGTGATTCGTGTAGTGTGGAGTATTACTCCAATCTATCGAGCTTCCTTCTTGGCCAAAGGATAGCAAGTTGAAAGTTGGAGACGTGATAAGTCTATGAGATTTAGTTTCCATGTGAGGTTGAGAAACACTTTTGCATTGTTGGTGCGAAGAGACCTGGATCAGATTTATCTGAAAACCACGTCGGACCAACATTTATGCGTTCGATTGTGTAGGTTATCGATGATATTGATATTTAGGATTTTCATAGTGAAGGGTTGCTTGTTGATCATTTGGGGTTAAAATCTCAATATACATATAGTAGCAGTAGTCTCTTCGTTATAAAATATCCAATGTAAGGACTATTCGCTACTAATCCTAGGGATTTCCTGACCGGATGTGGTAGGAGAGTACCTTCGATTTGTCCTGTTCCTGGACAACTTGTATGGATGAATGTCTGACATTGCATTTTGTGAGATTACGTACATCGGTTTTTACAAACGTACATCTGTTTGGTGGCGGAGAAGGCAACTTCTTTTAGCTTAACACCCTTCCTTTAGACATACGAGCTCAAGGGTTGTATTTTTGTGAAAGGCAATTAGTAGTCAATGGAAATGGAAAATGTGGCATTCAAAAGATGATGTGATATGTGATATGTGAAAGGTAATCGATACCTTTTTGGCCTCACTCCCCGGAAAATGACCGAAACAGGGTTAGATGCAGCAGGGCTAAGTGGGTCATTCCCAATTAGGATATGATCATCTCCTTCTAGATGTATTTCTTTCTGCTACGACGTTCGGGATGTAAATTACTGTGGATGTATGCTATGAGGGCCCTCGGAAAGGTCCGTAACAACCGTGGGTTGATATATTCGGTACTACCTAGTTATAGAGGCAGGCCGGTCTTGTGTTGGTAGAGGTTCCTTTGTGATGTTCCTCGGTACATTCCTCTAGAGATGTACTGCCGGAAGGTAGTCCCTTCACCTGGTCATTTGTATGGAAATCCAAACTCCACTATGTGCCTGCCATTTTGTTTGTAGAGCCTACTATGCTAGAATTTAATAATGGTAACAATTTCGGCTATGATTAATATTATTTGTATACTAGACACTAGCATAATATAAGATGATTTGATATGAATGGTTTTGGTTATCGTAATGTAAAAACATGTACGTGTTTATGTGTGGGCATGTCTTACGAGATACTTTTGTTTTGAAAGGAAAAGTTTTGGTAATTTAATGAATTCAGTTGAGTGTGTTTCTCATGCTGGTTTACCAGACTGATCCGGGCGTTCTTCCCTTTCAATGCTCGGGTCAGACCGAGTATATTTTCAGGTTTAGAGTTGGTGCTTTGAAGCTTTAGCAGGAGAGCTGGAAGTCTTCAGATCGTATTCCTGTATATGTTTATTTTTCCGCTGCTTTGTTATTTATATTATCAGCAATTGTAAGGACATGTTATTATAACTGTCCAGGCTGATGATTGGTGATTAATTGTTGAACTTTGGTTGATGTATGTATATACAGTATCTTTTTTATAAAGATCATTGATATGATATTATAAGTTTTCCGCTACGATATGAGATTCTGTATTATTCTGTTTGTTTCTCTCTTCTCTCTTTCTTCTCTTCTCTTCTTCTCTCTTCTTTTCTTTCTCATGGATTTCCGTCAGTCTGTGCTTTTTGGGTAAGACATGTGTGGTTTATTGTCGATTCAAAGGGTATGGATTTGCGGGTCATCACACTGCATCTCCCCTGTTTTAGTCATTCCTAGTCGATGAGGCTTGAGGCTAAACGTTACCTTTCACGAAACAATTCCACTTAGAATGCTCATCGTCCTCCAATGACGATGTTCTGATAGCATTCGTCCGTACAAGTTGTCCTGGGTCTGGAAAAACCGGATCACCATCTTCACTATCTTCACAGTATCCATTCATAAAATTCAAACCGGATCGAAGTGGTTTTCGGATAATTAAATCTGATCCCGGTCTCTTCGAAACGATTAACGAAATTGGCCAACATTAATAGTCGGTTATTTGACTATCAATAAAACATCCATAAGCAGACACTTGGCCTTATTTTATAATTCTTCAAACATTTATTTCAAAATATCTTTACTAAGATATATATTCAAATTCCTTTCCATATTCCAATATTTGAAAACAATTTCAAATACCTAAATCCATAACAGGATATTCCCAAACCGTTTTCAACACTTAGAAATACTATCAAATTTCCATTTTTATACTTAGGAAAACATTATAAGTCTTATTTTCCAAATCACTTAATATTAACGCTTCAGAGAATATTCCGTAACTTATCCCAAAGTCTCCGAAATGACTAATAAATTTCCTTTCCTCAAAGTCATATCCATTTATAAGCCCCATTTATGAATCTCGAGAGAATTTATAAATAAAATTTTCAATCACTTCAAAACTCTATATATATATAATAAGTATTTAAAAGAATAATAATTTATTTTTGAAACATGTTAAAGTAATTTTTAAAAAAATATTAAAAACACTTTTATAACATCAATAACTTATTTTAAGATAAACAAATAAATTTTTAAGGCTGATTTTAAAAGTTAGAATTTACTAAAATAAATACTTAATATTTGAAAATCTACTTACCGAAGTATTTCAATCCTAACTAGTTTAAAATTTCATAGTTTTAAATAATAAAATTTTCCTTTTAAAAGCAAACTTAACTTCTTAGAATTAAAAATATATTTTTAAAAACCTCAATAACCAATTCAATTTATAAATTCCTCTCGAATCACATCACATCTCTTCCATTCTGATCTCCTTAACCGTTTTCACTTTCAAAAATAGTATCCACTATATTTCTCACCCTATTTCCATATTCTAATGTAAATTCTCACTGTAAATTTATATTCCCAATCTATCATCTGATATCGATTTCCCTTATTTATAAACATCGTTTATAAATTTTATAACTTCTTTGAGTTTCACTTTTTATAAAACTAATCTCGTTTATAAAATTCCATTTTTATAAATCCATTCCTTTTTAAATTCCATTTTTTTAATTTTTTTTGAATCTATGTTTAATTTTGACTTAAACTCCTTTTCATATTTTCAGAATATCCTTTATAGATTCTTTTATATAATTCATTTTTAAAAATCTCTATCTTAAACAATTTTTACGTATAGTTAAGTACAACTAAAACGAATATCCATCATTATTTTTTCCAACTCAATTTCCTTTAAAATAACCAAAATTTCAATATAAATATTTTTATATCCAAAATTCCTTTTTATTCCTTCAAATTTAAAAAAATATGGTATTTAAAATACCAAAATTCAGGCCAGTGCTACAATAACATCCAATAATTCCAATCACTACAATAATCTATAATAGATTATTCTACACAAACCATATATCACGATATATAAAATTAAATTTAATATTTTGAGGAATCCGGTTGGATCCTTCCAACCTGTTTTCCTACATCCACAGATGTGCGATTATCGAAGTATATAGGGTCATCCTCTATTATGCGGGGCACATAGGGTCTCATCCACTAAAATGTGAGGGAATATCACTCCAATTACTAATATATGTACTACTATATATATAATATCATTTAACAGATAACAATTTATAAATTCAACCAAGCATCCAATAATTTATTTTAACTATTTAAAATTAAATTCTAGCAATCCAAAAGTAGTGAGATTTACTCACCTTGATTTTTTCTGAATCTGTTTATCATTCCAATTCCAAATTTTAAATCCATCGTCTAGTTATTTTGTCATCGCGAATCTAAACGACTCGTTTCCGAAATTTTGGACCTCATATGCATAGATTATAAAATTTTAAGTTATCGATGGATTTAAATTAAGAATTTTAAAATATAATTAAATTAAACAAAAATTTTCAAGATTACCTTTCACTGCAACTCTTCTTTTTTCTATATAACATCGCCGAATGCCAAAGCCTCGACCAATGCTCCTCCATTCTACCACGAGTCAGATAACTGCCCATCTCGTCGAATACGAATCCCTACTTCGACGAAGACTTCCCACCATCGTCGTGGCCATCTGGACTGTCCATGACACAGCCCAACCCAGCTGAGCTTTTCCCCAAATCGTGTCGCATCCCACACCGCTGCTTTGCCACCTGAAATCGTCACGTTAGTAACTTCGTCGGCCACCTTCGAAGCCGCCTCCCTCGACTTCCACTCCTCGCCTAAGCCCTACGCGTACGTACGCGCGTATGCGAACTCCACCTCGCCATGCTTCCTCTACGAATGTCATGACTGCCCTTCAATTCGCCTCCAATCTAGATCGAAATTTGATCGCGATCACGTCTTGCCTTCACGTCCCATCTCTAGCTTGCCACAGGCGCACGCGCGCACACGCGATGCCCTCATGTTCGTGTTTCTCCGGTTGAACGACCATTGAACTCTGTCTTTTTTTCTTTTAGTCGTTTTCGATTTTTCCTAAAGAAATAAAGAAGGATACGTGATTCAGATAGCTTGATTTTCGATTTGAGGAATGAGATTTCATTTTTTATTTATAAATCGATTTTGTGATTCTGAAGAGAGGGAAAAGAAAATGAAAATCACAATTTTAAAACGAAGGGGAATGTCATGTTTTAACTACAGAAAGGAGGGGGACACGACTTTAAAGTGATAGGGGTCCCTTCACATGTGATTGTGGCATGTTTTAGAAGGCATGATCTTGACCTTAACAGGTTATAATATTATTTAATTATAATATCTCATTTAATGTAACTTAAAATTTCGATACCCTATCGAGGCATGCCGCCAGGCGTTTATAATGTTATACCCCTATTCCGAACGTAATGGAAAAGATTTTGAGACCTAATTTGGTCGTATGGAGAAGATAGCTTTTTGGAACAAATTATTATATTAGATTTCGATTAAATTATTTTCAACGCATTTGTATCCCGTATGATCAAACGATAACTCTAAACACTATGAAATTTGAAATCCGATAATAATACATTATTACGGATCCAATGGAACTGGTTTCGTCAAATTCTGAGACTGTGCCCCAGATCGATATTTTAACGCGTCGATTAAATCGACGATTTCCAAAATTTACGAAATCGCTTGAAAATCCAATTTTAAAATATTATTAACTCAATTAAAATTCCAAATTCAATATTTAAATCATTTAAATATTCAAAATCAAATGACGAAAAATCCGGGTGGTTACATTCCTCCCTCCTAAAAAGAATTTCGTCCCCCAAATTGCTAAGGTAAGAAAAACGCTCCAACCCATTAACTTATCAAAATCCACTTAGTTAAAACTCGACATCCACTTTTCTAAACCATTTAGTTTTTACCAAACATTTGTTTCCATTTCTAATTCAATTTTTTTTATTTCAGTTGTAATTCCAAAATCAATTTTTTAGTTAACAAAAATTTTCTAACACCCTAAATTTCCAAATTTTTTTGGCAGAGTCTCCTTTGTACGGAGGACCTTTTGCAATATGACGAGAGAGATAAATATATATATACATCGACCCACACGGTCGGAAAACAAGATATATATCAATATTTATAATTTTGTTGTATTTAATCTGAAAACGTATCTTATTTTAGCATTTTTAAGCAAGCGGCTTATTTTATATGCAGTTTGCGTGATCAAAAATCAAGCAAACAACTCCATATATCTGTACTTACTCAATTTAAAACATGTAAGTACCAAAACATGAAAATTTACTAACATTTCATTCAATTAACTAGTTAAACACATAAATTTCATGAAAATGCATTCTAACATATAATCATAAGCATTTATAAGGTTCTAATACTAATTTAATTACTTTCCATCGATTCATATATCATTTCATTCAATCCGAAATGATTTACAACCAAATTTATTTGCATCCAATTCATTTTATATCAAACAAACCCATATCCATTCCAAATTGATTAAAAAAATCAATTTATTCGCTTTCTATTAATTCGTAGAATTTTATTTACTTCCGTTTACGTCAAACGACAATTTTTCTATGAAATTTCGGCTATATTCATTTGATAAAATAACCATTTCAGTTTATAGCTATTTTAAATTGATTCCAAATCAATTTATATTTAATTCTATTGCATTTCAAATTGATTCTAAATCAATTCATTTCCATAATATTCCAAGTCATATTCAATTTATTTACTCTTCAATTGAATTTATTTATAACTCGAGTCATCACCACTTCAATCCAATTCCATTTTATTTGACCTTATTTCCAATTTTATTTAATTCACTTACTTTTTAAGTCGAATTTAATTTATAACTCAAGTTCCAATTCCAATATTCACTTTTAATCCACAATCCAATTTACTTAACCAAGTTAAGTTTCATTTCCATATTCAATTTACTAATTAGTTCATCTAATTAGTTCACTTCCAATTTATAATTCAATACCTGATTTTTATTTCAAAAATCGCTTCATTTAAGTTACTTGAGTTCAATTTCATTTCTATCATTCAAGTTTGGATTTTATTTCCTTCACCAAAATATCAAACCATTTTTATTTTTGGTTGTTCTATTCCATTTTCAATTTTATAAGTTACACAACCTATCTCTCATCCCCATCAATTTTATACTCGAGTATATTCACATTCTATTTTTAACTCTAGATTATACATCTATTTATAGCCTAAGTATAATTTATTTCATTAATTTCAATTTTTAGGCTATTCAAACTTATTTATTCACAATTCCAGAATTTTCTTTTCCACTTAAATTTTTATTCCATTCACTAACCTATAACTCATAGTTATATAACCACTTTACAATTCAAATTCTATATTCAATTACAATCAATATCATTTAAAATTAAATCCAATTTTATTTTCAATTCAATTCAAATCCAACTCAATTTAATTTAACTTAAGTTAAAGTTTTATTCATTCTAACTCACTCAAGTTAAAATTTATTTCCAAAACTCAAATTTCATACTTTTCTTTCCTATTTAAATCATTCTCAATTTATAAGTTCATAACTTATTTCCTATTTTTTTTTCAACATTAAAATTCTAGAATTCATACACCCGGTTTCTATTTCAAATCATTTGAAATCAAATATTTATATAGCTCTTCCAGTTTAACAAACCATTTTCTTTGGAATTTTCAAAATCAACCCGGTTTCATTCAAAACAAATTCCCTTCAGAACTTTCAATACAACACTTGTTTCAAACAGAAATATCCATATCAAGTTATTTCGGTAGCAATCCGTCACTTAGAAACTCGAAAATGAACACCGATGATGTCACGATCATCATTAGAATTATTTTCCAGCGACTGTAGTGAGTTCCGTGCTATATCACCTCCAAATCCATTTTAAACCATTTTTATTTCAAAAATATTTTCAAAATAACACCAATTTCATTTCCATAACACTTTTGAAAATATTTTCCAAACCTTCCGGGAGTTTTAATTCCCTGAATTCGGGTTTGAATTCATTTTAATTATAATTCACTTGTATAACCCTTACTTATAGAAATTTCCATTTGGTTATATATAACCATTTCAAATTTATAATCTTGTTTTGATTATAATAATAACAACCAAATACACCACTTTAATAATTTTCAGAAAATTATTTCTTTTACATCAAAATATAATTTGGGTATAATTATTTCATTTACCCGCTTCAAAACCATAATGTGTCGGTTTACCGTGTTTAAGTGTTTAGAAACTCCTATCGATTTAGTGGCGTCCCACTACTTAAACAGAATTTATATGCCACTTAACAGATAAGTCAACACAATATAAAACAATTTATATTCACTAACAAATATGCGTACATATCTATTAATTCACTTAAAACTCATTCTAGGGTACTGCTAACCCTATCTCTAATGAGTAATCCCCACCAAAGCCAAGGTCCTCACTTAACCTTCAGCTCTGATACCAAATGTAAAGGCCCGCAAATATGTAGCCTTTGAGTCGACCATAATTCACATCAGATCAACTCAAATTGAACGGAAAATACGAATCTTTAGGGTAAAGAAGAAAAAGGTAGAAGAAACAACACAGAATCTCGCAATCGCAGCGGAACAAAATATAATATATAATAACTGATTTTTATACAAAAGAATATGTAGTAGTATTATATAGTTACAATCATCAGAGTACAACAATCCATACATCAATCTGGACAGTTATAGTAACTTGTCCCCACACAGAGGAAATATAAACTAAGTACGGAGATACGTCTCTGTTATCCAACTCGCCTCCTGAGCTCCATAGCATTCTATCCTGAATCTGTAATACTCGGTCTGACCCGAGTATTATAATAAAATAACACCCGAGTCAGTCTGGAAAACCATCATGAGAAAACACACTCAATTTGAATTATTAGAGTTATCAAAATCCTTTGAAAAACAAAGGTATCTCGTATGACCACGTCACACATAAACACGACGGGTTTTTCCCTTACGATAACCAAACATTTTATAGAAAAATCCAGTGATATTATAATAGTGTCTAAGTAGATATACTTATTCAAATAGCCGAAATTGTTACATTAATTAAATTCCAGCATACTATGTTCTTCCAACAATACTGTAAAGGTTCGTATTGGAGAATGGATCCCATATAATGACCGGGCTACCGGGGTACCGCCCATCACAGTACACCTCTAGAAAAATGTACCGAGGACCTTGCTGGGATCCCCTGCTACACAAGACCGGCCTACCCCTAACCTAGATAGACCGAATATGTTATCACACTGGGTGTTCCCACCCTTAAACAAATCGAGCGCTCCCTTTTCATGCACAACCATATCCATAATATATATTTCCAAGGATATCTAGAAAAGAGATAACATACCCTAATTGGGTGCGACCCACTTAGCCTTGCTGCATCTCCCCTGTTTTAGTCATTCCAAGTTGATGAGGCTTGAGGCTAAACGTTACCTTTCAAGAAACAATTCCACTTAGAATGCTCATCGTCCTCCAATGATGATGTTCTGATAGCATTCGTCCATACAAGTTATCATGGGTCTGGACAAACCGGATCACCGTTTTCACTATCTTCAGGGTATCCATTCGTAACGTTCAAACCAGATCGAAATGGTTTTCGGATAATTAAATCTGATCCCGGTCTCTTCGAAACGATTAACAATGCTGGCCAACATTGGTAGTCGGTTATTTAACTATCAATAAAACATCCATAAGCAGACACTAGGCCTTATTTTATAATTCTTCAAACATTTATTTCAAAATATCTTTACTAAGATATATATTCAAATTCCTTTCCATATTCCAATATTTGAAAACAATTTCAAATACCTAAATCCATAACAGGATATTCCCAAACCATTTTCAACACTTAGAAATACTATCAAATTTCAATTTTTATACTTAGGAAAACATTATAAGTCTTATTTTCCAAATCATCTCAATATTAACGCTTCAGAGAATATACCGTAACTTATAACAAAGTCTCCGGAATCACTAATAAATTCCTTTCCTCAAAATCATATCCATTTATAAGCCCATTTACAAATCTCGAGAGAATTTATAAATAAAATTTTCAATCACTTCAAAACTCTCTATATATATAAAAAATAAGTATTTAAAAGAATAATAATTTATTTTTGAAACATGTCAAGTAATTTTTTTTAAATATCGAAAACACTTTTATAACTCAAATAACTTATTTTTAGACAAACAAATAAATTTTCAAGGCTGATTTTAAAAGTTAAAATTTACTAAAATAAATACTTAATATTTGAAAATCTACTTACCGAAGTATTTCAATCCGAACTAGTTTAAAATTTCATAGTTTTAAATAATAAAATTTTCCTTTTAAAAGCAAACTTAACTTCTTAGAATTAACAATATATTTTTAAAAACCTCAATAACCAATTCAATTTATAAATTCCTCTCGAATCACATCACATCTCTTCCATTCCGATCTCCTTAACTATTTTCACTTTTCAAAAATAGTATCCACTATTTTTATCACCCTATTTCCATATTCTAATGTTAATTCTCACTGTAAATTTATATTCCTAATCTATCATCTGATATCGATTTCGCATTATTTATAAACATCGTTTATAAATTATATAACTCCTTTGAGTTTCACTTTATATAAAACTAATCTCGTTTATACAATTCCATTTTTATAAATCCATTCCTTCATAAATTGCATATATATTTTTTTGAATCTATGTTTAATTTTGACTTAAACTCCTTTTCATATTTTCATAATATCCTTTATAGATTCTTTTATATAATTTATTTTTAAAAATCTCTATCTTAAACAATTTTTACGAATAGCTAAGTACAACTAAAACAAATATCTTTTATTATTTTTTTCCAACTCAATTTCCTTTAAAATAACCCAAATTCCAATATAAATATTTTTATCTCCAAAGTTCCTTTTTATTCCTTTAAATTTCAAAAAAAATTATTGTATTTAAAATACCAAAATTCAGGCCAGTGCTACAATAGCATCCAATTTCCACTCACTACAATAATCTATAATAGATTATTCTACACAAACCATATATCATGATATATGAAATTAAATTTAACATTTTGAGGAATCCAGTTGGCTCCCTCCAACCTGTTTTCCTGCATCCATAGATGTTAATACAACATAAAAATACCAATCCCACTTCGAGGGGGATATCGTGGTATATAGGGTCATCCGCTATTATGCGGGGCGCATAGGGTCTCATCCGCTAAAATGTGCGAGAATGTCACTCCAATTACTAATATATATACTACTATATATATAATATATCATTTAACAGATAACAATTTATAAATTCAACCAAGCATCCAATAATTTACTTTAATTGTAACAACCCATAATTTTGTAGATATTTTATTTAATTTTATTTTGAAAACTTTGATTTTTAAATCATTTAAGATTGAAGTTTTGGAATTTCCCAAATGTAAATTTGGATTTTTGTTGTAATGTATTTTCCAAATATAATAAAATAAACATTTTCTGGAAATCTTATATTTTGGTCAACTTTGGTCAAATTTTGAATTTAAGTTTAAATTTATAATTTATAATTTATAATTTCTAATCTTTTTATTTGAAGTTGGATATGATTCTGATATCTGTTCAACCTTTCGTTTCGTTAAATTCTGATTTATACTTTTTAAATTGGATAAAATACAGCATTTTACACGCAATTAAATTCTGTGGTTTTATTTTATACTTTTCATATGTCCATCTCTTTATTTTATTTTTCTATTTTGTTTTGTCTAGACTTTACTTTAATTATTGGATTCCTCTTGTTTATATCTTTTTATTTATGGCTTGGAGAAAATCAAGGAGACATACGTTACATTGTTTAAATTCTTGCCTTTTTATTTACCTAGCCTCTTTATTATTTTCCTAGCATTCACTCCTCTCTTAGCCATTCAAAACCTTTCTTGCAATCCACTCCACTTCATAATTCACGGACAAAAAAAATATTATTTCCCATCTCTCATTTTCATTTGCATTTAAGAATAAAATATATGTAAGTTTATTTCTCCTTAATTCTTTCCTTTTCTGTTTCCTAGCATTTACTCCTCCTTAGCCATTTCTTTTTATTTCCTTCTAGGCGTGAGAAACCTTCATTATTCACGTGCAAACATTTCTCATTTCCAAACAAATAAAAAGAATTAAATACATCATGTTATTTGTTGCCTTTTTATTTTCCAAACCATTCAAACTCTTGCCTTTAATTGCCTAGCCTCTTTATTTCTTACCATAGCCGCCTCTTACTTTTGCAAATCACGTACAAAAAACATCTCATCCTATCTCAATTCTCATTTGCTTCCTGAAGAAAAAAAAACAGTAAGTTTTTCCATGGCTTCCTTCTCTTCCTCTTCATCTTTTTTTTTCTATTTTCTTTTTTCTTTTGTTCTTCTTCAAGCATGGCTCGACCTCCACCTATTGCCGACCCCATCACCATCTCCACCACCACCATGCCGACCACACCACCTCCTCCTCACCACCAAAGCCTATGGCCGAGCACATGAAGCATAGGGCCGAACCCACTTTTCCACTAGACCCTTCATTTCCAAGCCTTTTAGCCTTCCATTGATTTGTAACTCACCATCTCTTCAACTTCCAAGCCTTAGCCGTGCCTTGCATGATCATAACTGAGCCTATGTTGCACAAAACCATCATGGCCGAGCCATGTATTGATGTGGTCAAGCCAAAATACAAAGTGGCCGAGCCCACTTGTTGGTGGAAGCAAGGTTATGTCATTTTGACTCATATTCTTTTCATTATTTTGATTCTAATCTTTGTGTTGAAATTATATACTTATATTTATGATATTGTGTTGTGTACAAGATTTGGATCTTGACTATTCATCTACTCAAAAATCTAGTCGTGCCTTTTCGTGCTTTGCGGAGTTTGGATTTGTATTTTGAATTTGGATCTCTAGCTCTAAAAAGGTGAGTTATTCACTCTAGACATTCGTACTTATAAAATTGTGAAACAATGACATGTGAATTGTAGTTGATGATATGATAGTAATGTATATATGCCTGTGATATGATGTTAAAATCTGCTTATAAACATGTTGCATCATCTGATATGTTATATTATGTTATACTGTTTATTTTATTTTCTGTTTCTCACACTGCAAGTTCCCTGTAGTATAGAATCACTATGGGTTGAAATGATACATACCCGAATGGACTTTAGAATAAGGAAAAGTCGTTATGAGCTGAAATGATAGGCTTGGGCGATTTTTATTTGACTTGGGATTATGGGTTTGAAATGATAGAACCTGGATTTTTCTTTTAAATTAAGGATTGAAATGATACATATCTGTATCACTTGACCTTGGGTTAGAAATATTTTGCAGACCCGTGGTTAATTTTAAATGGTGATTTTCCATAAGTTAAAAAAAATTATAAGTTGATAAATGGGTTAAATTGTAATTTAAAAATTTGATTTAACTTAATAATTGGAATTTGATTAGAAATGTTTTTTGAAAATTTTAAGTATTTTCAATCGTAAAAAATATATTATATTTTAACTTAAATTTGGATTTAAATGATTTAAATAAAGTTTTAGTGATTTTTCTAAAAAGTTAAAATTGTATAAGTTAATAAATGGCTTAAGATTGTAATTTAAGAATTTGACTTAACTTAATAATAAATAAAAACATTGATTTAAAAATGAGATTTTTAGAAATTATTAAGTAATTTAAATGAAAAATATGAAATTTGGACTTATATTGGATTTAAATGATTTAAACAGTGATTTTCTAAAAGGTTAAAAATGGTATAAGTTAACAGATGGTTTAAATTGTAATTTGAAAGTTGATTTAACTTAATAATTGAAAATTGAGTTAAAATGGAATTTTTAAGCGTAACTTAGTAATTAAAATAATTTATTTATGGATTGGATAAATTAGAGTAAAGGAAAATATCAATTGTTGGTTAAAATAAAAGTTAAGCAACGTATAGTGAATTTTGACTTAAATAAATGAATTATAATTAATTGGACATTTATTAAAAAAAAATTGTAAGTTAAATGATGTCCAAATAATTAATTTTGAAAAGTGAAATAAGTTTGATAAGTTAAAAGTGAGAAAAGTTGAATATATATTGTGTAAAATGCCATAGTGAAATGCTGTGGTTTCAATGAACATTTTGAAGTGGGAAAATATGATTTTATAAGTTAAAATGGCTAAAAATTGAAGTTTTAATGTTTTTGAAATTTTATAATAAATCTGGAATTTGTATTGGTAGCACTTCAGAAATGCTGTTGTGCTGAAACTAAATAAAATCTGAAGTAATAAAGCTACTGCAGCACTTGGTAAGTGCTGTTGTTGCTGAAAGTAAACTATATTCTGAAATTACTAAAGGGCTACTATAGCACTTGATAAGTGCTGTTGTTGCTGAAATGAACTATTCTCTAAATGAACACTGTATCTACTGCAGCAGTTTATAAGTGCTGCAGATTCTGAATTGTATTGTTTTTCAACAAATCACTGACTTACAGCAGCAGTTTATAAATGTTGTCTTTTCTGTATTGAACTGTTTTTTTAAATGAATAACTATACTTACCGCAGCATTTTCTAAGTGCTGCGAATGCTGAAATTTCAATGTTTTGAAATATAAAATTTGAATAAACGAGCTTCGAACATGCTATAATTTTGGGAATTGAATATTTGATTTGAAGGTATAATGACTTCACTTTTTAATGGTTTAAATGAATGATTTAAATCGAAATTATAAACCATTTGAAATTTATAACCACGGGTCCACTCCTTCATATGCCCTTCTATTACTTTGTGATTTATTGATGTGCATCTTCGATTTTGAGAGTGTGGCTAGAGGATGGCGATTGCTGCAGCTTTGCCCTACCCCAGTCACATTAGCACTATTGTTTTTCCATTGTTTACTTTACTTTGGACATTACTACGATAGCGTTCATTTCTGTTTATTAGATGGTTTATCGGATCCTTAAAGGATGGGCGATCCCAAGCATCCTTTAAGTTATTTGTGCATTGCTATTACAGTTCACTTGAGTTGGTTTACATTGTATAAGTATGTATGTCCTGACTCGAGTGTTTGTGTTTTACTTTACGCTCGGGTCAGCCTGAGTATCACAGCTTTGGATTCATCTTCTGGAGCTAGAGATTTGTTGGAGCTTATTTGTCTATCTGTTCATCTATTTCTATTTAGGGATTTCCTATTCGGTATTGCTTCTGTATTAGTGATTTATCTATCCAGACTTCTATTGTATCTATCTTAGACTATGAGATTTTGTATATGTTTTGAGAGTATGTATATAGTAGCTTCATGAACTACTATGGTATTTTATTTTCCGCTGCGAGTTATTCTAATATTCTGTGTTTGTGATTCTGTGTTTGATTTTATTTGCTCCAAATTTTCTTAACAATCCACTGTTTTGGAGTATTCAAGTCTGACATGTGTGGATTTATTTTCGATTTGAATGGTCCAAAATAGTGGGATGTTACATTAACTATGTAAAATTAAATTCTAGCAATCCAAATAGAGTGAGATTTACTCACCTTGATTTTTTCCGAATCTGTTTATCGTTCCAATTCCAAATTTTAAATCCATCGTCTAGTTATTTTGCCGTCGCGAATCTAAATGACTCGTTTTCGAAATTTTGGACCTCGTATGCATAGATTATAAAATTTTAAGTTATTGATGGATTTAAATTAAGAATTTTAAAATATAATTAACTTAAACAAAACTTTTCAAGATTACCTTTCACTGGAAATCTTCTTTTTTCCATATAACATCGCCGAATGCCAGAGCCTCGACCACTGCTCCTCCATTCTGCCACGAGTCAGATGACTGCCCATCTCGTCGAATACGAACCCCTACCTCTACGAAGATATCCCACCATCGTCGTAGCCATCTGGACTCTCCATGACACAGCCCAACCCAGCCGAGCTTTTCCACAAATCAAGTCGCATCCCATACCGCTGCTTCGCCCACCTGAAATCGTCACGTTAGTAACTTTGTCGGCCACCTTTGAAGTCGCCTCCCTCAACTTCCACTCCTCGCCTAAGCCCCACGCGTACGTACGCACGTACACAACTCCACCTCGGTGTGCTTCCCCTCACGAACGTTGCGACTGCCCTTCAATTTACCTCCAATCTAGATCGAAATTCGATTGCGGCCACGTCTTGCCTCCACGTCCCTTCTCTAGCTTGCCACAGGCGCACGCGCGCACACGCGATGCCCTCGTGTTCGCGTTTCTCCGGTCGAACGACCATTGAACTCTGAATTTTTTTCTTTGTTTTCTTTTTAGTCGTTTTTGATTTTTCCTGAAGAAATAAAGAAGGATACACGATTCAGATAGCTTGATTTTCGATCTAAGGAACGAGATTTCATTTTTTATTTATAAATCGATTTCGTGAATCAGGAGAGAGGGAAAAGAAAATGAAAATCACGATTTTGAAATGAAGGGGAATGTCGTGTTTTAACTACAAAAAGGAGCGGGATGCAACTTTAAAGTGATAGGGGTCCCTTCATACGTGATGGTGGCGTGTTTTAGAAGACGGGTTCTTGACCTTGACAGGTTATAATATTATTTAATTATCATATCTCATTTAATGTAACTTAAAATTTCGATACCCTATCAAGGCGTGCCACCAGGCATTTATAATGTTATACCTCTATTCCGAACGCAATGGAAAAGGTTTCGAGACCTAATTCGGTCGTATGGAGAAGATAGCTTTTGGACCCAATTATTTTATTAGATTTAGATTTAATTATTTTCAACGCGTTTGTACCCCGTACGATCAAACGATAACTCCAAACACTACGAAATTTGAAATTCGATAATAATACACTATTGCGGATCCAATGGAACTGGTTTTTTCGAATTCCGAGACTATGCCTTGGAGCGCTATTTTAACGCGTCGATTAAATCGACGATTTCCAAAATTTACGAAATCGCTTGAAAATCCAATTTTAAAATCTTATTAACTCAATTAAAATTCCAAATTCAATTTTAAACCATTTAAATATTCAAAATCAAACGACGAAAAATCTGGATCGTTACAATATATGTCTCTAAGAAGATATTCTGGATAAAAAGACTAATTAATGAAATCTTAATCACCCACCTACTTAATATCTTTTTATCGATGATTGGTTTGGCGTAACCAGGATCGGATTTGGGCAAATTCCTATCTGAAAACCACTTCGAACCAATTTATGAGTTCGAAAATGAAGACATGTTAAAGACAATGAAGTTGAAGACGGGGATCTTCATAACAGAAGGACTTCTTGTTGATGATTTCGGAGTAGCTCCCAAGGTAAATAAATAGTAGTGGTCCCTTCGTTTTGGGATCTTCGTATGTGATGACTACTCTCTACTAATCCTAGTAGTAAAGCCCAACAGGATGTGGTATGAGAGTGCCTTTGATTTGTCCTGTTCCTAAACAACTTGTATGGATGGATTTCTAGCATTGCATTTCTAAGATCATAGTGCATTGACCTCTACAAACGTACATCTATTTGGTGGTGTAAGAGGTAACCCCTCTTATGCTTAACACCCTTCTCCGAGACGTATGAGCTCAGAGGTTGTACTTTTGTTGAAATCAATAGTGTGTTGTTGAAAATGGTAATGTGGCATTTTAAGTGAAAATGTTCTAAGAAAGGTAAACGTTACCTCAAGCCTCACACCTGGAGAATTGTGAAACAAAGGTTGCTTTAAGGCTAAGTGGTTCGCAACCATTAGGGTATGATATGACCTTTCTAGATTTATCTATTTCTATCCGCTATAACATCAGGTTTAAATTTTGTGGTGTATGCTATGAGGCGTCTCGGAGAGGTCGGGAACAGTCGGGGTGATATCATATTCGGTGTTATCCATACCATTTGTCGGTCTCGGTTAGGCCGGTCTTAATTCGCAGAGGACCATCTGTTGGTGTCCTCGGTACATTCCTCTAGAAATTTACTATACGAGAGGTAGTCCTTTACCTCGTTACCTATTGGAAATCCATAATAAGTGCCTTCGGACTTAGTTGTAATCCTATTATGTCATCAAATTTAACCAATGTAACAATTTCGGCTATTTGAATATGTTTATTTGAAAGGTTTTCAAAGAATGTCATTGAAAATAATATCACAGGATTTTACGTAGAAATAATGTGGTTATCATAAGGTAAAAACCCATTCCATGTTTTTGTGCGGCGTGGTCTTATGAGATACCCTTTGTTTTCAAATACTCGTATTTTGAGTTTCTCACACCAGTCCCATGACTGACTCGAAGTTTATTTTCTTTCCCTTAAACTCTACGTGCCCTATTTTTCCGGGCAACCTAGTAGTTAGGTTTAGTTTGGAGCATTTTAAAAGAGCCTGGAGCATGGAGCTAGAAGATTGTTATCCATTTCCAATACACTTATGTACTATTGTATTCGGCATTTGTAAAGACAGAGATTTATAACTGTCCATGTTGATGTTAATTTAAACTCTGATAAATATATTTAAAATTTTCCACTGTAAGATTATATGTTGGAATAATATATGTTATTCCATTCATGTAAGATTTTGTTCTATGTCTTTATTTTCTTTTTCCCATAACCATCAATTTTCGTTCAAATTGAGTTGGACATGTGTGGTTTATTGTCAACTTAAAATGTACGGAATTATGGGTCGTTACACCATATGTCCTAATGTGATATACTTTTAACGAAGAGAATTAGTGTAAATAATCATTACTACCGGGTACAACTTACAATAAGTAAGACTGGATTTTGCCAAAAATGAGTAAGCGATAAATTCAACCAAAATGTCACACCACTGGCTAAGCTGATGTGTGAAAGTTAATATTCGAATTGTTCGATATTAATTACTAACTGAACTTAAATTTGGAGTCGGACAACCGTGATGATGAATTCTTTGAATAACCAAATGATTTTATTGATTTATAAAACGTTGTAAATTAATTTAATTAATATTCAAGAATTATTAATTATTATTTAATTTAATTGATGTTTGAAAGTTGTTTGTGATTATTTAAATGTATTTATAAAATTTATATTTGCACGCATCGATATACGATATTGGTATAATTTTAAATGAGTTTAAATAAAAATTAATTCCATGAAGGGATTTATGGAAAATTTATGCCATATAATGGCATGTAAATTCAACCATATCATGTGAAAAGAAAGGAGTGGAGAGAGAGGTATAATTATGGAATTTATTAGGGAACATTTTAACTAAAGAATAGAAAGGTTTCATTCTTTCAATTAAAACGAAGCCACTAATCATTACCTATAAACGTTCATTTCTTTTTATTCGTTTTTTCTCCTCTCCTCCTAACATTCCATGGCAGAAAACAAAATAAACATTTCCAAAAAATTTCAACTCTAAATCAAATGCAAACATAAAAAATAATGAAACATCAGTGGTCCATTCATCTCAAGGATTGGGTGTGAATCTTGGAGATCCGAGGAGATAACTTCACTCAAGTTGTGATTTTTGGCAATATTCGAAGGTAATCATCTAATTTAATTTATTTATCTTACTTATGTGTTTGGATCTCATATGATTCATGTACTATTTTATGGTTCTTCTTATAACAAGTTGTTCAAACACATTTATCTGTATCTCTATTGAATGTATGTTAATTAAGTTGATTTAATTTAGATCTATTTTGCTCTTCATCTCATCTCAAAATATGTTAATTATTATTGATATGATTTTGTCCTCCTTTTTCCTTTTAATTTGTTGACTTCTTTTGTTGTTTGGATTTATATATTCCTATCACAAATTTACATATGTCTAACTTGTCCAATTCCTTTTCTGATGCATTAAAAGTTTGTAAATAAAAAAAACTAATTTTGATAGAGATCTATTTTATAATTTTATAATATTTATATACATAAATTTATATAGACTATTGATGTTAATTAATTATCTTTCACCTTGAAAATTAATTCCTTTTGTTAATGGAATGTATTTTAAGTATAAATGTTTTATCATTGTTAGAAAAATATATTTCCTTTTGATTTAGAATTTATAAATGGACTTTTGTCTAAATTTTAAATCCTTCATTTCTTTTCAACTTTAAAGTTTTGTGTATTACCTTTCTAACTAAAAGCATAATTTAAACGTTAAAATTTAAATTTTAATACACACACTCACTCACACACACATATATATTCAATTCTCAAATGTTTATATATAAATAACTGTTTCAAATCTAAAATAATAATTGCCTTGTATATATATGTGGTAACATACATGTGTTGCTCTATTTTGAAATCACGAGATGGACCTTCTGTAATAAATGTCATATTCAATTTCAAACATTTCTTAATTAAAACTAAAATCATTATTGGTAATTTTAGATTTTAAATCCTATAAGATTGTTTAACATCTTTTTAATGTACACATAGATACATATATTCTTACATTACTTTATTTTTTTATGTTGTAAGGACCCACCTTTTTGGACAGTTTAAATCGACAATAAACCACACATGTTGAATCCAAACAATTCAAAAGGGAGTACTGTTATGTGGTAAATAAGAAAAAGAAGAGAAAAGAAAGAAAACAAAACACAGAATCTCACAGCGAAATGATAAAATATAATAATCAAATAAACAGTTCATGAAGCTGTTTTACAAACAACATTTGATTTCACTTTTACAATACATCAGAGTATACACACAACAGGAATAAATAAATAATGCAATAGAACAACATGATGTAGTGGAATATATATAAAATAAATAGCATACAAATCTCCGTCTTTGTCCTCCATAAATAAAGTCTTCAACACTGAAAACTCAGGCTGACCCGAGCGTAATGAAAAGAGAAAACACTCGAGTCGGAACTAAAAGATCTTATGTAAGTTAGATCAACAGTAAATAAATATGAGTATAACGGGTTTAGAGATGTTTATGGGGTTTTTCACCTCCTATCCAGTGTCTAACGTGCGTGCAATAACTTAAGAGATGTTCGGTATTACCATCTCCTAAGGATCTGTTAAACTATTTACTATGTAGTAATATACGCTATTATAATATGTCTATCAGTAAAGTAAAGTATTAAAATAGTGTTAAGGCGTTACTCATATCCCCTTTAACACATTTTTATATATTTCCATAGTCTATACAGTATCGTAATTCTTCCGTAAATTGGAGAGCTATCAAAGGGCATTCCATGGATACGGTACAAACCAAACTCGTAATGAGCACGATAAGGCATGTGACAAGGCACGCGAGGCAATGCCAGGGTATGATTCTACCGTTTTGCGGATACGAACTGGTGGTAATGCATAGTAGCTACTACCACCTACCTAGGAACACACTCCCAAAATCAAATCGAGGGGTGGCCACCAAATCAATCACAAAGTAATAAATACGGTATCGAAGAAATGTGTTCAATCGGAGGTGCGACCTCACTTGGCCCGGCATGGCTCCTATTTTAGCCACATCAAGCTGACTCGAGGGAATTAGGGCTACGTTAATCCTCATACAGAATCGTTCGCCAAACCATCATACTTCATTCTGGAATCTCCACCACGTGCACAGTTGTCAAAGTGGTTTTCGGTATTGACAAAGAGTATGACAATATCTGATCCCGGTCTCTTTAACAACCAAATGCTTATTTCACACCGGATGGTTCTTTTAAATTTCCAAAACCAATTCATAATTGATATCAAAATATCATATTCACTTCAAAGTCGTATCACTTTCGAAATCATATTCACTTTCGAAATCATTATCGCTTTCGAAATCATATTCACAAAAATAGGCTAAACTCTCATTTCAAAATCATCATATTTACTCAAAATATGTCATTTCACTAGAAAATATAATTTCAAATTCCAACGTAGTTTATAACATCATTTAACCATATTCGCTTTTAAATCAAGGATTTAAAACTAAGCAATTCAACCTTGCACCGTTTGATATTTAGAAAATAGTTTAAATAGTCATAAATAGTTTAAATATTTTTAAAATAGTTTTAATATTAAAAATAGTTCAAAATAGTTTAAAAAGAGTTTTAGTAGTTAAATTAGTTTAAAATAGTTTAAATGGTAAAAATAGTTTTAATAGTTATATTAGTTTAAAATAGTTTAAATTAGATTAAAATAGTTTAAATTAGTTTAAATTAGATTAAAATAGTTTAAATTAGTTTAAAATAGATTTAATAGCTTAAAATAGATTAAAATAGTTTAAATGGTTTAAAATAGTTTAAAAATAGACTTAATATAGTTTTAATAGTTTAATATAAAATGGTTTGATTATTGGAAATGGTTTATATAGTAAGTAGTTTGAAAATCTAAATAAATCCGAATCTAAAATAATATCTCTTTAAACAGTTTATATTAAAATAATTAATTTGGAATCAATATCAAATTAAACTATTTCTTCCATTTCAACAAATCTGGACCATATATAGCTTTCAAATCCACAAAACTCATTTTTAAAACCTTCAATTCAGATTCTCAATAAACCATTTAAATCTATATCGATTTCAAATCCATGTTTGAACTATAAATTTCAACTACTTCAAATTCAATAGATTTCAAAATTTAATATTCAAACGTTTACAGCAACTCAAAATTTGATAAATTACATTTATATTTCAAAATTCAACTTTAAAATTTCAATTTCAATTCTGTAAACAATTCATTTAAACCAATTCCAATTTCAACATTTAAAGCTTGGATTTTTGAAAATAATTCGATTCATACCAATCCACCTTTTATTTCATTTAAAATAATATCATTTAACTGGATTCAAAAATTAAGAATTTAAAATCATTTAAGTTAATCAGTCCGGTGTTTGTATATAATTTTCTACCCTATGGTCAACTGATACAGATATATATCATTTCAAACAGCAATAATTTAAATTTACGGGTATTTATCATTTCAATCCTCAATCCCAAGTTAAAATTCAAAATGCATAAAATCGCTCGAGTCTATCATTTCAACCCACAACGATTTTTCCCTAATCTATAAGTCCATTCGGGTACGTATCATTTCAACCCATACGATTTTTCGCTAATCTATAAGTCCATTTGGGTATGTATCATTTCAACCCACAGTGATTTACTAACAATAAACTAAGGGAACTCGCAGTGTGATAACAACATATGAATAAACATACATCCAATCATCCAAATATCAATAATTAAACATCCAGCACAATCATCATTCAAATCAACCAATAAATAACAACAATTAACTGGTTGTCATTAACACTGTCCAGTTAATGCCCCGCTATTACCCCGCTATAAGCCTGCTATATCTCATAGCGTATTTCTACCGCTACGATTTTTTCTTATAGCCCTAAATATAGCCTTTCCGCTTTAAGCCCCGCTATTTCCGCTATATCCCGTTATTCCCGCTATATTACGCTATTTCCGCTATACCTTCTTTAAAATAATTGAATTGAAAAATGATATTCATACATTATAAAAATTATGAAATTGATTTATTTAATTGATTTTTTAATATATTTTCAAAAATGAAAATACTCTAATATTCTACTAAATTCAATTATGTTATATAACAGTTTTATGTTTATTTACAGTATATTCGCACATTTTTTAATTTAAAATTATTTATGTATTAAATATAATTCAATTGAATGTTAATTTTTTATTTAATTACCATTTATATATTTGTAAAAAACGTTAAGTATGAGTTTTTTATGCTATTTTAAAGTCATCCGTTATATCCCACTATATCCTCGGTGTATCCTCGCTATGAATTTTGCACCTCCGCCGCATTGAATCTGCCGAGCGCTTTAACTGCACAGCATTAACATGTATTTAACTGGCAATTTAAAATTCAATATTAAATTAAATGGCGATTAAATTCAATAAAAGTCATATTTAACTGGAATGACAATTTAAATATACCAAACAGCAACCAATCAATTTCTAATCACATCATAAATTTAATTTAGCGAACATAGGATGATTTATTAGTTGTGAGTGGGTTAAAACACTCACCATTGGTTTATCGACGATTTAAAATCTAAATAAAGGCCCAAATTATAACAGTCTTAGAATCCAACCAAACTAGTCTCATATTGTCTGGAATTTAGATACGATTGCAATGAAGAAAACTGCACGTGAATCCGAGTTTATATGCAAAAGATATGATAGAACATGCAAAAATTTAAATTTTAAATTAAAATAAATAATAAAAAAATAAAACATCGTCAGAGAACGAAACCCTAGCTCCTTCAACAGATCGCGATCGAGCTACAGCAACAGGCCACCACCACATTGACCAAGAACGCACTCAACCATGGCCCTCTTCACTTTGATCAAGCAAAGCCACCGCGACACCCACCTCAAGCCAACCTCCCAAGCACCCACGCGCACGCTCCGACCACCTCCAAGCCGTACGCCGTCATTCTTCTTCCCTACAAATCACGACGAATTCTGACCACCTTACAACGAACGAATAACACCCTAAGGACCTACTGGACTTCCCCTTCCCGATGCCTCTTCCCGATCGTCGATCGGATGAAGATCCACCATTGGATCGCGAAAAGCTAATTTCGACGGCCGAGGTTCTTCGACGATTTCTGATCAAATGATGCACCCAACTGAAAAAAGAATTACTTTAGTAGATTGCACTCGTCGAGAGCTTTCCAACGATATAAAATATGATAGGGTTTAGAGAGTTTGAATTTTGAAATTGGTTTTTGAAATTGAATTTAGGGTTTTTGGAATTGAAAATAGGTTTCTGCCATTGGTGAGAGGAGATGGGAATAGACAGAAAGAATTGTATGTACATGAATAAGAAATAAATGGCTGCCAGAGTTAGGAAAAACTATTTATATTGATAAGGCCCGATAAGAATGAATGAACATATCGAATTGGTTCGAAACGACAATAACAACCCGAAAAGCCCATTCCGCTTCCGAAACGAAAGTGGGTCGTCCAATATATCGAAATAGATGTTTTCGATATTTTTAAACTCAATGAAACATGTTTCAAATCCAAATTCCATTGTATACAGAAGTTAGCTTTTAAAATCAGCTTATTTAAATTGAATTCATTAAATTGATTTCTACGCGTTTCAAGCCCGCACGATCAAACGACAAGTCTGATCGCTACAAAACTTGAAATCCTTCAATAATTCACTGTTACGGATCCGATGAAACTAGTTTTGTCGAAATCTGTGACAGTGGTTAAAATTGTTATTTTACACGTTAATTAAATAAATTATTATTAAATTAATTAGATCACTTTTAAATTCAAATTTTATAATTAACAATTTTTATCAATTTTGATTACCTAGTAATTTATAATCTTTTAAAACAATTTTCCCATGTCAAATTCAATGTTACATATTACACCAATTACAGTGTTCAATTTCAATTGAAATAAATTCATTAATTAAAATCTAAATTCAAATAAATTCATTTATTTTGATTTACATCTTATTATTCAATCAACTATCATCTTATGGATAAAATTAACATTGGTTTACCATTTATTACATCAATAATCTACGGTCATCATTTTAATTCATATTAACTGCAATATTTAAGTAGATTAATTGCAATTGATTTCCAATTTAATTTCAATGGATTAAATAATGAATGATAATTAAACAATTGTTACACTTACAAATTTCAAACACATTTCTATGTTTATTGTTTACAAATCAAGTTAATAAATTCACATGCTGATTAATTATTTTATATTACCCAATTCAATTAACTACATCCAATTTCACCATTAAATACAACATTGAATTTACTACCTTATTTACAATTTCTAACCAATTTAACTTTGCAATTATTTCAATTACTTGAGATCACATTCAAATAGTCATTGATTGCATTAAATTAACATTATTAAATTTCATTCTAATTGTTTTCTTATTAACAAATCATAAATTTTAAATTTCATACAATATTAAATCCTAAAATCTTATTAAATTCAATATTATTATTATCGAAAAAAAATGCGGGTTATTACACTCTCCCCCACTCAAAACTTTTCGTCCTCGAAAAGAGAAAATGAAGAATTAAGGAGTTAATATATTTTATTCAAAGTATTCAATTTATAAACAATTAATTTACATAATTAAGTATTTTAAATAAAATATATCAATTTATAAACAATTAAATCTTCATAAAAAAGTTCAATAAAAGTTCAAAAATATTTTTACTTTCATAAAAATATTCTAAGTCAAAATTTCATGGAAAATTTCGGCAGAGTCTCCTTTGTACGGAGAGGTCCGGGAAAATAATAATATCAATAATTACAATATATAAATCATATTCAGAAAAATAAAATATGCCAAACCACGGGAAAAACAATAAAATATCGCTACAAAACCGTAATCCGGAAACATACATATTTATCGGGCAAACAACACTTTATTTATGAAACCAAAAGCAGTAATTATTGCTTCCATAAACCTGTATTTCACTTATATAATCCAAAGAGTTAAAATTATGCACAATAAACTGTTTGGTTGTTTCAATTAGTAAAAACACAAATTAATCACAAAACATATGTGAACAAATCAACACGACCATCATATGCAACATGGAATCAATCATACATCCATAACAACCAAAGCTAATGGTTTGTTCAGGTTCAGAAAGTTCTCATCGTTCAAAGGTGATAAACAAACTACTAAGTGTACCTTAATTACGCTCAACAATCTTAGATAATTACTTAATAGATTGTTCATACATCCTTAAACTAATTGAAGTATCCTTTCCCAAACATCCCATAAGCCAAAAAACAAGAATTTCAAATATCATTTAAGTTTATTCTTATTAATTTCCTTTCACATCATTTACTGTTCATCTATTTTCATTTATTCATACAATGATTATTTTTATTAATTTAACTTCACTACTTACTAGATTTATTTCTCATTCTATATTTGTGATCATCATTGAATACATACTAAAGTATTACATACATTTCATTTTAGTTTATTTCACATTTATTATTTACTTATAATCCTTGATATCCATTTCAATATTAATATTCATCAAGGAATCATTTAGTCATTTTCTTGAGTTAATATCATTTACTTAAACAGTATTCACCTTTTTCTACTATTTAATTTAATTACAAGCATTTCACAATATTAACTTATGTTTATAACATTTCTTGTGACATCAAACTCTTATTATAGAAGTAATTCCATTTGAACACTTTCATTGCTTAAGTTTTACTTGTATAATTTCCTATTACATATTCCTATTTAACATTACAACCTTTTAAACATTTGGTAAGTCATATATATGTTTTAGAATGTAATTGAATGTTACCCAAGTTTATCTTATTCATTTTAGTCAACAAAATGTTCAATAATTACATCTTCTAATTTCATTACTCTTTGATTTGCAAGTTACAAGTTTCCAATTTCTTATATACTTTATTAATCACTTAGCATCTATTTTCTTATTTTTCCTTTTAGAGATTTCCAATTATTAAAATTCCACTTTATTTCTATAACTGAAAACCATTAATTTAACAGGAACTTAAGAATTCAATTCTGGATTCATTTAAATCACTTTGAAATAATATACATACTCATATCCTTTATATATCAAATCATATTTAGAAATTAAAATTAAGATTTGTTTATCTAAACAAATGTGTAGTAAAACTACTACAGCAGTCTTCCCACTTTGAAACTCGAAAATGAACGTCGATGATGCATGCACTCATCACCGAAATTATTTTCCAGCGACAAAGAGGGGAGTACATAACTTATTTCCTTTTTAAAAATTCTTTTTAATACATTTCTTTCAAATCGCATTGGAATATCTATATCTGAAAATACTTCCAAATAATACTAATGGTATATTCCAAAATCCTTTGAAAACAAATTTCAAACCCTCGGAACTTAAGTTCTCAAATTTCCAATTTATATTTACTTTATTTGTAAATTCTATTCTACAACCAATATTTATAAAATTTCACTTCCTAATAAACAACATGTCACATCCAACTATATCATTTATAAAAATTATTCCTTTATATACAAAATATAACACTAGGTAAAATTATTTCATTTACCTATATTTTAAAAACAATATTGTGTCGGTCTACCCTATTAAGTGTTTAGAAATCCCTATCGATGCCATATCGTCCTATGTACCCACCAGAATTTATAAATACTAAATAGAGCAAATTAACACAATATAAAAACATTTTTATAATACTAACAAATACGCTCTCTCATATATACTCTCAAACAACTCATTCTAGGGTATTACTACCCTATTTCCAATGAGTCAGACCCCACAAAGCTAAGGTTATCGCTAAACCAAAGCTCTAATACCAAATGTAACGACCCACCTTTTTGGACAATTTAAATCGATAATAAACCACACATGTCGAATCCAAACCATTCAAAAGGGAGGATTGTTATGGGGTAAATAAGAAAAAGAAGAGAAAATAAAGAAAAAAAAACACAAAATCTCACAGCGGAATGATAAAATATAATAATCAAATAAACAGTCCATGAAGCTGTTTTACAAACGACATTTGATTTCACTTTTACAATACAACAGAGTATACATACAACAAGAATAAATAAATAATGCAGCAGAATAACATGATGTAGTGGAATATATATAATAAATAGCATACAAATCTCCCTCTTCGTCCTCCAGAAATAAAGTCTTCAACACTGAAAAGCTCAAGCTGACCCTAGCGTAATGAAAAGACAAAACACTCGAGTCAGAACTAAAGGATCTTATGTAATTAAAATCAACAGTAAATAAATATGAGTGTAATGGCTTCAGAGATGTTTACGGGGTTTTACATCTCCTATCTAGTGTCAAATGCGCGTGCAATAACTTAAGAGATGTTCGGGATTACCATCTCCTAAGGATCCGTTAAACTATTTAATATGTAGTAATATACATTATTATTATATGTCTATCGGTAAAGTATTAAAATTACGTTAAGGCATTACCCATATATCCCCCTTAACACATTTTTATAAATTCCCGTAGTCTATACAATACCGTAATTCCTCCGTAAACTGGAGGGCTATCAGAGGGCACTCTATAGGTACAGTACAAACCAAACTCGTAATGGGCGTGATAAGGCATGTGACAAGGCACGCGAGGCAATGCCCAAGGTAGGATACTACCGTTTTGCGGATCCAGACTGGTGGTAACACATAGCAACTACTACCTCCCACCTCGGAACACACTCCCAAAATCAAATCGAGGGGTGGCCACCAAATCCATCACAAAGTAATAAATATGGTATCGAAGAAATGTGTCCGATCGGAGGTACGACCTCACTTGGCCCGGCATGGCTCTTGTTTTAGCCACATTAAGCTGACTCGAGGGAGTTAGGGCTACGTTGATACCTCATACAGAATCATTCGCCAAACCATCCTACTTTATTCTGGAATCTCCACTACGTGACAGTTGTTAAAGTGGTTTTCCGTATTGATAGAAAGTATGACAATATCTGATCCTGGTCCCTGTAACAACCAAACTTTTATTTCACATCGGATGGTTCTTTTATATTTCCATAACCAATTCATAATTGATATCAAAATATCATATTCACTTCAAAGTCATATCACTTCCGAAGTCATATTCACTTTCGAAATCATTATCGCTTTCAAAATCATATTCACAAAAATAGGTTAAACTCTCATTTCAAAATCATCATATTTACTCAAAATATGTCATTTCACTAGAAAATATCATTTCAAATTCCAACGTAGATTATAACATCATTTAACCATATTTGCTTTTAAATCACGAATCTAAAATTAACAATTCAACCTTGCACCGTTTGATATTTAGAAAATAGTTTAAATAGTCATAAATGGTTTAAATAGTTTAAAAATAGTTTTAATAGTTAAATTAGTTTAAATAGTAAAAATAGTTTAAAATAGTTAAATTAGTTTAAATTAGATTAAAATAGTTTAAATTAGTTTAAAATAGATTTAATAGCTTAAAATAGATTAAAATAGTTTAAATGGTTTAAAATAGTTTAAAAATAGACTTAATATAGTTTTAATAGTTTAATATAAAATGGTTTGATTATTGGAAATGGTTTATATAGTAAGTAGTTTGAAAATCTAAATAAATCCGAATCTAAAATAATATCTCTTTAAACAGTTTATATTAAAATAATTAATTTGGAATCAATATCAAATTAAACTATTTCTTCCATTTCAACAAATCTGGACCATATATAGCTTTCAAATCCACAAAACTCATTTTTAAAACCTTCAATTCAGATTCTCAATAAACCATTTAAATCTATATCGATTTCAAATCCATGTTTGAACTATAAATTTCAACTACTTCAAATTCAATAGATTTCAAAATTCAATAATCAAACGTTTACAACAACTCAAAATTTGATAAATTCCATTTATATTTCAATATTCAACTTTAAAATTTCAATTTCAATTCTGTAAACAATTCATTTAAACCAATTCCAATTTCAACATTTAAAGCTTGGATTTTCGAAACTAACTCAATTCATACAAATCCACCTTTTATTTCATTTAAAATAATATCATTTAACTGGATTCAAAAATTAAGAATTTAAAATCATTTAATTTAACCAATCCGGTGTCCGTATATAATTTTCTACCCAATGGTCAAGTGATACGGATATATATCATTTCAACCCGCAATAATTTAAATTTACGGGTATTTATCATTTCAACCCACAATCCCGAGTTAAAATTCAAAATTGATAAAATCGCTCGAGTCTATCATTTCAACCCATACGATTTTCCCCTAATCTATAAGTCCATTCGAGTATGTATCATTTCAACCCACAGTGATTTACTAACAATAAACTATGGGAACTCGCAGTGTGATAACAACATATGAATAAACATACATCCAATCATCCAAATATCAATAATTAAACATCCAGCACAATCATCATTCAAATCAACCAATAAATAACAACAATTAACTGGTTGTCATTAACATGTATTTAACTGGCAAATTAAAATTCAATATTAAATTAAATGGCGATTAAATTCAATAAAAGTCATATTTAATTGGAATGACAATTTAAATATACTAAACAGCAACCAATCAATTTCTAATCACATCATAAATTTAATTTAACTAACATAGGATGATTTAGTAGTTGTGAGTGGGTTAAAATGCTCACCTTTGGTTTATTGACGATTTAAAACCCAAATGAAGGTCCGAATTCTAACAGTCTCAGAATCTAACCAAACCTGTCCCATATTGTCTGGAATTTCGATACGATCGCAATGAAGAAAACTGCGCGTGAATCCGAGTTCGTATGCATAAGATATGATAGTTAGAACATGCAAAAATTTATATTTTAAATAAAAAAAAATAAAAAAAATAATACCACGTCAGAGAACGAAACCCTAGCTCCTTCAATAGATCGCAATTAAGCTACAGCAACAGGCCGCCACTACGTTGACCAAGAACGTACTCAACCACGACCCTCTTCACTTTGATCAAGCAGCGCCACCGCGACACCCACCGTAGGCCGACCTCGTAGGCACCCACGCGCACGCTCTGACCACCTCCCTGCCGTACACCGCCGTTCTTCTTCCCCCACAAATCACGGCGAATTCTGACCACCTTACGATGAATGAAGACCACCCTAAGGACTTGCTCGACTCCCCCTTCCCGATCGTCGATCGGATGAAGATCCACCGTTGGATCGCGAAAACCTAATTTCGATGGTCGAGGTTCTTCGATGATTTCTGATCAAATGATGCACCCAAATGAAAAATTAATTTCTATAGTAGATTGCGCTCGTCGAGAGCTTTCCAACGATATATAATATGATAGGGTTTAGAGAGTTTGAATTTTGAAATTGGTTTTTGAAATTGAATTTAGGGTTTTTGGAATTGTAAATAGGTTTCTACCATTGGAGAGAGGAGATAGGAACAGACAGACAAAATTGTATGTACAGGAATAAGAAATAAAAGGCTGCTAGGGTTAGGAAAAACTATTTATATTGATAAGGCCCGATAAGAATGAATGAACATATCGAATTGGTTTGAAAAGACAATAATAACCCGAAAAGCCTGTTTTGCTTCCGAAACGAAAGTGGGCCATCCAATATATCGAAATAGATGTTTTCGATATTTTTAAACTCCATGGAACAGGTTTCAAATCCAAATTCCATTGTATACAGAAGTTAGCTTTTAAAATCAGCTTATTTAAATTGAATTCATTAAATTGATTTCTACGCGTTTCGAGCCCGCACGATCAAACGACAAGTCCGATCGCTACGAAACTTGAAATCCTACAATAATTCACTATTACGGATCCGATGAAACTGGTTTCATCGAAATCTGAGATAGTGGCCAAAATGGCTGTTATACACGTTAATTAAATTATTATTAAATTAATTAGATCACTTTTTAATTTAAATTTTATAATTAACAATTTTTATCATTTTTGATTACCTAGTAATTTATAATCTTTTTAAAAAAAATTCTCATGTCAAATTCAATGTTACATATTGCACCAATTACAGTGTTCAATTTCAATTGAAATAAATTCATTACTTAGATCTAAATTCAAATAAATTCATTTATTTTGATTTACATCTTATTATTCAATCAACTATTATCTTATGGATAAAATTAACATTGGTTTACCATTTATTACATCAATAATCGACAGTCATCATTTTAATTCATATTAAGTGCAATATTTAAGTAGATTAATTGCAATTGATTTCCAATTTAATTTCAACGGATTAAATAATGAATGATAATTAAACAATTGTTACAACTTACAAATTTCAAACACATTTCTATGTTTATTGTTTACAAATCAAGCTAATAAATTCACATATTGATTAATTATTCTATATTACCCAATTTCAATTAACTACATCCAATTTCACCATTAAATACAACATTGAATTTACTACCTTATTTACAATTTCTAACCAATTTAACTTTGCAATTATTTCAATTACTTGAGATTACATTCAAATAGTCATTGATTACATTAAATCAACATTATTAAATTTCATTCTAATTGTTTTCTTATTAACAAATCATAAATTTTAAATTTTATACAATATTAAATCCTAAAATCTTATTAAATTCAATATTTTAATTATCGAAAAAATGCGGGTTGTTGCATATGAATAAATATTTTAAATCAAAATTTTAGATAACAAATGCATATGTAAAGGTGAATGAGTCTATTGCAGTTCCCAGCACCTACATGCATTTCCATGAACTATGTACACTTCTTACTTTTACACTTACACAATATTCACTTGAGTATATTTGGATGTAGTCACATTTATGTTATGTAAAAATTAATTGCTCATTAATGATATTTAATACATCATTCGATTCAATTAAAGAGAGAGAAACTATAACGACCCACCTTTTTGGACGGTTTAAATCGACAATAAACCACACATGTCAAACTCAAACCATTCAAAAGGGAGGATTGTTATGGAGTAAATAAGAAAAGGAAGAGAAAAGAAGGAAAAACAAAACACAAAATCTCACAGCAGAATGACAAAATATAATAATCAAATAAACAGTTTATGAAGCTGTTTTACAAATAACATTTGATTACACTTTTACAATACAGATCAGAGTTGCATACAACAAGAACAAATAACTAATGCAGCGGAACAACATGATGCAATGGAAATAATATAACAAATAATAATAGTATTAAATCTTCGTCTTCGTCCGTCGGAAAAGCAGTCTTCAATACACTAAAAAGCTTAGACTGACCCGAGCGAATTGAAAAGACAAAATACTCGAGTCAGAACTAAAAGATCTTAAGTAAGTTAAATCAACCGTAAATAAATATGAGTGTAACGGCATCAGAGATGTTTACGGGGTTTGACATCCCCTATCCAGTGTCTAACGTGAGTGTAATAACTTAAGAGATGTTTGGGATTTCCATCTCCTAAGGATCCGTTAAACTATCTACATACATAGTACAATACGCTATTATAATAGTGTCTGCAGTAAAGTAAAGTATTAAAATAGCATTAAATCTTTACCCATATCCCCCTTAACACATTTTTATATATTCTCATAGTCTGTACAATACCGTAATTCGTCCATAAACTGGGGGGCTATCAGAGGGCACTCCATATGTACGGTACAAACCAAACTCGTAGAAGGTGCGATAAGGCATGTGACATGGCACGCGAGGCAATGCTAGGGTAGGATTCTACCATTTTCACCCCAGACTGGTGGTAACGCATAGCAGCTACTACCACCCACATCGAAACACACTCCTATAATCAAAATCGAGGGGTGGCCACCAAATCAATCACAAAGTCATAATATGTTATTGAAGAAATGTGCCTGATAAGAGGAGCGATCTTACTTGGCCCAGTATAGCTCCTGTTTTAGCCACATCAAGCTGACTCACGGGAGTCAAGGTTACGTAAATACCTCATGCAGAATTGTTCGCTAAACCATCCTAGTTCATTTTGGGATCTCTACCACATACACAGTTGTTGAAGTGTTTTCAGTATTGGTAGAGAGTATGATAATATCTGATCTCGGTCTCTTTAACAACCAAACGCTTATTTCACACCGGCTGGTTCTTTTAAATTTCCAAACCCGTTTCATAATTGATATCGAAATATCATATTCAATTCAAACCATATCACTTTCGAAATCATATTCACAAATAGGTTAAATTCTCATTTCAAAATCATCATATTCACTCGAATATGTCGTTTCTCTAGAAAATATCATTTCAATTCCCAACATAAGTTATAACATTCATTTAACCATTTCGCTTTCAAATCAAGGATTTAAATATACACTTCCACTTTACAAAGTCTGAAATTCTAGACAGTTATAAATGGTTTAAATAGTTTAGCATAGTTTAAATGAATTTTTAAATATTTGTTAGAATACTCTAAAATAGTTTAAAAATAGATTAAAATAGTTTAAAAGGATTTAAGATAGATTTAAATAGATTAAATAGATTTAAAATAGATTAAATAGATTTAAAATAGATTAAAATGGGTTAATTAGTTTAAAATAGGTTAAAATAGATTAAATTAGGTTAAATAGATTAAAATAAATTAAAATAGTTTAAATTGATTAAAAATAGTTTAAAATAGTTGAAAATAGATTTAAATTAGTGCAATAGTTTGAAAACCTTAAAAATCAGGATTTTAAAATAATAAATCTTTAAACGGTTTATATTTAAATAATTAATTTGGAATTAATATCAAAATTAAACCATTTCTTCCATTTCAACACATTTGGACTATGTCCAGCTTTCAATTCAACTAACTAAAACTGGTTTTAAATTCAAATTCTCATTAAACCATTTAATTAATATCGATTTCAAATCCATGTTTGAATTATCAATTTAAACCACTTCAAATTTAAATAGATTTCAAAGTTATATTCAAACAATTTCAATAACTCAATTTCGATAAATTTCATTTATGCTTCAGAAATTCAACTTTGAAATTTCCATTTTAATTCTTTAAACAATTCATTAAACCAATTCCAATTTTAAACATTTAAAGCTTGGTTTTCGGAAATAATTCAGTTTATACAAATCAAATTTTATTTCAAAATATCGTTTAACAGAATTCAAATTTTAAGGATTTAAAATCGTTTAATTTAACCAATTCGGTGTCCGTATATAATTCTCTACCCTATGGTCAAGTGATACAGATATTTATTGTAACGACCCTGAATTTTAGACATTTGAAATGTGAATATTTAATTGAGTTTAAATATTCGAATGATAATTTAATTTGAAATTCAAATATCAGAATGAATTTGGCGATTTAATTATTGAATTTAATTATTGAAACTGGGTAAAAATCTGAATCTTCAATTTTTAGCCTGTTAAAAATAATATGAAGTCTTGGAAAATTCATATTTATGATACTGAAGATAATAGAACTTTCAGAATTGAATTTGAAACAGTTTTGTTCAGTTTTGAAATTTTATCGTTTAAGCGATATTTAAAAATAGTGTTTCGGGGAACAATCTCGGAATGCGACGAAACCAGTTCCATTGGATCCGTAATATTGTATTTTTATCGAATTTCAATTTTCATAATGTTTGGAGTGATCGTTTGGCCGTACGATAAGCAAACGCGTTGAAATTAAATCGAAAATTTAATATTGTAACTGGTCCAAAAAGCTATCTTCTCCATACGATCGAATTTGGACTCGAAACCTTTTCCATTGTGTTCGGAGTATGCATATAACATTACAAATGCCTGTTGGCACGTTCCAATTGGAATTTGTTTAAAAAGTTTAATAATTTGTGAAAATATTATTAAATAAATATAACAGTGTATATATATTCACGTTTTAGGGCTGAAACCCTAGTTTATTCTCTAGCCGCCATACTTCTCCTTTTCATCTTCAGTTAGAACGAAACATTTTCTTCGTTCAAAAACAAAAATGGCCGAATCTTTTTTTATTCAAAGAAAAAAAAATCGAAAACGAAAATCAGTCTCATGTCCCTCTTTCTTTACCTGAGAATTAATACAAATCAGAACTGGCATTTCAAACCCCCTAGAATCAATTGCACGCAAACCCTCTCCTTCTATTCGATTCGAACAACTCAAAAGAGAAGAAAAAAAAGAGAAAAGGATTCGCGAAGCACGCACTACTTCGCGAGAGGCGACCTGAGAATTCATCGTCGCGCTCGGTGGCATCATAAGGGAGGCGTGCGCGCTCGCACAAAAGGCTGGGGAGATGCGAGTTCATCGGCAGTGATGGGGGAGTCGCGCGTGAGTAAGTGGAGGTTGTAGTCTCGATCTAGGGTTTTAGGTCGAGCTCGAGCAATGGCAAATCGCGAGCGAAGGGAATTGACGTCGAAGTCGAACGGCGTGGGGGGTGGTCTCAGGCCTGGGTGCGCGAGAGAAGTTGCAGTGAGGTATAAATTTGTTTTTTTTCAATTTAAATATATATAACAGAGATTGAATTTACCGTAATGTATAGGAGACAATTCTTTTTTCATTTTAAAAGGGATTATATGTATATTGTATATAGGCGATGGAAAAAAAAAGTTTACAATAAGGAAGATGATAATATAAATATACATATGTATGAATAAACATACCTATTTTAATTTAAATTCGTATAAGGTGTAAACAGAATTATATATATATAATTTTGAAAAAAAATTATATAAGGTTTTTTTATGTTGAAAGTTTATATAAAATAGATTTTTGAAATTTATAAATTATTTTTGTAAATATAGGTATGCAGTTTCAAAAGAAGCAAATAGACATACATGTTTTCACTTGTTAGTTTAAAATTATCAAATGGGAAATTTATTATTCGATTTAATTCAAATATTAATAAATTGTTATATAAGGTCAAAATTGTGAAGAAGATAAGTCGGAATGGAAGTGGATTGCAAAATAAAAATCAAAGGTGAGATCTTCTCACTCAAAATGAAAGTTGGATTTGCAGTTATTGATTGATTGCTGTTTGGATGTGATATTAGATATAGTAGGATATATCTATGTATATAGCAATATATATATTGGCATATGTATATATTGGAGTTGTTGATTTCCCGTATTATATAGCGGATGAGACCCTATTGCGCTGCATAATAGCGGAATGATATTTTATAAATCCCATAAACCGCGATATTCCACCTCGAAGTGGAATTGGTATTGTGCTAACATCTATGGATGCAGGGAAACAGGTTGGAGGGATCCAATAGGATTCCTAAAAACATTTGAATTGGTTTCATATGTTGTGTGATTGATTATTTATAATCTGTGTATGATTATATCTGTGATTGAATGTGTTGAAGGCTATAATTTAGCCGAATGTATTTTTGGTATCGTTGGATACCAGAAATAAATGAAATTCGATTTTTGAAATTAAAGTTGGAAATTTTAAGTGAATTCCTTTTGAAAGAATTGAATAAATTTAAAAGATGGGATTTAAAAGCGTAAAGTTGATTTATGAAATCTTATCGAATTATTTCCAAAATATGGGAAAAGATTTTTATAAATGGATTTTGAATAGTATTATTCGAAAGTTGGGAAATTTATTTAAAATGGAATTTTAAATGGTTTGGAAGAGATAAAGGAATTTATTTTAAAAGGTGATAAATTTGTTTGAAATCCAATTGATAATTGATTTAGTATTTGATGATAAATCTTTGGGAAATCGATATGAAAATTTATTTGATGTTGAATGAAAAATTGATCTGTGTTGAAAAAATTGGAAATCAATTTGTAATTGATTTGGGGTTGAAATAAATTTATAAATCAATTTGTAATTGATTTGGTGTTTAAAAAGAAATCAAAAATCAATTTGGAAATTGATTTGGAGTTGATAGTAAATATTTGGAAAACGATTTGAAAATCGTATAAAAAGTGAATATTTGGGAATGTAAATTTGGTATAGAATTTATAAAGAAAAGGGAAATTTGTTTTAAAAATAAACATTTATTTATTTTTAAAGTGTGGAAAAAAATTTACAAATTTGGAATGTAAATTTGAAATAAATCGATAAGGATTTATTAAATTGGTTTAAATGGACCATTTTGAGATGAAGTGTGAAAATGTGATTTGAAATTGGTTTTCAAATGTGAAGTGTGAAAATGTGATTTGAAATTGGTTTTCAAATGTGAAGTGTGGAAAATATATATCTTGTGAAGATATTTTGAAAATAAATAATTTGGGAAAAATTATTTAAATTGGATGCTTGTGGTGAATGTTGTTTGATAGTTAAAAACCGACTATCAATATTTGCTTTTGAAATGGCACTTGATTTGTTTTTAAACAAACGCTCACTATTCGGGTTAGCCGGTAAAAGACCTTTGTGTCATATAACCCATTCTGAATTAGTGATACGATGATATGGATCGTATTGAAGACCGGTGGTGAAGACCGGATATTTTCGAAAATGAAAGGACAACCTATCGAATGTCTCTGCACCGAGTTGCTCCGGTATAGAGATTTATATCACTCTTTTTGTAATGGGAAGTCCAGACGTGATTAGAAATTATTCGGATTTGCAAGGGCTTCTTTGGAAGTGCCTTCGATTCCGTTCGATCCCGGAACGGACTTGTATGGATGTGTGTCGGACATTACACTTTGAGATGTAAAGCTGGTTTCTATCGAATACATTTCTGTTGGTGGCGGAGAATTTATTCTCTTAGCTTAACACCCTTCTCTGAGACGTACGAGCTCAGAGGTTATGTAGTTGATGGTTACTAGTGATTCATTCCCAATTTGGTAATGTGGCACACGAAGTGCTGCTGATCATTTGTTGGTCAAAGCGTTGCTTTGTGAAAAAGCGTAGCTTTGTGGACGAGACTTCGTCGAGCCTCACAACCCGGTAATGGTCGAAACAGGAATGTTGCGGCAAAGGTTTGTAGGGGTAGCGCCCCTAGGGTATGCCATTTCCTTCTAGTTAAAAGGTGATATCATGGTATGGAGCCCAGATATTTTACCTATGTTGATGTTGCACTGTAATTATACTTTGTGGTTGTTGCTTTGTGATTGAGGATCCTCGGATAAAGGTCGGTAACGACCGGGGGATGGCATAGCTCGTGTGTTAGCTACCTAGTTACAGCTTGGTTAAAGCGTGAGGTAGCGTCGGCCTTGTGTTTGCATAGATCCGGTTAGGTTCTCGGGGCGTCTTTCCAGAGGCGTTTCTATTTCGGTGTAAGGAAGTTCCTTTGCCTGACCATTTGTTGGAAATCCAAAGAAACAATACGCGCCCTGTACGGTTTTATTTGTATTACCTGCTATGGAATGTGGCGGTAACCTGCTATTGAACGTAGTAGCTATAGTAGGCATACAACAATGGTTGTATGTTAGCTAAGATTGATATTATACTTTCGAAATGTTTTCCACACTAGACATTAATAATAATATCAATTGATTTTGCATAGTAAGCATTTTTGACTATCATAAGGAGAAATCTCCTCCAATTCTGCGATTGCATTGTGTGTGTGGCGGGAGGCCTTATGGTAGTTTCATTTTCCAAAAGCATTGCGAATAAATTTTATTTTCTTTGTGAAAATAACTGTTTTACGATCTCACACCAGTCACCATGACTGACTCGAAGTTTATTGTTCCCTTTCTAAACTCTGGATGCCCATAATTTTCCACACGGGCAGCCTAGAGTTATGTTATCAGGATATTCTGGATATTCTGGAGCTATTGGAGATGAGCTGCATGGCGAGACGTACTCCCATACTTGTTTATTTATTCCGCTGTGTATTCTGTATGAGGACAAGTTTATGTAACTGTCCATTGTTGTATTGAGTTGTATATTGGCTCTGATGATGTATGTATAAACTGATATAGTCTTTTGTTTTAAAGATTATTGATTCATCTATTATATATTGTTCCACTGCGAATGTGAGATTCTGATATTGTTTATGTTTCTGTTTTTCTGTTCTTTCTTTTCTTCTGTCTTCTTCTACCTCTTCTTTTTAATCCTAATGGTTCGGTTTTCCGGCATTCGATTGTGCGGCATTTGATACAGTAGACGTATTAATGTCGACTTTCGAGCGTCGAAAAGTCGTATCGTTACAAGTGTATCAGAGCAGCCGGTTAAGCGACAACCCTGGCTCTGTTGGGTGTTACTCATTAGAGATAGAGTTAGTAGTACTCTAGAATGAGTGTGAGTGTAATAATAGATATGAGCGCGTATTTGTTAGTGAATACAAAAATTTGTTTTGTATTGTGTTGACTTATCAGTTGATTGTTTATAGATTCTGGTCGGTGCAGTCTGGCCAACTGTAATCGATAGGGGTTTCTAAACTCTTAAACAAGATAAACCGACACGGTATTGTTTTAAAATGGGGTAAATGAAATAATTTTGCCCAAAACTATTTTTATATAGAAAAGAAATGATTTTCTATGAATTATCATAGTATATGGATGCTTGGTTGTTAGGAAGAGATAATATTGAATTATTATCACTATTATATGGAATTGAATAAGAAATAATGGTATAACCAAAGATTTGGAGATAAATTCCTTTAACAAATGAAATTTATAAATATGAATTGAAAGAAAAGGAAATGAATTCATATACGAATGTGATTTGTAAATGAAAATTGTAAATGTGATTTATAATTGGAAATAGAATTCCAGGAAAGTATTTGAGAATAAATTCATTTAAGGAATGAAATTGTGAATGAACAAATGAAGCTACATTTGTAAATAATGAATTGGAATTGAATAATGAAATGAGATTTAATTTGGATCAAGTTGAATAAAAAATCTAAACTTGGAAAAAATAAAATAAAATGGATTGAATTCAAGTAAACAAACTTGATAATTTATTAATTCATGAAATAATGAATTGGGAGTTGAATTAGTTAAGTTAAAATTGAATTGTGAGTTAAATTTTGAAATTGTTTGAATTTGCATATAAATTCAAGTAAGTAGAGAAAACAAATTGAAAATTTCTTTGTTATTGATAAATTAAATTCAAATGGAATTGAATATGGAAATTTGAAATTTAAAAAGAAATTTTGTGAAATGGTAGTCGTCAACTTTTATTGAATGGCTTTGAATAGAATTTGTTTGGTTAATGAAATAAACCGAATGCAAATATGAAATGCAAATTTAATTGAATGGAATCAATTTAAATGATTATTAGCTTAAGTAATCATTTAGTTGCATGAATATTAACAAATTTGAATAGAAAGAATTGTCGTTTGACGCAAACGAGGTTATATAGAATTCTATGAGTTATTAAAAGAAAATAAAATTGATTTTGGAATCGATTGAAATGAAAATGAATTGAATGGAAGGAAGTGAATAGTAAATCACTTGAATTGAATAGAAATGGTAGGGAATGTAGTTGTAAGCAATTTAACTTGTATTAAAACTTTATGAATTGCAAATGGAAATGATTTTGGATGTATTGCTAATGAAATCTATATATTTGTTATTGAAAATAAGTGAATTGTTAAATAGATTTCCTATATTTGTCACTTACGTGTTTAAACTGAGTAAGTGCAGGTTTTTGGAAGCCGTTTAGCAACATTTTGGTTGCGCAAATAGCTAATAATAAACCGCTTTGCTTAAAAATGCTAAAAAGGTACGCCTACGCAATACAAAATAGGAAATATGAACTGTTTTCTGCTTTTCTGACCGAGTGGGTCGATGTATATATATTCATATCTTTTGTCATATTGCAAAAGCTCATCCGTACAAAGGAGACTCCGCCAAAATTTTCCGAAATTTTTGGGAGTTAGAACAAATTTGGAATTTTTGAAAATTTTCACTTAACGACAAGTGATTTCAAATTGAATTTGAGATAAAGGTAAATGAAACTCAATATTCAGAAATAGAAGATGAATCGAATTCAAGTAAAAATTCGAAATGAAAATCTGAATGAAAAATTTGGAAATAAAAGTATTGAGATTTGAAATGAATTCCAAATAGAATTGAAATTGTCAATTGAATTCAAATGGAATTGAAAATGCAAAGTTGAATGAAAATGAATATATAACTTTGTTAGTGAAGTGAAAATAAATATAAGAAGTATGTGAATACTTATATTGAACTTAAGAAATGGAGAATGAAATTCTTAAGTAAATCTGGTATTGGGAATCCAATAAATAAATTTGGACATTGTTGTCAAGTGAAATATACAGGGTATATGGAATTGGATTTTGATTTCGAAGATGAATTTGAATTTCTCAACAAAAGGTATGTATTTCAATTTCAGTATGAAATTTGATGAGTTTCTGATTTTGCCACTTGGCATTTTGTTTTCTATTGGGATTTGAGAGTCCGTAGGGACATTTTGTAGTCATACCGTGTTAGCCGCGCAAAGGAGACGCTGGCAAAAAAAATTCGGAAATTTAGAGTGTTAGGAAATTTTTGAGAAATTTTGGGTAATTTAAAATTCGAATTTAAATTTAAATTCGAATTGTGAAGCAAAATAAAGTTGTTTGGAAACTATAAAAGTGTTTGGAAAGTTAGTTAAAGTGATAATAGATCTTTAATAAAAAGATTTGTTCTAGCAAGTTGATAAAACTGTTTGGTTTGGGAAAATGATTAACGGGTATTAGATCATTCTTCTTTACTTATAATTTCGGGATGAAATTCTTTTAAGGGGGGAAGATTGTAACGTTCCTGAATATTTGACATTTGAAATGTGAATATTTAATTGAGTTTAAATATTTGAATGATAATTTAATTTGAAATTCAAATACCAGAATGAATTTGGCGATTTAATTATTGAATTTAATTATTGAAACTGGGTAAAAATCTGAATCTTCAATTTTTAGCCTGTTAAAAATAATATGAAGTCTTGGAAAATTCATATTTATGATACTGAAGATAATAGAACTTTCGGAATTGAATTTGAAACTGTTTTGTTAAGTTTTGAAATTTTATCGTTTAATCGATATTTAAAAATAGCGTTCCGGGGCACAGTCTCGGAATGCGACAAAACCAGTTCCATTGGATTCGTAATATTGTATTTTTATCGGATTTCAATTTTCGTAATGTTTGGAGTGATCGTTTGGCCGTACGATAAGCAAACACGCTGAAATTAAATCGAAAATTTAATATTGTAACTGGTCCAAAAAGCTATCTTCTCCATACGATCGAATTTGGACTCGAAACCTTTTCCATTGTATTCAGAGTATGCGTATAACATTACAAACGCCTGTTGGCACGTTCCAATTGGAATTTGTTTAAAAAGTTTAATAATTTGTGAAAATATTATTAAATAAATATATCAGTGTATATATATTCACGTTTTAGGGCTGAAACCCTAGTTTATTCTCTAGCCGCCATACTTCTCCTTTTCATCTTCAGTTAGAACGAAACATTTTCTTCGTTCAAAAACAAAAATGGCCGAATCTTTTTTTATTCAAAGAAAAAAAAATCGAAAACGAAAATCAGTCTCCTGTCCCTCTTTCTTTACCTGAGAATTAATACAAATCAGAACTGGCATTTCAAACCCCCTAGAATCAATTGCACGCAAACCCTCTCCTTCTATTCGATTCGAACAACTCAAAAGAGAAGGAAAAAAAAGAGAAAAGGATTCGCGAAGCACGCACTACTTCGCGAGAGGCGACCTGAGAGTTCGTCGTCGCGCTCGGCGACATCATAAGGGAGGCGTGCGCGCTCGCGCAAAAGGCTGGGGAGATGCGAGTTCATCGGCAGTGATGGGGGAGTGGCGCGTGAGTAAGTGGAGGTTGTAGTCTCGATTTAGGGTTTTAGGTCGAGCTCGAGCAATGGCAAATCGCGAGCGAAGGGAATTGACGTCGAAGTCGAACGGCGTGGTGGGTGGTCTCGGGCCTGGGTGCGCGAGAGAAGTTGCAGTGAGGTATAAATTTGTTTTTTTTTAATTTAAATATATATAACAGAGATTGAATTTACAGTATTGTATAGGAGACAATTCGTTTTTCATTTTAAAAGGGATTATATGTATATTGTATATAGGCGATGGAAAAAAAAAGTTTACAATAAGGAAGATGATAATATAAATATACATATGTATGAATAAACATACCTATTTTAATTTAAATTCATATAAGGTGTAAACAGAATTATATATATATATATATATATATAATTTTGAAAAAAATTTATATAAGGTTTTTTTATGTTGAAAGTTTATATAAAATAGATTTTTGAAATCTATAAATTATTTTTGTAAATATAGGTATACAGTTTCAAAAGAAGAAAATAGACATACATGTTTTCACTGGTTAGTTTAAAATTATCAAATGGGAAATTTATTATTCGATTTAATTCAAATATTAATAAATTGTATAAATTGTTATACAAGGTCAAAATTGCGAAGAAGATAAGTCGGAATGGAAGTGGATTGCAAAATAAAAATCAAAGGTGAGATCTTCACACTCAAAATGAAAGTTGGATTTGCAGTTATTGATTGATTGCTGTTTGGATGTGATATTAGATATAGTAGGATATATCTATATATATAGCAATATATATATATATATATATATATATATTGGCATATGTATATATTGGAGTTGTTGATTTCCCGCATTATATAGCGGATGAGACCCTATTGCGCCGCATAATAGCGGAATGATATTTTATAAATCCCATATACCGCGATATTCCACCTCGAAGTGGAATTGGTATTGTGCTAACATCTGTGGATGCAGGGAAACAGGTTGGAGGGATCCAACAGGATTCCTCAAAACATTTGAATTGGTTTCATATGTTGTGTGATTGATTATTTATAATCTGTGTATGATTATATCTGTGATTGAATGTGTTGAAGGCTATAATTTAGCCGAATGTATTTTTGGTATCGTTGGATACCAGAAATAAATGAAATTCGATTTTTGAAATTAAAGTTGGAAATTTTAAGTGAATTCCTTTTGAAAGAATTGAATAAATTTAAAATATGGGATTTAAAAGCGTAAAGTTGATTTATGAAATCTTATCGAATTATTTCCAAAATATGGGAAAAGATTTTTATAAATGGATTTTGAATAGTATTATTCGAAAGTTGGGAAATTTATTTAAAATGGAATTTTAAATGGTTTGGAAGAGATAAAGGAATTTATTTTAAAAGGTGATAAATTTGTTTGAAATCCAATTGATAATTGATTTAGTATTTGAAGATAAATCTTTGGGAAATCGATATTAAAATTTATTTGATGTTGAATGAAAAATTGATTTGTGTTGAAATAAATTGGAAATCAATTTGTAATTGATTTGGGGTTGAAATAAATTTAGAAATCAATTTGTAATTGATTTGGTGTTTAAAAAGAAATCAGAAATCAATTTAGAAATTGATTTGGAGTTGAAAGTAAATATTTGGAAAACGACTTGAAAATCGTATAAAAAGTGAATATTTGGGAATGTAAATTCGGTATAGAATTTATAAAGAAAAGGGAAATTTGTTTTAAAAATAAACATTGATTTATTTTTAAAGTGTGGTAATAAATTTACAAATTTGGAATGTAAATTTGAAATAAATCGATAAGGATTTATTAAATTGGTTTAAATGGACCATTTTGAGATGAAGTGTGAAAATGTGATTTGAAATTGGTTTTCAAATGTGAAGTGTGAAAATGTGATTTGAAATTTGTTTTCAAATGTGAAGTGTGGAAAATATATATCTTGTGAAGATATTTTGAAAATAAATAATTTGGGAAAAATTATTTAAATTGGATGTTTGTGGTGAATGTTGTTTGATAGTTAAATAACCGACTATCAATATTTGCCTTTGAAATGGCACTTGATTTGTTTTTAAAACAAACGCTCACTATTCGGGTTAGCCGGGAAAAGACCTTTGTGTCATATAACCCATTCTGAATTAGTGATACGACAATATGGATCGTATTGAAGACCGGTGGTGAAGACCGGATATTTCCAAAAATGAAAGGACAACCTGTCGAATGTCTCTGCACCGAGTTGCTCCGGTATAGAGATTTATATCACTCTTTTTGTGATGGGAAGTCCAGACGTGATTAGAAATTATCCGGATTTGCAAGGGCTTCTTTGGAAGTGCCTTCGGTTCCGTTCGATCCCGGAACGGACTTGTATGGATGTGTGTCTGACATTACACTTTGAGATGTAAAGTTGGTTTCTATCAAATACATTTCTGTTGGTGGCGGAGAATTTATTCTCTTAGCTTAACAACCTTCTCTGAGACGTACGAGCTTAGAGGTTATGTAGTTGATGGTTACTAGTGATACATTCCCAATTTGGTAATGTGGCACATGAAGTGCTGCTGATCATTTGTTGGTCAAAGCGTTGCTTTGTGAAAAGCGTAGCTTTGTGGACAAGGCTTCGTCGAGCCGCAAAACCCGGTAATGGTCGAAACAGGAATGTTGCGGCAAAGGTTTGTAGGGGTAGCGCCCCTAGGGTATGCCATTTCCTTCTGGTTAAAAGGTGATATCATGGTATGGAGCCCAGATATTTTACCTATGTTGATGTTGCACAGTTATTATACTTTGTGGTTGTTGCTTTGTGATTGAGGATTCTCGGATAAAGGTCGGTAACGACCGGGGGATGGCATAGCTCGTGTGTTAGCTACCTAGTTACAGCTTGGTTAAAGCATGAGGTAGCGTCGGCCTTGTGTTTGCAGAGATCCGGTTAGGTTCTCGGGGCGTCTTTCCAGAGGCGTTTCTATTTCGGTGTAAGGAAGTTCCTTTGCCTGACCATTTGTTGGAAATCCAAAGAAACAATACGCGCCCTGTACGGTTTTAGTTGTATTGCCTGCTATGGAATGTGGCGGTAACCTGCTATTGAACGTAGTAGCTATAGTAGGCATACAACAATGGTTGTATGTTAGCTAAGATTGATATTATACTTTCGAAATGTTTTCCACACTAGACATTAATAATAATATCAATTGATTTTGCGTAGTAAGCATTTTTGACTATCATAAGGATAAATCTCCTCCAATTCTGCGATTGCATTGTGTGTGTGGCGGGAGGCCTTATGGTAGTTTCATTTTCCAAAAGCATTGCGAATCAATTTTATTTTCTTTGTGAAAATAACTGTTTTACGATCTCACACCAGTCACCATGACTGTCTCGGAGTTTATTGTTCCCTTTCTAAACTCTGGGTGCCCATAATTTTCCACACGGGCAGCCTAGAGTTATGTTATCAGGATATTTTGGATATTCTGGAGCTATTGGAGATGAGCTGGATGGCGAGACGTACTCCCGTACTTGTTTATTTATTCTGCTGTGTATTCTGTATGAGGACAAGTTTATGTAACTGTCCATTGTTGTATTGAGTTGTATATTGACTCTGATGATGTATGTATAAACTGATATAGTCTTTTGTTTTAAAGATTATTGATAAATCTATTATATATTGTTCTGCTGCGAATGTGAGATTCTGATATTGTTTCTGTTTCTGTTTTTCTGTTCTTTCTTTTCTTCTGTCTTCTTCTACCTCTTCTTTTTAACCCTAATGGTTCGGTTTTCCGGCATTCGATTGCGCGGCATTTGATACAGTAGACGTATTAATGTCGACTTTCGAGCATTGAAAAGTCGTATCGTTACATTTATCATTTCAATCCGCAATTATTTTATATTTACGGATATATATCATTTCAATCCGCAATCCCGAATTTAATTACAAATCCATGAAATTGCTTGAGTCTATCATTTCAACTCATAACGATTTCTCCTTAATCTATCAGATCGTTCAGGTATGTATCATTTCAACCTATAGGGAATTTGCAGTGTTATAACGATATAAAATATAACATCCAATCATCCAATATCAATAATCAAACATTCATTACAATCATGATCCAAACCAACAATAAATAACAATAATTTACTGATTATCAATAATAGGTATTAACTGGAAATTTAAAATTCAATATTAATTTAAATGGTGATTAGATCCAAATAAAGATAGATTTAACTGGAATGACAATTTAAATATACCAAACATCATCCAATCAATTTCTAATCGCATCATAAATTTAATTTAACTAACATAAGATAATTTAGTAGTCGTGAGTGGGTTAAAACACTCACCTTTGATTTCAAATCGATTTGAAATCTAAAATAAGGCCCAAATTTCAACAGTCTCAGAATTCGTCCAAACAAGTTCCAAAATGTCTGGAATTTCGATACGATCACAACGGAACAAACCGCGCGTGAATCCAACCTCGTATGTAAAATTTATGCAAATTAGAGTATACAACAATTAAAATTAAACTAAAAAAATAAAATAAGCAAAAAAGAATCACCCTTCTTCCCCCATAGGGCCACGTCACCACAGCAAGAACCCTAGATCGATACCTATATCGAACACACGAGCCTCCATCAATTTCGCACGTCGCTGCCGCTTCGTGACACCGCAATCATGCGCGACCACCACCCTGACACGCCGCCGACCCCTGCACCATCCACGACCCCACGCGACTGAGTCGCGCTTAATCCAGGCCGAGAAAAATATGCAGCCGCCACCGTTGATTTAAACCCTAGTTCGAATTTTACATGACAATCCAACCACTGATTCGCCACACGAACAGCACCGATGAACTACACGTGTCCCTCTCCACGCGATGGTATCTTCGGTTCAACGATCTGTCGACGATGATCAAACCCCAATGAACGGCCGAGATGAAACCATCAAATTCTGGACACATAGAGACCCAAACCGAAAAACAAACTGCAGATCTAGCTTGCGCTCGTCGAGAGCTTCAAATCGGTATATAATATGTTAGGGTTTGGAGGAGTTTGATTTTGAAATTGGAATAGGGTTTTGAAATTGGAATATGTTTCTTCCATTGAGAAGAAGAAGCAGACAGATGGAATTGTGCATACTATAATAAGGAATAAAAAGGCTGCTAGGGTTTAGAAAGATCTATTTATATGAACAAAGCCCGATAAGAAAATTTAACACGTATCGAATAGGTATGAACGACAATAACGACCCGAAAAGCCCGTTTCCCTTCCGAAACGAAAGCGGGTCATCCCATATATCAAAATAGATGTTTTCGATATTTTAAACTCAATAGAACAGGTTTCAAGTCCTAATTCCATCGTATAAAGAAGTTAGTTTTAAAATCAGTTTATTTTAATTGAATTCAATTAAATTGATTTTTGCGCATTTCGAGCCTGTACGATCAAACAACAAGTCTGATCGCTACGAAACTTGAAATCCTACAATAATTTACTATTACGGATCCGATGAAACTGGTTTCATCGAAATCCGAGACATTGGCCAAAATGGCTATTTTCACGTTAATTAAATAAATTATTATTATTAATTTTATCACTTTTCAATCCAAATTTTAAAAGTTAACCAATTTCATCATACTTGATTGCATATAAAGTTATAATCTTTTGAAACAAAATCCATGTCTAGTTCAACATTAACTATTGCACTAATTACAGCGTTCAAATTCAATTGAAATGAATTTATTGATTATCAATTTAAATTCCAATAAATCCATTTAATTGATTTTTCATCTTATTTTTCAATCAATTGTCACCTTATGGATATAATTAACATTGGTTTATATCTTATTACACTAATATTTTACAGTCATCATCTTAATTCATATTAACGTAATATTTAATTACATTTGATTGCAATTGATTTCCAATTTTATTCAACGGATTACATAAATAGGTAACAAATAACAATTGTCACCATTTTCTTAATTTAATCACGTTTATATGTTTATTATCTACAAACAAATGTTATAACTACCTACACAACACTGAATTTATCCAGTTACAATTAATTACTTATTATTTCACTAATTAATACAACATTTGGTTTATTTTCTTATTTGCAATTTATAACCAAATTTTTTGTTTACAATCGTTTCAATTAATTGAAATTGTGTTAAAATAATTATTAATTGCCTTAAATTAACATTATTAAATTTCATTTTAGTTATTATTCTCATTAATAAATCACAAATTTTCATTTCTTCCAATATTAAATTACAAAATCATATTAAATTCAATATTTTTAATTGTCGTAAATTACGGGTAGTTACACTCTCCCTTACTCAAAACTTTTCGTCCTCGAAAAGGGAAAAGAAGGGATCAAAGAATTAATATATCTAATTTAAAGTATTTAATTTTTAAACAATTAATTTACATAATTAAACAATTTAAATAAAATATCTCAATTTATAAAACAATTAAATCCTTTTATATTCAAGTTCATTAAAAGTTTGAAAAACATTTCCACTTCCACAAAAATTTCTAAGTCCAAAATTCACGGAAAGGTTTGGCAGAGTCTCCTTTGTACGGAGAGGTCTGGGAAAAATAATAATATCAATAATAACAATATATATGTATACACCATATTTCAAAATAAAATATCCTAAACCATGGGAAAAACAATATAATATCGCTAGAAAATCGTAATATGAAAACGTACCTATTTGTCAGACAAACAACGCTTATTTATGAAACCAAAAGCAGTAGCTATTGTTTCCATAAACCTGTATTTTACTTATATAATCCAAAAGATTTAATAATTATGTAAAAGAGCAATATTTAAGTTGTTTTGATCAATAGCAAACAAACCAACACAACATAACAATAGTCACTTGCAAATAAAATCATACAATCATCACATGCAATCAAACAAATCAGTCATCCATCCATAACAACCAAAACAAATGGTTTGTCACTGGTCATGTCTAATAATTGATTAATTCTAAGCAAGATAAAACTATCCTTTGAGCAAGCCTTGTTAAGGTTGGTGAAGTCTATGCAAATTCATGTCCTACTGGGCTTCCTTATGAGTATTGGGTTGGCAATGCACTTCGGGTAGTATACTTCTCTAATGAATCCATTCTCCATTAACTTCTTAATTTCCTCATCCAGAGCATTGTACCTTTCCTGGTCTAGAGTTCTGCGCTTTTATATGACCGGATGGGCATCCGGGTCAAAGTTGAGTGCATGATAGATAATGGCTGGATCTATTCGTACCATGTATGAGTGTGTCAAGGCAAATACATCTGTTGATTTTTTTCAAAAATTCTATCAGTTCAGTACGAGCATTTGCACTAAGGTTCTTTTCGATTTTGATAACCTTCGTGGGGTCTTATGGATCTATTTGTATGTCTTCAAAATCAACTATCGACGCTAGCTCTTTCTTTGATGCTCCTAATCTCGGGTCTATCTCACTTTCTATTTCCTCTTCTGGTGATGAGTTTACTAAGGATGCCTGCTTTTGGACTTCTTCGGAGAAGTACCATGCATACACTGAATTATACTCATCAGTGCCGCTCATGTGCATATATGTTCTTTTTTCCTCCTTCGTAGATTTTGAGGCCATAGGATTACATGCTTTAGTGTTAGTTTGGGTATCTAGTATCGATGAAGTTTTATGAATCGGTTTGTCCTCCTCTTTGTTATTATCATAACAAATATTAGAAGAGACATCAGAATAATTTTGAACAATTTTAGTGCCAGAAGTTAGATGTACATTGTATAACTCTCTAGTTAAAAACTGTTCGCTTCTTATTGACCCTATGCCCACAAGGGTGTTGAACTTCATAAGCAGATCTTTCTAAGAAATGATTGCTCCCATGTCTATCAAAGCATGCCTTCCCAGGAAGGCATTATACGATGATAGTTGGTCAATAATTAAGAAGCTGGCATAGAATTACTTGTGCAGTGGGGCAGTTCCAGCGGTAACAAGCAAGCATGCAGATCCCACTAAGATGGTAGCAATATTGTTGAAGCCAAAGATCCGTTTAGGGCTTGGTTTTAAGATTCCTAGTGGAAGACTTATCTTATCATATGAAGCCTTGAAGATAACGTTGACCGAGCTCCCAGAGTCAATTAAAACTTTCTTCATAGTGCAGTTTGATATCTACACCATAATAATAAGTGGGTCTTGGCGAGGGAAGATAATTTCTACCACATCAGCTGTTGTAAACGTTATCTCTAGAGTAGGCATTTTGCTGACATGGAAAATTGACTTTTGCTAGACCTTCGCCTCTTGCAAGTACCTCTCTTGTGCCTTTTTACTCATACCCGCGAGGTTCGCCCTCCCATGCATTGATGCTATTAGGTCAGAGGGGTTTCCAACTTGGTCCTCATTTGGGTCAGGAGTCGGATTTCCTGTTCCGCCTTCGCCATTACTCTTCTGAAAGTTTACTAGGTATCCTTTCTCGATCGGCCTCTCTATTTTTTTCTTCAAATGTCGATAGTTGTCATTATGATAGCCATTGGTTCAGTGGAAGCGATAGTAGCCCCACCCTGGTTATGATCAGGTTTCTTCTCATCGTTGGGTATGTTGTAAGCAAGTTCTGCCCAGGTCATCTCATATATCTGACTATTAGTGTGAGTGAGTGGGCTTTCTACTGTGAAGCTAAGTTACTTCTGTCTCTTTACTGGCGAGTTATACCCATATACCCCCTTTCTTATCATAGCTAGGGGCAGAAGGCTTCTGAATCTGCGTAATGGAACTAGCTTCTTTCACCTTATTATAGCCACTAGCTCTTTCATAGAAAGCCTTTATGCTGCGGCATGAATTCTGCTATTCTTTTTCCACATTAGTGTTCCCCTTCTGGTCCTGGCATGGGCCACCATCAGTAATGCTTCTTTATCACCTACTCCAATCTTGAGAGCCTCAGATTTTAAACGCTTAATAAAATTGCACAGACTCTCGTATTCGACCTGCTTAACGCTGGACATTATGTTCACATTAGGGGAGGCTTCTCTTCCTAAGTTGAAATGTTTTAGAAAATTGATAGATAGTTGTCGCCACAAACGAACCTCTCCTGACCCAAATATCCTAAACCATCTAGCTGCAGCTTCAGCTAAGTATGCCGAGAAAAGTTTACATCTAGCCATCCGTCCTGCTATCAGAACATCCATGTGGTATTCAAATGTACAGCGGTTATCATCTCAATTTGTAGTCCCATCGAATTTTTAAATAGAGAGGTCGTGAAGTTATTAGGGAAGTCTACCTCAATGATAGTCTCACTAGATAGAGGAGATCTTTCCTCCCTAATCTTCTCCCCAGTTCCCTATTGGCAAAGTTGAGCCAAGTACTCTACACGAGCTTTTTACTGGCAGATTTCATCTTCTCTAGGCTCTGACTATGATGATTCATCCTTAAACGGTGAGGTAGCGTCATCCTATTATAAATCAGATCGAGTTTGTTTTTTAAGTAGCAAAGGGTTAATATTGGCTAGTTTTGTCTTGATTTGCAGATTTGCTTGGATCTTGCCTTTCATCTTGACATCTGTTCTTGGGCCAGCGTCATCGTTCCCATCTTTGGGAGTGCTGTTATCATCCCTTGCTACATAGGTAGCCCGCTGCATAGGTAGCACAGTAGGTAAAGGAAGGCATTGAGCTGTGGACCGAGGTCAAGAGGATGTTATTTAGAAAATATGTTGGGCCTAATTTTCTCTAGCCATTCCATTCGTTGATTAATTTGGTTTGTGAATGATTAGAATGCGACCAGGAAGGGATCCGCATGGACTTCAATTGAGGCTCCCACTTCACTTTGAGCTTTCGAGGTTATGAGAGGCTTGTTGGTAGTCTTTGAAGTCAAATGTAAATGTTCTTGAACAAGAGGGACATGTGAATCGGTGGGTTCCATGGTACGTGGAATAAATGTGGGTGAAGTTCTAGTGGATACAGGAAATAAATGGAGATTCAGGCCCTCCTTCTAACGCCGAAAATGTTAGTAAGGTTTTTCATCTTACGACACTCAAACCGATGATGTAGTAATTATCGTACTAATTAACTCAATGATTTTGAATTAGCGAAATTAAGTACTATTAATTTTGTCATTAAGTAGTGATTATATCGCTGGATGCTTATACAATCCGGTAGTTGCACTTTAACTATTTGTTAAAATGTCAAATCCAACTAATATTTAATTCTGATACAAATAAGGTAAAATTTGGTACTAAAAACTAGGTAGGTAAATAACAAAATGCAGGAAACGGTAAAGAATATGCGGAATTTACGTGGTTTGGATGTTACGGAATCCTACATCCTTTGGGGAAATTTTCTTTGTTCCTTTATATTTTTGGTACAGATTTCAATGGCAGAGAGTACAATAAAACCTTAAAAGTATTGAAAAATGGAAAAGATCACTTTCTGCTACATTGCCTTTTCTATATATAGTATGGAGATGTACATGGATAACTACAATCCTTCTCTTTCCATCGCACTTCAACCCTTGGATCATGCCAAGTGTTATTTATCCGTGTCGTCTATTTGATGCACCCAGATTGCTGGTGTGTCTTCGGTGGGAAGTTTGAGATGAAGGTGGAAACTCCTAAAATTAGAGCGAGAATATTTGAAATCGTTGCGGGACTATTTGAAATCATGACAGGAGACTTCAAATTTGAATTAGTTTTGCATTTGAGTCCTTGGGAAGACAGTAAGTGTGACTCGTTGGTTTTAGGGCACTACATACATATGTGGAGTGAGGCTGCACTGGTTGGCGTGCGATACTTCCTGAGCTGTTTTGGGCTTCAGGGTGCGTGATTTGCTTAACTTGGAGTTAATTCGATACACGTACGAGCATGATCTGAGGTGACTGTGTTCTGAGTTGCCCTTGTTGCATGGATTATTGATAAGGATGATTTATATCTTTGCTATCTGCTCGTAAGTATAGGTGTGCGTTGGAGCAAAATTTGAGTAACCTTGTGTGCACCACTTGGAATGCTTTTGGACACCATGTGGTACTACTTCGGTAGCCCTAAGCATGTGCGATGCAGATCCACTCTTGAAGATGTTAACAAAGTATAAGCTTTGAGGATTTTAATGGTGCAGTCTGATTGTCCATTTATTTTTGGTCTGCGTGCAGCTTCTTGATTGGGTTGTATTGTACTTTGACATATCCAAAGCAGCTTCTAACCCCTTTGCGCAGTATCTACATCTTGCTTTGGTCTTGGGTATTATGATTGTGGATTGTTTTCTGCTTTCTGTAACTATGTCAGATTTTGGGTTTAGTAATATTATGTAATATTGAAACTAAGGGATAAGCGTAGATCTAATATTTTGGCTCGTCTTATTAGCGAAGTATTTTGTTTTGTTGCGACTTCCTGCTTCTTGGGTGCAGTTCTTTTGGTTGGATCAGGTGTCGTGACACCAGGCAGGTTTTTTTATGCAATACCAGTTGGATCACTTCAACCTCTTCTCTTTTGATCTTATATTTTGCTGTGAGGGCCCTTCTCTCGGCTCTGTACCTTATTTAATTACCCTTTAACATAGTTTGAAAAAGATAGGTGTAACACAGGTTAGTCCCTCAAAAGATTCCAAAAAATACTAATTTTAAATATCATTTTAAACACATCTAAAATCATAACAAGTATTAAAAATGACATTACAACAGGTAGTGGTATAAAAGGTCCAGAAACCCTATTGTAGGTTTAAAAGTGATGTCGTAGGTGCTGTTAAAAATCTTGGATAGAGAACACCTGAAAAAATGCATAAAAGTTTGACCAGTTTTCAACTAGCTATTAATTGATTTAAACTCCAATTTCTTTATAATAAAGTCTTTACTTATATTAATTAATATCCATGCAAAACCTATTATGGATGTCTTTACAAAATACATAAAAAATTGTTGAACACAAGGTATTTCAAAGTGCATCCATAGCAACTACTTTGCTTGTAACTTTTCAAGTTTTGTTCTATCAACTCTACAACTTTCCAAACCAATTGCTTGCTATCACATACAGTTATATATGTGTAAAGCACAACTAATATATTATATCATAATATTATAACATATAAACCAGTTGAACAAGTTTAAACACAAGGAGATTAAAAGTGCTTTCATAGCGACTATCGCTATATAGACCACTCCATATTCATTCCAATTTCAACACACAATCCAAACAACCATACATGCACAATGTCAAGGCCATGCCACACGTTATAGAAAGTCATAGAAGAGATGATATGCCATAAATAGTTGTCATCTGCTATCAAAAGAAATTATGGTCCAAATATGTACTTTAATAGTTAGTGAACTTTAATAGAATTTATCAAGCAAGATTATACAATTCATATACAATCAAACGGTTAGTTAACTCACTCTTTTCCAAGTCCACAATTAAGCAAAAGCCTCTACCTCAAAGCCACTTCCTACCTCAACCAAAGCAAGCTCCAATGTTTAACCTTACCTCTTTATATACAAGGCCCGGGCTAGAAATGCCTTCCATTGCTCATTCCCATGCTTTTGTGTGTGTTTTTGGGAGGGGGGAGGGTTGCTCCTTTTCTTAAAGTTTTGGGTTGCTATTCTTTGTTTCTATGTTGTGTTAGGAATATAGCTTGAGTTTAGTGAAGTCCTTTTGTGATTTAAGGGTGTTTAGATGTAAAGAGAAGAACATGAAGATAATTGTTTCAATGTTTTGTGAATTAACAAAACCGTTTTCTAAGCCTTAATGTTGTTTATATAGGCTTTACCAAGAGGTTACATACCACCTCCTACCTTCTATTTCTGGTCATAAGCCCATCCCTCCTCCATGTACTCCCTTTCCACCTCACTCTCTCTTTACTTAGCCTTTAAGGCTTCCCAAAATGCTTCTCCTCTAAAATATCTTTTATAACATCATTGCTTGCATCATTAAGTGATTTAGTTAGCCATAAACCATGAAAATATTTTTAAGTGCTAATTAAATACACATTAATATGTTAGATATGTCCAAAAAATTTGAATAACTTTTATCGAAAAAACAACCGTTTATCGATAAAATGATTTTCGGTCACATTATTGATATTTCTTCAAACTATTTATTTTTGTAACCATTTTTCAAAAACATATTTATCATCATTAGTTATCAATTAAAACAGGGTTAATAAGGCTCTAGAATCCATTTTTAATCATATTAAATCCAAGACTCAAATATTTAAATAGTTCAGATATTTAAGTACGAAGTGTTCAAAATTCCAAGTCGTTAGGTTCTACCCCACTTGAAAATATTCATCCACGAAATTTCAACATGACTAATTAACAAAAGAAACAAGCACAATCAATTCTCAACGGTATTCACAATCACCAGCAAACAAAGCTCACAGTTTTCTCAGGTTCGAAACCTTTTCATCACAATAAGATGATAAATAATCTACTAAGCATACCTTACGCTTTACAGCCACAGGTTATTGCTTAGTCGATCATTCAAGATAACCCATACCAAATAAAAGAGTCATTTCCTGAACTCCCATAAGCCAACAGAACATAGTATACATACACTTATGCCCGTACGATGCACATAGATCATCCCTATGCAATATCTGTTTTGATCAATTGCTCGATCACCTAAATTTCACTTCTAAACTAGTATAGATCACTTGACCTCTCTAGCGTAGGCTCCGATCAGGTTCCTTAATTAGATACCTCCATTTTCCTAACATAGCCATATACTATGATAGAAAACCTTAAGATCATATCAAGAATCCGTTTCAAATATTCACCGTCGAGAATCTACTGAAAAATCCTTGTTCATATTAGTGTAAATCACTAAAAATCATGTACTCAAGTCTTGGATCAAGAACAATTATGCAAGTAAAATGATCCACGTACAACTTACATATTTTATTCTATTGGTTTCTTAGCTACACAAATTACTTTTTTTTTAAATCCTATTCTTTACACAAATAGTATCTTATTTAACACTAATATCATTTAGGAAATATTTCATAACAACTTACTTCAAGTTATTACTTGTATAATACTCTATTACATCCTAAAAGTATGCACAAAACATCAAATTTGTTTTACTTTCTTAAATTCAGATGAAGGCCCAAAATAAATTTGAGACTTATAATTGAGTCAACCTTTTAGACTTCTTTAATCATCGAGTTAGGCAAGTAGCAAAGAAGAGCAGGACACTAGTATCCTAACCCAAGACCAGAGGCTACTTTCTTTAGACAACCGTTAGATAAAGACATTTATTAGTTGTCCAATAACATCGAATGATTTACTAAACATAGATGTTCGAACCAATTTAAAACATGTGTTCACTTACTACCTTCTAAATTAAATTTTTATTTAAACTCATCTTTCTATTTTCAAAAACATTTAACTCCAAGTTTTATAACTATCGAGAAGTTTCAACCTGTCCAAAATCACTAAAAAATCCATTTCATTCTAATAAATGAAAATTATCAAACAATCATGTCAAAATATGATAAACATACCACAATGTCCTAAATGTATACGATACATGTGTCAATAAAACAACTTATCAAAGCTTCACTAATTTTTTTAGACATACTTTACTATAAAGGGAAAGAAAGAAAAGGTTTCATAATTATTCGGGTTATGCCACTACCACTCGGGCACACTACATAACATACATTCAAACCTTTTCTATACATAAAGCTTTAGAACTAAACACTGGGTTTTATCTCAAATCGTTTGAAATAATAATATGTACATATACCTTTTGTGTATCAAATCATACTTTCGAGATTAAACCAAATTCATTTTCAAAGAAGTATCAAATATTTTGTATAATAGTACTAAGTATCATGATCTCAATTTATATACCAATTTCCCAAATATTTACCTTAAAATCCATAGAAAATATACTTATAGACCGAGTAACACAAAAATAATACCACGGAAATGGGTCCTACTAGGTTGTACCATATATTCCCTTACTAAGAAGGGTAATACTCATGAGAAGTGCTGCTTACCAACCAAACACATCTCTTGCCTTTTTTTAGTCACTTTCGAGCCACTCGAACTAGATAACATAAAACTACTTTGCTTTCGAATTGACTCACCGATTCCAAGAGCAATCTCGAACTCAAACAAATCTTAAACTACTTTCAAAATATTAGCATTCTAAATACTTTCAAATAATACTGTTATTATTTTCTCCAAAATCTTAGAAACTATTTTCAAAGACAACGAGATTTAAGTTATCAAAATATCAGTTTAAATCCTCTTCGTTTATAAACCATATTTATATAAAATCACTTAGAAAATTTATACTAAACTTCTTTTATTAGAGTAAACTTCTAACTCAACGTTATCACCGAACGCCTTATGGTAAGACCACAAAACTCAATTCACAAGGTGTTCGTTTCAATGCCACCATGTTTATCATCTACCCAACCCATGCAATAAAAAGGAAAACTGCTCATAAACTAGTCAAGCACAAATCAACAATCAATAAACGATAATAAATGCTCATAAACTGGCCAAGCATGACAAATCAATCTACATATGATAATAATGTTCGTAAACTAGCTGAGTAAGACTAAGCTAATAAATCTACAAATGAAAATAATGCTCATAAACTGGTCGAGCATGTCAAATCATCCTTTAAAGGATAGCAACGCTCATAAACTGTTGAGCATGGCTAAATTAATTAATGAGGGGTAACAAATTAACAACATTAATCCCTACATTAATTAAATTATACTTTAATAATTCATACATACATAATTTACCTTATATAAGATCTTTAATTTTCGTAGTTGAAATACTAAGGCATCCATTTATAACAAATACAAATACGCTTTCATATGTATAATATGGTCAACACATTCTAGGGCGTTGGTTACCCTATCTCTAATGAGTCATACCCACCCAAAGCCAAGCTTCTTGCTTAAACTTCATCTCTGATATCAGTTATAGGGACCCACACTTTCGACCCCTAAATGTCGGTACTAATACATCCATGGTATTCATGTGCTAAGCACCCAAGTGCTGGAAAGATAGATTGTTAGGGTAAATAAAAGGAAAAAAACGAACAAGGAGGAAAGACAAACATTAGAATCTCACAGCGGAACGATAACATACAATATCAAAAGAATGTACAAATTGTCACTCTAAGATACATAACATTTCAGAGTTACAATCCTAAGTGCTATCATCAGCCTAAACATTTATAACAGCACGTCCTCATAATTGCTGATATATACATAATAGTAGTGCAGTGGAAATAAGAATACTACAGTAGGTGAAAACTTCTAGCTCGATACCTTAAACTCCAATAAATATCCAACTAAAACCTGCCTTTCTGAACCTGCTCGAAAGAGCACTCGAGGAATTAAGGAAAAAGTAAAACCATGAGTCTAATAAAAGTCCGGTATGGGAAACTCAAGAAACATATGGCTACATATAATAGTTCTTTTGAGACTATCAGAATCACCCGAATTTTTTTCCCCTCGAAAGAACCAAATCATCTAATAAGTACATTAGGTTATATAATAAATAGTGTCTAGGTTGCATAATATAAATTAAAAAGTAGCGGTGCTACTTGCATTTCACAACACAACAATATTAGAAGTACAACTAAAACTGCTAAGGTACGTTCGCATATGGATTTCTATTAGAGACATCGCCAGATATACTGAGGCAACCTTCTAACAAGGGTCAGAAGCTAACTTTCGAAACCATGCATATCTCTAGATAAAATATGTCACAAAGGTAAACATAGCTTTTCCATACATGAACATGTGGTACCTAATACCATCAACTCTCGGCACAAACCAATCAAAAGTATCTTAAGATATTTAGAGTTAATGTACCCACTTAAGTTAGCAAAACTCCATGGCTTGCATCCTACCATGTTTTCTATCATTTCCGATGGTGGAGTAGCGTTCAACATCTTATCACACAAGCCTTCATTACTCGAATATATCTCGAATCTCTCTACGGATTCCAGCATCTCCAATAGTTCACGAACCTCTCCATGGATTCTAGCATAAGTCGTCCGACGAATGCTAACTATGTCCTCTCTCTTGAAATCAACCTCAAGATAGACAGTGCCCTCACTACCATCATTTGAAATGTTAACATTGACCTCTCCCTTGGAATTAACCTTAGGATAGACAGTTCAACTCTATAACATTTCATCCCATAATTGCTTCCAAAACATAGAACTAGTATATCAATTTGAAATGGTTTTGGGTAAGTAATACACTTATCCGATCCCGGACTCTTCAAAACTAGATTGGTGAATTTTTGTTTAACTCAATTACGATTCTTTAAGAAGTAAATGAATGATAAAGGAGTCCTCTTGCAGGATCTCATACACACACACACACACATTCTTATAGCAAGAGACGATTCATACGAATGAGTCCTCCCTATGTGATCTCAAACATATTAATACATGATGCTTAAATATACTTCCAAAATTAATTTGGTCAAGTTCGATAGTCAACTATCGACTAACTAGTAGGAAATAAAATCGATCACATACGGAAACCAAGCCACGTATACTTATCACATTTTCGACCTTCTTAACTTTTGCTACACCTCTGTCAAGAGTGAAGCCTTTGGAGCATTGTTGCTTCTAAGCCCTGCTCGAACATCATTCTTAACTCACACAGATAGAACAAGTCTGCTTTGGTAGCTTTTAGTGCTAAGTATACGATTAAATACTTTCCATAAACAAGTAAACGCACAAAGCATGATTAAGTCACACAAAGCACACTAAGTCACAAAAGCAACTTCTAACCCACTTTTTGTTTAATTAATTATTTTATCAGTTAATACTTCTTTGAAAATACTTGTATATGTATATGTATATGTATATGTGTGTGTATTTAAAATACCTTTACAAAAGATAGATACATGTATACTATTATTTCACTATTCATTTCTATTCTTTTCAATACTTGGAATGTATTCATATTCTTATCCCGAAAGTATAAGAATATTCTCACATCTCTTAACATGATTTCACATTTTCGAAAGTATAATTAAATGGGTTAAAAACAAATATTGCTGAAACATTGTTATTATAAACCCAAAACCATTTTATACTTAACATTATCTTTAAAACATTCTTTTTAAAGATCTAATTGCATTCATAAGTATAGTTTAAAAGTTAAAAAACTATTGCTAAAACATTGTTTACTATAAACCCAAAGCTATTTTATACTTAACATTATCTTTAAAAAATTCCTATTGAAGATCTACGTGTATCTAGACTTAAGTAATATACTTTTTAATAACTTCTCAAAACCTTTTATTATAACTAAGTGTTATATCCAAAACCCACTTGTCTTTTATAAAATAATGAACTTACTTTCCGAAACTTATACACACATAAAAATACTTTTGAAACACTTATAAATACATTTAAATTATCTATATAAAATATAATTAAAAATAGCTAAATTAGAATTTTACAAAAATCAATTAAAAAGCATGTTTTACATTTAAATAACCTTTTCTTTAAGAATTCATAAATAATTTTAAAAAAGATATTTAAACTTGTAACTACTTTTAAAATACCCTTAAATATTTTATTAAACATCCCTTAAAAGATTACGGAAAAATACTGAATTTAAATATCATTTTGAACACATCTAAAATCGTAGAAACTGTAAAAAAATGACAATAGAACATGCAATGTTATAAAAGGTCTAGAAACATTATCGTAGGTCCAAAAATTGCATTCATAGATGCTGTTAAAAATCTCGGATAAAGAACACTTGAAAAAAATGCATAAAAGTTTGACCAGTTTTCAACTAGCTATTAATAGATATAAAGTCCAATTTTTTTACAGTAAGTTCTTTACTTGTATTAATTAATAACCATGCAAAGAAAACCCCAAGGATGTCTTTACAAAATATAAAGAAAATTTCCCAACATAAGGCATATCAAAGTGCATCCGTAGCGACTATTTTTCTTATAACTTCTCAAACTTTGTTCTATTAATTCTTCAACTTTCCAAAATAATTCCTTATGCAAATACACTTTATATATGTATAGAGCACAATAAATATACATTGTATCATATATAAACTATTTGAACAAGTTTAAATACAGGAAGCTAGCCTTAAACATGACGAAGCTAGCCTTTTGATTGCTAAGGTTACCAATGATGAAATTAAGAAAACCCTTTTTGCAATGAATAGAAACTCGTCGGGAGGTCCTGATGGTTTCAATGTCGAATTCTTTACATCAAGCTGGGAAGTTGTTGGTGGTCAGTTTTGTTTTGCTGTCCACAATTTTTTTGACAAGTTTAAGATGCTTAGAGCAGTTAATTCTACCAACTTGGTTCTTATCCCCAAGACTAAACCTGCCTTGACTCTCTCCTCTTACAGACCAATCTCCTATTGTAACGTGCTTTACAAATGTATTTCCAAGATCATTGCCTCGAGGTTAGTTTCTGTGCTTCAAAGATTAATATCAAGCAATCAAGTTGCCTTCCTGCCAGAAAGAAATATCCTTGATAACATATTGTTAGCCCATGAGCTATTAAAAGGTTACAATTGTTCAAATGTTTCACCACGTGCAATGCTTAAGCTTGATTTACAGAAGGCTTACGATTCAATACATTGGAAAACAATAGTTAGGGTTATGTCTCTTATGGGCTTTCCCAAAGTTTTTGTTGCTTGGATTTATGAGTGTATATCTACCCCATCCTATTCTATTATAATTAATGGTACAAGCTCTAGCAATTTTGTTCCTAAGTAGGGAATCAGACAGGGGGATCCCCTGTCTTCATATATTTTCATTCTGGTTATGGAGGTATTTACTTGCCTTTTAAGACCTATGTTTGATAGCAAGCAAATTCTGTTCCACCCCAAATGCAAAGACCTTAGTATATCAGCCCTCCTTTTTGCTGACGATATTATGATTTTCACCAAGCCCACCATGCAGTCTTTTGAAGGCATTTCCTGTGCTCTTCACAATTTTTATTTGATGACTGGCCTCAAACTAAATCATAACAAGTCCAGTATCCTTTTCTCTGGAGTTTCTAGTACTCTCCAAATGAATCTGACTTCCTATACTGGTATGCAAACCATGTCGTCTGATATGTATTATCTAGGGCTTCCTCTATGTACTTCCAGAGTTACTTCTGCTGCCTGTCAGCCACTATATGATAAGATCACGGCTGTTATGGATCTTTGGGCCAACAGATTTTTGTCACAAGCTGGAAGATTGGTGCTTGTGCAATCTGTTAGTTTTTCTATAATGGTGTATTGGGCTAGGACTTACATCCTACCTATAAAACTGCTTAAGCTAGTTAGAAGAGCTATGATGAGATTCTTTTGGTTTGGAAGCATTCATGCTAGGAAAGTTCTTCCTGCTCTTTCAAAACCATGGAGAAGCCTAGAAGCAAAGGTGGTCTGGGTTTGCAAAGCATTGGGTACTGGAACAAGGCTGCTTTCAGCCATCACTTCAATGCTTTGCTAAACAAACATGACACACTTTGGGTGAACTGGACGTTAAGATATAATATTGGTACGAAAAATTTCTGGAGTATGGACATCCCCCAATCTTGTAGCTGGACTTGGAGGAATATATTAAAATTAAGATCCTCTTTCAAGCCTCTTGTTCAACTAAAACTTGCTGAGTATAGCTTATGCAGGTTCTGGCACGATCCTTGGCTAGGCAAAGGAATTATTCTTGATCATGTATTTTCCTCTCAGTAAAAATATCAGTGTGGTATTGGTAACAATGCTCTTGCCATTGATCATATTGATAATGGTAGATTCGTGTTCCCCTACACAAGTAACCATACTGTCAGGAATTACTGGAGTTTATTTGAAACAACCATCTACGATTTTTATGACCATGACACTGTTTTGTGGAATGGTCAGTGCCACTCCATTAAAAAAGTTTATGATGCATTGTATGGGTTGGAAGCAATGCCTGTTTGGAAGTGGAGAAAGGTTGCTTGGTTAGCGGCTTCGAATAGTAGTGATAATCTTTTGTTTTGGAAAGTTGTATCTAATGCTCTCTTGTCTAGAGATAAGCTAATGCGATTTGGTATGTCAGTTCATCCTCTGTGCGAGCTGTGTTCTCAACAACCTGAAAGTGTTTCACATATATATTTTGAATGTCCTTATGTTCAATTCCTCTGGTCTAATGTGATCATATGCATTCTGAAGGTGTATGCTTTTCCTCTTCATCTTACACCCTGGAACTTGTTGGACTGTGCCTTGTCATGGTCTGAAGATGTTAAACAGTTTTTTTACTTTGCTCTGAAGAAGTTATTGGTCAACATTTGGAGAGAAAGAAATAACCGTTGCTTTGAAGGTATCAGCAGAAACAAGGAAGCTCTTTGGTCTTTTCTGAAGCATGATATTATTCTGGGGTTGAAGATCAGCCCTTATAAGTTTCTTGACATCCATTTTCAGCCTTGGACTCCTTAGTGTGTTCTTGTTTTTTGGTTTTCTGTTGTTTTGTTGTGTTTTCCTTCTTCTTTTTTCTCTCCTTTGTAACGCCCTCTTGTTGTTTTTCCTTTTTTAATAAAGCTGGTAGGGGCCCAGGTTTTAACCCCGCTTAATCTTCAAAAAAAACAAAAAAAAAACAAAAAAAAAGTTTAAATACAAGAAGATTAAAAGTGCCTTCATAGCGACTATCTATGGACCACTCCATATCCATTCCAATTTCAACATACAATCCAAACAACCATATATACACAATGTGTCACGTACCGGAATTTTCGACTTTCGAAAATTCGACATCGATACTCACTTTATCGACTGCCGAGAAATCGAATGCCGGAAACTCCAATAGTGAGGGTTTTAAGAAAAAGAAAAGGCAGAAGAAGAAAGAAGAACAGAACAACATCAGAATAGAAAGAAGAAACAATATCAGAATCTTACACATCGCAGCGGAACGATATATAATAGATAACACTAGTCTTTTAAAACAAAGAACTATATCAGTTTATACATACATCAATCATCAGAGTCAATATACAACAATGGACAGTTATATAAACTTGTCCTCATACAGAATACACAGCGGAATAAATATATCAGATACAAATACTACGTCTCGCCATCCAGCTTGCTTCCAAAGCTCCAGAATATCCTGATAACATAACTCTAGGCTGCCCGTGTGGAAATTGGTGGGCACCCAGAGTTTAGAAGGGAACAATAAACTCCGAGTCAGTCATGGTGACTGGTGTGAGATCGTAAAACAGTTATTCTTTATAACAACAAAATAATTTTAAAGTCAATTCGAAATGCTTTTGGAAAATGAAACTACCATAAGACCTCCCGCCACACACACAATGCAAACGCAGAATTGGAGGAGATTTCTTCTTATGATAGTCAAAGATGCTTACTACGCAAAATCAAATTCTTTTTGATATTATTATTAGTGCATAGCGTAGAAAACATTTCGAAAGTATAATATTAATCTTAGCCAACATACGACCAGTATCGTATGCCTACTATAGCTACCATCCAAACAGTGGGGTGCCACCATAAGTGAATGATAGGTTCTACAACTAATACCGTACAAGGCTCGTATTGTTTCTTTGGATTTCCAACAAATGGTCAGGCTAAGGAACTTCCTTTCCACGATGGGTACGTCCCTAGAATAGACGACCCGAGAACCTAACCGGATCTCTGCCAACACAAGGCCGGGTTACCTCTGCAAAAATAGGTAACTACTGACACGCGTTTGCCATCCCCCGATCGTCACCGATCTTCCCGAGGATCCCCGATTCGCAACAAACACAAAGTAATAAATTTGCAGCAACCACAGAGGTTAAGTATCTGGGCTCCATACCATGATACCACCTTTATCCAGAAGGAATGACATACACTAAGGGGCGCTACTCCCTAGAACCTTGCTGCATCCTTCCTGTTTCGACCATTTCCGGGGTGTGAGGCTCGACGAAGTCTCGTCCACAAAGCTACGCTTTCTACAAAGCCATGCTTCGGGTCAAACAAAATGATCAACCTATGATCACAAAGATATAAGATCAAACAAATGATCATATCACAAATGATCAAACACTGATCATTTCACAGCAACACTCAGTATGCCACGTTACCAAATTGGGAGTATATCGCTGATAAATTTCAACTACATAACCTCTGAGCTCGTACGTCTCAGAGAAGGGTGTTAAGCTAAGAGAATAAATTCTCCGCCACCAACAGAAATGTATTTGAAAGAAATCAGCTTTATATCTCAAATTGTAACGTCAGACACACAATCCATACAAGTCTGTTCCGGGATCGAACAGAACCGAAGGCACTTCTCATGAAGCCCTTGCACATCCGGATAATTTTCAATCACGTCGGGACTTCCCGTCACTAAGGGTGATAAAACCTCTAAACCGGAGATCAGCCGATGTAGAGTAACTCGACGGTAATCCTTCCGTTTTCAAAAATATCCGGTCTTCAACACCGGTCTTCGAATGCAATTCATAACGACGTATCACATATTCGGAATGGGTTATACGACCCCATGGTCCTTTCCCGGCTAACCCGAATAGTGAGCGTTTATTTAAAAATAAGTGTGGCATTCAAATTCATCCAATTCACAACAAATACCTATCTAAAGGTAATTATTGATAGTCGGTTATTTAACTATCAATAAAGATGCGCGACATCATCAGATTCCAAATAATTTTCCAAATTATTTTATCTTCCAAAATATCTTTACTATATATAAAATTTCCACGCTTCAAAAATAAATCAACGTTTATTTTTAAACAGATTCCCTTTTCTTTATAAATTCCATATTGAATTTATATTTCAAAATATCTTCTGATATACGATTTTCAAATCGATTTCAATATTCAATTTCAATTTATCTTTAAGAAGATAAAATCTCAAAACGTTATATTTCATTTTGGGAATGCATTTCCTTACTTATTTAATAATAAGTATTTCACAAATCATTTATTTTCAACATTTGAAAATATTCGATATACTTAAATCAAAATTTAAGTATAAATTCATTCTTTTAAGGAAAACATTACTATAACAACATTTATTTGAGTCAAAACGAATGTTACGTAAAACATCGTTACGACGACTCAAAATCACTAGTATAGGGATTCGGATTTAAGATAGATATGTAAATCCCAATACTATACAAAATATTTCCTTACGGAAATCATTTACTATAACAACAGTGTTATAGTCCACCATTTCCTTATTTTTTTCGAAAACGTCTACTTCAACAATAAATGTTGAAATCTATGATTTCGATATTCAATACATTTTAAAACATCGTTTAAAACAATTAACTTCATTTTCAATGTCACTTTCCCAAAACAATATCCATTTTACTTAACAATATATTCACTGTCCAAAATCGTGAATATACTTCACTAACCATATTTTAATATTTTCTACACATTTTTATTTCAATAATTATCCACTATCCAAAATCGCGGATATATCTCCTTTATTAAACTTCTATGTTTAACTTATCAATTTCAATTGGTTTCGGATTTATAAAACAACGTTTAGAAATCACGTTCATACTTCATAACAATTTCAACTTGCAAAATCATTTTATTAGCCAATTCTATTCATATTCCATCTAAGTGCAACACTCTAATTTATAAGTTTATTACTTATAAATCTTTTATTCTACACATCTATTCAATTTATACTTCATAATTTATAAATTTCATTCACTCACGAATTTTTATTTCATCTTGTTCTAACACATACAAAGCTCGTTTAAAATTCCAATGTTTTAGATTTATAAATATCGACTTTTTAAATCCTTTAAATAGACCGTTTATAATACTGTGAAAAACTCAATTTAAACCATTTTATAATAAATCAACTATTTATTTCAAAAAATGACACTTGGGTTATATTTCACAAAAATCTTAACTTTTATAACTTTAAAATTTCAAACGTTTATTCATTTAAAATAAATCAATTCAACAATTCAATAAAACGTCTACTTTCAAAAATCACTTTAAAAATCCTTTTAAATTAAAAGTCGTCATTTTTTTAAAGTTCAAAACTTGAATCCGATGATGCAACAGCATCAATTAGTCCATCACAACATTCAATATCATATATCGATATGATAACAGCACATACAACAAATATCTGCAAATAATTAAATACTGGTGAGGAATCCAGTTGGATCCCTCCAACCTGTTTCCTGCATCCAAAGACGTTAGCACAATACCAATTCCACTTCGAGGTGGAATATCGCGGTATATGGGTTTTATAAAATAATCCGCTTACTAACGGCGCAATAGGGTCTCATCCGCTATACGAGGCGGGAAATCATCAATCCAATATATACATATGCCAATATGTATATATTGCTATATATATAGATATATCCTACTATATCTAATATCACATCCAATAGCAATCAAATCAATAACTGAAAATTCCACTTTTCAATTTTGAGTGAGAAAAATCTCACCTTAGCTTTTATTTTGCAATCCCATTTTTCCATTTCGGCTTGATTCTCGATTTATTGACCTTGTAAAATCATTACACAATTTATTAATATTTTGAGTAAACCTTATAATTATTTTCCAATTCAATGATTTAATTAACCCATGATTTATTTCAAACTAATCACTTCCTTAATAAAATATTTTTAGCAACAAAATAATTTTAGTAACTAAGAACATTTAAATACATTTGTAAACCAGTTAATCGCCAACATACGTAACCCCCTAAAAGTTGTCTGCTTTAACTTTATATATAAATATTTTCAACCTGTATCTATATAGGTTTATTGAATAACAAATTAAAAATTAAACACCCTTAATAAATTGTTTTTGGAAATAAAAACCTAAAATCGATACCTTACTGTTAATTCCCAGGCTCGACCACCATGACGTGCTAATGCCAGTTGCCGCCTCGTGAGCAACATCGACTACGCCCCGAACCATTTCTTTACGTGTGCGAGCCTCGTTCCCATCGCAGCATGAAGGCGCCCCACCATTGACGATGACTGCTTCGCGCATCGACTTCCCTCCACCACAGAACGCCTCGCGATCGAACAACCCCACAAAACAGTCGCGAGATGCTCCAGACCCTTGCGCCTCGTGATTTGCCCCCTTCAATCGAAACAGCACACCCACAAAGCTATCGCGACAACACCAGTAAAATTCCCGATGTCGATCGACATTTCGATCGTGCCAAAACTGAGATAGATGAGGGAAATAGGGTTTTTGCTTTCTTTGTGAAGGAATTTGATTTCGTTCTTCTTTTGCTTGCTTCGCTATCCCTTTTAATTTTTGAGAGATCGAACTGTCTCTTATTTTGATTTAAAACTTCTCGTGAACGGAGATAAGGGTAGCGTGATTCATTCAACGGCCATTATTCTCAGGCTTAGATTTGAAATTGCCTTCGAAAAATTGAAAGAGAAAAAAGAATGGAAAGGGAACTCGCGGCCATTTTTATTCTTTTGAATGAAGACGAACAACTTTTGTTTTGAACCGAAATGACTTCAGGAAGAAGAGGGATATTTAAAATTAGAAGAAGGCATGGTTTACACGATTTGTTTCGTGATTGAAGGCGTGAGATAAGGGAGAGTGTCGTGCCTTCCTTCTGATGTCGGCAACAAATTTAAATATTAAAATATAAATTGAACTCGATAAAGATTCAACGCGTTTACGTGTCGTGTGCTCACGTATCAATACCGAAAAATACGAAATTTGAAATCCGGTAATAATTCGATATTACGGACCCAATGGAACTGGTTTCGTCGAATTCCGAGACTGCGTGAAAATTGTCTATTTTTAAATATCGATTCGAACAATATAATTTCAAACTGAACAATTCACTCCCAAATTCGATTCTGAAGCTGCTGTTATCTTCAGTGTTATCAATATGAATTTTAAAAGCTTTCGAAATATTTTTCTTCAGCTTAAAATTGAAGATTCAAATTTTTATTCAACTTTCAATCGATTAAATTTTATAATTTAATCGTCAGTTTCAAAGTTATATTCGGGATACAAATTAAATCATCGTTCAAATATTTAAAATTAATTAAATATTCTCAATTTAATTTGTTCGAAATTCAGGATCGTTACAGACTTCCCCCCTTAAAAGAATTTCGTCCTCGAAATTACAAGTCAGGAAGAAAGAGTCCCTAACACGTCTACTATTCTTCAACATTCAATAGTTTTATCAAATTCTCAAAACAAATCTTTCTACTAAAGATTTGTTATTAATTTCAACTAAATTTCCAATTTCAATTATAAGTTCAAAACAACATTGTTTACTTCTCAATTCAAATTCAAATTTAAACTTTCAAATTTTCTCAAAATTTTCTAACACTTGAAATTTTCGAAAAATTTCGCCAGCGTCTCCTTTGCGCGGCTAATACGGTACGACTACAAAACGTCCCTACGGACTCTCAGATTTCAAAAAGAAAAGAAAAAGCCAAGCGGCTAGAGAAGAAATCAGCAAATCTCATATAGAAATTTAAATACTTACCTTTTGTCGAGCAATTCAAATTATCTTTGAAATCAAATCCAATTTATAACACCTGTATATCCTACTAGCCATAATATCTAGTTACACATTCAAACCATTTTGCAAATTTTATTACAAAATTTTTTTTTGATACTTACTTCTTATCCCATTTTTAGCTTACCATTGAAGTTACATATTCATTATCATTCACTCTTTACATTTCAATTTCATTTGAATTCAATTTACCATTTCAATTCTAATTTGGATTCAGTTCAACTTTTGAATATTGAATTTCATCAATTATTGTTCATTCAACTGCCTATATTTTAGATTAGTTTCAGTTACTGATTCATCACAAATTACAATTCACTTATTCAAATTTGTTTTCAACATTCAGTTTCAATTCCAGTTCTATTTCTATTCAATCATCCACTTAGAATAATTTTAATATCAGATTTTACTTAAGAATTTCACTCTTCATTTCTTAGGTTCAAAATAAATATTCCATATACACATTATATTTATTTTCAATTGACCACTTTGGTTAAATCTACTTACATTTTAAACTGGATTTCAAATTCCATATGATTTTTTTATTCATCTTTCATTTACTAATTCATATTAAATTTCAATTCAGATCTGATTTCCAAATCAAATTTCAAATATTCTATAAGTCTTTGACTTATTTACATTCCAATTTATTTGTTACTACTCCAAATTTATTTTCAACTTAATAAATTTTCTTTAAGAAATCTTTTCACTTTATTTAATTGATTCACTTATACTTACTTTGATTTAACTTCATTCTTTAAGTTAAATTTATTTTATCAAAATTCAAATTGTATAAGCTATCAACTTAATAATATTTCATAACATTTTCATATAGCATTCCAGAGTTTTTTCAACCTTTTCAAAACCATTTTGAAAACAATTCAAATTATCCTTTGAATTTCCAAAACAAAACCCAAATTTTCCAAACACTTCCATTTAAAACAATTTGGCAGCAATTCCTCTTTTGGAAACCCGAAAATGAACACCAATGATGTCGCGATCATCATCGGAATTATTTTCCAGCGACCGAAAAGAGTTTAGAGCTTTTCATTTTTCCAAAATACTTTTCAAAACCTTCGAAATTTATTTTCAAACCAAAAAGGATTTAAACTTTCCAAATCTCCAAAATTTTCAAATTTTTTTCAAAACCTTTCCAAATACTTCTCTGGAATCCCGTTTTAAATTATAATTCACATTTATGATTTATATTCTTTAATTTCATTTGTATATGGATTTATTTCTTAACTTTGGAGTTATGATTTCAATTTCTTATTCAATTTTAGTGATGATAATTCACTATTATTACTTCCTAACATCCATGCAACCATATACTATAGTACTTTATAGAAAAACATTTCTTTTCTATACAAAAATAGTTTTGGGCAAAATTATCTCATTCACCCTATTCAAAAACAATACTGTGCTGAATTATTCTATTCGAGTGTTTAGGGATCCCTATCAATGATCGTTAATTACTCGTATTGACCAGAATCCATATACCACTCAACAAATCAATCATCACAATATAAAATAATTTTTTATATTCACTAACAAATACGCGCTCGTATCTATTATTACACTCAACTCATTCTAGAGTACTACTGACTCTATCTCTAATGAGTAACACCCAACAGAGCAGGGTTGTCGCTTAACAATATGCTCTGATACCACGCTGTCACGTACCGGAATTTTCGACTTTCGAAAATTCGACATCGATACTCACTTTATCGACTGCCGAGAAATCGAATGCCGGAAACTCCAATAGTGAGGGTTTTAAGAAAAAGAAAAAGCAGAAGAAGAAAGAAGAACAGAACAACATCAGAACAGAAAGAAGAAACAATATCAGAATCTTACACATCGCAGCGGAACAATATATAATAGATAACACTAGTCTTTTAAAACAAAGAACTATATCAGTTTATACATACATCAATCATCAGAGTCAATATACAACAATGGACAGTTATATAAACTTGTCCTCATACAGAATACACAGCGGAATAAATATATCAGATACAAATACTACGTCTCGCCATCCAGCTTGCTTCCAAAGCTCCAGAATATCCTGATAACATAACTCTAGGCTGCCCGTGTGGAAATTGGTGGGCACCCAGAGTTTAGAAGGGAACAATAAACTCCGAGTCAGTCATGGTGACTGGTGTGAGATCGTAAAACAGTTATTCTTTATAACAACAAAATAATTTTAAAGTCAATTCGAAATGCTTTTGGAAAATGAAACTACCATAAGACCTCCCGCCACACACACAATGCAAACGCAGAATTGGAGGAGATTTCTTCTTATGATAGTCAAAGATGCTTACTACGCAAAATCAAATTCTTTTTGATATTATTATTAGTGCATAGTGTAGAAAACATTTCGAAAGTATAATATTAATCTTAGCCAACATACGACCAGTATCGTATGCCTACTATAGCTACCATCCAAACAGTGGGGCGCCACCATAAGTGAATGATAGGTTCTACAACTAATACCGTACAAGGCTCGTATTGTTTCTTTGGATTTCCAACAAATGGTCAGGCTAAGGAACTTCCTTTCCACGATGGGTACGTCCCTGGAATAGACGACCCGAGAACCTAACCGGATCTCTGCCAACACAAGGCCGGGTTACCTCTGCAAAAATAGGTAACTACTGACACGCGTATGCCATCCCCCGATCGTCACCGATCTTCCCGAGGATCCCCGATTCGCAACAACCACAAAGTAATAAATTTGCAGCAACCACAGAGGTTAAGTATCTGGGCTCCATACCATGATACCACCTTTATCCAGAAGGAATGACATACACTAAGGGGCGCTACTCCCTAGAACCTTGCTGCATCCTTCCTGTTTCGACCATTTCCGGGGTGTGAGGCTCGACTAAGTCTCGTCCACAAAGCTACGCTTTCTACAAAGCCATGCTTCGGGTCAAACAAAATGATCAACCTATGATCACAAAGATATAAGATCAAACAAATGATCATATCACAAATGATCAAACACTGATCATTTCACAACAACACTCAGTATGCCACGTTACCAAATTGGGAGTATATCGCTGATAAATTTCAACTACATAACCTCTAAGCTCGTACGTCTCAGAGAAGGGTGTTAAGCTAAGAGAATAAATTCTCCGCCACCAACAGAAATGTATTTGAAAGAAATCAGCTTTATATCTCAAATTGTAACGTCAGACACACAATCCATACAAGTCTGTTCCGGGATCGAACAGAACCGAAGGCACTTCTCACGAAGCCCTTGCACATCCGGATAATTTTCAATCACGTCGGGACTTCCCATCACTAAGGGTGATAAAACCTCTAAACCGGAGATCAGCCGATGTAGAGTAACTCGACGGTAATCCTTCCGTTTTCAAAAATATCCGGTCTTCAACACCGGTCTTCGAATGCAATTCATAACGACGTATCACATATTCGGAATGGGTTATACGACCCCATGGTCCTTTCCCGGCTAACCCGAATAGTGAGCGTTTATTTAAAAATAAGTGTGGCATTCAAATTCATCCAATTCACAACAAATACCTATCTAAAGGTAATTATTGATAGTCGGTTATTTAACTATCAATAAAGATGCGCGACATCATCAGATTCCAAATAATTTTCCAAATTATTTTATCTTCTAAAATATCTTTACTAGATATAAAATTTCCACACTTCAAAAATAAATCAACGTTTATTTTTAAACAGATTCCCTTTTCTTGATAAATTCCATATTGAATTTATACTTCAAAATATCTTCTGATATACGATTTTCAAATCGATTTCAATATTCAATTTCAATTTATCTTTAAGAAGATAAAATCTCAAAACGTTTTATTTCATTTTGGGAATGCATTTCCTTACTTATTTAATAATAAGTATTTCACAAATCATTTATTTTCAACATTTGAAAATATTCGATATACTTAAATCAAAATTTAAGTATAAATTCATTCTTTTAAGGAAAACATTACTATAACAACATTTATTTGAGTCAAAACGAATGTTACGTAAAACATCGTTACGACGACTCAAAATCACTAGTATAGGGATTCGGATTTAAGATAGATATGTAAATCCCAATACTATACAAAATATTTCCTTACGGAAATCATTTACTATAACAACAGTGTTATAGTCCATCATTTCCTTATTTTTTTCGAAAACGTCTACTTCAACAATAAATGTTGAAATCTATGATTTCGATATTCAATACATTTTAAAACATCGTTTAAAACAATTAACTTCATTTTCAATGTCACTTTCCCAAAACAATATCCATTTTACTTAACAATATATTCACTGTCCAAAATCGTGAATATACTTCACTAACCATATTTTAATATTTTCTACACATTTTTATTTCAATAATTATCCACTATCCAAAATCGCGGATATATCTCCTTTATTAAACTTCTATGTTTAACTTATCAATTTCAATTGGTTTTGGATTTATAAAACAACGTTTAGAAATCACGTTCATACTTCATAACAATTTCAACTTGCAAAATCATTTTATTAGCCAATTCTATTCATATTCCATCTAAGTGCAACACTCTAATTTATAAGTTTATTACTTATAAATCTTTTATTCTACACATCTATTCAATTTATACTTCATAATTTATAAATTTCATTCACTCACGAATTTTTATTTCATCTTGTTCTAACACATACAAAGCTCGTTTAAAATTCCAATGTTTTAGATTTATAAATATCGACTTTTTAAATCCTTTAAATAGACCGTTTATAATACTGTGAAAAACTCAATTTAAACCATTTTATAATAAATCAACTATTTATTTCAAAAAATGACACTTGGGTTATATTTCACAAAAATCTTAACTTTTATAACTTTAAAATTTCAAACGTTTATTCATTTAAAATAAATCAATTCAACAATTCAATAAAACGTCTACTTTCAAAAATCACTTTAAAAATCCTTTTAAATTAAAAGTCGTCATTTTTTTAAAGTTCAAAACTTGAATCCGATGATGCAACAGCATCAATTAGTCCATCACAACATTCAATATCATATATCGATATCATAACAGCACATACAACAAATATCTGCAAATAATTAAATACTGGTGAGGAATCCAGTTGGATCCCTCCAACCTGTTTCCTGCATCCAAAGACGTTAGCACAATACCAATTCCACTTCGAGGTGGAATATCGCGGTATATGGGTTTTATAAAATAATCCGCTTACTAACGGCGCAATAGGGTCTCATCCGCTATACGAGGCGGGAAATCATCAATCCAATATATACATATGCCAATATGTATATATTGCTATATATATAGATATATCCTACTATATCTAATATCACATCCAATAGCAATCAAATCAATAACTGAAAATTCCACTTTTCAATTTTGAGTGAGAAAAATCTCACCTTAGCTTTTATTTTGCAATCCCATTTTTCCATTTCGGCTTGATTCTCGATTTATTGACCTTGTAAAATCATTACACAATTTATTAATATTTTGAGTAAACCTTATAATTATTTTCCAATTCAATGATTTAATTAACCCATGATTTATTTCAAACTAATCACTTCCTTAATAAAATATTTTTAGCAACAAAATAATTTTAGTAACTAAGAACATTTAAATACATTTGTAAACCAGTTAATCGCCAACATACGTAACCCCCTAAAAGTTGTCTGCTTTAACTTTATATATAAATATTTTCAACCTGTATCTATATAGGTTTATTGAATAACAAATTAAAAATTAAACACCCTTAATAAATTGTTTTTGGAAATAAAAACCTAAAATCGATACCTTATTGTTAATTCCCAGGCTCGACCACCATGACGTGCTAATGCCAGTTGCCGCCTCGTGAGCAACATCGACTACGCCCCGAACCATTTCTTTACGTGTGCGAGCCTCGTTCCCATCGCAGCATGAAGGCGCCCCACCATTGACGATGACTGCTTCGCGCATCGACTTCCCTCCACCACAGAATGCCTCGCGATCGAACAACCCCACAAAACAGTCGCGAGATGCTCCAGACCCTTGCGCCTCGTGATTTCCCCCCCTTCAATCGAAACAGCACACCCACAAAGCTATCGCGACAACACCAGTAAAATTCCCGATGTCGATCGACATTTCGATCGTGCCAAAACTGAGATAGATGAGGGAAATAGGGTTTTTGCTTTCTTTGTGAAGGAATTTGATTTCGTTCTTCTTTTGCTTGCTTCGCTATCCCTTTTAATTTTTGAGAGATCGAACTGTCTCTTATTTTGATTTAAAACTTCTCGTGAACGGAGATAAGGGTAGCGTGATTCATTCAACGGCCATTATTCTCAGGCTTAGATTTGAAATTGCCTTCGAAAAATTGAAAGAGAAAAAAGAATGGAAAGGGAACTCGCGGCCATTTTTATTCTTTTGAATGAAGACGAACAACTTTTGTTTTGAACCGAAATGACTTCAGGAAGAAGAGGGATATTTAAAATTAGAAGAAGGCATGGTTTACACGATTTGTTTCGTGATTGAAGGCGTGAGATAAGGGAGAGTGTCGTGCCTTCCTTCTGATGTCGGCAACAAATTTAAATATTAAAATATAAATTGAACTCGATAAAGATTCAACGCGTTTACGTGTCGTGTGCTCACGTATCAATACCGAAAAATACGAAATTTGAAATCCGGTAATAATTCGATATTACGGACCCAATGGAACTGGTTTCGTCGAATTCCGAGACTGCGTGAAAATTGTCTATTTTTAAATATCGATTCGAACAATATAATTTCAAACTGAACAATTCACTCCCAAATTCGATTCTGAAGCTGCTGTTATCTTCAGTGTTATCAATATGAATTTTAAAAGCTTTCGAAATATTTTTCTTCAGCTTAAAATTGAAGATTCAAATTTTTATTCAACTTTCAATCGATTAAATTTTATAATTTAATCGTCAGTTTCAAAGTTATATTCGGGATACAAATTAAATCATCGTTCAAATATTTAAAATTAATTAAATATTCTCAATTTAATTTGTTCGAAATTCAGGATCGTTACAAACTTCCCCCCTTAAAAGAATTTCGTCCTCGAAATTACAAGTCAGGAAGAAAGAGTCCCTAACACGTCTACTATTCTTCAACATTCAATAGTTTTATCAAATTCTCAAAACAAATCTTTCTACTAAAGATTTGTTATTAATTTCAACTAAATTTCCAATTTCAATTATAAGTTCAAAACAACATTGTTTACTTCTCAATTCAAATTCAAATTTAAACTTTCAAATTTTCTCAAAATTTTCTAACACTTGAAATTTTCGAAAAATTTCGCCAGCGTCTCCTTTGCGCGGCTAATACGGTACGACTACAAAACGTCCCTACGGACTCTCAGATTTCAAAAAGAAAAGAAAAAGCCAAGCGGCTAGAGAAGAAATCAGCAAATCTCATATAGAAATTTAAATACTTACCTTTTGTCGAGCAATTCAAATTATCTTTGAAATCAAATCCAATTTATAACACCTGTATATCCTACTAGCCATAATATCTAGTTACACATTCAAACCATTTTGCAAATTTTATTACAAAATTTTTTTTTGATACTTACTTCTTATCCCATTTTTAGCTTACCATTGAATTACATATTCATTATCATTCACTCTTTACATTTCAATTTCATTTGAATTCAATTTACCATTTCAATTCTAATTTGGATTCAGTTCAACTTTTGAATATTGAATTTCATCAATTATTGTTCATTCAACTGCCCATATTTTAGATTAGTTTCAGTTACTGATTCATCACAAATTACAATTCACTTATTCAAATTTGTTTTCAACATTCAGTTTCAATTCCAGTTCTATTTCTATTCAATCATCCACTTAGAATAATTTTAATATCAGATTTTACTTAAGAATTTCACTCTTCATTTCTTAGGTTCAAAATAAATATTCCATATACACATTATATTTATTTTCAATTGACCACTTTGGTTAAATCTACTTACATTTTAAACTGGATTTCAAATTCCATATGATTTTTTTTTATTCATCTTTCATTTACTAATTCATATTAAATTTCAATTCAAATCTGATTTCCAAATCAAATTTCAAATATTCTATAAGTCTTTGACTTATTTACATTCCAATTTATTTGTTACTACTCCAAATTTATTTTCAACTTAATAAATTTTCTTTAAGAAATCTTTTCACTTTATTTAATTGATTCACTTATACTTACTTTGATTTAACTTCATTCTTTAAGTTAAATTTATTTTATCAAAATTCAAATTGTATAAGCTATCAACTTAATAATATTTCATAACATTTTCATATAGCATTCCAGAGTTTTTTCAACCTTTTCAAAACCATTTTGAAAACAATTCAAATTATCCTTTGAATTTCCAAAACAAAACCCAAATTTTCCAAACACTTCCATTTAAAACAATTTGGCAGCAATTCCTCTTTTGGAAACCCGAAAATGAACACCAATGATGTCGCGATCATCATCGGAATTATTTTCCAACGACCGAAAAGAGTTTAGAGCTTTTCATTTTTCCAAAATACTTTTCAAAACCTTCGAAATTTATTTTCAAACCAAAAAGGATTTAAACTTTCCAAATCTCCAAAATTTTCAAATTTTTTTCAAAACCTTTCCAAATACTTCTCTGGAATCCCGTTTTAAATTACAATTCACATTTATGATTTATATTCTTTAATTTCATTTGTATATGGATTTATTTCTTAACTTTGGAGTTATGATTTCAATTTCTTATTCAATTTTAGTGATGATAATTCACTATTATTACTTCCTAACATCCATGCAACCATATACTATAGTACTTTATAGAAAAACATTTCTTTTCTATACAAAAATAGTTTTGGGCAAAATTATCTCATTCACCCTATTCAAAAACAATACTGTGCTGAATTGTTCTATTCGAGTGTTTAGGGATCCCTATCAATGATCGTTAATTACTCGTATTGACCAGAATCCATATACTACTCAACAAATCAATCATCACAATATAAAACAATTTTTTATATTCACTAACAAATACGCGCTCGTATCTATTATTACACTCAACTCATTCTAGAGTACTACTGACTCTATCTCTAATGAGTAACACCCAACAGAGCAGGGTTGTCGCTTAACAATATGCTCTGATACCACGCTGTCACGTACCGGAATTTTCGACTTTCGAAAATTCGACATCGATACTCACTTTATCGACTGCCGAGAAATCGAATGCCGGAAACTCCAATAGTGAGGGTTTTAAGAAAAAGAAAAAGCAGAAGAAGAAAGAAGAACAGAACAACATCAGAACAGAAAGAAGAAACAATATCAGAATCTTACACATCGCAGCGGAACGATATATAATAGATAACACTAGTCTTTTAAAACAAAGAACTATATCAGTTTATACATACATCAATCATCAGAGTCAATATACAACAATGGACAGTTATATAAACTTGTCCTCATACAGAATACACAGCGGAATAAATATATCAGATACAAATACTACGTCTCGCCATCCAGCTTGCTTCCAAAGCTCCAGAATATCCTGATAACATAACTCTAGGCTGCCCGTGTGGAAATTGGTGGGCACCCAGAGTTTAGAAGGGAACAATAAACTCCGAGTCAGTCATGGTGACTGGTGTGAGATTGTAAAACAGTTATTCTTTATAACAACAAAATAATTTTAAAGTCAATTCGAAATGCTTTTGGAAAATGAAACTACCATAAGACCTCCCGCCACACACACAATGCAAACGCAGAATTGGAGGAGATTTCTTCTTATGATAGTCAAAGATGCTTACTACGCAAAATCAAATTCTTTTTGATATTATTATTAGTGCATAGTGTAGAAAACATTTCGAAAGTATAATATTAATCTTAGCCAACATACGACCAGTATCGTATGCCTACTATAGCTACCATCCAAACAGTGGGGCGCCACCATAAGTGAATGATAGGTTCTACAACTAATACCGTACAAGGCTCGTATTGTTTCTTTGGATTTCCAACAAATGGTCAGGCTAAGGAACTTCCTTTCCATGATGGGTACGTCCCTGGAATAGACGACCCGAGAACCTAACCGGATCTCTGCCAACACAAGGCCGGGTTACCTCTGCAAAAATAGGTAACTACTGACACGCGTATGCCATCCCCCGATCGTCACCGATCTTCCCGAGGATCCCCGATTCGCAACAACCACAAAGTAATAAATTTGGAGCAACCACAGAGGTTAAGTATCTGGGCTCCATACCATGATACCACCTTTATCCAGAAGGAATGACATACACTAAGGGGCGCTACTCCCTAGAACCTTGCTGCATCCTTCCTGTTTCGACCATTTCCGAGGTGTGAGGCTCGACTAAGTCTCGTCCACAAAGCTACGCTTTCTACAAAGCCATGCTTCGGGTCAAACAAAATGATCAACCTATGATCACAAAGATATAAGATCAAACAAATGATCATATCACAAATGATCAAACACTGATCATTTCACAGCAACACTCAGTATGCCACGTTACCAAATTGGGAGTATATCGCTGATAAATTTCAACTACATAACCTCTGAGCTCGTACGTCTCAGAGAAGGGTGTTAAGCTAAGAGAATAAATTCTCCGCCACCAATAGAAATGTATTTGAAAGAAATCAGCTTTATATCTCAAATTGTAACGTCAGACACACAATCCATACAAGTCTGTTCCGGGATCGAACAGAACCGAAGGCACTTCTCATGAAGCCCTTGCACATCCGGATAATTTTCAATCACGTCGGGACTTCCCGTCACTAAGGGTGATAAAACCTCTAAACCGGAGATCAGCCGATGTAGAGTAACTCGACGGTAATCCTTCCGTTTTCAAAAATATCCGGTCTTCAACACCGGTCTTCGAATGCAATTCATAACGACGTATCACATATTCGGAATGGGTTATACGACCCCATGGTCCTTTCCCGGCTAACCCGAATAGTGAGCGTTTATTTAAAAATAAGTGTGGCATTCAAATTCATCCAATTCACAACAAATACCTATCTAAAGGTAATTATTGATAGTCGGTTATTTAACTATCAATAAAGATGCGCGACATCATCAGATTCCAAATAATTTTCCAAATAATTTTATCTTCCAAAATATCTTTACTAGATATAAAATTTCCACACTTCAAAAATAAATCAACGTTTATTTTTAAACAGATTCCCTTTTCTTGATAAATTCCATATTGAATTTATACTTCAAAATATCTTCTGATATACGATTTTCAAATCGATTTCAATATTCAATTTCAATTTATCTTTAAGAAGATAAAATCTCAAAACGTTTTATTTCATTTTGGGAATGCATTTCCTTACTTATTTAATAATAAGTATTTCACAAATCATTTATTTTCTACATTTGAAAATATTCGATATACTTAAATCAAAATTTAAGTATAAATTCATTCTTTTAAGGAAAACATTACTATAACAACATTTATTTGAGTCAAAACGAATGTTACGTAAAACATCGTTACGACGACTCAAAATCACTAGTATAGGGATTCGGATTTAAGATAGATATGTAAATCCCAATACTATACAAAATATTTCCTTACGGAAATCATTTACTATAACAACAGTGTTATAGTCCACCATTTCCTTATTTTTTTCGAAAACGTCTACTTCAACAATAAATGTTGAAATCTATGATTTCGATATTCAATACATTTTAAAACATCGTTTAAAACAATTAACTTCATTTTCAATGTCACTTTCCCAAAACAATATCCATTTTACTTAACAATATATTCACTGTCCAAAATCGTGAATATACTTCACTAACCATATTTTAATATTTTCTACACATTTTTATTTCAATAATTATCCACTATCCAAAATCGCGGATATATCTCCTTTATTAAACTTCTATGTTTAACTTATCAATTTCAATTGGTTTCGGATTTATAAAACAACGTTTAGAAATCACGTTCATACTTCATAACAATTTCAACTTGCAAAATCATTTTATTAGCCAATTCTATTCATATTCCATCTAAGTGCAACACTCTAATTTATAAGTTTATTACTTATAAATCTTTTATTCTACACATCTATTCAATTTATACTTCATAATTTATAAATTTCATTCACTCACGAATTTTTATTTCATCTTGTTCTAACACATACAAAGCTCGTTTAAAATTCCAATGTTTTAGATTTATAAATATCGACTTTTTAAATCCTTTAAATAGACCATTTATAATACTGTGAAAAACTCAATTTAAACCATTTTATAATAAATCAACTATTTATTTCAAAAAATGACACTTGGGTTATATTTCAAAAAAATCTTAACTTTTATAACTTTAAAATTTCAAACGTTTATTCATTTAAAATAAATCAATTCAACAATTCAATAAAACGTCTACTTTCAAAAATCACTTTAAAAATCCTTTTAAATTAAAAGTCGTCGTTTTTTTAAAGTTCAAAACTTGAATCCGATGATGCAACAGCATCAATTAGTCCATCACAACATTCAATATCATATATCGATATGATAACAGCACATACAACAAATATCTGCAAATAATTAAATACTGGTGAGGAATCCAGTTGGATCCCTCCAACCTGTTTCCTGCATCCAAAGACGTTAGCACAATACCAATTCCACTTCGAGGTGGAATATCGCGGTATATGGGTTTTATAAAATAATCCGCTTACTAACGGCGCAATAGGGTCTCATCCGCTATACGAGGCGGGAAATCATCAATCCAATATATACATATGCCAATATGTATATATCGCTATATATATATATAGATATATCCTACTATATCTAATATCACATCCAATAGCAATCAAATCAATAACTGAAAATTCCACTTTTCAATTTTGAGTGAGAAAAATCTCACCTTAGCTTTTATTTTGCAATCCCATTTTTCCATTTCGGCTTGATTCTCGATTTATTGACCTTGTAAAATCATTACACAATTTATTAATATTTTGAGTAAACCTTATAATTATTTTCCAATTCAATGATTTAATTAACCCATGATTTATTTCAAACTAATCACTTCCTTAATAAAATATTTTTAGCAACAAAATAATTTTAGTAACTAAGAACATTTAAATACATTTGTAAACCAGTTAATCGCCAACATACGTAACCCCCTAAAAGTTGTCTGCTTTAACTTTATATATAAATATTTTCAACCTGTATCTATATAGGTTTATTGAATAACAAATTAAAAATTAAACACCCTTAATAAATTGTTTTTGGAAATAAAAACCTAAAATCGATACCTTACTGTTAATTCCCAGGCTCGACCACCATGACGTGCTAATGCCAGTTGCCGCCTCGTGAGCAACATCGACTACGCCCCGAACCATTTCTTTACGTGTGCGAGCCTCGTTCCCATCGCAGCATGAAGGCGCCCCACCATTGACGATGACTGCTTCGCGCATCGACTTCCCTCCACCACAGAACGCCTCGCGATCGAACAACCCCACAAAACAGTCGCGAGATGCTCCAGACCCTTGCGCCTCGTGATTTCCCCCCCTTCAATCGAAACAGCACACCCACAAAGATATCGCGACAACACCAGTAAAATTCCCGATGTCGATCGACATTTCGATCGTGCCAAAACTGAGATAGATGAGGGAAATAGGGTTTTTGCTTTCTTTGTGAAGGAATTTGATTTCGTTCTTCTTTTGCTTGCTTCGCTATCCCTTTTAATTTTTGAGAGATCGAACTGTCTCTTATTTTGATTTAAAACTTCTCGTGAACGGAGATAAGGGTAGCGTGATTCATTCAACGGCCATTATTCTCAGGCTTAGATTTGAAATTGCCTTCAAAAAATTGAAAGAGAAAAAAGAATGGAAAGGGAACTCGCGGCCATTTTTATTCTTTTGAATGAAGACGAACAACTTTTGTTTTGAACCGAAATGACTTCAGGAAGAAGAGGGATATTTAAAATTAGAAGAAGGCATGGTTTACACGATTTGTTTCGTGATTGAAGGCGTGAGATAAGGGAGAGTGTCGTGCCTTCCTTCTGAAGTCGGCAACAAATTTAAATATTAAAATTTAAATTGAACTCGATAAAGATTCAACGCGTTTACGTGTCGTGTGCTCACGTATCAATACCGAAAAATACGAAATTTGAAATCCGATAATAATTCGATATTACGGACCCAATGGAACTGGTTTCGTCGAATTCCGAGACTGCGTGAAAATTGTCTATTTTTAAATATCGATTCGAATAATATAATTTCAAACTGAACAATTCACTCCCAAATTCGATTCTGAAGCTGCTGTTATCTTCAGTGTTATCAATATGAATTTTAAAAGCTTTCGAAATATTTTTCTTCAGCTTAAAATTAAAGATTCAAATTTTTATTCAACTTTCAATCGATTAAATTTTATAATTTAATCGTCAGTTTCAAAGTTATATTCGGGATACAAATTCAATCATCGTTCAAATATTTAAAATTAATTAAATATTCTCAATTTAATTTGTTCGAAATTCAGGATCGTTACACAATGTCAAGGCCACTCCACATGTTATAGATGGTCATTGAAGAATTGATATGCCATAAATAGTTGTCATTTGCTTTCAAAAGATAGTATGGTCCAAATATGTACATTATTTAGTTAGTGAAGTTTAATATAATTTAACAAGCAATATTGTACAAGTTCATATACAATCAAATGGTGAGCTAACTCACTCTTTTCCAAGTCCAAATCAAGCACAAGCCTTTGCCTCAATACCACTTCCTACCTCAACCAAAGCAAACTCTAAAGTTCAATCTTACCTCTTTATATTCAACGCCTTGGCTAGAAGTACCTTCCATTACTCACGACCATGCCTATGGGATGGGGGAGGAGAGGTGTGCTCCTTTTCTTTAGGTTTTAGGTTGCTATTCTTTGTTTCTATGTTAGGTTAGGACTATAGCTTGAGTTCAGTGAAGTTTCTTTGTGATTTAAGTGTGTTTAGATGTAAAGAGAAGAAGATGAAGAGAATTGTTTCTATGTTTTGTGAATTGGCAAAACCACTTTCTAAGCCTTAAGGATGTTTGTATAGGCTTTACCAAGAGGTTACCTATAGGCACCTACCTTCTATTTCTATTCATAAGCTTATCCCCCTTTATGTGCTCACCTTTCCACCTCACTCTCTCTTTACTTAGCCCTTAAGGCTTCCCAAAATATCCCTCCTCCAAATTTTCTTCTTTGACATCATTGCTTATATCATTAAGTGATTTAGTTAGCCATACACCATGAAAATATTTTTAGTTTCTAATTAATTACACATTAATATAAAGACATGTCTAAAATGTTCAAACAACTTTTATCGAGAAAACAGCCGTTTATCGATAAAACGATTTTCAGTTACATTATTGAAATTTCTTCGAACTATTTATTTTGGTAAAAAAATTTCAAAATTATTTTTACCATCATTAGCTATTAATTAAAGGGGGTTAACAAGGTTATAAAATCTATCTTAATCATATTAAATCCAAGAATCAAATATATAAATAATTCAGATATATAAATACGAAGTGTTTGAATTTCTCGGTCATTACAGCCGAACTATCATACCACTAGCTCAAGTGACGTGTGAAGTATGGTATTTGAATTGTTCAAATACAAATCGCTAACTGAATTCACACATGAGAGTCATACAACTAAATTCATTTTAGTCTATGAGTCGCAACTCGATTTAATTAAATCAGTAAAGTTTTATAAACTAAATTAATTAACTAATATTTAAAGAAATATTAATTATTGTTGTATTTAATATCTGAGGTCTATTTAGTAAATGTGGTAGCCTTTAGAAATGTTCTTGGTGCTATTAGTAATTATTTGGATGCGTATATAAAAGTTATACATGTGCGTGTAAATATACGATATCGATAAGAATTTAAATTAGCTTTAAATATAGTTAAGCACTGTTGGGTTTGGAGCCTATTTGGTCCATTGTAGACCAAAGTTATGGCCAACCAAAAATAAGGGAAAGTGGGGGTCTTAGGGCATGACTTTGTAAGAGGAGATGGTGGAAGATATTTTTATTAGATCCTATAAGTGAACCTAAGCCTCAAATTTTTGGATTGATTTTATTTTGCTCCACCTATATCTAACTCTTGCCGCCATCAACCCAATTTTCAAGTCCTAGCCAAGCATGCATTCACCTCAAATTAGATACAAAATAATTTCAAGTGACACACTCCAAAGTTTGCACCTTTGGATAAGGATTTAGGAGACATTTTGAATCGATGTGTGAATCAAATGCTTCTCTTAGGTATATTCATTTGTATTACAAATATTGCTTATTATATGTTATTCATATCATTATAACAATTTTATATATGTGATATTGTCTCTTCATAAATATTAATATACATTAAATTATATTAAATAATTATCCAAGGCCATTAACTCAAGTGGTAAGTTCTTTAGATTTTTCTCTAGAGGTCCTGGATTCGATCCTCCTGAGATATCAAAATGAATTCTCTACTTAGATTATAAGTATCACTCTTGTTATCAAAAAATATTATAGTAAATACTTAATCTACATGTGACTGTTAATTTCAATTTGAAGTTTTTAAAAATTGTGCATGTAAGTATTTTAAATTCGGCAATGTTTGTATTCTAAGACACACATATATTCTAAATATTCTAAATATTTATTTTTAATTTAAATGATTATTTACTAATTTTAAAACCTAAAATACGTTAAAACTATATAAATATTTGATTAAATTGTTTTCGGTTGTTAAAATTAAAAAAATATTCTCTGATTGAAAACATAATTTTATTTAGTTATAATATATATATATATAGTGTTTACTTTTAATATTAGTATATAAATTCTTTTAATGTAAATTAGTTTTTGTTTTAGTTTCTTTCTTACCGGCTAAATAATGTTTTACCTATTTTATAATATATATATATCGTTTATACATATTAAAAATAATATTGTGTATTTTAAATAAAAAATTAAATATAATATATATAAACATAAATAAAAAATTTATTTATTTATTTTTTAGTAGAGTTAGCGAGGTTGATTGGACCTCTTCCAGATTTTATTACAATAAAACAATAAAATAAATAGGTTCAAATTAGACTTAGAACCTAAAAGAACAAAAGGAACACACAAGAGAAACAAACATGAGCACACACCACACAAAGGAAACAAAGAAGACAGAACTGAGATAAAATAAAAGAGAACTTTAAACCAGACATAAGCTATATTATCCGGGAACTTGCCTGTAGTTCTCTTCAATTGCATAAAAGTTCTACCCTTAATTTCATTTCAAAGGACCTCAATGGACTTTCTTTTGTCTTCAAATATTATAGCATTTCTTTCCTTCCAAACAACATCAAGATATACTTTGGTGCAGATGGCTATCAACCTGGATCTATCGGTCTTCCATCTAGATGATTTAAAAATGATGTTCCACTCAATATCAAATATCAAGTAAACAGATCTTCTACTTGCTTTTAGCATAAGTATCGATCATAGAGGAAAAAGAGCAGGACAGACAAAAAAATATTTGAGCAGTAGACTCCTCTGGATTACAACAGAAAACACATTCTCTATAACATGGCATACCATATCCATAAAGGACATCCCTAGTCAACAGGGCAGAACTGATCACCTTCCACATCATTAAGTTATCTCTAGGACATGAGTCATTTCTCCATATTATGCCAGACCATTTAGAGGCTGGTAATCTATCACTTCCTAATAGATGCTTATACACCAAATCCATGGAGTGAGGCTTCTGGTTCCAAGATATGTGCTCAGAAGCCTGAGAATTGTATTGCTTGCTCTGGATGCTCTCCCACATTTGTCTAATTGCCTGGTTGCTAGAATAAGGAAGATCAACATGCCCATCAGTTAGAAAATCGGTACATGGTTGTGTATGCCAGATTGGACAATCTGTTGATAAGTTAATACTTTTGATAGAATCAACCCCTTACTCACCCAAGGCTCACGCCCAAAACTAACAGCATTGTTGCCAGAAAAATGAGTTTGCAGAAGTGGTAAGAACAAGGATCTAAACCACAACAGTTTTCTCCACGTCCAATTGCTTGACTAAGGTATCTCCACGTTCCAGAATTCCTTCCTCCCAATGCTATAATGCCATGTCCACTTCACCCAAACATTCTCCTTCCTTTTCAACAGATCATTAAATTGCTTGCTGAAGGCCGCTATGTTCCATTGTTTTAGGTTGAGAATACCCAAACCACCCTTGAGCAAAGGAGCTTCAAACCTGGTGAAAGAACAAGGTAGGAGTTTCCTAGTATGAATAGTACATGTCTAGAAAAATCTTAGCATGGCAGACCTAACAAGCCTTAACAATTTTTCAGGATGTATAAGAGTACGAGCCCAATACACCATCATGGAGAAACTAACTGACTTTATGAGAACCAACCTTCCACTTTGAGATAGGTGTCTATTAGACCAACAATTCAAGGATTCAATGATTTTGCTATACAAGGGCATGCAATTGGCTAGTGTGATTCTTTTAGTTATGAGAGGTAAGCCCAGGTACTTCATGTCACCTTCTATACATTTAAATCCAGTAGCCTGATACAATCTATTAGCAATATTTTCAGATATACTAGATAGAAGCATGCTTGATTTGTTTGGGTTAAGCCTAAGCCCAGTCATTTTGTATAAAATTTCTAATGTTTCAAAAATGCAGTTCAATGAGGGGAGCTCGGGTTTTGTAAACACCATGACGTCATCAACAAACATAATAGAGGATACTTGTAGTTGACTACATTTGGGATGGTATTTAACTAGCCTATGAGAGAATTTCAATACATCATCTTAGTAAAAACATCTATGACTATTATGAAAAGATAGGATGAAATAGGGTTACCCTGACGTATGCCCTATTTACTCTTAAAACAACCAACTGGTCTACCTTTAATAATAATAGAGAATGTTGGAGATGATATGCATGTGTATACCCAAGCAACAAAAATCTTAGGGAATCCCATTAATGCCATGATCCTGACAATGGCAGACCAATGTACACTATCGTAGGCTTTAGATACGTCAAGGTTCAAAACTGCAGTAGGGGTTGAATTAGATCTTCCATAACCATTTAATAACTCCCGAGCAAGCAAAATATTATCCAAAATACTCCTACCTTGCAAGAAGGCAGCTTGGTTATAGGAAATAATTTTGGGAAGGACAGAAACTAGCCTAGAGGCAAGAATTTTAGATATGCATTTGTAGACGACATTGCAGTAGTATATAGGTCTAAATGAGGTTATAGTGGTTGGAGGGTTGATCTTGGAAATTAGAGCAATATTGGGGGAATTAACCTCACAAAGGAGTTTGCATTTATCAAAAAAATTATGGATAACTTTGCAAAAATCAGGCCCTAGAACATTCCAAGAGGAAGTGAAGAAGGTGACATTAAGACCATCAGGCCCACCTGAAGATTGTTGGTTTATGGAGAATAAGGTCTTCTTTATCTCTTCATCGGTCACTTTAGATATTAGGGTAGAGGCATCATCATGATTAATGCTGGGATGATTGATTGTAGAGATTAAATCCAAATCAGGAGTAAAGTCAGAGTTGTTACCTAGAAGCTTTGTAAAATAGTCCACAAGAGCCTTGTCAACACAGCCAGGAGCAGAGTGTAAAGTACCATCTTCATCATGTATGTTGTGAATGTGATGCTTAGCATGCTTAACCTTGATAGATGCATGATAGAATGCTATATTCCTATCACCTTCTTCATTCCATTTCTCATGCAGTTGTTGTCTTTTCATGCTAGCTTCCATATCCAGAGCCCTGTTGAATTCATGGTAGATCCTACCCTCCACTTGAGCAGCTTCAACATTATTGGGAAATTCCATCATATTGTCCTAAGCTTTCTTCAATTGATTTTGAAGGTTGGATGACAGAGGACAACCAGTACCAAAATTGCTGACAGCCCATTGCCTTAGAGCGACTTTAATATTTTTGAGTTTCTTGTAAAACTTGAACATCGGGTTACCAAAATACATATTAGAGCAAGCTTGCAAAACAATATTATCATAATCTGGGTGCTTGACCCCGGCATTGAAAAACTTAAATCTTCTTTTTTTTTCTTTTATATTAGGGGGCCTAGACATTAGAATTAAAGGTGAGTGATCTGTTAGAATAGGTTGAGGCAGATAAATAGCTAGGGTAGGCCATTGGGTTATGGAGGAAAGGTTACAAAAGGCATGATCAATGGTGGTGAAGGTTCTAACACCACTCCTACTCTTGTTGTTCCAGGAGTATCTGGCATCAGATTTGGTGATGGGAATAAGATCAGAATCAGATATAGCAATATTTAAAGGGGTAACATCCTTGAGAAGAAGAGGAGTGCCACCCATTTTGTCATCAAGGTCTAAGCAACAATTGGGTCACGAGCGTTCACATCATTCTTTATTGCCTTATTCTTACCACTCTCATGCTAAGATATATTAGCATTCTTCCTCTTTCCATTAATGTTATTAACCTTCTTCCATACTTGCTTCTTTCTAGTATTCCTTGCAAAGTTTGCACTAGCCTTCTCATCAGTAGTTTTACAAGCTATTTCCTCATTTTCACGCACACACATACCATCATCTACCTTCTTATTACTCAGACAGGTCTCCAAAGTGTGTCGAAACTCTTTACATAAGGTATAAATTTCTTGCTTCCAAAGGTAGCTCACCTGAGCTTGTTGATCCGTTCCATCCAATAGTTTTACAAAGAAACTATCAGGAAGTTCCTATTTTGGGTTAACCTTCACCATACACTTTGCAAATGAAATTCTTTCCAACCTTTCAGTGGATTCATCCATGCATAAAAACTTTCCTACCCTCGAGGCTAGCCAATTTATACCAAGGTGGGACCAAGCATATAACGATGTATTACTTAGTTTTATCCAAACCAGCACAGATCTGATCCTTCCACAACTATTACCAACGTTTTCATCCTAGGGTTTAACTATAAATAATTTGTTACGCATTACAATTGGGCCAGCCTCTATTATTCTCTTCTGATCTTCATCACTCGTTAACTTGAATAAAAAGAGGAAACCATCAGATTTAACAGAAATCGAGCCTTTTAATTTCCAAGCCTTCTTCAAGTAAAAGATGACAGAAGAATAGGGAAGTGGTTTATCCAAAAAACCCAACAAGATATTTGTTCCAAATATTGTTCCCTGCTTATGTCATTTCATGAGGAGGGACCAATGCGTCGCCATTAAAAACTAACGGAACATCACATGGGGAATACTGACCAGCATTCCTAGGTTTTGCCTTAAACAAAGAATTCTAGGAGGGAGGAGATGGATCTGCTGAGATAAGAGGAGGGATAGAGGATTGACAAGGAGGAGGAACAACAGAGATAGGACGGACAAAAGAAGAGATTGGAGAGTTGATAGGAGGGGATGTGGGCGGCAGGTCAGGGGCGAGAGGTACAAGGAAAGGCGCGGAAGAACAGAGGGGAGTGGGTGATGGGTATGGAAGGGATGGCGTAGAAAGGGTGGGCTGGAAGGATGAATTCAAAGGAGCGGGCGGGCTGGAAGGATGAATTCTAGGCTATAATAATTATTTTATATAAATATACATATTTAAATTTAACTAAAGATATTTTAACTGATATTTTTACGATCTAGTTTTGAATTTTAAAATGTTTTACTAAGTCTTAATTAGATATTCTAAATGCAAATTTTGAATTGAAAATTTATCGACTTGGTAAAAATTAGATTAGATATTTTATATTTTATTATATATGAATAACTTTAGAAATTTATATTTTATTTATATATTTGATAAATATATTTAACAATGTTTTGAGATAATTGACACATATCTAAAAGGCCAAGTTTACATAGTGGATAAAAATTTCGAATATCTACTTATGTAATCATTAACTATGCACACCTTACTATGTTGTACATTGCACTTATATATACACATGAGTATATGTTGATACACTCAAAACATATAAATGTTTAATTAATTAACATACATTAATTAATTAAATCAAGTTAATTTAATAAAATATGATTATGTTTAAACTAACTAGATTGGGTCTAGTACAACCATTAAACTTTATAGGTACACTAAGGTCCAATAAGTAAATTTCTTTAGAAATTCACCCAATTCACCCGTGCCTAACGGGACAAATCCAACATTTTTAAATTAAGGTGTCAAAAGGGCAAGACTTTTAGGTTCAGTTCCTTTTATTTTATTCATTCACGATGTTTTACCTTGACCAAATTCACATATATGTATATTGAATTGTCACTTATTGGATTTAATTTAAAACCTTTTCTGTATTTTCATTTAATCATAAAACAAATTTTGTGTTTAATTTAATTTATGTGTTGTTGTTATTCATTGGATCGAAAACTATTTGTTAATGTAGATTTGATCTGCTATAATAAAATTTACATTTGTTTTCATAATTTCATTTACTTGTAATTATGGAATTGATATTTAATTAATTAATTGAATATATTTTTATACATCCATCTATATGTTATCCAAAATTGTAAACCAGTATTAAGTTAAATCTTCTGGTTAAGTTAATTTTTTGTCAAATTAATATATCCAATATTGTTTAGTCATGTATGTATTTGAAATTTAAATCTTAAACTATAGTGTGTGCGTGTGTGTGTGTATATATGTAGGTGTGTATGTATGTATGTATACATGGAATGTTTTTAGAATTAATCATGTTACTGAAGCAATATATTACTTATGAGAATGGTTTATAACAATCTTATTTACGTGTTGGTTAGTGTTTTCTAGATCTATAATTTTAAAGCTAAGATACTTTAATAAGTACAAAATTCTTTGTATATTGATATTGAACATGTTACTAATTATTGTTTGTAAAAATGAAAAAGGGAATCATCTAAAATATCACCTTTTTCTATTTTATTTTAATCTTGATTTGATTTGATCTAAGGTAATTTTTTACTACCATCTTCACTTATACACTAAGCATTCCCTTATTTTGAAGATGTCTAATTTCATTTTATGGATTTGTTTTCATATATATATATTTGTGTGTGTGTGTGTTTGTGTGGAAATATAGATATCACATATATGTGTGTGTGTGTGTGTATATATATATATATATATATATATATATATATATATGTGTGTGTGTGTGTGTGTGTGTCTAAACTACACACACATACATACATACAAACATATATTTACATATATATTTTTTTTTAAAAATTCTTTATTCAGTGACATAAAAAGAACGCTGTTGGTTTTGCCTTCTTGAAAAACCTTACCATAGTAGTAAAGTAAAAGAGTGCAACAACACAACAGCAAGCAGGTAATACAACTCACAAATAAAACAAATACACCGCCTTACATACAGGGCCCACCCAACAAGCTCGCAAACACAAAATCAAAACACTTAAACCCTAAAACATGCCTTCATCCTTCAGCTTGATACCACATCTCTGCAAAAATATTAGCTCCTCATCACTATAATGGCGCCGATTCCAATCACGAATCACCAAAGAAATAACTTCTTTTTCAATCATTATTGCCCGCTGCAGTTTCGAACTCGCTTTGTTAGTAAAGCTTCTCCTGTTTCGCTCTTCCCAAAATGGTACACCGATGTAACAAGCTCTACAAAAGCTGTACTTTGCATGATGCTTTTTGATCTAAAGGTCGATTTATGTTCTCAAAGTTCGTCCATATGATTGGCAGAGGTTGGATGAGCGATTCCCAATTTCAATCGCATGAAGGAAATAATGTATCTACTATACTCACAATGGATGAACATATGATTGTGTAATTTGTTCTCTATACACACAATGGGCATCGACTATCGAGTTGGATTTCCTAATTCGATAGCCGATCCACCATCAGTAATCTCTGATTCACTGCTTTATACGTATACATAGACATTTTTTTAACATTTAAATTATGCCAAATTACCTGATGGTTGTCTACTGCTTGTCATGAATTGCATTCCACACTATTGTATAGTCAAACTCTTCTTTTCCATTAATCTCCCAATAATCTGATTGATGTTGCAAATTTATTGGTATAGGATAAATGTGATGTCTAATCTCCCGTGTTTCTGGCAGTAGTTCGAGGCAAAATTGATTATGTTGAATGATGTGTGACACCAGTTTATTTGTATTAAACATTGCCACTCTATGCCACCCAACAAATCAAGTAGGATTTATGGTAGATCCATGGATCAAACCATAATGAAGTAGTATTTCCATCAGTAATCACCCTATTAAGAAATTTTGCTGCATTAACTCTATTTCTTAACATATGCTTCAAAAGTATCGAAAAATAGTTGTTGATGTGCAAGGCCTAGTAATTAGTATGTATATATTTGTTCTTCAACCGATCCATTTAGTCCAAAAACAGTGCTTAGTTAATATGCTCCAGTTTAGTTTAATACTTGTAGAATTCCATAAATTTGCGAATCTTCTAAGTCCTATGCACCCTCACTTTTGGGTCTACACATAATGTCCTACGCAATTTTATGAGTTTTCTCACCCCAGGAAAAATTGGCACATAGTGACTCAATCTTCTTTATAACCGAAGTAGGTAGGTGACAGACTAAAAACCAATATAGAAATATATGTGTGATAACACTTTGAATAAGCTGAGCCCTTCTAGCAGTTGACAGTAGGTTACTATCCCAACTCTCCAGTCCAGCGGTAATTCTTTAAAGTAGAGAAGAACATTGTGCTGCATTAACATATTCAAAGGACAATGGGACCCCTAAATACTTATCTAGGAGGTTCTTCTCATGATTACCTAAATCTTGTGATATTTTAGTTCTGTTTGCCACATTTGTACTAAAATTAACCTTTGATTTTAGCTGGTTCACTTGCAAGCTAGTAGTTGACTGAGATCTTCAAATATTTGTTTAATTTCTGTTGCATTTGCCATATTATCTTCTAAAAAGATTATAACATCATTTTCATAAAGTAAATGAGAGATAATTGGTTGAAATTTATATATAGGCCTGAGAAACCCTTGTGACACACTATCCTCCATTCTAAGTGAGAAAGACTATAGCAATGCAAAACAAATATGGGGACAACGTGTCTCGGTCCCTTGTTAGATTCAATAAAACCATATGGAATGCCATCAATCAAAATAGAAAACGTAGAAGTGCTTATGCATTCATAAATTAGTTTGATGACCGAAGAAGGAAAACCCACAGCTTGAAGCATGTGACATGTGAACTCCCTGTTTATCTTGTCATATGCTTTTTGCAAGTCTTAATGCACATTTTTGGTGTTCTTTTTAAAAAAAAATATATTTGGTAAGCTCATGTGCTAGTAAAAAAATTTCTCCAATGTTTCTTCTTGCTATAAATGTTGACCGGTTTTCTGCAATTAAAAAGGTAGAAGATTCTTGAATCTATTGCATAAAAATTTTGTAACAAGCATGCAAATAACATTTGTTCATGCAATTGGCCTGTAATCAGATAGGCTTTGAGGCTTATCTTTTTTGGGGATGATGGTTAAGAAGGTATGATTCAGGCCTTGAGCCAGTTTTTTTGTTTTAAAATTTTCTGTGATAGTAAAGAACAACTCCCCTTTGATATGAGCCTAATGTACTTGGAAGAATTTGGATGTAAAACCATCTGGGTCTGGGTTTTTTTCCTGGTGAATTGAATTTAATGTATGTTTAATAGCTTGCCCCGATATAGGCTTAAATCCCAACCCAGAAAAAGCCCATCAAAACTTACACCCATTCTAAAGTTGGCTATTGTTCGGTAAAAAGAACAATATAGAGCTACTTATCTGTTCATTTAGAAATCATAGCAGAACGTTAAAATATAATAGCATAAAAAGTACCCACTTCATTTAAAATTCCAAATGTTACAAAACCATAACATAATGTCGATAATAACCATTACATAAGCAAGCATGTTCAAAAATACATGATTATTTTAAACCGCCTAGTGAATGATAGTGGCGGCTAAGGTTTGCGCAACAGTTAACGTCCACATTTTTATTATTTTAAACAGACTTAAATCTGATGGTTCTAGTGCAATTTAACCACTATAAATAGGAGTTTAGCTTCCTTGCTTTTATTCGCAAATTAGTTTGAAAGCCTAGCGAAGCTCTGTCAGTTCATGTCTTCTAAGATTTAGAAAATCTTCTTTAGGGTTTCAGGTAAGAAATCCTATATGTTCATTTTTGTTTATTGTTTATGTTCTAAACCTCTTCTCCTCCAAACCTCGAATCTTCTGAATTTAACATATATACCAATCCCTTGTTGTATATATGAAAAAGAAGAGATCTGAAAGGAATTATTGAAGGCGTGTCAAGTCCAAAAGGAGGCAAAGTTTAGGACCTACAGTGAGTGGAAATCTTAGTTTTTCTATTTTGGTAACTGAATAGTATAGTTTGGATTTGGTATATGCCTTGGGGAGTTTTGGAGTACGATAACATCACATTAAAAATCCCTGAAATGCCCCCAAAGAAAAATGCATATTCTTAGGTTGGAATCTTAATTGTTTTGTATTAAAATAATAGAGTTTGTGTGGATTTTGCAATTTAAGTGTTTTACCTTCTATTCCACTTCTTATTCTTTTTCTTTAGATCGGATTAAAGGATTTAATTAAGAAATGGCGTGTAAGGTACGAATTCTTATTCGTAGTTTACACTACTTATTTCTACAAATTGAATATAATTTCCCATGTCCACCTTCAAGTGGAAGAAGTTGAATAGAGTATAAAATTAATTAAATTGTAAGTTTCCATTATTATTGATTTATTCCATTATTTTAATATAGAATAAGCTGAATTTGGATTCTAAATACAAGTCTATTGATTTGATTTTGGACCATTAGATTATGGTATAAATGTTATTGTGGAAATGAGACTTGTATAATTTTGGAAGATTTGGCATTTGAACGTTAGTTTAGGGCCTAATCTCCACATGCATAGAAATTAATTATTGTGTAAATGTGCGTGTGTACATATATATAAACTAGCGTAATTAACATATAATTATGATGTATTAATTGTGTAGTTAATTAGGGTAATAATTATCATTATATCCCCCTTAGGAAAGTAATTTATTGTTAAGGCAAATTAAGAAGAAATTCTTATAAGCTCTAAAATAATGAATAACGGTGAGATGTGTGATACTATATTTTGAGAGTGTTATGAATTATGACCAAGTTATAGGGATGCAATTTCAATAAAAGGCACGCAAAAGTCTGTCCAACTAATCTGGCCACCAGTAGTGTAACTTTGGGACTGATGTAAGACATCGCCTATAATAAGTAACTGCGGATGACACTAGGTTAGTCCCAATTCTATAGGCTGAATCTGCCCAACTAATATGGCTACCATTTCCTACGAATAGGTGGGCCAATGTGAGACATTTCCGTAGGGTACGGGTCATAATACAAAGGACCTGCTTTGGGGATTGAATGTATTAAGTGGTTGTTTAAGGGCTCGGTTCTTTCCCTTGTATAAATATTAAATATTCGGGATTAGGTTTAGAAACGGTTGTGGATATCTCAAAAAGGTCCGTTTCAATAGAAAGTAGTAACCGTCTGAAGAGATTTCCGTGCAATGTCAACTAGATAGGCACCTGTGAGGAGTCCGCCTTAGGAGCAGGTATGAAATGATGAGGACCTACCTCAAGGTCTTAAATGGTCAGAGTCTGTTTATTTTTCAATTAAGAAGGTATTAAGTGGCTTAGGTACTATCTCTGGCATTAATTGACATTAATAACGATGGTTATGGGTTATTAGTTATGAAATTGAATAAGCCTTGGGACTTATAATTGGAAAGACTTTGAATATAGTTTAAATGCGCAAGACATGCCCTTATTTGAATTATACTGCCTAGGTACTAATATAGAAAGGCTCGAGATTTCTATTCAGTTGACATTGTTATTCTGACTTCCTCCTCACTACAACATAGATTAGGGAAGGAGATGACAATCCAGATAGAGATGACAATGAAAGGAGCTTGTAGTAGTAGTCTATTTATGCTATTTTCTGATGTAACCATTTAAAGATGATAATGTATTTTTGAACATGATTACGTAACGGTTATTGTTGACATTATGTTATGGTTTTGCAACATTTGGAATTTTAAATGAAATGGGTATTATTTATGTTATTATATTTTATCTTTCCACCGTGAGTTCTTAATGAATAGATAAGTAGCTCTACATTATTTTTTTACCGACCAAATAGCCAGCTTTGGAATGGGTCCAAGTTTTGATGGGCCTTTTCTAGGTCAGGATTTAGGCCCGTTTTGGGCCGGGTTGTTACACCTCCTTTAGTTCTTCTAAATTAATGGGAGAAGATAAATAAGCTTTTCCTTGATTATTTATAATCATTCTAGGTCAACCAGGGAAAAGAAAATAGCATTATCACCATCATATAAATTGGTATAATAGTTCAGAGATTCCTGAACTATTATATCCTTATTATATAGATATCCACCAGTAGTACTACTTGTATTCTATTTTTATTTTTCGACATAGACATCTTTGCAAAGAAAAACTTTGAATTTTCATCTCCATCATGAAGCCATAGAGTTTTGCTTTTTTGCATCATCTGTTCTTGTTGCAGTTTAACCTGATGCTTTAGTTCAACATTTATTTGCAGCATTTTATCATACAAGCTAAGGTCTTCAGGGTCATATGCTTGTAGGGAAGTCTGGTTATATTCTTCTTGCAAATTTTTAACTGCATCAACCTTTTTTATATTTCTATTCCATGCTTTTAAGTTGTGCTTTATCTGCTTAAGCTTTGCTATGAAATTATGTATGAAATCACCCCATGTATTAGCTTTGAACCCCTCTACAACACATTACTGATACCTGTATGTTATCCAGCCTTTTGACCAGGCAGTATATAGACAAACCTGACAAATCAGACTTCAAAGTTATTAAGGCAAGAAGCTTGGAGAATGACCACGAAACCCAAAAAACCAAAGTACAGCCCACATCACAACATAAATACCAAACCACCACAAGATTACAAGGACTCAGGAACTCAAAGTGTGGGGTCGGTACTGACCCGTCCCGTGGTGTCGGTACCGACCCATTCGGTACCGACCCATCGAACCTCCTCTTGGAGGGCCCATCTTCTGCCTATGGGTCCCACTTGGAGTTTATAACCTGTTTACAATGTTCTTTTGTTGGTTCAATGCAATTTTCTATCGATCTCTACGAACTCCTGAATCAATAACTCTGTTCTTACATAACTCTATCATTTGGAATCTGAAACAAGCTATTATGAATACCAACAACCATCGAATAATGGAGCTAACTACAAGATGGTCCGACGCGAAGAGTTGAAGGTGCCCAGTTTTGCTAACTTATGGGCTGGTACCAACCCCTAACCATGGAGTCGTACTGGCCTATAATACTTGATGATGTGATACTTTATTTTCATGGAGGACTTGGTCTAAATCTTGAGTAACGGCTTGGAGATATTTGTATGAGATTTTAGGCTCCCTACCTCTATAATTAGGAAGGTAGGGCTTATTTTTTAGAATCTTATGGTTCTAACTCCATTCTACTATAGATTCTTTCAACTATGAAAATCTAAGTGTCAGAGTTGTACCAACCCCAAAGAACTACTGCCCCAAGTCAGAAGTTAAGCAATAAAATCATTAAGTGGATGTAGGCAGAGTTTGCTGAATGACTGTAAATGTAACACCCCATGAAATGAACCATAATTAAATGGATCAAATTGAATTAAATATGATAAGATAGAATATAGAAATTTTATAAAAATCAAAATTTGACAACGAAATCTATTCCATTGCATTCGTGGTGAAATTCTGATCTGTTTCCATATAATATGATGAAAACGGAGCTCAAGCAAAGAAGTTACGAGCATTTGAAGTTTCCAAATCCAAATGAAATTAGTTTGAGTTCAAATTCAAATGATAAATTAAATTTAGGGATTGAATTTCAAAAAATAGCTTGGGGGCTAAGTTAACATTTAATTAATGTTTAATGTTAAAAAGTTAAGTAGGGAATAAAATAAATTATGCAACGGAACAAAATAAACGGTCCTCAAAATAGAAGAGCGGTGGACCACAGTTAACTGGTCGCACATGGGTGGTCGACTGCTTGGCAACGAAAGTTTCCAGTGGAGGCTAGTGTTTGAAGCTATGTTATATTGAGTTGTACGCTCAAGATTTATCCGTTTCTTACCAACTTCCATCCTATGGTTCTGGTGCATTTCAACCCCTATAAATTGAACTCCACCCTCTCCACTTTTTATTCATATTATTTTGGGGAATTCAATGAAACTATGCCATTGTTATCTCTCCAAATTAGATTCAAAAACTCAGTAGAGATTCCAGGTAAGAATTCAATTCATTTTCTAATTATTTCTTCTACCTCCAACCTATTCTTATTTTGTTCTTTCTCCAATCATTCTGAATATAATAAAATATATACATCTTCCCTATTGTGTATATATCGAAAGAAAGAGATTCTGAAGGAGATTAAAAGGCATGCAAATCTAAGGAAGGCGAAGCTAAGCCTATTCTATGTATGAAAACCTTAATATTTCTTTTTCAGTAATTGTTTAGTGTATCCCTATGGATTTGAATACGCCTTAGGGATTCTGGGATTGCAAAAATAAGATAGCTAATATTCACCAAATTCCTTTTTATTTCAAAATGTCAATTCTATATTGAGATTCTCAAGTATTCACATTAATTTGATGGAATTTGTTTTTGTGCAATTTTTGATAATTTCATAGTCTATTCCACTTCTCCTTCTTGGTTCAATCTATGATTCTTCAATGAAATAAGGGTTTAGATTACAGATTTTATTCGTAATTTACACCACTTATTCCATACTAATTTCCTTCTTATCTATTTTTTTGTAAAAGAGGAGTTGAATAGAATATGGAGTTTAGATTGTAATTCCTATTGTTTAGGATATTCCATTGAATTGGTGTAATAAATTGAGTTTCTATTTTATTTACAAGTATGTTATTGTAGTTTTGGATATGAATACTGATGCAGCGCAACATGTTCATAGGTCGCCTTCCATAATTCGCTCGGCCTTAAGTCGCCCGCGACCTATCGAGTCATGTCTTGATTTACCTGAGCGACCTAGCGACCTATCGAATTATGCCTTAAACCACTGCCTTGAATCATCTGTGCCGCTTCTCACCATATGGCGCTCGCTAGCGACCTATAATAAGTCATTTGCCTTAAGTCGCTGATTCCTATAGGTCGCTCAAGTTATGCCGTGTTTCCATATGTCGCTCATTCCTTATATCGTAGGTCGCGAAGTCTTATGCCACTGAAATCTTAAGTCGCGAACAACATTTCAGTTAGGTCGTGTAATGTTGTAACGTGTATATTGTTAAGTCGTGTACTGTTGTGTTGTAACTTTCTTATGTCGTTTGTATTTGTTTTGTTAAGTCGGTTGTTTTGGTAAGTCGTCTGTTTGTAAGTTGTTTGTTTCTTATGTCGCTTACATTTGTTAAGTTGTAGGTCGAGGTGCTGTTGTAACGTGAATGTGTTAGGTCGTGGAGGACCTGTATTGTGTCGCGTCTGTTAGGTCGTGAATGCTGGGTGTTATAAAATCTTATAAATAGCGGGTGAGTTGTATCATTTTGAGTAGTTGATTTTTGAATAAAATTTGTTTGTTTGCTTTGTGCCACTTTGTTGAAGTTGAGTGTGATCTCCTTCATCTTCCATCTTCGGATATTCGAGTGCGCTCGAATCAACGGACTTGAAGCCGATTCACGGAATCTCGTGCGCGAGATCAACGTCGAAGAATCATAGATCTTTTAACACGGTATCGTGCGCGATCAACGTGTTGGAGATAGCTAGAATCCGGTACCTCGTGAGATCAACGGATTTGGGCATTTATCTTGGGTATCATCAATCCATCGATTCATCATTGTATCATTTCATCGATTTGTTTGACACGAAATCTTTATTTCGTGGTCAAGTGTTATATCCGCTGCGTCAGTTTGGTATCAGAGCCATACTTAGCTATACCATAGCTAAGCCGAGCCTATTGGGAGTAAAGAGGAAGTGTTGGAGTTAGAGCCGAACCAATCAAAGCAAAGCCGAGCTAAGTCGAGAATAGATCATGCCTCCGAGACGTGCTAATCGATTTCAAAATGTTGAAGATGTATATAGGAGACAAGAAGCAGAGGCAATGGAGCAACGTATCAATGAGAAGTTTAACAAAGGTATTGGAAAGTTGGAGAAATTGATGACTGACATGAACCAGAGAAGAACGTCACCAGTTTTGAATCGGGGTGGAAACAGGGTTTCGCCGTCGGTTTCGGGAGAAAGAAGAATGTCACCGCAATCTTATCAAGACAGAAGAGAATCATCAGTTTTCGTGATGAGAGACCACCAGGAGTACAAAAGCGAAGACAGAAGGTCTCAACATGGTTTTGAACATGAACCCTATCGTTATGTTGAACGACAGAGTAGAAGAGACATTCATGGCCATAGAGATGTGGATGGTCGAGAACGATATAGAAGTACATCTGATTTTGAGGATTATGGTGATAGAGGTAATATTCATTATCAAGATCGAGGCCAAGTAAGGGATCGATACATTGATTCAGAGAATGATCGTAAATGGGAATCTGGTATGAGGATGGAAATTCCATAATTCAAAGGTGGTATGCAAGCAGAAGAATTTCTTGATTGGTTGTCTAGTGTTGAAGAAATTTTGAATTTCAAGGAAGTGCCAGAGAATCGTAGAGTTCAGTTAGTTGCTACAAAACTATGGGGAAGAGCTATGGCTTGGTGGCAGCAAACTAAACTAACTCGGGAGAGAATGGGAAAATCAAAAGTTGTTACTTGGGAGAAGATGAGAAAGATGATGAAAGCGACTTTCTTGCCGTACAATTATCAGTCTCTTATGTATCAACGTTTGCAGAACTTGAGACAAGGAACGAAGTCAGTGAATGATTATGCAGATGAATTCTATCAACTGATTACGAGAAATGATATTATGGAAACGGAGGAACAGCTAAAAGCTAGATACGTTGGAGGGTTGCGAACGCAGATTCAAGACATAGTGAATATGTTTAATCCAATGTCTGTTGCTGAAGCACATCAGAAAGCTCTAGCTTAGGAGAAGCAAGGGAGACGGGGAGTTGGTGTGTTTACAAGTTCTAACAACTAGAACAAGGGCGCTAGTAGCAGTGCTAATGTTTCCAAAATAGTCAGTAAGCCGATTGTGAATGAAGCCGCTAAAGCAAAGGTCAATACCAGTATCAAATGCTTTAATTGTCAAGAGTTTGGCCATTAAAGTAATGAATGTACAAAACCAAAGAAGAAAGCATTAGTTGCAGAAGAATGTGAGTATGAGGATGTTGAAGCTGAAGTTGATTATACTCAATCACCGAAGTTTGATGAAGAAGAAGTTGTGTCAGGAGATGAAGGGTGTAACTTGATGATGAGGAGGTCTTGTTTAACGCCAAAGCAAGAGGATGATTCTAGTTGGCTGAGGAGCAATATTTTTCAATCTACATGTACTATCTGGGGAAAGATTTGTCGATTTGTTATTGATGCGGGAAGCTGCGATAACATTATTTCTAAAGAAGCTATCAAGAAGTTAGGGTTGAAGACTGAAAAATACACTAGACCTTATAAACTAGCATGGCTAAAGAAAGGTGGAGAAGTGAAAGTGGGAAGACGGGCATTTATTACATTTTCTATTGGGAAGAAATACAAAGATGGCATTTGGTGTGATGTGGTTGATATGGATGTGTGTCACTTACTATTGGGGAGACTATGGCAGTATGATAGAGCTGTACAACATAATGGTCGCACCAACAGCTATAGTTTCATGTTCGAAGGGACTCAAATTACCTTAGTTCCTAAGAAGCGTGAACAAAGTGAAAGCAAGTCAGAGTCGAAAGTGGAATCAACTAGTCTTTTATCTTCGAGAGAATTTGTTGAAGAGGTAAAGGATAGTGCTGAAATGTTTATGCTGATTGGGTATGAAACACATGAAGAACTTAAAATTCCCAAGGAGGTTAAGCCGGTGTTGAATGAATTTGAAGACGTCTTTCCTTCGGAATTTCCCAAGGAATTGCCACCACTGAGGGACATACAACATCAGATTGATCTAGTGCCAGGTGCTATTTTACCGCATAGGCCACATTATCGTATGAGTCCGAAAGAACATGAAGAGTTGAGGAGACAGGTTGAGGAGTTGCTTGAGCAAGGGCATGTTCGGGAGAGTCTCAGTCCTTGTGATGTACCAGCTTTGTTAGTACCGAAAAAGGATGGTTCGTGGAGGATGTGTACAGATAGCCGAGCACTTAACAAAATAACCGTTAGATACATATTTCCTATGCCAAGACTGGATGATCTGTTGGATCAAATTAGTGGATCTGTAATCTTTTCGAAGATCGATTTGAAGAGTGGTTATCATCAAATTCGAATTCGACCAGGGGATGAATTGAAGACAGCCTTCAAGACATGGGAGGGGTTGTATGAATGGCTGGTCATGCCGTTTGGTTTATCTAATGCACCAAGTACATTTATGAGGGTGATGAATCAAATTTTCCGACCTTACATTGGAAAGTTTGTTGTAGTTTACTTTGATGATATTTTGATATACAGTGCTAGTACAGAGGAGCATATTCAACACTTGCGAGAAGTGTTAACTATTCTTCGTCAAGAATAGTTCTATGCAGCAACAAAGAAATGCGTGTTCATGACGCCGAGTGTTTTATTTCTGGGATATGTTGTGTTCGAGGAAGGTATACAGGTGGATCAAAGTAAAGTTGAAGCAATCAAAAATTGGCCACAGCCCAAAACTATAACAGAAGTCAGAAGTTTTCATGGGTTAGATTCATTTTACCGAAGGTTTATACCACACTTTAGTAGTGTGATGGCACCTGTTACTGATTGCATGAAGGGGAAGCAGTTTTTATGGACAAAGGAAGCAGGATTAGCTTTTGAGTAGATCAAGGAACTTTTGACGTCAGCGCCAATTCTAGTATTGCCAGACTTTCAGTTGTTATTTGAGTTACATACAGATGCATCGAAAGTTGGGATTGGAGGAGTGTTGAGTCAAAAGGGTCGTCCAATTGCATATTTCAGTGAGAAGCTTTATGGAGCCAAGATGAGATATAATACTTATGATGTGGAATTTTATGCTATTGTGCAAGCCGTGAAACATTGGAGACATTATTTGTTCCATAAAGAATTTGTTTTGTATACAGACCATGAAGCGTTGAAGCATTTGCAAGGGCAGGATAAAATTGCAGCTAGGCATGCATCGTGGATAGCTTATTTGCAGCAATTTACATTTGTTGTAAAGCACAAATCTGGAATAACTAATCGTGTTGCCGATGCATTGAGTCGGAGGAATCATTTACTCACTACCATGCGAGTGGAAGTGATGGGTTTTGACTTACTTCCGGATTTGCTGATTTCAGATTCTAATTTTTCCAGGATCCTAGACAAAGTTAAGCAGAGAAACATGGATGGATATATGTTGGTTGATGGTTTTCTGTTCAAAGGAAATCAATTGTGTATTCCAGATTGCAGTTTACGAATGAAGATTATCAAAGAATTGCATGGGGAAGGACACGTGGGTCGTGATCGTACTTTGCAGTTGATCTCAAGGTCTTATTTTTGGCCGTCAATGAGAAAAGAGGTTGAAAAGTTTGTTTAGAGGTGCCATATTTGTCAGGTTTCAAAGGGGACGGCGACAAATGCAGGTTTGTATATGTCGTTGCTTGTGCCAACTAAACCATGGATGGATGTTAGCATGGATTTTGTGTTAGGATTACCGAGAACGCAACGTGGCAATGATTCTATCTTCGTGGTAGTTGATCGATTTTCGAAAATGGTACATTTTATTGCCTGCAAGAAGACAGCAGATGCGGTTAATGTAGCACAGTTATATTTTAGAGAAATATATCGTCTTCATGGGTTTCCTGAATCTATTGTATCAGATAGAGACACTCGTTTTCTGAGTCATTTTTGGATGAGTCTATGGAGAATGGTCGGGACTAAGCTAAAATTCAGTAGTGCTTATCATCCACAGACGGATGGACAGACTAAAGTTGTAAACAGATCCCTAGGTAATCTATTGCGATGCCTCGTGGATGAAAATTTGAAGAGTTGGGATTCGAAGTTATGCCAAGCTGAATTTGCACACAACCATGCAGTTAATCGTAGCACTGGGTTCAGTCCATTCCAGATTGTGTACTCAACAATTCCTAAAGGACCGTTGGATTTATTTGAAGTTCCATAGCAGAAAAGAGTGATCAAACGGGCTAGTGATTTTGTGAATGAATTGCAAGAGTGTCACAAGGTTGTGCAGGAACGATTGCTTAAGGCGAATGAGAAATATAATCAATCCGCAGATATTAAACGACGACATGTTGACTTCAAAGAAGGAGATTTTGTATATGCAGTATTGACCAAGGATCGATTTCCTGTTGGTACTTACAACAAACTAGCTGCTAGAAAGATTGGTCCTTTGGAAGTCGTGAAGAAGATTAATGAGAACGCATATCAGTTGAGATTGCCGGATCATATCCATACTGCTGACGTTTTCAACGTCAAACAATTGATTCCATATCATGAGGATAAGCGTGATGAAGAAAAGGAAAGTGTGAATTCGGGGACGAATTCTTTTCAGCCAGGGGAGGATGATGCAGCGAAACATGTTCATAGGTCGCCTTCCATAATTCGCTCGGCCTTAAGTCGCACGCGACCTATCGAGTCATGTCTTGATTTACCTGAGCGACCTAGCGACCTATCGAATTATGCCTTAAACCGTTGCCTTGAATCATCTATGCCGCTTCTCACCATAAGGCGCTCGCTAGCGACCTATAATAAGTCGTTTGCCTTAAGTCGCTGATTCCTATAGGTCGCTCAAGTTATGCCGTGTTTCCATATGTCGCTCATTCCTTATATCGTAGGTCGCGAAGTCTTATGCCACTGAAATCTTAAGTCGCGAGCAACATTTCAGTTAGGTCGTGTAATGTTGTAACGTGTATATTGTTAAGTCGTGTACTGTTGTGTTGTAACTTTCTTATGTCGTTTGTATTTGTTTTGTTAAGTCGGTTGTTTTGGTAAGTCATCTGTTTGTAAGTTGTTTGTTTCTTATGTCGCTTACATTTGTTAAGTCGTAGGTCGAGGTGCTGTTGTAACGTGAATGTGTTAGGTCGTGGAGGACCTGTATTGTGTCGCGTCTGTTAGGTCGTGAATGCTGGGTGTTGTAAAATCTTATAAATAGCGGGTGAGTTGTATCATTTTGAGTAGTTGATTTTTGAATAAAATTTGTTTATGTGCTTTGTGCCACTTTGTTGAAGTTGAGTGTGATCTCCTTCATCTTCCATCTTCGGATATTCGAGTGCGCTCGAATCAACGGACTTGAAGCCGATTCATGGAATCTCGTGCGCGAGATCAACGTCGAAGAATCGTAGATCTTTTAACACGGTATCGTGCGCGATCAACGTGTTGGAGATAACTAGAATCTGGTATCTCGTGAGATCAACGGATTTGGGCATTTATCTTGGGTATCATCAATCCATCGATTCATCATTGTATCATTTCATCGATTTGTTTGACACGAAATCTTCATTTCGTGGTCAAGTGTTATATCTGCTGCGTCAAATACTTATTCCCTATTTTGGATATTAGAATCCCTTATTTTGGTAAGCTAAAATCTTAGGAATTTGAAGAAAAAGGACTTGTAATAGTATTTGGTTAAGGAATTGACATTTAACGCTAGTTTAGGGCATAAAATCCATGCGTTTAGAATTTATTAGGCACGAATATTTATTTATCTCTATAAGTGTAATTAAGTATAATTATTGCGTATATAGCATAGTTAATTAGGTATTAATTTTCATTTATTTCCTCCATTAGGAATGTAATTGATCGTTTGGCAAAAATAAGAGGAAACACTTATATAGCCTAATTATTATTCTAAGGCGTAATAAGTAAGATTCCTTATAAGGCTTTATTTATGAAACGTTGAGATAAATATTATATATATGCAGTGTATTTAACTTATGGCTAAGTCATTAGGATGCGAGGTCAATAGGGTTACATGATGGAAGTTTGTCCTTCACTTCTAGGCTACCAGCAATTGTGTATACTTCATATTGATGTGAGATATCCTTATGATAAATATTTATAATGACGCGAGGTCAGTCCCAAATTCTATAGGGGAAATCTGCCCGGCTAATCTGGCTATCAGTTCCTACAAATAGTCGGACTAATTTGAGACGTCATTATGAGTATGGGCATGGTACGAGGGACTTGCTTCAGAATCTTGAGGTATTAAGTGGTTGTTTGAGGGCTCGCCTCTTTTAACCAAATGAAGTATTAAATGGCCTAGGGGACACGTTAGGTGGTATCTCTACAGGGGTCCGCTTCTGGATAAGGTACTAAGTGATTGATTGAGTGCCCGCCTTTACAAATAAGGAAGTATTAAGTGACTTGAGAGATTCCATATGATGCCAGTTATATAGTTACTAGCGAGGAGCACGCCTTGGAAACAAGTATTAAATGATGGGGTAAATGACCAGAGTCTGACTATTTTCCGATAAAAGGTATTAAGTGGCTTGGGTACTATCTATTACATTGCTAGCTATGTATGACATGGGATTTGGGAAACCTGCTTCTGGAATGGAAGGTAATAAGTGTTTGATTGAGGACCTACCTCCTTTCCTTATAAGAAGCATTAAATTATTATAATGGTTTTATGTTCGTAGACATATTTTTATTTTGAAATATACTACACTAGTATTAAAAAGGTAAGATTCGAGGTTTATATTTACCACACACTTGTTGTTCTGACTCCCTCCACATTACAACAAAGGTTAGGGTTAGAGTAATGGCGATGATGATGATTAGAGATGGAGAAGCTTGTCTTGTGGCAGTATTTATCATTATTACTTGCTATTATGTGTACCCATGTATTTAGACAATTGTTGTAACGGATTTATGATAAGATTTGATGGTATTTTGTACTATGACATTTTATGGTTTTGAAATAAATGCGTACATTTTGCTATCATATTTTATTCCGTTCGTTGTGAGCTTTGAAAGATTAGTTATGGCTCTGTATTATTATTTCTTTTTCTAACTAACAACCTTCCTTAGAATGAATCTAAGTTTCGATGGGCCTTTTCTGGGTCGAAATATGGGCCTATTCCGGGGTGAGTTGTTACATTTGGTATCAGAGCCTAGGTTACCCAATCAAGGGAAAACTATACGTATGAGAGACGTACTTGTTATTTTGAAAAGGTTTTTCAAAAATAATTTTCAAAATTCTTAATATACATACATATATATATAGTGACACATACTTATACCCTATTTTCTTGAACATATGCATACACACTAGGCAACCCTTTTCTTTTATCATATAAATACTATCTTAGGAAATCGTCACTAAAGATTTAACCTACAGATAGTTGATATGACTGATAATCAATCTTCTTTCGGATAAGAGAACCCTACCTATGGAAGACCGCCCATTCGTGGAATGGCTGAATAGTTTAGACAATTTCTTAGGACTATTGAGCAAATTCTTATTCCTCTAATTGCACCGGTGGCACCTGCTGCCCCACCTGCCAATGTAGTACTTTGTCATGTTAATTTTCTTAAGTTGTGTAAGGACTTTTTCAATATAAGAGGGAAGACATAGTCTGAAACTGAAGGATATTCGAAAGCTAAAGCATAGGTTAGTAACTGTAAGAAAATATTTAGGAAGCTTGGTTGAGATGATCAGCTAAGAAGAAGAATAGCGGCTTAACACCTCAAGGGAGAAGCTTTGAATTGGTGGAACTTTGTGACTGATGAGCACCCTGGAAGAATATTCTCTTAGGACGATTCAAAGGCAGATTTGGGATGAGATTTATGTATAGGGCAGAAGTGAGCCTACAATTGGAAAAGTTTATTCAGCTAAGACAAGGAGATTCTACTCATAAGGAGTATATAGCTAAGTTTACCGAGTTAGCTAAATTTGGAATGAGCCTAATAGATACACCTATGAAAAAGGCCATGAAGTTCGTGAAGGGACTAAATTCCCCACTAAGAGAAATGTTGTTGGCCGAAGTGCCTATTGGGGCCACGTATGAGACGTTGGTGGAAATGGCAATGTTGCACATAGCCAATGAAGAAGATAAGGGAGTAGAAAGGGAGAATTCTGCATCGACCCAAAAGCAAGGAGGGTCCAAGAAGGGAAGCTTTTGGAACAATAAGAAGTTGAAGGGGAAGTTTAAAAAGGATGGTAAGGTGTGCAAGAGATGCTAAAAGAAGGTCATGAAGCTAAAGATTGTAGGGTTAGTCTGATGAAGGAAGCCTTTAAAGGGAAGTGCTTTAACTGCCATGAGGAAGGGCATCTAAAGAATCAGTGTCCCAAGTTGGTGAAGGAAGGATCAAGCAAACAGGCCTTCGCTATTGAAGTTTTCCCTATTGCTGGTAAACCACTGAGAGACCAAGAGAAAGAAGCTCTAGAAGGTATAACTCTTATTTATGGGGTCACCGTCGCACCCTATTTGATTTAGGGGCATCATATTCCTTTATAGCTAGTAATGTAGTAAATTTCTTAAACCTTCAAGCCCAAATGGTCAAATAACGCAATAGAGGTTTCTAATCCTATTTGGGGTTCGATACATCTCTCTCTCTTATTTGCAAAGACCTAATGTTAAATATATGCGACGTTGATTTTATATGTAATGCGTACGTTTTAAATTTTGAGGGGTATGGACTGATCTTGGGTATGGATTGGTTATCATATTATAGAGCCATTCTTGATTGCGATAGGAGGGTCATATGGTTAAGGAGTTGTAGAGGCCATGATCTAGAAGTTCTTTGTACACCCAAAGAGTTAGTTGAGTTAAGCCATTTATACTCACTAAGTCTATCTGTTATTGGAGAGCCATCATCCATACCCATAGTTTGTGAATGTCTTGATGTCTTCAAGAAGGTCTCTAGTCTCCCACCCTATAGGGAGATCGAGTTCCAAATCGATTTGGAGAAGTTTACTAGGCTCGTTGCCCTACCTTTAAGACATATGGCCCCCAAAGAAAGAAGTAGTTGGATAAGCAAATCTCGGAGCTATTGAAGAAAGGATTCATCCATAGCAGTACTTCTGAATGGGAAGCCCATGTTGTTTTCGCCACTAAGGCAGATGGTTCTTTGAGGCTTTGCGTCGACAATAGGGAATTGAACAACTTGAAAAGGAAGAGTAGGTACCCTTTACCTAGGATTAACGACTTGTTCGACCAACTTGTAAGAGCTAGGGTCTTTTCTTAATTAGACCTATCAATGGAATTCCATCAGCTAAGGATAGCAAAGGAGAGCAAATCAAAGACCGCATTTCGCACTCCAGATAGGCTTTATGATTGGGAATTAATGCCTTTTGGATTGACTAATGCCCCGACATACTTTGTAGATTTGATGAGTAGAGTATTTAGGGGTCAACTCAATAAATTCGTTGTGGTGTTTGTTGATGATATCTTGGTTTTCTCCAAAGGCAAGAAGGAGCATGAGGACCACCTTAGGGAGGTATTAGTGACTTTGAGGAGGCACCAACTGAAGGCCAAATTTTCTAAATGCCACTTTTGGAGGAGTGAAATTAGATTTCTTGGGCATATTGTTTCGGAGCAAGGATTGGCTGTAGACCCCGCTAAAGTGGAAGCTGTTCAAGGATGGAGGACTCCTAAGAATGCATCAGAGGTTAGAAGTTTTCTACGGTTGGAAGCCTACTATAGAAAGTTCACCAAGAAATTTGCAAGAATAACAGCCCCTTTTGACCCAATCGACTAAGAAGAACCTAATTTTTTCTTGGGATGAAAGATTCACTAAGGCATTTTAGAAACTTAAGGAGTCATTAGCTGAAAGGAAAGAAAGTGGAGACCAACCTTACAAAAGCCTCCAACCTTCCCCAATTTTTAGAAAGCAAACTAGATTGAAATCTGTTCTTCACACATAGATGTTTTGAGGTAAGTGATACTAGAGGAATGTGGTATTTTGTAATCTTAATAAATCTTGTGCATCACATTTATTGGTTTTATAACGATGCAAGCTCTTGCGATTGAAGTTGGTTTAACAGTTTCATATGTTTTAATTAATAACAAACAAGCGATCAGATATGAATAGAACACATAAAGTTTTACAAATAAGATTAGGAAACTATACTAGAATTTAATTTAGACTAGAAAATAACAAATAATGGAATTTTAATTTTAAAAATAGGCATATATAACATAAGGTAAAAAAAGTAAAAAACAATAAAAGTGTACGTATTAGTTAGAGATCATTAAACATTCATGTATTTTCATACGTACATATTACATTGATTGTTGTCTTTTAAATTGAATAAAAAAGTTTTCTTTGACTTGTAGTTCATGATATAGAGCTCCTACCATCGAATAATCTCTATCGAAAATAGTACACAATTAAACCAGGCACATGTAGAAAAAAGTTGAAACGTTGCATTTCAATATACGATGAATGAACAATTATTCCTCAGCAATTATGTACAATTTCTAACATCAATGTCCATAAAAGACTATATTACTCCATTGATCCTTGAATACTTTTGGCATGAAACTTAGACATATTAAGTTAAAATAAGCAAACAATAAGAAAGAATGACCAAAAAAGTAAAATGCAAGATAAAAAAGAAAATCTAACAACCAAAATGGTCATTTTATTTTGTGAAATACTTGTACCGTTACATATCACTTCTTATCATTCATAAAGCATGGCAAAGCAAGAGCATCAAGTATCAATATTTAGGGGCCTTACATAAAAACTCTCTTTATTTTAAATCCAAATAGCAAAAGTCATACAATCCAACTTTACCAACCAACTGATAAAAAAATGAGCAATTAATAACTTGATAAATTGGTAGGAATTTTTTTTTACTTAAAGCATTTCAGTATCGATTCATGCATCAGAACAAAAGGCGACCTCTTAGATCAAGCCAATTTCTACAAGGACGGGTTTGTAATTTACTAGCAATTTTCATTTGACCATCTAATGAAGCAAAAAGCATTTGCACATATTTGTTATAAAGCATGAGTAAGTCATTACCTCTTTCTTAAAAAAAGTAACTAGCTAGCATATATAAAAGAAATTCTAATATTTTGAAACAAATAATTAAATGGAGTAAAATCATATGTAGAAAACAAGGTATACCATCTATATTAAATAACCTATACCAAGCGGGGGAATTTATCAAGTCAAATATGCATTCATTTTAAACTATGAAAACAAAGAAACATATGGGGAATAAACACATAATCTAACACATAGTAAAATGAGGAAACAAAGTGGAGGACCATGAGAAAAGAGAGTATTGAAAAACAGAGGTACGTAAAATTCATTCACTCTAACATGTTTCAATTGCACCCACCTATCCTTTCGAGTCACTTCTGTTTCACCTTTTATTTCCACAGATTGAAAGTATTATTTATTTATCATAATCAAATTTGGAAAATAAATAAATATAGTTAAATCTATAACTGAAGCGAAAACTTAAAGCTTAGTTAACACGGGATGTAATAATTTTTTATTGTACATATTACATTAATTGTTAAATTTGAACGATGCAAATATATTTGAAATATTAAAAGGGAAAAGATATTGATTAATACATGCAATCAATCAAATATAGGAAGCAAATAGAAAATATAATCAATTAATTTAAGAAGATATATTAATTTATTTAAGAAATCAATCAAATATGGATATATGTGGAAACAAATACCATCATGCTTAATTTGTGTTGAAATAAAATCAAATAAATCCAGAAAGATTTCAACCTTATCTTTAAGGAAGTCTTCATCTTAACACCTATATATACGAAGGCATTTGTTCATCTTTTCAACATAAGATGATAAGAGACTTCTCCATAAAATATATTTAATAAGATCCCTATTTCCGTATCTATTTTAGGATGAGTGAAAATTATTGAGTGATTTATATTCTTCTCATATTGTACTCCCTTTTAAATTGAAGAACCAATAAAGGTTGTTGGGTCCGAGGATGTAGGCATTGTCGGACCTTGTTATATCAGTGTGTTCTTTCTTTTTTGTTTTTTGTCTATAATTTGTGTTCTTTGGTTTTCTTTTTATTCTCTTTGTTGGATTGAAATTTTTTAGATTGTCCGCCGACTAGATTAATAGGAGTCCTGCTTCCGCTACCCAATAATCTGGTTTTGCACTATAGTTTAACATCATAGCTTGTTGTTCTGTTTAAAGAATATTTAACTATTTCTAATTCTACTATATTTGAAGAATATTTAACTATTTCTAATTCTACAACGGATAGCATTGATAGAAGCTCTACAAATTATGGAGTCATTAAATTTGATGGAAAGGGAGATTTTGACACATGGAAGATGAAGATAGAAGAGGTCTTGAAGAAAAAGAGGGCATTTAAGGTTATCTTAGATATAGTAAAACTGAAGAAATTAACACCTGAAATGATTGAGGAATTGGAGTAGGATGCTCATACCACCATCCAGCTTAGCCTTTCTAATGAAATCCTTATAGAGTTTTCTTGTATGAAAATGGGTAAGGAATTATGGTATGCTCTTCAAAGAAAGTTCTATGATAAGTCTCTCACCAACCGCATCTTCCTACAACAACAACTTTATTCGTTGAAGATGAAGCATGGAACTGATGTATTAACTCAAGTGGATGCCCTAAACACACTTGTTATGAATCTTCGAGCAGCTGAAGCAAAAATTGAGGATGAAGCGCAAGCTGTCATTCCTTTATGTTCTTTTCTTCCAGAGTATAACACTTTTGTTAACTCTATGATCTATGGGCGCTCGTTTATTTTCTCAAAGGACGCGAAGACAAATTTGTATAATGAGATGTTGAGGGGAAAGTTAGCAAACATATGCATGGAGAATGATTCCGAAGGCCTTGTTGCGTAGAGGGGAAGAAGTAAGAGTAGACCCAAATATTGTGGAGATAGAGGCAAGTTAAGATCCTAGTTAAGAGGAGCTCCGAAGGGAGCTTATCATTATTGTAGAAGGCCTAGATATTATATTGCAAGTTACCCTGTAACGACCCGTATTTTTAACACTTTAAAAATACGAATTAAAAAGAAAATTTTGGATAAAAATCCAAAGGAAATAAAATTTTGTGTTGTTAAATGTAAATTACAAGTTAAAATACAAAACTGAATTCTGAAATAACTTATTTGTAAATTAAATACGGATGTTAACTTGTAATTGAACGTAAGTAAGGATTTAAATTTGAATGTAACAAGTAATTGAATTGAATTGAATTTGATTGTAAGCAACGAAATAAATAAAATGTTACATTTAATATTGAAGTTATAATATGGAAATCAACGTAAATGAATGTAATTTAATATTACTGTGAATTTAAATAAGATGATAGCCGAAGAAAATGAAAGTAAATGAATTATAAACTATTGATAATAATGTATAAGTAAATGGTTGATTCAATAATGAAAGTGTAAATCGAAATAAAAGAATTCAATTGAAATTAAATAACTTGAATTTGAATTACAATATAATTGAACGCTGAATCTAATATAATCTTTTATATTGGATTTATAATGGAAAACTGCATTGTAAAAGATTGTTAATTACTGTGAAATTAAAAATAGGATTTGTGAACAATTGAAATTTGATTTAAAAGTTAATAATTTAAAATTGGGAATTTTGTATTGAAATTAAACAGTCGAATAATTTATTTTTCGAATATTGGATTTAATTCGACAATTAAATCGATAATTTAATAAGTTAAATTTCAGAAATAATTGAAATCGAGTTGAATATGATTGAAAATGATTTGTAAAATTTTATCTTATCATATTGGAGTTATAGTAATGTTATAGAACTTTTAAAATTGAATTTAAAGTTAATTTGTGAAAATTGAATATTTTAATATTTAATTATCGACTGAAAAATAGCCATTTTTCGAACAGTCTTGGAATTGAACGAAACTAGTTCCATTGGATCCGTAATAGTTTGTTATTGTCGGATTTCAATTTTCGTAGCAATCGGAGTTGTCGTTTGACCGTGGCAGCTCGAAACGCGTTGAAATTGCTTAATATTAATTTGGCGAGTTAAAAATAGTCATTTTTTTAAACGGTCTCGGATTTCGACGAAACAAGTTTCATCGGATCCGTAATGTGATATTATTGTATGATTTCAAATTTCGTGTCAATCGGATTTACCGTTTGTCCGAAGCAAGCCAAAACGCATAGAAATTTGTTTAATCGATTTAATTTAAATTTGATCGTTATTTCCGTAACTCGCACAAATGATCGAATTAGCTTCCAAAACCTATTCCATTGTGTCCAGAATAGGAGAATAACATTATAAATGCCTAGCGGCACGTCTCGATAGAAGTTTGAAATAAATATCTAGATATTTGAATTTTAAAATAATAAAAATTAATATACTGATTTGACCATACCCTTCACATCTGTCTGTTCTTCTTATCAGCCGATACCCTAGTACCTATTTCCTATTCAAACATACATAATCTCCTTTAATAACCCACTCACGCAAGCTTCAGGCAGAAGAAGATAATAAATCAAACTTTAAAAATTTCTTTCTCCTCAAATACTCGATTAAAAATCACGAAACCTTCTCTAAAAATCCTATTTCATCGTTTGCTTCGATCCTATATACTTTTGGCCTGGTGCGACTTGGAGTTTGGGAGTGTGACAGTGAAGGCGTGAGGGGTTTTGAAGCTAGGGTTAAGCTTCACTTTGTTTCCATTCATCGATTCGAGAAATAAAGATCGTATTTGGATTCTCCTCGTCGAATAGCATCTGGACGCACGTTTTGGTGGAGCTCGGTGGTGTCTTGGGGTGTGCGACCTGATCATGGTCAAGAGGAGAGCTTCAGGTCGTGTTTTCCTAGGTGGGGCCGCATGTGTAGCTTTGTGGTCGAGATGGTGGAGCACGCGGAGAGAAGGAGTTTGGCGAAGACGGCATGTCGAACGGAGTACCGGAGCTCCGTATCACTGGGTTTGTGCACGCGCATGAATGGGTTCTTCTCTGTTTCGTGTGCAGGCATTGGCAAAGGATGGGAGAAGGAGATGTTGAGTGGGCTGGGCTTTGCTTTGGGTATGGATTAATTTAATTATATATAAATTGTTTATAAATTCAAATGTCGATAACTTAAAAATGTATAACTTCTACATATGAGGTCCGATTGAGACGAGTCTTTTTGCGTTGCGTTCGTAATGACGAGAGCTTCAAAATGAAACTAGTTTGGATGGATTTGGAGACGGTGGAAATTTGGGCTAAAATTGGGCGTCGTCCAGTTTTAGTTCCAAACCGGAACGTCTCGGCGACAACAGAAAATCAAGGTGAGTGTTTTACGCTCACATTTGACTGAAATTTTTTTTATGTTAGTTAAATAGAAATTCCTGTGATAATATGTTTGCGTTGTTTGATGTTTGATGGTTGAAATTGGTTGTTTATCTCGTACTATAAATTATATGATTTAAATTGCTCGTTAAATTTAAATTTAACTGTTAGGTTAGAATTTAAATTTTATTGCCAGTTTAAAAACCCCGACACCCCTGAATAGTAAATGACTGTGATATTATGACTGTTTGGATTGATTGTTGTGACTGGTGATTTATTTGATATATTGGACATATGCTAATGCTTTACATTGATTATTCTTGATATTTACCCACTGATAAGATTGTTGTTGATTTGTCGATCAATCCCAATCATTACCCTAGATGTTACGGGCATCAAATTAACCGGGATTAATCGTTAAGGAATTAAAACTGAAATAATAAAAATTTCACTTGGCCATAGGATAGAAAATTTTATACAAACACCGATTGGATAAATTAACGTTTTCAACATTGAAATTTGATTTAATTGAATTTGTTTAAAAGAGATAAATGAATTTGGATTTGTGAAACTAAAACTTGAATTAGAAACCGTTGGAAATAAAACTGAAAGTAAAATTTAAATTAAGTATGATTTGAATTTAATGAAAGGAATTGTGAATTTAGGTTGAACATACTTTATTAAATGGTATAAATTTAAATGATCAATAACTGAAATTTGAATTCGAAATTTTGTATATATATCAAATGTTCAAATGAAAGTTTAAGTTGAAGTTAACTAATCTAATTGAACCTTTTGAATCGAGTTGGATCGTGGAAATTTGATTGAAATTTATTTGAACTGAATGAAGATTTATCTAAAAATATAAACTTGAACTTTGATTTGAATTAACTAAGAATTGAAATGAATTTGAAAGGAATCGAGATATTTGGAAATTTAACTAGTTTGACTTGGGAAGGTATTTTAAACAAATTATTTTAGTATAACTATTTCAAATCTATTTTATTTATTCAAACAAATTTGTTTTCTCAAACTATTTACTTTATAAACCATTTTATTTGTAAAACTATTTTCTATTAAACTAATACAATTATTTATTTTATAAACCATATGTTTCTTAAATTATTTTCTATAAAAAAAAAATTATTTAACTATTAAATTTTCTAAAACTATTTTTAAACTATTTTCTAAAAATTTAAACCAGTTAAAGGGAATAAAGGTTATGTTTAAATCCTTGATTTAAATGCAAATTGGATTAATGGAAATTTAATCAAATTTAAAAATTCAAATGAAGTTTTGAAGTAAACGATTTTGAAATGAATTGACTTATCGAAAAATTTGGCTTTGAAAAAAAAAATGATATGATATTTGAAATGGTTTTGTTTTCGAAACAAATGCGAGATTTGATTTTAAAAAAAGATGAATTGTTTTCGAAGCATAATAAAACCAATCGGTGTAAGTAATACGTAGTTATTAAAGAGACCGGGATCGGATATGGACATACTCTCTGTCGATACCGAAAACCACTTTAATAACTAGTATACGCGGAGTGTTGATCCAGAACGAAGTGGATGGTTTTGGTGAACGCGTTGACTGAAGAAAGAGAACGATTTTGGATGACCCCTGACATGACTAAAACAGGAGCCGCGCCGGGCCATTGAGGATCGCCATCTCTAGCGGACACACTTCTTCGTTACCATATCTATTACTTTTGTGATTCGATTTGGGTGCACCCCTTGATTTGGGAGTGTTGTTTCGCGGTGTTGGGGTAGTAGCTGCTATGCCCAACATCAGTCCGGATCACGCAACTACTAGTATCCTAGTTGGTATTGCCTCATGTACCTTGTCATACTGATTATCCTATTCGCGACCACTACGATTTTGGTTTGTACCTTTAGTATATGGATTGCCCTCTGGTGACTTCCGGTTTTGGGGAAACTACGGTCTTGTATATGCTCTTGGGAATAGAAACTGTGTTAAGGGTGGAATGGGCCATGGCTTAACGCTATTTTAATACTTTTACTTTAATGTAGACATATTATAATAGCGTATTGTACTACATAGTAGATAGTTTAACGGATCCTTGAGAGATGGAAAATCCCGTAACATCTCTTAAGTTATTGCACTCACGTTGACACTGGATAGGAGATGTCAAACCCCGTAAACATCTCTGACGCCGTCACACTCATATTTTCTTATTCGATTTGACTTACATGAGATATTTTAGTCCTGACTCGAGTGTTTTGTCTTTTCATTACGCTCGGGTCAGCCTGAGCATTTCAGATAAGGTTGAAGATCTATTTTGGAGGACGAAGACGAAGATTTGGTATACTATTACTATTATTATCTTTGCATCATGCTGTCTGTTGCATTATTTTATTTGTTCTGTTGTATATGTATAACTCTGATAAATGTTGTATAAATGATAATCAAAAGTATATTAAACAGCTTCATGAACTGTTTATTTGATTATTATATTTTATCTTTCCGCTGCGAGATTCTGAGTTTGTTTCTGTTCTTTCTTTTCTTTTCTTATTTAACCCCAATAACCATCTGCCTTTTTGAACGGTTTGAGTTGGACATGTGTTTGATTTGTCGACTTGAACGGTCCAAAAAGGCGGGTCGTTACAGTTGGTATCAGAGCTTTGGTTTAGATTACCTTGGCTCTAGTGGGGAATAACTCATTGAAATAGGGTTAAACCTTATGAATGAGTTTGAGTGTATATGAGAGAGCGTATTTGTAATTTTGATATAAAAAAATGATTTTATATTGTGTTAATTTGTTCCGTTGAGTATTTATGAATTCTGGTTGGTACTTGGGACGCCAAGGCATCGATAGGAATTTCTAAACACTCGAATAGGACAGATTGACATAATATTGTTTTGGATTATATTTTATATATAAAAGAATTATCTTGAAAATTTATAAATTTTGATTGTATTGGTTGTTAGGAGATGATAATATTAGATTATCATCGTTTATTGTTGATTAGTCAATATTTCTAACTATTGACTAATGGATGATTTTAAGGAATGAAACTTGTAAATATGACTGACAATGAATATAAATGGTAAATAAAATAAAATAAAAATGAATTTAAATTAAGATGGAGAATTTAAATTCCGGTGTTTTGAAAATTTATTATCAAAAATTTGAAATGTATAATATAAGTATTATATGATAGTATATTCGATTAGAAATTGTTTTCAAAGGATTTTCAAATGAAGTAAGTGTTATACTCCCCTCTTGACACTAGAATATGATTCCGGTGATGAGTGCACGCATCATCGACTTTATTTTCGAGAGTCTAAGTGGGGGAGATCACTTAATAGTTTTTCTAAACCCTGTTTTGATTAAAATTTAATTTTATTTTGTATTCTCTATAGTATGACTTGATATATATTAATATAAGTATATATTATTTCAAACTTGATTTGAAATGAAACCGGAGTTGAAATTCTTAAGTTCTTTAATATTTAATGACTTTAAACTATTGAAATAAACTAGAAACTGTACTCTTTTGGATTAAATAGAACTTGAATTGAAATTTTCTAAAGTATGTAATGAAAATAAGTATATATATATATATATATTTCAATGCTGATTAAAATTTTTCTAAAAGTATGATTTGAGATATAAAGATATTAGTATATATATATATATATATTTATTTATTTAAAAAAAAAAGGGTTTAATCGAATCCGGTGTTGAAATTCTTAAGTTCTCTAATAAGGAATGATTTTAATTATTAAACTAAAGTAAATCTTGAATTGTTAGAAACTTATGAATTGAAAAAGGTGAAATTGAATTTAAGTGTTAAAAAAAAATTATTAAAATTGTAGGAGTAACCCTTAATTTGGAAAATAATAAATTGGAAATTTTTTTAATAGGTATAACACTCAAATTGAATGAAAAGAAGTTGTATATTGTTTAACTACATTCTATTTGCATAGCTATAACTTACCAAATACTTAAAAAGTTTAAAATGCTAATATGGATAAGTAAATGAATAATATACAAGTGTGATTGCGAATAATAAAGTGTGAAGATCTATTGATAGTTGTAAATATAAAGGAAATTTAAGTTGTAAAGTGAATTAAATTTAAAATTAATTAAATATAGAATTAGTAAATGGAAACTGATTAAATTTGAATAAAACTAAATGTCAATAAACTTGGAAGTGTATGAAATTAAAATTTTGACTTGGAAATGTATAATTGATTTATTATAGATTTGGATGGAGGTTAATGTTTGATATGCATTGGTTGTTAGATGGATGTTAATTGATTAAGTATGATTCATTTTGTTAATAAATTGAATAAATGGAATATAAATTTAAATAATTAAATTCAATTTGAAGTAAGGTGATGTTGAATATAATTGTAATCAATTTAATTTGAAGAAAATTGTCTTGAGTTAAATGTGGATGTAATAAAGTGAATAAACCGGAAAACAAATTTAATGTAAACTTATTTCATAAAAATATAAAAGAAATTAACAACTTTGTGTTAATGCTTGATTTTCCGGAAACTTTAAATTGGATAGTTTGTATTTGTAATAACAAACAAATGTGGAAATCTAAAATTGTCCGGTATGTGCTGAAACTAAAAGTATCATAACTTTTAAATGAATAATCGGAATTTGATGATCTTGGACTTTTCGGAAAGCTTAGAATCTGTAGCACGACTTTTGTTTAGAGTATTTCAGAAAATTCATTCGTTTACTAGGTTAAAAATGTAAATGTCTATCGCTGTCCTGTGTAAGAATAAGCAAAACCAATAGCATTTGACCTTTGTATTTATGACATAACTTTTTACTGGTTTATCGGATTTTCATGATCTTGTACTTTCTGGAAACCTCAGAACCTGTGCTCCAACTTTTGTTTTAGAAGCCTTGCATTTTGCTGAAGTTTAGAACGTCGAAAGTGTGCGTGAAGGTCGCTGACCTGCACGGACCTGAAACGTATTCTCGTAGTAAAACGGTCGTAACTTTTGAACGGAAGGTCCGAATTCAATGATTTTGGACATTCCGGAAAGCCTGAAACGAATGCAACAACTTTTGTTTAGATTCTATTGTCAAATTTTATAGTTTAGGTGACCAAAAACTGAGATTCTTTTGTTGTCCTAGAATTGGAATTTCAGTTTTGAAGCTAAACATGTTATACGTATGTTGTTTATGCTAAGTATATCGATCTATCTTTATATGCATGGTTCTAACTTGGTTATTGAGCATTTTAGTAGGTAGCAAAGGGGTTGCGCTTCGCTTGTGAAGCTCGCTTCTACGCTAAATGCAAAATGTAAGTTAAAATGCTAATAAACGCTTAACAAAAGGTACGTTCTCGGATTACAGTTTATGTTGTGGTATATTATTGTGTTCCCCATGTTTTGGGATGCCTCATTCTTGTAATGAGATGTATATCATGCAATTATTACCACTGTGAAATTTTTCGGTCCTAGCCGCGCAAAGGAGGTGCTGCCGAAATTTTTCAAAAATCCGGGAGTTAGAAAATTTTGTGAAAAAAAATCCTATAACTAAATTTTGCAAATAAGTCGAATATTTTGAATGAATTATATCTAAATGATGGTTTCTCCTTCTCCGTTCCTTTTCGAGGACGAAAAGTTTTAAGTGGGGGAGAATGTAACGACCCGTATTTTTAACACTTTAAAAATACGAATTAAAAAGAAAATTTTGGATAAAAATCCAAAGGAAATAAAATTTTGTGTTGTTAAATGTAAATTACAAGTTAAAATACAAAACTAAATTCTGAAATAACTTATTTGTAAATTAAATACGGATGTTAACTTGTAATTGAACGTAAGTAAGGATTTAAATTTGAATGTAACAAGTAATTGAATTGAATTGAATTTGATTGTAAGCAACGAAATAAATAAAATGTTACATTTAATATTGAAGTTATAATATGGAAATCAACGTAAATGAATGTAATTTAATATTACTGTGAATTTAAATAAGATGATAGCCGAAGAAAATGAAAGTAAATGAATTATAAACTATTGATAATAATGTATAAGTAAATGGTTGATTCAATAATGAAAGTGTAAATCGAAATAAAAGAATTCAATTGAAATTAAATAACTTGAATTTGAATTACAATATAATTGAACGCTGAATCTAATATAATCTTTTATATTGGATTTATAATGGAAAACTGCATTGTAAAAGATTGTTAATTACTGTGAAATTAAAAATAGGATTTGTGAACAATTGAAATTTGATTTAAAAGTTAATAATTTAAAATTGGGAATTTTGTATTGAAATTAAACAGTCGAATAATTTATTTTTCGAATATTGGATTTAATTCGACAATTAAATCGATAATTTAATAAGTTAAATTTCAGAAATAATTGAAATCGAGTTGAATATGATTGAAAATGATTTGTAAAATTTTATCTTATCATATTGGAGTTATAGTAATGTTATAGAACTTTTAAAATTGAATTTAAAGTTAATTTGTGAAAATTGAATATTTTAATATTTAATTATCGACTGAAAAATAGCCATTTTTCGAACAGTCTTGGAATTGAACGAAACTAGTTCCATTGGATCCGTAATAGTTTGTTATTGTCGGATTTCAATTTTCGTAGCAATCGGAGTTGTCGTTTGACCGTGGCAGCTCGAAACGCGTTGAAATTGCTTAATATTAATTTGGCGAGTTAAAAATAGTCATTTTTTTAAACGGTCTCGGATTTCGACGAAACAAGTTTCATCGGATCCGTAATGTGATATTATTGTATGATTTCAAATTTCGTGTCAATCGGATTTACCGTTTGTCCGAAGCAAGCCAAAACGCATAGAAATTTGTTTAATCGATTTAATTTAAATTTGATCGTTATTTCCGTAACTCGCACAAATGATCGAATTAGCTTCCAAAACCTATTCCATTGTGTCCAGAATAGGAGAATAACATTATAAATGCCTAGCGGCACGTCTCGATAGAAGTTTGAAATAAATATCTAGATATTTGAATTTTAAAATAATAAAAATTAATATACTGATTTGACCATACCCTTCACATCTGTCTGTTCTTCTTATCAGCCGATACCCTAGTACCTATTTCCTATTCAAACATACATAATCTCCTTTAATAACCCACTCACGCAAGCTTCAGGCAGAAGAAGATAATAAATCAAACTTTAAAAATTTCTTTCTCCTCAAATACTCGATTAAAAATCACGAAACCTTCTCTAAAAATCCTATTTCATCGTTTGCTTCGATCCTATATACTTTTGGCCTGGTGCGACTTGGAGTTTGGGAGTGTGACAGTGAAGGCGTGAGGGGTTTTGAAGCTAGGGTTAAGCTTCACTTTGTTTCCATTCATCGATTCGAGAAATAAAGATCGTATTTGGATTCTCCTCGTCGAATAGCATCTGGACGCACGTTTTGGTGGAGCTCGGTGGTGTCTTGGGGTGTGCGACCTGATCATGGTCAAGAGGAGAGCTTCAGGTCGTGTTTTCCTAGGTGGGGCCGCATGTGTAGCTTTGTGGTCGAGATGGTGGAGCACGCGGAGAGAAGGAGTTTGGCGAAGACGGCATGTCGAACGGAGTACCGGAGCTCCGTATCACTGGGTTTGTGCACGCACATGAATGGGTTCTTCTCTGTTTCGTGTGCAGGCATTGGCAAAGGATGGGAGAAGGAGATGTTGAGTGGGCTGGGCTTTGCTTTGGGTATGGATTAATTTAATTATATATAAATTGTTTATAAATTCAAATGTCGATAACTTAAAATGTATAACTTCTACATATGAGGTCCGATTGAGACGAGACTTTTTGCGTTGCGTTCGTAATGACGAGAGCTTCAAAATGAAACTAGTTCGGATGGATTTGGAGACGGTGGAAATTTGGGCTAAAATTGGGCGTCGTCCAGTTTTAGTTCCAAACCGGAACGTCTCGGCGACAACAGAAAATCAAGGTGAGTGTTTTACGCTCACATTTGACTGAAATTTTTTTTATGTTAGTTAAATAGAAATTCCTGTGATAATATGTTTGCGTTGTTTGATGTTTGATGGTTGAAATTGGTTGTTTATCTCGTACTATAAATTATATGATTTAAATTGCTCGTTAAATTTAAATTTAACTGTTAGGTTAGAATTTAAATTTTATTGCCAGTTTAAAAACCCCGACACCCCTGAATAGTAAATGACTGTGATATTATGACTGTTTGGATTGATTGTTGTGACTGGTGATTTATTTGATATATTGGACATATGCTAATGCTTTACATTGATTATTCTTGATATTTACCCACTGATAAGATTGTTGTTGATTTGTCGATCAATCCCAATCATTACCCTAGATGTTACGGGCATCAAATTAACCGGGATTAATCGTTAAGGAATTAAAACTGAAATAATAAAAATTTCACTTGGCCATAGGATAGAAAATTTTATACAGACACCGATTGGATAAATTAATGTTTTCAACATTGAAATTTGGTTTAATTGAATTTGTTTAAAAGAGATAAATGAATTTGGATTTGTGAAACTAAAACTTGAATTAGAAACCGTTGGAAATAAAACTGAAAGTAAAATTTAAATTAAGTATGATTTGAATTTAATGAAAGGAATTGTGAATTTAGGTTGAACATACTTTATTAAATGGTATAAATTTAAATGATCAATAACTGAAATTTGAATTCGAAATTTTGTATATATATCAAATGTTCAAATGAAAGTTTAAGTTGAAGTTAACTAATCTAATTGAACCTTTTGAATCGAGTTGGATCGTGGAAATTTGATTGAAATTTATTTGAACTGAATGAAGATTTATCTAAAAATATAAACTTGAACTTTGATTTGAATTAACTAAGAATTGAAATGAATTTGAAAGGAATCGAGATATTTGGAAATTTAACTAGTTTGACTTGGGAAGGTATTTTAAACAAATTATTTTAGTATAACTATTTCAAATCTATTTTATTTATTCAAACAAATTTGTTTTCTCAAACTATTTACTTTATAAACCATTTTATTTGTAAAACTATTTTCTATTAAACTAATACAATTATTTATTTTATAAACCATATGTTTCTTAAATTATTTTCTATAAAAAAAAAATTATTTAACTATTAAATTTTCTAAAACTATTTTTAAACTATTTTCTAAAAATTTAAACCAGTTAAAGGGAATAAAGGTTATGTTTAAATCCTTGATTTAAATGCAAATTGGATTAATGGAAATTTAATCAAATTTAAAAATTTAAATGAAGTTTTGAAGTAAACGATTTTGAAATGAATTGACTTATCGAAAAATTTGGCTTTGAAAAAAAAAATGATATGATATTTGAAATGGTTTTGTTTTCGAAACAAATGCGAGATTTGATTTTAAAAAAAAGATGAATTGTTTTCGAAGCGTAATAAAACCAATCGGTGTAAGTAATACGTAGTTATTAAAGAGACCGGGATCGGATATGGACATACTCTCTGTCGATACCGAAAACCACTTTAATAACTAGTATACGCGGAGTGTTGATCCAGAACGAAGTGGATGGTTTTGGTGAACGCGTTGACTGAAGAAAGAGAACGATTTTGGATGACCCCTGACATGGCTAAAACAGGAGCCGAGCCGGGCCATTGAGGATCGCCATCTCTAGCGGACACACTTCTTCGTTACCATATCTATTACTTTTGTGATTCGATTTGGGTGCACCCCTTGATTTGGGAGTGTTGTTTCGCGGTGTTGGGGTAGTAGCTGCTATGCCCAACATCAGTCCGGATCACGCAACTACTAGTATCCTAGTTGGTATTGCCTCATGTACCTTGTCATACTGATTATCCTATTCGCGACCACTACGATTTTGGTTTGTACCTTTAGTATATGGATTGCCCTCTGGTGACTTCCGGTTTTGGGGAAACTACGGTCTTGTATATGCTCTTGGGAATAGAAACTGTGTTAAGGGTGGAATGGGCCATGGCTTAACGCTATTTTAATACTTTTACTTTAATGTAGACATATTATAATAGCGTATTGTACTACATAGTAGATAGTTTAACGGATCCTTGAGAGATGGAAAATCCCGTAACATCTCTTAAGTTATTGCACTCACGTTGACACTGGATAGGAGATGTCAAACCCCGTAAACATCTCTGACGCCGTCACACTCATATTTTCTTATTCGATTTGACTTACATGAGATATTTTAGTCCTGACTCGAGTGTTTTGTCTTTTCATTACGCTCGGGTCAGCCTGAGCATTTCAGATAAGGTTGAAGATCTATTTTGGAGGACGAAGACGAAGATTTGGTATACTATTACTATTATTATCTTTGCATCATGCTGTCTGTTGCATTATTTTATTTGTTCTGTTGTATATGTATAACTCTGATAAATGTTGTATAAATGATAATCAAAAGTATATTAAACAGCTTCATGAACTGTTTATTTGATTATTATATTTTATCTTTCCGCTGCGAGATTCTGAGTTTGTTTCTGTTCTTTCTTTTCTTTTCTTATTTAACCCCAATAACCATCTGCCTTTTTGAACGGTTTGAGTTGGACATGTGTTTGATTTGTCGACTTGAACGGTCCAAAAAGGCGGGTCGTTACATACCCTAAGTTGGAAAATAAAAATAAAGTCGTTGTCCAAAAGACTTCAGCTTCTATAGTGGAGATATAAGGTTCAGGAGTGATCCTGGTGCTTTTACAACTTCTACCTCTTCTATAAAGGGTACTATTTGGATTATTGACTTTGGAGCATCTTTTCATATGACACCTGATAGGCACTCATTTTCCACCTATCGTCGTTTTGATAGAAGAGAGGTTCTCATGGAAATAATGCTACTTGCCGCATAATTGGTATTGGAACGATGAACGCTAGGATGTTTGATGGTATCATTCGTACTTTATGTGATGTCAGACATGTACCAAGCATTGTGAAATTTTGGCTTGAAGTTTTAACAGAAAAGGGTTCATTAAAAATTACAAATGGCTCATTGATAGTAATAAAATGGGTGAAAGCTAGAAATCTATATTTGCTAAAGGGTACCACTGTTGTTGTAGAGTTTTCTTCGGTTGTTGATTCTATTCACTCTGATTCTACTAGATTGTGGCATTTTCGTATAGTACACATTAGAGAGCGCAGTTTGAAGATGTTGAGAAAGCGACGTTTGTTTGATGGCATTTATCATTCTTAGCTTTTGTGAGAGATGTGTACTTGGAAAGCAGATGAAAGTTTTTTTGGCATTGCAAAGCATAGGTCCATAGTTGTTTTGGAGTGTGTCACATTGATGTTTGGGACCCAGCGCTATGCCTATCTATTGAAGGAGCGATTTTGTTTTATTTGTTGATAATTTTTCCAGAAAGGTATGGGTTTACTTTATAAAGTCCAAGGACGAAGCTTTTAATAAGTTTCTCAGTTGGAAATCTCTTGTTAAGAAGCAGTTTGGAAAGAAAGTGAAGGTTCTTCGTTCAGACATTGGTGGGGAACTTACTTCTCAAAAGTTCACCGAATTTTATTAGTCCAAGGGAATCAGAAGGTACTACGCCATACTAGGTGACCCTTGGTCAAATAGGGTTGTAGAGAAAATGAATCTGACATTATTAGAAGGAACTCGTTGCTTACGTCTGACTGCCGGATTAAAGAAGATATTTTGGGCAGAAGCATTATCTTTGGCGGTTTTTATTGATTCCACGAGAGAGGTCACCATTAACATTTCAAAAGATGGTATCGTATTGTACTATCTATCTTGAGGTTGATTCCAAGAGAGAGGACAAAGTTAGCATTCATCGGACGACTTGTGCTAGAATCCATAGAGAGATTTGGGAATTGTTCGAGTGATGATAGTTCAAGATGTTGGAATCCATGAAGAGATTTGAGATCCGTTCGAGTGATGAAAACTCATATGAGAGATGCTGAACATGACTTCACCATCGAAAATTACTAAAGACAAATTAGGCTACACAGCTATGGGGTTTAGCTAACCCAAAAGGTATATCAATTCCATATCTAGAGATGTTTATCAATGTTAGTACCAGAAGTTGATGATATTCGGCATCACGTATTCGGGCGTGGGCTAGTTGTGTTTACCTTATGGTATATTTTATCCAGGGACATACGATGCTCTAAAGGTAGTTTTTGATCCTTGTGCAGAGTTCGGCTTTCGATTTTTATAGAGGAGACCTTCATGGAAATCCATTGTATTAACGTATCTTAGCAGTTTTAGTTGTACTTCTAATATTGTTGTGATGTGAGATGTAAGTAGCATAGTTATTTTCTTATTTATATTCTTTATCCTAAACATTATCTATTATATCATCTTATTTAATTATTAGATGGGTTTGGTTCTTTTGGGGGGATAACCGTTACAGTGATTTGACTATCTCAAACGTGCAGTTATATATGGGCCACATATTTCTTGAGTTTCTCATACCAAGATTATCTCTTACTCGTGGTTTTATATTTTTCTTATTTCCGTGGGTGCTATTTCAAGTAGTTTGAAAAAGGCAGGTTTTTATTAATATTCTTTGGAGCTTGAGGAGAAGAGCTGGATGCTTTTACATACCATATTATTCTTATTTCCACTGCACTACTATTATGTATATATCGGCATTTGTGGGGACACTATTATAAATGTCCAGGCTGATGATAGTACATAGGATTGTAACTGTGAAATGCTGTGTATCTTATAGTAATAATTCATACTGTTTTTTTGATATTATATGTTATCATTCCGCTGTGAGATTTAGATGTTTTGTTCTCTTCTTTCTTGTTCTTTTTCTTTTACTTTTTATTTACCCTAACAATTTGTCTTTTCGGCACTTTAATGCTTGACACGTGAATACTGTGGGTGTTTTTTTGCCGATGTTTGACGATTGAAAAGGAAAATCTTTACATTTGGTATCAGAACTGAAGGTTGAGCGAGAACTGCAACGACCCGTAAATTAATCGCTTTGTATTTGAATATTTAATCATCTTTAAATATTTAAATGATGGATTTTAATAACCAAATAAACATATTTTAAATATTAATTAATGATTTTAAAATCATTTTCAAATTTTGTTTACCAAAATAATTAGTTCAAATAAAAATAGAAAATGTAACCGAAAAACGTTTTTCGAAATTTCGACTTTTCGACATTGGAAAGTCGTCGAAAACATTGTGCACATTTTTCTATAACTCATATACACATGCACGCACATGTACATATGTCATGTGATAAGTTAATTATAGTTTTAAAGTTAGTAACCATGCTTAATTCAAATAAAACATGATTTGACTAAATATGCATATAAAAAACCTAAATAAACCTAAAGAAGTACACAACCATCACCTTAAGCACCTAGGTAAGTATATAAAAAGATGCTAAGGGGGGACCAAGGGTGGTAACATGTGCAAGGAGGAATGGAGGAGGTATGGAGCTCCATGATACATGTACACTTTATATTTAATTCCTAAGTCGATTTACTAAAATACTCTCCTCATTTGCCTATAAATACCTCCATCCTAACATAGTTCTTCACTTTAAATTCTCTTTCCCTTTTCCTAAAATCTCTTTTACATATTCTTAAACATCCATGGCTTTTTAGTTTCTAAAGTCCAAATTTTCCACTTTTTCCTTAAGTTAGATTGCTAAAACTAGCTATTTCATTCTCTACTTCACTTTACATTCAAAACAACACCCATAACTCCCCCATTTTCATCATGGACATGCCCTATAACTTCTAAGCTGAGCCCTAAAGCACCTCTAAGGCCCACTAAGTCAAGTCATTTGCATATAGCGCATTGTTCTAGTCGCATTCGTGAAGTTACGCAAGTTTGGTTAAGTTAGTAAGTAATTTGGTGAGTAAAGCTTCCACCTCCAAACCAAATGTTTTCAAACTATATTTATGTTCATGTTATAGCTATTGAATGCTTGTCGTATTGGTGAAGTAATAGTTTGGTTCTTGGAATTGGTTTGTTGTTTGAAAGATGGTCGCTTTGAAGAGTTAGTAAGCAAATCATAAATTATATTAAAATCTAGTAGTTAAATCAATTCTATTGTTAATAAATGCTTGTTACACGTTGAATCATTGTAAACTACCATGTATGTATGTTCATCCCTTTGATTTGTGATGGTTGGTTGTATTGAAAATGTCATATACTTGAATTTCGAACTGCCTGTATAGCGATAGTCGCTACATTGGCACTTTCGGAAAATCACATTTTATCAAAACCATTTGGTTTCATTATTGTGCTTGGAATTATTTTACAAGTTAAGCAAGTTTTTAATTAATGATGTTTTCAAAAATAATTAATTATTTTAATAATGATTATTTAATTAATTATTTAATTAATTAATAAGGATTAAAGTTAACTAATTAACTTACTAACGATGTGTTTAAAATTAACTAATCACTTGGTTAATGATGTTTTGAAATTAATTAATCATTTTATATAATGATGTTTAAGGTTAATTAATCTTTTAATAATGATGGATTAAAGTTAAATGATCAATTCACTAATGATGTTTTTAAATTAAATAATCTTTTTAATTAATGACTTTTAAAAGTTAATAAATCATTTTAACCTTAAATAAGTCTTTTCTTAAATAAAGTTTAATTTTATTAATCAATTTTAATAATGATATTTAATAATTTATTAATTAATTAAACTAGTTATATCTAAATATTATTAATTAAGTTAATTAATGATATTTTAAAAGGTAATTTACCCCTTTCCGTTTAACGGTTATTGAAGTTAATTAATTAACTTAGTTAATAGAGTTTTAAAGTTAATTAATCAATGTGAAGGATGTTTTAAGTTGTTAAATCCTTTTTGTAATGATGTTTCAAAGTTAGTAAACTCTTTTAGCAATGTGTTTAAAGCTAATACTTGTAATGTGAAGCCAAGTACGAATTCAAATTTTTAAAAGGAAAAGTTTGATTCATTTATGGAAATGAATTTATTTTTGTAAAGCTATTCGCTTATATGGAAACGATTTATTTGTATAGTTAGAACTAAACATTAAAGAAGTAGACTTGTCGCTATTTCGAAAGTTAAAAGTAATCGTGAGACATGACTTTGAGGTAAAACTACCTTGACTTGTCCGGTATTATTGTTAACCAAGAAATAGTACAAGTTTGAATTCGATGAGTGGTGGTAAGTATACAAGACTTAATTTCCATATATGATCACTTTATATCCTCGATAGTTGGTTTCTCGACTATTGGTTACTTCATCTTTTGTATTATCATCATTCTAAGATGATTTATTGCTCCATTAAGCATTGATATCCTTTTTCAAAAATGACTAAATCCAAAACGCGAGAGGAAGCCAAACTATGTTGGGTTGCTCCTATTGGGGTACTTTCACATTTCATCTAGATTTGGATTTGATAGCGCTATTAGATGTGAAATATTCGGATTCTCGGTAAGGTTTGGCAAGGTCTGGCTTGGTATTGTCCAAGAAGTGTCCCGGAGTATATGAGCTTCTCAAAAGTATATTACTAGAGGTATACTTCAAGGGTGGTGCACTGTAATGACCCTAAGTTTATTTAACATTATTTAGACATTTAATTAGATAAATTAAATAATGTAGAGGGTTAAGAGGTTAAGATTTGATAATTAAACTTGAGTCGTGCCTTATGAATGAACTAAAATAAGTAATTAAAATTTAAGATAAGGAGAAGGAAAATTAGAAGGGAAAAATAGGAAGAGCTTTATTTTATATCCTAAAACCCTCTCATTCTCCACTTTATTCATTCATTTTGCATCTACAAACTAAACTAAAACCTAAAGGGTGTGCCAGCTATTAAAAAGAAGGGAAACCAAAGATTAAAGCTAGGAGATTCCAGATCAAAAGCTTAGGAAATCGACCTTGATCCAAATCTCAACATTCTTAATCAAACCAAGATGAATAATTAATTTACATCTCACTTTTGATAATGATTTCGGTTTCAAGTTAGATCCGAACTATGTTTGCAAATAATATGTCATGTTATGTTTGTTAAAATGCATATAAATGCTTGTTGATGATTTATATGGTTTAATATAGATTTATGATATGTTTGTATTAGAAAACCTATCAAATGACATCTAAATGAGTTGCATTTTTGATATATGGTTAAAAACATTATTTTAGAAGTGGGTTTCAAGTTTCATAATTTTCTAAGTGATTGTGGATTTATTATGAATTTTCTATGAGAGAAAATAGTTAATTTTGGGTTTAAATTATTTAAGGCAAGTAAATAATAATTTCGGGTCTGAAATTTATATATGTTAGAAAACTTATTTAAAGCGAATTATTTGGGGATTTTTCCTTTGTGTTTTACTATGGTTACTAAATTATTTAAGTTAGAGGACTTAAATAATGTTTATTAAGGAGAAGGGCTTATTTGCTTAAAATGTTTCAGTTGTTAAATGCTGAATTCGGCAGCCTTTTTTGAAAAGAATTTTGGTAAAGAATTGGAAACCAATCATATTTTGGTAAATTATGCAAGTTAGGTGAAAAGGAATTACTTTAAAAAAACATAAAATCATTTTTATTCGAATTACAACTTCGCCACTTCCATTGCTTCCTTCCATCACCATACCTAGTAAACCTTTCGCACCCATTCCAAACCAATGCACATGGTATCAAGCAATTGGTAAGTAATGTATTAGAGAAAGGCAGAAGGAAAGGACGGTGTCGAAAGTATTCTTTTGAAAGGGTCGAAGCCACTTTTATTAGCTTTCGAATCCATTAACTTGCCTTTGTTTTTAAAAGAAGCTTTCGAAAGGGTTGCCGCTTTTGAACCCCTTCGATACCCCAACCGCCACATTTATACCTTTCGCATTAGTTAGAGGTCGCTTTTCTTTATAACCTTAAAACAATGTATTCGAAAGGAAGGCTTTCGTCTTCTTAATATTGAAGTTGCCTTTCCAATGCTTTCGAAAGGGGTGTCTTAGCTGCTTTTACTAATAGTTTCGGAGGCAATGGTTTCGAAAGGGTAGTTTCGAAGTGCTCTCTTCCCCAATTCTTTACTTAAGATCAATGCTTTCGAAAGTGATGCTTTTGCTTTTGTTTTCTTTGACCCTATAGTTATATTAAATGTTGAACCCAACGATTTCGAAAGAAATACTTTTAAATGATTTTGAAACTATGTTTCCACAAATTCTTACTTGAACCCAATGCTTTCGAAAGGTATGTTTTAAGTGTTTCGAAAGGTATGTTTTAAGTGTTTCAAAATGAATTTTTCTAATTATTTTGAAAGATATGTTTAATGGCTTCGAAAAAGGATGTCTAAAATTTTAAGTAACGACTTCGAAAGGTCTATTTTTAATACATTCGAAAGGAAGGTATTGGCCTTCCAGCCTAATGTTTTCAAGATAAGGTATTTACCTTGTTTTGAAGGGATAGATAACCCTATTTATTTTAAGTTTTCATCAACATTGTTTATATAAAAAGCATATATCATGGCATAGGTATTTTGAGCAAAGAAAAATGTAATTTTCCTTGTTTAAGTATGATTTAAAAGGGTTAAATAAATTTGAAAGAAATGTTTTCAATGAAAATTGAATAGGGTAGTTAACCCTAAGTATATGACTCAGATATTAGAAGACTAGATGGAACTAGGGTGGGGTCGCTCCCCATACTTTAGCTAGTAGCCCCTAGCTAATATAAGTCCAAAATTCCAGTGTGTAGGGCTTTGTCACCAGTAAAACTAAAATGATGTTACACACAGAAAGGAATACACAGAGTAGAAGTAGGTTATTGGTGAGCCCACAAAACCATTAGGATTAGTTAACCCTAGGAGGAGTAAATTAAGGATGGATCGTCCAGTACTGTATCTAACAGAAGTTAGAATATTTATTATGTTTGATAGGCCCGAGTCATCCAATGGTTAACAGTCAGCCTGATAAAACTATATTGTTCGGACAGATAGTCCATTGATTAACTGATTTATATGCATATATGTTATTGCTATTGTTGTTATAATCAGTTTGATTGCAGGATTTTGATTTGCAAAAGATATGATTTAAAAAGGATATTAGTGAGGGAAAACCCGTTCCACTAAGCGGCATGGTCTTTCTTAATATCAATAAACTGAGATGTAATAGAATTATTCACACCGGGCTTTATGTCTAACTCGAAGTTTATGTTTTCCCCTTAAATTCTCAGGTGCTCAAAACTAAAGTTGAGTAGATTGAGAGTTAAGGACTTTTCAGGTATAGTAGGTTGGACGAATAAGCTTCCGAAGACGTGCAAGAGGCAAAGCTAGCTATGTAGGAGTTATTTAGTATTATTTCCACTGTGATGTATTTATGACTGATATGTCTATCTATCTAGTACTCTGATCATCCAAGGGGGCATCTTCATATGTCGCTTTTGGCGTAATTTGTAATAATTATATTTTATCAAAACCTAGGAACTGTTTTGGGGATTATGTCAATAAATATGAAATATTGATTTGAAACGTAATAAGAAAAGCTATTTTTGAAATCTGTGTTGATTTTATTCATATTCATGTGCTTCTGATATTATGGATACCATTAATAATATCATATTTTGTCACCGGAAGTTAATAATATAGATGACAGCAGCATCTATAACGCTTAGCTTCGGGCCTCAAAATAGGGGATGTTACATGCACCTTCCTAGTCATTTGTGGGAGATTTTCCTTTTCTTATTTGATTCGAACCTTCAAATTTATTTCCTTATTTGCATCGGGAAGAGCCAACCACTCTTCGTGGTGTTTAATTATTTATCCATTCTTTACGTTTGGATGTTGCTTTATGTGTGAGTAAACCCATTCCGTGTTCAGCGGCATAGTCTCACATGTTTGTGTTTAATTTCACACCTACCGTTTAAAAGGTTTTACTCATACCAGACATATCATCTGACCCGAGTTGTTTGTTTTCCTAAACTCTCGGGTACTCATTTTATTTGAGTAGTCCGAGAGTAATAGGTCCTTTGGTGGGCTCTTTTGAAGACGACGTCCGAGTAGGAGGCTTTCATCTTCTTAGTTATCTATTCCGCTTTATTATCTAGTTTGTGTATGTATTTTTTTTCAGCATATGTAAAGGTAGGATGTTATAACTGCTTCAGCTGTTTGTAGTACTTTTGTGTGACTCTGATAACTCCATATTAAAGAGTAACCTGATGTACTATTGGTTGTTATGTTTATTTAGTGGTTTCGTTGTGAGGTTTTCTATTCTGTTCTTTATTTTACCCCACGACGATTCATCTTTCCGATGCTTGTGCAACGACACACGAACACCGAGGATGTATTAAGTGTCATTCCTAGGGGTTAGAAAGGTGGGTTGTCATAGTTAGTATCAAAGCTTCGGTTGAGCGAACACCTTAGCCTGATTGGGGTACAATTCATTAGAGATAGGGTGAGTCAAACCCTAGAATGAGTTAATCTTGAGAGAGCGTTTTCTTTTTTCTCCCCTTAAAGTCTGGTTTTAGATCCTTTATTGCAGTTTCCTTTTTATCATCCTTGACCCTATCTTTGTATTCTAATGATACTTGTCACTTATCCAGGTTATTGAAAATGAGTACAAGAGGAAGAAGAGGAAGAGGATATGGAACCAGCATGGCTACAAATGGAAGAACTTGTAGAAATGAGCCAGTTGTAGAGCCGGTAGTAGAAGCAGAGGTTCAAGTTCAACCGCCTCAGAACTTTGTGACCTTGTGTAAGCATTACACTGCTTTAGGTGGTAAGTCTTTCTATAGAACCGAAGATATTTTGGGAGTTTAGACATGGCTCCGCTCTTGTGAAAGGATATTCGGGGATTTTCAGTTGGAGGATGCTAGAAAGAGATTGTTGGCACCGCGCCAGCATTAGAAAGCAGCAATGGATTGTTTGGATTCAGTCACCATGAATACACCAGAAGAAGATTTTTCTTGGGTGCAGTTTGAAGAGGTTTTTGAAGCTTAGTTTACCCTAGAAGTGAGGAGAGCTCAGTTATTCATAAGTTTCATGGATTTAGAACAAGGTGAGATGACAGTGGCGCAATATGAGCATAGGTTCAATGCATTATCTCGCTTTGGACTAGGATTGATTGATACGCCACTCAAAATGAATGAAATTTCGTGAAAGGAATGCGATCAGAATTTCATCAGGAAATGACCAATCATCTCAGTGGTACCTTTACCAATTTGATCAGTATAGCTTTGAGATTTGAGGTCTTGATATTGAGCAAGGAGTTCAGAAGGGAGTATTGCCAACAGTCAATGCCCAACTTTTATTAGTGATATCAGTTGCTGATAGGCCATTTTTCAAGCACAAAGGGAAGAAGAAGTGGCGAGGAAAGTAGCCTGTAGGTGGAGCTCTAGCATAGAACAAGCAATTAAACTTGACCAAGATCCTTTGTTATAAGTGCAACCAAATGGGTCACTTTGCAAATCAGTGCCTAAACCCGGCCAGTGGACCACACTGCTACAGTTGCAACAAACATGGACATATGAAGAACTAGTGCCCTTTTCCAAAGAAGGGATCGTAAGGACAAGTTTTTACTATTAAGGAAATACCATCTACTTCTATGAACCCAAAAGAAAAGCAGGTGTTGCAAGGTACATTATCCATTTCGAATACTCGTATTAGAGTGTTATTTGATACCGGTGCATCCCATAGTTTCATTTCAGTAGATCTTGTTGATAAGTTTAACCTCAAACCCATTCTTTTAGGAAATTCTCTTTGTGTGTCGAACCCAATTGAGGGTCCGACCAATCTTGATACCATATGTTTGAACGTGCCCATTTCTTATCGAGATTGGCCTTTCTTTTCTGACTTGTTTGTTCTCGGGTTCATGGGTTTTGGAGTATTATTGGGAATGGACTGGTTATCTAATTTATAAGCTATCTTGGATTGTGTTAGAAGGGTGATCATAGTAAAAGATGTAATAGGTAGAAGCGTTGATATTTATTGTGGGGAGCCTAATATGTTGATGAGTAGTTTTCTCTTTTTGCTCCAAGTACCAAAGGAGGAGATAAGGAATATACCAATTGTCCGGGACTTCAAGGATATTTTTGAAGAAGTGCAAGGTTTACCTCCTCATCGAGAAGTAGAGTTTCGCATTGATTTGATTTCAGGAACCAGACCGATAGTTCAACCTCCTCGAAGGTTGGCTCCAAAGGAAAGAAGAGAGTTAGAGAAGCAGATGTTTGATTTATTAAAGAAGTGTTTGATCAGACGTAGCATATCGAGTTGGGGATTGCCAGTAGTGTTCGTTACCAAGGTCGATGGTTCTCCTAGATTATGTGTGGATTACCAAGAATTAAATAAGAGGACTATCAAGAATAAGTATCATTTACTTAGAATTAATGACATGTTTGACCAGCTCCACGGAGCTCGGATATTTTCTCAGTTGGATCTTGCCACTGGTTTTCACCAATTAAGGGTAGCAGAGGAGAGTGTACCCTTGATAGCTTTTTGAACCCCTGATGGTTTTTACAAGCGGTTAGTCATGCCGTTTGGATTGACTAACGTACCAGCTTATTTTGTGGATTTGATGAATATAGTGTTTTGGGATTTTCTTAATAAGTTTGTCCTAGTCTTTATAGATGATGTTCTCGTTTATTCTAAAACAAAGGAAGAGCACAAGTACCATCTTCATGTTGTTCTAAGTACTTTAAGAAGTCATGTTTTAAAGGCAAAGTTTTCTAAGTACTATTTCCAGAAATCCAAAGTTAGATTTCTAGGGCACGTAGTTTCAGAAGAAGGCATATCGAGGACTCGGCTAAAGTAGTTGTGGTTCAAGATTAGAAGAAACCTGAAAATGCATCTAAGGTCAGAAGTTTCTTGGGATTGGCTGGTTTCTATAGAAGGTTCACTAAAGATTTCTCAAAGATTGCTTCTCCTCTAACAAAGCTAACAAAGAAGGATGTTAAGTATGTTTGGACATCCAAGTGCGATCGAGCATTCAATGAGTTAAAGGAGAAGTTGACAAGTGCTCCCGTTTTAACTATTCCAAATGGAAGTGAAGGATTAACAGTTTGCACGGATGCTTGTAGGACCGGATTGGTAGTAGTTTTTATGTAGAATGGTAAAGTAATAGGTTATGCGATTTGACGGTTGAAACCTCATGAGAAAAATTAAGCTACGCACGATCTGGAGCTTTGGTTGTTATCTTCACATTGAAGGTGTGGAGGCACTATCATTTGGTTGCAAAGTTTGAGTTATATACAAATCACAAGTCATTAAAATATCTTTTTACCCAAAAGGACTTGAACTTGAGGCAACAAAGATGACTGGATTTTCTTGCGTCTTATGACCTAGAAATTCTTTATAACCCAGGGAAAGCAAACGCCATTGCAGATGCGTTGAGTAGGAATGTAGCAACGATTGTAAATTTGGAAGTTAAGCCAACACTAATGGAGAGAATTGCTTATTTCTAAGAAGAAGATCTTATTCTAGCTCGGGTTAAGAAGGACGTTGAAAATGGAACCATCTCAGTTTTCAGATAGACTCTCAAGGCATTTTAAGAATGAATGAACGGATTTGTGTGCCGAGTTTTAATGGAATTAGACAGGATTTGCTGAGAGAGTGCCATCGGTCAAGGTTATCTATCCACCCAGGAGTGACCAAAATGTTTCAAAACATGAAGAAGACCTTTTGGTGGAAAGGGATGAAGAGAGACATTTCGATCTTCGTGGGCCTGTTCAAATTGTCAATAGGTAAAGAGTGACCAGCAGAAGACTGCTAGGTTACTTCAACCATTAGAGATACCGAATTGGAAGTGGGGTCAAGTATCTATAGACTTTATCGATGAGTTGCCCAGAACAAGAAGAGGTAATGAAGGCATTTGGGTATTGTAGATCGATTAATGAAGAGCGCCCACTTTATTCCGATGAAGTCAACAAGAACTGCAGCTTCTTTGATAGGATTTATTCATGGGAGATCGTTCGACTGCATGGAATTCCAGTAAGTATAGTCAGTGATCGAGACCCTATCTTCACTAGTCGATTTTGGGGGGCATTGCAAGCCGCTTTAGAGACATAGTTGAATTTGAGCACAGCATATCACCCACAGACAGACGGACAAAGCGAAATGGTGAACCGGATTTTGGAGGATCTTTTGAGAGCATGTATTTTGGATTTTGGAGGTTCTTGGGAAGATCATCTACATTTGGTAGAGTTCTCTTATAACAATAGTTACTAAGCTAGCATTGGCATAGCGCCCTATGAAGCTTTATATAGGCGGCCATGTAAATCACTTTCATGTTGGGTTGAGACTGGAGACCGATTAGTTCTTGGACCAGAGATAATTCGAGAAGCATCAGAGAAAGTGGCTATGATCAAGAAATGGATGAAAGAAGCCCAGGATCGACAGAAAAATTATGCAGATCAACGAAGAAGGGATTTAGAGTTTGCGGTCGGGGATTTGGTATTTGTGAAATTTTCCCTGATTAAGGAGTTGTAAGATTCAAAAGAGCAAGAAAAGCTAGCACCCAGATTCATTGGACCATTTAGAATCCTTGAGAGAATTGGATCGTTGGCTTATAGAGTAGAATTACCTGAAAGATTGTCAAAAGTTCAAAATGTCTTTCATGTATCTCATCTGAGAAAGCATATTCATGATCCATCTTTGATTGTTGAGACGTCTATTCAGGAAGACTTGGAAATAGAACCGAATTTGATAATAGTCTGACACCTAGTTCATATTGTAGATCGGGATGAAAGAAGATTGAGAAACAAGGTGGTGAAGCTTGTGAAGGTTCAATGAAGTGATGATCCCCGCGATTGTACTTGGAAGACTGAGGATCATGTTAGAGAAACTTACCAAGATGTAGTGTCAGGTTAGTTGTTTGTTGTTTGAATGCATTATGTATGTTCTTTTATGGCATAGTTGTTGTGCATTGTTATATGAATTTCTTGGTATAATATATACCTTTTGGAGTGTTTTTTGTGTAGCAATTTCAAGGACGAAATTCTTCTAAGAGGGGAGAGTGTAACGACCCGTAAATTAATCGCATTGTATTTGAATATTTAAATCATTTTTAAATATTTAAATAATGGATTTTAATAACCAAATAAACAAATTTTAAATATTAAGTAACGATATTAAAATCATTTTCAAATTTTGTTTACCAAAATAATTAATTCAAATAAAAATAGAAAATGTGACCGAAAAACGTATTTCGAAATTTCGACACTTCGACATTGGAATGTCATCGAAAACATTGTGCACATTTTTTTATAACTCATATACACATGCACGTGCATGTACTTATGTCATTTGATAAGTTAATTATAGTGTTAAAGTTAATAACCATGCTTAGTTTAAAATAAAACATGATTTGATTAAATATGCATATAAAAAGCCTAAATAAACCTAAAGAAATGCACAACCATCACCTTAAGCACCTAGGTAAGTACATAAAAACATGCTAATGGGGGGACCTAGGGGGGTAACATGTGTAAGGAGGAATGGAGGAGGTATGGAGCTCCATGATGCATGCACACTTTATATTATTTAATTCCTAAGTCAATTTACTAAAATACCTCCTCATTTGCCTATAAATACCTCCATCCTAACACATTTCTTCACTTTAAATTCTATTTCCCATTTCCTAAAACCTCTTTTACATATTCTTAAACATCCATGGCTTCTTAGTTTCTGAAAATCCAAATTTTCCACTTTTTCCTTAAGTTAGATTGCTAAAACTAGATATTTTCTTCTCTACTTCACTTTACATTCAAAACAACACCCATAAATCCCCATTTTTCATCATGGTTGTGCCTTATAACCTCTAGGCCGAGCCATAAAGCACCTCCAAGGCCCACTAAGTCAAGTCATATGCATAATATCGCATTGTTCTAGTCGCATTCATGAAGTTAGCACAAGTTTGGTTAAGTTAGTAAGCAATTTGGTGAGTAAAGCTTCCATTCAAACCAAATGTTTTCAAACTATATTGTGTTCATGTTATAGCTATTGAATGCTTGTTGTATTAGTAAAGTAATATTTTGGTTGTTGGAATTAGTTTGTTGCTTGAAAGTAAGCCACTTTGAAGCGTTAGCAAGCGAATCATAAGTTATATGAAAATCTAGCAGTTAAATTAATTCTGTTGTTAATAAATTCTTGTTACACATTGAATCATTGTAAACTACCATGTAGGTATGTTCATCCCATTGCTTTGTGATGGTTGGTTTTATTGAAAATGTTATATACTTGAATTCCGAACTGCCTATATAGCGATATTCACTATATCGGCACTTTCGAAAAATCACATTTTATCGAAACCGTTTGGTTTCATTATCGTGCTTGGAATTATTTTACATGTTAAGCGAGTTTTTACTTAATTATGTTTTCAAAAATAATTAATTATTTTAATAATAATTATTTAATTTAATTAATTAATTAATTAATAAGGATTAAAGTTAACTTATTAACGATGTGTTTAAAATTAACTAATCACTTGATTAATGATGTTTTGAAATTAATTAATCATTTTATCAAATGATGTTTAAGGTTATTTAATATTTTAATAATGATGGATTAAAGTTAAATAATAAATGTACTAATGGTATTTTTAAATTAATTAATTTTTTTATTAATGACTTCTAAAAGTTAATAAATCTGTTTAACCTTAAATAAATATTTTCTTAAATAAAGTTTAAATTTATTTATCCCTTTTAATAATGACATATAATTATTTATTAATTAATCAAATTAGTTATATCTAAATATTATTAATTAATTCAATTAATGATATTTTAAAAGGTACTTTACCCCTTTCGGATTAACAGTTATTGAAGTTGATTAATTAACTTAGTTGACAAAGTTTTAAAGTTAATTAATCAATGTAATAAGGATGTTTTAAGTTGTTAAATCCATTTTGTAATGATGTTTCAAACTTAGTAAATTCTTTGCAAAATGTTTTAAAGCTAATACTCGTAATGTGAAGCCAAGTATGAATTCGGGTTTTTAAAAGGAAAAGTTCGATTTATTTGTGCAAATGAATTAATTTCCGTAAAGCGATTCGCTTATATGGAAACGATTTATTTGTATAGTTAGCATTGAACATCGAAGAAGTAGACTTGCCACTATCTCAAAAGTTAAGAGTAATCGTGAGACATGACTTTGAGGTAACACTACCTTGACTTGTCTGGTATTATTGTTAGCTAAGAAACGGTACAAATTTGAATTCGATGAGTGGTGGTAAGTATACAAGACTTAATTTCCATATATGATCGTTTTATATCCTCGATAGTTGGTTTCTCGGCTATCGGTTACTTCAGCTCATGTATTATCGTCATTCTAAGATGATTTATTACTCCGTTGAGCATTGATATCCTTTGTCGGAAATGACTAAATCCAAAGCGCGAAAGGAAACCAAGCTATGTGGAGTTGCCCTCACCAGGGTACTTTCACATCTCATCTAGATATGGATTCGGTAGCGCTATTAGATGTGAAATATTTGAATTCTCGGTAATATTTGGCAGGGTCCGGCTTGGTATTGTCCGAAAAATGTCATGGAGTATACGAGCTTCTCAAAAGTATATTACTAGAGGTATACTTCAAGGGTGGTGCACCATCCTAGTCATTTGTTGGAGACTTTTCTTTTCTTATTTGATTCGAACCTTTAAATTTATTTCCTTATTTGCATCGGGAAGAGTCAACCACTCTTCGTGGTGTTTAATTATTTATTCATTCGTTACGTTTGGATGTTGATTTATATGGGAGTAAACTCATCCTGTGTTCAGCTACATGGTCTCACATGTTTGTATTTAATTTCACACCTACTGTTTAAAAAGTTTTACTCATACCAGACATATCGTCTGACCCGAGTTGTTTGTTTTCCCTAAACTCTCGGGTAATCATTTTATTTGAGTAGTCTGAGAGTAGCAGGTCTTTTGGTGGGCTCTTTTGAAAATGGCATCTGAGCAGGAGGCTTTCATCTTCTTAGTTATCTATTCTGCTGTATTATCTAATTTGTGTATGTATTTTGTTTCAGCATATGTAAAGGCAGAATGTTATAACTACTTAGGTTGTTTGTAGTACTTTTGTGTAACTCTGATAACAGGGAGTAGCTTGATGTACTATTGGCTATTTGTTCTATTTAGCAGTTTTGTAACAACCCGCATATTTTACGATTGTATATTTAAATGTTTTATTTAAATATAGCATCGTTAATCGGATTAAAGTCCGAAATGTTACTTTTTGTAAACAGTCGAATTGGGACTCGAGACCACTTCCATTGAGTCCAAAATGGTGTTTACAACTTTTTTGAGTATAAGCATCGATATGTTTGGAGTTGAGTACGTAGAATTTTCTATTTTTCTACTTGGGCTTTGGGTTTGGGTTTCAGCCCACTAAACCATCATAATACCCTAACTCCACCCCCTCTCCTCTTCATTCATTTTCATTTCCTAATACACTCTAGCTCAAGAGAAAATGGGGGAAGAGATTGGAAATTAGAATTCCAAAATCCTAGTTTGTTTAGGAAAGATCAACTTCAAGCTAGAAATCAAGGAGAGGCTTAGGTAAGCATCCTCTTCATCTCCTCCATCTCTATCTCTCTTCAATTTCAGAAATTCCTAAACCCAAACATAGGAAAAACTTTACCTTTGATAATAGATTGAAGATTCTAGAGGTGTATTGAAGAGGAATTGGCCTTTCCTTTGTTTTAGAGCTTCTCATTCGTGTTTTTGGTTTTAAAGGTGAGTTCTTTAACTCACATCTACGTCTATAGCTATCATTGTTGTTAGGTATGAATTCCTAACATTTGTGCATATTCATTTGCTTTTGATTTGAATTGATTTGGTGAATTTTCCAAATTTTGGTGTTTTGGTCCAATTTTATGAAAATCCTACTATGGATGTTTGGACATTGATATTTGGGGTGTATTGAAGAGCCTTTAAGGCTGGGTTGTCGCTTGGCGTAAATCCTTAGTCGTCATTGCTCGTCTGATCGCTCCCGATACGTTTTAGCCACTTTGGCCTAGGCAAATTGTTGCCCAGACTAGGTGACTAGACGTCTGGTTTAGACCTGGAGAGAAGAATATGAGCACGTAGAATATAAAAAAAGGCAGAGACTAATTCCAGACGTCTGAAATTTAGGATCAGACATCTAGATGGGTCTCAGACATCTGACATGAAGTTTCAGACGTCTGGGGGTTCTCTGGATTATTTCAAGAGAACAATTCTAGACGTTTGGATTCTAAACTAGACGTCTGGTTAGTTTTCAGACGCCTAGATTGAACCTCCAGACGTCTGGAATTGAGTAATTTGCCTATTTGCTTATGTTTTTGAGTGAATTTCCTATTTTTAATCGATTGTTGTTGATCTGGATAGTTGTCATCACTTATTATCGACTTTGATGACTTCTTTCTTTGGATTTTTGGGAATATCCATTTGATGGATTTGATATCGATTTCTATGGTTTTGATTCACGTCTTCGAATGTGAATCTTTGGTGATTGATTGTTTCTACAATCATTTTTATGATTTGTCACTTCTAAATACAAAGGTTTATATACTAGTAGTAAATACTCAAACTCTTTCATCAAAACGATTTCGACACTATTTTAAATATAAAGCTCTCTTTTAAAACCGTTTTCCAATCTATTAGTATATATAAACCTTTACCTCATTCATATGAGAAATCTAATTAAACGGCTTAGTAAAACAAGTGGTATGAAACGCTTGTGTTTACTTCATCGGTTAATTCTTGGACTTGTTCGATTGTACTCTTGTGATAATTTTCGAGTGGAAATCTACAATTTGTTCGTAAATATTTAAGTTAAGCCAGTGGTTATGGGACATGAAGCTAAACTCATTTATTTACTAGCTTAGTGTGGTTCACACTTTTTAGTGATCGATGATGATCATTTTGTGATTTAGACTAGCGATGTGCGATGTCTATTTGTTTGTGTGGGGTCTAAAAACCCCGTTTGTGGAACTTCGGTTCAATTTGGTGGGGTAGCGACCCATGGTCTTCGAGCCGTTTGTGGAGCTTCGGCTCAAAATTGATGGTTAGCGACCATGGAATAGCGTTCCGTTTGTGATACACGTGTTGGTGAGTTTTCATGCTCCCGTTTGTGATAGGCCTTCCCCCTTTGTGATTTCTGGATTTCTAGTTCATGATTTCTAGAATTTGTGTTTCACCGACTTTTGCGATTGGCATTGATAAGCTTTATCGATATTTGTGTTTTGGTGAATAATTTAAAGAATATGACATTCTTTTGGTGTTTGAGTAGATTTGAGATATTGTATGATTTTTATTGTTATTGAATGTATACTTGTCACAGTATGGCATTATTGTTATCATACGTTATTGTCATATCTCTTATCCTATCTCATTTTATCTGATATTTATAGCTAGACTGATCCGTTTATTATTTTATTCTTAAATAATACTCGGGTCAGACCGAGGTATTTCAGGTGCTCCTGCTTGACTTCTTATCAGGGTCCTTCACCTGACTTTTGGCTAACTACTTTAGCATAGTAGTTTTTGTTAGTATACATTTGAGATAGAGACTCCTTGATGTATACTTATTCTTTTGTCTAGCACTTGTACCTATTCTTTTATGATGTAGTGTATCTTGTATGACCACTACTTTGATGTACACTTCTATGTGATATATTCATATCTGTTTCCGCCTTTGTGATATGAATATTTGTGACTGATTTGTGTTATGTTTATTTCTATATTTGTTTCCAAAGTCCACATAGCCACTGTGTGGTAGCTTTGATTTGTATTTGATATGTCGGATTTCCTCTTGAAATGAAATGTAAGTTATATTATCTGACATATCGGTACTCGCACAAAGCAATTACACAGATGGTCGCTCCTCAACAGCCTTATTCTTCGTGCTAGTTGACGGCATTACCCCGTAGTGTCCTTGGCTAGTGTGAGTATAGAGGTGGGTCGTCACAAGTTTCGTTGTGAGGTTTTCTATTCTGGTCTTAATTTTACCTCATGGCGATTCATCTTTCAGATGATTAGGCAACGACACATGAACACCGAGGATATGTTGTCATTTCTAGGGGTCAGAAAGGTGGTTCGTCATAAGAACCTTGGCTTTATTGGGGTATGACTCATTATAGATAGGGTAGGTGATGCCTTAGTTGAGTGTATTATACGTTTGAGAGATTATTTGTATTTTTTATAAGCGTATGCCTTATAGGTATTTCAATTATGAAAATTAAAAGATCTATGTAAGGTAACTTATATAAGTGTGAATTATTAATGTGTAATTAACTGATATAGGGACTAATGATGTTCAGTCATTATCCCTCATTTATTGGTTTAGCCATCCTTAGTTAGTTTATGAGAATTTATTATCTATTGATTATTGATTTGTACTCGACCTATTTATGAGCAATTTACCATTTTACTGCATAGGTTAGATAGACATTATTTGTGGGTGCATTGAAACGAACACCTTATGAATTTATTTTCACAGTTTGACTATAAGGCATTCGGTGGCAATGTTAGGTTAACAGTTAACTTTAATGAAGGAAGTTTAGTGAAAATTTTATAAGTATGGTTTATAAAATATGATTTGTAAATGAAAGAGGATTTAAATTGATATTTTGAGAACATAAATCCCAGTGTCTTGGAAACTGATTTTCAAAATTTTAGATAAAATAATAGTAATATTATTTGAAGGTTTTTGTGAATATTAATATTTTGAAAGTAGTTTAGGATTTGTTCGAGTTCGAGGCCTCGGAATCGGAGAATCGGTTGGGGAACCAAATGATTTTTCTAAAACATATGGATTTGAAAAAGAAAATCTTGATTTATAAACTTGACATAAATATTAAATTGAATTTGTTTCTAAAAACTATTGATTGTGGAAATTTTGAATTTTAAATGGTATTCTATTTTGAAAAGGAAAATGATTGTTGAAATCCTATATGAATTTGAAACCAAACTGATATTTTGAATTTGATTGATTTCGAAGACCTTTGACTCTATAAAAATATTGATTTGAAAGTTTTTCACTCTTATATGAAAATGCTTTGTATAAGTATGAAGTTATTTCGAAAACTATTGATTCTGAAAGATACTCGATTTGAAAAGTGATAATCTTATATATAACGAAATTTATATAAGAATGATATGATGTATTCGAAACTATTGATTTTGGAAAGTACTCAATTTGGAAATGAAATCTTATATATAATGGAATTTATATAAGTGTGATATTTGAAGTTATGATTTTGAAAAGGGTACTAAGTATATTATGATACATTTCAAAATTTAAGATATGGGAAGTACCCTCCGCGAAGAAGTATAGTATGATATGCTTCGAACCCTAATGGACTTGGGTGAATCCAGGAATGGATTCGACCGATAACCCTAAAGGACTTGGGTGAATTCAGAAATGGATTTGAACCGATATATGTTGTTCGGACTTAAACTCATGAGTTCCGTGATTTTTTTTCCAAGGTAGATGGTTCTTTAGTTTAGCCAATGGATACGCTTTCAATCCTGGGATCTGTTGTTTATGGATCTTCCATGAAGGAAGTGCAACTATTGTGTAAATCATTGAAGAAGCTTACCATTGCGGCAGGGGTCGATGGTCCCTTGTTTACGAAATGGCTATGATATTCTTCTGGAATTCGGAAGGTTGATGGATCTTCTGGAAGGTTTTGCATCCATTGCGTAAACAACGGAATGAACAGCGGCCACTACTAACCGATTTCATCATTTGACATTTGATTTTTGAGCGGTACTTTTCATATCTGTTTTAAGTATTTTCATTGGGTGTTGAAACAGGTCTACTAAGTACTTGGAGAATTCTAGTCTTGTGCCTGATCAACGTATGGCCAGAGTCTGTAAGAACGAGGATAAACTTGTTAAGACATCAAGTTATAAAAGTATTTTGATAAAGTATTATATAAAGGATATTTTGATTATTTTTCCTTCTTTTCTAAATACTTTAAAATGTTTAAAAGGTTGTTTATTTATGTACGACATGGTTTAATAGTTAATTATCAATGTTCTAAATAGTGTGAGAAGTTATTAATTCAATAAAACATATTTAAAGTTAACGATTATTGATTTGTTAATAATGTTTGAAAAGTATTTTGAGATTAAAACTAATAAATTTATAAATAATGGATTTATAGTTTTCAATTTCCCCTTTCTAAATATAAGTAACGATGTAAATAATTATTTTCAAATAGTTTACATATATTTTTAAAGATGTTATTTAAAATATTTAAATGGTATTTATAAATGAAGCAAGAAATTTTACAAATGAATTTTTGTGAAGTATTAAAGTATTAAAGATGATTGATTTGCAAATGAAGTTTTCAAATGAATGTTTCAAATAGAGTTTATATAAGCTTCTTTGAATATATAATTCAGAGATATTATATAAATGGAATATATGTTAAAAAAATTATGTTTTAAAATTTTATGAACAAAAATAAATGATTTGGGAAGTTTTATTTATAGTAATATCCTAATATGCTTGAAAAATAAATTTGAATCTCTATTTTTGAATGTATGGTTTGAAATATTTACTTGGTTTTCGAAGTAGTAATATGAAATTTAAAGGTTTATTACTATTTGAATTTTGTATTAAACCGAAATAAATGTTTTCCATGATTTGAATATTCATTTTAAAACAAGTATTTTAAAATTAATTATGAAGATATGAAATTTTATACCTGATTTGAAAATTTAATGTAAGATTTAAGTATACTATTAGTTTCAGTTTAATAATCTTTGAGTTTATACTTATTTTAAAGTAATGAGTCTAATAAATTATTGGATTTAAAGAACTTTATTTGAAAGCTTGTTAAAATGTTTTGATATAAATTTCTGACAGTGTTTTAAACTTTTGGAAAATCTTTGCATAATGCTATGAGGATGTTTTAAATATATCTTATATTTATACTAAGTGAATAAGGTTAAATTTTTAGTTGAATTTTAAGATATATTGAAATATTTCTTTCCTCTTTAAAGACAAATACCAAATACTTAAATTTTTATTCTATAATCGAATTAAGTTATAAACTTAAGTAAATGAAGTAGAAGCTTAAGTGATATTTTATGAATGATTCAGTAATGACTTAAATATTTATTGAAAAATAAATTATGTAAGTGATTAATCTTTATATAAATAAACAAGTATTAAAAATGAATGAAAAATAAATTATGCGTTAAAGAAACCAATGGAATAAATATGTAAGTGGTACGTAGATCATTTTTTTCGCAAAATAGTTTTGATCCAGATTTGAATAAATGATTTTTCGTAATTCACACCAGTCCGGATTAGGATTTTTTTCACTCGATTCTTGACGGTGAACATTTGATACGAATTTTTGATATGAATTTGAAGTTTTCTATCATAGGTTATGGCTATGCAAAAAGAACGGAGATTTCTAATCAAGTAACCAGATCAGAGTCCGCACTAGAGTGGTCGGGTTATCAATACTAGTTCGAAAGTGGAATTTGTGTATTCAAGCAAGTGATCAGAATTGATATTGTGAACAAATGATATATGTACATCGTACGAACTTTAATAATTAAATGGTGTGCTATGATTGCTGCTTCTGATTGCTATACTATTTTGGTTGCATGTAACTGTTACATTCCATTAGAATTGCATGTAGAAGTGCATCATACATATCAGTTGCATTACATTGCTTTGTTGCATATGATTGTTGTATTGTGTCTTATTGGTATTTATGATAGAATGGTTAGTATATTTTCCTTTTTCATGTTTAATTCTCTTGAATTATGTAAGTAAGATACAGGTTTATGGAAGCAATAGCTATTGCTTTTGGTTTCATAAATAAAGTTTGTTCTCGACAAATAGGTACGATTTTGGATTACGATTTTGTAGCAGTATTTTATGGTTTTTCCCATGGTTTGGGATGCTTTATTTTTGAAATAAGATAAATACAATGTAATTATTGATATTGTTATTTTCCCGGACCTATCTGCGCAAAGGAGATGCTGCCAAAAAATTTCGTAAATTTAGGACTTCGAAATTTTTGTGGTTATTTTCAAATTTTATTAAACTTAAACATATAATTTTAATTGTTTATAAACTGATTATTTTGAATAAATATGTCAAATCCCTTGATTCTTTCTTGTTCCTTTTCGGGGACGAAAAGTTTTGAGTGGGGGAGATTGTAACGACTAGTATTTTCAATCATTTAAAAATATTAAATTTATTATAATTATTGATTAAAAATGGATAGAAAAAATATTTTATAATTTATCAATGTAAAAATTTGTTAGAATATAAAATATGATCTTACATAAATTCTAAAACAACAAATTTCAATGATATAAAGATGGTAACGCGTATCAGGATATAATTTAATAATTTTGATTGAATGTAATTGACAACTATTTTAATGTAATTTCAATCAATTATAATTGTAAAGTTTAATAAGAAATAAAATAAATGAGGTATCAAACGGTATAATCATATATTATTTAATTGAAATTGGTTTTAATATGGAATATGAAATCGATTTTGTGGTAAGTAATCTATAATCCTAATTTGTAAACAATAGGTTAATAGATATGAATTATTAATGTATAACAATTGTTTTATTCATCATCTTATTATTAAATCCATTTGGAATCAATTTGGAAATCAATGAAATTTAATGTAATTAAAATATTGCAGTTAATATAAGCAAAGACGTTAACTGTTGAGCGATCAGTGTAATAAAATGGAAAATTATGTTTAATTAACACATAAGGTATTTGTTGATTTAATAATAATAATTTAAAACAAAATAAAAGAATTTGTTGGAAATTTAAAATGTAACGAATTAGGGTTTTATTACAGTTAAATGTTGAAATTAATTTAATATTTAAATCTTGGGTTTAACATGGAAAAATTTAACTTTAAAAGATTACTAATTTCTGTTTAACCAAGAATGATGTTAGAAAATTTTTTAATTTAGAATTTAAAGGCGATTAAATCAATTGAATAATAATTCGGGTAATTGACGTGTAAATATAAATATAAATTGATTTTAAAAGCTAACTTCAATATACAATAGAATTAGGGTTTGAAATTAGTTTTATTGAGTTTAAAAATATTGAAAACCTATATTTCGATATGTGGGATGACCTATTTTCGTTTTGGAAACGAAACGGACTTTTTCGGGCCTTTGTTATCGCTTTGGCCCAATCGATTACTGTCCCATCCATTCATGTCCGTCTTTGTCTATTTATATGTTGTTATAAACCAAGAAGCTTTCTATTCTATATTCTGTACGTACATTTCAGTTCTATTTAGCTCCTCCTCAATGGTAACCCTAATTACAATTTCAAATCAAATCCAAAAATTCAAACTGCTCAAACCCTATCATATATATATCGTTGCGAAGCTCTCGACGAATATAATCAGTGTTCGTTTTTTGATTGGAGGTTCCTTTTGTCCAGAAATCAGCAATTTATTCTCGGTCGTTCATCGACTATGTTTGCTTTAACGGTGGATCGTTGACCAATAGACGATCGGAAAGCACTGGTGTGTAGAGGAGGATGTGCGGAGTCAATCCAGCAGAGTCAATCGTCTCAGAGTTGGTACGATTTCACCAGAAATTGCGATAGACAACGGCGGCGGCGGAGCAAATCCAGATGACGATGGCGATCGCGAGACCAGTCATGGGTGCGGCCTGAGACGTGGATGAAACGACCCGGGATTTTCGATCTCGAAAATTCCAGATAGTTAGGAAAGAAGAAAGAGATAGAAGAAGAAGAAACAGAACACAACACAGATTTCTCACTTTCGCAGCGGATTAAAATATAATATCAAATAATAATAGTTTACAAACAAAATACCTGTATCTGTCAATTATATTTTTACATCAGAGTTACACTTATACACAAACACTGGACATATACAAATCACATGTTCCAGATAAACAGAAATAATATCATAGGGGAAACACTCCATACGTTCCTGCCACCCAGCTCGTCTCCTGAGCTCCAGAACGTCCTTACCTGAAAATCTGTAATACTCGGTCTGACCCGAGCATTACAATAAAGTTACATCCGGGTCAGGCTGGAAACCAACGTGAGTAAACTCATCTAACATGGAATACAACAGCATAAAACTTACAAAAAACCCGGGGTAACTCATATCAATTTACAAATTCACAATTTGTTATAGACATCACTTATTTCACACATCAATTTCTAAGTACCAAAACTTAGATTAAATGGTCCAATTTACTTAAATCATTCCATTCTAGCCTATTGATTTCACATATCAAGCTATAAAGAATCGAAGTGGTTTCGGGTATTAACTAATACCCGACTCCGGACTCTTCGAACCCAATGTCATTTTAACCCAAGTTATTCAAGTGAATACAATTAAATTTAAAATACAGGATGTCACTTTACACAACAATTCATCTCGATAGATAACCATATTATCACTGTTCAACCCAATCATATCACAAAGCATTTCATATCAGAAATATCAAATAATCTAAGGCATTCAATATCATTCAATCATTCATAAGCAAGATTTATTAGTCACACCATTCCAATTAATTTAAATAAATTAAATTAATTTCTTTAATCACTTTTAATCATGCTTACTTACATTAATTAATTACAAACCATTAATTAATCATCCCTTAATTATCCTCTTTAATTACATTAAGTAATTAGCCTTAAATTAATAACACAAATTAATTAATCTTCACCCATTCACATTAATTACATTTATCCTTAATTAATTAATCTTAATTAATTATCCTATAATCACTTACATTGATTAATTATCCTTTAATTAATCACATTCATTAACTAACTAACCCTTTAATTAATTTCCTTCATTAAACCATACTTTAACTAATTACACTAAGTAATTAATCCTCAATTACTTCCATTAAGTAATTATCATTAAATAAATTACATATAGTAATTACCCATTAATTACCTTCCTTAATTAATGACATCAAGCAATTTCCTTTAATTACTTTCATTAAGTAATTATCATTAAATAAATTAATTTCATTAAGTGATTTACCTTTAATTAATCATCTTTTAATTAATAACTTAATTAATTAATCACATTAATAAATCAATCTTTTAAAATTGATTACTCAAATTAATTAACCTTTAATTAATACCCTTAATCCTAACTTAAGTAATTTAAAACCCTTAATAACCTTATTAATTAACTCTAAATTAATTTACTTATTAATTTAATGAAATCTCAAATCATTAAATCTAAATTAGCTTTTAAGAAACTCATTTCCTTTATTAATGATTTTATCATCATTTCAAAAGCTTTTGGAAACACTTTTACATTTAAATTTACATTTGGATTTCATTTCAAATTAAAGATTTGAAATGATTAACAATTTTAACTTTAACAAATTTAAACCAGGTTAAAACTTTTTAAAATCAAATGTTAAAGAAACATTCATCATATAAGAAGTTTATATAATGGGTTTAAACCAAATCATTTAAATTCAAATTCATTTAAAAATATACCTTACCCTTTTAAGTTGTTTAAATATTTTAAATTTTATAAAACTTCCTTTTTTCAAACTAGGATTAAAAGTAAATTTGAATCCCATCTTTAACTTCTGATTTCAAACTTTGTTTAAAAATCCTGTTTTAAAATTTAAAACCAGTTTAAAATTTAAAACAGATAGGTTTTTAAAGAAAACCTGTAACAAATCAAAATGACCCAAGGCCAACCTAACTTACTTCGAGTCACAAACCTTCCTACTTCGGCCAACCCTTCAAATTTCTCGAGTAAAACTCGAGTACAACTCTGCTCAAAACCAAAAAAACATCATCACCAGAAAATGTACATAGTGCACATGCACCGACCATCCACCAATCTCCGATCAATCATGATGACCTAAACAAGTCATCGATCACCATCACATCTCACTACGATCATCAGATCGTTACAACACACTCGAAATCAAATTCAAGCCTCACAACCAAAACCTGGAACAAGTAACAGAAACCACCACCAAACCTGTCAGCGCCTCGTCCTCGAAGCTCCGACCACCGGAAACTCTACAACTTCGGCCATGCCCTCGTCAACCCACCAACTTTCAACACCCAAAGCCTCGTTGCACTCGATCCACTGAGGAAGTCGAACCAAAACAAAACTCAACCCACATAAAAACTAGGTTTCTAAACTTAATCGAACAATCTCCATCGCCACAGTGATGCTGATCAACTTCTGGCAATTTTTCCATCATCTACGATCACTCCTCCATCATCACCCAAGCTCCCGACCTCCCAGATCCTCGAGATCACCAGAGATTACCCGATTTCCCATTTTTGTTCAACCCAGAACTGCATACTTATTTCCAAACTAAAAATTAAAATTTTAGTTTTAAAAATCATATTTTCATATAAGAATTCAAGTTATAAACCTGAATTGATGTTTTAGGATGTTTGAGATTTTACTATTTTAAGCAAATGATGTTCTTATGGGTTTACAGAGACATTTAGTTTTTATTTTATCTTAATTAAAATTTTTAAACATAAATCCATACTAAACAAACAACTTTTGTTTAAACCTTAATTCCTAACTAAGATCAGGTCAAGTGGTAAAGGATTTTTTACTAAAATTTAAATTTTTAAAAACAAGAACAGGCAAAACAGATACATAGCAGTAACCATATATGTATTTGTATATATATATATATATATATATATATACAGAAGATTCATCACAATTCAAACATACAAAGCATATTCATTTCTAGTAATCCATATGCAACAAATAGTTAACACTTATGCTTTAAAATGTGAAGTTACTCACCTGTCAACAGTTTGAACAGAGAGCAATTGTCTGGTTTTGAAAAGCTAATAGCCTGATCTTCTTTAATCTCCTTGCTTGTTTGAGTTGAATTGTAAACTTGAGTTGAGTTGTTTAGTTATTGTTTTAAGTCTGTAAAATACTTCTAATTTGCTCAGTTTGGATGAACGAAATGGAGTAAGAAAATTGATATATATATAAACAAATATACAGGCTTTGTATTACTGGTACACAAATGGTCAGAGATTTTTTTCCTTCTTGTGAGGCTGAAATGATAGCATACTTATCCCATTGATTATATTTGTACATATATATATTTATATTTTTGTCTTATTTTCTTGCATATCTACATGTATTTCCATAGTGTATATATTCTAGAATTATCTTATGTATTTACTTTATGTTCTCATGTAACCATATAATTTAACTTATATACTTATTTCTATTTCTAACATAAATTCTTATTTTTATTTCTATTTTAAGTTTAAACTATTAAACACTTAATTTATATTCATGTATTTTTATACTTATATTTAGTATTGACAAGATTGGTTTTATTTCAAACATTATTATCTAGATTACATCCATATATATATATATATATATATATATATATATATATTTAGATCAAATGTTAATAAGGTAGAGCTTATTTTAATTTAATGTGAAGAAGATAGATTTTTAGTGTAATTATTTTTGGAAGACTTTATTTTAAATTTTCAAACCATAGTTCCTTCCAAAATACACACATATATAATTGAAGAAATTGTAAATGTCCACAAGTCTTATTTGTTTTTAAAGTGATAAGCCTGTATTTTAATTAATTAGATCAAATACTTATTAAAATAATATTGCCTAAAATGGCCAAGTTGTTTTAGATCGTGTTTAAATTGAATGTACATATGCTTACCATTATATAATATACATTTAAACATTTTCTCTTTAATCTAATTTATGGGATTCATGTATATATTATTAAAACCAATTTATAAATGTATCTAGATATTTTAATCATCAGAATTTTTTATTTGTTAGACTTATTAAAACAAATATTCCAATAATTACATCAGTCAACCATTCAATATTCGATGGCCAAAAATCCGGGTCGTCACAGTGGAGCTCGGCGGTGGTGGCCGATCTGGTCGAAGGCGAGCATAGCGGTGGGACTGGCGGTTGTAGGTCCGTGGCTAAGGTGGGTTTCATGAACGAGGATTTGAAGAAGGTATCGTTAATTGCCAGTTTGCCCTTGCTTTATTTTTTAATTTAAATTTTAAAATTCAAACTTCTTAACTCGTATAACTTTTGCATACGAACTCGGATTCACACGCGGTTTCTTCCATTGGATTCATATCGAAATTTCGGACAACATGAAAATGGTTTGGTTGAATTTGGAGACTATGAAATTTTAGGCTTTTATTGGATTTTTAATAAGCTTGAAATCAAAGGTGAGTGATTAAACTCACTCAGGCAATACTAAAATTTCCCTTGCAAGTTAAATCAAATTTATGATGTGATATAAAAATTAAGATTGTTGTTTGTTGATTTAAATTGACCCTTGAATTGATATTGAATCCAAATTAACATTTAATTGAATTGACATTTAAATTGATATTGAAATTTAATTGCTAGTTTAACACCCCGACAATTGATAACTAGTAACTGTTGTGATATATTGGTTGATTTGGATGTTGTTTGAAATGGATGCTTATTGATTGATATGATCGATGTATGTTTGTTTATTTATTTTGATATATCCCTATTATCACCTTGTGTATTATTGACATCATTTAAATGGTCATTTGAATCATTTTAAAATTTGATACCTATGACAATTTAATTATGGGTTGAAATGATATATACCCATACAATTGAATTTGTAGAAATGATCACTTGGACATAAGGTAGAAAATTATATACGGACACCAGATTTGATTAAATCGAATGGTTTTAGAAATCTAGAATTTGGAATGGCTTGAATGATATTGTTTTAAAGAAAATAATAATTTGGATTTATATAAAATGAATTATTTCTATTTCGAGCTTAGAAAGTGAAAATTGAAACTAGTTAAATGAAATTGTATAAAGGATTTAACTTGGAATCTTAAAGCTGAAATAATATATGATGTAATTTATCAGAATTGAATTATTTGAAAGGTTTAAGTTTCAATTTAAACTTTGAATATATTTTAATTAAAGTGGTTTAAATTGGTAATTTGAATTTTGATTAGGAGATGGAAAACCTCATAACATCTTTGAAGTTATTACACTCATATTTTATGTGATATTGATTTGAATTACATAGGAATTTTTAGTTCTGACTCAAGTGTATTGTTTTTCATTATGCTCGGGTCAGCCTGAGTATTTCAGCGTTTTGAAGACATTATTCCTTGAAGATGAAGATTGGTGATCGTATTTATTATTATTTTTCCACTATAATATTTGGTATGTTTGTTTATTGTACTCTGATTGATGTTGTAAATGTGTAATCAAATGTATATTGTAAAACAGGTTCATGAACTACTTTATTTGATTATTATATTTTGTCGTTCCGCTGCAAGATTCTGTGTGTTGCTTTCCTTCTTTTCTCTTGTTTTCTTTATTAAACATCATTGATAATCCGCCCTTTTGAATGGCTTGAGTTAGACATGTGTGGTTTATTGTCGACTTAAATTGTCCGAAAATGTGGGTCTTCACAATTTCCATATTTACACGGTTTCCCAATATATGTATAATGGTCTAAGCTCATCCATAAAATCAACATAGTGATAAAATAGTAACATATCGCATATCATATCATACGCTTTTTCAATAACCGAAGGGAGACTACTAGTTATTACAACCCAAATAACCTAAAAGAAAACGATTGTTAGAAGCTCCCCTTCAACATCCACTAGTGTTAATGACGTTGTAGCCCTATCATCCCTTACTCAATTAAGACATACATTTCTAGCATACCATTCAACTATAATCCACATGTCCTAACTTACCTCTTTGGCTCCCAATTAGTAAGGTCCATCCATTACTTCAATTATTACACCTGATTATGGGATAAATTATGCATTACCACACTGAAGTGGATAAGAAATACAAACTATGCACATTTAAAATAACTCATCGGAAAATTAGCTTGGTAGAATAACTATCCTACCGCCTATCTTGCTTTTATAACCTTGAATCAACCAACATCCTTATGTGTGTTTGCCATCTTATTACTCTCTTGTCCAATCATACTACTATCTTCTCTCAATCAAAATCTCTTGATGGTAACCTGAAATATTGGTATTTACTTTCCTTATCTTTGGTCTTTCATGGGAGTATACCCTAGGACTCGCAAAATTGTACTTTAATACCATTCCCTATTTCTTTGAGTGTTCTTCTCATGGCTTTCACACATCTCTAATAAAATATTCCTTGGTTCGTACCAATATTCCTTATATTCAATGGGGATTCCTTATTGTTATGCTATGAGCATTTGTAGTTATCCTATTCATAGCCAAAACCTATACCCCGTCTTACCTAGACAGTCATCCTTATCTACTCCATGTCAACAATTGGTTTGAGCTTTACCACTCTTCATAAAACTAAAACTTCATAATTATGAAGTACCTAATCCAAAACCTTAATATTTGAATAAATAAACTTAGAAATCAAATTCAAAAATTTCTTGGTTTCCAAAAAGAAGCCATGAAAAATTTCTCTTTTTAGAGACTTTCTACAACAAAGATTTACATCTTTAGAGGTAGGATTTTTAAACTCATAACATTTATTTACATTCAAAAAGTCAATTGCCATACTAAACCCTTTTTTTCAAAAACATATTTAAATAATGAAAACTGAAGTAGAAATAGATAACTTGCATTCTATTATTTTCTACCATCCGTGTTATTTCCACTTTCACCCTTAGCGGAGATTCTAATAGCACATGAGGGGGACTTATAAAAGATATGCGCAATTGTTGCATCTATCTAAGCACTATCTAAAACATATGCGCAATTTCTACACATATCTAAAGAATTTATCCATTCTTCCTATCCTATTCCTATTGTTCGTATCCTATACTATTCTAACAAGATTACTAATCCTATTTTTATATAAATTCCTAATACTATTTCTATTCAAATTTCCTAATACTGCTACTATTAAAATTTCTCCTACCTAAACGACTTCTACTATATAGCTCTTTTTCTCTTTTATTGTTTTCCTCACTGACTCCTTGTAGTGTGTTCGCCTTCTGCTTTACCCATTGGGCTTTCCTTCATTAACATGAAAAGAGATATGTATAAATCTATTTCAGCGGTTTTTCTCCATATTTTCTTTATACAGAAATATTATATCTTCATTATTAGGCATTCTTACTCTTATATTCTCTTTACCCCATTTCAATTAAGTACATTTTCCATTTATCAACCCCTTAGAAAAATCATCGAGCTAAACCTACGCTGTATTTTTCATTTATTAACACGAAAATCCTTTATCAAAAATCTTAAATCCAAACCATTTGACTCAACCAATCTTAAATTAAGAAATTCAAAATTTCCTTGCTTTTTCAAAATAATAATTTCCCAATAAATCCTTTGAAAAACCCCTTGAAAACGTTTCAAGGAATTTTAAAAAATCTTTTTATCAAATTCTTTCACACGTGATTGGACTCGAAAATGGACTTTAATTTCCCATAATTTTGGATTTTTCTACTCCTTAACTCTTCTTCATCAAAAATCCATCTTATCTTCTTGTGGTGATTAGTGTATACCTTCTTGCGGGAACTTCCACCATACCTATTATTCCTTACTTTCGGATGCTTGCAACATATAAGTTCTTACTTTCCATTTATCTGGATGAAATGTACATCTTCAATTGCCAATCCACTAAAATCCACAATCATGGGGCAGCCTAGACCCAACAAAAGAGTTAAGTACCTTCCAGTCTTTGGGATTCTCTTATATGTCATGCTTATGCTCTTCTTGGTCAACAACTTATTGTATGGTCTACCCTCTATAGGGTAACCAGGTTAGGTGTATAAATTTAACTCTATTTATTGGCCCAACTAATAATTGCCTCATCCATCCTTTAGGAATATTGTTGCAACTACTTATATAGTCGGAATTTATAGAGTTTGGCATTATATGTATGTATGTATGTATGTATGTATGTAATACAAACACGTTCTCTCAACATATCCTAATTCCTATGATCGACTAACCTAAGCTTTGATACCAAATGTAACAACCTGCACCTTAAGGGCCCGAATTCTGACTAAATCAAAACTCAAGTCTATTAGGGTATGGATCGTTGGTTTTTATGACCTGTAATAAACATAAGTATCAGAGTGTGATCAATATAAACTCACAATGGAATGGAAAAATATAATAGAACATATATACCGACTAAGGCTACTACCTTGGAATCGATATTATTCCTTGGATATCTAGTCGCCTTGTCGGTGCCGAGCACGAAAGAGAAGACTCCACCATCTGTAGTTCCCGTCTTGCACCAGTAGCATGTCCTCTAAATCCATCTTGTCGGTTGTAATGGGGATGGGGTTAGAATAACATTCTGGTGGTTGGAAAGCTTAAACACTTTACCCATAATATTAATTTATGCCGATTAATTTCCATTTAAGTGTTATGTCTATTATTTACGGCTAATCTGTTTAATCCGATTTGTGTATACGATATGCCTAACCTCCCTCGAGGGGTGTGTGTGTGTGTATTAGTCTATATACATATATATCTAAACGTAGACACCCAAACCTCTGGCTACTTAATACTGCTTAAATAGGAAGGAGGTGTAACGACCCGTATTTTACGGATCGAAACATCGTAAAACAGTTGACATTTGGTCGCACTGTTGCTAAGTCATCTAGAGTCTAAGTCTTAGGTCGTAGGAAGGTTTGGAGCGACCTAGGCATTGGGATAAGTCGTGGGGAAATTAGGTCGTATGGGGTGGCATAGGTCGAGTGACCGACTTAGGAAGTGTACGACCTAAGAGATAGACGATCTAAGGAACTGACCGACTTAGGAGAGATTGGGACGACTTAAAGATTTGGCGACTCAAGGATAGACAGGCTTAAGGTAATGACCGACTTATAGATAGAAGACTTAAGTCGGTGACGACCTAAAGGGTAGGTTAAATGTTAGGTCGGTTGGGCGAGTTAACGACTTAAGGAGTGTTGGAGTTAGGATGTGAGCGACCTAAGTCTAGCAGTTAAGTCGTAACTCAGTTGAGTCGTGGCCGAGTTAAGGGAATAGGGTGATGAGTCGTTAGGTCGCGTGTGTGTTGAGTCGGACAGAGATAGGTCGTAAGTCGTATACAGTTAAGTCGCACATGTTGTTGAGTCGTTATGTCGTATACCCAGTTAAGTCGTAGGTCGGCAACGACCTAAGGAACTGGTGAGTAGCGACCTAAGAGTTAGGTCATGGGTTCTGTGTTGCGTTAGGTCGTACCCTAGCTAAATGTTAGGTCGCGTGAGTTGTTAGCTCGTAAACGACCTAAGGAGGATAGCTAAGTGTTAGGTCGCGTCTTGGTTAAGTCGTAGACAGGTGACTTAGCTAAGTCGTAGGTCGTCTGGAGTGTTAGGTCGGTGCAGCAACTAAGTCGTAGGTCGTCTGGAGTGTTAGGTCGGAGAAGGAGTTATGTCGGCAACGACTTAAGAAGGCGGACGAGTTAAGGGGGTTTTCAGCTATAAATACTCGTCCATTTCTCACTTTTTGGGATCCGGATTTCGAAGCAACGAATTGCTGCCATTTTGAGAGCTCGACTTCTACACTTCTTCACTTCTTTTCTCCACTCAAATCTAGTGATTCCATCCATTCAAGTTGAAGATCAAATTGAAGATTCAAGAGCTTAGATTGAAGATCTACATCCATTGAAGTGAGATTTCATCGTTTGAAGCGGATTGGTGATAGATCGAGCTAGATCCTTCGCTGTCCAGATCTGAAGCGTGTTGATTTGGGGTTGTTTAGGTGATTCGGTGAGTGGTGATTATCTCTCACACGGATCCAAAGGAGTATATCGGATCGTTGGCTTGATTTAGTGTTAAAATAGTGATTTCCATGCATTCTCCTAATCTTAAGTATAGATCCATATAGATCCATTATTCATGATGATTTGGCATCCATTTTACTACATGTTAACCTATGCAAGTTTATTCATCAAGATTATAGAGACATTGCTCATGATTTCATGCTTGTTAGACTTTTGACTCTTTAATTACGAAATTGCCATTATTGTTATAATTGTCTATTTAGATCATATTTGAATGCTTGTTTACTTGGATTAATGTTTGACTTGATTGATTGCTATGAATTAGATGATTGATGATTTGATTTAGACAAGTTGGTCGAAGATGATTCAAAAGCTAAGGGAAAAGCTCTTGAATTGGAAAAGCTGCTCGTGGCATATGTAGCGGATGATGAAGCTCTTATGCATAGATTTGATGATGATGATGTTGAGATGAAGCTTTGTGAGGATGTGATGAAGCGAAGCATGATATGAGATAGTCTTGGTCTAATCCAGACGGGATTATTCCAAGCATGTTGATAACTCGGTGATATGGTTCGAGTTGAGAATAATGGTTGGCTCGAGAGGCGCTTGAGCTAGTATGAAAATAGTCGTCGAGGAGGATGACTAGAAGGCTGAGATCTCATCGTTGTTGAAGGTTCTAGCATGCTCAAAGCAAGAGTACGTTGGGCAGATTCGATAGTCCCTGAAGGCTAATGATTGATAGTCAAGTACTCTGGGCAGATTCGATAGTCCTAGGCACGGGTCACGATGACGTGCAGAGTTATGTCTAGAACCGGGGTTTCCATTAGCCCTTGACGGACGGCTGAAAGAATGTGCCGGTCATTCAATTAACGATGATATCGAAGCAATGATAACAGTGATAGCCAGAGTCATGGATGTTTGGTTGTATCGTCATTCGGTCTCAAGAGCGGTATTTTCTGGGTGCTTATCTGATCTTGGTTTAGGCCTTGGGGGTTTGTACTTGGAAAACATCGCCCTTGACTCGAGTGATAATTGCTTTACTTTAAATTGTGTGCTCTGCTATGTTTGCTCCTGCTTAGTGTGTGTCTGGGGGCTATCACTGTAGAAAGAGGTGGAGTGGGAGGGTTGTATTCCTATTCCTTTCCTTTATGCTCTTTTGGTATGTTGTTAGTTAATTTACTGCTCACTAAGACTGTTGTCTGACTCAAGGCTTTATGTTTTAATTCTTATTGCCCTGGGCTGTTCGTCCATTTTGGGACGGGCAGACTAGGTAGCAGGTGACAGGTGCTGTTCTTGCTTTCCACGGGGTTGATATCGAAGACGAGCTGGAGGGTTGCATATTATCTTCTTATTATATGTACTGGATGTTCCGCTGTTTGTATATTCTCTGAGTGTTATGTAGTGAGGCTTGATGTATTGACTAATCTGATGTTTGTATTCAACTATTATGAAGTTTTATTGATGAAATTCTATTCTGTGAAGCTTCACTATGTATATGTTCTATTGTATTTTGTCCATGCGCTGTGAGTAATACGATAGATTCTGTTGTTTTCATTTACCCTGATAATCGTCCATGGCTGCCTGGCACACTTTACAGCGCACTTTCTCTAGGTTCAGTGCAGGGGTTATGGGCGGTCGTCACATTTGGTATCAGAGCATTGGTTAATCGATTTTACCCAACGCTCGCTGACGTAACTACGTATGAGAGACGTAATTGTATTTTGATGGATGATTACTATATATAATATAGTAGCTTAGTAGAGTTTGAGTCCTTTATGCAGTTGTTTCTCTAGATGTGCTAATCATTCCTTTTTATAGATATTGAGAATGAGTCGAAGAGGGAGACCAGCTGCTAGGGAAGGCCGTGCTACTGAAGGGGCTGCTGATTATGCTGCCATGTTCGAAGCAATGATGACTTCGATCATGAGAAGGATGCCAGCTCCGGGGCCATCGGTGGATGTTGGAGTTCAAGTTCAAACTCCAAGACCGGTGGATTTTGCTAAGTTGTGTAAGGACTACACTGCTCTTGGAGGGAAGGTTTTCTTGGGAACAGAATCAACCATTGAAGTCCAGAGGTGGATAGATTCTTGTAGAAGGATTTTTGGGGACTTGGGAATTGAGGATGCAACTAAGAGGAAGTTGGCATCAAGACAGCTTCAAGGGAGAGCCTCTGATTGGTGGAACTCTATTACCATCAATACTCCGAAGGAAGAGATTACTTGGGAGCAATTCCAAGCCAGATTTGAAGCCAAGTTCATTTCTACAGCTCAGAAGTCTGTTCTGTTCAAGAAGTTTGTGGAGCTCAAGCAAGGTGGAAGACCAGTTCTTGAGTATGTTTCTGAGTTTGAAGCTTTGTCCAAGTATGCCCGATCATATATTGAATCTGCATATCAGAAGAATGAGAAGTTTGTGACAGGCTTGGACAGTTACCTTGGGAGGCAGTTGGTGGATCATTTGGACGATTCATTTGAGAAGCTTGTGGAGAAAGCTCTCAGGCATGAGAGTCTGTTTCCTAAGGAAGGATCTGTTGTTGCTGTAACCAGGGAAGAGTCTAAACCCCAGCAGGGTGGAAACAAGAAGAGGAAGCAGCAGCAGTAGCAGAAGGGCCATTTCTCTAAGGATTGTAAGAATCCGAAGGTACCGATGAAGTATCACAACTGTGACAAGCCGGGGCATATCAGGAAGAATTGTCCAGAACCGCGGAAGGACAATCAGATTGTGCAAGCTTATGCTTTGGGAGCTGTCCCATCGTCTTCGAAAGCTCCTACTGCTGAAGAGAAAGGAAAGAGTGTGGTGGTTCATGGTACTCTTTCCATATGTGGTGTTCCAGTTAGAGTTCTATTTGATACTGGGGCGTTGCATTCGTTTGTTTGTAGTGAACTTGTAGGCCGGTTAGGTTTGGAACCGGATATCGTTGATAGGCCATTGGTTGTGACTAATCCAGTTGGGGGTTCGTCTTGTTTGTGTATGCTATGCCGTGGTCTGATTGTATCAAGTCATGGTTGCTCTTTTGTTTGTGATTGTTTTGTTCTGAACTTTGCGGGGTTCGGAATTATTTTGGGTATGGACTGGCTTAGGAAGTATGCGGCAAAGGTTGATTGTGAGAGGTTGGAGGTGATGGTCGAGAATGTGGAGGGGCGAAAGATTGTGATACGATGTAAGCATGAAGAAGGCGTCTTCATGAGCTTCATGTATTCGCTGGTTGTTCCACGGGATGGACTGTCATCTGTGCCAATCGCTAATGGATTTGAGGATGTCTTTGACGAGGTCAAAGGGTTACCGCCGCATAGAGAGATCGAGTTTTGTATAGATCTAGTTGAAGGAGCCAGACCTGTTGTGATGCCTCTTAGGCGGATGGCGCCTAGAGAACAACAGGAGTTGAGGGTGCAGGTTGATGATCTTTTGCAGAAAGGATTCATTCGGCATAGTGTGTCCGAATGGGGTGCACCAGTTGTGTTTGCAACCAAGGCAGATGGATCGTTGAGATTGTGTGTGGATTATCGTGAGCTGAATAAAGTGACTAAGAAGAACAAGTATCCATTGCCAAGAATAGATGACTTGTTCGATCAGCTTCACGAAGCGAAGGTGTTTTCTCAGATGGATTTGGCAACGGGATTTCACCAGTTGAGAGTGGCTAAGGATAGTGTGCCGAAGACTGCTTTTAGGACACCATCTGGTTTCTTTGAGTGGCTGGTAATGCCGTTTGGATTGACTAATGCGCCAGCATATTTTGTGGATCTCATGAATAGAGTATTCAGAGATCAGTTGAACAAGTTCGTGCTTGTGTTCGTGGATGATATTCTGATTTATTCTAGAACTGAAGAAGAGCACAAGACGCACTTGCGTATTGTTTTGGAAATCTTGCGGAAACATCAGCTGAAGGCTAAGTTTTCAAAGTGTCACTTCTGGAAGTGTGAAGTGAGGTTCTTAGGCCATGTTATCTCTGGAAATGGAATAGCGGTTGATCCCGCTAAAGTGGCAGCAATCCAGGATTGGGGTAGACCTAAGAATGCATCTGATGTGAGAAGTTTTCTTGGATTAGTAGGATATTATCGACGGTTTATCAAAGACTTCTCCAAGGTAGCTGCACCGTTAATAGGTTTGACGAAGAAGAACCAAGTGTTCAGATGGGAAGATAAGTGTGAGCAAGCTTTCAGAATCCTGAAAGAGCGATTGACAAGTGCTCCTGTTTTGACTATTCCAAGTGGGAATGATTCAATGAAGAGATGGTGGTTTACACCGACGCATGTGGTACTGGACTTGGAGCAGTACTGATGCAGAGGGATAAGGTTGTTGCGTATGCAAGTCGACAACTGAAGCCGCACGAAAGGAATTATCCGACTCATGATTTGGAGTTAGCGGCGATTGTTTTTGCTCTGAAGATGTGGAGACATTATCTATGGGAGTTCGATTCGAGTTGTTTACGGATCATAAGTCGTTGAAGTATCTTTTCTCCCAAAACGATTTGAATCTTCGGCAGCAACGTTGGCTAGAGTTTTTGGCATCATATGATTTTGGTATAGCTTATACTCCAGGAAAAGGTAACGCAGTGGCTAATGCGTTAAGTCGAAGACATGTAGGATTGGGAGCCATGTTTTCAGAATGGAAGAATCTCGAGTATTTAGCTGGATTTGACTTCAGGCCTAGATGTGAATTGGAACCTGAGATGTTGGCAAACTTATCGATAAGACCGACTCTTGTGGAAAGAATTGGCGAGAGTCAAAAGCGAGATGATAAGCTTGTCAAAATTATCCGTGATTTGGAATCTGGATTGGATCCATAAAAGGATAAAGGATTCGAGGTCGATCAAGAGGGTTGGCTTCAGAAGCAAGGACGACTAGTTGTTCCCGATATCGATGAATTGAGGAATGAAGTTCTAAAGGAAAGTCATCACTCGAAGCTGACAATTCATCCAGGTGGAAATAAGATGTATTGGGATATGAAGAGAACTTACTACTGGAAAGGTATGAAGAAGGATGTTGGAAATTTTATTTCCATGTGCATGAACTGCCAGTTGGTAAAAGCCGAACAGAAGAAGCCAAGTGGATTGCTTCAGCCATTAGAAGTTCCTACATGGAAGTGGGAGCAGGTATCGATGGATTTTATCGATGGATTGCCTAGAACCAGAACGGGAAATGAAGGGATTTGGGTCATCGTAGATCGTTTGACTAAGAGTGCGAGATTCATTCCTGTTCGATCGACTAGGACGGCATCGAAGTTGGCAGAGTTGTATGTTAAGTGGATAGTTCGATTCCATGGTATTCCGAAGAGTATAGTGAGTGATCGAGATCCATTGTTCACTAGTGGATTTTGGAAGAGCTTCCAGGAAGTTTTGGGAACCGAGTTGTGTTTGAGTACAGCTTATCATCCTCAAACAGATGGTCAGACCGAGAGAGTCAACAGAGTTTTGGAAGATCTCCTCAGAGTGTGTGTTTTGGATTTCGGAGGATCATGGGAAGATCACCTTCATTTGGTGGAATTTGCATACAATAACAGTTACCAGTCAAGCATTGGTATGGCACCGTTTGAGGAATTGTATGGAAGACCGTGTAACTCTCCGACATGTTGGTTAGAGACAGGAGAAAAACTGATGCTTGGGCCAGAGATGATTTGGAAGACTTCAGATTTTATAGAGATCATTCGACAACGAATGAAGGCAGCCCAAGACCGTCAGAAAAGTTATGCCGATAAGCGTCGTAAGGATTTGGAATTCGACGTTGGAAATATGGTTTTTGTGAAGATTTCTCCTCTGAAGAATGTTATTCGATTCGGGAAGAAAGGGAAACTGACTCCAAGATTTGTTGGACCATTTCCGATCATTGAGCGAATTGGAAAGCTCGCCTACAGATTGGAGTTACCAAAGAAGATGTCGAGTGTGCACAATGTTTTTCATGTATCGTATCTACGGAAGTATGTGCACGACTCGAATACAATGGTTTCTGCTGATAGCTATGAAGATTTTGAAGTTGATCCAGTTGATAAGAGACCTCGTAAGCCGCTTCGTGTTGTGGAAACCGACACGAAACAGCTTAGGAGGAAGATAGTTAAGTTACTCAAGATACAATGGAGTGATGATGATAACGACTGTACGTGGGAGGTGGAAGAGAGGATGAAGGCAGCTCATCCTGAACTCTTCAAGGTATGGCCCTAAGGTGTCGTGTCATCTCACGATATTGTAACTTGTTCTGGTGTTAGAATTCTATATGCTAAGCTAGAATTGGATGCATGGTTTGTTGATCGCTATGGATGGTAGGCGTGCAGAATAGTCTTTGATTGCCTTGTTTGTTTGGAATTTCGGGGGCGAAATTCCTAAGGGGGAGAGAATGTAACGACCCGTATTTTACGGATCGAAACATCGTAAAACAGTTCACATTTGGTCGCACTGTTGCTAAGTCGTCTAGAGTCTAAGTCTTAGGTCGTAGGAAGGTTTGGAGTGACCTAGGCATTGGGATAAGTCGTGGGGAAATTAGGTCGTATGGGGTGGCTTAGGTCGAGTGACCGACTTAGGAAGTGTACGACCTAAGAGATAGACGATCTAACGAACTGACCGACTTAGGAGAGAATGGGACGACTTAAGGATTTGGCAACTCAAGGATAGGCAGGCTTAAGGTAATGACCGACTTATAGATAGAAGACTTAAGTCGGTGACGACCTAAAGGGTAGGTTAAATGTTAGGTCGGCTGGGCGAGTTAACGACTTAAGGAGTGTTGGAGTTAGGATGTGAGCGACCTAAGTCTAGCAGTTAAGTCGTAACTCAGTTGAGTCGTGGCCGAGTTAAGGGAATAGGGTGATGAGTCGTTAGGTCGCGTGTGTGTTGAGTGGGCCAGAGATAGGTCGTAAGTCGTATACAGTTAAGTCGCACCTGTTGTTGAGTCGTTATGTCGTATACCCAGTTAAGTCGTAGGTCGGCAACGACCTAAGGAACTGGTGAGTAGCGACCTAAGAGTTAGGTCGTGGGTTCTGTGTTGTGTTAGGTCATACCCTAGCTAAATGTTAGGTCGCGTGAGTTGTTAGCTCGTAAGCGACCTAAGGAGGATAGCTAAGTGTTAGGTCGCGTCTTGGTTAAGTCGTAGACAGGTGAGTTAGCTAAGTCGTAGGTCGTCTGGAGTGTTAGGTCGGCGCAGCAACTAAGTCGTAGGTCGTCTGGAGTGTTAGGTCGGAGAAGGAGTTAAGTCGGCAACGACTTAAGAAGGCGGACGAGTTAAGGGGGTTTTCAGCTATAAATACTCGTCCATTTCTCACTTTTTGGGATCCAGATTTCGAAGCAACGAAGTGCTGCCATTTTGAGAGCTCGACTTCTACAGTTCTTCACTTCTTTTCTCCACTCTAATCTAGTGATTCCATCCATTCAAGTTGAAGATCAAATTGAAGATTCAAGAGCTTAGATTGAAGATCTACATCCATTGAAGTGAGATTTCATCGTTTGAAGCGGATTAGTGATAGATCGAGCTAGATCCTTCGCTGTCCAGATCTGAAGCATGTTGATTTGGGGTTGTTTAGGTGATTTGGTGAGTGGTGATTATCTCCCACACGGATCCAAAGGAGTATATCGAATCGTTGGCTTGATTTGGTGTTAAAATAGTGATTTCCATGCATTCTCCTAATCCTAAGTATAGATCCATATAGATCCATTGTTCATGATGATTTGGCATCCATTTTACTACATGTTAACCTATGCAAGTTCATTCATCAAGATTATAGAGACATTGCTCATGATTTCATGCTTGTTAGACTTTTGACTCTTTAATTACGAAATTGCCATTATTGTTATAATTGTCTATTTAGATCATATTTGAATGCTTGTTTACTTGGATTAATGTTTGACTTGATTGATTGCTATGAATTATTAGATTGATGATTTGATTTAGACAAGTTGGTCGAAGATGATTCAAAAGCTAAGGGAAAAGCTCTTGAATTGGAAAAGCTGCTCGTGGCATATGTAGCGGATGATGAAGCTCTTATGCATAGATTTGATGATGATGATGTTGAGATGAAGCTTTGCGAGGATGTGATGAAGCGAAGCATGATATGAGATAGTCTTGGTCTAATCCAGACGGGATTATTCCAAGCATGTTGATAACTCGGTGATATGGTTCGAGTTGAGAATACTGGTTGGCTCGAGAGGCGCTTGAGCTAGTATGAAAATAGTCGTCGAGGAGGATGACTAGAAGGCTGAGATCTCATCGTTTTTGAAGGTTCTAGCATGCTCAAAGCAAGAGTACGTTGGGCAGATTCGATAGTCCCTGAAGGCTAATGATTGATAGTCAAGTACTCTGGGCAGATTCGATAGTCCTAGGCACGGGTCACGATGACGTGCAGAGTTATGTCTAGAACCGGGGTTTCCATTAGCCCTTGATGGACGGCTGAAAGAATGTGCCGGTCATTCAAGTAACGATGATATCGAAGCAATGATAACAGTGATAGCCAGAGTCATGGATGTTTGGTTGTATCGTCATTCGGTCTCAAGAGCGGTATTTTCTGGGTGCTTATCTGATCTTGGTTTAGGCCTTGGGGGTTTGTACTTGGAAAACATCGCCCTTGACTCGAGTGATAATTGCTTTACTTTAAATTGTGTGCTCTGCTATGTTTGCTCCTGCTTAGTGTGTGTCTGGGGGCTATCACTGTAGAAAGAGGTGGAGTGTGAGGGTTGTATTCCTATTCCTTTCCTTTATGCTCTTTTGGTATGTTGTTAGTTAATTTACTGCTCACTAAGACTGTTGTCTGACTCAAGGCTTTATGTTTTAATTCTTATTGCCCTGGGCTGTTCGTCCATTTTGGGACGGGAAGACTAGGTAGCAGGTGACAGGTGCTGTTCTTGCTTTCCACGGGGTTGATATCGAAGACGAGCTGGAGGGTTGCACATTATCTTCTTATTATATGTACTGGATGTTCCGCTGTTTGTATATTCTCTGAGTGTTATGTAGTGAGGCTTGATGTATTGACTAATCTGATGTTTGTATTCAACTATTATGAAGTTTTATTGATGAAATTCTATTCTGTGAAGCTTCACTATGTATATGTTCTATTGTATTTTGTCCATGCGCTGTGAGTAATACGATAGATTCTGTTGTTTTAATTTACCCTGACAATCGTCCATGGCTGCCTGGCACACTTTACAGCGCACTTTCTCTAGGTTCAGTGCAGGGGTTATGGGCGGTCGTCACAGGAGGCAAACCCAGTGACCATTTAATACCTCAACCCCAAGTGGACCCTGTAACGACCCGTAAATTTTAACTGTTTTAATAACGTAATTAGTTGAAATTTTGTGAGATTTTAAACGATAAAATTTTGAAGTAAAAATTTGATATTTGGAATGTGTCTAATTAATCATAGCAACTGGTAAATTTTCATCAGATAATTTGGAAGTTTATTTTCTAGTGTAATTTTATTCCAATTTATATCAGTTAAAATCGATGATAACAAAAATTTTCCAGACCTGAATATTTTTACATAGAAAAATTCTAATTCATCTTCTGACTAAGACGTCATTTTTCGTTTTTCCAAATTTGGACTTCTTTAGCTCCGTCGATCTTATTTTTCCTGCGTTTTGCTGCATTTTCCGCTAGTAGAAAATTCGAATTTTTATAATTCAATCATACCACCGATATCTATATACCGTTTTGATCGTCTCGTCGTGCTGATCTCTGCGGTATATTCAATTCTGTGTTTCGAAGTCCGGTTCACAGCGGAATCCGCGAAAACGGTAACCGTATCGGTACCGATTTTGTGAATTCTAGTTTTGTGACCTTTTGAATTTTGTGTGCATTCAACTCGAATAACTCAACGGCTGTTTCTTTATTATCTCCATAAATTCTGATTGTGACCTACCTCTGTTCATATTCATTTTATTTTTCTTGGAGATCACGCTTCAGCTTTTCCCTGTTCATTTCCTATTTCTCTCTATTACTACTCTAATATAAACCTATTTATATTATTTTTGTTCCTGTAGCCACGTTTCCAGCTGTTTCTCCACCTCCCCATCTTCTCTCTCTTTAATAGAAATAATATATATACACTAACGTTCATTTTGGCCTGGAAATTTGATGTTGCTCTTCTACTTTCTCCATTTTAAAACAAGTGTACAGAACCCATCCTTTGCCAATCTCCTCTCCTCCTTTATTTTTCCTATGGCATTTGCTTCTTCTATTTGGTTCCTTTCCTGTTCATATTATTCTTCCTCCTCTACCGTACTAACCACCGCGTCTGCTGCTCCGACCCACCATTTCCGCCTCCATGCTTCCCACATAAGCACTAGCATCCGTTCTCCACTCTTTCTCCCTTCATTTTTGCATACCCTGATTTTACCACTTCGGCCTCCCACTCCATGGCACCAAGCGACGTCGACAACCAGTCCTTCCATTCGCCCCTCATCAGCCTCTACCTCCTCCACGTAAGCAGACCCCAGATCCACGCAGCCCTCCACTTCAAGGCCGAACCTCCCCACCGCCACTGCCACACCGTGCCAAGCTCCACCGCTAATCCTTCCTCTCCCATCGCCGGCCTACCCAACGTCGGCCATCGGTTCACCGACCCAGGCCGAGCGCCTCCTCCGCCTTGATTCCCTGGCCTTGCTTTCGATCTCGTCCTCATCACCATCGGCCGAGAATCACTACCTTCGGCCTCCCTCTCCAGCGAGCCTGACCACCTTCATCCATGCTTATCTCGTCAACAGACATCTTGCTTGCCCCTGTCTCCTTCTTCTTCTTTTAGTAGGTTAGTTTTACTCTATATATAAATTGATCTTTTATATATTGTTGCTTATATCAAAGTGATGGGTTTGTTTATTGTGTGTATATTGAATCTGGGTATGAATTTATTTATATACATAAAACTACCTATACAACCTATATAATGTTCATGAATTATATTTTATACTTGCTGTTTTGTATAAATAAGCATGACAGCATATATATATACACTTTTCGTATTAGCCTTGATAAAAGTAAGTATCGGGTATATTTGTTTATGAAATCCTAGTTTTATGCTGTAAATGTATATATAGATTTAAAACTATAAGCTATATTGTTTATCTAAATTTACAATATACGAGTACAGTAATATATATCGCATATAGATGATATGTTAATGGCACATGCCTTGTTTCACATATATATCTTGCGTACGAGCATTTGCTTGTACATGATATGGTCTGTATATATACCTTTTAATATATACAATTACATACTGTTTTATAAACAAGGGTAGGTACTGTCTGCATATATGTTGTGGATAACAGTATTTTAGATTGTATGAGTACAATAGTTTATATATATGTTATATTTTATAAATTGTTGTATGTACGTGTAAATCTATATATATATTTATTTCTGAATTTTTTTTAATCTTATCTGGAGTGCTAAGGTATATATATACCTCTGTTTTAAGTTTTGTTTGTTAACTAATATGTCAAGCTAATTATATGTATTAGTATTACGGTTAGATGTATGTATATACTTATTTTGTAATAGTGTATAGATATATATTTAAATATATCGTGTTTAGTTTTAGGTTTATATATATAGAAACCTTTAAATGAACCTACCATATGTGTAAGTAATTTGCATTCTTTTAAGTACATATTGGCTTGCATAGTACATTTAGTGTATTCACAGATGGTGTCTGTGAATTTATATAAATCTGCATAGTGCATTAAGTTGTTACTAGATGTATTGGGTCTGCATATACATGTTAGTTTGCTAAGCAATATATTTTTCAATATATGTGATAGTTTGCAAAGCAAAATATTTTTCAATATATGTTTTGATTTTTAATTAAATATTTTATAGATAGGTTATTTAAATATGTATATTTTTTTAAGTGAGTGTTGAAATTTTTTTATATAATACAATAATAATAAACTGATTTGATTCATTCTCATCGATTTTCGATTTATCAGCTTGTACGTCGAACCCTTATCCATCGTACTTTACTTCGAAACTCGTGCTTGGATTTGTAACTCATATCATTCTCGTTCATCTCTAGCCTCGGAAGGTGAGCAATCACTCACGATTAATGTTCTTATATTTATTAAATTTGATTTCAATTGAAACGACAATTGAAATATGCTGCTGTTAGTTATTTATATTGCTATATATATGCCATCATTTGTATCTGTTCACCTGTGACACCTGACACCATTATCTGTTATTTATATTGATATATATATGCCATCATCTGTATCTGTTCACCTGTGACATCTGACACCCTTATCTGTTATTTATACTGATGATATATGCATGTTACTGTTATATTATTATCATATCTGTTATCACTCTGCAAGTTCCCGGTTAGTATAGAATTCACTATGGGTTGAAATGATACATACCCGAACAATCTGTAGAATAGGAGAAAATCGTTATGGGTTGAAATGATAAACCCAAGCGATTTTCAATTGAATTGAATTTGGGATTTCGGGTTGAAAAGATATATACCCGAATATAATTTAAACTACGGATTGAAATGATAAATATCTATATCACTTGACCATAGGGTAAAAAATTATATACAGACACCGTTGTTCTATATATCAATAATTTGAAATAATTTCTATGGTTTTGAAAGGAAATATATGGTTTTAATAAATATTGATTTTAAAGATTTATTTAAGTTGATTTGAATCAATATAAAAATATGTTTTGAGTATTTATGTAAAATTTATATTTTCAAATATAAAGTTTATAATGTTCAAGTCGAAAGATAAATTTGAAATTGATTTGGAATTCTTGAGTATTTAGTAACTATACTTAAATAAGTTTGATTTGAAATCTATTAAATTTGAAATTATAAGATATGTGTTATAACTTGAACTTGATTAAAAAGTAGCTTAAATGAATATTTCAAACTTATATAAATATAAATGGGATATTTGTTTATAAAAAGTGTAAATTGAAGTTGTATTTAGATGTATTGAAATGATTAAAGCAATATCTCAGAAACTAAATGTAATGAAATTAAATTTAGATATAAATGGAATTATAAAATTGAGTTTTGAAATGTTGAATATTTAAAGCTTGAAATATATTGAAATTGAAATGGTTAAATTTGGGTTTCAAATCTGTATTTGAAATCGATATAATTTGAAATGATTTATTGAGAAATGGAATCGAGTTGAAATTGATGATTTGAGATTTGATTAAATTAAAAGTTTGGAATTTAAGTTGATTTGAATCGATTTGTGAAATTTGAGGAAACTATTTTATTTTATAAAGTAATTTTAAATTATACTTAAACTATTGATATTTTACTTTATAAATTATTTTAATATAAACTATTTTAATATAAATCATTTTTAATATAAATTATTTTATTTTAAACTATTTTAACTTATAACTATTTATATAAACTATCTTATTTATAAACTATTTTATTATATATACTAATTTTAATATCTAAACCGTTTAAAAGAAAAGAGTTATGATTTCCAAAATGCTATAATTTCAAAGTGTTATGATTTCCAAAATGCTATGATTTCAAAGCTGTGATTTCCAAAGTGTTTCGATTTTTAAAAGACTATGATTTCGAAAGCGTTATAACTTTGGAAAAGTACTACGATTTTGGAGGTGAATATTTTGAAATGAAAATGATATCGTATTGATTTGGTTTTGAAATGGCAATGATATGTCGGGTTTGAAATATAACTATTTTGGAACTTTATCAAATGACCATCGGTGTAATAATACGTAGTTATTAAAGAGACCGGAATCGGATATGGACATACTCTCTGTCGATACCGAAACCACTTTAATAACTAATATACGCGGAGTGTTGATCCAGAACGAAGTGGATGGTTTTGATGAACGCGTTGACTGAAGAAAGAGAATGATTTTGGATGACCCCTGACATGACTAAAACAGGAGCCGCGCTGGGCCATTGAGGTTCGCCACCTCTAGCGGACACACTTCTTCGTTACCATATCTATTACTTTTGTGATTCGATTTGGGTGCACCCCTCGATTATGGGAGTGTTGTTTCGCGGTGTTGGGGTAGTAGTTGCTATGCCCAACATCAGTCCGGATCATGCAACTACTAGTATCCTAGTTGGTATCGCCTCATGTACCTTGTCATACTGTTTATCCTATCGCGACCACTACGTTTTGGTTTGTACCTTTAGTATATGGATTGCCCTCTGGTGACTTCCGGTTTTGGGGAAACTACGGTCTTGTATATGCTCTTGGGAATAAAAATGTGTTAAGGGTGGAATGGGCCATGACTTAACGCTATTTTTGATATCGTACTTTACTGATTAGACATTATCTACTTAGCGTACACTATTACATAGTAGATAGTTTAACGGATCCTTAAGGGATGGTTATCCCAAACATCCTTTGAGTTACTTGTATTTCAGTCGTTATTTCACTTGAGTTGGATTTATTGATATAAGAATGTTAATCCTGACTCGAGTGTTTTGTGTTTTCTTTACGCTCGGGTCAGACTGAGTGATACAGTATTTGAGACTCACCTTTGGAGTTGGAGCTTCGCTTGGAGATCCAGCTATCTATCCAGCTTTCAGTTATTCAGTTGATTCCAGTGATGTATTCAGATCTTGTATTTGACTATTGTATTGAGATATCTATGTTTTCGAGACCTCTGTTGTATCTTGTTTAACTCGGTTATATATATAGTAGCTTCATGAACTACTATTCTTTTGTTTCCGCTGCATTATTGTTATATTACTCTGTGTCTGTGATCTGGGATTATTTTATTTACTGTATATGTTGAGTTTTGCCAATTTCAATTAACAATCTATTATTTTGAATTATTCAAGTTTGACATGTGTGGATTTATTGTCGACTTAAATGGTCCAAAATAGTGGGTCGTTACAGACCCTCTACGATGTAAACGCTAGTCAATCGGTCCTAACTATAGAGACCAATGACCCTAGATATGGCTTTATACTATAATTGTTATTGACTAACGTATCTTAAAGACTCGTCTAAGGGTTAACTAGCCCATCTCCGATAAACAAACAAGTAACTAATTAACTTTGAGGTTTGTACATATCCCATTCAGATTCTACACTACTAGGAAGCGAAATCTTTCGGGGCATAACTTGAGTCTTTGCTACAGACCGCTTGGGACTGCTGGTGGTCATAGCCTATATGCCAGCCCTACTACTAAATACCAATCCAATAACAATACTAACATAGCCCGCCAACCTTCGACAGCTAATATCCAGTTTAGACTAACCTAATGTAAGTCAAAGAAAATGTCTCTTTCAGTTATTTAATACATCTTATTAGAAATGAAGTAGACCCCATTTTCTTAAAAGTACTTGGTCATTTAATACTTCAAATATGAGGCAAATCCTTGGTATATTTTCCCCTACCTATCTGCAACACATATCCCTTCCACATGAGTTCTGTGGTTAGAGATGTCCTATATCAGTAGTAAGTATACACGACTACTGGTAGCCTCTTGGTAAAGGGTAGACTTAGGTTGTGTAACTCTACTGACCTCGCATCGCAATCCACTAAACCAAACTAACAATCCTAAGCCTGACTAGGCCCACTAATTCACGCTTGTTCTAATCGTATAATTAAGGAAGTATAATTTTTCATTATGAAAATTTTACCTCCTTCTAGAATTTAATTTCTATCTTATATGCTTATTTACTATAGTCCATAAAAGTCAATTATCTGTAATAAATGGTCATTATTATTCTAATTGGACAATATCCAATAACATTTATTTACCCTTTCTAATTCAACATATTACACCTATTTTATTTTCCATAAATGTCATATTAAATCCTTTAATTAGTCCCATAAAACACATTTATGTCCCCATTTAATTCTACTAACTCCCTATTAACTGCATATTTATTACCCTGTTAATTTTGTAGTTACCATCTCTTTACCATCTATACCTCCTAATCCTATAATTTACTATGCTATTTATAATTAGAAGTCCTAATTATAACTAATGCGAATATTGACGTATATTACGCTATAAATATATTTTAATTTTAATTGGTAAGCGCGATTATATGTATTTATATGCAAATATATCTATTCCTTTTCATAACACATTAATTCCTATGCTTAGGAATTCCAAAACATTAATTTCCACATTTTAATTTATTAGACCTATCCTTTCCAAAAAGGATTATCATTATAACTTTCCATAAATTACCTAGAAATGAGACTTTCGCTCCCTTTGAAATTACAAGGAATTATCTGTTTTCTTTTATTGAAATAGACAGTGCAAACTACGGAGAAGAATATCCATGCTTTACACATCTTTTTCCTTTTTGGTATATTTCTTGTTAATTCAAACAACGCACTTTTTATATATAATTTTGGAATTGTATAATTTAGGAAAATTACACGGAAATAGATACAATTAAATTATACCTCACTCCCAATAAATTTAAAACATAAAATTCACATTCTAAATCAAATTAGGGCAATCTAGACTAGTGCTACCATTTTACAACCTAACTAACTTTATCAACATTCAACTTTATCAACATTCAACTTTAACAAATTTAGGGACTGATTTCTAAATTTCCAAATTAGGATGTAAATAACATTCCTATTCCAATTACCTATTTTGCAGAATATATAGGAAATACGTAACATCCATGTTTGAAGTTAAAAAATAAAAAATTTAATTGAATTTTGGGAATTTAATTGAATAGTTTATTGAATTTAATTCAATAAATGGAATCTTCAGATTTATTTGATAATAAAAGGAAAAATATTGATTTAAAATTTGAATTTGAAATTTGAATTATGTTTAAAAGATCCAAAAGTTGTCCGAAAAATTATTTTGATAAAACAAATAGTATTTGTGGAATTTTGAAATTGATTTCGGAAATAAAACTATTATTTTGTAATTGTTAAAAATTGAAATGTGATATTTAATAAACGGAATATCATTTTAAAATAAAATAAAATTTGAGTAAAACGTCTCGAATGGATTTTCTATCGGATACAAAGCATTGGTTAATAGACGATTCGAGTAATATGCAGTTAGATGTGTTGTTTATATTTAAAAGAAAGATAAAATTCTTTCTTCTTATTCGACTATACTTTCATCATCATGTTCACCCCACCCCTCTTGTCCTTATCTTATCCCTAAATAAAACCAGATCCCCATTGTCCCCTAGATCACTGACCGTAAATTCACTACATGAATTCAAAAAAATCATCGCCAGAAGATGGAATCGCGGCAAGGAGAGAGGACACGATTGGAGGTCAAGCACGCCGTGGAACTGTTGGAACTGGACCAGCCCGCAGTGGAAGTTATGGGTGAATTTCAAAAATTTTACCCTATTAGATCTTTATTGGCCCTATGAAGTCTAACTGAACTAGAACATTTCTAAATTTCATTTAAATAAAATCATTTATTTTATTTAAATTCAAATATATTAAGATAGGAAATTAATTTTATTTGATTTAGTTTATACATAAATGTATCATATACATATATGTGTGAGTGCATGTGTAACATAATAATCCGTAAAAGGTATAATATGCCCATATGTAGACGTTGGAATTTACATCGCAACAGACATATTAGCTCATTTTGTATGTCATATATGTTGTCCAAATATGTGCATGTATATGTGTTACAAAATACACACACACACATATGTATGTATAAATATATTATATATAATATATAAACATAAAACATTTATATATAGATAAAAATATATATATAGAAAGAGAGAGAATAATTATTAAAACAACAACAACAACAAAGCCATTATTTCCAAACAAGTTGGGGTCGGCTAGAGATGGAACCCAAAACTAACAAAGCTAATTTAAAGGTTATAACAATAGCAATAATAAAATAAAGTCAAATAAGTAAATTAATAATAATAATAACTAAATAAAGTAAAAATAAAGATAAAATACATATATGTGTAAAAAAATCCAAATGATGATAATAGTATAAATAGTAATGATGGTGCTGGTACGTGAATCGCTAACTTCCACACGCTATGTCTTAGGCTCCTTTTCCCTAGTCCTAAAATCTAAAACTTATAAAACTCATAGCTCATGGTTCTGGTATGTGGATCACTAACTTCCACGCGCTCCTATCTATTATTGGCTCTTCGGATATATTCCAATCCTTCAAGTCCCTTTTTACTACTTCCTCCCATGTCAACTTTGGTCGACCTCTACCTCTCTTTGTGCATACGACGCGGCTTACCATTCCAGCACACACAGGTGCCTCGGGCGGCCTTCGTTGGAGATGTCCAAACCATCTTAAGCGATGTTGAATTAGCTTCTCCTTAATTGGTGCTACTCTAAGTTTTTCACGTATATCATCATTTCTAATTCGGTCTCTTCTTGTATGACTGCAACTCCATCACAGCATACACATCTCTGTTACGCTTATCTTCTGGATGTGTTGGCTTTTAGTAGGCCAACATTCTGCACCATACAACATCGCAGGCCTGATTGCCGTTCTGTAGAACTTTCCTTTAAGCATCTGTGGGACTTTCCTGTCATAGATAATGCCAGATGCTTGTCGCCATTTCACCCATCCTACTCGAATTCTAAAACTAACATCTTCATCAATCTCACCGTTACATCTCCGTCCGGCTAGAGTGACATCTCCGTCCTCTGACCTGACACCGCTAAACTCGCACTTCAGATACTCTGTTTTAGTTCTGCTAAGCCTAAATCCCTTTGATTCTAAAGTCTGTCTCCACAGCTCAAGTTGTTTATCAACCCCAATCCTACTTTCATCAATTAGCACAACATCATCAGCAAATAGCATGTACCAAGGAATTTCCTCTCGTATACCCTTCGTAACCTCATCCATCACTAGAACAATTATTAAAAATTATTTCTAATTCAAAATTAACTTATTTTTGCAAACATAATAATTTTAATATTTTAATTTGTATATATTATGAATAAAATAATGTTTTTATTAATAAATAATTAACATAAAATAATATATTGATGAAAATTCGAATTTTACAATTTTTGAAAATCTAGGATCATAAAATAGAGTTTAGAAAAAATCTGGAGATTTTTCAAAGTTGAAATATTATTTTAAAAACAAATACATTGATTTCGGCAATAATTATTTAATGTAAAATAATATATTATTAAAAATTCAAATTTTCAAAAATTTTAGGATCATGAATGAAAGGTTACAAAAAAATTTAAAGAATTTTTCAATTAAATTATTATTTTTAATAAACCATAAATAGTTTTTTCGAAATAATATTAATTAATAAAAATAATAAAATTTATTGAAAAAATCCTAAATTTTTTCTATATGTTCCTGAAATGATATAATATATTTTTTAAATATAAAATTGAATTTTTATTGTAATAATTATTTTATATATAATAAAAAATTCAAAAATTCAATAAATGTTAATTTAAAAATATGAATATATGTATGATAATTAATTTTCGAATTTGTGAATTCATATTATATATAAATAAGTGTACTAAATTTTTTAAATCATATATATAACTTATATACGCATATATGCTATTGTGAGAGAGAATTATACACTAAAATATATATATGAATTTATTAATAAATATATATTAAACAATTATTAATGACAAAAATTGATTTTGTACAATAAAAAACATTTGTCTATACATAAATCAAATAGTATAACAAACAAATTATGCACATAACCAATCTGATTTGTGACAACTACATCTACTTACAAAATCTCACCTAACTAAACATATAGTAGCAATATATTTAAAAAGATATGAAATTGCTCATTATAGAATCATAGAATATAATTTAATTACTATAATATGAATTAAAATTACCAATTTAATGATGCCTTTTAATCCACGTTGAAGCAATGACTTCCCTTCCTTTTATTGTTCTTGATTCGTCAGATTGCAAGTCTGGAATCACGACCTCTAACTATCAAATAGTATTATTTTAATTTGAAATATATTTGAGAATTTTGGAGTGGATTGAAAGCTATGTTTTAACCAGCAATGTAGATGGTAATGGCAGCCAATAAAGGTTAGTAATTATTTTTAGAGATACATACATACATACATACATACATACATACATACATATATATATATATATATATATATATATATAGGGTTGTATTAGAGAGAAACGGGGAAAACCTTTTTACCTATTCTCACTTGATCTCAACTCATTATCTCCAAGCCAATTCCCTATTTTTTTAGCCACCCCTAGACCTTCCCAAAACCGAAATTTTGCAGCCCTAATGATGGGCCTTAAACCCATCTAAGCCCAAGCCAAAATACTATGCAATTAAATCTAATTTAATCGCTTGTCGATATTGTATATCGATCGATATATTTATAACTGTTATAAATATATATAACATTATTTATTTCTCAAATCATATTCTGAAGTGACCCACTTCTTTTTCTCAAGTATTTTAGAGAATTTCTATTAAGATTTTTTTTTATGTATGTGTATATATAAATATACATACTTCAATGGACCACTTCTCTTAATTTAATTTTTTCCAGGATTCCTTATTTTACCAATATAAAAATATTAGTATTAAATTAACTTAATTCATATATATATATATATATGAAGATATATATATGGCTCTTTGTCTATCAGAGTAGTTTAAATTGACAAAGAAATTCAATCACACCTAATCTCTCATATTCCAGAGGTATGGTGTCACATAGCCTTCTCTATTCATTCTTTTCTTAATTTCTTGTTTTACTCCTCAGATTATTTAATCCCTGAATTTTATAAGAAGAAAATTCAGATTCTGGGATTTTGTAATTTGTCACTACTAGATCCTATGCTACATATCAGGGTGTTTAAGGTAACTTACTCATTACAAGTTAGCCCGGGGCTTATAATTCATGTTCTGATAATTTTTTTGGTGTCAGGTAAGGGTATTCATGTTTTGATTTGTATGTTGAACAAGGTTCCTATGAATGATCAGATGTTAGACTGGATTGAGGTTCAAGCAGTGGAACAATGTATTTAGGCAGAGTTTATATACAAACACATGTACAAATCTAGGACTTAACATATGATTGAAGACAAAATAGTTGAAGCCATGTTGCAAACCAAAATAATACACACTTCTCAGGTGAACTTATCAAATAAACAACTAAAGTATTCTAAACAACATGTGGAAGTGTCTAAAGAGTTGTGTGGTGATGATTTTGCCTAATACAAACAGGACTGCAAGTCATTTATAATAGCCTCAGGTTGATCATGATCCAATGTACTCAGACCTGGTTCTTGTATTTAAGTAATAAAATGTGTGAAGCATGGTGCAGTGAGACCTACAAGTTTTACCAAAATGTGTATATGGATCTACTTCACAGAGCAATACAACTTCTACTGCAATTGAAATACCTAGACTAAGGTTATAAATTTCATTTCAGGTTAACTATGTACTTATATCAATTATAAGTCATATTCATGTATTTCTGGTTAGCCCAGTTTTGGTTCAACTCATCTTTTACAAGATCTATGATTGTGCTATATTCCTTTCTTCCTATGATTATTTCTACTTTACCATTTTAAAGATTCATCAGACATTGCCAAAGAAGACATGCTCACATATCAAATTATATGGCATGATCTCCTATTTAATACTTCACCAGAGACTATCCAGATCAGTTACTTAAAACAGCAACCCACATATGCATATATGTAAAATACTAGAATTCTTACATGTTCTCTTCTCAGAAAAACAAACACATATCAATCCAGAAAATACTTAAAACATTTGCCTGGCTTAATTATTACAACATTTCTGCATAACTCCTTAAACATTCTAAATGCAAGTAAATCTTCAATTGTCCATGCATACAAGTTTCTTATGCTTCCTTCCCTGCAGCAACATCTAGAGCTGCCTCAATAAAAATGAGACACCCCAGATGTTACAAAGCAACAAATAGGGTCAGAAATAAAATTCTGGTATGAGTGAAATCAAAATATAAATACTTGTCATTTTTAAATTCTTGTGCAGAGTATTCATATGTTAGATACAATTTGAATTTATAATATGAACTGGGTTTAAGTATATATATCTAAGCATCTACTACACTCATGCACACAGGCAATCATCCATTCATTCAATACAGTATACATGTACACATACTCTTATGGAATTAACTCATTTTAATTCCATAGTTCAGCTCTAAATCTTGATTCATTAATTAAATTTGGTCATATCTCTTTGCCATTGAACACCATGTGTGCATTGCAAGGGACTCAATTCTGTTAACCCCTGCACAAAGGCCTATAGGACTTAAACAAGTCATGCACATACCCATCATACTCCTTATGATGAATAGATCAAGGCTTCTCTCCTAGATTAGTTTTATAATATAGTGACCATTCTCATCTCTTATTTCAGAAATATTTATTAACCCTTGGAATGCTTTTACATTCTTTCTTTCTTTTTCCCTCAATCAGAGAGAACTAACTCTCTCATGGATTTCAACTGACCATAAATTCATTCATGAGAATAATGCTTTATTTCATTTTTTTTCCAGTTGTCTCATTCAAAATTTGTTTTATCCTTTGCATCTCCTATATTCAAGAATATCATGATCTCTTAAACAAATCCAGTAAATCATATAAAAATTCTTATACTTAATTCTATTGTGAACATAGGGTAAGGTTTTTAGAGAAAAACCCATAAAACATTTTAGCTTTAGATCTGAACAAATCAGCACATAAATAAATTATTGCATTGTTCATCTCAAATTTGAAACAATCTAGACATGAGCATGAACCTCCTTTTGTTCACACTGCCTAGCCTATTTTCCAGTATTACCCTACTTCATAATAAAATGTATTTATCTTACTAAACATATTTACAAACTGGTGGTTTAAGGTACTGGATCCATATCAGAGATCATGACACTGTTCTTATCAAACAATCAAACAAAACAAATCAGAGCATCAACCAAAGATTTATCAATACACCAACCATTCTCAGCATTCATCTATTCAGAGAAAAACAAGTTGATCAAGCACAAAAATAAAATGGCTGCCCTTAACTTGGGTCTTAATGCCTTAGCCTCATGAGATTGATTAATCACTCACCTTCCTTTGCTCCTCTCAGGGAATGCTCAGGTCTGAAGGCAATGTGAGTTTATTTTATTTTAATTTTTGTTTTCTCTCCTGGACAACTATTGTCCCTCCCCTGATTTAAATCACTCTGTTAGGGTTTAAATGGAGGAAAAACCCATTCTATCCTTACCTTACTCAGAAATTCATGTATGCATCTTTATGGTTAAAAGTGCCATTTTCTCTTGGTTTCCATTTTCAGTAAAACAGTTGTCTCATTGCTTTTCTGTGCACATGCTATTTGCATGATTTCCTTGCACATTATTTTTATGTGACTCAACCTTATATTTCCTTTTCTCATTTCTTTTGTAAGCTTGATTTTTAGTTAACAAATTTTTATCATCTATCTTGACTTATTTAAAAAAATGCATTCATACCCATAAATATTACTTGACCAGTTGGTATGCATTTTAATTATCAAAAGAAGTTATTTTACTACCCAAATATTTTTCTGGCCATATAAATTTATAGTATTCATAAGATATGTGTATTTAAAATTTATTCATACCTTAGTTATTTTTCTTCTTATTATTTATTGAAATATTTATTCCCTTTTTGATATTTATTTCAAAAATACCTTCTCACTCATAAATATTTCTTAACTGATTTCTATGTAACTTAATTATCAAAAGGATTTTTTTTATTATTAACATCCCATACTTCTCTGATCATATGTATATATTCTTTTTATACAATATTCACACCTACTCAAATCATGTGAATTTTTGAATTTATTTTATACTTAATCATTTTCCTTTTATCACTGTATAAAACATTTATTCCTTGCATAATTTCTTCACTCCCTTCTGATATTTAATATCAAGCTATTTTTCTCCCCATTCTTATTTACTTTATTCATTCTTGTATTTATTTTAGAGTAATTTTTATTCTCAAAAATTTTGGGTCTTCACATATTCAAATTTTATAATTAATATTTCATAAATATTAATTAATTTATAACAATTATAAACTAATTAAATCGTTTGTCTTTAAGGGAATTCATTATTTAGGCTGTGTAACTCTTGGGTGTAAATTTGGTCAGCGATTAACATCAAACTATTCTAATGTTAATATTCACACGTCACTTAGCAGGTGGTGTGACATTATGGCCAAATTTATCGCTTACGCATTTTCGATAAAATCCAATTTTAGTTTAATAAGCGTTACCCGGTTGTGACATTTGTTTACACCAATTCTCTCTGTCAAAACTATATCACTTTTGACTTATGGAATTTGGTAATTGTGACGCCCCACCTCTATGCTCATAATAACAAAGAGTATTAAAAGGAATACTGTCTATTATTACGAAGAATAAGGCTGGATAGGAGCGACCATCCGTAATTGGCCTTACACTAATATTGGTTATCTCGATAGAAGTAGTATATACCTTTTTATTTTTCATTTATTATTTATTTACTCCCATCGACACAGCCAATACTAGTATAAAACGAACTACGACGGTTCATAATAGTTTAGGACATTAGATATAACAATAACACAGATAATATAAATGCGGAACACAGATAAAAACAAAAGTCTCATATATATATAACTGATGTCAGTTAATACATAGTTGACACAATACATATGATACAACTACAACTGTCGACTCTAGAAGTTATATATACAAGTACATTATCGACTAATATACATGAATACATATCGTTCTATACAATGACACGACTACTACAAAATGACACTGACAACTTCAGAAGATGCGAAAAGTCTTCAAATCCTGAATAGCAACACAAAGAAGGAAATCTACAACCTGAAATAACTCGGGTCTGACCCGAGTATTAAATTCAAAAGAAAATAATACACGGGTCAGTCTAATTCAAACTCAGTTATTAGTGCATAGGAGCAATAATAATCAAACGTCAAATAGACGACAGTCACAGAAATCTCGTATATCCAACTCTCGATACGAGAATTGGATAATGACAAATATAACACTAAGCAGTGTAAATCAACAAATCAGAAATCTTAAAATGAACAAACACATCAAATTTCTGTGTGGCTGCAGCACACCCACGCGTGCACTGCCTCGCCACACAGTACGTGAAATCATCACGACGGTGAAGACTAACAGCAATCAAAACGGTAGAAGTCAACATAAATAAACTTACAGGGTCAAACCCGGGTCTTTGAGACCGGATTCAACTCGCTGTAAAACCTCAAAAACCAATCTGAAACAATCAAGAACCAACAACTCAAGCGAAAAGCAAATCCAAGTCAAACATTATCACTGTATCAAGCCCAGCTCGACAGTGAAGACATCCAATATGCCACAGAGAACAAAATGACCAGAGACAGTTAACAAGAATGGCCAAAGTCAAGTATGCTAAGGAAATGACAAACTCCAAAACCAAGGCAAGTACGAACAACTGCACATCAAAGTCCAAAGTTACACTGAAACGGTAAATGGTGAGGTATTATATTTCAAGTCAAACGGTGAAACAGAAGTACTCAGGAAACTCAACCATGTAGACAACAATGTCTGTCCACAATGCAACCAGGATCAAGACAAGAGTATCAGACTACAAAGAGGACAGAGCAATGAAGACTGCAAGGGAATACACATGCCCAAGCTAAAAGACATAAATACAATGTGCTCTGCCTCAACAACAATAGGAACCAATGCACAGTGACACAAGAAAATCAATGCATCACAAGTACGAGAAGTATGAACCAGTTCAATGTGGGATGCAACCATAGCCCAAAGTATATACATGAAGTGAAGTCGAAACAGAGTCAACTAAATGACATTGGAAAATGTAAACAACATATATGATCAAATGCAGACATGATTATCAACTGCAGATATGCACAGTTGAAGGAATTCTACACAACCAGACTTCAACCAGAATCAAGAGAGAATTCAAAGAAGAAGTTTTGAACATCGACAGAGAATACAAAGTCTCTAAAAATCAACATCAATTAAATCCGTAATTCAAAACAAGGTCAGAGACATGGTGACCAGGAAAAGGTCAACCAGTTTCAACCCAAAAACATTGGCCCAAGTCAAAAGAAATGAATCAACACTGTGATTACAAGCAATGGAAATATAATGTATACGAACAAGTCGTAAATCCATCTCAATATCCATACGAAAATCACGACCAAACAAAGTCAGAGAAATCCTCTTAAATATTCAAACAAATCAGAGCAGTCAAGATAATCAAGACGAACTAAACATTTGTATACAAACGAAAACCCAAGAATTTAAAGCCGTGGAAATCACAAATCACATATATATGAACTCGAATTAGATGTGAGCGGCAAGAATCACTCACTGGTTCAACAAACAACAAAATAAATACCAGCAACAATATCGGTTTTGAACAAAGATAATTGTAGTGCGAATTCGACTTTACATGTATACACACATATAACAGTATGTATGAACACATATGAAGTCTCCCAACATAAATAAACAGCGAGTTGCAAAATCCAACAGAGGCGATTTCAAACCACAGTTCAAAGATGTGGTGGTCGCGAGATAGTCAAGGGCGAACAAACAAAATATAACATCGTCCAACTCAAATCCAAAGTCAATAAAGCCAGAAATTCAACCAAGAATCAACTCCGTGAGTATCAGGCATTAATTTGTACAAACTGCTCAAGTCAGAGAATCTCATAAAAGCATCAAGTGGCCAAAAGTAACAAGTGATAAGGGGTTCGAATTATGTAACAGTTTCGAATAACAACACAAGTGAAGCCGACCTTAAACAAGTCAGTGCCATGATCGAACCATCGAAATCAAAACCAGGATGAGTCTATCAAGGAATCGAACTAAAGTCAAAAATCAAAACCATGTGGATTGAAAACACCAAAGAAACCATCTCAACAAAACAAAATCGAATTGCCGAAGACCTCGGAAATAAAAATAAGCAACGAATTCAACCAAGTCGTGAATTCGTCTTCCCAAAATCAAGTGGTCGAGGTCAACAAAATCAACTGCCAACGATACGAAACAATTGAAACAGGGAATCATCATCATGGCAAAGCGATTTAATATAATCAAAACAAGCCAAGGAAATCACGAAATCGCCGGTTCCAAACTACTGAGATTTGAATGAGATGTGAGTGAAAATTACAATCACTCACCTTTGTTTCGAGCTCGACCAAGCAGGAGGAGTCGCGAACGATCCAGTTGATCATGAAAGAATTCGGAGCATCTGAGCAGCGCCTTCCACATTTCCACAAGCACCAGATTCGAAGAGAGGAACGAACGAGAGGGATCGACGAGTAGCCACTAATTTTTTTGAAGCCCTAGTTTGAAAAGGTAAAGCCGCCATTTTTCTGATTTCTCTGATTTAATTTGATAGGGTTTCGAATGAAATGAATAATGGAGAGGTAAGTGGAACGGTTTTGTGCTCTAATATAACCGGTACCAAAAGCAAAAGAAAACATGGGCCTAGGTAAAATTTCTTTCTCTAAAACCCACCAATGTTCAACAATTTATTAACGAATTATAGCCCAACTTTTATTAAAGAATTATACAAATCTGAAAAGAATTTCAAACGATTCAAAATTGTAATAGCTATTAATCAACCGATTAAAATCCCAATCAATAATTAACAATTTTATTAAAGAATTTTAACTCGAATAAATCTCAATTGCAATCAAACAATTTTCACATTTCAGATTCGATTTGAATTCCAATAACAATTATCAACTGAATTAAATCGTCATTTTGACGATAATTGAAACTACAAAAATCCCGGTTGTTACAGACTCCCCTCCTTATAAAAATTGCATCCCCGCAATTTTCATAATTAAAGGTGTCAATAACAATTACTTTTCTAACATAAACTGGTTAAGCTAGAAAATATGAGTCAATAATTCAAATGCCAAAGAAATCTTCTAATTTCAATAAAAGAGATTCACAAATCCTTCAACAAAATCTAACTATCGATACGCTAATTAGAAAACAGCAAAATCTAATTATCAACAAGGATAATTGTAAAACACAAATCGCAATTCGTAAAACTGCAAATATCTAGTTATTCAACAATTAACTAGAAACCATAAACTCCATGATTACCAAACTCTAACTATTACCAGAGATAGATAAAAACCAGCGATTCAGTAAAATCGGCATACTCTAGAATCAATTGGAGACTAGAAAATCTCATATCAATAAAATCAGCAACATCCAATTATCCAACGATAGTCAGAAAATCAATCAACAAATATCAAATTATCAAAAACGATAATCAAATTTCTCAAATCAACAAATATTCGATTACCAAAAACGATAATCAAATTTCTCAAATCAACAAATATTCAATTATCAAAAACGATAATCAAATTTCTCAAATCAACAAAATTCGATTATCAAAAACGATAATCAAATTTCTCAAATCAACAAATATTCGATTATCAAAAACGATAATCAAATTTCTCAAATCAACAAATATTCGATTATCAAAAACGATAATCAAATTTCTCAAATCAACAAATATTCGATTATCAAAAACGATAATCAAATTTCTCAAATCAACAAATATTCGATTATCACAAACGATAATCAAATTTCAAATCAACAAATATTTAATTATCAAAAGCGATAATTAAATCTCAAATCAACAAATATTTAATTATCAAAAGTGATAATTAAATCTCAAATCAGCAAATATTTAATTATCAAAAGTGATAATTAAATCTCAAATCAGCAAATATTTAATTATCTAAAGCGATAATTAGAAACAACAAATATCTGATTATCAAAAACGATAATCAGAACTCATATCAACAAATATCTAATTATCACAAGCGATAATTAGAAACAACAAATATCTGATTATCAAAAACGATAATCAGAACTCATATCAACAAATATCTAATTATCACAAGCGATAATTAGAAACAACAAATATCTGATTATCAAAAACGATAATCAGAACTCATATCAACAAATATTTAATTATCACAAGCGATAATTAGAAACAACAAATATCTGATTATCAAAAACGATAATCAGAACTCATATCAACAAATATCCAATTACCTGCAGATAATTGGAAGCAACAAATATCTAGAAATCAATTAAGAAGACTAGAAAATCAACATAAAAGCTTGGATCGATCCCATCAGATGGCGAGTTTTTAATTCGCCGCACGTGCATCTCAGAGTGGCCGAAGCCTACCAAGTACTCAACATAATTTTGGCGCCCATCAGATTGACCCGAAGGTCCGCAGAGTGACCCGAAGGTCTAGTACTGGTATTTGACCCGAAGGTCCGCAGAGTGGCCCGAAAGCCCAATAAATGACCCGAAGGTCCAACAAATGACCCGAAGGTCCTCATAGTGGCTCGAAAGCACACAAAATCATCAAATATTTCAATTAACGAGTCCGGAATTAACCGAAATAGCAAACGCACATGTCCCATACCACGTGTTTTACTAAATCGTTTGATTCTCTTCATCGTTTCCTTGAAAGTGCAAAATTGTGTATTTTGTAAAAATACATTTCACATTCTCAAACGGACAAGTCCGGAATTAAGCGAATCAGTAAAAGAAAGGGGTCATAGTCCTCGATTTTGCTGAAACGTTTAAATCGCTTCCTCATTCTTTTGAAATCGCAAACTGTAAAATTTTTGAAAACAATTTTATTTATTTTGTAAAAATAACAATTCACATTCGCAACTAGACAAGTCCGGAGTTAAGCGAAATAGTAAAAGAAAGGGGTCATAATCCTCGATTTTGCTGAATCGTTTAAGTCGCTTTCTCATTCTTTTGAAAACGCAAACTGTTAAAAATTTATAAAAAAAATTTCATTTTAAAACGATTTTTCCAATCACGTGATTAAAGCAGCAAATCAGTAACAATTTCGATAAGGAAATTGTACTTCTCAAAATATCGTAAAAACGGTTACAAATCAGCATTGCGGAATAACCGCTTGAAAATCCACTTTTAAAATTTGACGGTTACTGAAGCCAAAGCGACAGTAGTTTTAAAACGTCAAAATCACATCAAAACAATTTACATCAAAATGTAATATCAGTGAATCCTCATTCATCAAAATGCCACAAAACACTATGCTTCAAAATATAGCATTGGTGTAAAATCCCGTTATAAAAATAACGGCAACAAAATACGTTTCATAACCAAGCATCGGTTCAACGTAAAATAAATGCAATAACGTGCAATTTAAATTTTTGCACGTACTACAAAATGAACAAAGAATCATTCAAATGTATCTTCAATGAAGATAATTTAAAACAGCAAAAATCTAATCAATAGATGATTAGTACAAAAGAAAGCCAGCGGAAATTTCAACAAAAATCACATATCTGCAATTTCTTCGAATCCTCAATTCGGATTCGAAGTTCTCAAGGAAACAAAATAATTGCAGCTATGTAAACAACAAATGAAATTCATATCAATTTCGTATTTTGATTTTTTTTTTAAATCAAAAAGATTATCAGTTGTACTTAGCGGAGACAGTGTTACTGATTCCGCTGCGCACTCTGATAAATAGAACACAATTTAATCAAAACAACAAAACACAATTCCACTTTTATTTTTAAATAAAGATATATAAAAATTTCATCAAAATTTCAAAACTTTAGTTTTGACTCAAATCACAGATAAAACATCGACCAATAGTTGTAACATATGTTCCATCCAAGTTATGTTTTATATTATGTCCATAAACCCCCAAGCTCTGATACCAACTGTGACGCCCCACCTCTATGCTCATAATAACAAAGAGTATTAAAAGGAATACTGTCTATTATTACGAAGAATAAGGCTGGATAGGGGCGACCATCCGTAATTGGCCTTACACTAATATTGGTTATCTCGATAGAAGTAGTATATACCTTTTTATTTTTCATTTATTATTTATTTACTCCCATCGACACAGCCAATACTAGTATAAAACGAACTACGACGGTTCATAATAGTTTAGGACATTAGATATAACAATAACACAGATAATATAAATGCGGAACACAGATAAAAACAAAAGTCTCATATATATATAACTGATGTCAGTTAATACATAGTTGACACAATACATATGATACAACTACAACTGTCGACTCTAGAAGTTATATATACAAGTACATTATCGACTAATATACATGAATACATATCGTTCTATACAATGACACGACTACTACAAAATGACACTGACAACTTCAGAAGATGCGAAAAGTCTTCAAATCCTGAACAGCAACACAAAGAAGGAAATCTACAACCTGAAATAACTCGGGTCTGACCCGAGTATTAAATTCAAAAGAAAATAATACACGGGTCAGTCTAATTCAAACTCAGTTATTAGTGCATAGGAGCAATAATAATCAAACGTCAAATAGACGACAGTCACAGAAATCTCGTATATCCAACTCTCGATACGAGAATTGGATAACGACAAATATAACACTAAGCAGTGTAAATCAACAAATCAGAAATCTTAAAATGAACAAACACATCAAATTTCTGTGTGGCTGCAGCACACGCACGCGTGCACTGCCTCGCCACACAGTACGTGAAATCATCACGACGGTGAAGACTAACAGCAATCAAAACGGTAGAAGTCAACATAAATAAACTTACAGGATCAAACCCGGGTCTTTGAGACCGGATTCAACTCGCTGTAAAACCTCAAAAACCAATCTGAAACAATCAAGAACCAACAACTCAAGCGAAAAGCAAATCCAAGTCAAACATTATCACTGTATCAAGCCCAGCTCGACAGTGAAGACATCCAATATGCCACAGAGAACAAAATGACCAGAGACAGTTAACAAGAATGGCCAAAGTCAAGTATGCTAAGGAAATGACAAACTCCAAAACCAAGGCAAGTACGAACAACTGCACATCAAAGTCCAAAGTTACACTGAAACGGTAAATGGTGAGGTATTATATTTCAAGTCAAACGGTGAAACAGAAGTACTCAGGAAACTCAACCATGTAGACAACAATGTCTGTCCACAATGCAACCAGGATCAAGACAGGAGTATCAGACTACAAAGAGGACAGAGCAATGAAGACTGCAAGGGAATACACATGCCCAAGCTAAAAGACATAAATACAATGTGCTCTGCCTCAACAACAATAGGAACCAATGCACAGTGACACAAGAAAATGCAATGCATCACAAGTACGAGAAGTATGAACCAGTTCAATGTGGGATGCAACCATAGCCCAAAGTATATACATGAAGTGAAGTCGAAACAGAGTCAACTAAATGACATTGGAAAATGTAAACAACATATATGATCAAATGCAGACATGATTATCAACTGCAGATATGCACAGTTGAAGGAATTCTACACAACCAGACTTCAACCAGAATCAAGAGAGAATTCAAAGAAGAAGTTTTGAACATCGACAGAGAATACAAAGTCTCTAAAAATCAACATCAATTAAATCCGTAATTCAAAACAAGGTCAGAGACATGGTGACCAGGAAAAGGTCAACCAGTTTCAACCCAAAAACATTGGCCCAAGTCAAAAGAAATGAATCAACACTGTGATTACAAGCAATGGAAATATAACGTATACGAACAAGTCGTAAATCCATCTCAATATCCATACGAAAATCACGACCAAACAAAGTCAGAGAAATCCTCTTAAATATTCAAACAAATCAGAGCAGTCAAGATAATCAAGACGAACTAAACATTTGTATACAAACGAAAACCCAAGAATTTAAAGCCGTGGAAATCACAAATCACATATATATGAACTCGAATTAGATGTGAGCGGCAAGAATCACTCACTGGTTCAACAAACAACAAAATAAATACCAGCAACAATATCGGTTTTGAACAAAGATAATTGTAGTGCGAATTCGACTTTACATGTATACACACATATAACAGTATGTATGAACACATATGAAGTCTCCCAACATAAATAAACAGCGAGTTGCAAAATCCAACAGAGGCGATTTCAAACCACAGTTCAAAGATGTGGTGGTCGCGAGATAGTCAAGGGCGAACAAACAAAATATAACATCGTCCAACTCAAATCCAAAGTCAATAAAGCTAGAAATTCAACCAAGAATCAACTCCGTGAGTATCAGGCATTAATTTGTACAAACTGCTCAAGTCAGAGAATCTCATAAAAGCATCAAGTGGCCAAAAGTAACAAGTGATAAGGGGTTCGAATTATGTAACAGTTTCGAATAACAACACAAGTGAAGCCGACCTTAAACAAGTCAGTGCCACGATCGAACCATCAAAATCAAAACCAGGATGAGTGTATCAAGGAATCGAACTAAAGTCAAAAATCAAAACCATGTGGATTGAAAACACCAAAGAAACCATCTCAACAAAACAAAATCGAATTGCCGAAGACCTCGGAAATAAAAATAAGCAACGAATTAAACCAAGTCATGAATTCGTCTTCCCAAAATCAAGTGGTCGAGGTCAACAAAATCAACTGCCAACGATACGAAACAATTGAAACAGGGAATCATCATCACGGCTAAGCGATTTAATATAATCAAAACAAGCCAAGGAAATCACGAAATCGCCGGTTCCAAACTACTGAGATTTGAATGAGATGTGAGTGAAAATTACAATCACTCACCTTTGTTTCGAGCTCGACCAAGCAGGAGGAGTCGCGAACGATCCAGTTGATCATGAAAGAATTCGGAGCATCTGAGCAGCGCCTTCCACATTTCCACAAGCCCCAGATTCGAAGAGAGGAACGAACGAGAGGGATCGACGAGTAGCCACTAATTTTTTTGAAGCCCTAGTTTGAAAAGATAAAGCCGCCATTTTTCTGATTTCTCTGATTTAATTTGATAGGGTTTCGAATGAAATGAATAATGGAGAGGTAAGTGGAACGGTTTTGTGCTCTAATATAACCGGTACCAAAATCAAAAGAAAACATGGGCCTAGGTAAAATTTCTTTCTCTAAAACCCACCAATGTTCAACAATTTATTAACGAATTTTAGCCCAACTTTTATTAAAGAATTATACAAATCTGAAAAGAATCTCAAACGATTCAAAATTGTAATAGCTATTAATCAACCGATTAAAATCCCAATCAATAATTAACAATTTTATTAAAGAATTTTAACTCGAATAAATCTCAATTGCAATCAAACAATTTTCACATTTCAGATTCGATTTGAATTCCAATAACAATTATCAACTGAATTAAATCGTCATTTTGACGATAATTGAAACTACAAAAATCCCGGTTGTTACAGTAATGGTCAAAATTCCAACCTCATCCACATTCAACTTTATAGTCCAAACACAAAGTCTTTGGTTCAATAATAATAATAATTATTAACCGAAATGCTTTGGCTAGAGACTTTGACTTTGAGTTGACTTGAGTTGACTGTGATACTAACCGCATATAACTGAGGAGACGAATCCTCTCTTGAATAGTGCTTCACTTCTAATACTTCCACTCGATCCAACTATAGTCACTCGATGGACGCCATGCCATGATTTGGCTATAATCAAAGCAAAGCTTTCATATTGAAGATCCACCGTATTCTCAAGTCGAGAGAACTGTGTAAATCAGTCACATCGATATTTTCTGTTTGGCCTTAAGTTATATTAACCAACAGAAACTATCGAGTGAGTCATTCCATAGTTATCTAATAACTATTAGTACGTAAGTCCTAGGTGCCCCCAGTAGTCATGAGTAATACATTGGCCAACATTTGGAGAGCGTTACGTACTCCAGTCTCAACGGATACATCGATATCCAATCTAGATGCATCTTGACTAGGAACATTTAAAATGGTATATTTGTATCGTTGTGATAAATTACTCACGGTTACAACAACTTGTAACTACTATCACAAAATATACCATTTATGGATTTTTCTATTAAATATACTTTTAATTAAGTTAAATAATTAATATAATCACATTATATCAAGTATATAATATGAAGAAAATACCTTTTATTTCGAACAAGATTGGTCAACGAGTTAGATATATGTAACAAATTACATAATTTCCCCTAGGGTATACCCCTAACTCTATCAGGAACGACGAGGTGGAGATGCGGTCGGTGGTTTGTGTATGCGTTAGGGTGAAGAGGCTGGCACCAACGTTATGGCTTGGAGCTGCTTGACCTAGGCACAATGGAGGCGGTACCGTGGCTTAAGCTTTGATTTGGAAATTTCACTGATTCTATATGAGTATAACTTTTACTGTAAAAAAGAAAAAAGAATTTTTTTGCTGCCTCAATCATTAGTTCTTCTCCATTGATCACCTAGTATAACTTATTCTTCTGCATTAGTGTATAACCTATTTTTTTAAAATTACAGTGAGTATAAATCTCCTTTTTATTTAAATTCAAAATTCAAATATATAATTCCTTGAATTAGTTGCTGGATTAAATTACACAGTTTAAAGTGAGTATTTCAATTTCATTTTAAATCTACTATGAGTTAAAATTTCATTTTCACTTGATAAATATACACACCGTTAGTTGATTTGTGTTATTTCTATCATATAAGAAGATCTGAAGTTGAACTGCAATGATTGAAATTTATAAAACATTGGAATATTATAAAAAAATTATATAAAATTTATATCAATAATTTTTTAAACTTTAATATATTATAAACTATACTTTATTGAATTGAATGGAATTTTTATTGATCGATGTTGGCTTGGTAGCCTTGAATATTATTAATTGATGTTTAAATGGGTTTGATTGATGATTGTTTCACTTAAATTTTGATTGGTAGAATAGTATGCTATATACTTCGATATTGATTATTTCGGATGATAGAAAAATCAAACGAAATGAGTGATTTGAGTTATTTATATGAAAAATAGGATATGCATATTTAAAGCTATTATTGTGTTAAAAGGATTTTAATTTGAAATATATTTGAATTTATTTTTGAAAGAAGGTGAAATTGATTTACTAAAAATGAAGATACATAATTGGTTTTTATTATTAAATAAGAATAATACCATATGAATTTATCCTGAATTATAACGATATTTTAATTGTTTATATAATCAAAAAAAATAGAAGTGCAATTATTATTTGAAATGATTTTTTCTTCTTCTTTGGCTTACAAATTTGAAAAAAATAATTTTTATGGGATTTTTGTTCCAATGAAATTTTATTTGTATTACCTTTCAGTTGAAAGTAACTGAAATTAAGTTGAAATTGAATTCTTATTATTTTAAATAGGAAGTGAACAGATTTAAATTGTAGTTGAATTTAAAATCAAAAAGAGGTATTTTCAAAGCATAAAATTGAAAATTCGGGAAAAATTCAAGTATATTGATTTGAAAAATCCCAAAACACATTTGAATTACTTTGAGATTAAATTTAGATTTTGTTTTTGATGTAAGAGTGACCCTCACTCAGAGGAGAGTGCTCGAATTTATGCATCATATAATAATAAGAGGGCAAAAACTACCAACAAACCTAGTAGGTGACTGTACAAAAAGACTAGAAAACTAAAACTTGGAGATCATCAATGAGATGATCAGGTGAGTAAGTCTCAAACTGCTACAAAAATGAGAACTATAGTCTAGCAATAGTAATTAATACAAATTGAGCATATAAGAAGTAAAAGCAAGAACGTGTGGAGTGCTGATTGCATGGAATAAACCAAGGAACGTACACAGGCTAAGGCTAAAGTTAGAGCACGGTACATGTGTGCAGGCTACATGGAGTAAGCCTTGAAGATGTGCACAGTCTTACTCCATATATAATCATTTTATGTATTCTATTTATGTATCCCACATTCCTTGAATAATTGTATGCCTTCTCGTGCTTGCGATTAAGTGTGACGCGATGAAGAAAAAAACGGAGATTCCAATTAAGAAAAAAACAGAGTGATGTTGAGCTTGGCTTCCAATGAATAAAATTTGAATTTTTAAGGATAACATTTGAACTATTTGAATTTATTTTAGTTAAAAATTGAATTAAAAGGCTTAAAATATTTTTAGGGGATGAGAAAATAGAAAAAATTCAAGTTTATGCTTTTGAAAATTCCTAAATACATAATTAAGGTAATTTGAGATGAAATTAATATTTTTATAAGTTTTAATTTTAAATATTTAATAATATTTTGAATTTAAACTAGGATTAAAAGAATAAATCCTAGTTATATAATTCAAAATCCTCTTTGATTGAAATAATTTGGTCTTATGTGGTTATTTACCTGTTTAGATGATATGATGCATGTTCGTTTAGTTATATTCCCTCGTTTAAAGTATTTACCCCATTTTAGCCTGATTATTCATATTTAATGTCATGTTTAAAATTACTATTGTTATAAATAATGCTGTTACCTACAAGTTAAAGATATTGCACGAACACGATAAATCAAATTGGCTATATGATGAGTTTAAAATGACATTGTGGGAATGAATGTTGTTTGGGATAACTAAGTTATTTTAAAAATAATAATTTTAACATTTATCGAGTTCGGCATAGGATTTGACTACTAGACTGCTAGTTCCATCATAGCGGACTGATTTGAGGGTCGCAACCCGAATCGTGACAACTTTGTCCCTCGTCACTTTGTCCAAACGGTCTGTTGCTAGGACATTTAAAGCTATCGAGGATAATGAAGATCGTTGGAGACATGGTGCAAACGAAGAGAAGTAGCGCCATTGATGAAGATATGATGTAGTAGATGCAGTGGACTACAACATAGTATGATTTATCACGCCTCCAGATAGCTGAAGGGTACGCTAACTAAAGGATCGTGTGAAGTGCACATCACAACTGATCGGAAATGTGCGGGCGAAATAGACTGGGATGACTTGTTGGAGCAGATTAGTCTATATAGAGGTAAATCCATATATGAGATTTATCAATGTGCAATCCTCCTAGGATTCACAAGATGAGAAGATGATTTAAGCCTTCTCATAGGTATTAGTAGAAATACTGTTTAACTCGAAAATTGCTATTTTTGAATATTAATTTCAATTTATACAACACAAGGCAACTCATAACTAAAATGATAGGATATGATATTCGAGTTGATTAAAGTTGCAACTATGTATGTTATATTGAATAGTGCCTTGACATGGGTGTTATAACTAATTTATGAAAATGGGATTTGTGAATTTGTTTGGTATGTGACTCTGTGTGTAACTAATATGCCCAATAGAAACCTACATTACACATTCATTTATATTCTATTGCACGATTATACTCACAGATAGATGTCTAGCTTGACTAGAATTTTTTTTGTGACATCTCCTCGGGTCAGACTGAGGTTGTTCTATAGGCTTGATATGACTGTATATACTTTATGGGCTGCGATATGAAGTTGGAACAAATGGTGATGGCAAATATTTACTCTATTTATACATATATTGAACTGTCATTGTATTGATTGAGTTGATTCAGTGAGTTGTAAATATATGAGATGATGTATTTTAATTTTGATTTGATATAAAATTCAGTATTTTATTCACTTTGATTCTATTAGTTGGGAAATTTTTATTTGTGTCTCTAATACTGTATTATTCAAGTCTATAACTTGTGTACATTGCCTTATGTCGAGACATATGGAGTGGCCTAGTGGGGACCTACTTGCCCGATCCCCCTACAGCGAAAATATAGAGATGATGCCATGCTTTATGTGGGATTCTACAAGGTCGTCCTTTCCCACCTGTGGTTTGGATGAGATGCCTTCAAAGGGGCAGTCGGACATAGAGGCGCCCTTGGAAGAAGCTTTTTTCCTTTTATTTTAACCATTTGTAAAAAAACATAAGTAGGACCTAGTACCTGAACCACCATGTAATAAGCTAACATAACAGATTAGACTCGAGGACAAGCACCTTGTACGAGGCTAGTTAACCTCGACTTTGACACATCCTAAAGAGAGGCCCCATAAGCATAATGTCCACCAACTCTCACGCATCTAACTCATTATTATAGGGTCCGAACAAATTGGCTTGTGAGTGTAAGCATCCTGATAATGTGGCCTACTTGCATATATTAAATATAATGTTGACTAAGTTAAACGGCCTCTCGGCCCAGCATTCCACATACTTCCTTATTCCCTAAAGTGGAGGGGCAGTTCGGTAATTTAATGGTTTTCTAGTTTATGGATATGATCTTAGGCGAACATTTGATCTACCAACATCGAACTATCGACAAACTATGGCAAAAATCCTAAAGGTACCGACAATAAGGAACAATGGAAAATTAACTAAATATCATAAAAAAAACGGAAAACCCAAGAAAGATTGCATGAAAATAGTAGTAAATATGATGAAAAACTGAAGGTAAAAGGACAGAAGATAACTCACTTTTGCTAAATGAATGTTGAAAAGAGGATTCTGGAAGGCCTTTTAAAAGCTAAAAGTAGTTTATGGCAGATTTTCTAGAAGAAACAGTAAATGGGAAGAAGGAGATCTCTTGCTTTTTTTTAAAAATTGATCTTAATCTTAATGGTTTGATGGAGCGAGCTAGAAACAACCCAGACCATAGAATTCTAATCGAGTGCACCATCAAATCAAATGTTTAATCACTAAAGTTGTCTAGAGAAATGAATCATCATAATCAATGAAAACATACCATGTGCCATTCACATTACTTACGAATAAGACAAGTCTACCCCTACCCTTAGAGGCGAACTTGCGGTAAAATTGTTGCTCATTTTTCTCATAAATTATAAGACAGGACCATCATGTCTGAAGCCCAAAACTAAAGGACTGTGCAACATATGCCTACCAGATCTCGTGTAGCTTAATTTCCTGTCAGTCCAATAAACCTCAATCACAAAGTTTGTCCACCTCATCATCCTTGTCCAGAATTATGTACCTTGCTCCCCCAAGGACAATGGTGAGCCACAAGCCTTGCGGACATCTCCGGATAACCCTCTAAACATGTCTTCATCTTATTCGTCATTTTCCAAGCCTCCAAAATAACACCAAAGGAAGAATCCCTCCGCCTATCCGTGGACTCTGCCTAACTATGCCATTGTCCATAAAAATCCATTCCTACACAAACACTACCACTTGCTTATTTTTGTTGTATGCATATAGGGATCTAACAAATGATCTCAAGCCTTTCTGCGCAAAGAGGTGGCAACTACATAATATTTCCCTGACAAAAGCATCATGGGCACCGTGCTCTTCTGACAAAGGATGTCCATATGCAACACTGTGCCACCACTGTTCAACAACCACTTCTTGCTCCATATTGATTCGCCCACAAAATCATGCAAATGTATCACCTGCCAGCCTATGTTATATTAAACATTATATAAGGCAAAGTGATAGAAGTCTCGCTTCACTTAAGTGCTTAATATTGCTTAAACGCCACTTAAGCATTGTCTAAATGCTACTTAATTTTCTAGCATACATTATTCATATCTATATAAATTTAAGATAAAGAGATTATACCAAGTGTATCATCTATATATGCATAAATTTATCACAAAGAATTAAAGTTTAACTTTGAATTTAACTTATAAACATAGGTTATAAAAGCTGGATTTGGCTTTCTCTATTTTTTAAATGTAAGCATACACGAGTTGAGTACAAACTATGAACATTTATTAAACAAACATAGTCATATCTTGATGCAAAAAACTACTCACCTTCCATCAGTTCACATAATAGAAAATGAGGAAATGTCAATAAGGAGTGTGGATTTTTTGTTATAACCTCGTTTCCTTTTATTTTAAAAATAATTTTTTTTGCTTAGTTATGCTTAATCATCACTTAGATTTAAGCATAACGTAGATAAGCGCCAACTAAGTGCCTTCAAGCGCTCATCATTTAATTCTTTTGCTTTTTCAAAAAAATAAGCATTGTACATGCATTTAGTGCTTAAGCGATGCTTAAGCATGCTTTTCATAGCTGCCAGCTACTGCTTATCTTGAACATTCCGCCCGTGTGGGTGATTCTAAGGATTTTCTGGTAGAAATTGAGGTAGGAATCACAAACAGAGAATAGATAGACTAATAGTTAACGGTAAGATGTATTTCAGAATAAGAAATACACGCAAAAGAGGATTTATTTATGATTTAATATTTTACAATAGTACGTTAAAGTGGTAGACATTATATTTTACAAACTTGAAACTAAAAAACTTAGAACTTAAAAACTTAAATATTACAAGCATCTATCCCTCTTTATATAAGAGAGTAATTCTTTTGGAAAAGCTTCAGCATTCTCCTGGAAACTTCATGCATATAAACCTCATAATTATCCTTTGCATCCAGCTGTCCCTACTTTTTTTGTAGATAAACTTAATAACCGTCCATCCCTACATCTAGTTATCCCTTTTCTTTTTAAAGTTTGGCATATCTTCTTAGCACTAATTGTAACTGTTGTCATATATTATCATTTATAATGACTACTCAATAAGGATAACATTGCTGCCACTTTACAAGTTATGACCTTTTTAATAATGATCATATTAATTTATACGTTGGTAGGACTATTGGTTTAGTATTGCATCAGTTTGATCAATGCTTAGACTTATTAAATCTTTGTTTTCTTCATTAGAAGAGCTTGATTCAAACAAGGCTTTAATCTGACTCTTTAATTCCTTTTTAGAGGAAATGGACAATAATTCTTTAAGTACCTCGGAAACATTTTTTTTGGCTTGTTGGCAATTTTAACGGTTCATGGTTAATTATCCCTTTAATAGAAAAAATTGAGTCTGGACTTATCCCACTATTTGATTAAAATTCTACTTCCTAAATAGGGAACATGTTCAAAGGATAATCAAAATTTTTGTAGTGTTCTTGGAATAATAACAACATCCCATTTAATGATTCAAGGCACTTGATAAAGGACTGCAAACACAAATCCATGATTCTTCATAGCGGGGTTTATTAGAAAAAAATCTTCATAAATTATGTGACTTTCTGTGGTAATATACAGGATATAATCCCCATTTAGAGAACAAATAAACAAATCATCGTCGATGGTTCAAAGATTTTTGTCCTTTGAAATGGATAAACCAATATTTTTATAGCAAAATTCTATATCCCATGCTTTGGTATAATCGAAGTAATTAAAATGTATTTTTTCTGTAGGGATTTCTACTACCGGGTAATATTTCTTTTGACCTATCATATTAATTTATACATCGATAGGATTATCGATCTTGTATCTCATCAATTTGATCAATGCTTGCCCACTAAATCTTCATTTTCTTCGTTTGAAGTGCATGATTCAAACAAGGCTATAATATGACTCTTCAATTCCTTTTTAGAGGAACGAAACAATAATTCTTTAAGCACCTCAGAAACATCCTTCTTTTAGCCTGCTATTAATTTTAAAGTTCGTGGTTAATAATCCCTTTGATAGAAAAAATTGAGTCTTTGAAAAACTCGAACTTATCCCACCATTTGATTAAAATTCTTCTTCCTAAGTAGGATTCAAAGGATAATCCCAATTTTTGTAGTGTTCTTAGTGTGATAATAACATCCCATTTAATGATCCATGGAACTTGATAAAGGACTGCAAGCGTAAGTCCATAATTCTTCATGGTCAGGTTTGTTAGAACAAAATCTTCATAAACTGGACTACTTTATGAGTTAATATTACAGGATATAGTCCCTAGTTAACAAACAAAAAATTGTGGATAGTTCAAAGAATTTTTTCTTTGAACTGGATAACCAACTATGTTTTTTATATCTATTTTCAAAGCAAAATGCCATATCTCTTACTTTGGTATAATCGAAGTAATCAAAATGTATTTTGTTTCTTTTTGGACTTCTAGTATCGGATAATATTTCTTTTGACCTGTATAAATCACCTTCCTATTGTTCTAGAGTTATAACTCTAATAATATATGCTTTTGAAAAGGCTCATTGTCCACATATTCATAAGGCAGAATCAAACTGAACGGATCCAGTAAAAGTTAAGATATCATGATAGAATAAGAAATCCTTAAGGTAGAGATTTGGATCTGTAAATTTTTTTAAATAAAAGGTGATAACCAATTCAGTAGAAAGATGTGCATAATTCTGCTTAATAGGATATATCCATAAAGTAAATATAGGGATATATGGATAAATATATTCTCTTGTCAAGACAGATTTTATCTTAGCTCATAAACACCTTTTCTTAATCGATCATCTTCAAAAACATCTTTAAAGCTTCTTCCCTCAAAAAAATTTCATCCTTTTCAATTGAAAACTTATAAGTTTTGCCTGATGGATCTATTCGTCATGATATTACCCCTTGATATGATCTTTTCTTTTCCTTTATCTTTATTCATTTTTTCCATGCAAGTCGTAAGTTAAAAAGTCAGGTAAAGAATTATTTGATCCTTGTTAAATTTTGGTGATACAAAATCACAAATAGAAGAAAACAAATATGCAAGAAGGAAAGTAATCACGTTTGTTCATTATGGAAATGAATAAATTATTGGATCGCATCTGCATAAGATGGCAAGAAAATAAATGCATGCGCAAGTTATGGAATAAAATATATGCAAAAGGATATGCATATTATTTGTTTCTCAATAATCGCATTGCTTTAGGATTATTTTCTTTCTTCTTTGCTAATTAAAGGAATGAGTGAATTACTTGCTATGTTTACATCATTTGTTACCATTGTAAGTTGCCTCCATTATCTTCTTACCATATCTTAGTAATTTAATCGACGACAAGGATTTGCACTGGCTATATATTGAGGGTAGACTTCATTGTAAACCCATCATGGCATTCAGCCAGCGATCTCTAAATAGAGTGTCTCTTCTTGTTAACCCTAATTTGGGGCTTTGGTATGTAAACTATTATCTTGTAATCTCTTGTAACTCTCTTATGTGTAATAAAATCTCTCTCCATTAGACTGGATGTACACTATCTTGATGATAGTGGAACCAGTATAAATATTGTGCGTCTTTTTTTTCTTTATAGTTATTTGCAATTTATTTGGAGTAATAGAATAATTGCTGCTAGATTAAGTGATGTTCAAATTGGCAAATCTAGATCCTGTTTATTGTTTTTTCACATGCATAACAGATTGGTATCGGAGCAAGGCGATTTGTTTAAATTTGTGCATCAATAGCTTCTAGAAAGAGCGGTAGATCCGGTGGTAATTATGTTATTACACTATTTGGATGGAAAAAGAGATTTGTGGGTCAAGTTGGATAAGAAGGCGATTGCTTTGATTCGCCAGTATCTTGATGATTCAGTTTTCCATCAAGTGGCTAGTTGTGAATCCGCGAAGGCTTTGTGGGACAAGTTGGTATCTTTGTATGAGTCAAAGAGTGCTACTAGTAAGGCTTTTCTGGTTCAAAAATTGGTACAACTGAGATTAGATGAAGAGAAGTCTGTTGTAGAGCATTTGAATGAATTTCAAGATGTAATAAATCAATTGGCAAATATGAAGGTCAATTTTGATGATGAGTTACAGGCTCTTTTATTAATGAGTTCGCTTTCAGAAAGTTGGGAAACTTTGGTTGTTTCATTGAGTAATTCCAATGCTAATGGAACTATCTCTCTGGAAACTGTTCGAAGCAGTCTTTTGAATGAGGAGCTTAGAAGAAAAGGGTCAGGTATGAAATCAATTCAAAGTGAGGCTATGGTGGCAAGTGACTCAAAGAAAGATACAATTTGGAAGAAGAAGGACGTTAATGGTAAAGGTGTTATCACTTGTCGTTATTGTAATAAGAAAGGTCACATATGCAAGAAGTGTTATGCTTATAAAAGAGATGAGAAAAAGACTACGCATGGTGATACTAGTAGTGATGCACATGCAGATTTTGCTAAAGGTACCGATAGTGATGCTTCTTGTGGTGTCCTCTTTAGTGAAAATAAGCCTTGGAAGATGGATTCGGGAGCCAGTTTTCAAATTTGTAGAGATGTGAATTGTTTTTCTTCTTATGAGAAGAGTGTCGGCATGATTAGGACAGCCAATGGAGAAGAGCTACTGATTTGTGGTATTGGATCTATCCGGTTTCGTATGCATGACGGTGTGGTTAGAGAAGTCTCTGGAGTGAGACATGTACCCACTTGTTCGCATAATCTTATTTTTCTCAGTCAGTTGGATCGCCGTGGTTGCACTTATGAGACTCAAGTGGAGTTTTAAGAGTGAAGAAAGGTGGTCGTGTAAGGATGAGAGGAGTATTGGAAGAAGGAAACCTTTATAGCTTGGTTGGTTTTGTAGTCGACAATGGAAAGGGAGTGACGGTTGAAGGACCTAGTCCACAGCAAGGTGGAGAGGTTAATGTGGTCATTGCTTATGATTCTAGCATTGAGGATCATATTTTAGACAGGGGTCTTCATGTTGATGATGCTCGAGGGATCGATAGTGATTAGGTAATGAGCTCAGATCGAGTGATAGATGAGTGTCGAATTGCAAAATCCACAAAGACAAGACGGAGATCTTTGTGGTATTACAAACGTTTTTGAGACCGGATTTGTGTGGTGCACCTCATGTGGGAGATGCATCACTTGCAGGTAGTGGTTGAGGTTTGTAATTTAGTGTGGTTGAGATATATGGATTTGTGATAGATCTAGATATGGCATGCTTGATATGTTGGAGATATGTGATTTGCATCAAGGTGGAGTGTTAAATTTTGGTGATACAAAATCACAAATAGAAATAAATATGCAAAAGAAAGAAAGAGAAGATTTTGTTTCCACTAATTAATAGGCATATTTGAGTATGTTTATTTCTCTCTCTAATTGGCTAATCAAATTATTTTTTGCCATTTAATGTTAACTTGGGCATTAAGTAATTGATTATATAAATAGAAACTAGAAGAGAGTGTAAAAGTGTGGTGGAAAATCTATTTGCTAATTCTCTCTTCTCCATCTTTGTTCTTCTTCTCCAATAATTTTTGCCATATAGATATTTGCTCCCTTTCTCAATTTGATTATTGATTCAATGGTATTTTGTTTATTTTAGCTTTGTTCTATTAATTGTAAACAAAATTTTGGTGAATCAATAAAGTGGGTGGTTGGGTGGAATATCTTGTGTTATTGCGTTTTGATTTCAATTCTGTCTTGTTTTCAATCCAAGTTATCTCTTTGTGATTTTGGTGACAAATCCGTTGATAAAAGCTTCCGCCAAGCGCTACTATTTTCATAACAAGTTGGTATCAGAGAAAGGCAATTTATTTAAATTTGTGCATCAATGGCTTCTAGAAAGAGCGGTAGATCCGGTGGTAATTATGCTATTACACATTTGGATGGTAAAGAGATTTTGTGCAATATGGAAGATAAAGACGGAGGAGATTATGTTAAGAGAGAAGAGCGTTCCAGTCTTGGAACTTTGGTGATAAGGAGTTTAGTGTGTTGAAGGGACATCTGGATTTGGGAACCTATATCCGCTTCATGGCTCAACGTCGTTGTAAGAGTCTTATGTTAATTTCCATTGGAAATTTGTGTTTGGCAGATAAGGTATGTGGAAGGAGAGAGATTTGATTGGTGATTGAGAGGATTTTTTTTGGCCTTGGTGGCTTTGAGATTATTTTGGTATCTACCTTCTTTTGATTTTGGATATTTGCAACATTTTGTTAGCGGGCGGGGACATAGTCTGAGCTCGTTAGCAAGGTGTGATGGGGAGTGGCCTTGCCGGAACCCATTGGGTAAGTATTCATTTTTGGTATCTATCTCGTTAGGAGATTTTGGTTGAAGGTGGAGTTCAGTTTTAAGAGTTTTATATTGAGAAGAGAACTTGAGTTGAGGTGGGGTGTTGGAGATATGTGATTTTGCATCAAGGTGGAGCGTTTGTTCATTATGGAAATGAATAAATTATTGGATCGCATTTGCATGAGATGGAAGAAAATAAATGCATGCGCAAGTTATGGAATAAAATATATGCAAAAGGATATGCATATTATTTGTTTCTCAGTAATCGCATTGCTTTGGGATTATTTTCTTTCATCTTTGCTAATTAAAGGAATGAGTGAATTACTTGCTATGTTGCATCATTTGTTACCATTGTAAGTTGCCTCCATTATCTTCTTACCATATCTTGGTAAATCGACGAAAAGGATTTGCACTGGCTATATATTGAGGGTAGACTTCATTTTAAACCCATCTTGGCATTCAGCCAGCGATCTCCAAATAGAGTGTCTCTTCTTGTTAACCCTAATTTAGGGCTTTGGTAATTAAACTCTTATCTTGTAATCTCTTGTAACTCTCTTATGTGTAATAAAATCTCTCTCCTTTGGACTGGACGTACACTATCTTGATGATAGTGGAACCAGTATAAATATTGTGCATCTTTTTTTTCTTTATAGTTATTTGCTATTTATTTGGAGTAATAGAATAATTGCTGCTAGATAAAGTAATGTTCAAATTGGAAAATCTAGATCCTGTTTATTGTTTTTCCGCATTTGTGCAATTTTTGCATAACAATCCTTTAACAAACTCAATATCAAAATCAGAAACAGATAAAATGGCATGCCATCTAGAGACTTGCCAAAATCCTGAGGTAAACCTTACTACAGTTTTTTTATTACTAATTTTTTTAAGAATTCCTCCATAGCCATTATCAGAAGCAACTGTTTCAACAATTTTAGAAGCATCAGGATGCGATATAGCTAGCAAGGAATTTCTTTAACTTTTTCCTTTATTTTTTTAAAAGCATTTGTATGTTTAGTCGTCCAAGAAGGTGGATTCTTTTTTAGTCTTTCTAATACAGGTTTAAAATCATAGGCTAATTCTTTACAAAGTCAGTAACATAGTTAAAACTTCCTAAAATTCTTTGTAATTGATGTTTATCTTTAATCTAATCAAGGAACTTTTTAGCAAATATAATCGCACTTTCCATTAGAAAAAATAGTTCCTTCTTTAATAATAAGTCCAGTAAATTTTATCAATGTCTAAAAAAGTTTAATCTTTTGAGCTGAAGCAGCAAGTCCTACTTTAGTAACAACATTTACAAAGATTCTTAATGTTTGAAATGTTGTCTAATAGATTTAGAGAAAATTAATATATCATCAACGTAGACACTAAAAATGTTGTATAAGCACTAAAGATGTCATTCATGATTTTCTGAAATTCGGAGGGAGGGGTTTTAAGTCCAAATGGCATCACATTACATTCATAATGTCCAAATGGCACAGTAACCATAGTTTTATATCTATCGTTTGCTTTTAATTGTACTTTCTAAAACCCCGACTTCATATCGAATTTTGACATAATTTTGGTTGCATAAAGCCTTCCTAATAAGTCTTTTTATTGGTTATTGGATATTTAATTCATCTTAATGTCTTGTTTAAAGGTTTGTAAGTTATAACTAGCCTTGGCGCCCCTCTTTACAATTTCACAGCGTTTTCAATATAAAATGCAAGACAGCTCCAAGGACTTTTGGATGGTCGGATAAGTTTTTTGAGTAACAACTTTCAATTTCTTTTTTACAAATTTCTAAATGTCTAGGTCCCATAGCAATAGATCTAGCTTTGGTGGGGATTTGACTTTCTTTAAAGTCAGGCTCATATGGTAAAGATACCATGTGTTTTTTCCTTAGCCAAAAAGCATTAGAAGTATCCGAATAGATTGTCTTTTCAATATGAGATTGTAAATCACTTATTCTTTTTTGTAAATATGGTAAAGATAATTTTTCTACAATCTTTTATAGTTAGCCTCTTGAGATAAAGAGTCCAAAAGGATTTCTTTTCCCTTTATGGTTTTCTGAATCATATCAATCTCATGATATCGAGGTTGTGAAACAAATTAAAATATTAATTCTTGTCCATTTATTATACCTTGTAATTCCTTCTTTAGATATTTGTGTAATAAGGTATAGCTTGTGAACGAATGGATTTTCTAACATAACATCATGAGACAAATTTTTAACCATTTTAAATGGCATTTCAAGACAAATTCCTTTATTACATACAAATGTATTCTGTAGTTTATATTTGACTAATAATTTTTTTCCATCTGCAACATTATGGGTTTAAGAAGTTTTTGAAAAAATACCTAGAGGGTACTAACCCTTCATTAATGCAGTTTAAGTCTGCTCCTAAATCAATCAATTGTATATAAGAAAATTAATATTCCTTTTGTACTATTGATCTTCGTATGTCAATTATGCGTTATAACATGATCTATCATATTGACAAATGTTAAGGAGTTCAACTCTTCTTTTTGTAATATCTCTTCATTAGTGATCTCATAATCACTATCATTCTCAGAAGGATCTTTCTGAAATTTTATCTCTAATAATGTTACTCTTGATTTTAATTCTTAGTAGTTCTTATTTAAGAATTTTAACTTCATGTTTTAATTCTAAAATTGTAGATTATGTTGTATTAACGGTGCTTATAGAGGTTTTTGGAAGTTTTTACTTTGTTAAGAACTTGGTTTAGATTATAGGTTTCAAGTTGTTTTTTATTTTAATTTCTTCTCATTATTTCTTATATGATTCTAAATACCTTCTAAGCATTTCTTTTTTTCTTCTGGATTTGAGATTTTGTCTATAAGATTTAAAACAAACTTTTCTTCCTTAGTAAGAACAAATAATCTATTAGCCTGACATAAGGCTTTGTAGTAATCACAAGTCCCTTTACATACTTTCAGATTTTTATTCTTAATAATTGATTGATTCATTTTCTTCATCGTCTATTTTAATTTTTGTAATAACAGAAAGTTTCAAGTTTTTTTTCTAAATCAGTTTCTTCTAAAATAATCTTTTAAATAATTTCTCAAATCCTCATCTATATTAAGATTCTGTATTTTCTTTTTCATTTTACACATGTTGGCATAATATCCTGGTGTCTAACATTCCATCATATTGGGATTTTCTTTTCTTTTATTTTGGTATAGGATTGCTCTTTCCCATTATTTCTTTAATAATTATTCTTTTTGAGAATTATATATTCTTTTTTGAATATTTTTATTTTAATAAAATTTTCATTTTGAGGATTTGTTAACTCTTTTCTCATTATTTATTGGTTTAATGGGTGATAACCCAATTTGTTAACAAAAATCACCTAGGATCTTTTTCTCGAAGATTTTTTTCATTTTGTATTTTCTTATGTAATTTTATTTCATTACATAAACATATACCTTCTACGATAACCTCTGAGGCTAATTCCCCATAAGTATAATGGTAATAAGTAATAATACCTTGAGTTTTTTGCTTAAGTTGATTTTTAACCTTTTCGATGAAAGTCCTGATAAGAACTTTTCTTTTCAAAATTCATGCTGACTATCTTCTCTATCAAATTTTTTTGAAAAGAAAACATATTTATTCCTTTTAAATTATGATAATTTATGACATTTTAAGTTTATAAGTTGTTCTTGCGTCCTATCAAATTGTAATGAACAAGCTCTAATAAACACTTTTCGATAGTATAAAGAAGCGTATTAACACAATCAGTAACTGAGTATTATTTTATAATTTTATGGCATTAGATATATGCGTTTTAGCATCACCTGTAATATGGAAATATCACCAACCTTTGAGTTGGCTGTGAAACCTGATATAATAGCTTCTCTTTATCAGGATTTCCTTTTATCCTACAAGTGCATAAATAGTCATATATTGTAATTTAATTTGAATTTGATATTCTATATGACCATCTATATTCCATCATGTAATGGAAGTGCCATCAAATGATTCTGGTAAATATTTATCTTTATCTTCAAATAAAAGACTATTGGAGTAGACCTGGAGCAATAAGACTTTTTGTATGAAACATTTTCATAATTAATTTTACTACTAATTTCATGATGCCCCTTTTGGTTTTCAAATAAAAGCATTTCTTGTAATTGATTAATATCTTGATCTGAATTTTGATCAGAAGAATCTTCTTCAAGATTATAATTTTCTTCAGTTAATGGTGCTATTTTATTTATCTTTTAATCCAAGACCTTTTAGTCTTTTCATTATTTCATCAAGCATTTCAGAGTTTTCCATAGTTTTACTAGTATTAACTTCTATTTTTTAGAAGATAATGGTTTATAAACTTTGTCTGTATCAATAGCAGAATTATTACTAGTACTGGCTAAATTAATATCTTCCTTTAATAAAGTTTTATTAATATTATGCTCGATTCTATTGAGTCATTTTCCCATCGTTTGTGACATTAAATTTGTAAATTATTATTTTCAACAGCCGCTTCAATTTTATCATCCTTTTTATAAGGTGTAGTTATTACTTCTTCTTTTATCTACTGTAATAGATAAGTTTGTTTTAGGAGGGTGTATACTTTGAATAACTTTTCATCTTTTTATAATAAAATTTTGATAGATCGAGTCTATAGTAGCAATAGTTATCTCATCCTTCGAATCAGGAAAAGGAATTTTTCTTTTTTCAAATCTTTAAAAAAATTCTATAACCTTAGGAAAGTCTATATCATCTCCCATTCTTTTAAGAAATCGTTTATATATTTTAAACCATTTTTTATTACTTTTTATCAATTCTAAATAGATACATTTTCTTTTTATTTCATTTTCTTGGGAATAAAATATTTTTTCATATTTCCTTGAAAATGAAACTCTAATATTTTAATTTTAAATCTTTATGAAGAGTAGAGGTATTTGAACCGAAAATGCTCTTATCTTCAACATACCCCATATCTGAGGGTGCAAGAGACCTATGTCTAGATGCAGGAATTTCAATTTCATATTCTGGCTAGCTTACAACATCCACAATGTTTCTAATTATAACGTCTTTATTTTCAAGCTTTGAAGGAGTAAAGCTTTTAGTATGTCTTCATTTTCAAGCTTTGAAGGAGTAAAGCTTTTACTAGATAAAATTTCCTCATTTTTAGAGGTTGAATCTAAATTAAGGAGAGTAATTCTATTTTTAGAAAATTGTATTTCAATGACTAAGTTGAAGATTTGTGAGTATTGCGGTTGCAATAGCAGAGTTGAAGATTTGTGAGCAAAATTGAAGATTGGCATCTATGTTAGCCGCATCTAGCCTATTAATCGTAATCAATGACTCTAATGAAACCAAGAATCCAAAACATCAATCCAAGCCCATCAGAGCATAATCTCCATGGCTATAAATATGAAAAGACATACACTTGTACAAGGATCGACTCTCTTCATTTTGTTAAATTTTGGTGATACAAAATCACAAATAGAAGGAAACAAATATGCAAAAAGGAAAGTAATCACATGTGTTCATTATGGAAATGCATAAATTATGGGATTTCATTGGAATGAGATGGCAAGGAAATATATGCATGCGCACGTTATGGAATAATATATATGCAAAAGATATGCATATTATTTCTTTCTTCGTAATCGCATTGCTTTGGGATTATTTTCTTCCATCTTTGGAATTAGTGAATTACTTGCTATGTTTGCGCGATTTGTTACCATTGTAATATGCCTCCATTATCTTTTTACCATATCTTGGTAATTTGATTGATGACTCACATGAATTTACATTAGCTATATATTAAGGGTAGACTTCATTGTAAACCCATCCTGGCATTCAGCCAACGATCTCTAGATAAAGCGTCTCTTCTTGTTATCCCTAATTTAGGGCTTTGGTATGTAAACTCTTATCTTGTAATCTCTTGTAATTCTCTCATGTGTAATAAAATCTCTCTCCTTTTGGACTTGACGTACACTAACTTGATGTTAGTGGAACCAGTATAAATATTGTGCGTCTCTTTTCCTTCTTTATAGTTATTTACTATTTATTTGGAGTAATAAAATAATTGCTGCTAGATTAAGTGATGTTCAAATTGGCAAATCTAGATCATGTTTATTGTTTTTCCGCATTTGTGCAATTTTTGCACAACAGATTAGTATCAGAGCAAGGCGATTTGTTTAAATTTGTGCATCAATGGCTTCTAGAAAGAGCGGTAGATCCAATGATGATTATGCTATTACTCATTTGGATTGAAAAAGAAGATTTTGTGTAATATGGAAGTTAAAGATGGAGGAGATTATGTTGAGAGAGAAGAGCGTTCCAGTCTTGGAAATTTGGTGATAAGGAGTTTACTGTGTTGAAGGGGCATCTGGATTTGAGAACCTGTATCTGCTTCATGGCTCAATGTTGATGTGAGAGTCTTATGTTGATTTCCATGGGAAATTTGTTGTTTGGCAGATAAGGTATGTGGGAGGAGAGAGATTTGTCTTACAGAGTTTGGATTAGCCTTGTTATGTCCATTGGCTTTTTGTTTTTTGGCTCTGTATTTGGATTGGTGATTGAGAGAATTTTTTGGCCTTGGTGGCTTTGAGATTATTTTGGTATCTACCTTCTTTTGATTTTGGATATTTGCAACATTTTGTTGGCGGGCGGGGACATAGTCTGAGCTCGTTAGCAAGGTGTGATGGGGGTGGCCTTGCCGGAACCCATTGGGTAAATATTCATTTTTGGTCTGTATCTCGTTAAGAGATTTTAATTGAAGGTGGAGTTCATTTTTAAGAGTTTTATGTTGAAAAGAGAATTTGACTCAAGGTGGAGTGTTGGAAATATGTGATTTTGCATCAAGGTGGAGTTTTAAATTTTGGTGATACAAAATCACAAATAGAAGGAAACAAATATGCAAAAAGGAAAGTAATCACATGTGTTAAATATGGAAATGCATAAATTATGGATTGCATTTGAATGAGATGGCAAGGAAATATATGCATGCGCACGTTATGGAATAATATATATGCAAAAGATATGCATATTATTTCTTTCTTCGTAATCGCATTGCTTTGGATTATTTTCTTCCATCTTTGAAATGAGTGAATTACTTGCTATGTTTGCGCGATTTGTTACCATTGTAATTTTTCTCCATTATCTTTTTACCATATCTTGGTAATTTGATTGATGACTCACATGAATTTACATTAGCTATATATTGAGGGTAGACTTCATTGTAAACCCATCCTGGCATTCAACCAGCGATCTCTAGATAGAGTGTCTCTTCTTGTTATCCTTAATTTAGGGCTTTGGTATGTAAACTCTTATCTTGTAATCTCTCGTAATTCTCTCATGTGTAATAAAATCTCTCTCCTTTTGGACTGGACGTACACTGTGAAGGCCCATAAATCCGTACCCCTTTGAGCTGACAAAATCCCACAACAATTCAGCTCAAAGTGGAACAAAAGTACGAGTCTTCAGGTTAAAAAGAAGAGGTAGAAGAAGACAGAAGAAAAGAAATAGAAATAACAACAGAATCTCACTTTCACAGCGGAACAATATATAATAGATAAATGAATAATCTTTAAACAAAGAGTAATATCAGTTTATACAATACATCATCAGAGTTTACAACAACAACACACATCACTGGATAGTTATATAAACTTGTCCGCATAACATAATACACAGCGTGATAATATATAATATAAGTGATACGTCTCGCCATCCAGCTCGCCTCCAGATCTCCACAGTAACTTCTGAATTCCAGAATGACCTGATAACCTGACTCTAGGCTGCCCGTGTGGAAAATTATGGGCACCCAGAGTTTAGAAAGGGAACAATAAACTCCAAGTCAGTCGTGGGACTGGTGTGAGATCTTAAAAATAGTTATTTTCACAAAGAAAATAAAAGAAATTCGCAATGCTTTTGGAAAATGAAACTACCATAAGACCTCCCACCACACACACAATGCAATCGCAGACTTGGAGGAGATTTCTTCTTATGATAGTCAAATATGCTTAATACGAGAAAACTCTTTTGATATTATTACTAGTGCATAGTGTGAAAATCCTTTCGAAAATATAATATTAATCTTAGCTAGCATAGGTACCATTATATTATGCCTGCTATAGCTGCCACCTGAGGTGATAGGTTATACAAATTGCAATCGTAAGGGCTCGTATTGTTTCTTTGGATTTCCAACAAATGGTCAGGCTAAGGAACTTCCTATGCCACATGGAAACGCCTCTGGAGGGACATCCCGAGAGACAACTGCTCTCTGCCAACACAAGGTCGGGTTACCTCTTACTAGGTAACTACTACACGAGTATGCCACCCCCCGGTCGTTTGCGACCTTTATTCGAGGGCCCTCGATCACAAAGCAACAATCACACAGTAAATAAGATTGATGCCACCACACAGGTAAAGCATCTGGGCTCCATACCATGATACCACCTTTTTCCAGAAGGAAATGACATACCCTAAAGGGAGCGACCCTCATAACCTTGCCGCATTTTCCTGTTTTGACCATTTTCGGGGTGTGAGGTCCGATGAGGTCTCGTCCACAAAGCTACGCTTTACACAAAAGCCATGCTTTGATCACAAATGATCAGCAACACACAGCAGCACTTAGCATGCCACACTACCAAATTGGGAGTATATCACCGATAACCTTCAACTACATAACCTCTGAGCTCGTACGTCTCAGAGAAGGGTGTTAAGCTAAGAGAATAAATTCTCCGCCACCAAACAGAAATGTATTTGAAAGAAATCAGCTTTATATCTCAAAGTGTAGTGTCAGACATACAACCATACAAGTCTGTTCCGGGTTCGAACAGAACCGAAGGCACTTCCAAAGAAGCCCTTACAAATCCGGTCTTCAATTGCAATCCATAACGTCGTATCATTATTCGGAATGGGTTATATGACACAAAGGTCCTCTCCCGGCTAAACCGAATAATGAGCGCTTGTTTTTAAAACAAATTCAAGTGCCATTTCAAAGGCAAGCATTGATAATCGGTTATGTAACTATCAACAACATTCACAACAATCAATCAATTTAAATAATTTTCCCAAATTATTAAATTTCAAAAATATCTTTGCAAGATATATATTTTCCACACTTCATCACTTTGAAAACAAATTTCAAATCACATTTTCCACACTTCATCACTTTGAAAACAAATTTCAAATCACATTTTCCACACTTCATCACTTTGAAAACAAATTTCAAATCACATTTTCCACACTTCATCACTTTGAAAACAAATTTCAACTCACATTTTCCACACTTAATCACTTTGAAAACAAATTTCAAATCATATTTTCCACACTTCATCACTTTGAAAACAAATTTCAAATCATATTTTCACTCGCGGAATAAAATTCCCGATATCATTTATTTCCACTGTGAAATTAAATTTTCAAATATCCACTTATATACGATTTTTCAAATATTCACTTTCAAACACCAAATCAATTACAAATTGATTTCTAAGTTTATTTCCAAATACCAAGTCATTTTATCAAATTGATTTCCAAATTTATTTCAACACAAAATCTATTTTCATACAAATTCATATCGATTTCCCAAAGATTTATTTTCAAATACCAAATCAATTATCAAATTGATTTCAACAAATTTATCACCTTTTAAATAAATCCCTTTATTCTTTCTAAATTATTTAAAATCTGAATTTTTAATAAATTCTTCAACTTTTAAACAATATTATTCAAAACTCATTTATTAATATCTTTTCCCATATTTTGGAAATAATTCGATAAGATTTTAAAAATCAACTTTACGCTTTTAAATTCCTTCTTTTAAATTCAACCAATTCTTTCAAAAAGAATTTACTTAAAATTTCCTACTTTAATTTCAAAAATCCAATTTTATTTATTTCTGGTATCCAACGATACCAAAAATACATTCGGCTAAACTATAGCCTTCAACAATTTCAATCACAAATATAATCATACACAGATTATAAATAAATCAACACACAACATTGAAACAAATTCAAATATATGAGGAATCCAGTTGGATCCCTCCAACCTGTTTCCCTGCATCCACAGATGTTAGCACAACAATTAAATACCTATTCCACTTCGAGGTGGAATATCTCGGTATATGGGATTTATAAAATATCATCCGCTATTATGCGGCGCATAGGGTCTCATCCGCTATATAATGCGGGAAATCAACAACTCCAATATATATATATATACTACTATATATACTATCACAAACATGCAATCAATCAATAACTGCAATTCCAATTTTAAATTTGAGTGAAAAGATCTCACCTTAACTATGCATGCAATCCATTATCAATTCCGATTTGTTTTCTCCGAATTTTTTGGACCTTGTAACAACATTATAAGGTTTTATTAATATTCAGATAGATCGAACAAATTAATTTTCATTTGATAATTTTCAATTCACCAGTGATTTTATTTTAAACTAATAGTTTTAATTTTTTTAACTAACTTTCTTTTTAACAAATTCTAAAATTGTTAAATAATTTGATTAAGTAAATTAAACACCTCAATATATTATTTAAAATTTTACAGTTAGTTAAATATTGGTATATATATATATTTTCTGTAAAACCATAGTTCTCTTTACTGCAAATATATCTTTTTCTTCTTTTAGATTCAATATTCATGTACAAACATATTTATTTTAATTTGAAAAATGAATTATACCTCACTATCGATCGACTATCACAAAGCTTCCATTTCCTCGGCCACTACTGTGCTCGCGACCCCCAGAACATCGCCGGCAAATCTCGTGAAGCCCTAGCTTTCGTCGCCGAAACTCGCACCTCCTCACGCACGCGAGCCACCACGTCGCTTTTGATTGACTGCGAACTCGAGCCTACGCACTCGCCAGAATCACCAAATCATCGAAATCGACCCCGCGCTCACCAACGAGCAGTTGCTCGTCTCCAAATCTGATGCTCGACCTGCGAACGGCTCGCGAGGCAAAGCTCGCGATTGAAATCGCCTTTCCCCTTTTATTTTAACGAGCGATTGAATTCCCTTTTTGATTTCGATTGCTCTTTGCTCTGCCATTTCCATAAATGATTTAATTTCTGAAGAATTTTTAAAGAGGATGGAATTTCGAATATTTCGCTCGGCCATTGAATTTGTTTTTATTTTTTTTCCTTTCGAAAGGTTTTAACTGGGGAAAAGGGTAAGGTCGCGTGCAAGGATAAGGATGAACAAGATGTGAAAGCTCGCGTGTTGGAAAAAAATCTAGCTATAGTGATTTGAACTGATGGGAAAAGGTTATGAAGTGAAATAATTTCAGCTGAGGTGACCAGGATATAAATGTATATATTTAAATCGAATTCGAATCGTCTCAATAAACGCACTCAAAATCCTGACTTCCTATCGAGGCGTGCCGCTAGGCGTTTATAATGTTATACGCCTATTCCGAACACAATGGAAAAGGTTTCGAGTCCTAATTCGATCGTATGGAGAAGATAACATTTTGAACCAGTTATAATATTGAATTTCGATAAAATTTCAGTGCGTTTATATATCGTACGCTCACACAACAACTCCAATCCCTACGAAAATTGAAACCCGATAATAATACAATATTACGGATCCAATGGAACTGATTTTGTCGAATTCCGAGACTGTGCCCCGGAAGGCTATTTTAAATTCAATTTTAAACGATAAAATTCAAAACTGAACAAAACACTGTTAAATTCAATTCTGAAGCTTCCATTATCTTCAATATTATCAATATAGATTTTCTAAGCCTTGAAAATATTTTTAACAAGCTCAAAAATGAAGATACAATATTTTACCTAGTTTCAATAATTAAATTCAATAATTAAATTGCCAAATTCATTCTAATATTTGAATTTCAGATTAAACTAACTTCCAGATATTTAAAATCAATTAAATATTCTGATTTCCAATGTCAAAAAATTCAGGGTCGTCACATTACACTAACTTGATGTTAGTGGAACCAGTATAAATATTGCGCGTCTCTTTTCCTTCTTTATAGTTATTTACTATTTATTTGGAGTAATAAAATAATTGCTGCTAGGTTAAGTGATGTTCAAATTGGAAAATCTAGATCCTGTTTATTGTTTTTCCGCATTTGTGCAATTTTTGCACAACACATTTGAGACCTATATTCTTGATTGTTTTACACTCTTATGAAAGCCATTAGATCTCTTATAACCGAAATTTAAAGGTAGTAAGATAAGAAGCCACAGTGGATGTAGATCTCTTCCAGATCGAACTACTCTATAACATGTGTTGTTTTTACTTATTTACATCACATTTCTCTCCTATTTTCTCCTTATTTTACATTTTTAACAATGTTCTTAATGAGTAACCTAAACTAGAGACCTTCACTAATCAATATTTTGAGCTTGGCTAGAAATCTAGTCAGCAATAGGTATAAGGAAAATTAACAGGTATGGTGAATGTTTTACATTACCAATGAGTGAGAGTATAAAGTTCAAAGGCTTGTTCTTAAAGTTTACTTTAAGCCAAGCGAAATTGGGATGCAAGTGTTATATCTAAAATTTTCCAATTGTAAAAAGACTTGTATTTATCAAAAGATAGTTCTTCATTCGTCATTCTGTTAAAATAAGATAGAATTGAAGATGGTATATTGGTTTGCAAATACAACTAGTTTGAATTTTATTATTAAACTAACACAAGACAAACAAGAGTAGTATACTAATACCAAGTGGAGATACATGGGAAATACTGAAATACTTGTCCAAAATACTATTAAAAACATAGTTGAAGAGTCACTTGATGATACAGTTGAAAAGTAATGCAAAAAGAGATAAAAACCCAACTTATAGTTTACTCTGAAGTAAGATAAAGGTCACATAAATTTGACTAGATGCAAAGTCGGGGTAATACCTAAAGCAATCAGGTCCTTAAAGTCGCTTTGAAGTCAGCCCCAAAGTGAAAATGTTCGAGTTCAAACTCGAGCCCTGTGATGCCAACTGCTTGAAATCATCCCTAAGCATGTCAAGGCATCTGCTTTCCATCTACGTAATGTCAAAAGCATTCAAGCTTAACATTTTAAGGTGCAATCGGCCGAATCCCCAATGTGCACTCAAAGGTCTGCCTAAGTACTTTACAAACTTGACCCTAAGTGTGCATCGGTGCTTAACCCAAAAGCTTGGCCTGGGATTTCAATGCATTCGACGCGATGGTTGACCCAGAGAAAAAATGTTCAAGTTCCAATTGTTCAAACTCGAATGCCACCTCCAAACGATTACCAAACACTGATTATGGAAATAATTCACCCGAAACTAATCCAAAATTAACTATGAATACATTGTATTGCATTTGGATTCTCTTGTATCATTCTTTACTAAAACTATGCTGGAACTCTATAATTATCTTAACTTCACAATTGGAAACCTCTTGTATCTCCAAATATGTTGCATTGCATTAAGTAAAAATATCTCCAAAAATTGCATTAATCTAAATAAACACTGTGTTTATAATTTATTGGTTATATCTTACATATTTAAACGCTTCAAAATGCTATAAAACGAATTTAAAGTCTTATAATTTCAAACAAATAGTCAAAAGTAATTTTATAAAGTTACCTATGAAGATACTAAATTATTTAATAAGAAACATAATTTTTGTAGTATTTCAAAATTATATTTGAATAGTAGTAATTCTAAAAAATAGAAACTGAAGAATATTAGTTGTTGTATTTTAAGTCCAATCCACATTACATCAATATGTATTCAAGATTTCACATTCTTAGGCAACCATTTTTGCTTAATCTAAGGGCCCGTTTGGTTTCATTTTGTATTTTGAGTTTTGTGTTTTCAACTTGCACTAAGAAACGTGAAGAAACAAGAGAAGAAGATTTATAATTCTTAGCCGTTGCGAAGACCAACGAACAACGAAGGAGCTGGATTGTTCCCCGTGCTTTTCTTATCTCTCGAAACACGAAAAACAAAATAAACTTGTTTTCTATTTTATATGTTAATTTCATTTTTCAAAATCGTTTGTTTTTCAACAATGCATACAACAGACGTGTTTTTGTACAGACGAAAACACAAAACTAAAAACGACAAGCCAAACGGGGCCTAAGTATTTGATTCTCAACGAACCAAGTTGTTTTTGATTAAATTACTTAAGAATGATAATTAAACATAGTACAAATGACACGACATTGTATATTTTAACTTTTTGGACAACACTAGAGACATAGTATATAATTCAAGATATGACAGTCTCAAGCATATGCATGATACCCAAGGCAGAGGGAACCAATTCTGCAAATTTGATTTGAAGCGGAACCACTATAAAATTATTTAGTATAGTACAAAGAAATGACCAGCCAGGCACAAAGAAATTATTATATTACATTCTAAATTTCACAATATTATACACAAATTAAAATACAAATGTAAAAGCACAGACATTGCCGGCCTAACCATCTCAACTTGTGTTTGGGTCATCTAGAAGGAGTGTAGCCGTCGCGTTTTCGGCTATGATAAACCAAAATGCAAAAGGTCCCTATGTGATATGGTTGTTGGATTAGTAAAAATCAGAGCATAGAGATCCAACCATTATAATTACATTAATCATAGAGATGTAGAAATATGCCATCCAAAGCCAAGTAAACTCCTCCCTCACCTTCCTCTTGCTCACGGCCTAGGGTAAGACCACCATTTTATTTCATTTTTCTTCATTAAAAGGTTGATATCCCTTGTTGCAAAGATGTTCTAAGAACTATACTAGAGTATGGAGAAGACTGAAGTAGTTTTGAGTTTCTTCGATTAAAGAGATTTGTGCAAAGAAGAGAGAATGAAAGGATTATTTTCTTATGGAATGGAAGAGCAACTAAGAAGAGAGTAAGGGTCTGTGTTTATTTAGAGATGTATAAGTGGGAAAATGACCTAAACTATCCCTCCCTAGATCAGGCCAAAATGAAGCTACCTCCTTCCTTTCCTTTGAACATGCCAGGAGACAAGCCTTGATTCTCTCCACCTTTCATGCCTTGAATCATGGCTTTTTGTCCCCTTAATTTTACCTTAGGTTTTAATTAATCTTTCTTATAAACAAAGGTGTGTTAATACTTATTAATGCCTTCATATGTTATTACACAAATACAAAAGAGTTCGAACTACTTTTATCAGGCAAAAAGTTGGTTATCGATAAAACAATTTTCGATCACATTATCGATATTTCTTCGATCTATTTATTTTTATAAACAAATTTCAAACACAAGTTTCCTTCATTAGTTATTAATTAAAAGGGGGTTAATAAGTTTATAAAATCATATTTATTCAAATGAAATCCAAGATCAAATCTTTAAATAATTCATATATTTAAATATGAAGTGTTCGAAATTCAGGATGGTTGCAGACTACTTGAAAGGTGTTTAGTTTTGAGGGTTGTCTAAGACCATAAGAATGGGTTGATCATCCCTCAGAAGTGTAAGTTCATGGGGCCGAACTTCTGGGATAATTGAAGTAGAAGATTTTGCATAACCGAACGCCTTACTCTTGATGGGGTAGATGTAGAAGCCTGGGTAGTGAAAGAACGTGCCTTTGAATGTGTAGAAGGGCTAGCACTGATCAAAAGATAGGAAGATCATTTTGGGTTGATCATTTTAACCTAAAGACTTAATGACAAACATAGTCAAGTACATTTTATTTTGATGTTCTACGTTGATGTTTAGCTGATGTAAAAAGTCCAACGGATATAAATGCGTGTCGGCGAATTAGATCCTATACATTGATCGATAGTGCAAAGTGTCAATCTATGCAGTGTATGTCATGTGTCTGTGGCACGGTGTACGTGAACACTTTGTATAAATAGCTTGCTCGTACTAGCAAATGAGGTTCGCAATGCTATGGAAATGTGTATCAAATTTTACCTGTTATCGTAAACTATACTATAACGGAACCGTTGTCAAAAGCGACACAGAGTTTTCTTTGTAGGATCACAAGAATGTGGTATTCAAATCGATTGGTCAATTACTGATTGTGTGAAATGCCAATGTGCGTTTGATGTGATTGTTTCCTGAAAGCTTCCCATCAAAATTGAACTGCTAGTCTATATTCGACCAAAGCTCGATGAAAATTGATCAGCCCTCTTCTTATTTACCATTCCACTATTCAATGGCCCAAAGTCAACCCTATGACTACTTACTTTTTGCTCTAAAAGTTTCAAACCAATCCCAAGACTGTACGTAACCGATACCCCAGATAGACTCAGAGCCAAGGCTTAGAGAACTCAAAGTAGATACTAGAAACTGGAATGGAAGAAAACTCGGGGTCAGACCTGGGGAAATCTAGAGCCAACTTCGAGTCATGAAATTCTTGGGTTTAATGGTTAAATCAGCAATGGTGAGAAGAAGGCATGAGGTCAAATGCAAATCGGTGGCGACAATGTTGAGGTCACCATAGTCAAGCGTGAATTGGTAACGTCGAGGGTGATCAAACGTTGAGGGCGACAATGTTGAGGTCACCATAGTCAAGCGTGAATTGGTAACGATCAGCAGTAGTGCCGAGGCAAAGGCAGTGACCCCTCAAGTTGAATTCATGAACGAGGGTCGAATTGAATTAGAGGAGTTTGTATAAGAAAGTCAGTGCCGACTTGATTTCAGTGAACCAAATGATGGCGTCGTTGATGATCGATAGTGGTGGGGTTGTGGGCGTTGAGATGATAGCCAAATCGAAAACCAATGAGCAAGAAGACTGGAATGCTAGTGAATGAAGTATTGATGCAGCACATACCTGGTGCCGCAATGGCGAAGACAAAGTCAATCGACTTAACTCCTACGACCTAAATCCAATGTCCGACCTAACTCCAGAAGAGCTACGACTTACGACTCATCAAAGGCCACGACTTACGACTCATCACTTCGCGACCTAATTCCTCTGCGGCGTAAACAATCGCCGCGACCTAACTCCGCATCGCGACCTAATGATCTCCGACTTAAGCCCTATGCCGCTGATCTCCGACCTAACCCTAAATCGTTTCCAAATAAGTCGCGAGCGACCTTGTCTAAGTCGCGGCATTTACAGTAGGTCGTGGACGACATAAATATGTCGCGGAATTCCTTTACTAGGTCGTTGCCGCAAGTTCCTTAGCTCGCGTGAAGACGTTAAGTCGTGTGAACGATTCTGTTTAAGTCGTGATTTCTTAGATCGTTAAACACTATTGTTAAGTCGGTACTATGCTTCCTTATGTCGTTTGTATAAAGTGTTGTTGAGTCGTTTGTAGTTTCGTTTGTTAAGTCGTGTACTATTGTATAGGTTGTTAAGATGTCGTTATGTGTTGTAAATATTCTAAGTGTTAGGTCATTCAAGACCTATAAGTTGTGTTGTAAGTGTTGTGTTGTATGCCTATAAATAGGCGAGTTATATCATTTGTAAAAAGGTTGTTGATTTTGAATAAAATTTCCTTTGTTAGCTTTGTGCTTTCAATTTAAATCGGTAGTTGAGTGTAATCTCCTATCTCCACCTTCGACATTCGAGTGCGCTCGGATCTTCGATCGTTGAAGCCAATTCGCGGCATCAAGTGCGCTTGATCAACGCTCGAAGAATTGTAGATCTCTTTTCACGGTATCGTGCGCGATCAACGTGTTAGAGATAGCTAGAATTCGGTATCTTCGGATCAACGAATTCGGGCATTTCAGCATTCATCAATCCACCGATTGCTACATTCATCGTATTATCTTGTTTTTGTATTATCCGCTGCGTCAAGTATGGACTTAGGAAAAATTTTAAGTACCAAATTTAGACTCAACTCATAAATCATGTCGGTGCCGACTTGTTTTAGACAACATGCTTTATTTTAAAAAAAAAGAGAAAAGAGAAGAAAAGGAAGTCCACCTGATCGAGATATGATGTAACTTCCAGAGAATCGAAGGCTCCAACTTTACTGCGGAAAAAAGACGATTCGATGACTTTTTGAAGCAATGACGCCGGGTAATGCCTATTTCCTAACTCGTAGTATTTATGCTAAAACCATACTTTATACTCGCAATTTCATAAAAATTAGACATAAATAATGTTAACATAAAAATTGGATAGTGATGAAATCAAGTTCACAATAAAATTATATAAAAACATTTACATGCAAAAAAAAATGGTAAAAAAAAATTAAGATACAAACTCATATTTTGATACCATGAATAACTAATAATCCGGTCTGGCCCAAACCGAGCTAGGTTGTGATGAAACTATACCCGACCCTAATAGTAACAGGGGTGGGTCTGGGTCGGGCCTGGATCGGACCTGGGTAGTTAGCGCTAAACTCGTACCTGCATTAACAGGCTAATTTAAGTCGGGTTCGGGCCAAATTTTATACCATTAACAGCCCTTAATTAGAAGACATGACTTTCTGTGAAAAGTTGCGCTTGCGCAATTAAAAGATTTGAAGAAGATTGATCATTTTTGCAACTATTAAAAAATAAGCTGACTAAAATTCAAGATCATGCCGTTTAAAACAAGTTATACCAGCATATAAAAATTATATGCTAACTTATAAATAGGCCAAAGAGCATATGATTAAATCATATATGGATAATCCAAATTATTTAATTTATATGCAGACTTAAAATCTTACAAGTCGACTTAATAAATATACATATATGTCGAGATAAAACATTTATGCCAGCTTAAACTATAAATATGCCGGCCTTTTAGTGCACTGGGAGAAAATGAAATTTTTCAATATTAATAAGCTGGCTTATCAGTATTTTATGCAGGTCAGCTTGTTATATTATTATGCCGACTTAAACTGTTATAAATAGATTTTATGTAAAACCACTTATAAAGTGTTCATATTATTATTCAAACATGATTTTTATGTAATAAAATTTTGTGTATACGTGTGCACAATACAAGGGATTTTAACAAAGTCTAAGAATCTAGATTCGAAAACTAAGCTTGTATATGTCCGAGTGTTTGGTCTTTGATTTTTGGTCCATTTGACTCTATTCTTCCACACTAATACTATAAATAATTTACAAAAATGTTAGAAGCTTAGTCATATATTTACATCATCAAAACATTAAAGGGATGGTTATAACAAACACAACAATATTGCTAAATGAATTACTAATTTGTGCTTGCTATTCTTTGGAGGAAGAAAGTAGAAAAATTGATCATTGTGACAATGCACATGGAGGCCCTTAAATAGATGCTTGTTGTGTGATTTGAATGACTCAAATGTAGCATTCTCTTGATATGATCCCGATGACTCAAATTGATGATTTGCAAGTGTTGCTCCTAGCCGATGATGCCAACTGGATGGTCCAGATTTGTTGTTTTGGGCACTCTCAATTGTGTGTTTGGGCTGTAACAGAGGAATTCTTAAAAATAGTGTCTTTGGCCATTACTTTAGTCAGAGATGGTTTCTATTACATTCACTTTTGTCAAAGGGAGTGCCACACCTGTTGCTATTGTTGGATACTGTGCGACAGCTGTTTAAGGGTCGGAATTTCAAAGCTTGTGATGGATGACTACTGGCATGCTTGGACTCATGAGATTTCTAGCTAGGTTATCTGGGCCTCTTGCTTATATCATATAGAAACCAAGCGGGTAAGGTTATTCGGGCCTCTTGCTTATGTCATATATAATACAAGCGGATAAGATTTTGGATGATGGATGCTGGTTTGATATGAGGGATGGATATAAAATGTCAGCGGGAGGTTGGGGAGGATGGCTGGACTTTAATTGACCAATGTAGTCGCTTCCGCTAGTTGTGATGATGGTCTAGAATGGTAGTCGTAGCAGGCAAATTAATGCCGGTGAAATTTTAAGGGGATGATCGAATCGACCTTGGACTCCCCATCGTTTAACGGGTACTTCTTCATGGTTGCTTGTCTTTAGCCATTGTAGTAGTTAGTTGCACTATTCTTGACTGGGCCTTGCATGTGGATAAGATTTTGGATGATGGCAATGCACTATTCTTGAATCCATGCAACACTAACCATTTAACAAAACCTATTATAGTTCTTCAAAAACCCTAGCCAACTCAAATCCTCCTCTTTTAAAGATCTTCTATCATCATTTCAACTTAAAATCCATTTTTCTCGATTTTCAGATTTTTGGGTTTTTTTTTGGTTGAAACATACATGATAAACACATATATGGGTCAGATTTGGTGAAATTTGTTGAATTAATCGATGAAATAATGTCTCAAACACTCATTTCTAGTTGCAGTGTTGATTTGATTGAAGATATCAACAATTTTGGTACATAAATTTGGGAAAAATAGCACTCAGTCCAATGATCGATGAGATCGGTCTAAAAACTACATCATAGTCCGACGGGGTAGCACCGTAACCCTACGCTAGTAAAGAGGGATCCGAGTGTCACGCCCGTCGACAACAGGTGGGGTTACACTATCATCCATCCAACCGTCGAGTAATGGTGCCTGTTGTAATCTTTTGAAATTTTCTAAAAACAGAAAATCTTTTGCTAGATAGGACGATTTTAAAGAAGAATGAATTGATTTTGATTGATTTAACAAAAAAAAACGGAGAATAACGGCGATGTTGGAAGGAGAATGGTAGGATGAAGTAGAAAAAGTAGTAAAAAAAAAAAAAAAAAAGGGGAGGGTGGAAAGAGACAAATGAAGTGCAAATAAAATAATTGCGCACAATCATCAATCTTGTTAAAAACGCCCAACCTAGATACCAATATGAAAATTTTGGGTGAGAAACATAAAAGCCCATATTATATATAAGCCCGTTTAAACTTTAAAGTCAGATTGAAGTAATAACAGTTGAACCATTTTAGCGCCACGGAAATGTAATTCGCGTGATATGCAACTGCAAGGCAGAGTTCAGCTTCCAGCTTCCAAATCCAAACCCTAGTTAGGTATTGTCTTCATTTTGCTTTACTTTAGCTTACAATTTTGGTCGACAGTTAACTATCTGCCGTTTTATTTTATCGGCGCCCCCAATTTATGAATTGTCGATTAGTTTATGATTTCACATATTTCTATACAAAGTCCTTAATTATAGAATTTGATTAGAGCATCCTTATGTTTGTCAGTTTTTATGTAAGTTGCATCACTATGAAACAATACAAGTGAATGCATTTGAGTACAAGGGTTTGAGTAAACTTATGCCCGCTGTGTCTTGTGATATATTGAAGTCGACATGTAAAGTTGGATGAATGGGAATGATGAATTTGTTTGATTAATAAATATAGAGACGTTATGAGATGGACTCGTGCATGAATTGGGCAAAGTGATCTCAACTTCCAGTAGATCAGAGAGCGAAGCTGATTGATCTGGAGATTTCAGCTCAGTTTTACGGTCGCGGAAGAGATGTTGAGATTGAGGACATTGACATTATTCGGAGCTGGAACATCGTTTTAGATCCTGGATAAGCGGATGTTAGGTTTATATCATATCATTTTAGGCTCCATCTATTCTCACTCCCACATCTGTCTTTCACACTCCGTAACCTTTAACAAAACATCACACCCTCAACAATTCATTTTCTCACCCCCATTATATTCGAAAAGTACCCTTATCATTTTTATCTTCTTCTTTCTTACTTCCAATTTTCCATTTAATTGCTTTCATTTTTCTAGTCCATAATTTTATTTTATTTTTGGGTTTCAAATTTTTTTTTTTTTTTTCAAATCCTACCATACCTGTCAAGGGTTCATCGTGAAATCATTAAATCTCATGAAATTTTGAAGTTTTTTTTTCAAAATTTCAATCCAGAAAAAGATGGATGAAGAAGTATATTGAAGACAAAATGTCTAATTAATTACTAAGGGTAAAAATGGTATAAAAGTTTTTTATATTATAAAAGGGAGTGTAAAGCAATTAATGGGATGTTAATAGAAGGAGCCATCGTTTTATTGTACTCAGGTTGTATGGATGGGACGGGTAGTATGCAGGGGCGGATCTATATGTGGGCAAGCTGGGGCAGCTGCCCTAAGTGGATTTAGTAATATCTGACTAAATTTTTGCTAAAGTGTGACTCAGCCCTATCTAAATTTAGTTACCTGCCCTATCTGATATTGTTCACATGCCATGTTTACTATAACTATATTCTTTAACATGCTTTCTTTTAACTTTTTATAGCTCATTGTCTTTTTTTTTCATTACAACTTCAATCCGGTGTTGTATATATTAGAATTCTCAAAAATAGTAAATGAGATATATCCCACATCGCCAAAAATAAGTTCATTTTTCCATTTTCTTGTTTATATAGTGTACTCTCAATTCCTATATTGGCCCTTAGGGTCAGGTAATTTTGTGCGAGTGGGAGGACGTATATGGCCATGGACTAACACACGCGTGCGCGCCGCCCGACCGACCGAACCGGGTGCGGGTGCAATAAGATTGGGTCGTGTCATATATTTTTGCTACCTAAAAAATGGAATGATTTTAAAACAGAAGTGTGTTTAAATAGATACGAATTTTTCAACGGTTGTGACCATTACAAACTGATGAAGAGACGCGATTTTTTCAGATGACCGTTACAATGAACAACAACAATTCTGAACCGTTGCAAATGAAGGAAAGTGCCTGTTGCGAACAGTAGCACTTTTTGGCGTTGCAAATGAAGGGATGCTGCTTTTTTCAACGGGTGTAGCCATTGGGAATTCGACTATAAATAAGGAGGAAACCTGATCACTTTCCTCACTTAATTTTAAAACCGAGTTATCTCTTCTTTATCTTCATTTCTTAAAATCATAATCAGTCCTATCACACAGAAGATCATACACATCACGATCTCGAGCAGCTTATGTCTGTTGTATCTTGGGAGACTTTGAATAAAGTCTTAAGGAAATTGTTACGACAAGCCTCAGACGAAATTTTCTTCTTCAACCAGTTAGATTTCTAGTTCATATATATATATATATATATATATATATATAAAATTTTCGTTTCTACGTTGTACCATTTCTTTAAATAGTATAACGTTTGATTTATCGCTATAGTTATTATTACTATAGTTGTTAATTTGTTGTTGTAATTAATTACAACATACTTATTGTTATAAATAGCTAATACAGAATTCCAAAGTAGTGGAAATCTGATTTGTAAACTTGTGAGACGAGTTTATTATTGATTAGTCTCTGTTTTGGTATACTAGACGTATAACAGTATATTTTTCTGATAATGTAGCTTGTAAGTTTTTTTTCTATAATTAGACATATATAAAAAAGTGCTCAAATTAATTTCTGCCCTATCTCAACGATATTGCTGGCTCCGCCACTGGTAGTATGTTGACGAGAAGGATGTGCTGAGTTTTATTGTTGTATTTTTTTATTTTATATGTTGAATAGATTGTTGTATGGAGATTGTTTAAGATTTGTCGTTCCCTTTTTTCTTGCTACACTGGCAAAGTTTTTAAAGAAGACGAGTTTCTTAGTGTTCTTTTCTTTATTAATAAAAACCTATTTTCAGTACACACAATTAGTTTCTTTAACTACTATTAATTAAATAATTAGTTAATTTATATTGTTATTTTGTTTCGTTATTATTTATTAAATAATTAGTTACTTATTTTAATTACTTAATTATTATGAATAAGTAGTTAATTATTCAAATTTACGATATGTTATTTCTGTTATGATTGTTAAAACAATCGTTTGAAATTAACTAACTAATTAATTATAAATAAACAAATTGAGAGAACACATTTTCATTACTACGATAGAAATGCAAATTGAAAGCAATTTTACATTAAAGACTAAAAAAATCAAAATACAATATCTAGATAATTGACCACAATAACAACTGTATAAATCAATGTCATCCTAGAACAACTGTAGCATCTATTGTTGATTGATATGCTGAAATAATTTGTTACCAATTGTGAATGCCATGTACTTGTTGATTTGGCTCATCGTACTCAGTTGCATAACTTTAAGGAGCGATGACTTCATTAGCAGATTCATCATAACCGTCATCTTCCTTGTTTATCTTTCGTTTGAAGCTGTGAAAAGCACGTGTTGCAATTACAAAAAGGGTCCTTTTAACAACCCCCTTACAAAATTAGCTCATTTTTCTAAGTTTTATACCGACACGTACTCCACCGGTGGGTGGTACCTGGAGCTAGCTCGGCTCCAGGTAACCCTCCTTTGTTGGTAGGTAATCCCCCTCTGCTTGCTTGTTTTCTCGTTTCACTTTCGGTTGATTATTTGCTGTGATTTCGGAGGATTTATTGCACCATGTTCTTGTAGAATTCTCAATTAGTATTTCATTAAACATGATTTAGATATAGATATGTGTTTAAAGACTTATTTTATAAACCAGTAAAGTTTCAATCGATTTTGATCAACCATATATCTATTGCTACACTTTGCTTTCAAATTAGATTTATAATCTAGTATATATCAATAAATAACACTTGTATTTCTATACAAGTGTTTGACCGATAAAAAGTGTTTTATGGATTTAAAAAGGGAGTTTATAAAAATATATACGCATATCTAATATTTTGAGAGTCCTTTACATATAGAAGAAATCAAAACTATTTGCTTTATAAACAATTATTCCTCCACTATTGTTTTATCACGTTATGATTTTAGCTATTCGTATTCATTTGGGATATCTATATGACCTTTGAAATAATGTTTTCTTGCAAACTATTACATCTATTGGATGAGAACTCTAATTAACAAATTCAAAATGTTATACGATTGTCACACATGGACTTGGGTGATGAAAGTTGAACATTTCTTTTAGAACTTACTAAATAGTTGCGATTCGTTGGAAATGTGGAATTTGCTACATTTTGGTCTGATAAGATCATGGGTGGATCTACATAGGGGCACGTCAATTTTGTGATATTAGTTAGATACCGATTTCCTTTTATTTCAAGTGATTGGATACTTGAGAGAGCAACAAAAGAAAGGAGAAAGGTTGTGAAAGAGTTGATGATTAAAAGCGCAAATGATTACTATTTATTTTATTAAAAAATAGAACATGGCCGGTTAAAATATGGTGATAGAAACATGAAGAAGAAAAGAAATGCTAACAATGAAGTGGACCTTTTCCGAAAAGTTGTTGCCTTTATATGTTGAAGGACCTTAAAGTTTTATTAAATTATTTTGTGTATATTTCAATATAAAAGTTTATATCCAAGGCATCAAAGTTCAAACTTTATCATTAGTTCGAAAACTTCAATAAACGAATGTACTGATACATGCTTAACAGTTTTGGAATAACATTGGTTAAGTTGATTAATCTCTAAACCAGAACCATAAAATATGTAACATTTAATGTACCTTCATTATTATGGAACTTGTTGCACATGGCTTACATGTAAAATTTTGTGTTAATTAATTTTTGTTATTTGGTTGACTGTAACCATGTCTAATCCTAAATAAAACTAGACTTTAGGACGAGATAATGTTTTCCAGACAGCCAAATGAGGGTGTGTGTTGGCGAGCTTTCAGATTGAGTGGTGTGTAGATATTTGCAACAATGTTTCAACCATGGTTGAAGGTTCCGGCCGGAACACTGGGATTCCGGCCATCCCGTCCCGGTTCCGGCCAGCAACGGTACGAAATTGGGTAAAATATCCGATTCCGGTGATGGAAATAAGAAAAATAAATTACCCGAAGCTGCCATGAGAAAGAATTTGGGAAAGAATTAGAGGAAGAATCGAGGAAGAAAAAGACGTCGAGAAAACAAAACAACGGAACAAGCATACCTGGAATTAGGGTTTTTCTTGTGAAAGTGAATAATCGCGAAGTGGTTATTCTTAACTGTGATGTTACGGGACTTTCAAGGGAAAGCTGCTTTTATTTGGGCTTCTTTGCCAATTTCTCAAAATATAATATCAGGAGTTTTTACTATTGGGCTTATTTTACAATTATATCCTCCTATAAATTAAATTACAAATATATAAATATTCAATATTTGTTAGTTAATTTGTATAAAAAATATTCCGAAAAGCTTCAAAATCCGGAACCGGAAATGGAACGGAATTCACGAAATTTCCGAAACGGAATCGAAATTTCTAAAATTTTCGATGGCCAGAACGGAATCGGAAATCGAAATTTTGAACTTTGGTTTCAACATAGGAGCTGGACATGACTGCTAATTTTAGAAGGTTAACTGAGAAACAAACCACTTTGTTGATCTTGGAAAATGCTCAACATATGTATTTTTATTATAAGAAAAATGCTTAACGTGAAAAAAAAATTCGTGGTTGTTGAATAATATATACATTTCATTCTGTTCCCAAACTAAAAAGAGTGGTTCTAAAATGTCCTTGATCAGAAAGCATTTAAGTGTTAGGCTTTGAGCATTTTGAGTTATATGATTTATAATTGTAACATTATTTATATGTCCTCATATTCTACAAAATTGAACGCATCACAACTATTTGATACCGAATGAACACCTTTTCAGTAAAAAACAATTTTTTTCTTCGTACTTTTGATCAAACTAATGCGCAATGTTGTTAATTTGGTTCTGTCATATTGGAGTCTTCTGCTTCTCTTTGCATTGACTTACCAGGGGTACAAAGCCATTAAAGTTATATAATTAGTTACTTGAATGCATGTTGGACGAACAATTTCCAAAGCTTTTATACCAATTACTAGTCTTTGTTCTGGTTAAGAGCCACTGCTAACTTTTGTATATCGAGTTTTGAGCTAAGCAAATACAATAGGTATCATATAATATAGTTTTTTCATAATATATGAATTCACGACTTATAGTTTATAAAAAATTTACGACAAAAATCTCAACAGGTGAATTGCTAAATTTTGTAACACTAGTACCATGTAGATAACAGAATGGAAAGAGGGATAAAATGGTGCAAAGAAACGGAATTCCAATGATGTATTATAAACAGTTGTTTCAAATTCCATGATTCCCATTATCAAACCTCTTTTAAAACAGTACCATCATTTTCTTGTTTTTAAAAACACAAGAAGTGTGACTGACATAGAATTCAAGACTATTCTGAACTTAATAATTTAATATTTTGTGTCTTTCTACTGTAATTTCTTGATCATAAACTAGTCGTCTGAAAACGATAAATGGGTGTAGTTGGGTGAGAAATCTTACTTGTATCGGTTTGGTTAAGTGGAATACGTGTTTGAATATGAATATCACTATTGATGGGTAGTTCAAAATATTTAGCAGTTTTCTGATTTGGCTAGTTTAAAGCTTTTGAAACAGTGTCTACAGACTTTTCTTTTGTTGAGATTCATCCCTCTGTTTGAATATAGAATTATTTACATGGGTTGTTCTTGGTCGGTTTATTGACATAATCAATTACAACCACAACAGCAGGGCTAGTTTTTCTCCAAATAGCAGGTATGGATTGAATATCACACATACACACAGATAACGTATGTATGGACATACCTATGTACAAACACTTCTCTTGACAGTAAGATTATTAAAATATGCCTAACCATCTTGCCCATTGTTCAAATTATTCTAAATTGTCTTCACTCATTCCTTTGTTTTACTCGTCCTGCTCAAGTATTAAAAAACTCACTAATGGACCGGGTTCTAACTTGACCGAGTATTCCATAAAATTGCCAATCACACATGAAGTTATTAGTGCTCTTATATATATATATATATATATATATATATATATATATATATATATATATATATATATATATATATATATATATCCACGGAGATAACTTATAAAATGAATCCGTATATCATACAGATCTGATTTTGGAGCTGGCCACATGGCAAGCTCGTGCATGCTATCTTATCAAAATCTTCATCGTATATTTTGTACCATTGGCTGGAATACCGATATTAGCTAGCCACTGACATTATTTCACCTAACTTTTCTTCTTTAAGAAGATTACAAATGACAAATATTGTTAACCAGTTATTTTCATCTATAATCACATGATTAGGTTGACATTCTTTCACTTGGAAAAATATTGTAAGAAGCTAAATTTGTGCTTGTCTATGCATTTGTTTACCTTGGATTCCATAGAAGAAATTATCAATTTATACAATCTCAAGTCCGAACAAAGCCTTTTTCTGTTAGTATAAAGTGTTATGCATCCCAATGTGTAGCCAATATAAGTCCAATAATAGTATCTTCTTAATTCTACATCATCGAGACAAATAATTATAGAACCGTTTATCTGATATAGATAACTGGTTACCATGAATCACTTTAAGACCGTGTTATAGTTGCGCATACAAGTTAAAGTCTATCTACTATCTATTTCATGCAACATTTTGTTGCTTAGTTTTACTCATTTTCTGACCACTGATACAACAGCAGACATTAATATGAAGTTGGAGCTAGTGTAGAAGAAATTGAAAGCTGGAACTAAGATTTTATTTTTGTTACACTCTTGGTGAAATCATGTGTAGATGTTAGAACAATTGATTGAAAACAACACCAATGACTGAGAGCTAGATTCAGATTATCCGTTACTCTTGTAAATTCTTGCTTCATTGACATTCTTCATATAAGCAATCATCTTACAGTTAGTACAATAACCGTAAAGAAATGTTACTCTACTGTAAAAAGTTGCACAGAATCTTTTGATTGCAAGCTATCTAATCTACACCTGCTTGTTTTGCCTCAACAGTAACCAACCCTTGCCTCTTTTACAGAAGTAAAAGAGGAACATAAAAGAGGAAAAGAAATATTCACTAATCTACACCTGCTTGTTTTGCCTCAACAGTAACCAACCCTTGCCTCTTTTACAGAAGTAAAAGAGGAACATAAAAGAGGAAAAGAAATATTCACCAATGGCTATCTGTCGATTGATTCATTTGGCTGAAATATCCGTTCATCATGAGCTTCCACTGAGCAACAAACCAACCCTTTTTGCTCCTTTTCTACAATCTCTAATACACTCTCAAACGCATATACATCACATGGAATTCTCAGTACGCCTTCATGATAAAAGCCAAATTCTTCCTCAGTTTCTCTTAGAAGATTTCTGAAAGCTTTATGACTCAAATAATCCGTTGGAATCACAACCCTCTTCATCTCGTATCCTACATACAATGCAACATAGCCCTTCGGTACACTGTTTTTGGAAAGAGAGAGGGCCCTCTTTATTAATTTAATGCCTTTGTTGGTTCTTTTTGGAGCATCATTTAGTTTTTTCCACTTCTTTAGCATTTTAGAGTCCATGAGATTATGGTCTTCTTGGAATCACTACAGTTACAAGTTTGGAAGAGTATATTAGTGGGCAGGGTTGTCTAAGTTTTCTGTGTTTATATAGAAGTTAGATCCTGATTGTCACAAAATAAAATTCATTATTTTACTAACTTTAACATTTATTTGTAGTTGTATTATTGATGGTTGTTAGTGCCGTCCTGTGACATATACCATTTCTATTTTTTTAAGTAGTACTGTTACAGTTTACTAAAGATAAATGTGTGAAAATAAGGGCATTCTTAAATGGACTCCACTTTTTGATAAGAGGGTTTTCAACGGGCATGGTCACTGAATGTGGTTGAGTTTTTCGGTAGAGGGTCACCGAGTGTAGTGTAAATTTTTATTTGATGGGGTCAGACCAATTTTTTTTGCGCCCTCCCCCCATCCAAAAGTGGAGTTTTTACAATCCCCAAAAATAATTCACCTAATTCAGTTTTTATCCTGCAGTTTCTACTGTTTAAAAAAAAAAAATTTTCATACGGGCACATTTACAAGAGTCTAGTCTATTCAACAAATGATTCTAGTGTGTGTACACACGTGTATGTATGTATTTGTGTATATATAGTATGTATAAATGTACATTATACCTGTTAAAAGCCTTACAATTTGTAGCTGCACGTTGAGCATTTTTGCAACCAAGCATTTTTATTTACATTTTTGTTAAGTTACCAGAGTATTTTACACCAAAGCTTTCCAGCACAATATTTGATGGTCAGAGCTTTATGGCATCTCCATTATAGCTTTTGTTTTACATTTACCATATGCACATAGTCTAATTTTTTAGCATTTGTTCTGGTAGTAGATATGGATTCTGCAGAGATATTAGCGGTTGAGAGATGCGATGCATATACAAGAATTCTCTATACATTGACTTTGAAAAGATCTTTGAGTCATCAGTTCATCAGACAATACAATTTCCTGATATTTTGGAGGTGAGCTACATCAACTCTCTTTTTAGTCTTAATTTCTTAGTCTATTGAAGCATCTTCTTGAAATACATGTTTTAATAAATTTTAATGCATCATTTCAAGCTTATGCGCTTTTAAGATTTCGTATTTAAGAATAATTACAAGTGTTATCACAATGTAGAAGGTGAGCTAAATACCATAATTTTCTAATTTTTATTATGTTTTTTATTGAATCAAGAGAAATTGATGATAACTACGGCAAATTACAAAAGATACATCGATATCATTCCCCATAAATAAATAATAGTAGGAATATTTTTGCACCTGCACGAACATAAACTTCGACATAGATGGTCATTATAAAATTTATCATCTGTACTTAGCAGTACACATTGATCATTTAACTTCTAGCAAAGGATTGTGAGCCTTTTGTTTTTTTACTAGTTATTGTTTGAAATCGACGTACTATTATTTATAGATGAATCTCGGAGTTCCTCTTGTTAATAGTGGGTTTTCTGTTTTCTATTTGGATGTAGCGGTAAAGTTTTTGATTCTTTGGGAAAACTCTTGCACTAGTTTATACATCCACGGTCCAAACTATATACCATTAGAGATCATATTTCCAGAATAACATGTTTTCATCTTGACATATTTGAATCACATAGTAAGGTCGACATCTACTAGTCTAAGTTTTATAATTTAAATAATTATCTGTTAACGTTGAGTTCCTTTTCTTAGTTTTGTACATCCTATAACAATGCTCCTTGCATGACAAAATATAACGTGGTCAATTATTTATTTAGCAGTTTTTGGTTGAAACTTGTAATTCAAAATTATTGTTATCATTGCAAATCAGGTCGAAGTTTTTAATTAACAAGATATAATTTGTAGTTCAAAATTATCATATTGAATTAATGTACTTTACAACCATTGCCCTGATTATCTTTTGTCAATGTAATTTTTAGACACCAGACATTTGAAGATGGAAGATTGTAGATGATAGATGCTATCCGTACGGTTGAACATTTCAAATTTATTCGGTTTTAGAACTGCATGCAGGACATAATTTTATATACAAGAATCAAATGAGCAATACAAAAACTAGAAACACGGATCATATCCTAAAATGTAAGTTAATGGAATGCCTCAACTACTATTTGGCATTTGAAATTAAATAAACTAGTTAGAATCAACCGATACTGGATATATATTATGTAACTTGCCGGCTTCCTGCATATTCCTGAACCTATCCAAATTCAAGGAATCTGTCAAACTAAAAAAAAGACAAATTTTCAATCTAGGTCTCCAAAAAAAACTTATATCAAATTTAGGTCTCTTTCGAAACTTATTATGAAAATATGTCTCTTTTTCATTAATCAGCGTTTTGTACTTGCGCATTCTGAAAATGCGCAAGTACAAACTTTTAATTCAGGAAAATAGGCATAAGAAAAAACTTGAAAAAAAAAATATTATGTCGAAGAACAACAAGTTTGTTTTTTTTTGCTAAAGGACAATGCTAGTTATAACTAGCATTTTGTACAATGTAAAACCGAATATAATGCTAGTTATAACTAGCATTCTGTATAGTATAAAAGTTGAATATAATGTCAACTATAACTATCATTTGTCCTCCGGTCTAAAAATAAAACTTGATGTCCTTCAGTCTAATTTTTTTTCAAAGCTTTTCTTTTTTCCTAATTCCCCCTTTTAATTTGTACATGCGCATTTCAGAATGTGAGTGTATAATCTTTTTTTTTAAATACACGTGCTCATTTTTAGAATGCGTTTGTATTTTTTATAAAAAAAAATAAAACAATTGTATACCCGCATCATGTATAAACACCTTGCATTATGAAAAAAGGCATATTTTCATCATAAGTTTCGGAGACCTAAACTTGAAATAAGTTTTCTTCCGAGGCCTAAAATGAAATTTGTCAAAAAAAAAATTGAAAATTGGTGAACCGTTGTATTAATGGGATAGAAAAATCGTGATGCAGTGGGTACTGTTAAAAACCACTCATTCATTATGGACAGATGGGCTTTTTGATGGGTGAGGTTGGGTAGATTAAGGGTTTATTACTGCCCATGATCATCCCAATTTCTGTTACTGTTTGGTAGCTTCTTCCACTTCTTCAGTGTATGGAAACCATGACTCGTGTTGACACATGGACTCAAATTGATATGGGATCCCTTCAATAATACCATTCAAATTGATTATCGATACTTTCTACTACTTCGAAGGTAGCGAAATATATGTAGACTTACCCAAGGTTCAGAATATTGAGTAAGCAGAAAACATTGTTAATTTCTTGTTTTATTTTAAGGGCGCGTTTGACGTTCATCTCCGTAAGGTTTGAAAATAAACAAAACATCCCTCCGTTTTTTTTTAAGTAAGTTTTCGATTCCTGTTTACAAATTCACGCGCGCACAAAGATCCAAATATCCTTTACGTTTTTAACATTTCAAACGCGTATAACTTTCTGTAGAAACATCGGATCAGCATACCGTTTTCACTAAAAAATCAAAAAAATTATTATCTTTAAAATGAGATCCATTGTTGATACAAAAAATTATATTTGCAGTAAAAGTATAATTATTCCATATATTTGTAGACAATTCTGCAAATTTTGAACATCTTCGATTTTTCTTCAAATCTGCAACAATTGCATATAATTGCAGACATATCTGCAATTATATGGTATAATTGTCTGCAATTATTGCATATAGTTGCAGAAATAGTTGCAACAATTGTATATAGTTGCAGACATTTCTGCAATTATATGGTATAATTGTAGACATTTCTGCAATTATATGGTATAGTTGCAGACATATCTGCAATTATATGGTATAGTTGCATACATTTCTGCAATTATTGCATATAATTGCTAAATTGTCTACAATCATACCGTATAATTACAGAAATGAGTATTTATAGTCACCAAACAACTTAGAAAATATCTCATATATTTTCCACTTTTTTCTCCACTTATTTGAATCTTATACAATTAAATTCAAAACGTTTTTCTCCGTCATCTCTTGCATAGCATGGCTAGCCATATATATATCATTTAAAAAATATATAATTTTTGACCCAAATAATTAACCAATTAATTATTAAAAAAATCATTTAAGCCCTTTTAATTAAATTAATATATAACATTTATATGTTATTTTAACTAATTTTACGACTTCAAAAAAATAATTAAATATCATAAAAAATAAATATAATATTTATATTAATTTTCTCTATTTTAATTTATAAAAATGATAAATTAATTCGAACTAATTAAATTCGGAAATATGCTGAAAAGTATTGTTGTGTGACTCCCTAATGTGAAATCGGGTCTTCAGTATTATTTAAACAATTTAAATACTAAAGCCTACTCGAACTTTTCTAAGCACGATAGTGGACACGAGTTTAGTTGCTTATAGATCATCAAAGTAAAATCATATTTCTAATCGTTTAAGCTACAATCTAAGTAACGATATATTGTATACTTTCTCTTTTCGTTATCACTATATTACTTTAATATATAAAGATCAGTCAATAGTCAAAACTTTAATAATATCCGTAATGAATTGCAAAGTCCTATATTAAAATTCATGTTTCAATCCAACAACATTTATTGATAACTGATTTGCTTTGGTCAAAATATTTGACTTCAAGTTGACTATCAATTATGCTGATACTAATCTTTTACTCGAAGGAGACAAATTCTCTCTTGAATACTATTTCATTTTAATTGGTTCAATTTATACCCAATTATAGCCTTAACACGATCATCGTTGTCGTTTCATTGACTATGATCAAACTATAGTTTAGATCATAGTTTTGAAGACCGGAACCGACCGTGGTTAACCGTGGGCCACCAGCCATCACGGTCCGGAGAAGATTAAAACCCTAACTGCATTTCAACCGCGATTTAACCTTGAGAACCGCAGTTTACAGGCCAAATCGAGCCGAAAAGAAGAGAAAGGAGCAAAGATTTCAAGTGAATTTTGAATTTTAAGTTGAAAAAAGGATGATGTTGGATGATGTTTAGACAAAAAAATCATGATGAATAGACGAGAGGAGAGAAATGAAGGTATTTGAATACTATTATCTTTCGTTCAAGCTGCAATAGACTAGGCTAGAAGTTAGGAGCTATCCATTATTAGCTGACAACCTATTTTCCGTTGTCCTTGGGGTGCAGATTTGTTATTACAGACAATTACATCTGAAGTATGGTGCATTAGTTTAACTGTATTTGATGGCTACAACAAGGTAGATATTGACGCAGGTTAAAATTTGAAATCATGAAAAAAAATTGTTTGATTTTTTGTTATATTATCAAAAATAAATCTACTAATTCAATAAATATATTAGTTTTAATCAAATTAAATATATATAGAATTGATATGGTTCTAACGGTTCGACAGATCGAAACTTCAAAACCTTGAGGCATTATGGTTCGATTCACCGCTCGGTCTTCAAAACTATGGTTTAGATACTAAAGATTCATGGCATTCTCAAGTCAAAAGGACACTACACATCATCACATGAGATCTTCTATTTGACTATTAATCAATAAAAGACTATCAATGAGTCGTTCTGTAATTATTTCAAACAACTACACCATGTAACTTTGGTATCCTCGACGGTCATGAAGAATACCAAACACAGATTTATTTTATAATGAATATTCGTAACTGTAACGACCCGGTATTTTGGACCATTCAAATCGACAATAATCCACACATGTCAGACTTGAATAATGCAAAATAACAGATTGTAATAAAATTTGGAGCAAATAAAATCATTCACAGAATCACAGACACAGAAATATCAGAATAACTCGCAGCGGAATTTAAAAATAACCATAGTGGTTCATGAAGCCACTAAAATACATAGTCTCAAAACAAGTACAAATTACATAGTCTAAAACCAATACAGTTTGAACAACCACAGAAAATCCCAATTTCATTTGTCTTAATTACATAAGCTAAAATAAAAGACTGAATAGCAAAACAGATAGCAGCTTGATAAAGATGATCTCCAGTAGTCCTAGCTCCGTGAAGATGAAGTCCAACTGATACTCAGGCTGACCCGAGCGTAAAAATAAAACATAAACACTGGAGTCAGGACATACATACTTATACAATGTAAACCAACTCAAGTGAACTGTAGTAAAGGTACAAGTTACTTAGAAGATGCTTGGGACCGCCCATCCTCTAAGGGTCCGTTAAACTATTTACTATATAGTAATATACGCTATATACAGTAGTGTCTAATCAGTAAAGTATAATCATATAGAAAATAGCGTTAAGAGGATGGAGAACCTTAACGCGGTCGGATCTTAAAATCATAATCGTAGTAAAGCTCGATATGGTAGGTGACACGGCACAACTAGGCAATGCCAGGGTAGATATACCAATTACGCACACGGACTGATGGAGCGCATAGCAGCCACTACCGTCCACCTCGGACAACACTCCCAAATCAAGGGTGGCCACCAAAAATCACAAAGTAATAAGAAATGTGTCCGAGAAGAGGTGCTACCTCACTGGTCCGAGATCGCTCCTGTTTTAGCCACCTTATGCCAACTCACGGGAGTTGGGTCCACGTATATACCTTATGATCGTCGCCACCATCCTACTTCATTCTGGAAACTCCACCGCGTACACAGTTGTCAAAGTGGTTTTCGGTATCGACAGAGAGTATGTCCATATCCGATCCCGGTCTCTTTAACAACCAATCGTTATTATAACCCGTGGTTATAAATTTAAAACAATTTATATCAAAATACTTCAAATTAAATCATTTAAAAACAAAGTCATTATTCTTATAAATCAAATATTAAATTCCCAAAAATTTAGCCTTTTCTGAGTTCATTTATTCACTTAAAACAATAAACGTTAAAATTTTCAGCTTTCACAGCATTTAAAAAGTGCTGCGGTAAGTTATATTTGAAAATAATTTAATTCAGCAAAGACAGCATTTATAAACTGCTGTAACAGTTCAGTTTTAAACAAAATCATATTTCAGCTTACTGCAGTTCTTAACAAGTGCTACAGTAGCCCTTTTATTAGTTCAGGTTCAATTTTTAGTTTCTGCTACAACAGCACTTACCAAGTGCTATCATAGCCTTAGTTCATTTTAGTCTTTTGGTTCACTTATATAACCACAGCACTTAACAAGTGCTGCAGATTCTACCTAGTTCAGAATTGGTTAATTTCCAGAAATGATAGCATTTCTGAAGTGCTATAAATTGAATTTTCCAGGTTTTAAGTTCAATTCCAGCCATAAATAAATTTCAATTTAAACTATTTAAACTTATAAAAATCATATTTTTTCACATTTAAATGTTTATTTAAAACCTTTAACTTATGATTTCTAAAGAGAAGTTTTACAAATAAAATCAAAATTTACAAAGTTCACTTATTAAATTTCAAGTGTGTCAATTCCCATTTTTCTTTAAACAATTTATTTCAACACTTAAATTTAATTCTCCATTTTTTTTAAAACTAAATTTTCATTTTAATTTAATAAATCTTAAGTTTCCATCTTTTCTTTTTAGTCAAATTTTCAAATTTAAGTTACATTTTTAAAGTCAATATTTTTCCATTTATTTATATTTATCACATAGAAAAATCATTCTACTTTAAATAAATCATTTTAAAACTCAATTTAAATCAATTTAATATTATTACAATTATTTAAGATATTTTAAAAATACCCAGAAAAATACAGAAAATAACCACAGGTCTGTATAATATTTTCTAGCCTAAGTCAAGTGATACGGATACTATATCATTTCAATCCGTAGTTTACAAAGAAAATTCGGGTTTTATCATTTCAAACCCGCAATCCCAAGTAAATAAAATTTAATTGAAAATCATTCAGGCCTATCATTTCAGCCCATAACGATCTTCCTTTATTCTAAAGTCCGTTCGGGTATGTACCATTTCAACCCATAGTGATTCTATTCTACAGGGAACTTGCAGTGTGATTTAACAGAATAGAATAACAGTAAAATAAGAACAAAATATAACAGATGATATGTTATGCAATTTTAACAATTCTAACATCAAATATAAATAAATCACAAGTAATTATAACATCATTTTTATTTATTTATTTATTTTCTACACATTCAGTTGCGGTCGTTTCACAATCATATAAGTATGAATATTCGTGTGAGATTTACTCACCTCTACGGAGCTGGAGATTCGATTCAAGAAGAAAATACGCTATCAAAAGCACGCGGAAAGCACGATCAGTTGTTAGCGGATGCGCCAACTAGATTCAAATCTAAATCAAAATAAATAAACAAATCTAAGAATGCACGAATAATTATTCTTCAATGAAGCAAACAAACGAGAAAGAAACAAGTTGAATACTAGAAAGGAATAGCTCGACCACTTTTAAAATATGGACTATAACTTCAAAAACAAAGGCTCGACCACAACAAATTGTTCATTTTCTTTTTTTCTTTTTTTTTTCAAATACAAGGCCAGGTAGAAATATAACTTCAAAGTTTGCAAAAGTGACAAAAGAAAAATTTTCTCATTTCCTTTTTTTTCTCAAACAGAGACTTGGTGAAAAATATAACTATGACTCCAAACAAAAGGCTCGACCACCTTTTTTTTTAAATATACCGTAACTTCAAAAATACAAGGGCTCGGTTAGCATGGGGTTGGAGGCGTGACTGGCTCAGTGGTGGTTGTGGCTAGGCTGGCATGGGTTGGAGGCGACGTGGTTGGTCTCGGTCGGGGTTCGTGGTGACGTGGGGTGGTGGAAGCGTAGAGTGGATGGTTGGTCTTGGCATGGGCTCAGTGGTGATCTGTCACGGGGTCAGTGGTGGCAGAGGTTCGGTCTGGAGGAGTTGGAGGCGACGTGGTGGTCCGGATCTGGGGTTGGTCTGGCGGAGACTCGGTGGTGACATGGTCTAGATCTGGCCTGGGTTCGTGGTGGTGGCAGGGGTTCGGTCGGAGGAGCTGGAGCCGTGGGGTTTGGTCTCGGCATGGGGTTGGAGGCGATCTGGCATGGGGTCGGTGATGGTCTGCTGGTGAATGACATGCACGGTGGCAGGCAATACGAGCAGGGGACAAACAGAAAAAAACAAAAAAAATGAAGGGAAAAGATGCGGCCATACCTTGGTCACGAAATCTCAATTGAAAGCTGAAGTGAAAAATAAATTTTTTGGTCTGGAAACTTTTTTTGTGAATGTGGAATAAAATATACTACTGCTCACTTGATTTAAGCAGAGAGGAAATTTGTGAACGGTAGAGAAATCAAAGGCAATCAATTTTATTAAATTGAAAGAAACGCATGGAAGGCAAAAAGGGAAGCGGTAATTTCTCACGTGAACGATTTAAATGCAAGATTTTTGGGCAAGAGTTTGAATTTCTCAAAAGCAAAGTATACGGCTGAAGCTTTGCACTGTTAACGCAAGAAATCAAAAAGAATCATGGCAACAGAAACAAATAAATGTAATGCCCAAAGTAACGTACAAATTTGATTTATTTTTCCTATTAAATAAATTTAAAAATGATAACGTTTTCTTTCAATAAAATAACGTATCATTTTAAACCAAAAATTAAATAGCTATTACCATAATTAATAAAATTTGACTGTTAAATATAAGTTAAGAACGGATGTAAATATACGTAACGAAATGTAAAGTTTAAATTTCCCGTTTCACACTAATTATTACACTTTTAAAAGTATACAACAAATCTGACCAAAACAAAAGTGAAACAAATGTTACACAATTGTATACGGTTCAAGATGAAAATTTGGCATTTATAATTTTTAAAATTTAAATTTTTTAATAAAGTTACATTTTTAATTCAAATCAACATTACAGAACGCTTATTTTTAAATAAAAATTTGTTAAAAATTTTGGGCTGTTACACTCTCCCCCACTCAAAACTTTTCGTCTCCGAAAAGGAACGAAAAAGGAAAACAAAGAAAGATAAGACAGTAGAGCAAAAGTACCTGAAATAAACAATTCCGGATTCGAAGCACGAATGCTCTCCTCCGTCTCCCAGGTGCAATCCCGTTCATCAGTGCTCCACTGCATTTTGACCAGGTTGACAGATTTCCTTCTTAGCTGCTTCGTACCTCGATCGACGATACGAAGTGGCTTCCTCTCAACAGTCAGATTTGGCTCAATATCCAAACTATCAAGAGCGAAAGGCTGGATAATAAGAGATGGATCATGCAGATAGCGACGAAGATGAGATACATGAAATACATTGTGTACTCCAGAAAATTTCTCGGGCAAATCCAGACGATAAGCAAGAGAGCCAATTCTTTCCATAATGCGGAAAGGACCTACAAATCTAGGAGAAAGCTTTCCTCTACGACCAAAACGAATAACATTCCTTAAGGGAGAAACCTTAAGGAAAACCAAATCACCAACAACAAACTCTAAACTCCGCCTACGCATATCAGCATACTTCTTCTGCTTATCTTGAGCAATCCGCATCTTCCTCTTAATCTCTTCAACTCTCTCAGAAGCTTTTAAAACCATCTCAGGACCAAGAACCAAACGATTACCGGATTCAATCCAACAAGAAGGAGATCTACAAGGTCGTCCGTAAAGAGCAGAAAACGAAGACGTCTCAATATTGGCCTGATAACTATTGTTATAAGTGAATTCGACAAGATGGAGGTGATCTTCCCAAGATCCTCCATAATCAAGCACACAAGCACGAAGAAGATCTTCTAGAATCTGATTCACCCTTTCGTTTGACCGTCGGTCTGTGGATGGTAAGCAGTGCTAAGATTCAGACGAGTACCCAAAGAATCCTGAAAGGCTTTCCAAAACCTACTGGTAAAGATAGGATCACGATCACAAACAATACTGAGAGGAACACCATGGAGACGAACAATCTCCCTCATGTAAATCTCAGACAAACTAGAAGCTGAACGGGTAGACTTGACCGGAATGAAATGAGCTGATTTGGTCAATCTATCTACAATAACCCAGATACTCTCGTTACCCTTCCTAGTCCTCGATAATCCATCAATGAAATCCATAGAAACTTGTTCCCACTTCCAGTTGGGAATCTCAAGAGGCTGCAATAACCCAGGAGTCTTCTGATGATCTGCCTTGACTTGCTGACAAATCGCACATCTATTAACAAAAATGGAAATATCTCGCTTCATACCTTTCCACCAATATAACTTCTTCATGTCCTGATACATCTTGGTCACGCCTGGATGAATAGAAAGTCTGGACTGATGATTCTCCCAAAGTAACACCTGTCTCAATCCATCAACATTCGGGACACAAATCCTATTATTAATCCTCAACACACCCTTATCGTCAACCTGAGCTCCACTGCCATCAAGACTACTACCTTCCACTCTACTTCGAACATTCTCCTTAATTAATCTAAGCATTTGATCATCATCCTGCCTAGCCATAATACGATCCACAAGAGGTGAAGAAACAACAAGCTAACACAACAAAGTTTTCTTCCTATTCAAAGCATCCACCACAACATTAGCTTTTCCCGGTGTATAGTTGATGTCGAGGTCATAAGAAGCAAGGAACTCTAACCACCTAACTTGTCTCTGATTCAAATCCTTCTGAGAGAAAATATACCTCAAAGACAGATGATCTGTGAAAAGCTCAAACTTGGTACCCAACAGATGATGTCTCCAAAGCTTCAAAGCGAAAACAACAGCAAGCAACTCTAGATCATGGGCAGCATAATTTACTTCATGGGTCTTCAACTGTCGACTAGCATAAGCAATCACCCTACCATCCTGCATCAGAACAGCTCCCAAACCTTCTCGACAAGCATCAGTGTATATCGTTAATCCCTCATTTCCATTTGGAACGGTAAGAACAGGTGCGGAAGTAAGCTTGTCTTTTAACTCATTGAATGCGGCCTTACACTCGTTACTCCAAATAAACTTAGCATTCTTCCGAGTTAAAGCAGTGAGAGGTGCAGCAATCCGAGCGAAATTCTCAATGAATCTCCGGTAATAACCGGCAAGGCCCAGAAAACTACGGATATCAGTAGGAGTCTTAGGAGTTTCCCAATTCTGCACAGAATAGGGAAAAAAAGGATAATAGGAAAGATAGAATAAATTGAATGAGGCAAGGAAAAAGGAGGAAAGAAAGACTTACATTGATCGCAGCGATCTTGACTGGATCAACCGAAACTCCATTACCAGAAACAATATGCCCGAGGAATCGGACTTCATCTTTCCAGAAATGGCATTTGGAAAATTTAGCCTTTAACTGATGATTTCGAAGAGTCTCAAGAACAGATTTCAAATGTGACTTATGTTCTTCTTCAGACTTAGAGAAAATGAGGATATCATCCACAAAGACTAGAACAAAATTATTAAGCACATCACGGAAAACACGATTCATCAAGTCCACAAAGAAAGCAGGAGCATTAGTCAAACCAAAAGGCATGACTAACCATTCAAAGAATCCATTCTCAGTACGGAAAGCAGTCTTGAGAATACTTTCCTCGGCAACTCTGAGTTGGTGAAAACCCGTGGCAAGATCGAGCTGAGAGAAAACAGTAGCACCATAAAGCTGATCAAACATGTCATTGACGCGAGGCATTGGATATCTATTTTTCATAGTGAGCTTGTTCAACTCCCTATAATCAACACACATCCGAAGAGAACCATCGGACTTGGTGACGAAAACCACCGCAGCTCCCCATTCAGAATAGCTAGGTCTGATCAGACCCTTGGAAGACAGATCCTCTATTTGTTCCCTTAACTCAACCTTCTCGCGGGGTGCCGTTCTTCTAGGAGGAAGAACTACAGGTCAAGCTCCAGGAATAAGATCAATGCGGAAATCAATTTCCCGCTTGGGAGGTAAAGCAGTAACTTAACCAAATACATCGGGATAGAGATTGACTACACGAGTCAACTGAAGGTCGATAGGGGAAGAATCCAAAGATTAAATAAAGCTACCAGCACAATCATGAGGCATACAACACTGAATAACCAAAGAATTTCCCCGATCATCCTTTAGAGAAACAATTCGGGATTTACAAGAGATACGGGCATCATGCCCGTCAAGCCAATCACTTCCAAGCAACAAATCAAAAGTATCAAAACCAAGGATATAGAAATCACCACTAAAACGATGATCGGAATGGAAGAGTTTCACTCCTCTACAAATCCTACTAAGGTTCGCGGGACCCTCAATAGGATTAGAAACACATAAAGGAACAGAAGCATACCCAGGAGAAAGGAGATGCTCAAACTTACTACACAAATCATCAGAAATAAAACTATGTAAAGCTCCAGTATCAAATAAAACACGAACAGGATGCTGAAATAAAGTAAAGGTGCCCTGAAGAGTACCTTGATCATCGCTAGGAGCAGGAGTAGGTGATGAAGCAGATGTGACAGCAAATACACCAGATGGATTTCCCTTCTGATATAAAGGACAGTCATTCCTAAAATGACCTGGCTGAAGACAAGCATGACAAAGATTGTTCCTGGTAACCTGAGGTGGAGGAACAGCAGCACCAACCAAAGTAGGACAACTATTAGCATAATGTCCCTTCTGGTCACATTTGAAGCAGGTAATAGTGGATAGATCAATAGGGTGCCTCTGGGAAGGAGAAGATGATGAAGATCCCAAGCCCGGATTCTTGAGCCAATTTTTCTTCTGCTGGTGGAAGTTGGGCTTTCTCTTCTTGGAATTTGCAGAGGAAGATTGTGAGACATGAGCACCAGAAGCAGCAGGACCCTTTGAAGTAGGGTTCTCATAGCGAATAGCCATATCCATGAGCTCAGTAAGAGTGCCATGAACATGTGAAATAAGACGATCGTAGAACTCTGGGCGAGCTCCAGCAATGAACTTCTCATTCTTCTTTAGCTGAGTGTCGATAAGACCAGGACCAAATTTGGAAAGTTCATTGAACTTCCGCTCATACTCAGAAAAAGACATGGTACCCTGCTTAAGATCCATGAATTCACGATAAAGCTGAGATTTCCCGGCTTCGGGCATCTATTTTGCCACAAAAGCCTCCCTGGAAAGAAGATACAGAAACTGAACTTAAGCTAGATTCAAAAAGAAAAAGGAAATGGGGAAAATTCAAGATAACACAAAGGATACCTGAACTGCTCCCACGAAAGATCGCCTTCGTTAGTGTGAGCCGTAACAGACTCCCACCAATCTAAGGCTGACTCTTGTAGCTGCCATGTTGCTAACTGACGCTTCTGGGCATCAGTGATCTCAAGACCAGTAAATATCCTCTCCAAACTTCGTAGCCATTGCTGGGCTTCGATAATACTCTCTGAACCGGTGAACTTAGTACCACCGAGCTGAGAGAATTTCTTGCAAAGAACAGTAAACCTAACAGGTGCAACAGGTGGAGGAGCTGGGGCAGCACCACGACCCCTACCTCTAGCATTTCCACGATTCATCCTGGAAATATCAAGAATGAATTTAGGACAAAGGTACAGAGAAGACAAAGATAAGCTAAGATAAGACACGATAAGATCACTTGGATGAATATCCTAATAATAAAATTTCTAACAAGGTAGATACGGAAAGAAGGAAGTTTAGAAAAAATTTCTTTTTAAAACAAGAAATTTTATATCAAAATAATCTTTGAAAAATCATTTGAAAATCATTTAAAATCATTTTAAAATCATTTTATACTTTGAAGATACGTTCACTCACAAAGAAATGATTCTGAGTTTGATTTCACTCATTCTAGGGTATTTCTACCCTATCTCTAATGAGTTTTTGCTCCATAGGCTAAGGTTTGCCTAAAACCTAAGCTTTGATACCAAATGTAACGACCCGGTATTTTGGACCATTCAAATCGACAATAATCCACACATGTCAGACTTGAATAATGCAAAATAACAGATTGTAATAAAATTTGGAGCAAATAAAATCATTCACAGAATCACAGACACAGAAATATCAGAATAACTCGCAACGGAATTTAAAAATAACCACAGTGGTTCATGAAGCCACTAAAATACATAGTCTCAAAACAAGTACAAATTACATAGTCTAAAACCAATACAGTTTGAACAACCACAGAAAATCCCAAATTCATTTGTCTTAATTACATAAGCTAAAATAAAAGACTGAATAGCAAAACAGATAGCAGCTTAATAAAGATGATCTCCAGTAGTCCTAGCTCCGTGAAGATGAAGTCCAACTGATACTCAGGCTGACCCGAGCGTAAAAATAAAACATAAACACTCGAGTCAGGACATACATACTTATACAATATAAACTAACTCAAGTGAACTGTAGTAAAAGTACAAGTAACTTAGAATATGCTTGGGACCGCCCATCCTCTAAGGGTCTGTTAAACTATTTACTATATAGTAATATACGCTATATACAGTAGTGTCTAATCAGTAAAGTATAATCATATAGAAAATAGCGTTAAGGGGATGGAGAACCTTAACGCGGTCGGATCTTAAAATCATAATCGTAGTAAAGCTCGATATGGTAGGTGACACGGCACAACTAGGCAATGCCAGGGTAGATATACCAATTACACACACGGACTGATGGAGCGCATAGCAGCCACTACCGTCCACCTCGGACAACACTCCCAAATCAAGGGTGGCCACCAAAAATCACAAAGTAATAGAATGGTATCGAAGAAATGTGTCCGAGAAGAGGTGCTACCTCACTGGTCCGAGATCGCTCCTGTTTTAGCCACCTTATGCCAACTCACGGGAGTTGGGTCCACGTATATACCTTAGGATCGTCGCCACCATCCTACTTCATTCTGGAAACTTCACCGCGTACACAGTTGTCAAAGTGGTTTTCGGTATCGACAGAGAGTATGTCCATATCTGATCCCGGTCTCTTTAACAACCAATCGTTATTATAACCCGTGGTTATAAATTTAAAACAATTTATATCAAAATACTTCAAATTAAAACATTTAAAACAAAGTCATTATTCTTATAAATCAAATATTAAATTCCCAAAAAATTAGCCTTTTCTGAGTTCATTTATTCACTTAAAACAATAAACGTTAAAATTTTCAACTTTCACAGCATTTAAAAAGTGCTGCGGTAAGTTATATTTGAAAACAATTTAATTCAGCAAAGACAGCATTTATAAACTGTTGTAACGGTTCTTTTTTAAACAAAATCATATTTCAGCTTACTGCAGCTCTTAACAAGTGCTACAGTAGCCCTTTTATTAGTTCAGGTTCAATTTTTAGTTTTTGCTACAACATCACTTACTTAGTGCTATCATAGCCTTAGTTCATTTTAGTCTTTTGGTTCACTTATATAACCACATCACTTAACAACTGCTGCAGATTCTACCTAGTTCAGAAATGGTTAATTTCCAGAAATGGTAGCATTTTTGAAGTGCTATAAATTGAATTTTCCAGGTTTTAAGTTCAATTCCAGCCATAAATAAATTTCAATTTAAACTATTTAAACTTTTAAAAATCATATTTTTTCACATTTAAATGTTTATTTAAAACCTTTAACTTATGATTTCTAAAGAGAAGTTTTACAAATAAAATCAAAATTTACAAAGTTCACTTATTAAATTTCAAGTGTGTCAATTCCCATTTTTCTTTAAACAATTTATTTCAACACTTAAATTTAATTCTCCATTTTTTTTAAAACTAAATTTTCATTTTAATTTAATAAATCTTAAGTTTCCATCTTTTCTTTTTAGTCAAATTTTCAAATTTAAGTTACATTTTTAAAGTCAATATTTTTCCATTTATTTATATTTATCACATAGAAAAATCATTCTACTTTAAATAAATCATTTTAAAACTCAATTTAAATCAATTAAATATTATTACAATTATTTAAGATATTTTAAAAATACCCAGAAAAATACAGAAAATAACCACGGGTCTGTATAATATTTTCTAGCCTAAGTCAAGTGATACGGATACTATATCATTTCAATCCGTAGTTTACAAAGAAAATCCAGGTTTTATCATTTCAAACCCGCAATCCCAAGCAAATAAAATTTAATTGAAAATCGTTCAGGCCTATCATTTCAGCCCATAACGATCTTCCCTTATTATAAAGTCCGTTCGGGTATGTATCATTTCAACCCATAGTGATTCTATTCTATAGGGAACTTGTAGTGTGATTTAACATAATAGAATAACAGTAAAATAAGAACAAAATATAACAGATGATTTGTTATGCAATTTTAACAATTCTAACATCAAATATAAATAAATCACAGGTAATTATAACATCATTTTTATTATTTATTTATTTATTTATTTTCTACACATTCAGTTGCGGTCGTTTCACAATCATTTAAGTATGAATATTCGTGTGAGATTTACTCACCTCTACGGAGCTGGAGATTCGATTCAAGAAGAAAATACGCTATCAAAAGCACGTGGAAAGCACGATCAGTTGTTAGCGGATGCGCCAACTAGATTCAAATCTATATCAAAATAAATAAACAAATCTAAGAATGTACGAATAATTATTCTTCAATGAAGCAAACAAACGAGAAAGAAACAAGTTGAATACTAGAAAGGAATAGCTCGACCACTTTTAAAATATGGACTATAACTTCAAAAACAAAGGCTCGACCACAACAAATTGTTCATTTTCTTTTTTTCTTTTTTTTTCAAATACAAGGCCAGGTAGAAATATAACTTCAAAGTTTGCAAAAGTGACAAAAGCAAAATTTTCTCATTTCCTTTTTTTTTCTCAAACAGAGACTTGGTGAAAAATATAACTATGACTCCAAACAAAAGGCTCGACCACCTTTTTTTTTAAATAGACCGTAACTTCAAAAATACAAGGGCTCGGTTAGCATGGGGTTGGAGGCGTGACTGGCTCGGTGGTGGTTGTGGCTGGGCTGGCATGGGTTGGAGGCGACGTGGCTGGTCTCGGTCGAGGTTCGTGGTGACGTGGGGTGGTGGAAGCGTAGAGTGGGTGGTTGGTCTCGGCATGGGCTCAGTGGTGATCTGTCACGGGGTCAGTGGTGGCAGGGTTCGGTCTGGAGGAGTTGGAGGCGACGTGGTGGTCCGGATCTGGGGTTGGTCTGGCGGAGACTCGGTGGTGACGTGGTCTAGATCTGGCCTGGGTTCGTGGTGGTGGCAGGGGTTCGGTCGGAGGAGCTGGAGCCGTGGGGTTTGGTCTCGGCATGGGGTAGGAGGCGATCTGGCATGGGGTCGGTGATGGTCTGGTGGTGAATGGCATGCACGGTGGCAGGCAATACGAGCAGTGGACAAACAAAAAAAACAAAAAAAACAATGAAGGGAAAAGATGCGGCCATACCTTGGTCACGAAATCTCAATTGAAAGCTGAAGTGAAAAATAAATTTTTTGGTCTGGAAACTTTTTTTGTGAATGTGGAATAAAATATACTACTGCTCACTTGATTTAAGCAGAGAGGAAATTTGTGAACGGTAGAGAAATCAAAGGCAATCAATTTTATTAAATTGAAAGAAACGCATGGAAGGCAAAAAGGGAAGCGGTAATTTCTCACGTGAATGATTTAAATGCAAGATTTTTGGGCAAGAGTTTGAATTTCTCAAAAGCAAAGTATACAGCTGAAGCTTTGCACTGTTAACGCAAGAAATCAAAAAGAATCACGGCAACAGAAACAAATAAATGTAATGCCCAAAGTAACGTACAAATTTGATTTATTTTTCCTATTAAATAAATTTAAAAATGATAACGTTTTCTTTCAATAAAATAACGTATCATTTTAAACCAAAAATTAAATAGCTATTACCATAATTAATAAAATTTGACTGTTAAATATAAGTTAAGAACGGATGTAAATATACGTAACGAAATGTAAAGTTTAAATTTCCCGTTTCACACTAATTATTACACTTTTAAAAGTATACAACAAATCTGACCAAAACAAAAGTGAAACAAATGTTACACAATTGTATACGGTTCAAGATGAAAATTTGGCATTTATAACTTTTAAAATTTAAAATTTTTAATAAAGTTACATTTTTAATTCAAATCAACATTACAGAACGCTTACTTTTAAATAAAAATTTGTTAAAAATTTTGGACTGTTACAGTAACATTCATATTAATACAAATCTGCATCTATTTTCGGTCAAACATAAAATGTTTATTAATCATCTCATAAATTATATTTCATATACATAAATGTAACCTTCAAAATTTAATGCGTCCATTAGCATATTTTATATGATATGCTTTACTATTTTTGTTGCTACAATAACAGTATTCAAAATACAAAATTCCATTCAATCACTTATCATGTACTATTTATTTCTTTAAATATTGTAAATAATTTACAGTCGAGGGTTTCAGATCAAGTATCTCGAACTCAAAGATATAGATCTTATAGAGAACAATTTTCAATAAAAAAACATTTAGAATAGAAATCATATTTCTTGTTCCTTATTAATTGTGTATAAATATTTTATACAATTTTTATTCCTATGTCTCTTCATGAAGCAGCGGTGACCATTCACCTTCCCTTCATCCAAACCGTGCCTATTATTACTTCTACCATCAGGTTTTTGCTTTCTCTTTTAAGTGGTCTGATTTTTCAAAGAATAAACCGTTTACTACAAGACTGCATCGGATTTCTTTACGAAAAATGCACTCTCATCCTTAACATTTTAAGGACTTTGACCAAAGGTTTCGACTTTAAGTTGAATATCAATTACGATTATGCTAACCTTCTATTCGAATGAGACAAATCATCTTTTGAATAGTATTCAACCAAGTGATTTAACTTATACCCAACTATGATCGTAACACAATAATCATTGTCGTATGATTGACCATAATTAAATACAATCTAGACACTTAAGATTCATGATATTCTTAAATCAAAAGACAATTGCACATCGTCACATAAGATTTTTTATTTGACTTTTGATATATAAAAGCCTCTCGGTGAATCGTTTTAATTGTTTCAAAAAACTACACATATATAACTCTTTGTTGTCTCCAATAGTCATGTGTAATTTACCGTTATGAAAAGTGTTACGTGCACACCACTAGAAAAGGTGAAAAATAGCGACAAAAATTTCCGACGCCATTGCGACGCCAAAAAGGCGGGACGTCGAAATGGCATCGGGAAATCGTAAAATAGAAAAAATGACATCGGAAAATAGTGACGCCATTTGTTTACCTAACAAAAATAACAATGGCATTGGAAAGACGTCGAAAAATACTAATGCCAGTCCGATGCCCTTTATTTTACAATACCAAAAGTAAATCTGAACCGCCGGTTCAAACCATCAGAATAAACTTTGTTACCTTTTTTAGCTCATATTCTTTCTCTCTATCGTGTTCCATTATTCACAAAACCACGGAGAAAAAAAACCCAAATATCGAAAATCAGATCCAAGAAGAAGTAAACCCTGATACCAAAAATCGATGTCGTGTTCGCTCTAACATATGATCTATGTTGCCTCTCCTCTCTAAACGCCTACCACAAGTGAATTCGATCGCGACTACGATAACGTGATGAAGGGGGAACAGGGCTGACGCTGGAGTCTGTCGCGACTACAATGACGTGACAAATATGCGGTTGTGATTGGGTGGCGTACTGATCTATAACGCAACGGCTCTTCTGATGGAAGCAGGCGAGGGATGTCGGTTGATGGTTGCTGCGTTGGCGGTGAGGCCAAGATGGAAGCAGGTGAGGGTGAGTTTTCTTTTACACTTTTCATAAAGGTCTACGTAATTTGTTGTTAATCCATGTATTAATATGTTTAGTTGGCTTGATGTCCAAATATTGATATGTCAAATATGATAGGTGAGGTGTAATGATTGAATTCAATGGTGACCTGCTTTAATCTATTTGATTATGAGGTTGGTGTATATTCATTAGGATTTAACATGTTCATCCATTTTTCTCTCTAGTTTAAGGTGAAATTTGTTACAGGTATCCATTAAATACAAAAATAAAAATGTTACAAGTACCCTTGTCTTATATGGAAAGTGTAATAGATATTTGTGCGCTCTTGTATGTTACCATCAAACTTATGTAAAATAATTGTATAGGAGGATTGTAGAAGTTATATGTCTAATTATTAAATTGCAAGATGTTTGCTCTTTTAGAAAGAATTTAAAATGCAATTAAAGTTATTATAAAATAATTATAATAATTTGATACATGAATTAAATTTTAAGTTTTAAATCTTTTGGCTTGACTCATGCACGAATTGATGTCGAGAAAAACGAGTTAATTACTGTTTTAAAATCTTAATAACAGTACTAGTCACTTACCGCTTACAAAAAATTGATAGAAATCAAAATTTTAATAACTACATTTCTATTAAACTCAGTCGTAGCTCCTTTACAGCAGAATGGACCTTGCACTTTACCTCAGTTGAATTTTTCGAATTTACTTCATTGATTCTATGGCTTTACTTAAATTTCCACAGGCTATATTGCATAGAATTCGGGTACAATGTTTATAAGTTGTTGTTATAGGTTCCATACACATCATGTATTTGAAAGGAGTCATTGGGAGTGCATGAAACATAGTGCAGGTTCATATGTTAACTATCAAAAACATTTCATATCTCTCTTGTTTAGTTGGCTAGAAGTCCTTAAGGTGAGATTTGTTAGTAATTTTCATTAAAATAATGTGTTAGCTCGTAATTTTCCCACTTGGTAACTATTTACCATATCTCAATCCAGGTTGCTATCACTGAAGTTTTAGGCAGTGGAAAATTTTATGTTCAAACTGTTGGTGATCGGAAGGTGGCTGCCATTCAACAACACCTTGCTTTTTTGACTCTTCAAGAAGCTTCTGTCATTGGAGCATTCAACCTTGCAAAGGGATCACTTGTACTTGCTTAGTTCAATGTAGATAACTCATGGAATAGAGCTATGGTAATATAATAATAACTCTAAAGCATTTATTTCTTTAGCACACCGTGTCATCCTAAATCATAGTCTCTATCGTTTCTTTGTGGTCATGACAGATATAACTGAAAATTAGACACATGTAACCCATTTTTAACCATTTACATCAGGTCATTTAAGCATACTTGTTTATTTATTTATTTTCTTTTCTTATATAAATCATGTATATTACTCTCCTATAAATCACGATGATCATGTTGATAATGTATAAACTACTTTTGTTAGGTCATTAAGACATGTAGTCCTACTTAGAACATAACTTCAAATAGTACTATGCACGTGTGTAACTCTATTTTTTGATGTGCAACTTCTCTATGATAATTGCATTTGTTTCATTAAGAATCATAACTTCAAACAGCTAATACAACAAAAACCTCCACTTTATAACAAATAATAAGAGTATTGTATGTGTGCGCACATGCGTTCATTCAATTAATTGTGCGTGTGTGCATGCAAACATGTATTTTTATAATGAAAGAGTTGAATTATGCAAACCCATATTGAATCTTTAGTAATATTTGTTAGAGATCTTATTATCTCTTTCAGAGATTTAAGCAACAAAATTAGATAAAGTAGGAAAATACAAGGGCAATGAAAATTTGTTTTCTTGGGTACAATTATTTGTGTGAATGTTTTAACTTATGTATCATTGTTTTGGGTGGTTGAATAGAATATATTTTGTTAGAAATTTTGATATAAATTCATGATAACTTTTTTGCTACTTAAATTTATAGAGGAAAAGATGAAGTTCTATTAACAATGATGTTTGAGCAGACTGAAAGAGGCTGAACCCAGTAATAGACCAACCCGCATAGTACATCGCCAATATGGAGCAATTCGTAGCGATGTAGATCAAAGTCCAAGTACCTTAGTCAAATTATGAGAAACTTAGCCGAATGGTTAAGGAGCAAATTGGAGGACAAACAGGCAATCCTTGTCGGGACCAGAACTATGCAGAAAACGAGTGAAGTTTTTTTTGATTGATAAGCATTTATATATTTTTATTTCAGACATTATGATGTATAACTATGTTGACTATGTAAACATGATTTTCGTTTAGATTTTTATTTGTGTGACATTAGTTTAAGTTATATCGGATAATGCTATGGATGTTGGGTTTTATATAAGTGTTTTATCGATTATATTACTTTTTGTGTTGTTTTATAATGTTTTTGTGATATTATTTTGTTTATTTGAGATATATATTGTGAAAAACCGTTTCTTCGACTCTTAGAAATCAACATTAATACATCCTCGGTATTCACATGCCATAAATCCAAGTACCGGGAAAGCGGATTCTCAAGAGTAAGAAAGAAAAATAAAAACAGAACAGAATCTCACATATGTTATTTCAACAAATAATCTTTACAGCGGAAATTAAAATACATTTATCAGAGTTAAAAGCATGGACAGTTACAAATTCTTGTCCTTACAAATTTGCGGAATACTATAATACAAGAGTGTTGTGCAAATAGACAGCAAATCTTTAGAAAATCTTCAGACTCCATGCTTCGAGCTCCATTCAGCTTTCTTCTAAACTAAACATGACTACTAGGCTGCCCGGGGAAAATTAGGGCACCCAAAGTTTAAGGAAAAAGAAAATAAACTCCGGGTAAGTCATGAGACTGGTGTGAGAACTCAAAATACACGTTTTGAAAACAAAAGGGTATCTCATAAGACCACGCCGCACATAAACACGGAACGTGTTTTTACCTTATGATAACCAAATAATTCTACGTCAAAATACTTGATATTAGTTTTTAATGACATATCTTTGAAAACATTTACAAGTAAACATATCAATCTTAGCTGAAATTGTTACATTGATTAAGTTCCAGCAATACTAGCCACAAACACAGGTTCTACAAACAAACTGGTAGGCACTTATTGAAGAATGGATTTCCTTACAAATTTCCAGGTGAAGGGACTACCTTCCGGCGGTACATCTCTAGAGGAATGTATCGATGTCAATAGAACATCTGCACCTCTACCAACACAAGACAGGTCTACCTTTCCTTAGATAGTACCGAGAATATGTCATCACTCCGGCCGTTACCGACCTATCCGAGGGCCCTCATAGCATACATCCACATTAATTTACATTCTGAACGTCATAGCGGGAAGAAATATATCTAGAGGGGGATGATCATACCTTAATGGTTGCGAACCACATAGCTTTGCTGCATCTACCATGTTTCGACCATTTCCGGGTGTGAGGCCAGAGGTAACGATTACCTTTCACTTTGCACATCTTTTTTCCTTTGAATGCCACACTGTCATTCCATTGACCACTATTGACTTCCATAAACATACATCCTTCGAGCTCATACGTCTCAGGGAAGGGTGTTAAGCTAAGAAAAGTTGCCTTCTCCGCCACCAAACAGATGTACGTTTGTAAAAGTCAACGATGAAATCTCAAGAATGCAATGTCAGACATCCATCCATACAAGTTCGTTCTAGGACTGAACGAAAATGAAAGCACTCTCCTACTACATCCTATCGGGAATTAACCCTAGGATTAGTCGCGAGAAGTCCTTGCAACCCAAAGAGTTTTAAAAATGAAGGGACCACTGCTACTTTAGTATTTGGGAGCTAAACAGAATTATCAACAAGTAGTCCTTTCATCCCGAAAATCTCTGGTCTTCATTCTTCATTATCTCTATCAAGACTTTTATTTTTCGAACGCATACATTGGTTCGAAGTGGTTTTTGGATAGGGATTTTCCCTGATCCGACCCCGGTTCCTTCGATCCAATCATCGATAAAAAAGAGGTTTTGTGAATAGGGATCATTATTTAATTGATCAAGTTCTTTTTATCAAAATTATCCCTCAGAGATATATATTTTTAAAACATTATTTCCAGTATATACGGAATTATCAAACCTCTCTTATCAAATCTTTGAATACTTAAAACCCTTTTTAAACTTAGACTAGTTCGAAATCATTTCTTTTATACTTAGGGAAATATTCCCAAAATCATTTCTTTAAATCTTAACAAAATTTCTTAATTTAAAACTCAAAATTCTATTTAGTTAAAAACCATGTTATCTAGGATGTTAATCCAAAAACTAGTAAATATTAAGTGAGCAGAATCTGTAGAAATTATCTAATTCTACTCAATATCAATCCCTGTATTCAAAAAATACTATGGGCGAAATAACGGTGAAATCACCTTTTAAATTCTATGAATAGTACGAGTTCCCTCTTCGGGCTTTAACACCGAGTACAAGAAGATCATCTCCATAAAATCCAAATCGTATTAATTCTGGAAAACATTATTCTTTATTCTTTGGAAAATTTTGATTCCAAGTAAATCGAATTTACTATCCCATCCGATGGGCCAGCTCAGATAGCTAGAGAGAGCAGAAAACTGGTTTTCCAAACTCATGCCTAATCACTATTTCTCTAACACCCATAAGGCGGTCAAGTAATTTGATCGACTCTAAACCATTAAAATATTTTGATCATTTCATAAATCCTTCAAATTACGTTTAAAATACTTTATTAATCATTTGAAAATATTTTCAAAAGATTTGGAAAAGAATTGTTAAGTTTAAAACTATATTTCAAAAGTTATAGAAAAGTGCTCCGGAAAAGTGCCGCGGAAAGTGTTTTTTTAGCTATATTGATCAAAACGACTTTTTTTATTATTGAAAAATTCATTTTTATTACTCAAATCACTTTTAAAACATTTTACAAGATTTATAAGATTTTTATTCCACATTTTTAAACAATTTAAAACATCATTTTAAAAGAAATCCAGTTTTGGATTATGAACTGCAAATTAAGGATTTTTCAAAAACTTGTTTTACTCATATTTCAAAATCTACTTATTGAAATCTCGATTTTATTTCTTCAGTGGAAAACTATAGATGTAATTGTTCAGAAAATTATTATCTTGAAGAATTCCGAGCAATATTCCAACTTTTACACTTGTTTGACTTTTATAGCGTGAAATCGCAAACTACCATTACGCGACGCGCTTATTTTTAACTAAATTTTCCATTTCTTTCCAAACTTCACCAAAACACTTTTAAATGTTTACAAAACATTTCAAATACATTTTGAACCGTTTTTAAGAGATTTAACACTTCCATACACACCATTTCATTAATTCAAGAAAAGTGATTTCCTTTGTGCTTATCGACGTGTATATTCGTGACTTGCATATATATATTCAACATTCATATGAAAACAACCAAACTTGATGATCAAAGCATATTAAACATCCATTTGCAAACATCATATCATCATTCAAAATATAATATAGTAGTTTAGGAGTTCTCACCATCATTTTCCCTTCGAGCTAATATAAAATCGGCTATAGCTCCGCTATCTCGAAATCTACGCTCACGATTACTAGCACTATTGACTTTGAAGGGCTTGACCTTGGCTAGGGGGCTCATGGCCATGAGTGTAGGAGGGGGAAGGCTTGGCCTTTCTTTAGGAAGTGGTGGCCGTGAGTTTGAGTGGTGAAAAGGAGGTGTTTTGACTTATTTTTGAAGTGGATTGATATTATATATATATATATATATATATATATATATATATATTTGTGTATATTTTACTAATATTTTGCCATAACTTTTTCTTTTGAAAATGGTACTTTATATACAACATGTCACTAGGACAACATATCACATGTCAATAAACATTCGAATCATGCTACGCATGTTTCGAACTTGTGACCTCTCGTACTAAAGCTGAATCACTTAACCATTTGGACAATGGTGCTTGTCTATTTTGCCATAACTTTCGCTCATTATTTTCTAAGACATGGAAGCCATTAAATAAGCTCTTAGGAAGCCTAAGAAGAAGGAGGAAAATGAATGAAAGTAAAGAGAAGATGGGGTATTTATAGGAAAAAAGAAGAGTGTAAAAGAAGACATGTATACATCATTTTTTCAAGGCTTCTCCAACACACTTCCTCTTCAAAATGCACGGCCAAAGCCCCTTCCCAATGTGCACATCACTTCCATCATCTCATGTATGCATATGTTGACTTATTTAAGCTTAAGGAGGAAGCTTACATAAAATATCTTTGATTTTGTATTATGTATGTATTCTTAAGTGTACAAGTATATATGTATGTATACATATGTTCATGTGCATGTTAGTGGATGCATTTGTATGTTATATATATGTGTACATGACATATAAACAACGTTGCATTGATTCCGAACAACTTTGGTTCGATAAACCGTTGCCGATGGAGAACCGATTCTCGGTCACATTTTCACTTATACTTAACGTACATATATTTGTAAACAAAGTTTGGAAAACATTTTCTTATCACTTTAGATGAATTAAAATGATCACATTTCATTTATAAAACCATATAAATTTATATTAACAATTATTTACAAAAATCGTTATTATACCGATAAAGCGATACTGATTTTTCCTTATATTTTCAAATCAATTATATCTCTTTATAAAACTATTATAAATGATTTATTATCACTTTATAACTATTCAAAATGAATTATCATCATTTAAAATAATTATTTGAATAATTAAAATAATTACTAAATCATTAAATTTCAATTTAATTTAATAAATCAATTATCATATTCAAGGACACTATTAACAATGTTAAAAACACATTTTATTTTCAAAAACAAATCATTTGATTTTATTTCATATTCTTGTTTAATTATAAAAATAAGTGTATGTATCCATCTCCGTGCACGATGTTTTCCAATTATAGAGTTGGTTATCGATACAACAATTTTCAGCCATTTTATCGATTTAAATTTCGAGGAAAATATTTTTATAATTATCTATTCAAAATAAGATTACTATTACTTATTATCACTCAAAACAATATTATTTGTATTATCAACCTTTTATTTGAAAATAAATATAATTTATCAAAATGATAAATTTGTGGGTCATTACAGTCTTTCCTCCTTAAAAGAATTTCGTTCTCGAAATTACCCAAAACAAAAACCCAAAGGTTTTTCCCAAAATATTTATTTTTAATTTACATCTGTATGATGTATATAGATCATCCATATACAATATCTAATTCGATCTTCTATTTTAATTCACAACTTTACTTCCGAACTAGCATTGATCACCCGAACCTTTAGTGCGGACTCTGACCAGGCTTTTTGATCATAACTTTAATTCTTCCTTGCATAGCTCTCAACTATGATAGAAAAAATCAAGTATCCAACCACAAACCCTCATCAATGTTCGTCGTCAAGAATCGACTGATAAACTCTCTTAAGTGTCAAACACGTCAAAGTTGTGCACTCAAATTTTAGATTAAATCGTGTGACGAAATAATCCATATACTTCATATGTATTTATTAATCTTTCAAAAAAAATTATGAATTTCATAAAACTTTCATCTTTCATTCAAACTTTTATAAAGATACTTCTTTATACATAACCATTTTACTTTTTTATTTCCAAACATTTATACCTAAAAACACATTTCTTTTCAAAAGTCAGATATCTTTTTATTATAATTGTAACGTCCCGAAAATTTTCGACTTTCGAAAATTCAACATCGATACTCACTTTATCGACTGCTGAGCCATCGAATGCCGGAAACCCGAAAAGTTATGGTTTTAAGAAAGAAGAAAAAGGTAGAAGAAGAAGATAGAAGAAAAAGAAAGAAGAACAACAACAGAGCAAGAGAACAGCAACAGAAACAGAACAATATCATAATCTTACACATCGCGGCGGAACAATATATAATAGATAAATCAGTAATCTTTAAAACAAAGAACTATATCATTTTATACATACATCAATCATCAGAGTCAATATACAACAATGGACAGTTATATAACTTGTCCTCATACAGAATACACAGCGGAATAAATACTATCAGATACAAATACTACGTCTCGCCATCCAGCTTGCTTCCAAAGCTCCAGAATATCCAGAATATCCTGATAATCTAACTCTAGACTGCCCGTGTGGAAATTTGTGGGCACCCAGAGTTTAGAAGGGAAACAATAAACTCCGAGTCAGTCATGGTGACTGGTGTGAGATCGTAAAACAGTTATTTATCTTTAAAATAAACAATAGAGAATTTTAAAGTAAATTCGCAATGCTTTTGGAAAATGAAACTACCATAAGACCTCCCACCACACACACAATGCAAACGCAGAATTGGAGGAGATTTCTTCTTATGATAGTCAAAGATGCTTACTACGCAAAAGAAACAAATTCTTTTTGATATTATTATTAGTGCATAGTGTAGAAACATTTCGAAAGTATAATATTAATCTTAGCCAACATACGACCAGTATCGTATGCCTACGATAGCTACCATCTAAACAGTGGTGACCACCGTACGTAAATGGCAGGTTCTACAACTAATACCGTACAAAGTTCGTATTGGAGTTTGGATTTCCAACAAATGGTCAGGCTAAGGAACTTCCTTTTCCACGATGGGTACGTCCCTGGAATAGACGACCCGAGAAATAACCTAACATTACGGTTAGATCTCTGCCAACACAAGGCCGGGTTACCTCTGCAAAAATAGGTAACTACTGACACGCGTATGCCATCCCCCGATCGTAACCGATCTTCCCGAGGATCCCCGATTTCCAACAAACCACATAGATAATAATAATGCAGTAACCACATAGGTTAAGTATCTGGGCTCCATACCATGATACCACCTCTATCCAGAAGGAATGACATACACTAAGGGGCGCTACTCCCTAGAACCTTGCCGCATCCTTCCTGTTTCGACCATTTCCGGGGTGTAAGGCTCGATGAAGTCTCGTCCACAAAGCTACGCTTTCTCAAAAAGCCCTGCTTCGGGTCAAACAAAATGATCAACCTATGATCACAAAGATATAAGATCAAACAAATGATCATATCACAAATGATCAAACACTGACCATTTCACAACAACACTCAGTATGCCACGTTACCAAATTGGGATATATCGTTGATAAATTTCAACTACATAACCTCTGAGCTCGTACGTCTCAGAGAAGGGTGTTAAGCTAAGAGAATAAATTCTCCGCCACCAACAGAAATGTATTTGAAAGAAATCAGCTTTATATCTCAAATTGTAACGTCAGACACACAATCCATACAAGTCTGTTCCGGGATCGAACAGAACCGAAGGCACTTCTCACGAAGCCCTTGCATTTCCGGATAATTTTCAATCACGTCAGGACTTCCCGTCACTAAGGGTGATAAAACCTCTAAATCGGAGATCAGCCGATGTAGAGTAACTCGACGGTAATCCTTCCGTTTTCAAAAATATCCGGTCTTCAACACCGGTCTTCAAATGCAATTCATAACGACGTATCACATATTCGGAATGGGTTATACGACCCCATGGTCCTTTCCCGGCTAACCCGAATAGTGAGCGCTTATTCAAAAATAAGTGTGGCATTCAAATTCATCCAATCACAACAAATACCTATCTAAAGGTAATTATTGATAGTCGGTGATTTAACTATCAATAAAGATGCGCAACATCATCAGATTCCAAATAATTTTCCAAAATTATTTATTTTCCAAAAATATCTTTTCTAGATATAAAATTTCCACACTTAACCATTTGAAAACAGATTTCAAATATCCACCTTCCAAATTATCTTTAAAAGATAAAGTTTCAAACCCTTCGTTTCATATTGGGAAAGTAATTCCATACTTATTTAATAATAAGTATTTCACAAATCTATTTATTTTCAACATTTGAAAATATTCGATATACTTAAATCAAATTAAGTATATACTCATTCTTTAAGGAAATCATTCTCTTTAAACACATTTATTTGAGTCAAAACGAATGTTACGTAAAACATCGTTACGACGACTCAAAATCACTAGTATAGGGATTCGGATTTTAATAGATATATAAATCCCAATACTACATCAAAACATTTCCTTTCGAAAATCATTTACTATAACAACAGTGTTATAGTCCATCATTTCCTTAATTTTCGAAAACGTCTATTTCAACAATAAATGTTGAAATCTATGATTTCGATAGTTCACACGTTTTAAAACATCTTTTAAAACAATTAACTTCATTTCAAATATCACTTTCCAAAACTATCCATTTTACTTAACGATATATTCACTATCCAAAATCGTGAATATACTTTACTATTTACATTTCACTATTTTCTACACGTTTTATTTCAATAATAATTCGCTATCCAAAATCGCGAATATATCTCCTTTGATAATCTTCTATATTTAATTTATCAAATTCAATCGATTGGTTTCCGAATTTATAAAACAACGTTTATAAATTCCATTTTCTATTTTCTATAACAACTCCGGTTTATAATCTCATTTTATTAATCTTCAAAAATTCACTTATAAGAATAAGTGATTTCGGATTTATAAAACAACGTTTATAAATCACATTTGTACTTTATAACGATTTCAACTTATAAAAATCATTTCATTTTGCAATTTCTATTTATATCCCATCTAAGTGCAAAAGTCAAATTTATAAGTAAATTTCTTATAAATCTTTTATTCTACAATATCTATTTACTTTATAACTTCACGTTATAAATCTATTAATTTCATTCACTTATGAAATCCATTTATACTTCTTTTTAACACTTATAAAAATTCGTTTTATAAGTCCAATATTTTGATTTACAACATATCAATTTTATAAATCTTTCTATACAAATCGTTTATAGTTATTCAAAATCCCAACTTAAACCATTTTATAAATAAATCGACTTTTATTTCAAAAACGACACTTCGGTTATATTTCACTAAAAATTATGACTTTTATAACCTTAAAATTTTACGTTTATAAATCGATTCAAAAATTCCATAAAACGTATATTTTCAAAAATCACCTTAAAATCTTTTTAAAGTAAAAGTCGTTATTTTTACATTTCAAAACTGAATCCGATGATGCAACAGCATCAATTAGTCCATCACAACAGTCAATATCATATATCATCATATGATAACAGAATATATCACAATATCTGTAAATAAATAAATACAGTTGAGGAATCCAGTTGGATCCCTCCAACCTGTTTCCCTGCATCCAAAGATGTTAGCACAATACCAATTCCGCTCCAGTACGGAATTATCGCGGTATATGGGTTTTATAAAAAATCCGCTTACTAACGACGCAATAGGGTCTCATCCGCTATACGAGGCGGGAAATCAATCAATCCAATATATACATATGCCAATATGTATATACTGCTATATATAGATATATATCCTATAATATCTAATATCACATCCAATATAGCAATCATATCAATCAATAATAACTGCAAAAATTCCACATTCGATTTGAGTGAGAAGATCTCACCTTTTATTTGCAATTCATTTTCCGTTCCAGTTTGTTTTCTCCATTTTAAACCTTGAATAAATAATTATACAATTTTATTAATATTTGAATAAGTCGAACGATTAATCATTTTTATTTATAAATTTAATTACCAGTAAGTTTATTTTAAACTAACAATATAAGTTTTTGAACCGATTTCTCTTACCAATTTAATTAAATCGAATAAATAAATTTCCACTTGCTAAATTAAGTTAACTAGTGATTAAAATAAAATTTAATAGGTTGACTTAACACTTTATTCTCAAATCCATTATTTAAAAATAAGCTAGTATATTTATTATCTTTTGAACTACCTATATATTATACTTATTTTATTTTATTTCCTGAAAACTACATATGTACATACATCTCACTGTTATGTGTTTATAAATTAAAACTGCATATATATGTCCCTAATCAAATTTACATTTTTCTTCGATATATATTCAGATAGATAAACAAATCAATACGAAAATCTTACTGTCGAAATTTGCGATCGAATGAACACTGTCGCGACTGTAAATACACCGAGCCCTAAGGCCTGACCTCTTCCATCGCCTCTGCTTGATGCCGGCCTCGAGCACACTGCCTTCGACCTCGTACTCGCGAATGTCATCGCGAAGTCCTCCCTGGTCGTGACGACTCGCGAACCACCTCGCTGCTGCCCCGCGAAACCTCCCAGCGCCGAAACCCTAGACCGTCACCTGCTTGCTCGGCTCGAGCTGCCGTGCCCTAGCTCGCGAAGCTCGTCGCGATGCCGACTCCAAAATCGCAGGCGATCCCCTTGACTTCAATCGCGAGACTTGATCTCGAAATTGAACGAGATGTTCGTTTATTTGATTTTCTTCTGAGAGGAAGGTCTCAGTTCTGATTTCTCGTTTGGAATTGAAAGAAAGGGGGTAGTTTGATATTTGTTTTCGAACGAAAGATTTCTATTCGGCCATTATTTTCTTTTCAACGAAATGATGAAGTGTTCTGCTGTGAACGAAATAAAAGGGACAAGATGCGTACGTGCTTGGAAAAGGCAGGAGACAAAGCAAGCAGTAGGGTGGCTGAGTTGACCAATAATTTAAATTAAAAATGAATTTGAATTTGATTTTATCCTGATGCGTTTGCATATCGTACAGTCACGTAACAACTCCGAAAAATACGAAATTTGAAACCCGATAATAATACAATATTACGGACCCAATGGAACTGGTTTCGTCGAATTCCGAGACTGCGCCTCGGACGGCTATTTTTAAATATCGGTTCGAACGATATAAATTCCAGAACTGACCAAAACAGTCTGAAATTAAATTATGAAGTTTCTGTTATCTTCAGAATTATCAACACGAGTTTTATAAGCTTTCCAAATATTTTTCTCTAGCTTTAAACTGAAGATTCAAAATTTTTACTCAGCATTAAATAGATTAAATTTTATAATTAAATCGTCAAATTCAAATTTATATCGAGGATTCAAATTAAATTACCGTTCAAATATTTAAAATTAATTAAATATTCTCAATTTAATTTGGTCAAAATTCTGGGTCGTTACAGACTTCCCTCCTTAAAAGAATTTCGTCCTCGAAATTACAAGTTAGGAAAAAGTGGTCCTTAACTCGTCTACTATTTTTCACAATCCAATAGTTTTATCACATTTATCAAAACAAATCTTCCTACTAAAGATTCGTTATCAATTCAACTAGCTTTCCAACTTCAATTATAAGTTCAAACACATTGTTTAACTTCTAAATTCAAATTCGAGTTTAAATTCAAATTTAAACTTTCAAAATTTCTCAAAAATTTTCTAACGCCCTAAATTTCCGAAAAATTTCGCCAGCGTCCCCTTTGCGCGGCTAATACGGCACGACTACAAAACGTCCATACGGACTCTCAGATTTCAAAAAGAAAAAGAAAAAGCCAAGTGGCCAGTCCAGAAATCATCAAAAACTCATATTATAATTCAAATACTTACCTTTTGTCGAGCAATTCAAATTATCTTTGAAATCAAATCCAATTCCTTTATACATGTATATCTACTAGCCATTATATCTAGTTACAGCATTCAAACTATTTTGCACATTTCACTACAAAATTTTCAATATATGCTTATACATTCTTTAAGTTCGCTATTGCAGTTTCATATTCATTCAATTTCACATTTCAAATTTCATTTGAATTTAATTCACAATTCCAACCTTATTTGGATTCTATTTAACTTCTGAATATTGAATTTTATCAATTATCTTTCATTCATAACCGCACTCTTTTTAAATTAGTTTCAATTACTAATTCATCACAGATTGCAATTCACTTATTCAAATTTGTTTTCAACATTCAGTTTCAATTCCAGTTTTATTCTTTCGTTAATTCCCAAAATTTATTTTCAATTTGCCATTTTGGTTTATAACCACTCATATTAAACTGGATTTCCAATAGCATATGAATTTTAATTCATCTTTCAATTTACATTATTCAATTCAATTCATTTGCTTACGAATTCGAAATGAATTTCAACCTTCAATTTCATTTAATTGATTCACTTGTACTTACATTCATTTAACTTCATCCTTTAAGTTAAATTTATTCTATCAACCTTTCAAATTGTATAAGTTATCAACTTGATAATATTTCATAAATATGGTATCCCAGAGTCTTACCAATATTTCAAAGCCATTTTGAAAACAATTCAAATTCCATTTGAATTTCCAAAACAAAACCCAAATTTCCAAAACAACTTCCATTTAAAATAATTTGGCAGCAATACCTCTTTTGGAAACCCGAAAATGAACACCGGTGATGTCGCGATCATCATCGGAATTATTTTCCAGCGACCGAAAAGAGTTTAGAGCTTCTCATTCCTTCAAAACATTTTTCAAAACCCTTGAAATCCATTTTCAAATCAAAAAGGAATTAAACTTTCCAAATCTCCAAAATTTTCAAATTCTTTTCAAAACATTTCCAAATACTTCTCTGGAATTCCGTTTTAAATTACAAATCACATTTATAATTTACATTCTTTAAATTTCATTAGTATATGGATTTATCTCTTAACTTTGGAGTTATGATTTCAATTTCTTATTCAATTTCAATGATAATAATTTACTATTATTACTTCCTAACATCCATGCAACCATATACTATAGTACTTTATAGAAAAACATTTCTTTTCTATACAAAAAAATAGTTTTGGGCAAAATTATCTCATTTACCCTATTTAAAACAATACTGTGCCGAATTGTTCTATATAAGTGTTTAGAGATCCCTATCGATAGAGTTGTACGGACAATACCGACCAGAATCCATATACCACTCAACAAACCAATCATCACAATATAAAACAATTTTATATTCACTAACAAATACGCACTCGTATCTATTATTACACTCAACTCATTCTAGAGTACTACTGACTCTATCTCTAATGAGTAACACCCAACAGAGCAGGGTTGTCGCTTAACCATATGCTCTGATACCAAATGTAACATCCCGAAAATTTTCGACTTTCGAAAATTCAACATCGATACTCACTTTATCGACTGCTGAGCCATCGAATGCCGGAAACCCGAAAAGTTATGGTTTTAAGAAAGAAGAAAAAGGTAGAAGAAGAAGATAGAAGAAAAAGAAAGAAGAACAACAACAGAGCAAGAGAACAGCAACAGAAACAGAACAATATCAGAATCTTACACATCGCGGCGGAACAATATATAATAGATAAATCAGTAATCTTTAAAACAAAGAACTATATCATTTTATACATACATCAATCATCAGAGTCAATATACAACAATGGACAGTTATATAACTTGTCCTCATACAGAATACACAGCGGAATAAATACTATCAGATACAAATACTACGTCTCGCCATCCAGCTTGCTTCCAAAGCTCCAGAATATCCAGAATATCCTGATAATCTAACTCTAGACTGCCTGTGTGGAAATTTGTGGGCACCCAGAGTTTAGAAGGGAAACAATAAACTCCGAGTCAGTCATGGTGGCTGGTGTGAGATCGTAAAACAGTTATTTATCTTTAAAATAAACAATAGAGAATTTTAAAGTAAATTCGCAATGCTTTTGGAAAATGAAACTACCATAAGACCTCCCATCACACACACAATGCAAACGCAGAATTGGAGGAGATTTCTTCTTATGATAGTCAAAGATGCTTACTACGCAAAAGAAACAAATTCTTTTTGATATTATTATTAGTGCATAGTGTAGAAACATTTCGAAAGTATAATATTAATCTTAGCCAACATACGACCAGTATCGTATGCCTACTATAGCTACCATCTAAACAGTGGTGACCACCGTACGTAAATGGCAGGTTCTACAACTAATACCGTACAAAGTTCGTATTGGAGTTTGGATTTCCAACAAATGGTCAGGCTAAGGAACTTCCTTTTCCACGATGGGTACGTCCCTGGAATAGACGACCCGAGAAATAACCTAACATTACGGTTAGATCTCTGCCAACACAAGGCCGGGTTACCTCTGCAAAAATAGGTAACTACTGACACGCGTATGCCATCCCCCGATCGTAACCGATCTTCCCGAGGATCCCCGATTTCCAACAAACCACATAGATAATAATAATGCAGTAACCACATAGGTTAAGTATCTGGGCTCCATACCATGATACCACCTCTATCCAGAAGGAATGACATACACTAAGGGGCGCTACTCCCTAGAACCTTGCCGCATCCTTCCTGTTTCGACCATTTCCGGGGTGTGAGGCTCGATGAAGTCTCGTCCACAAAGCTACGCTTTCTCAAAAAGCCCTGCTTCGGGTCAAACAAAATGATCAACCTATGATCACAAAGATATAAGATCAAACAAATGATCATATCACAAATGATCAAACACTGACCATTTCACAGCAACACTCAGTATGCCACGTTACCAAATTGGGATATATCGCTGATAAATTTCAACTACATAACCTCTGAGCTCGTACGTCTCAGAGAAGGGTGTTAAGCTAAGAGAATAAATTCTCCGCCACCAACAGAAATGTATTTGAAAGAAATCAGCTTTATATCTCAAATTGTAACGTCAGACACACAATCCATACAAGTCTGTTCCGGGATCGAACAGAACCGAAGGCACTTCTCACGAAGCCCTTGCATTTCCGGATAATTTTCAATCACGTCAGGACTTCCCGTCACTAAGGGTGATAAAACCTCTAAATCGGAGATCAGCCGATGTAGAGTAACTCGACGGTAATCCTTCCGTTTTCAAAAATATCCGGTCTTCAACACCGGTCTTCAAATGCAATTCATAACGACGTATCACATATTCGGAATGGGTTATACGACCCCATGGTCCTTTCCCGGCTAACCCGAATAGTGAGCGCTTATTCAAAAATAAGTGTGGCATTCAAATTCATCCAATCACAACAAATACCTATCTAAAGGTAATTATTGATAGTCGGTGATTTAACTATCAATAAAGATGCGCAACATCATCAGATTCCAAATAATTTTCCAAAATTATTTATTTTCCAAAAATATCTTTTCTAGATATAAAATTTCCACACTTAACCATTTGAAAACAGATTTCAAATATCCACCTTCCAAATTATCTTTAAAAGATAAAGTTTCAAACCCTTCGTTTCATATTGGGAAAGTAATTCCATACTTATTTAATAATAAGTATTTCACAAATCTATTTATTTTCAACATTTGAAAATATTCGATATACTTAAATCAAATTAAGTATATACTCATTCTTTAAGGAAATCATTCTCTTTAAACACATTTATTTGAGTCAAAACGAATGTTACGTAAAACATCGTTACGACGACTCAAAATCACTAATATAGGGATTCGGATTTTAATAGATATATAAATCCCAATACTACATCAAAACATTTCCTTTCGGAAATCATTTACTATAACAACAGTGTTATAGTCCATCATTTCCTTAATTTTCGAAAACGTCTATTTCAACAATAAATGTTGAAATCTATGATTTCGATAGTTCACACGTTTTAAAACATCTTTTAAAACAATTAACTTCATTTCAAATATCACTTTCCAAAACTATCCATTTTACTTAACGATATATTCACTATCCAAAATCGTGAATATACTTTACTATTTACATTTCACTATTTTCTACACGTTTTATTTCAATAATAATTCGCTATCCAAAATCGCGAATATATCTCCTTTGATAATCTTCTATATTTAATTTATCAAATTCAATCGATTGGTTTCCGAATTTATAAAACAACGTTTATAAATTCCATTTTCTATTTTCTATAACAACTCCGGTTTATAATCTCATTTTATTAATCTTCAAAAATTCACTTATAAGAATAAGTGATTTCGGATTTATAAAACAACGTTTATAAATCACATTTGTACTTTATAATGATTTCAACTTATAAAAATCATTTCATTTTGCAATTTCTATTTATATCCCATCTAAGTGCAAAAGTCAAATTTATAAGTAAATTTCTTATAAATCTTTTATTCTACAATATCTATTTACTTTATAACTTCACGTTATAAATCTATTAATTTCATTCACTTATGAAATCCATTTATACTTCTTTTTAACACTTATAAAAATTCGTTTTATAAGTCCAATATTTTGATTTACAACATATCAATTTTATAAATCTTTCTATACAAATCGTTTATAGTTATTCAAAATCCCAACTTAAACCATTTTATAAATAAATCGACTTTTATTTCAAAAACGACACTTCGGTTATATTTCACTAAAAATTATGACTTTTATAACCTTAAAATTTTACGTTTATAAATCGATTCAAAAATTCCATAAAACGTATATTTTCAAAAATCACCTTAAAATCTTTTTAAAGTAAAAGTCGTTATTTTTACATTTCAAAACTGAATCCGATGATGCAACAGCATCAATTAGTCCATCACAACAGTCAATATCATATATCATCATATGATAACAGAATATATCACAATATCTGTAAATAAATAAATACAGTTGAGGAATCCAGTTGGATCCCTCCAACCTGTTTCCCTGCATCCAAAGATGTTAGCACAATACCAATTCCGCTCCAGTACGGAATTATCGCGGTATATGGGTTTTATAAAAAATCCGCTTACTAACGACGCAATAGGGTCTCATCCGCTATACGAGGCGGGAAATCAATCAATCCAATATATACATATGCCAATATGTATATACTGCTATATATAGATATATATCCTATAATATCTAATATCACATCCAATATAGCAATCATATCAATCAATAATAACTGCAAAAATTCCACATTCGATTTGAGTGAGAAGATCTCACCTTTTATTTGCAATCCATTTTCCGTTCCAGTTTGTTTTCTCCATTTTAAACCTTGAATAAATAATTATACAATTTTATTAATATTCGAATAAGTCGAACGATTAATCATTTTTATTTATAAATTTAATTACCAGTAAGTTTATTTTAAACTAACAATATAAGTTTTTGAACCGATTTCTCTTACCAATTTAATTAAATCGAATAAATAAATTTCCACTTGCTAAATTAAGTTAACTAGTGATTAAAATAAAATTTAATAGGTTGACTTAACACTTTATTCTCAAATCCATTATTTAAAAATAAGCTAGTATATTTATTATCTTTTGAACTACCTATATATTATACTTATTTTATTTTATTTCCTGAAAACTACATATGTACATACATCTCACTGTTATGTGTTTATAAATTAAAACTGCATATATATGTCCCTAATCAAATTTACATTTTTCTTCGATATATATTCAGATAGATAAACAAATCAATACGAAAATCTTACTGTCGAAATTTGCGATCGAATGAACACTGTCGCGACTGTAAATACACCGAGCCCTAAGGCCTGACCTCTTCCATCGCCTCTGCTTGATGCCGGCCTCGAGCACACTGCCTTCGACCTCGTACTCGCGAATGTCATCGCGAAGTCCTCCCTGGTCGTGACGACTCGCGAACCACCTCGCTGCTGCCCCGCGAAACCTCCCAGCGCCGAAACCCTAGACCGTCACCTGCTTGCTCGGCTCGAGCTGCCGTGCCCTAGCTCGCGAAGCTCGTCGCGATGCCGACTCCAAAATCGCAGGCGATCCCCTTGACTTCAATCGCGAGACTTGATCTCGAAATTGAACGAGATGTTCGTTCATTTGATTTTCTTCTGAGAGGAAGGTCTCAGTTCTGATTTCTCGTTTGGAATTGAAAGAAAGGGGGTAGTTTGATATTTGTTTTCGAACGAAAGATTTCTATTCGGCCATTATTTTCTTTTCAACGAAATGATGAAGTGTTCTGCTGTGAACGAAATAAAAGGGACAAGATGCGTACGTGCTTGGAAAAGGAAGGAGACAAAGCAAGCAGTAGGGTGGCTGAGTTGACCAATAATTTAAATTAAAAATGAATTTGAATTTGATTTTATCCTGATGCGTTTGCATATCGTACAGTCACGTAACAACTCCGAAAAATACGAAATTTGAAACCCGATAATAATACAATATTACGGACCCAATGGAACTGGTTTCGTCGAATTCCGAGACTGCGCCTCGGACGGCTATTTTTAAATATCGGTTCGAACGATATAAATTCCAGAACTGACCAAAACAGTCTGAAATTAAATTATGAAGTTTCTGTTATCTTCAGAATTATCAACACGAGTTTTATAAGCTTTCCAAATATTTTTCTCTAGCTTTAAACTGAAGATTCAAAATTTTTACTCAGCATTAAATAGATTAAATTTTATAATTAAATCGTCAAATTCAAATTTATATCGAGGATTCAAATTAAATTACCGTTCAAATATTTAAAATTAATTAAATATTCTCAATTTAATTTGGTCAAAATTCTGGGTCGTTACAATAATACATTTCTAAACATATCTTAATAGTTTTTAAAAAAATCATTTTCAAAATAATTCATTAAATTGATAAATCAACATAAACTTCGTTTAACTGATATCAAATGTGAAAGCATTCTATATTTAGTTAAAACTTACTTTATCAATTAATACTTCTTTATTAATTAAAACTTCTTTTATATATATTCTCTTTATTTGTACCAGTTTTAATACTTAAAAAGTATTTATATACTTATTCAAATGTTTTAAGTATATTCATAATTTACTTAACAAGTTTTACTTACTTTAAAATATAATCGAAGAGATTAAAACAATTACTACCAAAACATTGTTATAATGAACTTCTCTTTTTATAACATGCTAATTATAATATTTTCCATCTTTTTATAAAAGACTCTAAAACTTGTTATTATCTTTAAAATCCGATTATTAAAGTTCTAAATATACTCATAAGATTTCTTCCAAAGTGTCATTCAAGGGTTTAAAAAAATGTTGCTAAAACATCGTTTACTACAATCCCAAAACCAATCATTATTAACTTTAACTATTTCTTTTAAAGATGAAAGCATACTCAGCTTATCAATAAGATAATGCACTTTGATAAAAATCGACAATCATCAATTAACTCATCAATTAATGATTCACATTATTCTTTTTTACTTTAGAAAATTATATTGATCGAGTAACTCAAAAATGATACCAAAGAACTGGATACCACCAATAGTATCGCATATTTCCTTAACAAGAAGGGGAATACTTAAAAGAAGCGTTTACCATCCAAGCTCATCTCCTGCCCATTTTTAGTTACTTTCGAGCCACTCAGATCAATTAACCATAAGATTGTTTTTCTTTTTCAATATCCCTTTCTAGAAACAATATTATTATTATTCCTTTTCCAAAAATAATCTGAAATTCCTTTCAAAAATACCAAAACTTAAATTCTCAAAAAAAAATCCTTTATAAAGTACCTTTTATAATCCGGTTCACAAAATCATGTATATAAAACATATTTATAAGATTTAAATAAATTCCTTTAATAAACATTTATTATTTATTGAATACATCATAGTCAAATTATGAAATTAAATTCACGAGGTGATCGTACTTAAACTTTTAAATTAAACAACCAATCAATTTATGATAATAACTAAGTATTATCCTTTCCTTAATCAAATAACTATATTGCTTGAAAAATATTCTTTATATTCAAAATATAATCGTTGGTAAAATTATTTCATTTACCAATTTTTCAAAGCCAAAATCATTTGGATCTTATGAGGATAAACTTCCTCGATCAGAAACCCACCATTCCTAGGCGGATATTCTGGATGTTTCTCTTCGTCGCTAGAGAGAACTACGAGGCTATTCTCCTCCCCGCAATTCACTCTAGAGGACTCCCATTTCGCATAACTTCCCTCATATGGTTTGTACAAGACAAACAATCATTCTTTTAGACACAAGTAGTAGGTAATTGCTAGTGTATTCTTAGGTAGAGAGGTTTGGTCAATACTCAGAAAGTGTTTCAAGGTTTCTAAAGATAGCTTTTAAAATTCTTTTTTATAAAAGGTTTTATTATTTCGAAAACTCTTTGAAAATTTTTGCAAAATATTCTTTCCTTTTCAAACACATATATAATTTTAGGTAAAATAATTTCATATAAAACCAAATTCTTTTGTATATTTTATAAACAATTACGCGCTCATATATAATACTCTCAAACTCCTTCTAAGGTGCTACTAACCCTATCTCTAATGAGTTACTCATCCTAGGGCATTAGTAACCCTATCTTTGATGAGTCTTTTACCCCTATCAGGCTCAGGTGTTCGCTCAACCTAAGCTCTGATACCACAATGTGAAGACCTGTTTTTCGACTCCTAAAAATCGACACTAATACATCCTCAGTATTCACGTGCGGTAATCCAAGTGCCGGAGAAGCGGATTCTGAAGGGCAAGAAAGAAAAATAAAGACAGAACAAAATCTCACATATGTTATTTCAACAAATAATCTTTACAGCGAAAATTAAAATACATTTATCAGAGTTAAAAACATGGGGAGTTATAAATTCCTGTCCTTACAAATTTGCGGAGTACTATAGTACAAGAGTGTGGTGGAAATAGACAACAAGTCTTCAGAAAATCTTTAGACTCCATGCTTCGAGCTTCAGCCAGCTTTCTTCTAAACTAAACCTGACTACTAGGCTGCCCGGGGAAAATTAAGGCACCTAGAGTTTAAGGAAAAGGAAAATAAACTCTGGATCAGTCATGGGACTGGTGTGAGAACCCAAAGTACGCATTTTAAAAACAAAAGGGTATCTTATAAGACCATACCATACAAAAACACGGAATGGGTTTTTACCTTATGATAACCAAATCATTCTACGTCAAAATACTTGATATTATTTTTAATGACATATCTTTGAAACATTTGCAAGTAAACTTATCCATCTTAGCCGAAATTGTTACATTAATTAAATTCCAGCAATACTAGCCACAAACGCGGGTTCTACAAACAAACTCGCAGACACTTAATGGAAAATGGATTTCCATACAAATGACCAGGTGAAGGGACTACCTTCCGACAGTACATCTCTAGAGGAATGTACCGAGGTCAACGGAACATCTACACCTCTACCAATACAAGACCGGCCTACTTTTTCTTAGATAGTACCGAATATGTCATTACCTCGGCCGTTACCGACCTATCTGAGGGCCCTCATAGCATACATCCACATTAATTTACATCCCAAACGTCGTAGCGGAAAGAAATATATCTAGAAAGGGATGATCATACCCTAATGCCTGCGAACCACATAGCATTGCTACATCTACCCTGTTTCGGCCATTTTCAGGTGTGAGGCCTGGGTAATGATTGCCTTTCACTTTGCACATCTTTACCCTTTGAATGCCACACTGTCATTCCATAGATCACTATTGAATTCCACAATCATACAACCTTCAAGCTTATATGTCTCAGAGAAGGGTGTTAAGCTAAGAGAAGTTGCCTTCTCCGCCAACAAATAGATGTACGTTTGTAAAAGTCAACGATGAAATCTCAAGAATGCAATGTCATACATCCATCCATATAAGTTCGTTCTGGAACTGAACGAAAATGAAAGCACTCTCCTACCACATCCTATCGGGAATCAACCCTAGGATTAGTAGCGAGAAGCCCTTGCAACACAAAGAATTTCAGAAATGAAGGGACCACTACTACTTTAGTATTTGGGAGCCAACCAGAATTATCAACAAGCAGTCCTTTCATCCCGAAAATCACTGGTCTTTATTCTCCATTATCTCTATCAAGACTTTTATTTTTCGAACGCATACATTGGTTCGAAGTGGTTTTCGGATAGGGATTTCCCCAGATCTGACCTCGGTTCCTTCGATCCAATCATCGATAGAAAGAGGTTTTGTGAATAGGGAATCATTCTTTAATTGATTAAGTTCTTTTTATCACAAATCTCCCTCGAAGATATATATTTCTAAAACATTCTTTTCGGTATATACGAAATTATCAAACCTCTCTAATCAAATCTTTGATTACTTAAAACCCTTTTTAAACTTGGACTAATTCAAAATAATTTCTTTTATACTTAGGGTAATATTTCCAAAACCATTTCATTTAAATCTTAACAAAGATTTCTTAATTTTAAACTTGAAATTCTATTTACTTAAAAACCATATTATCTAGGATGTTAATCCAAAAACCAGTAAATATTAAGTGAGCAGAATCTATAGAAATCATCCAATTCTACTCAATATCAATCCCCGTATTCAACAAATACTATGGGCGGAATAATGATGAAATCACCTTTTAAATTCCACGAATAGTACGAGTTCCCTCTTCAGGCTTTAACACTGAGACAAGAAGACCATCTACATAAAATCCAAATCGTATTAATTCTGGAAAACATTATTCTTTATTCTTTGGAAAATTTTGATCCGAATAAAATCAAATTTACTATCCCATCCGTTGGGCCAGTCCGGACAGTCAGGGAGAGCAGGAAACTGATTTTCCAAACTCAAGCCTAGACACTATCTCTCTGACACCCCTAACGTAGTCAAGTAATTTGATCGACTCTAAACCATTAAAACATTTTGATCATTTCATAAATCCTCCAAATTACCTTTAAAATACTTTATTAATCATTTGAAAACATTATCGAAAGATTTGGAAAAGAATTGTTAAGTTTAAAACTATATTTCAAAAGTTATAGAAAAGTGCTGCGGAAAGTTCTTTTTTAGCTATATTGATCAAAAGGACTTTTTTTATTATTGGAAAATTCATTTTTATTACTCAAATCACTTTTAAAACATTTTCAAAGATTTATTGCACATTTTTAAACAATTTAAAACATCGTTTTCAAATAAATCCAATTTTGGATTCCGAACTACAAAATGTGGATTTTTCAAAAAATGTTTTACTTATATTTCAAAATCTACTTATCGAAATCCGATTTTCTTTCTTCATTGGAAAACTATGGATGTAATAGTTCGGAAAATTCTTATCTCAAAGAATTCCGAGCTATATTCCAACTTTTACACTTGTCTAACTTTTATAGCGCGAAATCGCGAACTACCGTAACACGACGCGCTTATTTTTAACTAAAATTTCCATTTCTTTTCAAACTTCACCAAAACACTTTTAAATGTTATAAAACATTTCAAATACATTTTAAACTGTTTTTAAGAGGTTTAAACTTCCATACACACCATTTCATTAATTCAAGAAAAGTGATTTCCTTTGTGCTTAGCGATGTGTATATTCGTGACTTGCATATATATTCAACATTCATATGAAAACAACCAAACTTGATGATCAAAGCATATTAAACATCCATTTGAAAACATCATATCATCATTCAAAATATAATATAGTAGTTTAGGAGTTCTCTCCATCATTTTCCCTTCGAGCTAATATAAAATCGGCTATAGCTCCGCTATCTCGAAATCTACGCTCATGATCACTAGCACTATTGACTTTAAAGGGCTCGACCTTGGCTAGGGGGATCACGGCCATGGGTGTAGGAGAGGGATGGCTCGTCCTTGATTTGGGAAGTGGTAGCCGTGAGTTTGAGTGGTGGAAAGGAGGTGTTTTGACTTGTTTTTGAAGTGGATTGATATTATATACATGTGTATATATTTTACTAATATTTTGCCATAACTTTTGATCATTATTTTCTAGGGCATGGAAGCTATTAAAGAAGCTCTTAGGAAGCTTAAGAAGAAGGAAGAAGATGAATGAAAATGAAGAGAAGATGTAGGGTATTTATAGAAAAAAAGAAGAGTGTAAAAGAAGACATGTATACATCACTTTTTCAAGGCTTCTCCAACACACTTCCCCTTAAAAATGCACGACCAAAGTCCCTCCCCCATGCGCACACCACTTTCATCATCTCATGTATGCATATGTTGACTTATTTAAGCTTAAGGAGGAAGCTTACTTAAAATATACATGATTTTGTATTATGTATGTATTCTTAAGTGTATAAGTATGTATGTATGTATGTATATATATATATGTATGTATATGTATACATATGCTCATATATGTTAGTGGATGCATTTATATGTTATATATATGTACATGACATATAAACAATGTTGCATTGATTCCGAACAACTTTTGTTTGATAAACCGTTGCCGATCGGAGAACCGATTCCCAGTCACATTTTCACTTATAATTTAACGTACATATATTTGTAAACAAAATTTGAAAAACATTTTCTTATCATTTTAGATGAATTAAAATGATCACATTTCATTTATAAAATCATATAAATTTATATTAACAATTATTTACAAAAATCGCTATTATACCGATAAAGCAATATCAATTTTTCCTTATATTTTCAAATCAATTATATATCTTTATAAAACTATTATAATTATCACTTTATAACTATTCAAAATGAATTATCATCATTTAAAATAATTCTTTGAATAATTAAAATAATTATTAATTCATAAAATCTCAATTTAATTTAATAAATCAATTATCATATTTATGGGCATTATTAACAATGTTAAAAACATATTTTATTTTCAAAAACAAATCATTTGATTTTATTTCATATTCTTGTTTAATTATAAAAATAAGTGTATGTATCCAGCTCCGTGCACGACGTTTTCCAATTATAGAGTTGGTTAACGATAAAACAATTTTCAGTCATTTTATCGATTTAGATTTCAAGGAATATATTTTTATAATTATCTATTCAAAATAAGATTACTATTACTTATTATCACTCAAAACAATATTATATATATTATCAACCTTTTATTTGAAAATAAATATAATTTATCAAAATGATAAATTTGCAGGTCATTACATTTATGTTTTATTGCATGTTGAGTATTATCGAAATGAACGTATTTGATGTCTAGATTGAGGTTTCGAAATACAACAAAAATGCTGTAAAATTATTTCATAAATGGCGACGGTAAGGCATCGAAAAAGCATGGAAAAATTCAAAAATTATTTTTAGAAATGGCATCGATAAGACGTCGAAAGAATGGCGTCAAAAAGGCATCGAAACGATGGCGTCGGAATGGCATTGGAAAGCACCTAACGTGTGGCGTCGGAATTTTATTTTCCACGCTAGTTTTACCGACGCCAAAAATGACGTCGGAAAATCAGTTTTTTTTTGTAGTGGCACTAGTCTCAACGGATGTATCAATATCTCGTTTTCGATACATCTTGACTATGTATATTTAAGAACAAATATTTATTTTATATGATTTAGTACTCATGATTACGAATATATTTGTAACTACAATTGATTAAATAACCTTTTTAAGGACTTTTTACTTATATATATTTAACGTATTTTAAATATTAATTATATCCCAATATGTACAATAGAAAATAAAACTAAAAGCATAACATATTTCGGACAAATTCATTGTAAAAATTAAGTCATATAATCAAATTACATAATTGCCCACATGACACATCTTCAACTCTATCACTCTGAACACGTCTTTCACGTGTGCTGCTCATAAGCAAGATTATGTGCTGGTTTCAGACATATAGTTATATGATGGTTAAGCACACATGGATTAGGTTTGGTTCTGATATCATATTAAAAAACCACTTGTTATCACAAAACCAATTGATGATGCAGATGGTGATATATTGATATTTATGTAGGATTCATTATATTAATTTCCTAGTGTGTGGTTATTCTCAACACGCCTCCTCTCTTGTGATATATCTTGACTAAGCTCGCGTGTTGGTTTGTTTGGTGCCAAGCGAATATGCTTCGATACCATATTAGAGAACTATTTGTTATGGTTAAAGTGGCATGAAGTGAATCTAACTATGATACTATATTTGCCCCAATCTGTTTGTACTTAACCATTACACATGCTTTGTGTCTCCAAACCAACATGTGATTTTGCTCAAGGCACGCCACATGTAAGAGATATGTTGAGAATAATCTCACATTGGAAATTTAATATAACTAGTGTGTAACTCGTGCGTTGCACACGATATGTGGTTGAAAAAAAATGATATAAATATTTTTGAAGAATAGAATTTATTATGCAATATGTGGTGAATTTGTTAGAATAAATGAGTTCTAAATTGAACTTCGTATATTTCTAGGTGTATAATTATTGTTATAAGGTTTACTTACTTCTGAATATAATCAAATTATCATTTTTGTAGATGAAAATGAGTTATATATAGATTTATTATTTTCAGGATTCAATATTTGTTTAGCAAATAAACAAAAAGTAGTATTTTTAATCAATTTTGAAATTAATATTTTATAAAATTTTATGGATAAATATTTATGTACATAGATTTTGAAATTGACATTAAGCTTTTGATATATTTGACTGAAAGGTAAACACTATGCACATTGAATTTCAAATATTACTTAAGAATTAGCGAAAATACCTAAAACTGGAAGTGTAATGTTAATGAATCAACATATTTATATGCATTTAAAGTTTTTATAGCATATTTTTGTCAAAATAAGTACACAATATTATCAATGTGAAACAAAATATTTATTTAACTGCTAAAAGAAATATTGAGTGAAAATAAAACCTATAACGTTACAAATCGCATTGTCATTTCAATTATAAAAAAATGAATTTAATCCAATGTTTCATACCTCAATATTTTTAATTTATAATAAAATTTTCAAAAAAATATTTAACATTTACCTTTAAAAGATGATAAAATACAAAAGAAAAACTATTTCTAATCAAAATATAGTATAATATTTGTCGGGGAAATTAATTTAAAGGACAAAAATTTATATATTTTTAGCCTCACGACCTCAATATTTTAACCACAAGGACAAACATTCTCCTAAAAATTATTCATAAGGACAAGCATTCTTTCAAAATTATTCATAAGGACAAACATTCTTCCAAAACTGCTACCGAACTAAAAACTGATACCTAAAAACTACTACCGATAACTGCAAACCGATACCTAAAAACTGATACCTAGAGAAAGTTGTCATTCAGACTAAAATACCGAAGGTCTGTCCTTGAGGCTAAAATGCTGAGAAATTTTGTCCTTGACGATAATTTCCTGATATTTGCCCACTGGTTATCGTAAATTACGAATATAAACAGTCAAAATGTAATTTTGTTTACAAAAACATTCTAACTGAAATTTTTTATTATTTTCCAGCATCATAAATTACAAACATTCACTACTTATCATTAACTGCAATGTCATTCTTCACAAAAATAAATTTCACCACTGACCAAAAATTCGCTTAACACATCAAATTTAAAAAGAAAAATGTTATATATGTTTGTAATGGTATACCAATTTTAAGAAGAAAAGATTATGTATATATTTACTTGCAATGAAATACCAACTTTAGAAGGAAAAAATTATGTATATTTATTTGTATTAAAAATACTAATTTTAAAAAGAAATAAATTTTGTGAACTTGAATATAGAATAACGTAATGATATTTAATAAACTTTTGTATATAATTGTAAAAATTTAGAATCATATGGACTTGAATGAAAAAAGAAGTTTTATCATTTTTGTTAATAGGAATGTTGTGCTATATACATTGAATTGCCATTTTTTATGATTTAATAGATCAATTAATAAATATTTGTTAATTTGGTTTATTTAAAATGTTTAAATTTAAGATCACTTAATTAATTCAAATAAAATATGGACTTGAATGTAAAATAATATAAGAAACCTTAGGAGAGAAACCCATAAATAATTGCATTAAATCGCTTATATTTAAGTGTAAGATGACAGAGGAAAAAATTAGTAGAACATCATACTAATTTGCATGTAATCACGGAAATTTTAAACTATATGGACTTGAATGAAAAATTAGTTTTATCATTTTGTCAATATGACTATGAAACACATATTGAATTGTCATTTTTTAAGAATTTATTAGATCAATTAGTGAATATTTGTTAATTATATTTATTTAAATAGTTTAAATTTAATATCATCTAATTAAATTTAAAACATGGACTTAAATGTAATTAAAATAACAAAAGAAGAGAAATCTACAAATAATTGAAATTTTTATTAAATGTTTGTATTTAAATATAAACCGTTAGAAAAGAGAAGCGGTAAAAACATTGTAATAATTATAACAATAATAAATTGGAGAGATTTAAAAACAAAATATCCGGAGAGAATAAATAGAGGAATTCCCTAGAATCAATAAGAGAGCATTAAATTCTTCTGCTTTTTTTATTATTTAATAGATTGATCATCTATACACATCACTAATTGGTTTTTGTAATAACAAATGGTTCTCTAATGTGGTACCAAAGGGACCGTCAATCCGAATGTGCTTAACTGCTGCACATGCTCCTAGTCGTCCAACTAGACACTTGATTTTGCTCAAGGTACGTTCCACTTGAAAATAATCCCACATGAACAAGCTCTCTGTAAATATCAAAAGATTATTTTTCACATTACCGGTTTGTTTTGTGATAATGTAAATGGTTCTTTAATTAATATATACCTAGCTGCAATAAACTTTAAGTTGCAATCATTTGCTCTCTCTTTGTTACTCCATTAATCAATAATATTGCGTTCATCTTTACAACCGTACGCTGCATAATTTAGGAACTATTGCCAAATACAATTTCTACTATTGCCTTCATCTTGTGAATATTCTTAGTTTTATACTCTGCAGCAAATATAATTTCCTAAGCTAAACTACTCTTTAGATACTTAGTAAAGATGCATGCATGTGAGGTCTATGAAGCTAGTTATAACTTTACCTTAATATACATATTTAAGCATGTTATGATTTGCAAGCTTAACTACTTCTAGTTGCATATTTAAATTCATTTTAATATATTATTTGCTGGCATTCCCAATATATGTACATGATGACACACACTCATATGCACCATGTAGCACTTAACACCCAGAGCTGAATGTTGTATCAACATAAAAAAAAAAATGTGCAACCACGATTGGATATCCCTACATCACCTAGAGCCATTTATTTGTAGCAAAAAAATTCCTTATTGTTACATGTTACCAATCCTATATATATACCGATCTCTTTTAGAATATTTTACGACGTGTGACTAATCATAATTCAATCTACGCACTCACTTTAATATAATGCGAGCCACACCTAACAATTTCAAAACTATTATGGGCATGCTTGCAGTTAGTTTACTGCCTTTAAGGTTGCCGAAAAACATTGAACGATGTAAATGAAATCGTGATTCCTAGTATTTAGTATCACTTCACATGCATAAATTCATTGGATTCCTCCCTGTGTCTGAAAAATAAACCGAGGTTTGGGTTCATACACAGGTATCGAAGTTCATACAAATGTTATCTTGTTAAGAGAGTCATATATCTATAATTTATTTCAACTCGCTCATCCATATAGAAAGTGAATGTATGCAGTAACAAAGCAAAAGCAAAGTATCGTTGTCCAAGTAAGATGCACATGCCATTACTTCTCTTAAATAAATTGTTAAAAAATTAGCACATGGGAAACTCTCATGGTTCATTTTATGCATAGTCAACTTCTTGATTTTGTAATTTCTGATATAATCAACAAATAGATACATTGCTTTGGCTAGTTCCATCATTAATCTTTCTTTTCTTTGTTTTTATAATTTATGTTTGTTTCAAAATATGCATTGACATTCTGAAGAAAATCATTCATCCCCCTAAAAGTCTAAAACATAATCAAAATCTGTTTCACGTGGTATATTTGTACAAGTCTTAAAACAATAGGTGCTAGCTATGATATCAGCAGTCAGAATGCATACTGTGTATTGAACTTTGTAGTATGTGCCATTAAATAAGGGGTGCATCATGTGTGTGTGAGAAACTTATTAAGTTGCCTAGGGGATCAATTCATTATATATTCAAAATTTACATTGATTCTCTATGTATTCAAAAAGAAGAAAATGGTTACCTAGAATGTCATTGATGTTTTCTCATTTGAATCACTCTTTCATTAAATATACAATGATATTATAACGATAAACCAAATTTAAATGTGTTTTTAGTTGGAAAAATGCTAATGAAAACCTTTTATATATACGCCTTCTATTGATCTTAAAGTGTTTGTTCAGTTGTTCCAATTACTCCTGGATGGAACAATTTTTTTTCCTTCATTTGTTTGCCCAATATATTCACACTTATCATGAACAACATTGAATTGGGAGAACTGTCATTTTCTTGAAGAAATAACAAGCCTTTATTGCAAACCTTCCAAATTCAATAATATTACGATGTTCATGTTCAAATTTGCTTGGTCCACCTTTTTGTTTGTTCATTTGTCCTTGTTGCCAGCTATACATAGTTACCTTCCAAACTCAATATTCTGATGTTCTTGTTCAAGTTTGCTAAAACACTTTTTTTTGTTTCATCATTCCTCCTTGTTGCCAGCTATACATTACCTTCCTAGTCTTCCAATTACCCTCATCTATTATTATGTTTGGTATTTCGGACATTTTGAGTATTCTACTATGATATGCTACTTCCAATGATTTTGCCTCTCTCTTTTTTCAACTGAAACCATAACCCACCACTTCAATTTACCTTTTTCCGCCACCTTCTAAAGTAAGAGGGGATGCTATTGACAATATAAGTGTAGCTTTAACGCAGAACTACACAAGCAAAAACAACTTTTGTCATATCTCGTGGATTTCTCTTCTTCTTCTTCTTCTTCTTCTTATTTTTGGTATTTTCTACCAAAATTAGCATATGAATAGAGAAATGTCATCGGCCAAACTAGAACTGTCATTGTAACCCATAAAAATATAGTAATCCAAAATAAAATAGTGCTTAAAATAATAATAAAATAATTATTAATTTTCATTTCTTATTCATTTTTTATTTTATTTTTAAGTTTCAAAAAAAAAACTCCAGTGTGTATATATTTCCCCAAGGATTTGGGGGTACATTCTTGTTTATTGCTGAGAATATTTATTTGTTTTCATCTCATATTTCATTAAAAGCTTACAGATCAAACAAATGTGACATGCCTCTAGATGAATTTTCTATGCAATAGAGGCAATTAAGGAGAGATCTTCACCAACAAAATCACTACCTTACTACAAAGAAAACAAGGATTTATAACAAAAATACATGCATAATCACTTGCACATCAACTCTTGAGTTTGGTAAGGTTGACCGAAATCAATCTCCATAGAGCAACAGCAATAACCTTTCTTCTCTTTTTCGACAATCTCCAATATGCCTTTGAATACATATACATCACATGGAATTCTCAAAACGCCTTCATGATAAAACCCAAACTCTTCTTCTGCTTCTCTTAGTAGAATTCTGAAAGCTTTATGGCTCAAGTATTCCGTAGGGATAACAAACCTCTTCATCTCTTCTCCTACACATATGGCAAGATATCCTTTTGGCACACTGTTGTTTGAAAAAGAAAGGGTTCTTTTGAGGAATTTGAATTTTGTTGAGGCATTTTGCTTCTTCCACTTCTTTAGCATATGAGTATCCATGATATATATCTTGAATAGCCTTGATCCTATGAATTCTAGGAAAACCAAGCCTTTCCTCTCTTATTGTTTTGATGAGGAAGACTTGGTTATAGGATGTGATGTGAAAGTTGGATATGGGATTTATAGAAGTTAGAATTCTTGGATATAATAAGTTATTATTATTTTAAAGCTTAAATCAGTGGTTACAATCTATCTTCGTGATCATTATGGTATTGCACATAAAATTATTGTCACAACATAAGCCAGATAAGAGGTCAGTATTTAAATAGTGCACTGGAATTAAGTACATTTAAGGCTTTCGGCTTTACAAACAATTTGGTAAAATTCACCATGGAAAACTAGTACTTGTCAACAGGTATAAGAACTATAATATTTGGACAATGAAAACAATGAGTGAAAAACAAATTATTATGTTTTACTATGATTCACTAGCTCTTTTTTAAACAAACAATTCACTTACTGTGGTTAAAGTATTTAATGGGAAAACATTATGTTATTGATCAGTTATTCAGTCCTGTAAGATTAACTATTGAAATCAATTTGATTATTACACCAATTGAGTTTAGAAAATCTTACTTAATGTTCTGCTTTCATCTTGAATGTTCTATCTAAAGTAGTACTTTATAAGTTTTTTTTAGTATTGTAGGAGATCTGAGTCATTTTTATTTGTGTAAAATTCGTCTTATTGTTCTTTCTTTTACAACAGTCTCTTTAATATTTAGCCAGAGATTTTTTGGCGTAAGACTTGGATAGTGCATTGGATCTCTAAACAGTACTATGATTACATATTTTTCTAGTATCGAAGTTCTTCTTTTCATTAAATTAGGATTATTGGAGAATGTGGTAGGTGTGAGATACTAGATATGCATGTGAGCTTCATTTATGCCCATTTTGAAAGCAAATAAGATATTTCGTTTATTCATACATAGCATTCACATTTCAGCTTACTTTTTATCTTTTTATATTGCATGTTGGAATATTGATCAAATAAATTTATAAGTTCTTAACTGGTATAAGATCTTTCTTAGTATATAGTGGAATCCAATCTTCGAATAAGCTACTTTTTTTCTTAATACTTTTTAAGGAAACAGGTAAGAAATTTGTATAACAGTTCCAGTGTATTACAGTACATAATATGAATTTTAAAACATTGTGACTTGTGTTTTAAAACCACAAAAGTTGTATACAATTCATGTTTACAGCTAGTATTTAGGAGTTAAAGAGTGCATAAAATATATCATTGTTTGACATTTAACTTTTTTGTACTATTAAAATTTCCATATAAAGAAAGTTTATTATTTGCATAGTCATCAGTGTTTACATATAACGAGATATAATCAGTTCAATCAATTTTATAAAAAAATATAATCAATGAAATCATTCGTCCAATCATAAGCTGTACCAACCTATCACCTGTTTCCAGCTATGCATTATTTCCATAGCGAGAGTTTCCAGCTTATGTCAAGGTTCTGCACATAAGAATCATAACAACTACATGTTCATCGACTAAGCGAAATGTCAAGCTGCTAAATGACATAATAATTTACTAAGTTACTAATTAAGTCAGTCGATTGTTTATATTTATCCTGCGGGCTTATATACAATTAATTTAATGATGTAAACAATTAGTTACAGAAGATAAATGCACATGAGTGGACTTATTAATATTTTTATTTGTCAGCAATTTCTGAGCTGACTGTTACATTCAGTGCATTTGTTTTATTTGTTTATATTGATTTATCAGAAGAAGTCAGAGGTTTCTTGTCAGCTATCAAATCATCATTCAATCATGCAAGAGTTCTTCCAGTTACAGAGCAAAGATGTATACAACTATACACGGTCGGTGATTTTTGACTTTGAAGTTTGAACTACTGAAGCTTTACATATTCTATTATTGGTAACTTGGATGTGTAACTATGCATTGATTCATTACGACTGCCATATCATGGGCACAGCCTGCAGCAGTTGCTAATGCTCCAAACTATCCGGGTTAGTAATCAAGATTTCCCTGTGTTCTCCTTACACTTAGGATATTTTGAAGAAAAACAAATTACGCAGTGAACTATTTGCATCAAAATTTCATAAACTGAACCTGAATTTGGGTTCTACGTAGCTTAAGCATGGGTGCACTTGACTACATTAATACCTAGTTTTGGTCGTTTGTGGCTTTTGATGACCACAACCAGACTAATGATACTGAAACCTAAGCCTATATGGCTGAATATATGCAATGCAACTGCTTAGCATAAACCGTAAGCTTTTGCTTCCAAGTGTAATTGGAAATACTTGTTCGTTTTACTGCTTGTAACTTTTCATATATGGTTTTAGAAATAATCATATATGGGTGATTGGGAAGACATTTTGTTTATTTTATGAATAGAAAACAAAACAACAGAGGCATGGTCTCGCATATATTTGGTTTTCATGTCCTTAGTAAACCAACTTCAAGATGTTGCAAGGAAGGCTAATTAGGTTCTAACATAATGGAGCAGTTTAGGTCAATACTTTTAGCCAATCTTTGGTAAGGCAAAAATTATGTGTTTTATTTTACTGCATAAATTCACAACCTCCGCCATGTTTTTTTTTTCTCTTTTTTTTTTTCCTTCTTTCATTCATTCTAGCACGGTCAAGAAACTTCCTAGATACTAGTGCTATTCGTCAGCACACTGGTACAACAAATTTAATCATTATGGTTGCAAAGAATTTCAATAAACAAGTCCTTAATATATTATTGATTGGTTATGCAAACATTCAGTTCTTGACTAGGAAAATGCGAACCATCAGTCAACACACTAGATTTGTAAATACGTGATTGTCTAAAAACGAGCAAGGAATATCATCTATCTGCCAAACCAGATCTATTGAACATATTACTCATTTATTTATTTTTATTATCTTAGAAATTGCGTACTTAGATGATAGTAATTATTAGCACTACAAGTCTTAGATAGTATACAACATACGTCACGTCAATTTACGCAGTTCAAATCATGCTATGTATGTTTCAAATCCACGACATCTAACTTTAAAGTTGGAGTGCCCAAACACTGAGATAGTGGTGCTGGTCTGAATACATTATTTGAGAACTTCCGAAGAATGTGGTCATGATCTCCCATGAAGATGTCTTCTATTCAAGTCAAAGAACATCGAACAACATGAATCAAAGACTTAAATGCTAAGGGAATGTAACTCAAGCCCGATTTTAGGGCTAAGCTAGTTAGGCGACCGTATAGAGCAACCCTCCTCGACAGGGCAAGCATGGCCGCTGATGTGAAAAGTATATGTAGAAAACACAAGGGATGACATATAAAGTGTTTTGCATAGTTATTTTTAGCTCATCTGATAGGGCAACCAAAGCATTGCGGGAAGGGGTGCAGGTTCAACGCTGAAACTAACAAATTAAGCAATTTTTTTACAAGTAGCCTCGGGCAACCAAAACTAGCTGGCAACCGGTCCATGCAGCCAAAGGTGAAAGGAGCTTACCATCAAAAACTACATCTTAAGAGGAACCCATGTTTGGCTTGCATCTCACACATATCAAGTATATCTCCAAATTCGAGCAAGGATTTATCTATCCCCTTGCCACAACTTTTTGTTTCACCAAGCACCCATTAATTCTTAGAAAGATAGCCACCTCTTCCCTAATCTTGCCGACAAGTATATTACCGAACTGTCAAGGTCACTAGTTCAAGCGATATGATCTCTAGAGTGTAATTCTAGAAGTCTTCGATTCAATCTCCCAAGACACTGAAATGAGTGCTCTGCTTAAATTATGTATCACTTTAGGAACCTACATAGGTCTGTCAATGGATATCTGAAAAATTCGAATCATCCGCATTTGTATCCGAAAAATGCATAAATATCCGATATCCGAAAAAATGGCTACGTTTACTGAAGCTTCAGCATTCGAAAAGTATCCATTCGGTTTTGTTCAAGACTATAGCTTATATTATGTGTGTTTAGTACAATAAGATAAGTATTTATTATGTTATTAAGTAAGTACATTTTATATTATATGCATTTAATGCATATTATCCGTTCAAAACTATATATATTGATATCGTATTTGTTTTTCATGCTTTTATAATCAATGGAATTGAAAATAAATATGTTAAACTAAAATTTACTATATATATTGTTTAATTCATCGACCGTCAACGGATAAGTTAAATATTTGATATCCATCAGTATCCGTGGTAGCGGATATTTGATATTTAAAAATAATTTCGGATGCGGATATGACAGTATCTACGTCCAAAAGTATCTAATGATAGGTCTAAACTTATCTAGAATTAGCAAGTCTTGGAAATGAGTATGCATCTCTGCTTCGTCATCCATATGCGAGTAGATTCCTGGACCCCTTGGTCTCAAACGCACGCTGAGTTGATCCTTTGCTCATACAATACGATTCCGTTGGACTGCTTTCACTACAAGAAAACATCTAAATAGAGACTGTAAATCAAAGACCGCAAATTTTCAGTCTTTCGATAAAGACAGACTAAAGACCAAAATTTTCAGTTTCTAAATATAGAAGTTAAAGACCGAAATTCAGTTTCAGTTTTGTCTTTAGTTTTTGAGACTCATAACATCGATCTGTGGTTCAGTTTCTATTTAGCTTTTAAACAATTTAATATCTAACCAACAACATTTATTTTCTTTTAAAATCCGAGGGTCAATATTATTAATCCATGTGATATATGTTGGAGTGTGTACGGATCACCCTTTGGAAATAAACTAGAATCCCACTACCCTTAAATCAAGGGCCTCCTGTCAGCACTACCTAGTCCACCTAATACGTTAACGACATATTAAAATATATTCTTCACTTCAACAAGTACCATCACTTCAATGCCCACATATGTTCTCTACCTCCTTATTCATAAAGTCAATTCCCTGAAACTCCAAAACAATCGACTTTCTTGAATTCTTTAACTTCATGGCTAGTAAAACAAAAGATATATATCTCATTTTACTCATCCAGAGCTCGGATTTCAGATGATGGTCGCTGGGCAAATCATTAAATCTGGTATTGTTCTGCTGAAAAATAAAAGATTCCAATAATAGAGATCTGTAGAGACACATCTTCATAATCTCTAGTCTACTGAAGACATCACAGAACTCATCACTTGATTCTGGAAATAATGATTGTGATTAAAATTTCCAAATCGTGGATTCAAACAGGAAGTTTGCATGGATCTGATATTGTACATGTTTAGCTAAGTTAATTATCCTTTTATTAGAACGACTTCATCTTTGCACTCGAATTCCAGTGAAGAGGTTTATGAGATGACGTGGGAAGCCATCTCTGATGATGATGCTTAAAGTAAATATGAGAAAGTTTGTAACGCTAGGATGGCCATTAGAAGAAATCATATTCCCTTCATTGTTACTTTGATTGATATTTATGACTTTCGTGTTAATAAAAAATATTTATGAATTTAATATTGAATGTGGAATGCTTCATGCTTGAATGTTGTTCATGTGGCTCATAAATGTGAGATTCATGTATTTCTTTTGTATATACCATGGATATATTTCATTATTCATTGAAGTATACCATTCATCTAGCTTCAGGTTGGATTGAATAATTTTTTGGATTTTCTCCCACATTATAAACAATATTCAAAGAAATTATTTCATGATTTTAAAATTTTATTTACTAAAAAAAATGGAATGTAACCATTTAAAATTCACCAAATTATTTGATATTTGAGACCGAATAGAGACCACATATTGGTCTTTAATATTCCGTCTCTATCAATGTTTGAGACCGATGTTTCAGTCTTTATGGTTTAAAACTGATGTTGCAGTCTCAAATTGAATTTGAGACTTGGAAAATAAAGACTGAAATTTTGGTCGTTAATCGGTCTCAATATTTATTTTAAAGACTGAAATGTATTATTAAAAACTAAACTTTTCGATCTTTAATTCATTATTTTTTTGTAGTGTTTCCTTGGGACTTCACATCACAACCTCCTATGCTTGTTTCTAGACTAATATTACCCTCAGCTAATGTCATCTGCTCCTTTAACCTTCCAATGCATAATCAAAATCATCATAAAATCCTTATCGTGTCCACTGCTCAAATAATTTCATGTGCTAAACATCCTACAGGCCACATCAGCAACATGGAAGCATCCTCTTTGTCATTATATCCACAATCATATATTTCCTTTCATGTGTATGGGCCGTGTGGCAACCATACAGATTGCCCACGTCATCTTTAAACAAACACACCTAGTGATTCATCTTAAATGATTAACAATTATGTTGTCCTAGGAGCAGTCAAGAAGAAGGATCTTTTGATCTGTATACATGGTAGCCATACATGCAACTGCAAGAAGCACACCTTACCACATCACCGATCCACGCGACATAAGGACAACTATCAATATATAGTGTCTGTCAATGGATACTTTCGGATGTAGATAGTGCCATATCCGCATCCGCATCCGAAATCATTTTTGGATATCAGATATCTGCATCCGTGGATACAGATGGACAACTATACTATCCGCTACCGACCGATAAATCAAGAAACATAAATGGAAAATTTTTGTTTAACATGAACTATTTTTAGTTCCATTGATTATTAAAGTGTTAAAAATAAAAAAAATATTGACAATAGATAGTTTTGAACAGTTAATATGTATTTAGTTCTTATGATATAAACTTCTAATTAATAAAACAACAATAAATATCTATAATTGTATTATGCACATAATTTAAACTATATTCTTGAAAAAAATCGGACGGATAATTTTTAAATTTGGATGTCTTCGTATTCGCATCTACATCCGTTGTTTCAGATATCGGATATTTATCCACTTTTCGGATATGAATGCAGAAAGATTTCGGATTTTTCGGGTATTTATTGACAGCCTGAGTGATTCTTTCACCACAAAAGGAACATGTTATAATCCTCATTAACATTTCACTGAATTATTTTATGTACTTTTTGTATCCTGAAAAGTTTTAAACAATCATTAATGGCGGCTATGTCCTATCCCATAGCAAGAGAGCAAAGGAATATACTAAAATGCAGTAAAATCTTCTTTCCAAACAATGTAACAATAGTGTGTCCTTTGCTATTTGTTATCTTTTTCTTACATTGCTAATATTTTCTTTCTCTTTCTACTTTTAAGTCCTTGCTTTTAATTGGTTTTTTTCGTCCATAGTGCAAAACAACTTTCAGTTTCTTACGCTCTTCACAACACGTTCACGCACTCTATTACTCGTGTTTTTTTAGCAATTCTCGAGATGGTGTTTAGTTGAAAAAACACATCAGCGCTCAGTGACGTTAGGAGGGGGTATGTGCCGTTGTTTGTTGTCTTCAACTATTAACCGCGGTAAAAGGTCTGTTGAAATATTAAACTTGATTTGTTAATTTCTAGAAGTTTCTTATTATTAAAGTTTCTAGAGTCTTCTTGTATTTGATAGAATTTGGTGAGAGCTCTAGAATTTTATATTAGTTGCTAGAAATAAAAATTATATAATAGTTATGTTTCTAGAGTTGCCTAAAGAGTCATTTCAAGAGTTGTCAAATGAGTCATGTTTTTAGAGTATTCTATATCTAGAATGTTCTATTGAGTCATATAAATAGAGGAGCTCTCTCCTCATTTTGTATCAAGCAAGAAATAAATCATCAATAAAGAAAAGTTTTCTACAATAAAATAAAAAACTCCTCTTTCTTATATTCTCTCCCTCTTTCTCCTAAAAATATTCAACAAAGTGGTATCAGAGCAAGAATATTAAAAAAAAAGAATAGAGATGGCGAATAATGGCGTTCCCCTACAAGTTCCAATGCTCACTAAGAACAATTATGATAATTGGAGTTTAAGGATGATGGCTCTCCTTGGAGCACACGACGTGTGGGAGATAGTTGAAAATGGCTATACTGAACATGAGAATGAAGATGGTTTATCTCAAATTCAAAGAGATGGTTTGAGAAAATCAAGGACAAGGGACAAGAATGCTCTTTGTCTAATTTATCAAGCATTGGATGATGATACCTTTGAAAAAATTTCTGGATCAAAGTCGGCCAAAGAAGCATGAGAGAAGCTTCGAACGTCTTACAAGGGAGCTGATCAAGTCAAAAAGGTACGTCTTCAAACTTTAAGAGGAGTTTGAAACTTTGCATATGAAAGAAGGTGAGCTTGTTTCTGATTACTTCTCAAGAGTTCTAGTGTTAGTAATAATCTTAAAAGAAATGGTGAGAAGTTATATGATGTAAGAATTATGGAGAAGATTCTTAGATCATTAGATCCAAAGTTCGAACATATTGTCGCCATCATTGAAGAAACAAAAAACTTGGAGACCATGTCAATAGAGGAACTTCTAGGCTCATTGCAAGCTTATGAAGAAAAGAAAAAGAAGAAGGAAGAGACTGTGGAGCAAGTCCTTAAGACACAGATTGATTCAAAAAGGAAGAAAGTAATCGAAGCCAATAAAGATGGGGTGGTGGCCAAGAAAGAGGAAGTGGTCGTGCATATGGACATGGACGAGGTTGGAGGCCCAACTATAAAAACAACAACAACAACAATAAAAGAGGAGAAAGCTCAATAAGAGGTCGTGGGAGAGGAAATTCAAGGTATGACAAGTCACGTGATAAATTCTATAATTGTGAGAAATTTGGACATTATGCTTCTGAATGTAGAGCTTCAAAGCATAATAAAGTTGAAGAGAAGACCAATTACGTTGAAGAAAAAAGACAAGAGGATGATACATTATTACTGGCTTACAGAGAAAATGAAAAAAAAAGAGGAAAACCAATGGTACCTAGATAGTGGTGCAAGCAACCATATGTGTGGAAGAAAAAATATGTTTGTGGAGCTTGATGAATCAGTGAAGGGCAATGTGACATTTGGCGATGAATCAAAGATAGCAGTGAAAGGTAAAGGAAAGGTTCTTATCCGATTGAAGAATGGAGAGCACCAATTCATTTCCAATGTTTACGATGTGCCAAACATGAAGAGCAACATTTTGAGCTTAGGACAACTCTTAGAGAAAGGTTATGATATTCGATTAAAAGATAATAATCTTTCTATAAGAGATGGTGCAAGTAACTTCATTCCAAAGGTACCAATGTCAAGAAATAGAATGTTTATGCTCAACATTCAAAGTGATGTCGCACAATGCCTTAAGGTGTGCTATAAAGATACTGCTTGGCTTTGTCATCTTCGTTTTGGACATCTTAACTTCGGAGGACTAGAGTTGCTATCCAAGAAGGAAATGGTAAGAGGATTACCATGCGTAAGCCATCCAAATCAAGTGTGCGAAGGATGTTTACTTGGAAAGCAATTTAAAATTGGCTTTCCAAAGGAGTCATACTCAAGTGCTAAAAAGTCGTTGGAACTCATACATATGGATGTGTGTGGTCCGATCAAGCCAAGTTCACTTGGTAAGCGTAACCATTTTCTTCTTTTCATCGATGATTTTTCAAGAAAATTATGGGTGTATTTTTTAAAAGAGAAATCGGAGGTTTTTGAGAACTTCAAGAAGTTCAAGGCCCATGTTGAGAAGGAAAGTGGTCTTATGATTAAAGCCATGAGATCTGACCATGGAGGAGAGTTCACATCAAAAGAATTCCAAAAGTATTGTGAAAATAATGGAATCAGACGACAAGTGACAGTGCTTTGATCCTCCCAGCAAAATGGAGTAGCAGAAAGGAAGAATATGACAATTCTTGAAATGGCAAGGAGCATGCTCAAAAGTAAGAGGTTGCCAAAGGAATTATGGGCGGAAGCTGTGGCATGTGCGGTATATCTATCAAACCGATCTCCAACAAGAAGTGTGTGGGGAAAGACACCACAAGAAGCATGGAGTGGAAGGAAGCCTGGTATTTCCCATCTAAGAGTCTTTGGAAGCATAGCTCATGTACATGTACCAGACGAGAAGTGAAGCAAATTGGATGACAAAAGTGAGAAGTATATTTTCATCGGTTATGACACCAACTCTAAAGGATATAAGCTCTACAATCCTGATACGAGAAAGATAATAATTAGTCGAGATGTTGTGTTTGATGAAGAAGGAGAATGGGATTGAAGATCACATAATGAAAATTACAACTTCTTTCCATACTTTGAAGAAGATGAAATACCACAACCAAGGATAGAGCAATTAAGGGAGGAGCCTACTTCCCCACTAGTTTCTCCTACCACAAGTTGTCAAGAAGACGAGAGCTTAAGTGAAAGGGCTCCACGCTTTAAAAGCCTTCAAGAAATTTATGAGGTAACAGAAAATCAAGACAATCTTACTCTCTTTTGTTTATTTACGGATTGTGAGCCTATGAACTTCCAAGAAGCTTTGCAAAAGAAGAGTTGGAAAAATGCTATGGACGAAGAAATCAAGGCCATCATGAAGAATGACACATGGGAGTTAGCTTCACTTCCAAAAGGACACAAGGCGATTGGTGTGAAGTGGGTATACAAAGCAAAGAAAAATGCCAAAGGAGAAGTTAAAAGATACAAAGCAAGATTGGTGGCAAAAGGTTATAGTCAAAGATTCGGCATTGACTATGATGAGGTATTCGCTCCAGTCGCTCGATTAGAAACTGTTAGACTAATAATCTCTTTAGCAGCTCAAAATAGTTGGAAGATACATCAAATGGATGTGAAATCTGCTTTCTTAAATGGAGTTCTTGAAGAAGAAGTTTATATCGAGCAACCACAAGGCTATGAAGTCAAAGGAGAAGAAGACAAGGTTTTGAAGCTAAAGAAGGCACTTTACGGGTTGAAACAAGCTCCAAGAGCTTGGAATGCTCGACTTGATACCTCCAAGAGAGAAACTTCATCAAATGTCCATATGAGCATGCACTATATATTAAAATCCATAATGGTGATACATTGATTATATGCTTGTATGTAGATGACTTGATCTTCACAGGTAGCAATCCAAGCATGTTTCAAGAGTTTAAGAAAGAGATGACGAAAGAATTTGAGATGACTGATATTGGGCTCATGTCTTATTACCTCGGCATTGAAGTAAAACAAGAAGATAAAGGCATTCTAATCACTCAAGAAGGCTATGCTAAGGAAGTATTGAGGAAGTTCAAGATGGATAACTCTAATCCAGTTTGCACACCAATAGAATATGGAACCAGGTTGTCAAGGCATGAGGAAGGAGAAAAAACGGAATCAACACTCTACAAAATCTTGGTTGGAAGCTTGCGATATTTAACGTGTACAAGACCTGACATTCTATATGCGGTAGGAGTTGTGAGTCGATACATGGAGAACCCAACAATAACTCATTTGAAGGCAGCAAAGAGGATTCTTCGCTATGTTAAAGGCACAACAAACTTTGGATTGTACTACTCTATTTCTGATAATTACGAGCTTGTTGGATATAGTGATAGTGATTGGAGTGGAGATATGGATGACCGAAAAAGCACAAGTGGCTTCGTGTTCTACATGGGAGATACAACCTTCGCATGGATGTCGAAAAAACAGTCGATTGTCACTCTTTCCACATGCGAAGCAGAGTATGTAGCTGCTACTTCATGTGTTTTCCATGCAATTTGGTTACAAAATCTACTAAAGGAGTTGAAACTGCCACAAAAGAAGCCGACCAAGATTTTCGTGGACAACAAATCAGCAATTGCTTTGGCTAAGAATCCAGTTTTCCATGATCGAAGTAAGCATATTGATACACGCTATCACTATATTAGAGAGTGTGTCTCCAAAAAGGATGTGCAACTAGAATACGTGAAGGCACATGATCAAGTAGCTGATATCTTCACCAAGCCTCTCAAGCATGAAGATTTTGTCCGGTTGAGAAATCTGCTTGGAGTCACAAATCAAGTTTAAAAGGGGGTGTTGAAATATTAAACTTGATTTGTTAATTTCTAGAAGTTTCTTATTATTAAAGTTTCTAGAGTCTTCTTGTATTTGATAGAATTTGGTGAGAGCTCTAGAATTTTATATTAGTTGCTAGAAATAAGAATTATATAATAGTTATGTTTCTAGAGTTGCCTAAAGAGTCATTCAAGAGTTGTCAAATGAGTCATGTTTTTAGAGTATTCTATATCTAGAATGTTCTATTGAGTCATATAAATAGAGGAGCTCTCCCCTCATTTTGTATCAAGCAAGAAATAAATCATCAATAAAGAAAAGTTTTCTACAATAAAATAAAAAACTCCTCTTTCTTATATTCTCTCCCTCTTTCTCCTAAAAATATTCAACAAGGTCTTTGTTTTTATCTCTCATTTCTTTTTAAATCTTGGGATGGTTATCTAAAAAGATGGTAAATCATCATGGTAAAAAAACAACGTATTCTCTAAACCCTTTTTGTATAACTTTGCTAAGGAATCCTCTCACCGTAAGGATATCCAAGAAGTGTTGTAGAACAACCAAGGTGAAAAGGTGGTGCGGAAGGCAAAAGCCTCTTAAGGAAGCATCTCAACTTCCAACTGCCTCTACTGGTCAACTAACATTGGCTGCTAAGTTAGCTCCCAAATTTCTGACAAGTAATTAGCAGGCTGATTAAGATATTCTGATCCAATTAAAGACGGCCCACCTTTTCTACGACCGGTCCGCATAGGCTGGCTCAGACCCAAGTTGGTCCCAAACCAGGCCTTCTACTCAGCAAGGCATCAAGATAAAGCCTGAATGTCCTATCCCTAGGCGGTCTTCACAATCTGCTCATGAGAATAAATTTGAGCCTGGCCCTGCCCGGTCTAATTAGACATAACTCAATGACGACCGGTGTTCCTATATTGGTCCATTTTAGACACGATTCCAAGTCGGCACGTTAACTCGGCATCACTTCAGTTTACGGTCGACACCTCTCTAGTCCGACTCATCAGATGACACATTAAGCAAGATTGGCTCAAGCGTGGTCCGTCCTTAACCCAGCTTCAGCACAACCACCTCTGATCGATCCCAAGCAACCCTCCTTGTCATCTCGCATCCGTCCTAACACCATCTCCCCAACATGGTCCTTGACAATTCTTAGTTTCCTTCATATTTTCAACAACCAACCAGCCAACTCACCAAGCCTTGCCATATAAACACGCAAGAGTAAACGACAAACCATCCATCCATCTGTACAAAGCATGTAGCTAGGCGGCTGAAATGATGTAGCAAACCATTAGTATTAAATGTGCATTGAATGCAAAGTTTGTGCATGGTACAGAGGGGCGATGAGTATTTATGAGCCACACATCCATTTTCCCATTTACAACTATTTTCCATCAGCTCGTGCAACCAAATCAATGGCCAAATGCTCTTCCCACTAGTTTTATAGTGTAGTCTTGACGCAGCCTATAGGATCACACAACTCACGAATTGATGAATTCGCGGAAAATGAATCGATGAAACAAGATGAATCGATGAATTGAAGATACCCAAGTGCCCAAATCCGTTGATCTCTCGAGATACCGGATTCTAGCTATCTTCAACACGTTGATTGCGCACGATACCGCATTAGAAGATCTACGATTCTTCGACGTTGATCTCGCGCACGAGATTCCGTGAATCGGCTTCAAGTTCGTTGATTCGAGCGCACTCGAATATCCGAAGATGGAGAAAGGAGATAACACTCAACTTCCAATTTCAATGGTGGCACAAAGCACAAACCAAATTTTATTCAATATTCAACTTACTTTTACAAATGACAACACACCCCTATTTATAGGAAATTACAACACATTCGTCTTAACAACATACGAAATAAGAAAATAACGACATAACAACAAGCGACTTAACAAACAACGACTTAACAAACAACGACTAAACAAACGACTTAACAACTTAGGCAGAGCGACTTAACAAATGCGGCATAACAACTTCTCGCGACCTAAGCTTCGCGACATAAGGAATGCGGCATCCAGGAGCGACTTAAGAAACAATCAGCGACTTAACAATCAGCGACTTAACAATCAGCGACTTAAATTCTGCAGCGACTTAAGGAACTCGGCAGCGACCTACTGGAGCGGCATTCTGAAACTTCGCGACTTAAGGATTTGGCAGCGATCTACTGGCGAGAACGACTTAACTGGAGCGACATAAGAAGGAAGCGACTTAGGCTGGAAGCGATCTCTGGAGCAGCTGCGACCTCGCGACCTATGGTTTCTGGAGCTCGCGACTTAGGCTGGAAGCGATCTAACTCATGTCGTTCGCGACTTAAGGAGATGAGCGACCCACGACTTAAGGTAGCTTCGCGACCTACTGGAGGAATTCGCAATTCAGGAAACCCGCGACATAAGGCTTCGTTCGACTTAAGGAGGAGGAGCGACCTAAGCTCGCCGCGACTTAAGGAGGAATTCGCGACTTTCGCGACATAGGATCTGGTATGCGCTGCATCATCCTCCCCTGGTAGAAAAGAATTCAACCCCGAATTCACACTTTCCTCTTCTTCGACAAGCTTCTCCCCATAATACGGAATTAAGTGTTTGACATTGAAAACATCAGAAGTATGAACATTTTCCGATAACCTTAACTGATACGCATTATCATTGATCTTCTTCAAGATTTCTACTGGACCAATCTTTCGAGCTTTCAACTTGTTGTAAGTTCCAACTGGAAAACGATCTTTCGTCAATACTGCGTAAACAAAATCACCCTCTTTGAAGTCCACACTCCTTCGCTTCTTATCTGCCAATTGCTTATACTTCTCATTTGACTTAGGCAATCGTTCATGAACAATCCTGTGACACTCCTGTAACTCATTCACGAAATCACAAGCTCGTTTAACAACCCCTTTCTGAAGTGGAACTGTCGACAAATCCAACGGTCCCTTCGGAATTATTGAATATACCACTTGAAATGGACTGAATCCAGTACTTCGATTAACGACATGATTATGTGCGAATTCTGCCTGACACAATTTCACATCCCAGCTCTTCAAATTATCCTTCACAAGACATCTCAACAAGTTTCCCAAAGATCTGTTCACCACTTCCGTTTGCCCATCCGTTTGTGGATGATAGGCGCTACTAAAATTCACCTTAGTCCCAACCATCTTCCACGGACTCAACCAAAAATGACTTAGAAATCGAGTATCCTGGTCAGAAATAATAGACTCAGGTAGCCTATGTAGTCGATAAACCTCTTTTAAGAACAATTGAGCAACACGGACTGCATCGGCGGTCTTCTTACAAGCTATGAAATGTGCCATCTTCAAAAATCTATCCACCACAACATATATAGAATCATTCCCTCGTTGAGTTCTTGGCAAACCCAAAACGAAATCCATGCTAACATCAACCCATGGTCTAGTAGGCACGGGCAATGGCATATACAATCCTGCATTCGTAGCTGTCCCTTTGGAAACTTGACATATGTGACATCTCTGCACAAATCTTTCAACTTCTTTCCTCATGGACGGCCAAAAATATGATTGAGAAATCAACTGCAAGGTACAATCTCTTCCCACATGACCTTCTTCATGCAATTCCTTCACAATCTTCATTCGCAAACTGCACTCTGGTATACACAACCGATTTCCCTTAAATAGAAAACCTTCTACCAACACGTACTCATCCGTCCTCCCTTTCTCGACTTCATCTACAATCTTGGCAAAGTAAGGATCCTCAATTAAAAAAATCTGGAAATACATCAAACCCCGTCACTTCAACTCTCATCGTAGTCAACAAATGATTTCTTCTACTCAATGCGTCTGCCACACGATTTGTAACTCCCGACTTATGCTTTACAACAAATGTAAACTGTTGCAGGTATGCGATCCATGAAGCATGCCTGGCTGCAATCTTATCCTGTCCCTGCAAATGTTTCAATGCTTCATGGTCAGTATACAACACAAACTCTTTATGAAACAAATAGTGTCTCCAATGCTTTATGGCTTGGACAATAGCATAGAACTCCAAGTCATAGGTACTGTATCTTGTCTTGGCTCCAGAAAGTTTCTCGCTAAAATAAGCAATTGGACGACCCTTTTGACTTAACACTCCACCAATTCCAACTTTAGATGCATTAGTATCTAGCTCAAAGAGAAACTGAAAGTCCGGGTATCTAAGAATCGGTGTTGTAGTCAAGAGTGTCTTGATATGTTGGAAAGCAGAATCAGCCTCTTCAGTCCACACAAACTGCTTTCCTTTCATACAATCTGTCACTGGTGCTATCACGCTACCGAAATGTGAAATAAACCTTCGGTAGAATGATGCTAAACCATGGAAACTTCTCACTTCAGTTACAGTCCGGGGTTGTGGCCAATCCTTGATTGCTTCAACTTTACTTTGATCCACCTGGATACCTTCCTTGGACAATACATACCCAAGAACAAAACACTGTGCATCATGAACATGCAGTTCTTTGTTGCCGCGTAAAATTGCTCCTGACGAAGTATCATCAACACTTCCCGCAAGTGTTGTAGATGCTCTTCTGTGCTTCCACTGTATATCAATATATCATCAAAGTATACCACCACGAACTTTCCAATAAACGGTCGAAAGATCTGATTCATCGCTCGCATAAAAGTACTAGGTGCATTCGAAAGACCAAATGGCATGACCAGCCATTTATACAACCCCTCCCGTGTCTTGAAGGCTGTCTTCCATTCATCCCCTGGTCGAATTCGAATCTGATGATACCCACTCTTCAGATCAATCTTTGAAAAGATAGCAGCTCCACTTAACTAATCTAACAAGTCGTCCAATCTTGGCATCGAGAATCTGTACCTCACCGTAATCTTGTTTAGTGCTCGACTATCTATACACATTCTCCAAGTTCCATCCTTCTTTGGCACTAACAAGGCTGGTACTGCACAAGGACTTAAACTTTCTTGTACGCGCCCTTGTTCAAGTAACTCTTCCACCTGCCTTCTCAACTCTTCGTGCTCCTTTGGACTCATTCTATAATGTGGTCTATGTGGTAACACAGCTCCCGAAACAAGATCAATCTGGTGTTGTATGTCTCTCAACGGTGGTAACTCTTTTGGTAATTCTTCAGGAAACACATCTTCAAATTCCTTCAACACTGGCTTAACTTCCTCAGGAATTTCAACCGCTTCACTACTTTCACGTCCAATCAACAGAAATACTTCAGGACTATCCTCTACTTCTTTGACAAATTCCTTCAAAGATAACAGAGTCTTTAGTTCCTCGATTTCCTCCAACTTTCTTTCACTTTGTTGTCGCCTTTTAGGAACTAAAGTGATTCTAGTGCCATCGAACATGAAACTATAGCAGTTAGTCCTACCATCGTGTTGCACGGCTCTATCGAACTGCCACGGTCTTCCCAACAACAAATGACATACATCCATATCCACCACGTCACACCAAATTTCATCCTTATACTTCTTTCCGATGGAAAAAGTTACACAAGTTCTTCGACCAACCTTCACTTCCCCACCTTTCCTCAGCCAAGCCAATTTGTAGGGTTTGGGATGCTTCTCTGTCTTTAACGCCAACTTCTTTATGGCTTCTGTAGAGATGATGTTATCACAACTCCATGCATCAATAACAAACTTACAAACGTTTCCCAAAATAGTGCATGTCGACTGAAAAATATTACTCCTCAACCAACTAGTCTCCTCTTCCTGCTTTGGCGTCAAGCAAGATCTCCTCATCATTAAAGAATATCCCTCGTCTCCCGTCAATAATTCTTCTTCCTCCTCAACCTGTGGTGAATTGGAACATTCTACTTCTGCATCCTCATCCTCAACCTCAGCAACCATCGCTCGCTTCTTAGGCTTCGGGCATTCATTGCTCTTATGACCAAACTCCTAATAGTTATAACACTTGAAATTGTTGTTGACCTTGGTCTTAGCAGCTTCATTGACAATCGATTTACTAACAGCCTTGGAAACATTAGTATTGCTACTAGCCCCCTTCATCTGATTGCTCGAACTTGTAAACGCACCACCTCCTCTTCTACCTTGCTTTTCCCAAGCTAGAGCCTTCTGGTGTGCGTCAGCAACGGATCTCGGATCAAACATATTTACCATATCCTGAATTTGCATTCTCAATCCTCCAACAAATCTGGATGTCAACTGTTCCTCCGTTTCCATGATATCGTTTCTCGCAATCAGTTGATAAACTTATTTGCATAATCATTTACCGACTTTGTCCCTTGTCTCAAATTCTGTAAGCGCTGATACATAAGAGACTGATAATTATAAGGCAAGAAAGTAGCCTTCATCAACTTCTTCATCTTTTCCCATGAAACAATCTTCGACTTTCCCATTCTTTCTCGTGTAAGTTTAGTTTGTTGCCACCATGCCATAGCTCTTCCCCTCAATCGTGTAGCAACCAACTTAACTCTACGATGCTCGGGTACTTCCTTGAAGTCAAAAATTTCTTCAACATTTGATAACCAATCCAGAAACTCTTCTGCTAGCATTCCCCCTTTGAATTCTGGAATCTCTATTTTCATCCCCGACTCCCATCGACGATCATCTTCGGAATCTCTATTTCGATTTCGCCCTTGGCCACGGTTTCGACCAGAGCTACTACCCCCATCACTGGATTCCTCCAAATCTGACATATGTCGATGTCGATTCTGACCATCAACATTTCTGCTACCACGCACGTCTCTTTCTCCCGAAACTGACGGTTCTCTTCTTTCCCGATCCGATGTTGGTGACATTCTTCTCCTCTCGGAATTTGACGGCGAAATTCTATGTCCACCTTGATTTGAACCTGGTGATGCTCTTTGTCGAGTTTGATTCATATCCATCATGAGCCTTTCCAATCTACCAATTCCCTCATCAAACTTCTCATTGAATTTATCACTAATTCGATGCTCCATTTGTTCAGCATCTTCTCTTCGATACACATCTGCAACATTCTGATGACGATTAACTCTTCTTGGAGGCATTGTCAAATCTTCAACAAATCCAAACACACACTTCAACTAGCGCAACTTTCAATGATGCAGAATCTACGCACAAACTCCTAGCTTATGACTTGAACAAATCTCGCACAAACTTGAACAAGCTCGCTTCTAGCTCTGATACCCAAATGACGTAGCCTACAGGATCACATAACTCACGAATTGATGAATTCGCGAAAAATGAATCGATGAAACAAGATGAATGGATGAATTGAAGATACCCAGTGCCCAAATCCGTTGATCTCTCGAGATACCGGATTCTAGCTATCTTCAACATGTTGATCGCGCACGATACCACGTTAGAAGATCTATGATTCTTCGACGTTGATCTCGCGCACGAGATTCCGTGAATCGCCTTCAAGTTCGTTGATTCGAGCGCACTCGAATATCCGAAGATGGAGAAAGGAGATAACACTCAACTTCCAATTTCAATGGTGGCACAAAGCACAAACCAAATTTTATTCAATATTCAACTTACTTTTACAAATGACAACACACCCCTATTTATAGGAAATTACAACACATTCGTCTTAACAACATACGACATAAGAAAATAACGACATAACAACAAGCGACTTAACAAACAACGACTTAACAAATAACGACTAAACAAACGACTTAACAACTTAGGCAGAGCGACTTAACAAATGCGGCATAACAATTTCTCGCGACCTAAGCTTCGCGACATATGGAATGCGACAACCAGGAGCGACTTAAGAAACAATCAGTGACTTAACAATCAGCGACTTAACAATCAGCGACTTAAAATTCTGCAGCGACTTAAGGAACTCGGCAGCGACCTACTGGGGCGGCATTCTGAAACTTCGCAACTTAAGGATTTGGCAGTGATCTACTGGCAAGAACGACTTAACTGGAGCGGCATAAGAAGGAAGCGACTTAGGCTGGAAGCGATCTCTGGAGTGGCTGCGACCTCACGACCTAGGGTTTCTGGAGCTCGTGACTTAGGCTGGAAGCGATCTAACTCATGTCGTTCGCGACTTAAGGAGATGGACGACCCATGATTTAATGTAGCTTCGCGACCTACTGGAGGAATTCGCGATTCAGGAAACCCGCGACATAAGGCTTCGTTCGACTTAAGGAGGAGGAGCGACCTAAGCTCGTCGCGACTTAAGAAGGAATTGACGACTTTCGCGACATAGGATTTGGTATGCGCTGCATCAAGTCTCAACCATATGTCATCCATTTCAGCTACTATAAATACCTCATGCATTGCCACTTCAAAGGGTTGGAATGTATAAGAATTCTGAGTACTATACACAATTCAGAGCTCTTTACACCGCAAGCCCCTAAATTAGCAACTTTATTAGTCTTAAGTGCTTCGTTTTTCATATAATTATCTTGTAATTTCTTATAATTGTAAGAGAGATACACAGTAAGAGAATTTCATAGTAGATGCAAGCAAGCTTGCCTAACCATTCTATATTTGGTGTCACCTACATTTAACTACTTACTTTGTTCCTCATTCTCACTTTTAAGTCTAGTGATGAACAAGTAACATTTTCTTTTCACAACACATTAGTCTAATTTTGATATTGGCTAAAAAATAGTCAAAATTTTAGTGTTAGAAGGAGGACCTCCTCCTAAAAGCTTTCACCTTTTCATACTTTTCTATTTTATAGAAACCTAGTCTGACTTGTTACCATGTACAATCTTCACTAATCGAAGGCAACAACTTCAACGGGCACAGAACCAATGACAACACTCTCGCCAGTGTTGTTCAGTCCAATCTTGGCATCAACGAAGAAATGTGGCGTACTGTGATGTTATAGCTATCAAAGGTGGGCCAGCTGACCCACGAAGGGAATATCCTGAGGATGTGATTGGACGCCCAACCCACTGCAAACTTTGTCTCACCAGCTCCTTCCACGGCCAACCTAATCAACCAGCTCACTCACAGGCCAATGTTTCCCTACGGCTATGAACTCATGAACATTACTGAAGCTCAGGAAAGAATAGTACCTAAAACCCCGATTGTGGATGTTCTTGTTCATCTAAAAATATACGTTGCGTGCATGCCTAGACAAATTGGTATCGCCCTAGATGTGGTTGAGCCTTTGGAGCCAAGACATCATTGTTCCCTTTCAGTGGGACAACCACAAGTTTTTGAGCACCCTCGAACTTCTGCCTTTGATCGTCTCAATGGTGGTACCCTAGCCGTCAGCGGGGTGAATGTCGCTCTTTCGGCACACTCGGATAGAATTGGGGATATGCACTAAGAGCGATTATTTAAATTGTTATATATATCTAACTCGACAATCAATTTTGTTCGAAATAAAAAGTATTTTCTTTCTATTATATACTTGATATAACGAGTTATATTAATTAATTAATTTAGTTAAAAGTAAATTTAATAGAAAATTCATAAATGGTATGTTCTGTGATAATATTGATAAGGTGTTATAACCATGAGTAATTTATCACAATGAAATTAAACATACTGTTTTAGATATTCCTAGTCAGGATGTATCGAAACTGGATATCGACATATCCGTTGAAACTGGAGTACGTAACGCTCTTCATATGTTAGGTGGTGTATTACTCTTGGCTGCAGTGGGCACCAAGAAGTTAGGTACTGATGGTTGTTGGATAACTATGGAATGACTCACTCGATAGTTTTCTATTAGTTAATATTATTAATACCACAAATATTGATTTTGATGACAACAGCCATATAGGTACTAATGTTTTTACAAGTTGTATAGAATATTTTCCAGGATATTAGACAAGTTTATACAAGTACATGATAATCAAGTTTGAAGACTGATCAGTAAAGAGACTAGAGATCAAGATTCATAGATGATCAAGACAATTGAAGATTCATGAGTTTGAAGACAAAGACATGAAGAGTTCAAAACTATAGACTATAGTTAATAGACATTAGATAAGTTTGTTAAAGTCCTTGAGTAACAACTTTCTATTCTTTGCATACTCACCAAAAAGATTTATTTTATTTTCAAAATATATTTCTACAAATATTTTATAAAAGTTTTATGCATTAAAGTATTTAAAAATAATTTTTAAATGATTTTACTAAATTTTAGAATTTTGTAACAATTTGAAGGTGTTGTTGTTTTTCCTAACATACAAGGACATGTCGACATATCGACCTAAGTATGTCAACATATACCTAAGTATGTTGACATACCCTACCTAATTATGTCGACAGACGTACCGTTGAAAAGTTTTTTAAAATTTTGAAAAGTTATGAGTTTTGGTTCCATCTCTTTGCGAATGGACATGTCCCTCAAACACTATATAAAGGAGACCGGAAAACGATTTTTTTGATAATATTCTCTCCATTCTTCTTACTCTAAATTCTCATTAAATATTTCTCAAAATTCACTTTTTATCTCTTTAAATCCACTCAAATTCAATCTCTACTTCACTACATTCATTCTCTATAATCTACTCATTGTTTTGTAAGTATTCTTTCATCGATTCAAAGATCAAAGTGACATAAAATGGATATACGGTATTTTGTATCCAAATTACAACTATTTATATTTGGAATTAACAACTCTCAACTGCTATTTTGTATGGATATGCTTGTCGTCCGTTCAAATCAAGTGGGTGTGCATGTTGCTCATTCAAAACAAGTAGGTGCACTTGTTTCCTATTCAAATCAAGTTGGTGTGCTTGTTGCCCGTTTAAATCAAGTGGGTGATCTTGTCGTACGGTTAAAAAAAGGGAGTCTAGCCTAAGCTCGGAAAGTTAAGAGGGTATATCTTGTTTCCTTAAAATCAAGATTGTATTCTAGTTTTCCTACTACTTGATTAATGTAGGCGTTTGAAAGAAAATTTGTACAGATATTGTATAGGACTGGATGTAGGATTGGTCAATCCGAACGAGTATAAAACTCTTGGTGTCATCTCTCTTACTTTTAGTTTATTTTTACTATATTTATATATATCTGTGACTGCCTGTCAATACATATATGTGTAGATTATCTGTGTTTTGATTTAAATCTTAAAACTGTGTAGAAAAGTTCTATATAAGTTATAAAATACTATTCACTCCTTTTAGTATTAAAGTAGTCTTAAGATCCGTTCACATTAGTATAATGTAGCACCCACACCTCTACATCCATACTATCCAAAAGTACTACAGAATAATACTATCGGATAATACGAAGAATGAGATGATATAGGGTACAGACGTGAATATTCCATTGGATTAACACTGGTACGTATTAAAACATAGAATAAATAACTCACATATACGTACGCAGTATCGATACAAAGAAATAAACTCATGTGCCTCCAGGATAGAACAATACAGTATGCAATAAATATCAAAGATTACAGAATCAATCGCAGCGATAATATATAATGTACAATATATGTCTATTACACATCACAATGATATACACATAAGAAGCAATACAATACAATATAATAATCACTATACTATATGCTAGCCTCCTCTAAGCCCAAACCACAAGCTGGTCATACTACCCATGTACCTGAAATGTTTCGGACTGACCCAAGTATTATATAAATAAAAAACATGTCAAACTATATATAAATCCAATGTCAATAAACATATAGAACTCTGAATATACTGGATCTATGTATATATAATAATAATGTTATTTCCAATAATCTCATATATCTTATATGTAAAATACCACATGTTAGTCCCTGAGGAGTTGGTTTTGATGACAACAACCTTACTTAGAATTAGATTATAAAATATATAATACTAACATTATTGTGTAGATATATATAGATATGTTTGCATGTACTAAAGAATGAAGAACTGTATAGTATAAAGATTCAAGATCAAAGATTGAAGATATCAAGATTCAAGACTCATGAGTATCAAGAATTTCAAGAGTTCAAGTTTCCAAGATAAGTTATATAGTTAGGAATATTGTTAAAACTCATAGAAAGGCACTGACATCTTAAAATCTATTTTATTCGTGGAATGGAATACACTTCGTGCTCGTTAAAGGGATGGAACCCTAAGTAGGATGGAACCTACGAAAAATCTAGTGGAACATGTTTTTGTATCCACTTACTTTTATTTCAAAATGATTTTCAAAATATATATAGCTTGTTTTTCAAAATGATTTTAAATATTCTTGTTTAAAAACCAAAATCATCTGTCCTTGTTTTTCAATATATTTTAGCCTAAAAAATATCCTTAGTTTTAAATATCCTTAATTTTAAATATCTTTGATTTTAAATTATTATCCTAAGTTTTTAAACTACAATTTTGATATTTATATATTTAGTTGTTTTATATATTTATACTTAAGATTTAAATATAAAAGTATAGAAAATTATTATATATATTTTAATATTGTTCTTTATAGTTATTTATGTATTATAACTATATATAAGTATATTTTAAAGTTTAAATATAAGTATAATATAATATAGAAATTATTTTCAAAAAAAAACAAATCACCAAAAAATACAAGGGCATGTCGACATGGTCACATGTACCCCTGTCGACATGGTGACAGTTAAATTGTTTTTTAAAAGAAGTGTCTATTCGCCACATCCCTTCACCAATGGACATGGCTATTGATCTACTATAAATAAAGGGTGTTTTCAATGAATTTTAATCACTTTTTCTCTGATTTAACTTCTCCTCTTCTTCTCCACTTTCTTATTTACAAATTACACCATTACTCTGCCGAAATCAATATCGAATCTAACCAGATAATTTCTGGTTTTGATTCTCTCCACTATCTCTACAAGATCCAAGTGCTAATCTGAGTTATAGACTTTTTGTAACCAATAAAGCGAGAAAAGGTGTGATTGTAGCCTTGGAAATCAATTGGGTGAACTTGTTACCCCGGAAATCAAGTATCTCTACCCAGAGGATTGTGAATCTGGAGCGGTGTACCTCGTAGCCTTGAAATCGAGGGTTGTATTTGTAAGAATTGTTTTTGAAAGGAAATCCGTACTTGTGTTGCGGGACTGGATGTAGGGTAACTCCGAACCAGTATAAAATCCGGTGTGTTCTTTCCTTTACTGCTTTTACTTTATATTTGCATCTGTGTTTGATTCTGTGTTCATATCTGTTTCTGATTAGTGTATACATTGTTAACAAATTAAGATAAATTCAAAAAGATTAACAAATTTCTTAAAACACTATTCACCCCCCCTCTAGTGTTAATTCTAGCCTTAAGATCCTTAATCCGCATTCTAACAATTGGTATTAGAGCCAGGTTTTCAAAAGTTTCATTATCTGAAATTTGAAAAATTTCAAAATGGCTACTAACACTAGTACTGCTATTACCACCAACACTAGTTCATTTGTAGAAGGTTAGTCTACTACCAGACCACCACTTTTTAATGGTAGTAACTATGCATATAGGGCATGTAGGATGAAAATATACTTACAATCTATAGGACTAGACACTTGGAATGTCACACAGACAGAATATTCTGAACCCACAACTGCTTTTGCTCAGTGGACTGCTGATCAAAAGACTGTTGCACAGAATAATTCTAAAGCTATGAATATCTTGTTTTGTTCACTTAATAGGAATGAATTTAATAGAGTGTCAGTTTGTAAGTCTGCATATGAAATCTGGAAAACTTTGCAAGTTACTCATGAAGGAACAAGCAAAGTTAAACAGACAAAAATCTCCATGCTCACAAATCAGTTTCAATTATTCAAAATGAATCCTAATGAGTCTATTCCAGATATGTATAGTAGATTCCAGGATATTGTCCACTCTCTAATATCATTGGGAAAAGTATTCTCCGAAGAAGATCAAGTCAGAAAAATCCTAAACTCTCTTACTCCAGAATGGGATCAAAAGACACTCGCAATCGAAGAAGCAAATGACATCAGCATCTTAAAGATTGAAGAATTGATCGGAAACCTAATGTCGTTTGAAGTTCAAATGCTTGGGAGAAGAGAAAGCAAGGCATCAGAAAATAAATCAATGCATTCAATGCACTAACAGAAGGATCAGATTCAGACAGCGATAATGATGAAGAGATTGCTTTTATGACCAAGAATTTTCGGAAATTCCTGAAGTATAGAAAATTGAATAGTTCCAAGAGAAACAACTTTAAGAATTCCGGTAATCAGACTACAGTACCAAACTTTATCAAATGCTTCAATTGTGACGAACCAGGTCATATCAAAAGAGACTGTCCGCATCCAGATAAGAAAAACCCTCCTACAAACAATGATTCTGCAAAGAAACGGAAATGTGCATTCACTACTACTCTAGATGACTCTGACTCATCCTCCAACGACGATGAACATAAGAAAGATAATTCAAATCTATGTTTCACAGCAATTCTCGATTTAGTCGATACCAAAGACACGGACTCTGAAAAAGGTACACGTTTACAATACATTCGCTGAAACTGCATGCTTGAATTGATTGATTGATTGGTTGTTTTTGAATTGATGTGTCGTTTGAATTTTAAAATTTTTATTATTTTATAATATTTTTTATTATTATTTTATTATTATTTTTATTTTTAATAATATTATAATATTTTATGAGCCTTAGTAATATTCCAGATATTATATAGACATTAAAATAATAGATATATATATATATATATATTACATTATATAAAAGTATCTAGTCATCAAAATTTACGGATACCTGTCGACATGGTATAGAAAATTTGAAATTCAAATGCTTGTATTTTCCTCCACTCTTTCACACCATTCGAGACTCTGAAAGGACACTTTTTGACCAGAGAAACTGTCCATTTAATTTCTATTTATTTACTATCATTTATCTCATCTTTTCACTTAACTTTTCAAATTCAAACTCTTTCTTCATAACTCAAGCTCTCTTCTCTCTACATCAATGGCCTCCTCAAGTACTCCATTAACTATGAGACTCTTCAAAACCTTAAAAGAACACCTCTTTTATGATCCGGAAGCAATCAAAGCCTATATTGGCTATGCTAATTATTGAAAAGTTCATCCCGGAAAGTTTGCAATTTTCCGCGATTTCGCTTCTTATGAAATCGATTCTCTTTGTGTTAGCAACAACATTTTAAGTCTTGTTGACGATTCTCAAAATGATTTTGTATGCTACCCAAATCTTGTGAAAATGTTTTATGCAAATCTTAATCGTGGCTTTTATCAAGGAAACGATGATGAAATATGGAGTAGTGTAAAAGGCACTTAAATTGTTTTAAATTGTGATGTTTTGAGAGCGATTCTAAATTGTAAGTGTACGGGTATGGATCTTTCAAATTTCAATTTTAATGAAAGTGATCGTGAGACTTTCCACCATATTTTTGAAAGTAACAAAAACTTTGATTTTATAAACCGCAATTTTCGTCCAAAAGCAAAAATTGTGAGCCTTCTTTTGCAACACACTTTGACCCCGAGATCGGGAAGTTTTAATAATCCTACTTTAAAAGTTTGTAAAGCTCTTTTTGCTCTTTTTGGAAACTATGATATTAATTGGGCTCAAGTTATTTTGGATGAATTTCGGCCTAAAAACTTGGAAATGGGAGAAAAGATTTTATATCATGGAATCTACCTTACTAGAATTTTCAACTATTTTGGAGTGAATTTTAAAGGAGAGGAATTCATTTCTAGAAAAGTTTTCAATCATTCCAATATCTCACTTATGAAAATTCCATACATCTTTCAACCTTATGAATCCCTTGTGGAAAAGGAAGAGCGTTTAGCTCACGAAGAAATGGAAGAAGGAGAGGAAGAAGAAGAAGAAGGGAATGAAATGGATATTCAAGAAGAAGAAGAGGAAGGTGAAACATCTCTTGAAAGTATTGATTACACCTCCAAACCAACCAACAAGATGATTATCCAAAACCAAAAGATAATTGTGGAAAATCAACGGACACTTAAGAGATCCGTTAGTAAAAAGTTGGATAAAATGTCTTCTAAGATGAACAAGTTCTTCTCAAAAGTCAGAAAGAAGTTTAACCTTTCGTCATCCTCATCATCCTCCAATTAGATCTATCTTTTCATACCTTGTCGTAGTTGTTTAAGTTTGTTTTAAGTTTGAATGTTATTGTATTTCATGTTGTTTAATCCATGTATCATTCCAGTTTGAATTAATGTTGAAATTCTTTCTGTTATCTAGCTTATTTCATCTCTAGAATAACTGTTAATATGATATATATAAATATATATATATATACATTTATTCAAAATCAAAAACAAGGCATCAAAACACAGATGACCCTGTCGACAACCCCCAAAGGCACCCTATCGACATGCTTAAAATCTAAAGTGTCTTTCATTTTAATTTTTGAATTTTAAATAACTAACTTGTATCTATTCATTTCAAACGAAATTTACACCTATAAATACCTGTTCTCTTCCAGAAATCTTTACTCAAAATCATTACTTATCTATTCTATCTATATTTCTTCTCTTTTTCACAAAAATGGCCGATCCTATTCACAATTTATCTGAAAATCTTGAAGAAACTCTTAAATCCTTCAAGAAAATTCTCTCTATCATTCTCCGTAATCAGCGTCACTTAGAATTGAGTCAAATACAGATGATCAAGGAGCAAGAAAGGCATTTAGAAGCAATTCGATGGATGATTTCCTCCCTGCACAAGGATGATAATGAAGCACATCCTCCCGTTTCTCTCTCTGTTGATAATGAGAATTGGGATGCCATCAAACAAGACCCTATCTTTGGAGAAGAAGGATGGGTTGATGTTCCTCGTAATATTTGATTAACTTTGTTTAATTTTTATTTGTTTGCTTGCTTAATTAGGATTTGGTTTGATTTGCTTTAATTTGACTTAGTATGGATTGATATTATGTGTGTAAAATATAACATACATATGATTAGTATTAATAATATATGATCTTTTAAGTTATCATGATTATCAGTTTAACTATCTATTTTTATATTAAAAACTCCATTATGAATAAATAAATTGTGTTCTCTTATTCGTATATTTTCTTATCTTTTGAATAAATAGTTTAGTAGTTAGGAAAAGTAGTTATTAAGAATTTAGTTTAAAGTTAAGTATTGATTATATATGATAACACTATCATTATAATCACAAGTAATGTAGTCTTAGTTTCAGAGGGAGTTATATAGAGTTATATAGTATTATAATTATGGAGTTATATGGTTTTTGTTGATGACAAAGGGGGAGAAGTATAAAATAGGATAGTTAGGCATAGATTAAGGGGGAGTTATTAGAAGTATTAGGATAGAAGTGATATTTTATAAACAAAGGTTGTCATCATCAAAAAGGGGGAGATTGTTAGTCCCTGAGGAGTTGGTTTTGATGACAACAACCTTACTTAGAATTAGATTATAAAATATATAATACTAACATTATTGTGTAGATATATAGATATGTTTGCAGGTACTAAAGAATGAAGAACTGTACAGTATAAAGATTCAAGATTGAAGATATCAAGATTCAAGACTCATGAGTATCAAGAATTTCAAGAGTTCAAGTTTCCAAGATAAGTTATATAGTTAGGAATATTGTTAAAACTCATAGAAAGGCACTGACATCTTAAAATCTATTTTATTCGTGGAATGGAATCCACTTCGTGCTCGTTAAAGGGATGGAACCCTAAGTAGGATGGAACCTACGAAAAATCTAGTGGAACATGTTTTTGTATCCACTTACTTTTATTTCAAAATGATTTTCAAAATATATATAGCTTGTTTTTCAAAATGATTTTAAATATTCTTGTTTAAAAACCAAAATCATCTGTCCTGGTTTTTCAATATATTTTAGCCTAAAAAATATCCTTAGTTTTAAATATCCTTAATTTTAAATATCTTTGATTTTAAATTATTATCCTAAGTTTTTAAACTACAATTTTGATATTAATATATGTAGCTGTTTTATATATTTATACTTAAGATTTAAATATAAAAGTATAGAAAATTATTATATATATTTTAATATTGTTCTCTATAGTTATTTATGTATTATAACTATATATAAGTATATTTTAAAGTTTAAATATAAGTATAATATAATATAGAAATTATTTTCAAAGAAAAACAAATCACCAAAAAATACAAGGGCATGTCGACATGGTCACATGTACCCCTGTCGACATGGTGACAGTTAAATTGTTTTTTAAAAGAAGTGTCTATTCGCCACATCCCTTCACCAATGGACATGGCTATTGATCTACTATAAATAAAGGGTGTTTTCAATGAATTTTAATCACTTTTTCTCTGATTTAACTTCTCTTCTTCTTCTCCACTTTCTTATTTACAAATTACAGCATTACTTTGTCGAAATCAATATCGAATCTAACTAGATAATTTCTGGTTTTGATTCTCTCCACTATCTCTACAAGATCCAAGTGCTAATCTGAGTTATAGACTTTTTATAACCAATAAAGCGAGAAACGGTGTGATTGTAGCCTTGGAAATCAATTGGGTGAACTTGTTGCCCCGGAAATCAAGTATCTCTACCCAGAGGATTGTGAATCTGGAGCGGTGTACCTCGTAGCCTTGAAATCGAGGGTTGTATTTGTACGAATTGTTTTTGAAAGGAAATCTATACTTGTGTTGCGGGATTGGATGTAGGGTAACTCCGAACCAGTATAAAATCCGGTGTGTTCTTTCCTTTACTGCTTTTACTTTATATTTGCATCTGTGTTTGATTCTGTGTTCATATCTGTGTCTGATTAGTGTATACATTGTTAACAAATTAAGATAAATTCAAAAAGATTAACAAATTTCTTAAAACACTATTCACCCCCCCTCTAGTGTTAATTCTAGCCTTATGATCCTTAATCCGCATTCTAACACCACAAACCCAGTATAAAAATGTCATCATCTATACAAAACAAATCAATAGAAATCAAGAATACTATATCCAATGGGTGAATCATCCATAAAATACAACATCATCATCTAAAATGAAATTATCATGTGAATTGGGCTAATACACAACAATGGCTTAATATAATATTATAAAATCATATAACCAATAAGTATTATGAGATAGCCCATCAAATCATCCTAACGATATCTAATATCATACAAATCATAAAGATAATCTATCACAATCCAAATCACAATCGATAAACAAAGGCTATCTCTAGAATATCAAACCAAAAGATTGTGTGTGTATGGGGGGACTGACTACACTTTAGACTCATCCAGTCTCTAGTATAGCCAACTCATTATAGGAATGAGATATATATGTCAATCAACTATATACACATACCCTGAACCATACGGGAGACTGATGGTCGCCTATCGCAAGCCTGCTTCAGGAACCAAGTGTACTCGCCAACTGCAGAGTAACCATCTATTTCTACAGTCTTCAGTTACCTCGATGGACATCATGACCCCATCCACCAATGGCTTGTCAACGCATAGCCTCGGTCATAACCCTGTTGCCCCTAATGAAAACAGATTGTCGACCTATGCGACACAAGGAACTACCAACAACCAATCCTGTGATGCGCATCGAATACCGTAAACAACAATGGTGTTGTGGATCTAGGACGTAACTTCACGATCAGGCTGCCAGGGTAGATACTGGCCAATCTGGTTTACTCCCAAAACATAAAAGGAGCTGGACACAATGTGGATGGTCATATCATGCAAAATATTTTATACAACTTGTAAAAACATTTCACCTGCTCTATTTGTTGCCATCAGCTACATTAAAATTGCCCGAAAACTCTGCATTTAGCCATCAGCGTCGCAGTCCATCGCATCGCCAGCAATCTGCATCGCTACGTCTAACATCAGCACATCAACTACCACGCTTCTTTGTCCCCAACAGCCACCAGGACTTCGCCAGCGCCTCTTCCTCGAAAACGCGAGCCAAGGTGCGACACTCAATCGACGTCGACATGTGCTTCCATTGAACTGTCGCCACCGAGTTTGATAAGCCGCACGCGATTTTCATTTGTATTCATTTTCATTTTTTTTCCTCTCGTCAGAATCAATTTGATAATTCACAAATAGGGGTTGAGGAAACTAAAGGGAAAATGGGTATAATTTTTGGGTGTGGGTTTAAATTGGAAATGAGGAGAGTTTTCTAGATTCATGAGAGGAAATAATAGGATTGGTCTTTAAATTGATAATGGTTTGGGCGTGAATTAAATTAAGATCTAAATTTAGTTCTTTCATTTATTTATTTGTAAGTGAATTCCAATTTAATTTAAATCGGCACAAACTTCATTTTACACGATATATTTTGATAATCATACAATTTCTTTCATTTCAACATTAGTTGATTTATTTAATTATGTGCTGCATTAACGTAATATAAAATAATTATTATTATTTTTAAACTATTTCAATCATATATTTACATTTTAAAATTATTTCATATTTAATAAAACAATTTATTCAATTTCAATAAATTATCCAAAAAGAATTTATTAATTAAACTCAAATTATTAAATCAAAATCTTTTATTAAATAGAATTTAATTAACTAAATATTTATTTTCAAAATATAATCATCACAACTCGAATTCGAACACTTTTATTTTAATTAAATTCATTTATTTATACGGCTTAGCAAACAGGATTGTTACAGGCTCCACCTATAAAAATTGCATCATGCACTTTCTTATAGGAAGATGTCAAAACCCTAACTTTCTTCGTATCTACAATTTCTTACCAAACTTAAACTACTCAATCATCTATGTGGCTCTACCTCCAATTCTCTTATCGTATGCTATTACTTAAATAGGTTCAATTCATGACTTTCTATTTTTTGCATACGATATATTTTGTGAAATATTCTAAGTGTCGGATTTTTTGGAAAATTTCGATAGAGTCTCCTTTGTACGGAGAGCGTTCTGAAAAATCAAACATAATATATTACATAATTTGAAGAGTCTCCAAACACAGGACATCCCGAAACACGGAGAAACAATATAATATCGCAATATATCTCGCTATAATATAAAAACATACCTTTTTATTAGTATTTAAGCGAGCTATTTCGCTTTTACGCGAGCAAAAGCAAGCCAGCGTTGCCAAAATATCCAAATGTGCTTCCTGTGTACCTATCTCAACTAAATGTAAATATTAGCTTCATTTGAAGAGATATAATGAATATGAATTCATTTAATTTCAAGACAACATTATGTTCAACTTTTTAGCCACATTTCGACAAAATTTTAACAATCAAAACACAAAATTAAGCAATGACATCAAAGAGTAAAGTGTTATAAGATAACTTTTGGATTGCAGAAATAAGAATTACAACTTAAGTTAAGGAGAATTTTCTAAAGATAAGTAACTCGGATTTTTTTTCTAATATATACGTGCAAGTCTACCTATAAAATGCGGATTTTTAGCCTAGTAAACCTCAAAATTTTACGAAACATTCTAAACAAGAGTTGTTGCTAGTGACTGCTTATACATGCAAGAGTTGTTGCTAGTGACTCAAAATATATATCTTTGTAAAGATATTTTGAAATAAATGTTTGAAATATTTACAACATGGGCCTAGTGACTGCTTATGTGTGTAATTTGATAGTTAAATAACCGACTATCAAATCTGGCCAAATTCGTTGATCGTTTCGAAGAGACCGGAATCAGATTTAATTATCCGAAACCACTTCAATCCGATTTGAGCGTTACGAAATGTGAAATCTTTAGGATAACGAAGACGGTGATCTTTGAAGAGATTGGTTTGTTCAGACCCTGAACAACTTGTATGGATGAATGCTGGTATTGCATTGTTGCCTGGAAGGCAATATTAGCATTCTAAGTGGGAAGTGCTATATAAAAAGGTAAAACGTAGCCTCGGACCTCATCAACCGGGAAATGACAAAAATCGGGCATGTAGCAGGGCCAAGTGGGTAGCACCCAAGTAGGGTATGGTCATCCCAAATCTAGATCGGTTACCATCTATTCTTGTATGCTTCGGGCCCAAGCGAGGTGCTCATATTCGGTACTACTAGTCAAGGGTTAGGCCAGTCATGTGTGGCAGGGGTACAAGATGTTCTTGTCAGACCCCCGGTGCATTTATCTAGAGATGTACCTTCGGAAGTTAGTTCCTTACCTTATCATAGTATGGAATCCATTCTCCAATACGTTCCTTTACGGTTTTAGTTGTATACCTATTATGCTGGAATTTAATTATTGTAACAATTTCAGCTAAGATTAATAAGTATTTATATCTAGACATTATTATAATATCAGAGGATTTCATATAAACTATTTTGGTTATCGTAAGGTAAAAACCCGTCCATGTTTATGTGCGACGTGGTCTTACGAGATACCTTTTGATTCAAAGATTTTTAAATAACTTTAAAAATCCTGTTGGGTGTGTTTTCTCACGCTGGTTTTCCAGACTGACTCAGGTGTTATTTTATTATAATGCTCGGGTCAGACCGAGTATATTACAGATTAGTTTGGATGCTTGGAGCTTCAAGAGACAAGTTGGTGGCCTGAGACGTATTTACGTAGATGGTTATTTCTGCTGTATTCATTACTATGTTATCAGCAATTGTGAGGATAGGTTGTTATAACTGTCCAGGCTGAAATAGGTTAGTATACTCCGATTGATATTTGTATATACACATATTACAGTTTTGCTTTTGTGTAAAGATTTGTGGAATATTATTGATTATTCGTTCCGCTGTGAGATTCTGTGTTATTTAGTTTTCTTCTTATCTTCTTCCTTCTTTCTTTCCTCTTAACAATCAGGTTTCTCGGCATTCGATTGCTCGGCATGTGATACAGTGAACGTATTAGTGTCGATTTTCAAAGGTCGAAAAATCCGGTTCGTTACATTTTTCATTTATTTTCTTTACTTTTTATTATTTACTCAATCTATTGGGTGTTTGTGCCATTTTTTATTCAAACATTTTTGGTGCTTTCATTGAGAAACACTATAACTCATTGATTTGAGATTTGAAAAAGTTTTAAATGATGAGACAGTCTACTAGGAAGATTGCCGGTGAAGGAAATCAATTGGGAGGGCAGCCAAGTGGCGTCCTCAGGAGCTAACCCCCCATCTATCTAGGTGACCAGGGGATGAGATGGAGACCATGATGAATGGAATGCAAGAAAGAATGATAACATGTAAAGAAGAAATAATGGAAGGATTTGTCATGAGAATAGGACAGAAAGGAAAAGCCGAAGCAATTGCAAACTGGAATCAGAGAATAGAGACCGGAACAAATGCCCTTGGAAATGAAATGGAGCAAAGAAGGGCGATTCTCGGAGAAATGCCATGGATCGGCACCGATCCCCAAGGACTTGGGGGCATGGCTGATGTAAATTAGGAGAGAGACGAAGCATGCCTAGAAACAATGCTAAACACTAGAACTTGAATCGGAAAATGAACTTTCTGCCGGAAGAGTACGTGCTAGAAGCTCACTGTTGGAACGGGAGGCAGAATGAAATCATGGAAAAGAGATTTCCATTGGATGGAAACCCTATGATCGTGATGGATTGGGATCAGGTTCGATTCCTTTACCCCGACTTTAAATAAATGATGCAATATAACTGCAGGCCGCTTACACGTGTATAGGACCCTGAAGAGTTGGATGCCTGTGATGGCTATTTAGGATATTTGTACAATATTAACCTCGGACAACTTACACGTGTACGAGATCCTGATCGATCCCTAGGCATGCTTTAAGTTAGAAGTCTGAAGGTGACCTTGATAGGAATAGATGTCTGTTAGATTCCTTGACTTAGACACTATGACTGATGACCAAAACTGATTAGAAAAGATCAACAGAGATTGATGACCCCCTAGAGTTGATTAGGATTTTATAAACCACTTGAACGTGATGATTGATATTGATTGCTTTAAGTCCTGTCCGGAGAGATGGGACCGGAGTGCAAGGTGCAAGTCCCCTCGCCAGAGAGCAAGAGGATGTACTTGTATGATATTGATCGCTTCATGTCTCGGCCGAAGAGTAGGGACTGGAGTGCAAGAAGTAAATCACCTCGCCAGAGAGTGAGCAGATGGGCTTGCTTATCACTGAGTCCGCTCGTTGGAGAGTGAGCGGATTGGGCTCAACAAGGGTCCGAAGAGACCATGGATTTGGATAGCTTTAAGCCCCATCCAGAGAGACGGGACCAGAGTGCAAGAAGTAAGTCCCCTCACCGGAGAGTGAGCGGATGGGCTTGCTTATCATTGAATCCCCTCACTGGAGAGAGAGAGAGCGGATCAGGCTCAACAAGGGCCAAAGAGACCATGTATTTGATTATCGGCCCTGAACGGCCACGGATTTGATTATCGGTCCCGAACGACCAAGGATTTGATTATCGGCCCTGAATAGCAGTTGATCATATTTACAATTCGGAGAGATCACGGATTCACTTATCAGCCCTGAATGGCCACAAATTCAATTAATGATCCAGAGAGACCGCGGATTTAACCACCGATCCTAAACGACCATGGATTTGTTTAACGATCCGAAGAGATCGTCCCCTTAACTTAATCATTAAACTAAATATAAAACGGTCCGGAGAGATTGTACATTAAATTGAATATAAAACAATCCGGAGAGATCGAGGCTTAAAACAGATACTGATTTGATAAAAAGATTTGAACGCCTTGTAATTAGAGTATAACTGATAAATCCCAGATGAACACAAGATGATTTAGATATATAATGTAATAACTTCGAATGAAATCAAAATGATGATGATATATAGACTACACTTAGGCAGAGTCTAGAGTCTCAGGCTGTAACAGGTTTGGAATGACCCTTGATTAACAAGAAAATCCATAAGAACGGGATGATTCACAATAGCTTGATGGATGATAACTAGAAGATTCAATTACTAATACTCCATTGACTTCAACCCTTGTTCTAGAGCAAAGCACATGTTCTATTTGCAAGGCGTGCTTTGGAGGCCAGGTGTTATCCTGTCTTTTGATCCGGTACTATGCAGACAAACTTGACGAGTCAAACTTCAAAGTTATCAAGGTAAGAAGTCTAGAGAGATGGCTGCGAAGCCCAAAACTCAAGTACAACCAAGATCACAAAACAAATACAAGTCCATTCCAAAAAAGGAGAACGTGAAATCCAACAAAGTGTTGGATCAGTACCGATCTAAGGTGTTGGATCGGTACTGATCTATGATGCCTCACCTAAATGACCCCAAATTCTCTACACTCTCAAGCCATGTTGCCTACAATCCATTTCTAGCCTCCTATGATCATTCGCACGCACCAATGATCGATCATCTTGAACTCAAGAAACCAGCAACTTCATTCTACTATAGATCCATCATTTGGCTTTAGAAGCAAGCTAATAATGGTGCAAACAAGATTGGAATCGTGAAGCTAACAATGAATCGAGCCTAAAAATTCAAGATGGTCAATTTGGCGCATCGGTACCGATCCAAGCCCATGGATCTGTATTAGTCTTGGGCGTGGAGAACGAGGTGGAGATCCTAGAGGCGATTTTTCAAGAAACCAACAGTTATAAATAGTACGACAGGGCTTGTTTTAAGGATCTTTTGGCTTCTCTACAACTCTTCTCCAATCTCTTGTAATCACTCATCGATTTATACCGATCTGTAACAAATTTATACCGATCCATAAGAACTACTGTACTTGAAAAAATACAATATAACAAAAGGAAACTTGAAGTGGACGTAGGCCGGAGTATGCTGAACCACTATATATCTTCTGTGTTCTACTTCTTACTCATTTTTCATTTATTTTCTTCACTTTTTATTCTCTACTCAATCAATTGGGTGTTTATGCCATTTTTCGATCAAACAAAGACTATCTCTAGAATATCAAACTAGAAGAGTATGGATTTACGGGGACTGACTATATTTTAGACTCACCCAGTCTCTAGTATAGCCATTCATCATTGAAATGAGACATCTATGCCAATCCACTACATACATATACCCTGAACCAGATGGAAGACCAATGGATGCTTACTGCAAGCTTGCTCCAGGAACCCATACCTACTCGCCAATTGTAGAGTAACCGTCTATTCCTGCAGTCTTCAATTACCTCGACGAACATTGTGACCCCATCCACTAATGGCTCGTCAATGCATAGCCTCGGTCACGACCTTGCTTTGCCCTTAATGGCAACATACTGTTGGCCTATGCAACACAAGGGGCTACCAACTACCAATCTTGTGATGCGCATCGAATAACATAAACAACAACGGTGTCACATATCTGGGGAGCGACCCCACGATCAGGTCACCAGGGTGGATACTGACCAATCTGGTTCACGTCCGAAACATAAAAGGGACTAGACACAATGTGGATGGTCATAGAGTACTCATACCTTATAACTTCACATATCTTTAATAATAAGTTGACACTCAACTCACATCAGTCAACATCTAACTATACTATACTCCTCAACGAGTACCACACGCATGCGCGCGCACACGCACACTGATATATATATATATATATCCGTGTGTGTGTGTGTGTATGTATATATGTATGTATGAGCAAGGCTGACACAACTCTCATAAGCTAATACCTGACTATATGATACTCTGCATCGAGTATCGCATATGCACATAAGTGTAACCCCATTTTGAGTGACATTTACTTACAAAGAATAATATAAAAAAAATAACATAACGGCGTCCCTTAACATCATATGTTATTCGAATAATTATTCAATGCTCATAAACTACAATCAATCCACACTATATATCTATATATAACAAGTACGATGAATAACTGAAAAAATGTTGCTGAAAGTCCCATGCCAAATAGTATCACTAATCCATTTATTAAAATTTCTCATCGCATGGACATGAAATCTCACAAATCAATTAGAAAGATGTCATCACCGTATCATCTTAAAATATAACTCAAACTAATATCAACGGTAAATCATTCGTTATCAGTAATTCAATGTAGAAGGCTCATATATTACAAAGAAGTAATAAAATAATATTGAAACAAATGTTTGGAATAAACAACTATTACTGTTGATTATTAGATAATATTGTTAACTAATTTATATAATCACAATATAAGATTTAAATATAGAAACCTTTACAATCCATATATAAATATGTAAATATATAATTAAACTTCTAAATAATTAACACCGCATAATTCTTTTAATAATTTAAAATACGGACTAAATCTTTAAATTTGTTCAAATATAAATTTAAAAGAGAGATTATATCAATAAAAATGTAATAAGACCTCTTAAATCAATTTTATATTTAGAAAATAAATGAAACCTTTATTACATTTATATGTATTAACTAATATATTCTGGTTGTTTATTTTATCCCAATATAAGATTCAATCAATATAATTCGTTTCCAAATCCTTTTGTATGTATATTTAAAACTTCCCAAAATCAATTTACAAATCAAAAATAATTATAGAAGCTATTTCGTAATTTCTATAACTAATCAATGCTTTAAAATAAATTTATAAATCTTCATAATAATCTCTTTTCATTTCAAACCCTTAAATAATTTTCCAAAACTTTCCAAACATCTTTTAAATGAGAAAAATAAATAATTATCTAAATCTAAAATCCATGGAATAAAATTACTTCACAAATACATCTACCAGACATCACTATAGATATAACCCAAGTTGAATTCTATCGAAGTCCGATCATCTGTAAAACACTCGTATCGACATACAAATAAATATTTAATTCAATTTGCAAATGGACAGAGTTCTGTTCACAAATTGACACTTTCAATCCATACAATAATCTAATAAATCACACAACAATCCATTCTCAAACCAATCAACAATGAACAAGAGAAACGTAGCAAACTATTCTATTTCAACCATTTCATCCAATCAATCTATATTAACCAAGCATTCATTATCAAATCAATCAAATATAATAGCAAATACGAGCATTCAAAACAATAATAAAGTATAGCTGTGAGTTAAGAATTTAACTCATTGAATTGGTGCTCGAATTCTCAAGTCAGCATATACTCTCCTCTCTTCATTATCGACATCAACCATTGTACCAACACCATGCACTACCTTGCTTCTATTGTAGCTTTGTAAAATCGCCTGCTCTAATTTGTTGCTATCGGCTACATAAAGACTGCCCAAAAACTCCACCTTCAGCCACTAGCGTCATAGTCCATCGCATCGCCAGCAATCTACATCATTGCCTCTAATATCAGCACATCAACCGCAATGCTTCTTTGTCTCCAATAGCCACCAGGAATTCGCTAGTGCCTCCTCTTCCTCGAAACATGCGAGACCAGGCCGTGACACTCAATCAACGTTGCTGAATGCTTCCATCGAATCGCGACCACTTGACGTCAACGTCACCGGGTTTGATAGGCCGCACGCAATTTTCATTTGCATTCATTTTTAGTTTTTCTCTCTCATTAGAATCAATTTGATAATTCACGAATAGGAAATTATTGTCAAGGACAAAATTTCTCAGCGTTTTAGCCTCAAGGACAGACCTTCAGTATTTTAGCCTGAAGGACAACTTTCTTTAGGTATCAATTTTTAGTTATCGATAGCAGTTTTTAGATATCAGTTTGTAGTTATCGGTAGCAGTTTTTAAGTATCAGTTTTTAGTTCGGTAGCAGTTTTGGAAGAATGTTTATCCTTATTTGGAAGAATGTTTGTCCTTATGATTAATTTTTAGGAGAATGTTTGTCTTTGTGGTTAAAATATTGAGGTTGTGTCCTTAAGGCTAATAATATAAAAAAATTGTCCTTTAAATTAATTCCCCCATTCACGAATTGGGGTTGGGAAAACTAAAGGGAAAACATGTATAATTATTAGGTACATGTTTAGGCAACTTCTATTTCAACCCGAGTATTTACTTAGTAGCCCTCCAAAAATTAAATAAGTCTGTAAACCCAAAAAATAACTTATTAGCCCCTACCATTTCTAGAACTACCCTTCCCATCACGTTCTCGAATAAAAAAAAAGTGCTCGTGCCTCTTCCTCCACTGCCGAATAAAAAAACCCTAACGTGCTCTTCCTCCTCCTCCACTCACACCACGCCTCTTCCTCAACTCACGTCACGCTTCTTCCTCCTCCTCCAGCGGTCTACCAGCAATCAACGTAAGCATCAACCATCTTTAGATAATGTTTAACTATACTCAATGTAAGCAACAAACCCTAAACCCGATCCAAGTAAATTCTCGTTCATGAAAACACAGAACCTGATCGTAGTAAATGGTTTGTTGCTGGTCTCAGCAACAACCATGTTGAAGACGGGTGGAAAATATTCGTACCATGTAAGAGAACTGCGTGGAAAGCATTATTTCTACGCAGTGCCTATGCGTGGAAAATATGCCTACCACACAGTTTTCCTACGTGGTAGGCATTTTTTCCACGCATAGGCACTGCGTGGTAGGTATTTTTTCCACGTAGAGGCACTGCGTGAAAAAATTTCTTTCCACGCAGCTTCAACATAGTTGTTGCTGAAACCAGCAACAACATTTTTTTTGGTTCAGTCAGTGTTTTTTTATTTATATTGTCGTGTAAAGTGTTTTTTCTGATTATTTGCAGATGGGTCAAACTCGAATGACGGTTGGAAGAAAATGGAGAATGGAGAAAGCTACAGAAGGTACTAGTTCGGACATGAACGAGATAGGACTGATGTTGTTTCAAGGCAAGACGATACAGATGAGGGGCAACATGAGACAAACAAGGCTAACTTTGAGATTGTTGCAAGGCAAGACGAGGAACAACATGAAGAAGGATATGAGGAACATGGAGATGGTTCAGACTCATCGGGAGAAGATGGAGATGACATAAAGGATAATTCAGAGACAAATGATGGTGACGAGACATATGATAAGCCCGAGGTAGAAGGTGAAGCCGAAGAAGATGTAAACGAGAATGGTGGACCAAGAATTAGTATTGTGATTAGAGAGTTTGATACTCATGTTGCGTCTTTGATATGTATTGGCTAGGTATGTATCTATTATTATTCTAAACAATTGATTTGGAATTACTGCGTTTACTAAATGTAAATTTTATATGTGTAGGAAGGATCACTGCTCACATGCGTCAATCATGCACAGAAGGTATCGGAGTGGAGGATTCCAGATAATGCTACTAGATTCAAAGCCATTATCGAATCATCTGGCTAGTTTCCCATTGTTAGCACTTGCTACAAGAGTGTTAACAAGAATTTGATATCAGCATTTGTGGAACGCTGGTATCCAGAGACTAATACCTTCCATTTATCATTCGGTGAGATGACTCTTACCCTTGATGATGTAGCTTCTTTATTACACATTCCAGTCGAAGGTAAACCTGTACAAAGTATGTCATATGAAATGGAACAAGCAGTTAGTATGTTTCAAAGTATCTTGGCCTTACCAAAGTAGAAGCTAGGTTGGAAATGAATGAGAGGGTTGGATATAAATTACGTTTGTCTACTTTAGTTGATAAATTTAAAGATGTGAGCGATGATTGGACTGATCGGGCAATTATGCGTGTCGTCATGCTTATCTTTTATTCTTGCTTAGCAACACATTGTTTGCTGACAAAAGCAAGTCTCTTGTGCACATATCACTTCTGGATCCATTAAAAAATTTGGACATTGTCAACACTTACTCTTGGGGTTCAGCAACACTTGCATTTCTCTATAGGCAGCTTGGATTAGCGACCCGTATAGGTGTGAGGCAGATTGCATGATTTCTTTGCTTACTGGAGTCATGGATATTTGAGAAGCTTTCATCCTTCCACAAATCTGTACTATGAGAATTTACCCCGTGTTGCTCGATGGAATCCATATTAAGATAGTGCTGCATCAGTCATCGATCTCCGTATATTCCTTGATACTATTTAGATTGAACAGGTAATTATCTTCACTTACTTAGCACTAATTTTGATTACTTGTACGCCATGAGTAATCAGTCCATTTAATAGCACTAATTTTGATTTCTTTGCTTACATGTTATTTTTTATCCTTACATCTTTGCATGTCACTATCATCCATTTCATGCTATATCTTGGTATAGCGGTTGCATTCTCTGCCTCAACGTTGTGGAGCTGTATCATCCTGATAGAGTACTTAGGCAGTTTGGCAGAGTTCAGAACATTCCCATGGCTCCTATTCCTCCAGTTGCAATAAATGCACATCGAGGTAAAACTTCAACTACATACACTCGGGTGCGTTATCAATTTTTAGGAAGTATATGGGAGAATTGGTACCATCATGTAATTGTAGAAGGGCGTAGATCAATACCACTCAATCGGTCTTTTTGAGTTGCATGGATGATTATATGAAGTGGTACAGGGATCATAGTGTTTTACGGGTTCACAATCCAGTAAGCTTACCTGCTAATATAATGATTGGAGCATCTCATTTTCAGCCCACCTATGACCAACTGTACTCGGTATGTTGTATTTATTTTTTCACATTTCATTTCATTATAAAATAGGTTGAAGTTTCATTTTCAACAAACCTGTAAGCTTAATTTTTTTCCAGACTCTATATGATGTGCATGGCCTTTTGGATGAAGCTAACACTCAAGTTGCTAGTGCCAGGGTTGCTAGTGGATGCTACATCTGTTGTCAACAATAGTTTAAGTAACTCGTCGCTGAAGTTTGTTAATGTAATGTTTTGTGACTACATGTATTTTGGTGTATCTAGTGTGTTTGAACAGCATATGGTATTGTGGTTTGTTGTTTGACATTGTTAATGTAATGTTTGTTCATGTAGGGCTTTTGGTGTACTGTTTGTTAATGTAATGTTTGTTGTCTATGTTGGCTGTCTCTGTTGCATTAGACATGTTTGGTAATGGAATTCCATTTGAGTTTGCTGGCATATTGGCCTCTGTATTATTATTTTTTGAGTTTTTCAGTTTACCACGCACTAACAAGACGTGGTTAACTAGCAAACCACGTAGAGACTTTATGAGGTAAGGAAGAAAACCAAGTTGATTTCCTACGTGGTTATTGGACAAACCACGTCCGATGTAAACGAACTGGAACATAATCCATGAGGAGTCCATGCGTGGTTGGTGTGAACTTGGAAAAAAATTAGTTCTCCTATTGTATACAAAATAGTTTGCAATCACAGTAATTTTCTTTGTTTTATTTTTTTGGTTTCTGGAGTTATAGTATAATGATGCTATGCGGTTTATATTCATACCACATTGATTTAATACGGGGTAAGTTTACGAACCATGTTTTACCTACACGTGTTAGTTGACCAAACCACGTTGCTTTGCTCGGAACTGGAACAAAATTCACGTATTTGCCCTACGTGGTAGTCCTAAAACTGGAAAAAAAAATACTTCTTCTTCATCACCTCAAAACAAACACACTTTAACTATCACTCAGTTCCACAATACACAGTTCATTCAAGGAAATTCAAATAAATGATCCACATTTTAGTCCAACAATTTGCGAACAAAGTAAATTCAAGTTACTAAGAAGCAATAATTTGCGAACAAAGTAAATTCAAGTTACTAAGAAGCAATAATTTGCGAACAATCATTCAAGTTAAACATACAATTTAACAACTCCAAAATGGTGCCACAACTACTTCCATTCAGCGTATTCATTTCTTTCATCCAAAGCTTGTCTTCGATTAGTGTAAATGTATTCCCATTTACTTGCATCCATATCACGAGCCGTGAACCATTTTGAATAAATTGGTGGTACCGGATGTTTAGGCTCTAGTTTTATCTGCGATTGGCAGTGTATATTTCAGTTTGAATGAAAAGAAATGAAATAATTTTGAAATTTAATAATATGTAAGTTGCGTACCTGAACAAAATGATCTTGGTTAACAAAAGCTATTCCAATTTCAGTACACTGTATCGGTGGAGGCACTTTTCCTTTCAATGGAGTATTGTCAAAAAAGTCTTTCACTAATGTTGAATACTACAACGTTATATCTAGTTGCAATAATATAACCAATATCGGGCATTGACATCCACTTTTCCTTCGGCGCAAACCCTTCTTCTTCATGCATAAGGCGTTTGAGAAGAATAGTACATCTATCATGCTCTATGAAAACGCGATCATATAAAGCCTGATTTTCATATAATTATTCATATAACTCTCTCCGAATTTGACTCCAGCTTGATTCTCCCAAACCAAGCAAAGCCGCCACACACCGATATCCACAGTTACTATCTGATAGGACGTCAATAATATCAGTAGCATGCCTTCATCTCCAATGGTATTTGATGCAAATAAGTTCTCATGCCTATAGTTTGTTCTTCCAAATGAAAAAAAAGTATGATATAGTAAGTTAATATAGTACTTATATGTGTATGCAAATAATATTTATTATACATACCTTTTTGGTTTATAAATAGGAAGTTTATCGGTACGAGCCTTTTTTATAGTACACGGACTTTGAGAGTAAACACTTCCGACAAGCTCAAATGATGAAGGCATTCTTTTAGTTGAAATATTAGCACTTTTTTTTGCTTTCTCTTCCACGTGTTTTTATTTTGCTTTTTGGAGATGCGAGAGAAGATGTCTTTGGTTCAACAACTTCTAACATCTTCTTATAAATTTGCATTTGGTAAGGAGTATCCAACTTTTTCACATCATTTAATAGAAGTTTCATTTTTTCTACTACCCCACATCTTTCTTTCCACTTATTTCAACAAGATGAAGTCTTGGCCAATGAACATCAATCATACCAAGCGATATTGCGGTACCAGGCCCAAAATGAGCTAACTCATGTGCACAAGGCAGTCCATGTGTTCTACAAATGAAACATCCATATAACAATTCTTCCTCACCAACATCTTTTATTCTAAGTGTTTTTGGATGAATCAAATCAAGTGCCTTGATAGAGACAAAGCTTCGTAAATTTCTGAACTCTCTTATATGAAATATATGCTTCACTTTTGTTAAACTTTGCTCAAATGATGCTTTAAGTTTGGTAAACGAGAGCTCCAATAGTGAATGCATCTTCTTCCAAGCTTGTTCAAAATTACATTGACAACTAGCTAAATGTTTCTTCAATTTTGAATGATCGGACTCGGCCCTGTATATAACACAAACATATGATTACTAAAACAATAATTACTATTTGGAATAAATATTAACATGATTATTAAAGACAATTACCTATTAGAAGTATAATTTCCGAAATGCTTATTATCATCCGTCCATGCTTGAACAAATTGGCCTTTGTACGTATCCAACCATTGCTTGTGAATATACTTCAAGAGTGAAGTATGCTTTGCATACTTTTCATGCAACACTTGCAGATTCTCATTGTATACAACTAATTTTTTTTGAACAAACAAGTTCATTCCAATCATATAAAAATGACTTCTTCTCTTCAACTTCCATTCCTTTCACTTTTTTTAGCATATATGTTAGAACGTTATTTTTAATGTGCCATGTGCATAACATATGTGCAGAGTTTGGGAAAACAAATCCAATAGAATTAACTAGTGCTGTTTCCCTATCAGAAATGAAGACTGATGGCAATTCCACTTCACAGTCAACCAAATAGATTTCAACCGTTCTAAGGCCCATATATAATTTTCCTCAGTTTCAGCAACTAAGTACGCAATCGCGATATAGAATGTAAGATCTGTGCAAGTAACACCAACAATCTCAAGTAAAGGCATTCTGTACCTATTGGTTTTATATGTGCAATCTAATATGATAACTCGGGGAAATGTACGTAGAAAATCCAAACCGGTAGGATGCGCCCAAAATATATCTTTAATAATATCTGTCCCGTCTAATGTTTTACAATGCCATTCAAAGTAACCAAACTCTTTCAATTTACTAAGCAAATATTGAACTTGAGAATGCCCTGCTCGCTCAATAGAATTTTGTGCTCGTATAATATTGTAAATTGTTTTGATGGTGGTACAACTTGCAGGATCATTTCTTTTAATAGTGTGTAAAATTTCTTTTGCTTTTACCATGTTTCTATGCATCTCAATAACTAACTTGGTCTCATCTTCACTTAGTCGACCAATATACAAATGTCCTTCAGTATTTTTTTAATTCTGAATGATTATGAACACCATTCACAACATGCAATCGCCAATCATCTAAAGTAGGAAGTTTCTCACCTTTAAGTCTAAATGGGCAATTACATTTTTTTGTACCGGTCATTTGGAGGTCCTTCGGGCTTTTGTCTTTTTGCTTCTTGTACATACCACTTCGTTCACAAGAAAACATAATTCTTGGTTTTTTGCTTGAAGCACCAGTATCTGATTTCATTATTATGATAACAAAACCAAGACGTTTTCCCGTATCACGAACCCTATCAACCAATTTTTCTCTCGATGGAAATATCTGCATTAAAAATGTTAAATAAAATGTAAGTAATATGGATTTATTTGAATGTTAATCAAAGTAAACTTACGTCATAAGTCGTAAACTCATTTGAATAATCTAACACTATTTCGTTGCATATTTCTTCATCCCTAGAAAATGGTACAATATACATAAACAAGTATCAAACGCCGAAAAGTTCAAACAGAAAAAAAAATGAACTACCACGCAAGGTGACTACGTGGTTCGTGTCAATACCACGTAGGATTTCTGCATGGATGAGTAAAATTAACGGAAATTTTTTGCACGATTAAGCCTGAAACCTAGTATACCCCCTGCGTGAATGATCACCACTCCCCAAAATCGACAGCCTACGATTGTATTTGCAAAAAAATAAAAACTTTTCAAACTTTTTTTACCTACTGTGATTGCGTTAACAATTCATTCTCCTCTTCAAAATCCATCAGCTAGTAGTGAAAAATTGAAATTTTTCTTCACTGATTTAGAAACTAGGGTTTTGAAGAAGCAGTGGTTTAGACAATAAGAAACTGACGTAAGAAGATAATGGAATTGAGAAGAAAGTACACAGCTTTCTAAGGGTATTTTAGACTTTAAAATTTTATATATTTCAGGAGGGCTACTAAGTAATAATATGTGTTGAAATAGAATTTGCCACAGGTTTATATTGGAAATAGTTTTTGAGATTTATAGAGAGGAAATAATGAGCTTGACCTTTAAATTTATAAGGGTTTGGGCCTGAATTAAATTAAGATCTAAATTTAGTTCTTTCATTTATTTATTTGTGAGTAAATTCTAATTTAATTTAAATTGGCATAAACTACATTTTACACGATATATTTCGATAACCATATAATTTCTTTCATTTCAACATTTGTTTATTTATTTAATTATATGTTACATTAACGTAATACTGTACAGTTAAAGCGCCTAGCAGATTCAATGCGGCGGAGGTACAAAAAGTCATAGCGGGGATATAGTGAGGATATAGCGGGATATAGCGGATGACTCTAAAATTGCATATAAAACTCGTATTTAATGTTTTTACAGATATATAAATGTTAATTAAATGAAAAATTAACATTTAATTGAATCATAATCAATACATAAATAATTATAAATAAAAACATGTGCGAATATACTATAAATAAACGTAAAAATATTACATAAAGTAATTGAATTTAGTAGAATATTAGAGTATTTTCATTTCTGAAAATATATTAAAAATTCAATTAAATAAATTAATTTCATAATTTTTATAATGTATAAATGTCAATTTTCAATTCATTTCTTTTAAAGAAGATATAGCGGAAGCAGCGGAATATAGCGGGAATAACGGGATATAGCGGAAATAGCGGGGATTAAAGCGGAAAGGCTATATTTGAGGCTATATTAAAAAATCGTAGCGGTAGAAATCCGCTACGAGATATAGCAGGGTTGTAGCGGGGTAGTAGCGGGGCATTAACTACACAAACGTAATATAAATAATAATTATTGTTTTTCAACTATTCAACCATATAAAAATTATTTATATTTTAAATATATTTCATATTTAATTAAAATAATTAATTCGATTTCTAAGTTATCCAAAAAAAATTTATTAATTAAATTCTAGTTATTAAATCAAAATCTTTTATTAAATAGAATTTAATTAACTAAATATTTATTTTCAAAATTGAACCATCACAACTTGAAGTCAAACACTTTTATTTTAATTAAATTCATTTATTTAAATGGCGTAGAAAGCAGGGTTGTTATATATAATATCATTTCTTGTTTTGGTATCAGAGCATTGGATTTTCAAAACAAAAATTCCAAAAATGATTTTTTTTACGTGTTACGACTGTATTAAATCTGATCATCTAGAAAGAGACTGTCCGCATCAAAAGAAAGCAAAGAATTCACCAAACATTGATTCATTTAAAAAGAAAAAAAGGTTTTCAACGCAACCTTGGATGATTCTGATGCAACATCCAGTGAAAATGACACAGACACTGGAAATATCTACATGTGTTTCATGGTGATGGAAGGTTAAATGAGTTAATCAAAGGAAATAGTGAAATCGGTACTTTTACATGTCATATTTTATTCTTTTGGATTTTTTTTTAGTTTTTGATATTTTTTACAAATATTTAATATAGGAATAAATTTATAATAATAATAATAATAAGTATGTGTATGTGTGTGTGTATATGAATATAATTCTTTATTTTTTGAACACTGAAATTTCGGTATATATGTCGACATATGCCTCCAAAGTATGTCGACATACCAGACAAAATTTGAAGAATCTTTTCAAAATTTAAACTTTTGAAATTCCCCCTCTTTTGCATTCAATTCGAAATTTGAAAAGATGCCTTTTTTGCTTTCACATTGTTAATTCAAACTTTATATATTCTCTCTTCCTAACCTCATCTTCAACACACATTTTATTTCAAAAATCAAACAAATTCTTTACCCTTTTTCCTCCAAAACAAACATATAGTGTCTTCTTCAAACCATCATCTTCATCCAATGCCTTTAGGCTTACCAAAAGAATCAAAAGTCGGCTTTTTAGTGATCAAGAGTCTATTGAAACATTTATTGAGTATGCAACATATGGTAAAGTATTTTTGGGAAGATTTGTTATTTTCACGGATTTATTCTTATGGTTCACAAGATCTTGCTTCAGAAAATGGTATTTTTAGTTTAACCGATTTATCATAAAATAATTTTGAATACTATCTCGATTTGGACAAAATGTTGAATGCTTATTTAAATGGAAAATTTTATCAAGGAAAATAAGGTCAAATTTGGAGTGGTATCAAAGATACTATTATTTTAGGTTGCGATATTCTTGGTCGGATTCTTGATTATAAAAGTAGTGGAATGACCTCTCCACTTTTGAAATTGATTAAGGAAATAGAAAAGTCATGCATGTTTGTTTTCAAATGATGAAGAATGTGGTTTTAAAGGTACAAATCTTAGGCCAAAAGCAAGATTAATGAATCTTATTGTAACGACCGTGAATTTTGGACAATTTAAATTGAAAATATTTAATTTATTTTAAAATATTTGAATGATGGTTTGACTTGAATTTCAAATTATCAGAATGAATTTGGCGATTAAATTTTGGAATTTAATCTATTGAAAGTTGAATAAAAATTTGAATCTTCAGTACAAAGCTGATTAAAAATAATTTAAAGGCTTAGAAAATTCACATTGATAATACTGAAAATAATAGAAGCTTCAGAATTGAATTTGAAAGTGATTTGTTCAGTTTTGAAATTGTATCGTTTAAATTGAATTTAAAAATAGTCTTCCGAGGCACAGTCTCGAAATTCGACGAAACCAGTTCCATTGGATCCGGAATATTGAATTATTACTGGATTTCAAATTTCGTATTTATCGGAGTTGTTGTGTGAACATACGACGTATAAACGCGTAGGAATTTAATCAAATTCAATTTAAATTTAAAATTTAAATTTTTGCCGACATCAGAAGTAAGGCAGGCACGATCTTTTCTCTGCAAAGCCATGTGACTTTCCTTTGTTTCAGCCTGGAATCACGCTTCCCCCTTCCTCATAAAATACAAAGCCCTCTTCAATTCGAAAAAAAAACCCTAAGACCTAAACGAATAAAAGAAAAAATTTAATGGCGGCCTCGTTATTTTCTTTTCGTTCGCTCTGAAATTTAGGCTCATGAAAATCAAAGGTGCCGCTACGTCGAATTAATTGTAGATACTTCGATTTCTTCGATCTGGGCTCTTCGTTCTAAGGTGAGTAATTTTAGTTACTCACATCTAATTCAGTTTTGATGATTTTTAGCTTGTTCAAATCTGTGATTTTCGTTGTTTGAATGATTGATACTCTTGGTTTTGATTTCTGAGTTTGATTTCTTGGTCACGGTTTGAAATTGTTGCTTTGATTGTAGTTTTGTTCTTTTCTCTTTGACTTTGGGCCAATTGCTTTAGTAAAAATGTGAACTTGCTCGATTGTAGCCTTAGTTGCCACAGTCTTGACTTGATGTTGTAGACTTCGGTTTTAATGCGACCTGCAGTTGTCTTCGACTGCAAACTTGATTTATGAAAACTGTTTAGAGATGAGAAGTTTACGTTCATTTTCTGATGACCTTGGCACTTGGTGAACACTGTTTATCTCTGTAGTATTTTCGACCTTGTTCTTTTACCCTGGTTTGAACTGTTCGACTTTGACTTGGTTGCTAACTGGATTAGCGAAAATAATTGTGAAAGAAATTGAGTTAGGCTCTGCCTTGATTTGAAATTTGCAACTTAATTTTGTGAAAAAAATCTAAATAAGGGTTTGCTTTGATTTTTGAAATTTCTTTCAGTGGTGACTTCAGTCTTTATGTTGATGGTGAAACTGTTGATCCATGATGGTTTCGACACTGTCTTGATGGCTTTGTTCGAACTACCTTTGACACTTGCTTATTTTAAGTGCTGTTTCATTTGATATTGATATGTATGTGTATTCATATATATGCATACGGGCATTCTTGTTTTTGTGTTGCTAGCTGCCTCGGCACTGTCTGTTGTAGTTGCACTTTGCATTCATGGGCTTGCACTGTACAGTATTTGTTTTGAAAAAAAAGCAATATATTTTGTCTTTTGTTTCTCTTTTGTTTCGGCACTGCTTGGTTTTCAAGGCCACCACGGCTCCATCTGACTACGGTCATAGGATTTTGTGTATCCCTCTTGATTTATAAACTTGATTTCTGACTTGAGTCATTTGAGTCAGTGGGCATTTTTGTTGCATTTAGGCTTACTGCCTGGTCATCATTTTATGTTGTCACCGCCTCATATTCTGTTATTGGCTGGGCATGGTAGTGTTGCCTTACCTTTAGTATACTGTCCAGTTCATTTAGTCGTTCACTTTTGCCTTCGTGACCATTGCAGTTGATTATGCAGTTTAAGTTTCATATAACCTGTTTCATGTAGTCTTTGGTTTCACTGATCACTTATGTACATGCTTGCATCTTTATCATTTAGAGTCTGCATTATATTTGAGTGCATGTATGCTTGACCCTTGCGTATGTGACTCAGCCCACTGTGCATTATGTGTACCTGTTGGTAATGTCAATCCTTTGATTTGTGATTTCACTTCATTTTAGCCTTTGGTTAATAAATTCTGATTCATTGGTGACCTTCTTGTTGTTTGGATTGGCTTGCTTACTTCGGCCACTTTGATTAAATACTGGTGTTTTGTTTGAACTGAACCATGCAGTTCCATTTTGTTGCTTCACATATTTATGTGTTTTCAATTAGTGTTGATTCTTGTAGTCATGCATAGTACACACTCCGTCCTTCATGTGCACTTGCTGTGCTTGTCACTGCATTTGGTTAAGGCTTGGTCGACACTTACTGTTGAACTTTGGTGCTCTTGCACGTCTCTGTTGATTGCCATTTGAACTGCGGCACTGTTGTTTGTTCCTGCTGCTTTGAATTGTGATGCATTTATATCCACAGTAATTTCTTGTAATTGTATGATTCTTGGTTTGCAACCTTGTCTCATTTGCATACGATGCTCGGTACTTATGATATTGATTTTTAATGTTGGTGATTTCGGGTTTCGTGGCTATAGCTTTCCCTTGTGTGCATGTGGTGGCTGCAGTTCCTTGTTTGCAGTTGCCCTTGAATACTTATGGTGGTTGCAGCTTCTTTTTGTTGCAATTGTGCCCTTGTGGTTTTGTATTACACTGAGTCAATTCTCATGTGCATTGATGCATTTATTTTCATTTGCACTGTGATGGATCATCTCGGCTACGACTTGGTCTTTAATGATTTTATTTGCAGTTGCGTTGAGTCGCGATAGCACTGACTTGACCTCTGCTGTTTCTATTTGTTGTGATATGTAGTAGCCTAAATTGCTGGTGCATACGCTTCATTCTGAAGTTGCACTGGATATGGGTCCACTGTCTTGACTTGTACTTGACCCACTGGTTTGAGTCACTTGTGCATGTCACTATTCATTTCTATTGCACTTGAGTTTCATTTTGATTTGAGTTGGAGCTTTGTGCTTTTGATTTATTGAATTTTTGGGGTATTTCATTATGGTATTGGCGAGGCAGTGCACGCGTGCGTGTACTGCAGCCAATCAGTATTGATGTTTTAAGTGACATTTCAATTGTTTGAATTGATTTAGTTTGATTTGATCATTTTGTTGTGTCTAATTATCTATTTGATAATTTGATTCTGAGTTTCTAATTATTTATTTAATAATTAGATTTTGTTGTTAATTGCCGTTTAGGCAATCCTGTTGTTTTCTAAATTATCTTCATTGATAATCTTTTCATTTATCTCAGTTGATGATTTGAATTGGCTGATTTGTTGTTTAACACTGTTAAGTGTTATATTTACTGTTATCTGATTTCCTTGTTAAAAGGGTCGGATAGACGAGAATTTTTGTGACTGTCGTCTATTTGATTATTTAATTATTATTGCCTCTATGCACTAATAACTGAGTTTGAATTAGACTGACCTGTGTATTATTTTCTTTTGAACGTAATACTCGGGCCAGACCGAGTGTTTTGCAGCTTGAAGGTTTTCGGGCAGCGAAGTTAGAAAGAGAGGGGGAAACGCTCACTTTAGTTCGGGGATTTTGTACTTAAAGAAATATTTCGTTGTATAAATTTAATACATTGTATAAACTCTGATATTTGTTAAAGGAAAGAAAAATAATATTCTGTGTTTTTGTGGCTGATTCTGTTTAAACTATATAAACTAAATAACAATCCGTCATTTTGAACGTTTCAAGTTGGTTTAATTACCGACTAGGGGCGGTCAAAAGGGTGGGATGTTACAAAGTGGTATCAGAGCTTTGGTTTATACAAAGCTTCGTTTATGGCGTTTAATATGAATAGTTACTAGAATCACTTTAAAGAAAGCGTTTTTCAAATCTAAGAAATATAAAATCCCCCTTTCTAAATTTAGGTTTACGATAGTTTCTCTTTGATAAGGTCTCCTTAGATTCGAGTCCCGATTTAATTCGAAAAACCATTATCGAACTGCTGAGACTTATGAAAAAAAATTGAATATGAAATAAAGATTTTTAACTTAAGAAAAGTTAAATTGAATTGAGTTAGCATTAATAAATATATGATTTGAAATTTAACTAAAGGAAAGTTAAATAAATTGAACTGGATTGGATAAATTATTGAAATGGAAATTTAAACTTAAAAGATAAGTGATTATATAATATGAATTGGGAAGTTTAAATTAATAAGTTGTATAACTTATAAAATGAGAAAATTTAAGTAAAACCAGTTGTTAAAATGGTTAAACAGTTTTGTTAAGTAAAACAAAATCTGAATTTTGAATAGTGATATGAATTTGACTTTAGTAAAAGTTAAATAAAATGACTTTAGAAATGAAATCTAAGTTAAGTTAAATAAAATAGAAATTCATTAAGTGTTAATGAAATTGAATTAATGGAAATTGGAAGCTAAGTAATTGAAATCAAATTGAAAGATAAGTAAATCTAAATAGAATCAAATTTGATTTGAATTGAAAGAAAACTAACTTGAATATAAATTAGTGAAAGTAAACTAATTGAATATGAATGAATGTTAGTAAAATCCAATGTAAATGAATCAAATGTGATTAAATTGAAAATCAATACAATGAATGATTTACTAAAGAACTAGTTGATTATTTTGGAAATAGAAAGCAGATGCAAAGTTCAAATGGGATTTAGATTTCAAATTTTGAAGTTGTCAACATGATAATCCATAATAAATTTAATAGATTCAGTGATGAATTTAAATTTGAACTTGCAGAGAATTAAGTTAAGTGGAAAACTTAATATTGGAAAGTTTGAAGTCAGTTTAAAACCAATATTGTGAAAAGTATGCGAAATTCAAACTATGAATTAAGTCGAAGTTGAAAACGTTAAATGGGAAATTTGAACAATTAGTTCAACTTGAAATTTTTCAAAAAAGATTGAATCTTGAGTTAAATTGATTTTAACTTCGACACCAAAAACAATATAAGTTGAGTTTTGAATTTCGGATGGTCGGTTTGGATTGTATGTCTAACATTGTGAATTGATGACATAGCAATTGATCTCTATTAAATATATATCTGTTTGGTGGCGGAGAATTTATTCTCTTAGCTATATACACCCTTCTCTGAGACGTACGAGCTCAGAGGTTATATATCGGTAGACATCAATTTTGTGTTGAGAATTGACAATGTAACGTGTAATCCAAATCGAATGTGAAGTCGATAATAAATTGAATTATGAATATGAATTAGGTTTGAGATAACCTTAAACTTCCAAATCAACTTAGAGGAAAATTTTAAATCGGTAAAGAGATGAAAAATTCAGGAATCCTCTATTTGTTATGGGTATGGGATATGTAGGTTTTCGGAATTTATATATGAGAATGCAATGAATTCGAAAACCATCAGTTTGGAAAGTAATTGTTATGGAAATCTTATGTAAGTTTACATAGGTATGATATGTACGAAATGTGAAATGAAGTACTACATATATATGATATTATGTTTTCTAAACTGAGGATATGGAAAAGTACCTTCCATTTAAAATTTGTGAAGGTGTTGGAACTCGGTATGAGTGTCCATTTGAAATTCGTAGCTACGTAGAATTTCCATTAGTTGGAGTGACTATTTGAATTGGAATCCCTCGTGATGGGATCATGTTGATTGATTATGATGTATACTAGCGAAATTTGAGGGGCGTGATGCCTACAGTTACAAGCGATTCCACTGGGATAGTGGCGTAACCGCCGTGTAAACTGCGATCTAGATGCCATAAGCGAAATTTGAGGGGCAAGATGCCTACGGTTACAAGCGATTCTACTGGGATAGTAGCGTAACCGCCGAGTAACTGTGATCCATGGGGGAACGTGCTTTCCATATCCATTTTTTTAAAGGATTTTTAAGTATTTTCACTGGGAGTTGAAGCAAGTATATTTAGTACTTGGAGATTTTTAGTCCTGCGCCTGACCAGCGTATGCTAATGTCTGTAAGAACGACGATAGACTTATTAAACTTCGAGTTAATAAGTATTTTCAAACTTTAAATAGCGAATCAATAGTCTGAAATTAAAATTACATAATTCCAACCTAATAAACTAAGGAAGAAGATCTTTAAAATGTCTTGAAAGTCCACAGCTTTGGAAAAGATATAATATGCAAATCTCTAACATGAAAAAAATTCCAAGTTTAAATCTGAGTTTTGTAAGTCGAAATTTTTGGTAAAAGACTTTTGCGTTTTGATTGTAGAAATCAATGAACAAAGCTAGTGAGATAAAATAAATGGAATGAATCCTATATTTATTTATTTTTAATAAGTTTCAAGCTTGGTAAAATTGTGTAGGGTATAAATATCGGTGAGATTTTAACAATGATTTTTCCCTAACTTATAATTTCGGGACGAAATTCTTTTAAGGGGGGAAGATTGTAACGACCCTAAATTTTGGACAATTTAAATTGAAAATATTAAATTTATTTTAAAATATTTGAATAATGGTTTGACTTGAATTTTAAATTATCAGAATGAATTTGGCGATTAAATTTTAGAATTTAATCTATTGAAAGTTGAATAAAAATTTGAATCTTCAGTACAAAGCTGATTAAAAATAATTTAAAGGCTTAGAAAATTCACATTGATAATACTGAAAATAATAGAAGCTTCAGAATTGAATTTGAAAGTGATTTGTTCAGTTTTGAAATTGTATCGTTTAAATTGAATTTAAAAATAGTCTTCCGAGGCACAGTCTCGAAATTCGACGAAACCAGTTCCATTGGATCCGGAATATTGAATTATTACCGGATTTCAAATTTCGTATTTATCGGAGTTGTTGTGTGAACATACGACGTATAAACGCGTAGGAATTTAATCAAATTCAATTTAAATTTAAAATTTAAATTTTTGCCGACATCAGAAGTAAGGCAGGCACGATCTTTTCTCTGCAAAGCCATGCGACTTTCCTTTGTTTCAGCCTGGAATCACGCTTCCCCCTTCCTCATAAAATACAAAGCCCTCTTCAATTCGAAAAAAAAACCCTAAGACCTAAACGAATAAAAGAAAAAATTTAATGGCGGCCTCGTTATTTTCTTTTCGTTCGCTCTGAAATTTAGGCTCATGAAAATCAAAGGTGCCGCTACGTCGAATTAATTGTAGATACTTCGATTTCTTCGATCTGGGCTCTTCGTTCTAAGGTGAGTAATTTTAGTTACTCACATCTAATTCAGTTTTGATGATTTTTAGCTTGTTCAAATCTGTGATTTTCGTTGTTTGAATGATTGATACTCTTGGTTTTGATTTCTGAGTTTGATTTCTTGGTCACGGTTTGAAATTGTTGCTTTGATTGTAGTTTTGTTCTTTTCTCTTTGACTTTGGGCCAATTGCTTTAGTAAAAATGTGAACTTGCTCGATTGTAGCCTTAGTTGCCACAGTCTTGACTTGATGCTGTAGACTTCGGTTTTAATGCGACCTGCAGTTGTCTTCGACTGCAAACTTGATTTATGAAAACTGTTTAGAGATGAGAAGTTTACGTTCATTTTCTGATGACCTTGGCACTTGGTGAACACTGTTTATCTCTGTAGTATTTTCGACCTTGTTCTTTTACCCTGGTTTGAACTGTTCGACTTTGACTTGGTTGCTAACTGGATTAGCGAAAATAATTGTGAAAGAAATTGAGTTAGGCTCTGCCTTGATTTGAAATTTGCAACTTAATTTTGTGAAAAAAATCTAAATAAGGGTTTGCTTTGATTTTTGAAATTTCTTTCAGTGGTGACTTCAGTCTTTATGTTGATGGTGAAACTGTTGATCCACGATGGTTTCGACACTGTCTTGATGGCTTTGTTCGAACCACCTTTGACACTTGCTTATTATAAGTGCTGTTTCATTTGATATTGATATGTATGTGTATTCATATATATGCATAAGGGCATTCTTGTTTTTGTGTTGCTAGCTGCCTCGGCACTGTCTATTGTAGTTGCACTTTGCATTCATGGGCTTGCACTGTACAGTATTTGTTTTGAAAAAAAAGCAATATATTTTGTCTTTTGTTTCGGCACTGCTTGGTTTTCGAGGCCACCACGGCTCCCTTTGACTGTGGTCATAGGATTTTGTGTATCCCTCTTGATTTGTAAACTTGATTTCTGACTTGAGTCATTTGAGTCAGTGGGCATTTTTGTTGCATTTAGGCTTACTGCCTGGTCATCATTTTATGTTGTCACCGCCTCATATTCTGTTATTGGCTGGGCATGGCAGTGTTGCCTTACCTTTAGTATACTGTCCAGTTCATTTAGTCGTTCACTTTTGCCTTCGTGACCATTGCAGTTGATTATGCAGTTTAAGTTTCATATAACCTGTTTCATGTAGTCTTTGGTTTCACTGATCACTTATGTACATGCTTGCATCTTTATCATTTAGAGTCTGCATTATATTTGAGTGCATGTATGCTTGACCCTTGCATATGTGACTCAGCCCACTGTGCATTATGTGTACCTGTTGGTCATGTCAATCCTTTGATTTGTGATTTCACTTCATGTTAGCCTTTGGTTAATAAATTCTAATTCATTGGTGACCTTCTTGTTGTTTGGATTGGCTTGCTTACTTCGGCCACTTTGATTAAATACTGGTGTTTTGTTTGAACTAAACCATGCAGTTCCATTTTGTTGCTTCACATATTTATGTGTTTTCAATTAGTGTTGATTCTTGTAGTCATGCATAGTACACACTCCGTCCTTCATGTGCACTTGCTATGCTTGTCACTGCATTTGGTTAAGGCTTGGTCGACACTTACTGTTGAACTTTGGTGCTCTTGCACGTCTCTGTTGATTGCCATTTGAACTGCGGCACTGTTGTTTGTTCCTGCTGCTTTGAATTGTGATGCATTTATATCCACAGTAATTTCTTGTAATTGTATGATTCTTGGTTTGCAACCTTGTCTCATTTGCATACGATGCTTGGTACTTATGATATTGATTTTTAATGTTGGTGATTTCGGGTTTCGTGGCTATAGCTTTCCCTTGTGTGCATGTGGTGGCTAAAGTTCCTTGTTTGCAGTTTCCCTTGAATACTTGTGGTGGTTGCAGCTTCTTTTTGTTGCAATTGTGCCCTTGTGGTTTTGTATTGCACTGAGTCAATTCTCATGTGCATTGATGCATTTATTTTCATTTGCACTATGATGGATCATCTCGGTTGCGACTTGGTCTTTGATGATTTTATTTGCAGTTGCGTTGAGTCGCGATAGCACTGACTTGACCTCTGCCGTTTCTATTTGTTGTGATATGTAGTAGCCTAAATTGCTGGTGCATACGCTTCATTCTGAAGTTGCACTGGATATGGGTCCATTGTCTTGACTTGTACTTGACCCACTGGTTCGAGTCACTTGTGCATGTCACTATTCATTGCTATTGCACTTGAGTTTCATTTTGATTTGAGTTAGAGCTTTGTTCTTTTGATTTATTGAATTTTTGGGGTATTTCATTACGGTATTGGCGATGCAGTGCACGCGTGCGTGTACTGCAGCCAATCAGTATTGATGTTTTAAGTGACATTTCAATTGTTTGAATTGATTTAGTTTGATTTGATCATTTTGTTGTGTCTAATTATCTATTCGATAATTTGATTCTGAGTTTCTAATTATTTATTTAATAATTAGATTTTGTTGTTAATTGTCGTTTAGGCAATCCTGTTGTTTTCTAAATTATCTTCATTGATAATCTTTTCATTTATCTCAGTTGATGATTTGAATTGGCTGATTTTTGTTTAACACTGTTAAGTGTTATATTTACCGTTATCCGATTTCTTTGTTAAAAGGGTCGGATAGACGAGAATTTTTGTGACTGTCGTCTATTTGATTATTTGATTATTATTGCCTCTATGCACTAATAACTGAGTTTGAATTAGACTAACCTGTGTATTATTTTCTTTTGAACGTAATACTCGGGTCAGACCGAGTGTTTTGCAGCTTGAAGGTTTTCGGGCAGCGAAGTTAGAGAGAGAGGGGGAAATGCTCACTTTAGTTTGGGGATTTTGTACTTAAAGAAATATTCTGTTGTATAAATTTAATACATTGTATAAACTCTGATATTTGTAAAAGGAAAGAAAAATAAAATTATGTGTTTCTATGGCTGATTCTGTTTAAACTATATAAACTAAATAACAATCCGTCATTTTGAACGTTTCAAGTTGGTTTAATTACCGACTAGGGGCGGTCAAAAGGGTGGGATGTTACACTTATTTTACTACAAAGTTTACACCTAGAATGGTGAACTACAACAACCCCACTCATAAAGTTTTCAAAGCTCATTTTGCTATTTATGGAAATTATGATATAATTTGAGCTCAAGTGATTTTGGATGACTTCGTTCAAAAGAAAATTTCTAGAAATGAAAAGAAACTTTACCACGGTGTATATCTTACTAGAATTTTCAACTACCTCTATATTAACCTAAGAGGTGAAAATATTTTGCCTCAAAAAGTTTGTTACAAAACAAACCTATCTCTCATGAAAATTCCTCCTAAATTTGTACCCTAAGAGACACTTACCCAAAAGAAAGAAAGCTTGGCAAGAGAAGAATAACAAGAGATGCTTCAAGAAGAAGAAGGTGATGAAATGAAAATAAAAGAGAAGGAAGAGAAGGAATGGAGGATATGTTATATGGTAGATAACGAATAGACACCTAATGACCATACATCATAAATTAAGAAGAACAAATGAATACTAGACAATGGATGCTCAAGACACATGATTGGAAATCTAAAGATCTTAAAAAACATCGTTTATAAAGTTGAAGGAATGGTTAACTTTGGATATACCTCAAAAGAATACGATATCGGCATCGACAACGTCAGTAATTCTTAAACTCCTATTATTTCTAATGCTTTGCTAGTTGGGAAATTAAAACATAATCTGCTTAGTATTAGTCAATTATATGATAAGAGTTTCAAAATTAAGTTTGGTTTGCTGTAGATGAAATTATTTTCTATGGTTGATATGTCTTCACTTGAATATATGGTTTAAATAGACGTAATTATAAAGTTATTTCTCAAAAATATTGTTTTGCAGTTAGTACTAATTTTAATTTCGTATACACCATTATCATATTTCATAGTATTCAATATATCACATTCAGGAGGAGTTTATTTTTTTATACCCATTTTTGTTGATGATAAAAAGGGAGAAGATATAAAATATAATATATGCATATATTAAGGGGGGTTAACCAATTTTGGATGAATTAAATTATATTTAAAATATTTACATGGTTTTCATTATCGAAAAGGGGGAGATGGTTAATACCATAGATATTTATTTTAATGACAACAACCATATAAATATAGGTACTGATGTTTTCCAAAGTTGTATAGAATATTATCACTCTTCCTTACCTCATCTTCAACACAAAATTTATTTCAAAAATCAATTCTTCACTCTCTTTCTTCCAAAACATACTCATAATGTCTTCTTCAAAGCAACCCTCTTCATCCAAAGCCATTAGGCTTGCCAAAAGAACCAAAAGTTATCTTTTTAATGATCAAGAGTCCATTGAAACATACATTGTAATACCTCAAATTTTGTGTATAATTTTAACAAAATATTTAAAAAAGTGAATCCTGAGAAATATTGGATTTATTGGATTAATTAAATAAATAAATTATAAGGATGGGCAAAATAGTATGGTGATTTAGGTAAAGAAGAAATGGTATGGTGATTTAGGTCTTTTGGATTTGTTTGGGTAAGACACCAACCACTTTTGAGTTGCCTTACCTTAACAGTCTGAAAGATGAAATTTGGAAACTACTGCTGGATAATTTAGGTGTTAAGTATGTGCATTTAGAAATGGTATGATAAATTTTAATTTTGTGTAGGCATATCATGTTAAGGATACCTGTTGTTATATATTGTGACATTGTTGATTCAAAATGGTAGGAGAGATTGCAAAAGTTGTAGACGTGCACATGTTATAGCCGTATTTCTCAAGCTAATTTAAAGGGGAATTAAATAAAGCACAGAGCCGAGAGAGTTGCCCTCACAATTAAAGTTAAGATGAGAAGAGAAGAGGTTGAAGCAATACAACTAGTACCATACAAAAAGCCGGTCTGTGGTTGCGATACCTGATCCCACCAAAATAAATGCAACCAAAAAGCAGGAAGTTGTAATAGAACAAAATACTGCACTTATAATATGTGCCATAAAGATACCATATCTGCGCCCATCTCTTGGTTTTGATATTACATTAAGATACTAAACGAATATCTGACATAGTCAAGAATAATAAGATGAAGTATTATGCCTACGAGCCATAATAAATGAAGGGCTGAGCCACGCTGTCAACATCCCCAGAACTCATTCTTTGTTAACACCCTCAAGACGGGTCTGCACTACGCATACTGAGGACTGCCTATGTGGTACCGCACGCAGTCAGAAGCATCCCAAAGAGCATACATGACCACTCAAACAACGTTCTATTGTAGATCCACACTTACAGGAGAATAGAAAAAATATAGATCACCCTTATCAATAACTCATGTAATAGGGTAACTCGGATTACAGTCAGCTCAGATCACATATCACTTAGGTTGCAATTAGCCAAGACCATAGATCACTTTCGTACATATATCGAACTAACTCCTAAGTTAAGCAAATCATGTATTGTAAAGCCCAAAGCAACTCAAAACAATGGCACCTGAGTATCAGGCAAACACAGCAGCATCTTGAAAGTTCCACACACCAGCCAGTACAACCTCACTCTAAATGTGCCGATAGCGCCCCAAAACCAATGAGTAACTCTTACTGTCCTCCCAAGGACTCATATGCAAAGCTAATTCAAATTTGGAGTTCCCGCCATGATTTCATATGTTCCCGCTTTCACCTCCAGGCTCTAAATATCAAAAGGACAACGGGGATAGACGACACCTGGTAGGATCTAACGGTCGAAACATAATGGAAAGGGATAGATTATAGCGATCTGCCTACGGCACCGGACTATAAATAGAAAAAGCATTATTGTAAAAAAGGTACCTTTTTTACCTTTTCTACTTTTCGATACTTTTAAGGTTTTGGTGTACTCTCTGCCATGGAAATCTGTACCAGAAAATATAAAAGAAGAAAGATCTCCCCTATGGACGTAGGATTTCTTAAAATTCGAACCATGTAAATTCCTTGTGTTCTTTACTATTTCTGCATTTTATTATTTACCTACCTTGTTTTCAGTACCAGATCTTACCTTTTATGTACTAGAACTAAATATTAGTTGGATTTAACATTTTAACAAACAGTTAAAATGCAACTACCTAATTGTTTAAACATCCAGCGGTATAACTACTATTTAACGGCAAAATTAATACTACTTAACTTTGCTAATTCAAAATCGTTGACGTAATTAGTATGATAATTACTTCATCTTCAGTTGGAGTGTTGTAAGAAGAAAAATCTTACTAACATTTTTAATGCTAGAAAGAGGGCCTGAACCTCGGTTTATTTCCTGCATCCAATAAAACTTTACCCATATTTATTCCACCTATCATGAATCCCACAGATTCGCCTATCATACCTGTTCAAGAACTCTTACACTTGGCTTCAAAGACTGCTAACAAATCTCTCATAACTTTGGAGGCCCAAATGAAGTGGGGGCTTCGACTGAAGTCCCCGTAGATCTCCTCCTAACCGCATTCCAATCCTTCACAAATCAAATTAACCAACAGATGGAAGTGCTAGAGAAAATTGTGACCCAACATGCTGCCCAAAGACCATCCTCTCCACCTTGATCTATAGCTCATCGCGTCCGTTCACTTACTACCCTGGCTATTCAACAAAGGAGCGATAACGGCACTCCCAAAGATGGAAACGGTGATGCTAGTTTAAGAATCGATATCAATCTGTAAGGAAAGATCTAGGAAAATCCACAAATCAAGATAAAACCAGCCAATATTAACCCTCTATTGCTTAAGAAACAAACTCCATCTGCTCTGGAAGAGGATGAGGCCACCTTACTTTTTAAGGATGAATCGTCACAGTCAGAATCCAAAAAAGATGAAATTTTCCAGTTAATAACCCGTGTAGAGAAGTTAGCTAAACTATGCCAATAGGGAACTGGGGAGAAGATAAGGGAGAAAGGATCTTATCCATTCAGTGAGACTATCATAAAAGTAGACTTCCTTGACAACTTCAAGGCCCTGGTAATTGAAAATTCGATGGGACTAAATCCAGACAATCACCTCTATATGTTTGAATATCACATGGACGTTTTGAAAGTGGGAAGGATGGCAGATGAAAACTTTTCATGGTTACTTAGCCAGAGCTGCAGATAGGTCTTTAGGAGATTTGGATCTGGGGAGGTCCGTTCCTGGCGACAGCTTTCTATTAATTTTATAAGAGAGTACAATTCAGGAAGAAAAGCTTTATCTGATGTAAACACAATGTCCTACGTCAAGCAGGGTGAGAGTGAGAGTCTACGCAACTTTATTAAGCGTTTCAAGTCCAAGGCTCTTAGGATGGGAGTAAGTGATGAAGGAGCATTATTGATGGCGGCCTATGCCGAGATCAGAAGGGGGACTACAATGTGGAAGAAGAATAGCTTAAATTCATGCCACAGCATGAAGGCTTTCTATGAAAGAGCATGTGGCTACATCAGGATGGAAGAAGCTGGTTCTATCGCATAGATTCAGAAGTCTTCTACCACCAGTTATGATAAGAAAGGGGCAGAAGGATATCATCTACCGGCAAAGAGACAAAAAGAAGTTAGCTTCATAGCAGAAACCCCACTCACTCACACTCCTAGTCATATATATGAGATGACTAGGGCAGAACTTGCTTATAACGTGCCTAACAAAGGGAAGAAACCAGAACAGAAACAGGGTGGAGTATACTACCGCTTCCCCCGAGCTAATGGCCATCATACTGACAAATGTTGACATCCAAAGAACGAAATAGAAAGGCTGATCGAGAAAGGATACCTAGACAACTTTTAGAAGAATAATGGCGAAGGCGGAATGGGAGATCTGACTCCTGGACCAAATGAGAATCAAGTTGGGAACCCCTATAGCCTGATAGCATCAATCCATGGGGAGTGGGCCACAACTCGTGGGTATGAGTAAGAAGGCCCAAGACAGGTATGTGTATGAGGCGAAGGTCCAGTAGAAGTCAGTCTTCCATATCAAACAAAAGCCTATTCCAGAGATAACGTTCATAGCAGCTGATGCGGTGGGAGTTGTCTTCCCTCACCAAGACCCACTCATTGTTACTATATAGATATCAAATTGCATTATGAAGAAAGTTTTCATTGATTTTGGGAGCTCGATCGATATCATCTTCAAGTCTGCATACGGTTAAATGAGACTTCCATCGAAAATCCTAAAACCAAGTCTTGAACCGACTTTTGGCTTCAATAATATTGCCACCGTCCCTGTGGGATTTGCAAGTTTGTTTGTTACCGTCGGAACTGCCCTACTACACAAGTCATTCTATGCAAACTTCTTAGTCATTGACCAACCCTCACCGTACAATACCTTCCTAGGAAGGCCTGCTTTGATTGACATAATAGCTATCGTGTCTCAGAAAGATCTTCTTATGAAGTTTAACACTCCTGTAGGGATAAGGTCAATAAGAGGCGAATAAGTTTTAGCTAGAGATTTATACAATGTAAACCTTACTTCAGGAAATGAAATCATTCGAAATTATTCTGGTGTCTCTTCTATTATTTTTAATGATAATAATAGCAAAGAAGCCAAGCTGGTTCATAAAACTGCACCAGGACTAAGTACCTAAACTAATGCAGAACCGAGTAATCCTACGACCCAAAATCAGCGAAGAAAGAAAAAAGAACATATATGCACATGATCCGCATTAACGAGAATAATTCAGTTTATACACAGTACTTCTTCGAAGAAGGCCATAAATAGCCATCCTTAGTGAACACACCACCAGAAGAGGAAATAGAAAGTGAAATAGACATAAGATTAGGAACATCAAAGAAAGAGTTAGAGCCAGTAGATGATCTTGAAGATGTACAAATAGATCCAGAAGACTCCATGAAGATTCTCAAAATCAGAAAGAGCCTCAGTGTAGATGCTCGTACTGAATTGATAGACTTCTTGAAAAATTAGCAGATGTACTCGCCTAGACACATTCAGACATGGTAGGAATAAATCTAGCCATAATCTATCGTGCACTCAACATTAACCCTAATGCCCATCCGGACTGTAACGGTTGCAATTTTTCGACGCTCGAAAGTCGACATTAATACGTCCACTGTATCAAATGCCGCGCAATCGAATGCCGGAAAACCGAACCATTAGGGTTAAAAGAAGAGGTAGAAGAAGACAGAAGAAAAGAAAGAACAGAAAAACAGAAACAGAAACAATATCAGAATCTCACATTCGCAACGGAACAATATATAATAGATAATCACTAGTCATTTAAACAAAGAACTATATCGGTTTATACAATACAACAATGAGAGTCAATATACAACTCAATACACAATGGACAGTTATATTAACTTGTCCTCATACAGAATACACAGCGAAATAAATAAACAAGTACGGGTGTACGCCTTGCCATCCAGCTCATCTCCAAAGCTCCAAAATATCCAGAATATCCTGATAACATAACTCTAGGCTGCCCGTGTGGAAAATTATGGGCACCCAGAGTTTAGAAAGGAAACAATAAACTCCGAGTCAGTCATGGTGACTGGTGTGAGATCGTAAAACAGTTATTTTCACACAAAAAAATAAACTCAATTCGCAATGCTTTTGGAAAATGAAACTACCATAAGACCTCCCGCCACACACACAATGCAAACGTAGAATTGGAGGAGATTTCTTCTTATGATAGTCAAAGATGATTACTACGAAAAATTAGTTGATATTATTATTAATGTCTAGTGTGGAAAACATTTCGAGAGTATAATATCAATCTTAGCCAGCATAGGCATTCCGCACTTATGCCTACTATAGCTACTATGTTCAATAGCAGGTTACCGCCACATTCCATAGCAAGTTATACAACTAAAACCGTACAGGGCTCGTATTGTTTCTTTGGATTTCCAACAAATGGTTAGGCTAAGGAACTTCCTACTGCCCATGGGATCGCCTCTGGCTGGACGTCCCGAGAAACCAACCTGGCTCTCTGCCAACACAAGGCCGGGTTACCTCTGGGAATAGGTAACTACTACACGAATATGCCATCCCCCGGTCCTTTGGGGCCTTTATTCGAGGCGCCTCAATCACAAAGCAACAACCACAAAGAAATGAGATTGGAGCAACCACATAGGTTAAATACCAGGGCTCCATACCTGATACCACCCTTTTCTAGAAGGAAATGACATATCCTAAAGGGCGCGACCCTCATAACCTTGCCGCATCATTCCTGTTTCGACCATTTCCGGGGTGTGAGGTCTGACGAAGTCTCATCCACAAAGCTACGCTTTTTCACAAAGCCACGCTTTGATCAACAAATGATCAACAAATGATCATCACACAGCAACACTCAGCATGCCACATTACCAAATTGGGAGTATATCACTGATAAATTTCAATTACATAACCTCTGAGCTTGTACGTCTCAGAGAAGGGTGTTAAGCTAAGAGAATAAATTCTCCGCCACCAACAGAAATGTATTTGAAAGAAATCAGCTTTATATCTCAAAATGTAATGTCAGACATGTAACCATACAAGTCTGTTCTGGGTTCGAACGGAACCGAAGGCACTTCCAAAGAAGCCCTTGCAATCCGGATATTCACTAATCACGTCCGGACTTCCTATCACAAGAAGAGTGATATAAATCTCTATACCGGAGCAACTCGGTGTAGAGACATTCGACAGGTTGTCCTTTCATTTTCGAAAATACCCGGTCTTCACACCGGTCTTCAATTGCAATTCATACACGTCGTATCATTAATCGGAATGGGTTATCTGACACAAAGGTCTTTTCCCGGCTAACCCGAATAATAAGCGTTTGTTTTAAAAATAATTCAAGTGCCATTTCAAAGGCAATATTAATAGTCGGTGATTTAACTATCAAACAACATTCACAACAATCATCAGATTTTAAATAATTTTCCCAAATTATTTATTTTCAAAATATCTTCACAAGATATATATTTTTCCACACTTCAACACTTTGAAAACAAATTTCAAATCACTTTTCATCTTTCAACTTTTGAAAATCAATTTCAAATCAATTTCCTTACGCGGAATATATTTCCAAATATTTCTTTTTGAAAAACCAACTTTAGAACCTTTAATTTATATTTTTAAAAGCTACTTTGGAAATATACTCGGTTTTTTCAAGGAAAATACACTTCCATTTCAAAATGGTCCATTTAAACCAATTAAATAAATCCTTATCGATTTATTTTAAATTTACGTTCTAAATCCGTAAATTTATCTCTACACTTTTAAAAATAAATCAGTGTTTATTTTTAAAACAAATTTCCCTTTCCTTTATAAATTCCATTTGAATTTACATTCCCAAATATTCACTTTTAACCCCAAAATCAAATTCCAAATTGATTTCTAATTTTATTTCAATACTAAATCAATTACAAATTGATTTCTAAGTTTAATTTCAATAGAACAAAACATTGTAAATTTATTTCTAAGTTTATTTCCAAATAACAAACCATTTGCAAATCGATTTCCAAATTTATTTTTCAAACACTAAATAAATTTCAAATTAATTTTCCAATGATTTATTTTCCATCACCAAATTAATTACAATTCTGATTTCTAAATTTATTTCAACTCCAAATAAATTTCCATATCGATTTCTCAAAGATTCATTTTCAAATACCAAATCAATTACAAATTGATTTCTAAAAGTTTATCACTTTTAAATAAATTCCTTTGTTCTTTCCAAATTATTCAAAATTCTATTTTTTAAATGAATTCTTCAACTTTTAAAACAATATTATTCAAAACTCATTTATTAATATCTTTTCCCATATTTTGGAATTTATTCGGTAAGATTTCGAAAATCAATTTTAATACTTTAAAAAAATTTCTTTCAAATTAATTCAATTCTTAAAAATAAATTCACCTAAAGTTTTCCACTTAAATTTCAAAATCCAATTTATATTCATTTCTGGTATCCAACGATACCAAAAATACATTCGGCTAAATTTTAGCCTTCAACAAATTCCATCACAAATATAATCATTCACAGATTATAAATAAATAATCACACAGCATATGAAACAAATTCAAATATTTGAGGAATCCAGTTGGATCCCTCCAACCTGTTGCCCTGCATCCACAGATGTTAGCACAATACCAATTCCACTTCGAGGTGGAATATCGCGGTATATGGGATTTATTATGCGGCGCAATAGGGTCTCATCCGCTATATAATGCGAGAAAATCAATCACCAATATATATATATATATTCCAATATATATATATATTGCTATATACTACTATATATATACTATCACCATCCAAACAGTCAATCAATCACTGCAATACAAAATTTTATTTTGAGTGAGAAGATCTCACCTTTGATTTTACTTTGCTGTCCATTTCCAATTCGACTTGTTTTCTAGATTTATAGACCTTGTATAAACAATTTTATACATCTTATTAATATTCGAAATAAATCGAACAATAAATTTCTAATTTGATAAGTTTCAATTATACAATGATTTTAATTTCAAAATTGAAATTTGACTTTTAAATTAATTTCTTTCTAACAAAATATTTTCTTTGAAATTAATCTATGTAGATTTTAAAATCTATTAATTTTTTTCTTTACTGTATATACTTATACATACAGTACAAAATTTAAAATTTTAAAATCGAAGAATAAATTGCTTTTACCCCTTACTGTAATATTCTCTGCAATATATTCATATATATGTGTGTTATCAAATGTTTTACAAACTTACTGTATATATAAACCTGCATATATTATATTTATAGTCACTATAAAAATATATACATATATATATACTAAACTTTACTGAAAAGAAAAGAAAAAAAATTTCTTTCTGTTCAACATATTTAAATTAAACAAGTATGAATATACAGCTTATTGTTATATATATTTTTCTCAATCTATATGTATATTTACACATATATAAATTATTTAATTTAAAATCAAAAACTGAAATAGTTACCTAACAGCCTTCGACAACCCTCGATCGACTCTCGAGCTCGCGATCGCATCCATGCCGGAGCCCCACCGAGTGCACTGACGAGGTCGCGACTACGAACGACTCGCGAACCACCACCAGCGAAGCCTTCCACACTCGAGATCACCTCGACGACGAACCCATCGATCGCCGCCCCCCTTCACGAGTTCGCCGCCATCCTCCTTGCGAGCTCCAGATTTCTCGAGTCATCGAGATTCGAACGCTTTCGACTTGACGTCGACTTTTTTTTCTTTCGACTTTTCGATGGCCAGCGACTTGGTTTCAAAACGAAGAGATGGTCGCGATTAGTTTTCCTCATTCAAAAATTTATTTTTCGAAGTCAACTTCAAACATAACGAACTGGAGGATTGATTTGTTTCGAATTTTGAATTGAACGAGAAAGGGGTTTCTTTTGCCGGCCATTGATTTTGATTTTGTACTTATTTCTTTTTTTCTCGTGAATAATGAAAGGGAACGAGATATTTCTTTTGAAATGTTCTGCTTTGAAACAAAATAAAAGTGAGGAAATGATGTTTACGTGTACGAGTGGGAGACAGTGATTTGAAAGGAAAAACATTGACGTGAAATAATTTCAACTGGTTAAACAATGTATCAATTTATTTAAATTCAAATTCGAATCGACTTGAAAACGAAGTCAAAAATTTCGACTTCCTATCGAGGCGTGCCGCTAGGCGTTCGTAGTGTTATACGCCTATTCCAAACGCAATGGAAAAGGTTTTGAGTCCAAATTCGATCGTATGGAGAAGATAGCTTTTTGAACCAGTTATAATATTAAATTTTCGATTTAATTTCAGCACGTTTGCTTATCGTACGGCCAAACGATCACTCCAAACATTACGAAAATTGAAATCCGATAATAGTACACTATTACGGATCCAATGGAACTGATTTCGTCGAATTCCGAGACTGTGCCCCGGAACGCTATTTTCAAATATCGATTTAAATGATAAAATTCAAAACTGAACAAAACAGTTTCAAATTCAATTCTAAAAGTTCTATTACCTTCAGAATTATCAATATAAATTTTCTAAGCCTTAAAATTATTTTTAACAGGTCCGAAATTAGCAATTCAGCAATTTATTAAATTTTCAATTATTAAATTCAATTATTTAAATTGCCAAATAAACAGATACATTTGAAATTCAGGTTAAATCAGCATTCAAATATTTAAATTCAATTAAATATTCTATTTCAAATGCTCAAAATTTCTAGGTCGTTACACAGACAAACAAAAGCACGAAACTCTAGAAAAGGAAAGGTACAATGCTCTGCACGAGGAAGTTAAAGGAGAATGGATTCATTAGGGAAGTATACTACCCGAAGTGGATTGCCAACATAGTACTTGTAAGGAAGCCCAATGGGAAATGAATAACTTGCATAGAAATTCACCAACCTTAACAAGGCTTGCCCGAAGGATAGTTTTCTCCTGCCTAAAATTGATCAACTAGTAGATGCGACCAGTGGGCACGAACTTCTCTCATTCATGAACGCATACTCAGGGTACAATCAAATAGCCATGTTTGAGCCAGATTAGGAGCATACTAGTTTCATAATAGATAAAGGATTATACTATTCCAAAGTCATGTCGTTCGATCTCAAGAATGCAGGGACAACCTATCAGAGGCTGGTTAATACAATGTTTGTAGAAAAGATTGGAAAGAACGTTGATTTATATGTAGGCGACATGCTAGTCAAGTCTAAGGTAGCATCAAGCCATGTCCGAGACTTAGAGTAGACATTTGGAGTTTTAAGGTAATACGGTACGAAGTTAAACTCGTTAAAATGCACTTTCGCTATACAGTTAGGCAAATTCCTAGGGAACATAGTAAGTGCACATGATATTGAAGCAAATCCTAAGAAGATTGAGGCAATAAGAGGAATGGGAATCCCAAAGAAACCAAAGGATCTGATGAGTCTAAATGGCAAGGTAGCAAAACTAAGTAGATTTATATCCAAAGCAACAAATAAGTGCATCTCGTTCTTCGACCAAGTAAAGAAAGGGTGGAACTTCGAATGGACTGAGAAATGTGAAGCTATATTTCAAAATCTAAAAGTCCATTTGGTCAATAATCCTATATTATCAAAACCGCTGATAGGTGAGGATTTGTATATTTATTTAGCAATAACTGATAAAGCTGTTAGTGTTGCAGTGATATGAGAAGACAAAAGGACACAAAGAACCATCTACTTCATAAGCAAGCGGTTATCAGGAGCAGAGCTGAACTACTCAATCATTGAAAATTGGCATATAACCTTCTCCTTACAGCAAGCAAGCTACAGCCCAATTTCCAAGCACATCCCATCAAGTCCTTATAGACAAACACCTCAGGCAAATACTGCATAAGCCAGAGATGTTGGACCGCCTATTAAAATGGGCGATGGAGCTTAGTCAGTACGACATCACCTACTGTCATTGGAAGGCAATGAAAGGCTAATCGCTCGTAGATTTCATTGTAGAGTGCACCTTACTAGCTGAACCCTAATAAGAAGAAGAAGAAAACACCTTGTAGTTCTGGCAGTTATTTGTAAATGGAGCATTAAATGAACAAGAGGTAGGAATGGGTATATACTGATCATTCCAAATGGGTAGAAGTTGTATGGAGCAGTCGGCTCGGGTTCAAAACAACCAGCAATGTAGTGGATTGAGGCTCTTCTCGTAGACCTAAGAATGATCCAGGTAATGAAGGTAACTCACATTAAAATTCACAGTGATTCCCAACTAGTTGTAAACCAAGTGCAGGGCAATTACCAAGCGAAGGAACCAACCTTAGCCAAATATACGAATCTGTCTAAGAAGTTACTTGAGTAGTTCGAAAATTTTGGGATAGAACAAATTCCGCATGAAGACAACTCGTCTGCCAACTCCTTAGCAAAACTTGCTAGTACCAAAGTAGCTAGTGAAATGAAGGCAGTACCAATTGGGCATTAAACAGAGCCAAGTATAATGGAATCAAATCAGATACTGTTCTTGACTCGAGCCCAGTGGGCTGCCATTCAAGGAATGCGAGATCAGGAGGCATTGGAGAATCAATAGCAACCCTCAGTTGAACCCTTACCTCAGTAAACTGAGGAGAATAACTGGATAATTCCCATTAAGCAATTTCTGCTAAACGGAGTCTTACCCTCGAACCGAAGCAAAGCCAGAAAAATAAGTTACCAGACTCCATACTAATCTTTTGATGGCACATTATATAAGAGAGAGTATTCAACCCCTTATCTTAGGTGCATTTCCAAAGAAGAGGGGTACAGGTTGTGAAGGAAGAACATGAGGGCCAACGTGGAGATCACTCAAGGGGAAACAAATTGGTAAAGAAAGTATTATGAGACAGTTACTATTGGCCTATGGCACTTCAAGATGAAAAAGAAATTGTAAGGAGGTGTGACCGATGTTAGTGATTTGCAAGTATCCCCAAATATCCATCCCATAAGATCATCCCACTTGCAAGTCCACAGCTGTTCGATTTGTGGGGTATAGATCTGACAAGACCACTTCTAATAACAAAGGGAGGAGCTAAATATGCCATAGTGGAAATAGACTACATCACCAAGTGGGTAGAGGCAGAACCCCTAACCACGATCGCTGTGAAGAAGATAGTCACTTTTGTGGTGAGGAATATAATCATTGGATATAGGATTCCCCACAAGATCATTTCTGACAATGGCACTAAGTTTGAAAGTAAAGAGTTTACTGAGCTTTGTGAGAAGAGTGGCATAATAAAAGAAATTTCTTCATTCGCTCACCCACAAGCAATGAGCAGGTAGAAGCCGCAAACAAAACCATCAAGATGCTACTTAAGAAAAGGTTGCAGAAAGCTAAAGGAAAGTGAGCAGAAGAACTATCTTTAGTACTATGGGCTTACCAAACTTCAACCAGATCTCCAACTTGGCATTCCCCTTTTCGCTAACCTACGGATATGAGGCTAGGATTCCTGTTAGGGCTGTCAGTGGATACCCAATAAACTTAAAATCTGTCCGCATCCATATCCGAAAAGTAGATAAATATCTGATATCCGAAAAAATGGATGCGGATGCGGATAATAAGTCATCCACATCCAAAAAATATCTGTCTGATTTTTTTCAAGTTTATTGTTTGAATTATATGTATTTTAGTACAATGAAAGATATTTATTTATTATTTTATTAAGTTAGAAGTTCATATTATACGCACTAAATGCATATTAATTGTTCAAAATTATTTATCATCATCATATCTATTTATTTTTAGCACTTCAATAATCAGTGGGGTCGAAAAATGTTTACGTTAAACTAAAAAATTTCAGTTATATTTCTTGATTTATTGATCGCTAGCGGATAGGATAATTATCTGATATCCATTCGTATCTGCAGATGCAGATATCCGATATTCGAAAATGATTTCAAATACGGATACAGATATGGCAATATCTGTATCCAAAAGTATCCTTTGACAGGCCTACTTCCTATCGAAGTAGAGATTCGATCACATAGAAGAATATCATACGCGGCAGAAAAGAATAATTAATTAAAGGAAGCTACCCTAGACCTCATTCAGGACAAAAGAGATGAAGCAGCGGTAGTATCGACAGCATATCGGGAAAGAATGGCAAAAAATTATAATGCCAGGCTCATATAGAGAAACTTCTACAAAGGAGACTTGGTACAACGAAGAGTAATGGCCAACACCAAGGATTCAACAAATGGAGCATTGGGAAAAAATTGGGAAGACCTGTTAGTCATAGCAGAAGTATTAGCGAATGGGACATCTCGACTATCAATACCTAATGGCAATCTAGTTCTAAGGACTTGGAACTTAGAGGTCCTCGGACCTTACTTTGTATGACTTGCATTGCTTATGTAATGTACATTATGATTACTATTATAAATTAATAATACAATGAACTAGATGTAGGCATATTAAATGGCCTGAACCAGTAAATCTCTGTGTGTTAATATCTTTGACATAGCTAAATAATCGTGTTGGATGTAGGGATATTAGACTGCTCGAACCAGTTACCAAACAGAGCCACTAACAACGCAGCTCGGCTTCTTCAGCAAACTAACTGGACGTAAGGATATTGGATGACCTGAACCACTATAAAATCCTTTCTATGTTGATGATGTTAACATAGCATACTGGACGCATGGATACTAGACAGCCAGAACCAGTATAAAAAACCATGCATATGATTTAAAAAGCTTCAAATATGCATAAATTCACAGTCAAAACTTAGTCCTTCCTTAAGTCATGGGAAGACCGTGCTAGCGCACGAACAAATAACTTTTCTTAGCTCACCACCGTCGTTCAATAATGCAACATACAAACAACAATGACAATCTAGAAAATGAGAATAGTGATGCTAAACTAAAAGCAAACGACATTTCACAGCTTACCGCCATCGTTCAACAGTCCTATTGACAACACAGAATATGAATGGCAACGACAATCTTAGAAATGAGAACGGTGACGCTAAACTAAAAATAAACAATTTCTTGTAGATCACCACCATCGTTCGATAATCGTACTGATCACACAACATATGAATGACAATGGCATGTCCCTAAACTACGGGGCAAACCGCACCAAGCGCATGGTAAAGCTTACATAAAAGGCAACATCCAAAAAGCAACTCATAAGATGCGAAGACCATAAATGAGTAGAGACAAGTCTACATCGACCTGCGATCGCTGCAGAATTAGGGGACAAGATGTTACACCCATATTTCTCAAGATAAATTAAAGGGAAATTTAATAAGGCACAGAGCCAAGAAAGCTGCCCTCGCAATTAAAGTTAAGAAAAAAAGAGAATAGGTTGAAGAGATCTAACTGGTACTGCACAAAAAGTCGGTCTGCAGCTGCGTTGCCTGATCCCACCAAAATAACTGCAACCAAAATTCAATAAGTCGCAACAGAACAAAATACCGTGGTCATAATACGAGCCATAGAGATACCATATCTACGCCCATCTCTTGGTTTCGATATTACATTAGGATACTAAAACCAAGATCTGACATAGTCGCAAGAAACATACAATGAAGTACTGCGCCTACAAGTCACAATAAATGAATGACTGATCTGCGCTGCCAACATCTCCATAACTCATACTTTGTTAACACTCTCAAGTCGGGTTTGCACCACACATACCGAGGACTACCAAGTGGTACTCCCAAAGGTCTGCACATAGGACCACTTAAACAACTCTCTACCACAGATCCACACATACAGGAGGATAGAAAAGATATTGATCACCCTTATCAATAACTCATGCAACAAGGGCAACTCAGATTACAGTCAGCTTAGATCACAGATTACTTAGGTTGCAATTAGCCTAGACCACCACAGATCACTTTACATATATCGAACTAACTCCTAAATTAAACAAATAACGTACCCTGAAGTCCAAAGTAGCTCAGAACAATCACACGGCATCATGCAAGTACCACACACCAACTAGTACAGCCTCACTCTAAATGTGCTGGCAGGGCCCATAAATCAACGATAACTCTTACTGTCCTCTCAAGGACTCATATGCAAAGCCAATTCAAATTTAAAATCTCCTGGCATGATTTTAGATGTTCCCGCCATGATTTCAGGAGTTCCTGTTTCACCTCAAACTTCCATCCAAAAACACGTCAGCAATCCAGGTAAATAAAAAAGACTATGGGATAGACAACACTTGGTAGGATCTAAGGGTCGAAACACAACGGCAAGGGATAGGTTATGGTGATCCGCATACACCACCATACTATAAATAGAAAGGCACTGTAGCAAGAAAGGGATCTTTTTTTACCTTTTCTACTTTTTGATACTTTTAAGGTTTTATTGTGCTTTTTGCTATGGAAACATGTACTAGAAAATATAAAGGAAGAAAGATTTCACCGGTGGACGTAGGATTTCTTAACATCTGAACAACACAAATTCATTGTGTTCTTTACTATTCTTGCATTTTATTATTTATCTACCTAATTTTCAATGTCAAATCTTACCTTTTCTATACTAGAATTAAATACTAGTTGGATTGACATTTTAACAAACAGTTAAAATGCAACTACCTGATTGTGTAAGCATTCAGTGGCATTATTACTACTTAACGGAAAAATTAATACTGGTTAACTTTGCTAATTGAGGTAATTAGAACGATAGTTACTTCCTCTTCAGTTGGAATATTGTTAGATGAAAAATCTTACTGACAGCATATATGATTGAGATTGGTATTTTGAGATGAGTTATGCTAGTAGTAGACTTTGTTCGAATATTTTAGGGATAACGATTTGGTTACGGACAATTGGAAAGTAGAGGAATGGATTCAATCTTTTCAATTTGATTTCTTTCCAAAGCATTTTTCATTTGATTGATTATTAGTTTAGTTAATATCTAGGTTTGGCTGAATTATTGATTGAACTCACTGTTCTTTTTATTTATGTATGGATTCATTATTATCTTGATATGTTTGGTATATTGTGACTTCATGATTTGTTGGTATACCTATGTTTACTATGCGATATGCTAGTGCTATTACTTATGCAAACATATAGAATTTATATGATCACCTAAGGATGCTCGCATCATGCTTTGTATGTCATATCATCTATCATATAGGGGGGCCCTAAATGTTAAATATTTGCATATATGATGTCATATGTTATTTGCATACATATCATGATGCTATGTTATTGATTGCATTTCATAAAGTACATAAGCACCACTATATATATATATATATATATATATATATAAGTTGATAGACACATGTACACTGGTGGTTTTAATTTCTGGTTTTTGTATGTTATGTATGAGTGCTTGATTTGATTGGTTTCTATGTTGTATGGATGATTGTTTGGGTGAGTGGTTGCATGATTGACTGTATGTTAGATATCTGTGTGATATGAGAAAATACGATACATTCTTTGTCCTATGGTAATTTCAAGAACGAAATTATTTTAAAGGCGAGAATGTATTACCTCGAAAAATTGTGTATAATTTTAATAAAAATATTTAAAATATGAAATCATGAGAAATATTGGATTTATTGGATTTATTGGATTAATTAAATAAATTAATCATAAGAAGAGGCAAAATGGTAATTTTACAAACTTTGGAATTTGACTACGAAACCAACGCCATTGGACCATCTAATTTTTCTAAGTTGCATGGTATTTTTGTTTGTTTTGTTTGGACTCTGTATGCAGGAGTTACGAATGAAATGGTGGTCGAGGTGAACGGGCGTCAAAATGAGATTTGAAATTGAAATTTTTGGACAGTCGGACGGTTTCCCTCTCTATATAAAAGTTGAAAGTACATACTCCTTTTTCTTTCTCATTTCAGGATTACCCCGCGACTTCTTTCTTCTTCCTTCAGCCCCTCTAAACCACTTGTAATTAAACCTCTTTTTCCCACTCAATTCTGAACCAAATTGAATGAAAAAAAAAAGTAAAGTGAAGCTATTAGGCTAGGCTATGACCCAGCAATGATTTGGAGGCAAACTTGAAGGTAGGAAGAGCAGCAACTCCGGATAGCAAGGAACATAGATGAAATTCGTATGTCAATCCTTTGCAATTAAAGCCCCGCAAAATCTCCGCTATAGCTCATAGCTCCCTTCAACCGCTATGCTTTTTCAATATAGCACTATTAAATAGTAGATCCGCTTTGAGCCCTAGCTTTAGCAAAATTAATATAAAAAGGTTGATTTGACTAGTTTTCTTTTGAACCAAATAAACAAAGACAGCGTAAAGACCTAATTTTAAGGCATAAGTGGCTGATATAAGTTAGAAATCTATTGTAGCCACCAAATTAAGACTATATAAATCATGATATTCTTTGGTTTTGTTGTACAAGATTAAACAATATTTTTTTACTTATAGAAATGATGTGAGAATAAGAATAAATTAACTTTAAATATTTAGTTTTATATTTAGTGAAGCTTTTTTCACGTCCACTATTTCGCGCTATCTCCCCGCTTCTATTACTTTTTGCACCTCCACCGCTATGGAAACGCTAAGCGCTTTAATTACATATTATCAATCTTCAAGAAGGCATATCTCCCTCGTTTCTGAATGGATTTACATGAAACTAGCGGCAAATCAAAGCATGGAGAGAGTACTATGTATGTGTGTATATATATATGTGTGTGTGTGTGTGTGTGTATGTATGTATGTATATGAGTTTGGTGGAAGAAATCGAAGGTTTTTTGGTACAGCAGGGCCGGACAGTAAAGAGAATGGTGCAAAACCCGTAACTCGTTTTTTCTATCAACAACGTCCGACTTCAAATCAACATATCTCTTTCATTCTTTAATGGAATTCGGTTATCAATCCCTTGAAATGACCGTATGGATGAGTATTACAATGTGGAAAAGGAGTATGAACGAAATACGAAGGTTCCTAGCAAGAAAATGGAAAAACAGTGAAGGGAGGAGCAACTTTGGAGTCATGGTGAGTGATCTACCCTGTAACCTTTATATAATGCAATCTTAATGTTATAAGATGATCTATGGATTATTATTAGTGTAGTAATACACACACACACACATATATATATATATATATATTCACATAATTTTGAATTAAATGTGGTTTGGGAGGGATTTGAGTGATTAATTGATTAAGAAACTAGATATTAAACAAATTCTGGAAATCTGAAAGTAAATGCATGAATCCATGAAATAACTAATATAGTTGGACTAAAGAATGTATAACTAGTGTCTAGGGACGTTCTTCGATGATCTGGGATCAAGTGGTGATGGTTGGAGGTGAGAACGACGTTTAAAATACAAAACCCCAACTCTGGAAAATTGGAAAAATATGTGAACCAGTGGACCGGTGGTCATGACTTGTGCATCGGTGAACGTTTATTTTTGGCAACCTGAACCTCGGCCACATGGCCCAAACTAAATATACAAAATATGATTCGATCCATGTTTTCCTATATGCTTTGGAAGGTGACCCAAAACATAACTAGGCGAACCACGATGCTATGAAATGAAGTGATGTATGGAATGAGATGGTGATATGGGATGAAAGGAAAATGAAATACGACCATGTTATAAAGTCTAAAAATATTAAATGGCTTGGTTGTGGTTTAAATAGAATATAAATATGTGTATGTATTGTTTTGATATGAGATTGAAATGCGACGGTGAACGTGTATAGAAACGATTCTGGGACCCAGGATAGACGTCCTAGAATGTGTGAACGAATATGGATACATGCCTGCCACAAGATAGATGTCCATGCATGGAAATATTTTCTTCTCCTGGAAGCTTTAGGTAGATCAAGTGGATATGACTGGATGTTAAGCGTCCTTGTAGAGCAAGAGGCTGGTCCATGGCGTGAGTACCCTAGGTAGCACGAGGACGATAAGCTTCCCTGTAGGCTATGGGGGGTTTAGTGAAGGTGTGTCCTATTATGATTGTGTGACGACAAATGATAGGCTCCCTTTAGAGCATGAGGTGGGACCAGGGTGTGAGTTTGTACAAATAGGATGCGACATAACTAGATGAATATGATGATTAGGTATGATTTGGCAACGAAACGTGTGGTGGTCGAACGATAGACTCATAACATTTTATAGTATTATTTTTGTAGTATATGTAGAGTAGAGTATAGCTCACTCACCAAACTTATGTTTGACCCACTCCTATTTTTCCCTTACATATATCCAGGTTATGGACTTTGGAGATGAGATGGTATCGGAGATAAAATTCATGGTTTATTTCTTAAAAATTCTCAAACATTTGAACATAAAATGAATAGGTTTTATTCTGATGAGAAATTTTTATCGAATCCTATTGAGAATTATTTAACCTCAATTGAAAATTTTTATTTTGAACGTGCGTAAGGAATAGATTCACAAAGTAAAATAAAATCTTTTAAATTTTTACAGTGATTCGTTCGACTATTTGTATATGATGAAGTTAAATGGTGTACCTGGATTTGACTATGTGAGTAGGAGATTCGATTATACCTGTATTTCTTCAAACATGTGTGTTTGATATTTTAGACGTGATATGGTGATGTGACCATCTTATTAACTATATATTATATTTAATTCTTTCCATTGTGAGACTCTAAAAGTAGATAGTATTAGTTTGAATTGTATCTTATATTTGTTTGTGACTTCATATATTTTATCTCACCCTAACGTCTCGTCTTTTTGGTTCTCGAGTGCGAACATCGGTTCAGTCATTGGATCCAGGGGTCGAATAGGCGGGTTGTTACATATATTGAGTATGCAATATATGGTAAAGTCTTTTTGGGCTAATTTGCTAATTTTCATGAATTTATTCTTATGGTTTACAGGTCCTTGCTTCAGAAAATGGTATTTTTAGTTTAACCGATTTATCACAAATATAATTTTGATTACTATCTTGATTTGGTCAAAATGTTGTATGCTAATTTAAATGGAAATTTTTATCAAGGAAAAGAAGGTCAAATCGGAGTAGTATCAAAGATACTATTATTTTCGGTTGTGATATTCTTGGTCAAATTCTTGATTATAAAAGTAGTGGAATGACCTCTCCACTTTTGAAATTGATTAAGGAAATAGAGAAGTTATGCATAATTTGTTTTCAAATGATGAAGAACGTAGTTTTAAAGGAAAAAATCTTAGACCAAAAGCAAGATTAATGAATCTTATTTTACAACAAAGTGTTACACCTAGGACGAGGAACTTCAACAACCCCACTCATAAGTTTTCAAAGCTCTTTTAACTATTTTAGGAAATTATGATATAAATTGAGCTCAAGTGATTTTGGATGACTTTGTTCAAAAGAAAATTTCTTGACATGAAAACACACTTTACCATGGTGTGTATCTTACTAGAATTTTCAACTATTTTTGCATTGACCTAAGAGGTGAAAACATTATGCCTCATAAAGTTTTTGACAAACAAATCTCTCTCTCTCATGCACATTCCTCTTGAATTTGTACCATATAAGTTACTCGTCGAAAAGGAAGAAAGATTGGCAAGAGAAGAAGAACAAGAGATTCTTTAAGAAGAAGAAGGTGATGGAATGGAAACAGAAGAAGAGAATAGGAGGAGGATATGTTATATGGTAGATAACAAACAAACACCCGATGACCATACATCACAAATCAAGAAGAACAAATGGATACTAGATAGTGGATGCTCAAGGTACACGACTAGAATCCGGAGATCTTAACATATGTCATTTATAAAGGTGGAGGGATGGTTAACTTTTGAGCTAACTCAAATAGATACATCACTGGCATCGGCAATGTCGGTAACTCTATAACTCCTATTATTTCTAATAATTTGCTAGATAGTAATTTAAAACATAACCTGCTTAGGATTAATTATGCGATAAGGGTTTCAAAATTAAGTTTGGTTTGTTGTAAATGAAATAGTTTGCTATGGTTGATATGTCTTCTCTTGAATATATTGTTTAAATAGACATACTATAAAGTTATTTCTCAAAAATATTGTGTCACAATTAGTATTGACTTTGATTCCATATACAACATTATCATATTTCATAGTATTCAATATTTCACACTTAGTTTGAGTTTATTTTTCATTATCCATTTTTTTCAATGACAAAGAAGGATAAAATATAAAATATGATATATGCATATATTAAGGGTGAGTTAACCAATTTAGGGGGGTTACATTATATTTTATAATAAAAATATTTACATGGTTAGCAGCATAAAAATGGGGAGATTGTTAATACCACAGATATTGATTTTGATGACAACAACCATATAAATATAGGTACTAATGTTTTCCCAAGTTGTATAGAAGATTTTGGGAGATATTACGCAAGTTTATATATGTAGCGATCCGAAATTTTATCACTTTGATTTTTGAAATATTTAATTAGTTTTAAATATTCGATTTAGGATTTTTTTAAACATAAAAAATAATGATATGTGTTTCAACTAATTGTCTGATTTTTGCTGATGTGTTTTTAATTTAATTTATGGATTTTTCCAAAAAATTTAATTTGGAAAATAATTGAATTTTCCTTTGACGTGTTTTGCATCAAACGTTGGTATTTTTAAAAATTTATAGAACTTGTTAACCGGTGTGTCTTATTCTCGTTTTGTGATCGTGTCACATTGTTGTACGCGATCATATTTTATTTTCTGTCATTTGATACTTGTATGTGAGCATTGTTTTATGTTGTGGACATCCTAAACACACACAAGTATACAGTACACACACTTATGCACTGTCTTTTATTTCTTCAACTCAGCAGCAAGAATAGTGCAGCCACCTTTGTCTTCCCTTCCACCCTATCAGCCACCATTGTTTCTTTGTTCCCTTGTCCCCATTGATTGAGCCTTGTTTCCATTGCTCTACCTATATATATACGTGTACTTTGGAAGACTTGATCTTCTTCTTCATTTTTTTCCTGACATTGAAATAAACTCTCCTTTTTGAGTTTCAAAAATCAATACACTCCAATTCCCTCACATCCACCTAAATCCCCCAACACGAAAGTTATTCGTATTGGTCCATAGTATTTTTAGGAATTAACCGCACTCGATCTAGTCAAGTGTCGAGAGAGAAATCATCAAATTACAGAATGGGGGGGCAAATGTCCATAATCTTAAAAAAATCAATTCCTTTTGATTCTCTCCGAATTTGAAGGTGGCATATGCATCGTTGGGATCGTAGAACAACATAGTATCTTTGGTGAGGTTTCGATGGAGTTTGGTGATGGTCATTGACGTTGATCAGAAAGTAAGGTTTGGGATAGTCGGTGATATAGGCGATGATAGAAGAGACATGGAGTGGCATGGCATTTGTTGTCGAAAGTGGCATCAGACAACCGAATTTGGTGAGGTCCGCACTTAAATTGAGGGGGTGTGACATCGGTTCACTATGCCTGGATGCGAATAAGATCTGGGTGGCCAGAGTGGTAGTTGTGGGGTTTGGAGGGACGAGCAGGCGAAAGGCGATGGGAAGGTGATCTCGATGGTGGTATTCGATGAAGGGAGTAGCGGTGCATGTGCACGTTAATGGTGTCTAGGACCTTTGCATTTGGAGATAATAGTTTGAGGTAGAAGAAGCTTATAGGCCTTGGGCCGAAATAATTTTGTTAGAAACATATTTTTAAATATGATAGTTTATTTATAATTTAGTGTATGTTAGTTCAATAATCGATAACTTGCTCATAGTAAACTCGATTGACCCACGGGTTTTTGCTTGGGCTCGTATGGACGAGCACAAAATTGTAGTGTAGCTTATTTATAGTTTTGGCAAAGTATAAAAAATATGATATATTAAAACGGACCAAATTTAATTACATGACTTTAATTAATAACGTCATTAAATTAATTTTACTTCATTGGTGTTATCTATTTGGCCAAATAAACACCATTATGTTAAAGTAATTTGAATAGAGTAATCTGGACACCTGTTTAGCGGAATAAACACCATTCTATTAATTAAATTAAGTAGACACCCATTTGGCAGAATAAAACCCGGTTCTGCTATTACATTTATTTGGACACTAATTTATATACTAATTGGTTAATATTGGTTAAGTGTTGTATTAACAATTTTTTGTTAATTATGGATTTGATTTACATATATGCCTAATTATGCAAATACAAATAATATAACTTGGAAAGTTAAATTAAATTAATGGTGACTTGTTTAAGTACAATTGTGATTGCTAAGTTTTTTTCTGTATTCTTAAACTTATGAATTCAACTCAATTTCAATTTTAAACAATTACAAATGTTTATATAATTATTATTTTAGCAAGGTGTTTACATAATAATTTTTGTTGCAACATGGTTTTAATCCTAACTAGTTTATGTTTTAAATACTGCTTAAATTATTAAACTATATTTTAAATATGATTTAAATTTATTTTATACTTTAATGATATTTAATGTTATTTTATAATAATATATTATTATTTTAAATTTAACTATTATTTAAAGTTAATTATTTTATATTTTAAAATTTATTATTTTAGTTCAAAGTTATTTGTTATATTATTAATATTGTAAAGGTTTATTTATTATTATTATTATATTGTATAAAAGTTTGTTATTATAATAATATTGTTTTAAATTTTATTTATTCTTTTAATAATATTGTTTGAAAAGTTAATTCATTATTAATATTGTTAAAGATAATTTATTTTTATATTAATGCTATTTATTCTTATATTAAGATTGTTTAAAGCTAAATTAGTATTACTATATTATTATAATTTGTTAAAAGGAATCTATTTAAATGAAAAGGTTTATATAAAGGTTTTTATTTAATAAAATGATTTATTAAAGGAGTTAATAAATTTGAAAGAGATCTTAGAATTGGAAAAGAAGATTGGTTTTTTTAATGGTTTTAGAGATTTAAAAAGGGAGAGTTCTATAAATGGGTTCTTAAGATTTATAAAAGAGTATTTTATAAATATACTTGGGGATTTATAAAAAGAAGTTTTATAAATGATTTTGTATATTTATAAATAAGTTTTACAAATAAACTTGGAGATTTATAAAGTGATGATAAATGGATTTGGAGTTTAAATGAAAGAGATTAATTAATGGGATTTTCTGAAGTAAATTATAAAAGGATTTGAGATGGGATTTTCTTTAAATGACCTTCTTAATTCTAGTGATATGGATATTCATTCCACACTTAACATTGAAGGAATAGTGTTTGAGCTTATCCTTATCTCTATTTTAAATAACACATGTTTTGATCATTTTTAATATTATTTTGAAATGAGAAATCTTTCACAATGTTATGTGAATATACTAATGCCGGTGAGATAAGTAAATGAATATTTTGATAAATGTTTTAAAAAGAGATTTAAAGAAATGAAAGATTTATTTTAAGGCTTAGCGATTGCTATGGGTAATTAAATATCTAAATTGTTGCTTGTCTGTTTGTTTGATAGTTAAATAACCGACTATCAAATCTAAGCCAAAATATAACTCCAGAAATATCTAGGAGAAACACGTGGGTTATATGGCACTATTATCTTTGAGGATGTTGTACTATGCATGTAAATCTTGTTTTGTTCTCCTAGGACAAATGATAGGGAGATCCGTCCACTTAAACGGTTAAGGGGCGATCCCTGCTCCTATGTATTGTTTGAATATTTCCAAAAGAATTGGGGTTGAGTTTACCGAAACTATCAAATGTTGTTTTGAAGAGGTCGGGATCGGATAAGTATAAATTATCTGAAAATCACTTCGATCCAACTCAAGCGTTTCGAACTGAAGATATCTTGAAGATGATTGAAGACAAAGCTTTTGAAGTGCAAGAGCTACTTGCTACAAATATTGTGGGTGATTCCAAAATGGATGTAGTAGAGGTAGTGCCTTCGGTTTCGTTCTGTCCCAGAACGAACTTGTATGGATGAATGTTGGCATTGCAGTTCTGCCTGAAGGACAGTGGTTGCATTTCAAGATGGTCTGCTAAGAAGAAGGTAAATATTTACCTCAAGCCTCACACCCCGATAATGGCTAAAACATGGTAAATGCAGCAGGGCTATGTGGGTCACTCCCATTAAGGTGTGTCATCACCTTTCTAGATTAATCTATTATGGATTTGGTTGTGCATGAGATATCTTGATAAAGGTCGGGAATAACCAGGGTGATGACATATTGGGTACTATCCAAGTTCAAGGGTAGGCCAGTTCTATATTAGCAGGGGTAGACCAAGTTCAGGGTCTGACTCCGGTACATTTTATCTAGAGATGTACTATTTCCAAAAGGTAGTCCCTTACCTTGCCATTTGTTGGAACCCATTCTCCTATACATGCCTTATGGTTTTGGTTGTAGAGCCTAGTATGCAGGAATTTAATAATTTAATAATTTCGGCTATGATTAATATGTATTTTTATCTTAGACATTATGACAATATCAGAGGATTTTATACAAAAAAATGTATTGGTCGTCCATGTTTATGTGCGGCATGGTCTATTGAGATATCTTTGATTTTAAAAGGGTTTTATAAGTTATAATAAAGTTCCTTGTGATTTGAGTTTCTCACGCTGATTTTACCAGACTGACCCAGGCGTTGTTTTCCTATAATGCTCAGGTTAGCGCGAACATATTTTCCAGATTTAGCTGGATTCTTTGGGGCCTTCAGGAGACGAGCTGGATTCCCCAAGACTTATTGACGTACCTTATATTCTTCTGCTATTCTGCTTTGTTTTGTTCTTGTCTGTATTTATCATAATTGTAAGGACAAGCTGTTATTACTGTCCAAGCTAATAATAGGATAGTGTACTCTGACGTTGTGTATTAAATAAAGATGATTCCCTTTGTAAAATTCTTGTGTATATTGTATATTGCTCGTCATGTTTTGTGAGATTCTGTTTTGCCTTTTATTTCTTAACCCCAACAATCTATTTTTCTGGCACTTGGATATTCGGTAGTGAATACTATGTTAGTGTTGATTTCTAAGGGTCGAAAAGCCAGTTCGTTACAATATAAGTACATGATAATCAAGTTTGAAGACTGATTAGTAAAGAGATTAGAGAACAAGATTCAGAGATGATCAAGAAAATTGGAGACCCATAAGTTTGAAGACAGAGACATGAAGAGTTCGAGACTATAGATTAGTTAGTAGACATTAGATAAATTTGTCAAAGTCGTTAAATAGGAACTTTTTTTAATACTCTCGCACCAAAAAATTTATTTTATTTTCAATATATATTTATAAAAATATTTTATATAATTTTTATATATTAAAGTATCTAAAAATATTTTTAAATGATTTTACAATTTCAGAATTTTGTAACACTTCAAAGGTGTTGCTGATTTTCCCAACATACAAGGATAGTCGACATATCCTACATAAGTATGTCTACGTATACCTAAGTATGTCGACATATCCTACCTAATTATGTCGACATATGAACCATTGATATTTTTTAAATTTTGAAAAGTTATGATTTTTAGCTCCATCTATTTACAAATGGACATGTTCATTCAAACAATATATAAATGGGATTAGAAAATGATCTTTTCAACAATGTTCTCTCCATTCTTCTTGCTCTAAATTATCATTATATATTTTTCAAAATCCACTTTCTATACTCTTCAAATCCACTCAAATTCAATCTCTACTTCAATACATTCATTCTCTATAATCCACTCGCTGTTTTGCAAGTATTCTTTCACTAATTCAAAGACCAAAGTGATATAAATAGCTAAAGGATATTTTATATCCAAGTTACAACTATTTGTATTTGGAATCAACAACTCTCGACTACTATTTTGTGTAAGTGTGCTTATTGTCCGTTAAAATCAAGTGGGTGTGCTTGTTTCTATTTAAATCAAGCGGGTGATTTTGTTGCCCGATTAAATCAAGAGAGTCTATTATGAGCTCGGAAAGTCAGGATGGTGTATCTTGTTGCCTTGAAATCAAGATTTTATTCCGGTTTGACTGCTACCTAATTAAAGTAGGCATTTGAAAGGAACTCTATACAGATATTTTACATGACTGGATGTAGGATTGGTCAATCCAAACCAGTATAAAACTCCTGGTTTCATCCCTTTTACTTTTACTTTATTTTTACTACATTTATATATTTCTGTGACTTCCTGTTAATACATATCTATGTAGATTATCTATGTTTTGATTTAAATCTTAAAACTATCTAGAAAAGTTCTATATAATTTATATAACACTACTCACCTCCTAGTATTAAAGTAGCCTTAAGATCCATTCACACTAGTATAATTTATACTACACCATTTCCTACATTTGGTATCAGAGCATTAGATATTCAAAACTCGTTATTTTATTTTTGAAAATTATAAATAGCTAGTAACACTGGTTGTACACTTTTTAACACTTTTGTAGAAGGACAATCAACTGCTAGACCTATACTATTTAACGGTAGTAATTATGCTTATAAGTCATGTAGGATAAAAAATTTTTTACAATCCAATGTATTGTATATTTGGAACATTATAGAAAGTGAATATACTGAACCCCAAACCGAATATTCACAATCGAGCATAAACCAAAAGACACAATCACTCAATAACTCAACGGTCATGAATATTTTAGTTTTCTCCTTAGATAAAAATGAATTTAACTGAGTTTCTATTTGGAAGTCTGCATATGAAATTCGGAGAAGTTTGCAAGTCATAAATGAGGGCATTTGTAATGACCTGGAATTTCAAACACTTCGTAGTTAAATATTTGAATTATTTAAATATTTGAATCTTGGATTTAATTTTATTAAATTGATTCAATAACCTTGTTAACCGCATTTTAATTAATAACTAATGATGGTAACCTATTTTTGAAATATGTTTACAAATATAAATATTTTGAAGAAATATCGATAATGTGACCGAAAATCGGTTTATCGATAAATAGCTTTTTATTAGGTATAAGTTATTCAAATTCTTTTGTACCAATCTAATTAATATATATATGAAGACATTAGTAACTAATTAATACACTTTGTTTCATAAAGAAATTAATTGCTTCTAGAAGCTTCTAGATGATAAGGAGATATTTGTGTGTGGGGGTAGTAAGGTAATTTGCAAAGGAAAAGAGGTGGAAAGGAGATGTGATGGGCATGTAGGAGGATGAGCCTTCCATAGTCGGCTAAGGGAATGAGGGGAAGGGTAGGCAACACCCACTTGAAGCCTATATAAGTGTGTGTTTGGCCCTTGAATTTATTTCACAATTTTTGTGCAAAAACTATATTCTTCTTATCTTTCTCTTCATAAACTTCCTAAATGCAAATCTATTTAAAACTACTCCAAATCTCTTCAAACTTCTTTTATAGCCTTACAACAACATAGCAACACATATTATCAAGTCAAAGATGGAAAAATTGGAGCACATCAACCCCTACATCAAGAGGCCGTGAGCAGTTTAGAAGCTTTGGAGCCTAGGCCATGAGCTAGCAAGGAGGTTGGGGTATGAAGTCGGTGTTTGCAAGGTTGAAGTAGGAAGATGGAAGCTTGGTCAAGGCTTTTGCTTGTTGTTTATTTGTTGATGGGTGAGATAACTCACTATTTCAAAATTATATGAAGTGTATAATGCTTGTTTATATATTAATAATATGCTTGACTACATTATTGTTTTTATCTTGCGTGATGGATGCTTTTGAAAGCAAATGACAAACATAGTTTGTTTGTTTAGACTTGTATGACTTTCTATGACTTGTTGCATAGCCTTGAAACAAAGCACATAGGGTTTCGTTGAACAACGATTTGATTCGGACTTTATTTTGTTATGATTTTATAGTGATAGTCGTTATAAACGCACTTGAAATGCCTTATGTTCTGCATTTTCTATGAATTTTTGTAAAGAGATCCTTAGGGATTTATTGCCATGATTGTGATTTATTACCTATGCATTAGTTATTGTAAAAAGAATGGATGATAAAAAGAATGTTTGCATATCAAAAAATGACAAAACTTCAATTCAAAACTGCCCCAGGTCACCCTTTTATAACAAACTTTACAACACTTTAAAAATGTTGTCTTTACCTTTATACCACTTTTTATAGCGTTCTAAAATTGCTATCTTTTCTGTTTGAGAGTTTAAATTGTTTTGAAATGACTTTAAACTTAAGTATTTCTCTTCAATCTTTTTAATAGTCTTTTATAACATATATTAGAGTATTTAAAAGTGGTTTGGAATTTTTATATATTTTTAATAATTTATTATGAATTATTAAAGTAAAAGGTTTATTTTTATATAAAGGAAAACATGTTGTTTTCAAGTTTTGAATAAATTATAAAATAAGTATTTTTAAGTTGTATTTTAAATGAAAATGTTTTAAACTATATTATAAGTATTTTAAAGTATGTTTAAAGTATATACAGTTTTTAGAAAATTTGTTAATTATTTTATTAGTATTAAAAGCTTATGTTATATAATATATTTTAAATTGTTTTTATAATTAAATATGCTAACTTATAAATAAATTAGTATACATATATATATATATATATCACATTCTTAAAAGGTTTTTAAACTATAAAAAATGTTTTACAAAGTGGTTTAAGAGCGCTTGGTGGCTTAAGTGCGTTTGTTTGTTTAACTTGTTTTTGGAAAGGCATTAATACTATATTTAACAGTAAAAGCCGATTAATTAGACTTGTCTGTCTGTGAGAGTTAAGAAGGATGTTCAGTTAGGGTTTAGAAGAAATAACTAACCAACCAGTTTCACTCTTGACCGAGGGATGGTAAGTTGAGACGGTTGAAAACGTGTTAAATATACGAAACTTGATTTCCAAAAGCGATCGTTTTTAGAACTAGATAGTCGATTAGTCAACTACTGAACTTGATTAAATAATACATGTATCATTTTTAAAGGTTTTAGTAAATAATAAGTTTGGAAATTTAAGTTAGGTCTATTATAAAAGAATAAACGGAGTTTTTGGATTATAACACTTATTTTATAATAAATGATTTTGTAAAGTTAATTAAACGTATATTACCTTTTTTAAGAAGTGTAGATATAGTTAGATCTTTGAATGGAAGTTTTTAAAGGTAATAATAAGTATTAAATGGTTTTGGGTTTATAGGAAATAATGTTTAAGAACCAATTGTTTTTAACCCTTTCTTACTTTACTTAGTAATATAATTAGATCTTTAAAAGAATTTTTTAAAGGTAATAATAAGTATAAAATGGTTTTGGGTTTATAGTAAACAATATTTAAGAAATAATTGATTTTAACCCTTTTTTGATTATACTTAGTAATATAATTAAATCTTTAAAAGAATGTTTTAAAGATAATTATAAGTGAAATGGTTTTGGTTTTGTAGTAACAATGTTTTTAATGACATTTATTTTTAACCTATCTAACTATGCTTTTGGAAATGTGAAATCTTGTTTAAGATTTGTGAATATTCTTATACCATTCAGATAAGGATATGAATACCTTTATAAGCATTGAAAAGAGTATAAATGAACAGTGAGATAGTAGTATAAATGTATTTATCTTTTGTAAATGTATTTTAAATATATATACAAGTAATTACAAAGAGGTTTAATTAATAAAAAAAACTAATTAAATAAAAAGAGATTAGGAGTTGCTTAATTTGCTTAATCGTACTTTGTGTGGCTTAATCGTGCTTTGTGTGTTTATTTGTTTATGGAAAGTATTTAGTCGTGTGCTTAGCAATAAAAGCCGACAAAGTAGATATATTCTATTTGTGGGAGTTAAGACTGATCTTCGAGTAGAGTTTAGAAGCAATATTTCTCAAACCTGTCGGCTTCACTCTTGACCGAGGGATAGTATAAGTTAAGAAGATCAGAAACGTGATAAGTATGCGAGACTTGGTTTTCATTCATGATCATCTATTTTGTACTAGTTAGTCAATTAGTCGACTGTCAAAACTGACCAAATTAACTTTGAAAGTATATGTAAGCATCACGTACTGATACGATTTGAGATTCCCCGATGAGGACTCATTCGTATGATTCGTCTCTTGCTTTAAGAATATATATATATGAACCCCCTGGGAAGGCCTCCTTTATATCATTCATTTACTTATTAAAGAACCGAAATTGAGTTAACCAGAAATTCATCGATTTGGTTTTAAAGAGACCAGAATCGGTAAGTAATTTACTTATCGAAAACCACTTCAAAACTAATATATGGGTTCTATGTTTTGGAAGCGGTTAAGTCTAGGGGAGAGGTCAGCATTAGAATTCATCGGGCGACTTATGTTGGGATCCTTATAAATATTCATACTGTTCGAGATGCTGGAATCCAGAGAGAGATTCGAGATGTGTTCGAATGATGAAGACTCATGTGAGAGATGTCAAACATAGCCTCGACATCCGGAAATGAGACAGAGTAGGATGCATAGTCTAGGGTTTAGCTAACTCACGAGGGGTATGTCAACTCCATATCTAGAAGTATGCTTATCGATGTTGCGCACGAGAGTTGATGATATTTCGTTCCACATGGTTCATACCAATGTTCGGGCGTGGACCAGCTATCTTTACCTTATGGTATATTTTATCTAGAAATATATGATGCTTGGAAGGTAGTTTTTGATCCTTGTCATAGAGATCCGCTTCAGTTTACTAGAGGTGTCTCCGTGGAAAATCCATTATGTGAATATGCCTAAGCGGTTTTGATTGTATACCTATCCAATATTGTTGTGTCATGAGATGCAAATAGCTCAACTATTTTCTGATTTACATTCTTCAGCTTAGACATCATCTATTATATCCCAAATGTACTTATTAGATGATTGCTCTTTTGAAGGGGATATCATTATGGCGACATGAACGGTCAGCTATGTTTGACTCATGGTTTTATATTTCCCTTATTTCCATGGGTGCTCTTTCGAGTAGTCTGAGAAAGGGGTTTCGTGATGTTCTTTGGAACTTCTGAAGATGAGTTAGACGCTTCCATTCACTTGTTGTAGTATTCTTATTTCCACTTTATTACTATTATATTGTGTATATTAGCATCAGGATGGACTGTTATAATTGTCCATGCTGATGGTAGTACTTAGGATTGTAACTCTGAAATGCTATGCACCTTAGGGTGACAGTTTGCACTATCTTTTGATATTATATGCTATCATTCCGCTGGTGATATTCAGATATTGTGTTCTCTTCTTTCCTGTTCTATTTCCTTTTCTTTTTATTTTACCCTAACAATTTGTTTTCTGGGCACTTGAATGGCTGAAAAACGAATACCATGGATGTATTAGTGTCATCATTCAGAGGTCAAAAAGGCGAATTGTTACAGCACTAGAACAAACTAAGATTTTCGTGCTTACCAACCAATTTCAACTTTTTAAAATGAAACAAAAATAAGTCTATTTCTGACATGTATTTTAGATTTCAAGATATAGTTCATTCATTAGTATCAATAGAAAATTTTCTCAAAAGAGGATCAAATTAGAAAAATTCTTAATCCACTAACTTCAGAATGGGGAAAAAATTAGCAATTGACGAATCCAATGATATTAGTATATTAAAAATTGAAGAATTAATTGGTAATCTAATGTCCTATAAAGCATGGTTGCAAGGTAGAAGGGAGGGTAAGGTGACCAAAAAGAAATCAATAGCATTCAATGCAACAATTGAAAATTAAGATTCAAATGACAATGATAATGATAACGGGATTGCTCTTATGAATCGAAATTTAGAAAAATTTTGAAATACAGAAAGATGAACAACTTTTGAAAAACTGAAATAAAAATTCCAAAAACGGAAATGTTTTTAAGTGTTACAACTGTAGTGAATCTAGTCATCTACGAAGAGACTGTCTGCATCAGAAGAAAGCAAAGAATTCACCAAACATTAATTCGCTTAAAAAGAGAAAAATGGATTTTAAGGCAACCTTGGATGATTCCGATACAATATCCAGTGTCAACGAACCAGACATAGAAAATATCAACATGTGTTTCACGGTGATGGAAGGTCAAACAAGTCAAACAAAGGTAACAACGAAATTAGTACTTCTACATTTCATAATTTATTCTTTTTGAATTATTATTTTGAATTTTTTATATTTTTATTAATATTTAATATAGGAATAAATATATAATAATAATAAGTATATATAAATATATATAATGATAATAATAATAAGTATATATATATAACTATATGAATATAATTATTTATTTTTTGAACATCGAAATCTCGGCATATATATCGACATATGCCCAAGGTATGTCAACATATCAGACATAATTTGAAGAATCTTTTCAAAATTTAAACTTTTGAAATTCCCTCCCTTTTTCATTCAATTCAAGGTTCAAAAAGATACTTTTTTGCTATATATTTACTCTTCCTAACCTCATCCTCAACACACGCTTTATTTCAAAAGTCGAACAAATTCTTCACTCTCTTTCTTCCAAAACAAACTCATAATGACTTCCTCAAACCAACCCTTTTCATCCAAAACCTTTAAGCCAACTAAAAGAATCAAAATTCAATTTTTTAAAGATCAAGAGTCCGTTGAAACATACATTGAGTAAGCAACATATGGTAAAGTCTTTTCGGGAAGATTTGCTAATTTTAATAAATTTTATTCTTTTGGTTTACAAGATCTTTCTTTAGAAAATGGTATTTTTAATTTAACTAGTTTAGCACAAAATAATTTTGATTGCTATCCCAATTTGGTCAAAATGTTATATGCTAATTTCAATGGAAAAATTTATCAAGGAAAAGAAGGTAAATTTGAAGTAGTATCAAAGATATTATTATTTTAGATTATGATATTATTGATCAAATTCTTAATTGTAAAAGTAGTGGAAATGACCTCTCCAATTTTGAAATTGATTATGGAAATAGAGAAGTTATGCATAATTTGTTTTCAAATGATGAAGAACTTGGTTTTAAAGGTAAAAATCTTAGGTCAAAAGCAAGATTAATAAGTCTTATTTTACAATAAGTATTACACATAGGACGGGGAACAACAACAACCCCATTCACAAAGTTTTCAAACCTATTTTGGCTATTTTTGGAAATTATGATATAAAATGGGCTCAAGTTATTTTGAATTACTTTGTTCAAAAAAAATTCTAGATATGAAAACACACTTTACCATGGTGTGTATCTAACTAAAATTTTTAACTACTTTGAAATTGACCTATGTGATGACCCGTTAATTAATCACTTTAAATACGAATATTTAATATATATTTTTTGTTTTAGTTGTAAATATTGAAATGAATTATATTTGTGATAATGTTTATTATATGCCCAACTTATTTCATAAGCCTAAAATTCGTCAATACCTTATCTAAGCTTCCTAACTCTAGAATTTCCCCTTGGCTTCTTGAATACACTTTATGATGTTTGCTAGCTTCTCGTAGAAGCCTTGTTTTGGATAGCTTCTCGTAGAAGCCTTGTTTTAATATCTTTTTTTTAGCTTCTCTTAGAAGCCTTATTTTGGATAGCTTCTCATGGAAGCTTTGTCTTATAATATTCTTTTAGCTTCTCTTAGAAGCCTTAATTTGGATAGCTTACCTTGAAAGCTTTATTAGCCTATAAATGCACATCCTTATTTAAACAAAGGAAGCTTGGTTTTTAATTTTTCTTATCTTTTTATTTTCTCCCTTAAGCTTTTGAAAAGCTTGTTAATGGCTTCTTAGTTTCAAAAATAAAAAAAATTCCATATCTTTCTTAAGTAAAAAAATCAACACAACTTCCATCTTCACCCTCTACATCACCAAACTAAACAACCTAGACCCATATCCACCTCTCTACTAGTTTGGTCGAGCCCATTTCAACATAGGCCGAACCACTTTGGCACTCTAAATCCTCCAAAACTTCATTCTTCCTAAGGCTAAGCAAAGATCTCGGTCGTGTTCATGCCCGTGTGGAGTTACAATTCAATTTGCAAACTATTTGGGAGTAAAGTTCGCCTTTTTAAACTAAAGTTTTTAACTTTATTTCCTCAATATTTTTGTCACTATTTTAGTTGCTTAATTTGTTTGGATGTATTGTTGTTGACTTGGTTTATGCCTTAAAAGATGACACCTTTGTAGTTAGTAGAAACTTAAAATTAGTGTATAGTTCAAAGTAAAATTTGTATAAGTGATTCCACCTTCATGTTTATGAATGTTGTTTACTTTTATATATATATATATATATATCATTCTTATGAATGTGATGTGATTCTTGGGAAAAAGAGAACCATTATGACATAAAGTAATTCTCGAAGTGTCTGTATAGCTACTATCGCTATATCGGCACTTTTGAAAAAATAACATCTCCTTGCAAACTTTTTGGTTAATTCTCGGGCTTGGGTTTTGTTTACAAAATTAAATTAAGTTTTTGAATAATGATGGGTTTAAACTTAATTAACTATTTATTTAAATTTAATCCTTTTAATTAAGGATGATTAAGGTTAATTAATTAACTTAATAGTGATGTTTTTAATTTAATTAATTACTTGGTTAATGATAATTAAAATTAGTTAATCATGTCGCCTAATGATGATTAAGGTTAACTAATCATTTAATAACGATGGATTAAAGTTAATTAATTATTTTAATCAATGGTGTTTAAAATTAATATACTCTTTAATTAATGACTTTTAAAATTAATTAATTAGTTTAAATTTAACTAATCTTTTTATTTAATAATACTTTAATTAATTAATCATTTTTAATTAATGATATTTAAATCTAATTAATTTAATTAATGATGTTTTATGAGTGATTAAACTTTTTAATTTAATGTATTTGGAGTTAACTGGTTAAATTAATTAAATGAAGTTTAAAGATGATTAATCATTCTTACTAAAGCAATTAACCAGTTAAATGAGGAAGTCTAAAGTTATTAATTTTTTCTTTATAATGGCGTTTTAAAAGTGAATGAAATATTTTTATAAAGATGTTTAAAGTTAATACTTTGTGAAACCCCAGCATGAATTTGGCTTTCAAAAATAAAAGTTTGATTCGTTTATGGAACTGTATTAAGTTCCGTAAAACGATATCACTTATATGGAAATGATTTATTTGTATGTTTAACACTAAACGTCGAAGAGGTAGACTTGTCCCCATTTCAAAAGTTAAGAATAGTCGTGGTACATGACTTTGAGGTAACACTATCTCAACTTGTCCAGAATTATTGGTAACCATGGAATGGTACAAGTTTGAAATCGACGAGGGGTGATAGGTATACAAGACTTAATTTCCATATACAATCGTTTTGTATCCTCGATAGTTTTTATCCCGGCTATCGATTACTCCAGCTTCTTTATTTTTTGTCATTCTAAGACGAATTGTTGCTCTATGGAGCTTTGATATCCTTTGTCAGAATTGACTAAACCCAAAGCATGAGAGAAAGCCAAGCTATGTGGGGTTGCTCCCATTAGGGAAATTTCATATCTACTCTAGATTCGGTTCAGATATTTGTGCACCCTTGTGTGAATTACTCGGATACTCGGTAACAGTTGGCGGGGTCCGGCTTGAAGTGTCAGAGAACCATCGGAGTTCTCAAGTATATTTCTAGAGGTATACTTTTCGGTAGAGGGTGCACCCTCCTAGTCATTGTTGAAGATTTTCCTTTCCTTATTTGATTCGAACCTTTGAATCTGTTTTTCTCTAATTGCAGCGGGAAGAGTCAACCACTCTTCACAGTGTTTAATTATTGGTTTAGTCCATTCTATCGAGTTTGGACTATTATCTTGTTTTATCCATTCTTACGTTTGGGTGTTTATTATGTGAGAGTAAACCCGTTCTGTGTGCAGCTGCCTGGTCTCACATGTTTGTGTTTAATTACACCCCTATTGTTTAAAATTTTACTCACACCAGACATATCGTCTGACCCGAGTTGTTTGTTTCCCTAAACTCTCAAGTACTCATTTTATTTGTGTGGTCGAGAGTAGCAGGTCTTTGTGGGCTCTTTTTGAAGATGGCATCCAAGCAGGTAGCACTTATCTACTTAGCTGTCTATTCCGCTGTTTAATTAGTGTGTGTGTGTGTGTGTGTGTAATTTGTTCACTATGTGTAAAGGTTGGTTGGTATAACTGCCATGTGGATGATAGTACTTTTGTGTGACTCTTATAACTCCATGTTAGGGAGTAACCTTATGTACTATATCTATGTTGTGTTCTATATATCTATTTCGTTGTGAGATTTTTTGTTCTGTTCTTATTTTATCCTAAGACGGTTCATTTTTCGGATGCTTGGGCCACGGTACACGAACACTAAGGATGTGTTAAGTGCCATTTCCTAGGAGTTGGAAAGGTGGGTCGTTACAGTTGGTATCAGAGCTTTGGTTGAGCGAACACCTTAGCCTAATTGGGATACAATTCATTAGAGATAGGGTGAGTAGAGCCCTAGAATGAGTTAATCTTGCGAGAGTGTTTCCTTTTCTCCCCTAAGAGTCTGGTTTAAGATCCTTTTTTGCAGTTTCCCTTTTATCATCTTTGACCCTATCTTTGTATTCTACTAATACCTGTCACTTATCCAGGTTATTGAAATTGAGTACAAGAGGAAGAAGAGGGAGGGGATCTAGAACCAGCATGGCTACAAATGGCAGAGCTCCTAGAAATGAGCCAGTTGTAGAGACGACAGAAGATGCATGATGCAAATTCAACCGCCTCAGAACTTTGTGACCTTGTGCAATAATTACACTCCTTTAGGTGGAAAGCCTTTCTATGGAACTGAAGACATTTTAGGAGTTCAGACATGGCTCCGCTCTTGTGAAAGGATATTTGGAGATCTTCGGTTGGGAGATGCTAGAAAGAGATTGTTGGCATCACGCCAGCTTCAAAAAGCAGTAATGGATTGGTGGGATTCAGTCATCATGAATACACCGAAGGAAGATTTTTCTTGGACGCAGTTTAAGGAGGTTTTTGAAGCTTAGTTTATCCCAGAGGTGGGAAGGACTTGGTTGTTTAGGAGTTTCATGGATTTAAAATAAGGTGAGATGATAATAGCGCAGTATGAGCATAGGTTCAATGCGTTGCCTTGCTTTGGACCAAGATTGATTGTTACGCCACTCAAAAAGAATGAAATGTTTGTGAATGCGACCAGAGTTTCATCGGGAAATGACTAATCATCACAACGGTACCTTTACCAATCTGATTAGTATGGCTTTGAGATTTGAGGCCCTTGATATTGAGCTAGGAGTTCAAAAGCCTATAGTGCTAGTGTTTAATGCTCGACCTTTATCAGTTATCTCAGTTGCAAGCAAGCCGTATTTCAAGCGCAAAGGGAAAAAGAAGTGGTCGGGAAAAAACCTAGAGGTGGAGCTCCAGCAAAGAATTAGTTAGACTTCTCTAAGATTCTTTGTTTCAAGTGCAACAAAATGGGCCACTTTGCAAATCAATACCCAACTATCTCTTGTTTCACCTACGGCCAGCTGGGACACATGAAGAATGAGTGTTGCTTCCCAAAGAAGAAGACTCAAGGACAAGCTTTTGTTGTTGAAGAAATACCATCTACTTCTACGGATCCAAAAGGAAAGCAGGTGTTTCAAGGTACACTATCCATTTTAAATATTCCTGTTAAAGTGTTGTTTGATACCGGTGCCTCCCATAGTTTTATCTCTTATGACCTAATGAACCAGTTAAATCTTAGTAAGTTATTCTAAATGATCCTCTTTGTGTGTCGAACCTTATTGGGGGTCCGACAAATCTTGATACTATGTGTTTGAATGTGCCTATTTCTTATCGAGATCGGCCTTTCTCTTCCGACTTATTTGTTCTTGGGTTCATGGGTTTTTGATGCAGCCCAGAAAGAAGAAGTCATAGGTCGTGTACGACCTAACATGTTGATAGGTCGAGTCCGACCTAAAGAGGAAGCTAACGAGTTAGGATTTTGTGAGAAATTGTGGAAAGTTAAAGTTTTGGGTCGCAGCCGACCTAACGAAGGTTTTAAGTCGTTCCAGCGACTTAGTGAAGATCGCAGCCGACCTAACGAAGGTTTTAAGTCGTTCCAACGACCTAGTATGACTCGGCAACGACTTAGTAGATACCTACGAGTTAACGGGTCCTTAAGTCGTCTAAACGACCTATCGAGTCACGCAGTGAAAAAGCAGAGCAATTTGGTCGTGAACGACCTAACGAATCAAGAAATAAGTCGTTGAAGATAGAGGCCGTGGATCTTTCTGCCGACTTAATCTCTGCCGTTGATGTCTTAAGTCGTTACCTGTTCTTAGGTCGTTACCGAGTTAAGTTAAGTCGCTGAAGAACTGAAGCCGTGGATTTCTAAGCCGCTTTAATCTGAGCCGTTGATTCTTTAAGTCGTTGAAGCTTTATCTCATAAGTCGTCCAAGCTTAAGCCGCGTGAAGATGCTGCTGTAATGTGTCTAAGTCGTTACCGACTTAAGTTGAGTCGAGTGTTGTAGTTGTTATTTTGTACATCTTGTTAAGTCGTTTGTATAAGTCGTGAGTCGTGATGTTGTGTTGTAATCTGATAAGTCGTGAACGACTTATGATGAGTCGTAGGTCGTAGGGGATAAGTCGTCACCGACTTAAGACTTGTGTAATTTCTGTTGTAAAGTCGAACGTCTATAAATAGGCCGAGTGTCACACTTGTAATAGTTTAGTTGATTTGAAATAAAAACTCTTGTTTTGTTAGCTTTGTGCTTTCACCCAATTGGTAGTCGAGTGTAATCTCCTATCTCCTCTTTCGGTTAATCGAGTGCGCTCGATTCAACGACTGCAGAAGCCGATTCACGGAATCTAGTGCGCTAGATCAACGTGTGAAGAATCGCAGATCTTCGAACCCGGTATCGTGCGCGATCAACGAGTTCGGGATAGCTAGAATTCGGTATCTTCGGATCAACGAATTCGGGCAATTTAGTATTCATCAATCCATCGACAGCTACTTTCATCGATCTACATTGTTTTGATTAATCCGCTGCGTCAGTTTTGGTATCAGAGCTTGTTCTAGCCAATCATAGCTAGATCGAGACTTGGAGCCTAATGATTTTGGAGTTTTGAAGAAATCAAGTTGAGCTGAGCATCTCCAATCAAGTCGGCCGAGTTAGTAGAGCTTATTCGAAGTTGTTTCGATCGGATTGTGTTGGAGGCAGAGAATTTTGTTCATCGTGTTCATCGCGATTTGCAACAAAAGTGGAAGTTTCGATCCATTTCATTTTGGATCAAAGTTCGAATTGTGTTTGAATTTGAAGTGTTTGTGAAGATTTCAAGTATGCCGCCAAGAAGAGCTAATCGTCACCAAAATGTTGAAGCATTGTATCGAAGAGAAGAAGCTGATGAGATGGAGCAAAGAATCAATGAAAACTTTAGTGAAAAGCTTAACGAAGGAATTGGTCGATTAGAGAAGATGATGTTGGAGATGAATCAGAATCGTAGAAGGGTATCACCTGAATCTAATCATGGGGGAAGTAGAGTCTCACCACATTCCAATCGAGACAGAAGTGTTGATGATGATCGAAGACGAGAAAGAAACGTGAATAATCTTAATCGGAGGAATGTAGATAGAAGGGATGTTGATGGAAGACGTGATGGTAGTAGAGATGTGGGTGGACGAGATAGACAACGATATACATCTGATTTTGAAGAGGAGTATAATGGTGGTGGTGTTCGAGGACAAGGACGAGGACAAGGAAGAAATCACTCTGAGTATGATCACAAGTGGGAGTCGGGGATGAAGACTGAAATTCCTGAATTCAAAGGTGGTATGCAAGCGGAGGAGTTTCTAGATTGGGTGGCTAATGTTGAAGAGATTTTTGACTTCAAAGAAGTTCCAGAACATCGTAGAGTGAAGTTGGTTGCTACGAGGTTGAGGGGTAGAGCTTTGGCATGGTGGCAGCAAACCAAACTTACACGTGAACGGATGGGAAAGTCAAAAGTTGAATCTTGGGAGAAGATGAAGAAATTGATGAAAGCAACGTTCTTACCTTACAATTATCAATCTTTGATGTATCAACGTTTGCAGAATTTGAGGCAGGGCACAAAGAATGTTAATGATTACGCGGATGAATTCTATCAGCTTATTGGGAGGAATGATATTATGGAAACGGAAGAGCAGCTGACATCTAGATTCATTGGGGGATTGCGAATGCAGATTCAGGATATGGTTAACATGTTTGATCCTAGATCTGTATCGGAAGCACGTCAGAAAGCGTTGGCTTGGGAGAAACAGGGACGACGAGGAGGTGGTGTGTTTACAAATTCCAATAATCAAGTGAAGGGTGTTAGTGGAAGTTCTAATGTTTCAAAAGCTGTTGCGAAACCAGTTGTGAATGAGGTTGGAAAGATGAAAGTCAGTAATGGTTTCAAGTGTTATAATTGCCAAGAAATGGGCCACAAAAGTAGCGAATGTCCGAAGCCGAAGAAGAGAGCTATGATAGCGGAGGTTGAGGATGAGGATGAAGAAGCTGAATGTTCCAATTCACCACCTGATGAGGAGGAAGAAGAAGTGTCGGGAGACGAAGGTTATAATCTAATGATGAAGAGGTCTTGTTTAACACCAAAGCAAGAGGAGGATTGTAGTTGGTTAAGGAGCAATATTTTTCAGTCAACATGTACCATTCTGGGGAAGGTTTGCAAATTTGTTATTGATGCTGGAAGCTGTGATAATATAATTTCTTCAAAAGCTGTGAGGAAGTTGGCGTTGAAGACTGAGAAACATCCGAAACCGTACAAGCTAGCTTGGTTGAGGAAAGGCGGGGAGGTGAAGGTTGGACGAAGGGCTTGTGTGAAGTTTTCAATTGGAAAGAAATACAAGGATGAAATCTGGTGCGATGTGGTAGATATGGATGTCTGTCATTTGTTACTGGGGAGACCGTGGCAGTATGATAGGACGGTGCAGCATGATGGGCGTACCAACAGTTACAGTTTCATGTTTAAAGGCACAAAGATTACTCTAGTTCCAAAGAAGCGACAACAGGAGGAAAACAAGTTGGAGGAGATTGAAGAGATTAAAACTTTGTTATCTTTGAAGGAGTTTGTGAAGGAAGTAGAGGAGGAGCCTAAAGTGTTTTTGTTTATTGGGCGAGAGAGCAGTGAAGAGGTTGAAATTCCGGAAGAAGCGAAGCCAGTTTTGAAAGAATTTAACGATGTATTTCCAGAGGAGTTACCAACGGAGTTGCCACCGTTGAGGGATATACAACATCAGATAGATCTTATTCCAGGTGCTGTGTTGCCACACAGACCACATTATCGAATGAGTCCAAAGGAACATGAAGAGCTGAGGAGGCAAGTGGAAGAATTGCTTGAACATGGGCATGTGCAGGAGAGTTTAAGTCCTTGTGATGTACCAGCTTTATTGGTACCCAAAAAGGATGGAACGTGGAGGATGTGCACAGATAGTAGAGCATTGAATAAGATCACAGTCAGATACAGATTTCTGATGCCGAGGCTTGATGATCTATTGGATCAAATCAGTGGGTCCGTAATCTTTTCTAAGATTGACTTGAAGAGCAGTTATCATCAGATTCGCATTAGACCAGGGGATGAATGGAAGACAGCATTCAAGACGAGGGAAGGCTTGTATGAATGGCTGGTAATGCCGTTTGGTCTATCGAATGCACCGAGTACATTCATGAGGGTGATGAATCAAATTTTCAGACCGTACATTGGAAAATTTGTGGTGGTTTACTTTCACGATATTCTGATCTACAGTGCTAGTACAGAAGAGCATGTTCAGCATTTGAAGAAAGTGCTAATTATTCTTCATGAAGAACAATTCTATGCTGCTACAAAGAAGTGTGTTTTTATGGCGAGAAGTGTTTTATTTCTGGGGTATGTTGTGTCGGAAGAAGGAATACAGGTTGACCAAAGTAAAGTCGAAGCTATCAGAGATTGGCCGTAACCCAAGACGATAATGGAAGTTCGTAGTTTTCACGGGTTGGCTTCATTTTATCGAAGGTTTATTCCACACTTTAGTAGTGTGATGGCGCCTGTGACTGATTGTATGAAGGGTAAACAGTTTACATGGACGGAGGAAGCCGGGGTTGCTTTTGATCGAATCAAAGGACTTTTGACGTCTACACCAATTCTAATATTACCAGATTTTCAACTAGTGTTTGAGCTACATACTGATGCATCCAAGGTTGGGATTGGAGGAGTGTTGAGTCAGAGGGGACGTCCGATTGCATACTTTAGCAAGAAGTTATCAGGAGCAAAGATGAGATACAGTACATATGATGTGGAATTTTATGCTGTTGTGCAATCTATTAAACACTGGAGACACTATCTATTTCAGAAAGAGTTTGTTCTTTACACTGATCATGAGGCATTGAAGCATTTACAAGGGCAAGACAAGATTTCAGCGAGACATGCATCGTGGATTGCATATCTGCAACAGTTTACTTTTGTTGTTAAACACAAGTCAGGGGTGACGAATCGAGTGGCTGATGCTTTGAGTAGGAGGAGTCATTTGTTGACTACACTGAAGGTTGAAGTGACGGGGTTCGATGTGTTACCAGAATTATTTGTCGATGATCCTTACTTTGCAAAGTTTGTTGATAAGGTCAAGGAGGGAGTGACGGATGAGTTCGTGATAGTAGATGGTTTTCTGTTCAAAGGAAATCGATTGTGCATACCTGATTGTAGTTTGAGGATGAAAATTGTAAAAGAGCTACATGAAGAAGGACATGTTGGGAGAGATCGTACATTACAGTTGATTTCACAGTCTTACTTTTGGCCATCGATGAGGAAAGAGGTGGAGAGGTTTGTTGAGCGATGTCATATCTGTCAGGTTTCGAAAGGAACTACAACTAATGCTGGTTTATATATGTCGTTACCTGTACCAAGTAAACCTTGGATTGATGTGAGTAAGGACTTTGTGTTGGGATTGCCGAGAACTCAAAGGGGAAACGATTCCATTTATGTGGTGGTTGACCGATTTTCGAAAATGGCACATTTTTTTGCTTGTAAGAAGACGGCGGATGCTGTTCATGTTGCTCAATTGTTTTTCAAAGAGATATATCGACTTCACGGATTGCCAGAATCGATTGTGTCGGATAGGGATACTCGTTTTCTAAGTCATTTTTGGCTAAGTTTGTGGAAGATGGTCGGAACGAAGTTGAACTTTAGCAGCGCTTATCATCCGCAGACGGATGGACAGACCGAGGTTGTGAACCGATCATTGGGAAATTTGCTGAGATGTCTAGTGCAAGACAATCTGAAGAGTTGGGATGTGAAGTTATGCCAGGCAGAGTTTGCTCATAATCATGCGGTAAATCGTAGTATGGGGTTCAGTCCATTCCAGATCGTATATTCAAACTTGCCAAAAGGACCGTTGGATTTAACAGTAATACCACACTCGAAGGGGACAGTTAAGAAAGCTACTGATTTTGTTGAAGAGCTAACAAAATGTCATCAAATTGTTTAGGAACGATTGAAGAAGGAAAATGAGAAATACAAACGATCTGAAGCGAAGGAGTGTTGAATTTAATGAAGGAGATATGGTTTATGCAGTGTTAACAAAGGATCGTTTTCCAGTAGGCGCTTATAATAAGTTGAAAGCCAGAAAAATTGGTCCTGTAGAAGTCGTGAAACGAATTAATGAAAATGCTTATAAGTTGAAGCTGCCGGAGGATGTGTATACTTCTGATGTGTTCAATGTTAAGCATCTCGTACCATATCATGGGGATGAGTTTGTTGTGGATGCAGAAAGTACAAATTCGAGGACGAATTTCTCTCAACCTGGGGAGGATGATGCGGCCCAGAAAGAAGAAGTCATAGGTCGTGTACGACCTAACATGTTGATAGGTCGAGTCCGACCTAAACAGGAAGCTAACGAGTTAGGATTTTGTGAGAAATTGTGGAAAGTTAAAGTTTTGGGTCGCAGCCGATCTAACGAAGGTTTTAAGTCGTTCCAGCGACTTAGTGAAGATCGCAGTCGACCTAACGAAGGTTTTAAGTCGTTCCAACGACCTAGTATGACTCGGCAACGACTTAGTAGATACCTGCGAGTTAACGGGTCCTTAAGTCGTCTGAACAACCTATCGAGTCACGCAGTGAAAAGGCAGAGCAATTTGGTCGTGAACGACCTAACGAATCAAGAAATAAGTCGTTGAAGATAGAGGCCGTGGATCTTTCTGCCGACTTAATCTCTGCCGTTGATGTCTTAAGTCGTTACCTGTTCTTAGGTCGTTACCGAGTTAAGTTAAGTCGCTGAAGAACTGAAGCCGTGGATTTCTAAGCCGCTTTAATCTGAGCCGTTGATTCTTTAAGTCGTTGAAGCTTTATCTCATAAGTCGTCCAAGCTTAAGCCGCGTGAAGATGCTGCTGTAATGTGTCTAAGTCGTTACCGACTTAAGTTGAGTCGAGTGTTGTTTGTTGTAGTTGTTATTTTGTACATCTTGTTAAGTCGTTTGTATAAGTCGTGAGTCGTGATGTTGTGTTGTAATCTGATAAGTCGTGAACGACTTATGATGAGTCGTAGGTCGTAGGGGATAAGTCGTCACCGACTTAAGACTTGTGTAATTTCTGTTGTAAAGTCGAATGTCTATAAATAGGCCGAGTTTCACACTTGTAATAGTTTAGTTGATTTGAAATAAAAACTCTTGTTTTGTTAGCTTTGTGCTTTCACCCAATTGGTAGTCGAGTGTAATCTCCTATCTTCTCTTTCGGTTAATCGAGTGCGCTCGATTCAACGACTGCAGAAGCCGATTCACGGAATCTAGTGCGCTAGATCAACGTGTGAAGAATCGCAGATCTTCGAACCCGGTATCGTGCGCGATCAACGAGTTCGGGATAGCTAGAATTCGGTATCTTCGGATCAACGAATTCGAGCAATTCAGTATTCATCAATCCATCGACAGCTACTTTCATCGATCTACATTGTTTTGATTAATCCGCTGCGTCAGTTTTGGAGCGTTGTTAGAGATGGATTGGTTATCTAAGTTTGAAGTTATCTTGGATTGTGTTACAAGAGTCATTGTAGTAAAAGATGTAGTAATTAGAAGCATTGATATATGTTATGGGGAGCCAAATAAGTTAATGAGCAGTTTCCTTTATCTCTCGAAGTACCCAAAGAGGAGATAAGTGATATACATATTGTTCAGAATTTCAAGTTTTTTTTTGAAGAAGTGCAAGGTTTACCTCCTCGCCGAGAAGTGGAATTCAGTGTTAACTTGATTCCAGGAACCAGACCGATAGTACAACCTCCTCGAAGGTTGGCTCCAAAGGAAAGGAGAGAATTAGAGAAGGAGACGTTTGATTTATTGTAAAAAGGTTTGATCAGACGTAGCACATCGAGTTGGCGATCACAAGTAGTTTTTGTTACCAAGGCAGATGGTTCTCTTAGATTATGTGTAGATTACCGAGAGTTAAGTAAGAGGACTATCAAGAATAAGTATCCTTTACCTAAGATCGACGACATGTTTGACCATCATCACGGAGCTCGGATATTTTCTCAGTTGAATCTTGCCACTGGTTTTCACCAATTAAGGGTAGCAGAGGAGAGTGTACCCTTAACAGCTTTCCGTACCCCTGATAGTTTTTACGAGTGGTTAGTCCTGTCGTTCGGATTGACTAACGCACCCGCTTATTTCGTGGATTTAATTAACAGTGTGTTTCGAAATTTTCTTAACAAGTTTGTTCTCGTCTTCATTGATGACATTCTTGCCTATTCTAAGACGAAGGAAGAGCATAAGTATCATCTTCGAGTTGTTCTGGATACTCTGAGAAATCATGTATTAAAGGAAAAGTTTTCTAAATGTCATTTTTGGAAATCCGAAGTTAGATTTCTAGGGCATGTAGTTTCGGGGGAAGGTATATCAGTGGCCAGCTAAAGTAGTTGTGGTTCAAGACTGGAAGAAACTAGAAAATGCAACGGGGGTTAGGAGTTTGTTGGGATTGGCGGGTTTCTATCGAAGAATTATTAAAGATTTTTCAAATATTGCTTCTCATCTAACAGAATTGACAAAGAAGGATGCTAAGTTTGTCTGGACGCCCAAGTGTGATCAAGCATTCATGAGTTAAAGAAGAAATTGACCAGTGCTCCGGTTTTAACTATTCCAAATGGGAGCGAAGGATTAACAGTTTACACAGATGCTTATAGGATTGGATTGGGAGTAGTTTTGATGCAAAATGGTAAAGTGATAGCGTATGCGAGTCGACAATTGAAACCTCATGAGAAGAATTATGCTACGCACGATTTGGAGCTGTTGGCAGTTTTCTTTGCATTGAAAGTGTAGAGGCACTATCTTTTGGTTGCAAAGTTTGAGTTATATATGGATCACAAATCATTAAAGTATCTTTTTACCCAAAAGGATTTGAATTTGAGGCAGTAGAGATGGCTCGAGTTTCTCGAGCCTTATGACCTAGAGATTCTTTATACCCTAGGAAAAGCAAATGCAGTAGTAGATGCATTGAGTAGGAATGGGGAAACGATGGTGAGTTTGGAAGTTATGCTAACATTAATGGAGAGAATTGCATATTTATAAGAGGAGGACCCTACTCTAGCTCGACTTAAGAAAGATGTTGAAGATGGAATTGTTTCTAGTTTTCAAATTGATTCCCGAGGCATTTTAAGAATGAATGGTCGGATTTGCATGCCAAATGTTAATGGAATTAGACAAGATGTACTAAGAGTGTGCCATCAGTCAAAGCTATCTATCCACCTAGGTGTAACTAAAATGTTTCAGAATATGAAGAAGACCTTTTGGTGGAAAGGTATGAAGAGAGATATTTCGATCTTTGTGAGTCGGTGTGCAAATTGTCAACAGGTCAAGAGTGACCAGCAAAAGACTGCTGGGTTACTCCAACCATTGAAGATACCGAATTGGAAGTGGGAGCAAGTATCCAAGGACTTTATCGATGGGTTTCCTAGAACAAGAAGAGGTAATGAAGGTATTTGGGTAATTGTAGATAGATTAACAAAGAGCGCCCACTTTATTCCGGTGAAATCAACTAGAACTACAGCTTCTTTAGCAGGGATTTATTTGAAGGAGATCATTCGACTACATGGATTTCCAGTAAGTATAGTCAGTGATCGAGATCCCCTTTTCACCAGTTGTTTTTGGGAAGCATTGCAAGCTGCTTTAAGGACGGGGTTGAATTTGAGCATAGCCTATCACCCACAAACTGATGGACAAACCGAAGGGGTGAACCGAGTATTGGAAGACCTTCTATGAGCATGCATTTTGGATTTTGGAGGCTCATGGGAAGATCATCTACATTTGGTGGAGTTCCCTTATAACAACGGTTACCAAGCTAGCATTGGCATGGTGCCCTATGAAGCTTTGTATGGAAAGCCATGTAAATCACCATCATGTTGGGTGGAGACCGGGGATCGATAGTTCTTGGACTTGATAGTTCGAGAAGCAACGGAGAAGGTGGTTCTGATCAAGAAAAGAATGAAGGAAGCACAAGATCGATAGAAAAGCTATGCCGATCAACGAAGAAGGGACTTAGAATTTACGGTTGGGGACTCGGTATTTGTGAAAGTTTCCCCAATTAAAAGAGTTGTTCGATTCGGAAAAGCAGGAAAGTTAGCATCCAGATTCGTTGGACCATTTAAAATTCTTGAGAGAATTGGAATGCTAGCTTATAGAGTTGAATTACCTGAAAGGTTGTCGGAATTCATAATGTCTTCCATGTATCGCACCTAAGGAAGTATGTGCATGACCCAACATTAATTGTTGAGCCATCTATTCAAGAAGATTTGGAGATAGAACCCAACCTAACCGTTTTTAGATATCATGTTCATATTGTGGACCAGGATGAGAAGAGGTAGCGTAATGAAGTGGTGGGATTGGTCAAGATTCAGTGGAGTAATTATCCCAAGGATTGTACTTAGGAGACTGTAGATAGTATGAGGGAATATTATCCTGAATTGATGTTAGGATAGTTGTTTGTTTGTTTGTATGAATTGTGTATGCACTATTATGATGTGGTTGCTTAGTGTGTATTTGTTGTATGAGTTTCCCGATATAATATATGCCCTTTTTGACTTATTTTGAGTTATCTCCATAAGTATTAATTTCGAGGACGAAATTCTTTTAAAGGGAGGAGAGTGTGATGACCCGTAAATTAATCACTTTAAATACGAATATTTAGTATATATATTTTTAAATAATTTTGTTGTTTTAGTTGTAAATATTGAAATGAATTATATTTGTGATAAAGTCTTTTATATGCCCAACTCATTTCATAAGCCCAAAATTCGTCAATACATTATCTAAGCTTCCTAACTCTAGAATTTCCACTTAGCTTCTTGAATACACTTTATGATATTTGCTAGCTTCTCTTAGAAGCCTTGTTTTGGGTAGCTTCTCATGGAAGCTTTGTCTTATAATATCTTTTTTAGCTTCTCTTAGAAGCCTTATTTTGGATAGCTTCTCATGGAAGCTTTGTCTTATAATATCTTTTTAGCTTCTCTTAGAAGCCTTAATTTGGATAGCTTACCTTGGAAGCTTTATTAGCCTATAAATGCACATCCTTATTTCAAGAAAGGAATTTCCATCTCTTCCTTATGTAAAAAATCAATACAACTTCCATCTTCACCCTCTACATCACTAAACTAAACAACCTAGACCTATATCAACCTCTCTACTAGTTTGGCCGAGCCCACTTCAACATAGGCCGAACCACTTTGGCACTCTAAACTCTCCAAAAATTCATTCTTCCTAAGGCTAAGCAAAGATCTCGGTCGTGTTCAAGTTCGTGTGGAGTTACAGTTCAATTTGCAAACTTTTGTGAGTAAAGTTCGCCTATTTAAACTAAAGTTTTTAACTTTATTTCCTCTATATTTTTGTCACTATTTTAGTTGCTTAATTTGTTATGTTTGGATGTATTGTTGTTGACTTGGTTTATGCCTTAAAAGATGACACCTTTGTAGTTAGTTGACACTTAAAATTAGTGTATAGTTCAAAGTAAAATTTGTATAAGTAATTCCACCTTTATGTTTATTAATGTTGTTTACTTTGATATATATGTGTGTCATTCTTATGAAAGTAATATGATTCTTGGGAAAAAGAGAACCATTATGACATAAAGTAGTTCTCGAAGTGTCTGTATAGCGACTATCGCTATATCGGCACTTTTGAAAAAATAACATCTCCTTGTAAAAATTTTGGTTAATTCTCGGGCTTGGGTTTTGTTTACAAAGTTAAATTAAGTATTTGAATAATGATGGGTTTAAACTTAATTAACTATTTATTTAATTTTAAATTTAATCATTTTAATTAAGGATGATTAAGGTTAATTAATTAACTTAATAATAATGTTTTTAATTCAATTAATTACTTGGTTAATGATAATTAAAATTAGTTAATCATGTCGCCTAATAATGATTAAGGTTAACTAATCATTTAATAACAATGGATTAAAGTTAATTAATTATTTAATCAATGGTGTTTAAAATTAATTAATCCTGTTTAATTAATGACTTTTAAAATTAATTAATTAGTTTAAATTTAACTAATCTTTTTCTTTAATAATACTTTAATTAATTAATCATTTTTAATTAATGATATTTAAATCTAATTAATTTAATTAACGATGTTTTATGAGTGATTAAACTTTTTAATTTATGGTATTTGGAGTTAATTTATTAAATTAATTAAATGAAGTTTAAAGATGATTAATCATTCTTACTAAAGCTAATTAACCAGTTAAATAAGGATGTCTAAAGTTATTAAATTTTTCTTTATAATGGCATTTTAAAAGTGAATGAAATATTTTAATAAAGATGTTTAAAGTTAATACTTTGTGAAAACCAAGCACAAATTCGGCTTTCAAAAATAAAAGTTTGATTCGTTTATGGAACTGTATTAAGTTCCGTAAAACGATATCACTTATATGGAAATGATTTATTTGTATGTTTAACACTAAACGTCGAAGAGGTAGACTTGTCCCTATTTCAAAAGTTAAGAATAGTCGTGGTACATGACTTTGAGGTAACACTACCTTAGCTTGTCCAGCATTATTGTTAACCAAGGAATAGTACAAGTTTAAAATCGACGAGTGGTGATGGGTATACAAGACTTAATTTCCATATACGATCGTTTTGTATCCTCGATAGTTTGTTTCCCGACTATCGATTACTTCAGCTTCTTTATTTTTCGTCATTTTAAGACGAATTGTTCCTCTATGGAGCTTTGATATCCTTTGTTGGAATTGACTAAACCCAAAGCGCGAGAGGAAGCCAAGCTATGTGCGGTTGCTCCCATTAATGTAATTTCACATCTACTCTAGATTCGGTTCGGATATTTGTGCACCCAGACGTGAATTACTCGGATACTCGGTAACCATTGGCGGGTTCCGGCTTGGATGTGTCCGAGAACCATCGAAGTTCTCAAGTCTATTTCTAAAGGTATACTTTTCGGTAGTGGGGTGCACCCTCCTAGTCATTGTTGGAGATTTTCCTTTCCTAATTTGATTCGAACCTTTGAATCTGTTTTCTCTAATTACAGCGGGAAGAATCAACCACTCTTCGTGGTGTTTAATTATTAGTTTAGTCCATTCTCGAGTTTGGACTATTATCTTGTTTTATCCATTCTTACGTTTGGATGTTTATTATGTGAGAGTAAACCCATTCCGAGTTAAGTTAGGTGGTCTCATATGTTTGTGTTTAATTACACCCCTATTGTTTAAAAGTTTACTCACACCAGACATATCGTCTAACCCGAGTTGTTTGTTTCCCTAAACTCTCGGGTACTCACTTTATTTGGATAGTCCGAGTGTAGCAGGTCTTTGTGGGCTTTTTTTGAAGATGGCATCCAAGTAGGAGGCACCTATCTACTTAGCTATCTATTCCGCTATTTAATTAATGTGTGTATATGTAATTTGTTCGCTATGTGTAAAGGCAGGTTGTTATAACTGTTGTGTTGATGATAGTACTTTTGTGTGACTCTGATAACTCCATGTTATGGAGCAACCTTATGTACTATATCTATGTTATGTGCAATATATCTGTTTCGTTTTGAGATTTTCTGTTCTGTTCTTATTTTACCCCAAGACATTTCATTTTTCGGATGCTTGGGCAACGGCACACAAACACTAAGGATGTGTTAAGTGTCGTTTCCTAGGAGTCGGAAAGGTGGGTCGTTACAACCTAATAGACGAAACATTTTGCCTCATAAAGATTTTGACAAAACAAACCTCTTTCTCATTCACATTCCTCTTGAATTAGTACTCTTTGAGTCTCTTTCTGAAAAGGAAGAAAGATTGGCAAGAGAAAAAGAGCTAGAAATTCTTCAAAAAGAAGAAGGTGATAAAATGGAAATAGAAGAGTAGGAAGACAAGAGGAGGATATGTTATATGGTAGATAACGAATAGACACCTGATTATTATACATCAAAATCAAGAAGGAAAAATGGATACTAGACAGTGGATGCTTAAGACACATGGATGGAAATCCAGAGATCTTAAAAGACATCATTTACGAAGGTGGAGGAACAGTTAACTTTGAAGATAAGTCAAAAGGATATGTCATCAACAACGGCAACGTCGGTAACTCTAAAACTCCTATTATTTCTAATGTTTTGCAAGTTAAGAATTTAAAACATAACTTGCTTAGTATTATTTAATTATGGGATAAGGTTTCAAAATTAAGTTTGGTTTGTTGTAAATGTAATAGTTGCCATGGTTAAATATGCATTCTCTTGAATATATGGTTTAAATAGACGTAACTATAATGTTATTTCCAAAAATATTGTTTCGCAATTAGTATTGATTTTGATTCCGTATACAACAATCGCATTTCATGGTGTTTAATATATCACATGTAGGAGGAGTTTATTTTTCTTTACCCATTTTTGTTAATGATAAAAATGGAGAAAATATAAAATATAATATATGCATATACTAAGGGGGAACCAATTTAAAGGGAGTTACATTATATTTTATAATAAAAATATTTACATGATTGTCATCATCAAGAAGGGAGAGATTGTTAATACCGTGGATATTGATTTTGATGTTAATAACCATATAAATATATGTACTAATGTTTTCCCAAGTTGTGCAGAATATTTTGTAGGATATTATACAGTTTTATACAAGTACAGGACAATCAAATTTAAAGACCGATCAATAAAGAGACTACAGATCAAGATTCAGAGATGACCAAGACAATTGAAGACTCGTAAGTTTGAAGATAAAGACATGAAGAGTTCAAGACAATAGATTATAGTCAATAGACACAAGATAAATTTGTTAAAGTACTTAAATAGAAACTTTCTTTTCTTCGAATACTCTCTCACCCAAAATGTTTATTTTATTTTCAAAATATATTTCTACAAATATTTTATAAAAGTTTTATATATTAAAGTATTCAAAACTATTTGTATATGATTTTACAAAATTTCAGAATTTTGTAACACTTTAAAGGTGTTGCTGTTTTTTCCAACATGTAAGGATATGTCGACATATCCTACCTAAGTATGTCGACATATCCTACCTATGTATGTCGACATATATACCATTAAAATTGTATTTTAAATTTTAGAAAGTTATGTTTTCTGGCTTCATCTTTTTGCGAATGGATATGTCCCTTCAAACAATATATAAAGGAGACTGAAAAATGAATATTTTCAACAATACCCTCTTCATTCTTCTTACTCTAAATTCTCATTATATATTTCTCAAAATCCACTTTCTATATTCTTTAGATCCACTCAAATTTAATTTCTACTTCACTACATTCATTCTTTATAATCTACTCACTGTTTTGCATGTATTCTTTCACCAATTCAAAGATCAAAGAGCCTTAAAAGGACTATATAATATATTGTATCCAAGTTATAATTATTTGTATTTGGAATCAACGGCTCTCTACTACTATTTTGTATGGGTATGTATGTTGCCCGTTCAAATCAAGTGGGCATGCTTGTTGCCCCTTCAAATCAAGTGGGTGTGCTTGTTGTCCATTTAAACCAAGTGAGTGATCTTGTTGTCCGGTTAAATCAAGAGGTTCTACCCTGAACTCGGAAAGCCAAAAGGGTGTATCTTGTTGCCTTGAAATCAAGATTGTATTCTAGTTTGCTTGCTACCTGATTAAAGTACGCGTTTGAAAGAAAATCTGTATGGATACTGTAAAGGACTAGATGTAGGTTTGCTCAATCCGAACCAGTATAAAACTCTTGGTGTCATTGCTTGTACTTTTACTTTATTTTTACTGCAATCTATGATTGCCTGTTAATACATACTTGTGTAAATTTTCTGTTTTTTGATTAAAATCTTAAAACTATTTAGTAAAGTTCTGTATAAGTTATAAAACATTATTCACCCCCCTCCCCTCTAGTGTTAAAGTAGTCTTAAGATTCATTCACATTAGTGTAATTTATACTACACCTTTTCCCACAAATATAACTAAGGTTAAATAGAATATATTGATGTGACAAAATTACACGGTTTGCTTGACTTGAAAATACTGTTGATCTTTAATGTGGGAACTTTACTTTGATTATAGTTAAATCGTGGCATGGCGTCCATCGAACTACTATAGTTGAGTCGAGTGGAAGCATTGGAAGTGAAACTCTATTCAAAAGAGGATTTGTCTCCTCGGTTATGTTATATTAGTATCACGATCAATTGAAGTCAACTCAAAGTCAAAATCTTTGGTCAGAGCAGTTTGGTTAGAAATAATTGTTATTATTAAATCAAAGACTTTGTGTTTGGACTATAAAGTTGAATATGGACAATATTGGAATTTTGACCGTTACTAAATTTCATGAGTCAAAAATGATATGGTTCTGACGAAGAGAATTGGTGTAAATAATTGTCATTACTGGGTAACGCTTAAATGGATAAAATTTAATTTTACCAAAAAGATGCATTTTTTTAGTTCGATTTCTGTCAAAGGGCAACGAATAGACCCAAAGTGAATTATTAAGCAATAAATTCAACCAAAATGTCACACCACTAACTAAGGTGATGTGTGAATGTTAATATTCAAATTGTTCAATATTAATTGCTGATTGAATTTACACCTTTAAGTCACCCAACCATAACAATGAATACTCTAATAAACCACATGATTTAATTAATTTATAATCGTTATAAATTAATTAAATTACTTAATATTTCTAAAATATTAATTATTAAATTTTATTTTATTTATTTATATACCATTAGCATTTAATAAAGTACATAAATAAAAGTTATAAATCCACTATCAATATACGATATCGATAGATTGTTTAAAGTAGATTTAAATGAAATAAATGCAAAGTGGGTTTGGTATCATTTGAGGTCCAATCAAGTCTAGTCAATGGCGATTGACCTTCCTATATCGGCTTACTTCTGACACAGTTCCAAGTCAGCATGTTCATTCAATGTCAGGTTAGTTGACGACCGACATCTCTTCAGCCTGACTCAACAGATGACACATCAAACAAGATTGGCTCAAACATGGTCATCCTTGGCTTGGCTTTAGTACAACCACCTCAGATCGGTCCTGAGTAAACCTCCTTATCATCTCGCATCCGGCTGGCACCATCTCCCCAACATAGTCCTTGACAGTTCTTAGTTTCCTCCGTATCTTCAACAGCCAGTTAGCTCAGCAAACTTGCCGCATAAGCACACAATAATAAACGACAAACCGTCCATCCATTTGTACAAAGCACTGTAGTATGCGGTTGAACTAATGTAGCAAACCATCAGCATTAAATGCAAAATATGGGCATCGTAAAGAGAGGCAATGAATATATTTTCTACGCCATCAATCCCTTTGCACCTTTCCGGTTGTCTTCCATCAACCCGTGCAACCAGGTCAATGGTTAGACGCCCTTCCCACCAGTTTTACAGTAGAATCTCAACCATCTCTCATCCATTTTAGCTACTATAAATACCTCATGCATTGTCACTTCAAAAGGGTCATAATATAGAAGAATTTTGAATACTATATACAATTCAGAGCTCTTTACACCGCAGACCCTAAGATTAGAAACTTTTTTAGTCTTAAGTGTTTTTATTATTCTTTTGTAATTCCTTATAATTGTAAGTGTAAGAGAACTTCATAGTGGACATAGGCAAGCTTGCCAAAACACTCTATTTTGGTGTCACTTTCACTTTTAAGCCTAGTGATTAGCAAGTAATCTTTGCTCTTTACAACACATTAGTCAAATTTCGAGGTTGGCTAAAAAACTAGTCAACATAACCAATACTCAGATTTTTGCTAGAATCGTATATGTTGCTACCATTACTAAATATACACCTTCTAGTGCTTGCTTTAACTCTCATTTTGTTCATAGGTTAGTCATTATTGATCATCGCAATGAGACTACTTACCAAAATGGTTAATATACGAGTGCTCACCACAAATACTTTTATTGAAAAAAGCTAAAATATTCGCATACACGTAGCGAATGTGCTTGGGAATTGAGGGCCTTTTTTCAAAGATCAAACTTCTCTCCAAAAAAATGTGCTTGGCCAAAAGCCCTACTCAACTCAATGTATCTCTACAAGCTTAGGTGTAGTCATTCCTAGCACTAAAGTGTGATGTGAAGAAACAGTAAGGAGTACAAATCAAAGAGTTAGAAACTCAAGACCAAAGATTTAGTCCGAGGAATAATGTTTGTTATTTAGATTTTGTTTCCAACGACCAGCGCTTAGGAGTTGGGAGGATATGCTAAACTATGATGGAAAGATGGGCTTAGCGACTACTTTAGTAACTTGAAATGACATATGGACTATGCCAGAGTAAGTAATTATCTCAATGCCAAATCTTCGTAATGACCTTCATCGAAATCATATGCAACCGGTTTAGAAAATTTTAACTTCATTCTATCTGTTCTTGTTTACAATCATGTTTAGATTTTAAAGGGCATTATTATTGTTCGAAAATGATGTTGAATGCTAGTTTCCACTCTATCTTGAAATGAAGAGATGATGAATATTTAAAGATCCACTACCAAAGATTCAGCAAAAAAGCCAAAATGGCCAAACACCTCGATGAAAATAATAGATCCATGGCAGTCCATGTAGGACTGTGCAAAAATAATAATTTCTGATGAAATATGACTCTCAATGGATGTTATGCTCTTGCTGAGGTTTTTTAGAAGGATGGTGGCAACATTAGAGTTGAAGGCACTTTAGGTCTCAGTGATGGTGAATCATCACAAACTTCCCAAAGTAATGGGAATGAAAGAAAGAAACATAGGTTCCCACTGCAGTTTGGAAACAAATGCCTTTATGAGTTTAGACATGTGGCCAAAGGCTATCAATAAATACCTGAAAAATCTAAAATCCATCTCCATCCATATCCAAAACATGGGTAAATATTTGATATTCGAAAAAGCGGATACGGGTGTGAATATAAAGGCATTCGCATCCAAAAATTATCCACTTGGTGTTTTTCAAGATTAGTTTATTTTATATGTACTTTAGTATAATTAAAGATATGTATTTATTTATTTATTATGTTAATAGTTTATATTATATGAATTTAATGATATTAAATGTTCAAAACTATATTATCATCATATTTGTTGATTTTGGATACTTTTATAATCAACTGGATAAAAATAAATATATTATACCCATTTTAATTTTTTTCTTGATTTATCGAATGTTAGCGGATAAGCTAATTATCCGATATCCATTGATATCTGCGGAGTGGATATTCGTCAATATTCGAAAATGATTTCAGATGCGAATGCGTATATGGAACTATCGGCATTCGAAACTATCCATTGACAGACTTAATGTTGCCCACATGCCATTAACTGATTTCTCTACTCACATCATCGCTAACTCTAAGGAAGTATTGTATTGAAGGGGAAAATGCTATGAAATACCCATTATTGAAGATAAGTATTGCAGATTTCACTAAGCAAATGAACATGACCGATGAGTGTAGGCTCTTAAGAGATGTAATTGAACATCGGATTCATAAAGGACTTCTTAGAGAATGGATGAAGTCTATAAGTTAACCAAAACCAAGCAAATGTTGTACCACTACCTTTGGCAATTTAACCCATAATCAAGGACAATCCAACCTCACTGTCATAAAAACAATCCATGAATCATCCCACTTTGTTGGAAGCCATAAAAATGCCCAATAAAGGTATATTATATAAGTTAATGATGCATGGATGTCTTCGCCATCAAAAAGGTGCATTAAAGATATCTAAAACTAGCAGTAATGACACTGTCTTCTCTAAAGTAGAGTAGTAAGGTGTTCGGTTTCCATATTACGACCACATTATTGGTTTTATTAATTTATAATAGGAGTGGTACTATATTCAAGCAAAGCACTCATTTCGATGTCACAGGGGTTCGAACTCATGACCTCTAGAAACTTAGTTTAGAGCGTCATACCACTGTCACTTGAGCTAGTGGTCCTTGACTATTGACCCCATAGTTATCATTCAGATTTCCAACTTCCTTGTATTAAATACCTTTCTTGATAATGTAAGTACATCGAACATTCTCTTTAAAGAGATGTTGAACAAGATGAAGCTTCCATAGTCTTGTGTGTTTGCAATATCTAACCCGTCTTTAGGCAATTTTCAAGGTATAGTACCTTATGGAGCAATGGAACTAACAACCAAGATCTAATGAAAATTATCTTGAAGTCCTCTTCGTTATCACAAATGAACCCTAGGAGTATAGTGCTCTATCCAAAAGAACAATTTTAGTTGAAATGGACGCTTACATATCCTAGAAGAAATTAATCATTGAGTTTCCAACTGACAATGGTAGATAGAAGTTACTAAAGGAGAACAGAAAACCACCCATCAAATTTACTTTTCCCATACTGTAAGGGCTTGTGAAGTTGTAACTTCAACTTCTATGGTGGTGTCTATAAAATGATAATTACATGAATGCTTATGAGTGCTAAAGTAAAGTAGGATTATTCATAGCCATAATTTACGCTTGTATAGTGATCACCACCTCCAAACGTCCAACTGCAAACTGTTATTTAACAACCCTAGTTGACGTATGCATGACACTAAGCACCAAACCCAAGGAAATTGAAATAAGTCCATTAACAGGTACAATAAACGTTTGGGGTTACCATCTATAAGTGTTATCTTCAAACAGCGAACTGTCCCAGGATCTCCTATAACCATGGTATTCATGTTATGACAATTAACACCTAGAATAATGACTCAACATGTCAAACCTCTAATTAGTTCATGATCAATTTCGTTGTGATGCATGTCAACTATGCATTTAGAAAAACAAATCATGGTTTTAGAACAAACGCGCACCTATGCCCTTGGTCTAAATACGAGTGTTTCCCTAAACCTCCTTATCTTAAACATATATGCTAGCAACTTTGGTCGCCTGATCAAGGTATTCCCTCCTAGACCCGTAGCATAGTTCCTTAATGTTTGTCTCCAAGCCAAATTATCTATTTTATCAAATGCAGAAGAAACAAATACATTTGAAAAATTGGACACTTGTTTGGTAAAAAGTAAGAAGGAAGTCGGTCTATCCACAGAGGTTTGTTTAAAGTAAGCCAGACATCATCTATATTAAATACGGGCGGTTACGTTGGATGGAAAATGTCTTTGAACAAGTCCATAAAAGGGGCAATCATAACACAGAGAAGTACAAATGCTCAGATCTACAAGGATATTTCTTATCCATGTACTTTGAATTTTCTATAATGTTCTATAATTGAGATTCTCATAAAAATCTTTAAAAGTCCTAATTTTATTCAAAGCATTTTGAAACATCTCTTTGTCTTGCGATTGAGGAAAGTTCTTTGAAGAACAATGTGCTCTCCTCGATCAATTGTGTATTTGTCAACTTAAGCCCCTGTATTCTATTAGTGTACCCAAGCTTAAGTTGACTAATGATATGAGTATGTTTATCATTACTCATCATTAATAGGCAAACTAGGGCCACGTTACTTTTGAAAACTAAGCATATTACTTTGGATCATTTCAACCTCCTAGTTATAGTTATTCTTCTTGACAGTCTCAAACGCTCTCTCCTCCTTGATTTATGCATTTAACTGCACCTAAAATGAAGGTCTATGAGAGAGCACTATGCTAGTATGGATGTTAGGGGGGATCCTGCATTAGATAAACTTACTAAAAACCAGTTAAATATGAATGTATTCTAACTTTATACCTTATAAGTAAGCATCATAAAGTGACTAAACTTCCTCATCCTCATCCTCGATGCCCAAATCCTTGTCTTTCTTCTCCTCCACAAACTTCCTTTTAGTCCTTTCCTGTCTCTCAAGTCTCCTTTCGTTGTACTTCATTTCCACGATCCCTTCAAATTAATGTTGTGAAAGAGAGGTTGAAATTTGCATGTTTATCAAGAAGAAGAAGACACGTGTTAGCAAATTAAATGATGGTGGCTTTATGTGAATGTTCTGTAATCATCATCCTCGAATTACTCTCCTTTAGAATCTACTTCCTCTTTCAAATATGTAATGGTAATGTTTAATTTCAAAATCACTATCCAATCGAGCGGTCTCATCGTTTTTCTCTTATGATTATCTATCTTTTTTTATTAAGCTAACCATGCAACTCTTCAAGCTTCTTCGACATGACATAAGAGACTAATTTAGCAGTGACTGCCTACATTTCTAAATTTTCAGTTTCCACACATATTTCCTCATAATTTTTCTATCAATACTTCATCATTACTTTAATAATTTCTCTTAATAGTACCAATCTCACTAAGCCTCTTCCCTTACAATTTATTGAAAAAATCTCCCAAGTATAGTTTCTTATAAATCACCACCGGTAGTTAGATCAAAACCATGAAAAATTAGAATGATAGTACAAAACTTGCAAAATAAAATTTTAAGAAGGTATGTTTTAGAATATAAGAATCAAAAAGCTTTTCAATAAGAATTGTTTTTAGAATTAAAAATCTCTTGGATATATATGTATAAGAGATTGGCCCCTTCGCAAAAAGAAACGATGTCAAGGGCATTCACAAATGAAAAAAAAGTTCGTTGTGTCCGTCGATGGCTTAGTCCCATCTGACGGCAAATATGGCAATTGTAGTATCTTTTTATTTAAAATTTGATTTTTTATTTATATATAAATATTTAAAAAATTCAGAGAAAATGAAAATAATATTTTTGAATTTCGAAAACGACTTCTGAGTGAATCTAGTGCAATAGGGTTTTAAATGTGTGGATCTCACAACAAATTTAGACTACACCAATGGTGAAAAATTCCTCTAGGAATGTTTGAACGAGCAAATTTTCCTGCACCCTAGAAATTTTGGAAGATTCCACGACTTCTTGCACAACCTTTAACTCTTACATTGTCATTTGAGTCGAGTAGCTTTTTGAAGGGCCTCTTTGTCTTCAAGGAATGAACTTCTCTTTCTCCTTTCCTCTATTTTCTCTTTGTTAAGGTCTAACCATCTCCAACTTAAAATTCAGAAGTTAAGTTAAAATGAACACAAACAATTTAAGCTCGACTTAAACCGGGAACAACCCCAAGTCATTTATATAGACAACATATATTTACTTAAACTAATCAAGCACTACATATCCCTTCAACGCCACCGTAAAGGCCCATATGCTTAGTCTAAGTTATACTTTTTACTTGTAGAAATTATTGTTAAATTTGACATAACTGCAAAGGGCTAATGCGCCAATCTAAATACATAGCCAATTCATTAACTTAAACTTCCTACGAGGGTTATTTACATCGTCGACCCACCCACAAAGGCACATGTTCACCCTTAATATGACTAAAGGGGCCATGTGCTCAATTGTTAAGAAAAATAAAATGAACTCAAAACTAACCTATCCATCGAAAACTTACACCTTAGGCATGACCACAAGAGCTCATGTCCTGGTCCTAGGTTGTTTACCTAGTTTATTCAAAGAGGGTCCTCAACACAATCGCAAAGACCTATCTGTTCTGCCAAAGACATGCTCATCCTCAACACGATAACAATGACTCATATATTCACTATAGAACATGCTCATCCTCAACATGATTGTAAGGACCTGTATGTTCGTTCTAATCTAGTTACAGAGTTTATTTTTTCTACTTATAACTAATGCTATGTTCATCCTCGACAAGACTGTAAAAACCTGTGCTTACCCAAACAAATATGATCTTTGTTTTTTGTTATTTGTTTGATACTTTTGATCTTGACATGTTTGAAAGGGATTTCTACGATTACCAAATTTGGCAAAGAATAATAATTTATATTTTATCAACAAGGATTAAGATATATGAATATAACTAAACATAAAACGTCAAACTCACATCAAAATAATGATTCGATAATTCAACTTCATCAGGAATACACAGTTCATTAACTGATACCGAAGTTACATCAGAAAGTGTTAGGCAATTTGTATATAACAACGTTAAGCCAAAAGGTCTAATAATCTAAATCATCATAAAACCATTCCTGTAGTAGATCCCTCAACATCCATGAAATCATCTAATTGGAAAACAAAAAAGTTAGGTAGTGTTTGGTTTTGAAAGTAAGTTTTGTGTTTTACATTTTCAACATCGTATTTTAAATTGCATGAAAACCTAGAAGTGAAAAGTGGTTATTTGAAAATTAGTTTTAACATATAAAATTAAAAATGTTTTTTTTATGTATTTTGGAAGATATCAAAAACAATTCTCGCTTTACTTTCTCTCCTTTGTTGGAATAAGTAGGATTTTCTCAACCCCTGATTCACATCTATGTCATTTGACATACATATTGAAAATAGAAAACACAAAACTCATTTTCAAGTCAAACACTATCTTAACCTTTACCCTAAACTTGCATAATCAACGAGATAATGCATAAAATTATGAAGAAATAAATGCACTTTGAAGACAGAGATTGGAATCACATGGTAAGTTGGAAGCTTTTTTTAGAAGAACTTTGATGGATTTTCACAATTTTCAAAAAGCGTAAAGTGACGAAATGTAAGAAAACAATATAAATGGAGTCATCTAATTCTAGCCAAGATTACAAATGGTGAAAATCAAAAGTAGTGAGCGTCATAATCCAACTATGAAAATATCATTTCTTTTACCAAAACTACTGCTCAGAATTTTGCAAAAGTTGCAAGTAAAGATGCATTGACTAATTTAGGTATTGATGTATGGCAACGACTTTAATGATGTGTTCGTTTTTATCAAGGTGTTCTTAGTCAAACTCATGATTACTAAATCAAAACTGTTATTGTTATTTGGTTTTAATTAACATTCTATTAAAACCGTTTACAATGAAAAAGTATTTAAAACTTTTTTCTTGCTTATTCTTAGTTTTAACCGTTGAATGATATTTTGTTTCTTTTATACGCTTGTTAAAATCTATAAATCTAATGCAAATTCAAAATTTTAATATTAATAGTTGAAATTTCAAATTTCAAAAAGTTCAAAGTTCCAAAATGTAGCATACGTATAAAATCTACGCTTTTGAAAATTCTTAATTTGAAAATTCAATATTTTTAATTTCGAATTTTTGGAATTATAATTTCTAAATACTATTTTTTCAACTAAAAATTCCAAAATAATATAAAATTAAAAGCCATAAGATTCATTACTTTCAAAAATAATAATTTCAAACATTAGAAAAATCTGTAATTAATAATTTTGAAATTTTAATGTTTCAAAATTAACGTTTTTTAGGCTTTTTATAATATTCGAATTTCTCTTAATTCAAACCTTTTGTAATTTAAAGCATCTAAATTTTAATATTTTAAATCTCTCTTTTTTATAACATAAATTCCCTTTTTTTACTAATAGTTATTTAAAAACTAATTGATATAGATAAGTTATTATCAAAAGAAACATAATTCTTAATTCTAATCAGAAATTTTAAAATGCAAACAAACAAGCATGTAATTATTAAAAATTCAGAATTCAGCAAGCAGAATTCAGAACTCAAAATTCATCATTCAACATCGACATTGAGATTTAAACATTTTAAACAAATGCAGTCCAAATAATGGATTAATTAGTGTTCGATTATTACAAGTTTCACCCTTGTCTTTTGAAACCATATCAGAGCAGACTATGGATATATATGTGTTGCACCATATTTCGCAAAGGGTACATTTTAACTCTCTCGAAGGATGTGGTGCATGACCTCCAATGAATATAGCAGCAATTCAAGTTCAAGTTCAGCTAACAGCAAGAGTCAAGGATCTGTAAATAGTGAATGAGGATGTAAAGATCTTACCAGTTGAACCCTCATCCTTTGTGGAACCCATGGCTACCATCGCATTCCAACCTATGCTCACATCACACATAGTGAGCATATCTTCAAACCCAAGCAAGGTCATATCCAGTCCTTCCCCAAACTTTTCCTTTCACCAAGCATCCCTTGAAGCCTTAGGAAGCTAACCACCTCTTCCCTAATCCTTCCAACCAGTATATTACTAAGCTATGTTTGCCTATCATGCAGACTTCTCCATCCCAGACATACGATGCTAGTAACTCTTTTATCTCATACAATGTTCGTACATCATCCCGCTCAATTGGATCGTCCTCTTCTTTGAATAATGTATCATCAGTAAGCTATGCTTGTTACATCAAAACACTATAGGAAGCTACCTAGAATAACCAAGACTCTAGAATGAGCATACACTTGTGCTCCTCGTCGAAGTGTGAATGCTTTCCTGGACCTTTCAGTCTCCAAGACAAGCTACCAGCTTCTTAGCTCAATCATCAACCATTTGTGAGCTTCTAGTCTGATTGGTGTGCTCTCCTCGGGACTCTATAGAAAATCCTCCCATGTTCGTCTTTAGGCCAAATTTACCCTTACCCTAATATCATCGCCTATTCCCACAACTTTCAGTACCCAACCAGAATCTTTATAGAGGCCTTACCATATCTGCCAATCAAGTAATTCCCCGCTTCAAGATTCCAACTGTCTACAAGAGCAGTTTGGATGTTCATTCATATCATTATATCCACAATCGTATATTCCACACCATAACACTTGTTATGTCAAATGATTAGTGATTCCATTAATCTGAAAGTAATCAAGTATGACCGTATAATCCGCACACATGGAAACCATCTATGCATTTGCAAGAAGCATACATTGACAGATCACTGATTGTATAGAGTCTTTAGCTATCTTAAACTTTTTTATTGCTTAATGTCCATGAATTTTACTTTCTTATTGAATATATAGTTCTCCAATCATTTAAGCATTACTAAAAAACCATGGTTGAGTACCTGATTATTTAAGTGTTATTTCAAAATTTTAATTTGACTGTCTAATCAGTATTACTGTGAAACATCACTTCACGATGGGTGATGATTTGTTTGAGAATCATATGATGATATATTTTAAAAGAAAAGTTGTTAAATTTTGTTCTTGAGGCGATATGTATTGATTTATGTTATCCCACCCTTTGGTCAAAGATGGAATATCAATAAATTAGCTGGAAAATAATGGATATCAGGATTTGAAATTGATTGGAAACAAAGCTGTGATCGATGTCATCAAAATTTGGCCGAGCTCCGATCAAGACGGAATCGATTGGGAATGATGAACAGGGCTAAGAGATGCTACGTTTCAAATTTCAGGTCAATCGGAGTTCGTATGACCGAGATATGATCGATGCAAGTTAAGGAAAAGATGTTGTTCGAATCCACCATAGAGCTTTGTTCGAATCGATCATGTTCGACTCCATCCAGAATTGGACTCTTTGCATCGATCCAAAAGCAGCAGCATCGTATCAATTTAGTTCGTATCCATCATGATCGAACTACTTCGTATCGATCAGGGGTTGACTCAGTTCGAATCGATCACAGAGGCTTAGTTCGTATCCATCCGGTTCGTGGTTGTTCGAATCGATAGCGTACGAGTCCTTGTTCGTATCCATCATGCTCAAGCGAGTTCGCTTCGTGTCGATGGTATCTGCAGCGATCGATACGAAGTACACCAATAACTATCGATACGAACGAGGGCTACGATGAATCGATAATCGATTCGAACAAGGACTGAAGCAGATGCATGCGAATAAATGGTCAATGCGAACGAAGCTTCGGTGTTGGATACAAATAACTCGGTCAACTCGGCACACAAAATGGATCGATCCAGGAATTTTGCAACATGTCATCACCTGGGCACGTGCCCTGATCGATTTGAACAGATTGATTCGAACCTATCGATTCGAACTACACTGCCTACCGAAAACCTCTATTTCGTATCGATCATATCTCCTAAACCACCGATCCAAATGCTGTGAAATTTTGACAGGGGCTTACGTACAAGCCAAGGAAGGTTCGTGCCAAGTTTCAACTCCATAAGACGAAATCTTGATCGATACAAAATTGGTTCGTTTCGATCACGGATCGAGTCGAAACTCCATGAGATCGATCGTGTGGGCCCACTCACGTGCCAGAAGAAGTTCCCCGGAGTTTGAGCAAGATATCAGCCTCCTACATCTATAAATAGAGCCCTAGAGCCTACGGAAAAAGGATCTTTTGGCTATCCAACGTCCAAACTCTGCCCGATTCAACTTTTCTCTCCATTACTGCTATTGTACTCGGATTTTGTCATAGTTATCTGCTGTAATCAATTGTAACCAGCGAGGAAAGTCAATAAAAGATTAATTTTTGGAGTGGACGTAGGCCGGAGATAGCCGAACCACTATAAATCTTGTATCTCTGTCTATTTCTTTCGGTTTTAAGTTTATTATTCTTCATTTCTCGTCCTCTACATTACTTAGATCTGTGATTTGTGATTATTTACTGCTGATTTGTGTTCATACACTGGTGCTTTCACAATATTCGGGGTTTGTGACCAATTTTGGCGCAAACACTTTGGTGCTTTCACTGAGAACGACTAGCACCCGCTATACCAGATTTGGAATTCAGATTTGAAGGCTTAAGAGTTCAGATCTAAAGAGCTATGACAAGGCAATCAAGTAGAAGACAAAGTGCCGAGAGAAGTCAGCATGAAGGGAGCCAGGAGGCATCATCTGGGGCTAATCAGACTTCAGCTTTCATCACCAGAGACGAGATGGAGACGATCATGGGATCTATGCATGAAGAGTTTCTAAAAAGGCAGGAGGAGATGATGCAGAACCTCCTCAGACAGTTTGGACAAGCAGGAACAGCTGGAGCTTCAGGAGTTCAGAGCCACGGAGCTGGAGTAGAAGGACCAAATAGGCAATCTAACGGAGCAGCTCAGCAAGGCACAACCCCTGATCAGCACACAACTGGACGGATCCAGGCTCTGGGGCACACCGCCCCGTAACAATGGACCAGTTCATGGAGGAATTCCAGTTGACACTACACAACAAGATGCTGGCAGGAATGTAGGAGCGCGGGATGAGTACGTACCAGAATTCCCTCGGGGACTCGAGGGCAACCATTGGCAGACAACGCTGGATTGGCTGAGATTATCAGGCGAACTATGCGCGGAGGTTTGACGAACAGAGATCTGGAAGGAGTAAACAGGAGTCCGTTGTAAAGATCCAAAAACTTGGCCTTCGAAAATCGGACACATACTTCACTTGTACTCAAAATGCCGCAGATTCAAACGCCGAATCTGGCTCCCCGGAGCTTATAACACCATTAAGTATAACAACACAGCGGAAAAAGGAAATAGATGAGATCATATACAACTCCAATGAATACAATATCCAGAATGATATACAACAATGATATCAATATGATACAACAGTATCAGAGATAAAAAAATGATACAGCGGAAAATATAAGTGATAACTCCAAATGATCTGAAAAAGAGTATGAGTCACCAACTCCAATATCAAGCTTGAAACACCAACACAATGCTCCAAGATAAGCAACGTCAGTCCATGAACTCCAAGAACTGAACTAGCTCCAACTAGTCTACTAAACCTGAATATCTGAAAACCCCAATTATAGACTGCCCGTGTGGAAAATAGTGGGCACCCAGAGTTTAGGAAGGGAACAATAAACTCCAGGTCAGTCGTGGGACTGGTGTGAGCAACAAAAACAGTTTATCTTTAAAATAAACAACAAAAGAATTTTCAACATTGAAAACCGCAATGCTTTTGGAAAATGAAACTACCATAAGACATCCCGCCACACACACAATGCAAACACAGAATTGGAGGAGATTTCTTCTTATGATAGTCAAACATGCTTACTACAAAATAAAACTCTTTTGATATTATTATTAGTGCATAGTGGGAAACATTTCGAAAGTATAATATTAATCTTAGCCAACATACGACCAGTATCGTATGCCTACTATAGCTACTATGTTCAATAGCAGGTTACCGCCACATTCCATAGCAGGTTATACAACTAAAACCGTACAAGGTTCGTATTGTTTCTTTGGATTTCCAACAAATGGTCGGGCTAAGGAACTTCCCACTGTCAATGAGTACGCCTCTGGATGGACGTCCCGAGAACCTAACCGGATCTCTGCCAACACAAGGTCGGGTTACCTCTGTACCTCTGTAACTAGGTAACTACTACACGAATATGCCATCCCCGGTCCTTTGGGACCTTTATCCGAGCGCTCGATAACCAACATCACACATAATAAATAAAGTGTGTCCACATGAGTAAGTATCTGGGCTCCATACCATGATACCACCCTTTTCCAGAAGGAAATGACATACCCTAAAGGGCGCGACCCTCATAACCTTGCCGCATCATTCCTGTTTTGACCATTTCCGGTCTGTGAGGTTCGATGAGGTCTCATCCACAAAGCTACGCTTTTTCACAAAGCCATGCTTTGATCACAAATGATCAATAAATGATCAACACACAGCAACACTCAGCATGCCACATTACCAAATTGGGAGTATATCGCTGATAACCTTCAACTACATAACCCTCTGAGCTTGCACATCTCAGAGAAGGGTGTTAAGCTAAAAGAATAAATTCTCCGCCACCAACAGAAATGTATTTGAAAGAAATCTGCTTTATATCTCAAAATGTAATGTCAGACATGTAACCATACAAGTCTGTTCTGGGTTCGAACAGAACCGAAGGCACTTCCGAAGAAGCCCTTGCAATCCGGATAATTTCTAATCACGTTCAGACTTCCCATCACAAAGGGTGAGAAAATCTCTATATCAGGGACCAGTCGATGCAGAAACATTCGACGAGTTGTCCTTTCGTTTTCGAAAATATCCGGTCTTGACCACCGGTCTTCAAATGCTATCCATAACGTCGTATCATTATTCGGAATGGGTTATATGACACAAAGGTCCTCTCCCGGCTAAACCGAATAATGAGCGCAATATTTAAAACATATGGATATTGGGATTTCAATTAAGTCACAACTTATTACCCAAAACTTTTCTGTAAATGGTTTAAACACATTACCATTTTAATCTTTTACATAAAAAAGATTCAATTCACAAAGATTTATTCATAGATTTTCCAAATCAATTTTCCATTTTAATTTGGATTAACTCGTTAAATCTTTAAAACAAAGATTTAACTGATAGCTTTCAAAACAATTCCATTTTGAATGGTTTAAACAAATCACCATTTTAAATCTGTTAAAAATAATAGATTCAATTCATAGCTTTCAAAAAGAATTCACTCATAACTTGGAAAAACATTTTTCAATTCAAACTTGAAATTCCTTATATGAAAGCTTCTATTATTTGAAAACAAACAGTTTTCATTTTGGAAAATCTGATTCATTTATACGAGTTAAAGTCTTTGGGTTAATTCAAATTCTCAAAACCATACTTTTAAAATGGTTTAAATTCGTATAAACACATTTATAATATTTTTTAACTATAATTTCCAATCATGGAATTCAATTCTAAATTTTGAATTCAAATTCAATTAAATTATTTAAATTGGAAAACTTTACCAAGTTATTCAAAATAACTTTTATTTTAAACTCCTTTTCAAAAGCTTAACATTTAACCCAAATTCATTTCCAAACTCAATTGAAATAAAAATTTCAATTTCAAAAATATTAAATTTGAATCATCTGTGACTTAAACGATTTTCTCGTAAAATCCATATTTGTGTGTGTAAAAGTGTGGTCCAGGGGTTTCATACAGTAGTGCAACATCATCAATCATCACAGATCAGAACACAGAAATATAGTTGATAAGCGGTATAACTATAACGCTCATCTTTCATTCACAGATCACAGATATATAAATTACATAACAAGGAATTAATTACATTCATCCCAGAGAAACAGATCATAACATAAATCAGGATATATCACAAAGCATCATATATCAGAGATATCAAGCAATTCAAATCATCCAATAGAATCCAAATATTCATAAGTAAATTTAAATTTAATTATCTGATTAATTTGAATCAAATTAATTTCTATGAATGGATTTGCTAGTTATGGTAGTTTAATAATCAATTAATTACCAAACATTTGATAAATTGTCCTTTAATTAATCATTATTTAGCCCTTAATTAATGATTATTCCTTAATTAATTATTCTTAATTAATTTCAATGAACAATTAATTTCTTAATTACTTCCATAAAGTAATTACACTTACACAATTTCATAAATGATCATCATTAATTAATTTAATTCAATTGATTGTTACAATTAATCACATTAATTAAACAACCTCAGTTAATGACTTTCATTAACTAATAACAATCCTTTAATTACTTTTCTAAAGTAAATGACTTATTGATAATTACAATTTAATGAATCTTTAATAACTTATTCATTAGTCCTAATTATTTGATTAACTAAGTGTTTACTGTAACTAAATTAATCCTAAATTAATTGGTAACTTAATTACTAATCATTGATTAAAAACTTAAATCTTATTAAATTAATGATCCTTCATTACTAATTTAATTATCCTAAATCAATTATCTCAAACCTTAATCAATTGATTTAAAAACAATTTAAATTTACTTTCAAATTCGCATTAACAAGATATTTAAAAACAATTTATTTTCAAATTTTACTTTTAAATTTCATTTTTAAACTTAAGATTTTAAAATGAATTCAAATTTAACTTTAACAAATTTAAACAATTTAAAACCCTTTTTAAATCTCATGTTAAAGAAAATACTTATATCTTATAAAAGAAATGTTAAAAGTGTTTAAACCAAATTCCTTTAAATTCAAATCATTAAAATTTTACTTTAACATTCAAAGTTGTTAAAACATTTAAATTTAAAAACTTTCCCTTTATTTTAAAACTAAGATTTAAACTAACTTATATCCAGATTTAAACTTTGATTTACTTAGTTTAAACTCTGCTTTATAATTTAAAAAAATGAAAATTTTGAATTGTAAAACAGAACAGGATTGAAAACCTGAAACAAGACATATACCCGAGCCAACCAAAAACTGCTTCGAGTCGAACTCCCCATATCTTCGAGCAAAACCCTCAATGACTCGAGACAAAACCCGAGTACACTACCCCCTCAAAACTAAACTTATCAGAGAAATCAGGCAGTGCACCGTGCACCCTGCACCATCCACGGCGAGGCTCCGACCATCGCCTATGCTTCTCACACATCCACGATCACCTGCATCATCGATCCTAACACCCCAATCTCAAGCACAAGCTCACAAACGAAATCAAGCTATTCAACAGAAACTGGAGTCAGCAACATCACCAGAAAATGTCTCGACCCTCACTTCTCCGATCACTGGACATCGCACCACCACGTCCTTAGCTTCGTCAGACAACCACGCCACCATTCCCAGAATCGTGCCACTCGATGCACCCTAGTTGACGCCGTCCTCCAATTTCCGACCACAACCCAATTTAGGGTTTAAAACAAAATCGATCAATTCCCAAAACCACGGTAATCGATCACCACAACCACCATTTTTCCCAAACTCTCCAGACCCTACTCCACCTTCAGACAAAACCCCGAAGGCCAAGTGATCGTCGATCGCCAGGAAATGGTCAAAAGTCATTTCCAGTTCAACTTTGAACTACACCTTCGTTACTCGATTAAAAATCGAGATTTTTATTTCAAAAATCCTATTTTTCAGAGCTGATTCAAATTATATAATTGAAACAATAAATTATAATACTTGATTTTTAACCCAAAACAAGAATTTTACTGTTGTTCTCTTTTCCCCAGAGAATTTCAAACTTAATTCACATAATTTAAATTTTAAAAACAAATTTGTGATATAACAAACAACTTTTATTTGAAACTCAAATCTTATCAGTGATCAGTTTAGGAAATCTTGGATTTTGATTAAATTTTCCACACTGTAAATTTTGAATCAGAGAAGAATCAACCAAACTCAAACATGCACAGTTCAACACAACTTATATACAGAGATTTCACCATATATATATATATATATATATATATACAAGAAAGCATCATTCAACTCAGAATTTTCACAAGCAACAAGACTTAATTTACTTAAGTTTTAATATCAAATATTTACTCACCTGTCTAAAATGAAGAACAGAGTTCTTTTTGAAACAGGCTTTGAAAATTGGCAAGTTGAAATCTTTTTCTTCGATCTTTGGTTCGAGTTGAATTTTTTGTTGTTGTTTATGTTGAAGCTTGTTTGAATATGAGATGATATTGCTTTAGTTTTCTACTCAGCTGGAATGGAAAGAAAAGAAATGAAGGTTGATATATGGAAACAGTTTACAGGGTGACTACCTTTTGCTTGTACAACAGGGTATATATTTTGTACAAAGTAAATATATTTAATCTGTTTGTACAACTTAGTTCAGAAATTTTCCCTCTTGTTGGTGGCTGATAGATAGGTCATTAATTACCATTGTACAAATCTACATACTTATCTTTTTTTTTCGTATGTACATATATGAACATATATCTTCTTTTGCTTGTACATATTTGAATGCATATTGTTTCTTTTCTTTTGCAAGCCTACAAACTTGAATATAATTTCGTTGTTTGATTAAACAAGATTTCGGCTGATAAGATTTTGGGTGGTGGCTACATTAATTAACTTGTACAATTTTCATAATTTTTTTTTCTCTTTAGTTCGGCTGCAACAAAATATGAAGATGTTGATGTGGCTTCTTTGGTAAGCTTTTATATATGTGTATATTTTATTTTCTTATTTGAATTTCATTTTCTTTTGTTTTTTTTTAACTTGTCTTTATATTTGAATGTATCTTTATATTTAATATGTTGTTATAGTTTATTTAATGTATTATAACTTATTTAATGTTGTTTATTATATTTTTTATTGTTTTATAATTTATAATCTTGTAATATAAATGAATTCCAAATTTTAATATATTTTTTAATTCAACAAATTTGTTTAACTATATATAATTTATATTATGTATTTTTATATTTATCTCTATCTCAATCATTTATTTCTAAATTGAATACTACTTATTTTTATATTCATTTGGTAATATAGGCGAATTTCTAGATTTTAATTTGTTATTAGATTTTACCCAATGTATTTACTTTATATTTTTACATCTTATATATTTTCATTTTTAAACCCTTTATTTACGATTTAAATTCAAATCAAATATATAAATATATATATGTATATATAATTTCAAATTTACTCATATATGCTCAAATACATATATATTCACATATATACATATATACAATATTTTAAATTAAATGATTTATACATAATATATTTTAATTCGGGGAAACTCGCAATCAATTTATCAATTAATTTTACAAATTTTATTCAAAAATTCAATTAATTATCAATTTAAATTAAATTAAAATTCGGGGTCGTTGCATCCATTTACTCGAGACATCAGAATGGCTCGGAATCCACCAGAATTCAAGCTACCTACGCTAGAAGTATACAATGGAAAAGCTAATCCGACTGATCACTTGATGAGATATACAAGACATATGGAAGTGCTGGGGGCATCAGAGGAAGTAATGGTCAGATGTTTCCCGCTATACTTGACGGATATAGCTGCTATGTGGTTCAGATAGTTGGAAGAGGGATCTATCAGGACATGGACAGAATTGGTGGACAGGTTCCTAAAGCAATTTCGGGTTCATATTAAAAGACCGAAGAACGTGATGACGCTAACGTCAGTAAGGCAAAGGACAGATGAATCGCTCAGAACTTTCCTAACTCGGTTCAATGCAGCGGTTGCTTCGGTGGATTGGCCGGATCCATCGATGGTTTTAATGGCAGCAGTATCAGGAGTCAGAGAGGATTCAAATTTCAAAGTATCTCTAATACGGGACCCACCAATGGATCTCGGGGAATTCTTTCATGAAGCTGAGAGATTCCTTCGGCAGGAAGATGCATGTTCGGATATGAGGTTAAAGGAGGTGAACGCAACTGAGGATGATGGGCCATCCAACGGAGGCTTGGATAAAGATAAAGCAAAAAGGAAGCTGGATGACTAATCAGGAAAAGCTAGGAAGCGATGGAGGGAACCAAAGTTTTCCACTTACACAGGATTAAATGAAACGTTGGAACGGATATTCATGGAGACTCGGAATCGTCTTCCCTACTGAAGGCCAGCTAGGAGAGAACCCTCGGAACGTGAAAGGGCATCAGGGAGGCACTGTCTTTTTCACGATTTAGACGGACATGATACCAACAGTTGCAGGCATCTGAAGGACAAAATTGAGGAGCATGTAAGGAATGGACGGTTGCGACAATATGTCGAGGCCCGGAATGCGGTGGTGGAGCAGGAGCAACCACCGTCTACCTCAAACAACGATGGTGCGAGGCCCAAGAATGATGGTCGATTAGTTATCAATTGACAGGAATGATATGAAATAAGTAGCAAACTGCTGACAAACGGCCAAATCATTTACTCACGTACGGGGAAGGAGATGGCCCCTAGGCATGCTCTGAATGATGATGAACCGCGACGCTATGGTTTGCGAAATCTGCTTTTTCTTTTGGTTTGGACATTTGTCTTTTCTGGCTTGGTTTTGGAGTTTGGTTTGAGCTCCTGATGTTGTTTGTTTTCTGGTTTGGATTTCTGATATGGATTTTTGGTTTTCCAATTTAATTTGGATTTTGGATTGGATTTTGATTGGATTTCCATCTGGTTTTTGATAAATGGTCGTCGGGTATGGATTATGCCTGGCAAGGGGTAAGTCTCTTCGCCCGAACGTGGCGAATTGGCTTACTCAGGTCGTCGAGTATGGACTATGCTTGGCAAGGGTCCGGAGCGACCAGGATTCGGCGTAGGACTTAGGCCCTATATTATCGGTTACTATTTCAGGTCGTCGGGTATGGATTATGCTCGACAAGGGTCTGGAGCGATCAGGATTCGGCTTAGGACTTAAGCCATGGCATTACTCAACGTTCAGGGACACTGGACCACGGTCGTCAAGTGTGGATTGCGCTTGGCAAGAACCCGGAGAGGTTATGGATACGAGTATCGGTTATAAACGGCAAAGAATTTGGACATCGACCTAGAGAGATTCTGGATTCGGTTATTGGTTATTGGATAAGGATGGATTAGGACTCGGTTATCGGGCTCGGATGGATACGGAATTGGCTAAGGCTTTGGTTAATGGATTTGGAATCAGACATCGACTCAGAGAAGTCAAGAACGATGCACTTGGATGGGATGGCTTGGTAATGGGTTGGATTATGAATCGGATGGTATGGCTATGGACAGAATATGGACTTTGGATATCAGATTCGAAAATATTCAAAACACCCCTTCTTATCACAAGGCATGTTTTGGGAGGCAAATGTTATCCCACCCTTTGGTCAAGGCTGGAATATCAATAAATTAGTTGGAAAATAATGAATATCAGGATTGGAAATTGATTGAAACCAAAGCTGTGATCGATGTCATCAAAATTTGGCCGAGCTCCGATCAAGACGGAATCGATTGGGAATGATAAACAGGGCTAAGAGAGGCTACGTTTCAAATTTCAGGTCAATCGGACTTCGTATGACCGAGATATGATCGATGCAAGTTAAGGAAAAGATGTTGTTCGAATCCACCATAGAGCTTTGTTCGAATCGATCCTGTTCGACTCCATCCAGAATTGGACTCTTCGCATCGATCCAGAAGCGGCAGCATCGTATCGATTTAGTTCGTATCCATCATGATCGAACTACTTCGTATCGATCAGATGTTGAATCAGTTCGAATCGATCACAGAGGCTTAGTTCGTATCCATCCGGTTCGTGGTTGTTCGAATCGATAGCGTACGAGTCCTTGTTCGTATCCATCGTGCTCAAGCGAGTTCGCTTCGTGTCGATGGTATCTACAGTGATCGATACGAAGTACACCAATAACTATCGATACGAACGAGGGCTACAACGAATCGATAATCGATTCGAACAAGGACTGAAGCAGATGCATGCGAATAAATGGTCAATGCGAACGAAGCTTCGGTGTTGGATACAAATAACTCGGTCAACTCGGCACACAAAATGGATCGATCTAGGAATTTCACAACATGTCATCACCTTGGCACGTGCCCTGATCGATTCGAACAGATTGATTCGAACCTATCGATTCGAACTACACTGCCTGCCGAAAACCTCTATTTTGTATCGATCATATCTCCTAAACCACCGATCCAAATGCTGTGAAATTTTGACAGGGGCTTACGTACAAGCCGAGGAAGGTTCGTGCCAAGTTTCAACTCCATAAGACGAAATCTTGATCGATACGAAATTGGTTCGTATCAATCACGGATCGAGTCGAAACTCCATGGGATCGATCGCGTGGGCCCACTCACGTGCCAGAAGAAGTCCCCCGGAGTTTGAGCGAGATATCAGCCTCCTACATCTATAAATAGAGCCCTAGAGCCTATGAAAAAAGGATCTTTTGGCTATCCAACGTCCAAACTCTGCCCGATTCAACTTTGCTCTCCATTACTGCTGTTGTACTCGGATTTTGTCATAGTTATCTACTATAATCAATTGTAACCAGCGAGGAAAGTCAATAAAAGATTAATTTTTGGAGTGGACGTAGGCCGGAGATAGCCGAACCACTATAAATCTTGTGTCTCTGTCTATTTCTTTCGGTTTTAAGTTTATTATTCTTTATTTTTCGTCCTCTACATTACTTAGATCTATGATTTGTGATTATTTACTGCTGATTTGTGTTCATACACTGGTGCTTTCACGATATTCGGGGTTTGTGACCAATTTTGGCGCAAACAATTTATTTTATTGAAATCTATAAAGCATAATTGAAGTATGATATTTTAATTTGATTATCTAAGTTTAACGGTATAAGTTTGTCCAAATTAATATCGACGGTTATGATATTTTATTCTACAGTATAAGTATAAGTTTAACAGTATAAGTTTAACAGTTAAGTTTCATATCACTTTCTCAAAATATAGTTAATCATCTATACCGCTTCTCCCACCTCAAACAAAATTCCTGATTTCGCTGATCATAAAAACAGTGCTTCCATCACTCTATAAGAAATATTTTCTCTCCTTATTCCAGGAACATTATACCACATTGTTCTATGTATTTTTTGTTAGAAACGAGGAGGAGAGAAGAAGCTAATTATATTTCATAAAATATTTCATATAAATTTTCTTTCTTACAAACAACATAAAATGACCACATATTTATAGTGGTTTACATACCATTACAAATAGACACGACCCTTTAGATAGACACCTCTTCACTCCAATGGACACGACTCTTCACTCAATAGACATGACTCTTCACTCAATAGACACGACTCTTCACTTTATTATTAATTTGAGTTTATTCTTTAACAAATTCCTTCCATAAACTTAAACATTTTCCATCCTTCATTTCAATCATCATCTTACAATTTTTGTGTTGCACTTTTGGTAGCGGCTTTGTAAATATATCTGCCACTTTATCACGACTTGCAACATGACTCATTCGCACGTTGCCTTCCTTCACATGTTCCCGAATAAAATGAAAGCGAACATCTATATGCTTGCTCCTTTCATGGTGTACTGGATTCTTTGCCAGCTCAATTGCTGATTTATTATCGATTCGTATTTCAGTTGCTTCGTGCTGCTGGAGTTTTAACTCATATAACAAATTTCTCAACCATACTGCATGGCATATGCCACATACTCTGCCTCACACGTTGACAATGTCACTATTGGTTGTTTCTTTGAGAGCCACGTGAAAGCAGTATCTCCTATATAGAAGACATATCCCGATGTACTTTTTCGATCATCTACATCTCCACACCAATCCATATCAGAGTAACCCACCATCTTGTATTCATTTGTCTTAGAGTATAGTAACCTAAGTGACTCTGTTCCTCATATATATCGAAGAATCCTCTTAACAGCCTTCAGATGTGGATATTTTGGCTCCTCCATGAACCGACTTACTATGCCGACACTATACGCAATGTCTGGCCTTGTGCATGTGAGATACCGTAGATTTCCAATCAAACTTTGGTATTTGTTTGCATCCACTCGATCTTCTTCATCAAATTTACAGAGTTTCGTACCAAGTTCCATCGGCGTTGCTACTGGATCGCACTCTTCCATCTTGTTCTTCTTCAAAATGTCTTTTGCATAAGCCTCTTGTGACACAAATATTCCATTTCTTCCTTGCCTAACTTCAAGACCAAGAAAGTATTTCATTAACCCTAAATCTGTCATTTCAAACTCTCAAGTTATGGCCTCTTTAAAATATTTTATCATCTCCACATTATCCCCATGAATATTAGATCATCAACATAAAGAGCAACAAATATCAAGTTGCATTTTTCTTTCTTCACGTATAGTGCATGCTCGTAGGGACATTGTACGAACCCATTGTCCTTGAAATAGGTGTCAATTCGGGTGTTCCATGCACGAGGCGCTTGCTTTAGCCTATATAGCGCCTTCCTTAACTTCAATACTTTACTCTCCTTCCCATCTTTCATGTACCCTGGTGGTTGCTCCACGTATACTTCCTCTTCAAGCACACCATTTAAAAATGCTGATTTTACATCCATCTGATAGATCGACCACTTGAATTGTGCTGCTTGTGATATGAGAAGCCTGTTTGTTTCCATTCTCGCCACCGGGGCAAAGACTTCGTCATAGTCGATCCCTGCCTTTTGTTTGTAGCCCTTCGCAACTAGGCGTGCCTTATGCCTTTCAATCTCACCGTGGGCATTCATCTTTTTCTTATACACCCATTTTACTCCTACGGGTTGATATCCTTCTGGCAAATCCACCAAGTCCCAATTTTCATTTCTACCGATAGCCTTCATCTCTTCATCCATCACAGCTTTCCATTTCTTATCTCTCACTGCCTCTTCAAAAGTAATATTCTCTGCATTTGCCAAGAGACATATCAAGTGTACTTCATCTGTTGACTCATATAGGTCTTGCAAACTTCACATCTTTGGTTGCCTTGGCTCTTCTTCATCATCGGATATTTGAGGTGTTATTAGTGTGCGTATCGATGTAGTAGTTAATGATTCTCCTTTTTCTTCCTTCTGCGTCACTTCCATTTGGTTGTTCTAATTCCACGTGCTTTCTTCATTCACTTGCACATCTCGGCTCACAACCACCTTTTTTTCAATTGGGTTGAATTACTTGAAAGCTTTTGTCTTTTCATCATATCCAATGAATATGTACTTCTTGCTTTTATCATCTAATTTGGTTCTTCTTTGATCTGGTATACGTGCATATGCCAAACTACCGAATACTTTTAAGTGTGATACAGTTGGTTTTTGTCCGCTCCAAGCTTCTTGTGGTGTTTGATCTGCCAATATCGCATGTAGACACCGATTTTGTACATACACTGCACATTGTACTGCTTCTGCCCAGAATTCTTTCGGCATGCCTTTGCTTCTCAACATTGATCGAACCATGTCAAGAATAGTTCGATTTTTTCTTTCTGCCACACCGTTTTGTTGAGGTGAGTATGGTGCGGTTAAAAATCTTTTGATCCCTTGTTCCTCGCAATAGCTTGTGAATGCTGGTTGACATATACTCTCCACCTCTATCTGATCGTAAGGCCTTGATATAAAGACCGGTCGTCTTCTCTACTAATACTTTGAATTTCTTGAACATTCCAAGTGCCTCAGATTTTTCTTTCAAAAAATAAACCCAAGTCTTTCTTGTGTAATCGTCGATGAAAGTGATAAAGTACCTCTTCTCGCTGAATGACTTAGGTGTGATCGGGACACATATGTCGGTCTGTATCAACTCTAGAGACCTCCTTGCGCGATAATCAGCCTTCTTTTGAAAAGAATTTCTTGTTTTCTTGCCGAGCACACATCCCTCGCAAAATTTCTTTGTGTAATCCATGTCTGTTAAACCGTAAACCATATCCTTCTTTGCTAACTCTTTCAAACCGTCAAAATCTAAGTGTCCTAACCATAAGTGCCACAGTGAGACTTTATCCTCCACGTTGACTTGTAAACACCTTTCTCGCACTTTTCCCAGATTGAGTTTGAACATTCGATTCTTGGCCATCTCTACATTTGCAAGTAAATAGGCATTTTTGTCCTTCAAATGTAACATCCGATCTTTCATGAAAACTGAATACCCCTTCTCCAATAGTCGCCCTATGCTAAGGATGTTGCTCTTCAGTTCAGGCACGTAATAGACATCTTCTATCAACCCTTCTTTACCATCCTTTTGAGAAAAACATATTTTTCCATGGCCTTTGACTTGAACTTTTGATGCATCTCCAAATGACACATGTCCATCCTTTACCTTTTGCATCTCCACGAAAAGGTGTTTTTGTCCGCACATATGATTACTAGCACCAGTGTCGAGATACCACATTATATCACTGTCAGAAGCATTGTCCTTGTAGGCCATCAAGAGACACCATCGTCTCTTGTTTCTTCTTCCGCAACCAGATTCGCGTTTTCTTCCACACTACACCATAAACGATATTTTGATATGGCTAAAAGCCGTATCAAAATATGCCGAGCTTAATATTTTGATACGGCTTTTAGCCGTATCTAATGTGTCAATTAGATACGGCATAAGGCCGAATCTAATGTGTCAATTAGATACGACTAAAAGCCGTATCTAATGTATCAATTAGATACGGCCATTAGCCGTATCTAATTGATACATTAGATACGGCCAGAAGCCGTATCTAATTGACAAATAGGCAGCGTCTAATGAACCAATTAGATATAGATATATAATCAATATCCAAGATATAATATTATAGACCTATTCATATCCAATATATAATACTATAGACCTATTCATATCCAATATATAATCAATAATCATTCCGAGACATCAAAACAAATAATATTATAGACAGTGCACATTCAAATGATTCAATAATCCGCATTGCAGTGCGTAATAACTTAACAATATCATTACATAATATCATTACATAATACTAGCATTTAGCACATTAATATATCGCAGTAGCGGGTACTAGAAAACACTATCGCTCCAGTACCAAGATCCAAATACACAACAATAATACAAATGTATCACATTACTACATAATACAAATACACAACAAGCCTCTGTTATACTGTGTTGTTACGGCAGCCACTGCACAATGCAAAGCCAAAGAGCTAACTCCTCTAGCCCAAAACATCTACACAAGCATTACAAAATATTAGTACATCTTTAGTTTTAGGAGTTAACTCTATATTACGGTTCATTGCAACTACATTTTTTTTCATTTGGTTATGTACATTGAAGTGGTAACTTTTGCATTGAATTGAATAAAAGAAAACAAAAGGACCTATTTTGTACTAATATAATTATAAAAGTTAGTTAAAATATACATAGCTATGCACCTGCACACATACATCCACAATTGTGCTTTTATCTTCCTATTAACTGAATCAACTCGGTTATATTTAGTTTTAAGTAACTTTTAGAGTGAAGTTATGCATTCAGTATTTAAAATCTTGCTTGTATAAATTCAGAATCAATGCAGTAAGAGAAGTATTATTGAGTAAAATGAGACTCCTATTTTGTTGATATATTCAGTCATCAACATTCGTGGTTGGTTGTAAGTGATTCCTGAATATAACAAGCTCAAACTCGTTTATAGTATTTATAAAAAATTGAAACAAAAGTGCTATTGCTTACTTTTTATTTTTCTGAATAATATCATGGATCTTTTGTTATTGGCAGTTGATGTGTCACAGACTCACAAAGTCATACTGCTTCCTTGTAGGTACATGATACAAATGCATATAACAAATACGAAGAAAAGAAAAATACATGATGTGGATGACTGCAAATGTAATTTATGAGTTGAATGCGACAAAAAATTCCAGCCTTCTTCTTATATATGGGGTAATACTAAACATACCGGTTTACTAAGACATACTGATGTGGATAAATAATCTGATTTGATTTAGTGATACAGAAGCCTCAAGAAACAGATAATTTGAGTAATGATGTAATCAATTTTGAGCTGCACAAAATCCTCTGGACTATCAGTTTAACAGGAAACCGATAAAACAAATACAAGTAAAAGAAAAAATGATGGTGCACCTAGATAGAAGTATGTTATTTTATGCTGAAATGGTATTGTTGTGTTTCATATTTGTTACTTGGAAGTAAGGCGAGCAATATTTGGTTGAAAACAAATAAACCAACCAAATCAGTTCATTTTGATCGGTTCGACTGTAAACAGGGATGGATGTACTCTTGTTAGTACCTAGGCAGCAACTTAGTTCAAATTATCAATACATCAAGTATCGAACACTTGAATAATTCAGTCCAATTAGTCATTACAGCCCATTCATGAACAAAATATATAATTTTTAATCTTCTATATACAACCTTATATGATTGTCCAATACACAAACTTTTTCTCAGTAGTGAAACCCACTTAAATTATCCCTAAGGAAAGGGAATTCTTTTTTTGATTAATATTCAGGTTGGTTATTCAATTTACAGGATTTCTAAAAAATATATGTCATTATTATTCATGGGTATAAAACTTTAATTTGTTTATTTTGTTAATATTTGAATCCTAATTAAAATAAGATGTGCAATTGCATCACCTTTTCGTGAACGTTCAGCAATATATATTTGATATTTATATGGTTGCTATTATTTAACTATGTATGTTTAATGTTTTGGATTTTTTCTTAGTCTAAGTCATTGTAAAATTCTAGATTCGTCTCCGGTTGTAAAGTCAAATTGGTTTCTAATCGGTTTGAAAAATGATTTTATTTAATTATTGGTTTGATCATATTAACTGAACTTTTACCGGATTGTCAAAATTAATAATTTTTAACGTTAGTTTAGCAATCAAATAATTTTTATACATCATAAATATGTTGAATGGAAACACTTTTATCGTAACTTTATGTGTCCTTTCCAAGTAATTGAACATTCTAATCATTATATATGAAATATTTTATATGTTTGGTTAAAATGAAAAACCAACTGAACAAACTAATCTTAATTCGTTTGGTTTGATTTTCAATATATTCGATTTTATTGTATCAGATATGTGGAAGTCGGGTCTCAGCCCATTTAGTATAGTAACTCAGCCCAGCAGCACTTTGTGCATTATAAATACAATGTAACAATGTAGAGATTGTATTATCTGATAGAATCATTACTAAAATCATCATTTCTCTTCAATATCATACTTCAAAATTGATCAAATTCTTATAAAAGTAATATTATTTTTTTAGGTTTACTTTTTCTAATTTTGATAAGGTTAATAATTATATTGAAATTCGTGTCTAAGAACCTTATTTCTCTCTTTTACTGTTTTCTTCGTAGAGCGAATAGTTTTTCGTATATAAAATAAAATTGTACTATCTTGCCATTAGTTATCCCCCACAAGTGTTGATTGTATTACATTAAATGAGAGGGTATTTCTGCTTATATAAACAAAAATCTACATGCAAGGGGAGGTGTTTTGTGCTTATATAAACTAAACTGCATTAAATATGAAATTTAGTTATGTGCATTTCCATTTTCCTGATTATAAATATGATTCTGCAATATGCTGCATAGTGAATATATTGCAACTTTTACATGCTAACACATCAAATATTATGGGCAATATTGTTATACAAACAGTATACAAACATAAATAACATGGAATGTAATGTTAGTTATAGATTTTGCAATAAGGGACAAAGCTAATAACAGTGGTTCATGTCGCATTTACGGTTTTAAATGTAGTATATAATTGACTGTGTGGTCCAAGCTTACACATTTTGCAATTAATTTTGTTTGTTGACAATCAGTTTAAGGCCAAGTTTCTATTGAGTTACCGTTCGAATTAATTTATTTTAACATAGCACAACAATTCATATTTTTCTAGCAAACTATCATGCTTTGGCTAAACTAAAATTCTACATTGAATAAATTTGCTCATACAAAACTGATAATGGAATTTTAACTTTACAAGCTGTATAATTGAACTGCTTGGCGGGTTACTAAGGGCACTTATAATATGATTATATCATCATTTTCAAGTTACTTTAACGAGCATGATAAATTGACAGTTTTGTTATACGGACTGCAACATATTTTCAATATTAGAAGAAAAAACTGTTCATAATAAGGATGTTTATTTTTTAGAACTATCAAAGCCGTTTTCCAAAAGATGAACTTAACGATACGTCAATTATTGTTTCTATTGCAATTTTTTTAAATGATGTATTTAGGTGTTTTTAATTTGGTCTGAAACTTAATTCGGTTGTTTGTACTTTGAAATAATTTACTGTGATCTTAGGATGGAATCTCCTTTGTGTATCGTTTGCCACTTTGTTATGATTACAGAAAATTAATGCGCACTAATTATTTCATGTTCTTAGAGAGCATCAATTACACAATGAAGACATTGCTCGGATGAATGTTGTCTGAGAGCTAGCTACCAGAGTTTTGGAATTTGTTGGATAAGCATCGATAAGTTAGCGAATGATGTTTTCTTTTTTCAAATCAATAGGCTCGATGGTGATTGTAATCGAGGGATGAATACTATGTTCATGATAATGATAGGATCGAGAGTTTGTATTACAAATTGTGTCCACTTAAAATTTTCGAGCTACGTACACAACCTGAAATCGAATGAAAATTTGTAATTATGTTTTTACATGTCTCAAGATCATCTAGAATCATACCATATTTAGAATAATATTTTCCATTAACGGTGAAAATAAATGTTTTAACGGTTGATATCAACTTAATATTTTCGAGCTAGATGTTTGTTTGTAAACTTTACTTGTTTTGATGCGATTACGCATACGACGATTTAAAAAATATGGTAGTTTCCTATGAACTAACGTTATTCAACTCGCTAGATGTTTTTAATTTTATAATTCATTTATCTAAAAAGATGTTTTATGGTATACTAACAACTTAAAATATATTAATTTGAATTGGAATTAAATTCAAATCAATTTAATGGGACTTGAAATATCGACCACATAAACAGAAAATATACCTACTTCATCATCTAGAGATATCGAATAAGACACTTCGGATGGCACACATATCCACCCACTCCAACATCAGCAAAGGTCTCTGCAAATTGATGATTCATTTTGCTGGTTCTCTCATCTGGTAGCAGTATACTGTCCAACACCACTTTTTCATGTGTGGATGGTACAGATTTCCCATGGATGTTGGACAATGTAGAATCTCGGCATATAGTACCTGTTGCAATAAAAGGGAATATTTATTATTATTTAAGTTTTCTACTTATTATGTCATAAATGTTTAAATGTTAAAAATACATGTTCCTATTACTTCTAAATCAGAGTTGAGGATTTCACATTTTTGATTGTTCGTAACATTGGTCGAATCCTGGAACTGCGAAGCAATGAATTCAGGAGCATTGAATTGTGTGGCGCGTCCTCCATCAGAAGAATTGATCGGTGCACGAATTCCCTGTTCAATATTTCCCACCATGTTGATCAAAACCTCCATTTGCCCAGACAAATTTCCCACTGTACCCTCCAAACTTCCCACCCTCATTTTCAACTCATCCTGCTCGCCATGAACATGTCGGAGTCGTTTCTGTGCAATGGCACAAGCCTTAACTTTAGTCTTTGGTATAACGGTCCCAACACCGCGGCTCCTACCCCTTGCATCCTTACCAAGCACTTGTGATAAGATTTCTTCATCCACTGTCAATTTTTCTTCATCACTATCAGTGATCTTTTCCTTCGCTTTCGCAATTTGATCCTGTAATATGATAATACTTACATGAATAAGGAATTTTAAAGAATATGCAAGTTAATATTTGTTTAACTTACAAAGTATGAAGAAGTGGCATCTGATATGCTACCATCTTTTTTCCTATGTGTCTTCTCTCATACTTGACGACGACTGATATTTGTTGATGGACTAGCAACGATCTGCAATACAAGTTGATGCAACGACATGAATATCCAATCACAATGTGTAAATCATTTGAATGAAAATGAATAAAAATTACCATTTGTTGTTCTATATTAGCGTGACTTTTACGTCCTACATGATGAGCATAACTGAGCAATGCTCTGTTCTTTTTGCCTACCTCCCTTCTTCCGCTCGCTTCAGGCGTTGCTTCATTTTTTACGAACTCTGCCCAATCTTCTTGAGCAACTGTAGGTGGGCAATTTTTCAACCGTTCTTCGTCATTGTTGAAAGGGTCATAATAAGCTACTCTCAAGTTTTTCTTGTATCTCCTAAAAGCCTCGGCCATTCTCTTTAAAAACATTTCCTTTGAAAGCGGATCGAGCTCATAAATTTTCTGCAAAAAATATATTAAATTATGTGTTGTGCAAAGAGTTGAAACCATAAGGCTATTGAATGAAATAGTTGTTGTCAAAAAGATAAGGATACTTACCACCAATTCGTTCCAAACGTTGTCCTTGTATATTCCAGGTACTTTATTCCAACTTATATATGATATCGGCACATGAGCTCTTACTAGTTTACCGAGCATAGTAGCGATTTTTCCAGCGTTATTTGAGACCGGAATACCAAGTAAGTTTTGATCAACTTTCTTCGCCTCTGAACATGACGAATGTGAAGATGGTGGATTTTCTGACATAGTTTCCTGCAAAATATAATATTACTAATTATTTTAATAAGTCACGATAATAATTATACATGTATCAATGTCAACACTCCATAATATAACACACTTGCACATACAAAATTATTAAGTGACAACACCTGGAATTGCATTAGAATGTATAAAATATTCAAAACCATACATACACACAATCATGCAATTAAAAATATACAGACACACAATCATGTGATGTACGAATACTAATAAGTTAACATATGGATTTGGTAAGGTCTTCTAATTTTTCATTGTCTTCAAAAGCTGATTGATAGACGGTAGGGAATCCAATGTCATCCACATTTGTAGTCAACCGTTTTGGTGTATGCAAGACCACAGACCATCCGTTATTTTTTAAATCTTTTGAGTAGAAAACTTAACTCGCTTCTGATGCAAGAATAAATGGCTCGTCATTCACGTTATTTTTGTTCTTCAATTTCCCTAAATTTACCATGATGAGGTTTGAAATGGGATCTATTTTTCAACCATTGACCTTATCCTCGACTTTTACCCAATCACAATAAAAAACTGTTTGTTTGAAGTCAGTGTAATCCAACTCAAGTATCTGTTGAATGAATCCGTAATACATTGTTTCTGCTTCCTTATAATTTTTATCCTTGCCACTCGCTCTAAATTTTGTAATTGCTCTCATGCATACACCGCTATTTTGTGTTACCATATGGTCTTCGTACTTTTTCGTGGAAAATGAAAATCCATTCACTTGGTACTTCATATAACTACGCGTTATGAACTTCGGCCCGTGCACTAACCGCCACAGAGTTGGATCAACATCGATGGTCTTTAACAGCTACATAAATTTTAATAAGTAAAAAAGCATGGTCACAAAGGTGTATTGCACACTTATAAACACATGAAATACTTAAGACGAAGTTAAACCTCATTACGTAACCATAGATTAAAACTTTGAACTACTTCCACGGTGGTAGCCCTGCCTCTAGGTTGAAATCTAGTACTTTTCACATAGGAGTTATACCTCCTACGAAAAACACATATCAAAATGTATATATAAATTGAATTAAAAAAATTAAAATTCCAAACAAGTTCGTGAACGTACTTCTTCCATTCATCCAATCCATCGTACTTATTAAGGACCCATCTACGCACCTGTTCAAACTGCACTTGGGTTAACGTTATGTCTTTACCATTATCCAGAGGAATCTCACCAGCAAACTCATCGTCCTCGTCTAAAAATGCTTCGCGGGTATGTTTATGATTGTCATCACCTCCGTTTGGCATATATTCCATGCAGTAAAGACTAGCTTCTTGTACGATATATCCTTCTACAATACACCCTTCAATGTATTTTTTGTTGCGCATATATCCTTTATATGTTTTCATCAACCTATAAATGTGATCAATTATATACTATAGACGGTAGCTATTTATATGAAATAATGATGTGCATAACTGAAATTAGAAATTTACCGTTCAAATGGATACATCCATCTATATCTGACAGGGCCACAAATCAACGCTTCATCGGCTAAATGAACCATAAGGTGGACACTGATATCAAAAAATGCAGGTGGAAAATGTTTTTCAAAAACACACATTGCTTCTACTAAGCTAGCCTTTGCTTTTAAAAGATGTTCCCTATTGATCACCTTTGAACACAAAATGTTAAAGAATAAACTAATACGATGAACAGCATTTCGTAGATCCTTATGTTGTGGATAAGAATGTTGAAGCAATACCGGAAGCCAATGCTGCATTATGACATGGTAATCATGTGACTTCATATTTCTTAGTTCTGGAGGATTGATGCTCACATTGTTGTGAAAGTTAGAAGAAAATTTGTTAGGCACTTTTAGATTTTTCAAAACGGTGCAAAACCGTATCTTTTCTTCTTGCTCAAAGCGAAAGTTGTCTTTGGTATGATTGTTTTATTTGTTTCAGGATCTTCCATCACCCACAACTTTTGTTTTATACCCATGATTTTCAAATCCTTGCGTGCATTGATGCCATCTTTTGACTTATCTTTATGGTCCATAATGGTGCTGATGAGATGCTCCATGACATTCTTCTCCGTATGCATAACATCAATATTATGTCGGACCAAATTTGCTTTCCAATATGGTAAATCAAAAAAGATAGACCTCCTATACCATCCAGAAATATTGTCAACATCTTCATTGGTTGACTTTTTCCGTTTTCGACCAATTTCTTCTTTTTGTTTACCAACTTTCATTTTGATATTCGCTACTTTCTTTTCAACTTGAAAACTAGTCAATGGCCATTTAGGACGACGAAGTTCTTGTTCGTTGTTGAAATTTGTCTTATCGTATCGAAACTTGTGTTCGTTAGGAAGAAACATTCGATGTCCCATGTAACACATCTTCTTACTTTCAGGAAGATAATAAGAACAAGTGTTTTCCCCACAAACAGGACATGCAAAGTAACCGTGAGTTGTACATCCCGATAAAGTCCCAAAAGAAGGGTGATCATGGATTGCCCACAGCACCCTAGCTCTCATTGTGAACTCAGATTTATTTAACGAGTCAAATGTAACTACTCCTTCCCATAACTGCTTTAACTCGTCTATCAACGACTGTAAATAAACATCAATATCCTTTCCTGGTTGTTTTGGCCCAGAAATCAACAATGTTAACATTGAGAACTCCCTTTTCATGCACATAGACGGAGGAAGATTATATGGTACTACAATTACTGGCCAACAACTGTAAGGGTTAGAGAGAGAAGCATGTGGACAGAAACCATCTGTTGTTATTCCAAGTGTGACATTTCGTTGCTCGGCAGCAAAAGTTTGATCAAATGAATCTGCGACTTTCCATTGAGAAGTGTCACATGGATGACGCATTACGGTTGGATCAGACTTGGCACGACCATGCCAAGTCATCGCATCTACCATCCATGGTACAGTATACAGTCTCTTCAATCTAGAAATTAAAGGAAAATGTCTTAATGTCTTTCAAGGTACTTTGGTGCATTTTCTCTCTTCGTTTAATGATGTCATATATCTTGGTTCATTGCAATTTGTACAAGAAACTTTGTTCGCATCAACTTTCCAGTACAATATGCATCATTGATGCATGCATCATAAGTTTTGTAATTCATCCCAACTTGCTTAATGATCTTCTTCACGTCGGAGTACTTTGTCGGCAGCGTGTTACCTTCGGGGAGTAACTCTTTTATTAGTTCGAGAAGTGCAGTCATACCATTATCTGAAAAGCTGTATTGGGTCTTCAAGCTATTCAGTTTCACAATGGCATACAGCTTCGTAATCCCTTTTGAACATGAAGGATACAGTGGCTCTTTTACGCTACAAAAAAGAGATTTATACTTCTTACTTTCATTGGCCTGCCAATCTGGATAATCAGTAGACTGCTCTCCAACATTAGCATGATCAGGCAACGAATTTATAGGTTGAAAATGATGAAATCTATCTGCATCATTGACCAGATCTTCCATCCTAATATGTTCAGACTCAGCAGTAGTTCTTCCATGACTAACTGGTTGCTGTTTTTCCATCTCCGCCCTTTTTTCCCCATGAAAATATCACGCTGTATACGATTGGATAATACCCCATCTAAGCAAATGAAAATGAATGTCATCTAATTTGATCGTCTTCATATTTTTGCACCAGGTGCAAGGGCATAAATACAATCCTTTCTTACCACCGTTTTCTTCAACAAAACTAATGAACTTCTGCACCCCGTCTATATAGTATGTAGATCTTAGATCCGATTCATTTATCCATTGTTTGTCTATGCTGAAAGACATACTGCCCTCCTATATCATATTTAACAGAACATGAGACTTGCCCTTCAATGGGTCCTCGTTCCAACTGCTCGAAAAGAATATTTTTGAAATTATATTGAGAAATTAAACTCATATAAGACTATACATGGTCTTGAACAAATGAACACTTAGCGACTGATACGCGAATGCTTTAGTGGTTGCATAAGTTGGCTTTTGCATGGGTCTTGAAATGACAATATGCCAAGAATAATTTTTGCATATACTTATAAGATGAAGTCTTTTCCTTTTTTGGTTGGAATATTTTGCCAAGGATAATTAAATCTCAATCCACACTGACTTTTGATTAATACTTTTTCTTAATATATCTAAAGAATTCTGACTATTTCGCTATCTGCTGCTAGATTTATATGTTCTTCATTTTATTACCAAATGAATGGTACTCATTTCGTTATTTAATTTGTTAGATTTGTTGAGGTCTTTCTTATCTTTCTTTTTTTGAATTTTACCATTTCCTCCATGTTTGCTCCATCTCAAATTTCACCTTTTGTTATCTCCGGCTTCCTGAGATTTTCAAAGATAATCTTATGTCATCATTTTTAAAAAATCACTTACTCTTGATATTAAAATTTTGTAATATATTAAGTTTGAGATGAAAGAAGTAATTTAGGGTAATTTAAAAGAATCTGATTTTCTATTTCTTGAGCATTGTCAATGCTAATGTATTTTTTCTATTATGCAGTTTGCCTACTTAAAAATATGGATTCAAATTGGCAATTTCAATTTCAAGAAATTCATTTAGTTGGTCTTTTGATTCACCTTCGTACGTGAATGTAATTACATATTTGCATGACCTAATGTTTGTGGTTCTGATAAGGATATTACATAATATTCTTTTGGTGGCTCTTACCTTCAAAGAATGGAAGAAAAGGTCGCCATTGAATTAATCAAACGAATAAAAATATAAAGTAGGTAACAAGGTTGTAAATAGAAGTTATAGCAATGATGGTTCTCCACCAATTGTACAATTTCATCGATGAAGGCCGCTTATTGAATTTGACATGTGAATAATGTTTACAATTTCATTCGATTCCATATGTTATGTAATCCACAACGTTATTTCTTCAAACTTTTTTCTTGAAAGAGAAAAGAGCCACCTCATTTAGTTCTCGTTTTATATTTTATTGGGTTTGATATAAAATGTTGTCATGAGTTTCAGTCACGTAATTTTCTATCTAATGTATAATGAAGTTGTAATTGAAATTTTAAAATTTTCGGCATCCATAATGGTTGATAGTTATTTACTGTATAGGAGAAGGGTATTTTTGTTAACAAATGTACATCAGTGCATCTTTTTCGTGGATATGCATTTCTCCACAAGGAGTAGGTACATGTTCATATTGTTAACGTTAGTATAGACGTCTTCCGCTCTCAGGCCCTATGTTGTAAATATGAAAAATTAGTAGTAAGAACAGATAGGAAAAACCATTAACAATTTATATAGAAATGTGCTACTATGTTAGGTGAAGCTCAAAGTCAGGGATAATCTAGTGAACTTTAGATATTTTTCACGGTACGAATGACAACATCACTTTGAAGAACTGTTGCGTAATCATCTTCATTTCTTCATGTAGACTTTGCACTATTAGATGAGGGATAGGAGAACTGAACGATTAAGTTGAATTTGCATTTAATGTGGTTTGTGTTCAAAAGCAGGCACATCAAATTTGACCATTAATCAAATAAAAGAGTAATAATGTAATGGGCAACTGGAGAATAAAATTTATATTTGGCCCAGTTAAGTTAAGATGATACTTTTCGCACATAATATACTTTTAAAACAAAAATTAAACACCCAAACAGATATAGCTGTGCAGCTGGCGGACCGATGATTGTTTGTATCATAGGATTGATTGTATTCTAATATCTTCTCATCATCAAAATGGGTGATCCCTTAGGTATATGTGGTATGTTTTGAAAATTTATAGTTTGATAGGAGTGATTGGATGAAGTGCACATAAGATAATTAACTAGCAGTGTAATCTATATTGGCAGTAATGAATAAGGATAAGCAAGCATTATACTTTTCTTACCGTTGGTGTTCAGATCGGTTGATGTCCTTACATGACGATCTTTTCAACCATAAAAGCTACAGAACCAGCCTGGTAAAATTAAGAAAAGAAAAAAATATCAAAGGTTTCAAGTATCTTACATTGTAAAACCACAACCTACAATACAACCTTCAAATCTAAAAATGACATATTGATTTTGAAAATTTAATAATTATATCATTTATCATCGTACATCAGTTAATTAATAACATAATATAAGAAATTTTAATAAAAAATGTAAATCAAAAATCTCTGATTGCGTTGTATTATAAAAATACAAAATATGAATTGTTTTAGAATATATTAAAAATAAAAAGAATAGTGGATAAGTTTATACTTTTAAAAAATACGGATTGATTTTAATTTTGATAAGCAACAAGGGGGTTTGAGAATTCAGCATAAAAAATAACTGTGTAAATTACAACTTCATTTCATGGCAGAAATGTCATTTTGATTCATTCTCATTTCTCCAAGCTCAACAATTTAGAACCATAACATTCACTAGTCATCACCAAAAAATACATCCAAAACATACTGATTTTTGAAGTTCCTATTTATAAACTTTTTGAAATTGCTTATATAATTTTTTGTCAGCTAAATATTTCACCCTATAACACTACTTTTTGGACACTTTAATATGATACTTACCTCATTAAAATCGTGTCAATAAAATCCAAGTGAATGTTAAGAGGAACGTGTGGAAATCAGTATAATAGCATACTAAACATGTTTTGACTATGTTGATTTAGTAAAAAATATCAAACATCATCAACTGATGTATTCAAGTCTGAAAATAATTTTGATTGTATGAATCTGGACTAAAAGTCAAAAAAGAAATATTCGTCTCGTGATACAAATTTGGATTAAATCAGACGGTGACATGGATAACTTCTTACATATATCACTTGTTGGAGTTCATCTAATAGCGGTTAAGGGATGACAGTGATCTAGTGCTTAGTCTTTGGGTATGTGCAATTAATTTAAAACAGGGTCAAAAATTATAGCAGATTATTACTCATTAATATGATTATTGTAATGCATTTATTAGTGAATAAAAAGTACAACGTGTGCAAATTGACCTTTCTAACAAATATTTTTCATATGCTTTTCAGATGGTAGTACATAAAGATGGGCATTATACTTCTACACATGAATCTTGATGTTTGATTGATATACTTTTCAGATCTAGAAAATGGGTTAGCATTGATAAATGTTACCTAACAATAAAACATTAAATTAATTCGGTTCAAAATCAGATAAAACCATTGCATTCATTTCATTTTTATTATAAATACAGGACAGTGAATGCTGGATGTATACATGAGATTAATAGTTTCATGAATCATGATATTATTTAAATTTAAATTGCTGGTTTAAATCTTCAATTGGACCATTTCATTGTAAAAAATAAGTTATGCTTTACAAGTTGCCATTGTGGTGTTCATGATAGGCTGTTATATGTTATGAATGATCAAGCGGCTAGAAATGCAAGATTGACAAATTAATTTGAAGACACTTGAGCATTGCGCTAAGGTTACTGAACACTTGCAAGCATTAGCTCTTATATTCTGATGTCGGTTAGTTTTGACAAAATTAGAGAAACAGACAGACATAATTATTTTGTACATGAAAATTAGAGAAGCAAATAGACATAATTATTTTGTACTTGAAAATTTAGTCACTGGCTACCAAAAGTCGGATGTTTAAAATTTAGTCGCTAAGTGTTCATTTGTACTTGATAATTCACCATCATCAAATTGTGAGGACATATCTAAACTTGATATCATCGTTGTTTTAAAAAAAGCTTTATGGGGAAACAGATGTAACTTCATTTTCTAAGTTAGTAATTTACATGATTCAAGCTACTTGATCGTTCATAATATAAATTGTTTAGTAAAGAACAATATAATTTAGTAAACAATTAACTTCCTTGTAAGATTTATATGCATGCCTTTTTCATGATCGTTTTTTGTTTTCCTGTACGACCTAGAATTTTGTAGTATGATTTTAAACATTTAATTAATTTTAAATAGTTAAAATATATGGACTATTTAAATTTCAATAAATGGAACTCAAAATATAGGGTTTATTTTAAACATTAGCACCAAACTATTTCCAAAAAATTTGCCATTAAAATGGCGCCATTTTGTAGCACCGGAGTAATGTCTATGCATTACCCCTCTCCTGATACTTGGCTTGCGCCATTAACAACAATTTTATCCACTTATACAACAATGTCTAAACAATATACAACATTAGCACCAAACTGTTTCCAAAAAATTTGCCATTACAACGGCGCTATTTTGTAGCACCGGAGTAATGTCTATGCATTACCCGTCTCCTGATACTTGGCTTGCGCCATTAACAATAATTTTATCCACTTATACAACAATGTCAAAACCATATACAATGTCAGAACCATATACAACATTAGCACCAAGCTGTAAATTATGCAAGGAGATCAAAATAATACAAAATAGCATAAGATTGACTATTGTATTAGACATAGTATTATTGGTTTTTTTTTTTAATTAGACATAGGGCTACTCAGCAAAAAAACTGGGTTTCTTCATTTTTTTCAAATTACATGGGGTTACTCAACAAATTCACAAGTTCAAATAGAATTTGCCTAGAGAAAATAAAGACCAAGTAGACTCTGTGTACATGGTGCTCTTGCCATGCCATGAACAGGGCCAGTTATGTGGCTTTTCTTTACCAAAGACAATAGTTTCATTTTTTTGACCTCGATTAGGCATTGACAGAAATACAATGATTATATTTCTAATAAATATATGCAGACTATGAACTTATGCAGATTATATTTCTAAACGAATGTATATATAAATCGGACTATAAATAGTTATATACAGATTATATCTATAAACAAATATGTATAGATCAGACTGTAAAAAAATATATGCAAAACACATATATATCGAAGTCAAACCATAACAAAATATGCATGTTGCTTATATATATTTAGAGAGCTTGCTATATGATTTCCAGAAATCAAAACATACATATAACTTTATATATTCCTCAATATTTAAATAAGCAAATATATTACCTTGACATACGAATTGTAATACTTTATATATATAACAGATATACCTTTCTTTATAAAAAAGAAGAAGCTAGGCACGATCAAATTATGTAAGCGAGATGTGCTGGTCGAGGTTAGTATGAGGTGGAGATGGGCGAGTTTGACGCTGAGGGAGGAGAGAAGGCAGAGCTCTGGCGGCTGTGACAGTCAGGGAAGGAGGTCCGGAGTGGGTTTGCTGTGGTCGAAGAAAATTAATGGGTGGAGGCTATGGGAAAAGTGGGTTTGATTGCGGCCATAGGAATAGCAACAAGGCTCGGAGCAGACGGGTCTGGTGGCTCGGTTGCACGTCGGAGGTTGATATGGTGGAAATAGGTGCGGTTGAGTGGTGTTGGACGGTTTTTGCGTGGTGGCTGAAGGTGAGGCTGCGATCGATTTTGGGGAAAATAATGAAAGCTGGAAATAAAAAAAAAGGAGGGAGGGTGTGCGTTTTGGGGAAAATTTTCCCACGAAAAGAGGCATAGATTTTGATACGGCTATAAGCCGTATCAAATGTTAATACGGCTTACAGCCGTATTAAATAATATAGATACGGGTATAAGTCGTATTAAAATTTGATACGGCTTATAGCCGTATCAAATGTGCCGCCTAAGGTTGCGCCTAAATCCTATCTGTGGTGCAGTGCCACCTTTTTCTTGGAATAGCAGTCTTTTGCATAATTCCCATATTAGCCTCAATTGTAGCACTCAACATTTGAACGATTTGACCGGCCACCTCTTCCACGACCAAGTCCTCGACCACGCCAATTTTGTTGTCTCGGCTGGCCTTTTTCTTCAGGATTGTTTCCAAATCCACGGCCTCCACTATGGCCAAAACCACGACCTCCACGATCGCGTCCCCTTCCTCAATTTTGTTGTGCATATATCGTCTTGTCTTCCTTAATACTTTCCTTAGCTTGTAAAGCCTTTTCAAGTAGCTCTTGTTTCTTTTTCATCCTCCGTTGATCATGTGCTTCAAGAGAACCTGCAAGATCATCGATGGTCATTTCTGCCAAATTTTTCGACTCCTCGATTGTGCATACGATGTTCTCGAAATCGTCGGTCAATGATCGCAAAATCTTCTCCACAACCCTTGCATCGGTTAGTTTTTCTCCATTGCGTTTGAGTTGATTAACCACTGTTTGGACACGTGTGATGTAGTCAGATATTCCTTCCGATTCTTTCATTTTCATCGCTTCTAATTCGCCTCGAAGAGTTTGAAGTCGCACTTGTTTAACTCGGTCGGCTCCCATATAGACCTTTTGTAAAATGTCTCATGCTTCCTTCGAATTTGCTGCATTGGTAATTTTCTCAAATCCCGACTCATCCACTGCATGGAACAAGAGATAGAGAGCGACCTTGTCTTTCATACGCATTTTTTTCAATGTCTTTAACTGCATCGCAGTCAAGTTCGTAGTATTTTCTGTTTCTGTGTAGCCATTTTCGACTACTTCCCATGCATCTTGTGCACCTAGCAACGCACGCATCTAAATGCTCTAATTGTCATAATTCAACTTGGTTAGTCGTGGAATCGGTATTTGCCCCAACGATAAACTCCCGAATTTGCAATGGCTTTGATGCCAATTTGTTAGAAACGAGGAGGAGAGAAGAAACTACTTATATTTCATAAAATATTTCATATAAATTTTATTGCTTAGAAACAACACAAAATGACCATATATTTATAGGGGTTTACATACTCTTACAAATAGACACAACCCTTGAGATAGACACATCTTCACTGACACGACTCTTCACTCAATGGACACGACCCTTCACTTTATTATTAATTTTATTTTATTCTTTAACATTTTTTAGCTTTCTTAAAAGCTTCAAGCAACCATTAACGGTGTATATATCAGCTATCATAATCTATGATATTTGTATTTTTGCATATTTCTTCCTGCATTCTTTATTTTCCGTTATTTTGTCTTTCTACTTTTAAAGTCCTCGCTTTTAAGTAGTGTTTTCCTAAATAGTGCAAAACAGCCGTCAACCTTTTGCTCTCTTCACAGCATTCATGCAATCATCGACTTGTGCTCTTTCTAACAACCCATGAGGTGGCGTTGAATGAAAAATCTCATCAACAATATTCTTTCTAAATTAAATGACAACTAAGTATCATATGTAAATTTCGGTTGTTGTGCCAAAACTATTTGCAGATGCAAAGAACTGTAGAATGGTTAAGCAAACATTCACTTCTTGTAAAGAAGTGATTTTCAAGGAATGTTGATCTTTTTTCTAAATAAAATGTAATGAACTCATAATTTATTACATATTCCTTCTGGACGTCAACTACATATCGTAAGTAAATTATGTTTGTTGAGCTGTTTTCAAGTGCACTAATTTATTTATTTTTGTTTTGTTTTTTTGCAAGGCCAGCTGGTTTTATAGTGGACCGTCCACTATTTATTACGAACGTAATAAAATTTGAAGTACAGGAGAAAGGTAAGAGCACCTTAACTACTATGAAAAAGAAAGAAAACAGCACAGGAGTGTGATAGACATATCACAACTACTATATGAATATCGAAAACTACTACTCCTCCGAAGAGGTAGCATTACCATCATCTGCTAACTCATGAGAAGACTCCAAAGGGACATTCCCCAACAGACCAGCATAGGGGCGGAAATGGGAAGCAAGACAAGGATCATAAGCCACAAAATCAGAAGAGTACACAAATGAACGATCCCAGGATGAATCAGCAAGCAAGATAGAATTCGATCTCGAAAAATAACCATCCAAAACAAGAGCTAATGAGTCACCATACGGTCTATAATATAGGCATCTAAGGTCTAGATGATCATCAGAAACAAATCTAAAGAAAGAATCATCCAAGGGGTTAAATCTCATGTCAGAAATGTGATCAACCCAACACCTCTCATCATCATCCCAAACAATGGAGGGACAAGGCAGACCAGGTACTGGCGCAGCACCAGGAGGCTGAACCGGAACAGCAATAGAGACTACAGAAACAATACTAAGGACCACAGGAACGACAGGGGATGAAGGCCGAGCAGGCGAAGAGATAGGCCGATCGACAGACTGTGCAGTTAATGCCCCGCTATTACCCCGCTATAACCCCGCTATATCTCATAGTGGGGTTCTGCCGCTACGATATTTCCATATAGCCCCACAATATAGCATTTCCGCTTTAATCCCCGCTATTTCCGCTATATCCCGTTATTTCCGCTATATTCCGTTATTCCCGCTATATCTTCTTTAATAAAATGAATTGAAAAATTCAATTTATACATTATAAAAATTAGGAAACTAATTTATTTGATTTAATTTTTAATATATTTTCAGAAATGAAAATACTATAATATTCTACTAAATTCAATTATGTTATATAACAGTTTTACGTTTATTTAAAGTATATTCGCACATGTTTTTATTTAAAAATTATTTATGTATTAGTTATAATTCAATTGAATGATAATTTTTCATTTAATTACCTTTTATATATTCGTAAAAACATTAAGTATGAGTTTTATATGCTATTTTAAAGCCATCCGCTATATCCTGCTATATCCTCGCTGTATCCCCGCTATGACTTTTTGCACCTCCGCCGCTTTGAATCTGCCGAGCGCTTTAACTGCACAGTCGACAGAACAAGTAGGCAGTTTCGGGACAGAATTTGGAGCCGAAGGGGAAGGAGCAACCTGAGAAGATACCTTAGGAACCCATCTCCTGAGCGGAGGCCGAGGAAGATGGATCTTAGGAGCAGCCGCGGAAACATCAGAATGCGAGCATGAGATAGCCTGGTGGCCAAAGGAATGACAGGAGGAGCAAATATCTGGAACCCAACCGTAGCGAACACGGACTTCCACAACGTGGCCAACAGCAAGCTGAACAGGAATAGCTAAGGGAAGGGGCTTAGTAGGGGATATCTCAATCAGAGCCTTAGCGAACATCAGTTTTTCGCGCGCAACCGTATTAGAGTCAAAACATTTCAATTTACCAACATTATAAGCTAGCCAATTTAAACCAAGCAATGGTTGAAGAGCAGAGGGAATATGGGAAAAGTAAACCCAGACGGGGATAGAGAGGACTTGCTCACGAGCACGAGCAACAGTAGGAGACCAAGGAGTAATAATAAAGGGTTGACCACCAAAAAAGGAAGGCTCAGCCTCAAGGACACGACAGCGATCTTCGGCGGAGGAGAACAAGAGGAAGTACATGGAGTCAACCAGCCGAACATGCAATTCGCCACGAAGCCTCCAAGCCCGACGACAAACCGAACCTGCTTGGTTTGTCCTTTTTAATTTTGGGTTTTCGTCCAAACGAAAAAACGCACGATATATATACTTTTTGGAAAAAAGCCAATTTGAAAAATAAAGTTAACATACAAAATGAAAAACACATTTATTTTGTTTTCAATGTTTTGAGAAATAACAAAAGCATAGGAAACGGTACATCCTTCCAACGTTCCTTCATCCCCTCCGTCGTCTCTCTATCTCCTTCATCGTTCCTCCATAATCGTCATAATGACTTAAAATTTTAAGTATTTTACTTCATATTTTCCATGTTTTGTAATGAATTTTGAAAACGCAAAACACAAAACTCAAAATAAAATCAACCGTGCCCTTCAATTGTGGATGATTTATTTTCAGATGGTAATGATGGTGGATTTGGTTAGTTGTAGGTCATTTCTTAAGGAGGCACCGAGGTAGTTGTTTATTTATTTATTATTTTTCTTTTTTTAATGAACTATGTTGAATCCTAGTAAACTTGCAACATTATAGTGCTTCTTGACATGCCTTCAACCAAATATTAAAATATGCATCCACCATTGTATCATTAGTGTTTAGTATTTACTCATGACCGCGTCTATGAATTATGTGACAATTGATTAGATTTTCCTTGCTGGAAACACACTATTTTGCAAGTAAGAAGAAAAACTGAACCACTATATTATTTTATGATCAATAACATCATTAATATTTATCGATTCAAAAATGAATGTTGACTGTGGCCGGTTTTAGGTGATTAATTTCCTCTTTTCTTATCATTTTCCAGTTAATTTTGTATGTTATTTTTCATCAAAGTTTCATATTCATTGTTCTTTTGGGTCATTTTATTCTAAATAATTAGTTTGCATGATTACTTTTTTTGTTGTTGTTGTCATTTGTACCAATTAAGTTAACAAAAAGAAAGGAATTTCAGTATGTGCCAATACTATATGTGCTAAAAGCATGAACCTACGAGGGGAAAAATGGTCAAACATAATCTTTAGCATTAAAAATTAAAGAAAACTCTTGTAATTAAATATAACAATCATGCTCACACATAAAAGCACGCCATTCATTTAAAATACACACTTAAAGATTTAAGACAAAGAGTTGTAAAAGCATATGCAACAAAAAATTACAGACATTTTTGCATGATAATTGTGTATGAAGTCATGGTTTTAAATCCTTACTGCACAATTGTTGCTTTTGGTATTAGGCCAGTAACATGTCTATGTTCATTGCACTACCACCCTATATATGTGTGCATTTTTCTAAATCTTATTCATGTATTAAGGTTCAAATTTAAAAAAGAAGAAATTCGATGGAGTGGAGAAAATCATACTTAGACCTCTTGCTAATCCCATTATCTCTTATGTTACCTATCGTATATCACTGTTGGCTATGGCATATGGTGCAAACAAAACCTCACCGTACGATCATGGGCATCAATGCTATTGGACGGCGTAGATGGGTTCTTGCCATCATAAAGGTATACCATACCTCTAACATATGTACAAGTTTTTGTTTTTTTCTTATTTTCTTGTATTAAGACAAATCCGACTTACAAGTTTTAATGTAACTTGTTTCAAACCACAGTTATAGACACTGCATATACCAAATTAGTATATAGTTTAACACTACAATTCACATGATATGTGCTTAATTTTTTAATACATAGGACAATGAGAAGAAGAACATATTGGCAGTTCAAACAACCCGTAACACGATAATGGGGTCAACTCTAATGGCAACAACCTCGGTACTCCTTTGCTCAGCCATGGCAGCAATGCTCAGCAGCAACTACAGTGTGAAGAAACCAGTTGGAGATTTTGTATTCGGAGCGCATGGAGAATTCATGGTGTCCTTGAAATACGTTACTCTTCTTGTACTCTTTCTATTCGCCTTCTTTCTTCATTCATTATCCATAGTGTCTATCAACCATTTCAACTTTCTGATCAACTCTCTTAATGGAGAAGGACATGGAATATCCATAGAGTATGTTTGTGGTATGTTGGAGAAGGCTTTGGTTCTGAATAGTGTTGGCAATAGTGTGTTTTATGCTGGTTTGCCTTTGCTTCTTTGGATATTTGGTCCTGTTTTGGTTTTCTTTAGTTCTTTGGTTATGATTCCTATAATGTATGGTGTTGATGTTTGTGATGGTAAGGGACATGTAATGCATGATTTTAAGGGTGATGATTTGAGAATATAGTAGTTTGGATATGATTGAAGATTGTAAAAATTCATTGAGATGTCGGACTGAAGTTGAAATTCATCGTCTCAAATTTTATTTTGGTTGCTTCAAGCATTGAGTTCCTTGTCAAATTTCTCATTTCCTACTCTTAATTGATGAGATGGGACAAACATCCACGAGTATTCATGCAATACACAACCATTACTGAAAAAAAAAAATATAAAAAAATTATTCGAAAAAAAAAAGGAACTTGAAGCATAAATGGATGATTCTACCTAATGATTGGCTCTAAATTGGTTATATCTATTTGAAGAGTTTAACAAAGAATCATTTGATACAAATATATATGGTCCTTTGAGTAGTCATCAACCAACTACAACTCAAAATGAGACAAAATAAAAGTAGACCTTTGAAGCTATTTCAAACATAACCTTGCAAGAATGCTAAGTGGACTTGGAACCAGGAACAAGTGCAAAGAGATGAGTTGTACTATTGTATTATGCATCAAACTCGACTTTAATACGTGTTAGCACAACATAAAATTGATGTTATCCAAACAAAAGAATAATATATATAGAACAAATATAAACCAAACCAAAAAAAGAATTAGTGCAAAATGAATAAAAACGAGTCACACCAAAAAGGAGGACATAACATTCCAACTTATTTTCATATGAGAAGGCATAGGTGCCACTAGTCGTAGAACATTAGGCTTCTCGGATGACCAAGGATTTCCTTCTACAAACCACTCGCCTGAATTTCCCATATATTTTGCAATATTAGGCATTACTATTTCTCTACAATGTAAATGAAGCAATGGAACTTTTGATAACACGCTTCCTTTCTGAACCTCTAGGCCTTCCGGTCTTCTAAGCTTGTAAGCTTTTTTCGATAATGGTTCGTAGTCAACTCTAGGCATATGTTTCCATTTGTTGTGCACGAACCAGCCGTACTTGTAGTCACCAACAATAGGTGTCCCTAGTGCTTCCGCACAATGCACTCTTATCTGTATATACATTTTAGAGTCAAAGTTTAATGTGTGTTTTTCTATACACATAAATAAGTACATATATACATGTGCACACATGTATGTATAGTTTGCTTGTAAACTCCGAGCAAGTATATGTACTATGCCCCCAACTCATACTCTGGGTATATTCACGTGTATAGTGTAACTGCTGTAGATCAAACTTTTGATCTCACCAGTGAAACTGATTTCCTCGACCAACTGCACTACCCATGTGTGTCTGTGTGTGTGTTTGTTTGTTATACCAATAGCTATTTTGTCCGGTTATAAAAATATTATAAAATTACAATTCATTTTTTCTAAAAATATATATATCAAAGACAATAAATATCAACAAAAAAGAAAAAAGAAAAATCGTAAAACTTTAATATTGCCCTTTTGGTGTACCTGATGTTTCCTTCCAGTAATTGGTCGAAGCTCGACCCAAGTACAACCATTTATGGTTGGTCCCATAACTCTATATTCGGTAATGGCTTTTTGAGAACCATCAATGCCTGAAGGGTGAGCTAGAATAATTCTTTCCATGGTGCCATCATTAAGATAAACCTGAAATTAATTGAATAAATATGAGCCTTAACACTATAAATATGACATGGGTAAAATGGAATAAATTTTGTAGGCTGTAGAGTTTGGAAAAAAGTACAATTCATCGTGAAAATGATAATAGTAACAAATGAAGCCACCGTGCCTTAGAAAGTGGAGCGGATATAACACCTTGTTTTTCTTGAGGAGAGCCAATTACTAGAGCCCAATACTTTTGCATTGTTGCTTCACAAGCGTCATTCCAAGCCTGTAACCATAATGGATTGAAGAGAGAACTCTTATGTTGATTGTATACAAATATCTTTCAAGACAGAAAAATATTTTACACGCGCGCGCAGGCGCGTACACACATATAGGCAAAGTATGATAAATGTGAAGTTAGATATATTACCTGAGAAGAAGTTTTTGCAAGATTTATGTCACGGAAAAGCCAGCTCAGTCGAGTATAACTTTCCTTTGTCCTTCCTAACAACAATAAACCACTGCTATCTCTATCAAGCCGATGCACCTAGATTGGCAAAATAACAAAAGAATATTTTTGTTTGGGTATATCACTTTAAGGATGCATTTATGGGGAACTTAATGCTTCTTTTTATGTATTCAAATTCCACAAGTGTAGGAAACTTTGAACAAAATAAACCTTTTACCTTAGCCTGTAATAAGAAAATTCAAGTATATTCTTTGATAGGTATATACTAACATTCATACTAAATTCCTTTTTACACCATAATATATTATTACTAACACGATCAATTTGATCAGTATGACATGATTTAATAATAATATATGATTGTTACAAATATTTATTGATGAAAATATTTATTATACAAAATAAACCAAGATTGGCATGTGCAGATTAATTTTTTTTTCTTTAATATTATTATTATTACACAAAATAAAAGCTCAAGTTCGACTCCTCGAAAACTAACCACAGATTCCAAGTCAAAACGTAAATATAAATTCAAAGTCTACGGACGGAGAATGACTAGAGCAAAATTGATCATCTTTAATTTTTACTAAGGACAGTATTAATTTTGAAGTTGATTTTGTTTCAAAGATTGGGAAAAATGCCAATTTCAAATGTCATGCCTATTTTATTTTCTCCTCTCTCCCTTGTCATCAATCTTCTCTACTGTTGCAGCAAATGAACCCACAAAAGGAAAAAAATTCCAAAGTAATGATAAAAATCAAACTTTTTGTGTAAATTCTGACATTCCTCGTTATTCCAAATTATTGCATATAAAGCTATCAATAAAATGTATCTACAATACTGCATGAATGAGACTTCTTCTTACAGTACTTAGAATAAAATGTTTGAAATCAACATTTCTAAAATAAGTTGCATGCAATCCACCATTTTCATGTTCCTGTTGCTTACATTCAAAAGGTATCAACAAACCTCCATCCTACGCAAATGATGGCACAAAGATGGGAAATACGTGTCACATAAGGGCTAAGTTTACCATGGTTTTTTGGTTCTATGCTACTGTTTATAAAGGAAAAGGCCAAGATCAATTTTAGTATAAAAGACACAGGTTTTAAATTTTAGTCTAAAGGACAACCGAATAATATATTCATATAACATTATACATATATGATATATTCGTATAGCGTTACACATACATAGTGCTATATTCGTATGGCAAAGGATCACCGAATATGGATGTGTTTTTGGGTATGGGATCAGTTTTCATTCTTAATGTCAATTTTGTTTGTGGTTTTGTTGAAAGCTGCGTGTAAATCTTTTTTTTTTCTTTTTTGTCCAACATTAGTAAGCAACAGATTGTGTAGTTAATAGCAACGTCTTTGATTCAACGTACATTCAATGATTGGAGTTTCAGGCTTTCAGCCTATGCACTTTTGAATTTTTACTTCTTGTCTGTACGTTTATTAGTTGCTTAGGCTACAGATTACAGAGATTAAATCAATTTTGGATTGTAACACTTGTCCTTTTTCTTATGCAAAACTGTTTGCACTTCCATTTCTGGATGTGCTTCATTGAAGAAACATAAATCGGCACTGTGGCAGTGATATTTCAATGGACTGATGAGTTGTGGGTTTATTTGACTTGAGTTTACTAATAATAACTTATTATTAATGGTATTCTCTATCAGTGCTCAAGTTACATAACTATAGGCGTAATAGTTCCATCACACTTTAATTTTGCAAAATGGGAAATAATGTTATTATCTGGGGGCAATGGAAGTGCAATATTAGTAGCTATGGGGTGTGTGACTGAAGTTATGCATAACGTACGATAATGAAGCAACGTAAAAGTTTTCATACATCAGTTTGCATTTTTATAGCAATTGATCAGAAATCAAAGCCACTGTCATCAAATCCACCATCATAGCCAGCATCATAGTTACCAGCATCCGACACCATATCACCGATTAACATCCCTTTTACTAAATTTTATATATGTATAATGCTATATGAATGAAGCATTATATATGTGTAGTGTTATATGAATGAAGCATTATGTTGTCCTTCAAACTAAATTTTAAAACATGTGGACTAAAATTGGCCTCAAGTTTTTCCTTTAAACTAATTATCTCGTTTATTTATACGCTTGCCATGAAACAACTATTGTGGGGCTCTCTCTTGTTAATTGCACAATCGAGTTCATCAAGAAGTAACACAAATAACGTTATTAGATTACTTAGATTTTAGAAATGTGGAAAATTTTAGCAGACTAAGTTTAAGATTTCACAAGGAAGGAAGGATGAAGAAAAAGTGAGAAAGATACAATGTTGGAAAGGTGAATATTTCTCTATTAGCAAAATCACATTTTGATACTGTTAATATAAATTTTATTTTGAGTTCATTTTTATAAAATGTCATTGCTCATTGACAAACTGAAAGTGTGAATACCAACTTCCAAATTCAATTAATACATTGAAACCCATAGCCAAATCAAACGCAAATGTTTAATCCGTTATCTCCATTCAAATAATATCAACAACAATATTTATGATTACACTAATTGCAATTTTGAATAAATTAGGGGTTGTATTAATCACCAATTTAGGTCCCTCTTTACTTCCATACGATAGAGCAGCTGCCGCCAAGACGTCCATGCTATTATGAACAGATAAATTTCCCTATTAATTCAAAAACGATAATTGTAAGCAATAACTAAGAAAATACTTAACAAATTACTTGGTAGTGAGTTAAATTCAAACCTCCACAGGTACTTTTGGTGGTTTATTCAGTACAATTATCGCAGAATCCTGAAATATTGAATATTAAATACATCAATCACCAAAATTAGTTAAGCTGCTATGAAGAAACAAGTAAAACTGCAATTCCTTGTAGACAACTAGTCTTTGTATATACTCAATCTCATCAGCATTAGGATTGAGAGATGCAGTCGGTTTAGTATCATGTCTTCTAGATATTCTTGATTCTGCAACTGATACTGGAATACGTATTTTCATGCCTGCCTCCATCAGATCATTGTGTTTTATCTGCATCAATACTGCATAACATAGTCACTGAATGCTCTGGCAATATATGAAACCTTCATAATTCATACAAGTTCAAATCACTATTGTAAAATTCAAAATGGGAAATGAAATGGATGTTTCATCACTGGACAAAGTCATAATGATTTCATCAATCTTATTTCCAAAAGATGTATGCAGTCATAAGCATATAACATATACCAAGTAGCAAGTATTATGTTCGTGAAAACCGCATTTTGATGCCCTTGAATTTCGATTTCATATGCACTTGTCAAAGCCATATTTTTAGGAAAAATATTTCTTATTTGCATAACCTTATGGCATCAATTACAAAATTTACTTTGATATAAAAACTGAACCAACACGATATTACTACTACTTGCACAATCAAATGATCCTAAATTGAACTCACCTTCTTCAAACGGTCTTTTAATTCTCCCATTCCATCAATCTCCACACAAACCTACATCAAAAAGATCAAAACTTCATCACAGCCACTAACCAAAATCAAATCATTCAATAAAAAAAAGATAACTAAAACATTCACGTACCAGCCCCTTCTTAAAATGTTCTTGCACAATACTTGCATCGACCCCTTCGAAATAGTGCTTTACCCAGCTTATAGCAGTGACCTTAGCTGGTCGGGCAGGGTCGGGTTGGACTAACTTCCGACCCGGCAAGGGGCCGACGTGGTTGGAGAAGGAGGAAGGGAATGGAGGGAGGGAGAGTAGCTGACGTGGCAAGGGGGCTGGTTTGGGCGGGCCTAGTCGGGATATGTTGTTGCTGACCCTGATTACCAGATTAGGTTTTGGGGGAGCAACGCGAGATAGGTGACGTCTGATAAACAGGAGGTACGGCAGCGGCGGCGGTTTGTGTAAGAAGCGGGTTCGGATCATGGTAGGTTTTGGTGAATGAAAAATATAAACCCAGCTGTATATAGAACAATTTCCACCGAGATTTTTTGAAATGTTGTAGCAAATGGGACTGGAATGTTGTAAAGAAGTAATTACAGGGTCACTCTCCTTGGGGAAAGAAATATATTAAATGGACGCCCAAGCCCTCTCCCATGTTGCATATGAAAGGAGGAGGGAGGGAGGGCTGGCGTCCATAAAATGGGCGCCTGACTTTTAGCGTCTATTTAATGGACGTCTGACCCTTGGACAACCCAGCCCAATTCAGAATTGAATATTCAGATCTGAATGGACTGGAGATGCCCTTATGATTCATTTAGCAATCAATTTAAGTTAGGATCATTTCTCTTTTGTAAAATTAAACTATACAACAAATTTGAAAAACCCACCTTACACTTGAAAGAAAATCTAAAAGAAACCGTTATGTGCAATCGGACAACGTAGAAATGGATTAAAATCTAATCCTCAAACATAATTATTTTCAATCTTATTAACCGTCAATGACAAAATGAAATACACAAATACACAACATAAGTAAACATATTTTATCAATTTCATATTAGGAGTTGATGAGTTAAGATTTTTAATTATGCTAGAATATGCATGTAAATCAATATTTTTATAATCCCGTTAATTTTTTAAGGAAAAGATAATGATAATTAATTATATTTGACCGTATCATATTATTTTCTATTACAAATTGATTTCGTTGTTCTTCTCTGTTTTCTTATTGAAACAACAACAAAAGTAATAATAATTGGCTATGTCATCGAAGTGGTATTGGAGATTCTTTATTATGTTCTAACATAGCATTAAAATTGAGTTGCAAATCATTCTTTAAAGAGAGGGAGGGAGGAGAAGTCAAGTTATGGTTTTAAGAAAGAAAAAACACTATAAAAAGGCGGGGTTGGTAGATGAGTGGAATTTTTGATTGGGTGAGAGGATAAATGGACGATGGAAGATATTTAGATGGGTGTAAATAATATTATCTTTTTAAAAAAAAAAACACAGTTGTTTTTTACAAATAGTGACAATCGCCCTACACCTCGGATACCCAAATTCCCTGTAAAGTGCACTGAAATGGTATCCAGTTGATGTAGGACGATAATCAGTGGTGAAGTAAATAAACAATCACAGAACCTATTATATATCTCACGGCGCATTAAATAAAATATAATATCACATATAGATATAAAACATGCGAAGGTTATAACTAGATGAATCAAAACCATATAAAGAGTGCGAAGACCCATCAAAGTCATACAACATAAGTGATAGAGTTATACAACATATAATAACTCAGGGGAAACTGTCTCTAAATAGATAAAAACGTTGATAAGCTCCACAATGCTGCACAGCGAACTAATAAGCGATAATAAGCCCAAATATAGTATATAGAAAGCACGGTCTCCTGCTCGTCTCATGTACAGCTCCACGTACTCACCATACCTACTATCCCTAATCTACTCATTTCAGAGTACCCGGGATAATAAGAAGCAAGACATAAAATCCCGAATCAGACAATAGCCTGGTGTGAGCGGTAAATAATCTCATAGTACTATAAAAGTCAATATAGTAGGACACGGGGTATGGGGAATCATATCTGACATGTCTCTACATCTAAAGAGTTGGCACATAAAATAAAGTATATGCTACTTTATATTATAATCTGGTAGAGTTAGAGGTATGCCTAGGGACAATTATGTACTTGTTATATATATCTAACTTGATAACCAATCTTGTTCGAAATAAAAGGTAATTTCTTTCTATTATATATTTGATATAATATGTTATATTAATTAATTAACTAATGTAATTAAAAGTATATTTAATATAAAATCCATAAATGGTATGTTTTGTGATAATAGTTACAATTACAATGTGTTGTAATCATGAGTGATTTATCATAATAAAACAAACATATCGTTTTAAATATTCCTAGTCAAGGTGTATCGAGGTTGGATATCGACAAATCCGTTGAGACTAGAGTACATAACATTTTCCAAATGTTGGGTAGTGTATTACTCATGGCTGTTGGGGCACTAAAGGGTTACGTACTACTAGTTGTTGGATAACATTAGAATGACTCACTTGATAGTTTTCTGTTGGTTAATATAACTAAGCTCAAACAGAAAATATCGATGTGATAATATTACACAATTCTCTCGACTTGAGAATACCGTCGAGCTTCAATGTGGAAACTCTGTTTTGATTATAGTTAAATCATGTCACATCGTCCGTCGAATGACTACAGTTGGGTTGAGTGGAAGCATTGGAAGTAAGACGCTATTCAATAGAGAATTCATCTCCTCTATTTTATGAGTTAGTATCACCATTAACCGAAGTGAACTCAAAGTCAAAGTCTTTGGCTAGAGCGGTTCGGTTGATAATATTTATTATTATTGAACCAACCACTTTATGTTTAGACTATAAAGTTGAATATAGATGATATTGGAATTTTGACCATTATTAAATTCCACTTAAATCCTAATGTGATACAGTTTTTATGAAGAGAACTGGTGTAATTAATTTTCACTACCGGGTAACGCTTAATAAAGTAAAATTGGACTTTACTGATGCCAAGTAAACGATACATTTGGCCATAACATCACACCACCTGCTAAGGATATGTGAACATTAATGTTCGAATTGTTTAATATTAACCGCTAACCAAATTTATACCTAAGAGCCACACAACTGAAACATTGAATACTCCTATTACCACATGATTTGATTAATTATATATTGTTATAAATTAATTAAAATTTATAAAGTTTTAGTTATAAAATTTTATTTAATTTGTGTTGACCGATATATATTAAATACTGTGTATGTAATAGTTATATATACACTTGTCGATATATGATATCGATACGCATTTAATTGGATTTAAATGTGTTATTTATTGATCGGGCTTGAAGTGATCTTAAGGCCCACGATGGGACATATTGAGTGTGGCTATAATCGCATAGGGAGGTCAGTTATATGATGGCTAAGGAGGGACTGAATTTTGAATTAAAACACTACTAGAATCGGCTTGGTTAGTGTCCAGGCTTTACGTCGGCTAGAATCGGCTAAAAAACGCGACCGATTCTAGCCGACGCAATTTCGCATTACAGAAGGAAAACCCGCGAGCAGTTTTCATTAGTTTTCATCCTTTTCCCTCCAAATCAAAACCCTCCTCCTCGTCACCCGCCGCCGCCGTCGCCTGCCGTCGCCACCATCTCAAGTCAACATCTAGCCCCCGACGCTCTCCAAAGCTCTCTGGTATCTCCTTTCTTCCCGATTTCAGTTTATTTGAGGTATGATTTAAACCTAAATTTTGAAATTAGTTGATGGTAGATTAGAAATTGATGATTGGTTGGTATTATTCGATGATATTACTGTTTTAGATTGGTTTGGAAATATAATTTTGACATTGTCGGCTTGAAATTAGGGAAATTAGGGAAAAGAGTTGATTATCAATTTGTAATTATTGATTATTGTGTATGGGTTGATGTTAATGGTGTACATTAGTTGATGATAAAATGTATTAGTTGATTTAGTATAAAAAAAATCTATTTTTACTAATTATATGTGTGAACAACTTATTTTAGTTTACATAATCGACAAATTAAAAATTAAAATAGTTAAACAAAAGTTAAATTACGTTGTAAAATTTCAAATTTAGTTAATAAATATTTAAATAGTTGAATGAATATTGTTAATTATAAAAGTTTTATTTTTTAAACCCCTTAGAGAATTTTTGGCTCCGTCTGACAAGTGTTGTATATGATCGTTATATAGTTGTTCGGTTTTTCACAAAACGGACATCTATATTCATCTGATACAATATTTGTCGGATTTGTCCTTGTATTGGACAAGTTACGAATACAATAAAGTATAATTACATTTTGTAAATCATATCATTTTAAACGGTTCACAAAATTTCGATAGCACTTCCGTTTTATTCCCTGTGCACACGTATTTGTGTACGATACGGCGAACAAAGGGGAAGTGCTGCCGAAATTTTGTGAACCGTTTAAAATGATATGATTTACGAAATGTAATTACTTTATTGTATTTGTAATGAGAAGTAGGATGGTCGACCATCAAAGTTAAAACAATAAAGCAAAAAGCAAAAAATAAATCGAATTGATAATTTGGATTAATAAACGATAAACTTTATTGTGTTTCTAACATATGTTTTCAAATCAGGAAAAATGTTCGATTATTTTCTCGACCGTAGTTGGATGTATGAAGTCAGAACTGGTATGAAAGGTTCAATAAAGAAACATTTCTATAACGGTGTACACGAATTTATTAGATTCGCTAAATCTAATAATCGTAACAACGAAGAACTTCGTTGCCCGTGTATTAAGTGCAAACATTTGAAGCATTGGAAAGCAGATATAGTTGAAGTACATTTGTATAAAAATGGTTTTGTGCCGAATTATTACTTGTGGGATCGTCATGGAGAACTTCTTGCACCCACACCTAATCCTGTAGCGTTAGATGACAATAATGTTATGACGAATCCAATTGAAAATATGGTGGAAGATGCAGCACGATCAATGTTTCCAATGTTTGATCAAGATGACGATGAAGATGAAGATGTAAATGTCGAAGAAGAACCGACTGTGGGAGCTAAAAAAATATATGATTTATTGGACTCTACTAAAAGGCCGTTGTGGGATGGTTGTAAAAGTGGAACCGAATTATCAGTAACACCGAATACATTACTATGAAATCAAAATTCAACCTTACAGAAGCTGGATTTACAGCAGTTGTACAAGCAGCAAAACGACACATGCCACCCAATAATCTGATGTGCGATAGTCATTATATAGTGAAAAAACTTATGTCCGCTTTCGGTCTACCGTACCAAAAGATAGATACATGTGTAAAAGGTTGCATATTGTATTGGAAAGATGACGTTGAGCTTAGAAAATGCAGAATATGTAACGAGAAAAGATACAAACCAAGAAAAAAAGAGGAAAAGAAGTTCCATACAAGAGAATGCATTATTTACCCATCACTCCCAGACTTCAAAGGTTATATGCATCTTCTGCTACGGCGTGCCATATGCGATGGCACAGTGTGAGAACACCGGAAGAAGGAACTTTGATACATCCATCTGATGGAGAAGCATGGAAACATTTCAATAGGACTTATCCCGCATTTGCTGTCGAAAGCCGTAATGTCAGACTCGGTTTATGTACCGATGGATTTGCACCATTCTCTCAGTTTGGTAGTAAATATTCATCATGGCCTATTATCGTAACTCCTTATAATTTACCTCCATGGATGTGTATGAAAACTCCATATATGTTTCTCACTACTGTCGTCCCAGGGCCTGATGATCCAACACAAGGAATCGATGTTTATTTACAACCATTGATCGAAGAGTTGAAAACGCTATGGAATGAAGGAGTTGAAACGTACGACATTTCGAGGAAAAAGAATTTTCGTATGTTCGCTTCTTTGTGGTGGACTATTAGTGATTTTCCTGCATACGAGATGCTTTTAGGTTGGAGTACGGCTGGTCGTCTAGCTTGTCCTTATTGCATGGAAAAAACACGGGCGTTTTCGCTACGGTATGGAAAGAAAATTTCTTGGTTTGATTGTCATCGGTGTTTTCTCCATCTCAATCATACTTTTAGAAGAGATAGAAAAAGCTTTATAGCTAACAGAGAAGTGAGTATGCAACCACCGAAGATTTGGTCAAGCGAAGAAATATATGAAATTGTAAAGGAGTATCCGAAGATACATGAAACTGGAGTGCAGACTGAAATTCCAGGTAAATCAGACATTCATAATTGGTGCAAACAAAGTATATTTTGGGAGTTACCCTACTGGAAAGATCTCCTACTCCGACATAATATTGACGTGATGCACACAAAAAAACGTGTTTGATAACATGTTTAATACAGTTATGAATGTAAAGGGGAAAACAAAGGACGATTTGAATTCAAGACTTGATATAGAAAACTTTTGTAAACGTCCCGAACTTCATATGAAACCCAATGACAATAAAAAACCCAAAGCATGCTATGAGCTAGACAGTAAGCAAGTAAAACTCATGCTAAAGTGGGTGGAAGCACTAAGATGTCCTGATGGGATTTCTTCTAATCTTCGTAGATGTGTTGACTTTAAAAACAATAAATTGAGTGGGATGAAAAGTCACGATTGCCATATCATAATGGAATATCTATTACCCGTGATTCTCAAAGAACTGTTGCCCGTAAAAGTATGGAGCGTTATAACAGAATTAAGTTTGTTTTATAAACAACTTTGTTCGACGACGTTAAAAGTCGACCGTATACGTAGACTTGAAGTAGAAATTCCTATACTGCTCTGCAAGCTGGAAAAAAATTTCCGCCAGGTTTCTTTAATGTAATGGAGCATCTACCTGTTCATCTTCCATCCGAAGAACTTCTTAGAGGTCCTGTTCAATATGGTTGGATGTATCCATTTGAGAGATAATATTGAATATCGGCAATATTTATGTTAGTTTAAAATTCAGTTTTATATACCTAAATTTAAAATAAATTTGTAATAGGTACTTGAATCATTTGAAGAAAAAAATTAGGCAAAATGCACGAATTGAAGGTTCGATTTGCAAATCATATCTTGAAGAAGAAGCTTCATTCTTTTTCTCTCATTATTTTAGTGATCATGTTAACTTATCGTTTGTAAGTGTTCCTCGTAATGAAGAAGTCGTTGAACATGAATCTTCTCAAGCAATGTTATCTATTTTTAGACAACATGGCCGACATGCTGGAAAATGTGTGGAAATATGGTTAGACGATAGAGATCACCATGTAGCACACACATATGTTCTTCTAAATTGTCCAGAAGTTGCACCATTTGTCAGGTAATAATAAATTCATATATAATTCAATTATACTTACATATTAATTATATTAAAACATATTACATATTTGCAATATATACGAATCACTGCATCCATCTGGCGATCTCAGTAAAGAATTTGCTAAATGGTTTTCAAATTACGTTTATGATCCAATAAACTGTGTCGTTGACGAACGATTATGACATCTTGCGATCAGACCAAAAAGAAATGTCAAGACTTATCCAATATTCTTCGTCAATGGATTTAAATTCAACACCAAATATTACGGTGCCGAAAAATTGACATATAACAGCAGTGTATTTGTCAAAGGTAGTGACGATCCAGATGAGCATATAAAAGATTTTTACAGCGTCTTAACACAGGTTTTAGAGTTGACATATTACATACAACCTGCAGAAAAAGTTTTTTTATTCAAATGCAACTGGTTTTGCAATGTTCCTGGTACTGGAATCAACGTGCACAAAGATTATAAACTTATTGAAATAAAACGTACCTCACATTACTATAAGTATGATCCTTTCGTATTGGCCAAGCAAGCGTTACAGGTTTATTTTGCTCCGTATCCATCCTTGAAAAGAGATAAAGCGGATTGGTCGGTTGTTTTTAAAACAAAGGCAAAATTTACATTTGACGGAAATAATATTCTAGATGAAACATTGTATCAAGCGGATCTTGAGCCAAATAGTGAAGTAATAATAACCGATGACATTGATGTAGGGTTATTGAATGATGAATCAAATGTTTTGGTAGATGCATTTGAAAGTGTTGAAGAAAACGATATAGAGTACGAGACCGAGTCTGAATCAGAGAACGACGAAGACTGATAATTTTAAATATTTGAATTGCATGTTGTATAATGTATTTTTATGACATATGTAATATTTAGAGTCTGAATATGACATATGTAAATATTTGAATTGCATGTTGTATAATGTATTTTTATGACATATGTAATATTTAAAGTCTGAATCAAGTGGAATGTTTTATGCGATGATATGATATGATATGTTCTGATATGATATGTTCTGATATGATATACGATATATGATATGATATGTTTGTGGCATATATGTCTTACAGGAGACACGGCAGTAGGTTTGAGCCTTCTCCTTCTCCCGACGCAAGTGCCAGTGGCAGTGCGCCGGATTTACGCCCCGTTGCTGAGTTAGTTCCGAAGACGGCAGGGTTAGTATCAAATATATTTCAAGTATGTTATTTAAAATATATTAAATGTGTACATCAAAATTTATACATGGGCTTTGAGGTGGAGCCTTCAGATTTCATTTTACAAACGTCGAGACAGGCGTTTATGAGTAGGATGTCCGGCTGTTGGCCACGGTGGGACGACATCCCAGCGCCTGTAAAGAACACAATATGGGCAGATTTGATGGTAATTAAGTATAAATTTTTATTTGATTTGAATGTCAATAAAATGTTTATAATTCAAGTTAATTTCAATATGCAGGCTGCCATACGTGTTAAGCCCCAGGATCTGGATGTGTTTAGAAATAATTGGAATCAAAGAATGAGAAAAAATTATAGAAACACGATAACTAAAGCAAAGAGTGCGGGAAAAAAGCCAAGTTGGATGAGCGCTGAAGTATATAGTGAGTTTCTTCGGCTCTGGGATACTCCTGAATTCAAAGCAAGCTATCCACTTTCGAATTGTAATTTAAAATTTTTAAGATTTCGTATATTAGTTGTATTAATATAGTTAACCTTGTGTTTAAATGTATAGGAAATATCAGCGTGGAATCGCGAAAACAGGAATAAGAATCCTGCTGTACATCGTGGTGGCTCGAAATATTTTCAGCAACATAAAAACGAATTGGTAAATTTATAAATTGTGTTTATAAATATCTGTAACATTATTTAATCATATTGGTAACATTGTTTATTCATATGTATATTTTTAGTCTAAGAAGTACAATCGCGAGCCTACGATGGCTGAGTTGTTTACTGCCACACATGCTGTGGAGGAGACAGACGAGGAAGGCAATGTTTCGTATAGATGGACAGACGCCAAATCTCAATCTGTAATGGTAAACATGCTTATCCGTAATGATAGTGTTTGATAATACTTTATTTCACAGCTAAAAAATCGTAAATTAATTTTTTTTCGTGTCAAACTTTTATTTATAATCGCAGAAGTCATATGAGGCGTAGCGGACACGTGTGGCGCAGACCACCGGACGTGAGGAGTTGACTGTTGAGGAGTTAAACCATATTTGAGACGCCGTTATAGATCCACCTACGCGAAATAGGCGATATAGTTATGGAAATATGGAGGTAAACTGCTTCATTAACTAATATATACATTTAATATGATATGAAGCATAAATTATAACTAGCTATTAACTATTTCACAGGCAATATCGTCCCAGAGGGCTTACAGAAGATCCCAGGCAGAGGAGGAGATAGCTTTGTTGTGTTAGCAGGTTGCGGAGATCAATGACTGGCGGAAGAGTAGTGCTTTTGCACAGCAGCTCGATGCGCATATCGCGGCATACCTGGCAGAGCATGGAAGAATGCCTGGAGAGGATGCGTCTGGAGATGATGAGTAGGTAAGGTTGTGCTTATTGTTTTGGCGTCGTTCTGTGTTGAACTTATTGTTGTTTGATGTATGATGATGAGTAGGACAATGATGTATGATTTGTTTGTAGTACTTATATGTATTGTTGAGTATGATGTGTATTAGTGAACGTTGTGTTTGATTGATGAGTTTTTGGATATATAGTTGTTGTTTGATGGAAAATTGTGAATGTTATGTTTGATTGATGAGAGGTTGGTGTTATACTTGTGTTGGAAGATTGAATGTTGTTATAGTTCGACGGAAATTGTTTATATTGTGGTTTGAGGGCGCAAACAACAGCTGTTTACAAACAGCAGCTGTTTACAAATAGCAGAACACAGGCTTGCGTCGGCTGGAATCGGCTTGCGTCGGCCATTTGGTTACAGGCTTGCGTCGGCAAGTTACGGCAAGTTACGCCCAATAGATTTTTGAAAAAAATGCCACGTGGATATAGCTGTCACTTCTCGACACTAAAGTGGCGACGAAGCCGACGCATAACCCGACTCGAATGCTTGGTGGTGACGTCTTATTTTGCGTCGGCTTTTAGAATCGGCTTGCGTCGGCTAGAATCGGCCAGCGTCGGTTTTCTGCCGACGCAATTGCTGATTCTCCTTGTAGTGAAAGAGATGAATATGTAAAAGATAAAGATAGATCAAGATCCTCCTTTTCCCCTCAAATTTGCACTATACATTCATCTCTAACCCCTCGTTTTATTTTTGACACTCTTGCTCCAATTGCTACAACCAAGGCCGACCACTCTCCTATTTTCTCCTCAAAATTTTTAAACTTAAAACATTAAATCAAATAAGATTCAAACATTGGTAGTAGGTGAATTCAGTCTAGTAGCATTTTCTAGATTCAGGATTCGATCAAGGGGTGGTTAGATTCAACGTTTTTAAGTGTATCAATTAGGCTTTGATGAAAGGTAATAATTGATGTGCACGCAAAAATGCATATTTTTACTCTCATACTTAATCTTCTTCTATTAAAATAAATGACATATTATGGTATTTTTACATGTTTTTACCAAAATATAAGAGTGTTTTCAAATCATCATTCACTCATCTACATTTGAGCAAAACAATCATTTTGGGTACGCATTAATTTTGAGAAAATTTATTTGCATATTTTAATTTTATTTTGTAAGAAATTGAGTGAAAATTGGAAGAGACTTCATGGATTTATGCATGCGCAAGATTTGGAAGCCAAATGAATGAAGAAAAAAAGAATTACCACTTCATGTTGGAGCCCACCAACCCACTTACTAATAGAACACAATTAAAAGCAAAAGCACATGTTAGTGGAGAATTAATTAATGTTTAATGATTACTTGGTGGCTACACAATGTAAATGGTATATTTGGTAGCTCCCTAAAATAAGATTAGAGTTTTAGACTTGTATAAATACTCTCTTATATTTCACATGAAGGGAGTTAGATTTTATATATGAAGTTGCAGCACAAAATTAGAAATAAAAACTCTCTTATCTTTAATGACATCTTAGCCTACTCTTTTCTTTTATGCTTTTTATTTCATGCTCTTTTCTTTTATGCTCTCTTTTATTTCAATCAAGTAGATTAAATTTACTTTATGCAAATTAGTGTAGATTTACTTTTTTAGTTAGCTCTCTCTTTCTTTTTAATTAGCACTTACTTTCCTTTTGTTAATGTTGAATCCACTTTTTGTTGAAATGAATTCAAGTATGAGAGCTAAATCCCTTCAATTTAGAGGTAATGAAGCTCTCATGAATCATGTTAAATCGACATAATTGTTGCATTTATATTATCTTATTTTTATGCTTAATATAGAAGTAGATGTAGATAGAAGTTTGATGTTTACAAATGAATTCGATAGCCTATGTTGTTAATCACAAATAGGCTATATATATTTAATCAAATGTAGACTCAGGTTACATTTATGTCTAACTATTTGATTTTGATAATGAAGTTCAACGTAGAATTAAAAATTGATGTTCTATGTTATTTGATCAAAGATCGTAAATAAACATGTTTGATATAGATTTTACTTCTAACTTCATATTCATTTTCATTAGATTTGATAAGTGAGTTTGGTTGATGCAACTAAATTTGATGGATTATGTTGTTTTATTTCATATCATAAATATTCCATACTAAAAATAAAGTGAAAATTAGGTCCACGTCCCTAAAATCAAATTTAATAGCCCAAAACTCCTTCCGTTTTAAACTTGTAAATCCAATCCCTATTTTTTTTACAATATTTTATTTCCCTAATTACCCTTGTTTGTTTCATGTCGACTATTCTCGTGTGATTATATTGGCGATCAAGATTTGAAATTTTCATAGGAAAATTAGATTTAATTCGATCTACTGTTCAATTTTTTTTGCGATACATTATGGCTTCATCATGTTGCAGGTAAACGCTTGATTTAATTTTCAATCGACTTTTATTATTGTTTTTTGCAATTTTTTGATAATTTAGCAATGTTTTTTGTATAATTATACATAGCAAGTATAAGTTATATTAGGTGACTCGAATAATAATATGTTTTTTGTGCAAAGAAATTTTATATTTAATCTTGTATGTAAGTGCAGAGTTGTATGCAGTTAAGTAAAATAACTGCATACACTGCTGCAATTATTGTAAGTAATTGCATTCATGGCTGTATTTATCAAAACTTTAGTTATCTAAATAAATGTGTATTTTTCAGCAGTTATCGAGAATTATTATAGAATTTTATGTATGTTGATAATAAGAAGTCTGATCTTATTCGTTGCATTGTGATTGTATATGTTGTATTTTGATTTGTTAATAATGGCAGGTTTTCCTACATTTACCGTAAATGAATTAAAGTTTTTTAATGGATTAAGAGGTTCAAATTTTGTATTATTATCTAAGTAATTGCAGGCTTCTCTGTAGTTATATTAAACAAGTACATAAATGGCTGCAAGTATTGTAAATAAATTGCAGATTATAAATTAGTGCAAAATTTGATGAGTGTTCATTGAAGCGGTTAAATGCATCATATATGCTCTTTTATCAGCAAATATTTTCAGCTGAAAATGTAATAATTTTTTAAGTAAATATTTGCTTATTTTTATGAAGAGATTTTGAACGTTTGCAGATAACGCTACAATTATTCTTAAAAATTGCATAAATTTTTGACAATATTGATGTTTTTTTGTTAAAATTCTTTAAATATTATCAATGTTTTTCAGTGATAAATGTAATAATATATGTTGGAGTTTCAAGAGTTTTTTGAATTGAGATAATTGCATACTTGTGTTGAGGAATGTAAATTGTTTTAAGTGAATAATTGCTAATATGTAAGCAATTATTCAAAATAATTCCATTTTTATTGTAATTATTCAAAATAATTGCAGCATTTAAGTACATTTTTTAACTACATATATTGTTTGTAGTTAAAGATTTCATTTGTTAATTGTAGTTTTTAACTGCATATCATATATGCAGTTAAAAAATACACTTTAATGATCCAATTTTAAGCATTTCAATTATGCAGTTAAAAATTTATGCATTTTTTAACTGCATATTTGATGAGTGTTCATTGAAGTAGTTAAATGTATCATATATGTTCTTTTATTAGCAAATATTTTTAGTTGAAAATGTAAGAATTTTTAATGTAAATATTTGCTTATTTTTATGGAGAGATTTTGAATGTTTGCAGATAACTCTGCTATTATTCTTAAAAATTGCAGAAATTTTTGACAATATTGATGTTTTTTTGTTAAAAGTTTTTAACTATCATTAATGTTTTTCAGTGAGAAATGTTAAGTGTATTTAAGTTATACAAGTATAAGTTCATGAAATTATTTACATAATTGCAGACATACATATAATTATTTCAGGATATTTTTAGACATGTTTGTAATTTTTAGGAGTAACTGTGATTTTAATTTAAAATAATTGAAGAGTCATATGCAATTATTTAGAATTGTTGCATACTTTTATGCGGTTATTCTAATCATCTTTGTCTTTGACACTTTATTGATTGTGATCATTATCAGCATGATTATCATGATCTTTCTTTTTACTATTATCTTTTTTCTTGAATAATTTTTTTGTCCTTCTCAATATCTTCGTTATTTTCTTCATTTTTTTTCCTCACCATAATTTTTGTTTTCCAATACTTCATATTTTTCAGCTTCATCATTATCATTATTTCAAATTCTTCATGATTTTGATTTATGGACAAAACTTTTCCAGCAAATTTTAGTTCTAGTTAGAGAACTCGAGTTTGGAAACTAATACATACAAGGTGTGAACATGTATCATTTAACTAGTGTTTGAAAGGTTGAGATGGTGGAACAAGCTTCCTACGCTTGATCTTTTTGCTCCTATATGTGTCTTCGGTTTTTTCTTATATATGTGTCTTCTGTTTATAAGGGGCCAATAGGTTCACAGTCAAAGTCACAGTTGTTATAGTTGGCATCGGTGCGATGATTCTAGAGTGTTTCAATGACTCGAAAGCATATCAAATTGCTGTTCAAGAGCATGCAGCGGAATTTGCTCTATGGTATCTCAACCATCTTGATTATTCTTCTTAACTATAGCGCCATCTTGCAATATCCTGGAGTCATTTTTTGTAAGGAGCTTTTCTTCTAGAAACCTCTCAATTTCAATGTGTATTTATCGTATCATCTGACGATTTACCATTAGCTCCTCTATGATAGCCTTCTTTTCTTCAATTTGCTCCACAATTTGTTTAATTTAGATATTGAATCTTCTGAAAGCTTGCTTGACATCTAAGGAATTAAGACTTGATAACCATGCAAGTAGACCTGAAAATATAGAAATAGATTGTGGAGAACTATTGAATTACGTTTTACTTTTAATCTCTCATTTGAAATCAGAGACAAGACTATTGAATTTTATCTTGTAACTCATCGTCTTCATCTCTTAAGTGTAGCAACTATCAAGTTGGCACTCATTTTAGTTTGAGCACCGATGAAATAATTTGTAAAAATCACCTTCAATACTCAAACTAAAAAGGATTGCCAAGTAAATAAGAAAAAACAAAATATAATTATAAATAGCCATTGAATAAATACTAAAGATATAATTTTCATTAAAGAAGAAGATGTAGAGCAAAGAAGAAGGAAAGATAGAATATATAGACACAGAAAAAAAATCTCAACCGTAGATATAACTGGTCAAGGAACATAACTTTGGTCAAGATGTTGGACTAAAAGCTGAAAGAACCACATGAATACTGAATGTTTTAGTCCTTTTATAACAAAAAAACAAAGATATATCTACTTTTTATAACTCATGAATGACATGAAAGCTGAATGATTCATAAAATGCAATTAAAGTATTTTAAGTCTTATTCATTCCCCAAAATTCTAAGGCTGTAATTTTAAAATGCAGTTAAATTCATACAACAATGAGCTATAATAAAATACAACTAATATAACTAAAATAAATTTTATTCTGGATTATTAGCGTATTAAAAGTTTTTAACTGCATATCATATATGAAGTTATAAAATACACTTTAGTGGTTCAATTTTAACTGCATTTCAATTATGCAGTTAAAAATTTATGGGTTTTTTAATTGCATATTTGATGAGTGTTCATTGAAGTGGTAAAATGTATCATATATGCTCTTTTATCAGCAAATATTTTCAGTTGAAAATGTAAGAATTTTTTAAGTAAATATTTGCTTATTTTTGTGGAGAGATTTTGAATGTTTGCAGATAACGCTGCAATTATTCTTAAAAATTGCAGAAATTTTTGATAATGTTGATGTTTTTTGTTAAAATTTTTTAAATATTATCAATGTTTTTCACTGAGAAATGTAATAATGTATGTTGGAGTTTCAAGATTTTTTTGAATTGAAATAATTGCATACATGTGTTGAGAATGTAAATTGTTTTAAATAAATAATTGCTAATAAGTAAGCAATTATTCAAAATAATTCCATTTTTCTGTAATTATTCAAAATAATTGCAGCATTTAAGTAAATTTCTTAACTACATATGTTGTTTGCAGTTAAAAATTTCATCTATTAATTGCAGTTTTTAACTGCATATCATACATGCAGTTATAAAATACACTTTAATGGTTCAATTTTAACTGCATTTCAATTATGCAATTAAAAATTTATGGGTTTTTTAATTGCATATTTGATGAGTGTTTATTGAAGTGGTTAAATGTATCATATATGCTCTTTTATCAGCAAATTTTTTCAGTTGAAAATGTAAGAATTTTTTAAGTAAATATTTGCTTATTTTTATGGAGAGATTTTGAATGTTTGTAGATAGCGCTGCAATTATTCTTAAAAATTGCAGAAATTTTTGACAATATTGATGTTTTTTGTTAAAAGTCTTTAGATATTACAATATTTTTCAGTGAGAAATGTAATAATGTATGTTGGAGTTTCAAGAGTTTTTTGATATGAAATAATTGCATACATGTGTTGAAGAATGTAAATTGTTTTAAGTGAATAATTGTGAATAAGTAAGCAATTATTCAAAATAATTCCATTTTTTCTATAATTATTCAAATTAATTGCAGCATTTAAGTACATTTCTTAACTACATATGTTGTTTGCAGTTAAAGATTTCACCTATTAATTGCAGTTTTTAACTGCATATCATATATGCAGTTATAAAATACACGGTTCAATTTTAACTACATTTCAATTATGCAGTTAAAAATTTATGGGTTTTTTTACTGCATATTTGATATGTAGTTAACTATATTAATGTATGATATTTAAATACATTGTATCACCTAATTGCATTTTTAACTGCATATTTGATATGCAGTTAAAAGTTGCAGCTGTTGAATGCAATTATTAGCTGCATATCAAATGTGCAGTTTAAAAATACATTTAAATGATGCTATTTTTAAGTGTATTTCATTTAGGCAGTTAAACACATTAATGTATGATATTTAAATACATTTATGTATTACTTCAGGATGTACAATGGTTTATTTTAAATGAAATTTGTGTAAAATGCAGTTATAACTGCTTTATCATACTGAAGGAATAATTACAATTATATTTTTTGTTCAAATATGTTTTATTTTTAATCTTGTATGTAAATGCAGAGTTATATGCAGTTATGTAAAATAATTACAATGAGTGCTGGACATTTTTGTCTCTTTATTACAAATAGATAAGGATGTAACTGCTTTTTATGAGTCAATCACTGGCACTTTTGACCATCAGTTAAGTAAAATAATTGCAGAGTTTGCTGCAACTATTGTAGATAATTGTATTATGGTTGTATTTATCAAAAAAGTTTAGTAATATAAATAAATTTATATTTTTGTGCAATTATTGTGAATTATTGTATAAATTAATTTGTGATTATAGTTAGAAGTTTGGTCCTATTTGTAGCAGTGTGATTGTATATGTTGTATTTTGATTTGTTAATAATTGCAGACTTATCGGCAGTTATTGTAAATAATGGCAGATTTTTCTGTAATTACTGTAAATGAATTAGTGGTTTAACAAATTTAAGAGGTTCAATTTTTTGTATTATTATTTAAATTATTGCAGACTTCTTTGTAGTTATATTAAATAAGTGCAGAAATGGCTGATATGATGTATGCAACTATTTATAATAATTGAATAGATGTATGCAACTATTCATTATAATTGAAAATATGTTCAACTATTCTAAATAATATTAATAACTGTATTGTTAAGTTTATTTCCCTTATGAAGTTATGAATTACATCATTTAAGTACATTTTTTAATTGCATATCAGCTATGCAGTTAAAAATTGCTACTGTTGAATGCAATTTTTAACTGCATATCATATATGTAGTTATAAAAAACTCTTGAATGCTGAATTTTTTAAGCGTATTCCAGTTATATAGTTATAAATTCATGAAATTCTTTACATAATTGCAGACATATATACAATTATTTCAGGATATTTTCAGACATGTTTGTAATTTTTAGGAGTAAGTGCGATTTTAGTTTAAAATAATTGCAGAGTCATATGCAATTATTTAGAATTGTTGTAGACTTTAATGCAGTTATTCTAATCGTCTTTGTCTTTGATACTTTATTGACTGTGATCATTATCAACATGATTGTCATGATCTTTCTTTTTCCTATTATCTTTTTTCTTGAATAATTTTTTTGTCCTTCTCAATATCTTTATCCTCACCATAACTTTTGTTTTCTAATACTTTATATTTTTCAGCTTCATCACTATCACTATTTCAAATTCTTCATGATTTTGATTTATAGACAAAACTTGCCCAGCAAAATTTCAGTTCTAGTTTGAGAACTCGAATTTGGAAACTAATACATACAAGGTGTGAACATGTATCATTTAACTAGTGCTTGAAAAGTTGAGATTGTGGAACAAACTTCCCACGCTTGATCATGATTTTGATTTGTAGACAAAACTTGCCCAGCAAATTTCAGTTCTAGTTTGAGAACTCGAGTTTGGAAACTAATACATACAAGGTGTGAACATGTATCATTTAACTAGTGCTTGAAAGTTTGAGATTGTGGAACAAGCTTCCCACGCTTGATCTTTTTGCTTATATGCGTGTCTTCAGTTTTTCATCTCTTTTCCGGAATTTGGCTATGACTATTCTATGGGTTTCATTTTCCTTCTCAATTTGTACCATTAGTTCCTCTATGATAGCCTTCTTTTCTTCAATTTGCTCCACGATTTGTTCAATTTAGACATTGAATTTTCTAAAAGCTTGTTTGACATCTAAGGAATTAACACTTGATAACCGTACAAGTAGACCTGAAGATAAAGAAATAGATTGCAGAGAACTAGTAATTACAAAGGCTATCAAGGTTGCATTCATTTTAGTTTGAGTACCGAAGGAATAATACATAAAAATTACCATCAATATTCAAACTAAAAAAGATTGTCAACCAAACAAGAAAACATAGAATATAATTGTAGACAAACATTGAAGAGAATATGAAGATATGACTTTTTATTAAAGAACAATATATAGAGTAAAGAAAAATATAAAGAAGAATATATAAACATACAAAAAAATCTCAACCGTAGATGTAACTGGTCAAATTATATAAGTTTGGTCAAAATATAGAATTGAAAACTGAGTCGATCACATGAATACTGGACATTTTTGTCTGTTTATTACAAATAAATAAGGATGTAACTACTTTTTATGAGTCAATCACATGCACTTTTTACCATCACTTTTACTACAATGAATTATCCTTTAAAACATAATTTCTTAAAACTCTACAAGTATTGAGATTTTCTTTCTTCTTAAAATTCTGTAAATATGTTCTATATTTTTAGTAAAAAATATTATAATATATGTTGGAGTTGCAACAGTTTTTTGAATTGAAATTAATGTAGACATGCATTGAAGAATATAAATGATTTTAAGTGAATAATAGCTCATAAGTAAACAATTATTCAAAATAATTGTTGTGTTTTCTGTAATTATTCTTAATAATAGTAGAGAAATCTGCAAATATTGAAAATGTTCAAATTTGTAGAACAATTTACTGTTAAAACAGGTAGCTGTTAAATGTAATTTTTAATTGCATATTAGTTTGCAGTTAAAAAATGCATTTAAATGGTGAAATTTTTTGTTGCATTTTACTTATGGAGTTAGAAATTCACAAGATTTTTATCATAATTGCAGAGATACATGCAATTATTCAGAATAAATGCATACATTTTTGCAATTATTATGAACAATTGCATACATCTTTTCAATTACTAGGAATAATTGCATCTTTAATTGCATTTTACTTATAAAGTTATAAATTGCACCATTTAAATGCATTTTTCAACTGCATATTGATATGCAGTTTAAAAATATAGATGTTTAATACAATTTTTAACTGCATTATCGAAATGCAGTTATAACTGTTTTACCATAATGAAGTTAAAAAATATATTTATACAATTTGTTTGAAATGCAGTCATAACTGCATTGTTTGTAATATGGTTAAAATATAGTTAAATAACGACTACAATAGAACGACGATTATGAACAATAGTTAATAGTAGAAGATTTGATTCCATGTGTAGCATTGTGATTTTAACCATTCTATATTGATTTGCATATAATTGCAGTGTTGTTTGGAATTATTGTTAATGATTGAAGATTTCTTTGCAATCATTGTGAATAATTGTAGTTGAGTTTCCCATTATATATGATTGTATTTTTTATTTTTATTTTTATTTTAAGGGAATTGTTTATTATTTTGTTTTTGTACTGATGTTTTAATATTTTATTTTACAGTATTGCTGGCAAGAATGGTGTTCAAGTGCTGTTGAAGTTTATACACAATAGCTTTTCTTTACGTGTTCATTTTGATAATTCAGTTATTATGCTGAGAAAAGCTATTTGTGAAAAATGGTCTGATTTAAGTTTACAGACATTTGACTTATATCATATTAGAGATGGTATGAGAAGGAATATTGAAACTAATTTTGATTTGCAATCTATCTTGTTATTATCCGCTCATAATCACGAGGATTACTTAGTTTTTTTATTGATGTAGTTCTCACTGGTTCTTCAGCAAACAATGTTGATAGTATTAGATCAGATGCTATTAGTTGTAATAGTGATTCATCAATTGGTACCACTGGTGATTCTAATATTCAATTTAGGCAGTTATTGAGAAATGATTCCAATCGATCTTTCTTTATGGGTGTTGGTCAACAGTTTGCAGGTGGTGCTACTGAATTTAGGCTTCATTGGATGATATATAGCATTAAGAATGGGTACAAGCTTAATTTGATAAAGAATGATAGGGAAAGAGTTACTGCTATTTGTTGTCGATCTAAATGTGGCTTTAGGATACATGCTTCTCTTAAGTTTAATCTTCCTGGGTATTTTGTTATAAAGAGATTTCAACCTGAGCATTCTTATGGTGCTGGAATTTCATATATAAACGATCCTCCTGTTAGTAGTAAATTGATTAAATTGTTAGTTTATGATCATATTCAAGCAAATCCATTGATGAAGACCAAGGACATTATTAATCTTTTTCAAACTGAGTATAGTATTATTTTGAAGTATTATTTTGCTTATAATGGGAAAAGGTTGGCTTTAGAGGATTTACATGGCAATGATATGATGTCTTATCATCATTTGAAGTCCTTTTGTGATTCTGTTCTTGAAACTAATCCTGGTAGTAAAGTTGTTTTGGAACAAAACTATAGTACTCGTCAATTTGAGAGAGTTTTCGTTGGTTTTGAAGCTTGTGCTTATGGGTTTCAATTTTGCCGGCCATTAATATTTGTTGATGCTACTTTTATGAAGGGAAGAGCTCATGGTTGTTTAATGGCTTCTACTGGTAAAAATGGTAATGAAGGTAAGTTTTTTGCTTTAAGTTTATTATTTATGTGTATTATTATGTGCAGTTATTCTAATTTATTGCTGATATTTGTGCATTTAGTTTAAAATTTGCTGTTTTATTTCAATTCAAAAAAACTCATCTGCTCCAACATATATTTTTACAATTTTTTGATAATATTTGCACAAATTTTGGAAAAATTCTCTATATTTTCAGAGTTTTCTGCAATTTTTGACAATAATTGCAGCAATAACTGCAAATATTCAGAACCTTTGAATAGAAATAAAATATTTTTTTGAAAAAATTCTTACATTTTTATATGTACAACTAGATGTTTTATAGCAAGCGTTGACAATATTTGAAATGATTTATACAAGTATTTTCTATATTTGCACACATTTCTACAAATATTGAGAATAATTGCTGGAAAAACTGCAATTATTTACAATTATATGCTTTACTGCAAATATTGATAGTATTTGCAGTATTTATGCAACTATTCTCAGTTTTTGCAGATTTTTTTGCAAATATCACTTATGTAGTAAAAAATTTATGAGATTCTAATTATAATTGCAAAAATAAATGCCTTTATTCAGAATAGTTGCATATCAGAATTGTATACATACATGCAATTATTCAGAATAGATGCATACATCTTTATAATTATTTGATATTTGATATGCGATTATAAATTGCATCATGTAAGTGCATTTTTAAACTGCATATTTGATATGCAGTTAATAAATACAGCATATCATTTATGTAATTTTTAACTACATATCACATGTTCAGTTAAATAATGCTCTTAGATCGTCTAATTTTTATTTGCATTTCATTCTTGCAATTAGAAAATTATTTGATTCTTATGAAATGTTGATAGAGAGCTGTTGATTTTCAAAACTGCATATGTGTTATGTTGTTTAAAAATTCATGAAATACTTAACTGTGTATACCATATGCAGTTAGAAAATATATTTAAAAGGTGCAATATTTAACTGCGTAAATCTAATGCAGTAAAAAAATGCACTTAGACGATGCAATATTTGCAATTTGTATGTAATTATTTTAAGTAAATACAGACAAGGTTGTATTGATTGTAAGTAAACGTATATTATTAATTGTTTTATATTATTTTGTACTTGTTAACAATTATTTCTTTTTTAATCTAAGCAATAATTTGTTTTTTTACTTAATTAGTTATTTTGTTTATTATTTTATCTGGTTTCTTCCCTATAGCTATTACAATTGTTTCTGGAGAAGATGAAAATAATTGGATTTGGTATTATGAACAGCTTAAAGACTTTATGAAAGATGATCTTAGAAATTTTGTTTTCATCTCTGACCGTCATCCTGGTCTGCTGTTCCAAAAGTGTTTCCCAATTCAGCTCATGGTTCATGTTTCTATCATTTGAGCAATAATTTGAAAGTTACTTTAAAGTCTGAATTTTCCAAATGTAAGAAGAGATATTTGATAGATCTATTTGCACGTGTTGCTTATGCTTCTAATTTGGATGATTTCAATATAGCATTGAGAAATTTTAAGGATGTTGGTGGTCATACTGTTGCAAATTTTTTGAATGGAATTCGTTTTGAAAAGTTTGCTAATGTATTTTTTCCTCAATGTCGTTATGGTGAAATCTCATCTAATTGCTATGAGAGTTTTAACAAATGGATTTTGGAAGAAAGGCATTTACCAATCACTACTTGTTTGGATAAAATTAGAGTCAAGTTAATGAAGCTTATGTGTGAACGTCGAGAACTTGCTAACTGTTGGAATAGTATTTTATGTCCAGTGAATGAGACTCGGCTAAGAAATCTTCATTTGGAGGGATCTAGATGGTTTGTTATTAAATCTAGTGAACATATATTTGAAGTTCATTCACCAGTTCGTCAAGTTGTTGACTAATATAAATGGGTTTGTTCTTGTAATATGTGGCAAATCTATGGCTTTCCTTGTGCTCATGCTGTTAATAATGTATCTTGAGTTGTGAAAAGTTGAATGTGTATGATTACATTGAAGATTATTACAAAGTGGTGTATTTTCGATCAGCTTATTCTCATCCAATCAATCCAATCATAAACTTAATGAAGGAAAATGTCTTGCCTAAAGATGTTGATATAGCACCACCTAAAGGTAGAAGAATGCCTGGTCGTCCATCTGCTTCTAATAGAATTAAATCTGCTGGTGAAATTACAAAGACAATTAGATGCAGTTTATGCAAGAAGTTGGGTCACAATAAAAGGACTTGTCCTTTGAAACAGATGTAGCAATTTTATTTTGGTTTTTGATGTAATAATTAAACACCAAATTTTATTATTATAAATGCAAAATATTTTACAATTATTCAGTATTATTGCTGTTATATATGCATGTTTTCTTGAATGATTGTACGTTGTTTGTTTTCTGCTAGGCTGATGTATTATTATGAAGTTTACATTAATAATTTAGCAATAATATATGTTATTTGCCGACTTATGTGCTGTTTTTATAAACTATTGTATATATTAGTTACAAGAATTAAAGTAGACAACTACGCAAGTTTTTAGAATAATATCATAAATGTCTGCGGTTATTTTTGATACAATAGTTTTTTGTAAATTTAGTCCGTGTGACGTAAATTTACTTATTTGCCCTCATTTTTTGCCTGCACGTATACACTTTCTCGTTTATATAATACGAATAGTCTTTTTTTTTCAGCATGTTTTCTTTTAAATGTAAAACCCTTTTTAAACCCTAGGAATTTCCACTCAATCTCGTTTATCAACATTTGTAATTTCAAGTATTGAAATGAAAATTAAATTCGAAATGAAGGTTGTAACGATACGGATTTTTCGCGTTCGAAAATCAACATCCGTACTTCACATTGTACTAGAATGCCGCAGATTCGACCGTTCAAATCCGATTCGCCGGAGCTTATAACACCATTAAGTATAACAACACAGCGGAAAAAGAATATATCAATTACATAACATTGATACAATGACAGGTACAACAGAATGATACAACAGATATCAATATACATCAGAGATATGATACAAGAAATAGCAGCGGAAAGAAAATAGATAACACCGGCAGCGGATAGAATGTCTCCAATAGAATGCTCCAAGATAAGCAACGTCAGTCCATGAACTCCAAGAACTGAACTAGCTCCAGATAATCTACTAAACCTGAATATCTGAAAAACCCAACTCTAGACTGCCCGTGTGGAAAATAGTGGGCACCCAGAGTTTAGGAAGGGAACAATAAACTTCAGGTCAGTCGTGGGACTGGTGTGAGCAAACAAAAACAGTTTATCTTTAAACAAACATAAAGGATTTTAAACATTGAAACCCGCAATGCTTTTGGAAAATGAAACTACCATAAGACCTCCCACCACACACACAATGCAATCGCAGAATTGGAGGAGATTTCTTCTTATGATAGTCAAACATGCTTACTACGCAAAATCACTCGATATTATTATCATTAGTGCATAGTGTCGAAAACCATTTCGAAAATATAATATCAATCTTAGCCAGCATACAACCATTGTTGTATGTCTACTATAACTACTACTTTCAATAGCAGGTTACCGCCACATTCCATAGCAGGTAATACAACTAAAAACCGTACAGGGTTCGTATTGTTTATTTGGATTTCCAACAAATGATCAGGCTAAGGAACTTCCTTACCGAAATAGAAACGCCTCTGGAAAGACGCCCCGGATCCTAACCGGATCTCTGCAAACAAAAGGCCGACGCTACCTCACGCTGTACAGCTGTAACTAGGTAACTAACACACTGACGCTACCTCACGCTGTACAGCTGTAACTAGGTAACTAACACACGAGTCAAGTCATCCCCCGGTCGTTACCGACCTTTATCCGAGGTACCTCGATAACCAACATCACACATAATAAATAAAGTGTATCCACATGAGTAAGTATCTGGGCTCCATACCATGATACCACCCTTTATCCAGAAGGAAATGACATACCCTAGGGGCGCTACCCCTACAAACCTTTGTCGCAACATTCCTGTTTCGACCATTACCGGGTTGTGAGGCTCGACGAAGTCTCGTCCACAAAGCCACGCTTTTTCACAAAGCCACGCTTCGATCAACAAATGATCAGCAGCACTTCGTATGCCACATTACCAAATTGGGAATGTATCACTAGTAACCATCAACTACATAACCTCTGAGCTCGTACGTCTCAGAGAAGGGTGTTAAGCTAAGAGAATAAATTCTCCGCCACCAACAGAAATGTATTTGATAGAAACCAGCTTTACATCTCAAAGTGTAACGTCAGACACACATCCATACAAGTCTGTTCCGGGTTCGAACAGAACCGAAGGCACTTCCAAAGAAGCCCTTGCAAATCCGGGTATTCACAATCTCGATCGGACTTCCCATCACTTAGGGAATCTCTATACCGGAGCCATGATGCAGAGAAAATCGATAGGTCATCATATCGCTCTCGCAAATACCCGGTCTTCACCACCGGTCTTCAAATGCTATCCATATCGTCGTATCACTATTCGGAATGGGTTATATGACACAAAGGTCCTCTCCCGGCTAAACCGAATAACGAGCGCAATTAAAAATCATATGGATACTGGGATCTCAGTTAAATCACAGCTTAAAAGCCCAAAAACTTTTCATTCGAATGGTAAAACAATTTACCATTTCCAATCTTTTAAACAAAAAGATTCATTTCAAAAACCTTCAATGGTTTAAACAAATTTCCACACTTTTAATCTTTTAACAAAAAGATTCAATTAACAAAGTTAACCCCATTCACAAAGATTCATTCATAGATTTTCAAATCGATTCCCATTTCAATTTGATTAACTCGTTAAATCTTTAAATCAAGATTTAACTTATAGCTTTCAAAACTCGTTTCCAAAGATTCATTCATAGCCTTTCAAAACAATTTTATTTCAAGTTAGATTAACTCGTTCGGTCTTTGAATCAAAGACTCATTTCATAAATTTCAAAACATTTCAATTCTATTTCAAACTTGAAACTGTTCAACACAATTTGGAAATCCTTTCTTAAAATGAAAGCTATTATTATTTGAAAACAAGTAGTTTTCGTTTCGGGAAAAATCCAGTTATATTTACACGAGTTAAAACCCTTGAATAAAAATTCAAATTTCCAAATCAATATCTTTAAAATGGTTTAACCCATATATAACTTGTACAGCATTTTTAATCTCTAGTTTCAAATCCCAGAATTAAATTTCAAACTTGAATTCAAATTTAAATCAAATTATTTAAATTTTCAAAACTCGATCAAGTTATTCGAAATAACTTTTATCTTTGAAATTCCATTTCAAAAGCTTTTCACTTTAAACCCAAATTTCCAATTTCAAAATCAATTGAAATTAAAATTTCAATTTCAAAACATTGAATTTACATCATCTGTGACTTAACCGATTTCCACATGAAATCCATTTTTGTGTGTGTAAGAGTGTGGTCCAGGGGTTTTACACACAATAGTGCAACATCATCAATCATCATAGATATATCAATATCGATAAGCGGTATAATCCACAACGCTTATCTTCATTCACAAATTCATAGATAAAATAAATTTATCTGTCACAAAGATCCATCATTACAATTCGATGTGGGTTTCGGATACCCAACTGGAATCCGACTCCCTGTCGCATCGAAATTCAAGTGTCGTTTTACGGGTCAACGGTTTGCATAACAATATATACATCATAGATATAACAGCTTAGCACAAAGCGTCACATAGCATCACGTCACATATCACCTATATCAATCCATCACATAGCATCCAATAATAATCAGACATCTACAATTAAGATGAATAAACCATGTGGTTTAAATTAATTAATCACATAATTATTTTCATTAATTGTCCTTGATTAATTATCATTAATTACTATTGATTAAGCCTTAATCACCTTCATTAATTACATTTAAGTAATTATACTTATCAAATCATCCAATGGTTTATTTAAACTAATTAAACTAAATTAATCAACTTAGATAATTCAAATTTATTTAATTAAATATCTTGAGTAATTAATTCCTTTAATTACATTTAAGCAATCCCACAATTGATTTTCTTTAATTAATCAATCTAATTAATTATTAAAATTATCATATTGATTAATTATAAACCAAATCTTAAGTTAATGACCTTTATTACTATTAACAATCCTAAATTTCTTTTCTTAAGAAATTTAACTTAGATAAACCCTTATCAATTTCAAATTAATTTATCCTTAACCAAATATTAATTATTCCTAATTAATTTACTTAAAACTTAATTAACGAGTTTAAAACTCATAATTACTCAATTAATCCAGTTATTAATTAAATTTGTCAATCCATTTAATTAACTTATTAATTTAATGAATCCAAATCATTAACTTCAAACTTAAGGATTTTTAACTAAATTCCTTTTTAAATTTCAAATCATCAAAGTATATTTTAACTTTAACTTATTTACCTCATTTTAAAGTTATAAGCTTTATTTCACTTCAAACCTAAGATTCAAATTCAAATTGAATTTAGGTTTAAAAATTCTAATTAAACTTGGTTTTAAATTCTATTTTAAATTTTATATTAAATTTTTAAAAATCTGAAACTGCCAGGCTTTACTTTTGCAAAAGCCTGGAACAACATTATACTCGAAACAAACCAAAACTGCTTCGAGTCATCCTTTTCCTACCCCGAGAAAATCACTAAGAAAACTCGAGTACAACCCGAGAGAAAATTCGTCTTCCCCAAAATAACAGAGATGAGAAAAACGTGCTCGTGCACGTGTACGATCGATGCCACCAACTCCGATCGCCAGCGATGATCTCCACACATCGGAACACCCCTCTACAACCAATAACGATCACCTGAACTCGACTAACTACCCAAAATCAAAATCGAGTCTTACAACCCAAACCTGGAAACATCAGATATCCTCCCATCCCAACCTGTCAACGTCTCGTCCTTACATCTCCGATCGCCAGCAAAGCAATGACTCCGGCCACAAGCTCGTCTATGGCCATACTTCCATCTCACCAAACCTTACTGCACTCGATCAACCACAAAAGTCGAGACGACCAATTTACTAAACCTATCAAAACTAGGGTTCCGGACAAGAAAACGTCACCGCTGCCACCTCTATGAAGTTCATCGCCATCCAGTATTTTCGCAAGCTTCACTGATCACTCCCCTACCCACTGGAAGAAACCCGACCCTCCAAAATCAATAGATCACCAGAAACTACTCCATTTCCATTTTCTGGTCAACCCAGAAATGCCAACTCAAAACACAACTAAAAATTGTGATTTTAGTGTTAAAAATCATATTTTTGTTCATGTATTTGATTCATATACCTGAATCCCTAATCCATGATAATTAAATTTTGACTTATTTTAAGGTTGCTTTGTTGTTTTTAATTTCTAAAGGCAATACAAATTTGTTTTAACTTAAACAAATTTTTAAGCTTAAATTATTGACAAACAAACAGATTTCGTTTGGAACTTATACCTTAACTTAGATTAGATAATGAGATATTGAATTTTGACTAGATTAGGAACCTGGAAATCAAAAGACTGTAGTGGTATAAACAACAGTTTACACTCATATATACATTCATATACACAGAAGATAAGCATATACCATACAATATTTATCACAGAGAATTTGCATAAACCATAACCATACTTAAGTTTAAAAATGTGATGTTACTCACCTGAAAATGTTTGAAAACAGAGAACACTTTTCTTTTGTTTTGAAAAATCTACAGATTGAATCTTCCTCTTTGAAACTTCTCGTTTGTTTTGTAAATTGATCTCAAGTTTGGAAATATAGTGATGTTTATGTTTTCTTTTCTTTCAGTTTTACTATGTTATGTTTTGAACGAAGAAAAGTATGGCAGTTGATATATACAAATTTGTGTACAGGATGAACAAGATATAAATTGTACCTTTCTTTTTTATTTGTACCTTGTTAACCAGAGATTTTTATAAATATGGTGGCTGATATGATTTTCTTCCTTGCTTGAGAAGATAGCATTAAATGCTCATGTTCCCACCTTTGTTTACATGTAAGCCTACTTTATTTTTATGCAAGTACACGGCTTGTTTTATTAATGATGTTGCTTGCTCCTTTTATCTCAAGCCTTGTGATATAATATAAAATTCTATCCTTATCATATTGTTTGAATCCATAGATATATCTTGTTTGTATTATGTGTGTAAGTATATTGTATTCCATTTTGTATATATTTGATTTTATTGCTTAATACAAATTCTTGTTTTGTTATATTCATTTTTATTTCTATTTCTAACTCAGATATTATTATTTTACTTTAATACTTATCGTCTTGTATTTATTTCATAAATTCAAATCATTATTAACCATTTACTTGAAATTTGAATCTAATCACATATATACAATATTTTAGATTTTAATTGATTTAACATAGAATTCATCTGGAGGGGAAACTCGCATCATTTTAATCAATTTATTTTTACTATTTTTATTCAAAAATACAATTAATTATCAATTTAAATTTAATTAAAATTCGGGGTCGTTACAAACTTCCCCCCTTAAAAGAATTTCGTCCTCGAAATTACCAAGGAGACACAAAGATAGATGAAGAATATTTCATCAACTCAAACTGAATATTTATTCTGCATTTGGCTTACCAAATCAGAATATCAATAACGAATCTATTTTAACACTTCACAAGATACTCGGGTTATCCAGATCTACGAAATATACAATGGCATCGGTCAGTTCGAAGGAATAACTAACCATTCGTAGAACCTATCCGGACCCAAAGAATAGATAGATATATAGATACGATTTCAGAACTTCCAGTTTAGAACTAAAGTATACCTATCAACCATAGCAATCAAAGCAATCAATTCATCCAAACAAACAGTTTTGGTCAATTCGGAGTTTACGTCCCATATTAATATATCTTGAATCTTCTTTCTGGATCTACCAGAAACCATCGAAGAATTGAGAAGAGATGACGAACAAAAGAAATTGATAGAGAAAATTTGTTTCCACTATTGTTACAGGGTATTGACCATTTATAATCGTATTCCCCTGTCCCCTATCTCATCCTCTTCTTACACTCATACTTACTATCAGTGGATAGCAAGAGAATTTACTGAGGCATTCGGACGGATATCTGAGAATTACTCATTCTAGGGTATACTTCACCCTATCTCTAATGAGCTACTTAATGTGTTATACTCCTGAGCTAAAGTTCAACCTTAGCTCTGATACCACATGTAACGATACGGATTTTTCGCGTTCGAAAATCAACATCCGTACTTCACATTGTACTAGAATGCCGCAGATTCGACCGTTCAAATCCGATTCGCCGGAGCTTATAACACCATTAAGTATAACAACACAGCGGAAAAAGAATATATCAATTACATAACATTGATACAATGACAGGTACAACAGAATGATACAACAGATATCAATATACATCAGAGATATGATACAAGAAATAGCAGCGGAAAGAAAATAGATAACACCGGCAGCGGATAGAATGTCTCCAATAGAATGCTCCAAGATAAGCAACGTCAGTCCATGAACTCCAAGAACTGAACTAGCTCCAGATAATCTACTAAACCTGAATATCTGAAAAACCCAACTCTAGACTGCCCGTGTGGAAAATAGTGGGCACCCAGAGTTTAGGAAGGGAACAATAAACTCCAGGTCAGTCGTGGGACTGGTGTGAGCAAACAAAAACAGTTTATCTTTAAACAAACACAAAGGATTTTAAACATTGAAACCCGCAATGCTTTTGGAAAATGAAACTACCATAAGACCTCCCACCACACACACAATGCAATCGCAGAATTGGAGGAGATTTCTTCTTATGATAGTCAAACATGCTTACTACGCAAAATCACTCGATATTATTATCATTAGTGCATAGTGTCGAAAACCATTTCGAAAATATAATATCAATCTTAGCCAGCATACAACCATTGTTGTATGTCTACTATAACTACTACTTTCAATAGCAGGTTACCGCCACATTCCATAGCAGGTAATACAACTAAAAACCGTACAGGGTTCGTATTGTTTATTTGGATTTCCAACAAATGATCAGGCTAAGGAACTTCCTTACCGAAATAGAAACGCCTCTGGAAAGACGCCCCGGATCCTAACCGGATCTCTGCAAACAAAAGGCCGACGCTACCTCACGCTGTACAGCTGTAACTAGGTAACTAACACACTGACGCTACCTCACGCTGTACAGCTGTAACTAGGTAACTAACACACGAGTCAAGTCATCCCCCGGTCGTTACCGACCTTTATCCGAGGTACCTCGATAACCAACATCACACATAATAAATAAAGTGTATCCACATGAGTAAGTATCTGGGCTCCATACCATGATACCACCCTTTATCCAGAAGGAAATGACATACCCTAGGGGCGCTACCCCTACAAACCATTGTCGCAACATTCCTGTTTCGACCATTACCGGGTTGTGAGGCTCGACGAAGTCTCGTCCACAAAGCCACGCTTTTTCACAAAGCCACGCTTCGATCAACAAATGATCAGCAGCACTTCGTATGCCACATTACCAAATTGGGAATGTATCACTAGTAACCATCAACTACATAACCTCTGAGCTCGTACGTCTCAGAGAAGGGTGTTAAGCTAAGAGAATAAATTCTCCGCCACCAACAGAAATGTATTTGATAGAAACCAGCTTTACATCTCAAAGTGTAACGTCAGACACACATCCATACAAGTCTGTTCCGGGTTCGAACAGAACCGAAGGCACTTCCAAAGAAGCCCTTGCAAATCCGGGTATTCACAATCTCGATCGGACTTCCCATCACTTAGGGAATCTCTATACCGGAGCCATGATGCAGAGAAAATCGATAGGTCATCATATCGCTCTCGCAAATACCCGCTCTTCACCACCGGTCTTCAAATGCTATCCATATCATCGTATCACTATTCGGAATGGGTTATATGACACAAAGGTCCTCTCCCGGCTAAACCGAATAACGAGCGCAATTAAAAATCATATGGATACTGGGATCTCAGTTAAATCACAGCTTAAAAGCCCAAAAACTTTTCATTCGAATGGTAAAACAATTTACCATTTCCAATCTTTTAAACAAAAAGATTCATTTCAAAAACCTTCAATGGTTTAAACAAATTTCCACACTTTTAATCTTTTAACAAAAAGATTCAATTAACAAAGTTAACCCCATTCACAAAGATTCATTCATAGATTTTCAAATCGATTCCCATTTCAATTTGATTAACTCGTTAAATCTTTAAATCAAGATTTAACTTATAGCTTTCAAAACTCGTTTCCAAAGATTCATTCATAGCCTTTCAAAACAATTTTATTTCAAGTTAGATTAACTCGTTCGGTCTTTGAATCAAAGACTCATTTCATAAATTTCAAAACATTTCAATTCTATTTCAAACTTGAAACTGTTCAACACAATTTGGAAATCCTTTCTTAAAATGAAAGCTATTATTATTTGAAAACAAGTAGTTTTCGTTTCGGGAAAAATCCAGTTATATTTACACGAGTTAAAACCCTTGAATAAAAATTCAAATTTCCAAATCAATATCTTTAAAATGGTTTAACCCATATATAACTTGTACAGCATTTTTAATCTCTAGTTTCAAATCCCAGAATTAAATTTCAAACTTGAATTCAAATTTAAATCAAATTATTTAAATTTTCAAAACTCGATCAAGTTATTCGAAATAACTTTTATCTTTGAAATTCCATTTCAAAAGCTTTTCACTTTAAACCCAAATTTCCAATTTCAAAATCAATTGAAATTAAAATTTCAATTTCAAAACATTGAATTTACATCATCTGTGACTTAACCGATTTCCACATGAAATCCATTTTTGTGTGTGTAAGAGTGTGGTCCAGGGGTTTTACACACAATAGTGCAACATCATCAATCATCATAGATATATCAATATCGATAAGCGGTATAATCCACAACGCTTATCTTCATTCACAAATTCATAGATAAAATAAATTTATCTGTCACAAAGATCCATCATTACAATTCGATGTGGGTTTCGGATACCCAACTGGAATCCGACTCCCTGTCGCATCGAAATTCAAGTGTCGTTTTACGGGTCAACGGTTTGCATAACAATATATACATCATAGATATAACAGCTTAGCACAAAGCGTCACATAGCATCACGTCACATATCACCTATATCAATCCATCACATAGCATCCAATAATAATCAGACATCTACAATTAAGATGAATAAACCATGTGGTTTAAATTAATTAATCACATAATTATTTTCATTAATTGTCCTTGATTAATTATCATTAATTACTATTGATTAAGCCTTAATCACCTTCATTAATTACATTTAAGTAATTATACTTATCAAATCATCCAATGGTTTATTTAAACTAATTAAACTAAATTAATCAACTTAGATAATTCAAATTTATTTAATTAAATATCTTGAGTAATTAATTACTTTAATTACATTTAAGCAATCCCACAATTGATTTTCTTTAATTAATCAATCTAATTAATTATTAAAATTATCATATTGATTAATTATAAACCAAATCTTAAGTTAATGACCTTTATTACTATTAACAATCCTAAATTTCTTTTCTTAAGAAATTTAACTTAGATAAACCCTTATCAATTTCAAATTAATTTATCCTTAACCAAATATTAATTATTCCTAATTAATTTACTTAAAACTTAATTAACGAGTTTAAAACTCATAATTACTCAATTAATCCAGTTATTAATTAAATTTGTCAATCCATTTAATTAACTTATTATTTTAATGAATCCAAATCATTAACTTCAAACTTAAGGATTTTTAACTAAATTCCTTTTTAAATTTCAAATCATCAAAGTATATTTTAACTTTAACTTATTTACCTCATTTTAAAGTTATAAGCTTTATTTCACTTCAAACCTAAGATTCAAATTCAAATTGAATTTAGGTTTAAAAATTCTAATTAAACTTGGTTTTAAATTCTATTTTAAATTTTATATTAAATTTTTAAAAATCTGAAACTGCCAGGCTTTACTTTTGCAAAAGCCTGGAACAACATTATACTCGAAACAAACCAAAACTGCTTCGAGTCATCCTTTTCCTACCCCGAGAAAATCACTAAGAAAACTCGAGTACAACCCGAGAGAAAATTCGTCTTCCCCAAAATAACAGAGATGAGAAAAACGTGCTCGTGCACGTGTACGATCGATGCCACCAACTCCGATCGCCAGCGATGATCTCCACACATCGGAACACCCCTCTACAACCAATAACGATCACCTGAACTCGACTAACTACCCAAAATCAAAATCGAGTCTTACAACCCAAACCTGGAAACATCAGATATCCTCCCATCCCAACCTGTCAACGTCTCGTCCTTACATCTCCGATCGCCAGCAAAGCAATGACTCCGGCCACAAGCTCGTCTATGGCCATACTTCCATCTCACCAAACCTTACTGCACTCGATCAACCACAAAAGTCGAGACGACCAATTTACTAAACCTATCAAAACTAGGGTTCCGGACAAGAAAACGTCACCGCTGCCACCTCTATGAAGTTCATCGCCATCCAGTATTTTCGCAAGCTTCACTGATCACTCCCCTACCCACTGGAAGAAACCCGACCCTCCAAAATCAATAGATCACCAGAAACTACTCCATTTCCATTTTCTGGTCAACCCAGAAATGCCAACTCAAAACACAACTAAAAATTGTGATTTTAGTGTTAAAAATCATATTTTTGTTCATGTATTTGATTCATATACCTGAATCCCTAATCCATGATAATTAAATTTTGACTTATTTTAAGGTTGCTTTGTTGTTTTTAATTTCTAAAGGCAATACAAATTTGTTTTAACTTAAACAAATTTTTAAGCTTAAATTATTGACAAACAAACAGATTTCGTTTGGAACTTATACCTTAACTTAGATTAGATAATGAGATATTGAATTTTGACTAGATTAGGAACCTGGAAATCAAAAGACTGTAGTGGTATAAACAACAGTTTACACTCATATATACATTCATATACACAGAAGATAAGCATATACCATACAATATTTATCACAGAGAATTTGCATAAACCATAACCATACTTAAGTTTAAAAATGTGATGTTACTCACCTGAAAATGTTTGAAAACAGAGAACACTTTTCTTTTGTTTTGAAAAATCTACAGATTGAATCTTCCTCTTTGAAACTTCTCGTTTGTTTTGTAAATTGATCTCAAGTTTGGAAATATAGTGATGTTTATGTTTTCTTTTCTTTCAGTTTTACTATGTTATGTTTTGAACGAAGAAAAGTATGGCAGTTGATATATACAAATTTGTGTACAGGCTGAACAAGATATAAATTGTACCTTTCTTTTTTATTTGTACCTTGTTAACCAGAGATTTTTATAAATATGGTGGATGATATGATTTTCTTCCTTGCTTGAGAAGATAGCATTAAATGCTCATGTTCCCACCTTTGTTTACATGTAAGCCTACTTTATTTTTATGCAAGTACACGGCTTGTTTTATTAATGATGTTGCTTGCTCCTTTTATCTCAAGCCTTGTGATATAATATAAAATTCTATCCTTATCATATTGTTTGAATCCATAGATATATCTTGTTTGTATTATGTGTGTAAGTATATTGTATTCCATTTTGTATATATTTGATTTTATTGCTTAATACAAATTCTTGTTTTGTTATATTCATTTTTATTTCTATTTCTAACTCAGATATTATTATTTTACTTTAATACTTATCGTCTTGTATTTATTTCATAAATTCAAATCATTATTAACCATTTACTTGAAATTTGAATCTAATCACATATATACAATATTTTAGATTTTAATTGATTTAACATAGAATTCATCTGGAGGGGAAACTCGCATCATTTTAATCAATTTATTTTTACTATTTTTATTCAAAAATACAATTAATTATCAATTTAAATTTAATTAAAATTCGGGGTCGTTACAAAGGTGACAAAGAATAAGGGTGCTGAGGCTATAAGTGAAATTGAGAGTTCTCAGCATAGTGTTTCGAAATGTAAGATTAAAAAATGTGATGAAAAAACAGAAGAAGGTTCTTTGTTCTGTGTGCGACATGGAAAACTTTTCGATTCTAAGAAGGTATGTTTGTTCTATATTTCGTTTATTTTATGCACATATTTTTGTTCGATGTTGTAATTATTTTATGTAGTATGATCAATTTTAGTCATACAGTTGTGTTTTAGTTAAATAGGGATATGATTATACAGTTATTTAAGTTTTTTATAATTTTTTTGTTCGTTTAGGTTATGTAGACAGTTAAATTTGTTTATTTGTTTATGTTTATCTGCTTTATCGTTATACAGTTATGATGATAGTTTTTATTATAAAATTATATGGTGCATGTCACATATGCAGTTAAACTGTTGATCTATATGGTGTAATATTTATTTGCATAATCTTCATATCACATATGTAGTTAAAACGTCAATCTATATGGTGCAATATTTAACTACATAAATGAAATGCAGCTAAAAATTTATTTTAATAGTGCAATATTTTGACTGCATAACTGAAATGCAATTAAAAATTGCACATATTAGTGAATTATTTAACTGCATTTTGGTTATGCAGTCATGGTTATTATTTTTCATGTTTGACTGCATTATGGTTAGACATTTATGGTTTGTAATAGTTTATGTAGTTATTGTTACGCAGTTATGTTTATTATTAGTTTATGCAGTTATAGCTATGTGATTGTGTTAATTATGTTGTTGTGCAGTTGTGCTTTTGTATGTGTGTTTGTTGACTTTGAAATCTGAATATGTCATATGAATTTAAAGATTTAATATATATTTCATATGCAATTAAAAAAATCAATCTAAACGGTGCAATATTTAACTACATAAATGAAATAAAGTTAAAAAATTCATTCAAATGGTGCAATTTACGTCGATCTATATGGTGCAATATTTAACTGCATAAGTGAAATGCAGTTAATTTTTTTTTCTAGTAGTGCAGTATGTTGACTGCATAATTGAAATGCAGTTAAAAATTACACTTATTAATGCAATTATTTAACTGCATTTTGGTTATGCAGTCATGGTTATTGTTGTTCGTGTTTGAGTGCATTATGGTTACACAGTTATGGTTTGTAATAGTTTATGAAGTTATTGTTATGCACTTATGTTTAATGTTAGTTTATGCAGTTATAGTTATGTGATTCCATTAATGATTATAGAAAAATTGAATAAAATTGGATGAGCGAAATTTTAAAAATGCAATGATTCATTATTGTGTGGCATATAATTTAAAGATAAATTTATGTATGCCAAATATTTTAATGTGCATTGCTGTTAATATTTAACCGCGTTATTATAGTAAGTATTATAAGTGTATTAGTTTTGAGTGTTGTATTAAAGTTATGAGGGGTATTAATTGTTTTTATTTTATTTTATAGGAAGCATCCAAGAAAGTTGTTCAAAGGTCTATTGTTGAAGATTCTGAACATGACATACATTCTAAAGAAGATACAAATCAAGATTCTGTTGAAAGAATTGAAGAAATTAAAAAAGAAAGTTTTAAAACAGAACAAGCTTATAGATGTAGTTTGAAGCCTCTTCTAGATGTTTTCAATCATTTCCAAAAAAAATAGAAGTAAAATGACCAATTATTAGATGTTGTTAAAAATCTTGTTTTTGGAATTTTGTAGAAGGTTTTTTGGAAATCAATATGATTGTGGTGGTAGAAAATTTAGTGATGATATTGCTCAAATTATTGATTACTATGAAGACGATGGTTTGTTTGATTTTAAAGTTCAGAAAGTATTATTGTTGTAAGGTGACATATCAGATATTTTTGGTTTGAACAATGAAGATTTGGTTGTTGATAAATATGTTTATTTTATTTTTTTTATATTAATTTACATAATGATGTTTATCTTTTTTTATAGGATCGCATATTTATCCTTTGAAAGAGAAAGTTAGAGCTGAGAAATTTTCTATTGCTACTATGTCTTTTATGCAGAGATAACATACCAAAGAAGGGCTTCATTGGGAAGTTCATTTATCAGGCTCTTATAAGTCTTATAAATAAAAAAAAAGACTAATATTAATGAAGCTTTAGATTTTTTTAGGCTTATAGTTATGTATATGTTTGGCACATTTTTCTTTGCCAATAGCATAAATTGTGTTCATAATAACCTTGTTCCGCTTATAATGGACTTTGAAAGATTTAACAATCAGTTCTGGGCTCAAGCTATTCATTTTAAACTCATTGAGCAGTTGAACAAATATAAGAATGATCTAAGGAAAATGCAAGCTTGTTCAATTGCTTTATTGGTAATTTTTTGTTGTTGTAAAGTTTTGTTCTACATTAGTAAATGTTGTTTCTATTTTTTTTGTATTTTTTTTCTTCAGTACTGGTTTTGCAACAAATTTGATGTAGTTAAACCTAAGACAGGTTATTGTGAAGGTCGTCCATTGGCTGAAAAGTAGGATTTGGTTGATATTCATAATGCATTTTGTCATAAAATTGTTGTTGGGAAAATTGATAAGGTATGAATGAAGTTCTTAATATGTTCCTTTTATATATAATGTTTTATGAAAATTATTGTTATATGTATTAAATAATAGATATACATTTCTTTGTGTATGTTTTTAAGTTTCATTTGAATTTAAATTTGTTTTTTGTTTATATGCTGATGTTTTTGATTTATATGCATATCTGCATTTTAGAAAATATGGTTTTTATGGTATTTTTTGTAGCTTATACCTTCAGGAGAAAGATTATCAAATGAGGATTTAGATACAGGTTTGGATAATTTGCAAACAAATAGTGTTTCTGAAGAAAATCAAGTCATTCAAGGAACTGAAAAAGAGAAGGAAGAAGTTGAAAAGGTATTCATTACATTATTAGATAATTAAATTTGACAAGTGCAGTAGATTTTAACAAATGACAATTTTGCATTTTGTTGTCTTGATATAATTTGTTGGATGTTTAAGTAGAGATACAAATAATTAAATTTAACTGCATAAGTTGTTCGCGGTTAAAAATTTCATTCAAGCAGTGCAAAAAATTTAACTGCATAACTGAAATGCAAATAATAATTGAACATATTATAGCAGTTATATAACTGCATTTGATTATGCAGTTGTTGTTATAAATTTCATTTTTATTTTATTTTGATATACAATTGTGTTTGTTATACCTGATTTGTTGTTCATATTTGATTTCATTTTGGTTACACAGTTCGGGTTTGTAATAGTGAATGTTGTTATATATTTATGTTTATTATTAGTTTATGCAGTTATGGTCATGTGGTTATAGTTATGCAGTTGTGATAATTATGTGGTTGTGTAGTTGTGTAGTTGTGTTTTTGTATTTATGTTCACATATTTTGAAAAATGAATATGTTTCATGCATTTAAAGATTTAGTTCATATCACATATGTAGTTAAAATATCAATCATATGATGCAATATTTAACTGCATAAGTGAAATGCAGCTAAAAAAATCATTGAAATGGTGCAATATTTTAACTGCATACCTGAAATGCAGTTAAAAGTTGCACTTATTAGTGTAATTATTTTACTGCATTTAGGTTATGTAGTCATGCTTACAAATATTTTTTGATTGTTACATTTAACTTTTATGCATTTAATTGTAGTAGCAATATTTTTTGTTTAAATTGTATTTTATAATTTTAGTCTAATAGTTTAATTTCAATTTTTGCAGGTCGCTTGTTCCTATGAAGAAATTTTGAAAGAAAGAGAATTTCTAAAGAATGAGATTTTAAATATTAACAAGAAGAATGATGAGCTTGAAAAGGTTTAGATAGTGTTATTTTAGATTTTTTTAGTAATTGAAATAATATATATTAATATGTTTTTTTTATTTGTAGAAAATTGTTTTTCAAAATGAAGATTTTACAAGAGAGAGAGTTATATGTGGGATGGAGAAAGATGTTTTGGAAAGAGAACTAGAAAATTTGAGGAAAATAAATGAAGATTTGACAAAAAAATTTCTGATTTTGAGCAAAATAAAGGATTGACTACAGATGTTGCTAGTTCCAAAGATCTGAAAAATAATTTTGATATGGAAGTTTTGAAAGTAAAAGAAAATCTTGATGAAGAAATTAAAAAGTTGAAAATGGAAAATGAAATGAAAAAAATAGAAATAAAAAAAATCAAAGAATTGTAAAAGGAATTGGAGTTTCAGATCATTGATCTTAAAAATGAAAATGAACAGAAGAAGAAACTACAAGAAGAATATGAAAATAGAATCAAGATTCTTGTTGATGAAAAAGATTTGTTGAAAAAACAATTGGAAACCATGAAATATAATATTATGACACCTCCAACTTATAGCCTTGGTTATTCTGATATTCATGCGGATTCTACTTGTGAAATTCAGAATGTTGTTTCTAATGTTGGAGATGATCAAAATGATGGTAAAAATGAAAAAAATGAATTGAATAAGATTCCGAAAAGCAAAATAACCAATAGAGAATCTCTTGTTAAGAAGGTAAAATTGGCAAATAGGAAAAGGAAAATTATGCCTGATTATGTATATGATGATAAAAATGAGAAAATTGAGAAGAAGAGAGTTGCAAAAAGGAGGAAAGTGGTTGAGGATAAAGTTCTTGAAATATTGAAAATTCTGACCAAAGTATTGTTGAAAAGTTATCACAGAGAAATAAAAAGTCCATGTAGTTATTTGTAAAGAATGTTTTAGTTCAACGTTTGCCTGAAGATACGAAGAAAGTTGTTCAAACTTATTTGTACTTGCCTTGTTACATGTAAGTTCATTTTTATTGATCTAAAAAATACAGTATTAGATGCATTTTAACTATAAAATTATTTATATTAATCTATATGTTATTTGTAAGGAAACTGTGTGGCACAGTGATGACTTTGATATTTTGATTGATGCTAAATTAGTGACGGAATTGCTTGATGGCAATGAATATATAGATTCTACTGTGAGTTTTTTAAAAGTTAATTTTCTAGTATATCTGAGTATATATTTTTATTTTTACTTTTTGTTAGAGTATTGATTGGTATGGAAGACATTTATCTGATTTATATAGTGGACATATATTTTTTCAACTTATGACACGGTATGTAGTATACACATTTATCTTATATATATACACATATTCTTTTTTTTGCAGTATGGTATTCTACATGATGACATGGGTTATACGAAGAAATATTTTGAAGATGTCATTAATCAAATTGATAATTCAATTGAAATTCTTAGTTTATTTTTTCCAGTTTTGAATTCTGGTCATTATACATTGTTGGCTTATGATAATATTGCTGGAATATGTTTTTTTTTTCAATTCATTAAAAGGACCGATTTGGGAAATTCATAAAGAAGCAGCAAAGAAAATTGTAAGTTTTTGTTATAATTAAATTTATATTTTTGTTAGTTTAGTGTATTTCAGTTAAATGTGTTAAAATATAAATAAATATAGTGTACTTAGGTGCTTATTCATTAACATTGTTTTTTTTTTCCTTGAAATCTTTTTGTGACTCTGCAATGAAGAAGAAGGCAAAAGAAAAGACAAATTTGTTTGTACCAAAAAAACCAACAGTTATTAAGTTCATAAAATGTCTTCAACAAAAAAATAGGTATTAACTTTTTTTATATATTTATTTTTTTATTAAATTTTAGTTAATGTTTACTTTGTTTTTTTAAATGTAGTTATGATTGTGCTTTGTATGTTATGAGGTTCATGGCTCAGTTAACAGAGTTTGAAAAAGTTGAGGAAGAAATAGAAGCACAAGATATTTGTTTAGATAGAAGTAAAATTTTGTATTGGTTACTTTGTGATCCTCCAAGAAGTTGGAGTATTACAAAAATTAGTAGTGAGTTGAAATTATAATTTTATGTGAATATATATATATATATATATATATATATATATATTGACATAAGTTGTTTGTTTATAATACTGATGCAATGTTGATAAAAGATGCACATGATAAGGTGATTATATATTAGTAATGGCTTGAATTTATGTTTTTATGTTGAATTTCTGATTTTATTTTTTGATTTTATGCAGTCATGTTAGTAATAGTCAACTGGACATGTAATATTTAACTGCATATTGGTTTGAGTGTATTTGTTAACTGCATATGTGGAATGCAGTTAAAAATTACAGTTGTTAAATACAATTTTTAACTACATATAACATATGCGGCTAAAAAATGCATTTAGTTGGTGCGATTTTTAACTGAATATAACATATGCAGCTAAAAAATGCATTTAGTTGGTGCAATTTTTAAGTGCGTTTTACTTATGCATTTAGTTGATGCAATTTTTAACTACATTTCACATATGCAAAAATAATTTAACAGCAAACACAGAATCATGCTCAACTGTAGTTAATAAAATCTAAAAACATCAAGATATAGTTATAGCAATATAAAACCTGAATAATACAACAAGTTTTTATTACACATTATTTTAGAATGATTCAACAATATTCTCAGAAAATGTTTTTGAATTGATACGATTGTAGGCATACATTGAACAATATAAATGCCATTATGTGAATAATTGACAAAGATTAAAAATTATTGTAGTTTTTTCTGCAACTTTTCAAGATATTTGCTGAAAAATCGGGAAATGTTGCAATTTTTTAGATAACTTAGTACAAATTATTTTAAATTTTGCAGTAATGTATCTAATTGTAGAAATAAAAATGTAAGAATTTTTTTAGCAGAAAACAATCCTTTATATGCATAGATTTTGAATATATGTAGTTATTGCAGCAATCATACTTAAAAACTGCAAAATTCTCTGCAAATATTGAGAATTTTATTTCAGTTCTGCAAATATGATGAATATTTGGATTAAAAAATGTAATAATATATCATCGAGCCATATATTGAAGGATATAGATGGTTTTAAGTGAATAATTGAAAGCATTTTGTGAAATGGATTTATTTATACAATTGCTGAACAACAAACAATTATTCGATATAATTGCAGACATCTTTCCAATTATCGTGAATAATTACATAAATTTCTGAAATTATTAGAAGTAAATCTATACATATTTGCAATTATTATTAATAATTGTATTCTTAACTGTATTTCACTTATGAATTTATTACTTCATTTGAGTGTATTTGTTAACTGCATATGTGGAATGCAGTTAAAAATTACAGTTGTTAAATACAATTTTTAACTGCATATAACATATGCAGCTAAAAAATGCATTTAATTGGTGCAATTTTTAACTGCATATAAGATATGCAGCTAAAATATGCATTTAGTTGGTGCAATTTTTAACCGCATATAACATATGCAGCTAAAAAATGCATTTAGTTAGTGCAATTTTTAAGTGCGTTTCACTTATGCATTTAGTCGGTGAAATTTTTAACTACTTTTCACATATGCCACAATAATTTAACAGCAAACACAAAATCATGCTAAACTGCAGTTAATAAAATCTAAAAACATCAAGATATAGTTATAGCAATGTAAAACCTGAATAATACAACAAGTTTTTATTACACATTATTTTAGAATGATTCAACAATATTCTCATAATCATGTTTGACTTCATTCATGGTCTTGTTATAGCTATGTACAATTTGGATAATGCAACCAGTACTTGTTGAAAATGCCATAATGATTCTTATGTGTGAACTTTTAATTTGGTCATCACCATACTTTAGAACAGATAAATCTCCAACCATCATAGTTTCGAATGAACGAAAAGATTACGTTTTACTTTAATCTTTCATTTGAAATAAAAGACAAGAGTATTGAATTTTATCTTGTAACTCATCGTCTTCATCTCTTAACTGCAGCAACTATCAAGTTGGCACTCATTTTAGTTTGAGTACTGATGGATTGCCAAGAAGATAAGAAAAAATAAAATATAATTCTAAATAGCCATTGAATAAATACTAAAGATATAATTTTTCATTAAAGAAGATGATGTAGAGCGAAGAAGAAGGAAAGATAGAATATATAGACACAGGAAAAAAATCTCAACCGTAGATATAACTGGTCAAGGAATATAACTTTGGTCAAGATGTTGGACTAAAAGCTGAAAGAATCGCATGAATACTGGATGTTTTTGTCCTTTTATAACAAATAAACAAAGATATATGTTCTTTTTATAAGTCATGAATGACATGAAAGCTGAATGATTCATAAAATGCAATTAAAGTATTTTAAGTCTTATTCATTCCCCAAAATTCTAAAGCTGTAGCTTTGAAATGCAGTTAAAATTCATACAACAATGAGCTATAAATAAAATACAACTAATATAAATAAAATAAATTTTATTCTGAATTGTTAGCGTATTAAAAGTGTTTAATTTTTTAACTGCATCTGCAATATGCAGTTGAAAATCTAATGAATTTTGAACTATAATATTTTAGAACATGCATGAATTGTGAATTTTGTATTAAGGTTTAGAACATTATGTAGTTGTTCATAAGTGAAATGCATGAATTGTTCATAAGTGAAATGCATTTAAAAATGCAGTTGTTCATAGTAATTGCAAACACGTATGCAACTAGTCATAATAATTGCATATATGTCTGCAACTTTTCAATATATTTGCATATAACTGAAAATAATTAACAAATTTGCATATAAATGAGAAAATATTTGCTTAACATATTTCGCATTTTTATTTGCAAAATTCAACACTATTTTTGCAGTATTTTATGCATTTATTTTCAATATTTGCAGATATGACTGCAAAAATTGTACTCTAGTGTTGATTTGCAATATTTACAGATTTGTCTGCAAATATTTATTATAGCCGCATATATGGCTGCAATTATTGCATATAATTGCATAAAAGGGTGCAGTTATTTAAAACTTCTACTAAATTGAAGCAATATATGTCTACAATTGTTTCAATAAAAAAACTTTTACAGCTCCAACATATATTTTTATTGAGTTTTGGCATTTATTAACAATAATTGCCGCAATAACTGAAAATAGTCAACATATTTGCATACTAATGAGCAATATGCAGTTGAAAATCTAATGAATTTTGAACTATAATATTTTTATGTAATAAATTTTTAACTGCATCTGCATTATACAGTTGAAAATCTAATGAATTTTGAACTATAATATTTTAGAACATGCATGAATTGTGAATTTTGTATTAAAGTTTAGAACATTATGTAGTTGTTCATAAGTGAAATGCATGAATTGTTCATAAGTGAAATGCATTTAAAAATGCAGCTGTTCATAGTAATTGCAAACATGTATGCAACTATTTATAATAATTGCATATATGTCAACAACTTTTCATTATATTTGCATATAACTGAAAATAATTAACATATTTGCATATAAATGAGCAAATATATATTTGCTTAACAGTTTTCGCATTTTTATTTGCAAAATTCAACACTATTTTTGTAGTATTTTATGCATTTAATTTCAATATTTGCAAATATAACTGCAAAAATTGTACTACAGTGTTGATTTGCAATATTTATAGATTTGTCTTCAAATATTTATTGTAGCCGCATATATGGCTGCAATTATTGCATATAATTGCATAAAAGGGTATGGTTATTTAAAACTTCTACTAAATTGTAGCAATATATGTCAGCAATTGTTTCAATAAAAAACATTTATAGCTCCAACATATATTTTTATCGAGTTTTGTACAATTATTAACAATAATTGCCGCAATAACTGAAAATAGTCAACATATTTGCATATAAATGAGCAAATATTTATTAAAAAATGCATATTTGCAATTATTAACAATGATTTTTAACTGCATAAGATATATGCAGTTAAAAATAATGCAATTCATAACTTCATATGAGATATATATGCAAGTATAATAAGAATCTTATGAATTTTTAACTATATATGTGAATTGCACTTCAAAATTTTTGATTATCATATTAAACCATTAGCTAACAACGTAGTTAATAATATATACATTTGTTAAATTTTTGATTAATAACATAGTTACAAAACAAGTGAGATAAAAACATCATTCATATTTGTTGGCATCTGATAATAGAAATTGGTGTATAAGATTGTCTTCCATGCTCCAGCTGTGCGGTTTGCATGACAGAATTTGATATGTGATTTCACCTCTTTGTATTGTCATAGCTTCAACGGTGTAAATGCTATCGTGCTTGTTTACATCCTTGTTTTCACTTCTAGTTTTCATCATATTCATTACAAACATTCAGTAATCAATCCTTTAATAATTGTAGATTGTATTCATCTTGGTTTGAAAAATTACAGCTAGATAAATAAATGTTTCAAACTTATTTGTTGTTGTGTACTTACGATTCACTATCTTGTTGTGGGGTGTCTGGAAATGTGAGTAATTTTGAAGTTTTGTGATTTTTTTTCAATTTTTTAAGCAAGGATGTTACATAATTTCTCTGCTAATAAATAAAAGATTTTATTATACTAATTAATATATTATTTTCTTCAATATAATAATATTTTTTCAATTTACTTACCACTTATCTTGCTAATTTTGCATGTGCACCTTCTGTTCTTGGCTGCATTGAATCATAATGTTGCCACTGTCTACTTTCTTTTATAAATTTCAAAAGACTGAAATGTAAGTCTACGTGAATTGGGAAGAACATTTTTTCATAGTTTGGCCAAAAATTATGTATGATCTTATCAACTAGAATTGTTGCGTTTGATTTTGAGTTGGGATCTATGGTACTCTGCAGTAATACATGTTAGCACATTCAATTTACAAACTTTTAAACAAATATTTCATGATAAGTTTAGAACCATACAGTAGCATAAACTTTGAAGAACAAATTTCTTGGATTATCGTTTGCCAATTGATGTCCATACCAGTCTATGACCTACAATAATAGTTATTTTATTAAATAATAGTATACTTGTAAATTTTTGGGAATACATACATATTAATCTGTAAATATTATGTTGAATTGCTAATTTATCAGCAAATATTATGGATAATAGCAGATCCGTAGTAATTATTTGGATAGAAATAATAATAATTCTGAGTATGAAATATTTTGAAGTTTTAATACCCGGCCACCAATGATCTTCCTGATACTAATTCACCAAGAACAGTTTCAGTTATTGTAATATCTTTGTCCCAATTGTAGTAAAGAGTATTGCTGTTTAATTGTTCAGAAATGTTACTACTACTATCAATACTCGGACAATACAGGAAATATAAACGTTATTTGTTGAAGTGTCTGGATTATTAGGTATATTTTCATAAAATACTGCAATTATTTAAATAATTATCTATTTTTTGTATTATGTTATAAAATTATTCTTACCTGAGGTCATTGTTTTTTGAAAATTTTTTCTATTACTTGAACTTTCTCTTCACTCAGCAATAGGATATACGGATATCGTTTGATATCCAATTTTGCACTTGTAGGCAACTCACATGATTTTGATACTGATTCAAAATCATCTATTATTATTGGTTGAATTTGTTTTCCTTTCTTCTCCCTTGACAATTCTTGCATAGGTTCTTCCATAGCATTTATTATAGCTTCAGTAGTTGCATTAGTGCCAGCAACATCAACCTGATCTTTGTTTCTTTCAGTTGTTTGATCTGAAAAAAAAAATTAAAATAACAATTTTTAATGTTTTCAAAATAATTATACGAATATTTGCTGTTAACATTCATTTGGTAGGAAAATTTCAGAGTATGCAATAATTATTGATATTAAATGCAGATTTAACTGCAATTATTTTGACAAAGTGCTTTTTTTAACTATGTAATAGATATGCAGTCTTAAAATTCAGCAGTACACTACCAATATTTTTGAAGAATGTCATTAGTTTTTAACTGCATATGTAAAATGCAGTTAAAATTTGCATTTAACAGCTGCAATATTAACTGCATACGATATATGTTTTAACTGCATAAGTGAAATGCACTTTAAAATTTGCATAATTCAAGTATGTGTTTTAACTTCATATGTTATATGCAGTTAAAAATTGCACTTAACAGATGCTATTTTTTATTGCATAACGGATATGCAGTTAAAAATGGTGCAATTCATAACTGCATAATTGAAATGCAGTTAAAAATGCAGTTATTCATAAATAATTGCAAACATGTATGCAACTATTCATAATAACTTCGTATGTGAAATGCACTTAAAATTTGCATCATTTAACTGTATGTTTTAACCGCATATTTCATATGAAGTTAAAATTTGCATGTTATAGCTATAATATTAAGCTGCATATCAGATATGCATTTAAAAATGATACAATTTATAACTTCATAAGTGAAATGCATTTAAAAATGCAGTTGTTCATAGTAATTGCAAAGATGTATACAACCATTTATAATAATTGCATATATGTTTGCAACTTTGCAATAAAATTGTATATAACTGAAAATAATCAACATATCTGCACATAAATGAGCAAATATTTAATGAATTTTTTTTGAATTTTTTTTGTATAATTAAATGCTTCACTGCAAATGTCAACAATATTTTTGCAGCATTTTATATATTTATTTTCAAAATTTGCAGATTTGACTGCAAAAATTGTATCACAGTGCTGATTTTCAATATTTGCTGATTTGTCTGCAGTATTTTTTGTCACATATTATGAATAATTGCAGATTTATCAATGAACATATTTTAATATGTTTTATTTGAAAGTTATTAATAATTCGAAAATTTACCTTCAACAACATCTTTATTTTTTGCAATTTGCGTTTCTTTTTCAGCATGCTTTTCATCCTCATTTAAATTGTCATTATCATTATTTTTCTTCTCTTCCACTTCTCTTTCTTCTTTTTTCTGTGCACCATCAACATAATCATCAACAACATGATCATCAGCATCATCAACATTTCCTTCTTTCTTATCTCTATTATTTTCTCCATCACCGTCTTCATTTGTTTCTTTCTTCTCACTATTATCATCAATAAGATCAACATCATAAACATTATCATCACCATCTTTCTTCTCAATATTATCATCAACATGATCATCATCATATTCATTAGTCTCCTCACCATCACGGTCTTCAATATTTTCATCAGTCTCTTCATTTTCTTGTTCATCCAAATTTTTGTTTGCCAATATTTCATATTTGTCAGCATCAGTCTCCTTACCATCACTGTCTTCAATATTTTCATCAGTCTCTTCATTTTCTTCTTCTTCAGTGGAATTTTTGTATTTCAACATTTCATTTTCAAACAAATCATTTTCAGAATCAGTATAGTTGATTCTTGATGATATTTGCTAAGTTGTTTTCTTAATTGCACATTCTCACTTTGAAGTCTTCTGTTGTCTGTTTCAAGTCTTTGTATCATTTCTTTATAACGTTCTTCTCTTTCTTTGTATATTTTTTCATACTCTCTATCTTTATCTATGACATCTTTTAAGAAGTCAACTTTTTTTGCTTGATCATCCTAGTAAAAAAAAAGTTGAGACAAATTACATAAGTAGATTTACATATGTGTTATGAACATAAATGTTTTTAACTGAAATAATTGCGTGATTGATATAATTGCGGATATAACTGAAATAACTGAAATATTTGCAGTTTTTTCAGCAATTATTGTCAGAAATTGGAGAAAAATTTTCATATATTGAAAATAGTTGTATAAAATATTGAAAATTTTGTGAATATTTACAGAAAAACATGTAGTTGTACATGTTTAAATGAAAGAATTTTTTCAGAAAATATTTGGTCATTTTTTGCAAACATTTTTAATATTTGCAGTTAATGCTGCAATTTATTCTTCATAATTGAAGAAAATTCCGAGTTCTAACTTTTTAAAATATTTTGCAGTTTAGTTTGTAAATAAAATAGTAATAATTGAAAAATATGCAATTATTCCAAATATTTGTATTTTTTTCAGGTACTATTAATAATAGAAAATTTTACATATGTTTGTAATTGTTGAGGATAATATTTTTTAGAGTTGAAATATTTTTAAAATGTTGTAGATTCTAGTGAAATAATTTGTACACTTACATATTTGTATTTCATTATCAGAATTGTGATTGGTTTCAGCTGTGTAAGGTTCCATTTTCCAGCTAGTGGATACGAGCTGTCGTACATAGTTTTCAATCTCCCCAACACATATGTTTTCTCACAAATCCACCACTGAAAAGAAAATAATTAGTATCAGACAAAACATATATAAATAATTGTAAAAGTGATAAATTTACAGTTCAAATATAATACCAAAAGTAGAGTCACACAAGCTGTGATTTTTCTTGGCTTTTCAACATACTTTTCAATTTGATCCATAAGATGTTTGTGTATTGTCTTTGGCCAAGATATCATTGACATTTTTTTGTTGCATATGCAATAAGGAACCAAATTTGATGATGCACTTGAGTTAGAATTTGATAAAAGGAACGTTGCAGTCAAATGTAGGAAGAGAAGTTTTGTTGTATCTTCTTTATCTTGTTCAATGGTTCCTCTAATTGTAGAAAATATTTGCTATTCAATCTTTTTTTTGTTGACACTGGCATCATCTTTATAATGTCTATCCATAAAAGAATTGAATTCAGAATCACTTTTTTCTTTCTTTTTGATGTGGCCTGAAACTTTGACAATTTGACCTTCTATTTGAGCACCAAGCAGTTGTGCTATATCATCTTCTAACAATTTAATTTTTAAATCTCCAAACTGAAAATACTTGTAATTCTTTTTGTAATTTCTAACAATTATATCAATAGTTGTAGAATTTTTCGGGATTTCTTCAGTTAAAATCATTTCATCGTAAATCATTTTTATGAACCTATAGAGAGGTAATCTTTTTAGATATTCATTGTGCGATTTGTTCAACAAATTTTCTTTCTTAATCCTCATTAATATCTCTAGAAAAGGTTTCAAACTATACCTATAAGTTTCTTCTTTGGTAAAACTTTTTTGTTGATCAACTCCTTTTTTTTTTGCATTAATCTTTTTTTCAGTAAGTTCTCCAGCAACAATTATGGAATTTTTGGGGAAACCCTATGTTCTTTTTCTATTGTCGTCTTGGCTTTACTCTATAAAAAAATATACAAACATACATTATATAATTTTTATAATAATTGCATTTTCTATGTAACTATTTTAAATAATTGCATACAAAGCTGAAAAAACTTAAGTATGTGCATACAAATATGCAATTATTTGAATCTAATACTGTTGTAATTAAAAACTGTATTTTAGTATAGATTTTAACTACATTTTTCATTAATTTTTAACTATGTAATACATATGTAGTCTTAAAATGCAGCAGTTCAGTACCAAGATTTTTTAAGGATCTTTTTAGTTTTTAATTGCATATGTAAAATGCAGTTAAAATTTGCATTTAATAGCTATATTTATTAACTGCATATCAAGTATGCAGTTAAAAAACACATTTAACAGCTGCAATTTTGAACTACATAACATATATGCAGTTAAAAATAATACAATTAATAACTTTATATTATATATGTATGCAAGTATAATAAGAATCTTATGAATTTTTAACTGCATAAGTGAAATGCACTTCAAAATTTGCACGATTCAAGTGTATATTTTAATTTCATATGTTATATGCAGTTAAAAATTACATTTAACATGTGCTATTTTTCACTGCATAACAGATATGCAGTTAAAAATGGTGCAATTTATAACTGCATAAGTGAAATGCAGTTAAAAATGCAGTTGTTCATAAATAATTGCAAACATGTATGCAACTATTCATAATAATTGCATATATGTCTGCAAGTATAACAAAAATCTTATGACTTTTAACTGGATAAGTGAAATGCACTTAAAATTTGCATCATTTAATGTATGTTTTAACTGCATAATTCTTTTGCAGTTAAAATTTGCATATAACAGCTGTATTTTTAAGAAGCATATCAGGCATGCATATAATTGCATAGAATAGTGCAGTTATATAAAACTTCTAATACTATAAACAATTTGCAGAAAATTCTATATTAATTAAGAATATTGTTTATTAATTTGGGAAAATATGTTTTAAGGATCTTTTTAGTTTTTAACTGCATATGTAAAATGCAGTTAAAATTTCCATTTAACAGCTATATTGCATATATGTCTGCAAGTATAACAAAAATCTTATGACTTTTAATTGCATAAGTGAAATGCACTTAAAATTTGCATCATTTAATTGTATGTTATAACTGCATATTTTATATGCAGTTAAAATTTGCATATAACAGCTGTATTTTTAAGATGCATATCAGACATGCATATAATTACATAAAAGAGTGCAGTTATATAAAACTTCTACTACTGTAAACAATTTGCAGAAAATTCTATATTAATTCAGAATATTGTATATTAATTTGGGAAAATATGTTTAAATTTTCATGTAACTATTTCGATGCATTAAATTAGGCATAATATTGTTTGTATGTGAATGTTTTTGAGGTTTTCTAACAAATATCTACAAATTTTATCAAATTTAGTTATTAAAATAGAATAAAAATCGAAATGATGAAATTTCTTAATCGATAACCTTCGATTTTCTGATATGAGTTGTTTTCATCTTCTGAATCTCAACTTTCTTCAGTTCTGGACTCGATTCGAACGTCGATTTTGAAGTAGCAACTACTTCTGATCTATAATTCAAGCGATTAGGGTTTTCTTTTTTAAGATGTTGATCGATGAAAAGAATTTGAAGGGTTCTGGGTTTTGTTCGAAGAAGACGTAAGGGCATTTAGGGAAATATTTTTGTCGCGTTTAAAAATAAGGATGGGAAACTTATAATTAAAACGGAGGGATGTTTTGTGTATTTTCAAACTTATTAAGGATGTATGCCAAATGTTCCCTAAAATAAATATGTCAACTAATTCAACTTGTATTAAAAATAAGATATTATAACTTGATTATGTGTTGATTTATATGAATTTGAGAGTTGATTTACCTCTAAATTGTCTTTTAATTTCATCATTTATGTTACACTTTTATTCTATTTTTTTCTATCGTTTTTAGTTAAAAATATTTTCAAAACTTTTGGGATAGTTTGATTGAGTATTTTAAAAAATTTATTTTCCTTGTGGGATCGATCCATACTCACATACGTACTACAATTGTACGTCGTGCGCTTGCGGTATTTTATCTATACTATATTATTATTAGTGAGTTAAATTTCAAGCTCACACAGCCCCCTTGAAATTTGGCAACTGAACAGTCTCCGAGTTAACCCTAAATAATTCTTTCTCTTTCTCAACTCAACTGTCACGGCTCCTCTTTCTCTTTCGTCCCTTCCATATGTATTATATTTTTCCTATTGTTCTCGATATCAGTTTTTCCTACTTCCATCGCAATTCACTGTGTTTTCATTCCCCTCTCCTCTGACAAAAACCCTAAATAAATTTTGGTTACTTCCTAACCTAAAACCTGATTTCCAACCTGATTTCCATATCGCTAAACGTCCGCTGCTGTACCCTGGTGAAATACCTCCATGCGGCGAATCAATTGGCAAATTGATCTACCGCGATAGGCGATAGACGATTGCAATCATCAAAATTTGATTATCGTCAATTAGATGGTTTCTTCGGCTTCTATTCAAATCAAGGAATTGCTTGATAGCTATGGCCACTGCGGTGGCGTGCTCGACCTTCCTCATCCCATTGACGCGAGATAGCAGTCTTCTTCGGTATTAGGTATCGGTCTTTCTTTCCTACTATTGCTTGTAGCTAACTTCCATCTATGCAATTGTTTTTAGGTCTTAGAATCAATTTAGCATATGTTGAAATTATTGATGCTGGTGAACGTGTGATGAGTTTGAACGCTTATGCTTTAATCATAGCAATTATAGGCTTTCTTGGCCAGTTTTTGTAGTCTTTATTTATTTAGCGTTCTTCCTTCTTTGTGTTGGAGGTGAAGTTATACTTAATCACATCAGCTCTATATACAAAACAGGATAAAGTTATGTTAAATCATTCATAAATATTTCACAGATTACCTATCAACTTTCTGGAAGACGCTCACTGAAATAAGCGCTGGCTGCTGGATATCTATACGTCAAATTATCTCTTATACCTTCATTTTGTTTATTGTACATAACTTCATTTAGCTGCAATTGGTTTTGAAAGGTTTTGATTTCATTATTGATTACTTATCTAAATGTTTCCAACCTATAAATTTTTGAATGTACAATTACAACAATAATGCATAATTATTATTTTATACAGTTAATTAACAAAGTTGGAAATATATAAAATTGGCATTTTATCCCACTAACAACTACTGCTCCAGTAACCAGCAAACTAGGCTATACTCTCTTATATAATATAATTTCTATGAATTAAAAATCTTGATTTTTTTTTTGCAAATAGTTACCGGAACAAAATGAACAAAAAAGAACAATTAGATAATAATTACATTATTTTTTGCAATAGATGGATTTTGTTTTCTACTGAAATCTGAAATAACCGAAAAAGTTATCCAAACTCAAGTTTCTTTTACCATGTAAAGCTTTATTTCCAAAATTTAAAGGTTAAATTTTGCTATTTTCAACGTAAACACACTGTTTTAAAGGATTTGGTAATAACTTGTCGGTTTTCATTTATTTGATTTCCATATTTTTCCAAACTTTTAAGGGTAGCTACATCTATTATGCCACGTTCACTTTATTTCATTATTAAAGAAATCAGATATTAAGTTTGTTTCTATAGTTACTGAAAAGAACAATTTCGATAACATATGACTTCCTTTGGATTTTTGTGGTCAAATATTTTACCAGCATAGTTCTTTGATTTTTCATCCACTTCAAACTACTATGATTTTTTATTTTTACTTTTATTTGGCTGCAACTTGGTTTGTACTTTTTACATCTTCGTCCTATTACTTCACCAACATGCTTCTTTTAGTTTTTTCCTCAAATCAGATTCGTACAAAATTTTATGCCTTTCTTTTACAATAAATTTACTGTTGGGTTACATATATCAGCAATACTAGAATGCTTGATGCAAAATGCTCAACAACTCCAATGGCATAGGTTCTCACCACACCATGAATTGAATCAATAGGATATTAATTTTTTAGAAAAATGTGTTTGGTTTGCTAACAAATGTGCATACACGAATCAAATAACCCGGAGGAGTTATAGGTTTCATTTTTTCGATTTTCCATATGATCCGTTTTGTATTAAATAGGAAAACTTCATATAGCGTTCTGCTATTTTGAATGCTTTTGTGTTGTTGATCTGTAATATCCCGGAAATTTTAACAATATCAATTTAATAATCTGTTAAATAATTAAATTGATATTGATGATCTTTGATAATAAGATTTGAATTTAATTTAATAATCTGATTAAATTAGTATTAATTGGTGATTTTATCTTTTAAAAGTTAATAAGATATTTTCTATTTGAATATATATATATTTATTTATATATATTGTAAATAGAAGCTTTGGGTAAATTGGGAATTTAGATTTAATTTAATTGAATTTGAATTTAATCTTTGAAATTCAAGAGAATAAATATTTAAATTGTTTTGGATTTTAGAATATTTGTATACACTTTTATTTTAAAATATAATTTGTTTTTGTTTCTTTAAAAAGTAATATATATAGGTAAGTATTAATAAATAAGAAAAAGGATTTTTATTTACTTTTAAAATATATAAAACATAAAGGTATGTAAATTGTATATATAAAAACAATAAGCTAAAATGGAAACATTAAAGCTAAATTGAAGTTAACATAAAAACAAGTTAATAAATAAGAAATAATTTTAATAATAGAATAACATGTGTAAGATAATTAGCATTCAAAATGACAAGTGTTAACATATTAAACCATCTAAGCATAGGTGTTAAGTAATTAGATAAGGCAAAAGACAAGTGTCATCTTTTTATTTTTAATTTTCTTTAAATTTTATTAAATCCTAATTTACATTATATAAACAAACATCTTCCCTCTTCCATTTCTTTTTCTATCTTCTCATTTTAAAAGCAAGTGAACATAGCCTGTAGCCTCATTTTCTAAAACCAGAATCGAATTCCTCAACCCAAAGAAATTTTCATAAACTAAAATCTGAAGTTCATTCCTCAAACCAGAAATTCAAGAAAATAAAACCCTGTAATACATTTCAAAATCAAGTCTTCTGTCTGCAACCTTCTTTGCAAATCTGTAATCATCTTAAAGCAACCAGCCTACCTTCATTTTTCAAATATGGAAACAACTCAGAACAACATGTCTGCATTCTTCTCAAAACTGGAAGCAAGCATGAAATTTTTAAATCAAAGCTTTGGATTTCGAAATTCTTCAAACTTCAGCCTTCAAAGGACTTCCAGATCAAAAGTATTAAAATATACAAACTCAAGCATATTATCAATTCCAGTCTTCAAGATCCTGTTTCAGGCTCTGTCTCTATTTTAAATGGTGAGTAACATTTTTTTAAAAAAGAGCTTAAATATAATAAATCTGTTTGCATGTTGACTTCTGAAAGAAAGTATGTTTTTGTGTGTATAAATATGTGAGTATATATATATATATGGATGTATAGATGTATGTGTATGCCTGTTTATATGTGTGACACTCTCTGTTCTTGTTTTTGAGCTTAGATTTTAAACAAAATTCCTTATCTTCTTATCTAATCTCTGTTAGATCTTAGACTTTAAACAAGATTTGTTTGTTTCATCGTAAACTTAAGTTTTAAATTTGTTTTAGGGTAAAATAAATGTAGAATTTCTCTGGAAACTAAAGAACAGTGCAAGTCTTAAGTCATGTTGAAATTCCAACTTCTTAATTCATCAATTCAGGAATCTAATCTGAATTATTAAACCAAAATATGATTTTTAGGAATGAAATTGCAATTTTTAGTTGGGTTTTGAGTTTGTATTTCTCAGTTGACCAGAAAATGGTATTTTGGTGAGTACTGGTGATCTAGATGGTTTGGGAGGTCGAGTTTCTTTCTGAGGATAGTAGAGTGGTCGGAGATCGAAGGAAAAATGGTAGGAAGATGATCAAGGCACTGTGGCGTTGGATAATGGTCGTTTTAGTTTGTAGCCCTAGTTTGGGTATTGGTCGGAAATAGACTCACCACGACGTCCAGGATGGATCGAGTTCAATAGAACTCTGGGAGATGGTAGTTTGGTCATTGACGAGGACATGGAAGGAGTTGCAGCACTAACGGTGGTCGGAGGACGGAGATTTGGCTGTTGACAGGTTTTGGTCATTGCGATTGTTCTGTTCCAGGTTTTGGTTTTATGCTCGAATTTGAATTCGAGTAGGAATCGACGAAGTTGGGATTTGGTTCGTCTGAAGTGGTGAACGCCGACTTGTGAGGGTTAGTGGTGATGGTCGGAGGCGACTGCACCTCCGGTGCACGTGCACGCGATCGAGCATGTATCTGGTGATGTCTAGTTATTTCGAGTGATGTTCGAAGTATTCAGAGAGGCAACTCGAGTTATTTTTCTCGGGTTTTTTCGTGAGAGACTCGATGTTTTGAAGGGGGCGACTCGAAGTATTTTGAGGGTTCTCGGGTTAAAGTCTGGTTTCCAGATTTTAGGACTAAACAGTTTAAAAAAAATTTGAAATAAAATTTAAAAGATTAAGTAAAAGTTTTAAACAAGTCTAAAGTCTAAGTTTAAAACTGATTTAAGTTAAATTTGAATCTCGGTTCAAAAATATAATAAGTTGTTGAAATTTAGAATATTTAGCAACTTTAAAATGATGAGATAGTTGAATTTAAAAGGATGAAGTTTAAAACTTTGTTAAAATAAATTGGTATTCATTTTAATCCAGAATTTAAAATGAAATTTAAAAGTAGATTTGCAAATGGATGTTTTCAAATATAAATTGTGAATGATAATTTATCCATGAATAAGAAAATGTATTATCTTAAAGTTTAAATCATTAAATCTTTAAGATAATTAAAATAGTTAAATTAATTTAATTAATTAATGAATTGGATTAATTAATTTGTAATTTAAATACTTTGTAAATGATAACTTGTTTATCAATAAGAAAATGTTTTATCTTAAAGAAATTGAAGATTTGTGTTCAATAAATTAATTAGGAGATTAAATGGATAATTAATTTGTTTGATTAATTAATCATTTGGATTAATTAAATAAATAATTTAAGGTTTAAACTAATTAATTAATGATTAAGATTAATTAATTAGGAATAATAAAATTTATAATTAAGGATTATAAATTAGAGTATTAATTAATGATTAAGAATTAATTAATAAAGTAATTAAAGATTAATTAAGTTATGATTAACACTTAATTAATTAAATAATTAGAGATTAATTAATTGATTAATAAAGATAAATTAATTTGAAATTAATAATAATTAATCTAAGTTAATTACTTAAGAAAAGTAATTAAATAATTGTTAATGAAGTCATTAACTATAGATTATTAAATAATTAATTAATAGGATTAATTTTGATAATTAATTAGTTTAATTAATTTAAGATAATCAATTATAGAATTTGTTTTAAATGGAATTATTTAATGGAAGTAATTAAGAATTAATTACTTATTGTAATTAATTGAAGTTAATTTGATTAGTTAAGTCAATTAATTAAGTTTAATTAATTTATAATAATCAAGAGATGATTTGATAATAATTACTTAATGTAATTATTAAGGTAAGATTATTTAGGGAAGTAACTAATAAGATAATTACTAGAAGTAATTAATTGATGGTTATGTATTAAGGAAAGTAATTTGAGTTTAATTACTCTGAATAATTAATCAAGGGATTAATTAAGGAATTAATTAAGGAGAATTAATTTAGTAAATGAAAGTAATTAAGGGTAGTTAATTACTGATTGAGATTAATCAAGGTGATTAATAAATGTTGTTTAATTTAAAGTTAATTACTTAATGTAATTAATTTAATTAAAGTAATTAATAATTAAGTTGTAATTAAGGATCATTAATTAATATAATTAATGATGAAACTAAGATTGATTAATTAAGTATAATTAATAAATGAAGTGATTAATTAATGTAATTAATTAAGGTTTAATATAATTAATTATAGTGATTAATTTAATTAATTATAGTTAATTAATTAATGAAGTAATTAAAGGTTAATTACTATAAGTTGTTAAGGTTAAGGTTAATTAATTTGAGAAATTAATTAAAGATAAATTACTTGAAGCAAATAAAAAAAAATTAATCAAAGATGATTAATTGAAAAAGGTAATTAGAGGATAATTAATTAATGTTTAAGTAAGAAGGATTTATAAAATAAAAGTAATTAATTTAATTAACTTTAAATTAATTAGAGATGATATAGATCATTACTTATGGATGGATGATAATACTGAATGCTTTGCATTTGATTGATATCTCTGATGAGATATATGCTATGTGATATGGATGTTTAGTTGAATTGTGATAATATGGATTATCTGATGATATTGATAATGTTGATTATCTATTGTGAATTATCTTTCTAAGTGTATAAAGATAATGAATTAAATTGTTTTAACCTTTAAAACAACTTGGCCTTAAAAGATACGTTTTGGATTTCGATGAGACCGGGATCGGGTTTCCGTATACCGGATTTCCAGGTCTGGAGACCCGAATACCACATCGATCCAAATTAACGATAGGTCGTGAATCAAGTGAAGATGAAGATTCAGAGTGCAAGGGTTATTGTCGTTAACTCTGAGGGTGATTCCAAAACGAGTGTAACGAGATAATGCCTTCGGTTTCGTTCGAACCCGGAACGAACTTGTATGGACTGAATGCTTTCAGAACATCGTCAGGTGGACGATGAGCATTCTAAGATAGATGTGTTCTTTTTAAAGGTAATCGTGACCTCAAGCCTCACAAACCGGGAATGGCTAAAACAGGGGAGGTGCAGCAAGGTTAGTGGGTAGCACCCAAGTAGGACAAGATTACCTCTGTCTAGATGTCCCTTTCTATTTTCGACTTAGTGTGTGCGGTTGAATCATGACAACCGTGGGGTATCTTGTGCGGGAATTATCCAGTAAGGGATGTTCCGACCTTGTGTTGCAGGGGATTGGGAGTGATCCTCGGTACGGTGATCTAGGCCACGTACTGTGACGGGCGGTACCCCGGTAGCCCTGCCATTGATGGAATCCAAACTCCAATAAGTGCCGTACGTATTAGTTGTGCCCAACTATGTTGGAATGTGAGATGTAAGCATTTCAGCTATTTCTGTATTTTACTTGAAAACCCTAGACCTATTATAATAAAATCGAATTTCCTATCAAATGTTTTGGTTAGCGTAAGGTAAAAACTTACCCATATTTATTGGTGGGGAGTCTTACGTGATACCTTTTCTTTCAAAAGGTTTTGAAGTTAAACAAGTTTAACCTGTTACTCACACCAGACCCATGTCTGACCCAAGTTGTTTATTCTGTTTTATAAACTCTTGGATACTCAAATTTTTACGAGTAGCCAAGGGATTCAGGTTTAGCTTTGACGAGTAATCTGGAGGAGCAATGGAGCAGGAGGCTTCGGCGTTGTAGATATAGATAGTAGTTTTCCGCTGTGTTGATCTTTGTATTGATCTGTATTGTGTTGAGATGTAATAACTAGACAGATGTTTATAACTGTCTAGCATGTGATGTGTAATCTGTGTAACTCTGATAGATGATGTATATGATACTATGTAATATTTATGTGATATATTATATTTCGTTTCGTTTCCGCTGTGAGTATCTGTTGTTGTTTTCTTTTCTCTTCTTCTCTTTTCTATTTCTCACCCCTTTCTTTCTTTCTGTCGATGCGATTTTCCGGGAGTGGAAAGTCGGGTCGTCACACGTGGTATCAGAGCTTAGGTTGAGCGAATGCCTAAGCTTTTGGTTAAGTGAATATCAGAGCTATTGGTTGAGTGAATACCTAGCTCTGGAGTGGTATCTATCGTGAGAGAGCGTATTTGTAATTTTTATATAACTATATATATATATATATTCTACCTATATTGTTGGGTTACCCGTACAGGTTCTCCAATATAAGATATAAAGGTAGATAGGGTAGTAGTGTATGAAACACGACTACCAATGGTTGGAATTAAGGTTGGAAGTGTATTTATCGAGACTGTAGACCCAATACTGTCTCGAGTAAGTTTTGCTGTGATGAAGGATTTCATCGAATCTCTGAAGGAAACCTGTTAAAGTTCGGAGTTTATCTTTGAAGTGCAGTTTGGATGAGTAGAGTTGGATCTGTCGGTTAGGCAGAAGCAAGAGATGGTATCTTGGTAACTTCTGGAAGAAGTAGCTGTGTGATGAGATGCAGTGACGATGGATGTTCCCGAAGATGTTTTCTTTGGAACAAGTTAAGGAAGTGTGTCTGTTTCAGTGTTATAGCTGAGTTCAGCATGGTATTTCTGTTTGGTTTGGAGTTCGAGTTTCTCAAAGATCTTTGGATAGAAAGTCCTTGGCATCAGTATCAGCAGTGCAGCTCGGAGTATTCTGTGTTGGCAGGAAGTTTTCTGGCTGAGTAGTTTTTCTGGAGGTGAAATTCAGAAGCAGCAGGGTGCATCCATTTCTTCGATGGATTGGATAGTTAAGTATGGGCTGTTCTGATTTGTTAAGAGGAACAGTTTTCTTTGGGAATAGGCTGGGTTGATCGCAAAAGTGACTTGCGATAGTTTGAGGGTTATCTTGGGTTATCAGAGTTTTTCTGAGTGTCTTCAGAGAAGTCAGGAGTTGTCCGCATCTGAAGGTTGAGTTTTCTTATCGACTAGATTCCAGGAATAGTACCGGTAGTTCAGTCTAGTTGAAGGATGTTTCCTAGAGATGGAGTTGGTGCAGCAACTCAAGTTTTGATGAAGTATCTGAGTTTTATTTATGGATCAGTGAACCTTATTTCTGGAATGAGTTGTCCAGTCTGTGCTTGTGTTCTACCTCAGATCAGAATTGAGCAGCGAAAGCAGTTTGGAGTATATCTCTGGATAAGAGAAGTAAGTTTGGAATCTACTGATGTTGTGAAGTAAAGTTATGTTTGGATCTCTTCTGTATTCTGATTTGGATAAGTATTGGGTTTTCAGGATTGAATTGTCAGTTTGGACAATTGGAATTCATTGAGTTTTATGTATCTCTGAGGGGTACGTGTAAGATCTATCTCTGGTTTTAGAATCAGCAGTTCTGGAAGGTTTAGTTGTTGAGTCAGACTCGTCTGTAGTCTAATATTCTGTTTAGTTCTGTAGATCTAGATGAGTAGGAGATCTATAGCTTAGTAGTTTAGATTGTTGTAGAGCGAGTATCCCGGTATATATATACTTGGGGAAACTCGAGGAATTCTATCTAGAATTTTGTCTAGATAGTTAGATTTGATTGATTGGATGAATTGGTTGCTATGGTTGTTAGCATATGGATGATAGTATATGCTTGTGTTTTAAAATTTAAAATCTTTAATAAGATTATTAAATTACCTTTGTTTAAATTTCGGGGACGAAATTATTTTAAGGGGGAAGGAATGTAATATCCCGGAAATTTTAACAATATCAATTTAATAATCTGTTAAATAATTAAATTGATATTGATGATCTTTGATAATAAGATTTGAATTTAATTTAATAATCTGATTAAATTAGTATTAATTGGTGATTTTATCTTTTAAAAGTTAATAAGATATTTTCTATTTGAATATATATATATTTATTTATATATATTGTAAATAGAAGCTTTGGGTAAATTGGGAATTTAGATTTAATTTAATTGAATTTGAATTTAATCTTTGAAATTCAAGAGAATAAATATTTAAATTGTTTTGGATTTTAGAATATTTGTATACACTTTTATTTTAAAATATAATTTGTTTTTGTTTCTTTAAAAAGTAATATATATAGGTAAGTATTAATAAATAAGAAAAAGGATTTTTATTTACTTTTAAAATATATAAAACATAAAGGTATGTAAATTGTATATATAAAAACAATAAGCTAAAATGGAAACATTAAAGCTAAATTGAAGTTAACATAAAAACAAGTTAATAAATAAGAAATAATTTTAATAATAGAATAACATGTGTAAGATAATTAGCATTCAAAATGACAAGTGTTAACATATTAAACCATCTAAGCATAGGTGTTAAGTAATTAGATAAGGCAAAAGACAAGTGTCATCTTTTTATTTTTAATTTTCTTTAAATTTTATTAAATCCTAATTTACATTATATAAACAAACATCTTCCCTCTTCCATTTCTTTTTCTATCTTCTCATTTTAAAAGCAAGTGAACATAGCCTGTAGCCTCATTTTCTAAAACCAGAATCGAATTCCTCAACCCAAAGAAATTTTCATAAACTAAAATCTGAAGTTCATTCCTCAAACCAGAAATTCAAGAAAATAAAACCCTGTAATACATTTCAAAATCAAGTCTTCTGTCTGCAACCTTCTTTGCAAATCTGTAATCATCTTAAAGCAACCAGCCTGCCTTCATTTTTCAAATATGGAAACAACTCAGAACAACATGTCTGCATTCTTCTCAAAACTGGAAGCAAGCATGAAATTTTTAAATCAAAGCTTTGGATTTCGAAATTCTTCAAACTTCAGCCTTCAAAGGACTTCCAGATCAAAAGTATTAAAATATACAAACTCAAGCATATTATCAATTCCAGTCTTCAAGATCCTGTTTCAGGCTCTGTCTCTATTTTAAATGGCGAGTAACATTTTTTTTAAAAAGAGCTTAAATATAATAAATCTGTTTGCATGTTGACTTCTGAAAGAAAGTATGTTTTTGTGTGTATAAATATGTGAGTATATATATATATATATATGGATGTATAGATGTATGTGTATGCCTGTTTATATGTGTGACACTCTCTGTTCTTGTTTTTGAGCTTAGATTTTAAACAAAATTCCTTATCTTCTTATCTAATCTCTGTTAGATCTTAGACTTTAAACAAGATTTGTTTGTTTCATCGTAAACTTAAGTTTTAAATTTGTTTTAGGGTAAAATAAATGTAGAATTTCTCTGGAAACTAAAGAACAGTGCAAGTCTTAAGTCATGTTGAAATTCCAACTTCTTAATTCATCAATTCAGGAATCTAATCTGAATTATTAAACCAAAATATGATTTTTAGGAATGAAATTGCAATTTTTAGTTGGGTTTTGAGTTTGTATTTCTCAGTTGACCAGAAAATGGTATTTTGGTGAGTACTGGTGATCTAGATGGTTTGGGAGGTCGAGTTTCTTTCTGAGGATAGTAGAGTGGTCGGAGATCGAAGGAAAAATGGTAGGAAGATGATCAAGGCACTGTGGCGTTGGATAATGGTCGTTTTAGTTTGTAGCCCTAGTTTGGGTATTGGTCGGAAATAGACTCACCACGACGTCCAGGATGGATCGAGTTCAATAGAACTCTGGGAGATGGTAGTTTGGTCATTGACGAGGACATGGAAGGAGTTGCAGCACTAACGGTGGTCGGAGGACGGAGATTTGGCTGTTGACAGGTTTTGGTCATTGCGATTGTTCTGTTCCAGGTTTTGGTTTTATGCTCGAATTTGAATTCGAGTAGGAATCGACGAAGTTGGGATTTGGTTCGTCTGAAGTGGTGAACGCCGACTTGTGAGGGTTAGTGGTGATGGTCGGAGGCGACTGCACCTCCGGTGCACGTGCACGCGATCGAGCATGTATCTGGTGATGTCTGGTTATTTCGAGTGATGTTCGAAGTATTCAGAGAGGCAACTCGAGTTATTTTTCTCGGGTTTTTTCGTGAGAGACTCGATGTTTTGAAGGGGGCGACTCGAAGTATTTTGAGGGTTCTCGGGTTAAAGTCTGGTTTCCAGATTTTAGGACTAAACAGTTTAAAAAAAATTTGAAATAAAATTTAAAAGATTAAGTAAAAGTTTTAAACAAGTCTAAAGTCTAAGTTTAAAACTGATTTAAGTTAAATTTGAATCTCGGTTCAAAAATATAATAAGTTGTTGAAATTTAGAATATTTAGCAACTTTAAAATGATGAGATAGTTGAATTTAAAAGGATGAAGTTTAAAACTTTGTTAAAATAAATTGGTATTCATTTTAATCCAGAATTTAAAATGAAATTTAAAAGTAGATTTGCAAATGGATGTTTTCAAATATAAATTGTGAATGATAATTTATCCATGAATAAGAAAATGTATTATCTTAAAGTTTAAATCATTAAATCTTTAAGATAATTAAAATAGTTAAATTAATTTAATTAATTAATGAATTGGATTAATTAATTTGTAATTTAAATACTTTGTAAATGATAACTTGTTTATCAATAAGAAAATGTTTTATCTTAAAGAAATTGAAGATTTGTGTTCAATAAATTAATTAGGAGATTAAATGGATAATTAATTTGTTTGATTAATTAATCATTTGGATTAATTAAATAAATAATTTAAGGTTTAAACTAATTAATTAATGATTAAGATTAATTAATTAGGAATAATAAAATTTATAATTAAGGATTATAAATTAGAGTATTAATTAATGATTAAGAATTAATTAATAAAGTAATTAAAGATTAATTAAGTTATGATTAACACTTAATTAATTAAATAATTAGAGATTAATTAATTGATTAATAAAGATAAATTAATTTGAAATTAATAATAATTAATCTAAGTTAATTACTTAAGAAAAGTAATTAAATAATTGTTAATGAAGTCATTAACTATAGATTATTAAATAATTAATTAATAGGATTAATTTTGATAATTAATTAGTTTAATTAATTTAAGATAATCAATTATAGAATTTGTTTTAAATGGAATTATTTAATGGAAGTAATTAAGAATTAATTACTTATTGTAATTAATTGAAGTTAATTTGATTAGTTAAGTCAATTAATTAAGTTTAATTAATTTATAATAATCAAGAGATGATTTGATAATAATTACTTAATGTAATTATTAAGGTAAGATTATTTAGGGAAGTAACTAATAAGATAATTACTAGAAGTAATTAATTGATGGTTATGTATTAAGGAAAGTAATTTGAGTTTAATTACTCTGAATAATTAATCAAGGGATTAATTAAGGAATTAATTAAGGAGAATTAATTTAGTAAATGAAAGTAATTAAGGGTAGTTAATTACTGATTGAGATTAATCAAGGTGATTAATAAATGTTGTTTAATTTAAAGTTAATTACTTAATGTAATTAATTTAATTAAAGTAATTAATAATTAAGTTGTAATTAAGGATCATTAATTAATATAATTAATGATGAAACTAAGATTGATTAATTAAGTATAATTAATAAATGAAGTGATTAATTAATGTAATTAATTAAGGTTTAATATAATTAATTATAGTGATTAATTTAATTAATTATAGTTAATTAATTAATGAAGTAATTAAAGGTTAATTACTATAAGTGGTTAAGGTTAAGGTTAATTAATTTGAGAAATTAATTAAAGATAAATTACTTGAAGCAAATAAAAAAAATAATTAATCAAAGATGATTAATTGAAAAAGGTAATTAGAGGATAATTAATTAATTTGTAATTAATTAATGTTTAAGTAAGAAGGATTTATAAAATAAAAGTAATTAATTTAATTAACTTTAAATTAATTAGAGATGATATAGATCATTACTTATGGATGGATGATAATACTGAATGCTTTGCATTTGATTGATATCTCTGATGAGATATATGCTATGTGATATGGATGTTTAGTTGAATTGTGATAATATGGATTATCTGATGATATTGATAATGTTGATTATCTATTGTGAATTATCTTTCTAAGTGTATAAAGATAATGAATTAAATTGTTTTAACCTTTAAAACAACTTGGCCTTAAAAGATACGTTTTGGATTTCGATGAGACCGGGATCGGGTTTCCGTATACCGGATTTCCAGGTCTGGAGACCCGAATACCACATCGATCCAAATTAACGATAGGTCGTGAATCAAGTGAAGATGAAGATTCAGAGTGCAAGGGTTATTGTCGTTAACTCTGAGGGTGATTCCAAAACGAGTGTAACGAGATAATGCCTTCGGTTTCGTTCGAACCCGGAACGAACTTGTATGGACTGAATGCTTTCAGAACATCGTCAGGTGGACGATGAGCATTCTAAGATAGATGTGTTCTTTTTAAAGGTAATCGTGACCTCAAGCCTCACAAACCGGGAATGGCTAAAACAGGGGAGGTGCAGCAAGGTTAGTGGGTAGCACCCAAGTAGGACAAGATTACCTCTGTCTAGATGTCCCTTTCTATTTTCGACTTAGTGTGTGCGGTTGAATCATGACAACCGTGGGGTATCTTGTGCGGGAATTATCCAGTAAGGGATGTTCCGACCTTGTGTTGCAGGGGATTGGGAGTGATCCTCGGTACGGTGATCTAGGCCACGTACTGTGACGGGCGGTACCCCGGTAGCCCTGCCATTGATGGAATCCAAACTCCAATAAGTGCCGTACGTATTAGTTGTGCCCAACTATGTTGGAATGTGAGATGTAAGCATTTCAGCTATTTCTGTATTTTACTTGAAAACCCTAGACCTATTATAATAAAATCGAATTTCCTATCAAATGTTTTGGTTAGCGTAAGGTAAAAACTTACCCATATTTATTGGTGGGGAGTCTTACGTGATACCTTTTCTTTTAAAAGGTTTTGAAGTTAAACAAGTTTAACCTGTTACTCACACCAGACCCATGTCTGACCCAAGTTGTTTATTCTGTTTTATAAACTCTTGGGTACTCAAATTTTTACGAGTAGCCAAGGGATTCAGGTTTAGCTTTGACGAGTAATCTGGAGGAGCAATGGAGCAGGAGGCTTCGGCGTTGTAGATATAGATAGTAGTTTTCCGCTGTGTTGATCTTTGTATTGATCTGTATTGTGTTGAGATGTAATAACTAGACAGATGTTTATAACTGTCTAGCATGTGATGTGTAATCTGTGTAACTCTGATAGATGATGTATATGATACTATGTAATATTTATGTGATATATTATATTTCGTTTCGTTTCCGCTGTGAGTATCTGTTGTTGTTTTCTTTTCTCTTCTTCTCTTTTCTATTTCTCACCCCTTTCTTTCTTTCTGTCGATGCGATTTTACGGGAGTGGAAAGTCGGGTCGTCACATGATCACTTAAATAATCTCATATATCTTTGAAATTTATTCATTCCCAGAAATCGTTGTTTTACAGCTCTGTGATTTTCTTGGTCCATGCTTGAAAGACATTTTGATTAAATCTCAGTCATGTCAAGCTGAACATTATTGTATTTCTTAATAGTTCTCAATGTTAATGATTGGTGTTCTAAAATAGCTACCACATGCATATTTATTGATGCATCAGTCGTAGAAGCTTGACGATTACGTTGCTCACTAGCTGCATCATTATCAGACTAACTATAGTATACTTCATTTTGGTAAATTCTTCCCATGTAGGTCCATAACATTTTAACTGCCTCCAATGAATATTATCCTGTTATTTTGAAAGCTTGACCTTCTTTTACTATGTTTACGAGGATATTTAAATTCATATGCATGATTTATGTACACATATATGTTTATTACTACTCTGCATGGTTATTCTATAACTTTAGTCAGCTTATTTTGTACATGTTCATATTTCTTTTCTACCTTTTTTTTCAAATGCCACCAGGGATAAGGAATCGCTAGCTATTTTCCCATTATTTGTATAATTAGATGATTAACCTTAATGCTAACTTTCAATAGCTATTATTTGTACATACCTTAAGCTATTGCATTTGATATACATGCTTGAATAAAAGGTATAGATTTGAAAGTAACATAGTGGTTGTTAACAATAGAACTTGAGTTTAAGCTGCTGCATTTGTACAGTTAAGTGATTATGCTTGGCTATTGAGTTTCCATGCCATTTTTATTACAGAGCAGCTTTGTGGTGACAGTAAAACTATTTTTGGATCCAACATTGTTTTTTATTTTCTTTCTCAGGTTTCTTAACTCATAGATGAAACTATTATTGAGATATTTGCAAAAATTGAAATTATTTTGGATCTTGCGTGGTTTCGCCAAATATCGAACTTGATGTTAAACCATTGCACTTTTATAGGTACATGAATAAGCTTGGCTACTGAATTTCCATGGCATTTTTGATTACATAGTTGGTCTATAACGGTAATACAACTATTTTGAATCCTACATGATTGTGTGTTTCCTTTTTATGGTTCTTTTTAGCTCATAGATGAATCTTCTATTGAGACTATTTTGGATCCTACATGTTTTTTTAAACTTATAAATGAAATTACTATTGAGATATTTGTAAAAGACAAAATTATTTCGGATGCCATGTGGTTTCACCAAATTTCATGCAAATCTATATTAGTCAAAAGATATAGGTTGATAATTGGTTTCATTGCACTTGGTTTGTTGTACAGTATTAAGCTATCATGCAAGATGTTTGTTGTAATGATTACCGAGGATGTACATGTCTTAAGTGTTTATTTTTTACGGTGTACTGTTTTGAATAAGAGTATACAAAAATTATTTTTTACCTCTATGTTCTTACATACTCTTCAGTGGATACATAAGTTTAAAAGTAAAATTTACAGCAAAATAGCATTTTCTCATTATTTTGGGTGTCTTTTGCATCTTTTCATCCATTCTACTATCGTCACTGATCCATTGGTTTTGAAAATGCTATTAATTTCTTCTTATGTACTCTTTTCTCATTTCTCGAAACCTTCTTATTCAATTTCAAGTTACAGTTTCTTTTCTCATATTAATAAAAAGAGAGAATACAACATGAACTATAAACCTGCAAATGACCTTTCATCTCAAAATTCAAAAAAAAATCCTGAATTTGAAGGTAACATTCTTACACACACACACACACAGATATATGTATATGTATATATATTTAGTTTGTTATTTTTTTTTCATATTTTTTTCATTTTGAAATCTTAGGTTCACCACTACTTGGTCTTGCTCTTTGAGTGCCAATTCAATTCCATCTACAGCGATATCGAATCTGGGGGATTTTGGAGATGGGTTTCAACCTAATTCTTTTATAAAAAAGGTCCGCAGTCTGGTTTACTATGATTAATTATTTGCATCACTTTTTATTCATGTTATAATAGCTATTTTTAAAATTTTGATTAAATATTTCTGAATTTTTATTACTATTTCAAGCTTTGTTTATATTTGCATTGTATAGGCACATTATGATCTGGGTCCTATTTGGATGTCACATTCTTTTAAATTTATTTGATTAAAATGTGCATTAAACAACTTGCTTCAGTCATGCTTCAATGGATTTAGTTTCAATTGCTTTGCATAGTTTTTTCTAATGTGTTTTTCACAATAATTAAACATGTCTTCTCTTCTATCTTTATGTTACCTTATGATTTTGGTATCACCTCATTGCTTTGTAAAATCATTTGATTCCTATCTTATTTATACCTTTGGTCCTATCTTATTCTATGTAATAATTGCTTTTGCATAGTTCATTATGCTTGAACATGAACTATTACATGCGCGCACACACAGAGTAATCATATATATTATTACTTGGATACAACAAGAACATATTTTTCTTAAGAAAATCCACTAGCATAAGTTATAACTTACTATGCAGAATTAAGTACTTGCATGGATGCCAAAGTATTACTACAAGAGGTATGATAAAGATGCTACTATTACGAGAAAATTAAAGGTAGCAAGAGTGAACTTCATAAGTTTTGCAACATCTTTGCATTTCTAAGCCGTCCCCTTAAAATCAACATGCAATTAGCGAATGTTCCTTGCGTTTATTAAGATAAGGCCTTCTAATTCATACTTCAAATATGCTCGATACTCATATTATCATCTATTAACATATACCGTGGATGTTGTTTGAATTTTTATTAGCAATCTGATCATTATTATTTAGGTTAAAACAAGATTTACGCTTGCTACATGAGACATCAAAAAGCGAGGGATGCAACAACTTTGTTTATGCATCATCTAATAAATATTTATACGTTGTAAAAAAGGAACCATCTGAAAAATGCTAATGGGTTCGCTCCTAATCAATATCATTAGGAAATAAATTCTATAATACTTGAATATCCGTGCAAGGTATAAAGGTTTTAGTAATAAAACAGTAAACTAGGCATGGAACGAAATTGTAAACTAAAATTCATAAAACACAAAAGAATCATCGGTTCAATGGTAAGCTAATAAAGGAAATTGGGTACTATTATTTTAGATGTAATTTCCTAGACTTGCATTTGTCTATGTTATTCGTAATGATTCTTTTACTTTAGAATTAAGAGGCATAAATCAATTTTCTGATTGAGTGCCTACGGTTTAAACATAAGTTAGTTTCTATTTTGGTCGATTAGTTACTTCTCTTCTATATTCTTTGTACTGTCAAATACAAGAAGAAAGAGCTTTATATTCGCTTTGATCTTTTTTTAATTATATTCTCTTAAATTTTCATGGAAACTCCATAATTGGACAATTGATAAGAACTTGGATATACTATTCTTATTTTTGTTAAGTTTCGATATGAATTTCTAATTTAAAAGAAGTTTAAATTTCTACATTGGTTATGATTGCATACAATATATGTATACATATATATATATACACACACATATACATATACATATACATATTTACAACACATAGTTAAAGTGATAGGCAATCAAAATATAACAAATTATACTTATTGAATAATTCATGGCCATCATGTTTTAATAAATCATTATCCCACTTTAACAATCACTAGGTTGTTATTTTTAAAAAATACTGGAATGTACAAAAGCTATTACAATTTTTCATAATATTACAAATTTCTTCTAAACTGTACTTTGTAGTAAGCTACATAAAAATAAATATGTGATATCATTTTATTTTATAAATTTAAGAATGATATTTTTACCCCAAAAGCAGAGTGTTTTGAACTTGAAGTGTAGAAGTACAAACTAGCATATTGTCTGATTTAGGTTTGAAATTTTTTTGATTGTCTAAATAGTTGTACTGTCTAACTTTGTGTAGGGTGGTGGTGCAACTAGGATAATGGTGTCATCAATTGGTTTATCATTATGCAGACCCGTTCCTCATACTTCTCTTATAAGGTTTGCAAAATGCTATTATTATTAATTAGTTACTCTGAATTCTTGGTCCAATAAAGCAACTTTGTATGCGTCTGTTTATGTAAACTGCATATACTCACACAAAATGTGCTTCTTTGTTGCATTTTTCCATTAATATATGTATAGCACAAAATCTTTAATCTTTTTCCAACTTTATTGCAAGTTTCTTCTCATCTCTTCAGGCACACATTAATATATTTCACAAATGTTTTTTTATCTTGAAGAAGTATCTTTCTTTCCACCAAACCCTACAATAATATTATCCTTTTTCTCCTCGTCTACATAAGTACTGGACAAGAAATAATTCCAGAAATGAAATGAAAACAGTTAGTGCCAACAAGTTAAAAGCTAAGAATCAAATATATGAAGAAGGTGCTATTGGGATCTTGAGATCTACCCAATTTTAAGGGGTGCAAATTTCCCATCTTCTATAAAGGTAACTTTTACAAATTTTCTAATGTCTTACATTGTTTAAACATTATTCAATGGAGAGAATTATAATGGTATTGCTTACCTATCTCTCTAGAATTACAGACAGGTATGAATTCTTACTAAAAGAATGTACTTTATTTTTTCTTGGGTTGATAGTTGAAATCTATAGAAGAAATCGCTTCAAACTCAACCATCACCTCATTATTTGTGGGATATGTTTCTAAATATTTGACTTCTACTATCATGGCATTCTAATTTTTGCCTTCGTTTATTTTGCAAAGGAGTTATTTTCTAATACATGAGTACGAAGAATCTTCAATGCTAACGACTGCATAAGGATGAAGCAAAGTAAATACCTTAATTTTTTATTTTAATCCTTTTCTTTTACAAAATATATAATAGGAAAAACGATTTATTTTTTACATTGTCAACCATACAGGATTAACAATACAATGTTGTTTTTATGAAAATCAAACAAGAATTAATCGATTGATGTCCCAAAGAAATTCGAACTATGCTAAACTGGGATAACACACGATCAAAAAATGATGTAGTGATAAGGAAATAATTCAGACAAACCTTAGTTTCTTTATATTTGATATGAATTTACTACTCTAGAATATGCACATATTCTATCTGGAACCGTACGTGTTGCAGTTTTTGGAAAAGTTTTGTAGATTATTTCATCATTTTCCACTGGAACAAATTTGTTACTATTTAGATTTGCAATTGCTTAGAAATATACAGTCATAGTTCCATATCAATAGCTGGATGCATATCTCAAAGAAATATTAACTCTAAATGGCGTAAATTTTTACCGGATTATTTAAAAATATTCTCGCAATTATAACAAATTTTAGACCATATGGGGATAAATTGATGTTTCAGTAATATATAGGTACTAAACTGAAAGTAACAAACTGAAACAACCTATTAGCTTTATTAATATTGTCTTTATAAAAGAATGCCAAGTTAGTGTCCCAACAGATGTATATTATTGTTAGAGTGCCAAGTACCATGGCTCTTTTTTATACACCTCAAGTATATAGTACTAGAAATGCATATTTCATCATTAATCCTATTATTGTTATCTTTTGTGACATCTTATCAATCTGCATAGTTCATGATATTGGTTATTTGCCTTACGCAAGTGCGAGAGGTTGTTTCAATGACATGTTGAAAGGACCTGTTAGCTTTTATTTTAATTTTATTTCAACAAAGGTGACATTTGTTGACATGTCAGTAGATTGAGTACTTTTGCACCTTTTTTCTTGCTGTCATCGTATGTTTGTGGATCAAGCCTAAGCTATAGTTTATGAACTTTTGTGGGTTATAAGTTGGAACGTGCATCTTCCTAGAGTATAATAAAAAAACTCGACCTCCTATAGATTTTTCAACTTCATGTTCATTTTAACTCTTTTCTTTATGTGATCACATGCTATTTATTTCCGAGAATGGTAGTGGTCGGGATGACAGCTCACTTAAATAACCAGGCATAGAATATGTCGAGCGGATGGCCACGTTGAAGGCTTAGAGGCTCATTATGCCTGAAGTAGCTACTTAAATTATGATCATAGGACATGTACTTAGCATTGGATTAGTCCTCTCTACTAATTAGAAAGAAGGAGGCACCTAAAATATTAGGGGAGGTCTAGCCTGTGGAATGGAAATGAAGAAATTTGAGTGTTGAACATTATCAATATTTTTAATTACATTTTTTTTATAATGGAAATTGTTAGCAATCTTTCATTGTCTACATGTATATCATAATTATTAACATGTATTTTTATGTATTTAACATGATTAAGGTCAGGAACATGTCTGTACAAATTGATGAATGAATAAACATGTATAGTGCTTCAATTCGGTTGTGTTCATGGATGTTAAAAAGGTATAATATAATTATACATACAAACACTGGACTTATATTATTTGTTCCAAGTATAAATTTGGCGTTTAGAATTTCCTTCACCAGTTAGGTGCATGTCACTATTGGCCTAAAAAGAACATTATGACTGTCCTTAATTTTACGAGTACGTTCAAAATAATCAATATTTCATCCAAAATAAGATTATAATCAAAACTGTAAAAATCATCCAACACGCCATTTAATCTTATAATTATCTTCAATGTTATGCCATCTATAAATTTTATTTGTATTCACATGTAATTTTACTTCTGGAGATGTATTATTTTTATTGAATTTGCTAAATTTTGTATTATTTAATTACTATGGTGGTATGATTATTTGAAATAAAAGAAAAAGTTATTTAGTTATCCTAGAAATTGGACTATGATATCTTGAGTGTTAGCTTATTGGTTAATGACATTAATGATATTAGTGGCGTAAGGATTGATTCTCAACAGCAAGATTAAATTAGTTTGCTAATTACCCAGAGTATAGGGATTCTATGGTATACTCGCCTAAGATTGAATGAAACAGTTTGGTTTAACTAGGTATTCAAAAATAGCCTATATTTTGCATGTTATATTATGTTATATGTATTAAAAATATAACTTTTCATGCCATTTTAATATTATTCTAATTCAGTTAGCATTGGATAGTGTGAAATAGTGTTAGAATATTGTTTATTCAAATTGTCTTTGAAACATTATTTTTCTTCTAACATGATTTTTTGTTGTCATATATGAAACACTATTATCACATTAAATGTATACAAATTTGGATTTATATTTTATAGAAGAGGAACCTCTGTTGAGCTTATGCATTACTTAAATTAATAGGTAGCTTAGTAATGCAATGCTTAACGAGTAAAGAATAATCAGTAGTTGACGTTAGTGTATTTTGTATACGTTCATTATTCACTAAAAAGAGTTATTGTATTTTGTGCACATTATAATTACTTAAGTGGATATTTTAATGAAAGTGTGCCAACATCATTTAGAAGAAGTGCTAATATAAATAATTTCAGTCCATAAACATACTTTTTCATTTTGATATTGGTATGAAAATAAAAAAAATGTACGTTAAATAAGTTGTGTTGTGAACACCGTGTGCGTAGCACGGGTTCACACTAGTTACGATATAATTCGAAGGTTTTCTAATCAATAGAAATCCGTATCCGACTCAGTCAAGTTTTTGGCGCTGTTGTTGGGAAAACAATTTAGTTTTATTTTACTCTTCGAATTATTTTTACATTTGTTTTATTTTATTTTGTGTTATTTTTCATTAAAAAAACCTACGTTACATTTTCATTGTGCATTTGATTCTCTGTTCATTTAGTTCGTTGTTGTTCACTGTTTTGTTGTTTTTGTTCGGTCGTTGCAATTCAAGAACCACACAGTGCAAATTCCATTAACCATAGCCTTCACTGCAAATTCCATCACTACAAATCACTGTCTTCAAACTGTTCACCAAACCAAGCTCCTCCTTCATCACCAATCACCTCACCAACCCAATCTGCATTCAACCAAACTCTTACACACCCAAACTCAAAAAACCACTATATTCTCTGCCTCCTCCATCAACCCCCGACCTCAAACTTCAGTACCCCATTGGACCTCACACCAAACACCATCAATCGACAACAGCCTGTCACAATCACCAGTCGTCACCATCGCCATAAACCATCTTTCACGCCCAATCCCGCGACCACCAATCGCTTCACCAAATCGCCATTGCGACAACCCTTTATCAGCACCCAAAATCAAACGTCGCCTGAAACAACAACCCGCGACCTCCTCTGCAAATAACCCGCGACCATCAGAACACACAACCACCTTGCAAACCCTCACAAACCCACGAATCGCGACACAAAATCCAAACAAGCAGTTCACCTACGTTCGAATCGAATCAAACAAAATCATCGATTTGGAATATCGATTTAGAACAAGTGAAATTTTGATTTGGAGTCTCTAGTTGCTGATTTGATTTGGAACTCTGGGTTGTGTTTAAGCACTGTTATGTTTTAAAAAAATTCTTTTGGTTGAGAACCATTGCGTGAGTGTGTGTGGGCTTTTGTTATTTTGGGCTGTGTGTTTAAGTTTTTTAAGTTTAATTTGGGTTTAGTTTTTAAGTTAAAATAATAATACTAATTTGCTTTCGCTTTGCTTTTGTTTTCTTTTTATCCTTTTTAAAAAAATCGCTTGCCTTTGAAAAAAAACAAAAAGAATATAAATCTCATTTTCAGTAATTTTTCAGGTACAAATTGCAGGAAATCACAAAAAAAAAAATTGCTTGCTTTGCTCTGCTTGCTAAAAGATTACGCTAAAAAAAATTCGCTGGTTTTAAATAATTCTGCACACTCTGATATCGTGTTCTTATCAATTGTTTTTATTTCACTTGCATTGTTGGTTGCTTGTATTAAAAAACAAAATAAAAATTTCATTTGTAGTTGCATTGTTAATGCACGTTTGATTTCAGATTTGCATTATTTCATCTTGTTTTTATTTTTCTAAGGGCAACACCCAACTTCACATGAGGTGGAGATTTTATCACCATTTCCTTGGCCTACAAATTGCATTTCATTATAGAAAATTGAATTAAATAATGAAGATTAGACATTGAACTTAATGGTGTCACGGGCTCATCTAGAACAAATTTATATTTTGACAAGTTGATTTCTTTTAACAAACTACTTTTTGGTGTCTATGGAACAACGGAGCAACAATCATTTAAAATTATTACGGTGATTCGTAAGATATTATATTGATTGTTTTTCTGAAGGTACTTAAACCTTTAGCTGTATTGCTACGGTGATTCATGGTGCAATGATAAATCATGTCAATTACCTAGCTAAAAATTGTTTTGTTGAATTAAGTCAAAGTGTCACGATATAATTTTGGATTAGGAGCAACTAATATAGAAATTTCTAATTAAGTCATTGCATTCATTTAGATGCATTAGTTTCATGCATATATAGAAAATAATAAAAAAATTCTCACCTTTTCTTATTCTTTTACATTAAAAAAATTCAAAAAAAATCAAAAACCAAAAATACAAAAATCTAAAAAAATTCATCTTATTCTCTTTTCATTCTTACCTCCTTTTCTTTTTTCCCTTAATCTTCTCCCTTGTGCATGAGTGTTTAGACTCGTGACACTTCTACGAATCGTTTAGTGCGAATTAACAATCTTTCAACCATGGCGAATGAAAATACCTCTCGAACTCTCATGGACAGAATTTTCCCTAATCGAGTTTCTGCCCTTCTTACATTACATTACCCACCCCAACTGGTAATCACTTTGAAATCAATTCAAGTCACATTAACACACTTCCAAAATTTGACGATTTTGAAAATGACGATCCTTATATCTTTTTAACTAATTTTGAACAAGTTTGTGCAACCAACTTCAACAATTACGCAATGATAAATAAAACTTAGGTTAATTCTATTTGCACTTACCAACTATGATGATAAATGGTTGTATAAATTGTCTTCAAATTCGATTAAAACGTGGGACAAATTTGTGAAAGTTTTCTTAAAGAAAATTTTACCCCTTTGAAAAAACAACCAAAATTTTAAATGAAATTGTAAATTTTCATCAATTTGGTGATGAATCCTTTGGAAAATATTTTGAAAGCTTCAAGGAACTTTTAATAAAATGTCCACATTAGAATTTCAAAAAATGGACTCTTTGCCAAATTTTATATGATTGACTTGAAAATAGCTCTCGTACGATGCTTGAATCAATGTGTCAAGAAATTTTTTTAGCACAACATCACGATGATGCTTGGCAATTTCTCGAAAATTTAGCTAAAAAATCAACTCAATGGGAACGATCTAATGAGAAATCGGTCTATTCAATTAAGATCGAGCGCATATTTGATTGGATCATCATTAGCCTTAAAGGCGAAAATCGATGTAACGATAAATAGATTGATAATGTTCTTTCATCTAATCAAATGAACCAAGCTTACCAAGTCTTTTGTTATATATGTAATAATCCAAATCAAATCACCAATCAATGTCCTTACTTGTTAGAACAAATCAACACTTTTAATAAAGTTAGGAATGATCTGTTTTCTCCAAAATACAATCCCAATTGGAGAAATCATCCTAACTTCGCCTGGAACCAAACCAATTCAAACACAAATTTGGTTCGACCAACTTTTCAAGCATTTCTGAACAATACTTCAAATCCTCCTTTTCAACCAAATCAATTTCAACAAAACTTTGCACCACCTTCTCAAAATCAAGCCAACAATCATTTGTTCCTCAAGACGACAAATGAATGACATCACTTGAGAAAAGTTTGGAAACTTCACTCAAAATCTTCAATCGAACAATAATTTGCAAAATTTGTTAACTTCGTACGAGTCAATCAATCTATAAACTCGAAATGCAAATGAGTCAGTTAGCCACTACCATGAGTGAATGGGAAATAGGCACGTTCACGATTCAACCGACAGGAATCAAAACACTAAATCAAACTAAGCTCATGTCATTCAAGATAGCAATGTGAATCAAATGAACGCTATCACCACTTTGCAATCCGGTAAACAAATTGATAACTCAGTTTCCAATCCAAATGACTTACCGAAAGTTCCTCTCGACACTTCGAAAACCACAAACGGTTCCGATTAAAACATCAAGTCAAACCTCAAACCAAATTCTACATCTAATTCTTTTCCAACTCAAGTAGACCAACCTACCGAGTTTCAAATTCCATTTCCCCATCGATTTCGCGCTAAGAAACATTTCGATCAAATTCAAAAGGTGTTAGAAATTTTTAAGCAAATCAAAGTTAACATTCCTCTTTTAGACATAATTCAACAAGTCCCGACCTATGCCAAATCTTTAAAGGACTAGTGTACATTCAAGTACCTAAAAAAGTCTTTTTAGCGGTCAGCCTAAGTGAAGTCTTCTCTCAATCTATTCCTATCAAATACAGAGATCCCTGTTGCCCTACAATCTCGTGTACGATAGGAGATAGGACAATCAATAAATGCTAGTTAGACTTAGTGCGAGTGCACACTTGATTCCATATTTTATATATCAACAATTAGGCTTAGGTGAGCTTAAATCGACAAAAGTCACCCTTCAATTTGTTGATCGTTCTATAAAGAAACCCATAGGAGAAATCTAGAATGTGCTCATTAGAGTAGGGCAATTCATATTTCCAATCGATTTCATCGTCCTTGAAACACAAACCTGTAAACAATCCTATGAGTCAAATTCCTTTGATTTTAGGACAACCTTTCTTGGCCACCTCGAATGATTTGATCAATTGTCAAAATGGTTTTGTGAAAATTTCCTTTGGTAGCATGAGCTCAGATCTTAACATCTCCAATTTGAAAATTAATCGAACTAACCATTTGACCACACTTTGGAAGTTAACGCTATTCAAGAAAACTTCGAAAATGAAACAATTGACCTTAATGACACACATGAGGCCAAGTACGAACAATTATTTCAAGACATGCTAAACGAGATTGAAGACACACTTCCTTTCGAACCTCTCACGGTTGAGTCTGAAACTCAACTGATTTCTTAGATTGAGCAATCTCCTATGTTAGAGCTCAAACCTCTTCCTTGTCACCTAAGTACGCTTACTTAAGTAAGAACAAAACTTTTCTCGTCATCATTTCTACTGATCTTTCTCTTGACCAAGAAGCATCTCTTCTTTCAATTCTTTTGAAAAACAAAGATGTGATTGGGTGGTCCATTACCGATATTAAGGGAATTAGCCCTGCAATTATTCAACATCGCATTCACTTAATTGATGACGCTAAGCCTACTCGTGATGCATGATGAAGGCATAACCCCAAAATGAAACATGCGGTGCGAGAATAAATTCTTAAGCTCTTTGATAATGGTATCATATATCCCATCTATGATAGTTCGTAGGTTACCCAATTCATGTTGTGCCTAAAAAGTTTGGACTCACCGTTATCACGAATGATGCTATGGAAATCGTACTCAAACGGGTTAGCGTGTTTGCATTGATTATCAAAAAGTAAATGCTGCAACACGTAAAGATCATTTCTCTCTTCCTTTCATCGACCAAATGCTTGAACGATTAGCTAGCCATGAATTCTATTGTTTTCTTGATGGTTATTCCGATTATAGCCATATTCAAATCGCTCTGGAAGATTAAGAAAAAACGACTTTCATATGTCCCTTTGGCACCTTTGCTTATTAGCATATGCTATTCGGACTTTCTAATACCCGGTGACTTTCCAAATGCATGGTTTGCATCTTTTCTAACATGATCGAAAGTTTCCAAAAGTTTTTATGGGCAATTTATTTATCTTTGGAGATTCTTTTTCTGAGCGCTTACATCATCTCAAGTTGGTTTTAAATCAATGTAAGAGAAACATTTAAGTTTGGATTGGGAAAAATGCCACTTAATGGTCAAACAAGGCATAGTCCTCGGACATGCCATTTCAAATAAGGGTATTAAGGTAGATAAAACAAAAATTAATGTCATTTCGAATCTACCCATTTCCAAATCCGTTAGAGACATTCGACCATTTATAGGATACACTGGCTTTTATCGACGCTTTGTAAAATATTTTAGCAAAATTGCTCGACCTTTGACTACTCTTTTGGGAAAAGACGTTCCTTTCAATTTCAATTCTGACGTGTCTCTTCTTTTAAACGTCTTAAAAATGAACTCATCTCCACTCCAATCATTAACTTGCCTAATTGGGATCTTCCATTCGAAATTATGTGTGATGCTTCTAACTTTACGGTTGGTGCTATCCTAGGACAATGCATCAATAAAATCCTTCACGTTATCTACTATGCAGTCTATGCTAATATAACTTTGAACGATGCTCAACTCAACTACACAACCACCGAAAAAGAGATTCTTGCCATAGTTTTTGCACTAGAAAAGTTTCGGCCTTATTTGATAGGCTCACCTCATGGTTTACACTGACCATTCCGCTTTTAGGTACCTTTTTGCTGAAAAGGATGCTAATTTTCGTTTGATTCACGTCTTCCAAACTCACCATCTTCTTTTTTCATTAATGAGAACTTTCCCGACAAACATCTCTTTCAGTTTCCATCGATCCATGGTTTGCAGATATAGTGAACTATTTAGTCACTAAGGAAACTCCTTCGTTTTTGTCTAAAAAAGATAAATACAAATTTATATCCCAAGTGAAATATTTCTATTGGGATGATCCATACCTGTTTAATTATTATTCCTACCAAATCATTCGACGATGCATCCCAGATAGCAAAATTAAGAGCGTTCTTTCGTTCTGTCATGACCAAGCGTGTGGTGGAGATTTCGGTCCTACGAAAACTTAGGAAATAGTGTTTCAGTGTGGCATTTATTGGCCTATTCTTTTCAAAGATGTGTTCAAGTTTTGTAAAATGTGTGATCATTGTCAACTGTTAGGAAAAATCATAAAACAAAACATGGTGCCTTTGACCTTCATCCTTACGATTGAAATCTTTACGTTTGGAAAATTTGACTTTATGGGACCATTTCCTAAATCTTTTGGAAATTTTTATATTCTTCTTGCTGTCGATTACGTTTCTAAATGGGTTGTAGTCGTTCCATGTAAAACAAATGACCATAAAGTAGCTGAAATTCATAAAAGAGAACATCTTTTCGAGGTTTGGCGCACCTCACACAATAATAAGTGATAACGGAACAATTTTTGTAATCAATTTTTCCAAGCTTTAATAAAGAAATACTCGATAACTTACAAGTTATCCACTCCTTATCATTCTCAAACTTATGGTCAAGTTGAAGTTTCAAATCGACAAATCAAATAAATTTTGGAAAAAACTATTAATAAAAATCAGAAAGATTGGTCTCGAAAATTGATAGATGCGTTTTGGGCTTGAAGAATTGCTTTTAAAACTAATCTTGGGATGTCCCCTTATAGATTGGTATATGGTAAAGTGTGTCACTTACTAGTTGAGCTTGAACATAAAGCGTTATGGACAATAAAGAACATAAACTTTGATCATGAAAAGGCTGGCGAAAATAGAAAATTGCAACTCAGTGAAGTAGAAAAGATTAGGAATAACGCATATGAAAATGCGAAAATTTATAAGGAAAAAACAGAATTTTTTCTTGGAAAGTCAATTTTAGGAGAAACGTTTTCGCCAAACCAAAAAGTTCTTTTGTATGACTTTGACTTCATTTATTCCCGGGTAAGTTAAAATCGAGATGGACAGGATCATATATGGTATGTACTGTTTTTCCACACGAGGCTATAGAAATAGAAAACTCTAGGGATGGATTGATTTTTAAGGTCAGTGGTCATCGTTTAAAGCCTTACTTGGAATTGGCAAGAGATCGAGAGGAGAAGCTCATGATTCTTCATGAGCCACTATGTCTTGTAAGGAATATTAACCCTCTTATAAATATGTACATATGTTTCTTCTTTACACTCATTATATCATGCATTGACTATGGGGATAGTCAAAATCTACTGTGGTGGAGTCTAATTTTAATTTTGATTTTACATGGTTTGATTTTTGCATATTTTTCCCCTTTCTTTCAAATTTTTTTTTCGCATATTAATTTACTTTTGAATAGGCATGATAAAGTAAGCATATAGTTTTGGTCATTAGATTGAACTTTTTGGAAAATTACTTATCTCAATGAATAATAAAAAGAAAAGTTCAATAAGAAGATTCATAGGTGATGGTTATGAAGTGTATTCTAAGTTGTAGTCATCGTTTAAAAAAGTGGTTGATTCACGTGCGTTAATATTATTAAACTTTAAAGTTAAGTGGTGCTAAGATGATTTTGCATAACTCTCTCTTTTTTTTAAAAGAAAAAATAATATGTAAATAAAATAACACTTAAAGTTAGTGTACACATGTAAGTGTGTATACCTTCCATGCTCTATACTCTTCTCACGTAAGTCCGCAAGGCAGTGAATGAACGGTATATCTGGCCTTAGTTTTCTAAGTTAGGTGTATGTATATAAAAAATATAATAATAATAAACACCTAGAGTCAAATGTACACACATAAGTGTGTATACCCGCCACGCTCTTTACTCTCCTCAAGTACACCCGTAAGGCAGTCCATGGATGGTATATCGGGCCTCGAGTAAGTGTATGTAAATAATGTTAATAAAATTTCAAATAAAGAGAGAGTAAACAATTGAAACTCAAGCATTATCTTAAATTTATTGATTTGACTTGTTATACAAAAAAATGAAGGTACCACTTCGCAAATTCGGACAATCAATTGAAGAATTTATTTCGTTGTTGCACTATGTTATCAACTGAAACAACTAGTGATGCTAGAGTCAAAATGTAATGAAAACTTGATTTTCGTTGGAAGTTTCGATTGACAAAAAACTGAAATTTCCTGACGATGATCGAGACTTGTATCTTACTATTTTGTTTCAATTTAAAACTCAATTCTTCATTTTGTAAATAAAAATTTGCATTCATGCCTTTGTAAATAAAACTTGTATTAGGAACTTTGCATGTGCATTTGGATTTTTTGGGTAGTATCCATTGAAAACCCTCACAAGACAACATTCATTCTACTAGACACACCTAGAGGTTTAACGGTTTGTTGCATACACTTTATGCAATCGTGTTTTCCTACGAAAGTGGACTTATTTATTTTTACTTTATTCGAGGACGAATAAAAAGATAAGTGTGTGGTATTTCATATGCACGTAAAAATGTACATTTTTACTCTCATAGTTAATCTTCTTCTATTAAAATAAATGACATACTAGGGTATTTTTACATGTTTTTTTACAAAAATATAAGAGTATTTTCAAATCATTATTCACTCATCTACATTTGGGCAAAACGGTTATTTTGTGTAGCATTAATTTTGAGAAAATTTATTTTCACATTTTAGTTTTATTTTGTAAGAAATTGAGTGAAAATTGGAAGATGCTTCATGGATTTATGCATGCACAAGATTTGGAAGCCAAAAGAATGAAGAAAAAAAAGAATTACCACTTCATGGAGGAGCCCACCAACCGACTTGCTAATGAATCACAACTAAAAACAAAAGCACATGTTAGTAGGGAATTAATTAATGTTTAATGATAACTTTATGGCCACACTATATAAAGGGTATTTTTGGTAGTTGCCTAAAAAGAGATTAGGGTTTTATACTTGTATAAATACTCTCTTATGTTTCATGTAAAGGGAGTTAAGTTTTATACATGAAGTTGTAGCACAATATTAGAAATAAAAACTCTTATCTTTAATGGCTTCTTAGCCTACTCTTTCCTTTTATGCTTTTTTATTCCATGTTCTTTTCTTTTATGCTCTCTTTTATTTCATGCAAGTAGATTAGATTTACTTTATGCAAACTAGAGTAGATTTACTTTTTTTAGTTAGCTCTCTCTTGTTAGAACCTCTATTCTGCGATTTCAATTACAACAACTATACAATCACATATATAGAATATATCTTATCATATGATAGGTATATATTAGAAAAAGATCACAATGCACAACAAAATCTTGGCTCAAAGATAATTGAAGAAAGATGGATCATACTACTTAAAAAGTAAGGTCATATTATTGTATTATAGTCATAGATATATGTTGTACAATCCTTGAGTGATCATAACACACATAATTTCACATCGACAAATCTTAATAACAAACTGCCTTGGTTTTATATTTTACAAAGTGACACATGTCTGTCCTTCTTTCACAAACATTTATGACATATTTCTGTCTGTTATTTTCAGACATCCACAGAGGTTTGTGATATGAGGACAGACGTTCTATGACATGTCTCAGCCTGTAGACATAAAACATCAACTGCCATTTTTTGAATAGACGCTTCTCCCTGCTTCAAAAAAAGCTCTTCCTTCTTCAACAGTTGCAATCATTAATCAAAGAGCAATCTTTCAAGAAATCATAACTTTTCGAATACAACTCTTTGATTCTATAAATACTTTAATCGATTGAGATTTTAATTTAACTTGATTTACTATTCTCTAACTTCTATATTCATATCCTCTTATGCTATCATTGACTTAATATTCTCGATCACTTTCAACCAAATTCTTTATATTTTTTTGTTAAATTATTCTCTACAAATCCAAGCAACTCACACTGATCATCACTCAAAGAAGATTATATGAAGAATTGTACTGGCAATCAATATTCATGTTGTATTGAACACAAGATTGTCAAAGGAATACTTTTGTATTAGCCTATTCCTCCGGGCAAAGCAAGGGTTATTATTTAGTGAAATACCAAAGGGGAGCTTTGGGACTGGATGTAGGATGGAAGGTCCGAACCAATATAAAAACTCTAGTGCGCTCGTTTTTATACTTTGCTTTTTTATACTTTGTTATATTGCTATATTTAGCTCATATATTGGTATACACACACATACTAATACACAAGTCATCTATACTATTATATTATTAGTCAGATGGATTTCGAGAGCACACAGGCCTCCTTAAATTTTGGCAACTGAACAGTCTCTAAATCTATATTTTTTTTCTTTTATTCTTCATAAGCATCACATTCTTCCTCTCATCTCCGTAATTGTAGGAAAAACAAAACAACAAAATTTCTTTTTCCTGCTAATGGCCTCTCTTCTCTCATCTTCACTTCTAGACTTCCGATCAAACCAAATAAAATCGAACGTCTAAACCCTAGGCTTTAGTTGACATCCTCAATTCCTTCCCTCTACATCAATATCCACTCTCCACTCCTTTCCTTACTCTCTAACTCCTTGGTTGATTTCCTACGATCCAATTACTATTCGACATTTGATTTCACGTGTACTAATCTCCTTAATCCACTAATTCGAAAGCATCCAACAATGACTTCGTGAATGAGGTATTTTACTATTTCTATTTTTGATTTTTCCAGCTCTTAATCGAATTATTTGATAAAATTTTCTATATTATTTTTTTAGGTCGTTTTGTACTTTTGATTTTGAGAATTTCATGTATAATGATTTTGCGGATTTGCTGGATCCACAGTCAATCAAGAACATCCTTAACGAATCTGTGATTTAGGTATTTTATTACTGTTTTCAAATTTTCCAATTACAAATTATTTGATAAAAATTTGCTCCATTTTATTTCCAGATTGTCAAAAGCTGTGTATACATGAAACTGAGCAATTTAAAACCGACGGTTGGATTTGTGATTATCGTTATTACATTATTTGATCAGTTTAATTTAGGAAGTTTTCAGGCAATCCAAAAGCAGCAAGATAGATCTGATATAGAGTATAATTTTATGAAACATGTTACCTCTTAACATACTTAAATTAAGAAATCTCATATTTAATGTTGGTAAATATTTTAAAAAATGTCAGTCATCTCTGCATTTAACAATTAAACAATATTTAGGTTGGTTTTGTTCTAATAACCATTGTTTATCTATTTAGCTTGGTTGTCTCTATCATTACTAATAACTTATATAATCACTTTTTCATTTATCATAAATGCTACCTCTACAGGTTTTGAGACACACAAAGGTTTGTTGAGACTGTTGGCGTTTGCTTTACTACTGATCAAGCAATGGAAGTTGCCATTCATGGTTTGCTTTTAATTGAGCTATATTGCAACATTTTCAAAGGTCATTTGGTAAATTACGTATGCTTTGTATCAATCTGCTTATCATGCTGTTTAAGGCAGGTATCTAAAATTAGTCTTGGCTTTACACATCTTTTGTGCACAAACATCTCATTATGAATATCGTGTACCTATCAAAGTTCAGTCAACGTCCATGTAAATAATGATACAAACCCGAGTGCATAACAAGAGTTCTCTCATTAAATTTTAGTACAGTGTTTGTTATTCCTAAGTATAAAAGGTTCATACTTAGTTTTCCTAATAATTTTCATTTGTGATCTAACAAGACACCATAAATATTTTGAAATTTCAAAAGGTTAGTTATTGCATTTCTTAGTATTCATGATCATTTAAACTTAGGGTGCACGATTATGTTTATCTCATAAAACCGATTAGATTTGTACAATTTCAATTACTTTGGAGACCATGGATGATAGGGAAATAAAAATATTTCTTTGAATTAACCACAGTGAAATGACACTTTTGGTGATTAACCCGATATTCTTTTCCATCCTGTCTGCAAATGCACAATAACGACAATATATATCATGCTCCACAATTTCACTTTCCATGGATGTTTAGTTGATTTGGGGTTACCACATAGTCCTGTTTTGATTCACTAATGCCAACAAAACAATTGGATACTAAGTTTTAAAGCAATTCAATTAGACTCCAATAATTAGAAGCACTTTAACATTCTGGAATGAAAAAAGATAATGCATGTGAGTGGGTGGGTATTAGAAACACAGGTTAAATGTTTATTATAAATGTTTAACTAGGAAAAAATATGAATGTGTTTTTGATACAATAATAAATCAAACAATATTTGAATAAATGCATGCGATAGTCTGCATAAAAATTTCTTCACCAATATCCATTTTATTACCTCATCCACTATGTTTATTAATGTTTCATAATTTTATTCATGTAAACACTTTTGTTTCATCTCCCTCTTATGTCATCATCTTAAATTCAAAATAACTATTTTGTATCTTTTTCGTTTGATGCTTTTGCAGCAACACTGATTTACCCTTTTTTTTCTTAACAATCAATTCTTTGTTGCATGCAATTATATAGAAAAAATACGTTTGGATTATCCAGTGCTTAAAAAAGAAGCATGATTTTCAGGTCAATTTTAATCCAATTTCTATTTTTATTTATTTATAGTATTTGGGTTTTATTTTCTATATTTTAGAATGAAAGTTTTTTATAAAAACAAATTTGATGAAAGCTATCATTTCTATTAAATTACTTTCTAACCAAATAATGATTCCATTTTGTAATTTTCTTTTCACCCGTTCCTCACTTTTTCAATGCACTAATTTGATTTTGAAAGCTATGAATTTGCTAAACTAAAGACGTTATGGTTTTGCAAGTGTTTTAAAATTTGATTCCACGATCAATTTTTCTTACACAATTCTTCTCTCAGTTTATTTGTTGAATATAACATTTCCTTATAGGTTACTCCTATGGCTAATTTCAAATGTGCATCAACTATGGTATGTAGGTCTACCTTCATCTTTGTTTACCAGTTATGATATTGTAGTACAAGTTGTTTCTTTGCTATGTCTATTTTGGATGCTTAAACTTTGTTCTTTAGTCAAAGTGTGTTTATGGATATTTATTTTCTGCAGTAAATGAACTTTTCTACACCCAAAATCTTTTCATTACATTTACAGAGTTAAGCATAGCTGCATCCACATAGCTGCTAATTATGTTTGAAATGCTCTTAATTTATAGGTTTGAATGACCAAATTGGCAGTAATTTGTGATGGTTGCTTAACAACAGAGATTCAAGAAATAATTGTTTTTTATTCCATATATAAGGTACTTCTACTGGACTAAACCAACTTTGGCATCATGTGTATATTTTGTACTACTCGCTGATCCATATCTATAGCAATACTATGTTGAAAAAATCTTTTCTATTTTAAGATGTATCAAATATTTCTTTTCTATTATACTGTAGAGAGTTAATGTTCCCAATTTTAGATTATACCCTTTGGTTTAATTAGTATATAAATTGATTTATATTTTTATAAAATAATTATTTCCTCACATGTTTGGTCTTTTTATCGGTTTTCATTGTTTAGATGTACTTTGACTTACTCAAGCCAGTTTTGAAGCTCCACATGAAGGTTAAAATATATGCTAAATATTGGTTAATTTACATATTATATGAACAAAATATACAATATATTTCTTGCCTTTTTAGTATATTTTTTACAGTGTTAAGTGCAATCCTCTTTTTATCTTTTCTATTTTCATTGAAGGATTAAGCCTATACTACATTACCATTTATGTATGTGTATATGTACGTATGTATATGTATGCACGTGTGTGTCTGTATTATATTTGCGTGTGTGTATAAGACCAAGAAGTTCATATAGATTTATATTGATAATTTTGTTGTTATTAAAAGGTACTGCTTCAATAAGTGAACAAGTGTATACAGAAGTTTGATATATCTTATACAAATATTCTGACCTGTAAATATATGTTTTTAATAAAGTGTGTGTATTTATAAGCTTTGATTATACGTTTCAGCTCTGAGCTTTAATATCTTTTATAATAATTCAACTTATTGTTTTCTGTAGTTATAGGCTCTTTCTCTATATTCTACTAGCAATCGCGAATTTGTTCTTTTATGACTAATGTCTTTTTTCTTTCAACATGTTGGATAAATAATAAATATTCATATTATCTGTAGAATTTATTTGGTGATCGTTTATTTTCAAAGATGAGTTGCTCCATAGTTCAAGTCCATTGTTCTTAAAATTTTATATATGTTTCTGATATGAATGTCATATCTAATTTGAATAATTTAGGTCATGTTCTTAAGCTTATAGTTTTTTTCTTTGGCATATTCATCCAGCGGTTTGTCTTTGTTTAGCGGTTGTCACTATGCATATCATATAGCTTTTCTTCACATATTTATAATAAGGTCGGTAATTCAATATTGGTTATCAGGTCAGTGTACATGTGTCTTTTTCGCCGATGTCCACTCTTCAACTATTTTTGAATGTTTGTAATATTTAAACCATATAAAACATTTTACTTCATCTAACTTGATTCTCTTTGGTTTTTACTCAGGTCTGAAGCTTCGTACAAAGAAATAGACATTTCTTTAATTATTCGTGGGTTTAAAATCTACAGCAAATCAACATATAGAAATAGTTTGACTGGATTATCATTGTATCGTAATACTTTTCTATAAACAATAGAATTTGTATTGACAAAAAAACTAGGAATCGGAAGTGGTAGTAAGTGACAGACATAACAATTTCAATATTAATGTTTGATGAACATGTGGTTTACCAGAACTTATCATCTTTCTTAATTTTGGTGCAAAAATCATGTATGGTTTAGATACCAACTACTTAATCTTTGTGACTCTATATTTGTCAATGGAAGGCATATCTCACCCCAGGGATAATTTGTCATTTTTTTATTTTAATGAACGAAAATAAATGAGATTTCAAAACATACCAGTTTTCTTGCAAAATCATTAATACAGGTTTGTGAATAAACTTAATCCATCGTTCCCCTAGCATTTGAATATCATTGGGTGCTCACTTTCCCATTGTAACGTAATAAAAAGGGCAATTGCCATTGAAAACGTGTATTTTCATAAGACAACCATGGTTAATAATTAAACCAGCATGGTGGAAACGTTATTTTATGATCACGTCTTTAGTCATATTTTGTAGAACCGTGCTTTTTATTGCTTTCATATTTCACCATATTACATCTGCTGCTTTTTTTACTACTGACAAATCCACTTTTCCCTTTTAACTCTTTCGCCTTGATATATGTTTAAGAGCATTCAGTCCTATTACTACGTTGACTCAATAAGGATTCTATACTAATTTTAATACTTATATTTGATATTATAGCAATGTTCTATAATTCCTTTCTGTAAATAGTATATTTTGATTATTTATCAAAATAATTAAATTTTCTAACTACAACAAATATATTTTTGTTATATCCGTGTGCGAAGCACGGGTTCACACTAGTATTAGATATGATCCACTAGAATACACTTGGTATTAGAGCACGGTTATTTTAATTTATAGTAATACGTGATTGAAAACTTTTTAATATGGCAGGTACGTTTCAAAAAGGTCAATCAACTGGTCGTCCCTTACTATTTAACGGTTCTAATTATGCTTACTAATTAATACATATGCAAATTTTTATGGAAGCTAATGGTTTAGAAATTTGGCAAACTACTCAAATCAGATATGAAGCACCTACCATTGACATAAGCACTTAGACTAATGCACAAAAAAATATGGCAATTAATAATGCCAAAGCCATGAATGTTTTATTTTGTTCACTTGATTAGAATGAATTTTCACGAATAATGCTTTGCACTACTGCATATGATATATGACATACTTTACAAGTTACTCACGATGGCACGACAAAAGTCAAACAAACAAAATTTCTATTTTATAAAATCAAATTTCGTCGTTAAAAATGAAAGCAAATGAATCTATTATAGGCATGTATGCTAGATTTCAAACTATACAACACGATCTTATGGCACTTGGACTAATTTTGATCTAGTTACACGAATCTTAAATTCTTTGACTGTCAAATGGGAAAAAAAAGTTTTAACCATTGAAATGCTAGTGATCTCTCTTAACTCAAAGTCGAAGAACTAATAGGAAATCTGATGTCATATGAAGCTAATTTGCAGGCAAGAAAGGAGCAAAACCAAGAAAAGAAGAATATTGCTTTACAAGAAAATAAGGACGGTTCCGGCTTGGACAAGGAAAAAATTGTATTCATAGCCAAGAACCACAACAAATTCAAGAAATTCAAAAGGATGACAAAATTTCATAATAGTGGCAATTCAAACTCATCAAATCAAACATCAATAAATGTTATGGATTGACAAGTTCGGCCATATGAAAAAAGATTGTCCACAACTCAATAATAACAAAAAGAAAAGCAAATTCGACAAATTCAAAACGAAGCAAAGAGCCTTTCAAGTAACTTGAGATGACTCTGGTTCTTCCTCTTCCTCTGGCAGTGATAGTTAAAGCGACTCAAAACAAGCTAATGTCTGTTTTATGGCCAATACTGATGAGGTACGCCCTGAATTAACATATGATAAAATTTGGTAAATTAGCATAGAATTAGATGATAATATAGAGAATCTAAGAAATTAAACAAGGAACATATAGGAAAGATAAATAGAGCAGAGATAGAAATTGGTTTATTAAAAGATGAATAAAAAATATTAGAAAAGGAACTAGAAATGGTTCAAAAAGAATGTAAAAAGTTATCTTCTCAAAACCCTACTCTGTTACATGATTTACTTGAAAAAGAAAAACTAAAACTAAAGGCAACTTTAGATTCTAGCAACATTGAAAATTTTCATCTTAAGAACAAGTTAGATAAAATAACTAATAATGTAACAAAATTTAATAAAGTAAAACAAAATAGAAAATTTGATCATAATATCAAGACCATCAGGAAATCGAAATGGATTAGGATTTAAAGCTAAGAAAAAACATAAAACTATAGTACATTATATACTAAGTTCAAAAAACCTATCTCTAAATGTAAGAGTAATACTCCTGAAACAAATAGTGTCAAAATATGGATTCCTAAATCAAATAACAAATTTATTAGGCAAAAAAATATAGATGAATGCTTGAAAAATATTGTTTATAATAATAATTATGTCTTTAAAGGTCCCAAATCCACTTTAGGTATGGCTACCTTCACCCACTAACACATAGGACTCTAACAGAGGAAGTGAGTACCAATTAAACTTTTACTATTTTGCAGGTACCCAAAAATAAAGTAAAAAGTAAGGAGAAATGGATACTCGATAGTGGATATTCCAAGTATATGACGGGAAATGCACACATGTTATCAAATATAACATATATCGATGGCGACACTATGAGTTCAGAGATAACTCAAAAGGTTTTATCATCGGCATTGGAGATGTCGTCAATGTCGGTATATCCACTTCTCCCCTTATTACTAATTCTTTGTTAGTAGAAAATTTAAAATATAAATTATTAAGTATAAGTCAACTATGTGATAAAGGATTTAGAATCTACTTCGAAAAAGATAAATGTATGATCAAAATAAAATTTTAATTTTTGAAGGATTAAGAAATAGAAATATTTATGTTTTAGATATGAATATTAATGCCTAACCACCAATCATAATGACTCATGGCTATGGCACAAACGCTTTTGTCATGTAAATTTTAAATATACAAATAAATTAGAAATGAATGATTTCGTAAGCGTACTACCCAAAATAAATTAAAAAATTACAAAATCTATGTGATGCTTGTCAACTTGGAAAATTAAAGAAAAGTTCTTTTAAATCTAAGAGAGAAATTACTACCAAATAACCGCTTGAATTACTTCATCTAGATTTATTTGGCCCAACTCAAGTACGATCAATAAATATGTATTTGTTATCGTCGATGTTTTTTCACGATATGTTTGGATATTATTTTTAAAACATAAAAGTGATATGTTTGAAATGCTTAAATCTTTGCTAAGAGAATTAAAAATTCAATGAACTTAAAAATTAAAAGTATAAGAAGCGATAATGGTGAAGAATTTGAAAATGATATCTTTGAAAAATTTTGCAATAAAAAAGGAATTAGTCATAATTTTTCGTTTCCACGAACATCACAACAAAATAGCGTTGTAGAAAGGAAAAATCGAACATTACAAAAATGTGCACGAACATTACTTAGTAGCAGTAGTTTACCAAAGATTTTTTGGACCGAAGCTATTGCTAACGCATGTTATGTATTAAATCGTGTGACACTTCAACTTATGACTAAGAATACATGTTACGAAACGTTTTTCGAAAAGAAACCTAAAGTATCATATTTTCGTATTTTTGGTTCTAAATGCTTTATTTGGAATACTAAAGATAATCTTGGAAAATTCGATCCAAAAGCCGATGAAGGAATTTTTGTTGCATATTCGGATTGTAGCAAATCATATAGAATTTTTAATAAACAAACTAACATTATTGAAGAAAGTCTTCATGTTTCTTTTGATAAAGATTTTCAGAATACCAAAAATGACGACGATAAAGTTTTAAATAATAAAAGTATTAATAATACTTCTGTAACTAAAAACAATAATACCATAAATAGTTATGATATTCTTTTATGATCACCACCTCGAACCTTAAAAGACCATCCAATTAATAATGCAATTGGTGATTTAAACACTAGAGTTTCAACTAGAAATCAATTAAATCAAATAAGTCATGTTGTATTTATATCTACTTTTGAACCTAAAAATTATAAAGAAGTGTCAAAAGATGATTTTTGCATTATCGCAATGCAAGAAGAACTTAATCAGTTTGAAAGAAATGATGTATGGGAACTCGTACCAAGACCAAATGATCAATCAGTAATAGAAACTAAATGGGTTTTTAAAAATAAAGCAAATGAAAATGGAAACATTGTTCATAATAATGCAAGATTAGTTGCTAAAGGATACAACCAAGAAGAAGGAATTGATTATGAATAAACATTCGCTCTTGTAGCACGTCTTGAAGTTATACGAACATTACTTGCTTTTACATGTTATCATAATTTTAAATCATTTCAAATGAATGTTAAAAGTGCATTTTAAAATGGCTTCATAAAAGAAAAAGTATATGTTGAACAACCATCTTTATTTGTTCATGAAAAATATCCAGACCATGTTTTTAAACTTATAAAGGCATTATACAGACTAAAACAAGCACCCGGTGCTAGGTATGAGAGACTAAAAACACATTAAATTCTGGTTTTCAAATTGGAAAAATTGATTCTGCATTATTTATAAAAAGAGAAGATAATAATGTACTAGTTGTACAAATATATGTCTATGATATCATATTTGGATCAACTAACGAGAAACTATGTAACAATTTCTCTGATATAAAGAAAAATGAATTCGGAATGTCGTATATGGGAGAATTAAATTTCATTTTAGGTTTACAAATAAAACAACTAGAAAATGAAATTTTTATAAGTCAATAAAAAATATTGTAGAGAATTATTAAAAAGATTTGGAATGGACAGTACTTCAAGTAAACCAACTCCAATGAGCACGAGTTTACATTTAGATAAAGATGAAAATGTAAAGGATTTTGATCAAAAATTATACCAAAGTATGATAGGATCTCTATTATACTTAACGGCTAGTAGACCAGATATTATGATGAGCGTTTGTCTATGTGCAAGATTTCAAGCAAAACCTAAGGAGTCACATCGTCGAGCGATTAAAAGAATTTTACGATACTTAACCAACACCAAATATTACAGAATTTTCTACCCCAAAAGGCAGCTCTTTCGAACTTGTATCATATAGAGATGCGGATTTCGGTGGTTGCAAGACGATAGAAAATGTATAAGTGGCACATGTCATTTTGTCAGTCAATCTCTAGTTTCATGGTTTAGTAAAAAGCAAATTTGTGTTTCTCTCTCGACATGTGAAGCGGCGCATATCTCAACAGCCTTAGCTTGTGCACAGGTAATTTATATGCAACAAACACTTCAAGATTTTGATAAAATTATAACTAATTCTCCTATATAATGTGATAATACCAGTGCTATAAATTTATCTAAGAATCCAATTAATCATTCTCGTACAAAACATATCAATATTCGTCACCATTTTTAAGAGATAATGTAAAAAAATGAATCATTTCTCTTGAATTTCTTAACACTGAGAATCAAATTGCCAATATTTTCACTAAATCGTTGTGTGAATCAACTTTTATAAAACTACAACGAGACCTTGGTATATGTTCATTTAACGAATTAATTAATTAGTATATGTCACATTTATTTATCATTATAAAATTTTGAACATTATAAATTTTAACTTGAATTTGTTTTAGTCAATCTTTTAACAACCATAACAAAAATACAGTTAACAAATCTATGGTTAAAATAGTTCTATCCATACAAAGTTTTAACTATAAATAGACTATACATTCTATTTATACATGGTTAAAGAAAAATAAAAAACATAAATTTTATTTATAAACTTAGAAAAACTAAACATGCTTTTTGATCACAACTTCACTTGCTCAATTATCGACTTTAGCTCACCTTCATCAAATAACACCTGCGTATCACCAACAAAAACCATACCTCCGTCAAATCGATCGGCCTTACTAAATATTATAGCATCACCTACATATCACACCGACTTCTCTTCGAAGGAAAAGAAAGCTAAATAGCGATTGATCTTGAATCAATGTCCCTCAATACTAAAGTTGATGCAATATATCACTATCAACAAGAAATGATGGGACTTCAACGAGAAATGTATTACGAGCAACGACGTCAAGGATCTCATCTTAACTTTTTCGAAAAATGTATTCTAGCAATTTGCGGTCATTCATAACCAAAAAATTGTTTACACAAAATATCTCCTAGTTTAATAGAAATTAATGTAAAAACTTACAACATTACTCCAAGAAATTTATGGAAGGCAGGGCAATCGAACCAAGACTGGACTGATACTCCAGCTCTCCCAAGTTGGTCTCTACTTAAGCTTCAAGATAAGCAAACTAACACAAACTCTTGGGATTAACCTGAATTCAAAAATTCACAATCTTCGGTAGATAAATAATTCTATATATATACACACACACACACATATGTTCGACGATGGATTTCCTATCGGTTTAGAAAACCGTCGAACGAATTGAGAAATAAAATATAACCGCAAGCGCACGACATACACTTGTAGTACGTGACGAATACGGGTCGATCCGCAGGGAATTGATGATTTTAAAAATCTATTCAATCAAATTAAACCAAAGTCGGGTGAAAGTTAAGCTAGAGAATTAGAGAATTAACTAACTAACTAAAAGAAAAGAGAAGCAAATATAAGAGTTAAGTGACAATTTAGAGAATAAATCCACTCTCTAAATCATGTAGTTCAACACGTATGAAATCATGATCTCTCTTTTATGGTCATTAGTGCTTTAATTGATGTGCTTATCATAAGTATGGCATATTTGTGCTATTGATTAGCCAACATAAGCCATCAAACTATAACACACCCCTTAAATCACTTACTAACTTTCATGAAACTTGACAATGAAAATGAAATCTATTTTAAATATGGCCTATTAACTATTGATTAGAAATATAGACCATCAAATTTTAATTTCAAATCACTTTCTTTTGCCATAATCATATTTTGATGAAGAGGCAATTAGTGTTAGTGATTGTTTAAGCATAGCCTATTTGATGTCAATAATATAGGCTATCAAATTCAAAGCAAAAACAACTAGTAAACCATTTCTATCATCATCATTAAGCACAAAATGAGAGCATGAATTAACAAATAGTTGAAGCTACATAATTAGAGAGCTTCATTACCTCTAAATTGAAGGGGTTTAGCCTCTTATATTTGTCATTTGATTAACAAATGTAGCTAACAACATGAAAGCAAAATGAAAGTAAAATGAAAGCTTAATGAAAAAGAGAGATAATTAACAAGAATTAAAACTATTCTACTTGCATAAAGTAAAAGAGATCTACACTACAACATGAAAGGAAATAAACAAGAAAAGGAGAAGATCATGTATTAAATTGCATAAAAAAGAAAAATTACATGAAGATAAAAATGGCTAAGTAGCCATGAAAAGAGAAAGAGAGCTTGTCTTTTTTTATTTTTAGCCTAAACTAAAACTAAGAGGAACTAAGGAAGAAGAGGGTTACATGAAACATAAGGGGTACTTATACATGTGTTAAACCCTAATTCATATTTTTGGGGAATGCCCAAAATACCCTTGAGAAAGTGTGGAGGCCAAGTAATCATTAGCTTCTACTAATCATCATTTAAGTGTACATGAAGCCATTAATTCCATAAACATGTGCATTAGCCTCTAATTTGTACATTAAGGTAGGTGGGGTCCTCCATGATCTTCACTTTGAATTATTTCCATCTTCATTCCTTTGTATTCATTTTGTGCATGCATGTGGTTTCATGAAACCACTCCTATTTGAGATCAAATTCCTACACAAATATATATAAATTTCCAATTAATTTTTCTCAAAGAAATATATGCACACAAATGACTGTTTTGCCCCTATATGAAGATGGATATGTGACAATTTGGAATTAATATGGATTTTGGTTAAAACAAGTTAAAATACCCAATATTATCATTTATTTAATTTAAATAGAATAAATATGGTGGTAAAAATATGCACATTTACGTGCACATCAAATACCCCCACACTTAGCTTTTTATTCGTCCTCGAATAAAGAAAAAAAACTAAGATAAATCCATTTTCGTAGGGAGCATGATTGCATTGAGCATATGCAACAAGCCATTAAACCTCTGGGTTTCCCCAGTAGGACGAGTGTTGTCTCGTGAGGGTTTTCAGCGGATACTACCCACAAAATCCAAATGCAGGATGAAAAATGTTTACAAAATGCAAAATTTATTTACAATGAGATGAATGTGAGTTTTTGAAAATATTTACAATGGAGGAATCACTTTTAAATCGACACAAATAAGTTAAATATAGGTTTCGGTCATTATCTTGAAAATATTTAGTCATTTACTCGTCAAAATTTTCAATAAAAATAAAGTTATCATAACAAATAGACTATAGTTTAACTCATTGTTTTGGTTAATAACACAGTGTAATTATGAAATGGATTCTTAGTTGATTATCAAAATTTATCAAAGTGGTATTTTTATTTCTTTTCAATAACAAGTCAAATCAAATAAGTTAATATGGTGCTTGGATTTCATTTGCTTACTCTCTCTAATTTTTATTTGAAAATTTTATTGATATTAACAATATTTACATATGCCTAACTCAGATAAACTGAGGCCAGATATATTACCCATGCACTGCCTTACGGACTGATGTGAGGGGAATACATAGTGTGGCGAGCGAACACACAAGTGTGAACACTTATTGACTGTAGGCGTTATTAGTAAAATAATTTTTAAATACACACACCTAACTCAGATAAACTGAGGCCAGATATACCGATCATGCACTACCTTTCGGGCTTACGTGAGAAGGGTACAGAGCATGGCGAGTGAACACACGAGTGTGAACACATGACTCTAGGTGTTAAAAATATATACATATATACAATATATTTTTTTCTTATATATATTTTTGTGTTTTTTTCTATATTATATATATAATTTTTTTTTGAAAAAGAGAGAGTTTTGCAAAATTATCTTAGCACCATTTAACTTAGAAGACAAAAAAATGTTATATCCTTTACTTTAAATTAACCAATTTAAAACAAAGATTTTCAATTAGGATGTATTTCATAATTATACGTATGAATCTTCCTATATACTAGTTAAACCATTGTTATTTGTAATCAAACTTCATTTTTATTTTTGTTAAGACAAATAAATTTTCAAAAATTTCAATTTAATAAACCAAAACCATATATTTATCCTATAGTGTTTCTTAAAAAAATAAATCATAAATGCTTAAAAAAAATTGTTTTAGAAAAAAAAAATTTGAATTTTTTTTGGTTGTTTTGGAGGAAAAATGAAAAATGAAAAAAGAAGACGAGTCTCCCTCCCACACTTGATTTTGACTGTGTCTCCACAGCCAACCCACGTGAAGGGAGAAAATTAAAACAAAAATAAAAAGATGACCTATATTTACATGAAGGTGAACGGTATTTACACGAGATCAGAAAGTATATCGTCAAAACGTAAATGAAACAGTCTTCCAAAAACCGATTCATTTGCCTCGTCAAGTATACGAGACACAATTTAAGCTCGAAAAACCAAATCGTAAAAGATTTCAAAATTGAATGTTGATTTGGAAAAACGAATGTCGTTTTATTGAAAATCGTACGAGCTGTTTTATTTTCGATGATTTTCAGGGTTGATAGAATAATTGATTGAAATTCAAATTTATCATTGAAAACTTCTTCAAAATTATTGAATTCAAAATCAAAATGACGATTTAAATCATCCCTTTCAGAATTCGACAACTCGTTTTCAAAGAGTCCAAAGAAATCGTGTTTATTAAATTCGACTTCCTTCATTGGATTATCAACAACTTCATTCAATGTAACAATTTCAAAATCCAAAGCTGTTGTATTCAATTTTTCAGAAAAAGGAAGATCGAAGTTTAAATCGAGTTTCTTACCCTCAAAAGAATGGAAATCCAATTCGATTACCAATTTTTCAACAACTTCATTAAGATCGTCATTTTCAGTTTCAAAAGTTATTATTTGAAAATCGACAATTTTGGTAAAAGATGGATTATCGTCTGACTCGTCACACGTTGGAATTTGATTTTGTTTTTCACGTTGTTTCATATATGTTTCAAATAATGAATCCGTGTGATCATTGTAAATTTCGTTCATTTGTTCAACAAAATCCAACTTAAAATTATTGAGTTGGGAATTTTCGATTTGGATTTGTTGAGAACAAAAATTTTCAATTGCATCGTAGTCGAGATTATTCCCATTGCCAAAATTATTTGAAAATTGGATCATATTTACGTTTTGACATTTTGGAGTTCGAAATTGAATTGGCATGGGTTATACTCGAAGTCATTTGAATTTTGAAATGAATTCAAATTTTTATTATTTTGAAAATTTTGACTTGAGTTATCACACAAATAAGAATTACACAAATCATTTATCATTTGATTTTGTTGTGTAAAGATTTCAAGTAGAGATGAAATGCTACTTTCGATATTCGTGGGTTGTTCGCCATTTTGAAAATTTTGTGGTTCAAAATTCGAATTGTTTAAAGAATAGTTGTCGTTAAAATATCCATATGAATTTGGAGTGGAATCATATGGATTATATTGATTTTCACAACTATTGTAGAATTCATGTAAGTAGGGAAACTCGGACATTTTCAAGAATGTTTTTGGGTTTTTTTTATATTTACAAATAGAATTTATTTTTCAAAAGGGAAATTGATTTTTGTTTTGTTTTTTGGGTTTTTCAAAAAAAAATTCTTTGTTTTTGAAAAGGTTTTGTAGTTTTTTTTTAATTTTTGATTTTCTAAAAAAAACTAAGTAAATTTTTTTTTGGATTTTTGGAATTTGGATTTGAAAATTTTCAAAGGAAAAGGAAAAAAAACTAAGTTAATAAATATTTACAATTTTTTTGGTTTTGGATTTTGAATATTTTGTTTTGTTTTGTTATTTTTTTTAAATATATGCATGAACTAATGCAACTAAATGAATACAATGGTTAATTACAAAGATTTATCCTACGTTAATCCAAAATTGTATAATCACACATTGTCTTAAATCAATAAGATAGTTTTCAACCTGGTAACGGGTAGGATTTATCAGTGCACCACGAATCACCGTAGCAATGCAGCCGAAGGTTTAAGTACCTTCGGAGAAATAATTCAGTATAATATTTACGAATCACCATAATATTTATAACTAATTATTGCTCTGCCGTGGCCTAGACACCAAGAAATTAAATTGTTCAAAGAAGACAAATTGTCAATATACAATTAAGTGTTATCGACGTCTAACCGTTATTATTAATCAAAATTCTAGGATGAAATGCAAAGCAGAAATTAAACGTGTATTAACAATGCAACTACAAATGGTTTTTTTTTGGAAATCTTTTTTTCTTTAAAATGCAAGCAAACAACAATGCAAATAAGTAATAAAAAAAAAATAAGCAAGCAATTTATTTGGCAAGCAGAGCAGCAATTTTTAGCAAGCAGCTCCTTTCCTTTTCTCCTTTTGTAACCTGAAAATTTCGAACAAGATATATACAATTTTTTTATATCAAAGAAGAAACTAAAACAAACGAAAAAAATTAAACAAAAACACTTGAAAACAACTTAAAAAAAAGAATATAACAAAACGAAAAATTAAAATAAAGGAAAAATAAAACTAAACAAATTCGAAAAACTTAAGGAAAACCAAAACAAACTTTTTTTTGAAGTAGAAATAAAGAACTTATTTAAAAAAACAACTTAACTAAAACTAGACTTACCAATCCAAATGAAAGCAAAAATTATTCTTTTTTTAGAGAAACTTAAATAAACAAAGTAATAAAAAAAACTTAAACAAACTAACCAAAAAGAAGATGAAAAATATTATGTACGGCCCATAAGCAACCCAGACCCACAAACTTTTATTCTTCTTCTTACTTAACTTCAATCGTAAAAAATAATATCAGAATCTCTTTACTCATAATTCCAACGATCAATGCCAAAACCAAAATTCGACTCTAATTCCTAATTTTTTAGAGAAAGGCAAGCTATTCGATGATCGAAGGGGGGAAGGAAACGTTTCGGTCGCGATTTGGTTTGGTGAATTGGGTGGTCGAGTTCTTTGGATGAAGGCGATTCGATTCGTGGTCAGAGATTGAGGATTATCGAGTAATTCTGGTTGCCGTAAAAGTTTTAGTGATTTGATATGGGGTTATCGATTTGCAGTCGATTTTTGCAATTTTGGGTTCGAGGATCGTGGTTGATTTCGTTGGGTTTCAACTCGGGTTTGATTATGGAGGACGTAGGTGAAGTGAGGATGCAGGTGTAGTTGCGTAGAAGTTTGTGTTCGAGTGCAAGTAGACGATGGCTCTGGTGAAGGCAGGTTGGAAGGTGATGGTGAATGGTTGAAGGTTTTAGTTCGGTGATTGCACAGTGAAGCAATGCAGTTTTGTCAAGGAAAGCAATGGAGTTTGTGGAAGAACTTATGTGACTGTGATGGTTATGTGACTTGCAACATTTCTCCAAGAAATTTATGGAAGGCAGGGCCATCGAACCAAGACTGGACTGATACTCCAGCTCTCCCAAGTTGGTCTCTACTTAAGCTTCAAGATAAGCAAACTACCACAAACTCTTGGGATTAACCTGAATTCAAAAAATCACAATCTTCGGTAGATAAATAATTCTACATATATATATACACACACACATACGTATACATATATAGATATAAATACTTAAATCATATAATATATATTTTTGTATGTTGCTTGATTATAATAATCATTTATTATCCTGTTTCTATGAAAATATGCAATTAAAAATAAAAAGTATAGACAGTATAATTAAAAATAGAATTCTGCCTTTCTCAGACATCTATGAAAATGTGACAGATGTCTGTCAAATTTCTCGAGAAAAATTTCCTAAGTGATCTCAGACGTCTATCACCATTCCTCAGATGTCTAAGACAAGTTTCGACTGTTGCAACCAGCACTTCATATATATTTTTCTCACGCAACTCTTCAATTATTATCCAAACTATTTCAATTCTTAACTCCAACTCAAAAACCCTAGCTTCCTCAAAACCCTAATTCATCAAAAATGGCACCCAAAGCGAAGAATCCAATTAACAAGAGATCAAAGAGAGACCAACCTTCTTCTTCTCAAACCCATCTTTTCACCGATGCCGATATTCAAGAATGGCTTCGGAATAGTCCAATCGCTAATAAAAGATTCGAAGATCTGAAGCAAAAGAGACTTCATTCTGGTCCTTTCTACCGACTATGCAAATTTGGAGAATATGGCCTTCAAGAACTCACCATTGCCTTTGAATGTTGTGAGTTAATTAATTTCGACGAAAATAAGGTATAAATCGATCAATTGGCCATCTTTCTTTTTTATGCAAACTTATGCAGTAATGATATTTGGACACCTAAAAATGAAGATGGATGGTTATGGACTAGTGTGTATGGTCGTGTTTTGAAAATTAGCGTAAACTCAATTGGTCGCTTATTCGATTATTCCTCTACTGGACTTGATTTAGAAGAAATTCTCGACCATAGAAATTTGCCATGTGACAAAGTTACACACCAAATTTGGGAAGATAGAATGCCACAATGGAAATTGGTTTATCTTCAACCAAAGGCTAGATTGTTAAATCGTATAATAATTAATACGATAATTCCCCGATTAGGAAGTCATGAGCAAATATATGAAAATGACCACAAAGCCCTATATGCTATATTTGGTGGAATTCAAGTAAATTGGGCTAAATTTATTCATGATGAAATTAAAAGTTTTTAGTCTCACCACCGGCGCACAATTATATATGCCCCATACATCATGTGTCTTTTACAAGGTCTCGAAGTACCTTCTTATATTTCTCATTTTGAAGAAATTCCGGTAAAAGAAAGTGGTATAAGGTTTTTATCCTTATTGCATCTTCCCGAATGACCCCTCCAATCACGTCTCTTGCTTAATGGACTGATCAGCAACAACAACAAAAGCATCTGGTTCCTCCACAATAGGCTCAAGCACCTCTTCCACAACAGTCTCAATCACCTCGTCCTTTACAACCATCTGGTTCTTCTCACCATACTACCGAATATCATTCCGATTTGGAGATTTACGAAGCTCACACTAAACCTACTCAAAATGAATCCATCCGAGATATAATGCTTCGAAATCAAAAATTGATCACGGTCGATCAAAGTGCTTTGGAGAAAATCACAAATCTTTGCATAATAAAATGGTCGGCTTGGAATGATCTTTTTCTCCACATAAATGACTAAAATGGAGAAAACTTTGAAAAAGGTTGTTTCCACTTTGGCAAAGTTATGGGAAAAGTTCGTGGTAGATCATTGTCTAGATCATCCTCGTCTCCTTCTCCAACACCACCTCCTTCAGAACAAACTCTAGTTTACCATTTTCATAGATCATCTTCTTATGGAGGAAGTTCCCACCAAGATCGAAGAAAGACTATTGTGCAGGAAGAACCGGAAGAAGAACAAGAAGATAGCGATGATATGTCTTGGCACGATCCTTCAGCAACACAACAAATGAACCTTTCGACATTTCAAGGATTGTCTATTCATGAAAATGAAGAATATACTCAATGGTCGGGAAACTATCATTCTACTTTGTCCGCCTACCATGACTACTCCGATAATTATGGTTACAATTATCACGACTATCAGTGACTGTTCTTTGCACTTTTAGGATTTTTTATTTTTTGTCCTTTGTTGTTTATTCATACTAGTACTGCTTTTGTTGTGTCTTTCCTAACTATTTCATCATGATTTTTATGGGTTTGTTTTTCGTTAATCTCCGCTGTTCTTATTTTTGATAATGCCAAAGGAGGAGATAAATGTGCATATACATAAGGGGAGATATGTGACATCCCGGAAATTTTAGCAACATTATTTTAATAAGAAATTAATCTGATAAATTGAATTATAAACCTATCAGTGTATAAACGAATATATATATATATATATATATATATATATATATGTGTGTGTGTGTGTGTGTGTGTGTGGTTTAGAAGAAAATTATGATTTGAGAATTTAAATTAAAGTGTTTCAATATAATTATAATAATATCTACCATAAATTGAAATAAAACCCTACCTTATAAACTTTTGATTTAAAATATATATATAGTTATAATCTAGGTAAAATGTTTAAAATAAAATAAACCTTATCAATATTGAATGTAAGTAAAACAAATAATCGTGTCAATAAATATAAGAATTAAAATAGTAGTTATGAATATAAATTAAATATTGATAGTAAGCTTAAAAATAAAAATAAAATAATAATAAGTTATGTTAAAAGTAGTAATAAATACAAAAGCTAACATGATAACAATGACTATAACAATTGGAAGTAAGACACATAAATGAACACTTAGACATCCTAGAACTAAATAAATTTGAAATGAACTTAAGAAAATTATAGAGTACATAGTCTTTAGGAACTCATGTGAACAAACCTGGGAAATATATATGTACCTGCCATGAAGCATGGTATAAGAAAACATAACAAATACATATGCATGATGTACTTAATAGATTTAAAAATCTAGGAATGATATTTGTAAACGTGAAAAGGACCAAGGCATTAATTGCCATCTTCTCTAGCAAGGTCGAAATCACCTCAGCCACCTTGCAAAAATAAAAATCTCTGATAAAATTTGTACTAGATTATACAGCCTGTATAATATTTTCTCTACTTATATTTTCTTGTTCCAGTTCGTTCATTAAAAATCTAGCTTTCCAAAGAAAAATAAACAAAGACAAATATATTTCGCTGAAGCTAAAATTCAATAACTTAACTCAACTATTAAAAATCAAAATACAAGAAGGCTAAAACAAGCAGGAAGATAAAAAAAGAGGATCAGGCATATACTTTCTTTCCAAAACCAGGGAATCTGCTCTGTTCAACCTATTTTTCAGGTGAGTAAACAATTTAAATCAAATTAAGTATATATATTTGTTGCCTGTAAAGTCTGAGGTTTGAAGATACTTTGTTATGCATATATATATATATATATATACATGAACTTCCTCTGTGTATAAAGATTTGTATGTGTGTATGCCTGTTTATAGTGTAAACTATCTCTGTTTCTTGATTCAGAGCATAAAGGCTCGATCAAAAAAAAACCCAAATATAAAATCCCTTGATCTTTGTTAGGCTGAAAGTTTCAAATAAAATATGTTTGTTTGGTCATAAATCGAAGTTAAAAATTTATCTCCACCAAAATAAGAACAAGATGTGCTTGGAAACTTCATTGTCTTGATGAACATGCACATACATGATAAAATCAAATGTCCTTAATTGTTGATTCAAGCATATGGCATGAATTATCATACGAAAACACGATTTTTGAAATAGATATGACAATTTTTAGTGTTGAGTTTTAGGAGCAGTTCATTGATGATCAGATTTGGCATTTTGGCCAATTTCCGTCGACTCGTCGATCCGGAGGGGTCGGGCTTGCTTGTGAAGGTGGAGGAGCCTACTGGGGTGGTAGGAAAAATAGGCGGAGGTAGCATCAGTGACGGTGGCGACGTTGGCGTTCGTGTCCCTTTCGTACCTAATTTTTATGGTGTTCGAATATTTGCTCGCCGCGATCTTCTCAAAGCGTCGAGTTGCACGTCATTGGAGGGGAAGGAAGCTTGGTGAGAGGAGGAGGCGTGGCCGGAGTTGCTGGGCGTCAGATGGTCGGGGGTGGGTTGGTGAATCGGTTTCATGGGTCGGAGGTTGGGTTCGAGTAGTTCGAGCTTTGCTCGATTATGAATGGTGACGTGATGGAGGTGGTTGTTGATCTGGGGTTGATGTTAGGGTCGTTGCGACTTGCTGAGGGGAAACGCAGTTCGCCGGAGTTAGTCTGCGGTGAGTTCACGTGCACAGCTGGGTGTGTGCACGTTTGGGTTTTGAGCGATGAATTCTCGAGCGTGTACTCGGGGAAATGGAGGAAGAACTCGAACGCTTACTCGAGTAATCTAGGAGGTTTCATTTGGTTTTCAATTGGCAGTATTTTAAAAGTAAAGTTAAACAAATGTTTCAACCCGTTTAAGTATTGTTGACTTAATAAAATGTTTAACAAATAAAGCTAAACTTATTTATATGTTTTAATTAATTTAGTGAATATTTAAGAAGGTTTCAAATCTTAATTACTATAGAAATTTAAAGATAAGTGTTCAAACTTAATTAACAACAAAGCTTTTAAGTTAATAACAAATTGCTTTAAGGGTTAAGGAAGATTGTAAGATATAAGATAAATGATTTTTATTTAATTAAATTATATTGTAAGTTAATGAAGAATGTTAATTAAGGTATGATTGTAATGAGAGATTTATTTGTAACTAAAAATTTGTAATTAATAATTAAGTGTTTAAATAAATTGGAAATTTAATTCTATTAATTAATAATTGAGATTTTTAACTAATAAATAAAAAGTAATTAACTAAGAAATCAAGATTTAATTTCCAAAAGGTAATTAAGAAGAAATAAATTGAATGTTGAAATAAATAAATTAATGATTAATTAGGTAGCATTAATAAATAATTCTTAAGTCATTAATTTAGTTTAAGTTAATTAAATTATTTATGATATAAATTGAAATCCCTGAGAAGATTTCCTGGATGTATGATATATATTGAGTGTTATTCTGTTCTGATTCTGTGTATAATTTTCCTGTAATAAATATTATATAAATTGAATTGTTAAGTTTAATTAGATAACTTGGCCTTTAAAACACGTTTGGATTTCGATGAGACAAGGATCAGAGTAATCAGTTTTGATTTTCCGAAAATCACATCGATCCAAATTAAACGATAGGTCGTAACTTATCAAGTGAAGATCGAGATGATGTTTTTTGCAAGGGTTATCGTCATTAACTCTGAGGGTGATTCCAAAATGAGTGTAACGAGATAATGCCTTCGGTTTCGTTCAAACCCGGAACGAACTTGTATGGATTGAATGCTTTCAGCACATCGTCAGGCGGATGATGAGCATTCTAAGTAATGAGTTCTATAAAGGTAATCGTGACCTCAAGCCTCATCAACCGGGAATGGATAAAACAGGGGAGGTGCAACAAGGCTTCGTGGGTAGCACCCACTTGAGAGTAGGATATACCCCTGTCTAGATGTCCCTATATTTTTCGGCTTAGTGGGCAGTTGTTGGCCACAACTGCGGGGTTATCTTATTTGGTGTTCAGTAAGGAATGGTTTTGGCCTTGTGTTGCAGGGGGTCGGACGTGATCCTCGATACTCCGATCTAGGCCAGGTACTGTGACGGGCGTTACCCCAGTAGCCCTGCCATTGTATGGAATCCAATCTCCAATAAGCGCCGTACGTTTTGATTGTGCCCAACTATGTTGAAATGTGAGATGTAAGCATTTCAGCTATTTTCTAGCTTTACTTGAAAACCCTAGACACTATTATAGTATCACTGGATTTCGTATAAAACTGTTTTAGTTAGCGTAAGGTAAAAAACTTACCCGGGTTTATGTGTGGGAAGTCTTACGTGATACCTTTATTTTAAATGTTTTTCAAAGTTAAACAATTTAAACCCGTTTACTCATACCAGACCTATGTCTGACCCGGAGTTTATTCTGTTTTTCTTAAACTCTTGGGTACTCAAATTTTTATGAGTAGCCAAGTAGTCAGGTTTTGGATTACTGATATCTGGAGGAGCTTGGAGCAGGAGTCCAGGTGTATCTATATATTTAGTCCGCTGCAGTAGTTTGTGTATGTGATGTATTTTGGGATGTAGTGACTGATATGTATATGTATGACAGTCGTATGTATATGATGTTATGTGACTCTGATGATATGTAAACTATATAGCAGTTATGTGATGTATTATATTTTGTTCCATTCCGCTGTGAGATTATGATATTGTGTTGTTCTTTCTTCTTTCTTTCTATTTTCTACCTATTTCTTTCTTAACGATGATGCGCCTTTCTGTGGATAGATAGGCGGGTCGTCACAGTTGGTATCAGAGCGCTAGGTTGATTGAATACCTAGGCTTTGAAATAATATTTATCTTGAGAGTGCATACTTGTATTTTATATACTTATATACATGTCTAAGTTTGTTTGGTTACCTTTTCAGGTTACCAATATGAGTTCTAGGAGGAGAGGCAGAGGTCGTGGCAGTTCATCTACTGATAATGGAAGAAGTCAGATTGCTAATGAGGCTGTGGATCCAGCACCGCCTCGGGTCAGTTTTGCCACTTTATGCAAGGACTTCACCAATCTGGGAGGTAAACCATTTAAAGGGACAGAGACTATAATTGAGGTTCAGGCTTGGCTACGCTCTTGCGAGCGCATCTTTAAGAGTATGGGTTTGACTGATGAGCAGAAAAGGGCAATGGCTTCTTGGCAATTACAGGAAGGCGCCGCAGCATGGTGGGATACAGTTATAACTCATATCTCAGAGGATGACATGTCTTGGAATAGTTTTAAAGAGCTGTTTGAGGAGAAATTCATACCAACAGCCGGGAGAACTCGCCTGTACCAGGAATTTCTGAATCTGAAGCAAGGAAATATGTCTATAGCGGAGTATGAAACCAAATTCAATGAACTATCATGCTATGGACCGGGACTTATAGATACTCCTCTTAAAAAGAATGAGATGTTTGTGCAAGGCCTAAGACCCGAATATCATGAGAAGATGACTGCACATCTGAAAGGATCTTTTGTCGAGCTTATTGATATGGCTTTGCGGTACGAAGATTTGATGAATAAAAAGTCAGTAGCACCTGCAGCAGCATCTGGAGGGAGCTCTGCTAATCCTAATAAGAGGAAATTCAATCCATTTTGGAAAAAACAAGGCAAAGGGAAGAAACCAGGGAGCAATAACGGACCCCGGAAGTGCTATATCTGCCAGCAAGAAGGACATTTGGCTAATAAATGTCCCAGGAAAGGAACTCAGCAGCAGCAACATCAGTATGGGCCAGGGGCAGCGATGGTTCAGAAATCACTTTGTTTCAACTGTCACCAACCAGGACATATGGTAAAAGATTGCCCGCTTCTTCAAAAGGTCCAGTCGAACAAAGTGTTTGCTTTGGAAGGAGCACCATCAACTTCTTCCAAAGACAATGGAGTATTGGAAGGTACTTTACTTATTAATGGCATTTATGTTAAAGTGTTATTTGATTCTGGAGCATCTCTCAGTTTTATTTCTTTGGAGACGGTAGCAAAATTTCACCTTATCCCTAGTGTCGTGGAAAATTCTATTTGCGTCTCTAATCCCATAGGGGGAGTAACTCGACTCAATATGATTTGCAAAGGCTTGCGAATTACTTATCTTTCCCATAGTTTTTCGTGTGAGCCTTATGTATTAGATTTCAAAGGATTTGACCTCATTCTGGGAATGGATTGGCTTGATAAGCATAAAGCTGTCCTGAATTGTGAAGAGAGAACCGTTTCATTGGAAACTGATCTTAGAAGGATTGCCAAAGTATCCTGTGATAATTCTGAAATTCACTTGAGTAGTCTTCTTCATGGAGTTGAGGCTGCTCCAGAAAAGGTTGAAGATACTGATGTGGTTAAGGAGTTTCCTGATGTATTTGAAGAAGTTAAGTGTTTACCGCCTCATCGAGAAATAGAATTTTGGATTGATCTGATACCGGGGGCAGTACGAGTTGTTCATCCCAGTCGAAGAATGGCACCTAGGGAGAGGGAAGAGCTGATAAAGCAGACCCAGGATTTCTTAGAGAAAGGTCTGATCAGACCTAGTTTTTCTAGTTGGGGTTCTACAGTTGTTTTCGTCACCAAATCGGATGGTTCGCTTAGATTCTGTGTCGACTATAGAGAATTGAATAAAGTGACTATCCGAAATAAATACCCATTGCCTCGTATTGATGATCTCTTCAATCAGTTGCATGGAGCTTCAGTTTTCTCTTAGCTGGATTTGGCATCAGGTTTTCATCATTTAAGAGTAGCCGAGGACAGTATTCCCTTGACTGCGTTTCGAGGACCAAACTGTTTCTACGAGTTGTTGGTTATGCCTTTCGGGTTAACCAACGCTCCAGCTTACTTTGTTGATTTGATGAATCGAGTTTTCAGAGAGGTGCTGAATAAGTTTGTTCTGGTGTTCATTGATGATATTCTCGTCTATTCTAAATCTGAAGAAGAGCACAAGGAGCATTTGAGAATTATTTTGGAAACTCTGCGGCGACATGTTCTAAAGGCCAAATTTTCGAAATGTCATTTCTGGAAATCTGAAGTCAGATTTTTGGACACATTGTTTCTGGTGAAGGTATTTCTGTAGACCCAGCTAAAGTAGCTACTATTCATGAATGGAAGCAGCCGAAGACTCCGACAGAAGTTCACAGTTTTCTGGGATTAGCTGGTTACAACAAGAAGTTCATCAAGGACTATTCTAAAATTTCTTCACATCTGACCAAGCTAACAAGGAAAGGAGCTAAATTTAAATGGACGCCCCAGTGTGAAGAAGCTTTCCAGGAGCTGAAGACGAGGCTGACCAGTGCACCGGTGTTAGCTATTCCGAATGGCAAGAGCAAATTTGAAGTATACACGGATGCATGTATTGTTGGACTAGGAGCAGTACTGATGCAAAATGGAAAAGTAATTGCGTATGCGAGTCGGCAATTAAAGCCACATGAGAAGAACTACGCTACGCATGATCTGAAGTTGTTAGCCATTGTTTTTGCTTTGAAGATCTGGAGACACTATCTTCTGGGAGAGAAATTCGAGTTGTTCACGGACCACAAACCATTGAAGTATCTTTTCTCTCAGAAAGATCTTAATCTCAGGCAACAACGATGGGTTGAATTTTTAGCATCCTACGACTTGGACATTTTGTATACTCCAGGGAAGGGGAATGTGGTTGCGGACGCTTTGAGCAGGAATGCAGTTCTATCTATTATGGAAGTTGTTCCGTCACTACAAGACATAATCATAAAGAAACAGCTTGAGGATAGATGTCTTGAGGAGATATTTTATGGATCTAAAGAAGGATGATACTCAGATTTTAAAGTGGACAACCATGGAGTCTTGAGAGTTAATGGGCGACTTTGTGTGCCAGATGTAGATGGGTTAAGGCAGGAAGTTCTGACTGAAAGCCATCGTTCCAGGTTGAGTATTCACCCGGGAATCTCAAAGATGTATAAAGATATGAAGCGAGTTTTCTGGTGGCCGAATATGAAGAGAGATGTCACTGCGTTCGTGAATAATTATGCAAATTGCCAGCAGGTGGAAGGAGATCAACAGAAGTCAGCAGGATTATTACAGCCGTTGGAAATTCCTTAGTGGAAGTGGGAGATGATCTCTATGGACTTTATCGACGGTTTACCAAGAACGAAGAGAGGAAATGAAGGAATTTGGGTGATTGTGGATCGTTTAACTAAAAGAGCTCATTTCATTCCGGTAAAGGCGACTCGTACTGCTGCATCTTTAGTGGAATTTTTCTTGAAGGAGATAGTCAGGTTACATGGAGTTCCTGTCAGTATAGTGAGTGACCGCGACCCTATTTTCACTAGTAAGTTCTGGGAAGCTTTGCAGACGGCTATGGGCACGAGTTTGAGTTTGAGTACAACATATCATCCTCAGACAGATGGACAGACGGAGAGATTGAACCAAGTTCTTGAGGATATGCTGCGAGCTTGTGTTTTAGATTTTGGTGGATCGTGGGAAGACCATCTTCATTTAGTGGAACTTTCTTATAATAACAGTTATCAAGCAAGTATTAAGATGGCTCCTTACGAAGCTTTATATGGAAGACCTTGTAGATCCCCATCTTGCTGGATTGAATCAAGAGATCGTCTTGTACTTGGACCTGATTTGATTCGAGAAGCTTCTGCAAAAGTTGAGTTGATTAAGAAACGGATGAAAGCTGCTCAGGATCGACAGAAGAAATATGCAGACAGAAGACGGAGACCATTGGAATTTGAGATTGGAGATTTAGTTTTAGTCAAAGTTTCTCCGATCAAAGGAGCGGTGAGATTTGGAAAGACGGGGAAACTCGCACCAAGATATATTGGACCATTTCGGGTGCTAGATAGAATTGGAGCTGTGGCATATAGGATTGAATTGCCAGAACGGATGTCTGGAATTCATAATGTATTCCATGTATCCCATCTCAAGAAGTTTGTTCATGATCCGTCACTGATTGTTGAACCAGCAGTTCAGGAGGATCTGGAGGTCGAGCCGAACTTAACTGTAGTCCGGAACCCAGTCCAGATTGTAGATCAAGATGAGAAGCAACTCAGGAATAAGGTTGTGAAGCTGGTGAAAGTGCAGTGGAGCGAGGATCCCAGAGACTGTACCTGGGTAGAACTGGATAGTTTTAGGAAAGCTTATCCAGATTTGTGTCCGGATAACTAGTAATGTTGTTTGGATGACTTGTTTGGATGGTTGTTAATGTATGATGATATGTAGGTTTGGATTGTTAATATAAAATCTTTTGAATTATCTTTTGCTTTAAATTTAGGGGACGAAATTCTTTTAAGAGGGGAGGAATGTGACATCCCAGAAATTTAGCAACATTATTTTAATAAGAATTTAATCTGATAAATTGAATTATAAACCTATCAGTGTATAAACGAATATATATATATGTGTGTTTTAGAAGAAACTTATGATTTGAGAATTTAAATTAAAGTGTTTCAATATAATTATAATAATATCTACCTTAAATTGAAATAAAACCCTACCTTATAAACTTTTGATTTAAAATATATATATAGTTATAATCTAGGTAAAATGTTTAAAATAAAATAAACCTTATCAATATTGAATGTAAGTAAAACAAATAATCGTGTCAATAAATATAAGAATTAAAATAGTAGTTATGAATAAAATTAAATGTTGATAGTAAGCTTAAAAATAAAAATAAAATAATAATAAGTTATGTTAAAAGTAGTAATAAATACAAAAGCTAACATGATAACAATGACTATAACAATTGGAAGTAAGACACATAAATGAGCACTTAGACATCCTAGAACTAAATAAATTTGAAATGAACTTAAGAAAATTATAGAGTACATAGTCTTTAGGAACTCATGTGAACAAACCTGGGAAATATATATGTACCTGCCGTGAAGCATGGTATAAGAAAACATAACAAATACATATGCATGATGTACTTAATAGATTTAAAAATCTAGGAATGATATTTGTAAACGTGAAAAGGACCAAGGCATTAATTGCCACCTTCTCTAGCAAGGTCGAAATCACCTCAGCCACCTTGCAAAAATAAAAATCTCTGATAAAATTTGTACTAGATTATACAGCCTGTATAATATTTTCTCTACTTATATTTTCTTGTTCCAGTTCGTTCATTAAAAATCTAGCTTTCCAGAGAAAAATAAACAAAGACAAATATATTTTGCTGAAGCTAAAATTCAATAACTTAACTCAACTATTAAAAATCAAAATACAAGAAGGCTAAAACAAGCAGGAAGATAAAAAAAAAGAGGATTAGGCATATACTTTCTTTCCAAAACCAGGGAATCTGCTCTGTTCAACCTATTTTTTAGGTGAGTAAACAATTTAAATCAAACTAAGTATATATATTTGTTGCCTGTAAAGTCTGAGGTTTGAAGATACTTTGTTATGCATAATAATTAAGTGTTTAAATAAATTGGAAATTTAATTCTATTAATTAATAATTGAGATTTTTAACTAATAATTAAAAAGTAATTAACTAAGAAATCAAGATTTAATTTACAAAAGGTAATTAAGAAGAAATAAATTGAATGTTGAAATAAATAAATTAATGAGGTAGCATTAATAAATAATTCTTAAGTCATTAATTTATTTTAAGTTAATTAAATTATTTATGATATAAATTGAAATCCCTGAGAAGATTTCCTAGATGTATGATATATATTGAGTGTTATTCTGTTCTGATTCTGTGTATAATTTTCCTGTAATAAATATTATATAAATTGAATTGTTAAGTTTAATTAGATAACTTGGCCTTTAAAACACGTTTGGATTTCGATGAGACCGGGATCAAAGTAATCAGTTTTGATTTTCCGAAAACCACATCGATCCAAATTAAACGATAGGTCGTAACTTATCAAGTGAAGATCGAGATGATGTTTTTTGCAAGGGTTATCGTCGTTAACTCTGAGGGTGATTCCAAAATGAGTGTAACGAGATAATGCCTTCGGTTTCGTTCGAACCCGGAACGAACTTGTATGGATTGAATGCTTTCAGCACATCGTCATGCGGACGATGAGCATTCTAAGTAATGAGTTCTATAAAGGTAATCGTGACCTCAAGCCTCATCAACCGGGAATGGCTAAAACAGGGGAGGTGCAGCATGGCTTCGTGGGTAGCACCCACTTGAGAGTAGGATATACCCCTGTCTAGATGTCCCTATATTTTTCGGCTTAGTGGGAAGTTGTTGGCCACAACTACGGGGTTATCTTATTTGGAACTGTTCAGTAAGGAATGGTTCCGGCCTTGTGTTGTAGGGGGTCGGGCGTGATCCTCGGTACTCCGATCTAGGCCAGGTACTGTGACGGGCGGTACCCCAGTAGCCCTGCCATTGTATGTAATCAAATCTCCAATAAGCGCCGTACGTTTTGATTGTGCCCAACTATGTTGAAATGTGAGATGTAAGCATTTCGGCTATTTTCTAGCTTTACTTGAAAACCCTAGACACTATTATAGTATCACTGGATTTCGTATAAAACTGTTTTGGTTAGCGTAAGGTAAAAACTTACCCGTGTTTATGTGTGGGAAGTCTTACGTGATACCTTTATTTCAAATGGTTTTCAAAGTTAAACAATTTTAACCCATTTACTCATACCAGACCCATGTCTGACCCGGAGTTTATTCTGTTTTTCTTAAACTCTTGGGTACTTAAATATTTATGAGTAGCCAAGTAGTCAGGTTTTGGATTACTGATATCTGGAGGAGCTTGGAGCAGGAGTCCAGGCGTATCTAAGTATTTAGTCCGCTGCAGTAGTTTGTGTATGTGATGTATTTTGGGATGTAGTGACTGATATGTATATGTATGACAGTCGTATGTATATGATGTTATGTGACTCTGATGATATGTAAACTATATAGTAGTTATGTGATGTATTATATTTTGTTCCATTCCGCTGTGAGATTCTGATATTGTGTTGTTCTTTCTTCTTTCTTTCTATTTTCTACCTATTTCTTTCTTAACGATGATGCGCCTTTCTGTGGATAGATAGGCGGGTCGTCACAAGATAACATTCAGGGGGAGTTATCTTTTAATTACTTATTACTAACTATTGTATAGTTGTCATCATAAAAAAGGGGGAGAATATTAGAAACTATATTTTGCAATTTCACTGACAACAACTATACAATCACATATACATAATATATCTTATCATATTACAGGTATATATTAGAAGAATATCATAATGCACAATAAAATCATGGCTCAAAGACAATTGAAGAAAGATGGATTATACTATTTAATATCAAGGTCGTATTATTGTATTATAGTCATAGATATATGTTGTACAATCTCCTTGAGTGATCATAACACACACAATTTCATATCGACAAATCTTAATAACAAACTGCCCTGGTTTTATATTTTACAAAGTGACAGACATCTGTCCTTCTTTCGTAGACGTCTGTGACATAGTTTTATTTGTTAAATGCTAAAATAAATAATAATTTTTTTTATTTTTTTATTTAAAAACCGTGAATATTATATGTACTAATGTATATAATAATAAAACATTAATTTTATTTTAATATATACATACATATATATACACATAAATATATTTGTAATATATAAATACATATGTATTAATTATTAAAATAATTATTTTATATTTCAGATCGTGTGTATAGCAAGGAGAAATATTTTATTTTAATATATATTTAATTGAATATTCATTTGAAACGACATAAAATATTAATAAAAATTATTTTCAGAACCTTTTTTCGAATTTTAAATTTCAAGTAAATCACAATTGATATTTTGAAGTTTGAAAAATAATTTTACAATTTTTGGATTAAATTTTATTTTTAATTAATTAATTTATTTTCGCTCGATTTGAATAATAATTTTTAAAAATAACAAAAAATGTTTATAAAATTTTATTTTCTGCCCGAGAGCTTATCTAATGTTAAAATAATTTTACAAATTTTACAAAATAATTTTCATAACATATTTGATTTAATATAATTTATTTATGTAGTATATTGATTTAAATAATATTTAATAATATAAACAATTATAAAAAGTATTGTCTTTGTAACGACCCAGAATTTTGAACAAATTTAATTGAGAATATTTAATTAATTTTGAATATGTGAACGATGATTTAAATTGAATCCCGAATGAAATTTTGAATTTGACGATTAAATTATATAATTTAATATATTGAGAGTTGAATAAATATTTGAATCTTCAATTTTAAGCTGATTAAAAATAATCTGAAAGCTTTTAAAATTCGTATTGATGATGCTGAAGATAATAGAAGCTTCAGAATCGAATTTGAAATTGATTTGATCAGTTTTGAATTTATATCGTTCGTATCGATATTTAAAAATAGCCGGCCGAGGCACAGTCTCGGAATTCGACGAAACTAGTTCCATTGGATCCGTGATATTGAATTATTGTCAGATTTCAATTTTCGTATTTTTCGGAATTGATATGTGAGCGTACGATATATAAACGCGTAGAAATTTATACCGGGACCGATTGAATTTAAATAAAATCAAATTGCTTTCCTATAATCCAACAACTCATACAGCCCACCCCCCTATTGTCTCCTCTCGTACACGCTTTCTTTCCCTTTAGTTAAATCACGAAAAAGGAAGCCGCCTTCTCATTTAAAATCACGTACTTGTTGTCTTCCCTTCTACCTCCTTTCGTTCAAATTTAAAACTCTTCTTCACAAGACAAAAAAATAAATGGCAGCCGAGTTCTCTTCGTGAACGAACGAAATCAAAAGAGGGGAAGCGTGGCCAAGCCCTATATCTCGTTCGATTTCAAGTCGAGGGGCGCGCGCGCTTGCGTAGAAGGCTGGGGAGATGCGAGTTCATCAGCAATTCGAGGGGGAAAGCTGTGGTCGAGCACACGATGGTATTCGCGATGGGATGGAGTCGTGGGCGTGGGAGAAACTAGAAACTCGAAGTCGGAACTTCTCTGGAAGGAGGAGGCTCTCGAGGCGACGTGCTCTGGAAGCGACTTTCGTGATGAAGTCTGGGGTGTGGTGGCCTCAGTCGCGAGTGGAGATTCATGACATTCGAATCGAGGCTAGGGTCGATCGTAGTTCAGATGGCAAGGGGATTTGGGGTATCTCGTGGCAGCGACGACGAGGTCAGGGAACAATCGCGAGGTAGCAGTTAGGGGGTAGGGTTTCGAGGGCGACGACAGTGTTCCAGTTAGGGTTGCTTTCGATTTGGGTAAGGTTTATCAGTTTAAAATAAAATTTATTTTATATATAGTACATTTAAAATGTTGTAGGGTTCAATCAAGGTTAACTGAAAATTTATTTGCTGAAGGAAACAATCCTGTTTATATAGCTATATGTACGTAGATAATGAAATAAAATTTGCAGTGAGATGGAATTTTTATCAGTATTTTATGGATAATTGAAAAGAAAATATAGTTTTAAAACTAAAAATTTTAGCTAAACAAATTTGTTTAAAAGAAATGGGTTTGAAATGAAATCATTTGTTTAGAACTAAATCGGTAGTTAAATTTATTATAAATTAATTAAATCATTAAACGAAAAAAATTAATTGTTCAATTTATTCGAATATTAATAAATTGTGTAAATATTTATACAAGGTATAAATCGAGAAAATCAAGTCGAGCCGAAAAAGAAATGGATGGCAAATTAAAAGAAAGGTGAGATTTTTCTCACTCAAAAAAAAAAAATTTGATGTTTGCAGTTATTGATTGCTATTGATTGTGATACTAGATATAGTAGGATATATATCTATATATAGCAATATATACATATTGGCATATGTATATATTGGATTTATGATTTCCCGCCTCGTATAGCGGATGAGACCCTATTGCGCCGTTAGTAAGCGGATTTTTATAAAAACCCATATACCGCGATATTCCACCTCGAAGTGGAATGGTATTGTGCTAACGTCTTTGGATGCAGGGAAACAGGTTGGAGGGATCCAACTGGATTCCTCAACTGTATTTATTTATTTACAGATGTTGATATATATTCTGTTATCATATGATGATATATGATGTTTGATGTTGTGATGGACTAATTGATGCATTGCATCATTGGATTCAAATTTTGAAATTTAAAAATAACAATGTTGATTTTAAAAGTGAAATTTTAAAAGTGATCTTTGAAAATATACGTTTATTTAAATTGTTGAATTGATTTACTTTAAATAGATAAACGTTAAAACTTTAAAGTTATAAAAGTTAAGATTTTGTGAATTTTAACAAAAAAGTAATTTCTTTTGAAATAAAGAGTTAAGAAATTTATAAAATGGTTTAAGTTGAGATTTTTGAATTATTAAACCAATGTATATAAAAGATGTATCAAATTGATATTTATCAATTAAAGTTATTGGAATTTTAAAATGAGTTTTATAAGAAGATATGAAATTTATAATTTTAAAATGTGAAGATATGAAATGTATAGAATTATAAATTGTAAAGATATGAAATTTATAGATTTATAAAGTATGAAGTTGTAGAATGAATGATTATAAGAAATTTACTTATAAATTGGATTTTTTGCTTTTAAATGGAATATTGATCGGATTGTTAATAAAGAAGATTTATAAATCAAAGTTGTTAAAAAAATATAGAAATAGGATTTATAAACGTTGTTTTATAAATTCAAAATCAATGGAGTTTGACAAATTAAATGTAGGAGGTCATTAAAGAAGATATATTCGCGATTTTGGATAGCGAATCTTTATTGAAATAAAATGTGTAGAGATGATTGAAATTTGGTTAAGTGAATTATATTCACGATTTTGGACAGTGAATATATTCTTAAGGAAAATGGATATGTTCTGGAGAAACGATATTATAAAATGAAGTAATTGTTTTAAAAGATGTTTTAAAACGTGTTAAATATCGAAATCATAGATTTCAACATTTATTGTTGAAATAGACGTTTTCGAGAAATAAGGAAATGATGGACTATAACACTGTTGTTATAGTAAATGATTTCCGAAAGGAAATGTTTTATATAGTGTTGGGATTTATATGTCTATCTAAATTTCGAATCCCTATACTAGTGATTTTGAGTCGTCGTAACGATGTTTTACGCAACATTCGTTTTGACTCAAATAGATGTTAAAATTTATGATTTCCTTAAAGAATGAAATGTATACTTAATATTGATTTAAGTATATTGAATATTTTCAAATGTTGAAAATAAATAGATTTGTGGAATACTTATTTTTTTTAAATAAGTATGGAAATGCTTTTCCAATATGAAATGAACTGTTTTAAGATTTTATCTTCAAAGATAAAATGAAATGTGGAAATTGATTTGAAATTGTTTTCAAATGGTTAAGTGTGGAAATTATATATCTAGTAAAGATATTTTTGAAGAATAAATAATTTGGAAAATTATTTGGAATCTGATGATGTTGCGCATCTTTATTGATAGTTAAATAACCGACTATCAATAATTACCTTTAGAATGGTATTTGTTGTGAATTGGATGAATTTGAATGCCACACTTATTTTTGAATAATCGCTCACTATTCGGGTTAGCCGGGAAAGGACCATGGGGTCGTATAACCCATTCCGAATATATGATACGTCGTTATGAATTGCATTCGAAGACCGGTGTTGAAGACCAGATATTTTTGAAAATGGAAGGATTACCGTCGAGTTACTCTACATCGGCTGATCTCCGGTTTAGAGGTTTTATCACCCTTAGTGACGGGAAGTCCGGACGTGATTAGAAAATTATCCGGGTATGCAAGGGCTTCGTGAGAAGTGCCTTCGGTTCTGTTCGATCCCGGAACAGACTTGTATGGATTGTGTGTCTGACGTTACAATTTGAGATATAAAGCTGATTTCTTTCAAATACATTTCTGTTGGTGGCGGAGAATTTATTCTCTTAGCTTAACACCCTTCTCTGAGACGTACGAGCTCAGAGGTTATGTAGTTGAAATTTATCAGCGATATATCCCAATTTGGTAACGTGACATACTGAGTGTTGCTGTGAAATGATCAGTGTTTGATCATTTGTGATATGATCATTTGTTTGATCTTATATCTTTGTGATCATAGGTTGATCATTTTGTTTGACCCGAAGCAGGGCTTTGTAGAAAGCGTAGCTTTGTGGACGAGACTTCATCGAGCCTCACACCCCGGAAATGGTCGAAACAGGAAGGATGCGGCAAGGTTCTAGGGAGTAGCGCCCCTTAATGTATGTCATTCCTTCTGGATAAAGGTGGTATCATGGTATGGAGCCCAGATACTTAACCTCTGTGGTTACTGCATTATTTTTACTATATGGTTTGTTGCGAATCGGGGATCCTCGGGAAGATCGGTGACGATCGGGGGATGGCATACGCGTGTCAGTAGTTACCTATTTTTGCAGAGGTAACCCGGCCTTGTGTTGGCAGAGATCTAACCGTAATGTTAGGTTATTTCTCGGGTCGTCTATTCCAGGGACGTACCCATCGTGGATAGGAAGTTCCTTAGCCTGACCATTTGTTGGAAATCCAAAGAAACAATACGAGCCTTGTACGGTTTTAGTTGTAGAACCTGCCATTTAATATGGTAGCTATAGCAAGCATACTATAATGGTACCTATGCTGGCTAAGATTTATATTCTACTTTCGAAATGTTTTCTACACTATGCACTAATAATAATATCAAAAAGAATTTGATTTTTGCGTAGTAAGCATCTTTGACTATCATAAGAAGAAATCTCCTCCAAGTCTGTGTTTGCATTGTGTGTGTGGCGGGAGGTCTTATGGTAGTTTCATTTTCCAAAAGCATTGCGAATTTGTTTTATTTTCTTTGTGAAAAAATAAAATAAATAATAATAACTGTTTTACGATCTCACACCAGTCACCATGACTGACTCGGAGTTTATTGTTTCCCTTCTAAACTCTAGGTGCCCACAAATTTCCACACGGGCAGCCTAGAGTTATGTTATCAGGATATTCTGGATATTCTGGAGCTTTGGAGATAAGCTGGAGGACGAGACGTAGTATTTGTATCTGATAGTATTTATTCCGCTGTGTATTCTGTATAAGGACAAGTTATATAACTGTCCATTGTTGTATTGAGTTGTATATTGACTCTGATGATTGATGTATGTATAAAATGATATAGTTCTTTGTTTAAAGACTAGTGTTTATCTATTATATATTGTTCCGCTGCGATGTGTAAGATTCTGATGTTGTTCTGTTGTTCTTTCTTCTTCTGCTTTCTTCTTCTTCTCTTTTTCTTCTATCTTTTCTTCTATTTCTCTTTCTTAAACCCTCACTATTGGAGTTTCCGGCACTCGATTGCTCGGCAGTCGATAAAGTGAGTATCGATGTCGAATTTTCGAGAGTCGAAAATTCCGGTATGTGACAGTCTTATTGTTGAAAATTACTACTACTATAAGATTATATAATTATATGGTCTATTTTAACCACAATATAATGTTGTAATTAAATATAAATCATATATATGTGTTGGCTCGGTATTACAGCAAGCAAAGAGAAAGGGAAGCAGAAGCAAACGAGGGCATGAAAGACAGAACTGCCGGACCAGATGTTTGGTTCAACATCCACTGAAATCTCGAACCAAATACGTGGTCCGGCATCCTCTTATATGCCGGACCAAACATTTTGTCCGGCATCCTCTGATATGCCCGACCAAATATTTGGTCCGGCACAATACGTCCAACACCAACCAAGCATTTGGTCTGGTACACAAGCACGTAGAACCAGACAAGGAAAAACACCCAGGCCGGGCAAGCTCCATGACCCAAATGCCGATCCAAATTCTCTTGCTCAAATGCCGAACCAGATTCAGAAAGTTATAACTTCCTCCTCCACACTTCACAACTCCACTCTATAAATACCAGAGCTTCTCAACAACAGTGGGGAGGGATTTTGGGAGAAAGAGGGAAAACTCTGCTGAGACTCAGTCTCTCTAGCTACTTCAAGTTTTTACTCTTTCCGAACAAACTTGTATTTGTAACCAAATCAAAGTAAGAATAATAAGATGGACAGTGGATGTAGGCACATTATGGTCGAACCACTATAAAACCCTGTGTAATTTACTTTCCTTAACTGCTTTCTGACTTATGAGCCTGTGAATTATTCTATGACTGCAAAAATTATCCCTTAACGTGTTGGAACATTAAAAAATCCAAATCAATCAACCTAAACGTGACCCAGCTAAAATCGAACTTAGAGATGTTTGTCCAATTTTTGTGCAGACATTTTTGGTGCTTTCACTGAGAACGGCGTGGAGAGCCGAACTCTTCTGTCCACCCTCCTTCCAAACCTTAACTCAACATTAGAACATGGCTCCCTCTGGGCGCAACACCGATAAGGGTAAGAGCACAACCAGTGCCAGTACACTCTATCCCATCCAAGAAGATCAAGAAAACCCAGCTACCCACTCTTAACCTCCAGACTCAGCTGTCACCCGAGAAGACTTAGATAGGATTGTGAATGAGATGACTGACCGCTTCACTGCCCAACAAAAAGCTTTAGTGGACCAACTCATGACACGCTTGAGAGGCACGAAGGAATCCACTCATAACACTGAATCTCAAGGCGAGTCTCAATTTGGAGAGTCGCGTTAACAGAACAGATCCCCTGCAAATGAAGAATTCAATCAAGAAGATACAAGAACTCGAAGCTGAGCCAGGACTCAGCTCGAAGCCGGTCCTGAAAGAGCATCAAGAGCTAGGCCCAGTCAAGAGGCACCAGGCAAGGACCGACTGTGGCTGACCATGTCATGCTTCGAGCCAACCATCGCCAATCTAACCTCAACCAAGGTTCCAGATGCCATCAATATCAAAGGGAAGCCCCCACTTCTCCTAGGGCTGCCCCAGAATCCGAGGAGAGGATGACACGCCTCTTCAGGGAATATCTCAAGCACGAGCAACTTGAAACAAGGATATGTGAAAGGGTGTCCAGCCCCTTCATTAGGGAAATAGAAGCGATAGCCACTCCCCGAGAATGGAAGATTCCCACTATGGATCCCTACAAAGACACATCCGACCCAATCATCCACTTGTAGCGCTACACCCAGCACATGCTCATGAATGGAGCAACAGAGGGTGTGCTGTGTAAATGTTTTCCACTGTTCTGTCAAACTTAGCGACCACATGGTTTTGTCGCCTGCCTCATAGCTCCATTAGCTCTTGGGAAATGTTGAAGGAAAAATTCATAAGTCAATTCCAAATCCATGTGGAACATCCCAGAGATGCTTATTCCTTGTCGGACGTAAAACAGAAAGCTGGAGAACCGCTACAGCAATATCTTACCCTTTTTGACGCTACCGCGACGGTAGTACAAAACGCAGATGAAAAACTTACACTGATGGCACTGTGCGGAGGTGTCCATCCAGATTCAAAGCTTGCAAGAAGATTGACGAAGGAAAAACCTCTAACTCTTCAAGATTTCTTTCATGAAGCTAGAAAATACATGAGATTGGAGGGCGCGGCGGCTCACCGACATAGCGAGCAACCCACAAAGGCTTCTAGCGTCCAAGGAAACCTAAGTGCCCCACCCCGAGGGAAAGTGAGTAAGATGAGTAACGAAGGAAAAAATGGCCACTAAGGTAACTCTGGAACTAAAAAGGGCAATAAATGACGATACAGACCTGGACCGAGGTTCGATTCATACACTCCTCTGAACGACACTGTGGAGAACATTTACATGGCTACCCAACACGAGTTGAAATACAAATGCCCTCCATACAAAAAAGAGTCAGAAGCCTCAATTAGAACAGGAAAATATTGTCGCTTCCATAAGTCTCATGGGCATAATACCGAAGAATACCAGCATTTGCGGGATCTCATTGAGGAATATATCCGAAAAAAGAAACTAGAACGATACGTGCAAAAAAGACACAACTCTCCTGCTCCCGTCCACGAGGGATCTGGGCAGCCCCCGCAAGGGAACAACAAGGAAGGGGCAGGTACGAGCCATTCCAACCAGGAGAAGATAGTTGTCCATACCATATCTGATTGCCTGCATGTAGCCGACGGAAGTTGGGCCGAAATGAAGAGGTATGGGAAATCCTTGAAAGATAGGGAAGGATATGTTCATTCCGTTACTGAAAGGCGCATCGCAAAACAGAGAGAAAATGCTGACATAACCTTCAACGATGAAGATTAGGTTGGGAAAAAATATCCGCACACTGATCCCATGGTTATCTCTTCCTGGATCGGGCCGATAGAGGTGTTTCACATTCTAGTCGATACAGAAAGCTCAATGATTATTTTGTTCAAACATGCATTCAACAAAATGAAGCTATCAATGAAAGGTGTATCCTCATGCCATAAACCCTTACATGGGTTCAATGGGGAAGCCATGATGCCGCTTGGACAGCTAGACTTGTTCGTTGAGCTAGGAAGTCACCCCTGATCGGTTGTTTGAAAGCAAACATTCGTACCGGTGGATGGACACTCTGTTTACAATGCATTTTTGGGAAGGCCTGCGTTGTCAGATTACTAGATAGTCTTGGCGCCATGGTGTTTGAAGATGAAATTCCCAACTAATAATGGAATAGGAGAAGTAGAAGGAGACCAAGACGCGGCTCGCGATTGCTACATGATAGAACTCCGCCAAAATAAGAAGGAAAAAGGGAAAGCCATAGGGGTCGCCCTCTGCGCCAAAAGTGCGGAAGCCTAGCAATCAAAGAAGGCCCCTCCTCTGGGATATACTAGTGACCCATTTAACAAGTTGGACCCCAGAGATAGAGAGGAGGAGGTCAACGCCGAGCCCGTGGAGGCTATGGAACATGTGATGGTAGACGAACACGACAAAATAGGGCTTTTAAAGATAGGTTCTCAGTTGAACCAGAACCTAAAAGTCTAGTTGATAGGATTTCTACGCAAGAACTTGGATGTATTTGCATGGAACCACGAAGACATGGTGGGAATATCCCCAGAAATAGCTTGTCATTCCCTCAATATTGACCCAACCAAGATCCCAATCAAACAAAAGAAAAGAAGCATGGGGATAGAACGGTCAACTATTCTCAACGAATAGGTGAAGAACCTTCTCTCCAACAGTTTTATCCGCGAATCCATTTACCCAAAATGGATCCCCAACCCAGTTTTAGTGAAAAGGCCTAATGGGAAGTGGCGGACCTGCATTGACTTCTCCAACCTCAATGATGCTTGCCCCAAAGACTGTTTTCCTTTGCCCCCAATCGATCGACTGGTAAACGGAACCGTAGGACATGAGTTGTTGTCATTCATGGAAGCATATTCAAGATACAACCAGATCCCCATGCATGTGCCAGATCAAGAACATACTAGCTTCATCATTGATCTGGGCCTATATTGCTACAAGGTCATGCCCTGCGAGCTTAAGAACGCCGGCGCTACCTATCAACGTCTAGTTAATAAGATGTTAGAGCAGCAAATTGGTCACTCCATGGAAGTCTATGTCGACGACATGATCGTCAAATGAGGAAGAGCAACGGATCATCTGAGCCACATAGACGAGATATTCCAAATATTACGCAAATACCAAATGAAGCTGAATCCTCTTAAATGCTCTTTTGGGGTGTCTTCGGGTAAATTTTTAGGTTTCATTGTGTACGCTAGAGGAATTAAGGCGAATCCTGAAAAAGTACAAGCTTTGAAAGACATCAAATCCCAACCACGCGAAGGGAAATGCAGAGCCTAAACGGGAAGGTAGCTGCTCTGAGCAGGTTTATATCTAAGGCCACAGACAAGTGCGTCCCATTCTTCGAAGCCCTTAAAAAGGACAAAGGAAAATCTGAATGAACCGATGAATGATACTCAGCCTTCCAGAGTCTACTAGAACACATACAGAAGCCGCCGGTACTCTCCACTCTGATAGATGGAGAGAGCCTCTACCTATACCTAGATGTATCTCCCACGCGCTAAGTGCCGCATTAGTATGAGAAGATGACCGTATCAAAAGACCAGTATACTTCATTAGCAAAAGATTCATGGGGGCAGAAGCTAGATATCCAAAGATCGAAAAATTGGCTTACTGTCTGCTGATAGCATCCGGGAAATTACGACACTACTTTCAATCGCACTCTATTAGAGTTCTAACGGATCAACCTTTGAGGCAAGTCCTACATAAACCAGACACGTCAGGGCGCCTGTTAAAATGGTGCATTAAGCTGAGCCAGTACGACATTACCTACCACCCACGCACCACAATTAAGGGACAAGCCTTGGATGAGTTCACAATGCGAGATGAGGAGGCTGCGGCAAGGGTTGAGGAAGCTGTCAAATGGAATAAGTTCGTTGATGGAGCATCAAACGAGCTCAACTCGGGGGCAGGTGTCATAATAGTCACACCCCAGGGAAGGAAATTAAGCTATGCACTGAGACTAGAGTTCGCTAGAACCAATAACGAAGCTGAATATGAGGAAATAATAGTCGGCTTAGAAATCATTAAAGAAATGGGAGTTAAGTCGATATGTATACACAGCGATTCACAACTAATTGTTAACCAGATCCTTGGAGAATTCCAGACTCGCGGACAAAAGCTTTCGTCCTACTTCAAGAAGGCCAAAAACCCCCTTGATGAGCTAGACTACTATGTAATAAAACACATCCGCGAGGGGAAAATCAAGAGGCGAATACCCTCGCCAAAGGGGCTAGCATAAGAACCGAGCCAATGAAGGGGGCAACCCCCGTTATGAGACAATCCATAACGAGTTTCGAGTGTCTGCAAATCACAACGATCGCAGATAAGGAGGAGACATGGATGACCCCCATCATCAGATACTTGCAAGAAGGAACCTTACCAACAGATCAAAACGAAGTTGGGAAAATCCTAAGGAGGGCATCCCGCTACACCATCCAGAATGGCATACTGTACCATCATGGATTTTCCAACCCACTACTAAGATGTGTCGCCGGGAACAAAGCAAAAGATATCCTTAATAACATTCATCAAGGGAGTTGCGGCGATAACACCAGAGGGCAAACTCTTACCAGAAAGATCCTACGCTATGGATTCTTTTTCCCCACACTGAACAAGGATGCGGCCGAGTTTTCTAAGAAATATGACAAATGCCAAAGATTTGCCAAAATCCCGAGATCACCACCTACCAGTTTAATCCAGATGGTCAGCCCCTGGCCCTTTTCCATCTGGGGAATTGACCTGATCGGGGAACTCCCCATGGGTCGAGGAGGAGCAAAATACGCTATAGTGGCAGTGGATTATTTCACCAAATGGGTGGAAGTGGAGCCTTTGAACAAAATTTCATCTACCAAAGTGATAAACTTCCTAACACGTAACATCCTGTGAAGGTATGGGGTGCCACATAAGATCATATCAGATAACGGGCTCCAATTCGATAGTGAAGAACTCTCTAGTTAGTGCCATGAACATGGGATTGCCCGAAGCTTCTCGACTGTACCATATCCCCAAGTAAATGGACAGGTCGAAGCAGTAAACAAGGTGTTGAAAACATTAATCAAGAAGAAGTTAGAAAAGTCCAAGGGAGCATGAGTTGATGAACTACCTACTGCTCTGTGGGCCTACCGAACTTCTTACAAGACCACAATAGGGCACACGCCATTCGCATTAGCATATGGAACCGAAGCCATGCTTCCTGTCGAAACAGTCGTCCCCTCGCACCGCATGATACATTACAATCCGGAAGAAAATGAGGAGCTCTTAAACATGTCACTCGACCTGATCGAGGAAAAAATAAACGACGCCGCCCTCAAAGCCGCCGCTCATAGAAAGAAGGTAGCGAAGCAGTATAACTCTAAGGTGAAGCCCCGAGTGCTGCAAAAAAGAGACTTGGTACTCAAACGAGTCTTCCCACGACCAGGAGCACTAGATCCAATTTGGGAAGGGACGTTTGTTGTTCGTAAGGATCTTCGTAATGGAGCTTACATCCTGTCAACGCTAGATGGAGAGGTGTTTGGGAAAGCATGGAATCGCCAACATCTCCACTGCTATTTCCCTTGAGTTGTAAAGAAACATGTACTGAATGAAGCAATAAAAGAAAAACAACGGACAGAGGCATATTTCGGCCAAACCACTATACAAATTTAATGTCTTGCATTACTTACCTTATTTGAACATTCTTTCGTTTAATCTGATGACTATTCCTACTAAAAGCAATCGTAGACACTTGTGGGCAGCAGTGAAAGTAAGATAGCCACGATAAGGGGCACGAAACAAGCCTTGGCAATTCACTACTGACGATCGGCACCACCAAGCCGGCAATGATGAACCGATCATAAGCCACGGATTAGGCATGATTTATAGCCTAGGCATTTCATCATTGGAGTTTGGCTCGCCGGCAACTGCGAACCGATTGTAAACCCTAAGATTAAGGCGTGGCTGCAGCCAGGGGTAGTTTGCACTTGACGATCAGCATTACGCACGCCGGCAACGATAAATCGAATAATACTCATGACACGGGCATTAACACGAGTAGTTATCGTTTGCGATCGGCCTTGAATATAACAACGCATTTATGGTTTTCTACGTCTCTGAACACAATAATGATTAACCGAGTCGTAAACAGTTCACAGTAGACAAAACAGACTATGAAAATCACACATCGCAAAAGTCATTCCAGATAAACATGCGAAAGACATAAATTAAACATTACACATTAGAAATCTTTATGTACAAAGCTTTTTGTCTATATATACACAAAAAGGAATTCCTACTATCAAAACTTCTCTCAGTTTTAACACTGTACCTGAAACCTCAAATAAGGATACTGCTACTAGAGCTACTACCAATAGTAGTACAGGAAAAAAAGCTTCATACCTACTAGACTCTGAATGCCCAGCCCTAAAATTGGATATTTGATTCAGAGAAAAGCCAAGTCAACAACTCAAGTAAAATTCCTTATAGCGACTTAAGAAGAAGCAAAATGTTAAAAGGTACCAACAAAGCTAAATCTTTAAAGATCCCCTCTTTGAAACTTGCACAAAAACCCATGCTCGTGAGCTCCGGTTCACCAATCACTCGACCATCTTCTATTTATAAAGAAGATATACATATGGAAAATGGACTCTAGTCTTCTATATCAGATAGAGTTTGGAAGGAAAATGGACTTAATTCTTCTAAGCTGTACAAAATGCTCCAAAAGAAAAATCTAAACATTAAAACCCTAGGTCGAGCAATCAATTTAGATAAGCTTACCTCGAGCGGCGAAGACACGGAGATTCTCGAATTCAAGCGATATAAGCAAGCGAGGAACCGACCTCAATCGATCGAGATTAAGTTAGGGGAATTTGATTGAGGAAGCAGGAAGAAAGGGATAAAGAGGGAAGGTGGTATTTAAAGACGAAAAGGAAAAGAAGACGAATGGTCACAAGCTTTCGTTCGGTGGTAGGATCCCGGTGCCGAACCAAACAAAGCATGTCGTGTAATTACACGGCATACTTTGGGGGGGGCAAGTGTTGGCTCGGTTTTTCAGCAAGCAAAGAGAAAGGGAAGCAGAAGCAAATGAGGGCATGAAAGACAGAACTGCCGGACCAGATGTTTGGTTCGGCATCCACTGAAATGCCGAACCAAATACGTCGTCCGACATCCTTTGATATGCCGGACCAAACATTTGGTCCGACATCCTCTGATATGCCCGACCAAATAATTGGTCCGGCACAATACGTCCAACACCGACCAAGTATTTGGTCCGGTACACAAGTGCGCAAAACCAGACAAGGAAAAACACCCAGGCCAGGCAAGCTCCATGACCCAAATGCCGATGCAAATGCTCTTGCTCAAATGCCGAACCAGATTCAAAAAGTTATAACTTCCTCCTCCACACTTCACAACTCCACTCTATAAATACCAGAGCTTCTCAACAACAATGGGGAGGGATTTTGGGAGAAAAGAGGGAAAAATCTGCTGAGACTTAGTCACTATAGCTACTTCAAGTTTTTACTCTTTCCGAGCAAACTTGTATTTGTAACCATACTAATTTGTGACAACATTAATACATATCAAAACCGTCACCTAACTAACAATATAATAACAATATTTATACATGATAAAATATTATTCATAGAATTACAAACTATAATTTGATAAAAACCATAGCTAAGTACCAATGCCTTGAAGCACACCTTGAAAGGATGAACTCTCCGCTTTGAAACCTTTTCTGATTCGGCAGATTGCTAGTACTTGAACTGTTGACCTTCAACTATCAAATAAACACCTGATTTGATTTGATTTGAAAGGATGGAGGTAGATAATTTTAGCCAGAAATGAGAAGGTTCGGAGGCAAGCAAAAGTCCTCAAACAAATGAAGATAGAGATGCTTATATAGAGGAAAATTTAGGGATACTTTAGGTCAAGATCGTACATCATCTCTTACCAATTCTCTTCCATCTTAGCATTTCATATCAAACTACATGTTGCACCATCTTATGGCCACATTAACCCCTCATTATGGCCGAATTTTATAGCCACTTCATAGGCTTTTAAACCCATTTAGAGTCCAAATAAAATATTACATTGGTTACGATATCGTATACCGGTTGATATATTTATAACCACTAAAAATATATCTAATAATGTTTATTCATTATATCATAATCAAATTTTGTAATTAATATTTCATAAATTTTAGTTAATTTAATTAATTTATTGCAATTATAAATTGTTTGGTCAAAGAAGAATTCACCGTTTCGGTTGTGTGACTCATCGTGTGTAAATTTGGTTAGCGATTAATATTGAATTATTCGAATATTAATGTTCACACATCACTTAGCAGATAGTGTAACATTTTGTCTAAATTTATCGCTTACTTGGTTTTGGTAAAATTCAATTTTACTTTGTTAAGCGTTATCCAGTTGTGACTTTTATTTACACCAATTCTCTTTATCAAAACTATATTACTTTGGACTTATGGAATTTGGTTAGGGTCAAAATTCCAATGTCATTCATATTCAACTCTATAGTCCAAACACAAAGTTCTTGGTTCAATAATAACAATTATTAATAACCGAACTACTCTGGCCAGAAACTTTGACTTTGAGTTGACTTGAGTTGACCGTGATACTTGCCTCATATGACTAAGGAAACAAATCCTCTCTTGAATGTGCTTCACTTCCAATACTTCCACTCGACCTAGCTATAGTCACTCGATGGATTTATCGTTCCATGATTTGGCTATAACCAAAGAAAAGATTTCATATTGAAGATCCACAGTATTCTCAAGTCGAGAGAACTGTGTAAATCAGTCACATCGATATTTTATGTTTGACCTTGGTATATGGACCAACAATAAACTATTGAATGAGTCGTTCTATAGTTATCCAATAACTATTAGTACGTAACCCCTAGGTGCCCCCAGTAGTCATGAGTAATACATTGCCTAAATTTGAAGTGCGTTACATACTCTAGTCTCAATGGATGCATCGATATCCAGTCTCGATGCACCTTGACTAAGAACATTTAAAATGGTATATTTGTTTTCGTTGTGATAAATTACTCACGGTTACAACACTTTGTAACTAATATAACAAAACATATCATTTATAGATTTACTATTAAATATACTTTTAATTAAGTTAATTAATTTATATATAATAGAAAGAAAACACCTTTTATTTCGAACAAGATTGGTTATCGAGTTAGATATATGTAACAAATTACATAATTGACCCTAGGGCACACCTCTAACTCTATTAATCTCTCATTTGCACTTGAGGTAAATTATGGAATCTTATTCCAACTTCTCTAATCGGTTTCCTCAAAACCAATCGGGTTAGCCTTATAAAACGTGTATGCTATTATGTTTCAATTATCTACTCTGTCAATCAACTCTCTCTGACATTGATAAACTACCTTTATTATGTGGAACAATTCAGAGTATTTCTCTCGTTTTCCAATGTGCTTTAAGTTCTATTATGAACTATATCATGACATTGTCATCGTATAACAAAGTTATGGAATTCTCAACATTTGGAATCACCTTCAGCTTAGTTATAAATTTGTGCATTTATATTTATATACATTGCTTTTATTGGAGCACTATTCAAGGCGATGTACTTAGCCTTTTTCATTGAATTAGCCACGGTCTTTCATTTGGAACATTTCTATTAAAGATTTTTAACATGAGTTTATTATTGACATATTATACTCAATATCACTTATGAAAGTTTGAGTTCGAACCTCATAAGAGTTTGTTGTTTCCATAAACAATTATCTGGTATTTCATAAATACACGAGAACACCTCAAACAACCACTTAGTGATATCAATTTGGATTTTATATTTGCTTCATGTATCAAAACACAAACAAATCACAGTATCATAGACAACATAACATATATGATAATCCCTATTGCCAGTGCATAAGGAATCCATCTTACATGTTCCATATAAAACATTTTAATAAGGTGTCCTTGCATATCATTTTGCGACATTCCCAATATCTTTTATACTTACTATAAAAGACATTATCTACAATTCCAACCTTGAGTACTAAAACAATTAAACTGAATTTAAAACAAGTACTTCGCTAACAATCCACAATATATTGTTTACTTATGGTTTAGACAAATATATGTACCTTTTAATGTTCTTTCTTATGAGCACACGCTTGCTCTATATTTTGATTGAAAATCAAACTATTTGATATTTCCATCAAAAAACTTGCTCAATTTTGATGCTTGTTGAACGATAGTTCGTATCTATTCTTGGATCATATCCAAAAACTTACAAACCCAAATATCGCTCCCACTGACTTCGAGATACTTTGATTGTTATGTGCAAACAGTCTATTCTAAATCATTATTTAGAATTTTCCATTTCAGCACATATGTACCAAACATAAAGTCATACTAAGCAATAATTTTGTGAGTAAATTCGAACCAACGTGAGCATATCGAATTGTGAATATGTTACGTTAATTTCAACAATTGAAATTTACTATATATTCTTATCAATGTGGCTCACTATATTCCAACTACATTTGTCTTTCTCTTGAAGACATATTGGCGGCCAATGGATCATATCCCTTTGAGTACAACTATCAAAATACTATTTTGATAATTTACTTAAAATCTATTTGGATGTGTGCATCATACCATATCATAGAGTCAATACTCTTAATGGCTTAATTGACAACTGAGGATTATCTATTCTTGACAAGGATAAGAAATTCATGGTCTCTCTTCGATGTGTGAGAATATTTATTAAACACTGTAACTTGATGTGTTCATTTAGGTTACCATGTAATTAGTTTCATCTTTAGATCATTTCCAAATCCATTCTACTTCCAATAATTTCTCAAAGAAATTCGTTTTCTATGAAGTTGGTATTTCTTGAAATAACAGCTGTTTCTTAGTGCAATGGAACAAGTATTCATAATCACTTTTCTCCTTATCAATACCTTATTATGTAGAATAAGGAGAGTTAACTGTTGAGAATGAATCTTTAGTCATTTTAGGTACATTTGGAACTCTTTTCAATATACTTGCTCACATGATCAAATCAAATCAATTCTTCTACATGTTATGGTATTTACTTCCTTTTTATATTTTATGAGCTTATCATAGATTTATACATGTGTATCAAACACACACATTCATGTTTGTGATAACTTATTGATGAATATGACAAAGTATGTGGAACAGTTTTTGTATTAATAGACTTGCGATTGGATACATCAATATGTATCGATCCTATGTGTTCATTAACGCTTAAGATTTTCCCGCTAAATGGGTGCATAGCCCTTAATTGTTTGAGATATAATTAACTAGTACCATAAGATTCATAGTCATATAATAAAAAAAATATTTATCAAAACGAAGGCTTGGTCTATAATACAAAAATAATTATAAATAATTTTAGATACTTCAGTAGTTTCCAATGCATCACTTTTGTTATGAAAACAAATACCATACTATAATTTTATTTCATAACGAAAATTCATAATATTATCATTGAAATATAACTATACCTATTTTCTAGTCGACACTGAAAAATAGTCATTATTTCATAAATAATGTTCAGCATGTTTTATGAAAATAATTATCGTAATTTGATGCAATTAATAAGTGCTACATGGCATGCTCTCGCTATTTCCACCACTATAGTAGCATACTAAATTCGAAGGTCCATCATTCACTTAATATAGATTATTTATTTTATACACTGCAACAAGTTTACAACGGAGAGTTTTTTGATCAAATATCTTGAACTCAAACAAATATAAATCTCATAGAAAACAATTTTTTATATGAAAATACATTTCGAAATAGAAATCATATTTCTTATTCCAATATTAGGTATCAATTATTATTTAACAATTCTTGTTTTCGATGTTTCTTTATGAAGTAGGAGTGACCATTCACTCTCTTCATCCCAATTATACCTTTAATCATATATACTCTTATACATTCGTTTTCTTTCTACATGGTCGAACCATTCAAAAGAAAATCCTTACTACAACATCATGCCAAACTCTTTACCAAAGTGTCCTCGAATATCCTTAACATTTAAGGATATCAAATATGTCGCACTTTACGTAAATTGATCAAACTGATATTTCAGTGATTGAATTCTTAGATCTTTCTTGTAGTATTGGCTGGTATTAAATTTAACACAATATGATCCTTTTTGTAATCTATAAAATTGAATACTCGATCTCACAATACTGTTTATTGGCTATTTTGAATGAACTAACTTCATCAAAGTATCGTACAATTATGAACTATGACCATTCCTCGTATAACACTTATGTGATAGTATATGGATCAAATATCCATAGTCTTGTATTGCTTCTGAGTTCGGAACTCATTGAATGTAATACATGGTCTTGACCAAATAAATACATAAGAAATCAAATTATGAATGTATTAAGTAGTTGTAAAATTTGGTACTTGCATGAGTATAGAAAACATTAGCATGCAAGAAGTGTTTAATAGTAAGTATATATTATATTTCGATTTGTAATCTTCAATTCTTTTCATTTTTATATCTTAATTGATAAACATTTTATCAATCGTATTAAATGTACAAATTTATCATTGTAGATTATTATAACATTACATAACATATGCTCTTACAATATTAGAAAGGTTAAATGTTATCATTTTACTTTTCTAATAAGGCTCCAACTGGTCTTTTATGTTTCACCAAACCCTAAGTCAAAACATAGAAGTCTTTCGACTTCACTAGTTGGCATTAGGACTCGTCTTGGAATTCTGACCTTGAGTTTGCTTAGCAAGCTATAGCTCCACGGATAGTGGATAACTCCTTGTCGGTTGTATTGCATACAACTCCTAACCTTTGGTGCTTTGTCCTAATTTCACTTCAACCTTGTGTGACGCCCCACTTCTATACTCACACCAGCTAAGGACACTACGGGGTAATGCCGTCGACTAGCGCGAAGAATAAGGCTATTGAGGAGCGACCATTTGTGTAATTGCTTTGTGCGAGTACCGATATGTCAGATAATATAACTTACATTTCATTTCAAGAGGAAATCCGACATATCAAATACAAACTCAAAGCTACCACACAGTGGCTATGTGGGCTTCGGAAACAAATATAGAAACAAACATAACACAAATCAGTCACAGATATTCATATCACAAAGGCGGAAACAGATATGAATATAACACATAGAAGTGTACATCAAAGTAGTGGTCATACAAGATCCACTACATCACAAAAGAATAGATACAAGTGCTAGACAAAAGAATAAGTATACATCAAGGAGTCTCTATCTCGAATGTATAATAACAAAAACTACTAAGCTAAAGTAGTTAGCCAAAAGTCAGGTGACGAACCCTGATAAGAAGTCAAGCAGAAGCACCTGAAATACCTCGGTCTGACCCGAGTATTATTTAAGAAGAAAATAATAAACGGATCAGTCTAGCTATAAATATCAGATAAAATGAGATAGGATAAGAGGTATCACAGAAACGTATGATAACAATAATGTCATACTGTGACAAGTATACATCAGATAACAACAAAAATCATACAATATCTCAAATATTCTCAAACACTAAAAAGAATGTCATATTCTTTAAATTATTCACCAAAACACAAATATTGACAAAACATATCAATGCCAATCGCAAAAATCAATGAAACACAAATTATAGAAATCATCAACTAGAAATCTAGAAATCACAAAAGGGGAAGTCCTATCACAAACAGGAGCATGAAAACTCCCCAACACGTGTGTCACAAACGGAATGCTATTCCATGGTCGCTACATCAAGTTTGAGCTGAGACTCCACAAACGGCCCGAAGACCATGAAAGGGACGCGGAAGATGATCTTAAGGTTATTTAACACTAGAGGGGGGGTGAATAGTGTTTTAAGAATTTCTTTAAAACTTCTTTGATTTAAATTGATTTAACTAACTTAATGCAAATACACAATCACAGATCAAATCACAGAATCACAAACAGATGCAAATATAAATAAAAAGCAAGTAAAGGAAAGAACACACCAGGAATTTTATACTGGTTCGGTGTTACCCTACATCCAGTCCCGCACAACTCGTACGGCTTTCTATTCAATAATAATCTAGATTACAATCCCTCGATTCCAAGGCAACGAGGTACACCCTCTAGATTCTCAGGTCTCTGGGTAGAACCACTTGATTCACATGACACAAGTTCACCCGATCGATTTCCAAGGACACGATCACACCTTTATAACCCTAAACAAGTTTCTTTGAGTACAAATGTATCTATAACTCTGATAAGCACTGAGATTCTTTGAAGAGAGTGGCAGAGAATCAAACTAGAGATATTCTGGTTTGATTCTCTTAAGATTTTGGCAGAATATGGATAGGATGATTAGAAAATAAGATAAGAGAATAAAGAGGAGAGAAAATAAAGAAAGTAGTTACTGGAAAACGTCCATAACAGTCTCTATTTATAGAGAATGAATGGATGTGTCCATTCAAAGAGATTTAAACGAATAGACACTTCTTTTGAAAACAACCTTTGCTATAACGGGAAGCATGTCGACATGACGAGTAACTATGATGTCGACATGGTCTAGTAAAAATGATGATTTGCTTTTCTTTGAAAATGATGATTTAAAACATATGCAACTTTATTCAAATGGACTCTATGTATTTGTAGAAGGTATTTAGAAGTAGAAATACTTATGAATATATATATGTATATATACTAAAATATATTTAAAATCAAGGTAAATAAACTAAAGTAAATATAATATTAAAATAGATTTTGAGGCTAAAATATCAAGGACAATTTTGAAATCAAAATATAACAAAATGATAAATATGATTTTGAGGCTAAAACATTTTTGGAAATACGAACGAAGGTTTTTCTTTTGAAAAGGAATATTTGAAAATCATTTTATGAAACAAGAGATAATTTTGAAAATCATTTTGAATCAAAATTAGTGGATAACAAAATAGGGCTACTATCCGTTCCACTAGATATTTCGTGAGTTCCATCTCACTAGGGTTCCATCCCTTTAACAAGAACGAAGTGGATTCCATTCCACAAGTAAATTGGATAAAAAAGAATGATAGTGCTTTCAAGGAGTTTTAACAAATATCTAACCTAACTATATTATTTGTCTTGAACTCTTGAATATCTTGAATCTCATGAGTCTTCAATCTTGAACTCTTGATCTTTGTCTTCTTTACTGTACAGTCTTCTTTTGTTGATACCTGCATATAGATTTCCTGCACATATATATTTTATAACACTTCTATAGTTGTTGTCATCAAAACCTACTATCCTATGGACTAACATTCTCCCCCTTTTTGATGATGACAACCTTTGTTTATAAAATATTTATATTCTCCTTATAACTCCCCCTAAATCTAATAACTCCCCCTTAATCTATGCCTAACTAACCTATTTTATACTTCTCCCCCTTTGTCATCAACAAAAAAAATGACACTAACTCCCCCTAAATCTATGATATTAATGATAGTGTTATCATTAATGATACTGAAACTAGATATAACAATGCTAAATATTGTATACTCAGAATGATATATGAGTAATATAAGAATGAGAATAATAAGTGTAACCACAAATTATTTTATTCATATCACTATATACATAACTATTTAAACTAATAAACACATAAATAACTAAAACAAGAAAATAAACAACTCAACGGTTGTTTTTGATGATGGGAGACTTGTGGACAGGACAATTTGGGTAATGGAAACAGAAGTTTCCATGTTGTTTCACAATGTTCCCATAAGCATCAAAACAAACTTCCCCTACACATACTGCTTCATCATCAGTTTCTTCCTCCATTGGTTCTTCCTCTTCTTCTTCGTCTTCGTCTTCTTCTCCTTCTTCATTTGCTTCTATGTTAGAAGAATCTTCAATTACAATTGGATTGGCATGATTATCCATGAGGAATTTTTGAATATTCCTCAGAATATTCCCTTGTTTCTCTTGCTCTCTTGCCATTCTCAATTGTTGAACTTGCATTTCAGTTAACATCTGCAGCGAATCATCAACTTTCTCCTCTATTTTGATGACACGAGCAAGTATGGAGTTTTGGAATGGGCCTTGTGAAGGAAAAGGGAAAGGAACCGGTGAAATTTGATTAGGATTGGATGTGGAAGCCATGGATTTGATGTTTCCAGAAAGTAGTATGAAGAAATAATGATTGGAGGGAAGAGAAACTCGGAATGGGTGAATTAAATAACCACCCATTCAAAAATTAGAGGGAAAAACGAATTGACATTTTTACCGTTTCATGTCGACATGACGCATGAATACTATGTCGACATGGTGTTGTAAAATACTATGGTTAAGAAATCATTCATATATACCCTATGTATACTACTATACTATATACTATATTTCAGAAAGAGAACATATACCTAATTCTCTTCTTAACTTGGTGAAGACAGGTTCTCCTAAAGGTTTGGTTAAAATATCAGCTATTTGATTTTCAGAATTAATGAAATCAAGAGAAATTTTCTCTTTATTTACGTTATCTCTTAGAGAATGGTGTCTAATGTCAATATGTTTAGTTCGGGCATGGAGAGTTGGGTTTTTGGACAAACTAATGGCACTAGTGTTATCATAGAAAATTGGAGATTTCGTGATAGATATACCAAAATCATTCAAGGTTTGTTGCATATACAAAACTTGAGAACAAGCTAAAGCAGCAGAAACATACTCTGCTTCAGTTGTTGATAGGGAAACAGTATTCTGCTTTTTACTGAACCAGGAAATTAAGGAATGACCTAGAAAGTGACAAGTTCCACTTGTACTCTTTCGGTCTGACTTACACCCAGCATAGTCAGCATCACAGTAGGAAACTAATTCAAATGAATCATTCTTAGGGTAGAACAATCCATAATCAAAGGTGTGTTTAACATATCGAATGATACGTTTCACAGCTTTTAGATGAGTTTCCTTGGGTTGAGATTGATATCTTGCACAGAGACAGACACTGTTCATGATATCTGGTCTACTAGCAGTTATATAGAGAAGTGATCCAATCATTCCTCTATACAAGGTTTGATCTACGTCTTTGGATAGATCATCCTTACTTAACGCTATATTGGTTGCCATGGGAGTTGGTTTTCCACTCACATTGGTCAAGCCAAACTTACTAACTAACTCTCTCGCATACTTCTCTTGACTGATAAAGATACCATTATCTAATTGTTTGATTTGTAATCCTAGGAAAAAGTTAAGTTCACCCATATGACTCATCTCAAACTCTTTTGTCATAATGTCAGAAAATTCTTTGTTCATGTCAGAATTGGTTGATCCAAAAATAATATCATCTACGTACACTTGTACAAGTTGAATATCATTTTTATTTCTTTTAATAAAAAGTGTGTTATCTACTTTACCTATTTCAAAATCAGATTGCAAAAGATAAGACCTAAGTCTATCATACCAAGCTCTAGGAGCTTGTTTTAGACCATACAGGGCCTTTTTTAATTTAAAAACATGATTTGGAAATTTTGTATCTTCAAAGAGTGGAGGTTGTTCAACATAAACTTCCTCTTTTACAAAACCATTTAGAAAGGCACTCTTGACATCCATTTGAAAAAGTTTGAAATTATTGAAATTAGCGAAAGCAAGCAGAATTCTAATAGCTTCTAATCTTGCTACGGGTGCAAAGGTTTCGTCATAATCTATACCTTCTTCTTGACAATAACCTTGTGCAACGAGTCGAGCCTTATTTCTAACGACCTCACCTAATTCATTTAATTTATTTTTATATACCCATTTAGTGCCTATAATGGATTTATCCTCAGGTCTAGGAACAAGTTCCCAAACATCATTTCTGGTGAATTGATTCAATTCTTCTTGCATAGCAAGAATCCATGAATCATCAGTTGATGCTTCCTTTGGATTTTTAGGTTCTATTGAGGATATAAAAGCAACATGACTCATACTATTTAATTGATTCCTAGTTTTAACAACAGATTGCATATCTCCTAGAATATTTTCTACAGGGTGATCTTTTAAAAGCCTAATCTTTTTATTTGGATGAAAAGTTTCATTTGTAGCATCTACAGATTCATGATTAGAAATAACTAAGTCATCCTCATCATTAGTCTGATCAACTTCTTTGAAATTTTCATCAAAGGAAACATGTAAAGTTTCTTCAATAGTGTTTGTTCTTAGATTAAAAACTCTATAAGCTTTACTCCTGTTAGAATATCCGATAAAGATTCCTTTGTCGGATTTAGGATCAAACTTATCTAAATTATCTTTTGTATTTAAGATAAAACATTTACTTCCAAAAATTCTGAAATAAGATACCTTAGGTTTCTTATTGAAAAGAAGTTCATAAGGTGTTTTATTGGTTAGAGGTCTAATTAGAATCCTATTCAAAATATAACAGGCTGTTGCAACTGCTTCAGCCCAAAAATGTTTTGGTAATTTACTATCAGAAAGTAGAGTTCTAGCACACTCTTGAATCGTCCTATTCTTACGCTCAACTACTCCGTTTTGTTGTGGAGTTCTTGGAAACGAAAAATTGTGAGTAATTCCCTTCTGATTACAGAATTCCTCAAACTTCTCATTTTCAAATTCACCACCGTGATCACTACGAATAGTGATGATCTTGGAAGAAAGTTGGTTTTGAACTCTTTTTGAAAAACTTTTAAAATAATCAAAAGTATCACTTTTATGTTTCAGAAAGATTGTCCATGTATATCTGGAATAATCATCCACAATTACAAAGACATATTTACTATGGTTGATTGATTGAATCTGAGATGGACCAAATAAATCTAGGTGAAGTAACTCAAGAGGTTTTGAAGTAGAAATCATATCTTTAAGTTTAAATGAACTTTTTCTAAGTTTTCCTAATTGACATGCATCACATATACTATCTACTTTAAATTGCATCTTAGGGAGGCCTCTTACTAGATCAAGTTTGGATAGTCTAGATAAGAGTTTAAAATTCAAATGTCCAAATCTCTTATGCCAAGTCCAAGGGTCACTTGTATTGGCCAAAAGACATAGATTATCATTTGAAATTTTCATACTGAGAATATAGATATTCTTTTTCCTAACTCCCTCAAAGATAATATTAGATTTATTATCTTCGATGTGACACTTGTCTTTTTCAAATTTAATCCTATATCCTTTATCACATAACTGACTAATACTAAGTAGATTATGTTGTAGATTTTTAACTAACAAAACATTTGAAATAATAGGAGTTTCAGAATTACCTACATTGCCGATGCCAACTACATAACCTTTTGAATTATCCCCAAAATTAACCAATCCTCCATCCTTGTAAATAATGTCATTGAGTATCTCTGGATTTCCTGTCATATGTCTTGAACATCCACTATCAAGTATCCACTTGTTTTTTCCTTATTTGCACAACTTGTCCATTGTGAATAGATTCATTTGTCGCCATGAAGCAAGATTCCTGCACAGTGAGCAACTTTTGTAGATTACCTGATTCTATATAACTATCATGCATCAATTTATGAGACCACAATGATTTGATCATTAAAGAATTATTTTTAGGAAACATTTCAAACTTAGCCATGAACTTTTCAAAAATCAGATTATGAATACTTTGAAAAACTTGCTCTGATACCAAATGAAAGGGACGCGGAAGATGATCTTAAGGTTATTTAACACTAGAGGGGGGGCGAATAGTGTTTTAAGAATTTCTTTAAAACTTCTTTGATTTAAATTTAATTTAACTAACTTAATGCAAATACACAATCACAGATCAAATCACAGAATCACAAACAGATGCAAATATAAATAAAAAGCAAGTAAAGGAAAGAACACACCAGGAATTTTATACTGGTTCGGTGTTACCCTACATCCAGTCCCGCACAACTCGTACGGCTTTCTATTCAATAATAATCTAGATTACAATCCCTCGATTCCAAGGCAACGAGGTACACCCTCCAGATTCTCAGGTCTCTGGGTAGAACCACTTGATTCACAGGACAAAAGTTCACCCGATCGATTTCCAAGGACACGATCACACCTTTATAACCCTAAACAAGTTTCTTTGAGTACAAATGTATCTATAACTCTGATAAGCACTGAGATTCTTTGAAGAGAGTGGCAGAGAATCAAACTAGAGATACTCTGGTTTGATTCTCTTAAGATTTTGGCAGAATATGGATAGGATGATTAGAAAATAAGATAAGAGAATAAAGAGGAGAGAAAATAAAGAAAGTAGTTACTGGAAAACGTCCATAACAGTCTCTATTTATAGAGAATGAATGGATGTGTCCATTCAAAGAGATTTAAACGAATAGACACTTCTTTTGAAAACAGCCTTTGCTATAACGGGAAGCATGTCGACATGACGAGTAACTATGATGTCGACATGGTCTAGTAAAAATGATGATTTGCTTTTCTTTGAAAATGATGATTTAAAACATATGCAACTTTATTCAAATGGACTCTATGTATTTGTAGAAGGTATTTAGAAGTAGAAATACTTATGAATATATATATGTATATATACTAAAATATATTTAAAATCAAGGTAAATAAACTAAAGTAAATATAATATTAAAATAGATTTTGAGGCTAAAATATCAAGGACAATTTTGAAATCAAAATATAACAAAATGATAAATATGATTTTGAGGCTAAAACATTTTTGGAAATACGAACGAAGGTTTTTCTTTTGAAAAGGAATATTTGAAAATCATTTTATGAAACAAGAGATAATTTTGAAAATCATTTTGAATCAAAATTAGTGGATAACAAAATAGGGCTACTATCCGTTCCACTAGATATTTCGTGAGTTCCATCTCACTAGGGTTCCATCCCTTTAACAAGAACGAAGTGGATTCCATTCCACGAGTAAATTGGATAAAAAAGAATGATAGTGCTTTCAAGGAGTTTTAACAAATATCTAACCTAACTATATTATTTGTCTTGAACTCTTGAATATCTTGAATCTCATGAGTCTTCAATCTTGAACTCTTGATCTTTGTCTTCTTTACTGTACAGTCTTCTTTTGTTGATACCTGCATATAGATTTCCTGCACATATATATTTTATAACACTTCTATAGTTGTTGTCATTAAAACCTACTATCCTATGGACTAACAGACCATGGGTCGCTACCCCACCAATTTGAGTCAAAGCTCCACAAACGGCCCGAAGACCATGGGTCGCTACCCCACCAAATTGAACCGAAGTTCCACAAATAGGGTTTTTAGTCCCCCACACAAACAAAGAGACATCGCACATCGCTAGTCTAAATCACAAAATGATCATCAATGATCGACAAGTGTAAATTACACTAAGCTAGTAAATAAATGAGTTAGGCTTCATGTCCCATAACCACTAGCTTAACTTAAATATTTACGAACAAATTGTAGACTTCCACTCGAAAATAAGTGTAAATTACACTAAGCTAGTAAATATAAGAGTTTAGCTTTATGTCCCATAACCACTAGCTTAACTCAAATATTTACGAGCAAATTGTAGATTTCCACTCAAAAATTATCACGAGAGTTCAATCGAACAAGTCCAAGAATTAACCGACGAAGTAAACGCAAGCGTTTCATACCACTTGTTTTGCTAAGCCATTTAATTAGATTTCTCATACGAATGACGAAAAGGTTTGTATATACTAATAGATTGGAAAACGGATTTAAAAACGAGTTTTGCATTTAAAAGTAGTGTTGAAATCGTCTTTGTGAAAGAGTTTGAGTATTTACTACTAGTATAGAAACCTTTGTATTTTAAAGTGACAAATCACAAAATGATTGTAAAAACAATCAATCACCAAAAATTCACATACGACAATGTGAAGTAAATCCATAAAAATTGATACCAAATCCATCAAATGGATATTTCCAAAAATCCAAAGAAAGAAGTCATCAAAGTCGATAATAAGTGATAACAACTAACCGGATCAACAAAAACCGATTAAAATTGGAAATCCAATCAAAACAGCCCAAAATAGGCAAAATGAACAGTTCCAAACATCTGGTTTAGAATCAAGACGTCTGGATTTGTTCTCTGGAAATAATCCAGAAAATCCCCAAACGTCTGAACCCTAACCCAGACGTCTGGAAACTAACCAGACGTCTGGTAGGTTTGGACCAGACGTCTGGTCCAAGTGTATGTATTTTTTTCTTTTGTATCTATAACCAGACGTCTGAACTTGATCCCCAGACGTCTGGTCACCTGGCCTGGGCAACAGTTTGCCTAGGCCATGATGGCCAAAACGATTCGGGAACGATCAGACGAGCAACGACTAGGGATTTATGCCAAGCGACAACCCAGTCGTATAAGCTCTTCGTTACACCCCAAATATCATGTCCAAACATCCATAGTAAGATTTTCATAAAATTGGACCAAAACACCGAAATTTGCAAAATTCACCAAATCAATTCAAATCATAAGCAAATGAACATGCACAAATGTTAGGAATTCATACCTAACAACAATGGAAGTTATAGACGTAGATGTGAGTTAAAGAACTCACCTTTAAAACTCAAAGACATGAATGAGAAGCTTTAAAACAAGGCAAGGCCAATTCCTCTTCAACTTCAACTCAAGAAGCTCCAATTTAAGCTAATAAGCAAATATTTCCTAAGTTAGGGTTTATGAATTTCTGAAATTGAAGAGAGATAGAGATGGAGAAGATGAAGAGGATGCTTACCTAAGCTTCTCCTTGATTTTGGACTTGAATTTGAGTTTCCTAAACAAAACTAGGGTTTAGGAATTTCCATTTCCCTTTCTTTCCCCCATTTTTACTTTGAGCTTGAGTGTTAGGAAATAGAATGAGTGAATGGAGAGGAGTGGGGTGGAGTTAGGGTATTATGTTGGGTTAGTGGGCTGAAACCCAAACCCAAAGCCCAAAATAGAAAAATAGCAAAATTCCACTCAACTCCAAACATATCGATGTTTATACTCAAAAAAGTTGTAAACGCCACTTTAAACTCAATGGAAGTGTTCTCGAGTCCCAATTCGACTGTTTATAGAAAGTAACATTACGGACTTTAATCTGATTAACGATGCTATATTTAAATAAAACATTTAAATATACAATCGTAAAATATGCGAGTTGTTACAGACTCCCCTCCTTAAAGAAATTGCGTCCTCGCAATACTTAAGAGGAAATTAAAAAGTAACAACCATACTAAGGCATAACAACACAAAAGAAGAAATTTTGAAATGAGAAGTTCACCCTAAAGAGCACGAGAGAGTAAGTCTGGATGTGTTTGCTCGATGAATTCTCAAGATTCCCAAGAGCAATCCTTAGGATTTGAGGACCATTGAACTTTCACAAAAAGAACATCTTTATTTCGAAGGCGTTTAACCTCCGAAGCAATGATACGAAGAGAATGTTGCTCATAAGTCAAATTTGGTGAAACTTCAATTTCTTCAATTACACCGAGCTCAAGAATAGAATCAGAATCCCTAAGGCATTTCCGTAGTTGAAAGACGTGGAATACGTCATGAATAGCGGAAAACTAAGCCGGTAATAAAAAGGCAATAAGCCACGGAACCAATACGTTCGGTGATGGGAAATGGACCAACATATTGAGGTGCTAATTTTCTCGATCGACTGAAACGCACAACACCCATCATAGGTGAAACACGAATAAAATCTGGACCTAAAACCGGCTTCTCACCGGCTTCAAGCCAACACGAAGGAGATTGGCACGACCTTCCGTGGAGGGCCTCGAAAGGTGCCATACCAATACTAGATTGGAAGCTATTATTGGAAGAAAACTCAACAAGAGAAATATGATCTTCCCAACTTCCACCAAAATCAAGAACACATGCACGAAGGAGATCTTCAAGAGTTTGATTCACACGCTCGGTTTGTCCATCGGACCGAGGATGATAAGCGGTGCTAAAATTAAGCTTTGTTCCCAAAACTTTTTGAAGACCTTTCCAAAAACCACTAGTAAATAATGGATCACAATCGCTAACAATAGAAGTAGGAACTCCATGCAATTTAACAATTTCTTTGACACAGAGTTTAGCCAAAAGAGGTACGGTCCGATTGGACCGAACGGGAAGAAAATGAGAGGATTTTGTAAGTCTATCTACTATCACCTATAGACTGTCATGACCCGAACGAGAACGGGGAAGACAGTCAATAAAGTCCATGGAGACTTGATCCCACTTCCAAATTGGAATGTCCAAAGGTTGCAATAACCCACTGGGCCTTTGATGCTCGACCTTTATGAGTTGGCAAGTCATGCAACGCTTAATGAAGTTAGCAATACCAGATTTCATTCCATCCCAATAATAAAGTCGCTACTACTACCGGGATGAATGGTAAATTTAGAACGATGAGAATCTTCTAATGTGTCTTTACGAAGATCACAAATGTTTGGCACAATAAGTCTACCAAACTTTCGAATGCCATCACGAGCATCGATTTCAAAATCTTTCAAACCATCAACCTTATTTTGATCCCTACAACTTTGGCTAAGAAAAGAAAATTCGGGATCTTGCTTTTGAGCTTCAAGGATGCGGTCGAAAAGAGAAGGACGAGCCTTAAGGCTACATAAAACAAGAGACATTAATTGGATTCACAATCTCGAATCTCACAAGTGGATAAAGTCTCGAGATCATTCCATTCGGATATCATCAAGGAAACAACCGCTTGTTGCTTACGACTAAGGGCATCGGCAACACTATTTCCCCATTTCGGGAATATAGAGAATACCAAGGTCATAAGATGCAAGGAACTCGAGCCAACATTATTGACGCAAATTAAGTTCCTTTTGAGAAAATAAATACTTCAAAGATTTATGATCGGTGTAGAGAACAAATTTCTCTCCCAAAAGATAATGACGCCAAACTCTAAGAGTGAAAACAATGGCCGTGAGCTCTAGATCATGAGTGGCATATCCAGTCTCGGTAGGCTTTAATTGTATAGAAGTATAAGCGATAACGCGTTCCCTTTTTGCATGAGAATGACATCCAAACCAATACGACTAGCATCGGTACAAACAGTGAAGTCTTGGTTCCCTTCGGGAATCACAAGAATAGGAGTATTGGAAAGGAGTTCTTTTAAATGATCCTCTTTCCCGAAAAGCTAAGACATTCAGAATTATAATTAACTTTGTGTAATCATCTTTTTAGAAAAATTTACTTTTTACAAGTCAATTTATTATGTCTGACTGTCTCATCATAGCGTTTAGGAGATTTCTATCGATAACGTTGATCAGGCGCATCGACCAGAATTCTTAAAGCACTCAATGGGCAATACAACACAAAATCATCTTCAATATGATAAACATGTCTCTTAAAATTTTACGAATATTCTTTGCTCGTTTTAAGAACAAAATCCACTCATACTTATAAATATCTCATTAAAAAGATTTGCAAATTTTAAATTGTTGTTTTCATCCATAATCAATAAATACAAGGATGGTCTCATCGAGATATTCGCAGAATACTCGATTCATAAGATGGATGAAATAAGCTGAACAAACCGAATGACATCACGAGTTACTCATAAGAATCATAACCAGTGCGGAATGCGGTAAGTGGAATGCTATCCTCCGCAACTCGTAGCTGATGAAAACCGGTTGCAAGGTCGAGCTGAAAAGACCTTAGCACCACTCAATAGATTGCTTAGGTGGTAATCTTAAGACAAGCTCAAATATACCAGAAAATTCAAAAACTACATGAATGAGAGAAATAACACTTTCCTCATCAAGTGGGTTTAAAGAATAAAAGGATGCCACCGAATTTGGAAATCAAAATCATTAAAAACAATAGAAATCTGCTTAACAGATTGAGAATGTCGAAGATGGATAGTCCTCTCAGGACATAGGATATGGGCTTTATAACGATTAAGCCAATCCTTTCCCAAAAATCAATTCCGAAGCCTAAGTAGCACATAACATGCAAATCAGCTCAGAAAGAATAATCATATAAAATAATCTCGACATTTTTCACCAAGTAAACTGAGTGTTGCAGATCCACCAACCGGATTCGCAATTCTCAATGAAGTCTTCAAGCCCATAATATTTAAAGAAAAAGTAACAACAAGTTCTTTCGATACAAAAGAGTGTGATGCACCTAAATCAAAAGAAATTCGAATAGGAAGATCACGAAATAAAATAATGCCATCAAGGACTGAATGAAAAATACCTTGATCAAGAGAAGTGCTACTAGGGGCTTGCAAAACATTTAGCTTTCCCTCTTTCTTGTTTGGAAGTTTGGGGCATGAAGATAAAATATGACCCAAACCTTTGCAATAGCGACAAGTAAGGGGCTTTGGACACTTATTAGCATAGTGGTCCGTAGAACCACAATTATAGCATCGTCCATGACTAGAGGTAGGAGTCTTTGCTACCGAAAGCGTCTGCTTCCCTTTCTTGTTGGGATTAGGGCTTTTGAACTTAATATGCCTCTTCTTGTTGATGTTGAAGTTTTGTTTGGCATCCACAACTTCAACATCACTTTCTTTATCGGCCTCTTCAAGTCAAAGAGTGATATCTACAAGCTGATCGAAAGGAACTTCTAGTTTCAGAGGTAAAACCTTTTTGGGGTTCTTACTCAAAGCACAGATAAACCTTTGATTCTTTACAAGATCCAAAAGTTGTTGGGCAGACATGAATACGCCATCCAGAGAAGGACTACTGGATTAACCAGCGCTAGGAATGCCAGATCTAACCATTTCTCTTCTTTAAGAAAGAAAGAAAGAAGAGGAAAAAGGTTATTCTCAGAATGAATATCAAACAAACTTGATTGATAAAACAAGGCATCATAACAAAAAATAGGATAGAACGGGTCCTAAGACTCAGATAAATCCTAAGGCACGATTCCTAAGAAAGACTTAGGACAATGATCCTTGCTAGATTATTCTACATTGTTCCGAAGTTGGCTCTGATATCAAGCTGCGATGCCCCACCTCTATACTCACACTAGCCAAGGACACTACGGGGTAATGCCGTCGACTAGCTCGAAGAATAAGGCTGTTGAGGAGCGACCATCTGTGTAATTGCTTTGTGCGAGTACCGATATGTCAGATAATATAACTTACATTTCATTTCAAGAGGAAATCCGACATATCAAATACAAACTCAAAGCTACCACACAGTGGCTTGTGGGCTTCGGAAACAAATATAGAAACAAACATAACACAAATCAGTCACAGATATTCATATCACAAAGGCGGAAACAGATATGAATATAACACATAGAAGTGTACATCAAAGTAGTGGTCATACAAGATCCACTACATCACAAAAGAATAGATACAAGTGCTAGACAAAAGAATAAGTATACATCAAGGAATCTCTATCTCGAATGTATAATAACAAAAATTACTAAGCTAAAGTAGTTAGCCAAAAGTCAGGTGACGAAACCTGATAAGAAGTCAAGTAGAAGCACCTGAAATACCTCGGTCTGACCCGAGTATTATTTAAGAAGAAAATAATAAACGGATCAGTCTAGCTATAAATATCAGATAAAATGAGATAGGATAAGAGGTATCACAAAAACGTATAATAACAATAATGTCATACCGTGACAAGTATACATCAGATAACAACAAAAATCATACAATATCTCAAATATTCTCAAACACTAAAAAGAATGTCATATTCTTTAAATTATTCACCAAAACACAAATATTGACAAAACATATCAATGTGAATCGCAAAAATCGGTGAAACAGAAATTCTAGAAATCATCAACTAGAAATCCAGAAATCACAAAACGGAGAAGACCTATCACAAACGGGAGCATGAAAACTCCCCAACACGTGTGTCACAAACGGAACGCTATTTTATGATCGCTAACCATCAAGTTTGAGCTGAGACTCCACAAACGGCCCGAAGACCATGGGTCGCTACCCCACCAATTTGAGTCGAAGCTCCACAAACGGCCCAAAGACCATGGGTCGCTACCCCACCAAATTGAACCGAAGTTCCACAAACGGGGTTTTTAGTCCCCCACACAAATAAAGAGACATCGCACATCGCTAGTCTAAATCACAAAATGATCATCAATGATCGATAAGTGTAAATTACACTAAGCTAGTAAATAAATGAGTTAAGCTTCATGTCCCATAACCACTAGCTTAACTTAAATTTTTACGAACAAATTGTAGACTTCCACTCGAAAATAAGTGTAAATTACACTAAGCTAGTAAATATAAGAGTTTAGCTTCATGTCCCATAACCACTAGCTTAACTCAAATATTTACGAACAAATTGTAGATTTCCACTCAAAAATTGTCACGAGAGTTCAATCGAACAAGTCCAAGAATTAACCGACGAAGTAAACGCAAGTGTTTCATACCACTTGTTTTGCTAAGCCGTTTAATTAGATTTCTCATACGAATGAGGTAAAGGTTTGTATATACTAATAGATTGGAAAACGGATTTAGAAACGAGTTTTGTATTTAAAAGTAGCGTTGAAATCGTCTTTGTGAAAGAGTTTGAGTATTTACTACTAGTATAGAAACCTTTGTATTTTAAAGTGACAAATCACAAAATGATTGTAAAAACAATCAATCACCAAAAATTCACATACGACAATGTGAATTAAATCCATAAAAATTGATACCAAATCCATCAAATGGATATTCCCAAAAATCCAAAGAAAGAAGTCATCAAAGTCGATAATAAGTGATAACAACTAACCGGATCAACAAAAACCGATTAAAATTGAAAATCCAATCAAAACAGCCCACAATAGGCAAAATGAACAGTTCCAGACGTCTGGTTTAGAATCCAGAAGTCTGGATTTGTTCTCTGGAAATAATCCAGAAAACCCCCAAACGTCTGAACCCTAACCCAGACATCTGGAAACTAACCAGACGTCTGGTAGGTTTGGACCAGACGTCTGGTCCAAGTGTATGTATTTTTTTTCTTTTCTATCTATAACCAGACGTCTGAACTTGATCCCCAGACGTCTGGTCACCTGGCCTGGGCAACAGTTTGCCTAGGCCATGATGGCCAAAATGATTCGGGAACGATCAGACGAGCAACGACGACTAGGGATTTATGCCAAGCGACAACCCAACCGTATAGGCTCTTCGTTACACCCCAAATATCATGTCCAAACATCCATAGTAAGATTTTCATAAAATTGGACCAAAACACCGAAATTTTGAAAATTCACCAAATCAATTCAAATCATAAGAAAATGAACATGCACAAATGTTAGGAATTCATACCTAACAACAATGGAAGTTATAGACGTAGATGTGAGTTAAAGAACTCACCTTTAAAACTCAAAGACACGAATGAGAAGCTTTAAAAGAAGGCAAGACCAATTCCTCTTCAACTTCAACTCAAGAAGCTCCAATCTAAGCTAATAAGAAAATATTTCCTAAGTTAGGGTTTAGGAATTTCTGAAATTGAAGAGAGATGAGATGGAGAAGATGAAGAGGATGATTACCTAAGCTTCTCTTTGATTTTGGACTTGAATTTGAGTTTCCTAAACAAAACTAGGGTTTAGAAATTTCCATTTCCCTTACTTTCTCCCATTTTTACTTTGAGCTTGAGTGTTAGGAAATAGAATGAGTGAATGGAGAGGAGTGGGGTGGAGTTAGGGTATTATGTTGGGTTAGTGGGCGAAAACCCAAAGCCCAAAATAGAAAAATAGCAAAATTCCACTCAACTCCAAACATATCGATGTTTATACTCAAAAAGTTGTAAACGCCACTTTGGACTCATTGGAAGTAGTCTCGAGTCCCAATTCGACTGTTTATAGAAAGTTACATTTCGGAATTTAATCCGATTAATGATGCTACATTTAAATAAAACATTTAAATATACAATCGTAAAATATGCGGGTTGTTACACCTTGAGTTTGCTAAACAAATCGAAACGAAATTATTCACTCGTACCTACCATATCGCGACGGCCTAAGTATAGTATATGTGCCTTGAGTTTGCTTAACAAGTACATATAGTTATCTTACCTCGTCGATTCAATATATTAATAATATTACACATAATATTCCTTGCTTGAGTTTTCTCAACAACTAAGGAGTATGCAAGTAATTTATATATATATATATGGTAGAGGACCACATTACATTGAAGATTCATAATCTTAAATATATATTATATTAAGTGATATCGACTTATGGAATAGTGTATTTCTTATGAAATGCACTCGTGATTCAAGTGTCGGACACATATGAAATCGCAGTATACATACAATATGTATGTGCTTATCCCTTAGCTCTACATAGGTTTCTTTGATGTTCCACCTTTAGTTTATACATTCATATTATATAAGTTTTCTTATTATATAACTTTTATATTTTATATTACTTATATAATAGTCTTATGTATAATATTATATTAATTAAATGTTATTTTATTAACTAACATTTTATTTAATTTTATATTAATTTAATATAAAATTTATATTTAATATATATTTTAAACTTTATAGTATAACACATATATCATATATATGTGTATGTATTATTTAATTTATTTATTTAATTAAACAATTTTAATTAAATTTATATTAATTTCGAAATTTTTTATATACGTACATGTATACTTATTTTAATTTAACATTTTAAAACTACATAACTATATCATAATATACAATACATGTATATATTTATTAGTTAATTAACTTATTTCATTGACATATTTTATTAATCTTATTAATAAATTTTATAAATTCAAAATTAATTTATATTAATTATCAAAAATTTTGAAAATTTTATTATATTATAACATTTATAATATATTGTATTTTAAATTTAAAAATCTTATATTTCAATTTCAAAACAATTTGAAAATTTGTATTATAACATTTAAAATTTAAATTTAAACTTTTTTTTAATTCAAAATAATTTTGAAATTAGTCCAATTTAAATTAGGCATTTTCTATTAGAGATAACCTTTTGGGCTTACCTCATCATTTCGGGCTAGGCTAGTAGTCGGGTAGGGCAGATTACTTGATTACCCAAATCCAACCTTAGACACTGCTTTTCTAGATACGCTACCATATGGATAGGCTTTAATTAGTTAACCTTAACATGATTAATTTAGACCAAATAGGCTATTGGGCTCCAATAGCATTGTTGAACTGCGCCAGCTCGTAGCGGAAGTTATTGGTGAATTTCAAAAATATTCCCATGCTGGATCTATATTGGGTCTATGAAGTCTAATTCATTTTAAACATTTCTAAATATTATTTAAATAAAATGTTTTATTCGATTTAAATTTATAAATTGCATAGTTTTATTTAAGTGGAAATTAGTGGTAAGGGCCTCTAAGTCAGGCCCATTTATTTTCTAGGACACGGTTTCGAATGAATTATTTTGCAGGACAAAAACATACGTCCGACCATTTTTTCAAATTAAATCATCTCTGCTGAAAAAGGCGATTTATCTAATGTCCAAATCTATGATTTTCTCCTAATGTATAAACCGGCAAAAGACAATTTCTCCCGATATCCACATGTGCAAAAGGTGATTTTTCTCTGAATCTACTAATCTGTAAATGTAAATTTCTTCTAATTCGATTTTAGTTTAAATTAAACTTTGGTCTGTATTAGGAATGAAATCATGTTTGAGACGTTTATGTTTTTACATGTTGCAAGAAAGAAAGGAAAATTGGATTCTTTAGTTCTTCAGCTCTGCTGCCAGCATTTTCCGTTTCTTTAGTTTATTTTCTTCTCTGCTTTCACTAGGTTCAAAGATTTGTATTCTCAACTTTAATTTACTATGATTCCTATTTATTACATCTATATTAGTTGTTCTAGTATGAAATTTTTATGAAAGTAAATAGGCAAATGGGATTATTGGTTATGAATCATTGCTAACCAATTTCTCCCGATCGTCTAATTTGATCAGATGATCTTTCTAGGTTGATCAGGCGACTTGCGAATTTCTTAAATCGATCAAGTGATCTTTCTAATTTGATAATGGGCTCTGAAAATCAATGTTCAAGAGATCAGTTAATGGATTATGGTGATGAAAGGTATTGTTTTTTTTGTTTTTTTAAGTATCTGTTTTGTTTAGTTGTGATAATAATTCCTCAATTTGTTGTCTTTTTAGTCCACTGTTCTCACTTCCTCGTCAAATTGTTTGATAAATGAATTTGTATTTTTGTTAAAAGCAGTATACAAATAAGGCTGATTATTAGTTGCTGCTTTGTTGTTTAGCTTTGATATTTGTTGTTGACAGTGCTTCTTCTTTAGTTATTGTTGAATGTGTTAAATGTATGACATTGTAATTTTGAGTTCTGGAAAAGATAAATGGTTTTATCTTTTTCTGAAAAGTGGGCTAAAAAAGTGTTCGTGATGTAATTAGTTGTTAATTAAAATTAGATATTTTCAAATATTTTCATACACATATTTATTTGTTTACATCTTTAATTGCAGGTGTTATTCATCTGTTATGGTTGTGTTTGATTTCAATAAGAATTCTTCTAGTGCTCATTTTGGATTGGATGCTTCTATTTCTTGTGTTAGGAATAAGATTTGTGAGGAGTGGAATAATTTTACTCCATTATGCTTCGATATTTTTTATATTCGAGAATCAAAGACCACCTTTGTCGAAACAAATAGTGATCTTCAAGCTGTATTATGCTTATCTTGGTATAAAAAGGTAGAATATTTGGTTTTTTTCTAAGGTAATTCCATGGATACTGTTGTTGGTGAAAGTAGCAAACTTGTTCAGTTGTTGTTGGAGAATCAAGTAGTAATATGTTAGAGTATGATGATAATTTACAGTCTGGTTTTACACAAGAAAGGGATTTACATGAGCTGATGAAGAAGAATTCAAATTTTGAATTTTTTACTAGGGTAGGTCAACAATTTGATTCTGCTCTTGGATTTCGTCGAATTATTAGTGCTTATTGTTTAAAGAATGAGTTTAAAGTACAGTATATTAAGAATTGTAAGGAACGATTGACAGTTCGATGTGCTGTAGATGGTTGTCCTTTCAGGATTCATGCTTCTTGCAAATTAAAGCAATTGAACCAATTGTTTTTTAAAAATATTCATTTAAGTCATTCTTGTGGTGGTGGATTTCGATCAACTAGTTGTCCAACTATTAATAGTGATCTTGTGAGAAGTTTAATTGTTAATCAAATTCGTGATGAGCCAAAAAGGAAAACGAAAGATATTATGAAAAGTTTTAAAAGAGATTATGATGTGGATTTGAGCTATTATTTTGCTTATAAGGGTAAGAAAATGACTATGAATAATATTTATGGTGATGAAAATAAATCTTATAATGATTTGGTTTGGTATTTGAAGGCAATGGAAAGAATAATCCAAATAGTTAGTCAAGTATGGAAGTGGATCCGGATACTAATCAATTTGAGAGAGTTTTTGTTTGTTATGAGGCATGTATCTTTGGATATTGTTATTGCCGTCCTATGGTGTTTTTAGATGCAACATTTTTGAAAGGTCGAAGTGGTATTTTGATGGCAGCTACTGCAAAAAATGGTAATCAAGGTACGTTTGTTATCTTTTTTTTTAAATGTACGTTTGTTATCTTCTTCGTTATAAATTTGGACTTGATAGTTGTGCTGCTGTAATTTAATTTTATAACTTTGGTTTAGATAGTTGTGCTGCTGTAATTTATTGTTGCTATGTGGATTAACAGTGAATGTATTTTGCTTTATTTTGTTTCAGGTTTTTTTCCATTGGCTATGACTCTTGTTCCTAAGGAAAATGAAGAGTGTTGGAGTTGGTTTTTGAATCACTTAAAGAATGCTCTTAGTTGTGATAGACCATTGACTTTTTTAAGTGATAGACATTGGGGTTTGCTTTTAAGTATTCCTAAATTTTTCCAAATAGTTATCATTCTTATTGTTTGTATCATATGCAAAACAATATTGCTAGTATTGTGAAAAGTGGAAGAGGTTTGTGGGTAGCTCATTTACTAGAACGTTGTGCTTCAGCTTCTAATTGTTATGAGTTTGAAAAGGCTATGTCAAAGTATAAAGAAATTGGAGGTTCAAAAGCTATTGAATATTTAAATGATAAGCCATATGACCACTGGGCTGATTTATTTTTTCCTGGAAAAAGATATGGTGAAAATAAGTCTAATGTAGCCGAAAGTTTTAATTCTTGGATTTTAGATGAAAGAAGTTTACCTGTCACTTCATGTCTTGATGGTATTCGGGTTAAACTTATGATGCAAATGTCTAATCGAAGAGAAGAGGCGTCTAAGTGGACTAGTGTGCTTTGTGCAAAAATGGAAGCTCGTTTGTTGAAATTGAAGGAAGAAAGATTTGGATGGAGTGTTTCTAAATCATCTAGGTATGTGTTTGTATTTTATTATATGCTTCTCATAGTTTTTGAAAAATATAAATGTCTTTATCTTTTTTTTCATCTGCTATATATCATGTGTGTTATGTTTTGATTTTGTTGCTATAAAATCCGCACTTATATAATAATGGCGCCCTCTACCCACCCTATACCCCCGATCTCCTTCGTCCCCAGCAAATACAAATTCGCCCTGAATAACCCATCCCCCCTCCCTCCTCCCCTGCCGCCCCCAACCAGGAAGCGATCCCATCCCGAACCCCTCTACCTCCACCCGGACCCAACAAGCCTCTCTGTATCGAGATTCCCTCAGCCAAGTCTTATGCCCAGGTAGCGGGTTCTGCACCTAGCTCCCCCCTCCTGCCCAATCCTCCGGCCAAGAGGCGTCACCCCTTGTCGCATTTCAAAAACGTTCGCCAAACGGTTGAATTTCTAAAATAGGAAAACCGTTGCCTTCGATGTGCTGGTCTTAGACACGTGGCGCAGTTTTGTCGGGATGCAAAGATATGCTATAAGTGCGGATTTTTTGGGCATCCACAATCTCACTGTCCCGATAAAATCCCCAATCAGTCTCTGGCTCGCAAAACCAGTAAAGTCCCTTCCTCTCCCACTAAAGACAAACCCACCTCTGCTCGTTGGGCCCCAAAGTCACATCTCCACTCAGCTCAAACGAAACCTTTCAGCTCCCCAATGCACTCCATATCTACACATAGTCTGCCCCAATCCCCGAAGCAACATCATAACACTTTCTTGAACCCCAAGACATTCTCAATGGCGGACCCAGCACTCCTCCTCATCGCAAACATCATCTCCGGCACATGGTCCATAGACTCTCTTCACCATACTCTATCCTCCACATTCCAACACAGAGAATGGCCACTTTGGCTTCAGTCCGACACCAGCTTCATCTTCTACTGCCCCACTTTCTCAATCAGAGACCAAATTCTCCAACGATCGACCATCTCTAGGGTCGGAGGAACCGTGCAATTCCAGCCTTGGTCTGAGCTCGACCGCCCTGCACCGTCCTTAGACCCACCTTCATGGGCGCGAATCTCAGGTTTCCCAGAGCTCCTAAGATTCAACTCTGAAGCCATCACTGAAGTAGTTAAGCCAGTGGGTAGATTCCTGGCCCAGGACGACTGCGAATGGGCAGAACTCGACCACCGTTTTTTATACATTCGAATACAGTTCTACAGTGGCATCATCTCTCCATCATCCTTTGTCACCGTCCTCAACAACACAGAATACCTCTTACGCATCGAAAGATGGGAGCACGAACACCATAACAGGCGCCCGGAGAACCACCTGCTGGGTTTTGACTACGAAAGACACTTCCCCCTATTCGAGCACCACATCTCGATCGAAGACCTAGAGTCAGAAGACAGATTCGACGTCATGAATTACTCCCCAATCCTCTCCGGCTCCCCACCGGCGCCCGGCCAACTCTATGACCAGTCATTCGAAGTGGTAGGTCCTAGGGGCTGGGACCCATGGCCAGCCCTAGAACATAGGTGGGACCCTTTCTCTGACTTGGACCTCTCAACCCCGCTCTTCCAGCAGATCCCAACCCCTCCAGTTTCAGCTGCCCCACCGCATCCTCCCCATATTCCTACCCCTCAAACTGTTACCCAATCTCTCCCGGTGCAGATCCATAATTCCTCCCCCCAAGCTGACCCACCCTCTCCCGTTCATCAATTCCCCGCCCCTAGCCCAGCAGATTTTAGCCAAGCGGCTCACCCAAGGACTGGTCAAGAGCCTCAACCAGCCACTCCAGCGGACGCTCAGTGGTCCCAGTCCATCACCCCAACAGCTGTGCGCCGAGCTCCAGACTGGACAGAGCAACATCTCATCCCGGTATTTTCTTTAAACATGTAGTATTTTCCTCTCTTAATAAATCTTAAATAAGAAAATTGCATGTTGCATGGGAGTGAACTTGCATGGAGAACACTACTCCTCCATGCAGGCACTAGAATCGGAGCGCCTATCGTTCTCCCAATGAAGCTAATATCCTGGAATACACGGGGGTTGGGGGACCCCAGTAAAAGACATTCTGTTAGCCTTGTCATTTCCCCACAAAAAGTAGACATCCTTTTCCTACAAGAATCCAAACTGTCAGACCCAACCCCCAACATGCTCAGACAGATCGGTGGGCCTTTCCTAACTAGGTGGGCCCACACAAATGCTGTCGGTTCGAGCGGAGGTATTTTGACAGCCTGGAATGAATCCGTGTGGTCCCACTGCCAAACCTTCTATCACACTTCAGCCTTACATGTAGCCCTTCGACATTTACAAACTGGAACAATCTTCTTCTTCTCCAATATCTATGGCCCACAAAACCCTCGAGATCGAAATGAACTCTGGTCGAACTGTCTCACCTTCTCCTCTCATATTAATGGCCCTTGGGTTGTCGGAGGTGATTTCAACACCACCAAATCCCAACTGAAAGGAACTCAGGTAATCTATCCCAAGACTCTGAAGCCTTCAACCAGTTCATCAATCTTTGCTCCCTAATAGACCCACCCATCAGCAACCGCCTTTACACTTGGTCTAATCGCAGATCAGATCCCTCACTAGCTAAATTGGACCGCTTCCTCTTCAACCCGGCCTGGGAGGATTTACACCCCCTCTCCAGTGTCTCGGGTCTAGCCACAGTTATCTCTGACCACTGCCCTCTCCTCCTAGACACGGGATCCCTCACAAGCCATATTAGACCCTTCAGGTTCGAACGCCTCTGGCTCCTTGAGCCATCATTCGATAACTTCATCAAGAAATCTGGTCTCAGCCTTCCCCCATCCAATCAGCCACTGTCAGGGTCGTCTCCAAGCTCCTTTCCCTACGAAAAATCATCAAACCCTAGGCCAAATCAGTTTGGGGCTCCATCCGCTCGCGCATTTCCGCCATCCAAGATGAGATTCTGGACCTAAATATCCTGGAAGAATCCTCTCCTCTTTCCGAATTGGACCGATCTCGCCTGAGAGAGCTGGAAGCTGACCTAGACAGATTGTCACTGCAAGAAGAAATAGGTTGGAAACAACGTTCTAAAGCGAAATGGATTGAGGATGGCGATAAGAACACTGCTTACTTCCACCGACTCGCCAATGGCAGACGTAGATCCACTTTTATTCCTGAAATTACCCACGACAACAACACCACCTCTGACCATTCAGTCATCCTTAAACTTTTCACCGACTACTACCGAACCATTCTGGGCAAACACCACCCCCCTCTTCCTCCAATTGACTGGAAGTTGCTCTACCCAGAGAACCCTCCCATCCCCCTTGACCACCCCTTCACTGAAGCAGAAATTTGGGCAGCGCTTAAAAGCATGTCTGATGACAAGGCTCCTGGCCCAGATGGTTTCGGGCCCCTTTTCTTCAAACACTACTGGGAAACAATCAAATTCGACATCATCGAAATGTGCTCTGAATTTCATGCCGACCCATCATCCGTGGCCTACATCAACTATGCAAATATCATCCTCCTCCCAAAATCCCCCGGCGCCACTTCCCTTTCGTCCTTTCGTCCTATTAGTCTCCTAAACACAACCTTCAAGATCATAACCAAGGTTCTGGCCAACCGCCTTCAAACCTTCATAGCCCCTCTAATTGGAATTGAGCAATCCGCATTCATCTTGGGCCGTAACATCATGGACTGCGTAGCAACGACCCAAGAGGTCATATCCTTCTGCCACTCTACTTCAACACCAGGCATGCTACTAAAACTAGACTACTCAAAAGCTTTTGACTCAGTTAACTGGCAATTCATCTTGGAGCTCATGGAACACAGAGGCTTACCCACAAAATGGTGCAACTGGATATACTCTATTCTCAACTCTAGCATGTCCTTGATAGTCATTAATGGGGCCTCGGGGGGTCTAATCAAATCGGCCCGTGGACTGCGACAAGGAGACCCTCTTTCCCCCTTGCTTTTCGTTCTGGTGGCCGATGTGTTCAACCGTATGATCAAGTTAGCAATTTCGAACAACATCTTTCAGGGGATCAAACTCCCCAATTCAAACCTAGTCATATCCAACCTTCAATTCGCCGACGACACCATTCTATTCGCATCACCCATGATCAACCACATTCACTGCCTCAAAGTAGCTCTATACTCATTCGAACTCATATCCGGCCTGTCCATCAACTTTAGTAAAAGCTCCATCATCATGCTCGGAAACGCTGACCATCTCGGGCAAACCTGTTCCAGCCTGCTCAACTGCAAGATCGCACACTTCCCTATCTCCTACCTCGGTGTTCCAATCCGTCCAACCAAATTACATAGATCTGATTGGTTCCCCCTCATTGCCAAAATCGAAAATAGACTCCATTCATGGAAAGCTCACTCCTTGTCCTCAGCAGGGCGCCTAGTCCTCGTTAAATCTGTCCTTTCAGCAATTCCCACATACTGGATGTCACTGTACAAGCTCCCTTCCTGGGTAATCAAAAAAATTGACTCGATCAGAAGTTCCTTTCTTTGGAATGGTAGTAATATAAAGAGACTCGTGAACTGGCCGACCGCTTTCCTGCACTCGAAAAATGGCGGCCTTGGAATCGTTAATCTTCATGACTTCAACATCGCGCTCCTCGCCAAATGGCTCTGGCGGTTCCTAACCCCTGGCTCCTTCCTTTGGAAATCTTGGATTTCCTCTCTCCACTATCACTCAAACCTCCATGCCCCCACCGGAATCAAACCATCACCCTTCTGGTCTGGTGTCGTATCAACCCTTCCACGCGTCAAACGGCTCTTCCACGTCAACCTGGGTAATGGGGCTAATTGCCTCTTCTGGCTGGATACATGGCATAACCAGCTTCCCCTCTCCTCCATCCTTCCCAACCTCTTCTCTCATACAACTAACATCTTCGCTTCCACCCTGGACATTTCTATTTCGGGCCCAGTTCAGCTTCTCCCGACCTCCTACTTCGACCTCTCCACCCTCACCGAACTTCACCTTGTCACCTCTATCCTCCGTAACATCCATCCCAACCACCGGCCAGACTCCTTCACCTGGGCCCCCAACCCATCAACCGGCTTCTCCGTCGCCTCCTGCTACGCTCACCTGAACAACCCCGGACGCCTCTTCACCTTCCCCAGACTTTGGAAGTGCTGGATCCAGCCCCGCTTTGCTTTCCTGCAACGGTGCCTTATTCACGGGCGAATCAACACAAGAGACAGGCTCCTTCGCCATAACATCGTAGTCGACCCCTGCTGTGTCCTATGCTCTACCACAACAGAAAGTTTACAGCATCTTTTCTTTGAATGCGATTTTGCTGTCAGGGTCTGGGCTGCGACGACTGTCCACATTCTTGGACACATTCCCACATTCAACTCGTTTTTTGACCACTGGCAGTACAATCCCCCCAACTATCATTTAGATCTCATCGTAGCTATATTCAGTTGGTGCATTTGGGCCAAGCGAAATGCACGTGTATTCTGCAAGCCCATATCCAACTTCGAAGGAACTTGTAGACGTATTATTCACTACTTCTCATCTGTATCAGGTCATAGCTTCTCCGCGCCATTCAGGCTGAGATTGCCATACCCCAGTTCTCCACCAGCTGAATCCTCGGGCAGCACATCAACAGTTCCTTCTGGCAGACATCGAGGGCATCACTAACTGCTATATAGTTCTATCCTTTTTTCATTCCTGTTGTTCGCAATATGTATTTTGTATATAAAACTCTGTCTCGCAATGACTAGCTTGCTGTATCTTACTACTTTCTGGCCAGCGATCAGGCTTGTTGATCGCGCTATTTACCTATTTATATGATATCTAATCGGCTGTGTAGTCCCATGCTACACAACCGTGTCGCTCTAAAAAATGTTTTGATTTTGTTGCTGCATATTATTTTTGCATTAAAGAATTCATTTTGTTATCTGACACACTTTTTTGCACATACTTTGAGGCTTATGTGTTAGAGAGAATATATATAGTGTGAATAACTTTCGTTTGGAAATTCAACCTGTTTATATATATATGCAAGATTGTGTCATATGTATCTTACAATATAATGGCAGAATTGGCAGTTGTCTTGCATATGTATGTTAGGATATTTTGATAATCATTTTTTAATTTTAATTCAACATTCTAAACAAGAATAGGATAGACATAGATCAATGATCGTAAACTTAACTGGCACTCTTTTACTAGAGTTTTTGTTATACAAATAATAATATGACTTGAAATTCAGATTCAACAATTGAGAATGATATGAAAGATGCCTTTATACCAGCATAGTGAAAGCAATACTCTTTACAGTGAAAACTCTCACAATCTAACATCCCATGAAAACTATTTAGATTTACAAGAGATGTGTGTTGAAAATTCAGGTAAAATTAACATCAACAATTCTGTCAACTTTGTCTCCGATATCAGACAGAATCTTCACTAGCCCAATGATATTTGACAACAAATGTAATAGTGGTGAACATCCTTTATTGTGTTTAGTCTTCATAGTTCTATTGTGTTTCTTTTGTAATAGTGGTAAACATCCTATATTAGGATCTTCTTACAATGATTTTCCCAATATTTGTTTTGATGTTAAAATTCTCAATTTTATTTTCTGTTGTGGTTGTGTAAATTTTTAGAGCATATCACTGCTTACATTTTTGCTTTAATATGTTGATTTTTTTATAGTTGATACATTGATTATGTTTTTTGAAATTTCGTAGGTATATTTTTGAAGTTCATTCTCCAACGTCGCAAAAAGTTGATCTTAAAAATCGTATATGTAGTTGCAATCAATGGAAAGTGACGGGTTTTCCTTGTGCACATGCTTTGAAGTGTATTTCTTTAACCAGAAATTCTGTTTATGAATATATTGAGAATTACTTTACTGTTGAGTATTATCGAGCTTCGTATTCATATGTGATCAATCCTATTCTAACTTTTGATAAGGAAGCAATTGAAGCCGAGGAATCATCTACTGTTCTTCCTCCTAAGCCTATTCGTGAAGCTGGTAGGCCTAGGATGAATAGAATTGAAGGGGCTGATTTTCATGCTAAGCAAAACAGATGTGGAAAGTGTAAAAAACTAGGACATAATAGAATGGGGTGTTCTTTGAATAATTGAGTTGAGTGTTTTAATCCAATGTATTTGATTGATTGTTCTTTGAATATTTTGAGTTGAATATTTGAATAATTGGGTATATTGAATTGTTGCTGATATGTTTCTGATTATTTTTGGTTTTAAGCAATTTTTATGTTTAATTGTTATTTGGTATACATTGTTGTTATTTTTGTGAAAAGGATAAATTCATATATATATTTTGGTTCTATTATAGATTGAAAGATCCATCAATCTACTAAGTGTCCTTTGCTTTCCAGAAATTATTTTTCTGTGCTGTTACACTAATAATTTGGTATGTGTATACTATTAGATAAAAGATAGAATAATTCTAGCATGTTGTATGTTGTGGTGAGAGTTTAAAATTTTTCCTTGTTATCTTTATCTGTAATTAAATGATTTTCAATCAGAACATATTGCAAGTATACAGATAGAGTTATATGAGATACTAGGTGTTATATTAATTTCATAAAATTAAGTTTCAATAGTAAAACTAACAGCAGTACTATCCTAAATTTTACTTGCATTAGTATGAAATCTGTAACCTTTTATTTGTGTAGAAATAATTTTGTCATAAATTCTTTAGTCAGTTTCTACCTTATAAAATTTCAGGAATGAACAAACAGAATTTATACATAATATGCTTTGAAAAGAACAAGTAATATAGGGTTTTTCTTAGGTTATCAATTCTACAAATGTCATTTTTAGGGTGGTGACTTCAGTGCAACTGAGACCATGAATGTAATTAATGTTTTTATCTATATCCTGAATAATCAACTTAGTTCTGTAATATTGATGGACCAAAAGGTAAGTAACAAATGTTTTGTTCTATTATATATGCAGTGTTTCTTCCGATGTATCGGGCATTTTGACAAACTTTTTAATTGACACGTATTATCTTCCAATGTTAATTTAAATTGGAGATTGGCATTTCTTTTGCTTTTGTAGCTATATGTATGAAGTAAACATGGTGAAAACTCAAGCTTTTGTAAATAGTTTGCTCTGTAACAATGTCATCTGCTTGTTTTCAAGCCGCTTGCTCTTATAAAGACATATGACAATATGCAGAATGTTAAATTATACATGAAATAAAGTGAATAGTGCTATACAATAAATCTGGGACACATAAAAACAGTGCGTACTGTAAAAGATTTATACACCATATTGTTAATAATGTATTATTTTATGACATCAAAATATTATGAATAAAAGATAAATGCTTTTATCTTTGTTAACAGAGCATTAGAAACAAATTAGCCATTATAAATTCATGATCAGTTATCAGAATTTCATCATCTAATTAACATCAGTTGTGTAATTGTTTGCTATTTAAGATCAGCCATTACAAATTCATCAGTAAATTCACATATACTGCCTAAAATCTATCATCAAATAAATTTTTAACAAATGTATGATAAAAAGACTGTCAGACATCAAAGAAATTGTTCCTATAATTCTCATTTTGAATTTTTTGCTGCTGAAGCTGAGCTGCAAAAATTTTCAACTGTCCAGTAGTATAGTTCGTCAGAGAGAATTTGTGCAGCTATTTGTGCTCTGAATGCATTGAGTTGTTCTAGACTGATTTTTGATGTAGTGTCCATTCCTTGTGCAATCTTTTATATAAACATCATCACAAAAACTCCACAGTCAAACCTGTATTTATTTAAGTAACAGTATGTGAATAATAATAGTATGTAATTTGCGTAGTTATTGTGTAACATGCATTTTTGTATAAAAATCTCTAGTATCTTCAAAATTACCCATTGCTTTGTTGGGCACAGTTAACATTTTTAAGCAATGTAGACTTCCCCAGAATTGTTTTCTCCCCTGCGTCTTGTAGCTCTTTATTGATGTTGTTTACCGCTGCTTTCTGCCAAATATATATATATATATATAATTTTTTTGGAATAATGATAAATCTATTTATCTTTTTTACTTTCTGTGTATTTTTACTTACCACATTAATAGCGAACTTTGAATGTCCACTTCTTAAGGTATTAGATCTTGTGGTCAAGTGTAGAGAATCGTAATGGTTCCAAGTACATGATTCCACTACTAGTTCTAGCAAGCTCCAATGTTCGTTGTCGTGTATAGGAAATAATATATTGCAACATAATGGATTTAGAAGTGTTTGTTTAATAAAAGGATTAAACATATCCCTTTTGATATTTTCCATGTTTCCATCTGTTGCACTTTTCTATTAAAAAATAATTTCAGAAAATTTATCTTATAAACAAATTAAATTTGACATTATAGTTCACTTACCGTCATTGTTGTGTTCATGTATATAATGCTAGAACTTTATTCTAATAATTTTGTTTTTCTGAACCAAAACCAATCAATAACCTACATTTCAAAAAGAATATGGATTAAGTATAGAATTTATAATGAAGCAAAGTATAGAATTTATAATGAAGCAAAGTATAGAATTTATAATAAAGCAAAGTATAGATTTTTCTACTTGACCGGAAATATATTCTCCATAGAGAAGTTCTTCTATCATACTTTTTGTGATGGTGATGAAGTTTCCATCATCATAAGTAAATGCTTCATCGTTGAAAAATTTGATGGTTGTTAACAGAAGAAATTAAGATTAGTATGTACTGTGCTATTTCTATTTATTTGTTAATAAAAGAAAATAACAACGTTTGTAGAAGTTTGTATGAAAAGATAAAGATAAATTAATTTATCTTTTGTAGGGTTGTTTAGTTTTTTTTTAATTTGTAAATCATCATATTTTCATGCTGAAATAAAAAGCTTTATTTGAGTTATATGTTGTTAACATATTGTACCATAAACAATATGTTATTGGAATAAATCTATAAACAATATATGACTGTTGAAGTGTAAATTTTATGCATGCCTTAATATTAAGGATGAATTTAGAACTATTGGAGATGCTCTTAGGTGAATTTGATACATATTTGATGGTGATTTAGGATTTTAAAAAGCTTATCTGGTGTGAAGTTTTGTTTGTTATTGAAAATTTAGAGTAAAACATGGGTATTAAATCAGTCCTGCTTTTAAGGCACTTACAGTGTAAAAGACGGATTTGATCTCTGTATGACAAAAAATATGGGGAATTTATGGACAAAAAAAGTCCATGACTTGTATATGACAAAACAAATATAGGTCGTGTGGTAAATTCTATAACTTCTATACGACTTTAGTAATATTAGCCTATACGTATCAACAAAAGTTTTGCTATGATTTATAAGCATATCATAAACCATGTTTGCGAAAGATATAACTAGTTGTTTATGGAAATACTAATTCTATTTGTTAATTTTATGGATTTTTTCTGAGTAACTGAATTTGGAAGTCCAAAAGAACATGACAAACCTATACAATAGTTCATTGTTAATGTTACTGATTGTGGTTTTTACTGTTAGCTTTGAGTACATCTTCCGTCTTTTTATTACCGTTGCTTAAATTTGTGTAGTCTGTATCGTATATAATTAACAAACCTAAAAATGCAAAACATCAAACCTAAAAATGAAAAGATAAGTATAAATTAATTTATCTTTTTTAGTTTTGTTTAGTATTTTTATTTTTTTAATTTGTAAATCATCAGATTTTGATGCTAAAATAAAAAGCTTTATTTGAATTATACGTTGTTATCATATTGTACCATAAACAATATCTTATTGGAATAAATCTATATTTAAGTCAATTGAGTGAAAAGTAGTTCAGTTACTTACTTGTTTCCTCCAAGAATTTTAAAAAAAAATTGACAATTTCTTTTTGTTCTTCAGTAAGATATTTGAGGAGTGGACATTTCTCAACATTCCTTGGCTTCTTCTTCTTTTTTGGTTCTTTTAGGACAACATCTTCAACAACAATAGGATTTTTGGGAGCAGTATCTTGAGCAGGCACTGTCAGATTGTCAGATTTTAAACTATCTTGTGTCTGCTTTTCTAGTATGAAATCTTGAGTTTGCATTATATCAAAAGTTGGAAAATTAGCAGAACTGTTTATGTGAATTATACCAACAATTTTTCTTTTTTTCTTACCTTTTTCAGCTTCAGTTTTTTTGTTCAAATTATCTTTTTCCTTCACATCGTGCTCTTCTAAAATTTTCAACTTCTGGAGCTTCATTTCAAGAATCGTGATTCTTTTTTTAGCCATTTCTCTTAAACGTCTTTCCTCATTTAATTGTTCTGCAACATTTTTCATCAGTAGTCAAAAAAGTGACTTTTGACTCTAGCTCCATTATGCTACTAGCACATTCTTTGGCATATTTTTTCAGACTTATGTCTTCCTGGCGCTCATCAAATTTTCCTTTGTTGTTTTGGTCTTCTTCCACCTCAATAGCTATTATTTTATTGGAAAGAAATTCTTTCTCTTCTTTTGTTACAGCTGCAAATTTTTTTAAAATCTACAAGGAATATATTTAAAGTTAAGCTTGCACATATACTGTCATTCAAGTGTAATATGTCAAACTTATAAAGTGGAATGTGACTTTAGTATTTCAGCCTTTAATATAATATTGTTATGTGTTTCACATAGAGGTACGATCTTGTATTAGTACCGACTGAAACTAGCTTACTTTCTATACTCATTTTGTTTTCTATTATTTAGGCCACTAATATTCCAAGAAATGGCATTCCAAGAAATTAAAAAAAAATGTACAGTTAAAAAAATAGCATACTTTGTCATTGTCAACTTCAGTAAGGTCCAAATCTTTCAGTTTTGATAAATCCCATTTCCTCATTCTTGGGATTTTGGTTTGCAGATTTTCCTTCTCATAAAATATTTGTGTTCGTTCACAAAACTAGTACTGCAAGAAAAAGATAAATACATTTATATTTTTGTAATAAATATAAATTTGAATATATTTATATTTAGTTAAAGTTATGAAAGCATACCAGTAACACCATAGTACATCCTGGTGTACTTCTAGGGTCAGCATGATACTTTATAACATTTTTCAACACATTTTCACATATTGCCCGTGGCCAGGAGATTGAATTTATTTATTTATTTAAATTTAGCAACTTCGGCAAGAAACCCCATTGCATATAGCTTTGGTTGTTTGGAAAAAGGAAAGTTATAACCAGCAATAATAATAACAATTTCACTAAATCTTCATTTCCTTTTTCCTCTTCTAACAGTGTATTCAATCTTTTTATTATTGTTTTTTGGCCGATTATGTCTTCTTCTTGAAAATTGGCAGTTAAAAAATTGGAGAAACTTTCCATGGCTAAGGCTTTGTTAGAAGCTGGTATAAGAAATAAGTCTTCTCCAGCTAATGGCATTCCAAATATTAGACTGACTTCTTCAGGACTTATTTTGAGTAATTTGTTTCCAATTGTGAAAGCATTTTCTTTTACATCAAAAGAAGTAATGATGTCATCTAAATTCAAAGCACTTTTCCTTAAATCTTGTCGTGCTATTGAATCTCTAAGAAAAACATTGAAGAAGTTTTCGAATCGTGTTTTTTCTATAAAAGCTATTGCTTCAGGTGAAAGAATGTTTTTCTCCTTTATAATTGACAACACTTTATAGATTGCATCCAAATTACATCTACATGTACCTGTGTACTGTTGCCTTTTCTGCTTTTTGGCTATTTTTTTAATTTCATACTTATCAACATCATCTGAATCGGTAGTTTCTTCAGCCAGTTGTTGCAAAATCGTTTTTTCTTCATCAGAGTTTTCTACTTGATTATGTCTGAAGTCCTTATCTGTGAAGTCTTCTTTTTCATCAGCATCGGGTAATTCCTGTGTTGGTTCAGTCTGATTCTACATTTATGACAATCATAAAATTAATTGGGAGGTAAAAATAACAAGTTCATAAAAAAATATCATACTGCACAAAAAATTGAATAAAAAGATAATATGCTTTATCTTTTTAATTATTTTGTATTTTTTGGGATTAAGATATCTTTTATTATATAAAGTACCTCTTTTTCAAAAAAAAAAGACAAAGCACTTTTTTAGTATATAAAGTACCTCTTTTTTCAAAAAAAATACAAATTAAACCTAACAGGTTTTTTTGTAAAGAACAACTGTTTGAATTATTTTTTTACACCAATTTCGATTTGCACAATTTAAAATTTTCTTATTATAGATGACATGCAGACTGTGAATTGTTAAAATAAAAGTGATCATACATTAATTCACCAACGATGGCTTTTAAATAGCCTTACAGGAAAACAAAAGAAACAACAGAAACAAGCTAAAAACTAGGAAACAGACTCCACTACACAATCTCCTTAAGACTCGGACATGTATTGACTGCAGAGACAATCAATGACTGATTCAGTTAAAACAAAGACCAATTCAAACTCCAACATACCCTCCCTTAAGCTAATTCCTCTGAATTCAGCTTACTTCAGACAAGTTAACCATTCCAAGCAACGCACGTAGCTTCTCGAACTGCTCCAGCTTCAACGGTTTGGTAAAGATATCCGCGACTTGATTTTCTGTTGCACAATACTCTAGCTTGACAGTTTCATCATTCACCAGTTCCCTAAGATAATGAAATCTTACTTCGATGTGTTTACTTTTCCCGTGAAGAACTGGATGCTTTTACAATTGAATGGTCAAGTTGTTGTCACAATTAATCACAGTTGCAGATTCTTCCACAGCTCCAATCTTCTCTAAAATTCTTCTAATCCACACGCACTGACAAGCACAAAACGCAGCAGCTATATATTCAGCCTCAGTGGTAGAGAGTGCGACAACCGGCTGTTTTTTTGATGCCCAAGAAATCGCACCAGATGCCATCAAAAACACACAACCCGTCGTGCTCCTACGATCATCCAAATCGCCAGCGTAGTCACTATCCATGAAAGCCATGAGCTTCAGATTGCTGCTCTCACTTCTCCTGTAAATAATTCCAAGTTCAATCGTACCTTTTAAATATCTTAGAATCCTTTTTGCAGCGAGCCAATGTGACATCCTTGGATTCGCCATGAATCGACTTATGAGACACTCCATACATCAAATCGGGCCTGGTCACTGTTAAATACATGTGACTCCCAACCAATTGTTTGAACATGGTTTCATCTACCTTCTCGCCACCTTCATCCTTCGTGAGTTTTTTTCCTGGCACGATAGGATTTTTGACCGCATTGCTATCCTCCATCCCAAATCTTGCTAAGATCTGACGAGCATATTGTTTTTGACAGATAAAAATTCCAGCATCACTCTGTTTCACCTCTACCCCAAGGAAATGCTTCATTTTTCCTAAATCCGACATCTCAAATTCCAACATCATTGCCTTCTTAAACTTATCACACGTAGCTTTATCATTCCCGGTGAACATTAAATCATCAAAATATAAGTTGACAATGAGAATATTACCTCCTTTTGTCTTAGTAAACAGGGTATGTTCGCTAGGACACCTCTCAAACTCCTCCTTCAGAAAATAACCTTCAATTCGGCTGTACCAAGCTCGCGGAGCCTATTTGAGCCCGTACAGCGCCATCCTCAGCTTGTAAACCTTTTCTTCTTCTCCTTCCTTTATGAATCCCTCCGGCTGCCTCACGTACACATCCTCCTTCAATTCTCCATGTAGAAACGCACTTTTAACATCCAATTGAAAGATCTCCCAATTCAATTGTGAAGCGACAGCAAGTATGGTTCGAATTGTGTCGAGCCTCGCGACTGGAGCAAAGACTTCGGTGTAGTCTATGCCGTAACACTGAGCATAACCTTTTGCTACCAACCTCATCTTGTATTTATCAACTTCGCCATCTTCATTCAGCTTGGTTTTATATATCCATTTCACTCTAATTGGTGTAACGCCTTTAGGTAAAGTGGTTAGCTCCCAAGTGTTGTTCTTCACGATCGACTCGATCTTGCGTTCCATTGCTTCTCTCCAAACACTATTTTTCACTGCCTCATTGAACCGAACTAGATCACTTTTTGTCATCATCATCAAAAGCATGACAGACAAGTTTTCTTCTACACCGTCTTCGTCTCCTACAACATAATCAGCCGTGTATCTTGGTGTTTTCCGTGCACGTGGTCCTGCAGCTGCTTCTCTTTCAACTGTTCTCTGCAAATTCATAATTAGACCTGGAGAAGAAAATATCGAGCTCGGTGGAGATGAATTACCACCTGACGTAGAAGAATCACCACTCGGCACAATGGGACTTGTCTCATTTATCGCATCGTCTCCTCCCTCTTCTGCGTTCTCTACTTCTTCGTCTCCACATTCCAATATTTTTTCTTTCACACCAGCTTGATCCCAATCCCAGCTTTTGCTCTCATCAAACACTACGTCTTCGCTTATCATGATCGTCTTTGTAACCGGATCGTATAGTCTCCATGCTTTTGATTCCTCACCGACGCCTAGAAAGACACATTTCTTACTTTTGTCGTCTAGTTTCCTTCTTTTCTGATCCGGTATGTGCACATATCCTATGCACCCGAAGACTCGAAAGTATTCCACCACAGGTTTCATACCGCTCCAAGCTTCTTCAGGTTTCATTCCTTCTACTGCTGCTGTTGGAGATCGATTTTGAATGTGCACACTCCATCTAGTAGCTTCAGACCAAAAAACTTTTGGAACTTGCCTCTCACTCAGCATAGATCGGACTGCATTCATTATCGTTCGATTCTTCCTTTCCGCCACTCCGTTCTGTTGTGGCGTGAATGCTGTTGTCAATTGTCAGGTGATGCCATGAGTTTTACAAAATTCTCCAAACTCATTAGAAGTAAATTCTCCTCCTCGATCTGTCCTTAAGCAAGTGATGAATGCTCCAATCTCCTTCTCCACACCTGCTTTGAAAAACTTGAAAGTGATGAACGCCTCAGATTTCTCATGAAGAAAGTAGACCCAAGTTTTTCGAGTAAAATCATCAATGAAAGTCAATATGTATCTCTTGCCACCGTGTGAGATTGGTGTGATCGGTCCACATATATTCGAGTGTACCAGCTGAAGCTGTCTCGATGCACGCCACGAGCTTTTCTTCGACATTGATACTCTATGTTGCTTCCCGGTCAGACACACAACGCATATCTCCTTTGTGAGTTTCAGCGTAGGCAGCCCAGTAACCATCTTCTTTTGTGAAAGCAATTTTAGCCCTTCTTGGTTTAGATGCCCAAAACGACAGTGCCACAGATTCATCTCCTTTTCAAACACTTCTTCTGTCTGCAAACACAATGAGTTCTTCTGCAGTTTGGTGGCAAGAAGAAAGAACATCCTATTTCCGCTCATGTTGGTCTCCATGATTGCACCTTTACGAGGATGATACACCTTGCAGGTTCCATCGCGAATCAAAATTGCTAAGCCCCTTTCTTGTAATTATCCAAGACTTAGCAAGTTATTCTTAAGCTCCGGAACATAATAAACTTCAGGTATGACTTGAGTGACACCATTAACTAGAACTTTCATACCGGCTTTTCCCACTACCGACATCCTCGTGTCGTTTCCGAGCTTCACTGTTCGATTGATTCCTTCTTCCAGGTCAGAAAACCACTCTTTACTCCCGGTCATATGATTGCTACATCCTGAATCTTGGAACCAAACTTCTTCTCTATTCGCCTGATGTTGCTCCACATAAGCCATCAAGAGCAATTCTTCTTCCTCTTCTAGTTCAGCATAGTTTGTTTTCTTCTCCCATTCTGGACACTCGTATTGGAAGTGCCCTAATTTGTGACACTTGTAGCATTCAACAATGGCACGATCAGTAGCATTTCTTCCTCTTCCCCTACCGCGGCCTCCTCGGAACGATCCGCAACCTCTTCCTCTACTTGGTCTCTCGTCTTGAGACACTTTTAACACCTGCTCTTCTTGTACATGCCCATTCATTCGCTGCTCATGGACAAGTAAACTTCCGTGTACTTCATCGATATTCATCATGCTCAGATCATTTGATTCCTCAATCGAACACACCACATAGTTAAATCTCGGAGTCAAAGATCTGAGAATTTTGCTTACAATCGTGCTCTGTTCCATTACTTCACCATTTGTCTTCATCTTGTTTACCACCGTCAAGGTTCTTCCCAGAAAGGTATCGATCTTCTCTCCTTCTTTCATTGCCAGCAATTCAAACTCTCTTCTCAATGCTTGTAACTGTGCCCTTTTCACCTTTGTAGAACCTTGATATTTCTTTTTCATGGATTCCCAAATCGCCTTGGAGGTGCTTTTGTCAAGAATCGTTTCCAGGATCTCTCTATCAATGGCCTAGAACAATAAATTCTTGACCTTCAAGTGTTTAAGCTTTGCCTCTTCTACTGTTTTTCTCTGTGCCTCACTCGCTGGTGTTGTTCCGACAGCCGCCGCCGGAAATCCGTCCTCCACCAGGCTCCATAATTCTCTGCTTCTGAGAAAATTCCCCATCGTCATGGACCAAAAATCATAATAGCCATCAAATTTTGGAATAGCTGGCTGTACGAATTTCTTAGATGTTTTCTCCGACATCTCCTTTTTTTCACTCTCTTTTCTTTATCTCTTGATCACTCTCTTGCATGATTTTTTTTTCACAGGCTCCAATACCAGATGTGAATTGTTAAACTGAAAGTGATCATACATTAGTTCACCAACGATGGCTTTTAAATAGCCTTACAGGAAAACAAAAGAAACAACATAAACAAGCTAAAAACTAGGAAACAGACTCCACTACACAATCTCCTTAAGACTCGGACATGTATTGACTGCAGAGACAATCAATGACTGATTCAGTTAAAACAAAGACCAATTCAAACTCCAACACAGACATTAAAGCATCTTAACTAGTTTATCAATGTATAATTGTTCTTTCACAAGGTAAATATCAAACATCTTAACTGAATATTATAGCGAATATTATTGAGAAAGTTTTTGATAATAAAGGCTATGCTAAGTTAGTTAGAAAGTTAAACTAAACAAGACTATAGGTGAAAACTAATAAAATAGAAAAGTGAGCATTCACAACTGAAAATCAACAAGCATTATTTGATGAAATGAAAATTTACAATTAGAAGCAAGTGAAGAAAGTTTCAAAGTATAGAAAGGTAATCTGCTTTATCTTTTTAGTTGTCTAAGTAATGGTCAATTAGAAATTTGAAAACTTAAACAAAACGAAACACAAAATAGCCAATATTCACAATTAAGAACATGTTTTTAAATAACTAAACATGTTTGTTAATATTCATAGTTTAGAACAGTTATCATTCAGAATCAAAAACATTTTTAGGGAGAATCAATTTTGGTTGTGGTTTTAGTGGGTAGTTGTAATGTCTGGTTGTAGATAGTTGAAGTTTTGGTGTAGTATACCAACTTAATCGGTTCTGATAAGGTGCAATTGAGGGGAGGAGATTGAAGTGGTATTGAAGATGGTGAGTGGATGATGGAATTTATTATTGAAGTAGTTGAGGTGTATTGTTGAGGAGTTGTTGTCCTTATTTCAGGTTGTAGTTTAGATGGGGTATGAGGATGTCATATTTCAGGTAGAGATTTGAGATCAAATGTATTGGATGGCAATTGGTACAAAAGTTGTTTGAGCAGTAATAGATTGTACTTTGTGAGGAAATTGAAGGATGGTGAAGTTGTGGTTGTAGAAGGTAGAGAAGAATTAGATGGTAACAAGGAAGGAGCAATGTGTGACAAAGATCAAAGGTTGTATGGATATTAGAAATAGGTGACAGAAATAGGAATAGCAATGACGAATGTAAAACATTAAGTTGAAAATGCAATAGCAACAGTAAAAACACAAAAATGATCAATGTAACAGCCGATGAGAATTATAAAGTGAGTGAATAAAGATATTAATGTGCAGATATTAATGAAAACAGTGAATGGAAAATAGTTAATGGATATTGGAAAATTTCATATAAAAATGCAGCACGATGACAATAACAAACAATGGATGAAAATAGTGAATGAATATTGAAAATTGTGGTAAAAAAATGCCAAAATATCTTTATAGGAATTTTTACGGAAAGATTATATGTTTTATCTTTTTTAGTTGGTTTAAGTTTTTTTGAAATTATGCTACTTTATAAACAGTAAAGAAAAAGTGAATAGAAAGTAGTAAATAAATTTGTTTTTTTGTTTTTTTTTGAGAAAAGTTTGTGATCTTTTAGAAATAGAGGAGAGGACACATAAATTTCTACTTTTTAGTATTAACTTTTAAAATCGAAGATGCAACTTAATAATAACAAGAAATAGTAAATAAAAGTGGTGAATGGAAATTGCAAACTAGATTACAGAAAATGCCAAAATATCTGTACAAGAATTTATATAAAAAGATAATTTGGTTTATCTTTTTTAGTTGTCATAACCTTTTTTGAAATTTAACTATTTTTTTTATTTAAAATATGGAATTTAGTTTCCAATTTAATATGTATATACAAGTTGAAGAGTACAACTAAATATTATAGGAAACATAAGTAGGAAAATAGTTACCAATGGAGTTAAAGATAATGATGGTTTCTGGCTATGTTCATTGCAGAAAGGACTAGATATATGTCTTATGTTTATGCATTGAGTTCCTCCTTCATTTATAAACATGCAAGTAGCTTTTCTTTGATTTAGAAGACCTTGTGTGCATCTTTATGCTGCATAAAAATTGTCATATATAATAAAATGTTAGCAAGAGTGAAGAATAATATTTTTGTACTTAAAAGTTGATTAAGTATGTTTATTTCATATAAATCCTTCAGGAAAACTACAAATGAGTTAAATTCAATATTTATTATGTTATATGTAGTAGCTGATATAAAAATTTATCTTGGATTTATTATGTATTTTAATGTTTTAGATAAAAACATAAATACTTTTATCTTTTCGAACTAGGGTTTAAATTAGTTGTATATTTTTTCTAATAACTTTAAATCATGATAAAAACAAAATCATATCTAATAAGTAATAGTAATTATCAAACACACCTAGGGTTTAGCATGTAGTCTAAATCTTTTACATTAATAGATAGATACGTTTATGTTTTTTAACAGCTAAACAATAACTTGTTCACTTTAACACCTAGGGTTTAGTATCATCTGCCATTGAATATTTAGGTATGCTTAATGAAACAAATGTTGATTATGTTAAATTATAACAAGAACTAAAATGCCTTAAATCCATTATAAAAGCTATTATCAGCATCAGTAAGAATGAATATTTAACTACGATTTATCATATAACTAAAACATTTACATCAAAATAAAATACAACTTACTTGTTCCGCATTTAAGTTTAAGGTGATTACAGAGATTGCTCGATGAAAGCATTTTAGTTTAAGCTGAAATCGATGAAGCAGAAATCGATGATGCTGAAGTTGTTGTAATTGAAATGCAGCTCTGATAAATGATTTGTAATCGTTTTAGCAGAAATATTGGGAAGAGAAATCAATCGTTTGTTTTTTAAAACCTAGTTTTGGTTTTTGTTTGGAGTTTTGAAAAATCGTACAAAGCGAAAGAGAAAATGGAACAGAAGAAGGGCATGAAGTAACTGATTTAAGGGCTGATGTAACGTGTATAAAATTTTGTCATGCAAAGTAATTATTTTAAAGCTGTGTCCTACAAACTTATTGTTTGATGAAAGAAGGCCCTTATGGTAAAATTCCCCATTATTTAATATATATATATATGTATATATATATATCTGTGCGTGTATCATATAAATATACATATACATATATGTACGCGTGTATGTGTGTGAATGTATAACATGTCAATCCATTGAGCATGCTCGTGTATATATGGATTTACTTCACAATGGATACGTTAGCCCATCCGATATGTAAACATGTGTTGTCCAAATATATATATGTATGTATATAAACTATCACTTATTTAAAAATATTATATATATATATACATATATATATATATACATATATATATATATATAAATGAACTTGATTAGTTAGTTTAAATAAATTTATCCAGTGTTTATTACAATTATATATATAAAATCTTATAAATAAAATATTAATAATATATATGCATATTATTATAATATATCTATTTAAATATAAATAAGTGATTTAAATACCAAAATAAATAAATAAATTATTACTTTTATTAAAAAACCGTGAATAATATATGCACTAATAAAATATTATTTTTATTTTTATTTTAATATATATACATATACATAAATATATTTGTAATATATATATATATTAATTATTTAAATAATATTTTTAAATTTCAGATCATGGGTACAACATAAAGAAATTTTGTTATTCTAATATATATTTTAATTGAATATTCATTCGAACTGACATAAAATATTAAAAAAATAATTTTTGAAACTCTTTTTTTCAAATTTAAAATTTCTAATAAATCACAAATGGTATTTTAAAGTTTGAAAAAAATTTCACATTATTTTCAGTTAAATTTTATTTTCAATTAATTTATTAATTTTTGGCCGATTTGAATAATAATTTTTAAAAATAATAAAAAATGCTTTTAAATTTTTATTATTTGGCAGAGAGTTTATCTGATGTTAAACTAAGTTCATAAAATTTACAAAATAATTTTCATAACTTATTTGATTTACTATGATTTATTTATGTAGTATATTGATTAAAATAATAATAAATAACTGTAAAAAATATTTTCTTACTACTAAAAATTAGTAATGTAATAAAATTATATATGTAAAATTATATGATTAAATTTTACCATAGCATAATGTTGGAATTCAATATAAATCATATATATGTAATTAAAGAATATATATATATATATAATTTAGTAACATATTAATTATAATATGTATTATGTTTCTATACTAATCTGATGTGTATAAAAAAAATATTTTTTTTAAAGTGTATACATCTTTACTACTAATAAAGAAAATTCATTGAATAAGAATTCCACGTTGTCTTTTGGAACTACCCAAAATACCCTTTTCAATTTTGGTTTCTCAGGCAACGTCAGTGTATTTTATTTATTACAACACCAATCCCTCACCATGGCCACTGGACACTCTATCCCTTCCTACTAACCCTAATCGTCCGCTGATTTCAACGTTTGATTCAATGAAATTAAAATGGATTGCTGCGTACATTGACTGATTTCATCCTAATATTATTTCTCAATCTCCTCCTAATATAATTCTCAAACGTAGGTATGTGATGTTGTTTAACATAAGATCTAAGTATTTTGTTTGAGCAAAAGACATTAATTCTTCTTCCAGATCTGAACAAGAACTACAATTTTGATGAGAGAGGATCTGTAGCAAAATGCCCTTTTTTCTTCCCAAAGACATGTTGAAGTTAAGATTTTTTTTAATACTGATTGTTCTCGCATGATTATTTGGGATGTAAATTAGCCACTGCTTTAGTATAACTTCATCTACTTTCTCACCGTCAACCTTTATAACCATTAGACAATACTGATTTTGCATTTACTACGGTTTTATCGTTAATAAGATTTTTCATAAGGCAAATCAAAATTTTATAAACACTGTTTAATTATTTGCAATGTAGGTTCTCTCTTTGAATTCCATTGATCAGTCTATTGTCATCTATTTTCAAAATTCTAACTATTTATTCCATCTTATTTTACATCTCACAATCTGTTAATATTTTCAAATTTAAAGTCAAAAGGAAATTTTTATGCATATAAGAAGATGCCTAAATGAGTGAGGTAAATTGCATTATTTGCTCCTGTATGATTTCAATGTGACAACCTGTTTGTTGAGCATATATCTTTGATAAAACTATGTTTATATGTTGCATTGCCACCATGTAAATCGTTGCTATGTGAACATATCAACTCTAATCTCACACCTGACACTATATTATATTTTCTTTATATCAACTTTATTTATGTGGTCCACTAATCTTATACGTGTTATTGGATGCTATTTTCAATGTTCGCAGACACATGACTCCAATGTAAATAAATACTGTCCGTAAAAATGCCGAAATGTTTTTATGCTAACATGTTGTCCCAATGCTAAGTTTAAATGCTAACATGCCAAACTTAAATGCTTTTATGCTACCGTTTTATCTCAATGTAAAGCTTAAATGCTTTTTTTTTTTTTTTGGCAAGGCCGACGGGGTTGGATGGTCCCCGACCATTTTATTGCAACACCACAAAGAATACAACACAAACATTGAGCAAGCTCAAAGACTACAGAGGAAAACATAGTGCTACAAAAACTGGAACTAGAAAGAGAAAATAAAGAAACAGAAAAACATAACAATAGTCAGTCTTAGAAAGAGTGCTGTATGCCGGGATCAATGGGAAAAGACAGCATACTCAGAGAAGTTTTGATCACATTCATCACCCAATGTAAGAACATTTCATTTGATTTGCCTTTCTCAGAGTGAAACACCCTAGTATTTCGTTCTTTCCAAACCGCTGCTATAAAACTTTTCAAAACAGCTAGGAATAATCTTTTTTCTTTTCGTTTGTGTCCTGTCATATCGAATAAAGCTTTCCATTCAGCCGAGTTGTCAAGTGAGGGCACGCTCGAACAAAGTTTATCCTTAACAAGTCACCAAACATTATTTATATTAGCACATTCAAAGAACAAGTGTTCCACAGTCTCCACTTGAACACTGCAGAAGTCACACAGAATGTTCACTTCCATTCCCATGCAGACGAGTTTAGCCTTGCTGAGTAATGCACGATGTAACACCTTCCAGAGTAATAAATTATCTCTCAGACTACTATCCTTATGCCAAGTACGTTTGCTCCAATTCCAGTTAGCCAACTGCTTGTTATTCATCAGAAAATCGTACACATTGCTTATTCTGAAAGCAGACGCTTTATCTCCCCAAACCAGCAAATCAGTGGAAGGTAGCATGGGAATATATCTTCTTATTTGGTTCCATATACGCTGGATTCTCTGATTGGACGAAAAAGTATTTGAACTCTGAATATTATGGAAAACATCTCTGACCTTGGCAGCATGATGTATGCCAGTTTGCATCATTTCATTATAAGTAAGATGTCTCTTCAGAATCAGTCCCTTGTCAAGCCAGGGATCGTTCCAAAAGCTTGTATTATAGTTAGTATTGGTGCTCAGTTGCATGAGAGGAAGAACCTCCTCCTTTATCTTGAATATACTCTGCCATGTCCAACTAAGGTTCTGCGGCTTGCGCATAGTCCAGATATTTCTGCCTTTGATTACGTTGTTCCTTGACCATGCAGCCCAATTGCTGTCAGTACTGTTATAGAAGGTATCAATGTGTTTAGCAAACGCCGCCTTATTCCATTGTTTTATGTTGATGATACCTAAGCCCCCTTTATTCATCGGTTGCTCGACTGTTTTAAATTTGACTGGTGCAATATATCTGCCATTGGTTCTTCCCGTCCATAGAAATCGCATAAAGGCGCTTCTTATCATTTTCATAAGTTTGATAGGTAGAACATAAGCTCTAGCCCAATAAACTTGCATAGCAAATACAACTGCCTTGACTAGGGTTAATCTACCCGCTTGGCTAAGTTTCATTGTCGTCCAGCAATTTAATCTCGCAGTAATCTTCTCGTACAAAGGAAGGCAAAGATTAGTTGATATTCTTGATGTAGTCAGTGGCAGCCCTAAGTACGAAACCGTGTTAGGATTGGGGTAAAGACCAGTAGCCTGTGAGATTGCTTCCACTTGTTCTTCATTAACCCCAGCAATAATTATTTCTGATTTCTGAATATTAACTTTCAACCCAGTCATGGCATAAAACTGTGCTAGCGTATCCATTAAGCTGTCGACAGTTGCGATGTCAGGTGTGCAAAACACAACGAGATCGTCAGCGAACATTAGCGTAGAGATACTAGGTTGACTGCAATATTGATGGCACTTAAACTTGCCATGAGCAATGAGCCTATTTATCATTCTGGTCAGGAGCTCCATAACCACTATGAAAATATACGCAGAAATCGGGTCTCCCTGCCTTATACCCTGCTTACTTTGGAAAAAACCAGCAGGTATACCATTGATTAAGATCGAATAAGATGGGGTTGAGATGCATTCATAAATCCATGCAAGAAAGTGGGGTGGGAAATTCATAAATCCCATGATTCGAATGATACTATCCCATTGTAACATATCAAAAGCTTTCATGATATCCAGTTTAATCATAGCTTTTGGGGAAGAAGTCTTTCGATTATAGCCTTTAAGAAGCTCATGCACAAGAAGAATGTTGTCTAGAATATTCCTACCAGGGAGGAAGGCAGCTTGGTTACTAGAGACCAAACTAGGAAGAACATGCTTTAATCTTGAAGCTATAATTTTGGAAATACATTTGTAAATCGCATTGCAGCATGATATAGGACGAAACTCACTGACATGATGCGCATTATGTTTCTTGGGGATAAGAGCAATATTAGTGTAGTTGAACGACCTGAATAGCTTGGATTTTTTGAAGAAAAGTTTAATTGCATTGATAACGTCATTGGAAACGATTGACCAACAACAAGTGTAGAATTTGGCGTTTAATCCATCTGGGCCACCGCAAGAGTTACTGTTAAGAGAAAACATGGCTTCTTCAACTTCATCTGATGAAACTTCAGAGCATAGGTAGGAATAATCAGTTTCAGTTATTCTGGGAAGTATGTCAGTTGGAATTTCTTCAAGACTTGGTACAAAGTTGTTGTCATTGCCAAAAATGGAAGAGAAGTATTGCACAAAAGCTTCCTGTACATCAGTCACAGTGGATCGCAGCTGATCATCCTTAGATTTGATAGTGGTTATATTCTCTCTACGATGTTTGTTCCTGAGACTAGCATGGAAATACTCACTGTTTCTATCTCCATGCTCAGCCCATTTAATTCTACTTTTTTGTTTAATCATATCGCTCTCGGTTGTTAAGGCTTCACTGTATTGTTGGGATAAATGCTTTTATGTTGACATGAGTATATTCATTTGAAAAAGTAGCTTTAACCTTTGTAATTTACCAATCTATGTTTGATAAGATTTATTGTTTTATTTTTAAAAACTGCTATATTTATCTCTATCATTGACATAATTACTTATATGAAGATATTTATTTTTAGTGTACTGACCTGATTATGTGCATGACATGTGGACACAATTTTGGAAAATGTGATATAAACTTGCACAACTCAATCTTTACATATAAAAGAACCATACATAGAGCTCAATAAGTAAAATTTTGAAACTATTCTCATCTCATGTATGCTTAGGTAATTTTTTCTTCTTCTAAATTTTATGATGAAACATATATTAGTCAATTTATTCTTTATATGTAGCCCATGTTTCATGATTTATTCTCCATTCAACATTTAATGCATGTCATCTTTATATTTTGTATGCAGACGTGTTCAATTTAGGCATGTAATATGATACTTTTGAATACTGATAGTGTCATATCCACATCCGCATCCACGGATACAGATGGATATCGGATATCCCCATCCACGGATATGGACATATATTAGAAAATTATTCTATCCGTTAACAATTGATAAATCAAGAAATATAAACAGAAAATATTGGTTTAACATAAGTTTTTTTCAATCCCATTGGTTATAAAAGTATGAAAAATAAATGAATAGAATGATAATAAATAGTTTTGAGCTATTAATATGCATTATATTTATATAATACAGACTATTAGCTTAATGAAAAAATAAACACATATCTATCATTGTACTAAAACACACAAAATATGAACTATAATCTTGACAAAAAACGGGCGGATAATTTCAAAATGTGGATACCTTTATATCCGCATCCGCATCCGTTTTTTCTGATATTAGATATTTATCCACTTTTCGGATATGGAAGCAGATAGATTTCAAATATTTCGGTATCCATTGACAGGCCTATTCACTTTCAACCAAAACATCATTATTGAATATTGTATTCACTTATTTTTCTGTTGTGTAAATATGCAAAATGAAAAAGCTTAAGAATAAAGTGTTCAAGTAAGCGTAAAAAACTGAAACCACCTTTACAAATCATATGCGACCAACATTACTCCTAATAGCATATATTTTGATTCTTACATTAGTCACACATCGCCGACCAAGTTAAAAGGTACATATGTTGTAAAAAATGGACTATTTATTTGTCTATGGACATGTAACCATGTAACCAAGAATTTAATTTTTTTCAACTAAGTAGTAGACGTTGAGTAGGGATCAATTCCTTTTTATCTTTGAACCAAGTAATCAATATCTCTTCTATTTATAGCCAATACTGTGATTTGTGAAAATCTAATTAGATTATTCTCCTTAATTCTTTGCTCAGATTGGATTGTCTATGCACTTTTCTCCTTGAACAAAAGGAATTGGATAGTAAATCCACCTACTTGAGGTAATTCATATCTTCCCATTTTACTACCAATACAGGATTTATTGTAGTTTCTTAGTTATTTTTCTAATACATATTTAATTCAATTTTGTTGGATGTGTTGATGGTTACTAAAATCTTAGACCGGTATGATTCTACTTTCCAACGCACAAATGTTATCTATATAGGACCAAATTCACCTATTACAATTGCGCACTTACAAACATTTCTTCCTACATATTATTTAAATTAATTATATTGATTAGGCGTATCATTTATATTGAGACCTGCATAGAATTTCTTCCCCAATGTTTTGTTTTTATATTCATTTCTTAGACTAAATGAAGGAAATTGTATTTTTTTTAATCTGATATATCACCCAAAATTGGACCATAACAACACAAAATATTGATATACAAACACATGTTATACGATATATGTCATTTCGTAACTATATTATTGCATATATTTCTAATGCATCACTAATATTCTCAAGTAAGCAAACAAAATAACTTGATAACTTTAGTAGTTTGGGAATTTTATCGGCAAGCAGGAAAAATAAGTGGAGCTACTCTTCGACCAGAGGAAGTTGATGGTTTATTTCTATAGCACCAGTCAAATGTAAGTAGTTCATTAAAGTTACCAATACCATATTAGTTTCACAAGAAAATATTGATTTTTTTTACTTTGTTGGGAGATTAATCACAATGATTTATACAATATATTAGTCACTACATAGTTTGTAATTGTTGCTATATAAATGAAGGAGATGGGAATCTCATATTTGGTTTGTTCTTATCATTATTCTTACAAGCAATATTCTTTTTTTATAAGTTTGTTCTTCCTTTGCTATGTGCAAGGAATATGGTCAGCAACTTTAGTAATATATGGTAATAATTGATTTTTTATGCGTTTCATGATTAGATTTGTTGGAGATGATCGCTATTAATTTATACTTATGAAGTTTTCATATATGTTAAGGAGGCATTGATACAGTCCATGTTGTTGCAAGTTAGTACTGCAATAAACTAGATATGGATATTAGATACATGTAGCTTTATGCAACTTTAGTGAACTTTTAATCAACTTTAGACATTTTCTTTTACAGAGGTTATGATCGAAAAGGAAAATGATTTCAAGGAAAGGAAGACGATGTAAACTTTATAAGTTTCCACGAAGATGTTTTCAAGTAGATATATTAAAACTTTGATTTGTCTGAAATATTTGGATATTTTAATTCACTACTAGAGATATAGTTTGTGAAAAGTACTATTGATCTTTATTTTATTATGGTAACTATAATTTGTGAGAAGTGAAGGGAGTGAGTTCGTGCACATGTTTAGAGTAAAAAACATAGGATATTAAAGAGGTAGAGTTATCATGTTGCAAAAATGCAAGGGATGAGAGAATGGGTTTATTTTTTGGTACAAATGTATTATATATTACTAACAATAGATGTGTGCGTAGTTTACTTTTATATGTAGTTATTGTTAATGTTGGTACAATATTTCATTCTTAACAAATATATGCATGTATTTGCGACTTTTTATACTGGTGAAGCAACTACAACTACGAGGTATTAACATTTACCACCTTCAGTTTGATGATGATTTGTTTGTGTAACAGTAATTATTATCAACACTAAGTTATTTTATTCTTGGTTATTTATATTATTATAATGCAGCATGCAAAATTAAAGAGAGATGATATAGATCATCGATTAAGGATACATCACCAACTGAATAAGGGAACAAAACTTAAAATAAAGGACGAGCGGGAGAAAAACTGCGTGAAAGTTGAACTCTTTAACAAGATTAAATAGTTAATAAGAGAGTATGCAAACATTAAATCTTTCTTTTTGTTCAATATTTGATTTTCAAGATATGGTGATATGTTTTTCTGTTTTTTCGATATATTTTTTTAGAAGGAACAACTTTAGTTTAATGATGTAAGCATATTTTCATATTAACAAGTTTCTGCTGAACACACGGTTTGGATTTATAAATTACTCGAAATGTCTTACGCTCATTATGTGAAATGTGAAATATTCATAAAATTTCAGAAGACACAATGGAGTTTACATGTTAAGTGATATAATCAACTTATATTTAATTGGCAAGCCAACATTTAGTTCAAAAAAGTTGTACGGAGGTATGAGTATATGCAATGAGCAATTGCTACTATGTTATTTAAAGGGATGGATGCGAACATTATATTTTTAAGATTCACAGTACTGTTACCAAAACCAATCCCTTTAAAAGTTATAGCTCATTTTTTCATGAATTTTTTTACATTAATATTAGAGTGATGTATGACATCACAAAATATACACGGAAAAAAACTACACTCGTGCCATCGACACGGGCTTCATACTAGTATATATAACAAAACTAATTTGCGACAACATTAATACATATTAGATTCGCCACCCAACTAACAATATAATAATAATATTTATACATAATAAAATATTATTCATAGAATTATAAACTATAATTTTATTAAAACCATACCTAAGTACCAAATCCTTGAATCATACCTTGAAAGGATGATCTCTTCCCTTTGAAATCTTTTTTGATTCGGCGGATTGGTAGTTCACGAATCGTTGACCTTCAGCTATCGAATATCACCTGATTTGATTTGAATTTGAATTAATGGAGGATGGAGGGAGTTGATTTTGACCAAAAATGAGAAGATTTGGAGGCAAGCAAAAGTCCTCAAATAAATGATGATAGAGATGCTTATATGGAGAATAATTTAGAGATATTTTAGGATCAAAGTCCTACATCATCCCTTACCAATTCTCTTCCATCTTAGCCCTCCATATCAAAGTTTACGTTGCACCAACTTACAGCCATATTAACCCCTCATTATGTCTGAATTTTCTAGCCCTCTTCATGGGCTTTTAAACCCATTTAGAGCCCAAATAAATATTATACAATTAAATTCAATTTAATCACTTATCAATATCATATATTGATTGATATACTTATAACTATTATAAATATATCTAATAATATTTGTTCATCAAATCATAATCAAATTTTATAATTAATATAAATAAATATGAATTAATATTATTAATTTATAACCGTTATAATTAGTTACATCGTTTGGTCAAAGAAGAATTCATCATTTTGGTTGTGTGACTCGTCGGATATAAATTCGGTCAGCGATTAATTTTAAACTATTTGAATATTAATGTTCATATGCCACTTAGCTAGTGGTGAAACATTTGGTCAAATTTATCGCTTACTTAGTTTTGGTAAAATCCAATTTTATGTTGTTAAGCGTTACCCGGTTGTGACTTTTATTTACACCAATTCTCTTCATCAAAACTATATCACTTTGGACTTATGGAACCTGGTAATGGTCAAAATTCCATATCTTCCATATTCAACTCTATAGTACAAACATAAAGTCCTTGGTTCAATAATAACAATTATTGTTAACCGAACTGCTCTGGTCAGAGATTTTAACTTTGAGTTGACTTGAGTTGACTATGATACTAACCCTATATAACCGAGGAGACAAATCCTCTCTTGAATAGTGCTTCACTTCTAATACTTCCACTCGATCCAACTATAGTCACTCGACAAACATCATGCTATGATTTGACTATAATCAAAGCAGAGCTTTCATATTGATGATCCATAATATTCTTAAGTCAAGAGAACTATGTAAATCAATCATATCGATATTTTCTGTTTGACCTTAGTTATATTAACCAATAGAAAACTATCGAGTGAGTCATTCCATAGTTATCCAATAACTATCAGTACGTAACCCCTAGGTCCCCTAGCAGTCACGAGTAATACACTGCCCAATATTTGGAGAGCGTTACGTACTCTATTCTCAACAGAACATCGATATTCAGTATCAATGCACCTTGACTAGGAACATTTATAATGGTATATTTATTTTCATTATGATAAATTACTCATGGTTACAACACTTTGTAACTACTATCACAAAATATACCATTTATGGATTTTCTATTGAATATACTTTTAATTAAATTAATTAATATAACATGTGATATCAAGTATATAATAGAAAGAAAATACTTTTTATTTCGAATATGATTGGTTATCGAGTGAGATATATGTAACAAATTACATAATTGCCCCTAAGGCATACTCCAACTCTATCACCAGTGACATCTTAATCAAGACAAAAGTTATTATAGATAATGCAAATACCATCAAAACAGTTATGCAAGTAATGCAAGATTCCATTGGACTAGTCATGAATGAAAATAAATACAATCTTTTCTTTAGCAAAGGAGTAAGCAACAAGCATGCAATTTTTGAATCACTAAAGGTTTAGATTGTTAATCTGCAAATTATATACTTAGAAATCCCTCCTTCTCATAATAAATTAAAGCCAGGGGATTTAGTCAAGTTATTGACTAAAAATTAATAGAAAATTCAACTGTTGGAGTAGTAAGAAGTTAAATATTAGTGGTAGAATTGAGCTAATTAAAGCTGTCATTTACCCATTGGTTAGCTTTGGGAGCAATTCAGCCAAATTCCCGTTAGCATTTTACATAAAATTAACTACATCTGTGCTAAGTTTATGTGGAAATCTAAAGCTCATAGAATGTGCTAGGTGATCTGTGTTAAACCAAACTTGAAGGTGGTTTAGGAATTAGAAGATTGGATGATGTTGCTAAGATTGTAGCAATTAAATTAGGTTGGAAATTTATTCAGGGAGAAAGTATTTGGGATCAATGGATGAACAACAAATACCATAATCAGAGAAATTTTTGGATTATCCGAAAGACAACAATGTATCCCATACTTGGAAAACATTACTAAAAGAAAGACAATGGTGTAAAGACCTCATTGATAAAACAATAATTAATGGTGAAGATACAAATATGTAGTATGACTCCTGGGTTAATGGTTCCTCTTTAATAGACAAATTAGGATGGTAATACTTTTCTATGATAGGTGGCCTCAAAAAGAAAGTCTCTTACTTCCTTGCTAATAATGTGTAGAGTGGAAACTTAGCTTATTTGCCTACCCACATAAGCCAAACAATTCAAAATCAAAATTTATCATGAAGAATAGAAGGACTTTTGGTTTTGGCTACCAAATAATAAGGGCAAATTTGACTTTTATTCCACCTAGGATCAAGTGAGAACTGTATCAGCAGAATTCAATTGGTGCAAAATAATTTGGGATAGCAATTGTGCTCCAAAAATGTCCATTTTTGCTCCACTCGCTAGATTAAACAAGCTTAATACCAAAGACAAAATTTCTAGACGAAATAATAGTGTTGATCGAACATGCTATTTATGCTTCACACATCAGAAAATTAGACACCATTTATTCTTCAGCTGCCCTTATTCAAAAACTCTATGGGATAATATAATGAATAAAATGAACATCGCAGTAATCAACAGTAATGATATTACTCTCTTTTTCGATCAGTTAGCAAAATAATCAGGGATCACCGTTATACAAACAACTGATTACTGTTTCAACTAGTACTCTAATTTGGCACATGCAGTGTGAAAAAAGAATCTTCAAAAGAATTCAAACGCCTACTGGGATATGAACACTATTAATAACACAAGATTGTAAGGATCGGTTCTCAAATTCGAACATTCCAATAACAGAAATCTGAGGAAAACATCTTATCTTTATGGAATTTGGCATTTGAACCAAATCCATAAGGAAGGAGTATGATCGAAAAGCCCAGAGTCTTCCCAATTGGCATTCCTTTTATTAACAGAGCCAGATCTATTATGCTTGAGAAAGATTAACCTGAATGGCAGAGATGGCAATAAGGACTTTTCCAGTAGCAAGTTCAGGTTGTCTGAAGTGGGTTTCCTTTTTATTTCTCGTTGTTGGAATCTCAAAATGAAAACAAAGGAGGAGGAACCAGTAAAGTATACAAAGACTGATTACTGTGTGTGGAGACTGGATAGGTAGTTCATTTAATGTTATTAGTTGTTAGAGATTTTTAGTTTGTTAGGTTTTTTTTCAGGGTCCATTAGTTGTATTGATGATTTTGAGTGTCCCCTCTATTTTAACTCCTTCATCTATTTGATAAGCTGGACCCATCCGAACTTTTTTTTGTTTGCCTTTTGCATTGTAAGTTAATATATAGAAATAACATATACCGTTATCCAGTCTTTTGACCAGGCGGTATTTAGACTGATTTGACGGATATAATTGAAAGCTATTGAGGTAAAAGGCTTAGGGAGATAGCCGTAAAGTCAAGAAACCAAATACAATCGAGATCACAAGACAAAACCAAAGCCAACCCAAGAGTTCAACAACCTAATCCATCAACTTGATGGAACAGTGCCTATCCATAGAACCTCTTCAGAATCACTTTATTTTCCATATGCTACTCGTTCTTGATGCCAAAAGCCCATTGCAAGCTCTAGGGATCGTTCGCATGCTATTGGTCATCGAATGCCTTAAGCATCAGAAATCAACAAGTTTGTTCCTCCACTGATCCATCCATTTGACTCAAAAACAAGCTCGTAGCTCTACTAACAAGTTTGGAAACATAAAGCTAACGATATATCACTTCGATCCAAAGTGGCTAGAACCATCCACAAGTTGATCTTATGGATTAGTATCGATCCATGTCTATGGATTGGTACTGAACCATAATTATTTGCTGACAAGGCCACATCTTCTCGAGTACAACTGCTGCTACATTATGGAGAACATGGAGGAGGACATGCTAGAGCTTTTCCTGGCGACCTACAGCTATAAATAGGCATAGATGGGCATCATTTCGGGGATCTTTTCGCTCTCTAGCAATCTTTTACATATTTCTTGTAATTTGCTATCAACTGGTACTGAACCATAAGAACAACACTTGTAAAACAACAATATCATCAATAAAATACTCAAGTGTATATAGGCCAAAATTAGGCGAACCACTGTAAACCTTGTGTGTATTGTTTCTACTCATTTTCATTTACTTTTTCTTTAATTTCATTCTCTACATAATCTATTGGGTGTTGGTGCCACATTTCCGTACTAGCATTTTGGTGCTTTCACTGAGAACCGATTCTAGGTCCGTTTGGATCCATCGTCTACTATTAGATTGCCTAAATCCAAGAGATAGATCATGTTTCCTTCATTTGTTGGAATTTCTAACTACTCATATTTTCAGGAATCTACATGAGAGCTTTCTACCATAGCCCCCAAAAGAGATTGATCCACCACTTCATGTGCTACTGAAGACGTTGAGGAAGTCAATCCTCAACATGTTGTAGAAGTTGTGTAGCCAAGCACTACGGATGTTCAAAACCCAGCTGATGTGGTCACCAGTGTTAAAATGGATCACAAGATGAAGCTGATGGAAGATAAGCGCCAAGAAAGCCACAATGAGTTGAATGCGCAGATGAACCAGAGCTTGGACTTGTTCAATCAACTAACCAAAAGTAGCAAGAGAATAAGGAGGAATAAAATGTGTTTTGATTCAGAATCTGATATTTCCTCGTCATCGAAGCAAAGGCAGAGGGACTGAAAGTAGCAAGGAAGCTGGGAAGTCAAAGCAGAAGGCGGGACCGAGCCACAGCCAAGGCCTATGGATCGGTATTGATCCATCAAGAGGGATCGATACTGAACCATCAAATGTAGGTCCTGGTGGTCGACTCCTAGGTGATGCTGCTGGTTTGGCTTTTGGACGTGCTGCCGACCGTCAAAATGTTGGAAGACAGGCGGGTGCTACAGATCTGCCATGAAGAGACTACATACAAGGAACTACTGAATGAACGACTCTTTCGGAGTCAGGGGAACCAAAGTGTCATGAGACTAACCGAGGGCATTTGCCATGCCAAACCCTCGGGGTAGATTAGGTTTATTGCCATTTTATTGATCCATCGAAACAAGATTTGACTGAAATGGTCAAGAGATTGATAAGTGAGAATCAACACTAGACAGTTGATGAGTGGGGTTGCTCCCCAAGCCAAAATCCATTCACGGAAGATGTAATGACCCGTATTTTTAACGATTGGATATTTAAATATCTCATCGTTAAAAATACGGGTCATTAAAAAAGATATCCTATGTAAGGAATAACCATGGAGGTTCTAATGCCAACGATGCCATCATATAACGAAAAGATGGATTCGAGATAACATTTGATGAAGTATGACTGGCACATGGATTCGGCCTGGACTACTGATGTCGTTAGATGTCGTTGTTTCCTGATATTCCTAGAGGGAGTGGCGATAATGTGATTCACCCAGCTGTCACCGAGATCCATATCGTCTTTTGATTAATTTGCATGGAATTTTATAGAGCAATTCCGCATACACACGACATGTTCGAAGGATGTTATGTCACTTTCTAACCTCTTCCAGAGAGTAGGAGAATCTTTGAAAGATTTCTTGCATAGATTTCATATTGCAACGGTGAAAGTAAGCAATGCTCAGGAGGATATCAAATTGATTGTACTAATTAGGGGGATTCATCTTGATACTGATTTCAGGAGATGGTTATAAATGAAACCCCTTCGATAATGGATATCTTTTATAGGAAGGCCAATCAGTTCTTGCGCTTGGAAGAGGCATGCACTTGTCCCTGAAAGGATTATGTTGGGTGTTCAACTGAAGTGATATAGCGTAATATTGCTGTGAAACAGTCCGGAAGGAGCTCCGAGCATGTGGATATAAATGTTGATGACAAGAATGATGGTCAGAAACAGAGTGATAGCGGTTCCAGGAAGCAAAGTTTGATAATAGGAGTCATCCCAGGATTCCTAAGTATGATAGCTATACTGAATCGAATAACTTGATAGAGAATATCTACTTAGAAACTCAAGTAACTAAGCAGTACAGGAAGCCAGCTCCGAGAGAGTTGACAAAGAAGGAGAAAAAATCTAGCAAGTTTTGCAGGTTCTATGAGAGTCGTGGTCATAACACCAATGAGGCCAGACATTATGGAATATGATCAAAGAGTTGATTCGTAAAGGAAGTTCCCCTAGGTCGACACCCCAATGGGGGCAAGCCGGACCCAATACTGACGAGTCTAGGCGGCTTGAGAAACTTCTTCTGATCAATACCATCATTGGTGGACTGAATCCAGTAGAGAAGAGTTGGAATGAGATGGAACAATATGCTGGTGCTTTATAATATGTAGTAAATGAGAGTTATTTTGCTTTCGAAGATGGTGCTCCAGCAAAGCTTTTCAGGAGTGTGACATATGATATTGTTTTCCATAACATAGATGCTGATGGGGTAGAGGCCCCGACTATTGATCCGTTGGTTATTTTGGCCATGATTGGCCCTGCTGTAGTAAGGAAAGTTTTGGTTGACTGTAAGAGTTCAGTCAGCATTCTGTACAAAAGGCATATGACCAGATGCTTTGGAGGCTTGGGTCTTGAAGCCATGTAAATCTCGCATCCATAGATTTAACGAGATGGCTATTTAGCTAGTGGGATGCGTGGATCTACCGATGGTTCTTGGAGAGGGCGATCGTAAGAGAGTATGGGTCGTGCCTTTTGTTGTGCTGGATATTTAGTCTGCCTACAATGCTTTTTTAGGCAAACCGGACCTTGCTGAATTCAGAGCGGCCATCACTCCTTGGTATTTAATGATGAAATTCCCGAACGAGAACAGTGTGGGGATTGTTCAAGGGGATCATAGGCTTGGCTGTGAATGTTATGTCGCTGAGTTGAAAGAGGCGAGGCAAAGAGAGAAAGGAAAAGGTGTGGAGAAGACTCTCCACATTAAGGCTTTTGATGCATAGCAATCACTGCCCGAGCCCTGGCAAGGGCGGCATGGCCGGTTCCATAAGGATATGGATCCACGAAAAGAGCTGCTGGACGGAAGGGAAGCCCCAGCCGAGTTAACTATCAACATCCCGATCGGGCATGACAATCCTACGTGGGTCTTGAAGATCGGATCGCAGCTCTATACAAGGATGATGAAGGAATTAGTTACTTTTCTTTGGGTGAACCTGGCTGTGTTCGCCTAGACTCACTCAGACATGTGTGAAATATCATCGGAGATAGCAAGCCATGCATTAAATATAAATTCGAAATGTGTTCCTGTGAAATAATAACGCCGCAGCCTAAGTTCAAAGAGATCTGCTGCACTAAAAAAAGAAGTGGAAAAATTAAAAGATAACAGCTTCATCCATGATGCTTTGTACCTAGGGTAGGTAGCAAAACTGGTTTTGGTAGAAAAAAGTCGAATTGGAAGTAGATGACATGCGTTGACTATTCTGACCTGAATAAGGCATGCCTGAAGGACAACTTCCTGCTCTCGAGAGTAGATTAATTAGTGGATTCAACAGCTGGACACGAGTTGATATCGTTCATGGATGCCTACTTTGGATACAACCAGATTCCCATGCACGTTCCAGACTAGGAACACACCAGATTCATAACTGATCTGGGACTATACTACTATCATGTTATGTCATTTGGATTAAAGAATACCACAGCGACTTACCAATGGTTGGTGAACATGATGTTTAAAGACTAGATCGGACGATCAATGGAAATTTACGTGGACGATGTGCTCATGAAGTCACGACGATCAAGAAACCACATTGATGATCTAGCCGAGATATTCAATGTTCTTCAGAAGTACGGGATGAAGTTCAACCTCCTTAAATGCTCATTTGGTGTCGTGTTAGGGAAATTCTTAGGCTTCTTCATGAACTCTCATGGGGTCGAAGCTAATCCGAAGAAGATCCAACACTGAGGAACATCCAAGCCCCGGAGGTGATCAAAGACGTCCAAAGCTTAAATGGGAAGGTCATTTCCCTAAGTTGATTCATCTACAAAGCTATGGATAAACACATCCTTTTCTTTGATCTGATCAAGAAAGGGAAAAGAAATTTCGCTTGGATGAAAAAATGTATAGATGCATTCCAAGCTCTAGTGGATCACTTAGAGAGACCTCACATTCTATTGAAGCCACTGGATGACGATGAATTGTTTATTTATTTAGCAGCGTCGGGGCATGCTTTAAGCACTGCATTCATGCGTGAGGAGTCCCAAATTCAAAGACCGGTCTACTATATCAGTAAGCGGTTGACAGGAGCAGAAAAAATTGTCCAAAGTTGAAAAAGCTTGCGTACTGCCTATTGATTGCTTTGAGGAAACACTGCCCCTACTATTAGGCTCATTCGATCAAAGTTCAAACGACCAGACTTTGAGATAGGTCTTGCAACAACCTGAGACCTCTGGAAGGCTATTAAAATGGAACATTAAATTGAGCTAATATAACATAACCTATCTGTGAGAAATGCGGATTACGGATCTTAAGGCTAGAATTAACACTAGAGGGGGTGAATAGTGTTTTAAGGAATTACTAATTCTTTTTTAGTTTATATTAATTTGAACACAAATGTATGCAATATTCAGACATAGATATGATCACAGAATCAAACACAGATGCAGATATAAAGTAAAAGCAATAAAGAAAATAACACACCGGATTTTATACTGGTTCGGGGTTACCCTACATCCAATCCCACAACAAAAGTACGGATTTCCTTTCAAAATCAATTCTTACAATTACACCCTTGATTTCAAGGCCACGAGGTACACCGCTCTAGATTCACAATCCTCTGGGTAGAGATACTTGATTTTACGGGCAACAAGTTCACCCGATTGATTTTCCAGGCTACAATCACACCTTTTCTCGCTCGATTGAATACAAAGAAGTCTATAACTCTGAATAGCACTGGGATCTTGTTGAGATAGTGATAAAGAATCAAACCAGAGATGATCTAGTTAGATTTAATGTTGATTTCGGCAGAGTAATGGTAAAAATGTATATAAAGAAATGTGGAAGAAGAAGAGGAGTGAAATCAGAGAAAATATGAATATAAATTCATTTAAAACAGCCCCTATTAATAGTAGAACAACAGCCATGTCCATTCGTGAAAGGATACGACAAATAGACACTTCCTTTGAAATTCAAACTTTTGAAATAAACTGTCACCTTGTCGACAAGGGGTCCTTGGGGTTGTCGACAAGCCTAAGTTATTTTTGGTAATTTGTTTTTCTTTGAAAATAACTTCTATCTTGTATTAAAACTATTTTAAACTTTATAAATATACTTAACTATAGTTAAAATACATAAATAAGTATAGAGAATAATATTTTGGTATATATAAAATTTTACTATAATTTTATATTTAAATCTAAGTATAAATATTAAAAGTTAAATATATTATAATTAAAAGATAGTTTAAAACCAAGGATAATTTGATATTGAAAATAAAGATTATTTTGAGGCTAAAAGTATTTTAAAACCAGGTTAGATGTTTTTGATTTAAAAAGGAAGATTTTGAAATCATTTTGAAAACAAGATATAATTTTGTAAAACATTTGAATAAAAGTTAGTGGATACAAAACAGTGTTCTACTAGATTTTTCATAGGTTCCATCCTACTTAGGGTTCCATCCCTTTAACGGGCTCGAAGTGGATTCCATTCCACGAATAAAATGGATTTTAAGATGTCAGTGCTTTTCTAGGAGTTTTAACAAAATTCCTAACTAAATTACTTATCTTGAAATCTTGAACTCTTGATAATCTTGATACTCATGAGTCTTGAATCTTGATATCTTCAATCTTGAGTTCATCAGTTCTTGAATCTCTATACTGTACAGTCTTCATTCTTTGGTACCTGTATATATATCCTGTATATACATATATACCTAAACAATAATGTTATATTTATATTTTATAATCTTATTCTAAGGTTGTTGTCATCAAAACCAACTTCTCAGGGACTAACAATCTCCCACTTTTTGATGATGACAACCTTTGTTTATAAAATATTACTTCTATCCTAATAATTCCCTCTAAAACTAATAACTCCCCCTTAATCTATTCCTAACTACCCTATTTTACACTTCTCCCCCTTTGTCATCAACAAAAACTAACTCCAAACTATATAACTCCCCCTTATTCTTATACTAAAGTACCTGCATTAAAAATATATAATGGAGTATATAATAGATAGATTAAGAGATAATTATACCGATAGACATGATAACTAATTAAAGATCATATAAATATCAATGTGTATTTATACATATTATGTTTTGCACACTAATTATCAATCCACACCAAACCAAATCAAATCAAATCAATCTAAGCAATCAATTCAAATCAAACAAAGCAATCAAATAAAATCAAACATTACGAGGAACTTCCACCCATCCTTCTTCTCCAAATATAGGGTCTGCTTTAATGGCATCCCAATTTTCATTTTCATTGGTGAGAGAGATTGGAGGATGTGCTTCATTATCATTTTTGTGCAGGGAGGAAATCATTCATCGAATCGCATCGAAATGCTTTTCTTGCTCCTTGATCATCTGCATTTGACTCAACTCTAAGTGTTGTTGATTACGGAGAATGAAAGAAAGAATATTCTTGAAAGAATTAAGGGTTTCTTCAAGATTCTTGGTCAAACTATGAATTGGATTGGCCATATTTGAGTTTGTGAGAAGAAATATAGATAGAGTAGATAAGAAATGATTTTGAGTGATGAATTCTGGAAGAAATATGTATTTATAGGTGTAGAAATTCATTTGAAATGAATAGACACAAGGTAGTTATTCAAATTTCAAATCTAAAATGAAAAGTCATTTCTGACCAGTACTTGTCGACAGGGTCTCTGGGGGGTTGTCGACAGGGGTCAGTTAATTTTGATGACTCATTTTGATTTTGTGAATAATTGTGTGTGTGTATATATATATATATATATTTATATAATATACTAACATTTATTCTGGAGATAAGATAAGCTAGATAACAGAAAAGTAATTCAATTTCATTTCATAATAGAACGATACAATGATTAAACATTAAGAACTATACGAACATTCAAATCAAAACAAACTAAAACCAATACTACATGACATGAAAAGGTAGAACTAGTTAGAGGATGACGAAGATGAAGATAATCCAAGCTTCTTGCTTACTTTGGAGAAAAACTTGTTCATCTTAGATGACATTTTATCCAATTTCTTACTAACAGACCGTTTAAGAGTCCGTTGATTCTCAACAATGGTCTTTTGATTTTTGAGTAAGGTTTTGTTGGTTGGATTAGAGGGATAGTCAATACTTTCCAAGGATGTTTCACCTTCTTCTTCTTCTTCTATTTCCATTTCATCCCCTTCTTCTTCTTCTTCTTCCTCCTCTTCCATCTCCTCATGAGCCAAACGCTCTTCCTTTTCGACAAGAGTCTCATATGGTTGAAAAACATATGGAATTTTCATAAGAGAAATGGTTGAGTGATTAAAAAAATTTCTTGAAACAAATTCTGCTCCTTTGAAATCCACTCCAAAATAATTAAAAATTCGAGTGAGATAGATTCCATGATACAAAGTGTTTTCACCAACTTCAAAATTTTTGGGACGAAGTTCATCCAAAATAACTTGCGCCCAATTAATATCATAATTTCCAAAAATAGCAAAAAGTGCTTTGCAAACTTTTGAAGTTGGATTGTTAAAACTCCCCGATCTTGGGGTCAAAGTATGGTGTAAAAGAAGATTAAAAATTCTTGCTTTTGGTCGAAAGTTTCGATTTATGAATTCAAAGTTATCATCTCCTTCGAAAATGTGATGAAATGTCTCATGATCATTTTCATCGATATTAAAACTAGAAAGATCCATTCCCGTGCTCTTGCAATTGAGAATGGTACCCAAAACATCACAATTTAAAATCATTCTAGTGCCTTTGACACTACTCAAATTTCATCATCATTTCCATTATAAAATCCACGGTTGAGATTTGCATAGAAACTTTTAACAAGATTTGGATAACAAACAAAGTCATTTTGTAAAGCATCAACAAGACTAAGAACTTGGTTGTTTGCAAAAAGAGAATCGATTTCATAAGTAGAGAAATCTTGAAATAAAGCAAACTTTCCGGGATGGACTTTTCCATAGTTAGCATAGTTGATATATGCTTTTATAGCCTCCGGATTATTGAAAAGTTACTCTTTTATATTTCTGGAAAGTCTCATTGTGGAAGGGTTGGTTGAAGAAGCCATTAGAGTAGAGAGCTTGATATTTTTAAATAAGAGTTTGAATTTGAAAATGAAAGTGAAAAGTTGTGATAAGAGATAGTAAATAAATAGATTCTCAAGGGACAGGTTCTCTGGTCAAAAGGTGACTTTTCAGAGACTTGAATGAAGTGAAAAGATGGAGGGAAATTCAAACATTTGAATTCAAATTTAAATTTCAAATTTCTGTACCCTTGTCGACAACGTGGGGGGGCCCTTGTCGACAAGTGTCTCTGAATTTTCATGATTTATTTCTCTGAAGTATTCTAATACATATATATTTATTATTTTTAATGTCTATATAATATCTGGAATATTACTAGAATTATAGTATATTCCATAAAATATTATGATACTATTTAAAAATAAAAATAATAATAAAATAATAGTAAAAATATAATAAAATAATAATAAAAATTTTAAAATTCAAACGACACACCAATTCAAAATCAACCAATCAAACATCCAATCCTAAGCATGCAATTTAAACCAATGTATTGTAAACGTGTACCTTTTTCTGAGTCTGTTTCTCTGAATTTGTCGGAGTCGTGAACTACCGTGAAACACATATTTGAATTATCTGTCTTTTGATCATCATCGCTTGAGGACGAGTCTGAGTCATCTAGAGTAGCGGTAAATGCACATTTTCGTTTCTTTGCGGAATCATTGTTTATAGGAAGATTTTGCTTACCTAGATGCGGACAATCTCTTTTGATATGGCCTGGTTCGTCACAGTTGAAACATTTGATATAGTTTGGCACTACATTCTGATTACCAGAGTTCTTATAGTTGTTTCTCTTGAGATTATTCATCTTTCTGTATTTCAGGAATTTCAGAAAGTTCTTGGTCATAAAGGTTATCTCTTCATCATTATCGTTGTTTGAGTCTGATCCATCGGTCAATGCATTGAATGCAATTGATTTCTTTTCAGATGCTTTGCTTTCTCTTCTCCCAAGCATTTGGACTTCAAACGACATTAGATTTCCAATTAATTCTTCTATCTTTAAGGTACTGATGTCATTTGCCTCTTCGATCGCAAATGTCTTTTGATCCCATTTTGGAGTAAGAGAATTTAAGATTTTTCTGACTTGATCTTCTTCCGAAAATACCTTTCCCAAGGACATTAGAGAATGCACAATATCCTAAAATCTACTATAAATATCTGGAATAGACTCATTAGGATTCATTTTAAATAATTGAAACTGATTTGTGAGCATGGAAATATTGGTCTGTTTATCTTTGCTTGTTCCTTCGTGAGTAACTTGCAAAGTTTTCCAGATTTCACATGCAGACTTACAAACTGACACTCTATTAAATTCATTCCTATCAAGTGAACAAAAGAGAATATTCATAGCTTTAGAGTTATTTTGTGCGACGGTCTTTTGCTCAGCAGTCCACTGTGCAAAACCAGTTGTGGGTTCAAAATATTCAGTCTGTGTGATATTCCAAGTGTCTAGTCCTACAGATTGTAAATATATTTTCATCCTACATGCCCAATATGCATAGTTACTACCATTAAAAAGTGGTGGTCTAACAGTAGACTGACCTTCTACAGATGAACTAGTAACAGAGGTAATATAACCAGTGTTGGTAGTAGTAACAGTACTAGTGTTGGTAGCCATTTTGAAAATTTTTCAAAATTCAGATTATGAAACTTTGAAAACCTTGCTCTGATACCAAATGTGATAAATGCGGATTACGGATCTTAAGGCTAGAATTAACACTAGAGGGGGGTGAAAAGTGTTTTAAGGAATTACTAATTCTTTTTGAGTTTATATTAATTTGAACACAAATGTATGCAATATTCAGACACAGATATGATCACAGAATCAAACACAGATGCATATATAAAGTAAAAGTAATAAAGGAAAGAACACATCAGATTTTATACTGGTTTGAAGTTACCCTACATCCAGTCCTGCAACACAAGTACGAATTTCCTTTCAAAATCAATTCTTACAATTACACCCTCGATTTCAAGGCCACGAGGTACACCGCTCTAGATTCACAATCCTCTGGGTAGAGATACTTGATTTTATGGGCAACAAGTTCACCCGATTGATTTTCCAGGCTACAATCACACCTTTTCTCGCTCGATTGAATACAAAGAAGTCTATAACTCTGAAGAGCACTGGGATCTTGTTGAGATGGTGATAGAGAATCAAACCAGAGATGATCTAGTTAGATTCAATGTTGATTTCGGCAGAGTAATGGTAAAAATGTATATAAAGAAATGTGGAAGAAAAAGAGGAGTGAAATCAGAGAAAATATGAATATAAATTTGTTTAAAACAGCCCCTATTTATAGTAGAACAACAACCATGTCCATTCGTGAAAGGATATGACGAATAGACACTTCATTTGAAATAAACTGTCTCCTTGTCGACAAGAGGTCCTTGGGGTTGTCTACAAGCCTAAGTTATTTTTGGTAATTTGTTTTTCTTTGAAAATAACTTCTATCTTGTATTAAAACTATTTTAAACTTTATAAATATACTTAACTATAGTTAAAAATACATAAATAAGTATAGAGAATAATATTTTGGTATATATAAAATTTTACTATGATTTTATATTTAAATCTAAGTATAAATATTAAAAGTTAAATATATTATAATTAAAAGATAGTTTAAAACCAAGGATAATTTGATATTGAAAATAAAGATTATTTTGAGGCTATAAGTATTTTAAAACCAAGATAGATGTTTTTGATTTAAAAAGGAAGATTTTGAAATCATTTTGAAAACAAGATATAATTTTGTAAAACATTTGAATAAAAGTTAGTGAATACAAAACAATGTTCCACTAGATTTTTCGTAGGTTCCATCCTACTTAGGGTTCCATCCCTTTAACGGGCTCGAAGTGGATTCCATTCCACGAATAAAATGGATTTTAAGATGTCAGTGCTTTTCTAGGAGTTTTAACAAAATTCCTAACTAAATTACTTATCTTGAAATCTTGAACTCTTGATAATCTTGATACTCATGAGTCTTGAATCTTGATATCTTCGATCTTGAGTTCATCAGTTCTTGAATCTCTATACTGTACAGTCTTCATTCTTTGGTACTTGTATATATATCCTGCATATACATATATACCTAAATAATAATGTTAGTATTTATATTTTATAATCTTATTCTAAGGTTGTTGTCATCAAAACCAACTTCTCAGGGACTAACACTATCATTCTCGGAGGGCGATTCAAGGTCAAGCTTTGGCATATTTCATTATTGAATACACTGCACGAGATGACACTCTAGAGAGCAATGGAGAGCATAATGCCTGGTGGAAGATGTACACGGATGGTCATCTAATGAACATTTTTCCGGCATCGGAGTTGTGCTAGCACCTCCCAAGGAATACTCGATTTGTCATGCCATGAAACTCGACTAACCCTCAACAAATAATGAAGCAGAATACGAGGTCTTGATTACAGGACTCAAGATTGCCAAGGAGCCAGGAGTTAAAACTCGGCATATCTTTTGTGATTCCCAACCGGTAGTATATCAAGTATAGAAGGAGTTTCATTCAAAAGGAGCAAGGCTAGCTCCTTATCTAAATAGAGCCCTTGAGCTGCTTAGTGATATTGAATATTACACGATAATGCATATTCCCAGAGAGGAAAATACGAAAGTCGACTCATTAGCTAAGTTAGCCAGTTCTAAAGATGCACAACTCATGGGCCTTGTTTCGATGGAAGTACTATCAGCTCCGAGCATCGACCAGATGGATGTCGATTGGAATTTGGAGGCTAAACCTGAGAACGAGTCATGAATGACTCCGATAAAGAACTATCTATAGAGAGGAATCCTTCCGAACAGAAAGAACGAACAATGCCAACTCCTTCGTAAAGCTGCAAGATTTATCATGCAAGAAGGAGCACTTTACAGGAAAAGACACTTTGTCCCTATGCTTCGGTGTGTTGCCAATGATGAGGCCAAGAAAGTCCTGAAGGAAGTACATGAAGGGGTCTGTGGCGACCACATGGGAGGCAAACCCTAGCGAAAATGATCCTTCGCTACGGGTAATTCTGGTCAACCGTCAACTGAGATGCAGCTAATTACACAAGAAAGTGTGACAAGTGCTACAGATTAGCCAAGATACCTAGAGCCCCACCAACGAAGATCACTCAAATGGTCAGTCTCTGGCCGTTTGCAGTCCAAGGAATCGATATCCTGGCATATTGCCGATATCTAAAGGTGGTGCCGAGTACGCCATCATCGTAGTTGATTACTTCACCAAATGGGCTAAGATGGAGCTGTTAGCCACAATCACCACAAAGAAAGTAATCAACTTTATGGTCAAAAACATCATCTGTTGTTCTAGGTTCCCACAAATGATTATTTCCGACAACGAGACCCAATTCGATCGTGCCGAGTTCAAAGATTTCTACCACAGGCATCGTATCGAGAAGAGGTTTGCTGCAGTGGCGCATCCTTAGGAGAATGGTTAGGTTGAAGCAGTAAACAAGATTATCAAGTCCATTCTGAAAAAGCAATTGGAGAAGGCTAAAGGCATGTGGGTCAATGAATTACCATTAGCACTTTGGGCTTATCGACCGACCCACAAGTCGGCGACTGACCACTCTCCATTCGTCCTAGCTTATGGATTAGAGGCTATGATCTCGGTTAAACTTATAGTACCTTCTCATCGAGTGACTCACTATAATCGATTGACAAATGAGAAACTCTTGCTAGAGTCTCTTAATATGATCGATGAAAAGCGCAATGAAGCTGAGTTGAGAGTAGCTGCATACCGTAACCGAGTCGCCCGATACTATAATACCAAGGTCAAGACTCAGACCTTCGAGATTAGTGACCTCATTTTTAATCGAATTTTCCCTGGCCATGGGAACTTGGGCCTGACTTTGATAGGTCCACACGTAATCAACCAGAAGCTTGGAGATGGCATGTTCAAGTTGGCACCGGTAGACGGGATCTCACTCCCACGGGCATGGAATAGTGAACACTTGTGATGCTATTTCACTTGAATGTAAATTTGTGCATACTTTCCATGTAACCCGAAAGAATCTGTCATTTCTGACAGTTTATAAAAGGAATCACTTCTGAAGCTCATAAATCTATCTGTACTCGATTTTACACAGTAAGTGGTGTTATGTTTAAATAAACTTGCATGCGCAAAATACAGGTGTGCAGGTGCCGATAAAACTTTCGCGGTCCATGATCGAACGCACGAAGTTCAACCGCATTTGGTGTCTGGAGATAGACGCCAAACAACTCTCTAACCTAGGACTCGAGGGTGGGAGTATAAATTTTCAAAGGCTCAATGAGACAGTTCACCATTCACTACTCATTCCGAGAGTTTGGCAGAGCATCCATGGCTTGCCAAGAGTAGGCAAGATGAAAGGTTGCATCCGGAGATAGGCATTATCTTATTTACAAACTTTGATCAACGTCCGTAGTTAGGCATGATTGAAGACAAACATTCTAGATGAGGATGTTTAAACTACTATGCTAAGTGACTAACTCCAACCGATGCCCAGAGTTTGGCATGGTTAGTAAATGCACTTTAAAGAAGGATGTCCAGAGAGACATCTAAAGGTGAAGTACTATGATTGACGCCTAGAGATAGGCGCGATCACACTCGAAACATCCTTAAAAGGGATGTTAAGTCAACCTTTAAAGTAATTGGAATTTGACCAAGTTCCCAAGTTGAACATGGTCATACGCGGATAGACATCCTGAAGATCATTCTTTACTTACGAGCAATGAAACGGACTAAAGACTTAGTCCAATGAAGACAACGGGAAGTGGATCGCAAATACATTGAATGCATAGGGCATTTCTTGAATACTTAGACAAATTCATGCAAGATTTGAATGAAATAAAATTTCTTTATTATTCACAACCAAAATAAGAATTGGAAATATTGACATCCAAAACAAAAGCAAAAGCGGGGGCCGAATTCTCACAACACCTACTGGAAAATAGAACACCAAAAATGCCTAAGTACTGCTATGCAACAAAAAATAAAGGAGGTGAACGATCAGTTCTTTGACTTCTACTTTTTTCCTTTCTTCCTGTCACCGATTGTCCACCCGAGCCTTCATTCTTCCTCTTACCTCGTCATCCCCCACTTCGTTGGCCCTTTACCAAAGTGCTTAGTGATGAAGTGATGGGCGTGCTTTGAGTGCTATTGGCTGTAAGCAATGTGATCGGATAAAAGATAGACTCATCGGGTAAGGAAATAAGTAAAGGAAGGAGTGGGTCAACCAGTTCTTGCTTGACTTTAGCATCCACCAATAATTGTTATTTGAGTAACACCCGCATACTAAACCCGAGCATGGGATCGGTTGAACCGGTAATCTCTATATCGTTGTTTACATGTGTTTTCTGCAAGTCACCATGCCTCCCTTCTTGCAACGCATTGCTCGTTCATGCATCTAGAGTAAGGGGATTAGTAATTGGGATGCTTGGAGCTGTCTTGGAGATAATCACAACTATTGAATCGATCATCATTGCTGCTAGCCTTGGTTGGGAACTCCTTTTGGGAAGAGTTGGAATTGCAAGCTACCCTGAATTTGAGAAAGATGAAATCATAGATTAGCAACGTCGACCGACGTCATGTGTGCTCTCTCAAATATGGGTGAAGTCAATGATATACCTTCTCCATACTAAGGCTTTGTGCGAGCAGGCGTATCATCCAAGCTTCCCTCCTAGATATGATATAGCATGATGGGATTATGAAGTTGCAGCGCATCCGGATTATACCTAAGGCTGATGAAATGACAGAGGTAGCTAGAGGCTTGAAGGTAAGACCTGTCGTGATATCTTGAGGAGTTGTAACAGGCTGTAATTTGGCATTAGTTATTTAATTAGTTAGTTAATTAATTTAACCCCAAAAATGGAATTTGTCCAAACAATGGAATTTGACTACAAAACTAGCACCATTGCTTCCCCGATGAAATTCTGAGCAACTTTTATATTTGGAATTTTGCGATCGGAGTCCAAATGTAGAAGTTACGGACAAAAAACAATTTCGAAACGAAAATAAATAAATAAATAAGAAAAATCAAATAAATTAACCTGGGCCCATAGGTCGACCCACCATCATGAGCGATTGACCAGGGGCATTGAACCCTAGATAGGGGAGGTTGACCGTTCCCTGTGTGGAGGCTAGGGTTAGCCTAGACCCAATGGCTCACGTTTGATATATTTTGATCTGACGGTTGAGGTTGATTCTTACACTTACAATTTCGGGCCTAACCCTCCCTTCTCTTCTCATATTTTTCTAGAGGCAGTAGCAAAGCTCTGCCATTTCTTATTCTCCAATTTCTTTCTAAATTACAAAATTAAGATATTTACAAATTGGAGAAGAATGGAAATCTAATAAAAAGAAGAAGAGAAGAAAAACAACTATACGCGTATTTGAGGTATTAAGTGGCTGTAGTGTCCGCCTCTCTCCTAAAAGGAAGTATTAAGTAACCTAGTGAGATTCCAAATAAATAAGGATGTCTCTAAAAGGGTTTACTTCAGTGTTGAGGTATTAAGTGGCTATTTTAGGGCCTGCCTCCTTACCAAAAGAAGTAACCTAATGGGATTCCATATTTATAATTAAGAGCGAGTAGATATTGAAAGTGTGTGCGCTTGTGCACACTAATTGTGGATCGTGTAATATGGACTAATAATATATGCGGAATGTTATTTACAATTGCTATACAAGTAAATATTCAATAAACTAACTATATAGCAATTCACAGATATAGAATAGTAAATGTTGTAAGTTGTAAAAATCACACCAGAGATTTTTATACTGGTTCGGACCTCCCGTCCTACGTCCAGTCCCAGACTCCTATCTGGATTTTCACAACCAACTACCTCGCTTCACCCGGAGGAACAGGTTTACAACACCCGAACAGCCGAACGGGATTTCGTGCCTCTTACAACACCGAGGACTTCAACAAAAACAAATACAATTGTCATTGACAACTTGTGCTCTTGATAACACGGATTTGTCACTTGTAGTACACCCTTCCTATAATCTTATCCTCAAAATATGTGAATGATGTTTGCGAAGATTGAAGGAAGTATATTACTTTTTGAATCAAAAGATATGAAATGATTTCAATGATTCAATAAGCAATTGAAATGTTTTAGAGCTCAAGACAGAGATCAATAGAATAGAGATTAGAATAATAGAATTGGTTATATGGAATAATGATTTCATGATGTTTATATAAGAAATAAACAGTTGTAACCCTTTGTGAAAAGATACAAACAAAGGTCATGATCATTGGTGAAGGGAAAGAGAAGCAACCGTTGAAGAAAAGGAAGTGTCTATACGAAAGGTTGCTCTCTGTTTGAAAACGGTCGACAGGTCAAAAATGGCCGGTAGACAGGATTTCAAATATATAGACGTTATGTGCATGTGTGCACGTTCTTTGTGCAATTTACACAGAAACGGTCGACCGCCCAAAAACCTACCGGTCGACCGGTCCCTGTCAAATTGCACAATGAATGTGCAATGCTATTCAAACGTATATATATTGATTATATTGAGGTGCATGATTATTTGAGGATGGATTTTAACAAGTTTAACACTATTACAACATCAAATAATCAACCTATAATCTAGAGTACCATATGTAGCTCTTTTGTGTCTCTTTATAGCCAAGATGTCTTCTTTTTGTAGATCGCCTTTATTTCTTTGTCAGAAATCAAAACTTCATGGACTATGTGACTCAACATTCTCCCCCTTTTTGATTGATGACAACATATATCTGAAGTTCTGAATCTCCCCCTGAATATGTGATCTCCCTGAGATTTTGTCTGTATTCTTTATATATATATATATTCCTGCAAATAATTGTTAGCTCTTTCTCCCCCTTTGTCATCGACAAAAAGGAGTAATAGATAATGGAATAATATAGGAATGTATCAACCAGAATATCCATTTTCCTCTTTTCTTAAGTGGTACCTGCAAAAGATATAATTAAGACCATGGTACCCACTTTTTATAGGGTCCTAAGAGTTAGATCTTAGGAATCCAAACCCATACGGGTCCGGTATCCCCTTTATATATATAATTAGTATTAAGATGCACAGTATTCATGAAATTATGAATATATTTATTCCTAATCAATTTGTTATTTGTTTTAGGAACCCATATTTTGATAGTCTTGACATTTTTCTTCTGAAATTTCACAACTGGTTTTGGTTTGGAATATAACAAACTAAGATTTTTCTTAACTTCAGTCTTTTGTCTTTTCTTTTTCCTTTCATTACCAAGATGTTTCTTGGTTTCTTGTTTCCTATATCCCAAACCTTGTTTACTTGAAACAGATTGTGAACTTTCAATGATTTTTGTCAAATTTTCTCGACCTTTGTTAAAGTTAGAAACATTTTGAGTTATGTCATCTAACTTAGTTCGTAAGCTCGCCTTTTCTAGGTCCAGATTTTTGACTTTTGCCTTAAGCTCATGATTTTCAGTAGTGAGAGCATCATTTTTCTCTTTTTGAGTTTCAATTTCTTGACTCAAAAGAGATAATTGAGAGTCAACATTAGATGATGATTCTTGAAGTTTTTCAAGTTCTTCTTCTAATATTTTCTTCTCGTCTTTTAACATATCTCGTTCAAACTCTGCTCTACTCAAATCTGCTTTGGCTACTTTTAATTGACGTTTTATGTCTTTATATTTGACTATCAATTCAGAATTAATATCAAGTAATTCATCAAATGTAGGAATTTGTACCTCATCTTCTGTTGCCATAAAACAAACATTAGCTTGTTCATTCTCCTGATCACTTTCACTTTCAGATGAGGATGAATCTGAATCATCCCATGTTACTGAGAAGGCTCGTTTCTTTGACTTGTCCTTCTTATGTTTGAATTTATCATTTTCTGACTTCTTCTTCTGTTCTGGACAATCCTTCTGCATGTGCCCCTTTTTGTGACAGTTGAAACATTCTATAGTTGATGAAGATGGTTTGTTTGATCCAGGTTTCCTTTTGTTGTAACGACTGGCTTTTCGATATTTTAGGAATTTTTTGAATCCTTTTGCAATGATTGCCAAATCTTCATCTTCAGAATCTGATTCATTTTCATCTTTCTCAGCATGAAATGCTACATTTTTCTTTTCTTCTTTCTGTTCTTTTCTAGCCTACAAATTTGCTTCATAGGACATTAAATTTCCTATCAATTCATCTGGCTTCATGATGGAAAGGTCATTAGCTTCTTCAATTGCTAATACTTTTCCTTCCCATTCACTAGTCAGAGAATGTAGGACTGTTGAAACAACATCAAAATCTGAATATTTTTGTCCTAATCCGATAAGTGCATGATGAATAGTTTGAAACCTTGAATACATATCATTGATTGTCTCATTCGGTTTCATTTTAAAATTTTGAAACTGACTCTTCAGCATGGCTATTTTGGCTTGTTTAACCTTGTTAGTACCTTCATGAGTGGTTTTCAACATTTGCCGAATTTGATATGCAGTAGTGCAGATACTAACACGGTTATATTCATTTTGGTCTAATGCACAAAACAACATATTTATTGCTTTTGCATTTACGGCTGCTGCCGTTTTCTCAGCCGTTGTCCATTCTGAATATTCAGTTGTTGGATTCACTATTTCTTTTTGGGTAGCATTCCAAGCATCATAGCTATTTGATTGCATAAAAAATGACATACGTGTTGCCCAATAGCTATAGTTGAGACCATTAAAGAATGGAGGTCTTTGTGTTGATTGACCTTCCGTGTAAGTGTTAGTGCTAGTGCTTGCGTTATTTGCCATATTACAAGAAAATATCAAATAACGGTGTTACGGTTATATGATGACCGTGCTCTGATACCAAATGAAAGTGTGTATGCTTGTGCACACTAATTGTGGATCGTGTAATATGGACTAACAATATATGCGGAATGTTATTTACAATTTCTATACAAGTAAATATTCAATAAACTAACTATATAGCAGTTCACAGATATAGAATAGTAAATGCAGTAAACTGTAAAAATCACACCAGGGATTTTTATACTGGTTCGGACCTCCCGTCCTACGTCCAGTCCCAGACTCCTATCTGGATTTTCACAACCAACTACCTCGCTTCACCCGGAGGAACAGGTTTACAACACCCGAACAGCCGAACGGGATTTCGTGCCTCTTACAACACCGAGGACTTCAACAAAAACAAATACAATTGTCGTTGACAACTTGTGCTCTTGATAACACGGATTTGTCACTTGTAGTACACCCTTCCTATAATCTTATCCTCAAAATATGTGAATGATGTTTGTTAAGATTGAAGGAAGTATATTACTTTTTGAATCAAAAGATATGAAATGATTTCAATGATTCAATAAGCAATTGAAATGTTTTAGAGCTCAAGACAGAGATCAATAGAATAGAGATTAGATTAATAGAATTGGTTATATGGAATAATGATTTCATGATGTTTATATAAGAAATAAACAGTTGTAACCCTTTGTGAAAAGATACAAACAAAGGTCATGATCATTGGTGAAGGGAAAGAGAAGCAACCGTTGAAGAAAAGGAAGTGTCTATACGAAAGGTTGCTCTCTGTTTGAAAACGGTCGATAGGTCAAAAATGGCCGGTAGACAGGATTTCAAATATATAGACGTTATGTGCATGTGTGCACGTTCTTTGTGCAATTTACACAGAAATGGTTGACCGCCCAAAAACCTATCGGTCGACCGGTCCCTGTCAAATTGCACAATGAATGTGCAATGCTATTCAAAACGTATATATATTGATTATATTGAGGTGCATGATTATTTGAGGATAGATTTTAACAAGTTTAACACTATTACAACATCAAATAATCAACCTATAATCTAGAGTACCATATGTAGCTCTTTTGTGTCTCTTTATAGCCAAGATGTCTTCTTTTTGTCGATCGCCTTTATTTCTTTGTCAGAAATCAAAACTTCATGGACTATGTGACTCAACAGATATCTCAGGAAGGGTTCACTTCAGGTTTGAGGTATTAAGTGATTGATCTATGTGTTCGCCTCTCTCCTAAAAAGAAGTATTAAGTAACCTAGTTAGATTCCAAGTGATATCAGCTAGATAGTACCAGTGGGGAGTCCGCCTTAAGGTTAGGTATAAAATAACAAAGGCTTACCTATAAATAGGTGTTAAATGGTTAGGGGCATGATTAGTCCTTATTAATGAGGTATTAAGTGGCTTCGGGTACAATCTCACATTCCTAAGGCCGTAATAATGATAGTACCAGGAGGAGTCCGCTTGGGGATAGGTATTAAGTGATGAGGACCTGCCTAGAATATAGGTATTAAATGGTTAGAAGTCCGCCTAGCCCATTTTAAAGGTATTAACTGGCTTGGGTACTATCTCTTACATGGCTACGATTTTATTGGCGATAGACGCGGTAATAGTTAGATAGTAAATTTCGGAAGCCTTAAATAGTGGTTAGAGGTCTTTGTAGCTAGGACCCACCGACCATTGACAACATTGTTAGAAAACCACCTAGGGAATGGGTCTTAAATGACGCGGTCTACCTTGATTGATGTCTTAAATGGAAGAACCTGCCTAATTCTCTTTTAAAAGTATTTTGTGATGATTATAGAAGCCTGCTTCATATTTAGAACTGTTAAGTGGAAAATGGGTTTGGAAGTATTGGATGGTTGATAAGGCTTTATCAATATTTTGTACCTTGAGAAGGAGTAAGTAAATAATCGTGTGTGCAATGCAAGGTTAGATTAGAATTGCTCACCTTAATAGACATAACAGTTAAATGGTAATCAATCGGTATAAATTTATGTTATGGACTGTTTATAGATTTTTCCATCACCAGAATGTTGTTCCGACCCCCTCCTCATTACAGCCCACATGATAGATTTAGAGGAACATGTCATTGGAGCTGGATGTGCTTTATTGTTGGAGATGTCTTCTTTTCTCTCATGCTTGATGCTGATGTGACAATCTGCTATCAAATGAATACCATTAATTCCAAGGTAGTAGTCATAGTCAGTATTATTATCCTATTATTGTTTCCATTGTGAGTTTAGATTTCTATCAATCTCTGATAATGCTCATGCTTATTTGTAGGTACCAAATCCAATAATCTGTGCTTTGATGGACTTGGTTTCAATTTTTGTCAAAATTTAAGCCCATTAAGGTGCGGATTATTACATTTGGTATCGATGCTTAGGTTAGTAGATCAGAGGAATTAGGATAAATTGAGAGAACGTATTTTTACTTTCCTATCTAATATTATTATATTATACGCTAGATTTTAAGAATTTAGACTACAGAAGTAGTTGTAGTTCCACTTCGAAGGAATGGACAAAGCAATTATGGGTTGGAAATAACTTAGAGTTAAGATTTTCATGCTAACTTTGATGTACCCTATGAAGTGCTGGCGATGCGTAAGGCACTGTTGATAAAGAGCATGAGTGCGACATATGGCAGAATCCTAGAGACTTGAGATCTTCGACTTGATGGTTGAGATTCTAGCTACCTTGTGATTTTGGATTTTGATGATGAGTTCTAGTCGGAGACACATTTTTTCCAAATGGGCAGAAAATTAGAGTCTATTTGTCGCAATTGTCCATAAGCAAGTTTTGCTAGGGTGCATTTATTAATCACCTCTTTGATGGCAAAACTGGATTTTTATTTGGATAATTAATGTTACCTCAGTCTAAAACTTGTGAGAGAATTTTTATAAAAGTATATTTTGGAAATGCCTTAGATTTTAGGAAAATCCTCAAATATATATATATATATATATATATATCAGTAAAGGTTTGATTTTGATTTTTGGCAAATATAAGTTTGATTTTCTAAGAGAAGTTTTGATATGAAATGGTTCTATTATTTTGAAACAAGTATAAAGGAGCATATATTTAGCTCAGTGATTTTTCGGTTTATAAAATCGAGGTTTTCATATTTTCTATCTTTAAGGTACGGACAAAATATGAATGCCATTCAATTTTACTGGGGTATGTAGTTTGAAGTGTTGTTGTACCACCAGCTATTGGAAGAAATATTTTTGTGCAAAGTAGGCAAGAAATAGTAGTTGGAATATTTTTGAGTTTTTGGAATTGTTGTTGGTCGCAACAGTTTTATTGGGACTATTGTGAATTTCTTGAGCATGGTTCGAGACTGGCGGTAGATCTTGACACCGTCATTATGAGGACATGAATTTTTTGGATCGTGTCGACTCTAAGCAGATGTCGCACGATTATTATTATTTAATCCGACCCTAATTAGGTATAGGTTCAATTAATGCCAAAGCCCGTCTAGTGGTTGAACACTTAACATTAAACCTAGAGTGATCTACTGGCTAACGAGTTTTGGCATAACTTTAACCTGGAACGGGACTTTAAAAGTCGTGTCTGAATTTCTCCAATTGCATTCTTTTGTTCCTCCTTCCTTAATCAGCCGAACCCAATCTCCATCCTCCTCCTCTTCTAAGTAGTAGCCTCTCCCTTCCATTACTCCCCTACGCGATGCTGTTTTTCCCTTGGAGCAACAGCCTTGCCTCCCCCTCGTGCTAGTTTTGCATGTTAGTTCTTGCCCTACCACAACTCCAGATCTAAACCCTATTCTCTCCCTTGGGCCACTTCTTAGCCCAAGACGCCTTTCTGCACTATCGGTTTTTCCTTGCACCATTATAATCTCAACCCTCAAGAAGCCATTTGGCTGGAACGGAATGAGTAGAAGGTTTCGTTGTTTTTGGGCTGGAAGAGCTATTCGTCGTGGTAGGATTTGCACCGATCCTCTACTTCGAGACTTTTGAGCAAGAATGTTACCCATGTTGCATCTGCCTTTACGGTGTCCTATTGGCATAGAATTTCGATGGACGCAACAGTTTGATTTGCTCAAAGGTGAAGGGTGTCTTGTTTGAGATGACTAATGATGATCTCATTGAGATTTTGGAGGCCTCCGCGAAGAACGTGGACTTGGATGATTTTGAAGTGACCGTTATAAAGATTTTGCAGCAAATCTTTTCCTAGGATGTTGGTGTTTAGAAGATGGATACTATATGTTCGACTGCCCATCTGATTATTTGCATCATTCCGCACAACACCATCCCTAAGACGAGAAGTTATGATCGGATTTATCCCATGGTGCGGAAGACCATCTATACTAGTGTTGGTGGCATTACTGTCAATTAGACCCACACCCATTTGAATCAATTCGTTGATCAAGGATTAGCACTCCACAGAGTCATTTTCTGTATTTTCACCTATCCACTCTTCTCTTTAGGTAATATGGGTAAACCTCCATAGAGAGGCAGTTTAGTAGAAGGTTCCTTCTACCTTTATTAGACCCTTCCTTGGGAAAATGGCAATTCTGAAGCTGTTAGCAACACCGGCAGCGCCAACGGCTAGGTACATAGCCGCCATGCTACGACTATTCAAGGGTCACATCAATAGATCGAGCTCCAGCCGCGGAGCAAGACATCCTGTAGTCTGTAGGCATTCTTTTAGGATTTATGGTGTTATTGTCTTTTCCTTTCCAACATTTGTCCTTTTTCTGTAGGTTTATTTGGATTGTAAACTATTAGTTTTCTCTTATAAAAGGCACACACGATATTATGAGTTCCTATTTATTTACTGTGTTATTGTTTCTAGACATGCAAACTGCTCCCATGTATAGTGAAGAAGCAGTGTAAATATGGGAATCTCATAGAGACACTTGACTAATAGTAAATGCAATATAAGATAGGAAGTTTAGAATAGTTGGAAATTTTAGCGAAGCACATGATAAAGTTGTTTTGGTATCATGGGTCATTGCTTATGCTCCTTATAAGCTAAATTTTTTGAATAATAAATGTGTTGGTATTTTTCCCTTTATGTAAAATGTCAAGTTTTATGAGTAAAGGTTAGTAGTAGATTTTAGAATTTGGTTCATATGTTTAGCGCATAACCGATTTCCAACTACGCTGAAATTGTGGCTTGATTTATCAAAATTTTTAAGAAGGAAAATATTTTGAAAAGAGTCCCCTTGATTTGAAAAGTTTTCTTTATAAATTTTTTTTTGGCTCTTAAATTATTTTTAGAATTTTTGCCCAAAAATTTGATTTCAAGGGAGTGCATCTAAGTATTTTAGGATTTTATTTTCCAAATGACGTACGAAAAGTGAGAATAATTTTGTGAAATATTTGATTTTAAAGGCCACATTTTAAGCGTAGGGAAGACAAATAGATTTAGAATTTGCGAATTTAGCAGTGCATTAGGATCCACGATGTAATAAATGCAAGCGATAACAAGGGAAAAGCAGTTTTAGCCTTGGAATTTCTATTTCCATACCTTGTCGATGATGCGTGTGAGTCTATTTTTAGAGTTAATTCCGTATTAGAGTTTGAAATAAGCTTCCTTATGCGTTTTGTACGTGGAAAATTTGGAGTAAATTCGAGGCAGCAAGGAAATGTCCACTATACTACGGGAATAGGAAGATTGTAGAGTGGTAAGAATGTTAAATTCTCTACTTAAATTCTTTTTTCCCCACATAAGAGTAAAGTTTAGAAAGCGATTTTTCAATGCGTTAGATTATTGGATGGTAGGAAGTGGATGCAAAATTGGTTGCTTCATACCTCTATTCGTAGGAGCATGGAGTTTTTGGTTGAAAAAGTTTTTCAAAAAGCTGTATACATATAGAACTGCCAGTATATATATATATATATGTATGTATGTATGTATGTATGTATGTATATGTATATGTAGGTTGCTTGCATCATGGTTTTAACAATGTTTTCAAAAGAAATGTATTCATATAGGAGGATCCAATTTAGAATCATTCTGCATACATATTTTCTATGTGGTGATATAATAATACACTATGCACTTGTGTACGTTTGGTTGCAAAATTGGTTGTACACTTATTGGTTGTATAGTTTAGGATAATTAAGAGCCAAAATCATGACTTAATCGTCGGTGAAATTTCGGGGACGAAATTCTTTTTAAGGGGGAAGAATGTAACACCCCGTAATTTGGCATTGGTTATTTAAATAGTCAGCTAATTAATTTAGCCCAAAAAATCGAATTTGTACAAATGATGGAATTTGACCATGAAACTTGCACCATTGCGTTCATGGTGAAATTCTAAGAAACTTTCATATTTGAAGTTTTGCGATCGGAGTCTAAACGAGAAGTTATAGATAAAAAACGAATTCGGAATGCAAATAAATAAATAAGAAAAATTAACCCGGTCCACTGGTCGACCCACCATCATGGGCGGTCAACCAGGGACGGTCGCCCCTAGGTAAGGGGTGGTCGATCGTTCCTTATGTGGCGGCTAGGTTTAGCCTAGGACCAACGGTTCAGATTTAATATATTTCGATCTGATGGTTGAGGTTGATTCTTACACCTATAAATTCGGGCCTGACCCTCCCTTCTCTTCTCATATTTTTGTAGATGCAATAGTGAAACTCTTCCATTTCTTATTCTTTACTTTTTTCTAAATTACAAAAATAAGATATTTACAAATTGGACAAGAATAGAAATCTAATAAAAAAGAAGAAGAGCAGAGAATCAACTGTACGCTATTCGAGGTATTAAGTGGCTATAGGGTCCGCCTCTCTCCAAAAAGGAAGTATTAAGTAACCTTGTGAGATTCCAAATAAATCAGGATGTCTCTAAAATGGTTTACTTCAGTGTTGAGGTATTAAGTGGCTATTTTATGACGCACCTCCCTACCGAAAGAAGTAACCTAATGAGATTCCAAATTTATAATTAAGAGTGATAGTGGATATTTCGGGAAGGGTTCGCTTCGATTTTGAGGTATTAAGTGACTAATCTAAGGTTTCACCTCTCTCCTAAAAAGAAGTATTAAGTAACCTAGTGAGATTCCAAGCGATGTCAGCTAGATAGTACTAGTGAGGAGTCTGCCTTTGGGGTTATGTATTAAATGACAAAGGCCTACCTATAAATAGGCGTTAAATGGTCAAGGGCATGCCTAATCCTTATTAATGAGGTATTAAGTGGCTTGGGTACAGTCTTTCACATTGCTAAGGCCGTAATAACGATAATACCAGTGGGGAGTCCACCTGGGGTTAGGTATTAAGTGATGAGGACCTACCTAGAATATAGGTATTAAATGGTTAGAAGTCCTCCTAGTCCTTTTTAAATGTATTAAGTGGCTTGGGTACTGTCTCTTACATGGCTATGATTTTATTGGCAATAAACGTAGTAATAGTTGGACATTAAATGTCGAAATCCTTAAATAGTGGTTAGAGGTCTTTGTACTAGGACTCACGGACCATTAATAACATTGTTAAAAAACCACCTTGGGAATAGATCTTAAATGACGTGGTCTACCTTGATTAAGGTCTTAAATAGCAGAGTGCCTACTTCTCTTTTAAAAATATTTTGTGATGATTATCGAAGCCCGCTTCATACTTAGAAGTATTAAGTAGCAAATGGGTTTGGAAGTATTGGGTGGTTGATAAGGCTTCATTAGTATTTTGTACCTTGGGAAGGGGTAAGTAAGTAATTGTTTGTGCAATGCAAGATTAGATTATAATTGTTGACCTTAATAGACATAACAATTAAATGGAAACCAACCGGTATAAATTTATGTTATAGACATTTTATAGATTTTCTAGTTACCAAAACGTTGTTCTGACCCCCTCCTCATTACAACCCACAGGATAGATTTAGAGGAACATGTCATTGGAGCTGGATGTGCTTTGTTGTTGGAGAAGTCTTTTTTCCCTCATGCTCGATACTGATGTGATAATCTGCTATCAAAGGAATACCATTAATTCCACGGTAGTAGCCATAGTCAGTATTCTTATCCTATTATTTTTTTAGATCTCTTTGAATCCTTGATAATGCTCATGCTTATTTGCAGATACCAAATCCAACGATCTATGTTTTGATGGACTTGGGTTTCGAATTTTGTCGAAATGTAGGCCCATTAAGGTGTGGGTTATTTTAGGAGTGGTGCCGAAACCTTTAATTTGATCTCTTAGAAGTGTATTAGCTAACTCTGGATGCAAGATAAGATCATCTGCTCTAAGCACCTCGATTTCCTCTACATTTAAAATCTCTTTCTACAACTCCACCAAGTCTATTTCAGCACCTTCCAAATGTTCACACTCATTCCACACTATCTTCTCTCTTGTCGTCGCCAAGGTGCGAGGGTAAGCTTTACCAAGCCATGTCAAATCTCAGAACTTAAGAACACTGGTATTGTAGTTGGTGATGAGTTGATCGAAGCTATCCTTAATCGGTCTCTCTGCGAATGTCACTACCTCATCCACTTTTTTCGCCTTATCTAGTGCATCATCTCTTTCCTTGCGTGCATCATCTCTCTCCTTGCGTATCGAGCAGTTCTTCATATTAGTTGTGAGTATTGTGAAGAGCCTCATCTTTCTCTTTCTTTTCTCCTTCAGGTTGTGCCTTTAGCGATTTTACTTCTTCAGCCAAATCATGATTTCTGAGGTGAACAAACTCCACTTCGATTAGATGATTCTTTCTTTCTTGCTCGATCGTAGCTTTTAAATCCCTAACTTTTGGATCGGCGTCCTCTTTGGCTTTCTTTAACTCGGAAATTTCTTGGTCAAGATGGGCAATGATCTCATCAATCTGGTCCGTTGTGAGCTTCAATCCTTCGATCTCAATCTCTAAACTCCTTGCATATTCTGAGATCTACTTCGCTAGCCTTTTCCGAATGAAGTGCTGATCATACACGTCATCAACATAGGATACCGTCTGCTCCCAAATATAGAGAGGAATGTCTTTTAGATTTGGAACAAACTTGATGCCTTTGAAATTGATCTTCGAAAAACAACATTGTAACTTAGCAATCTAAGGATTTGAAGCAATCATGACTTGAATGCTGGCTGGAATCTGAATCGTGATTTGACTTGTGAGGTCACGTGGTTGGTTTGTGCCGGGGTTGGTATCCCGTCTAATCTAGGAAGTCCTTATACAGTCCACATCGATCCATCGAATCTGCAAATGAAACAAAGACAGATTAGTCTTGACTGAATTTGAGCACAACACAATCTGATCAAAGTGTAGTGCGTGTATGTGCGTGTGCAAGTGTCCTAGTGTCCCCCCGACAGACCGTGAGTTCTAATTTTGCTCACAGTGGTTATCTCCTTGCTTTAGTTGAAGGCATATCTTCAATGAAACGAGGTGGAGATCCAACATCCCCGAGACTCATATTAGTGAGGCCATAGGACTCGTTTACATCTAGAATTGGCCCAAGACCAGTAAAAGGATCATTGAAGTCTGTACATGTGTCTCAAATACAGATGTGGTAGACAGATGCGGGATCGAAGTTTGGTTTTAGGGAAGTCTAATCTTAAGACTTCTTCTGTGAAGAGGTTGTTCATCACCATTGCCTTCGCCTTGTTCATTATGTTCTCCTGCTCCTTCATCGTCACCTCTGATCTTACACTCTTCAGAGTGCTCTTGAATGTTGCTAACCTTGATTACTGGACTTTGGACTGGAAGCACTTGTGCACGGTCTCCATCTTCTTTGAACGGAGAGTTGCCTTTATCACCGTCGCTGTCCTCCGAAACAGTGCCAACACTGCGATCAAATTCCAACAAGATATAAGAGCATTGATTCTCATCATTGAGCAGCACTTTGGCCTCTCTCTTCTTCTAGGATTATATGAAGTTGTTGGATAGTCACGGCTAAGGTTGCATTGGTAGGCCTATGCAGTACATATGCAAAAAGGAAAAGACATTCTACAATAGCAGAAATATATACCTAGAATTGTATAGAAAGAACAACAACAGAACTTACGGGGATACAACCATCAACATGAAAACCTAGGAGGACAACAAATGAAAAATAATTCTTCCTTGAAATAGCTTAATTTATTCCAAGTACCAACTATAATTCAACAACCCCAAGATGGCTCCAAGAAGATGAGGGAAGGATTTCCCTTACGGCGCTTGAAACTGAACAAATGTCGGATCTCTTGGTTATTGGAGACTTGATCGAAGTGATGAGCAAATATAATGAACAAACTATGAAAGAAGGCATGTAATGACCCACCTTTTCGACTCTCAGAAGTCGACACTAATACATCGACGATATTCACGTGCCGAACAACCAGGTGCTGGAAAGACAGGTTGTCAAGGGAAAGAAGAAGAAAGAAGACAAGAAGAAACTAAACAACATAGAATCTCATGTCGTAATGAGTAATCTATAATATAACAATGATCTTTACAAAAGAAAATTTTATATACATACATCCATCAGAGTACTTGCCTATCATCTACATAGATAGTTATAACACCTATCATAACAATTTCTGATAAATACAACAAAGCCATGCAGTAGAACATAAAAAATACGTAGATACGTCTTAGACCTCTAACTCGACTCCTGAACTCCAAAGCATCCAAAGCTAATCTTAGAACATGCTTGGTCTGACCGAGCATTATAGGAAAACAATGCTCATGTCAGTCTGGTAAAAACAGCATGAGAAACTTAAATCACAAGAAATTTTATTTGTTTCACTTGTAAAAACCTTTCAAATCAAAGGTATCTCGTAAGACCACGCTGCATATAAACATGGATGGGTTTTTACCTTATGATAGCCAAACATTTTGTACAGAAATTCCACTGATATTATAATAATGCCTAGGATAATACATATTAATCATAACTCGAAATTATTACATTAATTAAATTCTGGCATAATAGGTATACAATCAAGTCCTAAGGCTCGTATTGGAAAATGGATTCCAACTATGAAAGGGTATGGATCTACGCACCGAATCCATATACCTCTAGATAAAATGTATGGGAGGCTACAACACGTTGCACCTCAACTACTCAGGATCGGCCCTACCCCTTACTAGATAGTGCCGAATATGGTCACCGCATGGTTGATAAACAACCATAATGGGCCTCGAAGCATACATAAATATCAATTCCAGATATAGGATGAAAATACCCTAATGGGAGCGACCCATTTAGCCCTTTGGCACGTCCTTGCTTTAGTCATTTTCCTAGTTGATAAGGCTTGAGGCTACAATTACCTTTTTATAGCAAACCATCTTGGAATGCTAACGTTGCCCTCCAGGTAGAAATGCAATGCCAGCTTTCATCCATACAAGTTCATTCTGGGTCTAAATGAATCCGAAGGCACTACCTCCACTACATCCATTTTGAAATCACCCTTAGGATTAGTAGCAAGTAGCCTTTGCACTTCAAAAGCACCGTCTTCAGTCATCCTCAAGATGTCTTCAGTTCGAACGTCTATGTTGGTTCGAAGTGGTTTTCAGATAATATATCTGATCCTGGTCTCTCCGAACCAACAACAATAATTTCTATAAACTCAACCTCGGTTCTTTTGGAAATAATCAAACAATATATAGGATCAGGGATCACCTCCTAACCATTTAAGTGGACGGATCTCCCTATCATTTGTCCTAAGAGAACAAAATGAGATTTATACGCATGGTACAACATCATCGAAGATGACTGTGCCATATGACTCACATGTTTCTTCTAGATATTTCCATAGTTATATTTTGGTCCAGATTTGATAGTCGGTTATTTAATCAAATAAAAAAACAATAAAAAATTCAGATATTTAATTACTCATTGCAACTGCTAAGCCTCAAAGAAAATCTTTCATTTACTTAAATTTCTTTCCAAAATATTCATATACTCATCTCACTGGCATAAGTATATTCACAAAATGTTGTGAAAGATTTCTTATTTCAAAATTATATTAAAAGAATCAGAACAAATGTTATTTAAATTAGAGATAAGGATAGCCCCAAACGCTATTCCTTTGGTATTAAGCATGGAACAAAAGTTCCACACCACCATAATTTAGAAGATTAGTTAAGGGAAACCTCATCTCAAATTCTTTTATAAACTTCTTAAATATATCCTTTTAATAAATCTCTTTCATCTATGAAATCTCCTTTGCCTAAATTCTAAATGTATTTATAAAACTCTTTTATAAGTATCCAAAAATCATTTATAAAACTCTCATCCTCAACTTGATATAAAATTAAAGTCAATTTATAAACCATAAATTTTACAAATTTGAAAGAGGCTTTTAGTGAGCACAATGGTATTGAATCAAATTACCATTTTAATTAAATTTTGACTCCAAGTCACATAACAGTTATTTACATAAACCAACATATATGTAAATAAAATCCATAACCAAATCAAGGAATAACGTGTCAATACAAACCAACCAGCGATTACATGTCCGGATAACATAATAACAGGATGGTGATTTGTCCTGCTAAATAGATTCAACACAATCTACTAAGTTCGATATAGCATAATGGAGATTTATTCTGCTAAGAGACGTCCAATAATTAAACAATTGAGTTATAGCAGAACATGTATTTATTTTGCTAAACAGATGTCAAGTTTAATATAACCTAATCACATTTGTATGGTTACTTAATGGTATTGATAATCAAATCCCTTGTGCTTAAATTATTCTTTGTAAAAAAATTTGCATTTAAACAAATTAATCCTTGGAAAACAAAGTAATTAAAAACTTAAACCCTCTTTTAAATAACTAATTACAAGTTAAATCCTTTTTAAAACATAATTAAATCTTAATTAAGTGTTAACTTAACTTAATTATTAATTAAGAAATAATTAACATTTAATAAATAATTTATTTATAAATTAAAACCTTAATTAATTTATAATTAGAATAATTAAAAAATTACTTAATAATTAATTAATAATTAACCCTATACTTAATTAATAATTAATTAAAAATAAATCATATACTTAATTCAAAATTAATTAAAAAATAGTCTTACTTAATCAAAGATTAATCAAAATTAATCTCACATTTAAAAATAATTAATTTGTAATTAATCTTCACTTAATTATAATTAATAAACCATGTTTAATATTTAATTAATTATTAATTACCAAACTTAATTAATAAATAAATAAATAATAATTAATCAATAAATCCTTAATAAACTTTCTAATCATTATTAATTAAGTTTTATAAAACATTTCAAAAGAGTTTTAAGTACAAAAACTTAATCGCTATGGATACCATGACTAGAAAATGTTTCTTAGCTTTCTCTTTCAAATACTTAACATTTGAAAGCTTACTAACTTTTCCAAAACATAAAGTAAGTGTTTTTAAAACCAAAATAAAACTTGAAAGTTGAAAATGCCTTTGATTTTATAACTAATAACCATAGTTTTGCATAAGGATTCTAAATCGCCAAACTACAAAGGTGCTAACTTTTCTTAGCATAATATTACATACACTTGTCCATAGAACATATAACACAACAATAACAACAAATAACCTAAACATCCAGACTTTATTACATCCATAACACATTTAGACTTATTTATCATGTCTAAGGAAATTTCCAAGCACAAGCACGTATAAAATCACATATAAGCATGTAACCAATAACCAAGCAATATCACGTACTAATGCTAACATAACTTAAAGAAGTAATTTTTATAAGAGGATGTGAGTTTTTTTTACTCACCAACTTTAATCAAATCTCTTTAAAACTTGAATTTAGCCTAAGAACTTGCATTTTCAAAACAAAAACTTGATTTTTAGCTAAATATGTGAACAAGTGGGCTCGGCCTAGGTGATGTAGGCTCGGCCTGTGGTGCTTGGGCTCGACCTAGGGTGGTATGAGTGAGTGTGGTTGTGACGCCCCACCTCTATATTCACACTAGCCAAGGACACTACGAGCTAATGCCATCGACTAGCATGAAGAATAAGGCTATTGAGGAGCGACCATCTGTATAATTGCTTTGAGCGAATATCGATATGCTAGATAGAAGGTCATGCACTTCATTTTAAGAGGAAATCTGACATATCAAATACAAACTCAAAGCTACTACACAGTGGCTATGTGGTCTTCGGAAACAAATATAAAATAAGCATAACACAAAATCAGTCACAGATATTCATATCACTAAGGTGGAAACAGATATGAATATAACACATAGAAGTGTACATCAAAGTAGTGGTCAAACAAGATCTACAACATCATAAAAGAATAAGTATACATCAAGGAGTCTCTATCTCAAATGTATAAAAGCAAAAACTACTGAGCTAAAGTAGTTAGCCAAAAGTCAGAAGCTAATCCATGCTAAGAAGTCAAGTGGAAGCACCTGAAATACCTTGGTCTGACCCGCGTATTATTTAAGAAGAAAAATAATAAACGGATTAGTCTAGCTATAAATATCATATAAGATGAGATAGGATAAGAGATATGACAAAAATATATGATAACAATAATGTCATACTTAGACAAGTATATATTTAATAACAATGAAAATCATATAATATCTCGATCTCCTCAAATATCCAAAAAGAATATCACATTCTTTAGCTTATTCACCAAACCTCAAATATTGACAAAACATATCAATGCAAATCGCAAAAATTGATGAAACGCAAATTCTAGAAATCAATAATTAGAAATCCAAAAAACACAAAGGGGGAGGCCTATCACAAACGGGAGCACGAAAACTCACCAACACGTGTATCATAAACGGAACGCTATTCCATGGTCGCTAACCATTAAATTTGACCCGAAGCTCCACAAACGGCCGAAGACCTTTGAGCCGAAGCTCCACAAACGGCCAGAAGACCATAGGTCGCTACCCCCACCAAATTGAGCCGAAACTCCACCAAATGATCATCATAGATCAACAAGTGTAAACTACACTAAGCTAGTAAATAAATGAGTTAGGCTTCATGTCCCATAACCACTGGCTTAACTTAATTATTTACGAACAAACTATAGACTTCCACTAGAAAATAAGTGTAAATTACACTAAGCTAGTAAATATATGAGTTAGGCTTCATGTCCCATAACCACTGGCTTAACTTAAATATTTACGAACAAACTGTAGATTTCCACTCGAAAATTGTCACAAGAGTTCAATCGAACAAGTCCAAGAATTAACCAATGAAGTAAACGCAAGCGTTTCATACCACTTGTTTTGCCCGTTTAATTAGATTTCTCATACGAATGAGGTAAAGGTTTGTATATGCTAATAGATTGGAAAACGGTTTTAAAAACAAGCTTTGTATTAAAAATAACGTTGAAATCATTTTTGTGAAAGAGTTTGAGTATTTACTACTAGTATAGAAACCTTTGTATTTAAAAGTGACAAATCACAGAAATGATTGTAAAAACAATCTATCACCAAAAATCCACATTCGACGATGTGAATTAAAACCATAAAAATCGATATCAAATCCATCAAATGGATATTCCCAAAAATCCAAAGAAAGAAGTCATCAAGTCGATAATAAGTGATAACAACTATCCGGTTTAATAAAAATCGATTAAAATTGGAAATCCACTCAATAACAGCCCAAAATAGGCAAAATTGGCAGTTCCAGACGTTTGAAATTACCAACCAGACGTCTGAACCACTAACCAGACGTTTGGTTGGATTTCCAGACATCTGGATTTTGCCTCTGCCTTTTTTTCCCTTTCCAGGGACCAATTCCAGACGTCTGGATTTTTCAACCAGACGTCTGATTTTCAATCCAGACGTCTGAAATTTCCTGCTAGGCAAAAATCAGCCTAGCCCAAAAAAGGCGAAAATCCAAACCGGAGGCGATCGGACGAGCGATGGAGGCTAAGGAATTATGCCAAGCGACAACCCAGCCTTATAGGCTCTTCGATACACCCCAAACAACATGTCCAAACATCCAAGATAGGATTTTTAAAGATTTTGACTTCAAAACACCAAAATTTGGAAAATTAACCAAATCAATTCAAATCAAAAGTAAATGAACATGAAACAGATGTTAGGAATTCATACCTAACAACAATGAAAGCTATAGACATAGATGTGAGTTAAAGAACTCACCTTTAAACCCAAAAACAACAAATGAGAAGCTTAAAAACAAAGGAAAGATCAACTACTCTTCAACCTCAACTCTAGAAGCTCCAATCTAAGATCATAAGCAAATATTTCCTAAGTTAGGTTATAGGAAATTTCTGAAATTGGAGAGAGATTGAGATGGAGAAGAAGAAGAGGATGCTTACCTAAGTTTCTCTTTGATTTTGGAGCTAGAATCTTGAATTTCCTAGTAATCTAGGGTTTAGGAATTTTGATTTCCCTTTCTTTCCCCCATTTTTACCTTAGCTTGATTGTTAGGAAATAGAATGAGTGAATGGTGAAGAGTAGAGGAGTTAGGGTATTATGATGGGTTAGTGGGCTGAAACCCAAACCCAAAGCCCAAAATAGAAAATATCAAAATTCTACTCAACTCCAAACATATCGATGTTTATACTCAAAAAAGTTGTAAACACCATTTTGGACTCAATGGAAGTGGTCTCGAGTCCCAATTCAATTGTTTACAAAAAGAAACATTTTGGACTTTTATCCGATTAACGATGCTATATTTAAATAAAACATTTAAATATACAATCGTAAAATATGCGGGTTGTTACAGTGGTCTTGTTTAAGAAGGAGGAGAAGTTTAGTAGTAGAAAGGAAGTAATTTTAAGTGTTTTTGTAAATTAAAAAGGAGTAAAAAGAATATTTTTTAAATTTGGAATGTGGATGGAAGCCATTAAAGAAAGCATGGAGCTTTAGAAAATTTTTGAAAATAAAAAAATGAAAATGAAGGTGAAGAAGAAATTTGAGTTGGTTTTTATGGAAAAGGAGTAAGCGAAATTACATTTTATCCCTTAAGTATCGTACCCTCCACACATTACATGCGACATCATCATCACCCGCTTTCTTAGCTTCTTCCACACTTTACCCCATGGTTCCACCCCTTTAGCCACCATGCAATGCTCACAAATGTACTAGGATGTGAAAGAGAATGTGACATTTCATAATTTACCTATTTTTATTGAAATCTTATGAAAATTGTCACATTTATTTCTTATCATAAGTAAACATATATTTATAATTTTACACACTTAATTAAGTACTAATTATTTATATAAAAGTGTATTTAAATATATTAAGGTGTTCTACAAACTTTTAAACAACTTTTAAATGATCAAAAATCAGGATTTTTGAAAAAGCTTTCCGGTCACATTTTCAAATTTCCTTTGAACTAAATACTTTCGTAAAAAAAATTTAGAAATTAATTTCCTATCATTAGTTATAAATTAAAAGAGTGTTATTCAATTTAATTTGAATATTTAAAATTAATTAAATATTCACCCATCAAAGCGGTAAGATTCCGGGTCATTACAAGGCATTACTGTTTGGATGGAGTTGTGCATGAGCTAATCTCATCAAGTGTAGAACCCGTCGGATGAACTGATTGAATAGTGGGACGCCTCCTACTAAGCATGTGTACCTATTACACACTGCATACCTATTTGGTGGATTGTGTGCTCTCCGATGGCATGTTGAAACTAATACGTCCTCAATTTGAATATCAAGTTTATCATAAATCCTCCAAAGAGATTCTTCCTCGATCTTAGAAGCGACGGAATCAGCTGGATCATCTAATATAACTGCATCCTCAAGAGTGTCAGGAGTAGGTTTAACTTTTGGTCCTTTCGTAGGCCCTATTGGAACTTCTGGAACCTGTTGTTCTACTTATGGATTTTATGGTTGAGGTGCAGGCTATACAAAAGTTTGCTATGCAGAATGAGTTGCAGTTGAGCTTAACTTGGTATCTGACTCGATAGGTTAGACAGTTGATAGACCTGCAGCTTGAGCAAAGAGACGCTTAGAGTGCCTATAAGCCATAACTATCTAAACTCAACATACAACTGCTATCAGATTGATTAAAGGTTGGGCCGCATGCCAAAGTGGAAATCTAGTGTAGTGTTATGCAATGTCGTGCAGCGCTGATTCCCGATATTGTGCAACAGTTCATTTAGAAATATAGAGGATATCCGAAGTGACATAATCTCTACCGTCCCGATGGACCTTCACATCACTCACCGTGCATTGGAAATGCTTAAGAATCCAGGGATAACGTTCAACAAAATCTGAACATCGGCCAATAATACACTCTCGCAAGAGAATTTAAAGGCCAAAAAATCCCTAAGGTTAGGATCAGCATCGATCCATACCCTTGGTGGATTTGTTTCTCCTTTTCACATCATTTCCAAATCCAAAGCACCATCATCGACATGGAGTTCGCTGACGTTCATCTCCGCACCCATCGCCACCTACCTATGAATGTTCAAGTTCGAGAAAGCAATCAATTTAAGGCTAGAATCATGATTTGGTTCAAATGCAGGATGGATCAGTTGCAACCTAAATGGATCGAGCGATGGTCAGGGTTCGAGGGTTGAGGTGACAAATGGCAGTGGCGACAGTTCAAAAATCAAAGTGCGATGGAGCAATGGTCAAGTTTAAGGTGAGAGCTTTTTAATGGCAGGCAAAAACTCTAGTTCGATTACAAGAATACAGTGAAGGATGATAGGAGGAGGTTGGGTTATATAAAACACAAACCATGAAAATAGGCGGAGAAGTTGCCTTATTCTAAGCCCATGGATCATTACCGATCCATGCCCATGGATCGTTACCGATCCATGCCATGGATCGATACCGATCGATTAACATTTAAAAATAAAAAGTAAAAACGGAACATATATATATATATATGTGTGTGTGTGTGTGTATCAAGTTTTCATAAAAACCAGTATGCACATGGAACCAAGGCACGATGGAAAATCAAAGCATTTGTGCATGTGCAGACTCGACATTCAACAACTGGAATAAAAAAAAGGCATATTCAAACCTGAATGATCTGGAAAAGGAATCGGTTCACGATTACCAGGCTCAGAATGACAGATCATGAGAGCACACTCCAATTTTTATAGTCTTAAATGTTAATGAAGCACCGTAACGAATAGATGTTGACGTAACACTTTACTAAAAAAATCCAAAAGAAAGGATAACAACTATTCGAAGCATGGATTGGAGCCCGATATGGCAATCCCAATTTGTCTTGATTCAAAGCACATCAGTTTGTAACAAGATGCACTTTAGAGGGCAAGTGTTATCCAGCCTTTTGACCAGGTAGTATTTAGACAAACTTAACGGATAAAACTTGAAAGCTATCGAAATAGAAGGCCCAGAGAGATAGCCATAGCCAAATACAATCGAGATAACAAGACAAAACCAAAGATAACCTAAGAGTTTAACAACATAATCCATTAACCTGATGGATCGGTACCGATCCATAGCTATGGATCTTTGTCGATCCTTAGAACCTCTTCAGAATCACTTTATTTTCCTCATGATACTCAGTCTTGATGCCAAAAGCTTATTTCAAGCTCCAGGGATCATTTTCATGTTATTGGTCATCGAATGCCTCAAGCATTAAAAATCAAAAAGATTGTTCCTCCAGCGATCCATCCAATTGACTCAGAAACAAGCCATAGTTCTACAATCTAGTTTAGGAACAGAAAGCTAACGATATATAACTTCAATCCAAAGTGGCTAGAACCATTGATCTTATGGATCGGCATCGGTCAATGCCTATGGATTAGTACTGATCATAGCTGTTTAATGACAAGCCCACGTCTTCTCAAGTACAACTGCTGCTACATCATGGAGAACATAGAGGAGGACATGGTGGAGCTTTTCCCAATGACCTATAGCTATAAATAGGCATAGAGGGGCATCATTTTGGTGATCTTTTAGTTCTATAGTAATCTTTTACATATTTCTTGCAATTGGCTATCGAGTGGTATCAAACCATAAGAACAGCACTTGTAAAACAACAATATCATCAATAAAATACTCAAGTGGACGTAGGCCAAGAATAGTCGAACCACTATAAACCTTGTGTATATTGTTTCTTCTCATTTTCATTTACTTTTTCTTCAATTTCGCTCTCTACATAATCTATTCGGTGTTGGTGCCACATTTTAGTACTGACATGTACTCTTTTTCCTTGTAAGGCATCTATTTAGGTTGGGGGTTGTAAGGTTTTGATGAGGCATATTTTGGAAGTATATGATTTGTTTTGTTTAATAAAATACCTTTTTCTATATAAAAAACAATGGTATCAAAGCCCATACAATCATAATTAATCATATTAAAGCTAACTAATTAAGCTTACAACCCAGTTGGCAGGATGTCTAGAAAGATAATGTCAAGGCAGGATTGTTGAGTAATCAAGTACCCTATCCTACCTGGCTACCGGCCTGGCCTAAATAGTTATATGAGCCCAAAGGTAGAAAAGGTCCAACTTGAATCGGGCCTTAGGTTCAAAATTATTTTGAAATTAAAATAAAAGTAATAAATTTAAAATAAAAATAATATTATAAATGTTATAATATAGATTTTTCAAATTGTTTTGAAGATTAAAATGAAAATTTTAAATTTAAAGGTAAAATTGAAAATAAAACACATTATAAAAGTTATACTATAACTTTTGAAAATGTTTGAAATTGTTATAAAATTAATTTCAAAAATATTAATCATGAATAAGATTAATAAAATAAAAGAATTAACTAAATAAGTTAATTAATTGAATACATATACATGTATAATCTCTACTACTAATAATGTAAATTCATTGCACTGATTTCAACCGTGTCTTTCTGAATTCCCCAAAATGCCCTACATTTCCCATTAGGTTTGCGTACGTGCCTGCTGTTTCTAATCAATTCATAAAACCTAATTGTTTCTCCCCAAATTCGTCCACATCTTACACTCAATTCCTCAAAACCTCGATTCCATTTATCACCATCATCCGATCTCAAAAAATTGTTTTCTCTTACTTACGAATAACCAATAGCAGCATCACCAGAGATGTAGCGTCCACAACAGACAACAGGCGATTGGATGGGTCGCCAGAGATAGCTCACGCATGTTATCACCTTCTGTTTTTCCTCAAAGGTACAATTCTTTATCATGTATATATGTTTCGATTTTCTTTAGTTTCTAACATCACTACTCATTATTTTTTGTTCCGACTGATCTGATTTGTGAATGTCGAACATAATTTTTCTAATCTGATTTTTGGTTCTGATTTGATTTGTGAATCTATGATGTTGAAGATAGTTACTCACATAATTTTTTGGTGAAATACTATAGTCTTTGTAGTTAATGATCATATAAATATTTAGTAGTAATGATTTTGATTTATTTACTGTTTAAAATAACTGTATTGCATAACTAAGAAATAGAACACATGGCGCTGTATCTAACTTTAATCCAAGCTTCGACTGATGCTTTGAGATGGTTTTATGTAGCTTTAGTTTGAGGATAAAAAATTAAAAATTATGTTATAATACCTACTTGAGAGCATTGAGTGCATGATGTATTACACTGTTTTTTAGCTTTGAATTTCATTTCTCTGTATCATTTTTAAATGTTTATATTTAGTACCACTTTCAGTTTTACATTGAAGACTATGTGCTTATGATCCAAAAAAGTGATTACATACACATACGCACACACATACGCACTATCAGAATTAAACTAATTATGTCCACAAATTGAAAATATGATGGTTTAATTTTTATTTGAATTTATTTTGATTACAAAATTTAATTGATGTCCAACTCTACTGACCGTAAGATGACTTCACTAAATTGTTATTTATATTTCATATGTTTTATATTATTTGAGTGTTGCTATTAGAACTCAAAAATCGTCTTTCCAACATTAAAGATGACTGCATGATGACAGTTTTAATTTGATCACACCATTGGACACTCTATATTAGTTTGTTGCAAGTCTCTCTTTTTTTAGTTAATGTATGGAGGATAGTATGAAGTTTTTTACTCTCACATGACATGCATATGGTATAGTAGCTATACATTTGATTTGTTATTGAGATCATTACATTTGCCTCCTATTGTTACTACTTATTTATCATACAACAACTTGATTAGCTAGATGCAATCATATAGTAGTCCCAATCTGGTTTCCTACTATAACAACTTTATCTCCTTTTGATTTGAATATACATTTGTTTGTAAGAAATGTCTTGGCTTTTATTTGATTTTGCTCAATTGAATGTTAATTTCATTGACTATTTCATCAAAATTAACCTCCTCACCGCTTCATTTGATTAAGCAGAATCACCAATTACCTCATCTGGAAAAGTTTTCTAAATTTTCCTAATATAGGTATATATTTTAATTCTGATTATACTGTTGGACATTCTATGTTAATTCGATGTATTTCTTTCTTATTCTGTTACTGTATGAAAGACAATATGAAGTTTTTTTGGACTTGCACGTGACATGCATATGGTACAATAGCTATAGATTTGATTTGTTATATGTATGGAGATCACTACTATGGTGTATTGTTGTTTGAATTAAGTATCAAGCAGTGTGTATTTAAACAACATTAATTTTTTGTGTGGTTAAAAGGAAATGTATACAACGGTGTAAGGCTCAAAATCAATTTTTTTTTGGAAAAACCTAGTAGACAAGTAGCCCTGTAGATGCATTTGATGATGGAATTAAAACCCAAAATAGATAATATTGGAGCAGTGCGGGTCTGTTGTGAGAAAATAAAACCAGTCCACGTTAACAGGGCAAAAGAAAGAGGGATGCTGGGATATGTAGCAGGAAATAAATGGCCTATGAGCTGCGTTTGGGCTGAGTTTGTGGTGAAATGGGTATAGGCTACCTAAGTTAGTGGGTTGAAATGGGGTTGGAGTTTAAAACTTGGGATGCAGGAATTTGAATTGAGAGAGTGGGGTATATAGGCAGTCAGACAGAATCAGGTGGGTTGGTTTATGAATAGGTCTTTTAGGCCTGAATAGATGGGTCAATTATGCTGGTTCAGGTTCAACGGCTACATGGAGTACGTCAATGCCGGGGGCAATCTTGGCCATGAAAGGACAGTGCTAGATGAACCGACAAAAGAAGAATATGGGTCATACGGGATTCAAATTTAAAGGTGGATAATAGGGTGGGAACAAGTAATCTCATGCAGCTCTAATTTTTCCCTATCAGATTCATATGCTGTTAACCGGGTTGAGCAAGAGTTATTGGCCATGAAATAATCTGCGCAACCTGATGGGCGTAAGGTCTTGCGGGCCTGACTTGGGTTAGAGAATGGGAACGATTGGATAAGTGAATGGGGAGCAGAATTATGTGGGGTGAAATTGGGCGCACGCGTGGCAGATGGATTCAGGCCAACGGGCCTTAAGTTGGCAGTTGAGGTCATGGGTTGTGATGCATTCATGTATCACTACTTATTTCTCCTACAACAACTTGATTTATTAGATGCAATTGTATTGTTATTGTAATCCGATTTTCTACTATAACAGTTTTATTTCCTTCATACATCAAATTATATGCATGTAAAGCTGAATCCAGCATACCTATTTCTGCTTTTTCTCAAAATTCAGATTTTTTATCTTTTTATATACAATAATGCCTTATAAAAGATATTCAAATAACGTTGCAAGTAGTCATTCATTTAGTTACATGTACCGACTTACAAAAAATATATATTAGTTGTTCTAATTCATTCTAAAGTTCAACTACTTGATATGTTGTGATAGCAAGCACGTGTTTAGTGTTAGGTGCCAATGATGCAAAATTAGCTATTATGTGTTTACTGTCTTCGCACGTGGCATTATGCCATTTGCCATGCGCTCTTCTTTTCCCCAGCACTTTTCTTCTACTCGAACTGACTTGCTTTTGTTTCCACATACATTCCTTAAAAGCATCCAAAATTGTATGATAATAATACATAACATTTGTAAATCATAGCTTTAATGACTTGCGTTGTTTTCAGGTAATCACAATCGTACATAGGTATAATGCAGTAAATAGACAGTATTATCCTTCTGTTCAAAATGGAATGGTTTCACCAAATGCACTGTATCCTATGTATCAGGTGTATTCATACCATCATCGGATTGAAAACGTTGGAGCATATCATGGTCATTATTTCCCTCATTCCATTGTTACTTCTGCAGCAATTGTTACCATGCCCACTGTTGTTCTAAACCAACTTTTATTTTCCCTCCTGTTGAAATGATATATGTGTACTAAGTTCATTCCCTAATTACTAACTGAGAAGATGCAAATAATGCAAACAACTCTTCATGTAATGATATATGCTTACTTTGCTTTTGCTGTTAACTGTACCGGGCAAATACGTTAACTAAGCATTGGTTTGGATTTGCAAAGAATATCTCTAACATGTCCGAAAACTGTTTTGAGTTATTGCTGTGTTATATTTCAAGAATAAACAACATTATACGATGTTTATATTTTTGTCATTGCAAAAAATACAGGGCTATAGACAGAATGATGCAAGATCAGTTGTTTCACGAGCACTCAAAATTGGACATCGGAATATGCTGAAGTGTAGGATGGATTAGTTAACAAATAAAAAACAAAAAGTCAACAAACTATTCATATTACAACCATGTTAACTTGGTTGTAATGTGTTTCAAATTTACACTAAAGAGGTATTGCTTCTTTGCTAACTGGCTGTTCTTTTTCCCCGTAAGAATTTCCATTTCATAAATTGCTTTCTTTTCATGTTAATGGTGATTTAAAAATGGGAAGAGTGCTGTCAAGAATCATAAATTAATGGATGCATTTGCACAAGCTCTATTGTCAGCCCTGCTTGGAATCTGCATCAAAATGCATTGTTGGTTATCCCTAGAATAGCATTTTGTACTGGATACTCACATCATATCATTTTCTTATTTTAAGGAAGAAGACAACGAGGAGATCGAAGAGACTGAAGTCAAGTTACAGAAGCTGTAGAGAAGGTATGTCTAAACATGCTCTTTTTCATCAAAATTTACAGAAGCTGCAGAGAAGACAACGAGGAAATCTATATATAGATAAAATTTAATGACCAAAAGTTACAGCTCTATAGGGTATAAAGTTTGTAATGTCAATGTGACCCTAATAACACTATTTTTATAATTGTTACATTGAAGAATTTTTTACTTCATTTGGGGGATATGGACAGTCTCTATATGAGGTACATATTCTTTTTGTTTCCTTATTTTTTTACTTTGTGTGTATAAAAAGAGCATGCCCTCTTTTTCCGTACTTTATTTATACTAACAAATTGGATAAATTTGCTAGAATTTTCAATTCAAGGGTGGATTTAGTGGATCTATGGTATTTACACTTACCCTACCTTGGTTGAAAGAATAAACATATTTGACTTAACTTTCCTTATATGGCATACCAAAATTTAGTCAAAGTAACGAAGCTTAATATATTCTATCAGTTATCTCTCCAAGTTGAAGTCAAGTATCTGATTTTAGGGAATTGGTTTGAAAAAATAAAATTAGTATATCGTTTTTCCTTTGGCATGAGATGTTAACTCTGGCCTATATACATTCATATGAAACTTAAAAGCAGTGGCAAATAAGGACATTGAGCGCTGGATTTCAGCAATACCCACAGCGTAAAGAGATGTTGAAGAAGGCAAAAGAGAAAATGACGATGTTTTAATATAAATTTTTTGATGTGTTGATGAGTATAACAGGTGGATGCTGCAAGGGTGGAGAGGGTATATAATTGGTGGATGTATTATAGTTGTACTATTTGGATTTCACAGATGAGAAATATATATTATTTTCTTACCATGATGTATTCTGATGTAGTGAAGAGTGAATGCTCATGAGTCACGCACAGGTCAATATCTGTACAAAAGAAAAAAACAGAAATATTATTTTAAGTTCATAATGTAGTTTTGTTTCTGTGGTGTATTCATCCCAATTGCTATGGTGAACGTGTTCATCTGTATGATATACAAATGGTTATGTATTAATTTTATTTTTGTATGACTTAGTTATTGAAATTTATTAACATAAATATCTATCTAAAATGGAACAGTTTTTGTGATGTATCATTGGAGATGATGCACTATTAACGAGTTCGACAAAAGCTATGTTTACAGACATAAGCAGTACCATGGCAACTTCTCCATTGTTTAACAAACTCATGAGATCTTTAGCATCATATTATATCCTATCCTATCCATTGCGTATGCTTTAAAAGATAGTTCTATAAATATAGAAATGCGACATGCCTTTTATGTAAAATCAAACAGCTGGGTGATATCATGAAGTAGATTTTGGCTTTCTTTCCTTGCCAAACTTAATTGTTTACATAATAACGAGGAAGGTGTGTGCACTTCCTGTAAGATCCTATTGGCACCGACCGGATTAATTTATATCCAAGCCATTGTAGGGTGAGATTATGTAGTGATTTCTGAAGTTGTCTTTACATGTTACCTAGGTTTGAAACATTTGATGCCACGGTCATAGCTTACGTGATTTGCTGTGAAAATTTAGTGTCTTATTATGTTTTTTCTTTTAATTATTATTGATTTATTATGGCTATGTTTTTTGAAATTGTCACTGTTACGGGGAGTTTAAAATACAAAAAATAACACGTTTGTACAATAGTGGTATTTTGGTGCAAATGAATTGAGTGCTAATTTGTCTTCACTGTGCCACATGCTGTAAAATAGGGGTGAGATTCTTAGAGGTAAAGTAAAGAAAATAATGAAAACCATATGAGACTCTCATACATGAAAAATATAAATTACACGAAAGCAAGGAAATGGAAGGTAACGTGCACTAACTTGAAACCGTTACTATTTATTGTCCCAAATGGAATTTGAATAACGAAACATGCAGTATTTAAATAGGAATTAATATTAAATCCTTAATTATGCGTCAAACAAAAAAAATTCCGATGAACAACGAGTAAAATTGAAATAAGTTATAATGAAGGTCTGCAAGGACGTGCATATATACTATTAATCACCATAGAGAACTACAGTATATGTTCATAAGCTGATGTATCCGAGTGTTATTTTCGAAGTACAATTGTTATTAACCATGGAGAACTACGGTAGATGTTCACTAGATAACGTATCCGAGTGTACCACATTGTTCATAATTTAGGTGGGAGTTCATCAGTCGAAGCTTGGCCTGATTCCGAGTTGGTATGAAGAATTTATTGCAGTCTGAAGAAAAAACATAGCGGCTTCTGCCTAGCCGAAGTTCAAATATGAGGATGTAGTCTGTTATTTTCTAAGTACAACTATTTGTCACCATGGAGAACTACACTAAGTGTTAAAGTGGGGATATTGCCTGTTATTTTCTAAGTACAACTATTAATCACCATGGAGAACTACAAATTCATAAGCTGAAGTGTCCGAGTTTTCTATATTGTCCGTAATTTAGGTGGGAGTTCATCTATCATAGTTTCGACCGATTCTGAGTTAGTATGAAGAAGTTATTACAATATGAATAAATAAATTAGCGACTTTTGCCTAGGCGGAGTTCAAATACGGGGATATAGCCCGTTAATTTCTATGTAAAACTATTAGTCACCATGGAGAACTATGGTATACGTTCACTAGATGAAGTATTTGAGTGTTCCTTATTGTCTGTAATTAAGATGGCAGTTTATCGGTCGAAGCCTCGCCTGATTCTGAGTTAGTATAAAGAAGTTATTGCAGTCTGAACAAAAAGAATAACGGCTTCTGCCTAGGCGGAGTTCAAATATGGGATGCTATTATCAAATCTACTTCCATAAGTACAACTAAAAATGCATGCACGTTGTGGTTAAATGCAGGCCCACCTGGGCGTGCATATGTACTCGTATATATAACGATATATGTTATGTTTTTTGAATTATTTAAGATAATATGAGTATAAAGTGTGTGTAAAAGAATTTTCAAAATTAATAAAATTTAATTAAAATTTTTAATTGAATAAATTAATTAAAAGTTAATTAATTAAATTTAATTAAATTTTTTTTATTGAATAAATTAATTAAAAGTTAGTTAATAAATTAAAATACGTATATATATATATATGTGTGTGTGTGTGCGCGCACGTGTATTACTATAAAGGTTATAGTCAATATATTCAATATAATATGTTATACTGAATAATATAATAATTAATTAAAGTGTTAATCAATTAAATTAATTAAATAAGATTAAATTAATATAATGCACAAAATATTATATAAGTTAAATAAAGTATAAAATTTATATAATAAAACTTATATAATATAAATGTTTAAACTATAGGTGGAACATTAAAGAACCCCTAACTAGACTTAAGGAATAAACATACGTAAAAGTATATATACCGTGATTTCTAATGTGTCTGACACTTGATCACGAGGGTATTTCATAAGAAATACATTATTCCATAAGTGGATATCACTCTAATATATTAATGTTTATGAATCTTAAATATAATGTTGTCCATTATCATTTATATATTTATAAATAACTTATATACTCTCTGGTAGTTGAGCATACTCAAGCAAGAGATGTTATCTATAGTATTATTAATATATAAACTAAAAAGGGTAAGATGACTATATGTATCTATTGAGCAAACTTAACATACATATACTATAATTAGGCCAACATGAAATGGTAGGTACTAGTGAATAATTTCTTTTGATTTGTTGAGCAAACTAAATGTAAAAATGAGATTAGGACAATGAACCATGGGTTAGGAGTTGTATGTGATACAACCGATAAGGATTCATCCATCATTTGTGGGTCCATGGCTTGTTGAGCAAACTCAAGGCCAGAATCTCAAGACAGAGGAGACCTAACACCTATCAGTGAAGTCAAAAGACTTCTATGTTTTATCTTAGAGTTTGGAGAAACATAAAAGACTAGTGGGAGCCTTTAGAGAAAAATGAAATGGTAATAATTAACCTTTCTAATATTATAAGAACATCTGCTATGTATAAATTAAACTAATCTACATCCATTAATTCATGCATTATATATAATAGATAAAATGTTTATCAATAAAAATATATAAATGAACTGAATTGATATTGACAAATAGAAATATGAAATATTCTTACCAATAAGTTTTTGCATGTTGACCCACGCAAGCGCCTAACTATACAGCTACTAAATACATTCATAACTTTGTAACTTACATGTTTATTTGCCCGAGACTGTGTATTGTCTTCAATGAGTTCTGAACTCCAAAAGAAATAGAAGGGTATGACTATTTGATCCATTTCTAATTACATATAAATGTTATATGGTGAACGGTTACCACTCATAATGTACAAAACCTCGATGAAATTAGCTTATTCGAAATAAGCGAGTAAACCATATTGTGAGATTATGTATTCAATATGATTGATTACAATCATGATCTTCTTGTGTTAAATGTAACATTAGACCAAAAGCTACAAGATAGATATAAGAATTCGATCATTGAAATGTCAGTTCGATCTGTTTATGTAAAGTGCAATATATTTGAATTCCTTCCAAATTAAGTGTAACCAAATCCATTTTTGTAAAAAGTTCGTTATGATATTGTAGCAATGGTTTCTTTTGAATGGTTCGACCATTTAGAAAGGAAAGCAAATGTACAAGAGTAGATGTAACTTAAGGCAAGAGACGTTGGAAACGAGAAATGTAAAATAATAATAAATACTTAACTAGGAATAAGAAATATTATGTATTCCAAAAGTATTGTCACATAGAAATTATTTTCTATGAGATTTATTTCTTTGAATTTAAGATAATTTATCCGAAAATTCTCGATTGTAAACCAATTACAATAAATGAAATAAAGAGCCTATATTAAGTGGTTGAATGGAGCATCATATTTCATACGCTATTATAGTAATGACAGAAATAATAGGAGCATGCCATATAACACTTATTAGTTGTATCAAGTTAAGAAAATTGTTTACGTAAAACATTCCAAAAATTATTTATGAAATATTAATTATTTTTTTAGTATTGACTAAAGAATAGACAGTTTTATTTTAATGTGAATATTATAAATATTCATTATAAAATAAAACTATAAAAGTGGTATTTGTAATGCATTGGAAAATACAGAAGTGTCTAAATTTATTTGAAATTATTTGGGAATTATGGACTAAGCCAAAATTTGGAGAAACAAATCTTTGATTATATGATTATGAATCATACGGTACTAGTGAATTATATCGCAAACAATAAAGGTCAAAGCACCCATTCATTAGGAGCGACGTAAGAGTTGATGAACTCTTTGGATTGATACATAAAGATGTACGCAATCGCAAGTCTATTAATACCAAAACGGTTCTATGTACTTCGTTATATTCACCAATGAGTTATCATCGACATGGACATGTGTATTTGATACACATGTAGCATGTTTATTGTCAAACCAATTTTTAGTCCAACATCACAATGTTTAAAGTAAGTAGAACTTAAATAAAATTTCAAAAACAGTATAAATCAAAATGTCTAAAATACCCAAAGTATCCAGAGTTCAAATCATTCTTCTTTCATATGCAATCGGAATGAAATTCGAGAATATATACAATTTTTCTTTATTCAGTGGTCAGTATGCAAAAAATACAAGTCATTCTCTTTTTTTCTAACTTAAAGAATGTGAATAAAGTCAATTTGCAAATTTATATTTGTAAAGGTCCTTATATTCAAAAGTTCAAGCCATCTTCTTCTTCGTCGGCCATTAAATGAGACCTCACGCTCTTAAGGGAGCATAGAAATGTCAAGCCCCAAATTGTGATTTGTGATAAGAGAGAGAGAGAGAGAGAGAGAGAGAAAGAAGAGAGGAGCCCCTTCTTAGTGGAGGTGGGTCTTTATTTATAGAGGTTGGAGAGTGACATAGCTTGCTTGGTTTGGTTGATCGAAGTTGAAGCGGATCAGTGACTTGGCAAGATAGATGGTCTTGATGTTGCTACTTGTCATCATCTCAATACTATAGTAATTCACACGGATCACTATCTTGGACATGGTATCAACAAAGGTGGCATCGTTGTATAAGAGTGCTTTAGAGCTTTATTACATAGAATTCCCTTCATATTAATATATTACTTCTTTATATGAGCTATTTCTTGCATTTTACAATTATGTGATGGCTTGTAACTTGCAGTTGCAAGGGCTTAAATAACCAACTCACTATGACTTTTAATTTCCAACTCAAGATGGCTTGTTAGCTTGAATAATTTACTTATAATGGCTCTGGTGGCTTTAATGAACACTTTATAAAGTCCTTAAGGTATTCATCATGATGGCTATGAGGGACCTTCCACGATGGCTTTGAGAGATCTTCACGATGGCTATTTTAATAGATTGTTTTAGGATGACTTCCATGTCTCTTTTCATGATGATCTATGGGAATAGTTCATGATGGCTCTGGCATCTCACTTCACGATTGCTTGTCATTAACATATGCGAAGGTTTATAGCGTCAATTTGTGATGGCTTACTACATTAACTTATGACATGAATCTCCTCACGATGGCTTTAATTTACACATTATGATGGCTTTGATTAACACGCAATGGTTTCACATAAATATTTCACGGTAGCCTCAATCTTTCATACCACTATGGCTTCACAATAATACTTCACGATGGCTTTAACCTTTCTTATCCCGATAGCTTTCTAAAAATACTTCATGATGGCTTCAGCATGTTCGAAGTTATCACATGATGACTCTTGTAAGGCTTTCTTCATTAATCCACGACGGCTTTCATTATTATCCCACAATGACCCTTGTGTTTACTAAACCATTCTTGGAATTTTGGGTGTAACACTTGCCCCACCTCCCTCCACGTATGAAGTTTTCTTATGCTTTAGCTTAAGTAAACTTCTACTCTTGCATTTTTTCTTCCCTTCTTAAGTTGTCATTCTTTGTTATCGTATTCCTCATCATCGATTGCTTGTGCTACTTTATCACACGATAATCTTTACTCTTTAACACCATGACTTTCCATAAAAAGTTTCTCAAAACACATAGACTTTTGTAATCCTCCAAAAATATTTTTATTTGCAACAATTGTTCTCATTGAAAATGTTCTTTACGGTAAAAAAATTCTCGTATATTTACTTATAAATATCCATAGTAATATAAAATATTTTACAACTTTATTTGGAAAACATTCCACGCAAATACCAAATATATATACATACTTAATGAAGTGTGACTTTCGGAAAAAATAAAATTTTAAAAGTAAGGAAATCCTCTTCAAACCTCTTGAGAGTAGTTTTTATTAGAACAAACTAACATTACCGTAAGGTAGAAATTACCATGGTCGAGGGAATGCATTTTGTCCTTCATTTGTTTTGAGTTTGGTCGTTCATCAAATTATGAGTTCAGTTGATCATCCTTATTTGGATAGTTGTTTTCATAGACCTTGCTTGATCATCAGAGTTTCTATTGACCATTTCCCTTAGATGGGTGCTTTGACCAAGCCCAACGGTGGGATCAAAGCTTAATTGATCATCACTCTTTGGATGGTTGCTTCGCCTACGCCTTGTGGTGAGACCAAAGGCTTCTCATCCATCTCCCTTAGATGGGTGCTTTAACCAGGCCTGACGGTGGGATAAAAGGCTTATTGACCATCACTCTTTGGATGTTTTCTCTGGCCAGAACTTGCGATAGGACCAAAAGCTTCTCGTTCATCTCTCTTGGATGGGTACTTTGACCAGGCCCGACGGTGGGATCAAAGGCTTAATTGGCCATCACTCTTTGAAAATTTGCTTTGGTCAGGCCTTGTGGCAGTACCAAAGGCTTCTCGTCCAGCTCCCTTGGATATGTGCTTTGACTAGGCCTGGTGGTAGGATCAAAGGTATAATTGACCATCACTCTTTGGATGTTTGCATTGGCCAGGCCTTATGGCAGGACCAAAGGCTTCTCATCTTTCTCCCCTGGATGGGTGCTTTGACCATGCTCAATGGTGGGATAAAAGGCTTAATTGGCTATCACTCTTTGGAAGCTTGTTTTGGCTAGACCTTGTGGTGGGACCAAAGGCATAATTGACCTCTTCTAGGTATGAGTTGTGTCTCTTCATAACTAACCTCGCTAACCTCATCAGGTTAGGAGCTAAGTCAAACATATTGCATCTCAGTCTAAGGGCTTGTTTGTTAGAATGAGTTTTTCAAAATCCTTTATCCCTTTTCTCAAATTGTTGGAATTCCATATCCTTGATGTTGCATTTCTATTAAACTTGCCTATTCGATGGGAGTCTAATAATTTAGATTATTTACGATCTTAATTTTGAATATTACTTGCCTTTCTTTTGAATCTGATATTTATCTTTTGAATTCTAAACCATTCTCTATGTAAATTTTCTTGCAATAAGATACTTAGATTTTTCCCGTTAATAATCCATGGCTCACAATATTGTTTTGGCTAAACTTGAGGACTTTTTGTAAGTTCTTGGCTTGGTTCTTAAGTATATGTTATTTCCTGCTATAGTAGAACCCTTACTTTGTTTAGCAGCGTTACTTCATATTCTTTTGTTGATGAAAGAATATTATGTCTAGTGGCTCCTTTTGTTTGGGTTTTGCATGATGACAAGTCAGGAATAGTTATTTTACTCAAATTTCTTACCGAAGCATTCCTTATGGAACATCCTTGATCATTTTATCATGGCTTTTGTTGTCTGTAAATTCCAAAACTTTTGTTATTTAATGTCTCAACCTCTTCCCATTTGGTAAAATCGTTAACTTGTTTTTATTGGTTAATCCGACATCTAGGTTGAAATTGAAAAGATTAATCCCTTATTGCTTTACTGATTATAGTGCTGGAAGTCGTAACCTTTTTAACTCCCTTGAAAAGATTAATCCCTTATCCCTTATTTGAATATTTAAAGTTAATTAAATATTCCATTTAAAAGTGACAAAATTATGGGTCGTTACATAAACTAATAAGGAAGGACATGAAGTATGTTTGGACCAATAAATGTGAGGAGGCATTCTTACATCTAAAACATTTATTGACCAATGGGTCGGTGTTAGTTGTTCCGGACGAGATTCAAGATTTCATGGTGTATACAGATGCATGTCGAATAGGATTAAGAGCTATGTTGATGCAAATGGGTAAAGTGGTTGCCTAAGCTTCTCGATAGCTTAGACTGCATGAAGTTAGATATCCGACTCTTGGCTTAGAGTTAGGGGATGTATGCTTTGCTTTGAAGGTATGGAGACACTATCTGTTCGAAGAAAGATTCGAGTTGTATACGGATCATAAGTCTTTGAGATATTTATTCTCTCGGAAAGAGTTGAATATGAGATAGCAAAGGTGGTTAGAGTTCATAACAGCTTATGATTTGGTATTGAGTATACGCCAAGGAAAGGAAACATGGTAGCTGATGCACTTAGCAGAAAACATCAGAATGCGGTATTAGCAATGTTAGCAGAGTGGAAAGATTTGGAAGCGTTAACTACTTGTGGTGTGCAGTTAAGGTCGACGGCTAGTTCTAGTCAGAATACGACAATGTTATCTTGTTTCGAAGTTCGACTAGTATTGATCAAAAGAATTGCTTCTAAGCAGAGAGATGATCCACGGTTAGCTGAACGGATTAAAAAATCGGAAGGTGGAACTAAGATTGACGATTTAAAGGATTTTTGTTTTGACCAAAATGGATGGTTAAGAAGAAGGGACGATTGTGTGTTCCAGATGTAGATAACCTAAGAAAAGATGTACTTAGGGAATGTCATCGATCGAAGTTTACTATTCATCCTGGAGGAACAAAGATGTATCATGATATGAAGAGAAGTTTCTTCTAGGAAGGTATGAAAATGGATGTAAGCTTATGGGTAAAGTAATGTTTGAATTGCCAGCAAGTAAAAGCCAAGCATTAGAAGCCAAGTGGATTGCTTCAGCCTTTAGATATACCAATTTGGAAATGGGATTCTATATCCATTGATTTTATTGACGGGCAGCCAAGGTCGAATAAAGGAAATGAGAGTATTTGGGTTATTGTGGATAAACTGACAAAGAGTACACATTTCATTCCCGTTAAATCGAGAGGAATGGCACCTATTTTGATAAGTTATTTATGAAGAATATTGTCAAACTGCATGAGATTCCTAGTAGTATAGTCAGCGATAGAGATTCTTTATTCACTAGCGAATTCTGAAAAAAGTCTACATGAGGTTTTGGGCACCAAGCTCAGGATGAGTACCGCTTAGCATCCATAAACAGATGGGAAAACAGAAAGAGTTTACCAAATCTTAGAAGATTTGTTAAGAGCTTGTGTGTTAGATTTTGGTGGATCATGGAAAGACCATCTACACTTAGTCAAATTTTCTTGTAACAATAGTTATCATACTAGTATAGGGATGAGACCTTTTGAAGCTTTGTACGGAAGCCCATGCAAATCACCCATATGTTGATTAGAGATGAGAGATAGATTAGTTCTTAGTCCATATAAGGTAAGAGAAGCTACAGAAAATATTGACTTAATCTAGGCTAGGATGAAGGAAGCTCGGTCGATGTAACGGCCTGGGATTTTGGATATTTGAAACTGGAATATTTAATTGATTTTAAATATTTAAAAGTTAATTTGAACTTGAATTTCAAATATCACTATTTATTGGATGATTTAATTATTCAATTTAATAACTGAAAATTGGGTAAAATATTGAATTTGGAGTTTTAAGCTTGTTAAAAATGATTTAAAGTCTTATAAAATTTATATTAATAATACTGAGGATAATAGAATCTTTAAAATTGAATTTAAAAGTGTTTTGTTCAGTTTTAAAAGTATATCGTTTAAATTGACATTTAAAAATAGCCTTCCGGGGCACAGTCTCGGATTTCGACGAAACTAGTTCCATTAGATCCGTAATAGTGTATTGTTATCGGATTTCAAATTTCGTAGTGGTTGGAGTTATCGTTTGGCCGTACGGTATATAAACACGCTGAAATCTTTTTCGAAAATTCAATATAATTATTGGGTCCAAAAAAGCTATCTTCTCCATACGATCAAATTAGGACTCGAAATCTTTTCCATTGCGTTCGAAATAGGGGTATAACATTATAAACGCCTAGCGGCACACCTCGATAGGAGGTCGAGATTGTGAGTTACGGTTTCGAGACGATGTAATATATATATATATATATATTGATTTGAAAAGGAAATAGCACATCAGTACGTTCCTTTCAATTCATCATCACTATAGATTACGTTGGACACACCAACCTCTTTTCAAAATGTCGCGTCCCTCTTCTTTCTTTTTAAACAGCCGAGCTTCTTCCTATTTTAAAAATCTCAAAAAGAAAAAAAACATCAGCAATTCAACTAAGCAGTATACTTTAATTCGTTCACCCTCTTTCTCATTTATCTGCCGATTTGTAATGGCCGCGAATTCGAAAAAAAAAGAGTTGAAATCAAAATCAGGTTGGCATTTTTGGGTGCGATTTCAAATCGTGATATTCTCGAGTTCGTGAGGGTCAGCGACTTTGGCTGCAAGGGAGGCAGGCACTCGCAAATGGAGTCGCGTTCGTACGAGCAGCGGTGGAGTTTTGGGGGGGTCGCGATGCAGGGGTGGTCGACAACCTCTTAGTTGTGGGTTCGTGATTGTGAGGCCGGGCGTAGCGTGCACGTGAGTGGATGGGATGGCAGAGTTGTGAAGGCGAGTCGTAGTCACAGTGTCGATGGCATGTTCGCAAGTTGCTATAGGGAGTGGCAGTGAAGTATAACTTTATTTTATTTTTTTCAATTAAATTAGTATATATATATATGTGTGTGTGTGTATATATTTGAAAGGGAAATGAAATATATATATATACACATATTTTTAACTTACTATAAATTTTAAAAATGTATCTTAAGCAAATTTAATTTTTATAACATTTTAATTTAAGGTTACGTAGGTTTAAACTTTTAATTTAATTTGTAGGGTATTATTTCATTTATCAAAAAAATTAACAGTAAGTAAATCTGAAATTTTGTTAACACAATAAATTTAAATTTAAAGTGAGAGTGTTAATGGTAGGTTAAACCATGTCAAAAGCAAATAAATTCGGAAATTTCTTTTATACAAGGTCAAATCGAGCGAGATGTGCAACAAAGTCAAATATTGGATCGATCTGAAATATTCGAACAAGGAAATATAGGTGAGTTAATCTCACTCAAATTGGATTAATGAAAAATCTTAAATAGTTAAAATTTATTATTGATTAATGGATTGTTGAATGGATAAATATTATCACTTGAATATTATATATATATATATATATATTGGAGTGATTAATATTCCCGCATTATATAGCGGATGAGACCCTATGCGCCCCACATAATAGCGGATGACCCTATATTCCGCGATATCCCCCTCGAAGTGGGATTAATATTTTTATATTGTGCTAACATCTGTGGATGCAGGGAAACAGGTTGGAGGGATCCAACTGGATTCCTCAAAAATATTGAAATTTATTTTCATATTCAGTGATATGATTTATTTGATAATTTGTGATAGATTACATTGAAAATTGAAATTATTGAATGCTATGGTTTTGCTGGATATATTTTGGTATTTTAAGTTATCAAAAATATAAAGATTGGATTTTTGAAGGAAAATAAAAAGAAATTTTTAAGTAAAATATTTATAGTGAAGTTGGATAAATTAAAAGAATGAATTTGGGAAAAAGGTAAAAAGGTTGGATTTTAAAGCCCTATTAAATAAATTCCGAGTATGGAAAAAGGGATTTTGAATAAATGGGAATAAAAGAGTTTTAGGGACTTAAGTGGTATTGTTTAAGAATTAAAGGTTTTATTTGTAATTCAAGATTTTAAATGGTTTGGGAAAAAATAACAGGAGAGTTTTGAAAAAAAAGTAGGAAATTGATGTTCTGGATTTAAATAAGATTTTTAATCAGAAAAGGGCAGTGAATCTGAAATTAGGGTGTTTGGGGGTGATTCGGGTAAATCAAGAAATGAATTTCAAAATGGAATTAATTCAGAAAATCAATTTGAAAATCGATTAAGGGTTTTGAAACAGTGATTAAAAGGAGAATGAGACTATGGAATTTATAAACGGGGTTTATAAATAAAGTGAAATATTTATCAGTGGATGATTTGAAATTATAAATTCACGATGGGAATTTATAAGGAGATGGTAATTTGGTTTAAAAATAAATAGTGGTTTTATTTTTAAGTATGGAAAAGGAATTTTACGGGGTTGGAACGTAAATTTTAAACTGGAGATAAATCGAGGAGGAATTATAAATGAAAAGACCGATTTTATTGGAGTGGAAAGTGTATTTTCCTGAAAAGCTAAGTATATTTTCAAAGAAAGATTTTTAAGTATAAAACTAGAAGTTGTAAAGATGTTTTAAAAGAATGCTTTAGAAAAATTTATTATTTAATTGTTTTAAAAATGTTAAAGTAAATAGTAATTAAGTTAATTATAGTAGTTAATTATTTTTAAAGGTTAAATTAGTATTATGATTTGAAAAGGATAATCATTAAATATTTATAGTTTATAAAATAGTTTTTATTTAAAAGTAGTTTTGTCTAAAGTTTTACTCGAAGAATTATTATAGAAATTCATAATTATTATTTTGAATAAAGTAATTTAAGTAGCTTTATTTTAAGTATTTTAAGTGTATATCTTTGGATAAAGTGGTTTAATTTATTTAAAATCTAAATTTAATAAGACTTGGTGTTTTTCAATGGAAATAAAATATTTGGTTGAATTGATTGTTTAATTGATAGTTAAATAACCGACTATCAAATCTGGACCAGATATAACTTTGGAAATATCTAGAAGAAGTTCGGGGATTATATGGTATAGTTACCATTCGAGGTGTTATACTGTACGTATAAACCCGTTTCGTTCTTTTTGGACGTTTATAAGGAAATCCGTCCACTAACGGTTAGGAGATGATCTCCGATCTTATTTTCGTTTGTTTATTTCCTAAAGAACCGGGGTTGAGTTTACTGAGAATAGCGAACGTTGTTTCGAAGAGACGGGGATCAGATTTGTGATCCAAAAACCACTTTGATCCAATGAGTACGTTTTCGAAAGGAAGACAAGAGTTTGGAGTCGAAGGTGGAATAGTGAAGTGCAAGGGCTAATCACTACTAATCCTGAGGGTGATTCCAAAATGGATGTAGTAGGAATAGTGCCTTCGGATCCATTCGGACCGGGAATGGACTTGTATGGATGAATGCTATCAGTACAGTGTCATTGAAGGACAATGAGCATTCTAAGTGAATATTTCTAAAAAGGTAACGCTTAGCCTCGAGCCTCATCAACCGGGAATGACTGAAAATCAGGGGATATGCAGCAAGGCTAAGTGGGTAGCTCCCAAGTAGGGTAAGGTTTCCCCTATCTAGAGTCCCTTTTTATTTCGGCTGTCTGGGCGATTGCTGATCCCAACCGCGGGGTGATCTTATTCGGGCTATCCAGTTTAAGGGGTAGTCCGGTCTTGTGTTGCAGGGGACCCCGGAGTGTTCCTCGGTACGGTGTTTCTAGACAGGTACCGTGACAGGTGGTACCCCAGTGCCTAGTCATTCAGTTGGAAATCCATTCTCCCTATGTGCCTTTACAGTTTTGATTGTAGAGCCTAGTATGCTGGAAAAAAATTAACGTAACAATTCCAGCTATTTGATTTAAGTATTTTTACTTAGACACTATTGTAATATCAGAGGATTTTGATATAAAATGTTTTGGTTATTGTAAGGTAAAAACCCAACATGTTTATTTGTAGCGTGGTCTTACGAGATACCTTTGTTTTCAAAGGATTTTGAAAACTTTAATAATTCAATTGAGTGTGTTTTCTCACGCTGGTTTTCCAGACTGACTCGGGTATTATTTTATTATAATGTTCGAGTCAGATCGAGTATTACAGTTACAGGATAGGATTCTATGGAGCTCAGGAGACGAGCTGGATGGCGAGACGTATCACACGTACTTGATGTGTATTCCGCTGTGTAGTGCAAGCTGTATAGTCAGCTTGTGTGAGAACAGGTTATTATAACTGTCTAGTATTGTGTTATTGATTGTGTTGTACTCTGATGATGTAATGCATAAAAACAGTTATAGTTTCTTTTGTATAAAGATCTGTTGTTATCTATTATATATTGTTCCGCTGCGATTATGGGATTCTGATGTTGTTTTCTATTTTCTTCTTCTACCTCTTTCTTCTTTTCCCTAACGATTTAGTATTTCCGGCATTCGATTGTTTGGCATGTAATACAGTGGACGTATTGATGTCAATTTCCGGACATCAAAAATCTCGGGCCGTTACAGTCTAGGCATAAAAGTTTTGCAGATAAGAAGTGTAAGGACATAGAGTTCTCAGTTGGAGATTATGTTTTTGTAAAAGTATCGCCAATGAAGGGTATAATCCGGTTCATGAAGTCATGGAAATTGGCACCTATGTTTGTTGGATCATTTACTATTATAGAAAGGATCAGAAAACTCGCTTATCGGATAGAGTTACCGAGCAGTTTGGTAGGAATCCATAATGTTTTTCATGTTTCTCATCTTAGGAAGTGCGTTCGAGATCCAGAGACTACTATCACTCCGACTGCATGGGAAGATTTAGTAATGGAGTCGGACATGGCTATTGTTAAGCAACTAGTTCATATTATGGCTAAGGATGCGAGGAAGTTAAGAAACAATACAGTTAGATTAGTGAATGTCTAGTGGAGTGACAACAAGAAAGACTATACTTGAGAGACAGAGGACAGGATTAGAGACACATATCCTGATTTGTTTTAATGGTATGTTTTATGTCTAAGATTATGTTTGATGTTGTGTACCTTATCGTAATTTCGAGGATGAAATTCTTTAAGGAGGGGAGTCTGTAACATCCTTAATTTGATTAACATTATTTAGGACATTTAATTAGATAAATTAAATTAAATAATGTAAAAGAATATGGAGATTGAGATTCGATAATTATAATATTGGTCGAGCCTTAATTAATGAACTAATAAGATTGATTAGAACATTAATAAGAAGGAGGAGTTATGTGAAGGGAAAAATAGGAAAATGCTATATTTTCTTAATATACACCCTTTTATTCTCATTTATTCCCACACATTCATTCATACAAACCAAAAAGAAAACTATGGCCGGCCATTGTTAGAGAGCTAAGAGGAAGAAAAGCTAGGAATTGAAGAGAAAGCTTAAGGAAGCCAAATCAACACTCAAATCTCAAGTCTCATTATCTAATCAACGTAAATAATGATGAATCATCTCAAGTTTGCCTATTTAATTTTGGTTTTATGATTTAATCCAAAACTTGTATGTGTTATTATGCCATAATGTGAATGTTTGATGATTATATGCTTTATGATGATTTATTGGATTTATTTATAAAATTATTTAATAGGTTTAAGTATGAAAACCTATCATATGACATCCAAATGACTTAAAATTTTGATATGATGTTAAAGACGTTATTTTAGAAGTAGGTTTTTAATTTTATAATTTTCCAAGCAAGTATGAATATTTTGTGAATTATCTAAGTGAGGAAATTGATTTATTACTGATTTTAATTATTAAAAATAATTAAATAATGTTTTTGACCATGAAATTTTTACATGTTAAAGAATATGATAATTCAAATTATCGGGATTTTTGGGGGTTTTTCCCAAGTGTTTATGATTTTATATGAATTTATTATGCTAGAAAGACTTAATAAATATATTAAAATGTTAATATAAAATTATGGTTTGTAAAAATGTTTGGGAATGTAATTTATGATCTATAGCATTTTTTTGAAAAGAATTGATAAAGAAAGTTATCATCTAATAAGAATTTGACAAAGAATTGGAGTTGGTGAAAAGATATTGCTTTTTATAGAAATAAAATAGTTTTCACGTTAATTACGATATTGTCATGCACCATTAATTAATGCCATACCCCATCTATGCCGCATGTCATCACTAACCTGTAGGGAAACATATGATCTCAACCTCGTTGGTATGCAATGATTCTGCTAAAGTTGGGACTTATATATCAATGCCGACATTGATGTTTGCGACGTTGGTACCACATATTTCATTATGACATTAATAATGCCACAAGTTTTATAGCAACGTCTGTGATGTCGTATATTTTCTATACTGACATCAACTCCATAAGGAAACAATGTTGCTATAAGCATATTTTTGCCATAAGCTATGTTACACCATTGATGCCGCATGTATGAATTTCAACATTGATTATAAGGAGGCAATGATGCCGCTGGTTTCTTATGCTGTCGTGTTTTGGCCATGATGCCACTATAGGCTATTTTCGACATTTATTATATGAATATGATGCACCTAACCTAAATTTCAACATTCATATATTTCTAAGTTTTAAAGTTTTATATATGCAAACCATAACTATGTCGTTTATAGTCGGCAACCTATATTCATCTTTGATATGTGATATAAATGGTTTTGGTCTTATTGCCTTATGTTTTATAAATCAAATGCTTTAACATGGTTTCAATATAGAAGGGGTGCGATAACCCACACAGGCAATATTAATGCCGCATTATATCAAGTCAAATGGTTTTATTGTATATGGCTTTATAGCCTAAGGTTTTGAGGTGCGACAACCTCTAAGTTATTTTGAAATTCGTCAATGTTATTTTATAAAAGCATATATATTTTGGCATAATATTTTGGATAAAGTAAAAGGCTATATTTTCCTTGTTTTAAGTATGATTTCAAAGGTTAAATAATTTATAAATAAATCATTTTCAAGGAAATAAAATAAGTATTTAGCCCAGGATTTTACCAAAGAGATTATAGTTCTCATCACCTGTATATGAATTGTGATAGGATGAATTGACTAGGAGATTAGAAAACAAGATGGGACTAGAGTAGCCTCATGCTCTATACTTCAGCTGTTAGCCCCTAACTAATATTAGTCCACAATTTCAGTGCGTAGGGCTTGATTAAAAGTAGGTTTACGCATAGAAAAGAATACACAATGATATAGTAGGTTATTAGTTGGCCTGCAAAATAATAAAGATTAGAGTGACCCTTGGAATAGTAAATTTTGGACAGACCGTCTAATTTCCTTCTAATAGTAAGTTCGAAATTTTGATATATCTGGTAGGCCCGACTCAGCCATGTAGGCTTGCAGTTACCTTGAGGAAACTATGATGTAGGAAAAATAGTTCATTTATTTAGATAGATCAGTTATGATTACCCAGGTTGCATGCATGCATATGATTATTTATATTGTCTAGTTTAACCATTGTGGTTGCAGTGCTTGATTTATAAAAGATATATTTTTAGAGGATACTAGTGACGGGTAAACCCATTCTTCTTAGCGGTGTGGTCTCACTAGATATATATTAACCTAGATGACTTATTATTATTCACACCAGACTTTTTGTCTGACCCGGAGTTTTTGTTTTTCCTCTTAAACTCTTGGATACTCATTTGGGTAGTTTGAGAGTAAGGATTCCAGGTTAATTAGGTTGGACAAATAAAGCTTATGGAGACGTGCATGAGGAAGAGCCAGGTATGTAGGAATCTATCTATTATTTATCCACCGTGTTGTTATGACTTAGTCTATATGTATGTAATGGCAGAAATTATATATGTCTAGTAGTAAACTCTGATCAACCAAGGGGGTGTGACGACCCGTAAATTTTGAATATTCGTAACGGAATATTTAATTGATTTTTAATATTTAAAGGTTAATTTCTAACTTAAATTTCCAATATCAGGATTTATTGGGTAATTAATTATTGAATTTGATTATCGAAATTGGGAAAAATATTAAATCCAGAGTTTTAAACCTGTTGAAAATAATTTGAAGGCTTGAAAAATTCATATTAATAATACTGAAGATAATAGAACTTTTAAAATTGGATTTAAAAAGTGTTTTGTTCAGTTTTGAAATTTTATCGTTTAAGTTGAATTTTAAAATAGTCTTCCGAGGCACAGTCTCGAAATTCGACGGAACCAGTTTCATTGGATCTGTAATATTGAATTATTGTCGGATTTCAATTTTCGTAGTGATAGGAGTTGTTATGTGAGCGTATAGTATATATACGCCTAGACTATAATTAATCAAATTAAATTAGATATAAATTTTTAGCTTCTCCGATATGCCATCCTTCTTCGTTTAAAACAAGGAAAGAGGAAAATATCGTTGGTCCAAATCAAAATCAAATCAGGGCAAAACTTCAGCCCACATTCTTTCAAATCGTGGCTACCCTTTTGCTCTTTCTAACACGCAAGACATCATCTATTTCCCTTTCTTTAAAATCACGTTGCTCCTCCTTATCTTTTGAGTTCATTTCAGAAGGAAAAAAATGTATAAAATAAATAGACATGGCCGAAGCCTGGAAAAAATTGAATCAATCCCCAAACAAATTCATCTCGTCACTTTTCTTGCTCGATCCTCTTTCAAAATTTTCGTTCGAACCTGGGTGTTGGCGATTTCGTCCCAGTGAGGCGCGTTCGAGGATGGTCCGAGGTCAGATCATGCGAGTGGGATCGTTCTCGCGCTCGCGAGATCTAGAGCATCACGTGAGGGAGGGTTTTGATCGTGCTATGGTCACGACTTCTTTGAGGGCGCGTATGGTTGGGTTAAGCTAGAATGGCGGTGAATGGTCATTCGTCGAGTAGGGGATGGCGTTCGAAGCTAGGGTTTCGGAAGCCGTGGTGATTTAGAATTTCAGACGAGTTTAAGGTAATTTTAATCCCTACATCTTAATTTCGTCACTTAAGTTTTAACTTGAAAGGAAATTTTTATTCTACTTATTTGAATCAACTGCAAGTTAAAAATAGTGTTGAAAATTTAATTGGCTATGTACTTTGAGTAGCAAGCTATATTATTTCAGACTCTAACTAAGCTTAATACATATATATAGATGGGTAAATATATATATGTATACTTGTATATCTTTATGAGACTATATATATATATATTTCACTTACTAGTATTTAATATATAGGTTAAACGGAAAATATATACATGTACAGAGAGATATATATGCAGTTTTTCCAATTTACATATATATGTACAAAAGAAATTTAATATACATATTTTCACTTAACCAGTTATTTTAAATAATGTATTAAAGGAAATTTAGTTTTAAATTTAATAATTATATGATTCAATATATTAAATGAAAATTTATTTGTTCGATTAGTTCAAATATTAACAAACCATATAATATTTATACAAGGTCCAAAATTGGGAGATAATGGTCGAGATGGAGTTGGATTGCCAAACAAAAATCAAAGGTGAGTAAATCTCACTCAGTTGGGTTTTTATTTAAATTTAAATGGTTAGATTTAAATAGATGGATTGAATGATTGGATTGATTTGATGTGCACTGATGATCTGGTGACTTTGGGTTTGGTTGGTTCTCAAGATTAATTGTTGCTTGACTTGAAGTATTCGAGTTTTAAATGGTTTTGAACTTAAATCATAAATAAGAAAATGTTTTTCATTTTAAATATTAACAAGGGCTTAATAAATTGTGATTCGTTTAAATAGTAGAGTAATTAAAATGGATAATTAATTAATTCAATTAATTTGTGATTTGGGTTGATTAATTTAGTAATTAAGGGTTTGAATTAATTAATTAAGGATTAAGTTAATTAATTAAGTCGGATTAATTTAGAAAAACCAATGGATGGTTTGATAGGAATTACTTAATTTAATTAATAAAATATAATTACTTTGTGAAATTAATCAAGAGATTAATTAAGATAGTTAATTAAGGAGTAATTAATTTATTTAATGAAGTAAATAAAAAAGGAGATAATTACAGGATGAGATAAATCAAGAATGATTAATATGTGCGGTTAAATCAATGATTAATTATTTAATATAATTAATTTAGATTATGATAAATGGAATGTAATTGGAAATCATTAATTTATATAACTAACGATGTAATTAAAGATTGGTTAGTTAAGATGAGTTATTCAATAATAAGTGACTTATGGGAAGTTAACTAATATAAGTAATTAATGATTAATGCAACTAATTATAGTTAATTAATTTATGAAGTAATCAAGTTTGCTTATTGATTTTGGTTAAGAAAAATTAATATTATGGAATCAATTAAAGATAATTACTTAAATGTAATTGAAAAATAATCAATCCAGGGTGATTAATTAAGATTAATAATGAAGGGTTGACTAATTAATTGATTTGGATTTAATAAGTGTTAAATGAGGAAAATCTAAGTGATTGAGGCTAGAAATTCAATTAGAATCAACTGAATTAATTTAGAAGCGATCAAATTTGCTTATGGATGATTTAATGATATTGGATGCCTTGAATGAGTTGTTATTTATGATATGGAATGTTTTGTATTTCATTTGGATAACTGGGTTGGGATGACTTGAGACTCGGAGAGACCGGGGTCGGGTATTAGGAAATACCTGAAACCACTTCGAATTTTTATAGATTGATATGTGAAATCTATAGGCTGGAATGTAGTGTTTTAAAGGAATTGGACTATTTAAATCTAAACCATGGTATTTAGAAAATGAATGTGTGGAATAAGTGATGCCTATAATAAATTGTGGCTTTGTGAATTGAAATGAGTTACCCCGGGTTTTATATAAGTTGTATGCTTTGTATTCTATGTTAGATGAGTTTACTCACGCTGGTTTCCAGCCTGACCCGGGTGTTACTTTGGGGTAATGCTCGGGTCAGACCGAGTATTACAGATTTCAGGTAAGGACGTTCTGGAGCTCGGGAGGCGAGCTGGATGGCAAAAACATATAGAGTATTTCCGCTGTATTATATTGTTGTATATCTGTGATATGATAATTGTGTATATTCAGTGTCTGTATATATGTGTAACTCTGATGTATTAAAATGTAATCAACAGATATAGTATTCTTTTGTAACTGTTATTATTTATTATTATAATTTATCCGCTGCGAATGTGGGATGTTGATGTTTCCTGTTCTTCTTCTTCTATCTCTTTCTTTTTTTCATAACTATCTGGAATTTTCGGATCGAAAATTTCGGGTCGTTACAGGGGGCATCTACATATGTTGCTCTTGAAGTATTTCATAATAATTTTATTTTATCTGTACCTAGGCAATGTTTAAGGTTTATGTAATGAATATGAAAATTATTAAATGAAATCTATGTTTTGAAAATGTTCATATTCTCGTGCTTTTGATGTTATTATTAACTGGTCTCATTTTGTCATCGGAGAATAATACTATTGATGGCTGCAGAGTCGGTAGCGCTTATCTTCGGGCCTCAAAATGGGGGATGTTATATATGACCTCATCTGAATTTAAAAATAATATTTTACAATCCTTCGATATGTAAAATACTGGTCGTTACACTCTCTCCCTTTTAGGAATTTCGCCCTTGAAATTCATTAAATACAAACAGATAGGGTTACCTCGCATACCTAACAATCACAAACAAGCATATCAAGCAATAAGCAATCATTGTACATCAAACATGCACACCAAGCAAGAGATGCTACCTATGCCTACCCTAGCATGCAAGGTTCTAAACTACACTACATGATATCGAATAGTGATAGAAATTGTGATAAATAGGAAGTCTTACCAAATAAAGAACCCTGGAGAAGCAGTCCTCATGCTTTCATCGGTATCCCATGTGCAATGGCCATCGCCATCGCTTTCACCCCACTAAAACTTCACTATTTTCCTTCAAACTACTTCATATCATGTCCTTTTTATGAATAGGTCTATGAGGTTTCGAAGCCTCTGGTTCAATCTCGATATCATTCAGATGGTCCAGTGTAATAGTCACGCCCGAGTCATGCACAAACTTCCACAAATGAGAAACATGTACTACATTGTGCACATCCATCATCTTTTGAGGTAAGTCAACTCTGTAAGCTCTTTCGTCTACCTTGACAAACACCATATCACCAACAAAGAACTCCAAACCTTTAAGTCTCTTATCAGCGTAGCTCTTCCATCTATCTTGTGCAGCTTTTATTCATTGTTGAATGGCTCGATCTTCTCTAAAGTCTCCCTGATCATATCTGGCCAAAGTATCTATTTTTTGTCCACTTCCCACCAACATGAAGAAGCGTAGTATGGTCGGCCATATAATGCCTCGGATGGTGTCATACTGATGCTAGACAGATAATTATTATTGTATGCAATCTCAACAAGTTGTAAGTAATCATTCCACGAGCCTCCGAAGTTAGATATGGAAGATCGTAAGAGATCCTCTAAGATAAGATTCACTCTCTTTGTTGGCCGTTAGTTTGAGGGTGATAAGCTGTACTCAGATGCAACTGCATCCCTAATGCCCCTTGTAGGCTTTTCCAAATTCCACTCATGAACATTTGGTCTTTATCGCTTACAATGCTCTTCGGCATACCATGAAATTGCACAACCTACCTCACATACAACTCGGTCTATTTGGCTGCCATCCTTTTGACTTAATGGGTATAAATCTTGCACTCTTAGTCAATCGATCGATTATGACCCAAATGCTATCATATCCTCCTCTAGTCCATAGTAGTTCATCGTTGAAGTCCATTGACACTTATTCCCACTTCCATTCAGGAACTTTTAATGGTTTCAACAAACCACTAGGCTTCTTCTGTTATGCCATTACCAACTGATGGTTCATACACTTCAAGATGAATGCCCTGACGTCCTTCTTCCCTTCCTATGAAAATGTCTTCTTCATATCTCTATATGTTTTATTTCCTTCGGAATACTTAGCTAATCTTAAATGATGGCACTCTTATAGCACCTTAATCCTCAACCCATCGACATTAGCTATATATAATCTTCTATCTTTATAGAGCCAACCGTCATGGTCAAGCCCGTACCGCCTCATCTCTTTAGACTCTACTCCACGCTCAATCTTAGTAATAATCTCGATTAGTTTGGCATCATGCACATAACGTGTACCGATCTGCTCTATCAAATTAGGTCTGATAGTCAAACTTGCCAACATCTTTGGCTCTAGCTCACATCTCGGACAGTCAATTATGTTAAAGAAATTAATAAGTAGAAGAAAGGTGGAGAAGTTATTTCATTTCATCAGTTTACTTATATTTACTTATACATAATATGTTAGAAAGTTATTTTGCCTAATAAAAAGTTTATACACACACACACAAGGGCAATCAATTATGTTAAAGAAAGCAGTTAATAAAGAAAAGAAAAGGTATAAAACTTATCTCATTTCATTAACTTATCCTTAATGGTATTACAAAACAATTTGAACACTCAAATACATATATGTATGCATGTATGAATAACTGCAAACTATATCTTAAATTAAAATAACATATATATGTATATTTATGTAAACTTTGTAATCCATTACATGTTTTAAAACTTAAGTACCAAATTAAAATCTCTCTTAACTTAAGAGGGATTCAAAGGGTTTATAATGTTTTGCACAAAAGTCCACTTACGTTTTTTTTAATTGGAAAAACCTTTAAATAAATATCAACAACAACTAAGATTTCACTCAAAACAACAAATATGTAGAACATGTATTCAATCTTCAAAATAATTTACATAATATAGTTAATTTATGTATATTTATACAATTAGGTAAAAAATACATCAATTAATTAAATTGGTTTCCAATCCAAATTTGTTAGTTTATTTAATTGCCTTTTTTATAAAATGATAATTTCTAAAATAATGACAAAATTAGATTGGACAATTAGGCATAGATAAATTTGTGGTTAAAGAAATTAGATCTAAACTAGAACATATGATGAAAAGCTTGTAGAAAATGTAGGATCTACTTATATAATCATAATGAACATATAAGCGATTAACATATCTGAGATCAAAAACTTGGGTCAACATAATCAACGAATGATGAGATTAGATTTAAATTAATTAAATTAATTAACATATATCAAATTTGAACTTTAGGTCAATATAATGAACAAATGATGAGGCAAGATGTAGCATACAAAATATTTAAACTTCATTAACATGGTGAACATATAATAAGGTAAGTTTAGAATAACCTAAAGATGAGGCCTAAGATTTGCACCTTGAATGAAGAATAAAACTCTGATTCCCTGAATATTATCAATTTTATTTGAATTTAATTTTACGGAATTTCATCTTTTTTTCTCATAGAGGCCATTAAGGTAGAGGAGGAGAGCAAGAGAAAGAAGATAGGATGTTCTGTCAGGAAAAGAATAATCAATGGATTGACCGAGACGAATCAGGCTAATGATAGAGCCATTATCGTGATAAAGGATCAACTTAAAGATGCTCATATTGAGTCCGAGAAACTAAAAGGGCATCTTACCGAAGCAGAAAACACCATTAAATCTTGGAACCAAACTATCGCTGGTCATGTTGTTGTTATTGCTGAGCAGGCAGCTGAGCTCACTCGTCTTCATGAGGAGAATGCACGGCTGGTGAAAGAGAAGGAAGAGGTTGCATTCGACAAATTGGTGGAGGAGATCGAGCATCTAATCACAAAGTCAGAGCTTATAGAGTTGCGATCGGAATACGATGACACGATAAGCCAATTTGACACAAGTGTTTTTCATCTTTATAGTAACTGGGTGATGAATAAGGTTAGCTTGAAATGGCTTCGTAATAATTATCCCTGGACTCTTATCATGGTATGGGAGGAAGTATTGGTCAGGTCTGAGGAGAACAAAGGTACATGCTCGAGGAAGAACTAAAGGCTGATTACCTCGGCCCTAAGGACATAGACTTCTTGGCCGCCAACAGAGCGATCCTTAGGGAAGAGAGGGAGAAGGAAGCTGCCAATGCCACAGCCAAAGCTCTTGTTGGCTCCAGCTCCACAAGTCAGCACCAAACACTTGTTCATACTTTTCAAGAGAAGACGATGATCATCCCCATATCCATAGCTATTATTTTTGAAGCCACTCATGCCCATGCAACTTACGTAGCCTTGGGTGAGCCATGCCCTTTTTGCAGCTATAGTACGACCTTCAAAGATGGGGACTAGCAGTGAAGCCTTCGAGATTGAAGTTTACGACCAAACCCATGGATCGGGTTCGTCTCTCCAATGCTCCAGACACTTCGATTTACTCTGGAATCCTTTTCTAAATTATGCGCCTCTCTTTCCCAACTTGTAGGTTAGCCAACTCTCCTCCTCCTACTGTTGTTCAGGGTTCAGGACCTGCTATTTTCACTATTTCCACCATAGTCTCTGCAGTGGCTTTTGGCATAGTTCCTGTCTTCAGCTCCGGGCCTGGGCCCGATTCTGAGTAGGTAAAGGCTCTACAAAACCTGGAGGATGTCTCAGCATTTGTTGATGAAGAGGTGGTGATTACCAGCGAGTCGGGGCCGACAGACAAGACGACCATAGTAGAGACCAGAAGAGGAAAAGAAGGGGCTGTGGATGAAGAAGGAAAAGGAGGAACGGAAGTGCAAGACTCCCACTACTATCATGTTGAAGGTGTCAAAGGAAGGGAGTGTGGCTACTGGAGGGTCAAAGGGGTCCATCCCCCCTATAGAAGGAGAGGCCGACAAGGATAGTAGGAAGCAGCTCCTAATTTGGCCAAGCAAGGGCAGTAAAGGCAGAGGGAAAGGTTAAAAGAAGCCGGGATGAGCTCAAGCACTGGGGAAGCAGGGTACTCCTTGTCTTTTTGTGTCTGTTTTTGTATCCGAGTATGTACAAGTTCAGAGTCTATACTTAGAAACTTTTTCCTTCTATTGTAGTGCGAGTAACGTTTGCAATTTTGCTTTTGGTTATCCGAAACAGGACGATATTGTGCGAGTACGGCCCCTACTGTTTGATGTTGTATATGAAATGGTATAAGTAATGAAAAGATCAACATTTCCCCTGTAATTTCTTCTGTATGCTTTATATTCTTTGTAATATGCCTGTTTATATACCATTGTGTATGTACATAATATGATTGCTTGTCACGCCATTTCCATATTATATACTATTTTACTGTGTGATGTGATGCTTCTATTTGCCACAATTCCATGCATGTAAATGGTGTAAGTAGTGTAACTTGTAGTTGTTCAGTGTACCACTTTACTTAGCTCTGTCGTGGTTACCAGAATTCTTTGTTGGCGTAACAGAATCATGGAGTAATTTTTATCCTAACCAAGTGCTAGTGTGCTGTGTGCCCTCCGGTCCACGGGGCTATTTACTCTGAACACTTGATATAAAATCGGATGCTCTGGGCGGCTCTCTGGGTGCCTGTAGTCCAAGATGTATTGCAGCTCCTATCTTTGGGAACTTGTAATTTGAATGCTCGATTCTGAGCATCCTATCTTTGATTACGGTTGTTCTCTCTAAGCTTGGTGATGTGCACGTAAATGTGCATATATTTACATCCATATTTTATCTCTTTTTATTTAAATAAACATCATATTTGGGCATTTGTACATGTTAAAACCAAAATTCAATTATTTTCAAACCATCATATTTTCATCTTCTTCAGGGGAAAAATGGTCATTTTTGTGCAGTGTAAATTTGAGAATTTTTACTTGGACATTTTTGATGATTTTTATAGGAATTTGGATGCATATGGAAGAGGCTTATATGAAGATACATGCATGCACAAATGAATACAAAGGAAAGAAGAAGGAAATAATTCAAAGTGAAGATCATGGAGGACCCCACCTACCCACCTACCTTAATGTACAAATTAGAGGCTAATGTACATGCTTATGGAATTAATGGCTTCATGTACACTTAAATGATGATTAGTAGAAGCTAATGATTAATTGGCCTCCACACTTCCTAAGGGGTATTTTGGAAAGCCCCATAAAAATAGAATTAGGGTTTTATGCATGTATAAATAGCCCTCTTATGTACATGAAACTATCTTCTACTCTTTCATTTTACTTAAGAAATTAAGAGATCAAATTGTAAGCTCAATGTTATATGAAATAAAAAATGGCTTCCAAGCCTCTTTTTTCTTCTTTTCTTCATGCTTCTCTTTGTTTTCATGTTAATGCTTTTATTTATGTTCTTTTCTTTTCTTTGCTAGTAGATTAAATTTACATTCATGCAAGTAGTGTAGTTTATATTTTTATGCAAGTAGTCAGTAGCTAATCTCTTTTGCTTTCTTTGCTTATTTTCTATTTTCTTCTCTTTTTAATGTTGAAATTTACTTGTGTTGCTTCAATGCCACAAATGAGTAGCTAAACCCCTTCAATTTAGGGCTAATGAAGCTCTCAAATATTATGTAATTTCAACATTTCTTTGATTTATGATCTCTTTAGCTTGTGCTTCATGAAAGTAAATTTTGATGTAAGTTTATACAAGTGGGTTTGATAGCTTATATTGCTTATGCAAATGAGCTATTCTTATTCAACATAAACACAATTTACATCATCATTTGCTAATTAATTTTTGATTTTGAAATGAAAGTAAAAATGAAATTTGATGATCTATATTACTAGTTACAATAGTAAATAGATCATACTTAAAATAGCTTTTGCTTTGGCCTCATTTTCATGAGAATAATAAGGGGTATAATTGTTGTATTATAGTTTGATGGTTTGAGTTATTTTAATCAATAACTTAAACAAACCATACTTATGATAAATGCAACGATTATTTCACTTAAAACTAGAGATCATAAATTATTGTTTGTTGATTTACAAAAATATGAGAGTGGATTTATCCCTAAATTATTCTCTAGTCTAATAGTTTTTAAAACACATTGTAATTCTAGTTTAGCTTCATTTTGCTTCTAGTTCACAATTTCTCCTCCATTTGGTGTAATTTGATTGAATAAAATTTTAAACTCTAACAATTCCCTACGGATCGACCCGTATTCGCCACGTACTACAAGTGTACGCCGTGCGCTTGCGGTTAAATTTAATTTGAAATTTCTCGACTATTTTCTAAATCGATAGAAACTTTGACGATTAACAAGTTTTTGCGCCGTTGTTGGGAAGTTGTTTTGATTTCAATTTTCTATTCTTCGAATTATTTTCTTTTTCTTTTATTGTGTGTTTTCATTTTGTGTGTTGAGTGCTTTTTAAAAAAAAATTGCATTTGTGTGATTTTTGCTTGCATTTTGTTTGTGTGCTTGTAGTTTTTCTAGTTGCTGTGCATTTTTAGTTATAAAAAGAAAAAAAATATAGACAAGTGCATTTCATAAGAAAACAAAAATATTTTATTTTACTGTAAATTACATTTCATTCTATCTTTTACAATTTTCAATTCTGTTTACTTTTACATTGCTTTCATTGCAAAACTGTGCACCTTCAAAATTGTGCACTGTCTTCACATTTCAATTCCAAAACAACTTCTAACTGCCTTCTCTGCTACAGTGCCATCTCCAGCCAATTTCTACAATCCCAACTCACCTCTGTAAACTTACATCTATTCACACTGTTTCCACTTCATATCCACTAACCACTTCACTGCTTCGAAAGGCACTGTACCTGTGCCTTCATAATTCAACAAAACCAGCCTGCCCAGTACATTCCCCTCCCCCATCATATTCGACTGTGACACTGCATACAACAAGCAAATCACCAAAACTGTCATCTACCATTTTGTCCCTTACAACCATTCTACAAAACTGTCAATTGCCACAAAATTGTCTACTTGCTTCGACAAAACTGTCTACTTCACTTTACTTCCATCATTCTACATTCCTCCAGCTACAAGAACCACCTCCTCCAGCAAACTGTGCACTTTGAGTTAATACTGCCTATAACAGTGCGAACAACAGTTCAAACCACAGCCTTTAACATTGCAAAACATCCACAACTTCACTACAATTCTCCTTCAAACAGTCATCAACATCCTTGCCAACAGACCACTCTTTGTTCGAAAGCAACATCAACTTCAACAACATCAACCAATAATCACCCGCTCCTTCATCATTACATTCACTGAACAACTGCAGTAGTTCACCAAAACTAACCTACTTCATTCTCCCCACACCTGAAACCCTACATCCATTCACTCTACAGACTTCACAACCACCACCCAATCTTCAAACTACAACATCCCTCTACCACCGCAACTGCTACCTAACTACAGCAACTACCCCACTAACATACTCCAGTAGTTGCAGCCTCACCACCGAATAACTACCATACATCCGACTGCCTTCAACTGACTGTAGTGACATAAAAAAACACTTCATCACTCAGACATCCCTGTGCAAACTTCCTCGCATCATCTTAGTCTAAACCACGGCTAATTTGCAGCAACATCCCATAATCCCAAAATACCGCCACTACTCAATTCCAAACTGCTGTCACATGCTCTCTACTGTCACTACTGCCTGGCGACTCTACACTCATCATACAAAACCAAACATCCCCTTCAACCACATAGCCATAACATCATCTTCTCTGGCAATAACAACTACAACCAGCATTCATCACAACTCAACATCCAACATCATCATTGTTCCATCAAACCATTCCTACTGCCTACCATCTCAACATCCAACAGCAGCAGTGCGTACATTCAACCAAACAACAGCTTACATTCGAACTCTTCAGCCTGCAACTTCATACCACCCCTAATTTCAATTCTCGACAAACTCCACTTCCTTCACTTCTGCTCCCTAACACATACCCAAAAAAATCGACCATAGTTCAACTCACCAAACCCCTCTCCACATACATATAAACCTTCTTCTTCAACTGAACTCAGTCACCCTCTTCTCTGCGATCACTGTCCACCTTCATTTCATCACCGACCAGAGCAACCCTACATGTATCTGCAGCCTTCACTTTGAAACCCAATCACCACCCACAAACAATCGTGCGCCCACCTCCTGCTCCTTGATTCGACAACCACCGCGACCTATATCCAATTCGCGAACCCCCAATTCACTTCACTCCAACCATCGTTCACAACCATCATTCACTTCTCTACCAGGTTGCCTCCTTGCATTTGTCTTAGCCAGCCTTGCAACTCTTTGCAATCCGCCGCACCTCTAATCCAATTCACGACCCTCAGCACTCTGTGACTTGACCATAACCTCGCCTCGAATCTACCGCACCCCAGCTTCGAATACCAGCTCGCAAACCCAAATCACCTAAAGCGACGAAGTGTGGAATTGTTTTCGAATACAGAATTTGGATTTGAAATTTGGAAGCTCGAATTACTGTTTACATGATTTCAGGCATTTAACTTTGTTGTGGAATAGAAACGAGAAAAAAGGGGATTTTTGTTGTCTTTGTTTTGTTTTGGGCTGGTTACATTTATTTTTTATTTTTTTTCTTTCTTTTATTGTGAGTGAGATTGTAAAAAAAACAAAAAAAAAGAGTTTGTTTGATGTGTTTCTTTTTTCTCTTGTAAAAAAAAACAAGTTCAACTTTGTTTAATTTTCATTTTTCATTTGTTTTCACTTGTTTTAGTTTTCATTTATTTTATTTTCAATTGTTTTTTTTCATTTATTTTGTTTTTCATCTTTGATAAACATACCCAAACAAAATAATAATAAAAATTGTTGAATATATCTTGTTTTTCATTTCAGGTTGCCAAAGCAGAAATTCAAAAGGAAGAAGTGCTTGCCCAAATAAATTGCTTTGCCTTGCTAAAAAAATTGCCGCTAAAAAAATTGCTAAATAATCTGCACGCTCTGGTATCGTGCACTTTTCCCTTGTTTTTATTGCATTGTTGGTTGCTTGCATTTGCATTTATATATATATATATATATAATTTCAAAATCCAAAAATTAAAACAAACTTCATTTTAGTTGCATTGTAAATTCACGTTAAATTTTTGTTTTGCATTCATCTCATCTTGTTTTATTTTCTAAGAACAATACCCCAATTCACATAAGGTGAGGGATTTCATCACCCTTTCCTTAGACCACAAACGCATTTCATCGTAGAATTTGACTAATAATAAAGGTTAGACATTCGACTTAAGGGTGTCACGAGCTCATCTAGGGCTTAATTGTATCTTCACAATTGTTTTCTTTGAACAATTTTATTTCTTGGTGTCTAGACTACGGCAGAGTAATAACCAGTTATAAAAATTACGGTGATACGTAAATATTATACTAGTTGTTCCTTTGAAGGTACTTAAACCTTCGGTTGCATTGCTACGGTGATTCGTGGTGCACCGATAACTCCTGCCCGTTACGTGGCTGAGAAATATTTTTGTTCATTTAAGACAAAGTGTGATTATACAATTTTGGGTTAGGAGCTACTAAGGACAGAAAATTGTAATTAAATCCTTTGCATTCAATTAGTTGCATTAGTTCATGCATATTTTAAAAAAAAATCAAAAATCCAGAATCCCAAAAAAAATTGTGAATTTTAACTTAGTTTTTAATACAAAAAAAATCCTTTCAAAAACAAAAATCCTTTGATAAATATTTGAATTCAAAAACAAAAACAAAAAAATTACAAAAAAACATATAAAAAATTTGAAAAACCAAAAACAAAACAAAAAAAAATCAAACTTCTCTTTTGAAAATAAATTTCATTTGGTAAATATTTTTCTTCCTTTAAAAAAACAAAAAAACAAAAACAATTTTTCACCCCATTTTTCAGATCTCTTTCATTTTCTAAACTCAGCTCTAACTTCTTTCTCTTTTCGACTTTCACTTGTGCATGAGTAATTGGACTCGTGACACAACAACAAACCGTTGGACTCGCGACTCGACGACTAATCGTTTAACTCGAACAGAGGATCCTCCCGAAATGGCGAATGAGAACGCCCCTCGAACTTTTATGGATAGAATCTTTCCCGATAGAGTTTCTATTCCATCTTGCATCACGCTACCCGCCCCTACGGGTAACCATTTCAAAATTCACTCGAACCATATTGCCACTCTTCCGAAATTTGGCAATTTCGAACACGATGATCCATACATCTTTTTGATGAAATTCGAACAAGTTTGTGCAACCATTAAACTCCAACAACTTTCTGATGACGGAATCAAACTTCGATTAATCCCATTCGCTCTTACAGAATACGCTGAAAAATGATTGTACAGCTTACCATCGAACTCGATTAAAACGTGGGAAGAATTTGTAAAAGCTTTCTTAAAAAAATTCTACCCCTTGGAAAAAACGAGTAGAATTTGAAACAAAATTGTAAATTTTCATCAATTCAAGGGAGAGCCATTTGGAAAATATTTTGAAAAGATTCAAAGAGCTTTTGATAAAATGTCCACACCTCAACTTTGAAAAATGGATGATTTGCCAAATCTTATACGATGGACTTAAAAAAAGCTCACGAACCATGCTCGAATCAATGTGCCAAGGCAACTTTCTTGCCCAACATCATGACAATGCTTGGCAATTTCTTGAAAACCTCGCTGAAAAGTCGTCCCAATGGGAACGTTCGAACGAAAAATCAATTTACACTCGATCGAGTGCACACTCGATTGGATCTTCTTTTGCTTTGGAAGCTAAGATCGACGCAATGATTAAAAAATTCGATAACGTTTTCTCATCGAATCAAATGAACCAATGTGTTATAAATGCAACGATCCTAATCATATAGTCGATCAGTGTCCCAATTCTGTCGAACAAATCAATGCTTTCAATAAAGCCAAAAACGACCCGTTTTCTCCAACGTACAACCCTGGTTGGAGAAATCACCCAAATTTTGCGTGGAACCAAAACAATCCCAACACGAATACGATTCATCCCAATTTTCAAGCATCCCGAATAATGCTTCGATTCGTTCCTTTCAGCCCAACAATTTTCAACCAAACTTTGCGGGTCCGTCCCATAATCAACCCAACAATCAAATTTTCAACCAAATTCTGCTCATCCTCCCCAAGATGATAAACGTTTAACTTCGCTTGAGAAAACTCTTGAAACGTTGGCTAAGGCAACTACTCAAAGCCTTCAATCAAACAAAAATTTGCAAAATTTATTGACTTTATATATGAAAAACACAAACCAATCTATTGCAAAACTCGAAATGCAAATGAGTCAATTAGCCACATCTATAAGCGAACGTGAACGAGGCACATTCCCAAGCCAGCCCCTTCCAAATCCCAAAAATCAAAACACAAATTCAAATCAAGCCCATGTTGTTTAAGATAGCAACGTCACCCAATTGAATGCTATCACAACTCTTCATTTCGGTAAACAAATCGATAATCAAGTCATTAATCCAAACGATTTACCGGAAACCTCTCTCGATACTTCTAAAAAAACGAACGAATCTGAATAGAACGTGGAGCCAAACGTTGAATCGAATGCCAATCAAAACTCTTCTTCTACTTGAGGTGAACCGCCTACCGAGTATCGTGTCTCATTTCCACATCGTCTTCGACCCAAGAAACACTCAAACCAAATGGAAAAGATGTTGGAAATTTTTAAACAAGTCAAAGTTAACATTCCGCTTCTGGACATCGTTCAACAAGTCCCCACTTACGTGAAATTTCTTAAGGACTTGTGTACCCAAAAGCGACACACTCAAGTGCCCAAAAAAGTTTTCTTAGCCACTAGTTTGAGTGAAGTCTTGTCCCAATCCATGCCCGTCAAATACAAAGATCCTGGCTGCCCTACGATTTCGTGTACAATTGGAGATAAGACGATTAACAAATGCTTGATAGACTTAGGTGCGAGTGTCAACTTGATTCCATATTCCATGTATGAATAATTAGGCTTAGGTGAGCTCAAACCCACAAAAGTTACACTTCAATTCGCCGATCGTTCCATTAAGAAGCCCGTGGGAGAAATCGAGGATATGCTCATTCGAGTAGGGCAATTCATATTCCCCGTTGATTTTATCGTTTTCGAAACACAACCAGTGACGAATCCCTCGAGTCAAATTCCATAGATTTTAGGCCGACCATTCTTGGCCACCTCAAATGCCTTAATCAATTGTCGTAATGGATCGATGAAAATCTCTTTTGGAAACATGACTTTGGATCTTAATATTTTCAATCTCGAAAGCCAATCGAACGAACCTCATGACCAAACGTTGGAAGTTAGTGCCATTCACGAAAACTTTGAAAACGAAACACTTGACCTTAACGATGAACACGAGGCCAAGTACAAAAAATTGTTTCACGAAATTCCCAACGAGATCGAATACACTCTTCCCTTTGAATCACTTCAAGTTGAGTCCGAATCTCAACCCAACTCTTTGATCGAAAAAATCCCGAAGTTGGACCTCAAACCACTTCCCGATCACCTTAAGTACGCATACTTAGGTGATAACGAAACGTTGCTCGTCATAATTTCCGCAACTCTCTCTCTCTTGATCAAGAAACTTCCTAACTTTCTATTCTTTAGAAAAACAAGGAAGCGATGGGATGGTCGGTCTCTGATAGAAAGGGAATTAGTCCCACTCTTGTTCAACATCGCATCCATTTAATTGATGATGCCAAGTCTGTTCGTGACGCGCAATGAAGGCTTAATCCAAAAATGAATGATGCGGTGCGTGATGAAATTCTTAAACTTATCGACAACGGAATCATTTACCCAATCTCCGATAGTTCATGGGTTAGCCCAATTCACGTTGTACCGAAAAAGTCTGGGCTAACCGTTGTCAAGAACGATTCAAACGAACTTATTGTAACTCATACTCAAACGGGTTGGCGTGTTTGCATTGACTATCGAAAACTAAATGCCACAACACGTAAAGACCACTTCCCTCTTCCTTTCATTAACCAAATGCTCGAACGTTTAGCCGGCCATGAATTTTACTGCTTCCTTGATGGTTATTCCGGCTATAACCAAATTCCAATCGCTCCCGAAGATCAAGAGAAAACGACTTTCACGTGTCCATTCGGTACCTTTGCTTATCGACGTATGCCATTCGGACTTTGTAACGCTCCTGCGACTTTCCAACGCTGCATGGTTGGAATCTTTTCCGACATGATTGAACGCTTTCTAGAAGTTTTTATGGACGATTTCTCAATCTTTAGCAATTCTTTTTCCCAATGTTTACATCATCTCGAATTGGTTCTAAATCGATGTAAAGAAAAACATTTGACTTTGAATTGGGAAAAATGCCACTTTATGGTCAAACAAGGCATAGTCCTTGGACATATCATCTCAAATAAAGGCATTGAGGTAGACAAAGCGAAAATCGATGTCATTGCAAATCTACCCATTCCCAAAACTGTTAAGGACATTCGATCATTTCTAGGATAAGCTGGCTTTTACCGACGCTTTGTGAAAGACTTTAGTAAAATCGCTCGTCCTTTGACAACTCTTCTCGGAAAAGACGTTCCTTTCGATTTTAACTCTGATTGTATTTCTTCTTTTGAACGTCTTAAGAATAAACTCATTTCTGCTCCAATCATTTGTGCGCCCAATTGGGATCTTCCTTTCGAAATAATGTGTGATGCTTTGAACTTTGCCATTGGTGGTGTCTTAGGACAACGCATCAACAAGATCCTTCACGTCATTTACTATGCGAGTATGACTTTGAATGATGCTCAACTCAACTACACAACAACCGAAAAGGAGCTTCTAGCTGTCGTTTTTGCTCTTGAAAAATTCCGACAATACTTGATAGGTTCACACATTACTGTGTACATGGACCACTCTGCGCTTCGATATCTCTTCGCTAAAAAGGATGCTAAATCCCGTTTGATTCATTGGATCCTTTTACTTCAAGAATTTGACCTTACAATTAAAGACAAAAAAGGATCTGATAACGTCATAGCCGATCACTTGTCTCGTCTTCCGAACGCACCATCTTCTTTGCCAATCAATGAAAACTTTCCCTATGAACAACTCCTTTCAATTTCTATCGACCCATGGTACGCTGATATAGTGAACTACTTAGTCACTAAAGAAACTCCCTCATCATGGTCCAAACAAGACAAATGCAAATTCATGTCCCAAGTGAAGTATTTCTATTGGGACGATCCATACTTGTTCAAATATTGCCCCGACCAAATCATCCGACGTTGCATTCTGGATAATGAGATTAGGAGTGTTCTTTCATTTTGCCACGATCAAGCGTGTGGGGACACAGTCAAAATTAAGTGTGGGGGGTCTCATTTTCATTTTTTTTAGTTTAGTTTCATGGCATTTTTGAACTTTCATTTTTCTTTTAACTTAAAAAAAAATCTCAAAATTTCAAAATCTCAAAAACATTTTCTTTTTAGCATTTTGATTTATTTTTGAGGAAACACTATGGGATAAGTATAAGTTTTGGTTAATAAATTGAAATTTTTGAAAATTTATTTGTCTTAACATAAATAAAAATGAAGTTTGATTACAAATAACAATGGTTTAACTAGTATATAGGAAGGTTCATATATGTTAATTATGAAGTATGTTCTAATTGAAAATCTTTGTTTAAATAAATGGTAAATTTAAAGTAAAGGATATAACAGTTTTATCTTCTAAGTTAAATGGTGCTAAGATGATTTTGCAAAACTCTCTCTTTCTAAAAAAAGATTGTATATATGTATATATATATTTAAGACCTAGAGTCATGTGTTCACACTTGTGTGTTCACTCGCCATGCTCTGTACCCTTCTTACGTAAGCCCGAAAGGCAGTGCATGATCGGTATATCTGGCCTCAGTTTATCTGAGTTAGGTGTACGTATATAAAAATTCTTTTTAATAACGCCTATAGTCGATAAGTGTTCACACTTGTGTGTTCACTCACCACGCTCTGTATTCCCCTCACATCAGTCCGCAAGGCAGTGCGCGGGTAATATATCTAGCCTCAGTTTACCTGAGTTAGGCATATGTAAATATTGTCAATATCAATGAAATTTTCAAGTAAGAGAGAGTAAGCAATTGAAATCCAAGCACCATTTTAACTTTTTTTATTTAACTTTTTATTGAAAAGAAACGAGAATACTACTTTGACAAACTTTGATAATCAACTAAGGATTTATTTCATAGTTACACTTTGTTATCAACCGAAACAACGAGTTAAACTATTGTCTATTTGTTATGATGACTTGATTTTTGTTGGAAATTTTGACGAGTAAATGACTTAAATTTTCAAGATAATGATCAAGACTTATATTTAACTTCTTTGTGTCGATTTAAGAGTAAATCCGTCATTTGTAAATATTTTCAAGAACTTTCATTCATCCCATTGTAAATAAATCTTGCATTTTGTAAATATTTTCACTTTGCATCTGGATTTTGTGGGTAGTATCCGCTGAAAACCCTCACGAGACAACACTCGTCCTACTGGGGACACCTAGAGGTTTAACGGCTTATTGCATACGCTCAATGATCTTGCTCCCTACGAAAACAGATTTATCTTAGTTTTCCTTTATTCGAGGACGAATAAAAAAATAAGTGTGGGGGTATTTGATGCGCACGTAAATGGGCATATATTTACATCCATATTTTATCTCTTTTTATTTAAATAAACATCATATTTGGGCATTTGTACATGTTAAAACCAAAATTCAATTATTTTCAAACCATCATATTTTCATCTTCAATCAGGGGCAAAATGGTCATTTTTATGCATGTGTAAATTTGAGAATTTTTACTTGGACATTTTTGATGATTTTTATAGGAATTTGGATGCATATGGAAGAGGCTTATATGAAGATACATGCATGCACAAATGAATACAAAGGAAAGAAGAAGGAAATAATTCAAAGTGAAGATCATGGAGGACCCCACCTACCCACCTACCTTAATGTACATATTAGAGGCTAATGTACATGCTTATGGAATTAATGGCTTCATGTACACTTAAATGATGATTAGTAGAAGCTAATGATTAATTGGCCTCCACACTTCCTAAGGGGTATTTTGGAAAGCCCCCTAAAAATAGAATTAGGGTTTTATGCATGTATAAATAACCCTCTTATGTACATGAAACTATCTTCTACTCTTTCATTTTACTTAAGAAATTAAGAGATCAAATTGTAAGCTCAATGTTATATGAAATAAAAAATGGCTTCCAAGCCTCTTTTTTCTTTCTTTTCTTCATGCTTCTCTTTGTTTTCATGTTAATGCTTTTATTTATGTTCTTTTCTTTTCTTTGCTAGTAGATTAAATTTACATTCATGCAAGTAGTGTAGTTTATATTTTTATGCAAGTAGTCAGTAGCTAATCTCTTTTGCTTTCTTTGCTTATTTTCTATTTTCTTCTCTTTTTAATGTTGAAATTTACTTGTGTTGCTTCAATGCCACAAATGAGTAGCTAAACCCTTCAATTTAGGGCTAATGAAGCTCTCAAATATTATGTAATTTCAACATTTCTTTGATTTATGATCTCTTTAGCTTGTGCTTCATGAAAGTAAATTTTGATGTAAGTTTATACAAGTGGGTTTGATAGCTTATATTGCTTATGCAAATGAGCTATTCTTATTCAACATAAACACAATTTACATCATCATTTGCTAATTAATTTTTGATTTTGAAATGAAAGTAAAAATGAAATTTGATGATCTATATTACTAGTTACAATAGTAAATAGATCATACTTAAAATAGCTTTTGCTTTGGCCTCATTTTCATGAGAATAATAAGGGGTATAATTGTTGTATTATAGTTTGATGGTTTGAGTTATGTTAATCAATAACATAAACAAACCATACTTATGATAAATGCAACGATTATTTCACTTAAAACTAGAGATCATAAATTATTGTTTGTTGATTTACAAAAATATGAGAGTGGATTTATCCCTAAATTGTTCTCTAGTCTAATAGTTTTTAAAACACATTGTAATTCTAGTTTAGCTTCATTTTGCTTCTAGTTCACAATTTTTCCTCCATTTGGTCTAATTTGATTGAATATATTTTTAAACTCTAACAATTCCCTACGGATCGACCCGTATTCGCCACGTACTACAAGTGTACGCTGTGCGCTTGCGGTTAAATTTAATTTGAAATTTCTTGACTATTTTCTAAACCGATAGAAATTTATTCGACGAACCTTGGTATTGAGGTTATATCTGCATACTAGTTTCTATCTTTAAAGACTTGCGGACAGCTCAATCTGTAACGACCCTAGATTTTAATTTAATTTAAATTTATAATTAAATGAATTTTTGAATGAAATTTGTAAAATTAATTATCAATGAAAGCGAGTTTCCCCGAATTCAAATAAATTCTATATTAAATCATTTAAATTTAAAATATTGTATATATATGTATATATTAGATTTGGAATAAAATCTTAAATAAATGATATTGAAAAATAAATAAATGTATACTTTGGACACAAGTATGAAAATAAGTAAATAAATAATTGATGTAAATTTTATAACTGATGATAATTTGAATTTAAATAGTAATATAAAAATAAGATAATTAATCTTAGAGATTTAATAATAATAAATGTTTAAGCTAGAAAAAATATATATATATGATAACCAAAAAGTAAATAAATTTGAGAAAAATTAACAATAAAATAAAATATAGAGATTCATCTATATTAATAAATAAATTATATATATATATAGTTTTATACCAATTTAAATCTTAGTTACATATTTATAAACTAGTATAAAAAAATAGAACAATAGGAATTTATTCAAGTGTTCAAACAAAAGAAGACAGGTAAGCAAAACATATGTATAATTATTTATTAAATGTATAGATTGTATTTTTAATCCGTTTTCTTTAAAAGGTTATAAAAAGTATAAAATAAAATATATGGTATAAATGTAATATTTGAAAATCAAACTATAAATAGAAATAAAGATCTATAGTCAAAGCAAAGGAAGTTTAAATATGTACACTTGCAAATAGAAGAAACAAAAAAAAAATCTTTAGTCAAACATAACAAGATATATGTAAACTTTAAAAGAAATTAAATATACTAACTAATATCATCTTGATTCATGTAAGCTGAAGTAGAAACATTGTACTTACCCTATATCACCTCAGCCACCACATATATATATATATATATATAGATAATGAGTATGAAGGTTTGTACATGGTCGAAGTAAACAAAACAAGTAAATATAGGAGGCATAAAGTACCAAGGCATTTAATGCCATTGCCTCTAGTACACCATATAGTATGCATCAGCCGAGTAAAATAAACAAAGTTTTGTATATAATTAATGCAAGCATGGCCAAACAAAGGAAAGATCACTGCCTATTGTACAAAATATTATACCTAGTAAAACTACATTTCTTTATATCTCCTCTTCAATTCATTTTCGTTCATCACAACTGAGAAAAAATAAAGTAAGCATCATCTTTAAACTTAAAACCAAACTCAAAAATTTCTTTCAAACAAAAATCCCTAAAACAAAAATGAAAGCCAGAGAAGAAAAGCCTGTGAGCAAATCTGAAGTGATGATCATTTCAAAACTTAAACAAACAACAATCCAATTAAAGCAAACAAGGAGATCCTGGAAGATCAAAGATTCCACCTTTTCAACTCAAAAGTTGTTCTCTGTTTGAATTTTATTTCCAGGTGAGCAAACACACTATGTAAAAATTTAAATCTGAGTATTCGATTCATTAATAGTTGTGCTTTGCTGTATTTAAATAAGTAGTTCAGTATGTACTGGAAATTTTTAGTATGCTCTGTTCTTTTGTATCTTTAGTTTCAGAGCAAAGTAAATTAGGAAAAAAAATCTATAAATCTTCATACAAACATTTTTAAGCTCAGGATTTTAACAAAATAAGTTTGTTTAAACTTAAATCATGGCCTAGAACTTGTTGAATCTTGATAATGAAATATTGTTTCTGTAAATTGATTTTTATAGTAAAAGTATGAATATATGAAAATTTTTGAAAATCTTAATTCATCGATTCAATTATATAGCTTGAAACTACATTCGAAAAGAGGATTTTTAAAATAAAAATGGGAATTTTTAATCGAGTATGCTTCGAATAGTACATAAATGAACCGAAATACTTTTTCCCCAGATCCCAACGATCAAAGGAAGATTTGATTTTGTAATCTTGCTCGAAGCTAGCTGTAGTATCGATGATGAAGGGAAAAATAGCCTCGAATTTTTCCCATGGCCGTGATCATCAGAATCGTTTGTAGTAGGGTTTAATATCCTGTTATTGAAGTCGACGTTTCAGGAGGTTTTGCGGCGTCGAGGCGCGAACAGGATCGATCGCGTGGCTTGTTGAAGGAGCCAGTGGTCGAAACAATGGCGCGTTGTGGATGGCGAAGTTTCTCGAGGCCTGTGGCGTCGTTATGGTGCAACTTTCTGGCCATGGTGGGGTTTTGTTTGGGCTTGAATGCCTCGATTTTGACTCGGTGATGATCTTGTATCGTGGATGGCTCGAAATGATTGGGATGGTCGTTGATGACTTGGGTGGGGCTGCGGCGTTGACCGGAGTTTGTCGCGAAGTACGTCAACGTGTACGTGGTTGTGCACGTATCTGGGTTCGAACATTTTTGGGGAAGAAGAAGGTGGATCTCGAGTGTGTGTGAAGGTGTTCCCTGATCTTGTTGATTTAGCTTTGCCTTAAACTTTAATTGGAAGAAAATTTAAAGTTAGCTCGGGTATAATTTTAGTTAAACTTGGAAATTTTTAAAAGGTTATAAATGGCTTTTGTTTAAATGAAAAATAAATGTGTTGATTGTAATTAATAGCAAGAAAATTAAGAAATGTTAAGAAAGTTTTAAATTGAAATTTGAGATCAAATAAAATTGTAATTAAGACATTTTATTTATAAGAAAATGTGATTTTAACTCTTTTGAATTCTTTATAACCAAAATAAATTTAAAACATGAAAATAAATAGGTTCTTAGATTGTTTAAAACTTTGTTGAAGTTAAATATGTATTCATTTTAAATCTTAAATTTAAATTGGAATTTAAAAGTAAGATTTATTGGTAATTAAAATTTGATGATTTGGACTATTAATTAATGATTAGGAATTTACTTATCAAGTAACTAAAGATTGAGACTCAATAAATTGAAATTAATGATAATAAATCATTGGTTAAAGAGTATGTGAGTAATAAATTTAAAAACCACACGATTTATTCACCTTAATTGTAGATGATTGATTTCTATTGAATACTATGTGATGGATTGATATATTGTTATGTGATGTGATGCTATGTAATGTTTTGTGCTAAGCTGTTATATCTGTGATATATATATATATATATATATATATTGATATATGAATATGCAACCCCTTGTTCTGTAAAACGACATTTGGATTTCGATGCGACAGGGAGTCGGATTCCGGTTGGTTATCCAAAACCCACATCGAATTATAATAGTAAATCTTGGTGGCTGATAAATTTATTTTATCTATGAATCCGTGAATGAAGACAAGCGTTATCGATTATATCGCTTATCGATATATCTATGATGATTGATGTTGCACTGTTGTGTTAAACCCCTGGACCACACCATACACACACAAATATGGATTTCACGTGGAAATTGGTTAAGTCACAGATAATTTAAATTTGATGCTTTTGAAATTGAAATTTTAAATTCAATTGATTTTGAAATTGGAAATTTGGGTTTAAAGTGAAAAGCTTTTGAAATAGAATTTCAAAGATAAAAGTTATTTTGAATAACTTAATCGAGTTTTGAAAATTTAAATAATTTAATTTAAATTTGAATTCAAGTTTGAAATTGAATTCTATGATTTGAAACTAGGGATTAAAGATGCTGTACCAGTTATATATGGGTTAAACCATTTTAAAAGTATTGATTTTGGAATTTGAATTTAATTCAAGGGTTTTAACTCGTGTAAATATAACTGGATTTTTCCAAAATGAAAACTACTTGCTTCAAATAATAATAGCTTTCATTTTAAGAAATGAATTTCCAAATTGTGTTGAAAGGTTTTTAATTCAACTTGAAATAGAAATGTTTTGAAAGGCTATGAATGAATCTTTGAAAACGAGTTTTGAAAGCTATAAGTTAAATCTTGACTTAAAGATTTAACGAGTTAATTCAATTGAAATAGAAATTGTTTTGAAATCCATAAATGGATCTTTGTGAATGGGGTTAACTTTGTGAATTGAATCTTTTTGTTTAAAAGATTGGAAATGGTAATTTGTTTTAACCATTCGAATGAAAAGTTTCGGGCTTTAAGCTGTGATTTAACTGAGACCCCAGTATCCATATGATTTTTAAACATTTTGCTCACTATTCGGGTTAGCCGGGAAAGGACCTTTGGGTCGTATAACCCATTTCGAATATGTGATACGTCATAATGGATGGCATTTGATGACCGGTGTTGAAGACCGGATATTTTCGAAAACGAAAGGGTTTCTTGTCGATTGTCTCTACACTGGCTGATCCCCGGTATAGAGATCTCCATTTGTGATGGGAAATCCGATCGGGATTGTGAATACCCGAAATTGCAAGGGCTTCGTAAGAAGTGCCTTCGGTTCTGTTCGAACCCGGAACAGACTTGTATTGTTACGTGTCTGACATTACACTTTGAGATATAAAGCCGATTTCTTTCAAATACATTTCTGTTTGGTGGCGGAGAATTTATTCTCTTAGCTTAACACCCTTCTCTGAGACGTACGAGCTCAGAGGTTATGTAGTTGAAGGTTTTCAGCGATATATTCCCAATTTGGTAATGTGACATGCTGAGTGTTGCTATGTGATGATCATTGTTTGATCATTTGCGATATGATCATTTGTTTGATCATTTATCTTTGTGATCATTACTTTGATCATTTGTTTGACCCGAAGCATGGCTTTGTGAAAAGCGTAGCTTTGTGGATGAGACTTCGTCGGACCTCACACCCCAGAAATGGTCAAAACAGGAAGGATGCAGCAAGGTTATTAGGGGGTAGCGCCCCTTTAGTGTATGTCATTCCTTCTGGATAGAGGTGGTATCATGGTATGGAGCCCAGATACTTAACCTATGTTGTTGCTGCAAATTTATCTCTTTGTGGTTGTTGGAATCGAGGATCCTTGGGAAGATCGGTTACGATCGGGGGATGACATATTCGTGTCAGTAGTTACCCAGTTAGGGGTAACCCGGCCTTGTGTTGGCAGAGATCTAACCGTAATGTTAGGTTATTTCTCGGGGCTTCTTTCCAGAGACGTACCAATGTGGCAATGGGAAGTTCCTTGGCCTGACCATTTGTTGGAAATCCAAAGAAACAATACGAGACTTGTACGGTTTTAGTTGTAGAACCTGCCATCTAATATGGTAGCTATAGCAGGCATAATATAATGGTACCTATGCTGGCTAAGATTTATATTCTACTTTCGAAATGTTTTCTACACTATGCACTAATAATAATATCAAAATGATTTGATTTTTTCGTAGTAATCATCTTTGACTATCATAAGAAGAAATCTCCTCCAATTCTGCGTTTGCATTGTGTGTGTGGCGGGAGGTCTTATGGTAGTTTCATTTTCCAAAAGCATTGCGAATTGACTTTTAAAATTCTTTTGCTATTTGTTTTTAAAGATAAACTATTTTTGTTGCTCACACCAGTCCCATGACTGATCCGGAGTTTATTGTTTCTTTCCTAAACTCTAGGTGCTCAAATTTTTTCTACACAAGCAGTCTAGAGTTGGGTTTTTCAGATATTCAGATTTAGTAGATTATCTGGAGCTAGTTTAGTCTTTGGATCGGACTGCACTTGCTTATCTTTGTGCCTCGTTATTGGGAGTTCGAGCTATTTCTGGATTAGTGCTTTGGAGATGGAGATTATCCGCTGCTGGTGTTATCGTTTTCTTTTCCGCTGCTATTTGTTGTATCATATCTCTGATGTATATTGATTTTCATTTTATCATTCTGTTGTATCAGATATTGTATATCAATGTATTATTTTTTTTCTTCCGCTGTGTTATTTACTTAATTGTGTTATAAGCTCCGGCGACTCAGATTTGAACGGTCGAATCTATGGCATTCGAGTACGATGTAAAGTATGGATGTCGATTTTCAAACGCGAAAATCCAGAGCGTTACACAATCCCTTGGATTTTCTTTCTACATTGCCGATATCTGGGCGACGTTGAGTTTTGGGAGGTGGGGATTGATTTCTACCAATCCTGCAACTGATGACTTTTCCGATATTACCGGAGCAACGTCGGTACTTTGGGGATTTTGACAAACTAACGATGTTACCGGGATAACATCGATGATTCAAAGCGTACTTGAACACGGTTCCATTCGTTCAAGCAGTGAAGGAATAGGTACTCACTTTGTACGTAGTTCCATTGGCCCAAGAAGCAAGGGAGTGGAGTGTATTTGAACATTATTCCGTCGATTCAAGTAGGAACAAAATGGATGCATATTTGGACACGGTTCCATTGGTCCAAGAAGCAAAGTAATGGAGCGCACTCGAATGCAGTTCTATCGGTTCAAGCGGTAAAAGAATGGATGCTTACTTGGACGCGATTCCATTAGTCCAAGAAGTGAGGTGCGGCTTATGGATGCATGCAAGGGTTGAGCCTTCCCGATGTCGCCGGAGCAAGACCGGTTCTCAATAGGGTGGGATCGATTTTCCCATCGATCCGGTGGTTTGAGTTGATTTGGTACCATCGACTCAACGGGTTGCATACATGAACACGGTTCCATTAGTTCAAGAAGCGAAATGACTTTACTGATAAATTAAAGAGAAAGGCAAATCCTACATATTTACAATTCCCCCAATATCCTTGGGTGGCTTGTTTGCAGAAATAGGAAATACATAGATAAGTACTAAATAAAATAGTGTTGTGGCGAGTTACTATACCAAGCACGGGGAATCGGAAGTCCATCGACTGTTGTGAGCTTGAATGTTCCATCTCAAAGTTTCTGGTCGATAACTTAGGGTCCTTCAAGTTTGGATCAACCACTCCTATACGTTAGAAGATCCATTTTAGGACAACCTACTTCGAAGGTGCGGTTGTGAATTTTGGAGTTGAAGTGCCGTGCTACCCTCTTCTGGTGAGCAACGGTCCTTAGTTTTGCTTCTTCACGCTTCTCATCGATCTGATCAAGTGACTCAAGTAGAAGCATCTCATATTCATTTTGATTGAAGAACCATCTCCGAAGAGAGGGGACTTCTAGTTCTATTGGGATCATTGCTTCTGAACTATACGGCAAGGAAAACGGTGAGTGCCTGATCGTAGATTTTTGTGTTGTTCTATAAGCCCATGGTGCAAGTGGAAGTTCATCTACCCAGTTTCCTTTAGTTTTCGTTAGTCGCTTCTTGCTAGTGGATTTGATGATTTTGTTCACTACTTCCACTTGCCCGTTTGACTAGGTTGCACTACAATGGAAAAACTCTTCTCGATCCAATAACGCTTGCAAAAGTCCTTGAATTCAGCACTCTCGAACTAAGTTCCATTGTCCATGATGATTTTCTATGGTACTCCAAACCTACAAATAATGTTTCTGTTACAAAGTTAATTACTTTTTTAGTGGTAATGGTGGCGAGCATTTCTGCTTCAGCCCATTTGGTAAAGTATTCAACTGAAATGATAGCATATTTAGCTCCTCCTTTGGCTGTTGGTAATACATCAACTACGTCGATTCCCCATATTGCAAATGTCCATTGGCTGACCATTTGCGTATGTTTCAAGGATGGGGTTCTTTGGATAGTTGAAAATCTTTGGCATCGATCACAGTGCTTTATATAGTCTGCCGCGTCTCGGTTGATTCTGGGCTAGAAATATCTGTAACGTAAAACCTTCGTTGCCAGTGTCTGTGCCCCAGTGTGGTTACCGCAACAGCCTTCGTGGACTTCCATCATAATCTTCTGGGCTTTGTCTTTGTTACACACCTTAGTAGGGGTGGAGAAGCCTCTCTTATATAGCACTCCATCTTGTATCACAAACCGCGTTGCTTTTGAAGGAGCTTCTTTCGTTCCTTCCGGTTTCTAGGTTTATTCCTTTGAGAAAATAATCCTTGATTGACATTATCCATGATTGTTTCTCTTCTGTGGTCTCCAGATTCCAATGTACATCCATCTGATCTATGCTTGGAGCTGTTAACACTTCAACTAGAACCAATCCCATTGATAGTGCCTCTCCAGAACTGGCCAGTTTGGCTAAGTAATCGGCCTTCACATTTTGCTCTATGAGAATATGGATTATCGTATAGTTTTCAATGTCGCTGAGCAGTTCCCATGGTTTTGACAAGTAGGGAGCGAGTTTTGCCCCTTTAGCTTGATATCCCTCTTTACTTGACAAATGACTAGCTAAGAGTCGTTGTAGATATGCATAGATTTTATTCCCAGTTCCTTCACAATCTTCGATCCCACTATCAACGCCTCGTAGTCTGCCTCGTTGTTAGTAGCAGGGAACTCCAATCTTAAGGCATAGTAGATTGATTATCCTTTGGGTGTCTCAAGCATAACTCCTGCTCCCGAGCATAATTTTTTGATGCACCATCTACGAGTAGCTTCCATCGTGATACCACTTCCTCTATCTCTTGCTCTTCTTCATCTCGAATAGTGAATTCCATGATAAAATTAGCCAACGCCTATCCGTTAATTACCCTTTATAGGTGATAAGTCACATCATACTGGCTTAATTTTATATTCCACTTCAGTCGACCTGAGAGCCCTGAAGTCTCAGGTCGATATAGTTTTTGTTTCAAAGGTTAATCTATCAACACTTTAATTGGATGAGCTTGAAAGTCCGATCGCAACTTCCTCGACGCTATCAGTAAGCAATATGCCAATCTTTCTAACTTCAAGTAGTTCCATTCAGCTTCAGTGAAGCATTTGCTGATGCAGTAGACGAACCATTGAATTCTGGCTTCATCTCGTACAAGCGCTGCACTTAGAGCATGACGGGGCACTGCCAAGTAGATGAATAGGTCTTCTTTGTCCGCCGGTTTAGATAGAACCGATGGGGTCTCCATATGTCGCAATAATTTCTTAAAAGCTCTTTGGCAGGCTTGATTCCATTCGAAACTTTTCTTACCTTTCTTCAATGCATCGAAGAACAGTATACACTTGTCTATTGCTTTGGAAATGAATCAGCTCAACATTGTGGCCTTTCCATTCAGACTCTGCAACTCCATTTTTGCTATAGGGGCTGTGATATTCCACAAAGCAGTAATTTGCTTTGGATTTGCTTCAGTTCCCCTAGCATTCATGATGAAACCCATAAATTTTCCAGAAGCCACACCGAAAAAGCATTTCAGCAGGTTAAGCTTCATTGCATACTTCCGGAGAATCTCAAACATTTCCAAGAGGTTATCCAAATGATTTCTAGACACATGTGATTTGACTAGCATGTCGTCCATGTAGACTTCCATTGTTCATCCGGTCTGATCCTTGAACATCGTGTTCACCAACCGTTGATAAGTTGCCCTGGCATTCTTCAGGCCGAATGGCATTACTCGGTAACAATACAATCCGAGGTTGATGATGAAACTGGTGTTCTCCTAATTAGGTTCCTGCATCATAATCTGATTGTATCCTGAGTAGGCGTCCATAAATGAGAGTAGCTTGTGTCTTGTGGTTCCATCAACTAACTAGTCGATTCTGGGTAGTAGAAAGCTATCCTTCGGGCAAGCTTTGTTCAGGTTTGAGTAGTCAGCACAAATTCGCCACTTTCCATTTGACTTTTTAAAAAGAGCTATATTTGATACCTACTCAGGATAAGTCGCATCATGGATCAAGCCGTTAGACAACAACTTATCTACTACCTCCTTCAGTGCAGCGGATCGCTCCGGACCCAGACTGCGTCTCTTTTTCCGTACTGGAGTGAATTTGGGGTCGATATTGAGTGCATGACATGCTATCTCCGATGATATCCCACACACATAGAAATGCATCAAAGCGAAGACGTCCAGGTTGGAGTGAAGAAATTTGATCAATTCTTGTTGCATTTTGATCCCAAGTTATGACCCTATTTTTAAGACTCGAGTTGCGTCATCCATGTCAACAGGGAGTGACACCGTAATCTCTGTCGGTGCTGCCCGTCCCTCCCTTGAACTCTTCTTCCTACGGTCCAAAGCCTTGTCGAAACGGTTATGGTCCCCAAGCCAGGGCGGCTTTATAATTGCTATGCCGACAGTTCGCGAATGTGGAGAGACTTCCCCACATTCTTTCCCTTTTCCCTTCTTTTTGATTTGTGTAATTCTACGACATAACATTCTCTAGAGATGCTTTTATCTCACTTTACAACTCTAACTCCATTCTCCATCGGGAATTTCATAGTAAGGCATCATGGAGCCAAAGTAGTTTTGAAATCATCAAGAGCCGATTGACCAAGAAAGCATTGTAAACTGACATTTCATCCACGATCATGAAGGTTTGGATAAGGACTACCCTTCTTTCTCCTTCTCCAAGCTCTATGGGCAAGTAAATCATCCCGACTGGCTATCTTTGTTCTCCAGTATATCCCTGGATTTTCGTTCGGCAAGCGGATACATCCTTCATATCGATTTTAATCTGAGCAAACATATGTCGAAACAAGATGTTAATAGAACTTCCACTGTCCACTAGGACTCAACGTACAACTATTGATTCAATTCGGACTGTCACTACTATAGGATCGAGAGTCCGTGCTTCTACTCCTTCAGTGTCTCAGTTTTGAAACACTATGCCATCATTGAGTGTCCTTTGCTGCTTGGCTGGAGCATCGTCCTTAATTCAAAACAAGCTTCTTTCAGAGCATGTTTTAGTGAACTAGCATATCGCTCCATTTCACCTCAACTCTTCTGTGTTGGGTGAGGTCCTCCAGAAATAATACTTATACGAGTCTCTAATCGGTCTGACGAGTTCCTTCTCCGTTAGGTCTGGCATGTTTTCCTTGATTGCTCGGAACCTGGGGTTAGTTGGTTGGTCAGAGTTTTACGGTTTCTTTACATTCTGTTGGTGCATATTGTTCCCTAATAATTTCTCGATTAAGTCCTTTGAATGCCGACATTTATTTATGTTATGCCCATGAGTCTCATGGAAGCAGTAGAGCTTCCCCGATTGCTTTTGTCATTTAGATTCCTCCTTCTTGGAAGGATTATTATATCGCTCGGTTCCTTAAGTTGCAAGATAGATGTTCTTCAAGCTGTCATTCAATGGTGTATACTCCTCGGGTCTCAGGTTCCTGATCTGCTTTCCGTTCCCATCATGCCTAGTGGCATTCTGGTTTTTCCTTTTCTAATTTCCAGCTTTCCCTGCATTTCTTGTTGTAGCTCCAGAATTTTTTCCATCCTGGTTGGCCGCTACATTGCACTAAACTATCTCCTTTGTTTTCACATTGACGGTCTTGCCCTCCAATGCATCTGCCTCTTCCAATCTCAAATACTGACTCGCCTTTCGATTAAATTCCTTCATGGTGGTTGGTTGTTTAATCTTAATCCAGCTTCCAAAGTCTGTGTCCAAATAGATAGCTCGGACTAAAGCCATAAATACCATATCTTCATTAGGGTTGTTCACTTCAATAATCTTAGTATTAAACTGGTTCATAAAGGTTTTTTAGTGACTCATTTGGTCCCTGGTAAAGGCCAGATAGAGACATCACATCTTTTGCGTGCCGTGTAAAGTCTAAACTGCTCTAAAAAAATTCTTGCCAACTCATCAAAGGTAGATATGGATCTTAGTGGGAGTCTAGTAAACCACGTAGAAGCAACACCTTCTAGGAAGATAGGGAAACATCTACAGCGGACAGCATCCGTTGCCCTAGTTCCATCCATATTCCAATTTTACTTGTGCAAGCGTTGTTTAGGGTCTGTCATCCCATTATAAGATGGCATAGTAGGCATTGTAAACTTCTAGGGGTACTCTTCCCTTTAAATGTTTTCGGTAAATGGGGTTTGGCTTGGTGCGGAACCCCAATCGTCGTCCTTCCTGTCCTTACTTTCTTCCATCAAGCTTTTAACCATGTCCGTAATGACTAACTCACTAGTCTGGTCATCCATAGGTCGACTGTCAAAGGCTATGCCAAGCACTTGACTTTCCAAATGGCCTTGGTTTGCCAACTGAAGTCTAGGTTCTACATTCTCCAAAGGAACCACTCCTGCAGAATTCCATTGGCGAGCGGTTGGCTTTATAGTGGCAGTTTGAACTTCCTTTTTGATATTTTTCCTACCTATATCAACATTCAATTTCAGTCCTTCGGCATCAAGTTGCATGTCATCTTCGGAATCGGAGAGAAGCATTGCAGTATTCCCTTATGGAGCCTTCACTACGAGATTGGGTTGTGAGGCAGGTTATCCTCCAGCAGGAGGGGTACCTCCATTACCTTCAATAACAATTCTAGTCACTCCACCAACTATCTCCTTTTGCTTCTGCTTGCCATCCCTCCTATTCAAGCATGGGATGGAGGAATACTCATGTTCCATAGCCTCTGCAGTTTTCGGCCTAGTCCTTGGAGCGGTTGGTGGTTTTAGCTAGCAAAGCATCAATCTTGTCCATGCAAGCCTTCTGACTATCATCTATCTTCTGGTGGAGTTGATTAACCATCTGGTTAAGCTCCCCTTTGGTTACAACCTCTTGTTGAGCGGAAGCACCTGGTGCTAGGTTTCTAGCATTAACCTTTGTTCGATGATTGTTAGCGTTGTTCACTTCCATTTTCTAGAGATTGGTTTCATCAACACCAAGTGTTGTTCCAACAGATCTTTCAGATGTTGTCTTCCCCTTAGGAGCCATTAGAATAGAAAATATCTAACCTTCTTCAAGCAAACTTCCTGATCTAACCTCTGGATCTATCCAATCCAAAGTGGATAGCTAGATCCAAATGTGGATTCTTTTTTCCCAATTAAAGCACCAAAATGTTAACCCAGAAAATGGATCAACACCCTAGAGTATGATGTGAAAGCACCAGCTCTTTTAGAACAAATCAAATATAATAGAAAATAGTAGAAAAGTAAATGAGACACAGAGATTTCTATAGTGCTTCGGCTGTTAACTAAGCCTACGTCCACTTTATAGTTTTGATTATTGGTTTGATCTAGCTTGGATGAGATTACAAGGTGGTTGAGAAAGAATTAGTCATAATTATATGGCTTAGACCGATTCTAAGTCCTAGAATTGCCTAGTGTAGTTGCCTTGGTGACTATGGTGTAGAGGAAAGAGTTGAAGAATAGATGGAGATCCCGCGTAGTGATAGAAAAATCTAGATCTTTTCGTGGTTGCTCCATGGTTTTTATTTATTAGGGATAGCAATCATATTGAATCAGAAGCTCATTAGAGAGAATTCTAGAGACTAGTCCAAGATAACACAAAAAATACCAAGACGACCCGAGTTAACAGCTAAACTTGGTACCGAGTTAAGGCCTTAACTTGGTGCGGAGTTTAACCCTTAGCCAATCTTTGGCTGAGCTTCTTGTCTTGTACTCCTTTGTTGGGTTAGATGTCCTCTATGTAATTTGGTAGATTGTTGATGAGTTTTGATTGTCGTTCTTCCATGACTTGGATTATCCTGCTATTTGGATGGTCACGTCTTTATTCTTGATGATAGGTTCAATAGGACTCTACGAAACTTCAAAAATATGCATAGGAAGATTAGGAACTCACTTGGTAAAAGTATGAAGATGCCATGATGAGGTATTTAAACCCAGTATCGATTTAAGGAGGTAAAATCGGGATGAGTTAAGGTCTTAGCTTATTTTGGGTTTATACTTTTTTGAGCCTTTCCTCTTGTCCTTCTGAGTATCTTTACCAAGTTTTAGGTCGTTCCATCTTCGCATCAATGTTCTAACTCCTATTGATTTTTTCTTGGTTGAAAACCAGTTAACACATAGGTAATTGGGTTTTGATACCATTATTGAAACTGGGTCAACCCGCTGTGGAGTTAATGAGTAAATTTCAAAAATATTACTTTATTAGATCTTTAATGGTCTTATGAAGTCTAAATTCATTTAGAACTTTTCCAAGTTCTTTTAGGTAAAATTAATATTTTATTTTATTTCATGAGTAAATAATTGAGTTCAGATATATAATAATGAATGTATCAAATACGTTCATGTGTGTATAGTGCAAATGCAATATATAAGTAGTATACAAGGTTAATACGTACATATATATGTGTTGGGATTTACACGGCAATGAACATATTCACCCTTTATATATGTCTTTGTTGCATATAGTTTATTTAAAAATCGCATAAAATAATAATATATGCATATTATAGTTTACTTATATTTACTTATACATAATATGTTAAAATTTTATTTTATCTAATCAAAAGTTTACATATATAAAAAGGTAATCAATTATGTTAAAGAAAGAAATTAATAAGGAGAAGAAAAGGTGGAGAATTTATTTCATTTCATCAGTTTACTTATATTTACTTATACATAATATGTTGGAAAGTTATTTTACCTATTCAAAATGTTTATATATATATAAAAGGGCAATCGAATTTGTAAAAGAAAGTAATTAATAAAGAAAAGAAAAGGTGGAGAAGTTATCTCATTTCATTAATTTATCTTTAATGTTATTTTAGAACAATTTGAACACTCAAATACATATATGTATGAATGTATGAATAACTACAAACTATATCTTAAATTAAAATAACATATATATATATATGTATGTATGTATGTATGTATGTATATGTAAACTTTGCAATCAATAACATGCTTTTAAATTAAAGTATCAAATTAAAATCTCACTTAACTTAGGAGGGATTCAAAGGTTTCATAACGTTTTGCACAAAAGTCCACTTTTGTTTTTTTAATTGAAACAACCTTTAAATAAATATCAACAACAACCCAGATTTTACTCAAAATAACAAATATATGAAAGATGTATTCAATCTCCAAAACGATAGTAAATAAGTTACATAATATAGTTAATTTATGCTTGTGTATACAATTAGGTAAATAATACAACAATTAATCACATTGGTTTCCAATCCAAATTTGTTAGTTTATTTATTTTCCTTTTTTTTATAAAATAGTATCTTCTAATAGAATGAAAAAATTAGATTGGATAATTAGGCAAGATAAATTTGTTGTAAAAGGAATTAGATCAAACTAGAGCATATGATGTAAAGGTTTCAACAGATATCGGATATACTTATATAATCATAATGAACATACAATCGATTAACATATGCCATATCTTAACTTGGGTCAACATAATGAACGAATTATGAGATTAGATTAAAATTAATTAAATTGATTAACATATATCAGATCTAAACTTTGGGTCCATATAATGAACAAATAATGAGACAAAACGTAGCATATAAAAGATTTGAACTTCATTCACATGGTGAATATATAATAAGATAAGATTAGAATTACCTAAAGATGAAGCTTAAGATTTGCACCTAGAATGAAGAATAAAACTCTGATTCAATCGAATCAACCTCTGGATTTAGCAAGGATCTAGAGGTAAACACCACCTTAAATATTATTAATTTTATTTGAATTTGTTTTTAGGAATTTCTCCTTTGTTAATGATAAAGGCCATTAAGGGAGAGGATGAGAGCAAGAGAAAGAAGATACGATGTTCTGTCAAGAAAATAATAATGAATGGATTAAATAACAGAGGATATGTTTTATTGGAAACATTAAAACCTTTTAATTTTCTCTTTTAAAACCACTATATTTAATTTCTAATTAAATTCAGCCAAATCCTTTATCTTTTGTTCACATTTTCATTAAAAGAAATGGATTTAAAGAGAAAAGGGAATTATTTCATAAATGAGATTTAAGTGAGTCATAAAGAAGAGTAAAGGACGGAGATTTAATTCCTTCTTTTTGCTGCTCCTTTTAGATTTTCAAATCACATTTGAAAACTCCTCTAGTTTACATCATGTATGTGTGCCTTAAAAGAAAAATTCCCAAAACAATGCAATTAATATATTAAAACTTAGTTTAAGTATTTTATCAATATTGTATATCAATACGCGCGTTTATAACTTTTATGTACGCACTCTATTAAATGATAATCATATTCAAAACAAATCAAAAAAAGTTTAATAATTAATATTTCATAAATATTAATTAATTTATAATAATTTATAAATTAATTAAACCGTGTGGTTTATTCAGAGTATTCATTATTATGGTTGTGCGACTCAAAGGTGTAAATTCAGTCAACGATTAATATCGTACAATTCAAAAATTAACGACTTTTTGGTTGAATTTATCGCTTACACATCTTTTTAATAAAATCAATTTCACTTATTATAAGCAGTACCCGATAGTGATGATTATTTATACTAATCTCTTCGTCAAAACTATATCACTTTAGACTTATGGAATTTGGTAATGATCAAAATTCAAATATCGTCCATATTCAACTCTATAATCTAAACACAAATTCTTTGGTTCAATATTAACAATTATTATTAACCGAAATGCTCTGGCCAAAGACTTTAACTTTGAGTTGACTTTAATTGACCGTGATACTAACCTCACATAACTGAGGAGACAAATAATCTCTTAAATACTGTTTCACTTCCAATGCTTCCACTCAATGTAACTATAGTCGTTCGATGGACGCTAACTATAATCAAATCGGAGCTTCTACATTGAAGATCAACAGTATTCTCCAGTCGAGAGGACTGTATAAATTAGTCACATCGATATTTTCTATTTGACCTTAGTTACATTAAACAGTAGAAAACTATTGAATAAATCATTTTATAGTTATCTAATAACTATCAGTTTGTAACCCCTTAGTCACCCCGATGGCCATGAGTAATTCACTGCCCATCATTTAGAGACCATTACGTACTCTAGTCTCAACAGATATATCAATATCCAATCCCGATACATCTTGACTAGGAATATTTAAAATGTTATATTTATTTTCTTATTGATAAATTACTCACGGTTTCAACTTTTTATAACTATTATCACAAAACATACCGTTTACGGATTTTCTATTAAATATAATTTTAGTTAAATTAATTAATTAATATATAACACACTATATCAAGTATATAATAGAAAGGAAACAACTTTTATTTCGAACAAGATTGGTTATCGAGTTAGATATATGTAACAAATTACATAATTGCCTATACAGCAAACCCTAACTTTATCACTGCAACTTTTGCAAGATCTATGGCAATGCCCTGCTTAGAAACAACGTGACCCAAAAATCATACTTCCCTCCTCCAAAAATAGCACTTCGAAAACTTCGCCTTCGATCGGTGCATCCTCAACACCTCAAGTACAATCCTTAAATGTGCCTTATAGTCCTCTTTCGTTCATAAGCAAACGAGAATATTATCAACAAACACAAGCATGAACTTATTCAATTGGTCTTTGAAAACATGGTTTCCACAAAATATGTCAATGTAGCAGTCAGCCTAAATGGCATAAACAACCACTCATGTAATCCAGATGGCTTACGAAACATCATAATAAACACACTCTCCTTTGCTACTCTATGTTGGTGAAATCCCATTGCAAGATCCAATTGAGAAAAACACTCTAGCACCACAGAGCTGATCGAACAAGTCATCAATACATAAGAGTGGATATTTATTCTTTGTCATTACCTTATTCAACTTACGGTAATCGACACATAGTATAAGGGAACCGTCAGCCTTCATGGGAAATACTACAGGCGCTCTATGCTCAGAAATACTCCTACGAATGAACCCCTTCCTCAATAGGTCATTCACTTGAACCTCGATCTCTCTTTGCTCCTTAGATGCAATCCTCCTCAAAGGCATTACTACAGGTCTGATGTCATTCACCAAATCAATATGGAGCTTTACCACTCTATGTGGCAAAAGCTTGGTCACCTCTTCAAATATGTTTGGATACTCCTAAGCAATAGGTACTGATGACGACTCATCATATGGGATATCCAGTGAATATAGAAAGCTAACCATCACCTTGTTATCTAGAAGAAAGCCTAACACTATCTTCCGCCCATTGAATATCCCTAAAATCACAAATGACTTCTCACAATCCACCACTACTCCATATCTGTAAAGTTAGTCCATCCCCAAAATAATACCGAACCTTACAAAACCCGAAAAAAATTGCAAGCAAAAGTGCATCCATGATTCGATAAGACCAAACTAAAACAAACCGTACACAGGTTAGTGGAGCATCCTATTAATTGGGTTTTTAACCCAGCAAAATTCAATAAGAGTTAGAACATCCAGACTAAGCCAGAATGATTTGAAACATGAATAAGTAATCTAAAAGAATAAGCCAATGGAACTTAAGAGAAACTAGCCAAAAATCCACTAAGTAGATGGATCGCTGGATATCCATCATCCATGGATCGCTAGCGGTCCAAAAGAAAAGCATTATGATTTGTCAAAGCCTCTTGCATCATGATCTACTATCTCTTCTAAGAATACTTATCAAATTTCATAGCATTCCAAACAGCGTAGTTCAAGAAGTAAAGACTTATCTGATTCAAACTGTTTACCCGCTTTTTTAACAAAGCAGCTAACTCAAAATGGACCCAGAGAACTCATATGAAGTTTGATTGACTTGAAATTTTTGGAGAACACTTATAAGACCATAGAGAAGGCACCCACCTAAAATGAGCTTGATTGGATAAGGTTAGATGGGTCAATAGCAACCTAACTAGATGGATCACTAGTGACCCATGTAGATTGGGTCCCACCACTTGAAATTTTTATGGTAGGTCTCTGACATCCTCTAGAGTGTACGTGCAAAGTTTCGTCTAATTTCAATAAGTTTTGAGCGAGTTATGAATGATTCTTCTGGACCAGATGACCCATGAAGACGGATGATCAAACAAACTCCACCCGACTTGATATTTGGACACGGCACTTAAATAGAAGATGGAAAGACAATCAAACTAAGATCACTCAAAAATATGCTAAGTGGATGGATAGCTAGCGATCTTTCCCCTATGGATAGCTAGCGACCCATCCCTTATGGATAGCTAGCGATCCATCCAGATAGGTCGGATCACCCTCAAACTTACCGAGCTCTTTCGTAGCACTAAGTAAAGGCTTCTGGTAGAAAAATATGCTAAGTTGATGGATAGCTAGCGATCCATCCCCTATGGATAGCTAGCAATCCATCAAGATAGGTCGGATCGCCCTTAAACTTTCCGAGCTCCTTCGTAGCACTAAGTAAAGGCTTCTGGTAGAAAAATATGCTAAGTTGATGGATAGCTAACAATCCATCCCCTATGGATAGCTAGCGACCCATGGAAATGACTCAGATTGATTTGAGATTTTCGGTGATGACTTGGCGTAACAACTGGACTCTTCTGCACTTAAACTTCAGGCACAAGTGCTCTCCAACCCTATAAATACAATCCTACCTACAACATAAACTGAATCTTTTAGACTGGTTGCTGGAACTCTGCAGAGATTATTCTTCACTCTGCTTTGCTCACACAATAGTTAGATAGGGATTCACTGTGATTCTCCAGGAAACTCTTGTACTTGTGACTTGATCTAACTTAGAAGATTCAATCATATTGTAATCCGGTTCAACTTATAATAGCAGTCAGTTAATAGAAAGTTATAAAGTGGACGTAGGCTTCATTAACAGCCGAACCACTATAAAAATCTTCTTGTCTTTGTACTATTTCTGCTCCTTTTACATTTATTCTCTATATTATTGCTCTGTAAGAACAGGGCTGGTGCTTTCACATTCAATCTTGGGTGTTGATTCATTTTTTGGGTTAACATTTTGGTGCTTTCACTTTGAAACTTGTCTATTGCAGGATTAACATGGATTAACTCCTACTACTCGAAAAACCGACATTGCTCTGGTAGTGCCACAAATTTCACAAACCAAGAAGTCGACAAAGAATTCTAATCTTTGACCAAAGTTAATGTGCAAAATGTCTAAATTCAAGACATCGAAGTCACAAGTTCTCAGAGATAGGAGCTGCAACGTACCTTTGACGGGGGGCATCCAAGGAGCCGCCTAGAACATCAAGTCTCACTTCAATTTTTTGGAATAATCAACCAGTGGACTTAATGGCAGATAACACATTAACACTTAGTCAAGATAGAAAATCGCTCCAACTTGCAAAAAAAGGAGGAACCTACCGTCGTCCAGAGATAGACGACGATGGAAGGCATTTTAAAAATCAAATCATCAATGCACAAGTTTCCAAAGATAGAAGCAGGTGCTCGACTGAGGTTTCAAATCCCAACTTACGGAAAACCAGCTGTTATCCGAAGATAGACAATGGCAAGGACAGAACGCTCAAAATCGAGCAGCTAAACCATTGATTCCCGAAAAATAGAACCAACGAATAAGGTTGATATCCGTGATAATACTATTAGCCCAGCATAACGCATATGGCCTGAAACAAGCAAGGCTAAGTGTCACAGATTCAAGACAAACACTACCAAACTCTACCAGTCTGCGATCAGAGTAGGAATGAGCGTGGTCGTACCAGAGGCAATATGATGATTCGCTCCACAATTTTTAATTTTCTATAAGAACCTAGAATTTGACACCTAGAAATGAAGGGTTCCACCTAGAAATGAAGGGTTCTGCAGATAGAAGTCAGATCATAACTAAAACCGGTTGGAGAAAATTCGATTTTTCGTGAGTAAGAATAACCATGGAATTGGTTAAGAAACAACCCTGCATTTCCAAGGACAACACTTGACGGTGATAAACAAGGCTAGGCAAGGAAACGCCTGAGACTCCCATCCTTCCAGAACATGGCATATCCTGAAGTTAAGCAACGTTGAGAAAAAACAGTCACATTAGGTTGAAAGGGATCTACTCAACTATACAAGATCAGATGAATGATTCGAACCTAATCAACATACCTTTAGCATTGCCCAAAGACAGGCAGCACTAAGAAATGACTTCTACAATCCAATCATCGAAGTGCAAGTTTTCAAAGAACGAAACTAGTGCCCACTTGGATTAAAAGCATTGCTGAATCGGTAGGGAAAATCTATCCCAACCTCCTGAGTGTCGGTGTTGCCCCGTCAAAGCTAAGGCCTTTTCTCATTTCCTAAGTACTAGTGTTGCCCCGACAATATCAAGAAACATTCTATTTCATAATTATCAGTACTCCCCCGGCAATGCTGGGAAACCCTCTATTTCCTAAGTACCGACATTGCCCCGGCAATGCTGGGAAATTTGCTATTCACTATGTACCGTTATTGCCTTGGCAATGCTAGGAAAAATTTAATCTACAGGTTTTATGAGAAACACTCACCATAATAAACCATCAATGCACTAGCTTCTGGAGGTAGAAGTTGGTCCTCAACTAAGATTCTACCCTTGTCTTCAGAAAACTACCATTGCCCGAAAATGGGCAACAATAAGAAGACATAACCTTTCATAGGTCAGCCGAATGGTTTGACCTTTCATCATAGGAATCAGCAACTGCATAGGAAAAAAGCAGCGTCGAAAGGAAATCCTAGGATTGAATTGCTTGTGTGCTATTTCTTCACAACTGAATTTCCTGAATTCAGTTTAGAAAGAATTTAGATAAAGCCAAAAGATAGGCAGCCTCGAGGAAGTGTTGCTTAGAACCAAGCAGCCAGGTTATCAATTCTCGAAGACAGGAATTGCGTATGAACATAACTTCTATGACGACAACATTCAAGAAAAGCTTGCATAGCTAAGGACATGTAGGGACAATCACGGGAGGTCAGAACTAAAACCATCAGACTTCCTCAATCCTAGAATAGGATTGAGAGCCAGACCAGGGGCAATCGAATCATTTGTCCCAAACCTCTCCATCTCTCACAATTGCCCAAATACTGGGGTTCGAAATAGCTAGTCCCTTGAGCAGGGATAGACCTACAGATACTTGATCGAAAGAAATGTTGCAAAGTCCAAACACAAATAACTACGAGGTTGGTTAGATAACGGTTCTGTATCGCAAAACAGAGCATTCTGGCAACAAAATCGCTAACAAAGGAAATAAAGGGTTTAATGTTCAGAAATCAACCAGCGCTTGCAGTCTGGCAATGACGAGAAAGATTGATGACCTACTTACGGTGTAACTAGATCATTCGGTTCCAACTTGCAGGAATATGCCATTACCCGAAGTTTGGTGATGCTAAGAAGAAACCCCCACAATAAAACTATTGATACATCGGCTTTTGGAAACAGAAGCAATAGTTTGATTGAATCTTTAGCCCTACCTTCTGGCATCTCATGCTATCTGAAGATTCACAACATCAAGGAAAAATCTAGAGTCGAGTCATCCGCGCACGAGTTTCTAGAGACAGAAACTGATACATGATTAGGGTCTTAACACTAGACTTGGAAGAATTCACCCTAGAAAAAGATGACAGCGATGCATCTTTGCAGCACCTATACCTAGAATGACATCGGATGACGATGTCAACTTAGAGGAATTCAATTATAGTCAGGAAACAGACTCGTTGAAAAAATCAGGGCTCGGAATCAAGTAGCTAAGTCCCTAGTTCCTGGAGACAGGAGCTATCGTGTCAATCAAACTGATTTTTTTGAACGTATTGCCTGGGAGACCTAGTCTCCTGAAAACATAAGTATTAAGAGAAATCATCCCTATGGACTAGGGTAGATACACCAACACTTTATTGAAATGAACTCAATTGAGCATAAGTAAGGATTAGCTATAGAACTATCTAGACCAAGCAACCTCATACTTCTGAACAAAGCTATGAAATAGAATATGCCGAAATGACTACAAAAGTATTACTTACATGCATAGAATTATAGTAAACGAGTATGCTACACATGAACACAAGAGGTGCAACAGCGAGAAAAAGCAATGCTCGGAATCGAGCAATTAAACCAATAGTCCCCGGAGACAAAGGCTTCTGTGCATGAATTCCGAAAAACGCAAAGGAAGGATAATTGCAATCGAACAAGTCATGCGCTAGCTTCCGAAGATTGAAACTGTATATGATCTAACATCAACTACAAGTCTATATGAACAGCTATGCCTTACAATTTAACTGTAATCAATCATCCCAATATGACAGGAATAATAAGTGAAGCCTAAGTTATGAAGGACCCAGCTTCTAGAGCAGTGGAAGTCCCTCAGCCGGACTAAAGATTAGATGACTGGAAAGTCATTTTCAACAATGAAACTTGGAATTCGACCCTATTGGGCATGTTTTACTTTAAATAATATCCTCTTATAATCAACGCCCGAAATCCAAGGGAAGTCGGCGTATGTTGACCAGTCAGGTTTTGAGCGTTGTCCAAGGTAGATGTAGTGTGTTATCTACATAAGAAGAGTCCAGTATCTTGAACACTGTAAATGAACAATCTAGTGTAGATAGCTTGCTTACGTTTGAAAAACAATCCATATCATCCTTTGAAATTATCTTTTTCACACTTACCCGTTATCATCAATGATCGGTAATGGAGCCGATGTCCAAAGCGATGCGGGAAGCTTTTCTTTTCAAGATCACTAGAGTACAAAAACGAGAAGAGCGATACGATTGAAACATCCACTATATCCCATTTTGGAATAAATCATCGCATTAGAATTCAAAATGGTGACAGGAACTTAACCAAGTCCTCAAAAAGAAAATGTTAAAGACAAAGAGAAAGACTTCGCTCCAGAATGACATACAATTGTTCAAGATAAAACTTAGCTTCACCGTCGGTCGAGTTAAAACTATATAGGTCGACTCCAAACCTACATCATGCACCCATTTACCGACCAAAACCCTTGTGTAAACTACGGAGCAAAGATTGCATCGTCAATACTAGAAATTGAAATTCAGATCAAAATCCAAAAACGAATGGCTATTAGAAGTCAGTCAATTGAAAACAACATCTTGAGATGGACTCCAATGATTCACTGAAATTCAAGGAATAGTAATCTGAAACTTGTCTTGTTCCAGAGCACAATTTGTTTCCAACGAAAGCATACTCTAGGAGGACAAATGTTGATTGGGTTTTTAACCTAGCAGAATTCAACATGAGTTAGAACATCCAGACAAAGCCAGAATGACTTGAAACTTGAACAAGACATCTAAAAGAACAAGCCAATGGAACTTAAGAGAAACAAGCCAAATACCTACTAAGTAGATGGATCGGTAGCGATCCAAAAGAAACCATTACGAGTTGTCAAATCCTTTCGCATCATGATCTACTACCTCTTATAAGAACGCTTACCAAATTTCGTAGCATTCCAAGCAGCGTAGTTCAAGAAGTAAAGACTCATCTGATTCAAGTTGTTTACCCCCTTTTTAACCAAAGCATCTAACTTAAAACAGACCTAAAGAACTCATACGAAGTCGGATTGACTTGAAATTTTGAGATAATTCTTAGAAGAACGTAAAGAAGGCACCCACCAAAAATGAGCTTGAATGGATAAGGCTAGATGGGTCGCTAGTGACCTAACTAGATGGATCGCTAGTGACCCTTGTAGAGTGGGTCCCACCACTTGAAAATTTTATGGTAGGTCCTTTAGAGTGTACCTGCAAATTTTCGTCTGATTTCGGTAAGTTTTGAGTGAGTTATGGATGATTCTTCTAGACCAGATGACCCATGAAGACGGATGATCAAACAAACTCCAAACGACTTGATATTTGGATAAGGCACTTTAATAGAAGATAGGAAGATAACCAAACTAAGATCACTCAAAAATATGCTAAGTGGATGGATGGATAGCGACCCATCCCCTATGGATAGTAGCGAGCTCCTTCGTAGCACTGAGTAAAGGCTTCTGGTAGAAAAATATGCTAAGTTGATAGATAGCTAGCGATCCATCCCCTATGGATAGCTAGTGATCCATCCCCTATGGATAGCTAGCGATCCATCAAGATAGGTCGGACCGCCCTTAAACTTTCGAGCTCCTTCGTAGCACTAAGTAAAAGATTCTGGTAGAAAAATATGCTAAGTTGATGGATAGCTAGTGATCCATCCCCTATAGATAGCTAGCGATCCATAGAAATGACTTAGATTGATTTGAAATTTTCGGTGATGACTTGGCATAACAACTGGACTCTTCTGCGCTTAAACTTCTGGCCCAAGTGCTCTCCGACCCCTATAAATACAATCCTACCTGCAACATAAACTGGATCTTCTGGACTGGCTGCTAGAACTCTACAGAGATTATTCTTCACTCTTCTCCTCCCACACAATAGTCAGATAGGGGTTTACTGTGATTCTCGAGTGAACTCTTGTACTTGTGACTTGATCTAACTTAGAAGATTCAATCATATTGTAAGGCGATTCAACTTGTAACATCAGTCAGTTAATAGAAAGTTATAAAGTGGACGTAGGCTTCATTAACAGCCGAACCACTATAAAAATATTCTTGTCTTTGTACTATTTCTGCTCTTTTTACATTTATTCTCTATATTATTGCTCTATAAGAACAGGCCTGGTGCTAAAGATATGTTAAACGGGGCAACCTATATATATATCTAATAAACTGTATATAAAGTGGAAGTAGGCAACTGTCTCTAACTACTGTATATACATGTAACCTATATATATCTAATAAACGGAGCAAGGATCAATGGGCAGTACTAAAGATACATCTCCCTACTTTATCCATACAAAGTCAGGATGATACATAATACTAGTTCTCTAATTAAAATAGCACATACAGTAACAAGCCATACTACTGAATATGAAAGAAATGAGTGTAGAGGTAATACTACACTTCACAAGCAACGGTGACATAGATCTCTCAATCTCTATCGATGCATCTCAATGCAAAACAAATACGACGATATAACAATGCTACTAACATAGCATCCCCATACCCAAAACTGAAACACAAAAATCTATAACCGATACCCATACCGAATTGCCATTAGCCGCCAAAGGGAAATATCAAGAGCCACAACTAACCTGTGGACTCTCTGGAAATCCAATACCTCAAAATAAGTTCGCCTATAGGTCACGTCGCATCACCCGTCCATACAACGCAACAATATATGACCTACTCTAGATTGGCGTCCCAGTCTCTTTGCCCCTACTCCAGAACCATGTCTGCAGGTCATGCGTCTTAATGGTACAATGTATTCTTTTACAAAGCCGATATCATCCAACTGTCTATGGAAAGACAATCCAGATTCAAGCTACCACAAGTACACCCTTCCCACACATATGCACAACACGGAAGTATTGTCGTTCCCATGTGGATCATGATTTGTTCTTGAAATGCCTTGCACTACCCGGTTGCCCCAAGTCAAGCATACCAATCCAATATATATAAATCGTCGAGACTGTGCATCTATAGTGCTATATATATATATATGTATGTATATGTATATGTGTATATATCACTTGAATCACATATTTATGCATCTATATAATATATTTCTTCCACTATTTGGTAACCCCAAGTCGGGCATATCGAACTATACATATGCTTCAATTGCGTATCGATAAATCATGCCAAATTTCCATTAGCTATCAAAGAGACCTATCGAGAACCATAATTAACTAGTGGACAGCCTTGAAAAACAACACCTCAAATGAAGTTGGCATGTAGGTCCTACCACAGCACACATCCATACAATGCAACAATATATGACCTACTCTAGATTGACATTCCAATCTCCCTCTGCCCCTGCTTCGGAACCACGTCCGTAGGTCGTATGTCTCAATAGTACAATGGATTTCATGCTCAAATGGGTAGGCCTAAGTCGAACATATTGAAACTACATATAAACGCTTTAAACTACATATTAATAAATATGTGTATGATATTCTGTGCATCTCCCAATAGCCCCAAGTCGGACATAGAAAAACTATATTTATACATATAGACATGTACAAATCACATAAGCTGTATGCAGTATACATACATACATACATACATACATACATACATACATACATATATATATATATATATCCACACACACACACACACATATATATATATATAACTGGTCAAACTATATGGAACTTATAGAGACATATCGTGCATATTTACATACACAAAGGCAATACACAACCATAGTAACAAATCTATCATCTCAATGTCAATAGCAATTTACACATACAATCATATAAACAATTCAACAAAAATGCATCTTACTTAAGTCATCAATTATATCTTCTCCGTACTAATTTATAGAAGTTTAACACTTGTTTTATAAAATAATGCCATTGCCTATCAATCATACAAAAGCTAATTTTCACTTAATTCTTCTATTTCAATTAAGTTTAGCTATCAATAAGGCCTCAAATATTATATATCTCATGTACATAATTTCTATATATATGTATACACATATATCTCGAACCATTTCTTAGCGTTTAAAGTTAATAAATCACGTTATTACAATATTCGGTATCTTATAAAGAGAATTCCTTGTTTTAAACTCATTCACTTATAAAAGGAAGCTACCCTTAAATAAAACTGATAGAGTTTAAAATAACCCTTTATTTAAAAATAATTAAATCTTAATTTAATTACCAATTAAACCTTGATTTAATCTTAATTAAACCTTAATTAAATCTTAGTTAATTAATTAGCCAATTAATAATTAAACTCTATCTTATTAGAAATTTAATTAATAATTAAATCTTAATTAATTAAATAATTTAAACCTTAATTAAATAAAAATTTGTACTTAATTAATTCTTTACTCAATTAATAATTAATTAAAAACCCTCTTAATTAATTAATTAAAATCATCATGCTTAATTAATACTTAAGCACTGATCACCTTTACTTTATTACTAATTATCTTTATTTAATTACTTAATTAAATAATCATTAAACTCATACTTAACTGAATAATAACTACCTTTTATATTTTAATTATGATTGAAAAAGGTTTTCAAAAATATTTAAGATAAAAACGCTTTTATTTTAGAAAAAATGTTTGATTTCCCGAACAGCATCCATCGCAACTATCGCTATGGATACCATAACTCAAAACTAGTTTACTAGTCTAAAACCCTTCAAAACCTTTTCTTTTGACTTACTGTTTAAAAATCATTGAAACAGAAAATATAGTCTGAAACTTTATAACTTTTCTAGTAAATTATAAAACTGAACGCGATTTTAAAACCAAGGGACCTCTAAGTCACTTATACAAGTAAAAATGCTAACTTCCTTTAGCATGTACAACCCATACATGAACATAATCACATATTTAATACCATAACAACAAATCACAACCAAGACCATAAATTTCTACCTAATCTCAACACTAGACTTCATTTTCAAGTCTAAATTCAACATCTCATACAAGCACATATATACCAAACCAAATCATCACTATAATCCATCAAACAACCAATATTTACAACCACAATAAACAACATAATTAAAGGTTAAAACTTTCCCTAAAAGAAGTGAGTTTTACTCACCAAAGCTTAAGGAAAAAACAAAACTACCCCTAGAACTTGAATTGGCCTTAGATCTTGATTCTACTTTGTAAAAACTTGATTTTTAGCCCAGGGAAGTGAAATTTTGGCTTGGCCTAAGGGTTATAGGGCTTGACCTTGGTTGTTTAAGGGTGGTGTGAGCTTGAATTTGAAGGAAGAGGGGTGTAGGAAGAAAAGAAAGGACTTTTAAATGATTTTAAAAAGTTTAAAAATAGAAAATGACATGGTTTTAAAATTTTAAAACAAAGAAAGCCACTGTAATGATTTAGGAGCTCAAGGAAGAGGAAGATAAAGTTTTGAAAAAAAAAGAAATGGAATGGAAATGAGAGAGAAAAATTTGAAATTGTTTTTATACAAATTGAAATAATCAAATTATCAAAATAACCCTAAAGTACATACCCTTCTTTCATTTAGTGCCACATCATCACATCTCCCCCTCTCCTTTATACCACACATAAGGCACAAGGCACCCCCCTTTTATCCAATACACAATCAACTTCCTTCTACGTATGATGTTAAATGAAAGGTGACATATCATTATTTAAATTTTATTTAAATTTTAACTTGGAAGAAAAAGTCACACCTCTTCCTTTCTTAATTACTTAAGTAAAAATATATATTTACCTTATTATTTATTAACCTTACCCATATTTATATTATTTGTAAATGTGTATAAATATATATATTAAAGTGTTTACAACATTTCCAATAACTTTTAGATGATGAAACCGAAAATTCAAAAAACGATTTCCGCTCACATTTTTTATTTTTCTTCGAACTAAATATTTTTGTAAACACATTTTGATAACATTTCACCATCATTAGTTATTAATTAAAAGATGGTATTTTAATTAATAAAACCATTAATTGAATATTTAAAATAAATTAAATATTCTTAAACCAAAGCGTTAAAATTCCGGGTCGTTACATTCTCCTCCCTTAAAAGAAGTTCGACCCCCAAATTTCACCACATGAGTACCAATAATTATTCATAAGTCGACATAATGTTCATAGATCATCCACATGCAAAATCCGATTCGATCTCTACTCGAATACATAACTTCACTTACCAACCAGTATCACTCACCTGATTCCTAAGTGCGGACTCTAATCGAGTTCCTTGATTAGGAACCTCTGCTCTCCTTACATAGCCACATACTATAATAGAAAACTTTGGTTCCACATCAAGAACCCTCACCAAGTTTTCGTCGTCAAGAATCGAGTGATAGATCCTTATTTGGAATGGTGTGAAACACCTCAAAATCATATACTCAATTTTTGAATAAAAAATTATATGAAAAAGAGAAATGATCTATGTTCAACTTACGCACTTATTTTATTGAATCTCACTAATACCAATTCCATTTTTGCTAAAATTATTTATGAAAACATTTCATAAAAACTAAACTTAAGTTTAACTTGTATAATACCCTATTACATCCTTAGAGTATATACCACTATCTTGCAACAAACATATCCAATGCAACAAGCATCTCCAATGCAACAAACATCTCAAATAAACATGTTATAACAAATTACGCAACAGACACATCTAATGCAACCAACATATTCAATAAACATGTTACTATCGAAAACAACAAGTACCCTTGTAAAATACAAGTAGTAACAAAGCAAGCTCTACATTATGCTTTCTTACATTTTAACAAAACAAAAAGGAAAACAAAAATTTCCTTTACTAATTGGAGGCATACCAATAAAAAATTTCTATCAAATACAGACGAGCTTAACCCTATAGGTATGAAGCCATATAGCACTATTCTCAAAAATGAATAGGCCCTCGAAGTTTAAAGCCACATTCAGTTCACTTCCACCTTTTATAGTCGACTCATCATGATGACGTCACTAGAATTATATGCTTATACAAACAGAATTCATGAAATTCATCTTGCACTCCTCCTATGGAAAATGAAAATTAACATAAATATGCTATTAATAACAATCAACAAAAATAAATAATCAGTCAATAATTAAGCAACAACAAGCAATCAAGAAACACCAAAAATCAATCAACAAAAATAAACAATCAATCAACAACAAGCAATCAAGAACCAATCAAGAACCAACAAAAATCAATCAACAAAAATAAACAATCAATCAATAATCAAACAATAGCAAGAAATCAAGATGCAATAAAATCAATCAATAAAAATAAACAATCAATCAATAATCAAGCAACAGCAAGCAATAAATAAGTAACAAAAATCAATCAACAAAAATAATCAATCAATCAATAATCAAGCAACAACAAGCAATCAAAAAGCAACAAAAATCAATAATGATTACCATATAAACAACAAATTATTCTAAATGAGTTTATAACAACATGCACAGTAACCAACAATAGTCATAGCATTCATGCCAATCTATAAACTCCCATGAGTCTGTTCGACATCCAAGATGAAAAAAATGCTTAAGTAGTACAACTCTCTTTCATTAATACAATACATTAAAGACTATCACACCTCCCGTTCTGAAAAGGAAAACTAATATAATAGACAGGATCACCAATCCTCGAAACTCTTGAATAAACCCAATGATCTGAGTCTCAATTTTCCTTTCCCTTCTGAACAGAACCCATTATCCAAAGGAGAAAACTTTACTGATCAAATCAATATCAGACAATCTACAAATGCTTGGGCTTGTTTGGGTTCAAACTTGCCTCAATCGTATAATGATAATGAGGATAATATACTAAATGTACTACGACGCTTGCCCAGGCAAGTATCATATCGTCACTTAGAAGATTATTCAAATCATCACAAAACTAGTTGAGAAGTCCTTTCCTGGACTATCACAAGCTATCTTAACTATACTATACTATAAATAATTTAACAACGAATAAAGATCATCCAATATAATATACGTTATGTGGTCAATTCTTTATTTGCTTACAAGGTTTCTTTGTTAAACTATGATCGACCTTTTAATTCCTCTTATGCGAATTCTGATCCGGTTCCTTGGTTTTACCATAGAAATTTCCTCGCATGACTAAAGTCATGCTTAAAAAATTACTAAGTCACCTCAAGAATCCAACTTAAGTGCTCGCTTTTAAAATCAAGTGAAAAACCCTTTCCTAACTAGTTCAAATCACCTAAAAACCCTACGCTCAAACTAGGGATTAAGAACTAATACGTGAATGAACTGATCCTTAAAAACACCTATACAGATCATGGGATTAATCCCTCCACATAAGGTGTGCTAACATAAAATTAAACACTTCTAACACGAATGACTCAATGCAAAACGTAGAACTCATCTGCTCGGTCCTTGCTCATGTCTGAGCAACCACCAGATCCTACTTGGATACAGAATCCAAGTCACACTTCACCAGCAGCCCCACTCTACTTGAAAGCTCATGCATCGAGTTCAAATGGTAGTACCCTCGGCTGCTATACCTTAGCTTAATAGCCAAGGTTCCCCGTACAAGATTAATCATTACAAATGAATTAATCTACACCACAAAAGGTCAAGTTTGGGATATGACCATGCAATAAATTCCAAATCCATGCATTAAGACCATAGGCAAGCTTCCTTGCCTACTTCAAAGGAGTAATAACAATCTCCACCCCGAATTTAGCCAAAAGGTTTATTTGGTTAACTTACTCCTTCATTAACAAGCTACCCTATTGATAATGAATGAAATGCTTAAGCTGCACATCCCTTTCGATCTTAGAAATAAACCAAGACTCAAAGCGACGTCTAGAATCAATCCATGTCATAGCCTGCTCGCCAACCCCTTCCACTACTATGCTCCAAGGGATACACTACCTCTAACCCCCACTGCAGCTGTTGGAATGATCGCATATGGCAAAACATCGCTTGCGATATTCAAATAGTAACTGAACCAATTAGGCATCTCAAACTGCCTATCCACAATCGCTCGCGCACCCTGTCAGCTCATACAGATAGCCTTAAATGAAGATACCTCAGTGACTAGCGACTAAATAAATAAATGTTCAGGGGACAAGTGGTGTATACAATATTATATATAGTAGAAAATTACAAGTACGCACTCTCAATGTATCTCCATCTACCAGGTTGCCTAACACAAGCTGGTATACTTGGTCCTAAGTGTTGAGCCTAAGCTCCAGTACCAACTATAATGACCTACCTTTTGTAATACCCTAAATCAACATCGAATGCCGACATCTAACTCTTGAATACCATAAAAGACAATCCATCGAGGTAAAACTAAAAAAACACCATACCAAGGCACATCGATACAGTCTCATAATGGGAAGGTAACATATAATACACTGAATATTGATGAAGAGAATATGATAAAAAAATATACAAGATAATACACTAGCGGAAGCGATTGATAGATAATATCAATACTGAATTTCAGTATACATTAACTCCATTTATATGGAGTTCTGAATATAGTATTTGTTATCGTAAGTCTCATATACAAAATAGCCCATCTTCCATGCACTACATCACTAACAAGTATACATATCCAATATATCGACTTCATGCCTCCAGAATGCTACAGTTGTCTTAAAGCTTGTCCCCAAAATCACCTGACTCCCAAACTACTCAATCAAGTACCGTAGATTTGTCATGACATAAACCGAAGAAAAAACATAGGTCAGACATAAAGCCTGGTATGAGGAGAACAATCTCTAATTATTGTATAAACATCCAACCTATATACATCCAAAAAACGGAGCAAGCATCAATGGGTACTACTAATGATACACCAACCTAATTTATCCATACACCAACAAGTCAGGATAATACATAATAGTGGTTCCCTAATTAAAACAGTACATATTATAACAAGCCATACAATTGACTATGAAAAAAAGGAATGTAGAGGTATTACTACACTTCATAAGCAATGGTGCTATAATTCTCTCAATCCCTATCAAAGCATCCAAAGTCCAAAACAAATACAATGATCATCCTAAAAAACAAGTTGTCTGTAACGATCGTCCTTTTCGACCTCAAAATGTCGATACTAATACATCCACTGTATTTATGTACCGAACACCCTAGTGTCGAAAGTCTGATTATTAGGGTAAAAGAAAACTAAAAAGAAACAGAACAAGAAAGAAGGAACACAGTATCAGAATCTCACAGCGGAACGAAACGTATAATATTAAAAGACAGTACAAAATTGTCACTCAAAGATATGAAGCATTTCAGAGTTAAAATTCTAAATACTATCATCAGACTGTATAGTTATAACAACCTGTCCTCACAAATGCTTATATATTATACATAATAGTAATGCAACAAAAATAAAACACTACGGTAGGTGAAACATCCAACTCGTCTCCTCGAGCTCCAATGATCATCCAATTAAAACCGCCTTTCTCAGACTACTCGAAAGAGCACATGACGAATTTTGGGAAAACAAAAACTACATGTCAGACCTAAGTCCAGTGCGAGGAACTCAAGAAATATGCGATCAACATATAACAATACTTTTGAGACGGAATAAAATGTCGTAACAGTTATCCCCTCAAAAGAACCACACACCTAATAAGTACATATTGTGATATAAAATATAATGTCTAGGGTGTAGAATATAAATCAGAAAATAGTTGTGCCGCTTATACACCACAATATTAATAGGTAAAAATCAATAACTGCTAAGGTGCGTTCACATAATTGTGTAAGTTTCCATGGAGGTGCCCTCAGTACATCGAGAATGGTCCTCCTGCACAAGGATCAGAGATATCCTTCTGAGCAGCATACATCTCTAAGGATTGAACAATGGGAAAAACATAGCTGGCCCCTACCTCATCGCGTGGAATGGGATAATATCACTCTTGCATGCATATTCGTAAGCAACACTAGAATGGAGTGCCTACACCCTTTAAGTTAGATAAATCCCATAGATTGTGCCTTCTATATCTTATTTTTGTCACTACCGATGTTGAAGTCACATTCAACATCTCAACACACCAGCCATCACTTGACCAGATCTTAACACACGAACACCAACTCGAACAGATCTTGAAACCACACATGGATTCCTATATCTTAACAAATCTCAAAACCATACATGGATTCCCACATCCTAAATAGATCACGGACCTCTACATGGGTTGGAGCATCTCAATTAGATCACGAATCTCCACGAGTCCACATAGATTCCAGCATCTCAAAATCACAAACCTTACGTAGTGGGATGTAGGCTTTAGTTGTTTTGGTACTTTTTCTCCCTTCTAAAATATAAATCACGTATATCGTTTTTGAAGTGGTTATGGTTTCGAGTCTTCTCATATAAGTACACTCCTCCTCTTACCAAGTGCTCTAAAACCAATCGATGGATTTTCGGTTAACTTAACCCTAGTCCTTTCAGAAATAAACAGACAATACATAAGAGTGGAGATCATCTCCTATCTAGATGGATTTTCTTATCATTTGTCCTCGAAGAGCAAGACGAATTTATACGTATAGTACAACATCATCGAAGATAACTGTACCATATAATTTACATGTTTCTTTTAGATATTTCCTAAGTTAAATTTGATCAAGTTTGATAGTCGACTAATCGATTATCAAGTTCAAAATAGACGATCGTATATGGAAACCAAGTTTCGTATACTTATCATGCTTCTGACCTTCTCAACTTTAACTATCCCTCGATCAAGAGTGAACTCGGTAGGTTAGAGCACTATTGCTTCTACATCCTACTCGAATCATCAATCTTAACTCTCACAGATGGAACAAATCCACTTTGTCGACTTTTAGTGCTAAGTACATGACTAAATACTTTCCATAGACAAGTAAACACATAGAGCATGATTTACACACACAAAGCATGATCAAGTCACATAAACGACTTTTAATCTCATTTTTATTTAATTAATCATTTACTAATTAAAACCTCTTTTATTAATAAAACTACTTTTTATCTAATAAAACTTCTTTCATTAATCGAACTTCTAATTGATTAAACTCTTAACTAATTAAACTCCTAATTATCTAAAACTTATGAGGAATGCGGAATATGGATCTTAAGGCTAGAATGAACACTAGAGGGGGGGTGAATAGTGTTTCTAAGAAATTACTAAAACTTTTTGAGTTATTGTTGATTTGTACACAAATGTATGCAATATTCAGACACAGGTATAATCACAGAATCAAACACAGATGCAGAAATAAAGTAAATGCAGTAAAGGAAAGAACACACCGGATTTTATACTGGTTCGGAGTTACCCTACATCCAGTTCCGCACAACTAAGTACGGATTTCCTTTCAAAAGCAATTCAACAATTACAACCCTCGGTTTCAAGGCTACGAGGTACACCCTCCAGAATCACAATCCTCTGGGTAGAGATACTTGATTTCCAGGCGACAAGTTCACCCAATTGATTTCCAAGGCTATAATCACACCTTTTCTCGCTTGATTGATTTCCAAGGCTACAATCACACCTTTTCTCCCTAGATAGATTACAAAGAAGCCTATAACTCTGAATAGCACTGGGATCTTGTTGAGATAGTGATAGAGAATCAAACCAGAGATGATCTAGTTAGATTCAATGTTGATTTTGGCAGAGTGATGATAAGAATATGTATAAAGAAATGTGGAAGAAGAAGAGAAGTGAAAAACCAGAAAATCTGATGATAAATTCGTTGAAACTAACCCCTATTTATAGAAGAACAACAACCATGTCCATTCGTGAAAGGTTATGGCGAATAGACACTTCTTTTGAAATTCAAATTTTTGGTCCTAACTGACACTATGTCGACATGGGGTACTAGGGCATGTCGACATCCCAAACGAGATTTTGATGTTTTGTTTTTCTTTGAAAATAACCTTTATCTTATATTAAAACTATTTTAAACTTTACTAATATACTTGACTATAGATAAAATACATAGATAAATATAGAGAATAATATATATATAATTTTACTATAATTTTATATTTAAATCTAAGTAAATAATAAAAAGTTAAATATAGTAAAAGATAGTTTAAAACAAACGAAGTTAAAAACAAGAATTTATTTAAGAACAAAATCAAAGAATATTTTAAGGCTAAAACATCTTTCTGAAAATCATTTGAAAAGATAATTTTTAAGGCTAAAACATTTTGAAAAGCAGTTTTGAAAATCATTCTGAAGTAGTTTTGAAAATCATTTTGAAGTAGTTTGCAAGCTTCTTCCTATAGAATATCTCATCATATCAGGACTCGAGAACTTGTACAAAACCAGGGTGTTCGTGGGTTTGTAAGCCACTTGTCGTAGGTTTGTAAGCTACTTGTCATGGGTTTGTAAGCCACTAAAAAGGTAGAAATGGGTTCCATCCCAAAAGAAAAATGGAGTGAAGATTTCAGTGCTATTGTGAAGTTTTAACAAAATTCGAGACTCAATACTTATCTTGAAATCTTGAACTCTTGATAATCTTGATACTCATGAGTCTTCAATCTTGATATCTTGAATCTCTATACTGTACAGTCTTCATTCTTTGTACCTGCATGGGTAAATCCTGCATATACATATATATCTAAACTATAATGTTAGTATTTATATTTTATAATTCTTATTCTAAGGTTGTTGTCATCAAAACCATCAACTCATGGACTAACAAAACTTCCTATATCCTTTATTAATTATTATTTCTTATTAATTAAAACTTACTTTATATACTTGTGTATATATTTAATTTCTCTTTATAAAAGATATATACTTGCATTCTACTATTTTACCATTCATTTATACTCTTTTCAATACTTCAAAAGGTATTCATATACTTATCTCAATATTATATGTATATTCACGAATCACTTAACAAAGTTTACTTACTTTAGACTATAATCAAAGAATTTAAAAACAGATTTTACTCAACCATTGTTACTATAAACCCCTTCTCTTTTATAAGTTAAACCTTTACTTTTTCTATTTTTTTTCCAAAAGATTCCATACCTGTTATTACTTCCAAAATACCCATTTAAAAGGCTAATTACATTCACAAACCTATTTCAAAGAGTTTATGAAAAATGTTACTCAAATATTGTCAAAACCAAAACAATTTCACTTATATTTATGTTTAAAACATCCCTTTATAGATCTAATTGCCTTCATTTATTAAACAAGGGAATATACTCTTTAATAATTTCACAAAACTATTTATTATAACATAAGTGTTATAATCCAAAACTTCTTTTATACTTTTATAAAAATTTAACTTAACTTTTCCATATATATATATGTACCTTAAAAATACTTATAAATAGGTTTTAAATATTGTAACACTCCTAATTTTTTATAACATTATTTGGGAGATTTAATTAGATAAATTAAATAGAATAACGTAAATGTTAAGTGATAAGGGGATTGAGACTTGAATTAATTTAATTAAGGCCGAGCCTAATGTAATAATTAATGGGCTAAAGAATGGTTTTGGGTTAATCAAATTACATAAGGATATATTAGGAATTTCCGCCTAAAACCCCTACGCTTATATATTTTCATTCCTACCATTTTTCTTCTCATTCACATCATTTTGAAAACTGAACACAAGAGAGAGGCGGGCCATTAACAAGAAGAATTCAAATTGAAAGCTAGCGAATCAAGCTTAGGGGAAATAAATCTCAATCCAATCTCCTTATCTAAATCAAGGTGAATAATAATTCCATCTCTATTTTGGTTTTTATCATCATATAATTTCAGACTTAAGGGTAAATTCATTTTTATGATATATATTGGATGATGATATGCTTGATTTATAATTTATATGGTTTAAACAAGATTGTTTAAAAGAGGTATGCACAGTTTTAGGGCAAAACCGAGATTTAATGATGTTTAAATGCCATGGGAAAATTTTATTAATGAGAAACATTATTTTGGAGTTGGGTTTCAATTTTGATAATTTTCCAAGCTATGGAAAGATTATTATGAATTTTCAAAGGAAATTATGGTTATTTGGGTTTGTAAATTTATTATGGAAAATATATTAAGATTTGGGTCTGGAATTTTGATATGTTAGATAACATGATTAAAGTAAATTTCTGGAGTTTTTGGGAATTTTTACAAAGTGATTTGCTATGCAAATTAAATCATTTTAGAAGAGGGACTTCTTTGCAAAATTGGTTTTGTTTAATGGAAAGGCTTATTTGATTAACTTAACCATGGTTTAGATCTGAAATTAGCAGCAGTTACTTTGGTAAAGAATTTGAAAAAGTTAAGGCAACCAATCTGGTGTTGGCACGTGGCAGGTTAGTTAGAAAAAGAATTGCTTTAAGTGGTATTAAATCTGGTTTACTCAAAAAAATTGGTTCCCCCTACTTTGGGAAGTACCTTTCGACACAGAAGCTTCCGCCTTCATCCTAGTCGAAACCTACTAAGCCGAAACCAATACACAAGGTATCACAAAGATGGTACGCAGTGGATTGGAGGAAGGCTAAAGGTAAGGTGTCGAAAACATAGCTTCCGAAGGAGTCGAAACCTTGGTTTGTTTTTAAAAAGAAGAGCGCCTAATTTTATTTTGTTTTAGCCTTCAAAGGAGTCGAAGCAAATGGTTTCGAAAGAATTTTTAAAAGGTTTCGAAGGGGTTGTCGTTAACTTAAGATTGCTTTCGACTGAGTTCTTTTACTTATGAAAGAATGTTTTGAAAGAAGGGGTTTCAACCTAGTCGAAACCCTGCTGCCGTTCTTTAGCCTTTCAATGGTATTGAAGATATCAATGCTGTCGAAAGGTACTTTGTTTTATAAGTTTAAGCCACTTCATGTAGCTTTCGAAAGGGGTTAGGGGTTTCAAAGGCAATGGTTTCGAAAGGGGTTTCGACGCCAACCTTCTAATATTTTACCCAGATGTTTTATGCTTTTGAATGAGATGGTGCCGACGCCATCATGTTTCCCTAATATTTTTATATGATAAAGAATGGTTTCGAAAGAGATGCTTTCGCCTATATTCACTCTGACCCATATAACATTTTATGTATAAACCCAATGGTTTCAAGAAGAGGACTTTCAATGATTTCGGAAGGGTTACTTCCAATGATGTTGAAAGGGGTACTTTCAACTGGTTTCGAAGCTATGCTTCTAAAGTTAAGTGCTAATACTTTAACATAATCGAAAGGTTTCGAAAGGAAGATTTTAAAGTACTAAAAGGCAGGAGCCTAATGTTTTAAAGATAGAATTTAATGCTTTCGAAGGAGGTCATCCTATGAAGTCGAAAGCTAGGTTTCGAAGGTGTCGAAGGGTTTTACAACCCAAACTCATTTTTATAAGGTAAACCCATGGCTAAATTAAAGGAGTTTTTATAATGGTTTTGAGAAGAAGCTTTCCTTGATAAAATAATAGGTTAAAGGGATTAACCATGTTTTATATTAAACCCACATGAGTTGTATTGCTATGTTATTATGTTTGCTTCTTCAAATATATATATATTCACATTGTTTTGAATCTCATAACTGTATTTTGGGGAAATGGCAGAATAACCAGCTAAGTTGACCCAGTAGTGAATATAATTTAAGTTAACTCCTGAATGAGTAGAATTGCATCAAGGAAGTCGGGAAGACCAGAATATAGGATGCTAAAATATAAAAGAAAGATATTGGCAGGGGCCAATAGGTTCTCAGTAAGCCCATGAAAACTGTGTATAGGAAAAGATATTAGCAGGGGCCAATAGGTTCATAGTTAGCCCATGAAAACTATGTATAAAGGAAGATGTCAGAAAGACAGGTTTATGGTAACCCATGAAAACTATGATTTGATACTGACAGGGGCTAGTAGGTTTGTAGTTAGCCCATGAAAACTATATCTGAATTGAGATATTGACATATGTCAATAGGTTTCTAGTCAGCCCAAGAAAACTAGGGTAAGAAGAAAGGATATTGGGGTCACCAATAGGTTCCTAGTCAACCCATGAAAACTAGGATAAGAGTATAGATATTGGAGTTACCAATATGTTCTTAGTGATCCCATGAAAACTATGAAATTGGATAGGCAGTCCTCAAATATTTTATCGGTTATTAGTCATCCCATGAAAACTAATAGGTTAATAGTAAACCTAGAAACTATGTTTGAGACAGATTGGTAGAATGAATGGGGATGGAGAATCCAAAATTAATTCATTTATTTGCATATCATCATATTATACTATTTCATATTATACTGTTTTGAATTGTTTTAACCATTGCGGATGCAGGAGCACAATATATGGTTTTATAAAGGTTTTAAGGTCTCACTAGATATCTAAATGATTTGAGATGGTAGATTATTATTTATACCAGGCTTTATGTCTGACTCAAAGTTTATGTTTTCCCCTTAAACTCTCGGGTACTCAATTGATTTTGAGTAGTTTGAGAGTTGAGGTTTTCAAGTACCCCTTAAGATGAATAAGCTTTCGAAGACGTGCATGAGGCATGACAGCTATTTAGAGTTCTCTTTTCTTATGATTCCGCTGTGTTGTTTGTAATGGCAAAGTTTTTATATTGCCTGTATATACTCTGATCATCCAAAGGGGCATCTTCATATGTCGCTCTTGGCGTATGTTGTAATAAATATATTTTCTTTGAACGTGATTTGGGAATATGGGATTACGTAATGAATTGGAAATATTTTGAAATGAAATGTGATTCTGTTTGAAGTTTAAATTTTTTCCATATCCATGTGTTTCTGTGTATCAATGGATCTAACATCGCCGTATTTGATCATCGAGAATTAATAACTATGGATGACTGCAGCATCTGTAGTCGTTAGTTTTGGGCCTCCAAGTAGGGGGATGTTACAAATATCTATGAAAATATATCTCAAAAATAACTACTTTAAAATTTGCTAAAAACAATTAAAGGCATGTTTTATGATTTAAAACCCTATATTTTAAAAATACATAAGTAATTATTAAAAATATATTTAAATCTTGATATTTTCCAGTAATAAGTACACTTATATACTTATTTAAAATGCAAAGATGCCCTAGAATATTTTTCAAAGTTGACTTTGAATATCGCCGAACACAAGGCATTTTCAAAGTGCATCCATAGCGACCTTTTCGCTTATAACTTTCCAAACAAATTTTGTTTGCTACTCATACACCAAATAATGTATGGAGAACAATCAAATACATACTTTTATAATATATTATATTTTAACTAATTTAACATATGTTAAATAAAAGGAATTTTAAAGTGCGTTTATAGCGACTATTTTGCTTTAAATGTTCATAACACACTTCAACTTCACACAACAATATCAGACTTGTAAACAACAAGTCTTAGCTATGAAAAATGTTTTAGAGGGTTATAATGGAGATTATACTACATATAATGTTGCCAGTTGCTTTCAAAAGTGAGGATGGGTCCAAAAGCAATAACTTGCATTGTTATCTACTTTAATTTATATTTTCAACACAACAAATATATATGCAATATTATACAAATTAAATAGTGATTTAAATCGCCCAAGTCCATGCTAAACCAAGTCATAGAAAATCTCACTACGAGTGCAACGGTGAAGACGGCGTCTCGATTGGACCTCGTATGTAGAAGTTACAAATTTTATAAGAATTTGGATTAACTAAAATAATTAATTTACTAATTAACTTAGTTAATTACTTTTAAACCCTTCTTCCCCAAATGAAGTACTCTTGTACATGCACAGAAATGCATAGACATGCAACCCACAAAACCGCACCTTCTCTCCCTCTCTGGTCAATGAAATCAAGCACAGTCGATTCCTACGCGTTACACGACGCATGCTCTGCTCCCCGATCACCACTACTTGAAGCTCGATCCCCTCCTCCATGTTGCAATGTGTTTCTTCACCGTGTGACAGTAAATGTCATGCTTTGCTTTGGTTCATTGGAGTGCCTCTAACCACCATTAATCAACTCCTCTTACCACCATAAGTCCTACTTGATTTCACCTCTAGTGCCCTAAATCAAAATGCAACCGTGCTGCCTCCCATCAACCATGTCTGGTTGCAATTTCTACTCACAAATGGAGTTTGCCTCATTAGTTCGAGAAGAAGCACTTTGACATGAAAAACGCAACGACGATCTCCATTTTGCCCAATTTCCTCCCCAAGCTCCTTCAAACGCTAACCCTAACCACAACAACCATACGTCGATCACCTTCTATCACAGTCGCACCAACCATCACACACATCAATACAAAGCCCTCCTTACCATAATCACAATGGATCCAACATCAGCTTCTAACGATGCTCGAAACTCTGAGAAAAATTCAAGGAAGAAGGCAGCTACTTTTTCTTTGCTACAGAAGAAAGAAAATAAAAGAGAGAGAGAGAGAGGAAAATGAATTTTTCTAAGTGAGGGTTATTTATAATATAATATATATTATATTTAATTTCTCAAATTAATCGACACATGTTACGAGCTCGATGATCATGGACATACGATCGGCATGAAACTTATCGGTGCACATCATGTCATTATTCCGGTCCTGATGACACTAGTTTCATCAAAATCTAAGACAATGCTTCGAGATGATAAATTCATGCACTTTGAACCTTTTTATTGATAAAACGATTTTTGGTTATTATTGATATTTTTTGAACTATTTACTTGTTAGCGCCAAAATTGGTCACTGACACCCAAATCCAGTTGAAAGCACCAAATACCAATCACAGCTCACAAACAGAATGTGTGTAGAGAGTGATGAAGTGGAGAACAATAAAAATTAAAATGAAAGCAGTAAAGAACAACAGATTTTATAGTGGTTCGGCTAACTCCGGCCTACGTCCACTCCAGAAGTTTCCTTTTTATTGATATTCGAATCAATTACAGTCACAAAATGGTAGAGTAGCCTCAGCCTTAGAAAATAGAAAGTAAGAGAGCAGAAAGAAGATCCCTTTTCTGAACCCTCACATGATGTATTTATAGGCAAATCCTGAGTTGTTGGGCTTTCTGAATGATCAGGGCCCATCAAGGCCTTCCACCGAGCCACATACCTCCACAATGCCGAGCCACACATACCTCCACAATGCCGAACCACACCAACCTCGCCACAATGCCGAGCCACACAAGCCTCGCCACAATGCCGAGCCGCACCAGCCTCACCATAATGCCGAGCGAGGTTCGATGCGAACGCCTTCCAATGCCGAGCGAGGTATAATGCCAAGCGAGGTACAATGCCGAGCGACTTCCAATGCCGAACGACTTCCTGTGCCGAACGACTTCCGAGCGACTTCGATTCCACCGAGCCACATACCTCCACAATGCCGAGCCACACATACCTCCACAATGTCGAACCACACCAACCTCGCCACAATGCCGAGCCGCACCACCTCGCCACAATGCCGAGCCGCACCAGCCTCACCACAATGTCGAGCGAGGTTCGATGCCGAACGCGTTCCAATGCCGAGCGAGGTATAATGCCGAGCGAGGTACAATGCCGAGCGACTTCCAATGCCGAACGACTTCCTATGCCGAACGACTTCCGAGCGACTTCCAATGCCGAATGACTTCCTGTACCGAGCAACTTCCTGTGCTGAGCGACTTCCTGTGCCAAACAACTTCCTGTGCCGAACGGCTTCCTGTGCCGAGCGAGTTCTTGTGCTGACCGGCTTCCTGTGCCGAGCGACTTCCTGTGCTGAGCGGCTTCCTGTGCCGAACGCCTTCCTGTGCCGAGCGACTTCCTGTGCCGAGCGACTTCCTATGCCGAGCGACTTCCTCGAGACTCCAACATCCCGACTCACTCGAGACTCCCTCGAGACTCCAACATCCCGACTCACTCGAGACTCCAACATCCCGACTCCCTCGAGACTCCGACATCCCGACTCCCTCGAGACTCCAACATCCCGACTCCCTCGTGACTCCAACATCCTGACTAACTCGAGACTCCCTCGAGACTCCAACATCCCGACTCCCTCGAGACTCCCTCGAGACTCCGACATCCCGACTCCCTCGAGACTCCGACATCTCGACTCCCTCGAGACTCCACGAGACTCCAACATCCCGACTCCCTCGAGACTCTAACATCCTGACTAACTCGAGACTCCCTCGAGACTCCAACATCCCGACTCCCTCGAGACTCCGACATCCCGACTCCCTTGAGACTCCAACATCGAGCCACTAGCCTATGCAGATCCACTTCATCCAATCCAATATCCATCTTCCAAGCGCACTACATCATTTATCCGTCCAGTCGACTTAAACCTATCGTATTCCAGTCTCGACAAAGGAGTAGTCGATTTAGTTAAATCCGCCTGCCTACAGCCTTGCCAAAAGGCGGGTTAACACTTTGCCCCCCAAAACATGCCTTGCTATTGGAAGGTGTATTTTGAATAGCCTCAAACTCGATATCCGAAGTCCATACGTCATCCATAGTCGTACCATCCGATCCATTATCCAATCCATTCTGTCCAAGTGCCGCTGTCGCATGCTTATCCAAATCCACGACTGTTCCGAGTCGACATCTGATTCATATCCAGTAACCAAGTCCTTATCCAATTCCACATCCATCTGAACCCGACTACCGAGTTCCAATCCATCCATATCCAATAACTATAACCATATCCGTGACCTCTCCAGGTCGATATCCAAATCCGGGACCGCTCCAGGTCCTTGTCCGAATCCTTAGCTATTCATAGCTAATATCCAAATCTGTAACCTCTCCGGGTTCTTGCTAAGCGCAACTTGCACCTGACGACCTATGTCAAGTAATGCCATGGTGTTCCTGGTTCAGTGTCCCTGAACGTTGAGTAATGCCATGGCTTAAGTCCTAAGCCGAATCCTAGTCACTGCGGACCCTTGCCGAGCATAGTCCATGCTTGGCGACCTTTTAGCCAAAATCCAGAGGAAAATCAAATCAAAATCCAATCCGAAATCCAAATCCATCCAGAGATCCATTTAAAAAATCCTAATCAAAATCCAAATCAAAAATCAAACATCCAAACCAGAGAAACCAACAAAACCGGGAGTTCAAACCAAACTCCAAAACCAAAACAGAAAAAGCAAATGTCCAATCCAAAAGGAAAAAATAGATTTCACAAACTGGAGCATCTTGGAAAACCATCATCTCAGAGCATGCCTAATGGTTATCTCCGACCCCATACATGAGTAATTGATTTAGCCGTTTACCCGAAGTTTGCTACTTATTCCAAACCATCACGATTAGTTGATGACCAACCGGCCACCATTCCTGAGCCTCAGGCCATCGTCCTTCAAGGTAGGCGGTGGCTGCTTCTGTTCCACCGTCGCATTACGAGTTTCGACATATTTCCGCAACGGACCATTCCTTACATGCTCCTCGATTATATCCTTTAGATGTCGGCAGCTGTTAGTATCATGCTCGTCCAGGTCATGAAAGAGACAGTGCCTTCCTGATGCCCTTTCACGTTCTGTGGGTTTCCTTGCCGGCCTTCGATAGGGAAGCAATCCCTAGTATCCAAGAAAATCCGCTCCAACGTTGCATTCAATGCTGTGTAAGTGGAGAACTTTGGTTCTCCCCAGCGCTTCCTTTTCCCTTTATCCTTGCCCCCACCCGAGCTTTCGCCGGGTAGTCCGCCATCCTTAGTCATGTTTACTTCCTTTGACCTCATGTCCAAACATGCATCCTCTTGTCGAAGAAATCTTTCAGCTTCATGAAAGAATTCCCCAAGATTCAATGGTGGGTCCCGTACCAACGATACTTTGAAATCCGAATTATCTCTGACTCCTGATACCGCAGCCATCAGAACCATTGATGGATCTGGCCGATCCACCGAAGCAACTGCTGCATTAAATCGAGTTAAGAATGTCCTGAGCGATTCATCCGCCCCCTGTTTGACCGACGTTAGCGTCATCACGTTCTTTGGCCTTTTTATGTGAACTCGAAACTGACTTAAGAACTTGTCCACCAGTTCTGTCCATGTTCCAATGGATCCATCCTCCAGTTGTCTAAACCACATAGCAGCAATATCAGTCAAGTACAGGGGGAAACATCGAGCCATAACCTCCTCCGTTTCCCCCAGCACTTCCATATGCCCAGTGTACCTCATCAAGTGGTCGGTAGGATCCGTCTTCCCGTTGTATACTTCCAGAGTGGGTAGTTTGAAATCGGGTGGATTCCTAGCTGTCCTAATGTTTCGGGTAAACATAATTTTGTTAACTCCCTCTAAATCCCTGTTTGTCAGACCTCCGCGAATAGTCCGTCTGATAATGTTAGCCAATCCAGTGTTTCCAACCAATCCAGACTGCCCCCCAAGTCTCCGAGGAAATTCTGGCACATATTCTTCATCACGTACTCCTGTATTCCTATCGACGTCAGGCCGCGTAGCGTTATCCGGTATCCCTCCATGAACTGGTCTAGCATCACCTGGTGGTGTGCCCCCAAGTCTAGGTTCATCTAGATTGTTAGCTGTTTGTTGATTGGGAGCTGCCTCATGCTGAATCACTCCATCTGTCCACTGGTTGAGTTCCCCTGGACCAGTTCCAAGAACTTGAGCACCTGCAGTTCCTGGTTGTCCAAATTGCCTAAGAAGAGCCTACATCATCTCCTCTTTCCGTTTCATCATCTGCTCCTGCATAGAATTCATCATCACCTGCATCTCGTCCCGAGTTATGTAGGTGGATGCATGATCCTCTCCAGGTCCAGAAGAGGCTGCTTGACTTTCTTCCTGATTGCTTCTTTCCGCTGCTTGCTTCCTTGTTGGTGGTCTAGCCATTGCTTTCGAGGATTAAAGTTCCAAACTCCAAAATTCCCGAGTGCTTGCGTTCTGAGTGAAAGCACCAAAGTGTTAGCGCCAAAATTAGTCACTGACACCCAAATCCAGTTGAAAGCACCAAATACCAGTCACAGCTCACAAACAGAATGTGTGTAGAGAGTGATGAAGTGGAGAACAATAAAAATTAAAATGAAAGCAGTAAAGAACAACATATTTTATAGTGGTTCGGCTAACTCCGGCCTACGTCCACTCCAGAAGTTTCCTTTTATCAACCTTAGAAAATAGAAAGTAAGAGAGCAGAAAGAAGATCCCTTTTCTGAACCCTCACATGCTGTATTTATAGGCAAATCCTGAGTTGTTGGGCTTTCTGAATGATCCGGGCCCATCAAGGCCTTCCACCGAGCCACATACCTCCACAATGCCGAGCCACACATACCTCCACAATGCTGAACCACACCAACCTCGCCATAATGCCGAGCCGCACCAGCCTCACCACAATGCCGAGCCGCACCAGCCTCACCACAATGCCGAGCGAGGTTCGATGCCGAGCGATGTCCAATGCCGAGCGAGGTTCGATGTCGAACGCCTTCCAATGCCGAGTGAGGTACAATGCCGAGCGACTTCCAATGTCGAACGACTTCCTGTGCCGAATGACTTCCGAGCGACTTTTAATGCCGTACAACTTCCTGTGCCGAGCGACTTCCTGTGCCGAGCGACTTCCTGTGCCGAGCGACTTCCTGTGCCGACCGACTTCCTGTGCCGAGCGGCTTTCTGTGCCGAACGCCTTCCCGTGCCGAGCGACTTCCTGTGCCGAGCGACTTCCTATGCCGAGCAACTTCCTGTGCCGAGCGACTTCCTCGAGACTCCAACATCCCGACTCACTCGAGACTCCCTCGAGACTCCAACATCCCGACTCACTCGAGACTCCAACATCTCGACTCTCTCGAGACTCCCTCGAGACTTCGAGATATCGACTCCCTCGAGACTCCAACATCCCGACTCCCTTGAGACTCCAACATTCCGACTAACTCGAGACTCCCTCGAGACTCCAACATCCCGACTCCCTCGAGACTCCGACATCCCCACTCCCTCGAGACTCCAACATCGAGCCACTAGCCTATGCAGATCCACTTCATCTAATCCAATATCCATCTTCCAAGTGCACTACATCATTTATCCGTCCAGTCGACTTAAACCTGTCGTATTCCAGTCTCGACAAACGAGTGTTGATTTAGTTAAATCCGCCTGCCTACAGCCTTGCCAAAAGGCGGGTTAACATTACTTTTGTAAAAAAAATTTGAAAACAAATTCCTTACCATCAGTTATTATATAAAAGGAGGTTAACATGGTAATTGAATCAATTTAATCACATTAAATCCAATATTCCAAGATTTTAATAATTCATATATTTGAATACGAAGTGTCCAAAATTCCAGGTCATTACATTCCTGGAAATTCCAGCACGAGCAACCAAAGAAACAATCACACATCAAAAATTAGTAGCATTATAATTGCTAGCAAGCAAAGCTCACGGTTTGCTCATGTTCGTAAACCTTCTCATCGCATAAGGATGTTAAATAAACTACTAAGTGTGCCTTATGCCTAACAGCCTCTGGTTATTACTCAGTCGATTATTCATGCTACCTTAAACAATTCGAAGAGTCCGTCCCTCAACTCTACATAAGCCAACAAACATAGTATATAAATATACTACAGCCTGTACATTGTATATATATCATCCATAAGAAATATTAAATTCGATCACATGCTCAATCGCATAAATTCCACTTTCAAACTAGTAGAGATCACTTGACCTCTCTAGTATGGACTTCAATCTAGTTCCTTGATTAGACACCTCCATTCTTACATAGCCATATACTATGATAGAAAACTTCAGGATCGGTTTCAAGAATCCATATAAAGTGTTCGTCATTAAGAATCGAGTGGAAAATTCTCGTTCAGGCTGGAGTAAATCACCTCGAAATCTTGTACTCGAATCCTAGATCATGAACAGTCATGCGAATAAAATGATCTACGCATAACTTACATACTTTATTCCATTGGTTTCTTAACTACACCAATTTTTTTAATTCACATTTATTTACATAAATAGTATTTCTCATTTAATACTGAATCATTTATGAACGATTTCATATAACATTACTTAGATTTTGAAACATTTTATAAAGACACATCTTTATTTAAAAACCATTCCATAACTTAAGTTCATATTCATACAATACTGTACTACATCTTAAGAGTATGTACACAACAACAGATTCGTTCTACTTAACATGGATGTTCAAATAATTTAAAAACTTGTTTTAACTTACTATCTTCTCAATTTAAGAGTTGCAAAATTTCATCTTTTATATTTTCACAAAAACACTTTGCTTCAATTTGTATACCAATTTGGGAGTTTTCGACTATCCAAAATCGTCAAAAATTCCATTTTAACTCAACAAATGGAAACAACCAAACAATATATCATAATAAGATGCACCAACCAAACTACCCTAATGCATAGGATATATGAGTCCATAATATAACTTAATAGAAAACTTAAGAACTAAACAACGGGTTTCATTTCAAATCATTTTGAAATAACAATATATACTTATCTCTTTGTACACAAATCATACTTTCGAGATTTAAATCAAAACTTGTAGTACCAAAACAACTTTTACCATGCTACTATAGTAGCATCCCCCCTTTTGAACTCGAAAATGAACGCTGATGATGCTATAGTCATCGTTGGAATTATTTTCAAGCTACAGAAGTGAGTTTAGTACATTCAAATCATACCCTTGGAATTTAACCTAACATCATTTCCAAAGACATAGCAAATACTTCATAAATATTACTAAGAACCGTGATCTTAATCTCATAAAACCATTTTCCAATTATTTACTTTCAAATAATACTATTATTATTTCCCAAAATCTTAAAAAATATTTTCAAAGACACCGAGATTTAAGTTCTTAAAATCTCAGTTTAAATCCTCCTTGTTTGTAAATTTTATTTTATAAACCATACTTAGATAAAGTCATTTTCTTATATCAAATCATTTAACAAAAATTTATTTACAAAATATCTTATCTTTCCTTTAGATTATAATAAACATCATTTAATAAAGTTAACTTCTAACCCAACATTGTCATCAAACACCTTATAGTCAAACTATGAAACTAAATTCACAAGGTATTCATTCTAATGCACCCACAAATGCTGTTAATCCAACCTATGCAGTGAAAAGGTAAAACTGCTCATAAACTGGTCGAGCAAAAATCAACAATCAACATAATAATAATCAATGCTCATAAACTGGTTGAGCATGAAAGATAATCGACGAGGGATAATAATAAACATCAATAACCCATACATAAATTAGATTACACTATCAACTTACTTATATATATTACTAATGTATAAAAATTACATAGACACTCTCATATATATAATACATTCAACTCATGTTAGGACATTTCATTACCATATCTCTTAATGAGTTATACCCAACCAAAGCTAAGGTTCTCGCTTAACCTTCAGCTCCAAAACTAGATGACTTCCCTTTTCGACCCTTGAATGTCAACAATAATACATCCACGGTATTCACATGCCTAACACCCAAGTGTAGGGAGAATAGATTGTTAGGGTAAAAGAAAAAAGAAACATAACAAGAAAGAAGGATATCAGAATCTCATAATGGAACGATAACATATAATATAAATAGACAGTACAAAACTGTCACTCTAAGATATAAAGCATTTCAAAGTTACAATTCTAAACATTATCATCGGCCTGAAGAGTTATAATACCATGTCCTCAAAAATGTTGATATATACAAAATAGTAATGCAAGAGAAATAAGAACACTATGGTAGGTGAAACATCCAGCTCATCTCCTTGAGCTCCAATGAACATTCAACTAGAACCTGTCTTTTCAGAAACTCGAAAGAGCACACAAAGAATTAAGAAAAAACAAAAACCACGTTTCAGATCTAAGTCTGGTGTGAGAAACTCAAGAAATATACGATCAATATATAATAGTACTTTTGAGATTGTACGGAATGTTGTGACAGTTATCCCTCAAAAGAACCACATATCTAATAAGCACATATGATGATATAATAGATAATGTCTAGGGCGTAGAATATAAATCAAAAAATAACTGTGCCGCTTGTACACTACAACAATAATAAGTATACAATCAATAACTGCTAAGACGCATTCGCATAATTATGTAGGTTTCGATGAAGGTGCCCTCGGTACATCGAGAACAGTTCTTCTACACAAGGATCGGAGATATCCTTCCGAGCAGCATGCATCTAGGAATGTACCATAGAAAAAACATAGCTGACCTACACCTCATTGCATGGAATCGGGTCACATTACTCTCGCATGCATATCCGTAAACAACACTAGAATGGGGGTGCTGTAACGACCCGTAAATTTTAACCGTTTTAATAACGTAATTAGTTGAATTTTGTGAAATTGTAAACAATAAAATTTTGAAATAAAATTTTGATATTTGGAATGCGTCTAGTTAAACATAGCAACTGGTAAACTTTCATCCGAAAATATGAAAGTTTATTTCGTGTGTAATTTTATTTCAATCTAATCAGTTAGTAATTAATGAAAATAGAACATTTTCGAAACCTAAATATTTTTACATAGAAAAATTTTAAATCATCTTCTGAGCAAGACGTCGGTTTTCGTTTTTCCAAATTCGGACTTCTTTAGCTCCATCGATCTTATTTTTCTGCGTTTTTGCTGCATTTTCCGCTAGTAGAAAATTCGAATTTTTATAATTCAATCGAATCACAGATATCTGTACACCGTTTTGATCGCATCGTCATGCTGATCTCTGCGGTATATTCATTTGTGTGTTTCGGAGTTCAGAACACAACGAAATCGGGGAACCGATCAGTCGTACCGGGTTCATATTTGAGACTTTTGGGTTCTTTGGTCTTTTTAGTTACCCATGTGAATTCAAGCTGTGATCAACAATTATTATTGAGCTTTTGACCTTTGGTTATTCCAACCTTTCAACACCCATTGGTTCGTTGCTTCATTTATCTTTATTTTTCCTTCCCGATGCTTGAGCACGCGAATCATCACCAATTTACTGTGCATTTCTTTTTTTTGCTCAGAGAAAATCAAAGCCATCTTCCCTCATCCCCTCACCAACCTTTTCCCTGCGTTTTCCCTCTCTCCTTCCCTTCTCCCGAAGCTCGGCCATGCCAACACTCATCGACTCGCCACCAACGATCTAGGCTGCGCCCATCCCAGACCCAGTGGCAGCTGCGACCAACCACCCCCTTACCGTCATCCCCGGCCTTCACCCCTCCTTGAAGCACCACCTACTTTTCCCTTCCGACCCAGTCCGTCTTTCCCCGCCACCGCACCCCGTTCCGGCCTCCCTCGCTGCAGCGCCTCACCCACGTGAAGCCACCACAACCGAGCGTGCCGCCTCCGCCTCTGCACCGCCTTCCACCATTCTAAAACCGCAGCAATCTCTGACACAACCAACCGAGACAGCTTTCCAACTGAAGCTTGTGCCCACCTCCTCAGTCCGCCGCCTACACTTTCCACCACCAACCGGAGCCCAAGCCCAGCAGCGCCGAGATCCCCTCTTCTTTCAGTTTGCATCCGTTCTCCCGTCCCTCCACTACCCGGTCATCCACCGACCTCCGCCTTCCCTTTTCATTTGCTTCGCCTCGGCCTATTGCCGATCCACCCTGCTCCGGCCTTGTTTTTCCACCGCCCAGTCCCATGTGCCGACCACCGTGCCAACTCCTCCCCTCTTCTCACTCTGCCACTGCCCCAGCCCAGTCGCTACTCCACCGTCTGGCCTCCCACGTTCTTCCTTGCCGTGCTCCGTCTGCACGTGAAACCCACACAACAGCAGCTCCGCTCATCGGCCGAGCACTCCCCCTTCACTGACCGGTCAAACCCGACCACATCTTCATCTCTAGGCCGAGCACAGCCTTGCTCCGCCACGACTGTACTTTTGCCCTGCCTTCTTCTCATCTGACCATGTTGGTACGTGTATCGATTTGTATCAGTACTGTTTTGCCTAGGATGTGTTAGCTAGATTTCATATATTACTACAGCTTGCATTGCTTAATATATATGTTATATTTTATATATGATTGTATATAAAATCTGTTCAATTAGATATAATAGTGTTTATATTAAAGGTACACGTTACTTTATATTTTATGGGTTGATTTTTTTTTGTAACTTGCTTTGGTCAGTTGTATCTTGCTGTGTCAGTGATTATATATGTTAAGGGTATATATATAGTATAATTTTAAATGGTTCAAGTGTTATAAGCTTATACATATTTGTTATATATTTTACTCTGTCTTTATAAGTTGGTTTAATTAATATTATAATTATTGTTTGGCTATAGCTATACTGGTGTGATCTTTCTGTTATAGGTTGCGTATGAGATATTATATGTTAGTATTTGGATTTTTAAATATTTGTTTAGCCTACATTTATATAAGACTTTAACAATTACATACAGTAGATTATGTTTGGATTCTTTATTAGCCTGTATATATATATTTATATATGTTGCATACTTATTTGGGTATATTCCTCTGTTAACTTATAAAGTTTTTTTTTCTGTTGTTTTGTATAAAGTTAGTATGTACTAGTATTTTATATCTACCTATATATATATATATATGTAAGTATAGATTTTAATACAAATCATATATATCTTTGATAATTTAAGAATGGTGATTTCAATTATACATATAAATTACTTTGTTTAAATCAAATATTGATTTTGTAGATATAATAGTGATGTGTATTTGTTGTTTCTATCAAATCGTTCTGATTGTTTCATCGGTTCCTTATTTATTAGATTTACCCGTCGTGACTGGTTTTCTCCATCGAATTCGTGCTAATCTTGCTTGCTTTGAAATTCGTGCTTGGGTTCGTAACTCATTGCGGTGTCAACTCTCTCTAGTCTCGAAAGGTGAGCAATCACTCACGATTAATGTTCTTTTATTTATTAAACTTGATTTCAATTGAAACGACAATTGAAATATGCTGCTATAGTGATTTACACTGTTATATATGTTATTACCTGTATCAGTTCACTTGTGACATCTGACACCATTATCTGTTAATTATTTATGCGATAATAATCCAGTTTGGTTGATATTTGATTGATTGATGATGTTTATATTGGACGTTAAATTGTTAATGTTAAAGTGATAAATAATATGCAATCGAATTGATATAGGATAGTCAACAATTTAAATTGGATCTATATGTTGAATTTGATTTGTTAAATTTGTATAATATGACCCCCTTTAAATGTTTAATTACTCGACACGTAGTAATATAGTTAACTTCACCTTGAACCATTGAATGTATGTTGTATAAAATTGATGTTGTATGAAATTGAATAATTGATATCAAATGAAGAACTGTATTAATATTAGTGTAATAATCTTTAATCTACATGAAATGATAGTGTAGATTCTAGAAATAATTATATTAATTTGCACAAACAACAATGTGAATTAATACGATTATTTCGGGATTATTTGAATTGATTATTGGATTGATATTGATTGTTGTTATTGCTTGTTTATTTACTTTGACACCATCCCAGTTATCACACTGCAAGTTCCCTTTGCTATGTTTTGATTTTCAATTGAATTGGAATCGGGTTGAAATGATAAATACCCAAATGAACTTGACTTTTAGGATAGAGAATTAAGTAAAAACCCGATTGGTCAATAATTTGAATTAAAAATAAAATAAAGATTTTATTTGAATAAATAATAAGTTTTTGAAATGAAGTTGGAATTTGAATTTTTGAAGGGAAAATGTTAATATGTAATAATCCGAAACAAGATATTAACATAAAGAATGTTGTTTAAAATTTAATTATTAAGTTTGAAATTATTTAATAATTAAGTTTTTGAAATTATTTAATAAATTAAATAAGATTGAATTATTTAATAATTAAATGAAATTGAATTCTTGATATGTGAAATTTAACGTCGTAATAAGTGAAATTGAACTTCTTTAATAAGTAAAGTTGAGTTATGAAATAATTAAGTTTTGAAATTTGTAACTAAGTAAACAAATAAGTGAAATTGAATTTCTTCAACAAGAAATAAAATGTGATTTATTGAAATAAATGTAAGACTTGTAATTTAAAGAATTTGATTTGACAAATCTAATTTAACTTATTTTGTAAGTTTGATACAATGGAGTTGAACTTAAGTAATTGATCTAATGAATTAAAATTTTAAATAGAGATTGTTTCGAATGATAAATTAACTTAACAATTATTGAATCAAATGGATCAATGAATTTAAATTGATTCGAATGTTAAATTAAATTAATTCAAATGATTTTGGAATGAAACTTATATACGTACTTGAATAAATATTTGAATTTGTTTTAAATAGAAATTGAAATTGAATTATAAGATTTTGAAATTATGAATGTGGAAGTTTGAAACGTAAATTATGGAAATTGATTTAGAAAGAGAAATGAAATGTTGGTTTACAAATTCTATTTGAAATGGAATTTGATTTGGTTTTGAAATTTATTAAACGACCAATCGGTGTAATAATTACGAAAGTTATTAAAGAGATCGGAATCGGTTAGGGACATACTCACTGTCTAAACCGAAAGCCACTTTAATAACTATACGCGGAGTATGATCCAGAATGAAGTGGTTGGAATGATGTACGTGATGACTGAAGAAAGAGAACGATAATGGATAGCCTTGACACTTGTGTCAAATTGGAAATGACTAAAACAGGAGTTGTGTCAGGCCAAATGGGGTCAGCTACCTCGAGCGAACACACTTCTTTGAAAACTACTCATTACTTGTTGTCGATTGGTGCACCCTTGATTTTGGGAGTGTTGTTTCGCGGTGTTGCGATCGCTGCGGCGATGCGTTCTCACCAGTCCGAATCAGGCAAACGGTAGTTTCACTACCTTGGGTATTGCCTCATGTGCCTTGTCATACTTGTATCCCTATACGCGACCACTACGATTTGTTTTGTGTTATACCTATGGAGTACTCCCTGATATCCCACTAGTTTACGGTGGAGTTTACAGTGCTGTATAGACTATGATGCTTATATAAAATGTGTTAAGGGGGATAATGGTAACGCCTTAAATCTATTTTGATATTCTATATTACTGATAGGCATTATCTACTTAGCGTACACTACTACATAGTAGATAGTTTAACGGATCCTTAAAGGATGGTTATTCCAAACATCCTTTGAGTTACTTGTATTTCAATTGCTATTTCACTTGAGTCGGATTTATTGATATAAGAATGTTAATCCTGACTCGAGTGTTTTGTGTTTTCTTTACGCTCGGGTCAGACTGAGTGTACCAGTATTCGAGACTCACCTTTGGGGTTGGAGCTTCGCTTGGAGATCCAGTTATCTATCCAGCTTTAAGATATCCAGATTCCAGTGATTGTATTCTGATTTTTGTATTTGACTATTGTATTCGAGACATCTGTTGTACCTTATTTAACTCTGATATGTATATAGTAGCTTCATGAACTACTATCTTTTATTTCCGCTGCATTTATTACTCTGTGTCTGTGATCTGTGATTAATTATTTACTGTATATGCTCAGTTTTTCCAAATTTAAATTAACAATTCGGTATTTTGAATTACTCAAGTCCGACATGTGTGGATTTATTGTCGACTTGAATGGTCCAAAATAGTGGGTCGTTACAGGGTCCTGCACCTTTTAAGTTAGCTAAACACCATAGGCTATGCCCCCTATCTCTAGTTTCTGTCATTACCGACGGTGAAGTCACGTTCAACATCTCAACACACGAGCCATCACTCGAACAAATCTCAATAGACAAGCCCCAACTCGAATAGATCTCGGAACAACACATGGATTCCCGTATCTCAACAGATCTTGAAACCATACATGGATTTCACATCCTGAATAAATCATGAACCTCTACATGGGTTCGAACATCTCAATCAGATCTCGAATCTCCACGAGTCCACATAGATGCCAACATCTCAAATAAATCACGAACCTTTTCCAAAGCATAGATCACGTATATAGTTTTTGAAGCGGTTATGGTTTCGAGTCATCTCATATAAGTACACTCCCCTGACTAAGCACTCCAAAACCAATCGATAGATTTCCAGTTAACTTAACCTCGGTTCTTTTAGAAATAAACAGACAATACATAAGAGTAGGGATCATCTGCTATCCGAATGAATTTCCTTATCATTTACCCTTGAAGAACAAGACGAGTTTATACGTGCAGTATAGCATCACCGAAGATAACTATACCGTATAATTCATGTGTTTCTTCTAGATATTCCCTTAGATAAATTTGTTCAAGTTCGATAGTCAACTAATTGACTATCAAGTTCAAAATAGACGATCATATATAGAAACCAATTCTCATATACTCATCATGTTTCCAACCTTCTCAACTTCTATTATCCCTGGGTCAAGAGTGAAGCCTGCTAGGTTAGAGCACAATTGCTTCTATACCTTGATCGAATCATCAATCTTTACTCTTACAGATTGAAAAAATCTACTTTGTCGCCTTTTAGTGCTAAGTACATGACTAAATACTTTCCATAGACAAGTAAACACACAAAGCACGATCAAGTCGCATAAACGACTTTTCATCCTTTTTTTTATTTAATTAGTCTTTATTAATTAAAACCTCTTTTATTAGTAAAACTCCTTTTTAACAAATAAAACTTCTTTCATTAATCAAACTTCTAATTGATTTAACTCCTAATTAGTTAAAACTTCCTTTATTAATTAATATTTCTTATTAATTAAAACTTACTTTATATACTTGTATATATATTTAATTTCTCTTTATAAAAGATATATACTTATATTTACTATTTTACTATTCATTTATACTCTTTTCAATACTTCGAAAAGTATTCATATACTTATCTCAATGGTATATGTATATTCACAAATCATTTAACAAAGTTTACTTACTTTAAATTGTAATCAAAGAATTCAAAAACAAATGTTACTCAAACATTGTTACTATAAACCCCTTCTCATTTATAAGTTAAACATTTACTTTTTCTACTTTTTTTTCCAAAAGATTCCATACCTGTTATTACTTCCAAAAAACCCATTTAAAAGGTCTAATTACATTCACAAATCTATTCCAAAGATTTTAAGACAAATGTTACTCAAACATTGTCAAAACAACCCAAAACCATTTAATTTATAATTATCTTTAACACATTCTTTTAAATATCTAATTGTCTTCATTTATTAAACAAGGTAATATACTCTTTAATAATTTCACAAAACAATTTATTATAACATAAGTGTTATAATCAAAAACTTCTTTTATACTTTTATAAAATACTATACTAAACTTCTCTAAATTTATATATAAATACCTTAAAACTACTAATAAATAGATTTTAAATATCTATGCAAAATATATCTTAAAAATAACTACTTTAAAATTTGCTAAAAACAACTAAAAGCATGTTTTATGATTTAAAATTCTTTACTTTAAAAATACACAAATAATTATTAAAAATATATTTAAACCTTGATATTTTTCTAGTAATAGTACATTTATAGTACTTATTAAAAATGCAAAGAAGCCCTAGGAAGTCATTCAAAGTTAACTTTGAAAATCGCCAAAAACAAGGCATTTTCAAAGTGCCTCCATAACAAACTTTTCGCTTCTAACTTTCACGACCATGTTTCACAATTTCTCTAACTTTCTAAACCAATTTTTTATTGCTCATATAGTACCAAATAATGTGTGAACAACCAAATATATACTTTCATAATATATTCACATTTTAACAAATTTAACATATGTTAAGTTCAATGGAATTTAAAGTGCATTTATAGCAACTATTTCGCTTCAAACGTTCCTAACACACTCCAACTTCATAAAACAATATCAGACATGTAAACATAAGTCTTGGCCATGGGACATGTTTTAGATGGTTATAAGAGAGATTATACTACATATAATGTTGTCACTTGCTTTTCAAGGTAAGGTGATGCAGCAGCGGAATTACAAAACGATGATTCTGTGAAAGTAGCAATCGATGGAATGAAGAATACTGAATGGCCCAAATTCGTTGATCCGAAGATACCGAATTCTAGCTATCTTCGTCACGTTGATAGCGCACTATACCGTGAAAGAAGATCTTCAATTCTTCAAGCGTTGATCAAGCGCACTTGATAAAGCGAATCGGCTTCAGCAATCGTTGAATCGAGCGCACTCGATTAACCGAAAGTGGAGATAGGAGATTACACTCAACTACCAATTTGGTGAAAGCACAAAGCTAACAAAACAAAAGTTTTTATTCAAATCAACTAAACTATTACAAATGGCACCACTGGCCTATTTATAGAAGTTACAACACACGCCTCAGGAAAACTGTACAACTCATAGGTCATCCACGACCTAAAACATCTCCGACTTACGACCTAAAACAGGACACGCGACCTACGACTTAACTAAGGTCGGCAGTGACTTATCAACATCACAAAGAAAACAATACAACATATTACAACTCCATATTTACAACACAACATATAGGTCGACCACGACCTAAACATCACAACCTAAAGATATCACGATCTAAAACCTCACGACTTACCACTTGTCCGACCTAAAAACAAGGCAGAGTCTTCCAGAAGTCCAGGCGGCATAAGCTTCAGCGAATCATAGTAAGTGGCGACCTAAAGCTTCTCACGACATAACTTAGGTCGTAGGTCGTTCACGCGACCCAACTTAGGTCGTAACTCGAGACTGTCTTCAAATGAAGTATCGGAGCGACCTATCTTAGGTCGAAACTCGATAGGTCGTTCGAGCGCTTTTCCCTTTAGCTTGTTAACTCGCGAGTCTCCACTAGGTCGTTGCCGAGTTTCACTAAATCGCTGGAGCGACTTAAAGGCATTATTAGGTCGGTCACGACTTAGGGCTTCGTTAGGTCAGTCACGACTTAGTACTTCATTTTGTATCCCTCTCTTGTTAGCTTCAAAGTTCTTAGGTCGTATACGACCTATCGTTTCCGAACGACTTACGAATTTGTTAGGTCGATCACGACCTAGTACTTGGCCAGCATCATCCTCCCCTGGTTGAGAGAAATTCGTCCTCGAAATTGCACCTTCCTCCTCCGCAACACACTCATCCCCATGATGCGGAACTAAGTATTTGACGTTAAACACATCAGAAGTATGAACATTATCCGCCAATTCCAATTGATACGCGTTCTCATTAATTTTCTTCAAAAATTTTACTGGGCCAATCTTCCGCGCTTTTAGTTTATTGTACGTTCCCACCGGAAAACGATCCTTTGTTACCACAGCATACACCCAATCTCCTTCATTAAATTCAACGCTTCTTCGTTTCAAATCCGCAGATCGTTTATAGTTTTCATTTGCTTTCTCCAATCGTTCCTGAACGATTTTATGACATTCTGTCAGCCCTTCAACAAAATCAGCAGCTTTCTTAACTGTCCCCTTCGGTTGTGGTACTATCATTAAATCCAACGGTCCCTTTGGTAAACTAGAATATACAATCTGAAATGGGCTGAATCCAGTACTCCGGTTCACTGCATGATTGTGTGCAAACTCTGCTTGACATAATTTCATGTCCCAACTCTTTAGATTGTCTTGCACAAGACATCTCAACAAATTGCCCAATGATATGTTCACAACCTCGGTCTGTCCATCTATCTGCGGATGATAAGCGCTACTAAAGTTCAACTTTGTTCCCACCATCTTCCACAAACTTAGCCAAAAATGACTCAAAAATCTAGTATCCCGATCAGAAACAATGGATTCTGGTAAACCATGTAAGCGATACACTTCCTTAAAGAATAATTCGGCAACACGGACGACATCAGCTGTCTTCTTACAAGCGATGAAATGTGCCATCTTTGAAAATCTGTCCACTACAACATATATCGAATCATTCCCCCTCTGAGTTCTTGGTAATCCCAAAACAAAATCCATACTGATATCAACCCATGGTTTAATAGGTACAGGTAGTGGCTTATACAGTCCCGCATTTGTCGCTGTTCCCTTGGAAACTTGGCAAATATGACATCTCTCCACAAACTTCCCAACTTCCCGCTTCATCGAGGGCCAATAGTAAGACTGAGAAATCAACTGTAAAGTTCGATCTCTGCCCACATGTCCTTCCTCATGCAACCCCTTTACAATCTTCATACGTAAGCTGCACTCTGGTATACATAATCGATTTCCCTTAAAAAGAAAACCATCCACCATTACAAACTCATCCGTCTTTCCCTCCTTGACTTCATCAACAAACTTCACAAAGTAAGGATCATCGACAAATAATTCTGGCAACACATCAAACCCTGTCACCTCAACCTTCATTGTAGTCAACAAATGGTTTCTTCTACTCAACGCATCCGCCACACGGTTTGTAACTCCAGATTTGTGTTTCACAACAAATGTAAACTGTTGTAAGTATGCAATCCACGAAGCATGCCTTGCTGCAATCTTGTCTTGTCCCTGCATATGCTTCAACGCTTCATGATCAGTATATAAAACAAATTCTTTATGAAACAAGTAATGTCTCCAGTGTTTCACGGCTTGCACGATAGCATAAAACTCCATATCATATGTACTATATCTCATCTTTGCTCCTGATAACTTCTCACTGAAATATGCAATATGACGTCCCTTCTGACTTAACACCCCTCCAATGCCCACCTTGGATGCATCAGTATGTAGCTCAAACAATAACTGAAAATCTGGTAATGCTAAAATTGGCGCTGACGTCAAAAGTTCTTTGATTCGTTCAAAAGCAACCCCTACTTCCTTCGACCATGCAAACTGTTTGCCCTTCATACAATCTGTAACAGGCGCCATCACACTACTAAAGTGTGGAATAAACCTTCTATAGAATGAAGCCAACCCGTGAAAACTTTGAACTTCTGTTATAGTCTTGGGTTGTGGCCAATCTCTGATTGCTTCGACCTTACCTCGGTCCACCTGTATTCCTTCTCTTGATACAACATATCCCGGAAATAAGACACTCTGTGCCATAAACACACATTTCTTAGTAGCAGCATAGAATTGTTCTTCACGAAGGATAATTAACACTTTCTTCAAATGCTGAACATGCTCCTCGGTACTAGCACTGTAGATCAGGATATCATCAAAGTAAACTACCACAAACTTCCCAATGTACGGCCTAAAAATTTGGTTCATCACCCTCATGAATGTACTTGGTGCATTCGACAGACCAAACGACATCACCAGCCATTCATACAATCCTTCCCTTGTCTCGAATGCTGTCTTCCATTCGTCCCCTGGTCTAATTCGTATCTGATGATAACCACTTTTAAGATCAATCTTCGAAAAGATCACAGACCCACTGATTTGATCTAACAGATCATCAAGCCTCGGCATCGGAAATCTGTATCTGACTGTTATCTTGTTCAATGCTCTACTATCTGTGCACATCCTCCACGTTCCATCCTTCTTTGGTACCAACAAAGTCGGTACTGCATAAGGACTCAAACTCTCCTGAACTCGCCCTTGTTCCAGTAATTCCTCCACCTGTCTCCTTAACTCCTCGTGTTCCCTTGGACTCATCCGATAGTGTGGTCTATGAGGCAATGCAGCACCTGGCACCAAGTCAATCTGATGCTGTATGTCTCTAAGCGGTGGTAACTCCTTCGGTAACTCCTCTGGAAACACATTGTTGAATTTCTCCAAAACTGGTTTCACTTCCTATGGAACTTCAGTAACTTCACTACTTTCATGCCCAATCAACATAAAAACTTCAGGACTCTCACCTATCTCTTCCACAAACTCCTTCAATGACAACAAAGTTTTCAATTCCTCGATCTCCTCCAGCTTGTTCTCATTCTGCTGTCGCTTTTTCGGAACTAATGTGATCTTCGTGCCCTCGAACAAGAAACTGTAACTATTCGTTCGACCATTATGCTGTACTTCACGATCGTACTGCCACGGCCTTCCCAACAGCAAATGGCAAACATCCATGTCAACCACGTCACACCAAACCTCATCCTTGTATTTCTTTCCAATAGAAAATGGAACATGAGCTCGCCTCTCTACCTTTACTTCTCCTCCTTTCCTCAACCAAGCAAGTTTATAAGGACTAGGATGTTTCTCCGTTTTCAATTTCAACTTCCTCACAGCTTCCGTTGAAATGATATTATCACAACTCCCAGCATCAATGACAAATTTACAGACCTTTCCCAAAATAGTGCATGTTGACTGGAAAATGTTACTTCTCAACCAGCTCGACTCTTCCTCCTGCTTCGGGGTTAAACAAGATCTTCGTAGCATCAGATTACATCCCTCGTCTCCCGACACTTCTTCTTCCTCCTCATCACGCTGTGAATTGATATCTTCTTCGACATCCTCATCCTCCACTTCAACAATCATAGTTCTCTTCTTTGGTTTTGGACATTCGCTGCTCTTATGACCCACTTCCTGGCAATTATAGCATTTGAAATTGGTATTGACTTTAGGTTTAACCACTTCATGAACAACTGGCTTATTCGATGCTTTAGGAAGATAAGAACTACTACCCGCTCCTTTGTTCTGCCCCGTAACACTTGGAAACACACGTCCCCCACGTCTTCCTTGTTTCTCCCAAGCCAACGCCTTTTGATGTGCTTCGGGCATAGATCTGGGGTCGAACATGTTCACCATATCTTGGATCTGTGCTCTAAGTCCACCGACAAACCTCGCAGTCAATTGTTCTTCTCTCTCCATGATATCATTTCGAGCAATTAGTTGGTAGAATTCATCAGCATAATCAGCAACCGTTTTCGTTCCTTGCCTCAAGTTCTGCAATCTCTGATACATTAGTGATTGGTAATTATAGGGCAAGAATGTAGCCTTCATCAATTTCTTCATCTTTTCCCAAGCAACAATTTTTGACTTCCCCATCCGTTCTCTAGTAAGCTTGGTTTGCTGCCACCATGCCATAGCTCTCCCCCTCAACCTAGTAGCAACCAACTTCACTTTTCGATCCACCGGAACCTCCTTGAAGTCAAATATTTCTTCAACATAAGCTAACCAATCAAGAAACTCCTCGGCTTGCATACCTCCTTTGAACTCTGGAATTTCAGTTTTCATCCCAGACTCCCACTTGTGATCATACTTCGACTGATTTCTTCCTTGACCTCGTCCTTGTCCATGAACACTTCCACCATCAAACTCCTCCTCGAAATCTGATGTATAGCGATGTCGATCCTGACCACCAACATCTCTACTACCATCCCGTCTTCCACCAACATCCCTTCTATCTACATTCCTCCGTTCTCGATCATTCCCATTCCTATCACGATTTCGATTGTCAACATTTCTATAACGATCTCGACTCACACTTCTATGATCATTATCTACACTTCTCTCTTGATTGGAATGTGGTGAGACTCTACTTCCCCCATGGTTGGATTCAGGTGAAACCCTTCTCCGATTTTGATTCATTTCTAACATCATCTTCTCTAATCGACCAATCCCTTCATTAAGCTTCTCACTAAAATTTTCATTAATTCTTTGCTCCATCTCATCAGCTTCTTCTCTTATATACAAAGCTTCTACGTTTTGATGACGATTGGCTCTTCTTGGCGGCATGATTTGAAACTTCACAAACCCTACAATTCTCGGCTTGGACGAATCAAAAGATACCAAATGATGTACACGGCCTTCACTTGCTTAGCTCGGCCGAAGCTCTTCAACACTTCAAAATTCAAACACAATTCGATCTTAGATCCAAAATGATATGGATCGAAAACTCCCAAGTTGTTGTAATTTGTGATGAACACGATGAACAATCAAATCCTCAAAAATACAAATCCGAACTCCAATACTTCAAAACAAAGATGAACACTTCAACTTGCTCTCGGCCTAGCTCAAGATCGTACAAATCAACACTTCAAATTTCAAATTCTCGGCTCCAAGACTCGATTTAGCTATGATTGGCTAAAACAAGCTCTGATACCAAATGATGCAGCAGCGGAATTACAAAACGATGATTCTGTGAAAGTAGCAATCGATGGAATGAAGAATACTGAATGGCCCAAATTCGTTGATCCGAAGATACCGAATTCTAGCTATCTTCGTCACGTTGATAGCGCACTATACCGTGAAAGAAGATCTTCAATTCTTCAAGCGTTGATCAAGCGCACTTGATACCGCGAATCGGCTTCAGCAATCGTTGAATCGAGCACACTCGATTAACCGAAAGTGGAGATAGGAGATTACACTCAACTGCCAATTTGGTGAAAGCACAAAGCTAACAAAACAAAAGTTTTTATTCAAATCAACTAAACTATTACAAATGGCACCATTGGCCTATTTATAGAAGTTACAACACACGCCTCAGGAAAACTGTACAACTCATAGGTCGTCCACAACCTAAAACATCTCCGACTTACGACCTAAAACAGGACACGCGACCTACGACTTAACTAAGGTCAGCAGCGACTTATCAACAGCACAAAGAAAACAATACAACATATTACAACTCCATATTTACAACACAACATATAGGTCGACCACGACCTAAACATCACGACCTAAAGATATCACGATCTAAAACCTCACGACTTACCACTTGTCCGACCTAAAAACAAGGCAGAGTCTTCCAAAAGTCCAGGTGGCATAAGCTTCAGCGAATCATAGTAAGTGGCGACCTAAAGCTTCTCGCGGCCTAACTTAGGTCGTAGGTCGTTCATGCGACCTAACTTAGGTCGTAACTCGAGACTGTCTTCAAATGAAGTATCAGAGCGACCTATCTTAGGTCGAAACTCGATAGGTCGTTCGAGCGCTTTTCCCTTTAGCTTGTTAACTCGCGAGTCTCCACTAGCACGTTGCCGAGTTTCACTAAATCGCTGGAGCGACTTAAAGGCATTATTAGGTCGGTCACGACTTAGGGCTTTGTTAGGTCGGTCACGACTTTGTACTTCATTTTGTATCCCTCTCTCGTTAGCTTCAAAGTTCTTAGGTCGTATACGACCTATCGTTTCCGAACGACTTACGAATTTGTTAGGTCGGTCACGACCTAGTACTTGGCCTGCATCATAAGGAGGAGTGCAAAAGTAATAACTTGCATTGCTATCTACTTTAATTTATATTTTCAACATAATAAATACGTATACAATATAATAAAAATTAAATGGTGAGTTAACTCATCCAAGTCCAAGTAAACCAAGTCATAGAAAATCTCACTATGAGTGCAACGGTGAAGACGGTATCTCGATTGGACCTCGTATGCAGGACTTACGAATTTGATAAGTATTTGGATTAATTAAAATAATTAATTTACTAATTAACTTAGTTAATTACCTTTAACCCTTCTTTCCTAAATAAAACACTCTTATACATGCAAAGAAATGCATAGACACACACAACCCCCAAAGCCACACCTTCTCTCCTCCTTCTCCCCTCTCTGGTCAATGAAATCACGCACCATCGACCTTATGTGTCCCACGATGCATGCTCTCCGCCCCGGTCACCACTATTTGAAGCTCGATCCCCGCCTCCATGTTGTGGCCTATTGCGCCACCATGTGATAGTAAATGTTGCGATTTTCTTCGGTGCACCGGAGTGCTTCTAACCACCATCAGTCAACTCCTCTTGCCAACATAAGTCCAACACCACCCTTGATTTCACCTCCGACGCCCCAAATCGAAATGCGACTAAGCTGCCTCCCCATCAACCATATCAGGTCGTGATTTTCTACCCACAACCGAAGTTCGCCTCGTTGGTTCGGGAAGAAGCACTTTGACATGAGAAACACAACGGCAATCTTTGTTTTTCCCCATGCCTCCCCAAGCTCTGTCAAACGCAAATCCTAGCCACAACAAGCACACGTCAATCACCACATGTCACAGCCGCACCAACCATCGCACACACCAATACGAAGCCCTCACCACCATGATCACAATGGATCTAACGTCGGCTTCTAACAATGCCCGAAGCTCTGGGAATAATTCAAGGAAGAAGGCGGCTACTTCTTCTTTATTACAAAAGAAAGAAAATAAAAGAGAGAGAGAGGAAAAGAATGAGGGAAAATGAATTTTTCTAAGTATGGTGTGGTTTATTTATAATGTAATGCACATTATATTTAATTTATCAAATTGATCGACACACATTATGAGCTCGTACGATCACATAGTGCATCCTATCACCACGAAACTCATCGATGCCCATCACCTCATTATTCTTGTTCCAATGACACTAGTTTCATCAAAATCTGAGGCAATGCCCCAGGATGATAATTTCACACGCTTGGATGTCATTTATCGATAAAATGATTTTCGGCCATTATCAATATTTCTTCAAACTATTTACTCTTGTAAACAAATTTGTTATCATCATGTATTATTTAAAAGGGGTTAAAAAGGTTATCAAATCAATTTAATCGCATTAAATCCAATATTCCAATATTTAAAAAATTTAGATATTTAAATATGAAGTGTATGAAATTTTGGGTCGTTACACCATCAGTCAAGATCCCACTGGAATTGACTACGCACGTATTTTTATAAAATAGGTATAACAATATGTAAATTATAAAAATACCATGACTTTAAATATATCGATATTTATACTTATTTTGATTCGCAACGTCGATCTGGACCCAATAGAAGTAGTTGAATTCTAATTTAACGATATGCAAAAAAAATAGATTTTGGACCTCCAATTCATTGACATTTAATATTCAAAATTAATTATTTAATTGCCTAGTCGTTAAAAATGCAGGTTGTTACAACCTCCTTCTACTTTAGTGAGTTTGGACAGTCCTTCTGAATGTGTCTAAATCCGTTGCTATTGTAGCATTTCAACCTATCAGCCTTACAGTCCCTAAACACATGGCCCCTATCATTGCATTTGTAGCAAATGGGAAACCACTTACTCCTCTTCTAACCATTCTTCCTTTGGAGTTACTCCCCCTCAACCAGTTCTAGACAATCTATCTTCATATGCCCAAACTTGCGATAATTATAACACTTCTTTTCCATGCTTCTACAGTCACTATCCATATGGCCCCTATCTCCGCACGTATAGCAAGTGGGCTCCCACTTGTCTCTCATTAGACCAACTTGGTATGGGATTCACCTTTGTTGTCCCTCTTCCTCTTGTTACTTCCGCCCACTTGTCGTTTGGCTTCCTTCTAAACAGCTTGTTGTGCCTGCACTTGAGCAGCACTATTCTCTACCCCCTAAAATTCTTCTTTGGAAAGCCTGCATTACATTCATTATCATTTGGAAGGCTAATGCCTACATTTTCTAGTTGCTTGCTATCCGATGCCCCTTCTAGTCTTAGCTTTAGATGCAGAGTTCCTGATATTCCTATCCATTCTTACAATTATAATAAGAATGATTAGTCTCTTACAAAGGAAAGCTACATCAACGGTACTCATGCATGCAATGTGACTTATATACTATATATATAATGTATATTTTTGAAAATCAAAATATAACAAGTACGCTCTTGCATATACGCTCAAGCCATTCTAGAGTGTTTCTCTTACTCTATCTCTAATGGATCAGGTATCAACTTACAATTAAGCGATTTAACTTATGTTGAACCTCTTAACCTAAGCTCTGATACAAAATGTGATAACTGCTCTACGCCTCTGATACCCAAATACCTTGTGGAGTGCACTGAAACTGTATTCGACCGATGTAGGACGATAGTTAGGGGTGAAGTAACTAAATAATCATAGAACTTGTCGTATATCCACAGTCCATAGAATAAAATATTATATCACATAAAAATATAAAATAGATAAGACAGTAAACATAACTAGACAAATCAAAATCATATAAGAGTGCGGAGATCCATTAAAATCATACAGCATAAGTGATAGAGTTATACATCAAATAATAACTTAGAGGAAACTGTCTCTAAATAGATAAAAGAATTGATAAGCTCGACAAATCTACACAGCGGAATAATAAGTGGTGATAAGACCAAATATAATATATGGAAAGGATAGCCTCCCGCCACTACAAGAAAATTAGCTATCGGTTGCATTATTTGGCAGCGTTTATTGGTAAGTGCAACTAATAATGCTTTACTCTATATTATAAACGTAAAGAAAATTTACCCAGTTATCCCGCCATTGAAAAATTCACGACTTAAAATGCTGCTTCAATTACATATGCTAGGCGGGATATGAAAAGTTAGGCGGTTACATATATTCGCATGGTAAAAGTTATCTCCTTCACACGCTTTTATTAACCTTTTGTTTTTTCTTTGATTTTTTTTCCTTCCTTCCCAACTTTCTCCGCTTTTCAAAAATCTTGTAAAATTACAAAATACAAATTTGTTCCTCTCCGTTTCACAAGCTCCACCTCAGATTTTCAACAACGATTTTAATCTTCTGCTCTAATTAGGGTTAGTATTAATCTCCATTTCCATCTTTCGAAACGACTATCTCCGCTTTAGCATTAATTTCCAGCAACCTCATGTCACTGTCCTTCACCCAACCTTTCAACAACTTGAGGTCGATTTGATTAAGAGAGCAATGGAGACGACGAAGAGGAGGAGCTTCCAGTATATGGAGACAATGAACAAGTCTAGGTGCTTTAATTTAATTTAAACCTTTTGATGCCTTATTTTTGATTCTTTCAGTTAGGTTTTTTTAAATAACGAATGGGTAAGTATGTACAGAGTTGAACATCATTTTGATGGATTTAGTAATATATCATAGTTATACACAAGTCAGACTAGAGTTAAATCATCTTTGAAAATGGAAGCATCGATTTCAACACAAGTCAGACCAGAGTTACATTTAAGTTTTAACTCGTTCTTTACAAGTCTCTACAATTTTTAGTTCTTCTAGATTGTAATTATGCATTTATAACCATCTTAATTAATAGAAGAGTAAGCATTTCGTTCAACAACAGGTGATAGCGACTTTGGTGTCGAGCCACGCAGCTCCTGCAATGGCATAATAGGTAGATTAGATGATATTTCATGTAAATTTGAATGCAAATTGTGCTGGACATTTCATTGAACACCTTGAGAGCATTGAAGTGAGTTTTGCGCAGCATAATTTCCAAGCGTTATCTGGTAAGACACGTTATATGCATGGTAGTGCTATTATAACTGGTGATGGTGGATGGAAAAGTGCTGGTGGTGATACTGCTACACTAGTGGTGACAACCACCAGTACTGATGGTCAATGTTTCAAGTGTTAAACAACATCCCTCAACACTTCCCCAATCCACTGCCAGTAGTTATAATAATACTAATAGCGTGCCCAGTCAGGAGGAGGAGGGGTCCGCGTTCACCGATTTCAATTATTTTCTGCTTTCTTCCAGAGACCCTTTATATGTTTGTATTTAAGCACTTCTTTTGTGTAATGATGGTTTTCCATGATTACAATTTCATTAGATTTTACAAAAACATTATTTACTGTTTTTTTGGTAACATTGTCTACTTGTTTGCTTGCAATCTAATATTTCGAACTTTTTGTTGACACCGTTCCTTTTTTCAGCTGAAATTGCAGAGTCTTTGGCAAAGGACATGCAAAATGAAAAGCTATACGGGAGAACACTTACATTGAAACTGAAGACTGTCGGTTTTGAGGTAATCCGAGTTTTGTATTTCATATGCTCCTTTATATCCCTTTCTTTTCAGATGTTTGTACACATCTTTTTCTATATAAATGCGCTAATATAATAAGTTTCTAGGTTCGAACAAGGGCTATATCTCTTCAAAAATATATTTATTCGAAGGATGAAATTCTGAATTATGCTTTGAAGCTACTGAAAACAGAGCTACCTCTTTCATTGAGATTAATTGGTATGAAATTCTATTGTTTAACCTTATCATCCTCTTTGTTTAGCCAGTTCAAGTTTGCATGTAGCACTCATCTTTCAACTCCAAGCTTATCGCTTTTCACGCCCCCTCTCGGTTAAAAGAAAGAAACACTTGTAATAAATTAAATTTTGCACTTGAAGAAATTACAAACTGCCAACTAGTATTCATCTTGTTATTATTTAATATTTAACATGGTTTGATGTCATTTAAAGTGACATCCAGGTCTGGTGGTTTGTAGTAAAAGCATGATAGTAATAGAGCATGATATGTTTATAAGGTGAGTAGAGTTTTAGGACAGCAATAAAATATTTTAGCAAGTGCTGATTGGCATGTTGATTTGAGTGTTAAAGGGTCACAGTTATAGCATTAATTGATGTTTTAGTCATGGTAAAGACTGAGCCATCAACTGGGTTAAAGGGTCACAATTATATACATTTAACCAAACAAGTTTTAATCTCTTACCGGCACTTTTGATTTTGTGCTTCTAAAATGTTGACCTATTGAGCTATTAATCAAATGGTCTGGGTTCAAATCTTTCAGTTGTTTATTAAATGTTATATTTATCTATGGATAAATATTAACTCAAACATCATAATAATCAAGCTTACTCTACCCTTTAAAGCACATTCATATCATAGATGGCGATCTTCTTGCTTTTCCCTACAAATTGCCAATCCAAGTCCACCCTGCATGTATTGACTACTATCAACCCAAAATCTATAAAAATCCGACATGCATACATTATGATTTTTGTTGCAACTATTTGTTCATCCTCATTGTTCAAACCTTTGTCATCCAGATTACTATTGCTAACTATGGATCACACTCTGTTGTCTATTGAGTTTGTTTTTATGAATTTGTGAATCTCCTTGTCTAACTATATGTTTGTCATCTGACATAAATTGAACATGTAAATTTACCTCCTGGAAAAACCCCACTTGAATGGAACACGCGAATAAAGATTGCTCTTGGAGCTGTAAAAGGACTTACATATTTGCACGATGTAGCGAACCCTCCTGTTATTTACAGAGACATGAAAGCAGCAAATATTCTACTAGACGATGATTTCAACCCCAAACTGTCTGATTTTGGTCTCGCCAAACTTGGACCGGTTGGAGACAAAACTCATGTTTCCACCAGAGTTATGGGTACATATGGCTATTGTGCTCCATACTATGCAATGAGTGGTAAGCTTACCCTCAAATCCGATGTATATAGCTTCAGGGTACTTCTTTTAGAGCTTATAAGTGGAAGAAGAGCCTACGACTGTACCAAAGTTTGATCGGAGCAGAACCTATTAGTATGGGTAAGTCATTAATTACCATCTTCTCGCGTTCCATTTTCATTCATAAAACAGACATAGTATATATTGTATGCATGCATGCATAAGTTTTGTTTCACTGTAATTAATTATATTCAACGATTTTTATTTTCAACATTCAAAAATGATGTGCTGAACTTAATTATATTTTAGATAGATTCAAGTCTTATTTTGTGAAGAAAATTGATTATTTCTTTAGACCAGATTTGGTTGCTGTATGGGAAATATGGGGCAAATTTGGATTTCCCACATTATCCATTACCTTATACAATTACTAAAACAGTTAACTATTGATAGACGTGAGATGAAATCTGAATGTTTAGACTATTCATGGGCAATCAATATATAGGGCTAAATTATGATAAGAGATTTGTGAACATCGCTTCTTCCTTGACAATCAGATGATGCAAACTAGTTTTTATATATTCTGGTTACAAACATAAAGAGGAATTACCCAAAAGGGGGTTGAATATGGCAAGGGAAGTCTCACAAAGTAAACAACAAGAGATTAATTGTACTATTCAGATTAGCATTGAGGTTATGTCAAATATTTCCATCCTTCTATGTTAAGATCATGTTAAAATAATCCATAACTTTGCATTCTTATGTTTGGAACTGAAAATATGTTGAGATGAGTTGATAATATGATCGCAAACACATAATATTCTTGTGATTCATTCCATGTACATTTGAAAAAAATTGTGTCTGGAATGTGAAGCCATCCTTACCCGTTCTATTTTAGGTAGCAGTTTCTTAATTGTGTTGATCATTCATATCGCAGATGCAAATCTTTGTGAAAACCCTAACTGGAAAGACCATCACCCTTGAGGTTGAGAGCTCAGACACCATCGACAATGTTAAAGCCAAAATCCAAGACAAGGAAGGAATTCCTCCAGATCAGCAGAGATTGATTTTTGCTGGGAAACAACTTGAAGATGGTAGAACATTGGCAGACTACAACATCCAAAAAGAATCGACCCTGCACTTGGTCCTCCGACTAAGAGGAGGCATGCAAATATTTGTGAAAACTCTTACGGGCAAGACAATCACACTTGAGGTGGAAAGCTCTGATACAATAGACAACGTAAAGGCTAAGATCCAAGATAAGGAAGGTATTCCTCCAGATCAGCAAAGGTTGATCTTTGCTGGAAACTTGAAACTATTGATATATATATATAATATTGTTGATTGTTAAACTCGTTTGCAGGTAATTAGCTATTTCGAAGCGAAGACTGTCGACAACAAAGAACTATTGGTAATCAAGCAATGAACATGAATTTAATTGTTATATATGTTGTTGTATTTTGTTAGTACCATTTGTGGAAACTTGTCTGTGAATGCTTGTAGTATGTGACTTATTTTGTTGAAAAACTACTATTGAATTGATTATGGATATTATATTTGATTGTGAGATTAGCATGTTTTTGCAATTATTTGAATATGATGATCATATGATTGATTGTTTGTATATGTTAATTATGTGATTTAATTGTTTGTTTGAATATATGAAAATTATGCGATTGAAAATCAAAAAAAGCATATAAGCAAAAAATGCAACCAAAAAATGAAGACTTATGGTAGCGTTTTTTTAATCCTACAAAAAAAACTTATAACTGCATTTAAAAGTGACTTTTGGTAGCGTTTTTTAAATCCTACAGAAAATACCTATAGTTGCATTTAAAAGTGATTTTTGGTAGCGTTTACTATAACGCAACAAAAAAATTTAGACTTTTAGTTGCATGTCGTATAACAACGTTCTCTAAAACGCTACCATAAGTTATGGTAGCGTTTTTTCAACGCTACCAAAAGTCTTTTCTGGTGTAGTGCGCTCATCTCCTGTACGGCTCCACATGCTCACCAAACCCGTTATACCTAATCTACTCATTTAAGAGTATCCGAATAATAAGAAGCAAAGCATAAAATCCCAAGCCAGAAAACAGTTTGGTATGAGCTGTAAATAATCTCAAAGTACTGTAGAAGTCAACTTATTAGGATATAGGGTACAGAGAATCATACATGACATGTCCCTGCATAAAAAGAGTTAGCACATAAAATAAAGTATATGCTACTCTACATCATAATCATCATGGATGTACTATACATCAGAGTATATATGGGGTATCTAGATATCTACATCAATAATATCTACGTCATGTGACAACCCTAGCAATCAGAGCAAATATATCATTCATCATCCATTCTCACATCACTCACTCGGTGCATTGGATATATGATAACTCGTATGACCGCATACTAGGTCAAAGACTGCTCAAGTCCTAGTCTTTCGGTACTCGAATCTAAGCCACTCAATAGGCTAGAAACTAAACTGTGCATTCTAATAATCCAAGGTAAGACAGATCTTTCATTTGGAGGTACAGAGTACGACCTAGCCTAGGTGAGCATCCTCACATACCTTACTTTATGTGTATACTCCAAAACCTTTGAGTACCAACGATCCCTATGCGCATGTCATATCCATAGAGCGCATCCTAACTCCACTTCACAAGTCTGCATCCTAGAACTTATCCTTATGGATCTTTATACAACTCTCATCACTAGTTGTTCAGCCTAGTACAGCCTTCGACATTCATCATTAATTGTAGATTATCGTCATGTTGTCCCAAAGCGTGCTCAATAATTTCCTTGCCTGACCTAAAGTAATTACTCAATTTTCCTAGGTGTAACTCCAAGTAATCTCAGGTTATTTCCACAAACTATCGATTTTCCATCCATCATATCTCAAGATCTAACCATTGGATTGCCACTAAATTTCATCTGTATTGTGTAGCTCTCTGACTTCACCATCAATCATCCCTCTAAATTTGAAGCCACTCTGAGAAAGTCGAATCGATGGCTCAAATTGCGGTTGGGGAAGACTGCGTATCAAGTAAGGCATTTCCAGGTTTTCCTCCAAGCAACCCTGAGTTTTCTTCCAACCGACCAGAAACAAACATCAAGCCGACTCGAAAACACTTCAATATTTTTTCTTGACTCGGTCCCCTTGAGTTGATACCGAGTCTTGCAAGAGTTGGTACCATGTTATGGGGCTTTTAACTCCAAGTTTCTGAATAAGATTCCCAAAATCTTAGCTTTTTTGTGCCTCCAAGTGTGCCCCGAGTTTTCCCTACAAAATCCCAAAGTTTTTCCTTCAAAAACACCAAGTGCTCTACTACCGAACCATTTGCAACCGATCCATCTTCAAACATCCATAACTTGAGTAAATCAACTCCAATCGATTTGAAACTTGAAATTGGAATATATGAGCCTTCCTTGTCACCCGATTTCGATCGCACCTTAATTGGAGCACCTCGGTCAAGTCGGTACCGAGTTGTGGGGCCTATGACTCTAATTTTTCTTTTCTTTCTCCAAACAACTCCTTAGCCACTCTAACTTTTTTCTATCATTTGTTCCACTAATTCAAGTCATCATCACTTGTGCAACGTCAAATAGGACCTCCTAACTCTAAGTCGCCTTTCGATCGGCATTTGTAACCAAAAAGCAATTTTACATATAAGCAATCAATAATAGCATACATACAATATATATTACATATACAAATCAACCAATCATGAACTCACATCAATTATAGCATAGATCTAAAAATTAAGAAGATAGCCTTACCATAAGAACATGAGTAGACTCTGGTTCAAAATCACTTTAAAATATATTAAAGTTCATTTATAAATCAAGTATATAATTAGATCTAACATTAAACAAGATTTAAGGTCAAAAAATCATTTAAAAACATTATTTTTAAACATATAATGACAAATATAGTAAAGTGAGAAGATCAAACCACTCATCTGAAAGAAGAGTCAACCCAAAAATCAATCAAACAAGTGTAGATCTGATTCAGACAGCAGTTGCATGGATCCCAAAACTTTGAATTTCAAAATCCCCAATATCCTCTTTGTTAATCTCACCTTAATCATTAATTTAGGCTAACTAAAGAGAAGAAATGAGGTAGTTTTGGTCTGGTATGTATTAATGGAGGTTTGAAGGTAATTATAAATAGAAAAAAATTATAAGTGGTGGCTGGAAGGTGCTAGTATTAACCCTAGTCCCTAGTTTGGTTAATGGGCTGCACTAATCACCTACTAATATGCCTAAAACAGGTTAGAACTTCAAAAAGTCACAACTTCTAAATGGTAAGTCCAAATTTCTATTATGATCACAAAACGAAATGGAAAACCACCATAATTTTCATTTAGATGTGGTTTCGGACCTTTATTCGATTTTTATAAAAAGTTATAGGCCTTACAAGTTTTTTAAGGTCGAAATCGTTCAATAAAAATCCTATGAATGAAAATTTTCATTAGTTAACATTTCCCAACGTTATAGATCTATACGACCTCATATGAATTTAAAAATAATATTTTATGAAAACCTGATGCGTAAAATACGAACCGTTACACAAATTAATTCTATAAATTCACTCATAATACCATATAAAAATTCATTACAATGAAAATTAGTAACTAAAAATATAAATTCAAATTCAAAGCATTAAAGTATACTAATAATCACTTAACATACACCGGAAAACATAATAAACTACATCAAAAATTATTTTACGTGCACCTTTTCGTTTGCACAACTACCCTTATTTTCATCTTCACTATTTTCCTTCTTTAGAAATTAAAACTCATTTACACAATACTTGAAATTCCTAACATTAAATTAATTTAAATTCGATAAAGTGTACTTTAATTTTTGGCATTGATATTTCATCAAAAAAATTTAACTTCTTTATTTTTTTAGTTTTAAAAAAGGTTCTTAATTTTAACGAAATCAACTCTAATTTTAAAAAACAGTTAAATAATTTTTGTTAGGCTTTGAAATTGGCTAACACCCGAAATAAGATTAAAATGAAATAATAAAGCAAATGATAAGAGAAAGAAAACTTAAATTTTTTAGAGTGGTTCGACAAATCATTGGTCTATGTCCACTTTATAGTTTTTATCGAGAGTTCTCCATACATTTATAAGTAGAATCGTAATTTTGTTGTATTTCTTTTTGATGTGCATGTAAATATGTGTATATATAAGGTTTTATGTAATCCAATTACTTATAGTTCTTTTATTTAATTGTCCATCTAATCTATTAGTATTATTACGCAAAATTTGGCATGCTACTCAACTTTTATTTCATCTTATTTAGGTGTTATCAAACACCCGATGAGATTCTTGTAGGGGGGAATTTTGAACCATTAAGACATGGTTTATATCAAAGGTGAAGAAGATGATGTTAACGATGTTCTTGGAAATGAAGTTGTGGACGATGCTACATTTATTGATACAATGTGTTCTTGCAAAAACATCTCGCTCTTGTATTTAGGTTTTATTTTTTGATGAATGTGAAATGGATATAGCCTATTTATTATTATTATTATTATTATGGCCATTTCTATGTTTTTGTTTGCTCGGTTAATTTTAGCTTAAAAAACAATGAGATTTGTTTATAGTGCGATTAGGAGCCTAATTGACCTGCTTTAGTCACTTGTTAGTAATAGATAATCGATATTATTGACATATTTTGTGGAAATGCTGGTAGGAAAATAACCTTAACTAGATTCCTCGGTTTTACTTTTTATAAGATGTTTTTTGGTTAGTTTCTAAATTTTAGTATTTTTTATCACTAAATATTACTCTCGGGTCCCTATTTCATAATTGAATTGTAAAGCGGGTCACTTAGTTGCTAATTATATAAATTAGGTCCCTGCCTCTTTAACGTCACAACCGACAATTATTAGCATTCTCCAACTCATTTATTTTCAAATATTAAAATATGATAACCTTTTGTAGATTAATCGATTTAAGAATCGTTTTCACCATTAAATCACAAATTTAATAAACTTTCCAACAATATCTATTGTTGATATCTAAAAATAAAACTTTAGAAATAGTAACATTTTATAGCAGTTTTTAACTGCATTTTAGTAATGTTGTTAAAAATTGCAGCTATTAAGTGTAGTTTTTAACTGGATATGTTTAATTGCATTGTTTAACTGCATATCACATACGCAGTTTTAATTGCATATGTGATATGCAGCTTTAACTACAACATTTAAGTGTTATGTGAAATGCAGTTAAAAACTGAATTGCTAAAATGCAGTTTTTAACTGCATTTTATGAATACAGTTAAAACCCGCGTTATAATAATACAAATTTTCTAAAATTCGAATTTTAAACGAATGAGTTTTGAAATATTGTTTTTTACATATTCATAATGCATATCATTAGAAAGATAATAAAATTTGTGATTTAACGACGAAAACGATTTGTTAATCCGATGTTTCTAGAAAAAGTTATTCGTTTTAAAGACTGACAATTAATGGATGCAAATTTTAAAAATAGTGGAAATTATGTTGAAGGGCTTCTATTTTCAGGGTAATAAGTTTTAAGGACAACATTTCTAAATAATTAGTTTTAAGGACAATTTACAGGATAATGATAAATTCATTTATCTTTTTAAGTTATACAGGAAAATGATAAATCTTTTTATCATTATTTCTGTATAACTAAAAATGATAAATTCTTTTATCCTTTTCCTGTAAAATGTCCTTAAAACTAATTTTTTAAAAATAGTGTCCTTAAAACTTATTACCTGCACAAATAAGCCCTTGAAGTGAAAATCCCCTTTTAAATAAGAGTCTGAGAATAACGGACACGTGTAAAGAAATGCATACGCAGGAACTTAATTTACATATATTATTAGGTAAGGGTGTTTTGTTCATTTTAATTATGGATAGGGACTCGTGGTACAAAGTACCATTTTATTATTTAATTTTCCACTTGCAATAATACCAAAACAATTATCATTTTTCAGAATTGCTCTACATTTCACTTGTTGGATCACCTGCAGGATATGACGCAGCTGGTTGGTGTGGTATGGCTTTTAACATTTATGGCTCAACATATATAGCATATATTGACATGCTTTAACTTGCAAGAGATAGTTTCTAAGCCAGTAGATTAAGTTGCACAATTGATTCTTTATTACGATTTTACCACTTAATTTTGTGTTCGTTTTTAATGCACAAATTTTACTGTTTTATATATCGTTTGTACGATCTAATCTAATGATTATTTCACACGATGTAAAAAGAGACGTAAAGATGATCATACCAATAGCTATTTACAATTTCTATACTAAGTAGTTAATTGTCATGACTAGCACCATTGTTTAATGTTTACGACTTTCAATTATTGGATTCATGAATCAAATCGAAATATTGAAGCACTGCAAATGAATTCAAAAATAGGTTTGCAGATTGGGCTATGAATTACATGGAACAAACAACTATAAATCAAATATTACAAATTAACATTTACCTTGATTTGTCTTCAACATTCAGTTGCTTGGTATTTTCCTTACTCCCTCCCTTCTCTTCTTCCCTGGCTTCCACTTTCGATTGCTTGGTATTTTCTTCCTCTTCCTTTATTCTTTCTACCACTACTTTTTTCTTTCTCATGCGTTATTTCTTTCTATTACATTTTTTTGAAGTGAATATAAATGTAAATATAATTGATCAACATGGAACCTACGGTGTAGCATTAAACAAAATAATCTGATTTATCAAAGCTCTGATGAATGAAGAACAAAAACTACTAAAGAACGTTACAAAGGAAATAATTGCATTTTAAAATGATTATGTGCATACTAATAATCTATAATTTCACAACTTTGATTTAAAATGTCCTTTTTGTGATTGTGATGCATAAACTTATGGCTTTGATGGGTTAGGTGCACATCTTCTTTTTGGGCATTAAAATTTTGGAACATTGTAATCAATGATGATCGTGGGAATGATTAGTTAATGAAATAATGTTTGTCATGGTGCAAAAGATTGAGTTTTGAACACTTGATGCATAAAATGAGATGGTAAAAAAATTGGAAAAGAAGAGGAAGACCCCTTTGTTAAAAGAACCAGCAGTATGTATAGTTTTAAACAGTGCAGAGCGGCTGAATTAATGGTTGTTTTCATATTTAGACAATAGAATGCAAAAACAAACAACAAAATAAAAAAGCTCTGTTATTTTGAGTAGTAATGTAAAAAAAACATATAATACACAAATCTTGTTCTTCTATTGATAGCAAATCAAACAGAAATAATTTATTTCCTTCATCTTCACACAAATGTTAGGAATTCCTTCATTCTCTCATGATGGCTTTTTTACTCTTCCATTATATTTGAAATTTTTTCAAAATTAAAACTAATGGAGAGAGAAAATAACTAAAAAATATCCCCAAAAATTTGAAATTTTCTCTCTCCATTAAACTGAATACCTCGAATCGGTAGGAAGGACAACGACGATGTACGCGAACCCGGCGCCGGCCATGGGCCAATACTACGCGCCCGCCCCGAAAAAGAACAACACCTGCTGCTACAGCATATGCTCCCTAATCGTCTTCACCATCATCATCTACGCCATCTACACCTCCGTGCCCTACCTGAACCCGGAAAGCCCACAAATCTCCATCGCCGACCTCACCATCTCCGATTTCACCATGAACGACGCCAACCTGACCGCGCGCACCAAAATCGCAATCGACATAAACATCACGAACCCGAACATCAAGGTCGGGCTGGCCACGAAAGGGTTCTCCTTAGTGAAGCTGAACTACAAGAACGTGGAGCTCTGCAACGGCACGGTGCCGATGTTCCAGCAAGGCGTCAAGAGCTCGAAGGTGGTGAGGCTGGCGCTGAACGGGACGGGCGCGTTCGACGAGTCGACGAAGGCGTACTTGGACGCGGACTTGGGGAACGGGAAGGTGCAGCTGGATCTGATGACGGTTTTCACGGTGTCGACGACGGTGGACGGGAAGCAGAAGCAGGTGAAGGATGTGGTTTGTAGGTGTAAAACCGTTGTCGACAATGTCGATCCCAGTTCGGGGGTCCGCATTTTATCCTCTACGTGTAATGTCAGTTGGTGATTCCTTCCTTTGTTTTATGTATTTCATTTTACCTGTATATTACAACACTAATTCCATTTTTGGGGATTTTTATATGTCATAACCTGTTTCCTAACCACCACGACCACAATGATAATACAATAATAACTAATACTTTTGACCTACAAACTGTAGGTATGTATTAGTTTATATTAGAATTATTTTCTATCAACAATAAATGATTATACCATATTTTATATTAAAAAGTTGTAAGACAATTTTCCAGTCAAATATATCATTATATCATAATAATGACTTAAATTTTAAATATTTTTCTCCGCCCTTTTCAGATTCTGTAATGAATTTTGAAAATGCAAAACATAAAACTCAAAATGTAATAGACTTTAAAAAAATTATTTTTTATCCAACAACAATTGAATAGACCCGACACTCGGGTAAGTAGCATCGTTGTCAAAAAAGTTATGTAAAAGAACAGCATGTGAAAGTAAAAGAAAAGAAGAGTATACTTATCTATGATGTTTGCAAGAATTGAAAGCTCAACATGTGTTTGCAAAAACCACTTGAAATGAAGTTACATAGAAAAATTGTAGACAAGTATATTAGTTCTATGCTAAGATTGTTACCAAAGTATAATTCATTTCATTATTTTCTAGTATAAACTACTAGAAACCAGATAAGAGGCATTGTGGACCTGAATGCATACATAGCAGGGGTAAACAAATGGTTGATTAGGTTCGAAATCGATAGAAACATTAAAACCAAATTAACTGTTCTGCAAACAAAAATCGAACCAAACATATCGATATTTTGCTAGATCGAAACCAACCGAACAAAAAATAATTGGTTTTTTTTGGTTTGGTCTTAATGGTTGGTAACTAGATAACCTATGTTGTATAGTTGTTAACATTACATGAGAGAGAAACAATTGATTGTGTGTATGGTTAGAAGGAGATCAGGCGAAAACTGATGACAAACAAAATGATACATTTGCTATAATGTATTTGGCCACAAAACTGAAATGGTAATAAAAAACCAACACCAGAATAGCAACAGAAGAAACAAGTTGATAATACAAGTTCATCACAACCAACTGCATCTGACAGCAATACTGAAACACAAGGAAAAACAGAAGGTAATGTGGACACACAACACTAAAAGGATGATGCTATACAAACAAATACTAAAAAACCACAGTATAAAGCCTATACTTCAACTTCAAACCTGATGCAGCAGCGGATAACAAAAATGATGAAACGGTGAAAGTAGCAATCTGTGGATTGAAGAATACCAAAGGCCCAAATCCGTTGATCCAAAGATGCCGGATTCTAGCTATCTCAAACACGTTGATCGCGCACGATACCGTGTTTAACGATCTACGATTCTTCGTACGTTGATCTAGCGCACTAGATTCCGAGAATCGGCTTCAGCAGTCGTTGATCCGAGCGCACTCGAATACCGAAACTGGAGATAGGAAATCACACTCAACTACCAATTTGAGAAGTGGCACAAAGCACACAAACAAGTTTTATTCAAAATCAACTAGCAGTTACAAATGAAACCACCCGCCTATTTATAGGCTTACAACTCAACACTTTCATCACAACACTTAGGTCGTGAACGACCTAACACAGAAAAGACCTACGACCTTACATAGGTCGTTAACGACCTAATACTTCAAACAATGCAGCGACTCTATTTACAACACATATTTATAACAACATATAAGAACAACATACGACCTAAGAAAAGAATACAAATACAACACTTCAAAACGACTCAACGTATCAACACATCAGCCTCCATCAGCGACCTAGCATAGGTCGTTAACTCGCATGAGCGACCTAAAGAATCAACGGCATAGAGTAAAGCGGCATAAGGAATCCACAGCTTCAAGCTTCAGGAGCGACCAATGCTTCGCGACTTATGGTAGGTCGTTCGCGACCTAAAGAAAACTGCATAAGATTGAGCGACCTTTCTTCCCGCGACCTAAGATCGAGCGACCTATCTTTCCATATCTTCCCGCGACCTAACTTAGGTCGTAACTCGCATGAGCGATCCAAAGTAATGAGTTCTGGCACGCTTAACTCGCTAGGTTGTTCCAGCGACCTATCCCCCTGATTTAGCTCGTTAGGTCGTTCCAGCGACCCATCACACAGTTTTAGCTCGATATCTTCCTCGTTAGGTCGCACGCGATATAACAGTACGTTAGGTCGCTCACGACCTAAGACTTGGGTTGCATCATCCTTCCTTGGTTGGGAAAAATTCGTCCTCGAATTTGCGCCCTCCTCTTCCACAACAAGTGCATCCCCATGAAACGGAATCAAGTATTTGACGTTAAAAACGTCTGCAGTGTGAATATCATCCGGCAATTCCAACTGATACGCATTATCATTGACCTTCTTCAAAATTTTCACTGGGCCAATTTTTCGAGCTTTCAACTTGTTGTAAGTTCCAATAGGAAAACGATCTTTTGTCAACACGGCATAAACCAAGTCACCTTCTCTGAAATTCACACTCCTTCGCTTTTTATCTGCCAGTTGTTTATACTTCTCATTTGATGCAAGCAATCGTTCATAAACAGTTTTGTGACAATCTTTCAACTCATCAACGAAATCTGACGCCTGCTTAATCACTCCCTTCGGTTGTGGCACTACCGTTAAATCCAACGGACCCTTTGGCGCGCTTGAATATACAACTTGAAATGGACTGTAACCAGTACTTCGATTAACAGCATGATTATGTGCAAATTCCGCCTGACACAACTTCATATCCCAACTCTTCAAATTATCTTTCACAAGACACCTCAGCAGGTTTCCCAACGATCTATTCACTACTTCCGTTTGCCCATCTGTTTGCGGATGATAGGCGCTACTAAAATTCAGCTTCGTTCCAACCATCTTCCACAAACTCAACCAAAAATGGCTTAGAAATCTAGTATCCCGATCAGAAACAATAGATTCAAGTAGCCCATGCAATCGATACACCTCGTTAAAGAATAACTGAGAAACACAAACGGCATCAGCTGTCTTCTTACAAGCTATGAAATGTGCCATCTTCGAAAACCTGTCCACTACAACATATATTGAATCATTCCCCCTCTGAGTTCTTGGTAACCCCAAAACAAAATCCATACTGATATCAACCCATGGTCTAGTCGGCACGGGTAAGGGCATATACAATCCTGCATTCGTCGCTGTCCCTTTGGAAATTTGGCAAATATGACACCTCTCCACAAACCTTTCAACTTCCCGCTTCAACGAAGGCCAATAATAAGATTGAGAAATCAGTTGCAAAGTACGATCTCTACCCACATGACCTTCCTCATGAAACTAACAATCTTCATTCGTAAGCTGCACTCCGGTATACACAATCGTTTCCCTTTAAAAAGAAAACCATCCACCAATACAAACTCATCCGTCATTCCCTCCTTGACTTCATCTACAAACTTCGCAAAGTAAGGATCATCAACAAATAATTTTGGCAATACATCAAACCCCGTCACCTCAACCTTCATTGTAGTCAACAAATGATTCCTTCGACTCAATGCATCTGCCACACGGTTTGTAATTCCCGACTTATGCTTCACCACAAAGGTAAATTGTTGCAAGTATGCAATCCATGAAGCATGTCTAGCTGCAATTTTGTCCTGCCCCTGCAAATGTTTCAGTGCTTCATGATCAGTATATAGAACAAATTCTTTATGGAACAAATAGTGTCTCCAATGTTTTATAGATTGAACAATAGCATAGAATTCCACATCATATGTATTATATCTCATCTTTGCTCCCGATAGCTTCTCACTGAAATATGCAATAGGACGTCCTTTCTGACTCAACACTCCTCCAATCCCAACTTTAGATGCATCAGTATGTAACTCAAACAACAACTGAAAATCTGGTAATACTAGAATTGGTGCTGTTGTCAAAAGTTCTTTGATTCGCTCAAAAGCAACTCCTGCTTCCTCTGACCATAAAAATTGCTTCCCCTTCATACAATCAGTAACTGGTGCCATCGCACTACTGAAGTGTGGAATGAATCTTCGGTAGAATGATGCTAAACCATGAAAACTTCTAACTTCGGTTATCGTCCTGGGTTGTGGCCAATTTCTGATTGCTTCAACTTTATTCTGATCCACCTGTATACCTCCTTTTGAAATAACATACCCCAAAAATAAAACACTATGCGTCATGAACACGCATTTCTTCGTTGCAGCATAAAATTGTTCTTGTCGTAGTATCATCAATACTTCTCTCAGATGATGCAAGTGTTCTTCTGTGCTTCTACTATATATCAGTATATCATCAAAATACACCACTACGAATTTCTCAATGAATGGTCTAAAAATCTGATTCATCACCCGCATAAATGTACTTGGTGCATTCGAAAGACCAAAAGACATAACCAGCCATTCGTACAACCCTTCTCTCGTCTTGGATGATGTCTTCCATTCGTCCCCTGGTCTGATTCGAATTTGATGATAACCACTCTTCAAATCGATCTTCGAAAAGATAGCAGCTCCACTAAGTTGATCCAACAAGTCATCCAATCTAGGCATAGGAAATATGTATCTCACTGTAATCTTGTTTAGTGCTCGACTATCAGTACACATCCTCCACGTTCCATCCTTCTTCGGCACTAACAAAGCTGGCACAACACCAGGACTTAAACTTTCCTGCACACGCCCTTGTTCAAGCAACTCTTCCACTTGCCTTCTCAACTCCTCGTGCTCTTTTGGACTCATTCTGTAATGTGGTCTATGAGGTAACACAGCTCCTGGAACAAGATCAATTTGATGTTGAATGTCTCTCAATGGTGGTAACTCCGTTGGTAGCTCCTCAAGAAATACATCGTCAAATTCTTCCAGCACTGGCTTTACTTCTTCAGGAATGTCAACCACTTCACTACTCTCACGTCCAATCAACAAAAATACTTCAGGCTCCTCTTCGACTTCTTTAACAAACTCCTTCAAAGATAGCAAAGTTTTAAGTTCTTCAATCTCCTCCAACTTGCTTTCTTCTTGTTGTCGCTTCTTAGGAATTAAAGTGATTTTAGTACCTTCAAACATGTAACTGTAACTGTTAGTACGACCATCATGTTGCACCGCTCTATTATACTGCCATGGTCTCCCCAACAACAGATGGCATACATCCATATCCACAACATCACACCAAATTTCATCTTTGTATTTCTTCCCAATCGAAAAATTAACACAAGCTCTTCGACCAACCTTCACCTCCCCACCTTTCCTCAACCAAGCTAACTTATAAGGTTTCAGATGCTTCTCAGTCTTCAATGCCAACTTATTCACATCTTCTGTAGAAATGATATTATCACAGCTTCCCGCATCGATGACAAACTTGCAAACCCTTCCCAAGATAGTGCATGTTGACTGAAAGATGTTACTCCTCAACCAGCTAGTCTCCTCCTCTTGCTTTGGTGTTAAACAAGACCTCTTCATCATTAACGAATACCCTTCATCTCCCGACACATTTTCTTCCTCCTCAACATGTGGTGAATTAGAACATTCAGCTTCTACATCCTCATCTTCAACCTCAGCAATCATCGCTCGCTTCTTTGGTTTCGGACATTCATTGCTTTTATGACCAATCTCCTGACAATTGAAACATTTGATACCACTATTGATCCTGGTCTTAGCCACTTTGTTAACAACCGGTTTTGCAACAGCCTTCGAAACATTCGCATTGCCACTAGCCCCTTTCATTGGATTGTTGGAATTTGTAAACACACCACCACCTCGTCTCCCTTGTTTCTCCCAAGCAAGTGCTTTCTGATGTGCTTCAGCAATAGATCTCGGATCAAACATATTCACCATGTCTTGAATCTGCATTCTCAACCCTCCAACAAATCTAGCTGTTAACCGTTCCTCCGTCTCCATGATATCATTCCTCGCAATCAATTGATAAAATTCATCAGCATAATCATTAACAGTCTTTGTTCCTTGTCTCAAGTTCTGCAAACGTTGATACATAAGAGATTGATAATTGTAAGGTAAGAAAGTAGCTTTCATCAATTTCTTCATCTTCTCCCATGACTCAATCTTTGACTTTCCCATTCTCTCCCGTGTTAGTTTAGTTTGCTGCCACCATGCCATAGCTCTTCCTTTCAAACGAGTAGCAACCAACTTAACTATCCGATGTTCGGGAACTTCCTTAAATTCAAAAATCTCTTCAACATTAGACAACCAATCAAGGAATTCTTCAGCTTGCATACTACCCTTGAATTCTGGAATTTCAGTTTTCATCTCCGACTCCCATCTACGATCATCCTCAACATCCCGATATGTGTTACGTACTTGGTCTCGATCTCGATAATGAATATTACTTCTATCACTCTCTTCATCATAATCACGTGTACTACGGTATCGATCTCGACCATCAACATCTCTTCGATCACGCATGTCTCTTCTACTATGTCTTTCATCATCATGATATGGATCATCTCCAAACTCACGTGGAGTTCTTCTCTCTTTATGTCTATATTCATGGTGATCTCTTCTCATCGAAACTGATGATTCTCTTCTACCTCGATTAGATTGTGGCGACACCCTCCTCGCTTCCGTAACCGATGGCGAAACTCTGTTTCCTCCATGGTTCGAGACTGGCGACCTTCTCCTTTGACCTTGATTCATATCCATCATCAATTTCTATAATCTCCCAATACCTTCATCCAACTTCTCATTGAATTTGTTGCTAATGCGTTGTTCCATTTGTTCAGCATCTTCTCTTTTGTATAAATCTTCAACATTTTGATGACGATTAGCTCTTCTCGGCGGCATTGTTGATTCTTCAAACACACTTCAATTCTTGGCCTTGATCTACAAAAATGAATTTCAACACTTTAACTCGGCTCGGTTCAACTCTCGGCCTTGAACAAACAAAATGATCAAATGATGCACGGCTTGAACTTCTCAAAAGGAATTGGCTCCAAGACTCGGCTTAGCTATGATTGGCTAAGTCTAGCTCTAATACCAAATGATGCAGCATCGGATAACAAAAATGATGAAACGGTGAAAGTAGCAATCTGTGGATTGAAGAATACCAAAGGCCCAAATCCGTTGATCCAAAGATGCCAGATTCTAGCTATCTCAAACACGTTGATCGCGCACGATACCGTGTTTAACGATCTACGATTCTTCGTACGTTAATCTAGCGCACTAGATTCTGTGAATCGGCTTCAGTAGTCGTTGATCCGAGCTCATTCGAATACCGAAAGTGGAGATAGGAGATCACACTCAACTACCAATTTGAGAAGTGGCACAAAGCACACAAACAAGTTTTATTCAAAATTAACTAGCAGTTACAAGTGAAACCACCCGCCTATTTATAGGCTTACAACTCAACACTTTCATCACAACACTTAGGTCGTGAACGACCTAACACAGAAACGACCTACGACCTTACATAGGTCGTTAATGACCTAATACTTCAAACAATGCAGCGACTCTATTTACAACACATATTTATAACAACAACATATAAGAACAACATACGACCTAAGAAAAGAATACAAATACAACACTTTAAAACGACTCAACGTATCAACACATTAGCCTCCATCAGCGACCTAGCATAGGTCGTTAAATCGCTTGAGCGACCTAAAGAATCAATGGCATAGAGTAAAGTGGCATAAGGAATCCACGGCTTCAAGCTTCAGGAGCGACCTATGCTTCGCGACTTATGGTAGGTCGTTCACGACCTAAAGAAAACTGCATAAGATCGAGCGACCTTTCTTCCCGCGACCTAAGATCGAGCGACCTATCTTTTCATATCTTCCCGCGACCTAACTTAGGTCGTAACTCGCATGAGCGATCCAAAGTAATGAGTTCTGGCACGCTTAACTCGCTAGGTCGTTCCAGCGACCTATCCCCCTGATTTAGCTCGTTAGGTCGTTCCAGCGACCCATCACACAGTTTTAGCTCGATATCTTCCTCGTTAGGTCGCACGCGACTTAACAGTACGTTAGGTCGCTCGCGACCTAAGACTTGGGCTGCATCAAAACCAATTTGATGTGCCAAGTACTGATGAGGAGGGTGATAGAGAAGAGTTCATTCCAGCAGCAGACCAGTTTGAAAATGAAAGTGAATTCATTGAGAAAATTGTTGAACACATTGATGAAAAAGAAACACAACCGAAAGAGGAATACAATGTTGCAAATTTTATTACAATTAGTCTAGAATATGAGAAGGAGAAAAGAAAATCACACCAGTCTCACATAGAGAAGAAAGGCCCCGATAAAAGAACTACAAGGGCCAAAAACATGGGTAAATGACCCGTATCTCTTGGGATGTCAGGGGTTCATACTTATTTCAAAATGAATCAAGCATTAACCAAGGTTTAAAATTTCGTTTTCCACATTTACCGTTCCAGTCAGCGGAAAATTTTAATATTTCGATCCTATTTCGAAAATTTCGGAAATTCCATTTTAATTCCGGTTTGCAAATTCCGGGAATATTCTTATAATTATATCATAAATATTCGATATTAACATAAATTTATGATGCATTCTTTGGATTACACACAACATACATGATTTGACAGGAAAATATATAATGTACGATAATTTTAACAACAAATTCTATTTTTTTGCGCTTTGTACAGCTGTTCTCTTCATCTTTGAGCATCACTGTTTGTATAATAGAGTACATAAAATAATTACAAGGAAAAATAATTTTAGTAAATTACAAAATAAAATGAAAATAATAATCAGCCCTAACACTAACTTTAACTAGAACAACCGCACAACGGTGGAAAAACCGACCGTTTAATGACATTTAAAAAGCATAACTTGAATATTTATTATATTATCGAGTTTCAAAAATATTATGTATATATTTAGAACAAGAAGTTCGCATAAAAATTGAAAATAAAATTTATTGACTTTAACTTGGTGTAGCTGATCCCCCATACACGTGTGATATATAATCGTTATTTATTATAAATTTGCAAAGAAGGCAAATTAAGTTTTCTTGATTTGAATTATATGTGAATAGTAACAGAGAGAAGAAATGTAAAAATAATACTTTGTTTGATTTTATCTCAAAACAAATACATAATACGTTCAGTTTGAACGATATATATATATATATATATATATATATATATATATATATGGTACAGGTGGCTGTTGTGTTGTAAACAGCTGGCAGCAGTGATATTACAATATTGCCCCTCTTATAATGTTCCGCATACAGTCTGAGTTACAGCATTCGTTACTTTATTTCTCTCCCTAAGTTCTATCTAGGGTTTTTCTTTTCTTCCCAAATGTGTCGCCGACTCTTCCAACCTTCAAATCAGCTCTCAATCGACCAAAATTCTTTGATGATAGGGGTTTAGTGAATATGTCCGCCTTCTGATAGAAGGTCAGAAGATGATTTATGTTGAGCTTTTCCATATTCACTCGTTCCCTGACGAAGTACAAATCGATCTCCATATGCTTTGTTCTCGAGTGCAGTATTGGGTTTGCTGCTAAGGAAACGGTGCTTAGATTATCGCACCATTTGGTTGACTTCCCCATGTCAATTCTTAGTTCACCTAGTAGTGATTCAAGCCAGATTATTTCAGCTGTGGTGCTTGCGAGGCTTATATACTCTGATTCAGTGCTAGATCTGGAGATTGTGGGCTGTTTTTGAGAGCACCATGATACAGGGCAGTCACCGAGAAATATGCAATAACCCGTGGTCGATTTTCGATCATCTGGATCAGAGGCCCAGTCGATGTCAACAAACCCAATGATGGTAACATCCTTGCCTTCTTTTAATATTAGACCAAAATTTATAGTTCCATTTAGATATCTTAAAATCCATTTAACAGCTCTCCAGTGCTCGTTTAGAGGTTAATGCATGAACTGGCAGACTTTATTAACACTGAAACAATCTCTGGTCTCGTATGGTTGCGTATTGAAGTCCCCCTACAATGCTTATGTATTCCTTTTCATTTTGTATAGCTTCTCCTTTATGTTTATATAGATGTAAATTGCTAGTCATAGGGGTTATTGTGGTCTCTCTTTAGGAGATGACTGCAATGACAGCTTCGTATTCTTCACCCAAGCCATTCATGATACTTAATACATGTTCTGTTTAAGATACTTTATGGTTTGCTGCCTCGAGCAGATTACATCATGTCTTCATTTTTGTGAGATATTCTCTCATTAATAGATTGTCTTTTCTTTGAATTTGCATTAGCTTTTTATAATGCATTATTTTGGCAGATGACTGAGAACTGAAAATTTGTTCAACAATGAACCAAATTTCTCTTGTTGTTCTACATCCAACAAGTTGAGATATGAGGCTAATGTTTACAGATGACAGTAACCATGCACTTAACAAACTATCTTGCCTTGTATAGATGATATATTCTTTGTTCTTGACCATTTTACCTTCACTGTCTGCAGTGTATTCCTCTGGAATGATGGGTGTTTCAAGAATAAAATTCTCCAGTCCGTAGCCTCTAATGGCTGTCTGAACTTGAAATTTCCAAAGCAAGTAGTTCTCTTCATCGAGTTGCACAGTGATTATCTGACTTTGTGGGTTAATGAGAGATTTCAATGGATCTTCAAGAGGATTGGGCTATAATGAATTGGATTTCTATTGTGAAGTTGAGGTGTTTGAGGAGTTATCCTCATCACCTGCTACCATTTTATTAAGAAAAGATGATCAGATTCAAGAAATGATGGTGGGATTATAAGGAGTGGTGCAGCCAAAGGCAGATATGATGAGTTCTTCTCTGATTTGTCTTCTTGGCAGGGCATTGCTTCCAACACAGATGGAAACTGATTGAAGGAGATGCAGCCGGAGGTGAAAATGATGAAGTGTTTCTGATTCACCTTCTTGGAAAGGCACTTCTATTCAAGAAGATGGTTCTTTGATGAATTCAGTGAGTTTATAAAGAAAGAAAGTCCTCCTCGATGATGAGGCTTCTTTGAGAGGACAAAGAGTGTGATCAAACTATACATGATGACAAGGTTCCGATGAAGTTTTAGTCGACTCACTTCAGGCGCCGTTAGGCAGTTTGCTCTGATACCAAATTAAGTTTTCTTGATTTGAATTATATGCGGATAGTAACAGAGAGAAGATGTTTGCACCAAAATTGGGCACAACACTCTTCGGTTGTGTTTGAAGAGATAAAATGAAGAATATAAATGGAAAAAGAGGAAAATCTAACAAACACACCAATAATAAGCAAGAGAAAAACACAAAAACACACGGATTTAGAGTGGTTCGGCGTATGGTCTACGTCCACTATGAAATGATTGACTTTATTGATTTTTACTTGCTGGTTACAACGTGTTACAATAGTAGAATTCTAATACAAGAGTGATTTCGGCAGAGTTTGGACGTAGAAGAGCAAAAAGTCCCCTTTTAGTAGGTTCTAGGCTGCTATTTATAGACGTAGGCTGCAAATATCTCGCTCAGATCTCGGAAGACTTTTTCTCTCACGTGGGTGGGCCCACACGATCGATCCCATGCCATTTGCACTCGATCCGTCATCGATACGAACCAATTTCATATCGATCAATGTTTCACCCAATCGAGTCGAGATCGATCATGAACATTCTTGAGAATTTACGTAAACTCCTGTGAAAATTTGGTGGCATTTGGACTTGTAGATATTGAGTTATGATCGATGCAAATTTGGGTTTTTCGAAGGCTGTTGAATTCGTATCGATGTTGTTCGAATCGATAGCTTCGTGTCGATGGTTCTGCACGTGTCGATTGGATGACGTGGTGCTAGAACCTAGGGGAGATCCACTTCTCATGCTCGTTGACCGCTTCTTTTGGTTGACTCTGCCTTGCTTATATCCATGAGTCGCCATATACTTCGTATCCACCCCTGAAACCATTTCGTATCGATGGATGGCTACTGCCTTTGCATCGATCATGGGATTTGTCTTTGTATCACTCCATTCGTATCGTTCACCTGAAGCTTCCTCGTATCGATACGATATGTCTTCAGGTGATGGATACGAAATGGGGTAGATGTGATCGATACGAAATGTGGTGCTTTTTCATGGATGTGGACCAGTGGTCACCTGATGGATACGAAATGATGTTCATTTGATGGATACGAACCAATATAGTTGATGGAGACAAACTGTTGAAGCTTGATGGATGCGAACCGTTGAAGCTTGATGGATGCGAACAAGGCCTTTCAATTGATGGATACGAACGGAAGCGATTCAAAGGGGGTGGAATGATGGATACGAAATGATTTGGCTTCCCTGGCTTTCATCGATCATACCTTGAGCATACGATCTCCAATTGACTCGGAATTTGGAATATTGGCTTTCATAGCTTTGCTTGTTGTGTCATACCAATTGTAGCTTGATTCGAATTCGGACAAAATTTACCGACATCCATAGCTGACCTCTATATAACAGGCAATCGAGAAGAAATGTCTTTGGTTTCCAGCCGATTCCTTGGTGTCACGGCCTTGCCAAAAGGCGAGATAACAGAAGAAATGTAAAAAGAATACTTTGTTTGATTTTATCTCAAAACTAAAACATAATATGTTCAGTTTGATCAATATATATATATATGATACAAGTGGCTGTTGTGTTGTAAACAGTTGGTAGCAGTGATATTACAATACTGCCCCTCTTATAATGTTTCGTACACAATCTCAGATACAGCATTCGTTACTTTATTTAGGCAATAATCAACAATGATAAAATAACACACCAATTTAAAGTCAATAAATTTTGATGACTATATTATGAATAATTTATACAAATATATACATTTAAAATGTTAACCGTGTTTGAACAAATAAAATGAACACATGATCACAAACATAAAGATCATATCACATATCCCCAATTTATTGTTTACTTTACTACAGTATTAAAATGTTAAATGAGAGATGCAAAAAGCAAACTTTCTCATTGAACGTCTACACAAAAATAACTGTAGTAAATAGAAGTACACAGCAGCAAACAAATGCTGCAAGCATAAACATCAAAAAACAATAATATAGTTTACTAGAAGCATCTCTTCATTTGGAATAACATATCTCCCAGCTGGACTCCATAAACAAGCATCTTCTAACATTGAACGCCTAGGAGTTCCAAATTTGTTCATTATTTCAGTTGCTTCTTGCTTTATGATCTGGAGAAAGTAATAATGTTTTGTAATACAATTCTTTATTGTTTGAAATTAACATGTTTATGGCATGCATGTTTGAGCATAATTAATCAAGAGCAATAAATTGCATTGTAATTGAAAAAAGGCACAAACAATAGACCTTAAAACGATGCGATTAGCATTAAAATCATTAAATAAATGAAGATAAAACCATTAAAGCAATAAACAATCTATATCTATGAAGCAAAAAAATGATAATTTGCTTTTCGTACTTACCCTTTAGCTATTAGAAATAATTCACCAAGAAATTCTTTTACCATGTCAAACAAAACAGTTCAGGCTAAACAAGAAAATTTTCCAGTAATATGCATATATTTGGAAAACATATTAAGCATACCAAACTCACATAAACAAGTTGATACCAATTTAACATTATTGATTAACTCTTTTTCGGTGTTCGGCCCAATCCATATTAAGCTAACTAAAATAGCCGTAGGGACTTAATCTGGAAATTCACCAAGTTCGAAAGTCGAAACTCAAACAGCTCAAAAAAAAAACTTTTGTTTCAATATTTTAGCATGCATCATCTTAAACCAAAATAACTATTTGTTACAATTGCTATAACACTGTGTGAATGACTAATGATGGGTGTACATAAGCTTCTTACTTGACAGTAACTCATTTAGTTGCGAGATTTGCTCTGTCAAAGAATTGTGCTCATCCACAAATTTTTTCCTTTGTGAAAAAAATCAAAAAACGTGCAAGTTTGAAAAACATTAAACATGTAAGATATCCTAATCGGCTAATTTCATTCAAACATCAATAAGGCAGCATTTTTCAATTAGTTCAATAATATATACACCCAAGCTCCTAAAGCACTCATTTTTCAATAAAGTGTTAAATTTTGTGAAACTATATGATGAAGAATTGAAGAGGATGAATGTAGCTTCGTGTCGAAGAAGACGGTTCACAAATCGGAGTCCGGAGGAAGAAGATAGGAGGGAAAGAAGCTGGTGCTGGTGTTGCTGCTGTAGGTCAAACGTCTGGCTGAGAGGGCTAGACGTTTGACGAGGTTCAGGCTGTTTCCAGAGAACTCTTTCAAACGTCTGGTCCTGTCTGGTTGCGTCCAGTGAAGTCCTGTAGACGTCTGGTCCCTCTGGCCAGACGTCTGGTCCTGTCTGGTTCTGTCATCCAGAACCTGGCCTCAGACGTCTGGGATAAGGGGCCAGACGTCTGAAGCAGCATTTTTCTGTTTTCTGGGCTGAGTTGTTTTGTGATTTGTTGAGGGGCAAAGTGGACTTTCGCCAGGGTTTTCTCCATTAGTATGTATTCTTTCTTCAGGTTTAGAAGCAATAAGGCTGATCATTCCAAATCAAGGGTTTTAGTCCTCCATTAATTAGGGTTTAAGGCAAAACTCTATTTCTTCAATTCTAATCTCCTCAAACATATATTCTTATTGAATAGATCATTTTAATCAATCTCTTGTACTCTTCTCATTTGGTGATAATAAAAGATCTCTCTCAAAGTGGATGTACACTAACGCGACGTTAGTGGAACCACTATAAATCGGTGTGTGATTTATTGCTTTCGTTATTGCTTGTTTTCATATATTGCTTGTGGTGTCATTGTGATCGTGTTTGTCTTTGGATATATTGAAATTAGTGGTGATTGGTTGTTTTGCACTATCTATCACGATCTAGCTTTTCCGCGTGCGTTTGGGGATTTGATTTTGAGCGGTCTCGATCGAAATCCACCATAACATTTGGTATCAGAGCTTTGGAGTTGGTAGGTGGTTGTTGAAATGCCGGAAACGGAAACCTCTGAAAATTCAATGGTTGGTCCAAGTAGTATAGCGCCGTATGTGCATGGGTCGTATGTGGCATCGGGATCGCAATTGGTTATCGACAAGTGGAATGGCGATAATGATTTTGAAAAATGGCAATGGAAGATGAAAGCGGTTCTAAGGAGGAATCGAGTACATCGAGTGGTGTTTGATACTCATTTGTTGCCGGCGGACATCTCGGATGTCGAGAGAGAGGAAATGGAAGAGTGGGCATTTACTACACTTCAACTTGCAATGGGAGAGAATGTAATCTCCGAAATTAGTGGTGAGACCACCGCTAAGGGAATTTGGGACAAGTTGGAAGAATTGTATATGAAGAAGTCTCTAACTAATCGTTTGATCTTGTTGCAAACGTTTTTCACCTATAAGATGAAAGAAGGAACTTCGCTAAAGGCACATTTGAATGTGTTTGATGATTTGCTTATGAAGATGAAGGCAGTAGATTTGAAGATTGAGGAAGAGCAAAAGGCGATGATATTGTTATGTTCGTTGTCGGACCGTTATACGGGTTTCTCAAATAGTTTGATCTATAGCCGGGATACATTGACGTTAGATGATGTCAAGACGGGTCTTCTTAGTGAGGAATTGAGAGATCAAATGAAGGATTTGAGTGTTGGTGGTAGTAGTGCCGGAAATGGTCAAGGTTTGTTTATGGAGAAGGAAAGATATGTGAAGAAGGACAACCGGGGGCGTTCTAAATCAAGGAATCCCGGTTGGAGAGGAAAATCAAAGGAAAGGAAAGGCAAGTGCTATATTTGTAAGAAACACGGTCATTAGAGAAATGAATGTCCGGACAAGGAGAAGGCAAAGAAGGAAGTAGCATCTTCATCTGTAGTGATGGAGAGTGGAGTTGGTGAGGAAGACGTAGATGTGTTGACGGCGGTAGCATCAGATGTTTCCGGTAGTGAGTGGGTGCTCGACTCGGGGGCATCGTATCATATGATGCCTAATAGGAATTGTTTTTCTTCTCTTGTTGCTAAAGAGGGAAATTCAATTATTATGGGAAATGGTGCTATGTGTAGGTCTCAAGGCATTGGTTCCGTGCAAATTCGAATGTTTGACGGGGTGGTTCGTACTCTCACAAATGTGCGCTATGTTCCGGGACTTCGGAAGTCTCTTATCTCTTTGGGGCAATTGGATTCTCTTGGTTGTAAGATAACTATTGAGAGTGATAGTTTACGGGTTTCGAAAGGGGCGCTTGTGGTCATGAAAGGTGCTAGGGCTCATGGTATTTACTTGCTTCGTGGAGAGACCGTGGAAGGTGAAACTTGTGTAGGTGTTGATAGTTCTCGTGGCTTGGATGCGACAAGGTTGTGGCATTTGAGGTTGGGTCATAGCTCAGAGAGGAGTTTGGACATTCTTCGGAAGAGGGAGATGATCGATGGTGAGAGTTTCAACAAATTGGAGTTTTGCGAAGAGTGTGTCTTGGGAAAGCAAACAAAAGTATCATTCGGTGAAGGAAAACATGATTCAAGAAATGTTCTTGAGTATGTGCACATGGATGTATGGGGACTGGCACCGGTAGCTTCTTTGGGAGGAGCAAAGTATTATATTTCCTTTATAGATGATTTTTCTCGGAAATTTTGGGTGTATGTAATGAAGGCTAAGTCGAAGGCATTTGCAAAGTTCAAAGCATGGAAGGCTCTTGTTGAGAATGAGAGTGGTAAGTCTTTGAAGGTTCTTAGATCCGACAATGGCGGGGAGTATGTTTCCAGAGAATTCTTAGAGTTTTGCAAGCATCATGGAATTCGGAGACATTTTACTACACCGGGAGATCCGCAATCAAATGGAGTTGAGGAGAGGATGAATCGTACTCTACTAGAGAAAGCTCGATGCTTGAGATTGACATCGGGTTTGTCTAAGGGATTTTGGGCCGAAGCTTTGTCAACCGCGGTGCATATCATTAATCGAATTCTGTGCTCGGCTATTGATAACAAAATTCCGAAGGAAGTGTGGAAGGGTAAGAGCATTGACTTGAGCTATCTTCGTGTCTTTGGAAGTCCGGTTTATGTGCATGATCCGGGCAATGATAAGCTTGAACCAAGAGCTTTCAATGGGGTCTTGCTTAGCTATACGGATGGAGTGAAAGGCTATCGGATTTGGAATCCGGAAACAAAGAAGGTGACAAACTCTCGTCATGTTACTTTTGATGATTCAGCATTGTTCAAGGAGAATGAGAGCTCATCGAATATTCCGGTCTTGGTTCGTGATGAATCGAAGGAGAAGGAAATTATTCCACCATTTCATCCAAGTGGTAGAGGTAGAGTAGTTGAAGATGCCTGTGAAGAAAATGCGGTTGATGTTACATCACAAAGTCCACGTGGTGCCTCTAGTAGTGTTGGTGATGTACACGAGCCTAGAGAAGTTTCAGTTCAAGGTGGAGCCGAAAGGAGTTTGGGTGAAAATATTGCTACTCGGGTTGGTCGTCGTCCTATAAGACCACCCGAAAGATATGGTGATTGGAACTATCTTAGCTTTTGTGATAAGTTGGACTATGCGCTTCATGTAGTCCAAGATGAGCCAATGGACCTTGATGACGTCATGAATTCGAGTGATAGCTCGAAATGGATTTGTGCCATGGAGGAAGAGATGCAATCATTGTTGAAGAATCAAACTTGGGATTTGATTCCACTTCCTAAAGGAAACCGTGTTATTGGGTGCAAATGGATATACAAGGTGAAGGACGATGGAAGATACAAAGCTAGGCTAGTGGCTAAGGGGTTTGCACAGAGAAAGGGTATGGAGTATGATGAGATATTCGCACCAGTTGTGCGCCATACTTCTATCCGGATATTACTTGCTATAGTTGCTGTTCATGACTTGGAGTTGGAGCAACTTGATGTGAAGACCGCCTTCTTGCATGGTGACTTGGATGAAGACATTTACATGGAGCAACCGCAAGGTTTTGTTGTAAATGGTAAGTCAAATATGGTGTGCAAGTTGAAGAAATCACTATATGGATTGAAGCAATCACCTAGACAATGGTACAAGAGATTTGATCATTTTATGCTTGAAAACGGTTTCAATAGGAGCATCAAGGATACTTGTGTGTATTTCAAGAAGTTGGGAAATGATTGTTGGGTGTATCTACTCTTGTATGTGGACGACATGCTCATTGCTTCGAAGGACAAGAATGAAATCAACAAGTTGAAATTGCAATTAAAGTCGGAATTCAAAATGAAGGATCTTGGAGAAGCAAAGAGGATATTGGGCATGGAGATAGAAAGGAATCGAAAGCATTTTGAGTTGAAATTGACTCAAAAGGAGTACATTAAGAAAGTGCTTTGCCGGTTTAGCATGGAGAATGCAAAGGTGTCAAATACACCTTTACCTTTGCATGTGAAGCTTTCGAGTAAAGGGTCACCTATCTTGGAGAAAGACAAGGCTTATATGGCAAAGGTGCCATATGCAAGTGCGGTTGGAAGTTTAATGTATGCTATGGTGTGTACAAGGCCCGATATAGCAAATGCCGTCGGGGTGGTTAGTCGTTTTATGTCTAATCCGGGAAAATCGCATTGGGAAGCTGTGAAGCTTATATTGAGATACCTTAGGGGTACGTCATCTCATGGTCTTGTTTTTGGCGGTAGTGGGAAGAGGAGTTGCAACTTAGTTGGTTATTGTGATTCAGACTACGTCGGTGATAGAGATAGGAGAAAGTCAACTTCCGGTTATGTCTTCACACTTGGTGGTACGGCCATAAGTTGGAGATCTAGATTGCAGACCGTAGTAGCTTTATCCACTACGGAGGCGGAGTTGATAGCCGCGGTGGAGGCGGCGAAGGAAGCACTCTATTTGAAGCGATTGTTGTGTGACTTGGGTTTTGAACACGATAGCATTGATGTTCAATGTGATAGCCAAAGTGCTATTCATTTGGCGGAGAATTTGGCATTTAGCTCACGGACTAAGCATATAGAAGTGAGGGAGTCATTCTTGGTAGCCATGGAAGAGGATAAGCAAGTATATCTTCGAAAGGTGCACACAAAGGAGAACGCGGTGGATATGTTCACTAAGGCATTGCCGGTTGGGAAGTTCGAGCATTGCTCGGACTTGATTCACTTGGAGAAGTGCTAGGTGCCATGGGGTGGCACGGTTGAGAGAGATACTTGTGTAGATGAGGAGGAGTATTGGTATGAGATTGTCGTTCTATCTTCTTGGTGTAGTGCTAGTGTACACTCCTAGTGCTCTTGTCTTTGGTGAGACGGAGTTGGATGTTTTCAACATTTCGTTGGCGGGTGGGGGCTTCGTGCCTGAACTCGTTGATGGAGTGCAATGGGGGGTGGCTGTGCCGGAACCCGTTGGGGAAACATTCATGTTTGGTTGAAGGTAGAAGTGTTGGTAGTTGGAGCTATCGGTTGTTGATGGTATGGTACCATTGGTGTTGGGGATGGATATAGTGTCAAGGTGGAGTGTTAAATTTTGTGACACTATATGATGGAGAATTGAAGAGGATGAATGTAGCTTCGTGTCGGAGAAGACGGTTCACAAATCGGAGTCCGGAGGAAGAAGATAGGAGGGAAAGAAGCTGGTGCTGGTGTTGCTGCTGTAGGTCAGACGTTGGCTGAGAGGGCCAGACGTCTGACGAGGTTCAGGCTGTTTCTAGAGAACTCTTTCAGACGTCTGGTCCCTCTGGCCAGACGTCTGGTCCTGTCTGGTTGCGTCCAGTGAAGTCCTGCAGACGTCTGGTCCCTCTGGCCAGACGTCTGGTCCTGTCTGGTTCTGTCATCCAGAACCTGGCCTCAGACGTCTGGGATAAGGGGCCAGACGTCTGAAGCGGCATTTTTCTGTTTTCTGGGCTGAGTTGTTTTGTGATTTGTTGAGGGGCAAAGTGGACTTTCGCCAGGGTTTTCTCCATTAGTATATATTCTCTCTTCAGGTTTAGAAGCAATAAGGCTGATCATTCCAAATCAAGGGTTTTAGTCCTCCATTAATTAGGGTTTAAGGCAAAACTCTATTTCTTCAATTCTAATCTCCTCAAACATATATTCTTATTGAATAGATAATTGTAATCAATCTCTTGTACTCTTCTCATTTGGTGATAATAAAAGATCTCTCTCAAAGTGGATGTACACTAACGCGATGTTAGTGGAACCACTATAAATCGGTGTGTGATTTATTGCTTTCGTTATTGCTTGTTTTCATATATTGCTTGTGGTGTCATTGTGATCGTGTTTGTCTTTGGATATATTGAAATTAGTGGTGATCGGTTGTTTTGCACTATCTATCACGATCTAGCTTTTCCGCGTGCGTTTGGGGATTTGATTTTGAGCGGTCTCGATCGAAATCCACCATAACATAAAGGTTCGTTTCTGACTTTAGTTGATCCAGAAGATAATCTAACACATACTAGCATGTAAAACCATATAAACTATTAAGTTTCTAAACTGAACTATAGAATCAACCATTGTTAAAAGGAGTTAATTTAAGCATGCATCAGCACCCATATCCCATAAATTTCGTTAAAAAATCCAAATGAATACTTACAAGTATGAGAACCAACGACAGAACATACTAATTACATTTTACAATCGATTGGTGCAGTCCAAATCAAGGGAATCCGCGAATGACGTAATGGTGGAGGCATTGGTCATCAGTGATGCCTGTCGTGGTCGATTACAGTGGTGGTGGATCCACATGGTGAGAGAATTGCAATTTGGAGATTTAAAGCCTGGTTTACAAAAATAGATCAGGAAATTTGCAACAAAAATAGATCAGGAAATTTGCGGTTAAATATGAGGAAATGAGGACTGAAAACGGAATTATAGATGAATAAGTTTGATATTGAAATTGAATAAAGAGAATAAAAAAGGAAACAAGAATTGGCCAAAAAATTAGGAGAGAAAAGGGAAGCGTGGAACACTGCAAAAAGAAATAACGCGCTGTGGCGTGTTTTTCTGACTTCAGACAAAATTGATTTCATCCTGCACTAAGCAAACCACCCTAACGGTTGGTTTGATCAAACACCATCATTAGGTCCAAAGTATAGTCATTGAAGGAAAAATCAAGCCCAAATAAACTAACCCTAAGTATGATCTCTCCAAGCCTGGACCACAAATAGTCCCGCTCACTCAAAAAACCCTAATCGATAGAAAGAGAAATAATCGTTGTTTCTTTCTCTTCCGTCTGTGGCTTCTCTCTTCATCCACTTTGTTGCTTCTACTAACGTAGCATCTCTCCCTCAATGTTTCTTCTCTGCCGTTTGACGTCGCCTCCTTTTCTTCATCTCTCTTAGATATTATAGAAAAAAATCAAAATTTTATTTTGTTATCCGAATCCGGAATTATAGGCGAATTCTGGTCCGGCCATCATCGAAACTGGACTGAAATGGCCGAATATCCGATGTGCCGACCGAAATTTGAAACCATGGTATTAGCCTTCCTAAAAAATAATAAACCAAGCATCACTGGTTTATTAGAGAATAAGTTAACAATGGAAAATATGGAGAAACTGATGCAGAAAATGCATATATTGACAGTTTTTACATAATAATGATTGTTGGTCCAAAGGTAGGATACTCCTCATTTAGGACAAAAGTATTTAAGAATTAACTGTGTTAAACAAAAGTATACAACAAATAAATTGCAAAGCATGTGATTTTGATGGTTATTTCATGTACTTAACTATTGTGTATGCAAGTAATTTGTTTTCAGAAATGGAGATGATGTTGGCAGCAACTAATAAATTTCTCAAGTTCGGTTGACAGAGCATGGTTGCTGATAAGGGACTAAAACTATGTTTTACACCATAAGGATAAGAAAGGAGGCCTTCTAGTGTCATTTTCTCATCTAAGAGGATTCAACAATTGTTTTCACACATGCAGCCTTGCTGAAGCAAAAATAAAAGGTTATGCCATCACATGGAGAATAAAGAGGATTGCTACCCACATAGATAATGCATTTATTAATGATGAACGGCTACAAAACTTCCCAAAATTTTCAATTCTTACCACTACATCAGTCCTAAGTGATCATACTCACATCATCATCAAATTGCATATAACTAATAGTCCAGATAAAGGGAAACTCTTCAGATATGTAAACACATGGCATAAAATGGAGGGTTATGAAAATCATGTAGTATCTGCTCTAAAATACAAAGCTTGGGGGACTTGGCACAAAAATTTATTATAAAAATAAGAAAAATTAAGCAAAGTCTGAAAGCATGGAACAAAAACACTACCAAAAACTATGGCGATATCAGGAAATCGAAAGAAGAGCACACGGAAAAATTATTTTAACATGATCAACATCCAGAAGATATTCACCACTACGTAGAAATGATGGAAACTAGCTCAAAGATCAAATGCATCTATAGTATACTAAAGAAGTACAAAAATCAAGAATCCACTGGTTAACTGAAAGACTCAAACTCAAGATTTGTTTATGCAAAATTGTCATCGAGAAGATTAAAAAAACAACATTTAAGCTCCTAGTTTAGCACCCTTCTGTATCTCATTCCAAAAGCAAAGCTTCCATACTGAAGCATAGACAAATATCTGAAGGATAGATGCCAAACATAATGCTAAGATCCAAAGAACTGGCCCACAATGTAATGAAAACCGAGGACTGTAGGTGTTACTCGTACTGAAAGCAATGGTCATCTAGCTGACCATAAACTGAAAGTATAGGCCTCAAAATGGGCCTCCAAACTAAAGTATAAGTCACAAGACCAACTTTATAAAAAAGACCAAAAGCACCAAGGCGTGCTAATAGTTCATAGGCTACATACTATCTTTAGGTCATATATCCAGGTCCCCCTGATGGTCATTGCCTAAAGAAACCGATGCAGCCCAGAATGGCGAAGTAATAGGTCGCGAGCGACCTATCCAATTCTTGAGTCGTTCACAACCTAACGAGCCACAGGGTAAAGAGTTCCGACCTAGTGAAGGCCGCTTGCAAGCACAAACTAACGTAGTCTTAGGTCGCGAGCGACCTAACAAGAAGGAGGATGGGATGCAACGAATACTTAGTGCATTGTTCAGTAAGTCGCAGCATTTTAGGTCGCGAACGACCTATATGGAACGACCTAGCGAAGAGTACTTGCGAGCTAACAAGCAACGTGTTTTAGGTCGCTTGCGACCTAGTGGAGACTCACGACCTAGGGAAGGTCGTTCACGAGTCAACAGAAGCAGTGTTAAGACATGCGAACGAGCTAACGAGTTAAAGGAAAAGGCGCACGAACGACCTAAAGACGAACGACCTAACAAAGTTCTCTTTCCTTTAGGTCGCTCCAATATTTCGAGTGAAGGCTGCCTCGAGCTACGACCTACGATAGGTCGCGTGAATGAGTTACGACCTAAGTTAGGTCGCGGGAAGCTTAGGGTCGCATACAAAGCTTAAGTCGTTGATTGCTATAAGTCGCTGAAGCTTATGCCGCCTGGAATTCTTGAGCCGCTGTTTCTTAAGTCGCATGAAGTGTTAGGTCGTTAACGACCTATACTAGGTCGCTGATGGAGGCTGATGTATTGTAATATGTAAGTCGCAAGTCGCGTGTGTTGTACTTAGGTCGCATGATGTAAATATTGTAAGTCGTGTGTTTTGTTGTAACTTGTATTTGTTAAGTCGCTTGGCTTTATTTTTAGGTCGCGTTTTGTTAGGTCGTTGCCGACCTAAGTGTTGTCCAGAATTAAGTCGTGTTGAGTTGTAACTTCTATAAATAGCGGAGTGTTGGTCATTTGTAAAAGTTAGTTGATTTTGAATAAAACTTTTGTTTGTTAGCTTTGTGCTTTCATTAAATTAGTAGTTGAGTGTAATCTCCTATCTCCTCTTTCGGCATTCGAGTGCGCTCGAATCAATGAACGTAGAAGCCAATTCACGGTATCAAGTGCGCTTGATCAACGTCTGAAGAATTGCAGATCTTCTTTCACGGTATCATGCGCGATCAACGTGACGAAGATAGCTAGAATTCGGTATCTTCGGATCAACGAATTTGGGCCATTTAGTATTTTTCATTCCATCGATTGTTACTTTCACAGAATCATCAATTTGTTATTCCGCTGCTGCATCATTTGGTATCAGAGCTAGACTTAGCCAATCGTAGCTAAGCCGAGTCTTGGAGCCAATTCTTATTCAAGAGTTCAAGCCGTGCATCACTTTGTTGTTCAAAGCCGAGAGTTTGAAGTTAGAGCCGAGCCGAGTTAAAGTGTTGAAGTTCAAAGTTGAAGTTGAAGGCCGTGCCTCATTTGGTGCATCATATTTGTTCACACCGAGAGTTGAAGTTTGTTTCATTTAACAATGCCGCCGAGGAGAGCTAATCGACATCAAAATATTGAAGATTTGTACAAGAGGGAAGATGCCGAGCAAATGGAACAACACATAAGTAACAAATTCAATGAGAAGTTAGATGAAGGTATTGGAAGGTTAGAGAAATTGATGAATGATATGAATCAAGGTCAAAGAAGGAGGTCGCCAATCTCGAACCATGGAGGAAACCGAGTTTTGCCATCGGTTACGGAAGCGAGAAGGGTATCACCACAATCTGATCGAGGAAGAAGAGAATCATCAGTTTCGATGAGAAGAGATCACCATGAGTATAGAGATGAAGAAAGAAGAACTCATCGAGAGTTTGAGTATGAGCCATATCGAGATGATGAAAGACACAGTAGAAGAGATATGCGTGATCGAAGGGATGTTGATGGTCGAGATCGATATCGAAATACACGTGAATATGATGAAGAGAGTGATAGAAGTAATAATCATTATCGAGATCGAGACCAAGGACGAAATGCATATCGAGATGTTGAGGATGATCGTCGATGGGAGTCGGGGATGAAAACTGAAATTCCAGAATTCAAGGGTGGAATGGAAACGGAGGAATTTTTGGATTGGGTTTCAAATGTTGAAGAAATTTTTGACTTCAAAGAAGTTCCCGAGGATCGAAGAGTGAAGTTGGTTGCTACAAGATTAAGAGGAAGAGCTATGGCTTGGTGGCAACAAACAAAACTTACACGGGAGAGGATGGGGAAGTCAAAGATTGTCACATGGAATAAGATGAAGAAGTTAATGAAAGCTACTTTCTTGCCGCACAATTATCAATCTCTTATGTATCAACGTTTGTAGAACCTAAGACAAGGGACGAGATCAGTGAATGAGTATGCAGATGATTTTTACCAATTGATTGCGAGGAATGATATTATGGAAACAGAGGAACAGCTAACAGCTAGGTATGTTGGAGGGTTGCGAACACAGATTCAAGACATGGTGAATATGTTTGATTCGAGATCTGTTGTTGAGGCACATCAGAAAGCACTTGCTTGGGAGAAACAAGGAAGGAGAGGTGGTGGAGTGTTTACGAATTCCAACAATCAGAACAAGGATGTTAGTAACAGTGCGGATGTTTCCAAAGTCGTCAATAGACCGAATGTGAATGAAGCAAACAAAGCTAAGGTCAATAGTAATTTCAAATGCTTTAATTGCCAAGAGTTTGGTCACAAAAGCAATGAATGTACAAAGACCAAGAAGCGAGCCATGATTGTGGAGATTGAACATGAAGATGCATAAGTAGATGGTGTCAATTCATTACCGGTGGAAGAAGAGGAATTATTGACAGGAGATGAGGGTTGTAGTTTATTATTGAGGAGATCTTGTTTGACCCCAAAACAAGAGGGTGATTCAAGTTGGTTAAGGAATAACATCTTTCAATCAACATGTACTATCTTGGGAAGGGTTTGCAAATTTGTCATTGATGCAGGAAGTTGTGACAACATTATTTCTTCAGAAGCTGTAAAGAAGTTGTCATTGAAAACAGAAAAGCATGCACACCCCTACAAATTAGCTTGGTTGAGGAAAGGAGGGGAGGTGAAAGTTAATCGAAGAGCTTGTGTTAATTTTTCCATTGGGAAGAAATACAAAGACGAAATTTGGTGTGATGTGGTTGACATGGATGTATGCCATCTGTTGTTGGGAAGGCCATGGCAATACGATAGAGCTGTGCAACATGATGGACGTACAAACAGCTACAGTTTTATGTTCAAGGATACATGAATCGTTTTGGTTCCTAAGAAGCGTCAACAGAGTGAAAACAAATTGGAGGAAATTGAGGAGCTAAAAACTTTGTTGTCTTTAAAGGAACTTGTTGATGTGGAAGATGAAGTCGATTGTTGTCAATCATCAAAGTTTGATAAAGATGAAGTTGATGAGTTTCAACCAACGAAATCTATTGAACATGAGGTTGAAAATTCACAACCAGCAAAGTTGAATGAGGATGAAGAAAGTAAGTCAGAAGGTGAAGGGGGTAATTTGTTGGTGAAGGAGGTGGATTCGACTAATCTACAATCTACAGGAGAGCTTGTTAAAGAAGTGGAGGATAGTGCAGAAATATTCCTGTTAAGTGAAAATGAAACCAGTGAAAGAGTTGAAACTATCGAAGAGGTTAAATCAATGTTGAATGAATGTGAAGATATAATTCCTGCGGAGTTGTCCAAGGAATTACTGCAAAGGGGAAACATACATCTTGTTAATCAAGTATCAAGTGCTATTGTACCGTATACACCACGTAACCATATGTGTCCGACAGAGCAGATAGAATTGAGAAGATTGGTTGATGGGTTACTATTCAAAGGAAGGCAGTTGTATACTCCTGATCGCAGTTGGCAAATAAAAGTTATCAAAGACATGCGTGTAGAAAGGCACGAGGGCCATGATCATACCACGCAGTTGGTTACAACGTTTTGTTTGGGACCGACAATGTAACGACCTAGAATTTTGAACAAATTAAATTGAGAATATTTAATTGATTTTAAATATTTGAACGATGATTTAATTTGAATCCCCGATATAATTTTGAAATTGACGATTAAATTATAAAGTTTAATCTGTTGATAGTTGAATAAAAATTTGAATCTTCAAATTTAGGCCGATTAAAAATATTTCAAAAGCTTTTAAAATTCGTAATGATAATACCGAAGATAATCGAACTTTCAGAATTGAAATTTTAAACTGTTTTGCTCAGTTTTGAATTTAATTGTTTGAACCGATATTTAAAAATAGTCATTTTTCAAACAGTCTCGGAATTTGACGAAACCAGTTTCATTGGTTCCGTAATATTGTATTATTACTGCATTTCCAATTTCGTATTTATCGGAGTTGTTTTGTGACCGTACGGTTAGAAAACACATTGAAGTTTTAAAACGAATTCGATTTGAAATTTATATTTATATTACTAAAAATCACACGTTCTCTTCCCCTAGCTTCAGCCAAAATCCACGCCGAGCATCACGAGATTATCGTGTAACCCATACCCCCCTACCAATTTTAAATAACTCGTCCCTCCTCTCCAGTTCAAACGAAATCCCCAAATCAAAACAAATAATGGCCGAAATGAATTCGAGCTTTGAGCGTAGTTTCGTTCTTCCTATTCTCTGCTAGTCGAACGGAAATCGCGAGGCCAGGCGTTCGCGAGACAGGCGGCAGGCGTGGGGTTTCGCGTCGAGGCAACTCGCGTAGGGGCAGTTCGTCGCTCGAGTAGGGGATGGCGGCGATCAACGTGTGGAGGCGTTCGCGATGGCACCTAGGGTTCGCGGCAATAACGGAAGGAAAGGGGCGACCAGCAGGCAATCGCGAAGCTAGTGGCAACCGGAGGAGAAGGCGGCGACGCGGCAGGGCTTCGTGGCTGGGGATTCGCGAGGTCGTGAAGTGAATCGCGATTCACTGGGAGTGTGGCATCACGGTAAATGGCGCGTGGGGATTATCGAGGACAGAGGAGGGGTCCTTGGCGGTGCCGGGGGAGTCGCGTCGCGAGGCAGAGGTTGGCGATGGCAATCGGCAGTGAAGTGAGGTATTCGATTTTTATTTCAATGTGAATTTGATTTAATAATTCGTATATACGTGTAGATGAGAATGGAAATATCTATATATACATATGCATATAGATGAACAGACATTTATAGATAAGTTTTAGTCTGCAGTCAAGGGAAATATAAATATAAATATACATATATTTGAGATGTAAAAAGTTTTACAGTTAAGAAAATCACCGTTTGGTTATATACAGATTGATTTAATTTTAAATACATAGTAAGATATTTTTGGAGAATATATATATATATATATATATAGGTGTGTGTGTGTGTTTTTAAAATGTTATAGAATTTTATGAAAAATAGGTTTAAAATCTATATAGGATTAATTTCAAAGGAAGGAAAATAAATATGCAAGTATACATTTTTGAAATTTATTAAATTTGTTTAAATTAACTTATTTAATTTTTAGTGGTTAAAAATATTTTTCAATAAGGAAATCTTGAGTAATTTCGTTTAATAGTTGGAGAGATTATTTAAGATTCGTATTTTAAATGGTTTAAAAGAGATAAAAGAATTTATTTAAAAAGAAATAAATTTAGAAATTAAAATTGGTTTAAATAAAACTATCAGTTAATTAAACTATTAAAATGAAACCACAGATGAATCAAAACTATAAAATGAAAGTTTATTATTCGATCTGTTCAAATATTAATAAATGGTGTAAAATATTTATACAAGGTATAAATCAAGATAATTGGGTCGAGATTGGATTGGATTGCAAATTAAAAGCAAAGGTGAGATTATTTTCTCACTCAAATAAATTTGTATTGCAGTTATTGATTGTTTGATATGATTGCTATGTTGATGTGATATTAGATATAGTAGGATATATCTATTATATATAGCAATATTACATATTGGCATATGTATATATTGGATTGATGATTTCCCGCCTCGTATAGCGGATGAGACCCTATTGCGCCGTTAGTAAGCGGATTTTTATAAAACCCATATACCGCGATAATTCCGTACTGGAGCGGAATTGGTATTGTGCTAACGTCTTTGGATGCAGGGAAACAGGTTGGAGGGATCCAACTGGACCCCTCACATTGATTGATTTTATTTATACTGTGATATGAATCTATGAATGATTATATTGATGTTATTGATCATATCGATGTCTGGAAATTGATTGAAAGCTAAAATTTAGCCGAATGGATGTTTGACATCATTGGATTCCAAAGATAAACGAAATTGAATTTTTGAAATCAAAATAGAAATTTCTAAGTGAATTAATTTTAGAAATTTAATAAATTTTGAAGAAAGGAATTTTTAAAGTATAAAAGCTGATTCTTATAATCTTATTGAATAAATTCTAGAATAAAGTGAAATTGATAAATAAATGAATTTCGTATAACAGTGATTTTAAATTGAGTAATTTAATTTAAAATTTGGATTTTTAAATAGATTGAAAGAAACAAATTGAAATTTGTTTTCTTAAAAAGGAATTTATTTAAAAGGAGATAAGTTGGAAATCCAATTAGAAAATTTAAATTGGTAAATTGAAATAATTTGGGAAATCAATGTAAAATGATTTCAATGTGAAGAATCCATTTAAAAATAGAATATTGAATGATTTGAGAAAAATAAGGAATTTATTTAGTAGTGATAAATAAATTTTTAAATCAATATTGAAATTGATTTGGTATTGAAGTTTTTATAAATAGAATTGGAATTTATAAAAGTTGTTTATAAATCCGAATCACCTATTTTGATAAGTAAAAATATAGAAGTTGATAAAAAGAAGATTTATAAGTCGAGGTTGTTATTAAAATAGAAATAGAATTTATAACCGTGTTTATAAATTCGAAATCGATTGAATTTGATAAATTAAATATAGAAGGTTGTTAAAGGAGATATATTCGCGATTTTGGATAGCGAATTATTATTGAAATAAAACGTGTAGAAAATAGTGAAATGTGGTTAGTGAAGTATATTCACGATTTTGGACAGTGAATATATTATTGAATAAGATGGTTATGTTTGGGAAAGCGATATTATAAAATGAAGTTAATTGTTTTAAAAGGTGTTTTAAAACGTGTAAGTATCGAATACATAGATTTCAACATTTTATTGTTGAAATAGACGTTTTCGAAAAATAAGGAAATGATGGACTATAACACTGTTGTTATAGTAAATGATTTCCGAAAGGAAATGTTTTGATGTAGTATTGGGATTTATATATCTATCTTAAAAATCCGAATCCCTATACTAGTGATTTTGAGTCGTCGTAACGATGTTTTACGTAACATTCGTTTTGACTCAAATGATTTCCTTAAAGAATGAAATATATACTTAATATTGATTTAAGTATATCGAATATTTTCCAAGTGTTGAAAATAAATAGATTTGTGAAATACTTATTATTAAATAAGTAAGGAAATGTTTTTCCAAAATGAAATGAAGTGTTTTTGAGAATTTATCTCAGTAAAGATAAATTGAAAGTGAATATTAAAATCGATTTAAAAATCGTATATCAGTAGATATTTTGAAATATAAATTCAATATGGAATTTATAAAGGAAAGGGAAACTGTTTAGAAAAATAAACGTCGATTTATTTTTGAAGTGTGGAAATTATATATCTAGTAAAGGTATTTTGGAAGATGAAATAATTTGAAAAAAATTATTTGGAATCTGATGATGTTGCGCATCTTTATTGATAGTTAAATAACCGACTATCAATAATTACCTTAAATTGGTATTTGTTGCGAATTGGATGAATTTGAATGCCACACTTATTTTTGAATAAGCGCTCACTATTCGGGTTAGCCGGGAAAGGACCATGGGGTCGTATAACCCATTCCAAATATGTGATACGTCGTTATGAATTGCATTCGAAGACCGGTGTTGAAGACCGGATATTTTTGAAAACGGAAGGATTACCGTCGAGTTACTCTACATCGGCTGATCTCCGGTTTAGAGGTTTTATCACCCTTAGTGACGGGAAGTCCGGACGTGATTAGAAATTTATCCGGATATGCAAGGGCTTCGTGAGAAGTGCCTTCGGTTCTGTTCGATCCCGGAACAGACTTGTATGGATTATGTGTCTGACGTTACAATTTGAGATATAAAGCTGATTTCTTTCAAATACATATCTATTGGTGGCGGAGAATTTATTCTCTTAGCTTAACACCCTTCTCTGAGACGTACGAGCTCAGAGGTTATGTAGTTGAAATTTATCAGCGATATATCCCAATTTGGTAACGTGGCATACTGAGTGTTGCTGTGAAATGATCAGTGTTTGATCATTTGTGATATGATCATTTGTTTGATCTTATATCTTTGTGATCATAGGTTGATCATTTTTGTTTGACCCGAAGCAGGGCTTTTTGAGAAAGCGTAGCTTTGTGGACGAGACTTCGTCGAGCCTCACACCCCGGAAATGGTCGAAACAGGAAGGATGCGGCAAGGTTCTAGGGAGTAGCGCCCCTTAGTGTATGTCATTCCTTCTGGATAGAGGTGGTATCATGGTATGGAGCCCAGATACTTAACCTATGTGGTTGCTGCATTATTATCTATGTGGTTTGTTGGAAATCGGGGATCCTCGGGAAGATCGGTTACGATCGGGGGATGGCATACGCGTGTCAGTAGTTACCTACTTTTGCAGAGGTAACCCGGCCTTGTGTTGGCAGAGATCTAACCGTAATGTTAGGTTATTTCTCGGGTCGTCTATTCCAGGGACGTACCCATCGTGGATAGGAAGTTCCTTAGCCTGACCATTTGTTGGAAATCCAAAGAAACAATACGCGACTTGTACGGTTTTAGTTGTAGAACCTATCATTCACTTATGGTGGCGCCCCACTGTTTGGATGGTAGCTATAGTAGGCATAGTTCGAAATGTCTATGCTGGCTAAGATTAATATTATACTTTCGAAATGTTTTCTACACTATGCACTAATAATAATATCAAAAAGAATTTGATTTTTGCGTAGTAAGCATCTTTGACTATCATAAGAAGAAATCTCCTCCAATTCTGCGTTTGCATTGTGTGTGTGGCGGGAGGTCTTATGGTAGTTTCATTTTCCAAAAGCATTGCGAATTTGTTTTATTTTCTTTGTGAAAAATAACTGTTTTACGATCTCACACCAGTCACCATGACTGACTCGGAGTTTATTGTTTCCCTTCTAAACTCTGGGTGCCCACCAATTTCCACACGGGCAGTCTAGAGTTAGATTATTAGGTTATCAGGATATTCTGGAGCTTTGGAAGCAAGCTGGATGACGAGACGTAGTATTTGTACCTGATAGTATTTATTCCGCTGTGTATTCTATATGAGGACAAGTTATATAACTGTCCATTGTTGTATTGAGTTGTGTATTGACTCTGATGATTGATGTATGCATAAAATGATATAGTTCTTTGTTTAAAGATTATTCATTTATCTATTATATATTGTTCCGCTGCGATATGTGAGATTCTGATATTGTTTTCTGTTTCTGATGTTGTTCTTTCTTCTTCTGCTTTCTTCTTCTTCTACCTTTTTCTTCTTCTTAAAACCCTCACTATTGGAGTTTCCGGCACTCGATTTCTCGGCAGTCGATAAAGTGAGTATCGATGTCGAATTTTCGAAAGTCGAAAATTCCCGTACGTGACAGCGTGGTATCAGAGCATATGGTTAAGCGACAACCCTGCTCTGTTGGGTGTTACTCATTAGAGATAGAGTCAGCAGTACTCTAGAATGAGTTTGAGTGTAATAATAGATATGAGCGCGTATTTGTTATTTGGATATGAAATTGTTTTGTATTGTGTTGACTTATCGGTTGATTGTTTATGGATTCTGGTCGGTGCAGTCTAGCTAACTGTAATCGATAGGGGTTTCTAAACTCTTAAACAAGGTAAACTGACACAGTATTGTTTTAAATAGGGTAAATGAAATAATTTTGCCCAAAACTATTTTTGTATAGAAAAGAAATGGTTTTCTATGAATTATCATAGTATATGGATGCATGGTTGTTAGGAAGTAATGATGTTAATTATCCTCATTAATATATATGTGGAAATTGTAAATGAAATTGGAATTAAAACAAAGAACCGGGAAATAAATCCATATACAAATGAAATCTGAGAATATAAATTATAAAAGTGATTTGTAATTTAAAACGGAATTCCAGAGAAGTTTTTGGAAATGTTTTGAAAAGAATTTGAAAATTTTGGAGATTTGGAAAGCTTAAATCTTTTTGAATTTGAAAATGAATTTCAAAGGTTTTGATTTGAGAGACGAAAGCTCTAAACTCTTTTCGGTCGCTGGAAAATAATTCCGATGATGATCGCGACATCACCGGTGTTCAGTTTCGGGTTTCCAAAAGAGGAATTGCTGCCAAATTGTTTTAAATGGAAGTGTTTGAAAAATTTGGATTTTTGTTTTAGAAAATTCAAAGGATAATTTGAATTGTTTTCAAAATGGCTTCGATGTTGAAAAGACTCTGGAATACTATATATAAAAATATTATGAAATTGATAACTTATAAAATATTGAAATCTGATTGGAATAAAATTCAAATTGTAAATGAATTTATAACTTGGAATAGAATTCAAGAAGATGAATGTGAAACTTTGTTTTGAATTTGTTAGTAAATGTAATTCAAGCTGAATATTGAAATTTAAAATGAATTAGTGAATGAAACTAATATATAGAGTGATATGAATTAGTAAATGAAAGATAATCGATAAAAATTCAATATTCAGAATAGAAGATAAAATTGAATTCAAGTGAATTTGAAATGTAAAATTTAAGGAAAATGAATAGGTGTAACTTCAACAGTGAAGTAAAAATGATATAACAAGCATATATTGAAAATTTTGTAATAAGATTTGCAAAATGGTTTGAATGTGTAACTAGATATTATGGCTAGTAGGACATACAGGTGTTATAAAAGGAATTGGAATTTTGATTTCGAAGATAATTTGAATTACTCGAAAAAGGTATGTGTTTAAATTTGAATATGAGATTTGATGACTTATTTCTCTAGCCGCTTGGCTTTTTCTTTTTCTTTTTGAAATCTGAGAGTCCGTAGGGAAGTTTTGTAGTCGTACCGGGTTAGCCGCGCAAAGGAGACGCTGGCGAAATTTTTCGAAAATTTCGAGTGTTAGAAAATTTTTGAGAAAATTTTGAAAGTTTAAAATTTGAATTTAAACTTAAATTTGAATTATGAAGTAAAACAATATTGTTTGAAAACTATGAAAGGTTTAGAAAGTTAGTTGAGATAATAACGAATCTTTAGTAGAGAGATTTGTTTTGATGAATTGATTAAACTATTTAGATTGTGGAAAATAGTAGACGAGTTAAGTACTTTTTTCTTAACTTGTAATTTCGGGACGAAATTCTTTTAAGGAGGGAAGTCTGTAACGACCCAGAATTTTGAACAAATTAAATTGAGAATATTTAATTGATTTTAAATATTTGAACGATGATTTAATTTGAATCCCCGATATAATTTTGAAATTGACGATTAAATTATAAAGTTTAATCTGTTGATAGTTGAATAAAAATTTGAATCTTCAAATTTAGGCCGATTAAAAATATTTCAAAAGCTTTTAAAATTCGTAATGATAATACCGAAGATAATCGAACTTTCAGAATTGAAATTTTAAACTGTTTTGCTCAGTTTTGAATTTAATTGTTTGAACCGATATTTAAAAATAGTCATTTTTCAAACAGTCTCGGAATTTGACGAAACCAGTTTCATTGGGTCCGTAATATTGTATTATTACTGGATTTCCAATTTCGTATTTATCGGAGTTGTTTTGTGACCGTACGGTTAGAAAACACATTGAAGTTTTAAAACGAATTCGATTTGAAATTTATATTTATATTACTAAAAATCACACGTTCTCTTCCCCTAGCTTCAGCCTAAATCCACGCCGAGCATCACGAGATTATCGTGTAACCCATACCCCCCTACCAATTTTAAATAACTCGTCCCTCCTCTCCAGTTCAAACGAAATCCCCAAATCAAAACAAATAATGGCCGAAATGAATTCGAGCTTTGAGCGTAGTTTCGTTCTTCCTATTCTCTGCTAGTCGAACGGAAATCGCGAGGCCAGGCGTTCGCGAGACAGGCGGCAGGCGTGGGGTTTCGCGTCGAGGCAACTCGCGTAGGGGCAGTTCGTCGCTCGAGTAGGGGATGGCGGCGATCAACGTGTGGAGGCGTTCGCGATGGCACCTAGGGTTCGCGGCAATAACGGAAGGAAAGGGGCGACCAGCAGGCAATCGCGAAGCTAGTGGCAACCGAGGAGAAGGCGGCGACGTGGCAGGGCTTCGTGGCTGGGGATTCGCGAGGTCGTGAAGTGAATCGCGATTCACTGGGAGTGTGGCATCACAGTAAATGGCGCGTGGGGATTATCGAGGACAGAGGAGGGGTCCTTGGCGGTGCCGGGGGAGTCGCGTCGCGAGGCAGAGGTTGGCGATGGCAATCGGCAGTGAAGTGAGGTATTCGATTTTTATTTCAATGTGAATTTGATTTAATAATTCGTATATACGTGTAGATGAGAATGGAAATATCTATATATACATATGCATATAGATGAACAGACATTTATAGATAAGTTTTAGTCTGCAGTCAAGGGAAATATAAATATAAATATACATATATTTGAGATGTAAAAAGTTTTACTGTTAAGAAAATCACCGTTTGGTTATATACAGATTGATTTAATTTTAAATACATAGTAAGATATTTTTGGAGAATATATATATATATATATATATATATAGGTGTGTGTGTGTGTTTTTAAAATGTTATAGAATTTTATGAAAAATAGGTTTAAAATCTATATAGGATTAATTTCAAAGGAAGGAAAATAAATATGCAAGTATACATTTTTGAAATTTATTAAATTTGTTTAAATTAACTTATTTAATTTTTAGTGGTTAAAAATATTTTTCAATAAGGAAATCTTGAGTAATTTCGTTTAATAGTTGGAGAGATTATTTAAGATTCGTATTTTAAATGGTTTAAAAGAGATAAAAGAATTTATTTAAAAAGAAATAAATTTAGAAATTAAAATTGGTTTAAATAAAACTATCAGTTAATTAAACTATTAAAATGAAACCACAGATGAATCAAAACTATAAAATGAAATTTATTATTCGATCTGTTCAAATATTAATAAATGGTGTAAAATATTTATACAAGGTATAAATCAAGATAATTGGGTCGAGATTGGATTGGATTGCAAATTAAAAGCAAAGGTGAGATTATTTTCTCACTCAAATAAATTTGTATTGCAGTTATTGATTGTTTGATATGATTGCTATGTTGATGTGATATTAGATATAGTAGGATATATCTATTATATATAGCAATATATACATATTGGCATATGTATATATTGGATTGATGATTTCCCGCCTCGTATAGCGGATGAGACCCTATTGCGCCGTTAGTAAGCGGATTTTTATAAAACCCATATACCGCGATAATTCCGTACTGGAGCGGAATTGGTATTGTGCTAACGTCTTTGGATGCAGGGAAACAGGTTGGAGGGATCCAACTGGACCCCTCACATTGATTGATTTTATTTATACTGTGATATGAATCTATGAATGATTATATTGATGTTATTGATCATATCGATGTCTGGAAATTGATTGAAAGCTAAAATTTAGCCGAATGGATGTTTGACATCATTGGATTCCAAAGATAAACGAAATTGAATTTTTGAAATCAAAATAGAAATTTCTAAGTGAATTAATTTTAGAAATTTAATAAATTTTGAAGAAAGGAATTTTTAAAGTATAAAAGCTGATTCTTATAATCTTATTGAATAAATTCCAGAATAAAGTGAAATTGATAAATAAATGAATTTCGTATAACAGTGATTTTAAATTGAGTAATTTAATTTAAAATTTGGATTTTTAAATAGATTGAAAGAAACAAATTGAAATTTGTTTTCTTAAAAAGGAATTTATTTAAAAGGAGATAAGTTGGAAATCCAATTAGAAAATTTAAATTGGTAAATTGAAATAATTTGGGAAATCAATGTAAAATGATTTCAATGTGAAGAATCCATTTAAAAATAGAATATTGAATGATTTGAGAAAAATAAGGAATTTATTTAGTAGTGATAAATAAATTTTTAAATCAATATTGAAATTGATTTGGTATTGAAGTTTTTATAAATAGAATTGGAATTTATAAAAGTTGTTTATAAATCCGAATCACCTATTTTGATAAGTAAAAATATAGAAGTTGATAAAAAGAAAATTTATAAGTCGAGGCTGTTATTAAAATAGAAATAGAATTTATAACCGTGTTTATAAATTCGAAATCGATTGAATTTGATAAATTAAATATAGAAGGTTGTTAAAGGAGATATATTCGCGATTTTGGATAGCGAATTATTATTGAAATAAAACGTGTAGAAAATAGTGAAATGTGGTTAGTGAAGTATATTCACGATTTTGGACAGTGAATATTTTATTGAATAAGATGGTTATGTTTGGGAAAGCGATATTATAAAATGAAGTTAATTGTTTTAAAAGGTGTTTTAAAACGTGTAAGTATCGAATACATAGATTTCAACATTTTATTGTTGAAATAGACGTTTTCGAAAAATAAGGAAATGATGGACTATAACACTGTTGTTATAGTAAATGATTTCCGAAAGGAAATGTTTTGATGTAGTATTGGGATTTATATATCTATCTTAAAAATCCGAATCCCTATACTAGTGATTTTGAGTCGTCGTAACGATGTTTTACGTAACATTCGTTTTGACTCAAATGATTTCCTTAAAGAATGAAATATATACTTAATATTGATTTAAGTATATCGAATATTTTCCAAGTGTTGAAAATAAATAGATTTGTGAAATACTTATTATTAAATAAGTAAGGAAATGTTTTTCCAAAATGAAATGAAGTGTTTTTGAGAATTTATCTCAGTAAAGATAAATTGAAAGTGAATATTAAAATCGATTTAAAAATCGTATATCAGTAGATATTTTGAAATATAAATTCAATATGGAATTTATAAAGGAAAGGGAAACTGTTTAGAAAAATAAACGTCGATTTATTTTTGAAGTGTGGAAATTATATATCTAGTAAAGATATTTTGGAAGATGAAATAATTTGGAAAAAATTATTTGGAATCTGATGATGTTGCGCATCTTTATTGATAGTTAAATAACCGACTACCAATAATTACCTTAAATTGGTATTTGTTGCGAATTGGATGAATTTGAATGCCACACTTATTTTTGAATAAGCGCTCACTATTCGGGTTAGCCGGGAAAGGACCATGGGGTCGTATAACACATTCCGAATATGTGATACGTCGTTATGAATTGCATTCGAAGACCGGTGTTGAAGACCGGATATTTTTGAAAACGGAAGGATTACCGTCGAGTTACTCTACATCGGCTGATCTCCGGTTTAGAGGTTTTATCACCCTTAGTGACGGGAAGTCCGGACGTGATTAGAAATTTATCCGGATATGCAAGGGCTTCGTGAGAAGTGCCTTCGGTTCTGTTCGATCCCGGAACAGACTTGTATGGATTGTGTGTCTGACGTTACAATTTGAGATATAAAGCTGATTTCTTTCAAATACATATCTGTTGGTGGCGGAGAATTTATTCTCTTAGCTTAACACCCTTCTCTGAGACGTACGAGCTCAGAGGTTATGTAGTTGAAATTTATCAGCGATATATCCCAATTTGGTAACGTGGCATACTGAGTGTTGCTGTGAAATGATCAGTGTTTGATCATTTGTGATATGATCATTTGTTTGATCTTATATCTTTGTGATCATAGGTTGATCATTTTTGTTTGACCCGAAGCAGGGCTTTTTGAGAAAGCGTAGCTTTGTGGACGAGACTTCGTCGAGCCTCACACCCCGGAAATGGTCGAAACAGGAAGGATGCGGCAAGGTTCTAGGGAGTAGCGCCCCTTAGTGTATGTCATTCCTTCTGGATAGAGGTGGTATCATGGTATGGAGCCCAGATACTTAACCTATGTGGTTGCTGCATTATTATCTATGTGGTTTGTTGGAAATCGGGGATCCTCGGGAAGATCGGTTACGATCGGGGGATGGCATACGCGTGTCAGTAGTTACCTACTTTTGCAGAGGTAACCCGGCCTTGTGTTGGCAGAGATCTAACCGTAATGTTAGGTTATTTCTCGGGTCGTCTATTCCAGGGACGTACCCATCGTGGATAGGAAGTTCCTTAGCCTGACCATTTGTTGGAAATCCAAAGAAACAATACGCGACTTGTACGGTTTTAGTTGTAGAACCTATCATTCACTTATGGTGGCGCCCCACTGTTTGGATGGTAGCTATAGTAGGCATAGTTCGAAATGTCTATGCTGGCTAAGATTAATATTATACTTTCGAAATGTTTTCTACACTATGCACTAATAATAATATCAAAAAGAATTTGATTTTTGCGTAGTAAGCATCTTTGACTATCATAAGAAGAAATCTCCTCCAATTCTGCGTTTGCATTGTGTGTGTGGCGGGAGGTCTTATGGTAGTTTCATTTTCCAAAAGCATTGCGAATTTGTTTTATTTTCTTTGTGAAAAATAACTGTTTTACGATCTCACACCAGTCACCATGACTGACTCGGAGTTTATTGTTTCCCTTCTAAACTCTGGGTGCCCACCAATTTCCACACGGGCAGTCTAGAGTTAGATTATTAGGTTATCAGGATATTCTGGAGCTTTGGAAGCAAGCTGGATGACGAGACGTAGTATTTGTACCTGATAGTATTTATTCCGCTGTGTATTCTGTATGAGGACAAGTTATATAACTGTCCATTGTTGTATTGAGTTGTGTATTGACTCTGATGATTAATGTATGTATAAAATGATATAGTTCTTTGTTTAAAGATTATTCATTTATCTATTATATATTGTTCCGCTGCGATATGTGAGATTCTGATATTGTTTTCTGTTTCTGATGTTGTTCTTTCTTCTTCTGCTTTCTTCTTCTTCTACCTTTTTCTTCTTCTTCAAATCCTCACTATTGGAGTTTCCGGCACTCGATTTCTCGGCAGTCGATAAAGTGAGTATCGATGTCGAATTTTCGAAAGTCGAAAATTCCCGTACGTGACAGACAATAAGAAAAGGGGGTAAAATGTTTGTTCAGAAGAGTCAGAGTTATCAAATGTCAAAAGAGACCGCGACGAAGTCAGAATTATGTATGTCATTACCTATGCATACTAGATCATGGATGAGCGTAAATATGGACTCTGTATTGAATTTGATGAAGACACAAATGGATAACAATTCTATCTACTTGATGGTCGAACGATTTCTTGTTGGTATGTAAAACAAACTAGATATCGGAGGAATGAGTCGTTTGGAAATTACGAAGACAATTTGTGAGAATGATTGTAAGATGAGCTTGTCGGATCATCGTTCTATGGCTAATATTGACAATATCAAACACTTGGTTCCATTTCGCGAGGATCAGAGTATCGAAGATGAAGTACTGTTAAATTCGAGGACGAATTTCTTCCAACAGGGGGAGGATGATGCAGCCCAAAATGGCGAAGTAATAGGTCGCGAGCGACCTATCCAATTCTTGAGTCGTTCACAACCTAACGAGCCACAGGGTAAAGAGTTCCGACCTAGTGAAGGCCGCTTGCAAGCACAAACTAACGTAGTCTTAGGTCGTGAGCGACCTAACGAGAAGGAGGAAGGGATGCAACGGATACTTAGTGCATTGTTCAGTAAGTCGCAGCATTTTAGGTCGCGAACGACCTATATGGAACGACCTAGCAAAGAGTACTTGCGAGCTAACAAGCAACGTGTTTTAGGTCGCTTGCGACCTAGTGGAGACTCACGACCTAGGGAAGGTCGTTCACGAGTCAACAGAAGCAGTGTTAAGACATGCGAACGAGCTAAGGAGTTAAAGGAAAAGGCGCACGAACGACCTAAAGACGAACGACCTAACAAAGTTCTCTTTCCTTTAGGTCGCTCCAATATTTCGAGTGAAGGCTGCCTCGAGCTACGACCTACGATAGGTCGCGTGAATGAGTTACGACCTAAGTTAGGTCGCGGGAAGCTTAGGGTCGCATACAAAGCTTAAGTCGTTGATTGCTATAAGTCGCTGAAGCTTATGCCGCCTGGAATTCTTGAGCCACTGTTTCTTAAGTCGCATGAAGTGTTAGGTCGTTAACGACTTATACTAGGTCGCTGATGGAGGCTGATGTATTGTAATATGTAAGTCGCAGGTCGCGTGTGTTGTACTTAGGTCGCGTGATGTAAATATTGTAAGTCGTGTGTTTTGTTGTAACTTGTATTTGTTAAGTCGCTTGGCTTTATTTTTAGGTCGAGTTTTGTTAGGTCGTTGCCGACCTAAGTGTTGTCCAGAATTAAGTCGTGTTGAGTTGTAACTTCTATAAATAGCGGAGTGTTGGTCATTTGTAAAAGTTAGTTGATTTTGAATAAAACTTTTGTTTGTTAGCTTTGTGCTTTCATTAAATTGGTAGTTGAGTGTAATCTCCTATCTCCTCTTTCGGCATTCGAGTGCGCTCGAATCAACGAACGTAGAAGCCAATTCACGGTATCAAGTGCGCTTGATCAACGTCTGAAGAATTGCAGATCTTCTTTCACGGTATCGTGCGCGATCAACGTGATGAAGATAGCTAGAATTCGGTATCTTCGGATCAACGAATTTGGGCCATTCAGTATTTTTCATTCCATCGATTGCTACTTTCACAGAATCATCAATTTGTTATTCCGCTGCTACATCAGAAACGGCCCTAGGCGGCCATAACCAAGGGTATATGTCAATAGTTCCTAGTTTAGCATACGAGACCGAAGTTGACTCTACTCAAGGCCAAGATCGCCTCAATATAAAACCAAGATCAATGGCTAAGAAAGCCTCTAGATACATCAATAGCTCAAATATTCTAAATCTTATTTGATGTTTACAGGTCAAGGCACCTAAAGCTATATATGGAAATGTCATGTCATCAATTCACGTTAGTCTACATGCAGCCTGATGGCAACACATGCTCAAAATCTTTGCCTTACAAGCAGGCCAAGTCAGCAATCCATGTGAAAAGCTCTCCACCAATGGCAAAGCTATGAGATGGCTATAAATATAAGCACATATCACTATAAAGAGGATTGGACTCCTAAAATACTGATGATATATTGTGCTAATTATTTGTAATCATTTTAAGTTTCCAGACTTTAAGCTTTTTGACAAAAATCATTAACGATGGACATTGCCTTAAAATGAAGTTTAAGCATGTTCAAATAAAAAACCTTTTGTCTCTAATGGTTGAGGAATATACCTTTAAACCAACTGAAACTGAAAATCTCGCTGCTATAGAAGGATCAGTTCGTCTAGTTACTGCTGATGGGTACTTTTGTCAAATGATGAAGGCTTTCATGGAAAATACAACAAAGTCTGCTTGGATGAATAAAAGTTGCAACGAGAAAGACCAAGGAAGAGCTTGAAGGTGAATTTTTTAGAGATGCTATTATCAAGGCTCGAGAAGAAGCCTCCTGAATGGCTAAAGAAGGTCAACTCGAAAGGCCCCAACCCTGAGCTTTGAAAGGGTAAGCCTCGATGGGCCTATTAAGGTTCAGCCTAAAAGCAGAAATGTTGATATTAAACATGCTTATCATCTAAGTCTCGGTGGAGACCGAATCACTAAAAGGTTAATGTTGAACTTGAGCTAAACAAGTGCAAAAACTTAAAGAAGAAAGATCTTGCTCTTATAAGGAACCAAAAATTAAGAAAATTCAACCATTCTCTTCTGAAATTATAAAAGCCCCGTTGTTGATGGGATTTAGAACCCTGAAGCTATCTTATGATAGATCTACAAACCCAAAAGACTAAATTGCTTTGTATGAAATACAAATGCACCCATTCGAACCTTTGATGAAGTTTAGTATAGTTTCTTACCAGCAAATTTCACCGGACCTGCACTAAAGTGATTTTAGCACTTCCAAAACTCGATACATTCATGGGAGCAGCCGACTACATAATTTCTGACCCAATTCTTTGCTTTAAGTGACACCTAGATCAAGGTGAGTTTATTAGCTGACATACGACAAGTGAAAGAGGAATCCCATAAGGATTATTGATAAAGATTTAATGATATTGCTGCCAAAGTAAAAGGCATGCCTAAAGAGTCAAAATTGATAGGTAGTACTTCATGGCTATGGAGAAATACCATTTTGGAATCACTAGATAAGATAAGGGTGGAATCCCCTAGATGATCTTTTACATAGCACAAAAAAAATCCGAATTGAGGAATAAAAAGAACTCTGGGCAAAAGCCAAAAATAGATATACGTAAGTCGAAACTTCATCACGACAAAGAAACCAAGATGGGAATTCTAAGCTGTGGAGGCTCTCCCATTAACTCACTCCTATTCCCAGATCTATGCACGAACCTAGGATAGAACAAAGTATCTAGTGGCAAAAAGGCAGATCAACCAGAACCCAACCGAGAACGCATATACTGCTCTTATCACGTGTAAAATGGACACCATATAGAAGAATGTGAATTCGTAAAAGCCTTTATCAACGATGTCATGATAGTAGGAAAACTTGGTGAGTTTTTAAGAACCAACAGTGTGTAGGGGGCACACCCGCGGTTAAACCCGAAAATGTGCAGCAATCCACAGGTGCAGAATCATTACCGGCATCATGAAATTTTGTTAATGTAATCTTGGGAGGCCCGCATGTGGTCGGATCCAATAATAGTAGCTAGAAAAGTTATATCAATGAGGTCCGAGGGGCCAATGAAATAGTGTTTGAAGTAGGTTGGTCCAAGAAAATGAGGAAGTTTGAGCTAAGGATTATTTCGTGGATCTTGATAAGTAGCGTGTTTGTCATGCTCACAATGATCCCCTCATTACTACTCAAATTGGTCTTTCAAAAGTTTCTAAAATTATGGTGGATACCAGAGCAATGGTAAACATCATTTTTAAGCATACATTCGATAAAATGGGTTTACCTAAAAGTAGTACTTAAGCCTAGCCAGACACTAATCTGCGGTTTCAATGACAAAGGGGCCATTCCTCTTAGGGAATGCAGTCTCATGGTAAAAGTTGGATCTAGGTCATGCTTTAAGATATTTGAAACCATGTTTGTTATAATAAATGTACCCTCGGTATATAATGCCTTTGGAAGGCCGACCTTTAATGACATCGACTGATTTATTTCGAAAAACACTTATTACTGAAATTTCCCATCGAGAGTGGTGGGGGATATGTAAGGAAAGACCAGTAGGTCTCAAGGCAACTGTACTGTGCAAGCTTGAACATGATCACTAAAGGAAAGAATTTGGTGCATAAGAATGATATCAAATCGAAAAAAATCGCTATCCCTTTCAGAAACAAAGAAAGAACCGAAGGAAGATAAATAACCCAGTCTATAGACCTACATCGAAAAACAATCCTCGTTGAAAATGAAACCAAAAGATCTATTAATTATATTAACTCTGGAGTTATAAGATATAGTCAAAAGTTCTTAAGAATTCCACCGAGACATAAAAGTGAAACTATAGGAAAGATAGTCCTATGACATGTTATCGAAAATAATTTGATGAGATATAGTTGGGCCAAAGTAGTAAATCTTTCAGTCGAAAGAGAAAACTTGCTTACATAGTGCAGAAGGTTTTGAAAGAAGAAAACATTGAATTGGAATTAGATCCAAGAAACAAAACTGAAAACAGTACGGCTATCGAAACCCTTGAAGTAATTTGCATTGATCCAAAAGACCAGACCAACTATTAAGATTGGAAATTACCTTCATCCATCAGTCCGAGAGGAACTGATAACATTCCTTCAAACTAGTTTACATTTGTTTACATGGTTCCACGATGACATGGTGGGAATAGACCCTTCGGTCATATGTCATTATTTAAATATTGATCCCACGTATCCTTTCTTAAGGCAAAAGAGATGATCTTTGATAAGGATGTTGCGTTAAAAGAAGAGGTTAAAAAGTTATTAAGAAATAGTTTCATACTGGATGTTCAATACCCAAAATGGATTGCCAATCTGGTATTAGTGAAGAAACCAAATGGAAAATGAAGAATTTGCATAGAATTCAATGACTTAAAAAAGCTTGCCTAAAGGATTTCTTTCCTTTACCAAGAATAGATCAGTTAGTTGATGCCACATATGGACATCAATTGCTTTTATTCATGGATACCTATTCTGGCTATAACCAAATCCCAATATTTAAACCAGAAGAAGAACACACAAGCTTCATTACCAATATGGGAATATTTTGGAATAAGTAAAGCCCTTCGGTCTCAACAATGCCGGCGAAACATACTAAAGGATGGTCAATCACATGTTTAGAAAGAAAATAGGCTGAAACATGGAATTGTACGTATATGATATGCTTGAAAAACCAAAGCTATCCATAAGCCATGTTTCAGATCTAGTTGAACTATTTGAGGTCCTTTGAAAGTATAACATGAAACTAAACCCCCAGAAATGTTCTTTCAGAATCCAGTTTGAAAAATTCTTAGGCTTTATGGTAAGTGCACGATGGATAGAAGTCGATCCGAAGCAAATCAAAGCAGTTATCGATATGAAAGCACCAACTAATGGCAAGGAACTAATAAGTTTGAATTAAAAGATTGCATTCCTTAATTAGTTCACAAGCTGATCAATCGAAAAATGTCATCCTTTCTTTAATCTACTCAAAAAGCACACTACTTTCAAATTGACTGCCGAATATTGCCAAAAAGCTTTTGAAGATATATATAAAAATCTTAGTAAGCCTCCAATTCTATCAAAGCCAATAGATGAAGGACTTTTCCTTTACTTAGCTGCTTTAGAGCAAGTAGTAAACTCGGCATTGTTCAGAGATGATGAAGGGGTCCAACGTCATGTCTATTACGTTAGTAAAAGATTGAATTTAACCTAAAAGCACTATTCGGTCATCCAAAAGCTATCCTATTGTATAATATTCACAAGGAAATTTCAACCTTACATCTAAGCTTATCCCATTAAAGCCCTAACATACTAGCCTTTGATTCAAGTATTCAGCAAATCCGTAACATCGGGAAGGCTCATCAAATGGGCTATAGAACTCAAAAAATGTGATATCTTATATATTCTTAGAACTTCTATTAAAGGATAAATACTGATTTATTTTAATTTTGAATATACAGGTTTCGACGCTGAGGCATCAAGTGATAACAAAGCCAAGAAAATTTCTTGGCGACTTTATTTTATTGCAGCCTCTAACGAGCAGAGGGCAGGAGTTGGGTGTGAGCTAGTCACTCTATAAGACCCCTAATTTTATTCTAACACTATTTAGGGCATTTAATTAGATAGATTAAATAGAATAATGTAAATGATTAAGGAGAATGAGAGTTAGTTATTAACAAGGTTGTACCTTAATAAATTAAGCAATGAGATTGTTTTTTTTGAATGAATTTCAAACTTTATTGATAATAATGTAGCATTATTACAAACATTAGGGTATAAACTATACATTAAAACTAGGCCCAACAACAGCCCGCAAACTCAATGTAACCAATTGACCCAAAACATTCCACCCTAAAACATCGGATTAACCTACTTCTAAGAAATTCATGGCAGCTCAAAAGTGCGACGAGCAGTACAAACTTCTCCTTCATCCTGAGTGCTATCTCTAACGGTGCTAGTGGGCTTTCCAACACTTACGGCTTCTTCTCCTACTCTGTCAGTCATGTACCTTGAAGATGTTACGGCGGTGGGTAAGTCAAGGTTTGGTGAAAAGGTATGGTATCGGGTTTGGGTTTGGTTTTCTCTCTTGCGAATAGGTATATCCCATCTTTCCATTATATCATCTATGAAGTTCATTCCAGTTCTATCATGTTTAGATCTAATACAGATCAAATCTTTGACTTGCTTTTTTATGGTTCTGCAAACTGCAAATTTGTCATTAACTTCATTGTTGAAAATTTTGACATTTCTACATCTCCATATAAACCATATCGAAGAAGATAACGCAGCAGTTATGACATCTTTGATAATGCCTTTGGATCTATGATTTAGGGAAATATACTGTATTGCACCAGTAAGGGTTGGGATGGTATGAATTGGCACAATAGGATCTCCAATCATTGTTCTAATCCATTTCCAAACATAGTTAGAAAACTCACACTCAAAGAATAAGTGTTTAGTTGTCTCCGAATATTTATTGCATAGAACACATAAATCATCTGAAGTGATACCTTGAATTCGAAGTTTATCTTTAGTAGGCAAGTAATTGTGGAAAGCTCTATAAAGACAAACATTCATCTTTGGCAATGAGATTGTTTTGAAAAACTTAACATATAAGAGGATACAAGAGAGGGGCAAAATAGGTAGATTCATCTTTTAATCCTTAAACTCTCTCCCCCTCATTTCATTCTCATTTTTTCACTCCATAAACAATCAAAAAGAAAACACAACAAGGTTGGCCATTAACAAGCTATAGAAGACGAAATCAAGGATATTCGAAGAAAAGGAGCTTAGGGAAACTAAAGCAATAACAAATCTCAACTCCAATATTAAATCCAAGGCAAATAATACATGAACCATCCCTTTTGCTTGTGTTTATATTCGGTTATGGATAGTACCCGAATTATTATTGTTTATTTTACCAAGATATGGTTGTATAATCATTGTTTAAACTTTGCACTTATAAATTTGGTAGCATAATAACAAATGTAGCCTAAGTATAAAAAATTTATAGTGACATCGATAACGTTGAAGCCACTATGCATCAGTGTCGACGACCTTGTATACAAAGGTTTTATATTGTATGGGGTTGGCGATGAAGCAGCGTAGCATTGACGCCACATTTCTTCCTTTTAACGTCGACAATGCTCATTTCTACGTAAATTAAAAATGTTTTAAAGAGGCAACATAGCCTAGGTTCAAGAGGGTCGATAACCCAATGTTTTCGAAAGTTAGCCATTTTTTATAATATCCTAAAGCTTAGTTTTGAAAGGTGGATAACCTATATCCTATGAAAGTTGACAACTTTGCTTTCGATAAGGGGTTTATACTTGAAAGGATTTAAGTTTTGTTTTTCTAATTTTGGGTAAAGGCTCGACGTTGTATAGTGCAGCGTGTATGTTGCCTATCTTCTTTATTAAAGGTGAAGAGTCTTAAGTCTTCTTCTTCATCGTTGTTATTAGGGATACCAATGTCGTTTAAATTGTAAATTTCAACACTATCATTAAGGAAACCAATGTAGATTAGCTTTGACATGCTAATTGTTTTATAAATTTGACTATACCATTGGGGATACCGATGTATTCAACTTCATAACCTTTATATTGCTTATTGGGGATACCAATGTATTTTATTTTATAAATTTTGACATAGCTACTGGGATACTAATATATTTTTGCTCTATGGTTTCGACAAGATCCATTGGGGATACCAGTGCATAAAATTTAAGATGTTATAAGTTTAAGGGATAAACAACCTAATTGGGAACACCAATATATATAGATTGGACATGTGGGTCAAACATGAATTAAATGAATATGTGATCGGTCCATAGTTATCCTAGGAGAACTATAGGATGTGAGATGGATAGTCTACATCATGTCGAAGATGGATAATCTCTGTATGGTTATTGAAGGGTTCATAGTTATCCTAGGAAAACTATAGGATGTGTGATAGATGGTCCACATCATTTTAAATAGATGAAACTATATGTGATGGATATCCATATGGGAGGGGATTTATAATCCATAAAAATGTTTATATATGAGATGGATAGTCTACATAACTTTGACAATGAAACCATATGTGATGTGTAGTCCATGTGTTAGGAGGATGGGTAATCCAAGTAATCATATATGAGATGGGTAGTCCACATAAGTATAAGACGGATAGTCAATAAAAATTTAGATGGGTAGTCTAATAAATTGGGATGGATAATCCAGTATGTGTTGCATAACTATAGATAATCTTTAATGTTCTAACCATTGTGGATACAGGATCACAATATATGGTTAATATATTTTGGTTAAGGTACTAGTGAGGGGAAAACCCGTTCCGCTCAATGGCGTGGTCTCACTAGATATATATTTGGTTCAAGATGTTAGGTTATTATTTATACCAGGCTTTTTGTCTGGCCCGAATTTTTAGTTTTCCCCCTTAAACTCATAGATTATCATTTGAGTAGGTCGGGAGTAAGGGTTTTTAGGTTTCCAGTTAGACGAATAAGCTTTCGAAGACGTGCAGGAGGTAATCTTGCTATTTAGGACTACCTATCTAATCCACTGTGTTATTTGGTTTTGTCTATGTGGATGTAATGGCAAGTTATATAATTGCCAAGTGTTAGACTCTAATCAACCAAGAGGATCTTCATATGTCGCTCTTGGAGTATTTTGTAATAATTATAATTTCTTTGAACGTGAGTTTGAGAATGAGATTATGTAATGAATATAAAATATCATTTGTAAAATGAAATGAGAAAATTTGTTAAGAAAAATTGTGTTTAATAATTTTCATATTCACGTGCTTCTGATTATTTATATGATTAACATAGCCGCATTTTGTCACCAGAAATTAACACTATGGATGACTGCATCATCCATAGCGCTTAGTTTCGGGTCTCAAAATGGGGCTCGTATGCAAATTTACGAGAAAGATATGGAAGCAGGAATCGAAAGAGTGAATCTAGGTGGCGGAAGCACCACAATCAATGGAAATGCTCAGCCCAACACCAGAAGGAATCCGGATTGACATGCAAATGCTAATCAAAATGCAAATGACAATGTAGGTGCTGCGACCCCACCAGTAGATATCGGGCTATGTGTTAGTTTTTCGTTAATCTAATGCAAGCTGGAGCAGCTGCAGGAGTAGCTAGAGGAAATGCTGCTAATGTAGGAGGAGTCAATCCTGTAGCGCCAATTGATAATAACCATGCCAAGCTGAGTTGAGATTACACCAGTCTGGGTGGAAAGCCTTTTATGGGGACTGAAGATGCAATTTAAGTAGAGAATTGACCATAAATACCTAAATTTCGCCCTTGTAGATACTTTTTCAGACCCATTGCCAATACTAAGTAACAGTCAAAAATTTGTATCCATTTTTCATGATATTATGTATGGATCAGATATATCATGGCCAATTCCATCGCAGTGCGTATGAAATTTCGCTGATTTGGGCTTGAATGATGACTAGAAATGAAGATTGGCTTTTAGATAGTTGCAAGGAGATGCTTTTTTCTGATGAAATGGGGTGACCATAGAGGTACCAAAGAAGAAATTGAGTTGGGTGGAATTTTGAAGGAGATTCGAGGAAAGGTTTTTGTCTGAAGTAGCTAAGTCATCCTTGTTCATGAAGTTTATGGAGTTGGAGCAGGAGGAAATATCAATGTTGGAATACTCTACTAAGTTTGATGAGCTGCCCAGATATGAGTATACCACCATTAATACTGTTATCAATAGGAACGAGAAGTTTATCTGGGGATTGAGACTGGAGATTGCTAGGGCGACCACGCCACATCTCTGGGATCCATCGAATGTAGTAGTGGAGATGGAAATCAAGAATGAGGAGCTGCTTTCTACTTTCAGAATGGAGAAGCCAGTTGGAACCCGGAGTTCTCAGAATAGGAAGAGGAAGTTCTTTAAGGGAAAGGGTGCTCAGAAGGGTGGAGGTGCTAAGAAAGGGAAAGCAGATATCATTTGTTATAAGTGTGATAAGAAGGGGCTCTTGCAAATGACTATCGACCAGGTGATGGCAAGATGGTTGTGGATAAGCAGAATGTGAAGTGCTTTAACTATGATCAGGTGGGAAATTATAAGAACAAATGTTCATAAGCAATCAAGGCTAATAAAGGAAAGGTGTTTGCTTTGGAGCCTTCTAGATCAAGACCAACACTTGCTAAGAAGGAAAAGTCTGTGATGGAAGGTTCACTTTTGGTTCATAGCATACCAGTTAGGGTACTGTTTGATACCGGTGCATCGCATTCATTTATATCTCAGTGTTTGGTAGATAAGTTATATTTAGAACCATCATATATTATTACTTCTTCAAGGATAGCTAATCCAATAGAAGGGTAGGCAGCTCTGGGATGAGATGTGACTATCTAGAATTTGAGTTGCTAGGCTATACTTTTGCCTGCAATTTGTGTGTTTGATTTTGTGGGTTTTGGGATTATTTTGGGTATGGATTTGTTGAGCAAATATGATGCTATGATATTTTGCCGGGATAGGAAAATATCTGCTAGACACCCTGATAATAGTGATCGAATTATATACTCAGTAAACAACTCGAGTATGGATATTTGTACTTTGTTGGGAGCAATGGAAGTGGAAGACGAAGTGAATTGGGTACTGGCTATAAGAGAATGTGCAGATGTTTATAAGTCGGTTATAGGACTACCACCGAAATGAGCTATTGAGTTTCAAATTGATATTGTACCTAGAATTGAACCCATAAGTAAACCACCTAGCAGGATGACACCTACTAAGATGAAGGAGTTAAAGGTGCAGCTAGTGGACTTAGAAGGAAAGAGTTTTATTAGACTAAGCAGTTCGCCTTGGGGAGCAATCGCGGTGTTCGTAAAGAAACCGGACGGGTCATTGAGATTATGTATTGATTATCATAAGTTGAACGAGAAGACGATAAAGAATAGATATCCTTTGGCAAGAATTGATGATTTGTTTGATCAGTTAAGTGGAGCCAAAATATTTTCCCAATTGGATTTGGCGATAGGATTCCATCAATTAAGGGTGGTGGAGGACAATATTCCTTTAACGACGTTTCGAATGAGATATGGTTTATACGAGTGGTTAGTGATGTCATTCGATTAACTAATGAGCCTGCTTTCTTTGTGGATTTGATGAATCAAATTTTCCAAGAGCACATAGATAGGTTTATGTTGGTATTCATTGTTGACATTCAAATATATTCTAAGGATGAAAGAGATCATAAGATTTCATCTTAGAATGGTGCTTGAGACTTAAGGCAACATCAACTAAAAGCGAAGTTTTCAATGTGTCCTCTCTGGAAAAGAGATGTGAAGTTTCTTGGTCATGTAGTTTCAGAGAAAGGGTTGTCGGTGGATCCAGCTAAAACTGAAGCTGTAAATAATTGAAAGAGACCTGAGACGGCGACCGAGATAAGGAGTTTTCTTGGATAGGCTGGCTATTTCTGGAGATTCATCAAGGATTTATCGCAGATAGCAGCACTTCTGACTAAACTAACAAGGAAGGTGTAAAGTTTATTTGGTCCGATAAATATGAGGAAGCATTCCTTGAGTTAAAGCATTTGTTGACCAATGCGCATGTGTTAGTTGTTTTAGATGGGAATTGAGATTTGGTGGTGTATACTAATGTGTGTGGAACATGATTAGGAGCTGTATTGATGCAAAGGGGTAAAGTGATTGCCTACGCTTCCGACAGCTCAGACCACACGAACTTAAATATCTGACTCATGATTTGGAGTTTGCAGTTGATTTTCGAATTGAAAGTGTTGAGACACTACCTCTAAGGAGAACGATTTGAACTATATATGGATCACAAGTCTTTGAGGTGTTTATTCTCTCAGAAAGAGTTTAATATGAGATAGCAGAGTTGGTTGGAGTTTTTAGCCGCTTATAATTTTGGTTTTGAGTATACACCGGGGAAAGGAAATAAAGTTGCGGATGCACTTAGCAAGAAACATCAGAATGTGGTATTAGTTATGTTCCCTGAATGGAAGGATTTAAAGGTGTTGGTGACTTGTAGCGTGCAGTTAAGGCGACTGCTAGTTCTAGTCAAAGTTTTGCCATGTTGTCTTGCTTGGAAGTTCGACCGGTACTGATTGAGAGGATTGCTTTTGAGTAGAGAAATGATCCATTGTTAGCTGAAAAGATTAGAAAGTTGGAATGTGGAACCGAGATCGATGATCTAAAAGATTTTAGTCTTGACTAAAAAGGATGGTTAAAGAAGAAGGGACGACTATGTGTTCTAAATGTTGGTGACCTAAGAAAGAAAGATCTTAGGGAGTGTCATCAATAGTTTACTATACATCCTGGAGGAACTAAGACGTATCAAGATATGAATAGAAGTTTCTTCTAAGAAGGTATGAAAAGGGATGTAGGCTTGTGGGTGAAGCAATGTCCGAATTGCCAACAAGTTAAAGCCGACCATCAAAAGTCATGCGGGTTGCTTCAACCTTTGGATATACCAGTTTGGAAATGAGATTCTATAACCATGGATTTTATTGACGGTTTGCCAAGGTCAAATAGGGGAAATGAAAGTATATGGGTCATAATGGGTAGATTGACCATGAGTGCACACTTTATTTCGTTAAGTCAACCAGGATGACACCTGTATTGTCTAAGTTGTTTATGAAGAATATTGTTAGAATGCATGGGATTCCTAGTAGTATAGTCAGTGACAGAGATGCTTTGTTCACTAGTGAATTCTAGAAGAGTCTATAGGAGGTATTAGGTACCAAGCTTAAGATGAGCACTGCTTATCACCAACAGGTGGATGGGCAGACAGAGAGAGTCGATAAGGTACTTAAAGGTTTATTGAGGGCTTATGTACTAGACTTTGGTGGGTCGTAGGAAGACCATTTGCACTTGGTTTAATTTTTCGATAATAACAGTTATCAAACTAGTATAGAAATGACATCTTTCGAACCTTTGTATGAAAGGCTGTGCAAATCACCAGCATGTTGGTTGGAGATCGGAGACAGATTGATCCTTGGTCCAGATATAGTGAAAGAGGCCAAAGAAAAGGTTGAGTTGATCCGGGCTAAGATGAAGGAAGCTCGGTCTAGGCAAAAAATTTACGAGATAAGAGGCGTAAAGATTTATAGTTCTCAGTTGGTTGGAGATCGTGTTTTCGTTAAAGTATACTGATAAAGGGTGTGGTACGGTTTGGAAAGTTAGGGAAACTGGCACCAAGATATGTTGGACCATTCCCTATTATATAAAGGATCGAGAAACTCGCGTACCAAGTAGAGTTGCCGAGTAGTTTAGCAGGTGTTCATAATGTGTCTTTTGTTTCTCATCTTAGGAAGTATGTGCATGATCTAGAGACTACTAATACTCCGACTACACTAGAAGCCTAAGTGGTAGAACTAGATCTTACTTTTGTGAGACAGCCAGTCTGAGTTGTAGCAAGAGATGAGAAGAGATTAAGGAACAAGACAGTCAAATTTGTGAAAGTCCAGTGGAGTGACAACGAGAAAGACTGTACTTGAGAAACAGTGGATAAGATTAGGGATACTCATCCTGAGTTGTTATGATAATATGCTTCATATTTGTCATATATAGACTTTATAGCTGGTAGGATATAATAGCGTTGGTTGAATGTTGATATGCTTATTTAGTAGTCCTTACCGAATTCCGAGGACGGAATTCTTTAAGGGGGGAGCCTGTAACATCCCTAATTTTATTCTAATATTATTTAAGGCATTTAATTGGATAGATTAAATAGAATAATGCAAATGATTAAGGAGAATGGGAATTGGTTATTAACAAGGTCATGCATTAATAAATCAAGCAATGAGATTGTTTTGAAAAACTTAACATATAAGAGAATACAAGAGAGGGGCAAAATAGGTAGATTCATTTTTTAATCCTTAAACCATCTCCCCCTCATTTCATTCTCATTTTTTCACTCCATAAACAATAAAAAAATACAACAAGGTCGGCCATTAACAAGCTATAGGAGATCGAAATCAAGGGGATTTGAAGAGGAGGAGCTTAGGGAAACTAAAGTAATAACAAATCTCAACTCCAACATTAAATCTAAGGTGAATAATACATGAACCATCTCTTTTGTTTGTGTTTATATTCGGTTATGGATAGTACCAAAATTATTATTGTTTGTTTTACCAAGATATAGTTGTATAATCATTGTTTGGATATAATAATGATTCATGGAATTTTTATGAAATTATTTAAGTGGGTTTTAAGGATAAAACCTAAGCTTTTAAATGTCCAATCGTTTTGATTTTCTGGTATGTTGGGTAAAACACTATTTTCGAGATAGGTTTTTAATTTCATAGTTTTCCGAGTTAAAAAAATATTTCATGAATTTCTTAAGGTGGAATTTGGGTTAATTTTGGGTTTTAATTTTTGAAAATAATTAAATACAGTTTTAGCCTAGAACTTTTTATAGGATAAAGAATATGGTATTTTGGAATTTCTATGATTTTCAGGGATTTTTCCCAAGTGATTATGAATTATTGTTATTTTAATATGCTTGAGAAGCATTTAAATTATTAATTAATCAAGGCTATAAATTAATTAAGTTGAAAAATGTTTTGGAACTTTAAAATTTTATGCGGTAGTTTTCTGAAAAAAAATTTGATAAAATCTCGCTGACGCTGATGAAGAGCGACAACATTAATGTTGATTGGGGACGTTGTTGTTGCCGCATGCATGACCCCAACACATCCTATGCTTATAATATAAGTATCCCATGCATTGTCCCATATTGGTGTCTCCTTTCATGATTGGTGCCGGCCCCATAGTTGCGCCGCATATCAATGGCGTCATGGTAAATCTTATGAAAGCTGTTTTATTGCTACTAAAAGTAATTGTTTTTCACCAAATCTTGTTCTTTGTCAACTTTTCATTGGATAAGGCTGAATTATAACCACTGGTTTTTATCATTGCCGCATTTTTTAGCATCGCATGTGTTCACCCTTATTTAAATTGACGCCGCATGCTACTATTTGAGTATTTTTGATGTCAACTATGTAAAAGGCGGCGATGCCACTTGTTTTAACTTCGCACTTATACATTTGGCGGCATAATAGCCGAAGTAATGTAAGTATAAAAGTTTTATAGTGACGCCAATAGCGTTGAAGTCGCTATGCATCAGTGTCTGCGACTTTATATACCAAGATTTTATATTGTATGGGGTTGGCAATGATACAACGCAACATTGATGCCACATTTCTTCCATTTAAAGCTGGCGAGGCTCATTTCTATGTAAATTAACAATAGTTTGAAGTGGCGATATAGCCTAGGTTCAAGAGGGTCAATAAACCTATATTTTCAGCAGTTAGCCATTTGTTTTATAATATATAAAGCTTAGTTTTGAAAGGTGGACAACCTATATCCTATGAAAGTCGAAAAACATTGTTTTCGACAAGGGGTTTGTACTAAAAAGGATTTAATTTTTCTTTTTTTTCTTTGGGTAGAGGATCGAGGTTATATAGTGGAGCGTGTATGTCGCATATCTTCTTTATTAGAGGCGGAGAGCCTTAAGTCTTCTTCTTCGTCGTTGTTATTGGAAATACCAATGTCGTTTTAATTGTAATTTCGGCACTATCATTGGGGACAGCAATGTAGATTAGCTTCGACGTGCTAAATGTTTTATAAATTTGACTATACTATTAGGGATACTTATATATTAAACTTTATAACCTTTATATTGCTAATTGGGGATACCAATATATTTTATTTTATATTGTAAATTTCGATATTAACTATTGGGGATACTAATATATTTAATTTTATTTTGTAAATTTCGACATTAATTACCGGAGATACCAATATATTTTTACTCTATGGTTTCGACAAGATCCACTGGATATACCAATGCATAAAATTGGAGATGTTATAAGTTTAAAGGGTAAATAGCATAATTAGGGACACCAATAGATATAGGTCTGACTTGTGGGTCAAACATGAATTAAATGAATACATGATGGTTCATAGTTATCCTAGGAAAACTATGTGATGTGAGATGGATAGTCTACATCATACCGGAGATTGATAGTCTCAATATGTTTATTGAAGGGTTCGTAGTTATCCTAGGAAAACTATGGAATGTGTGATGGCTAGTCCACATCATTTCAAATAGATGAAACCATATGTGATGGGTAGTCTATATGGGAGGGGATAAATGATTCATAAAAATGTTTATATGTGATATGGATAGTCCAGGTAACTTTGATAATGAAACCATATGTGATGAGTAGTCCATGTGGTGGGGGATGGGTAATTCAAGTAATCATATGTGAGATGGGTAGTCCATATGAGTATAAAATGGATAGTGAATAAAAAATTAGATGGGCAGTCTAATAAATTAGGATGGATAATCCAGTATATGTTGCATAACTGTAGATAATCGTTAATGTCCTAACCATTGTGGATGCAGGAGCACGTATATGGTTAATATGTTTTGGTTAAGGTAATAGTGAGGGGAAAACTCATTTCGCATAGTTGCGTGGTCTCGCTAAATATGTATTTGGTTCGAGATGGTAAGTTATTATTCGCACCAGCCTTTTTGTCTGACCCAAAGTTTTTGTTTTTCCCCGTAAACTCTAGGACACTCATTTGAGTAGGTCGGGAGTAAGGGTTTTCAGATATCCAGTTAGACGAATAAGCTTCTAGAGACGTGCATGAGGCAATCTAGCTATTTAGGAGTACTTATCTAATCCGCTGTGTTGATTGGTTTGTCTGTATGGATGTAATGGCAAGTTATATAATTGTAAAGTGTTAAACTCTGATCAACCAAGGGGGCATCTTCGAATGTCACTCTTAGAGTATTTTGTAATAATTATAATTTCTCCAAACGTGGGTTTGCGAATAGGATTATGTAATGAATATGAAATACCATTTATGAAATGAAATGTTAAAATTTATTAAGAAAAATTGTGTTTATTATTTTTCATATTCATGTGCTTCTGATTATTGATATGATTAACATAGCTGCATTTTGTCACCCGAAATTAATATTATGGATGACCGCAGCATCCGTAGCGATTAGTTTTGGACCTCAAAATGGGGGATGTCTCACACTCCAAACAACCACCAAATCTACTATGCTATCAATCTTGCTTCTTAGCCACAAACAACAGGACATAATATGAAACTTTAATTGTCGGATTAAAAATGACAATCTCCATTAACGTTTAGGAGATCATAGTTTATAGTGACTATTAATTGTCAACCAAGTTCGAGACCAATGACTCTCTTTGTGCAAAACAAGTACCCAACGCTTTCAAAAGCTATAATATCGAGAACATTCTTCGATACCAAAATTAAAATGCTGACGCCTTAGCCAAACAAGCAAGCTCCCGAGATGTTAAAGAACACAAATTCATTCCGGTAGAGGTTCTCGAAAGACCAAGCATACAGGTGCTACAGAAAGTTGTGGTCATGGCTAGTGCTTAAACTGCTCGAACTGAAATGTCACAACCGCAATGGTTAAAGAAAGCTGATGACTCTATACATTTGATATCTAACTGATAGTATTTTACCTTTGAATTCTGTCGAAACTAGAGGTATAAAGTATAACACTCCTAATTTTACAATCACTGATGGATTACTTTATAGGCAAGGCCATGCAACCCCTTATTATCGATGTGTAATTATGATTGAAGGAAAAGGATTACTGGAAGAAGCGCATGATTCCATATGCGAAGATCATTCTAGGCCATAAGCTGGCCAAAAAGGTACTCTGACGATGCTTTTATTAGCCTATGTTAAATCAAGATGCATTAGAATATGCAAAGTAATGTGATAAATGTCAATTTTGTGCATAATCAAAAGTTTCACTTCAGTGGCTCATCTGTAGGCCAACAGTGCCATAGAGGCGGCTTAAAAAACAATCAAAACTCCCCAAAACAAATGCTTGAATAGGCTAAAGGCAACTGGGAAGTGGAATAACCATTTATCTTATTGGCTTACCGAATAAGCTCTAGACATTAACAAGGCATACTCTCTTTTCTTTAGTATACGACTATGAAGCCATGCTTCTTGTAGAACTCGAAATAGCTTCTCATTGAAGACTCTACTACAATGCCCAATAAAAATCAAAACTCATAGACAAGTCATTAGATTTCTTACCTGAACTCAGGGACTAAGATTTTATGAGGACATCAGAGTATACTAGATGAATGACTTGGTATTATAATTAATAGTTATAAACCCTAAAGTTTGAAAGAGGGGAACTCCTCATTTGAAAAGTCATGCTAAATACAAAGGATCCAACCTATTAACCTCTCAGCCCTAACCGGGAAGGATCCCTCATGATCCATGACATCACTTATCCAAGAGCATGTCAATTAAAAAGGCTAGATGGCAACATAATACCCTAGACATAGAATGCCGAGCACTTAAAACATCAGCATGGTGCAAGGCTACTGTAGGTATGAGTTTAAGTATTGATTAGCCATGGTCAAGTAGTATTATGCAACTATAATCATTTCAAATGTATCAAAGTTATAAATACTTTCAAAAGTATTAAATTTGTTAGTCATGATCGAGTAGTATCATGTAAATTTACTTTCAAATATATCAAAATTGTTAGCTATTGTCGAACAGTGATGCAATAATAAAGAATTTAGAAATATCTAATTTATTAGCCATGATTAAGTACTGTCATGCAAGAGTGAGCCATGATGTACTGTCATGCAAAAGCAAGGTAGTTAAGGAACTAAGGTGCAAAATGATGTTGCTTTTTATCACTACAATCCTAGTGAAATTACAATCTCTTTAAATAGCGGCTTTGAGCTTCTCAGCATTATCAATTGTCCAAAAGCTTTAATCTTAAAACTATTTCTTCTCTAACCACATGGAAAAACTTCTAAAAGGTCATATTTTGGCTCTACTGTCCACATAGTAAGCCAATGAGCTCCAACTCAGTTGGCCATCGTAGAAAATTTAAAGGTCGATTCTATTACATGATAGATAAAGAATTATATTCATGGTTAATTCAAAACTCAAAGTGGAAGATTTTTATCATGATATTTCAATGCCGAAATAAGTATTTGAATGGGTCGAAATGAGTAACTGAACTTCTAAAGGATCGGTTACACAACTTCCTCGTGAAAAAGTTCACGTGCCTAGAGTATCAGCTAGAACACATGGGGCCATCCACATAAAATATCATGGATGCCGACAAGTAATCCAAGGAATTACACTCCAAGTGGCTTGGATTGGTTCCTATAAATCTAGCACAACTAGCGTCGACTACATTGCATTAAGCTATAATTACCATTCCTGTGGCTGTAATTGATATGTCCCCTATGCTTTGAAATCCTCATCATACGATGAGGTTCGATCATCAAAAGTCCTCACTGAACGATAAGGCTGATGAGGTTCAATCTTCAAATCTACACTATACGATGAGGGTAAACTTTCAAAATCCTCACTATACAATGAGGTTTGATTTTCAAAATCCTCACCATATGATGGGGTTAGAGTTTCAAATTCATATACAAATCCTCATTATATGATGAGGTTAGATTTTCTGAATCCTTACTATATAATGAGATTAAATATTAAAAATCCTCACTATATGACGATGTTAGATTTTCATAATCCTCATTATACTATGAGGTTAGATTTTAAAATTTATATACGAATCCTCATTATTTGACGAGGTTAGATTTCCAAAACCCTCACTATATTATGAGGTTAGACTTTCAAATACATATGCAAAATCCCCACTGTACGATAGGGATCTATCGGCTCCCAGCCAAACACAAAAATAGTGTAAACTCTAAAGTGCCAAGTACCATCACCTTTAGTTATCACAAGAACTTAACCAAAATGCCCTATACCACCTGGTGAAATTCAAGTATTTACTAGAAGCTAGTAAATCTCACTCATTACGGATACTACTAGAAACCTTGAACTATATTCCCTTGAGGATCTATTGGCCCCACCACATACCAAAAGAGAATACAACCCTAGTGTTAAATACTTCCTAATAGCAATCAGAAGAATTTAACCAAGGCATCCCATACTACCCGGCGGAATTCAAGTATTAGCTAATGGGTTAGTAAGTACCACTCAAACATTCTATTCAATGAGTTGTACCATGTTCGACGAAGTGTTACTTGAAAGCATGTAAACCAACAACACTATGTCGATTAGTAGTATTTCCTAAATTATAAAATTAAGGTCCTCAAATATTTTATTTTTAAATTCTTTTCCAAATCCAAAAGTCACATGAAAATGCTAAAATATCATACAAATAACCAAGTGTTAAATTCAGTAAAATCCAATAAGAATTTATACTTTGAAAACGGATAATATCATTTTATTATATAAGAAACGATTTCTAAAATGCTTTATATATGAACCTATTTTCAAGCTTCTTATTTAAAATCCAAAAACACATTTATTTATCAACTATATATATATATATCCTTTGATAAAATAAACCACAATTCCACTTTTAATATTTAGACGCTTATATATATAACTATTCCAAATTATTATTTGAAAGTTCTATAGTTCACCGATTATATTCCAAAGTGTGTGTGTATAAGCAGTCATCTATTTTATAAAACCAAAAATATCTATTTTTAAACTCATATAGTTATTAAAACATTTGCTTAAATGCGACTTAGAAGTTTACTTCCAAACCATTCCAAAATAATATTATATATATCATTACTTATAAAATCACTTATACAAAGGAAATTAGATTACTATAAAAAGTTGGTTTGAAATATATATATATATATATTATAAACCTAAGTCCATAAAACACAAAGAATTTTGTTATTTCAAAAGTTTCAAATTCATCACAAAACCATATTGGTAAATTTGATCCATAGAGGTATACTCAAGATTATCTCCAAGCACTCTATCATGAAAACAAAATCCATATATTCATAATTCAAAATCTCGAAATAGCATTGAAATTAATCATGGAATAGATTACATAACAATGCTCATAACATACAAGAAGAGAACCAAGCAAACAAATGATCGAACGAGTGAACGGGAGGCACACGATCATCACTTAGGGCTCTGCCCAGGTGCATGATCGGTGCACCAGTCCCTTAGGACCAGTCCACCGGTGGCATCTCCTAGGCGAAGCCCCAGGCAATTTCCTATGCCTTCTGGGGTCCGTCGGTAGGGGTTTTCCAACGATTCATGCTTCTAACTCCTAGGGCATTGTTTTAGACATCATGCAAGCTTATAATCATTCATATAATCATGATTCAAAGGATCATATGGTAAGGATTTTCAACAAACAGTGAATAAATTAACAAGATATGTGAATATCACTATCAAATTGAAAGCAATCCAACAACAAATCACTCAAGACACACACAACACAGTAGCAACATATAAGTTTAGAGATAGATTGTGTAAGTGGTAACTCACCTTTTTCGTATAATTTCACTTAGCAATTAGCTGTTGGCCTTCTAATAAACAGTGAAACCCTAGAACTCAAAAAAAAGAGAAAGCACAAAAAGGATTCAAAACTCAAACTAAAACCGAAATGGATTATACAAGATGTTAGACAAGGGCTTAATTTACATACCTTTATTTTATCTTTTTATTCCAAAAAAATTGCAATTTAAAATCACCGCTTTTGATTTAGTTTGTAAAGAGGAAGAAGAACCCTAGTTTTCCTTTTGTTTTGATTTTCAGGAGTTGAGAATGTGAACGTACTGAAAATGAAAAAAGAGAAGAAGCTTTCTTTTATAATTAATTTATTTAGGCCTTAGTGTTTAATTTGCAATCCAATAAGAATTAATTAACCATTTATTTTTAATTTCTTACTAATAGCTTCTCAAATCAAATGATTAAGTAATTAAGCCATAATCAAATGAACCAATTAACTTTTTAAACTATTTTAACAATGAACACATTTATATTAAGATGCCTACATATCTCAAATTCTCCTTTTATTTAAAAACAAAAGATTCAAACTAAACAATTATACTTGTCTAAACTCAAAGTCCAATTATCTTTAAATAAACTCTAAAATTATAATTTCTTTATTATTCCTTAAATTTAGAATTTATTAAAGTCAATTAACTCCCAAAAATATTTTTAAGTGATTCTTTACACTTTGAAAATAATAATATTTCCAAATTTTACAATAATTTAGAATTAATTATCCTAAAACAAATTATCTTTTATAAATGACTACAGTTTCCCAACTAATAATTTAAGTTTTCCAAATTAAATCTTTATTTAGTTTCTTATATTTACTCTAAATCAAGGTTTTACAGACTTCCCTCTTTAAAAATATAGCGCCCTCGCAATTTTGATTCAGTAAAATGTCTAAAATTAAAACATATTTATTCAAAAGTTTCTTCTTTAAATTTAACCAATACCACAAGAATATAACATTGTTTTAATTTATACTATAATTTATAAAAATTAATATATTCTCCTTCCTTATTTTCTGATTTGAAAATAAGTTCACACAAATATTTTACTTAAATCTCAAAATTTTAATTATTACTCCAAATAACTCTTTCCAAAAATTTGCATTTTCAATTATAAAACCTAAATCATCAAATTATACAATTCCATTTTCAATTAAATTATAAAACTTAACATCCATCTAAATCATAAAATGATGCATAAATCGAAATTATCACACACTATTCATCATAGTATACACACACACAATATATATATATATATACATATATATAATAAATGAATACCCATAATTCCATATATCAAATAATATAATAACGTTGTCTCGCCATCTATTTATAACAAATCTATAACGACACGTATTTTTAACTATTTTAAATTACTAAATTTAATAAATTTATTGAATAATAATGGTTAGAAATAAAATTTAATGATTTATTAATGTAGTTTATTGAGTATGAACTTGAATAAAATTTTGAAATAACCAATTTCAAAAATTTAGGCAATAGCAAGTATTGAAATGAAATTCTAAGTATTGAATGTGTTTATAATTAATAACAAGAATTGAATATTAAAGTTGAATTACTTTGAAATGGAAATAGTAGTTTTATTATTTGAATTCATTTTAATTGTAAATTTTATAAGTTAAATAACTTATACTTCAATTATAGTGATTTATTGGATAATTAAATTGTTTAAATTTAATACTGGAATTTATTTAAATAATTAAATTATGAAGTTAATGTGAATGAAAATAATTTCAAAAGTAGACTAAAATTTTATTTAAATGAGAATGAAGATTGTTAAATTTTAAAATTGAATTTAAAGTGATTAACTTTATTTTCGGAAATTACTTGTCTTAATCAACGAGTAAAATTGCCATTTTAGCCACTATCTCAGATTTCGACAAAACCAGTTTCATCGGATCTGTAATAGTGGATTATTATAGGATTTCAAGTTTTGTAGCGATCGGACTTATCGTTTGGCCATGCGAGCTTGAAACGCGTAGAAATTAATTTAAGGAATTTAATTAAAATAAATTGATTTTGAAATGCTATCTTCTGAATATGATGGAACTGGCTCATGAAACTAGTTCCATTTTGTTCGAAATGAGGGTATAACATATAGAACGCCGGGCTGCACGCCTTGTTTGGAGCTTAAGAATTTCGGACGTTATAAGTCAAATATTTTCTAATTATAATAATATATATATTTATTCCTCCAACATTTCTTACAAGGCCACGTACAACTCTATCTCCCCCGTACTCCCCCCTCTCCCATATTTCAAAATTGTTGCAGATTGGAAAAAAAACAAAAAAAATGGCGCGACCGGGTCAAGCGATGGCGTGCGACGCGCACGCGAGGGAGGCAGCGCGGCGGCGGGCCAAAGCAGAGGCGCGAGGGCGATTCTTGTTGTTATTTTTTAGGGTTTCGAGGCAAAGATCCACGCGCGCGCATGCGCGATTTTGCTGCGGTCGTGCGCGATGAGGAGCGGCGGCGGAGGGATGGACGGAGCGGCGTCTGATCGTCAATCGTTCGTCTTCAAAAAGAAAAAAAGAAAAAGAAAATGTAGTAGTAGTCGCAAGCACGAGGAGGAAACATGGGTTACTGTGCGGGCCTGGTAAAGAACGCGTTGTGGAAGATGGGTATTAGGTTTGTTAGTTATTTTATTTTGTTTATTTAATGTTAATTTTATCGTTATGTTATTAATTCGTATAACTTTCTCGTACGAGGTCCGATTCGAGCGAAACGAGTTGCATTGGATTCGTATTAACGTCGTCTACATCATGGAGTGGAATTGGAATTTATTTGAAGCTGAAATATTTTCAGTCTCAAATAAATGTGAGTGTTTTATGACGCTCACGAAGTACTAAAATAATTTTTATGTTAGTTAAATTGATATCATGAAGTAATTTAATTTTATTGACTGTTGTTTGGTAAATTTAACTGACATTTAAATTGATATGAATTGAAATGATAGGAATTTGAATTGACAGGTCAAATTTGAATTGACAGATAAATTGCTAGTTAAATTCCTGATTATTAACAACTGGTTAATTGTGGTGATATTTTGATTGATTTGGACGTTGTTTATGATAAATGTCTATTGGTTGATGGATTGGATGATTGGATGTTTATTTATTTATATGTATATCCTATTGTCACCCTGTAAATTATTTGACAGCATACAAAACTGTAAATTGAACTTTTATTCGAACTTTGAAATATTGCTAAGTAAAAATTATTTAAATGGATATTTCAAATTTGGGCTCTGAGTTGAATTATTTTGAAGATTTGAACCTTAAATTAAATATTGAAGTTTAAATTTGATTTAAGTGATTTAAATAAATAAATAGAAATTGAACTTGAAATCGATACAAGTAGAAATGGTTTAAAATAAGAATTGAATTGAAGTTCAAACCATTGAATCGAATCGTGGAATTGAATTTGAAATTAAAATGAACGTTTCGAAATTGAAGTCAATTCGAATTGAAATTGAGTTGATTTGAATTTAAATCGAAATTGAGTCGATTTGAATTGATTTGAGATTAAGATGATTTTAAATTAAAGATTTGAAATTGAATCAAATTGATTGAAATTTGGACCTGAGTCCAGATTTGTTGAAATGGGAAGAAACAGTTTTGAATTTGAAATTATTTTTAGTATAAACTATTTTCCTATAACTGTTTTAAAAATCATTTTTTATAAATTTCAAATTATTTAAATTTCAAATCATTTAAAATATACAATCTATTTTAATATTTTAACTATTTTAACTTTTTAAAAACTATTCAACTATTTTCTAAAAATTCAAACTGTGCAAGGGTGGAATGTTTATATTTAAATCGTTGATTTAAATGTGAATTGGGTTAAAATGAGGTTATAACCTAAATTGTAATTCGAATTGAATTTTGAAGTGAAAATTACATATCGAATTGAATATGACATTTTGAAGTAAATATGATATTTCAAAATGAAATGATGTTTGAAGCGAATATGATATTTTGATATCAAGTATGAATCGTTTTCGAAATGTAAAAGAACCAACCGGTGTGTAAAACGACGTTTAGTTGTTAAAGAGACCGGGGTCTCTTATTGGCATACTCTCTGTCAATATTTGAACCACTTAAAAAACTGTGTACGCAAAGGAGACTCCCGAACGAAGTGGTTGGATTTGGCGTCGTTTCCTAGATTTGAAGAAAGAGAACGATGATGGATAGACCCCGGCACTTGTGCCAATTTGAAATGACTACAACAAGATGGCTTGATAGAGCCAATGAGGTTAATTACCTCTAGCGGACATCTGTTCTTCGATTTCTTTTTGGACTTGGTCCATACTATTTGTAACGACCCGCTATTTTGGACCATTCGCATCCGCACATGTCGAACTTGAATGATTCAAAATACAGAATTGTAAATTTAAATTGGCAAAACTGAACATATATAGTAAATAAAATAATCACAAATCACAGACACAGAGTAATAAATGCAGCGGAAACAAAAGATAGTAGTTCATGAAGCTACTATATATATATAAAAGTTAAATAAGTTACAGCAGAAGTCTCGAATACAATAGTCAAATACAAGAATCCGAATACAATCACTAGAATCAACTGGATATCTGAAAGCTGGATAGATAGCTGGATCTCCAAGCGAAGCTCCAACTCCAAAGGTGAGTCTCGAATACTGGTACACTCAGTCTGACCCGAGCGTAAAGCAAAACACAAAACACTCGAGTCAGGATTAACATTCTTATATCAATAAATCCAACTCAAGTGGAATAGCAATTGAGATACAAGTAACTCAAAGGATGTTTGGAATAACCATCCTTTAAGGATCCGTTAAACTATCTACTATGTAGTAGTGTACGATAAGTAGATAATGCCTATCAGAAATGCAAGATATCAAAATAGTGTTAAGGCGTTACCATTATCCCCCTTAACACATTTTATATAAGCATTATAGTCTATACAGCACTGTAAACTCCACCGTAAACTAGTGGGATATCAGGGAGTACTCCATAGGTATAGCACAAAACAAATCATAGTGGTCGCGTATATAGGGATACAAGTATGACAAGGCACATGAGGCAATACCCAAGGTAGTGAAACTACCATTTGCCTGATCCGGACTGGTGAGAACGCATCGCCGCAGCGATCGCAACACCGTGAAACAACACTTAAAATTCTTTTCCAGCGACAAAGAGAAGAGCACTGATTTAAACATTTAAAATTCTTTGAAAATGATTTCTATTCGAAATTACTTTATAAAATATGCATTTTTAAATTAAAACCCAAAGTTTGAAATTAATGGAAATTAATTTCTCAAATTCTTTATTTAAATTCATTTCAACTCCTAATTAAAAATTTAAACCATGTTCTATAATTTCATTTATTTATCATATTGGAATAGTCTATGGTTTACAAAAACAATAAATGAAAATGAAATATTAACATTTTTGACAACAAATTCATTAACAATTTAATTTCTAAAAAATTTATACTTATATATAATATAATCATTCAAAATTATTTTATTTACTAAATTTGAAAACAATGTTGTGTCAGTTTGCTCTGCTCGAGTGTTTTGGAGATCCTATCGATAGCGCTGATCAGACGAATCGATCGGAAACCCAAATCAACATCAACAACTCAAACAACACAGCATATATTAAAACATTTATACATATTAGTTTATAAATACATTTCTTTGCTCGACAATACAGGAATGAATTTTCAAATAAGGATAGGGTTTTTGATGGACTCAAATCAAAGAGAAATTTGATTTGAAGATAAGTTCAAAACAGAGATATGATGAGTAATAACAAAGTAGGAAGATTGATAAATTTATATAAATCGCGGGCAACCTTAACCGGGTCAACCGTGACTTCCAAAATAAGATCGATGCAGAATTTCGAGGCAAATCTACATTCGATCTCAAGGAATAGAATTCAGGTATAGCAGGAGATAGATAACATCATAAACCGAGGATACATAAACCTTCGGTAAATCAATGCCTATTATAAAGGAGTTTCACCCCTTTACAAGTCATTCGAAGTTTGGCGAGATTGCTGATTCAATATAAAGATCATTCGAAGTGGAGTTATGGGATACTCCGGAATTAGAAGACGAATAGTGAGGGACACGAATAGATTTTGGAACCGTAGGGGACGTTCCAAAATTCAAAGGAATTGAGTCAAAGGAAGAGATTGAAACTCGAATGAGAGTGATTCTGTAAATACATTTACCCTATATGCTAAGTTGCCTAGAGCTACCAAAGCTCCGATACCAACTGTAACGACCCGCTATTTTGGACCATTCGCATCCGCACATGTTGAACTTGAATGATTCAAAATACCGAATTGTTAATTTAAATTGGCAAAACTGAACATATACAGTAAATAAAATAATCACAGATCACAGACACAGAGTAATAAATGCAGCGGAAACAAAAGATAGTAGTTCATGAAGCTACTATATATATATATATCAGAGTTATATAAGTTACAGCAGAAGTCTCGAATACAATAGTCAAATACAAGAATCAGAATACAATCACTGGAATCAACTAGATATCTGAAAGCTGGATAGATAGCTGGATCTCCAAGCGAAGCTCCAACTCCAAAGGTGAGTCTTGAATACTGGTACACTCAGTCTGACCCGAGCGTAAAGCAAAACACAAAACACTCGAGTCAGGATTAACATTCTTATATCAATAAATCCAACTCAAGTGAAATAGCAACTGAGATACAATTAACTCAAAGGATGTTTGGAATAACCATCCTTTAAGGATCCGTTAAACTATCTACTATGTAGTAGTGTACGATAAGTAGATAATGCCTATCAGAAATGTAAGATGTCAAAATAGTGTTAAGGCATTACCATTATCCCCCTTAACACATTTTATATAAGCGTTATAGTCTATACATCACTGTAAACTCCACCGTAAACTAGTGGGATATCAGGGAGTACTCCATAGGTATAGCACAAAACAAATCGTAGTGGTCGCGTATATAGGGATACAAGTATGACAAGGCACATGAGGCAATACCCAAGGTAGTGAAACTACCGTTTGCCTGATCCGGACTGGTGAGAACGCATCGCCGCTGCGATCGCAACACCGCGAAACAACACTCCCAATATCATGGGTGCACCAATCGACAACAAGTAATGAGTAGTTTTTGAAGAAGTGTGTTCGCTCGAGATAGCTGACCCCATTTGGCCCGGCATGACTCCTATTTTAGTCATTTCCAATTTGACACAAGTGTCAAGGCAATCCATTATCGTTCTCTTTCTTCAGTCATCACGTACATCATTCCAACCACTTCATTCTGGATCACATTCTGCGTATAGTTATTAAAGTGGTTATCGGTTTAGACCGTGTGTATGTCCCTAACCGATTCCGGTCTCTTTAATAACTTTCGTTATTATTACACCGATTGGTCGTTTATTTCTTTCAAAACCAAATCAATTTCAATCTCAATTAGAATTTGTAAACCAACATTTCATTTGTCTTTCAAAACCAATTTCCAAAAATTTACGTTTCAAAACATCCAAATTACCATTTCAAAATCTCATAATACAATTTCAATTTTTTATTTAAAACCATTCCAATATTCATTTAAATTCGTATATAAGTTTCATTCCGAAATCATTTAAATTTAATTTAATCTACATTTGAATCAATTTAAGTTCATTTATCGATTTTTATTCAATATTCATTAAGTAAATTATCCTTCAAAACAATTTCTATTTAACTTCCAATTTATTAAATCAATTATTTAAGTTCAACTCCATTATATCAAAACTTACAAATTGCATTAAATTAAATTCATCAAATCAAATTCTTTACATTTCAAGTCTTACATTAATTTCAATAAAACACATTTTATTTCTTATTAGAGAAATTCAATTTCATTTATTAATTTACTTAGTTATCATTTCAAACCTCAATTAATAAAGAAACTTAATTTCACTTTATTCAAGAAGTTCAATTTTACTAAATAAAGAATTCAATTTTATTTAATTATTAAATAATTCAATCTTATTTAATTATTAAATAATTTCAAAACTTAATTATGAACTAATTTCAAAACTTAATTATTAATAATTCCAAATTTAATTATTAAATAATTAATTTTAAAACAACGTTCATTTATCATCTACTATGTTAACATTTTGATTCAGATTATTAAATATTAACATTTCCTTTCATTAAAATTCAAATTCCAACTTCATTTCAAAACCTCATTATTTATTCAAATAAAATCTATATTTTATTTTTAAATCAAATCATTGACCAATCGGGTTTTATTTAATTCTCTATCCTAAGTCAAAGTTTATTTGGGTATTTATCATTTCAACCCGATTCCATTTCAATTCAAAATCAAAGCATAGCAAAGGGAACTTGCAGTGTGATAACTGGGATGGTGTCAAAGTAAATAAACAAGCAATAACAACAATCAATATCAATCCAATAATCAATTCAAATAATCCCGAAATAATTGTATTAATTCACATTATTATTTGTGTAAATTAATATAATTATTTCTAGAATGACACTATCATTTCATGTAGATTAAAGATTACTGCACTAATATTTTATGCGGTTCTTCACTTGATATTCATTATTCAATTTCATACTACATCAATTTACACAACATACATTCAATGGTTCAAGGTGTAGTTAACACTATTTTTACGTGTCAAATAATTTAACATTTCAAGGGAACATATTATACAAATTTAACTAATCAATTTAACACATATATCAAATCTAACTATCCTATGTGAATTTCAATTTCAAATTATTTATCACTTACAATATTAACAATTTAACGTCCAATGTCAAAATCAATCAGTCAATCATTTAATAACCAAACTAGATTATCATTGTATATATAACAGACAATGGTGTCAAATGTCACAGGTGAACTGATACAGGTAATAGCATATATAACAGTGTAATTAACTAACAGCAGCATATTTCAATTGTCGTTTCAATTGAAATCAAAATTAATAAATAAAAGAACATTAATCGTGAGTGATTACTCACCTTTCGAGGCTAGAGAAGATAGACAGTGAAATTGTGCTACGAAATGCAGGCACGACTTCCAAATCGAAGCTAGATGGACACGATTCGACGAACAAAGCTGATAGCAAGGAATAGACGAAATCAAATCAGAATTGGGTCGATGAAGATAAATGGGTAAGTGGACTCATATATATAACTATATATAAAATCAAATTTTAAATTCAAACATATATATATAAAATAAATTATATGTTATAATAAAACAATATAATTTTAAATCAGAATTGATAAAATCAACTTAAATTCAAAATAGTATATATATAAACAAATATATGTAAGCTATATATATCCAACAACTACATGTATGTTACTAGAATGTGTAACAACCCGACATTTCGTACCCATTTAATTATCGCCTCTTGACGATCTAATCTGGTTGCTAATAAGCTATTGGCATTTTGGTCGAATTGAAATTCTCTTCTTATCCGGTTTGAATTCTTTTCAAATTGGATTGAAATTCAATTATAAGATTTTTGTTAAAAGGGATTGTGGGCTTAACAAATCATCTGGGTCCATTCTTTCTTGGTGCCCTATTCACCAAATACAACCCATCCCCATTCCCCTCTTCAGTCAATTGCGTTTCAACCCTAATCAAAAACAAAGCGAACGAAATAATGGCGACGATTTCCTCTTCGTTTTTGTAACAACCCGCATATTTGTCGATTTTATATTTAAATATAACATCGTTCGTCGGATTTTAGTTCGAAAAGCTACTTTTTGCATACGGACAAATTAGGACTCGAGACCACTCCCATTGAGTTCAAAATGTCGTTTGCGATCTTTTTGAGTATAAACTTTGATATATTTGGAGTAAGTTGAAATTTGTTACTTTTTCTAGTTGGGTTTGGGTTGGGTTCAGCCCACTAGCTCACTAAACACACTAAACCCCTCTACCTCAGCCCTTCCCCTCATCTATCTTCATTTCATTTCATTTCATTTCCTAAGTAAAAACTGAAATGGGGGAAAGGAAGAGGAAATAGAAATTGCTAGCCCTAGTTTCTTCTTGCATCTTGATTTCTTGCTCCAAATTCAATGAGAAGGATAGGTAAGCCTCTTCTCCATCTTCTCCATCTCTTTCTTCTTCAATTTCAGTAAAATATCCTAAGCCCTAAATTGGAAAATATTGTTTGATTCTTAGATTGAAGCTTGTAGAGTTGAAGAAGTGAGTAGTTGATCTTCTCTTTGCAATTGATCTTCTTCTTCTTGTGTTTTGGAATTAAAGGTGAGATTTTTATCTCACATCTAAGTCAATAATTATCTTCGATTGTTAGGTATGAATTCCTAACACTTATCCTTGTGCAATTCCTGAGTCGTTGTTGCTCGACCGATCGTTATCGATGTCGTTTGGCCATTTTTGGCCTAGGTTCAGGGAATGCCCTGAATAACAGTTTCAGCCGTCTGAACGTATGGTTCAGACGTCTGAATGGAATACTGGGAATTTTCTTCTCCCAGCATTCAGACGTCTGAATCAAAATTTCAGACGTCTGAATTGGTTCGTTTTGAACCAGAAAAGAAATAGGCTAAAAGTGCCTATTTCAGACGTCTGAAGTCTAGGATTCAGACGTCTGAATTCTGTTCTGGAAAATAGTTTATTTTCCAGATTCAGACGTCTGAATTCTTGATCTCAGACGTCTGAATCTGCTGTGTTTTGCCTAGTTGTCTTTTTTAGCTTGAATATCCAACTCTAATCAAATCGGGTTGATTCCCTTTTTGTTGTTATCATTTATTATCGGCCACTTTGTTAAGTCGCCCGCCTTTTTAAACTTAGGTCGCTTGTCTTCACTAAGTCGTACCGTGACGGGGCGCTGCCCCGCACCCCGCCGTGGGCGCTGCCCCCTGGACCCCCGTGACCTGACCGGGCAGGTCGAACCCCGTATTACTCTGCGTAGGCAATCTTATATGAAAAGCATTCATCAGAACTTCCATTTTGATGCATTTTGAGCTGATTTCCTTGGATTTTATTCACGTCTCCGAATGTGAACTTTTGTGATTCGTTTTATGACTTGTCACTTTAAAAATATAAAGGTTTCAATACTAGTAGTAAATATCAAAACTCTTTCATCAAATTGATTTCAACACTATTTTTAATATCAAAAGTTCGTTTTCCCAAACCGATTTCCAATCTACTAATATATATAAGCCTTTACTTCACTCGAATGAGAAATCGACTTAAACGACTTAGTAAAACGAGTGGTATGAAACGCTTGCGTTCACTTCGTCGGTTAGCTCTTGGACTTGTTCGACTGAACCCTTTTCGTGACAATTTCCTAGTGAAGATTTGCAGCTTGTTCGTAAATATTTAAGTTAAGCAAGTGGTTATGGGACATGAAGCTAAACTCATATATTTACTAGCTTGGTGTGATTGACACTTCTCGCTGATCATGATGATCATTTTATGATTTAGACTAGCAATTGTGCGATGTCTCTTTGTTTTCAAGGTAAGACTAGACCGCAATAGTGTGATTCCGACTCACACACATCTCTCTGTCCGCAAGGTTAGTCTAGGCCGCAGTAGTGTGATTCCGACTCACACATATCTTTATGTTTGCGAGGGTAGGCTAGACACCACTTGTGTGATTCCATTCACACATACCTTTCTGCTTTTTGGTTAGCCTAGGCCTCAATCAGTGTGATTCCGACTCACACATATGGGGTAGCTCCCCATGGTCTTCGGACCGTCATGTGATAGGCCTCTTTCTCTTTTTATGATTTCTGGATTTCTTGTTTTGATTTCTGGATTTTTATGTCATTGACTTGTTATGAGTACAAGTTTAGGGTATGATGCCCTCTTTGGATCTCTGAGAAGATTCTTGTGATATTTATCATTTCTCATCGGTTGATCTCCTGTTGATCATCATTTTCATACTTATAGTAGTATGTCAGCATGGGTATTCTATGTTTATGCCTTATCTATTATTTTATATCATGCCATCTGATATTTATAGTTAGACTGATCCGTTTATTATTTTCTTAAATAATACTCGGGTCAGACCGAGATGTTACAGGTGCTTCTGCTTGACTTCCTCCCGAGATTCGCTACTCTGACTTTTGGCTAACTATTTAGTTTTGTAGTTTTTGGATGTACACATTTGAGATATAGACTCTATGTTGTGTACTTATTCTTTTGTATAGCACGTGATGCTATTCTTATTGTATTATCGTGGATCTTTCTGACCACTACTCTGATGTACACTTCCATGTGTTAGTTATATATTCATATCTTTTTCCGCATTTGTGATATGGATGTCTGTGACTGATTTGTGTTATGTTTATTTCTATATTTGTTTCCGAAGATTATATATAGCCACTGTGTGATATCTTTGAGTTTGTATCGGTATGTCGGATTTCCTCCTTAAACGAAATGCAAGCTATACTATCTGACATATCGGTGCTCGCACAAAGAAATTACATAGATGGTCGCTCCTCAACAGCCTTATTCTCCATGCTAATTGACAGCACTACATCGTAGTGTTCTTGGTTAGCGTGGGTATAGAGGTGGGGCATCACAGTTTTCTCGATCAGACTAGGGCTTGGCCTCGTTCGTTCTTTCGATGCTTGCTAGGGCTTTCGTTCTTCTTGCGCTCTGACTGTGGGCTTTGTATGTCGAAGCACGTGATTGTTTCGATCGATTGTTGGATGTTTCTGATGTTGCCTGGTTCGATCAATTTCGAGATGATCCTTGTTGCTTGCTCCTCGATTAATCGAGTTCGACTTCGCCTTCTCGACCGGAAAAAGGTGAGTGAATCGTCCCTCACTCACATCTAATTCAGCTTAATAATATGCTTGCGTTTGATTTGGTTTTGGTTTTGATAATTTCTCTGATGTCGTTGTTCATGAATTCTCTGATTTTAACAAATTTGAAAATTTTGGACATTCTATACTCTCGGCATTGATTTTGGCATTATCTTGAGTTGAGATTTCTGCTTCATGAATTTTAGAGGGCTTCGGCCTTCACTTGATTGTTTGTGACGTTGAATTGCTCCACTTGCGACCCTGTTCGATTTTCTACTGATTCATGACTCTGGCCAATTTGTTTTGTTCATCCCTGATAGCATTTTCGATCTTGTTCCTGTGCATTATTATGCCTTACACCTGGATTTGTTCGTCTAGTCTTTGAGGCTACTCCCTTGTTCAGTGATTATTCATGTACACTGATATTAATTATGTTGTATTTGCATATTTATCCCACTGTGTTGCTTGGGGTCGGTCAGTGGTTCAAGTGTTTGAAGGTGCACTTGTTTATTTGATATGTTCGAACTGTTGCATTTGGTTCACTCTGTAATTTCGACTTGTCTTGTTACTTTGACTCGTTTCATTCGGAGTCGTGTTGTTACCTACCTTGGTTGGTCTGCATCCATATATGTCTAAGGTTTGGTTTGGTATTTCTTCGAGTCATTATGTATTGTGCAGTGGTTGGAATTTTTGCAGTGTTCATGCTAGGTACCCTGGCTTAAACCACACTTTGACTCACTGTCTATTGTTGCCATAGCTTGATCCACTGTTTTTGACCTGATGCTAAACTTTGACATTGTTTGGCATTGGATTCACTTGTGTACTTTGAATCTGCCCTGTTTGCACTTGTATCCCTTGTGCACTTTGACTCCCTTGTGTTTTTTTTGAACTAGTGCACTTGACCATGTGCCTGTAGTCTTGGTTTTACAGCTTGTCAATTTTGTACTTCTCTAATTTTCGTTGCCTGCACTTATATACTTCATCATTATTTGCCATATTGGCTTCACTACATCTCCATGTGCCTGTGGTACTGGCAGCGTAGTCGTTGCAGTGTTATCATCTTCACTGATGGCATTTGGTTTGTATTTGAGTTGTCACGGTTGCCTTGAATTGTTGCCATGAGGATCACGTGCATTTTCTATTTAAGTTGCATTATCCAGTTTTGGTTTTGAAGAAGCAATATATTTTGCCTTTTTGCTTCGGCACTGTCTGCAGTGTTGCATACTCATGTCATATGTGTTCTAGTCTTGTTTCTCTTGACGACAAGTGGTCCAGACATTGTTGAGTCCCTGTGTACTAAGTTATTTCACTGGTGCATTTCCTTTTTTGTGGTGCACATTCCTGTTTCACTGTCCTTATGAGTGTGCTACCTTCTCTTCATGGTAAGTTGAGCTGGTATATTTGTCACAGTGCATTCGAACTTGGTTGCATTGGATTTAAATCCACTGTCTTAACTTGTACTTGATTTGTTGTTGGTTCTTTTTGAACCTGTCTCTGTGATGTACTATGACTATCCATTTTATATGTCGCAGTCTTGAGTTTTATGTAATGGTCATGGGTGTCTGCTGCACTATATCGTAGTCGTGCTTGTGCATTTTGACGTTGTCGGGCCACCATGTCAGTGCATTGTTAACCTGGTTAGCCTGTAGTTACATGTTTTCACCTAGTAGTTTGCATTGGATCTGGTATCATTCTTTGAGGCAGTTGCATATCGTTCCACTTCGATCTTAGTTCTGACTTCTAGCTTGTGGACTTTGTCTTGTGATCTTGCTTCATCACTTGGTGTTGTCTACTCGGATAGTGAACAACATGTATCTTATTTCCTCTGTGTTTCAGTTTGCTTACTTGAGCTTGTATGCCGCAAGTTGCCTTGAGTTGAACCCGTGTGCTAATTGGAACTCGGGTTTGACCTTGCGATCATTGTGACTTTCACTGAGCTTTTTTGTATCTCCCGCGATAGTGGCGAGGCAGTACACGCGTGCGTGTACTGCAGCCCTATCAGATTTGATAGTTTTAAATTGATATTTCAATTGTTTAAATTGCTTTGGATTTCTGTTTTGTGGATTAACACTGTTTAGTGTTATATCTGCCGTTATCCGGTTCTCTTATCGAGAAGTTGGGTATACGAGATTTCTGTGACTGTCGTCTATTTGATATTGGATTATTATTTCTTCTGTGTATTAATAACTGAGTTTGAATTAGACTGATCCGGGTATTATTTTCTTTTGAATGTAATACTCGGGTCAGACCGAGTATTTACAGGTCGTAGATTTTTAGCTTTGGGTTGCTGCTAGAGCTATGAAGACTTTTTATATCATCTGAAGTGGTCTTCGTCGTGTTGTAGTAGTCAGTGTGTCTGTTTTAAGATGATAATGTATTCATGTATGTTAGTCGATAATGTTCGTGTATATATAACTTCTTGAGTCGACAGTTGTAGTTGTATCATTTGTATTGTGTCAAATGTATTGTAACTGATATCAGTTATTATATATATGAGACTTTTCGTTCCATTTGTATTCCGCATTTATGTTATCTGTGTTATTTTTATATCTATTGTCCTAAACTATTATAGCCACTGTGTAGTAGCTTTGAGTTTGTATCGGTATGTCGGATTTCCTCTAAAGATGAAATGCAATGTTTTATTATCTGACATATCGGTGCTCGCACAAAGCAATTACACGGATGGTCGCTCCTCAACAGCCTTATTCTCCATGCTAGTTGACAGCACTACTCCGTAGTGTTCTTGGCTAGCGTGGGTATAGAGGTGGGGCGTCACAGCTTGGTATCAGAGCCTGGGGTTTAGGACAATTATAAAGCATAACTTAGATGGAACATGTGTTACAACTATTTGTCGATGTTTTATCTCTCATCTTTACATATGACTATTTTCGACTGTTAGGTATGAATTCCTAACGCTTTTTCTTGTGTTTTCGGCTTTGAATTGATTTAGCCGATGTTGATTTTTGCTTTAATTTGGCAAATTAAAGCCATTTTGACTTTTGGACTTTGTTCCACTTTTGTTCTATGCTATGAGTGTCATTGTGTACCTGTTACACTGTGATGAAAAATAGCTGGACCAGTTGCAAATTGAGTGATTTTGATTTCTCATTCACATCTAGTTTGAATCTCAGCAATTTTGAACTTGATATTTTGTGTTTTCCTCATCTTGAATTCCATTCGACTTCGGTCGCTTTGTTTTTGAGAAATTGCTAATTTCTTGATTTTCAAGACTCTGATTTTGTTTGCCGTTGGTTTCCTAATTTAATCGATTCTTGATCATTTCCACGATTTGTTGCTATCATTTATTAGCAACTTTGATGACATTTTCTTCGGGATTTTTGTGAACATACTTTCTTATGGATTCAGTATCGATTTCTTTGGATTCCATTCACATCTTCGTAGGTGAATTCTTGTGATTGATTGTTTCTAAAATCATTTTTGTGATTTGTCACTTTAAAAATATAAAGGTTTTCTATAATAGTAGTAAATATTAAAATCCTTTTCTCCAAACGATTTTAAAACTATTTTACTACAAAGCTCTTTTCCTAAATCATTTTCCAATCTACTAGTATATACAAGCCTTTACTTCACTCGAATGAGAAATCGACTTAAACGACTTAGTAAAACGAGTGGTATGAAACGCTTGCGTTCACTTCGTCGGTTAACTCTTGGACTTGTTCGATTGAACCCTTTGTGACAATTTTCTAGTGAAGATTTACAGTTTGTTCGTAAATATTTGAGTTAAGCTAGTGGTTATGGGACATGAAGCTAAACTCTTATATTCACTAACTTAATGTAATTGACACTTCTTAATGTTCATGACGATCATTTTTATGATTTAGACTAGGCCTCATCGGTGTGATTTCGTCTCACACATATCTCTTGGGCTTTGAGGATTGTCTAGACACCATTGTGTGATTTCGTCTCACACATATTGCACGGTTAGACTAGGCCTCATCGGTGTGATTTCGTCTCACACATATCTCTTGGGCTTTGAGGATTGTCTGGATACTTTTTGTGTGATTTCGTCTCACATATTTCTTTGTCTGCAGGGAGACTATACCCCGTTTATGTGATGTTTCGCCATCACATATCTAGGGTAGCACCCTACGGTCTTCGGGCTATTCCTGTGTGAAAATTTAATGGATAGCTTCCATGAGATAGCTTCTCGTCATGTGTTTACGCGTAGGTGAGTTTTCATGCTCCCATTCATGTGTTAGGCCTTTTCCCCTTTTTATAATTTAGACTAGCGATTGTGCGAAGTCTCTTTGTCTGCGTGGGAGACTATACCCCGTTTATGTGATGTTTCGCCATCACATATGTAGGGTAGCACCCTACGGTCTTCGGGCCATTCCTGTGTGATACGCGTAGGTGAGTTTTCATGCTCCCATTCATGTGTTAGGCCTCCCCCCTATTTATGTGTTTTCTGGATTTCTTGTGATGATTTCTAGAATTTTGTGCTTCACCAATTTTCGTGATTTCTATTGATATGTTTATCAATTTTTGTGCATTGGTGAATTCATGTGTTATTGACTTGTTATGAATACAAGTTTAGGGTATGATATCCCTTTCTATCTTTAAGAAGATTCTTGTGACATTTTTGATGAATGAAAATTCATTTGGCATTATATTTTGATGCCAGTTATTTTGATGAGATTTTGACGCGTTAACTTCAGTAACCGTCAATTTTGAAATGGATTTACAAGCGGTTCTCCCGCAATACTGATATTGCTAATTTAAGTACGTATTTTTTTTTTAAAAAAAATTCATATTAAAAAAAAAGTTGTTTCAAAATATAAATTAAAATTGTTTTCAAAATTATTACAGTTTGCATTTTCAATAGAATGAGGAAGCGATTTAAACGTTTCAGCAAAATCGAGGACTATGACCCCTTTCTTTTACTGGTTTGCTTAATTTCGGACTTGTCCGTTTGAGAATGTGAAATGTTATTTTTAAAACACACAATTCTGCACTTTCAAGGAAACGATAAAGAGATTTAAACGATTTAGCAAAAGTAAGGAGTATGGAACCATACTTTTACTACTTCGGTTAATTCCGGACTCGTTAATTGAATATTTATGACTTCTGATTATCGTTTTTGATAATCAGATGTTTGTGTTTCTGATTATCGTTTTTGATACTCGGATATTTCTGATTTCTGATTATCGTTTTTGATAATCGGATATTTGTGTTTCTGATTATCGTTTTTGATAATCAGATATTTGTGAAATTTAATTATCGTTTGAGATAATTAAATATTTTTCGATTTGATTAATCGAATGTTTGTGTTTCTGATTATCGTTTTTGATAATCAGATATTTGTGAAATTTGATTATCGTTTGTGATAATTAAATATTTTTCGATTTGATTAATCGAATATTTGTGTTTCTGATTATCGTTTTTGATAATCAGATATTTGTGAAATTTAATTATCGTTTGAGATAATTAAATATTTTTCGATTTGATTAATCGAATGTTTGTGTTTCTGATTATCGTTTTTGATAATCAGATATTTGTGAAATTTGATTATCGTTTGAGATAATTAAATATTTTTCGATTTGATTAATCGAATGTTTGTGTTTTTGATCATCGTTTTTGATAATCAGATATTTGTGAAATTTGATTATCGTTTGAGATAATTAAATATTTTTCGATTTGATTAATCGAATGTTTGTGTTTCTGATTATCGTTTTTGATAATCAGATATTTGTGAAATTTGATTATCATTTTTGATAGTTAAACCTATTTGCGATTTGAAAATTCGATTATCGTTTTTGATGATTGAATATTTGCGATTTTGAGATTTGAGCTTCGTCTTTTTCTCTGGCGATTCAGGTGAGTAATTTGATTTACTCACATTCAATTCGTGCAGTACGTGAATTCTGCTCTATTTCCTTTTTCTTTTAAATGCTGGAACTCGATTGATTCTTGCTTTTGATAGTCGTCTGATTTTGATTCCTTGATCCCCACGATTTTTGATTCTTTTGATTTGAATCAGTCGAACCTTTTGATTCTATGTCTGATACTTCCATAATTCCTATACTTCCCTGTTGACCTTTGCTTTGCTTATGCATTCGACATTGTTATGTTCTTATGGTTGTTACCTCTTTCCCACTTATCTCTTAGGATTGCGAGGACGCAATTTCTTTAAGGAGGGGAGTCTGTAACAACCCGACATTTCGTACCCATTTAATTATCGCCTCTTGACGATCTAATCTGGTTGCTAATAAGCTATTGGCATTTTGATCGAATTGAAATTCTCTTCTTATCCGGTTTGAATTCTTTTCAAATTGGATTGAAATTCAATTATAAGATTTTTGTTAAAAGGGATTGTGGGCTTAACAAATCATCTGGGTCCATTCTTTCTTGGTGCCCTATTCACCAAATACAACCCATCCCCATTCCCCTCTTCATTCAATTGCGTTTCAACCCTAATCAAAAACAAAGCGAACAAAATAATGGCGATGATTTCCTCTTCGTTTTCTCGATCAGACTAGGGCTTGGCCTCGTTCGTTCTTTCGATGCTTGCTAGGGCTTTCGTTCTTCTTGCACTCTGATCTGTGGGCTTTGTATGTCGAAGCACATGATTGTTTCGATCGATTGTTGGATGTTTCTGATGTTGCCTGGTTCAATCAATTTCGAGATGATCCTTGTTGCTTGCTCCTCGATTAATCGAGTTCGACTTCGCCTTCTCGACCGGAAAAAGGTGAGTGAATCGTCCCTCACTCACATCTAATTCAGCTTAATAATATGCTTGCGTTTGATTTGGTTTCGGTTTTGATAATTTCTCTGATGTCGTTGTTCATGAATTCTCTGATTTTAACAAATTTGAAATTTTTGGACATTCTATACTCTCGGCATTGATTTTGGCATTATCTTGAGTTGAGATTTCTGCTTCATGAATTTTAGAGGGCTTCGGCCTTCACTTGATTGTTTGTGACGTTGAATTGCTCCACTTGCGACCCTGTTCGATTTTCTACTGATTCATGACTCTGGCCAATTTGTTTTGTTCATCCCTGATAGCATTTTCGATCTTGTTCCTGTGCATTATTATGCCTTACACCTGGATTTGTTCGTCTAGTCTTTGAGGCTACTCCCTTGTTCAGTGATTATTCATGTACACTGATATTAATTATGTTGTATTTGCATATTTATCCCACTGTGTTGCTTGGGGTCGGTCAGTGGTTCAAGTGTTTGAAGGTGCACTTGTTTATTTGATATGTTCGAACTGTTGCATTTGGTTCACTCTGTAATTTCGACTTGTCTTGTTACTTTGACTCGTTTCATTTGGAGTCGTGTTGTTACCTGCCTTGGTTGGTCTGCATCCATATATGTCTGAGGTTTGGTTTGGTATTTCTTCGAGTCATTATGTATTGTGCAGTGGTTGGAATTTTTGCAGTGTTCATGCTAGGTACCCTGGCTTAAACCACACTTTGACTCACTGTCTATTGTTGCCATAGCTTGATCCACTGTTTTTGACCTGATGCTAAACTTTGACATTGTTTGGCATTGGATTCACTTGTGTACTTTGACTCTGCCCTGTCTGCACTTGTATCCCTTGTGCACTTTGACTCCCTTGTGTTTTTTTTGAACTAGTGCACTTGACCATGTGCCTGTAGTCTTGGTTTTACAGCTTGTCAATTTTGTACTTCTCTAATTTTCGTTGCCTGCACTTATATACTTCATCATTATTTGCCATATTGGCTTCACTGCATCTCCATGTGCCTGTGGTACTGGCAGCGTAGTCGTTGCAGTGTTATCATCTTCACTGATGGCATTTGGTTTGTATTTGAGTTGTCACGGTTGCCTTGAATTGTTGCCATGAGGATCACGTGCATTTTCTATTTAAGTTGCATTATCCAGTTTTGGTTTTGAAGAAGCAATATATTTTGCCTTTTTGCTTCGGCACTGTCTGCAGTGTTGCATACTCATGTCATATGTGTTCTAGTCTTGTTTCTCTTGACGACAAGTGGTCCAGACATTGTTGAGTCCCTGTGTACTAAGTTATTTCACTGGTGCATTTCCTTTTTTGTGGTGCACATTCCTGTTTCACTGTCCTTATGAGTGTGCTACCTTCTCTTCATGGTAAGTTGAGCTGGTATATTTGTCACAGTGCATTCGAACTTGGTTGCATTGGATTTAAATCCACTATCTTAACTTGTACTTGATTTGTTGTTGGTTCTTTTTGAACCTGTCTCTGTGATGTACTATGACTATCCATTTTATATGTCGCAGTCTTGAGTTTTATGTAATGGTCATGGGTGTCTGCTGCACTATATTGTAGTCGTGCTTGTGCATTTTGACGTTGTCGGGCCACCATGTCAGTGCATTGTTAACCTGGTTAGCCTATAGTTACATGTTTTCACCTAGTAGTTTGCATTGGATCTGGTATCATTCTTTGAGGCAGTTGCATATCGTTCCACTTCGATCTTAGTTCTGACTTCTAGCTTGTGGACTTTGTCTTGTGATCTTGCTTCATCACTTGGTGTTGTCTACTCGGATAGTGAACAACATGTATCTTATTTCCTCTGTGTTTCAGTTTGCTTACTTGAGCTTGTATGCCGCAAGTTGCCTTGAGTTGAACCCGTGTGCTAATTGGAACTCGGGTTTGACCTTGCGATCATTGTGACTTTCACTGAGCTTTTGTGTATCTCCCGCGATAGTGGCGAGGCAGTACACGCGTGCGTGTACTGCAGCCCTATCAGATTTGACAGTTTTAAATTGATATTTCAATTGTTCAAATTGCTTTGGATTTCTGTTTTGTGGATTAACACTGTTTAGTGTTATATCTTCCGTTATCCGGTTCTCTTATCGAGAAGTTGGGTATACGAGATTTCTGTGACTGTCGTCTATTTGATATTGGATTATTATTGCTTCTGTGTATTAATAACTGAGTTTGAATTAGACTGATCCAGGTATTATTTTCTTTTGAATGTAATACTCGGGTCAGACCGAGTATTTACAGGTCATAGATTTTTAGCTTTGGGTTGCTGCTAGAGCTATGAAGACTTTTTATATCATCTGAAGTGGTCTTCGTCGTGTTGTAGTAGTCAGTGTGTCTGTTTTAAGATGATAATGTATTCATGTATGTTAGTCGATAATGTACGTGTATATATAACTTCATGAGTCGACTATTGTAGTTGTATCATTTGTATTGTGTCAAATGTATTGTAACTGATATCAGTTATTATATATATGAGACTTTTCGTTCCATTTGTATTCCGCATTTATGTTATCTGTGTTATTTTTATATCTATTGTCCTAAACTATTGTAGCCACTGTGTAGTAGCTTTGAGTTTGTATCGGTATGTCGGATTTCCTCTAAAGATGAAATGCAATGTTTTATTATCTGACATATCGGTGCTCGCACAAAGCAATTACACGGATGGTCGCTCCTCAACAGCCTTATTCTCCGTGCTAGTTGACAACACTACTCCGTAGTGTTCTTGGCTAGCGTGGGTATAGAGGTGGGGCGTCACATAATGTATGCAGACGCAATACATACACAAATACATATGCAGACCCATTATAAATATACATACGCAATACAAAATATACAAGCTAACAACATTTTATATAGTACTAATATAAACTTATATAATAAAACTTACTGTAACACCATTTATATAACTAAACCCATACTCATATATGCAACAGTCAATAAACCCTTTGTATGAATTACTTGTCTTCTAGTTATAATATACTGCAACATCACCATACATCTATAAATTTTATGAACTATATAATATGCAGACTCGAATTGCATACATTAACAAAGTAGGATATGTATATAAAACTAGCATAGAATAATATATATACCACAGACTTAGTACATACCACATACTTAGTACATAAATAAACAATAGATCTAGTTAGTATACAATATATATGCATGCGTTGATAAGACTTTCACATTATTAAACTTCATATTATATTTATACAATTACAACTTTCATAAACTATATAACTTACATAAACTCAACTGTTGTTTATATGCTTGAAATATATCTATGATAAATACTGTAACCATTAATATATAAATTATATTAACTAACCGATGTCTAAACTTGTCTAGAATAAAACTAATATACACAGTCTGAAGCCATTCAATACTAGTATAAATATATAAACTCACATTTGTATACTTTATATGATATACTAACATATATATCAAACCAAAGATGTCCCGACGAATATAAGTATTTATATTATAATATATACTAACAACAATGATGCATATAAGTGACCCAAAACCTATATACATACGAAAACAAATATACATGTTTTGTTTAAACATGTAAATGCAGACTTAAACTTACATATTGCACTTTACCTGACAAACATATTATATACATATATGTAGACAACTACCTTTAAGATCATACACATGACTAAAATACAAATTTATATACATATTACATACAAAACTAACATAGTCTTTCAAAACAAATAAAAACAATGTGTATATATATATAAAATAATTTTCCAAAACTTTCAATATATATCATACTGATGTAAGCCTGTACATACAATATCCATGATAATACAAATATATGTACGAGATATATATAATCGAACTATGTATCGTATAATAGTAAAACAAAATCAAGAATTAATATATATACCGAAGATGTTCACGGGTCAAGCAAGCTGGAAGTAAAGCTGAATCTCGGTTGATGGGTAGGCGATGGGTTGGAGTCGAGCTACGGGTATAGGCACGCCGGTCAGGTCGGTGGCGTGGGCTCGGCTAAAGTGGTGCAGGGTTGGAGGCAGGTGGCAGGGCTGCTAGTTGTTGAAGGCGAGGCCGATCTAGCTTGCGATGTAGGTGGCAGGAGTTTGCCTGTGTCGGGGATAGGCTGCTAAGGTGATCGGGTTGGAGGAAGTTGGTGGGGCACCGTCTGGACGTGGCTGATCCGGAGGAGGTCGGAGATGCGGAGGCTTGACAACTTATGGATGGGGAAATCTTAGGGAAACATGGCCAGTGAGGCATGGAGGGCTCGGAGGTGGTCACGTGGGTAGGTGCGGAAATTGGAGGGGAGCATGGAGCTGCTTGGTGTTTGGTTGCGGAGGAAGGAGCACTAGTGATGAGGAGGTTTGCTGTGTGGAGGGGCGGTGGTCGAGTGAGATGCATGAATTATATTTTTTTATTTGAAGATGAGCAGGTGGGGAATTGAAAAAGAGAAGATGAATTCGAACAGCAGGCAACACTTTGCGTGAGGAAGAGAGATGCGTGAGGGAATTGAAAGTAAGAACGGAGATGAATAGCCTCGTAATTAATATAAGTTTTCTTTCCCAAAAGAATAACAGAGAGAAAATATTGAAAATGGAACCGAACAGTGAACGAACCAATGGATAATAAAGTTGAATAGGGAAACAGCAAAGTCAGGGATTATCTTAGGGAATATAAAAAGGTTAGAGGTTGTTATTGTTATACAGTGAGCAATGACTAGTCATGGAAACAAATAGATCCGAACGGTTAACGATACGGCTGACTGTTCGCCGATTCCGCTGCGTATCGTATCTCGAAACACAGCATTGAATATACCGCAAAGATCAGCACGGCGAGAAGATCAAAACGGTGCATAGATATCAGTGGTACGATTGAATCTTAAAAATTCGAATTTTCTACAAGCGGAAAATGCAGCAAAAACGCAGAAAAATAAGATCGATGGAGCTAAAGAAGTCCGAATTTTGAAAAACGAAAAATGGCGTCTTGCTCAGAAGATGATTTAGAATTTTTCTATGTAAAAATATTTAGGTTTCGAAAACGTTTTATTTTCATCGATTTTTTAACTGATTAAATTGAAGTAAATTTACGCACGAAATAAACTTTCATATTTTCGGACGAAAATTTACCAGTTGCTATGTTTAACTAGACGCATTCCAAATATCAAATTTATATCTCAAAATTTTATCGTTTAAAGTTTCACAAAATTTCAATTAATAACGTTATTAAAAACCGGTTAAATTTACTGGTTGTTACACTCTTCCCCACTCAAAACTTTTCGTCCCCGAAAAGGGAGGAGGTAGGGAAATAGAAACAACCAGAAAGAAATACAGATTTTGAATTACAAAATGAAACAATTAATTTAAACCATACAGATTTTAATTTAAATTAATTTATATTTAACAATTGTTTTTAAATTCAAGGTTTCTATTAAATTGATTTAATTTCATATTTATTAATGTTAGATACAAAAAGGTTTCCTTTAAAACGAAATTAAATTCAAATTCAATTAATTCAAGATATCTCATTAAGTTGGTTTAATTTCAATTTATTTAACTTTCAAAACAAAATTTTATTTATTAATCACATCTATTATTTAATTGACTTATTATTCTATTTATCTCTATTATCATTTCATAATCAAATTAAGTGTATAATATTTATTATAAACACTCAAATTTATTTCTAAAATCAGTTTATATTGTATATTATCCAATTATCTTAAATTAACAATTTCAAAGATCATAAATTTGAATAGTCATTTATTATAATCATACTTTATTCGACAAATTTAATTCTTCTTTATTCCAAATTATTATTAAATTTATTCTACTTAATATATCTTATCACATATATATTAAGTATATTTACACTTATTATCACTACTCAAATTTATTTAAAAATTCCTTTGATATCATTTTCTATTGTATAATATTCAATTACATAGTTAACTTTTAAAAATTTAGGTAAGTTATATATAATGCAATTGAATATTATCCAAATGAAATTTTCAATTCACTTATTTCAAATCAAACATTTAGTCAGAAAATTTGGCTTCATTGAAAATCATCTTAAAATCAAAATTTTAGGAATTCATTTCCGATTAAATTTAACCAATTTATAACTAAAATAAATATGTATACGTAATATCAAATTAAATTTAAAATCTTCAATATATTATAAATCAAGTCATGTTTAGAAATTTAATTCAATTTATTTTTTTTCAAACAAAAGTGTAGCAGGGCTACATAATAGTCTCTCCACTTTGAAACTCGAAAATGAATGTCGATGATGCGGCCGTCATCACCGAAATTATTTTCCAGCGACAAAGAGAAGAGCACTGATTTAAACATTTAAAATTCTTTGAAAATGATTTCTATTCGAAATTACTTTATAAAATATGCATTTTTAAATTAAAACCCAAAGTTTGAAATTAATGGAAATTAATTTCTCAAATTCTTTATTTAAATTCATTTCAACTCCTAATTAAAAATTTAAAATCCTCACTATACAATGAGGGTAAACTTTCAAAATCCTCACTATACAATGAGGTTTGATTTTCAAAATCCTCACCATATGATGGGGTTAGAGTTTCAAATTCATATACAAATCCTCATTATATGATGAGGTTAGATTTTCTGAATCCTTACTATATAATGAGATTAAATATTAAAAATCCTCACTATATGACGATGTTAGATTTTCATAATCCTCATTATACTATGAGGTTAGATTTTAAAATTTATATACGAATCCTCATTATTTGACGAGGTTAGATTTCCAAAACCCTCACTATATTATGAGGTTAGACTTTCAAATACATATGCAAAATCCCCACTGTACGATAGGGATCTATCGGCTCCCAGCCAAACACAAAAATAGTGTAAACTCTAAAGTGCCAAGTACCATCACCTTTAGTTATCACAAGAACTTAACCAAAATGCCCTATACCACCTGGTGAAATTCAAGTATTTACTAGAAGCTAGTAAATCTCACTCATTACGGATACTACTAGAAACCTTGAACTATATTCCCTTGAGGATCTATTGGCCCCACCACATACCAAAAGAGAATACAACCCTAGTGTTAAATACTTCCTAATAGCAATCAGAAGAATTTAACCAAGGCATCCCATACTACCCGGCGGAATTCAAGTATTAGCTAATGGGTTAGTAAGTACCACTCAAACATTCTATTCAATGAGTTGTACCATGTTCGACGAAGTGTTACTTGAAAGCATGTAAACCAACAACACTATGTCGATTAGTAGTATTTCCTAAATTATAAAATTAAGGTCCTCAAATATTTTATTTTTAAATTCTTTTCCAAATCCAAAAGTCACATGAAAATGCTAAAATATCATACAAATAACCAAGTGTTAAATTCAGTAAAATCCAATAAGAATTTATACTTTGAAAACGGATAATATCATTTTATTATATAAGAAACGATTTCTAAAATGCTTTATATATGAACCTATTTTCAAGCTTCTTATTTAAAATCCAAAAACACATTTATTTATCAACTATATATATATATATCCTTTGATAAAATAAACCACAATTCCACTTTTAATATTTAGACGCTTATATATATAACTATTCCAAATTATTATTTGAAAGTTCTATAGTTCACCGATTATATTCCAAAGTGTGTGTGTATAAGCAGTCATCTATTTTATAAAACCAAAAATATCTATTTTTAAACTCATATAGTTATTAAAACATTTGCTTAAATGCGACTTAGAAGTTTACTTCCAAACCATTCCAAAATAATATTATATATATCATTACTTATAAAATCACTTATACAAAGGAAATTAGATTACTATAAAAAGTTGGTTTGAAATATATATATATATATATTATAAACCTAAGTCCATAAAACACAAAGAATTTTGTTATTTCAAAAGTTTCAAATTCATCACAAAACCATATTGGTAAATTTGATCCATAGAGGTATACTCAAGATTATCTCCAAGCACTCTATCATGAAAACAAAATCCATATATTCATAATTCAAAATCTCGAAATAGCATTGAAATTAATCATGGAATAGATTACATAACAATGCTCATAACATACAAGAAGAGAACCAAGCAAACAAATGATCGAACGAGTGAACGGGAGGCACACGATCATCACTTAGGGCTCTGCCCAGGTGCATGATCGGTGCACCAGTCCCTTAGGACCAGTCCACCGGTGGCATCTCCTAGGCGAAGCCCCAGGCAATTTCCTATGCCTTCTGGGGTCCGTCGGTAGGGGTTTTCCAACGATTCATGCTTCTAACTCCTAGGGCATTGTTTTAGACATCATGCAAGCTTATAATCATTCATATAATCATGATTCAAAGGATCATATGGTAAGGATTTTCAACAAACAGTGAATAAATTAACAAGATATGTGAATATCACTATCAAATTGAAAGCAATCCAACAACAAATCACTCAAGACACACACAACACAGTAGCAACATATAAGTTTAGAGATAGATTGTGTAAGTGGTAACTCACCTTTTTCGTATAATTTCACTTAGCAATTAGCTGTTGGCCTTCTAATAAACAGTGAAACCCTAGAACTCAAAAAAAAGAGAAAGCACAAAAAGGATTCAAAACTCAAACTAAAACCGAAATGGATTATACAAGATGTTAGACAAGGGCTTAATTTACATACCTTTATTTTATCTTTTTATTCCAAAAAAATTGCAATTTAAAATCACCGCTTTTGATTTAGTTTGTAAAGAGGAAGAAGAACCCTAGTTTTCCTTTTGTTTTGATTTTCAGGAGTTGAGAATGTGAACGTACTGAAAATGAAAAAAGAGAAGAAGCTTTCTTTTATAATTAATTTATTTAGGCCTTAGTGTTTAATTTGCAATCCAATAAGAATTAATTAACCATTTATTTTTAATTTCTTACTAATAGCTTCTCAAATCAAATGATTAAGTAATTAAGCCATAATCAAATGAACCAATTAACTTTTTAAACTATTTTAACAATGAACACATTTATATTAAGATGCCTACATATCTCAAATTCTCCTTTTATTTAAAAACAAAAGATTCAAACTAAACAATTATACTTGTCTAAACTCAAAGTCCAATTATCTTTAAATAAACTCTAAAATTATAATTTCTTTATTATTCCTTAAATTTAGAATTTATTAAAGTCAATTAACTCCCAAAAATATTTTTAAGTGATTCTTTACACTTTGAAAATAATAATATTTCCAAATTTTACAATAATTTAGAATTAATTATCCTAAAACAAATTATCTTTTATAAATGACTACAGTTTCCCAACTAATAATTTAAGTTTTCCAAATTAAATCTTTATTTAGTTTCTTATATTTACTCTAAATCAAGGTTTTACAGACTTCCCTCTTTAAAAATATAGCGCCCTCGCAATTTTGATTCAGTAAAATGTCTAAAATTAAAACATATTTATTCAAAAGTTTCTTCTTTAAATTTAACCAATACCACAAGAATATAACATTGTTTTAATTTATACTATAATTTATAAAAATTAATATATTCTCCTTCCTTATTTTCTGATTTGAAAATAAGTTCACACAAATATTTTACTTAAATCTCAAAATTTTAATTATTACTCCAAATAACTCTTTCCAAAAATTTGCATTTTCAATTATAAAACCTAAATCATCAAATTATACAATTCCATTTTCAATTAAATTATAAAACTTAACATCCATCTAAATCATAAAATGATGCATAAATCGAAATTATCACACACTATTCATCATAGTATACACACACACAATATATATATATATATACATATATATAATAAATGAATACCCATAATTCCATATATCAAATAATATAATAACGTTGTCTCGCCATCTATTTATAACAAATCTATAACGACACGTATTTTTAACTATTTTAAATTACTAAATTTAATAAATTTATTGAATAATAATGGTTAGAAATAAAATTTAATGATTTATTAATGTAGTTTATTGAGTATGAACTTGAATAAAATTTTGAAATAACCAATTTCAAAAATTTAGGCAATAGCAAGTATTGAAATGAAATTCTAAGTATTGAATGTGTTTATAATTAATAACAAGAATTGAATATTAAAGTTGAATTACTTTGAAATGGAAATAGTAGTTTTATTATTTGAATTCATTTTAATTGTAAATTTTATAAGTTAAATAACTTATACTTCAATTATAGTGATTTATTGGATAATTAAATTGTTTAAATTTAATACTGGAATTTATTTAAATAATTAAATTATGAAGTTAATGTGAATGAAAATAATTTCAAAAGTAGACTAAAATTTTATTTAAATGAGAATGAAGATTGTTAAATTTTAAAATTGAATTTAAAGTGATTAACTTTATTTTCGGAAATTACTTGTCTTAATCAACGAGTAAAATTGCCATTTTAGCCACTATCTCAGATTTCGACAAAACCAGTTTCATCGGATCTGTAATAGTGGATTATTATAGGATTTCAAGTTTTGTAGCGATCGGACTTATCGTTTGGCCATGCGAGCTTGAAACGCGTAGAAATTAATTTAAGGAATTTAATTAAAATAAATTGATTTTGAAATGCTATCTTCTGAATATGATGGAACTGGCTCATGAAACTAGTTCCATTTTGTTCGAAATGAGGGTATAACATATAGAACGCCGGGCTGCACGCCTTGTTTGGAGCTTAAGAATTTCGGACGTTATAAGTCAAATATTTTCTAATTATAATAATATATATATTTATTCCTCCAACATTTCTTACAAGGCCACGTACAACTCTATCTCCCCCGTACTCCCCCCTCTCCCATATTTCAAAATTGTTGCAGATTGGAAAAAAAAACAAAAAAAATGGCGCGACCGGGTCAAGCGATGGCGTGCGACGCGCACGCGAGGGAGGCAGCGCGGCGGCGGGCCAAAGCAGAGGCGCGAGGGCGATTCTTGTTGTTATTTTTTAGGGTTTCGAGGCAAAGATCCACGCGCGCGCATGCGCGATTTTGCTGCGGTCGTGCGCGATGAGGAGCGGCGGCGGAGGGATGGACGGAGCGGCGTCTGATCGTCAATCGTTCGTCTTCAAAAAGAAAAAAAGAAAAAGAAAATGTAGTAGTAGTCGCAAGCACGAGGAGGAAACATGGGTTACTGTGCGGGCCTGGTAAAGAACGCGTTGTGGAAGATGGGTATTAGGTTTGTTAGTTATTTTATTTTGTTTATTTAATGTTAATTTTATCGTTATGTTATTAATTCGTATAACTTTCTCGTACGAGGTCCGATTCGAGCGAAACGAGTTGCATTGGATTCGTATTAACGTCGTCTACATCATGGAGTGGAATTGGAATTTATTTGAAGCTGAAATATTTTCAGTCTCAAATAAATGTGAGTGTTTTATGACGCTCACGAAGTACTAAAATAATTTTTATGTTAGTTAAATTGATATCATGAAGTAATTTAATTTTATTGACTGTTGTTTGGTAAATTTAACTGACATTTAAATTGATATGAATTGAAATGATAGGAATTTGAATTGACAGGTCAAATTTGAATTGACAGATAAATTGCTAGTTAAATTCCTGATTATTAACAACTGGTTAATTGTGGTGATATTTTGATTGATTTGGACGTTGTTTATGATAAATGTCTATTGGTTGATGGATTGGATGATTGGATGTTTATTTATTTATATGTATATCCTATTGTCACCCTGTAAATTATTTGACAGCATACAAAACTGTAAATTGAACTTTTATTCGAACTTTGAAATATTGCTAAGTAAAAATTATTTAAATGGATATTTCAAATTTGGGCTCTGAGTTGAATTATTTTGAAGATTTGAACCTTAAATTAAATATTGAAGTTTAAATTTGATTTAAGTGATTTAAATAAATAAATAGAAATTGAACTTGAAATCGATACAAGTAGAAATGGTTTAAAATAAGAATTGAATTGAAGTTCAAACCATTGAATCGAATCGTGGAATTGAATTTGAAATTAAAATGAACGTTTCGAAATTGAAGTCAATTCGAATTGAAATTGAGTTGATTTGAATTTAAATCGAAATTGAGTCGATTTGAATTGATTTGAGATTAAGATGATTTTAAATTAAAGATTTGAAATTGAATCAAATTGATTGAAATTTGGACCTGAGTCCAGATTTGTTGAAATGGGAAGAAACAGTTTTGAATTTGAAATTATTTTTAGTATAAACTATTTTCCTATAACTGTTTTAAAAATCATTTTTTATAAATTTCAAATTATTTAAATTTCAAATCATTTAAAATATACAATCTATTTTAATATTTTAACTATTTTAACTTTTTAAAAACTATTCAACTATTTTCTAAAAATTCAAACTGTGCAAGGGTGGAATGTTTATATTTAAATCGTTGATTTAAATGTGAATTGGGTTAAAATGAGGTTATAACCTAAATTGTAATTCGAATTGAATTTTGAAGTGAAAATTACATATCGAATTGAATATGACATTTTGAAGTAAATATGATATTTCAAAATGAAATGATGTTTGAAGCGAATATGATATTTTGATATCAAGTATGAATCGTTTTCGAAATGTAAAAGAACCAACCGGTGTGTAAAACGACGTTTAGTTGTTAAAGAGACCGGGGTCTCTTATTGGCATACTCTCTGTCAATATTTGAACCACTTAAAAAACTGTGTACGCAAAGGAGACTCCCGAACGAAGTGGTTGGATTTGGCGTCGTTTCCTAGATTTGAAGAAAGAGAACGATGATGGATAGACCCCGGCACTTGTGCCAATTTGAAATGACTACAACAAGATGGCTTGATAGAGCCAATGAGGTTAATTACCTCTAGCGGACATCTGTTCTTCGATTTCTTTTTGGACTTGGTCCATACTATTTGTAACGACCCGCTATTTTGGACCATTCGCATCCGCACATGTCGAACTTGAATGATTCAAAATACAGAATTGTAAATTTAAATTGGCAAAACTGAACATATATAGTAAATAAAATAATCACAAATCACAGACACAGAGTAATAAATGCAGCGGAAACAAAAGATAGTAGTTCATGAAGCTACTATATATATATAAAAGTTAAATAAGTTACAGCAGAAGTCTCGAATACAATAGTCAAATACAAGAATCCGAATACAATCACTAGAATCAACTGGATATCTGAAAGCTGGATAGATAGCTGGATCTCCAAGCGAAGCTCCAACTCCAAAGGTGAGTCTCGAATACTGGTACACTCAGTCTGACCCGAGCGTAAAGCAAAACACAAAACACTCGAGTCAGGATTAACATTCTTATATCAATAAATCCAACTCAAGTGGAATAGCAATTGAGATACAAGTAACTCAAAGGATGTTTGGAATAACCATCCTTTAAGGATCCGTTAAACTATCTACTATGTAGTAGTGTACGATAAGTAGATAATGCCTATCAGAAATGCAAGATATCAAAATAGTGTTAAGGCGTTACCATTATCCCCCTTAACACATTTTATATAAGCATTATAGTCTATACAGCACTGTAAACTCCACCGTAAACTAGTGGGATATCAGGGAGTACTCCATAGGTATAGCACAAAACAAATCATAGTGGTCGCGTATATAGGGATACAAGTATGACAAGGCACATGAGGCAATACCCAAGGTAGTGAAACTACCATTTGCCTGATCCGGACTGGTGAGAACGCATCGCCGCAGCGATCGCAACACCGTGAAACAACACTTAAAATTCTTTTCCAGCGACAAAGAGAAGAGCACTGATTTAAACATTTAAAATTCTTTGAAAATGATTTCTATTCGAAATTACTTTATAAAATATGCATTTTTAAATTAAAACCCAAAGTTTGAAATTAATGGAAATTAATTTCTCAAATTCTTTATTTAAATTCATTTCAACTCCTAATTAAAAATTTAAACCATGTTCTATAATTTCATTTATTTATCATATTGGAATAGTCTATGGTTTACAAAAACAATAAATGAAAATGAAATATTAACATTTTTGACAACAAATTCATTAACAATTTAATTTCTAAAAAATTTATACTTATATATAATATAATCATTCAAAATTATTTTATTTACTAAATTTGAAAACAATGTTGTGTCAGTTTGCTCTGCTCGAGTGTTTTGGAGATCCTATCGATAGCGCTGATCAGACGAATCGATCGGAAACCCAAATCAACATCAACAACTCAAACAACACAGCATATATTAAAACATTTATACATATTAGTTTATAAATACATTTCTTTGCTCGACAATACAGGAATGAATTTTCAAATAAGGATAGGGTTTTTGATGGACTCAAATCAAAGAGAAATTTGATTTGAAGATAAGTTCAAAACAGAGATATGATGAGTAATAACAAAGTAGGAAGATTGATAAATTTATATAAATCGCGGGCAACCTTAACCGGGTCAACCGTGACTTCCAAAATAAGATCGATGCAGAATTTCGAGGCAAATCTACATTCGATCTCAAGGAATAGAATTCAGGTATAGCAGGAGATAGATAACATCATAAACCGAGGATACATAAACCTTCGGTAAATCAATGCCTATTATAAAGGAGTTTCACCCCTTTACAAGTCATTCGAAGTTTGGCGAGATTGCCGATTCAATATAAAGATCATTCGAAGTGGAGTTATGGGATACTCCGGAATTAGAAGACGAATAGTGAGGGACACGAATAGATTTTGGAACCGTAGGGGACGTTCCAAAATTCAAAGGAATTGAGTCAAAGGAAGAGATTGAAACTCGAATGAGAGTGATTCTGTAAATACATTTACCCTATATGCTAAGTTGCCTAGAGCTACCAAAGCTCCGATACCAACTGTAACGACCCGCTATTTTGGACCATTCGCATCCGCACATGTTGAACTTGAATGATTCAAAATACCGAATTGTTAATTTAAATTGGCAAAACTGAACATATACAGTAAATAAAATAATCACAGATCACAGACACAGAGTAATAAATGCAGCGGAAACAAAAGATAGTAGTTCATGAAGCTACTATATATATATATATCAGAGTTATATAAGTTACAGCAGAAGTCTCGAATACAATAGTCAAATACAAGAATCAGAATACAATCACTGGAATCAACTAGATATCTGAAAGCTGGATAGATAGCTGGATCTCCAAGCGAAGCTCCAACTCCAAAGGTGAGTCTCGAATACTGGTACACTCAGTCTGACCCGAGCGTAAAGCAAAACACAAAACACTCGAGTCAGGATTAACATTCTTATATCAATAAATCCAACTCAAGTGAAATAGCAACTGAGATACAATTAACTCAAAGGATGTTTGGAATAACCATCCTTTAAGGATCCGTTAAACTATCTACTATGTAGTAGTGTACGATAAGTAGATAATGCCTATCAGAAATGTAAGATGTCAAAATAGTGTTAAGGCATTACCATTATCCCCCTTAACACATTTTATATAAGCGTTATAGTCTATACAGCACTGTAAACTCCACCGTAAACTAGTGGGATATCAGGGAGTACTCCATAGGTATAGCACAAAACAAATCGTAGTGGTCGCGTATATAGGGATACAAGTATGACAAGGCACATGAGGCAATACCCAAGGTAGTGAAACTACCGTTTGCCTGATCCGGACTGGTGAGAACGCATCGCCGCTGCGATCGCAACACCGCGAAACAACACTCCCAATATCATGGGTGCACCAATCGACAACAAGTAATGAGTAGTTTTTGAAGAAGTGTGTTCGCTCGAGATAGCTGACCCCATTTGGCCCGGCATGACTCCTATTTTAGTCATTTCCAATTTGACACAAGTGTCAAGGCAATCCATTATCGTTCTCTTTCTTCAGTCATCACGTACATCATTCCAACCACTTCATTCTGGATCACATTCTGCGTATAGTTATTAAAGTGGTTATCGGTTTAGACCGTGTGTATGTCCCTAACCGATTCCGGTCTCTTTAATAACTTTCGTTATTATTACACCGATTGGTCGTTTATTTCTTTCAAAACCAAATCAATTTCAATCTCAATTAGAATTTGTAAACCAACATTTCATTTGTCTTTCAAAACCAATTTCCAAAAATTTACGTTTCAAAACATCCAAATTACCATTTCAAAATCTCATAATACAATTTCAATTTTTTATTTAAAACCATTCCAATATTCATTTAAATTCGTATATAAGTTTCATTCCGAAATCATTTAAATTTAATTTAATCTACATTTGAATCAATTTAAGTTCATTTATCGATTTTTATTCAATATTCATTAAGTAAATTATCCTTCAAAACAATTTCTATTTAACTTCCAATTTATTAAATCAATTATTTAAGTTCAACTCCATTATATCAAAACTTACAAATTGCATTAAATTAAATTCATCAAATCAAATTCTTTACATTTCAAGTCTTACATTAATTTCAATAAAACACATTTTATTTCTTATTAGAGAAATTCAATTTCATTTATTAATTTACTTAGTTATCATTTCAAACCTCAATTAATAAAGAAACTTAATTTCACTTTATTCAAGAAGTTCAATTTTACTAAATAAAGAATTCAATTTTATTTAATTATTAAATAATTCAATCTTATTTAATTATTAAATAATTTCAAAACTTAATTATGAACTAATTTCAAAACTTAATTATTAATAATTCCAAATTTAATTATTAAATAATTAATTTTAAAACAACGTTCATTTATCATCTACTATGTTAACATTTTGATTCAGATTATTAAATATTAACATTTCCTTTCATTAAAATTCAAATTCCAACTTCATTTCAAAACCTCATTATTTATTCAAATAAAATCTTTATTTTATTTTTAAATCAAATCATTGACCAATCGGGTTTTATTTAATTCTCTATCCTAAGTCAAAGTTTATTTGGGTATTTATCATTTCAACCCGATTCTATTTCAATTCAAAATCAAAGCATAACAAAGGGAACTTGCAGTGTGATAACTGGGATGGTGTCAAAGTAAATAAACAAGCAATAACAACAATCAATATCAATCCAATAATCAATTCAAATAATCCCGAAATAATCGTATTAGTTCACATTGTTATTTGTGTAATTAATATAATTATTTCTAGAATCTACACTATCATTTCATGTAGATTAAAGATTACTGCACTAATATTTTATGCGGTTCTTCACTTGATATTCATTATTCAATTTCATACTACATCAATTTACACAACATACATTCAATGGTTCAAGGTGTAGTTAACACTATTTTTACGTGTCAAATAATTTAACATTTCAAGGGATCATATTATACAAATTTAACTAATCAATTTAACACATATATCAAATCTTACTATTCTATGTGAATTTCAATTTCAAATTATTTATCACTTACAATATTAACAATTTAACGTCCACTGTCAAAATCAATCAGTCAATCATTTAATAACCAAACTGGATTATCATTGTATATATAACAGACAATGGTGTCAAATGTCACAGGTGAACTGATACAGGTAATAGCATATATAACAGTGTAATTAACTAACAGCAGCATATTTCAATTGTCGTTTCAATTAAAATCAAAATTAATAAATAAAAGAACATTAATCGTGAGTGATTACTCACCTTTCGAGGCTAGAGAAGATAGACAGTGAAATTGTGCTACGAAATGCAGGCACGACTTCCAAATCGAAGCTAGATGGACACGATTCGACGAACAAAGCTGATAGCAAGGAATAGACGAAATCAAATCAGAATTGGGTCGATGAAGATAAATGGGTAAGTGGACTCATATATATAACTATATATAAAATCAAATTTTAAATTCAAACATATATATATAATAAATTATATGTTATAATAAAACAATATAATTTTAAATCAGAATTGATAAAATCAACTTAAATTCAAAATAGTATATATATATATAAACAAATATATGTAAGCTATATATATCCAACAACTACATGTATGTTACTAGAATGTATGCAAACGCAATACATACACAAATACATATGCAGACCCATTATAAATATACATACGCAATACAAAATATACATGCTAACAACATTTTATATAGTACTAATATAAACTTATATAATAAAACTTACTGTAACACCATTTATATAACTAAACCCATACTCATATATGCAATAGTCAATAAACCCTTTGTATGAATTACTTGTCTTCTAGTTATAATATACTGCAACATCACCATACATCTATAAATTTTATGAACTATATAATATGCAGACTTGAATTGCATACATTAACAAAGTAGGATATGTATATAAAACAAGCATAGAATAATATATATACCACAGACTTAGTACATACCACAGACTTAGTACATAAATAAACAATAGATCTAGTTAGTATACTATATATGTGCATGCGTTGATAAGACTTTCACATTATTAAACTTCATATTATATTTATATAATTACAACTTTCATAAACTATATAACTTATATAAACTCAACTGTTGTTTATATACTTGAAATATATCTATGATAAATACTGTAACCATTAATATATAAATTATATTAACTAACCGATGTCTAAACTTATCTAGAATAAAACTAATATACACAGTCTGAAGCCAGTCAATACTAGTATAAATATATAAACTCACATTTGTATACTTTATATGATATACTAACATATATATATATCAAACCAAAGATGTCCCGACGAATATAAGTATTTATATTATAATATATACTAACAACAATGATGCATATAAGTGACCCAAAACCTATATACATACGATAACAAATATACATGTTTTGTTTAAACATGTAAATGCAGACTTAAACTTACATATTGCACTTTACCTGACTAACATATTATATACATATATGTAGACAACTACCTTACAGATCATACACATGACTAAAATGCAAATTTATATACATATTACATACAAAACTAACATAGTCTTTCAAAACAAATAAAAATAGTGTGTGTATATATATATAAAATAATTTGCCAAAACTTTCAATATATATCATACTGATGTAAGCCTGTACATACAATATCCATGATAATACAAATATATCTACGAGATATATATAATCGAACTATGTATCGTATAATAGTAAAACAAAATCAAGAATTAATATATATACCGAAGATGTTCACGAGTCAATCAAGCTGGAAGTAAAGCTGAATCTCGGTTGATGGGTAGGCGATGGGTTGGAGTCGAGCTACGGGTATAGGCACGCCGGTCAGGTCGGTGGCGTGGGCTCGACTAAAGTGGTGGATGGTTGGAGGCGGGTGGCAGGGCTGCTAGTTGTTGAAGGCGAGGCCGATCTAGCTTGCGATGTAGGTGGCAGGAGTTTGCCTATGTCGGGGACAGGCTGCTAAGGTGATCGGGTTGGAGGAAGTTGGTGGGGCACTGTCTGGACGTGGCTGATCCGGAGGAGGTCGGAGACGCGGAGGCTTGACAACATATGGATGGGGAAAGCTTAGGGAAACATGGCCAGTGAGGCATGGAGGACTCGGAGGTGGTCACGTGGGTAGGTGCGGCAATTGGAGGGGAGCATGGAGCTGCTTGGTGTTCGGTTGCGGAGGAAGGAGCACTAGTGATGAGGAGGTTTGCTGTGTGGAGGGGCGGTGGTCGAATGAGATGCATGAATTATATTTTTTTATTTGAAGATGAGCAGGTGGGGAATTGAAAAAGAGAAGATGAATTCGAACAGCAGGCAACACTTTGCGTGAGGAAGAGAGATGCATGAGGGAATTGAAAGTAAGAACAGAGATGAATAGCCTCGTAATTAATATAAGTTTTCTTTCCCAAAAGAATAACAGAGAGAAAATATTGAAAATGGAACCGAACAGTGAACGAACCAATGGATAATAAAGTTGAATAGGGAAACGGCAAAGTCAGGGATTATCTCAGGGAATATAAAAAGGTTAGAGGTTGTTATTGTTATACAGTGAGCAATGACTAGTCATGGAAACAAATAGATCCGAACGGTTAACGATACGGCTGACTGTTTGCCGATTCCGCTGCGTATCGTATCTCGAAACACAGCATTGAATATACCGCAGAGATCAGCACGGCGAGACGATGAAAACGGTGCACAGATATCAGTGGTACGATTGAATTTTAAAAATTCAAATTTTCTACAAGCGGAAAATGCAACAAAAACGCAGAAAAATAAGATCGACGGAGCTAAAGAAGTCCGAATTTTGAAAAATGAAAAATGATGTCTTGCTCAGAAGATGATTTAGAATTTTTCTATGTAAAAATATTTAGGTTTCGAAAACGTTTTATTTTCATCGATTTTTTAATTGATTAAATTGAAGTAAATTTACGCACGAAATAAACTTTCATATTTTCGGACGAAAATTTACCAGTTGTTATGTTTAACTAGACGCATTCCAAATATCAAATTTATATCTCAAAATTTTATCATTTAAAGTTTTACAAAATTTCAATTAATAACGTTATTAAAAACCGGTTAAATTTACGGATTGTTACACTATTACTTTGATGTTGGTTTTGATTGGTGCACCTTGATTTGGGATGACCTCCCTTTGACTCAATATAGGATGGATGGACGCGGTAGGCGGTCGTAGCTATCATGCGTTACCACCAGCCCTGCGACCCGAACTGGTAGTATCCTACCTTGGGCATTGCTTCATGTGTCTTGTCATACTTTTATCCCTATACGTGACCACTACAATTTTGGTTTAGTGTTGTCGTATCACGACACATCCCTATCCCCAGACGTGCTTGTAACGACCCGAAATTTTGGTTATTTAAAATTGGAATATTTAATTGATTTTAAATATTTAAAAGTTAAAATTTAACTTGAATTTCAAATAAAACCATTTATTGGATAATTTAATTTTGAATTTAATAATGAATATTAGTTAAAATATTAAATCTTGAGTTTTAAGCTTGTTAAAAATAATTTAAAGGCTTATAAAATTTATATTAATAATACCGAAGATGATAAAACTTTTAAAATGAATTTAAAAGTGATTTGTTCAGTTTTAAAAATATATCGTTTGAATTTACATTTAAAAATAGTCTTTCAGGGCACAGTCTCGGAATTCGACGAAACCACTTCCATTGGATCTATAATAGTGTATTATTATCGAATTTCAAATTTCGTAGCGTTTGGAGTTATCGTTTGATCGTATGGGATATAAATGCACTGAAATTAATATCGTAAATTCAATATAATAATTGGGTCCAAAAAGCTATCTTTTCCATACGATCAAATTAGGACTCGAAAGCTTTTCCATTACATTCGGAATTTGGGTATAACATTATAAACGCCCAGCGGCACACATCGATAGGAGGTCGAGATTTTAAGTTGCGAAATCGAGACGATTTAAATTTAAATAAATATATATTTATATTGATTGATCTATATATTCACGTCAACCTTTTCCCTTCACTTCAGTCACTGTAGATGACCTATTTGAACAAGTAAAGCATCTTCCCTCTTCTTTATAAACTCACGCAACCGAGCACAGTTCACACAAAAAAAGAAAAAAAATCGTTCATTCTCTTTTTAAAAACGAAACCTCCATCCTCCTTAAATCCAACGGCCCTGAACATTTTGGACCACCACGACCACTTTCAGGCAAGGCAATGAACTGGAGATTTGTCGGCGACAAGGAGGCGAGGCTATTCAATGGTGGAGATTGTCTAAATCAAGGCGAGGTGGCATGAACACAGTTGAACGGCGCTGGGGGTTTTGGGTTAGTACAGCAATTTGGGTCGAGGTTTTGCGATGAGGCCTGAAGGAGGATAGTCGAGGAAGGCGAGAGCTTTCCTTTGGTGGTGGTGCGGCAAGGGAACGTGGTCGGAGATGGTCGAATTTTGTAGTTGAACGGCCGAACATTTATGGCCTACTACTCTTGGATGGAGAATAGGTGGAGGTCGAGACCACTAGCGTTGGGTGCTATTTAATTTAAAGGCTATTTAATTTTGAATTTAATAATGAATATTAGTGAAAATATTAAATCTTGAGTTTTAAGCTTGTTAAAAATAATTTAAAGGCTTATAAAATATATATTAATAATACTGAAGATGATAAAACTTTTTAATTGAATTTAAAAGTGATTTGTTCAGTTTTCAAAATATATCGTTTGAATTTACATTTAAAAATAGCCTTTCTCGGCACAGTCTCGGAATTCGACGAAACAAGTTCCATTAGATCCATAATAGTGTATTATTATCGGATTTCAAATTTCGTAGTGTTTGGAGTTGTCGTTTGATCGTACGGGATATAAACGCACTGAAATTAATATCGTAAATTCAATATAATAATTGAGTCCAAAAAGCTATCTTCTCCATACGATCGAATTAGGACTCGAAACCTTTTCTATTGCGTTCAGAATAGGGGTATAACATTATAAACGCCTAGCAGCACTCCTCGATAGGAGGTTAAGATTTTAAGTTGCGAAACCGAGACGATTTAAATTTAAATAAATATATATATTTATATTGATTGATCTATATATTCACGTCAACCTTTTCCCCTTCACTTCAGTCACTGTAGATGACCTATTTAAACAAGTAAAGCATCTTCCCTCTTCTTTATAAACTCACGCAACCGTGCACAATTCACACAAAAAAAGGAAAAAAAATCGTTCGTTCTCTTTTTAAAAACGAAACCTCCCTCCTCTTCAAATCCAATGGCCCCGAACATTTTGGACCACCACGACCACTTTCAGGTGAGGTGATGAACTGGAGATTTGTCGGCGACAAGGAGGTGAGGCTATTCAATGGTGGAGATTGTCTAAATTGAGGCGAGGTGGCGGTTAACTCAGTTGAACAGTGCTAGGGGTTTTGGGTTAGCACAGCAATTTGGGTCGATGTTTTACGATGAGGCCTGAAGGAGGAAAGTCGAGGAAGGCGAGAGCTTTCCTTGGGTGGTGGTGCGACAGAGGGACATGGTCAGAGGTGGTCGAATTTTGTAGTTGAACGGCCGAACATTTATGGCCTACTGCAATTGGACGGAGGGGAGGTGGAGGTCGAGACCACCAACGTTAGGTGCGGCGAGGTAAGGGGTTTCTCTGGCGACGTTTACGGCAAGTCCGGTGGCTCGTTGACAGTGATGAGGCACGGTCAAAGTAAGTTGGGCATGTTCAACGAGGTTTAGAGGAAGAGGGGTTAGCGGTATTTTAAAATTTGAATGATGTTAATTAAATGTTAACCGTGATTAGTAAAAATAATTTTTATAATAATTATGTAATCTTATAAATTATATAACTTGCTCGTTTTAGATCGGATTCGAACGAGACTAATTGCATTGGGTCCGCATTGTCGAGCACTGCATTTTAGAGCTGGATTGGAGTTGATTCGAGCTAGTTAAATTTTGAGTTATAGTCGAACGTCGTTCGACTATTGACCAACTAGAACGCTTCGGCGACAATACAAAAAACAAGGTGAGTTAATCTCACTCAATTTTGGATTACTAGTTCATTTTAAATAGTTAAAATTAATTATTGGATGATTGATTGAATTCGATAATTATTATCAGTTTGGATGTTATATTATATATAGTAGTATATATATATTGGAGTGATTAATATTCCCGCATATATATAGTGGATGAGACCCTATGCGCCCCGCATAATAGCGGATGACCATATATACCGTGATATCCCCCTCGAAGTGGGATTGGTATTTTTTATATTGTATCAACATCTGTGGATGTAGGGAAACAGGTTGGAGGGAACCAACTGGATTCCTCAAAAAATGTTGAATTTAATTTCCATATATAGTGATATATGATATATTTGAATAATCTGTGATAAATTAGAGTGGAAATTGAATTTATTGGATGCTATGGGATTACTGGTTAGATTTTGGTATTTTTAAATACTAATTAAAAATGTTTAAAATTTGGAAAGAAATTAAAAAGGAAAATTTGAAGTAAAATATTTATAGTGAAATTTGGGTTAATTAAAAGAATTGAATTTGGGTAAAATAAATAGTTTGATTTTAAGTTTGTATCTAATAATTTCGGGATATGAAAAATAGAGATTAAGAATAATGTAAATAAAAGGGTTTTAAATTATAAAACTTAAGCGATATTTGTTTATGTGTAAAAAGATGTTAAAGTCAAGATTTAAAATAGTTTGGGAAAAATAAAAGGGAAATTTGAAAATAAAATATGAAAATTGTGATACTAGATTTTAAATAAGATTTTAAATGATGAAAAGAAAGTGAAATATAGTTGGGTTATTTAAGAAATTGATTTGAAAATGGAATTTAATTTAGAAATCGATTTAATCGGTTAAGTATTATGAAACCGTTATAAATGAGAAATGAGACTATGGAATTTATAAACGAAGTTTATAAATAAGGTAAAGAATTATCAGTTGATAAACTGAAATTATAAATTCATGGTGAGGATTTATAAGGAAATGGGTAAATCAGTTTAAAAATAAAAGGTAGATTTATTTTTAGAAATGTGGAAAGGGAATTTACAGAATTGGGACGTAAATTAAATTGGGAATAAATCGAAAGAGATTTAAAAAATTTTAGACTGATTATATTGGAATTGGAAAATACATTTTATCGAAAATTGGTTTTGTTTTAAATGGAAGGATTTTTAATTCTTAACTAGGTAATTTTAAAAAGTGTTTAAAGAATATTTCAGAAAAATTAATTATTTAGTTGGTTTAAAATTGTTTAAAGTATATTTAAATATTAATTAAGTTAGTTTATAGTAAGTTAATTATTATTTAAAGATTATTCAGTATTATTATTTTAAAGGGATAAATTATTCAATATTCAATATTATATAATAACTTTTATTTTAAAATGTATTCGCCTAAATTTAACTTAGGAATTATTATAGAAATTTCATAAGTATTATTTTCAAAATTATTAAATAAAGTTTTCGAGAAGTAATGGTATACTTGAATGGTGTAATCGGAGGCAGTGAGTGCCGGCAGTTATGTCTTGGATTTCTCTGGGATGGAGACGTAACCATTGAGCTATGAATCCATGGTTTGATACCGCAGTGGTACTTTCCAATTATTTTAAAGGTTTCCAAATATCTATGAAAAGAATAGTTTGTGAATATACTAAATTCGGTAAGAAAGTATATATTTTGGATAAAGAGATTTAAGTGAAATTTAAATTGAATAAGACTTAGTGTTTTTCAATGGAAAATGGAATCTGTGATTGTATGATTGTTTATTTGATAGTTAAATAACTGACTATCAAATCTGGACCAAAAGAAATATAACTTTGGGAATATCTAGGAGAAATACGGGGGTTATATGGTACAATTACCGTTTGAGGTGCTATATTGTACATATAAACTCGTGTCGTTCTTCTAGGACGTTGATAAGTAAATCCGTCCATTAACGGTTAGGAGGTGATCTCCAATCTTAATTTCATCTGTTTATTTCTTAAAGAACCGGGGTTGAGTTTACCGGAAAATATCGAACGTTGTTTTCGAAGAGACCGGGATCAGATAAGTTATCCGAAAACCACTTCGATCCAATGAGTACATTTTCGAAAGGGAAACAAGAGCATGGAGTTGAAGATGGAGCAGTGAAGTGCAAGTGCTAATCGCTACTAATCCTGAGGATTATTCCAAAATGGATGTAGTAGGAATAGTGCCTTCGGTTCCGTTCGGACCCAGAACAGACTTGTATGGATAAATGCTATCAGTACATTGTCATCGAAGGACAATGAGCATTCTAAGTGAAAATTCCTTTAAAAAGGTAATCGTAGCCTCTAGCCTCATCAACTGGGAATGACTAAAAATCAGGGGGATGCAGCAAGGCTAAGTGGGTCGCACCCAATTAGGATATGTTGATTACTACGATATATGGAAGGAGCTCGAAAGAGGATGGGAACACCCAAGGTGATAGCATATTCGGTCTATCCAGGTTAGGGATAGTCCGGTCTTGTATTGCAGGGGATCCCGACGTGGTCCTCGGTACGTTGTTTCTAGACGTGTACTATGACAAGTGGTACCCCAGTGCCTAGTTATTCGAATGGAATCGATTCTCCAATACGTGCCTTTACGGTTTTGATTGTAGAGCCTAGTATGCTGGAATTTAATTAATGTAACAATTTCAGCTATTTGAATAAGTATTTGTACTTAGACACTATTATAATATCAGAGGATTTGATATGAAATGTTTTTGTTATCGTAAGGTAAAAACCCATCGTGTTTATTTGTTGTGTGGTCTTACGAGATACCTTTGTTTTTCAAAGGATTTTGATAACTTTAATAATTAAAATTGAGTGTATTTTCTCACGCTGGTTTTCCAGACTGACTCGGGTGTTATTTTATTATAATGCTCGGGTCAGACCGAGTATTTCAGATTCAAGATCGGATGCTATGGAGCTCAGGAGACAAGCAGGATGCAAAGACGTATTACCCGTATCTGATTTATATTCCACTGTGTACTATAGGCTGTATATTCAGCTTTTGTGAGGACAAATTATTATAACTGTCCGGTGTTTTGTTATTGATGTATTGTACTATGATGATGTAATGTATAAATAACAGTTATAGTTCTTTTTGTATATAGACATGTTATATCTATTATATATTGTTCCACTGCGATTGTGAGATTCTGTGTTGTTGTTTCTATTTTCTTCTTCTACCTCTTTCTTCATTTCCCTAATGATCTGGTATTTCTGGCATTCGATTGCTCGGCATGTAATACAATGGGCGTATTGATGTCGATTTTCGAGCATCGAAAATCTCGGTCGTGACATTTGGTATTAGAGCTGAAGGTTAAGTGAGAACCTTGGCTCTGGTGGGAATTACTCATTAGAGATAGGGTCAGTAGCACCTTAGAATGAGTTTGAGTGTATTAATAGATATGAGTGTGTATTTGTTAGTGAATATAGAATTGTTTATATTGTGTTGATTGGTTTGTTGAGTGGCTTATGGATTCTGGTCAATACGAGTAATTAACGTTATTGATAGGGATCTCTAAACACTATAATAGAACAATTCGACACGGTATTGTTTTGAAATGGGGTAAATGAAATAATTTTACCCAAACTATTTTTATATATATAAAAGAAATAATTTTCGTAAATTATTATAGTTATATATGGTTTGCTTGGTTGTTAGGACATGTTAATATTAAACTATTATCATTTGTTGTTGTGTTGATTGAAATAAAAGTTGATATTATGACCAAAAGTTAAGAAATTAATTCATATAACAAAATGGAGTTTGTAAATATGAGTTTATAAATGTGATTTATAAATTGAAATGGAATAAAATTGCAGAGGAATATTTAAATATAGATTTAAAGGATTTGAAATTTGGAAATTTGGGAATTTAAGTCTCGTTGGTTTTGAAATGTTTTTCGAAGCCTCGAAAAAATAAAAGTGATATTATTTGGAGAAAATATTTTAAAATTGAAAATATTTTAAAATGGTTTTTAAAGGAATAAAAGCACTGAACTCACTTCGGTCGCTGGAAAATAATTTCGGTGATGACTGCAGCATCATCGACTTTCATTTTCGAGTTTCCAAGGGAGGAATTGCTACCTTAATGGTTTGCAACTGGAGTTTTGTTTTGGAAAAACTGGTTTTGGTTTGAAATGCAAAGGAATAATTTAATATAACAATGGATTGTGTATATGTAATTGGTTTCAAAAATGATTTTGAAATATTAAGCAATTATTTAAAACTCTGGGGTTTGATCTAAAATGTTTTATGGAATATTAGTAAGTTTGATAACTTATAAGAATTTGAAATTTGTTTGGAATGAAATTTAACTTAAGAAGAGTTAAATGAAAGTAAGTGTGATAATGGAATAAATTAGTAAAATAAACCAATTAAATGAAGGGAGTTAGAATAAATTGGTGAATGGAATATAAATAAGTTGGAAAACTTATAAAATTTGGAATTTGATTTGGAATGGGATTAAACTTAACTTGAGTTAAGTATAAGGTGAATTTTGAAAATTTAGCCTAAGTTGGACTTAATAAAATAAAGTTTGGAAATAAAATCTATTGAAATTTGGAATGAATTGGTGGAAGGAACTAATTAAAATAATTAGTGGATTAAATATGGTTTGAAAGATGGTTGATAAAATTCAATATTAAATTTGATTGGAAATAAATTAGTAAATGGAAGGTAAATTGAGTTCAAATGGAATTGAAAATTTAATTTGAATAGAAATGGATATAAACCAAAGTGATGAAGTGGAAATAAATCAAAGAACATTGTATAAAATGTTTATAATAGACTTAAGAAATTGATGGTGGAAGTTCTTAAGTAAAATTGGTATTGGGAAATATACTAAGTAAATAGGTGAACGTGCAATATAAATGTAAATGATAACTGTGAGGTAAATGTGAATAAAAAATTTGGGATAGCTAAGAATAAATTGAAAGTTAAAACGTAAGTTGTACGTATATTATTATACTTGCATAACGATTCGATCCATATTCGAGCACAGAATTTCGAGATAATTTACATCGATCCGAGTTAGGATTTTCACTCTATTTTCGACGGCGAACCCTGGATATGGATTTTTGATTGATTCTGGGATTCTCTATCATAGTATACGGCTATGAAAGCGGAATTACAGAGTCTATCAAGAAACCAGATCTGAGTCCGCACTAGAGAGTCGTGTGAATGATTCTAGTTCGGAAGTGAAATTGTGTGATCGAGTGAGCGATCAGATTTGATTTTGTGTACGGATGTTATATGTACATCGTACAGGTTTTGGTGAAATAAATATTGGAAATTGAAAATGCTGAATTAAATGATTTGAATTGTATGATTGGATACTATTGGTAAGTGAAATGCAGGTAATTAAAAGCAAAAGCTAAATTGATGTCTTCGATTTCAGAAGTAAAATTTGATTGCCCGACAAAAGGTATGTGTTTAAATTGTGTTTGAAATTGATGATTTTCTGATTGAGCCACTTGGCTTTTGTTTTCTTTTGATGATTTGGGCCATAGAGGCATTTTGTAGTTTTTCGGATCTAGCCGCGCAAAGGAGATGATGGCGAAATTTTTCGAAAATTTAAGAAGTTGGAAAATTTTGAAGGAAATTTTTGATAATTGAAATTTGATTTGTAAATATAGTTGAAATGGTTGGGTAAATAATATTATTTGGGATCTATGGAGGAGTTTGGAAATTAGTGAAAAGTGATAGTGTGTTTTCAATAAAAATTGTTTTCGGGAAGTTGTTTGAAATTGTGGGGTTTTAGGAAAAAATTAATAGGTTTTGGACTATTCTTCTTACCTGGCAATTTCGAGGACGAAATTCTTATAAGGGGGGAGGAATATAACGACCCGGAATTTTGGTTATTTGAAATTGGAATATTTAATTGATTTTAAATATTTAAAAGTTAAATTTTAAGTTGAATTTCAAATATAACCATTTATTGGATAATTTAATTTTGAATTTAATAATGAATATTGGTTAAAAATTAAATCTTGAGTTTTAAGCTTGTTAAAAATAATTTAAAGGCTTATAAAATCTATATTAATAATACTGAAGAAGATAAAACTTTTAAATTGAATTTAAAAGTGATTTATTCAGTTTTAAAAATATATCGTTTGAATTTACATTTAAAAATAGCCTTTCCCGGCATAGTCTCGGAATTCGACGAAACTAGTTCCATTGGATCCATAATAGTGTATTATTATCGGATTTCAAATTTCATAGTATTTGGAGTTGTCGTTAATCGTACAGGATATAAACGCACTGAAATTAATATCGTAAATTCAATATAATAATTGAGTCCAAAAGGCTATCTTCTCCATACGATCGAATTAAGACTCGAAACCTTTTCCATTGCGTTCAAAATAGGGGTATAACATTATAAACGCCTAGCAGCACGCCTCAATAGGTGGTCGAGATTTTAAGTTGCGAAACCGACACGATTTAAATTTAAATAAATTTATATAATTATACTGATTGATCTATATATTCACGTCAACCTTTTCCCCTTCACTTCAGTCACTGGAGATAACCTATTTGAACAAGTAAATCATCTTCCCTTCTCTCTATAAACTCACGCAACCGTGCACAGTTCACACAAAAAAAGAAAAAATAATCGTTCGTTCTCTTTTTAAAACGAAACCTCCCTCCTCCTCAAATCCAACGGCCCCGAACATTTTGGACCACCACGACCACTTTCAGGTGAGGCGATGAACTGGAGATTTGTCGGCGATAAGGAGGTGAGGTTATTCAATGGTGGAGATTGTCTAAATCGAGGCGAGGTGGAGGTGAACTCAGTTGAACAGTGCTGGGGGTTTTGGGTTAGCACAACAATTTGGGTCGACGTTTTGCGATGAGGCCTGAAGGAGGAAAGTCGAGGAAGGCGAGAGCTCTCCTTTGGTGGTGGTGTGGCAGGGGGACGTGGTCGGAGGTGGTCGAATTTTGTAGTTGAATGGCCGAACATTTATGGCCTACTGCTTTTGGACGGAGGGGAGGTGGAGGTCGAGACCACCAACGTTAGGTGCGGCGAGGTAGGGGGTTTCTCTAGCGACGTTCACGGCAAGTCCGGTGGCTCGTTGACAGTGATGAGGCGCGGTCAAAGCAAGTTGGGCATGTTCAACGAGGTGTAGAGGAAGAGGGGTTAGCGGCATTTTAAAATTTGAATGAGGTTAATTAAATGTTAACAGTGATTAGTAAAAATAATTTTTATAATAATTATGTAATCTTATAAATTATATAACTTGCTCGTTTTAGATCGGATTCGAACGAGACTAATTGCATTGGGTCCGCATTGTCGAGCACTGCATTTTAGAGATGGATTGGAGTTGATTCGAGCTAGTTAAATTTTGTGCTATAGTCGAACGTCGTTCGACTATTGACCAACTAGAACGCTTCGGCGACAATACAAAAAACAAGGTGAGTTAATCTCACTCAATTTTGGATTACTAGTTAATTTTAAATAGTTAAAATTTATTATTGGATGATTGATTGAATTTGATAATTATTATCAGTTTGGATGTTATATTATATATAGTAGTATATATATATTGGAGTGATTAATATTTCTGCATATATATAGTGGATGAGACCCTATGCGCCCCGCATAATAGCGGATGACCCTATATACCGCGATATCCCCCTCGAAGTGGGATTGGTATTTTTTATATATTATTAACATCTGTGGATGTAGGGAAATAGGTTGGAGGGAACCAACTGGATTCCTCAAAGTGGAAATTAGCCACAACGGCCTCTTTAGCAAGTGAAATTAATTTTTAGGACACATAACTAAAATAATTACTTTTAAGGACAATACGCAAAATAATTAGTTTCCAGGGCCTAAAAACCTATGAAATTATGTCCTTGAAAGTAATTGGATAGCTGATTTTGTCCTCGAAAGTAATTATTCTGCTGACTTTGGCCTTGAAAGTAATTATTTTAGATGTGTGTCCTATAAATTAATTGGACTGCAAAGTTTGTCCTTCTGGTGAAATGCCCCTTCCTCAAAAATGTTGAATTTAATTTCCATATATAGTGATATATGATATATTTGAATAATCTGTGATAGATTATAGTGGAAATTGAATTTATTGGATGCTATGGGATCACTGGTTAGATTTTGGTATTTTTAAATACCAATGAAAAATGTTTAAAATTTGGAAAGAAATTAAAAAGGAAAATTTGAAGTAAAATATTTATAGTGAAATTTGGGTTAATTAAAAGAATTGAATTTGGGTAAAATAAATAGTTTGATTTTAAGTTGGTATCTAATAATTTTGGGATATGAAAAATAGAGATTTGGTATAATGTAAATAAAAGGGTTTTAAATTATAAAACTTAAGCGATATTTGTTTATGTGTAAAAAGATGTTAGAGTCAAGATTTAAAATAGTTTGGGAAAAATAAAAGGGAAATTTGAAAATAAAATATGAAAATCGTGATACTAGATTTTAAATAAGATTTTAAATGATGAAAAGAAAGTGAAATATAGTTGGGTTATTTAAGAAATTGATTTGAAAATGGAATTTAATTTAAAATCGATTTAAAATCGGTTAAGTATTATGTAACCGTTATAAACGAGAAATGAGACTATGGAATTTATAAACGAAGTTTATAAATAAGGTAAAGAATTATTAGTTGATAAATTGAAATTATAAATTCATGGTGAGGATTTATAAGGAGATGGGTAAATCGGTTTAAAAATAAAAGGTAGATTTATTTTTAGAAAAGTGGAAAGGGAATTTACAGAATTGGGACGTAAATTAAATTGGGAATAATCGAGAGAGATTTAAAAAAACTGTTAGACTGGTTATATTGGAATTGGAAAATACATTTTATCGAAAATTGGTTTTATTTTAAAAGGAAGGATTTTTATTTCTTAACTAGGTAATTTTAAAAAGTGTTTAAAGAATATTTCAGAAAAATTAATTATTTAGTTGGTTTAAAATTGTTTAAAGTATATTTAAATATTAATTAAGTTAGTTTATAGTAAGTTAATTATTATTTAAATATTATTTAGTATTATTATTTTTAAGGGATAAATTATTCAATATTATATAATAACTTTTATTTTAAAAAGTATTCGCCTAAATTTAACTTGGGAATTATTATAGAAATTTCATAAGTATTATTTTGAAAATTATTAAATAAAGTTTTCAAGAAGTAATGGTATACTCGCATGGCGTAATCGGAGGCAGTGAGTGTCGGCAGTTAAGTCTTGGATTTCTCTGGGATAGAGACGTAACCATTGAGCTGTGAATCCATGGTTTGATACCGCAGTGGTACTTCCCAAATTATTTTAAAGGTTTTCAAATATCTTTGAAAAGAATAGTTTGTGAATATACTAAATTCGGTAAGAAAGTATATATTTTGGATAAAGAGATTTAAGTGATTGAAATTTAAATTGAATAAGACTTAGTGTTTTTCAGTGGAAAATGGAATCTATGATTGTATGATTGTTTGTTTGATAGTTAAATAACCGACTATCAAATCTGGACCAAAAAAATATAACTTTAGGAATATCTAGGAGAAATACGGGGGTTATATGGTACAATTAGCGTTTGAGGTGCTATATTATACGTATAAACTCGTTTCGTTCTTCTAGGACGTTGATAAGGAAATCCGTCCATTAACAGTTAGTATGTGATCTCCAATCTTAATTTCGTCTGTTTATTTCCTAAAGAACCGTGGTTGAGTTTACCGGAAAATATCGAACGTTGTTTTGGAAGAGGCCGGGATCGATCCGAAAACCACTTCGATCCAACGAGTACGTTTTCGAAAGGGAAACAAGAGCATGGAGTCAAAGATGGAGCAGTGAAGTGCAAGGGCTTATCTATACTAATCCTAAGGATTATTCCAAAATGGATGTAGTAGGAATAGTGCCTTCGGTTCCGTTCGGACCCAGAATGGACTTGTACGGATGAATGCTATCAGTACATTGTCATCGAAGGACAATGAGCATTCTAAGTGAAAATTCCTTTAAAAAGGTAATCGTAGCCTCTAGCCTCATCAACTGGGAATGACTGAAAATCAGGGGGATGCAACAAGGCTATGTGGGTCGCACCCAATTAGGGTATGTTTATCACCTTTCTAGATACCCGTGGATATTATTTTATTACTACGATATATGGAAGGAGCTTGAAAGAGGGTGGGAACACCCGAGGTGATAGCATATTCGGTCTATCCAGGTTAGGGATAGTCCAATCTTGTGTTGCAGGGGATCCCGGCTCGGTACGTTGTTTCTAGACGTGTACTGTGACAGGTGGTACCCCAGTGCCTAGTCATTAGTATGGAATCCATTCTCCAATACGTGCCTTTACGGTTTTAATTGTAGAGCCTAGTATGCTGGAATTTAATTAATTTAACAATTTCAGCTATTTGAACAAGTATTTTTACTTAGACACTATTATAATATCAGAGGATTTGATATGAAATGTTTTGGTTATCGTAAGGTAAAAACCCAGCGTATTTATTTGTGGCATGGTCTTACGAGATACCTTTGTTTTTCAAAGGATTTTGATAACTTTAATAATTCAAATTGAGTGTATTTACTCACGCTGGTTTTCCAGACTGACTCGGTTGTTATTTTATTATAATGCTCAGGTCAGACCGAGTATTTCAGATTCAGGATAGGATGCTACGAAGCTCAGAAGATGAGCTGGATGGCGAAGTCGTATTACCCATATCTGATTTATATTCCGCTGTGTATTGTAGGCTGTATATTCAGCTTTTGTGAGGACAAATTATTATAACTGTCCGGTGTTGTGTTATTGATGTATTGTACTCTGATGATGTAATGTATAAATAACAGTTATAGTTCTTTTTGTATATAGACATGTTATATCTATTATATATTGTTCCGCTACGATTGTGAGATTCTGTGTTGTTGTTTCTATTCTCTTCTTCTACCTCTTTCTTCTTTTCCCTAACGATCTGGTATTTCCGGCATTCGATTGCTCGGCATGTAATAAAGTGGGCGTATTGATGTTGATTTTCGAGTGTCGAAAATCTCGGTCGTGACAGCGCTATTGGGGCGTTATATGCAAACTGTACGACAATGCTTAAAAACGCGTTAAGGGGGGTTAATGTAAAGCCTTAACGCTAAGAAAAATATTTATTTTACTGATTAGACACTACATATATAGCGTATTTAACTATATATAAACATTTTGACGGATCCTTAAGAGATGGAAAATCCCGTAACATCTCTTGAGTTATTTCACGCACGATATACACTAGATAAGAGATTAAAACCCCATAAACATCTCTGACGCTATTACACTCATGTTATATGTGATATTGATTTGACACACATAAAGATATTTTAGTCCTGACTCGAATGTTTTGTCTTTTCATTACGTTCGGGTTAGTCTCGAGTTTTCCAGCGTATTAAAGATCAATTATTCTGGAGGACAAAGATGAAGATTGGTATATTATTACTAGTATTATTCCCACATTGTATTTTGCTGCATTATCCTATTGTTCTATTGTATATATAACTCTGATAAATGTTGTATAAATTATAATCAAATGTATAGTATAAACAACTTCATGAACTATTTATTTGATTATTATATTTTGTCATTCCGCTGTGAGATTCTGTATTTGTTTTCTCCTTTTCTTATTTTTCTTAATTAACCCATTAATTATCTATGTTTCGGATTGTTTGAGTTGGACATGTGTGGATTATTTTCGATTTAAACCCTCCGAAATGTGGGTCGTCACAGTTGGTATTAGAGCTTTGATTTAGCGATAACCTTAGCTTTGGTAGGGTTGGACTCATTAGAGATAAGGTAGTAATAACCTAGAATGAGTTTGTTTGAGCGTATATATATGAGAGTGCATACTTGTTAGTGTTATAAAATGTTTTATATAATGTTTGTTTATCCGTTGAGTTGTTTATGAATTCTGATCGGTGCCTGGGATGCCAAGTTATTGATAGGGGTTTCTAAACACTTTAACGAGGCAAGTCGACATCATATTGTTTTAAATCGGGTAAATGAAATAATTTTACCTAAATTATATTATATATATAATGATAATTTTTACTAATGTTAGTTATTAGGAGATGATAATATTTAGTTATTATCGATTATTGTTGAATTAAACTAAAAACGAATACTTCGTGAACTCTACTTCACGAAGTGTTCGATAATAAAATTGAATTGAAATCTAATTATAATAAGAATTATTTGCAATAACAAAGATGTAAATTAACCAAATGTTTTCATAATAAGCTAATGAAATTGTATAAGTATATTTATAATATTGCTTATAAGTAGAAAACATTTTAAAAGCTGAGAATTTTAGAATTTAAATCCTATTGCTTTCAAAATTGTTTTCAAAGCCTTCAAAAATTAGTAATAATATTATTTAAAAAAAATTTGACTAGAAATATATTTTGAAAAGATTTTTGAAAGAAATAAAAGCATTGAACTCGCTTTAGTCGTTAGGAAATAATTCTGGGGATGACTGCAGCATCGCCAGTGTTCAGTTTTGAGTTTTTGAGTGAGAATTGCTACCAAAAGAAATTTATTTTCGGTTAAAACAGATTTTGATTGTGAAAAAATATACCAAGTATGATTTGATAAATATATGAAAGTAGTTTTGAACTTATAAATTTAAAATAGTATAGATAAAAAATAAGTTTATAACTTAAAAATTTGAACAGGAAAGTAAGACCGAATAATAAAAACGGTTGAACATTTTGTTTTAGCAAATGAAGAAAAATTTGAATTTGAGATATGAAATAAAATAATTAACCTGAAAAATGTTAAATAAATTGAGTTAGTGAAATAAAGTAAATAAATGAAGTTTAGCTCAAGAAAGCTTAAATGAAAGTGAATTGTATGTGAAATGAATTAGATAAAATAATGAAATGAAATTGTAAGTGAATAAGTTGTATAACTTATAGATTTGATAAATATTAAGCTAATTTTTTTTTAATTTGTTGAATGTGAATGATAAGAAAAGGAAAATTTAACTTAAATAGAGTTAAATTAACCAAGTAATGGATTAAGTGAAATAAAATTTAACTTAATAAAGATTAAATGAATTTGAATTGGATTTGAATGGAACTAATAAATTAGTAAAGTGAATTAATTCCACTTAAGCTATAAAATGAACTAATAGAATGAATATGAAGTTGAGTTATAAAATGAAATGCAATTTGAGATGTGAGAGGAATTGAATGTGAATAAACGGGAAGTAAAAGTTATGTGAGTAATTGAATTTGATTTAAATTTTATGTAAATGAATTAAATGCAAGTGTAGTGAGTTTTAATAAATTGAATGGTAAGTAATTGAATATAAAATAAGTTAATGAAATAAATTATAAGATGAAAGTTAACTTAAGAAAAGCCGAAAGAAATTGATTATGATAAAAAGAAAAAATTATTAATATGAATTTGAGTATAAAATAAAATTTACTTAAGTAAAATGAATAATAAACTAAAGAAGTAAATCATGTTATAAAATAAAATTTACTTAAGTAAAGTTAATGAAATGAATTAATGAAATGAACTAATAAAGTGAATAAATGAATTGATATGAGATGTTAAACAAAAAGTGAAACAATTGAAATTTAACACATTGAATTGAATAAATTAAATGTAAATGAAATAGATGTAAATAAATTGGAAGAAAAACCATTAACTGTTAATAAAAATTGGATGTTAATAAGAAATGAAGTGTATAAATTAAATATTGGCATTGTAAATGTAAAGTATGATTGTTTGGATTAATTAGATGAATATTAATAATTGTTGAATGGTTTCTTTGGTTGTAAATCATTGTTATTAATGCTTTTGATTGCATATGATTGATATGTTGTGTATTGGTGCTAATACTTATGGATTCAAAATTCATATTATATAGTCTATTAAACTCATACATGCTTTCTATATCTTTTATATGCAACTAATATTCTAAATTGAGTTGAGATAGGTACATTCGAAGACCGTTTGGACGTATACGTGGATTTTATTTTCTTTTGCTTTTGCTTGCTTAATATGAGCGAACTCGCTCGTATTAATAATAATAAGGTCGATATCTCGGATTACGTACCGTACTTTTATATTTTTCCCTATAGGATGCCTCATCATTGAAATGAGATGTATATTTGGTAGATTTGTGATATATATTTGTATTGTAAAATTTTTACGATTGAGCCATACAAAGAAGACGCTGCCGAAATTTTCGTAAATTCGGGTGTTAGAAAAAATTTGAGATTTTAAAATTTTATAACTTGTTTTTATATATATGTTGTAATTTCCGTAAAACCGATATCAGAGTGGCGTAGTGGAAGCATAGTAAAAGTTTTGTAAATGAGATTTTATTATTTATAAGTTAATTATTTTGAATAAAATATATCAAAGTTTAGATTCATTACTTAACCCCTTTTCGAGGACGAAAAGTTTTGAGTGGGGGAGAGTGTAATGACACGTATTTTTAACTATTTTAAATTACTAAATTTAATATAATTATTAAATAAAAATGGTTAGAAATAGAATTTAATGATTTATTAATGTAGTTTATTGAGTATGAACTTGAATAAAATTTTGAAATAACCAATTTCAAAAATTTAGGCAATAACAAGTATTGAAATGAGATTCTAAGTATTGAATGTGTTTATAATTAATAACAAGAATTGAATAATAAATGTTGAATTACTTAAAATGGAAATAGTTGTTTTATTATTTGAATTCATTTTAATTGTAAATTTTATAAGTTAAATAACTTATACTTCAATTATAGTGATTTATTGGATAATTAAATTGTTTAAATTTAATATTGGAATTTATTTAAATAATTAAATTATGAATTTAATGTGATTAAAAATAATTTCAAAAGTTGATTAAAATTTTATTTAAAGGAGAATGAAGATTGTTAAATTTTAAAATTGAATTTAAAGTGATTAAATTTATTTTTGGAAATTGTTTTAATTAACGAGTAAAAATAGCCATTTTGGCCACTGTCTCGGATTTCGACGAAACTAGTTTCATCCGATCCGTAATAGTGGATTATTATGATTTCAAGTTTCTTAGCGATCGGACTTATCATTTGGCTGTGTGAGCTTGAAATGCGTAGATATTAATTTAAGGAATTTAATTAAAATAAATTGATTTTGAAATGCTATTTTCTGAATATGATGGAACAGGCTCATGAAACTAGTTCCATTGTGTTCGGAATGAGGGTATAACATATAGAACGCCGGGCAGAACACCTTTTTTGGAGCTCAAGAATTTCGGACGTTATAAGTGAGATATTTTCTAATTATAATAATATATATATTTACTCCTCCAACATTTCGTACAAGGCCCTGTACATTACTATCTCCCCCGTACTTCCCCCCTCTCCCTCATTTCAAAATTGTTGCAAATTGAAAAGAAAAAAGAAAAAAAACAAAACAAAATGGCACGACTGGGGCAATCGACGGCGTGCGAGGGGGGCAGTGCGGCAGGGGGCCAGAGCAGAGGCACGAGGGCGATTCTCATTGTTGGTTTTTAGGGTTTTCGAAGCTGATATCCGCACGTGCATGCGCGATAGGAGCGGGGACGGATGGATGGGCGGCGCGCCGTCTGATCGTTGATCGTTCGTTTTAAAAAAAAGAAAAGAAAATGAAAACGAAGTAGCAATCGCGAGTAGGAGGAGAAAATGCGAGTTACAGTGCGGGCTTGGTAAAGATCGCATTATGGAAGATGGGTATCGGGTTTTGTTAATTATTTTATTTTTTAAATTTAATGTTAATTTTACCTTTATGTTATTAATTCGTATAACTTTCTCATACGAGGTTCGATTCAAGCGAAACGAGTTGCACTGGATTCGTATGGACGCTGTCTACGTCATGTAGAGGAATTGGAATTTATTTGAAGCTGAAATATATTCAGTCTCAAATAAAGGTGAGTGTTTTATAATGCTCACGAAGTGCAAAAATAATTTTTATGTTAGTTAAATTGATATCATGAAGTAATTTAATTTTATTGACTGTTGTCTCATAAATTTAACTGACATTTAAATTGATATGAATTGAAATGATAGGAATTTGAATTGACGGTTAAAATTTGAATTGGAAATTAAATTGCTACTTAAATTCACGATTATTGACAACTGCTTAATTGTGGGGATATTTTGACCGATTTGGATGTTGTTTATGATGAATGTCTATCGGTTGATGGATTGGATGATTGGATGTTTATTTATTTATATGTATATTGTAACGAACCGTAAATTTTTACTGTTTTAATAACGTAATTAGTTAAAATTTTGTGAAATTTTAAAACGATAAAATTTTGAAATATAAATTTGATATTTGGAATGCGTCTAGTTAAACATAGCAACTGGTAAATTTTCGTCCGAAAATACGAAAGTTTATTTCGCGCGTAAATTTACTTCAATTTAATCAATTAAAAAGCGATGAAAATAAAATGTTTTCGGAACCTAAATATTTTTACATAGAAAAATTCTAAAACATCTTTTGAGCAAGATGTCAGTTTGTCGTTTTTCCAAATTCGGACTTCTTTAGCTCCGTCGATCTTATTATTCAGCGTCTTTCTTGCATTTTCCGCCAGTAGAAAATTCGAAATTTTTATAATTCAACCGAATCACTGATATCTGTATACCGTTTTGATCGTCACGTCGTATTGATCTCTACGGTATATTTATCTCTGTGTTTTGAAGTCCGGTACGCGACTGAATCTGTATAACGTCGAATCGTATCGGTACCGGTTTTATACCTTTTGGTTATTTTATGTCCATTCAAATTTCACGTGAATAACTCAATGGCCTCTGGCTTTAAATGTTTCTATTAATTCGTGTGTGGCCTTTTATTTCCCTAGGAGCTATATCTAACTTTCAACATTTCATTAAAGTTTGTCTCGGTTCATTCATTTTGGTCTGTAGCCTACTTCTTTCTCTCTGTTAAACATCCACTTCCCATTTTTTTATTTTCCTTCATGCTAGCAACCGAGCCAACCTCACCATTTTTCTTTCTCTCTGCTCAAATCTCTCCTTCTCCCCTCTCTCCTCCATGCTTGCCGTCTCCTCGTCACCCACTCCATCAACCCGACCAAACTTCCACCCTGGTCAGCGCGTGGCCTCTGCCTCCACGTCGCCATGCTGCCGCTCCAAGCACAGCCCTCCCTTCTTTTGTCGACCACCTGCGTTTTTCCCCTCCTTCACCATCACCTTATGCTCTGCTTCATCACCAATCTCCTCCACAACCGACCCATCCACCTTCGCCGCTGGTCTTGGCCCGTCCAGCAAGTGCCGATCACCCGAGTTGCAGATCCAACCACCAGTCCGAGCATTTATCCTTTAGGTATACGCTCTGTTAGTTATATGTAAGTTGGAGGTATTATCAACTTGTTATGTATATTTGTTTTGTGTTTATAATAGTTGGTTTTAAAGTTTTACAGTATGTATAAGTTGAACAAGCTTTATATAAATTGTTTAAAATGTGACATACATATATACACGTCTGTTGTTATAGGGTAAGTTTATATATAGTTTTATATGTATTTGTCATTGTCGAAGTTATATGTTTTGGGTTGCAGTGGGTTATCTTTAAAGAGAAGTATATATATATTTTGTCATATAGATTTATATGCATGTTATAGTGTAATGTAAAGAGTAGTTAGTAATATCTTTGATACGTGATTTCAGAATAGGATTTTTATTTGTTAAGATATAATTTTGTATCATCATATGAATAGTTATAACAATGCAAATCAATGACATAATTATATTTATGTCTCATATAATCAGCCTTTTGTACATAAATGCTAAATAGTTAAAAAAAAACTTTGTTAAGATCAGCAAATTTAACCTCAAATGCTTACTTTTTGTTAACTCCAAATAGTCATTTGGCAACATTAATAACACTCTTACCGATAAACTACTCATCAAACGTCTTTATAATTGTCCAATTCTTTGCAAGTTCTTGGGTTAGGCAGGTTATGATCAATTTTTATCATTTTGTATTCTTTGTATTTTGCTTGCATTTCATCTTCCCATTGCAAAAAGATTCGCTCACACCTGATTAAGCTTGGAATAGCAACATGTGGCATCATAATTTTTATTGAAGCCTTGGTAAAGTACATAAACATGTTCTAACTTCTAAGTATATTGCATAAAAATAGTTAACTTTTTTTTAAAAATCATTTGCTATAGCTGTTTAATCATTTTATACCAATAGTGTTATATAGGCATATGTATTTTATTATATATTTATGAAGTCTCACTGTACACGTTGTATTAATTCATATATGTTCGGTTGCATATATTGAGTCTGCACTGTAAGCTATGTTTTATATACATAAGCCGTTGGTATATTTCTTTTTGTGGCGAATGGAATGTTCATATATTTTAGTTTATAGTATACATATGTATATTGTATTTGAGGTTGATATATAAATATATATAAATAAATAAAAAGAAGTATGGGTTTATCATTAAGGAAAATGGCTTATAGCTTTTATACATATGTGCATTAGTCAGTTATACTAATTTATCGTCATCGATCTAGTTCTAATTCGATTTCGTCAATTCTATGTCATCAGCTTTGATCGTCAAATTCGTGCCAATCTAGCGTTGCTTTGGAATTCGTAGCTCAATTTCATTGTCTATCCTCTCTAGCCTCGGAAGTTGAGCACTCACTCACGATTAACGTTCTTTTATTTATTAAATCTGATTTCAATTGAAACGACAATTGAAATATGCTGTTGTTAGTTAATTACACTGTTATATATGTTATTGCCTGTATCAGTTCACCTGTGACATTTGACACCATTATCTGTTAATTATTTATGTGATGATAATGCAGTTTGGCTGAAAATTGATTGATTGTTGATATTTATATTGGACGTTAAATTGTTAGTGTTAAATGATAAATAGTATGTAAAATTGAAATGGATATAGGATAGTTAACAATTTTAAACTGATTCATATGTTAAATTTGATTAGTTGAATACGACCCCTTATAATTGTTAAATTATTTGACATGTAGAATAGTGATAATTACACTTTGAACCATCGACGTATATTGGGTTAATTGTTGTAGTGTAAAAATTGAAATTGAATGACAAGTGAAAACCGTAATGTAATAATCTTTAGTCTACATGAAATGATAGTGTAGATTCTAGAAATAATTATATTAAGTCGTACAAATAACAATGCGAATTAATACGATTATTTCGGGATTATTTAAATTGATTATTGGATTGTTATTATTTGTTGTTATTGCTTGTTTATTTACTTTGACACCATCCCAGTTATCACACTGCAAGTTCCCTTTGTTATGCTTTGATTTTGAATTGAATTGGAATCGGGTTGAAATGATAAATACCCAAAAATTTAACTTTGACTTAGGGTAGAGAATTTAATAAAACCCGATTGGTCAAAAATTTGATTTAAAAATAAAATTGAGATTTTATTGAATAAATAATATGGTTTTGAAACGAAGTTGGAAATTGAATTTTGATGGAATTTAAATGTGAATATTTAATAATCTGAAACAAAATATTAATAAAGAAATTGATGAAAGAATGTTGTTTAATTTAAGAAATGATCAAATTAAGTTTGAAATGATTTAATAATTAAGTTTGAAATAAAAATTAAGTTTGAAATTATTAAACTTTGAAATTATTTAATAATTAAACTTTGAAATTATTTAATAATTAAGTTTGAATTATTTAATAATTAAATAAGATTGAATTATTTAGTGATTAAATTAAATTGAACTTTTGAATAAGTGAATTTTACTTCGTAAATAATTGAAATTGAGTTTCTTTATTAATTAAGTTTTGGAAAATCATTTAAGTAAGTAAATAAATGAAATTGGATTTCTTTAACAAGAAATAGAAATGCGATTTATTGAAATTAATGTAAGACTTGTAATTTAAAGATTTGTTTTGATGAATTTAATTTAATTCAAATTGTCAGTTTTGAAATAAGGAAGTTGAATTTAAATAATGGATTTAATGAATTGGAAATTTAATAGAAATTGTTTTGAATGGCAAATTTACTTAATGAATATTGAATGAAATTGATAAATGAATTTAAATTGATTTGAATGTTAAATTAAATTAATTTAAATGTTTTCGAAATGAAACTTATTTTCAAACTTGGATCAATATTTGAATTGTTTTAAATAAGATTGAAGTTGAATTATAAGATTTTGAAATTATGAATTTGGAAGTTTTGAAACGTAAATTTTGGAAATTGATTTCGAAAGACAAATGAAATGTTGGTTTACAAATTCTAATTGAAATTGTAATTGATTTGGTTTTGAAATATATAAACGACCAATCGGTGTAATAATTACGAAGTTATTAAAGAGACCGGAATCGGTTATGGATATACTCTCTATCTAAACCGGAAACCACTTTAATAACTAAACGCGGAGTGATGATCCAGAATGAAGTGGTTGGAATGATGTTCGTGATGACTGAAGAAAGAGAACGATAATGGATAGCCTTGACACTTGTGTCAAATTGGAAATGACTAAAACAGGAGCCGTGCCGGGCCAATAGAGGATTAGCTACCTCAAGTGGACACACTTCTTCGAACTACTCATTACTTGTTGTCGATTGGTGCACCCTTGATTTTGGGAGTGTTGTTTCACGGTGTTGCGGGCGCTGCGGCGTCGCGTTCTCACCAGTCCGGATCAGGCAAACGGTAGTATCACTACCTTGGGTATTGCCTCATGTGCCTTGTCATACTTGTATCCCTTTATTCGCGACCACTACGATTTTGTTTTGTACCTTTAGTATATGGATTGCCCTCTGGTGACTTCCGGTTTTGGGGAAACTACGGTCTTGTATATGCTTTTGGGAATAAAAATGTGTTAAGGTTGGAATGGGCCATGACTTAACATTATTTTGATATCTTTATATTACTGATAGACATTATCTATTTATCATACACTACTACATAGTAAATAGTTTAACGGATCCTTAAAGGATGGTTATTCCAAACATCCTTTGAGTTACTCGTATTTCAATTGCTATTTCACTTGAGTTGGATTTATTGATATAAGAATGTTAATCCTGACTCGAGTGTCTTGTGTTTTTGCTTTACGCTCGGGTCAGACTAAGTGCACCAGTATTCGAGACTCACCTTTGAAGTTGGAGCTTTGCTTGAAGATCCAGCCATCTATTCTGCTTTCAGTATTCGATGATTCCAGTGATGTATTCTGATTTGTATCTGATGTATCGTATTACTCTTCCGTTGTATCTGGTTTAACTCTGATGTAACTTATACATTTATATAGTAGCTTCATGAACTACTATCTCTTTTATTTCCGCTGCATTTATTACTCTGTGTCTGTGATCTGTGATTATTTATTTACTGTATATGTTCAGTTTTGCCAAATTTAAATTAACAACGCGGTATTTTGAGCAATTCAATTCCGGCATGAGTGTCTACCTATACACTTATAATGGATGCGAATGGTCCAAAATTCCGGGTCGTTACAGTTGGTATCAGAGCTTTGGTAGCTCTAGGCAAAACTCAACATATAGGGTAAATATATTTACAGTATCACTCTCATTCGTGTTTCAATCTCTTCCTTTGACTCAATTCCTTTGAATTTTGGAACGTTCCCCTCGGTTCCGAAATTCATTCGTGTCCTTCACTATTCGTCTTCTTTCAATTCTGGAGCACCCCATAACTCCATTTTGAATGATATCTATAATAGATCAACGGTCTCGCCAATCTTCGAATGATTCGTAAAGGAGCAAAACTCCTTTACAATAGGCATTGATTTACCGGAGATTTCTGTATCCTCGGTTTACGATGCTATCTATTCCCTGCTATACCTGAATTCCATCTCTTGAGATCGAGTGTTGATTTACCTCGGAATTCAGCATCGATCCTATTCTTGAAGTTACGGACGACCGATTAAGGTTGCCCGTGAATTAAATAAACTTACCCATCTCTCGATTCTATCATTGAATCATCTTATCTTTTCTTTCGAATTTATCTTCGAATCAAAATTCTCTTTGATTTGAGTCCATCAAATTTGAATCTCTATCTTTGCTTTGAAATCTATTATTGGATCGTCGAGCGAGGAAGTGTATCTGTAAATAAATATAAAATGTTTTATACATTGTGTTGTTTGAGTTGTTGATGTTGATTTGGGTTTTCGATCGATTCGTCTGATCAACGCTATCGATAGAATTTCCAAAACACTTGAACAGAACAAACTGACACAATGTTATTTTCAAATTTGGTAAACAAAATAGTTTTGGATTATTATATTATATATAAATATAAGTTTTCTGAAATTAAATTGTTAATAAATTTGTTGTCTGAAAATAATAATATTTGATTTTCATTTATTGTTTCGTAAACCATTGACTATTACATAATATAAATAAATGAATTTATAAACTTGGTATAAATTGATTTGGAATTTGAAATGAATTTAATTTAGAAATTTGAGAATTTAGTTTCCGGTGATTTCGAACTTTGGTTTTAAAATTTTAAAGTATATATTATTGAAAGTATTGTCGAATAGAAATCGTTTCCAAAGAATTTTAAAATGTTGAAATCAGTGCTCTTCTCTTTGTCGCTGGAAAATAATTTCGATGATGGTGGCCGCATCATCGACATTCATTTTCGAATTTCGAAGTGGAGAAACCATTCTGTAGCTTTGCTACGGTTTTGTTTTGAAAAATATTTTGATTTGAATTTCTTCAGTATAATTTGATTTATATATATATAAGTATCTTGTTTTAAAATTTAATTTGATTTGATAAATATATTATATATATCTCTAAATTGTTTAAAGTTAATCGGAAATCTAATTCTTAAATTTTGTAAAAGGATGATTTTAATTATAAATAAAACCAAAATTTGGAATAAATATTTAAACTTGAATAATTGAATTGGGAAAATTTTATTTGTATATTGTTCAACTGCATTCTAATACAACTTACCTATATCATTCAGAGTTGAATATGTAATTAGATAATATATACAATATAAATTGGATTTATAAATAAAATTTGAGTGGTTATAACAAATGTTATACACTTAAATTTTAATTATAAAATGTTAATAGAGATAAATAGAATAATGAGATAATTGAAAAGTAAATTTGTTTTGAAAGAATTAATAAATTGAAATTGATCAACATATGGAAATACCTTGAATTTAAAAGAAATTAATAGATGTAAATTAATTTAAATTGAAACTTTTATGTTTTAAATTAATTTATATGGGTTAAATATATGTGATAAGATGTATTAAGTAGAATAAATTTAACAATAATTTGGAATAAAGAAGAATTTAAATTGTTGAAAAAATATATGATTATAATAAAAGACTATACTAATTTATGATTTTAGAAATTTGTTAATTAAACATAATTGGATAATAAGATAATGAATTTAGAAATAGTTGAGATTGACTTTAGTGTAATCAAATGGATTAAATCAATTATTGAATATCAATTAATTTAAATTTGAATTTATATGGTTTAAATTAATTGTTATTTTGTATTTCAAATCTATTTTCTTTCTGGTTGTTTCTATTCTCCTACCTCGTTCCTTTTCGGGGACGAAAAGTTTAGAGTGGGGGAGAGTGTAACGACCCGTAAATTTTTACTGTTTCAATAACGTAATCAGTTAAAATTTGGCGAAATTTTAAAACGATAAAATTTTGAAATATAAATTTGCTATTTGGAATGCGTCTAGTTAAACATAGCAACTGGTAAATTTTCGTCCGAAAATACGAAAGTTTATTTCGCGCGTAAATTTACTTCAATTTAATCAATTAAAAAGCGATGAAAATAAAATGTTTTCGGAACCTAAATATTTTTACATAGAAAAATTCTAAAACATCTTTTGAGCAAGATGTCAGTTTGTCGTTTTTCCAAATTCGGACTTCTTTAGCTCCGTCGATCTTATTTTTCAGCGTCTTTCTTGCATTTTCCGCCAGTAGAAAATTCGAAATTTTTATAATTCAACCGAATCACTGATATCTGTATACCGTTTTGATCGTCACGTCGTATTGATCTCTGCGGTATATTTATCTCTGTGTTTTGAAGTCCGGTACGCGACTGAATCTGTATAACGTCGAATCGTATCGGTACCGGTTTTGTACCTTTTGGTTATTTTATGTCCATTCAAATTTCACGTGAATAACTCAATGGCCTCTGGCTTTAAATGTTTCTATTAATTCGTGCATGGCCTTTTATTTCCCTAGGAGCTATATCTAACTTTCAACATTTCATTAAAGTTTGTCTCGGTTCATTCATTTTGGTCTGTAGCCTACTTCTTTCTCTCTGTTAAACATCCACTTCCCATTTTTTTATTTTCCTTCATGCTAGCAACCGAGCCAACCTCACCATTTTTCTTTCTCTCCGCTCAAATCTCTCCTTCTCCCCTCTCTCCTCCATGCTTGCCGTCTCCTCGTCACCCACTCCATCAACCCGACCAAACTTCCACCCTGGTCAGCGCGTGGCCTCTGCCTCCACGTCGCCATGCTGCCGCTCCAAGCACAGCCCTCCCTTCTTTTGTCGACCACCTGCATTTTTCCCCTCCTTCACCATCACCTTATGCTCTGCTTCATCACCAATCTCCTCCACAACCGACCCATCCACCTTCGTCGCTGGTCTCGGCCCGTCCAGCAAGTGCCGATCACCCGAGTTGCAGATCCAACCACCAGTCCGAGCATTTATCCTTTAGGTATACGCTCTGTTAGTTATATGTAAGTTGGAGGTATTATCAACTTGTTATGTATATTTGTTTTGTGTTTATAATAGTTGGTTTTAAAGTTTTACAGTATGTATAAGTTGAACAAGCTTTATGTAAATTGTTTAAAATGTGACATACATATATACACGTCTGTTGTTATAGGGTAAGTTTATATATAGTTTTATATGTATTTGTCATTGTCAAAGTTATATGTTTTGGGTTGCAGTGGGTTATCTTTAAAGAGAAGTATATATATATTTTGTCATATAGATTTATATGCATGTTATAATGTAATGTAAAGAGTAGTTAGTAATATCTTTGATACGTGATTTCAGAATAGGATTTTTATTTGTTAAGATATAATTTGTATCATCATATGAATAGTTATAACAATGCAAATCAATGAAATAATTATATTTATGTCTCATATAATCAGCCTTTTGTACATAAATGCTAAATAGTTAAAAAAAAAACTTTGTTAAGATCAGCAAATTTAACCTCAAATGCTTACTTTTTGTTAACTCCAAATAGTCATTTGGCAACACTAATAACACTCTTACCGATAAACTACTCATCAAACGTCTTTATAATTGTCCAATTCTTTACAAGTTCTTGGGTTAGCCAGGTTATGATCAATTTTTATCATTTTGTATTCTTTGTATTTTGCTTGCATTTCATCTTCCCATTGCAAAAAGATTCGCTCACACCTGATTAAGCTTGGAATAGCAACATGTGGCATCATAATTTTTATTGAAGCCTTGGTAAAGTACATAAACATGTTCTAACTTCTAAGTATATTGCATAAAAATAGTTAACTTTTTTTTTTAAAATCATTTGCTATAGCTGTTTAATCATTTTATACCAATAGTGTTATATAGGCATATGTATTTTATTATATATTTATGAAGTCTCACTGTACACGTTGTATTAATTCATATATGTTCGGTTGCATATATTGAGTCTGCACTATAAGCTATGTTTTATATACATAAGCCGTTGGTATATTTCTTTTTGTGGCGAATGGAATGTTCATATATTTTAGTGTATAGTATACATATGTATATTGTATTTGAGGTTGATATATAAATATATATAAATAAATAAAAAGAAGTATGGGTTTATCATTAAGGAAAATGGCTTATAGCTTTTATACATATATGCATTAGTCAGTTATACTAATTTATCGTCATCGATCTAGTTCTAATTCGATTTCGTCAATTCTATGTCATCATCTTTGATCGTCAAATTCGTGCCAATCTAGCGTTGCTTTGGAATTCGTAGCTCAATTTCATTGTCTATCCTCTCTAGCCTCGGAAGGTGAGCACTCACTCACGATTAACGTTCTTTTATTTATTAAATCTGATTTCAATTGAAACGACAATTGAAATATGCTGTTGTTAGTTAATTACACTGTTATATATGCTATTGCCTGTATCAGTTCACCTGTGACATTTGACACCATTATCTGTTAATTATTTATGTGATGATAATGCAGTTTGGCTGAAAATTGATTGATTATTGATATTTATATTGGACGTTAAATTGTTAGTGTTAAATGATAAATAGTATGTAAAATTGAAATGGATATAGGATAGTTAACAATTTTAAAACTGATTCATATGTTAAATTTGATTAGTTGAATATGACCCCTTTTAATTGTTAAATTATTTGACATGTAGAATAGTGATAATTACACTTTGAACCATCGACGTATATTGGGTTAATTGTTGTAGTGTAAAAATTGAAATTGAATGACAAGTGAAAACCGTAATGTAATAATCTTTAGTCTACATGAAATGATAGTGTAGATTCTAGAAATAATTATATTAAGTCGTACAAATAACAATGCGAATTAATACGATTATTTCGGGATTATTTAAATTGATTATTGGATTGTTATTGTTTGTTGTTATTGCTTGTTTATTTAGTTTGACACCATCCCAGTTATCACACTGCAAGTTCCCTTTGTTATGCTTTGATTTTGAATTGAATTGGAATCGGGTGGAAATGATAAATACCCAAAAATTTAACTTTGACTTAGGGTAGAGAATTTAATAAAACCCGATTGGTCAAAATTTTGATTTAAAAATAAAATTGAGATTTTATTGAATAAATAATATGGTTTTGAAACGAAGTTGGAAATTGAATTTTGATGGAATTTAAATGTGAATATTTAATAATCTGAAACAAAATATTAATAAAGAAATTGATGAAAGAATGTTGTTTAATTTAAGAAATGATCGAATTAAGTTTGAAATGATTTAATAATTAAGTTTGAAATAAAAATTAAGTTTGAAATTATTAAACTTTGAAATTATTTAATAATTAAACTTTGAAATTATTTAATAATTAAGTTTGAATTATTTAATAATTAAATAAGATTGAATTATTTAGTGATTAAATTAAATTGAACTTTTGAATAAGTGAATTTTACTTCGTAAATAATTGAAATTGAGTTTCTTTATTAATTAAGTTTTGGAAAATCATTTAAGTAAGTAAATAAATGAAATTGGATTTCTTTAACAAGAAATAGAAATGCGATTTATTGAAATTAACGTAAGACTTGTAATTTAAAGATTTGTTTTGATGAATTAATTTAATTCAAATTGTAAGTTTTGAAATAAGGAAGTTGAATTTAAATAATGGATTTAATGAATTGGAAATTTAATAGAAATTGTTTTGAATGGCAAATTTACTTAATGAATATTGAATGAAATTGATAAATGAATTTAAATTGATTTGAATGTTAAATTAAATTAATTTAAATGTTTTCGAAATGAAACTTATTTTCGAACTTGGATCAATATTTGAATTGTTTTAAATAAGATTGAAGTTGAATTATAAGATTTTGAAATTATGAATTTGGAAGTTTTGAAACGTAAATTTTGGAAATTGATTTCGAAAGACAAATGAAATGTTGGTTTACAAATTCTAATTGAAATTGTAATTGATTTGGTTTTGAAATATATAAACGACCAATCGTTGTAATAATTACGAAGTTATTAAAGAGACCGGAATCGGTTATGGATATACTCTCTATCTAAACCGGAAACCACTTTAATAACTAAACGCGGAGTGATGATCCAAAATGAAGTGGTTGGAATGATGTTCGTGATGACTGAAGAAAGAGAACGATAATGGATAGCCTTGACACTTGTGTCAAATTGGAAATGACTAAAACAGGAGCCGTGCCGGGCCAATGGAGGATTAGCTACCTCAAGTGGACACACTTCTTCGAACTACTCATTACTTGTTGTCGATTGGTGCACCCTTGATTTTGGGAGTGTTGTTTCACGGTGTTGCGGGCGCTGCGGCGTTGCGTTCTCACCAGTCCGGATCAGGCAAACGGTAGTATCACTACCTTGGGTATTGCCTCATGTGCCTTGTCATACTTGTATCCCTTTATTCGCGACCACTACGATTTTGTTTTGTACCTTTAGTATATGGATTGCCCTCTGGTGACTTCCGGTTTTGGGGAAACTACGGTCTTGTATATGCTTTTGGGAATAAAAATGTGTTAAGGGTGGAATGGGCCATGACTTAACACTATTTTGATATCTTTATATTACTGATAGACATTATCTACTTATCGTACACTACTACATAGTAAATAGTTTAACGGATCCTTAAAGGATGGTTATTCCAAACATCCTTTGAGTTACTCGTATTTCAATTGCTATTTCACTTGAGTTGGATTTATTGATATAAGAATGTTAATCCTGACTCGAGTGTCTTGTGTTTTTGCTTTACGCTCGGGTCAGACTGAGTGCACCAGTATTCGAGACTCACCTTTGAAGTTGGAGCTTTGCTTGAAGATCCAACCATCTATTCTGCTTTCAGTATTCGATGATTCCAGTGATGTATTCTGATTTGTATCTGATGTATCGTATTACTCTTCCGTTGTATCTGGTTTAACTCTGATGTAACTTATACATTTATATAGTAGCTTCATGAACTACTATCTCTTTTATTTCCGCTGCATTTATTACTCTGTGTCTGTGATCTGTGATTATTTATTTACTATATATGTTCAGTTTTGCCAAATTTAAATTAACAACGCGGTATTTTGAGCAATTCAATTCCGGCATGAGTGTCTACCTATACACTTATAATGGATGCGAATGGTCCAAATTCGGGTCGTTACATATATCCTATTGTCACCCTATAAATTATCTGACGACATATAAAACTATAAGTTGAATTATTTCAATAAATTAAGAAATAAGTTAAAATGATATAAACCTATGACACTTTGTTTTGAATTGAAATGATATATATCCAACCCTGAAATTAAAATCGAAATAACTGATCACATGGCCATAAGATTAAAAAAATTATACGGACACCAGATGGGTTAAATTAAATGATTTTAAAATTCTTGAATTTGAATTTATTCAAATGATTTTATTTTATAAAAATAAAATTGAATTGAAATATGGAAATTGAATTAATTTCGAATTTGAGTTTTGAAATGTGAAATTAAAATTTGTTAAACGAAATTGTTTTAACAGGAAATTTGAGATTTTGAAGTTATAATTGAAATATGATTTGAATTTCGAAAATTGATTTGTTTTAAAAGATTTGAACTTTTATTCGAACTTTGAAATATTGCTAAGTAAAAATAATTTAAATGGATATTTCAAATTTGGGCTCAAAGTTGAATTATTTTGAAGATTTGAACCTTAAATTGAATATTGAAGTTTAAATTTGATTTAAGCGATTTAAATCAATAAATAGAAATTAAACTTGAAATCGATACAAATAGAAATGGTTTAAAATAAGAATTGAATTGAAATTTAAACCATTGAATCGTGGAATTGAATTTGAAATTAAAATGAACGTTTCGAAATTGAAGTCAATTCGAATTGAAATCAAAATTGAGCTGATTGGAATTCAAATTGAAATTGAGTCGATTTGAATTGATTTGAGATTGAGATGATTTTAAATTAAAGATTTGAAATTGAATCAAATTGATTGAAATTTGGACCCAAGTCCAGATTTGTTGAAATGGGAAGAAACAGTTTTGAATTTGAAATTATTTTTACTATAAACTATTTTCCTATAACTATTTTAAAATTCATTTTTTTTTAATTTCAAATTATTTGAATTTCAAATCATTTAATATATATAATCTATTTTAATATTTTAACCATATAAACTATTTTAACCTTTTAAAAAATATTTAAAACTATTCAAATATTTTCTAAAATTTCAGACTGTGCAACGGTGGAATGTTTATATTTAAATCGTTGATTTAAATGCGAATTGGGTTGAAATGAGGTTATAACCTAAATTGTAATTCGAACTGAATTTTGAAGTGAAAATTATATATCAAATTGAATATGACATTTTGAAGTAAATATGATATTCCGAAATGAAATGATGTTTGAAGCGAATATGATATTTTGATATCAAGTATGAATCGTTTTTGAAATATAAAAGAACCAACCGGAGTGTAAAATGACGTTTGGTTGTTAAAGAGACCGGGGCCTCTTATTGACATACTCTCCTTCAATATTGTAACGACTTTAACAACCATGTACGCGGATGAGACTCCAGAACGAAGTGGTTGGATTTGACATTGTTTGTTGGATTTGAAGAAAGTGAACAATGATGGATAGACCCTGACACTTGTGCCAATTTGAAATTACTAAAATAGGATGGCTTGATAGAGCCAATGAGGCTAATTACCTCTAGCGGACATTCGTTCTTCGATTTCTTTTTGGACTTGGTCCATACTATTACTTTGTTGTTGGTTTCGATTGGTGCAAATTGATTTGCGATGACCTCCCTTTGACTCGATATGGGATGGATGGACATGGTGGGCGGTCGTGGCTACGATGCATTACCACCAGCCCTGCGACCCGAACTGGTAGTATCCGACCTTGTGCATTGCCTCACGTACCTTGTCATACTTTTATCCCTATATGAGACCACTACGATTTTGGTTTAGTGCTGTCATATCATGGCGCATCCCTATCCACTAACATGCTACTAGGGCATTCTATGCAAACTATACGACAATGCTTAAAATCGCGTTAAGGGGGATTAATGTAAAGCCATAACGCTAGGAAAAATATTTATTTTACCGATTAGACATTACATATATAGTATAGTCTACAATATATAAATATTTTGACAGATCCTTAAGAGATGGAAAATCCTGTAAATCTCTTGAGTTATTGCATGCACGAATACACTGGATAGTGTAATGCCCCAGAAATTCATGGAATCTTATTTTAGTTGAATTTTGAAAATATCTGAATTTATTTGTATAAGAATATATGGAATTAATTGTGTGCAAGTATGTGTGCATGTGTGCACGTGCACACTGATATGGCACAAGGAAGAACTCCAGATTTCTTGAATTTAAAACAAGGATTAAAAAGCATTACAAACATGATTTTTGTGATATGGATATTTGATTTCTGGAATTATATGGATCATTCCAGAAAATAAGAAAAGTAAGTTTTATTTTAAAATCAGTAAACAGATTTTATTTAAAACCCAGAATTTTTTTTTATACATATATATGTTATAAGGATTTGAAAACCTGTATACATATAGGTGCATATGTTTCTGAAATTAAAGAGGAATTAAATAAGCCTAGATAAGATATTTATACAAATATACATTTTTAAGTACTGAAAAGTATATATATATATATATATAAGCAAGTGAAACTATAACATTAAAATGACATGAAATGTAATACAAGTCAATATGCTTGTGTAGGCAAAAATAGCAAAGGGGATTCTCAGGAATAATTAAAATATAAAATAGGGTAGTCACACTTTTAACATGACTAGGTGAGTGGCCATTTTCTGAAAAAGTAAAGAAAAGAAAATGCAGCCTTTAATTGGTAATATGACCGGGGGTAATTAGGGATAAAAATGAGAAAATGCAAACACACAATGCATGATGCTAGCCAGGACAGAAATGGAATTTTTTCTTGAGAAAAACCCTAGTAAAAATATGTTTATAAATAAGTAGTTATGGCCAGAGAAATTGTTTTACCCGAGCTACTTATAATAGGAAAAGAAGAAAACATTTTAAAGGAAGAGAAAATACACTCAGGGATTTTCTGGATTTATAAGAAGAAATATTCAAGTGAGTAATCTCACTAAACCCATGGCATTAAGTCCTGTTATGAGGCAGTCAGACTTATGTTATTTTTCTACATGTTTTTGATTCCATTACTATGGTTTTAATGGATGCTTCAATGGATGTTTTAATGGGTGTTTCTGGATGTTTTGATTGCTTTGATGTTTGAGTGTTTTGCTCTGTTTGGTTACACCCAGAAAGGTAAAAGTATGAAATCATGAAAGTAAATAGAGAATACTTGTAACTGGTTTAGATATGGCATGGAAAACATAGAAACCAAAATGTATATGAGTTGCATTACACTTGTGTAAGTGCTGAGGCTCAAATGAAAGATTCAAGGTTGCAATGGAAATATCCAAAAGTGCTGAACCCTTGATCAAATAGAAAATCCATGAGCCGGAAATCTTGTTTAAGCTAGATCTTGAATTTAGTTCAAACATGGTTGCTTATGAAACAATAATAACCCACATGCCTAGTCTTTATTCCCAGTTGTAAATATTCTTGTATTTTCTTTAAGCCAAAATACTTGAAAATATGATTTTCCCTGGACATGAATGTTAGATTGTTCTTGAGTTATGCTTGTAAACTCTATGTAATGTTTCATGTATACTAGGATTTAGTCACCTAGCTTTCTCACGATAGGATTAAACATGAACACTTAGTAAATAAACTAAGGATTGTGAGCCAAGAAGACTGCTGGAATGCTTGTCATATTTGAAGTATGCAAGTTGGCACATGGTTTGTTTAAGCCCTGAGATCTTTGTGCAATATTGTGGATTATTTTATTGCAATGTGTCCCCGTGATTCCTTTATGGCAGATGAGGCTAGGAATTAATTTGGTAAATGCAACCTTAAATTGATGAAGTAGGAACTTGAGTTATTCCTAAGATGGTTGGACTGGAGCTATGATAGTTCCTGAGTATTTCTATTTGAAATATATGTTTGCATGGTTGAATGTGTGTACATGATTAGTCTTAAATACTGATCATATATGCACAAGTATATCATAAACAAGTCAGGCAAATTGTTCAAAGAAGATATGCCCACTTGTACAAAATATTTATGTCTCACTCATTTACTTAATATCATGGAGTCTTTGATATTGCTCATACCAGATCTTGTATCTGACCCTTGTTTGCTTATGGCATCTGGGGTGTCTCATCTAAAATGGGGCAGCCTCTAATGTTCTTTCAGGGAATGCTGGATCTAAATAGGAAGCTGCTGTGGCTAATGAGAGTGATTATATAAGCATGCTAAATTAGAATTGAATAAGAACTTAGAATGAAATATTTGCATGTAATCTGGGGAGTTTTTATAGTTCTGTTTTGGTTGTTATGTAATGGTCTTAAAAGTTTGGATTTATTGGTTGTTCTGAATGAATCTAGTGATGTACTAAGTTTGGGATTAATCTAAAGACTTGGTTGAATTTTTGCAAGAAAATATATATTTGAGTATTGTGGTGAAAATCTGTAAATGATATATGCCTGTATTTGAGAAATGGATATGTATATGTACATATATTGTATTAGTTAATTTCAAGTTACTTAAAACCTTAAGTTTGAAGGTTAAAAATCCGAGTTTAGCTATAAAAACCTGGAATTATTCTTGTGGATATTTTTAAGTTCATATAAATTAGATATGCATAGGATTTACTGACTTGTTACAAATATTCAAAAGTATATAGTAATTAACTTTAGTCAGAACTGCTAGAATCCAAATCAAGCAGGATACTCTTGTTTAACAAAAATATATATATACTCTGAATTTAAACAAGAGAAACACGTACATCCTCATATGTATGTGTATAATACTAGGGATGCACTGATATATTTATATTGGTAATAAGTTTTGAATCCTGGTTGAATTGTTTGAAAGAAAAAAATGACTCTGATAGTTCAAAGGAAGTTTAAATCAAACTTAAAAGTGCAAATGAATGTAGGTGGACATCCAGACACATATAAATTGAATGTGCATATGCATGTACATAGAGATCAAATTTAGACGTCAGTCATAATAATTTAGACGTCTGAGATTAAACTTAGACGTCAGTCATAATAATTTAGACGTCCGAGGTTAAATGTAGACGTCTGTCACAAAAATTTAGATGTCTGAATTTAGTTTAAAATGTCTTTTTCTCTCTGTTTCAATTTTAGATCTCTGAGTCGTCTGTCATAATTAGTTAGACGTCTGGGATTAAGTTTAGACGCCTGTCATAAGAATTTAGACGTCTGAACTGCTGATTTTGCCTAATTTGCCTACTTAGAAAAGAAATAAGTGGCTATCTCAATAGCTTGTATGGCATTTTGATTTCTATTTGATTTAAATTCACTTTGATGAAGTAAAAAAAATCCTTATGAAATTAAGGTAGAAAGAGGAGGGTCATTTCAGTTGGTATCAGAGCACTTGGTTGCATTGATTGCTAAGTATTATAGAAATGTATTTTGTCTGTTTGTTTTGGATGAAATAATTTAGATAAGAAAATAGTAATTATAGAAGTACTCATAATATACTAATACCATTTGCCCAGAACTTAGTTAGCAGACCATGGTAGGAAGAGGATCTCATCACCATGCAGGATCAAGTGCACCACAAATGCTTAATATGCAAGACTTTATGAGGGCTTTAAGGGATGGAATTGGGCATAGGCCTGAGAACCCACATGAAGAACTTTCAAAACTACTGAAGACTTATTCCAATTTGGGAGGCAGGAGTTTTGAAGGAACTGAGAATGTGATGGAAATTCAAGCATGGTTGAGAACACTGGACAGAGTTTTCAATGACATGCAATTGGATGATCAAAGGAAGAGGCAAGTAGCTTCAAGACAACTGAAAGGGGTAGCTTTAAGCTGGTGGGAGGTGATCATAGCTGGAAGAAATGAAAATGAGATCACTTGGAATCAATTCAAGGAGATGTTGGAAGCTAAATTTGTTCCAGCATCAGCCAAAACTCTATTGCTTGAAGAATTCATCAGACTTAGGCAGGGAACTTTTAATGTGACTGAATATACTCATAGGTTTGAGGGCTTGTCTAAGTATGGAGCTATGCTTGTGGCTGATGAGGCATCAAAGAATGATAGGTATATTAAGGGTTTAAACCCAGGACTTAGTAGGGCTATGTTGCCATATGCAGATAAAACTTTTGATCAAATCATTGATCTGGCCTTAAAATTTGAGCAACATGACAAGGAAAGGGAGAAGTATAAGAATTTTAAGAATAACAACAATAATAAAAATAGGGGAAGGTATCATCCCTATGACAAAAAGAAGGAGGAGACAAAAGGCAAGAAAACCAATGATACTAAGACCACTGATACAAAGAGAAAAATAACATGTCATCATTGTGGAAAAGAGGGACATATCAAACCAAGGTGCCCAGAATTGAAGGGAGGAGCTTTCAAATGCTACCTATGTGGTAAGGAGGGACATATCAAGAGAAACTGCCCTGAGTATAAACAGCAAGGGAAGCTAGCAAGTTTGGAAAGCAGAAGCAAATCCATAGTAGAGGCTAATGCAGAAAACCATGGTCAAGTGGAAGGTACTTTATTTATTTGTACCCTACCCATATCAGTAGTGTATGATACAGGGGCAACACATTCTCTGATTTCCCATGAGTTAGTTGCATTGCTTAAATTAAATTGCATACTGGTTGAAACCCCTTTGTTAGTGCAAAGCCCATTGGGAAGTTCTAGTGTTTTAAACATGATGTGTGTGGATGTGGAATTAAACATAGGAGGAAATGTTTTTATTTCCAATTTATATGTTTTAAATTACCCAAATATGGGTGTTATATTGGGTGTAGACTGGTTAAGACAATACAAAGCAATAATTAATTTAGACTCATCCACCATATCATTACAAAATTCTAGAGGTCAAAGAATCACAATTTTGTGTGAAATAGCCAAGGAAAGAAAATTATATCACTTGATTGACTTAAGTAAGGATTCCAGTGAGCCTTCTATTGAAGAAATCCCCATAATTAACAAATACTTAGATGTGTTTGGAGAAGTTAAGGGTGTTCCACACCACAGACCAGTGGAATTTCAGATTAATTTGATACCAGGAGCAAGTCCAATTATTAAGAAACCCACTAGGATGGGGCCAAGTGAGTTGAAGGAATTGAAGAAACAGTTAGAAGAGTTGGAAAGCAAAGGATTTATAAGACCAAGTAATTCATGCTGGGGTGCTCCAGTAGTGTTTGTAAGGAAACATGATGGTACTTTAAGAATGTGCATAGATTACAGGGAGCTAAACAAAGTCACTATCAAAAACAAGTACCCCTTACCTAGAATTGATGATCTTTTTGATCAACTTAGTGGAGCAAAAATATTTTCTAGGTTAGACTTGGCATCTGGATTCCATTAGATGAAGGTTGAGGACTCAAGTGTTAAGTACACAGCCTTTAACACTAGGTATGGTTTATATGAGTTTCTTGTCATGCCATTTGGGTTGACAAATGCTCCATCATACTTTGTAGACTTGATGAATAGGATATTCAGGGATTATTTAGACAAGTTTGTTTTGATTTTTATTGATGATATTTTGATCTATTCTAAAACAGTAGAGGAACATGAAAATCACTTACACCTTGTTTTGTCTAGATTAAGAGAAAAAGATTTAAAAGCAAAATTTTCTAAGTGTGCATTTTGGAAAGAAGAAGTGCATTTCCTTGGGCATGTTATATCTGCCAAAGGCATTTCTGTAAACCCCAATAAAATTGTGGCAATCCAAGCATGGAAAAGGCCAAGCACAGTGGGAGAAGTTAGGTCATTTATGGGAATGGCAGGGTATTATAGGAGGTTTATAAAAGATTTTTCTAAGATGTCATCACCTCTTACCAACCTAACTAGAAAGAACCAACCCTTTATATGGACTGAGAAATGTGAACAAGCCTTTAGTAGAATCAAGGAGGCCTTAGTCAATGCACCAGTGTTGAAAGTACCAGAAGGAAATGAGGATTTGATTGTGTATACTGATGCAAGTGGTTTTGGGCTAGGAGCTGTATTGATGCAGCAAGATCAAGTTATAGCCTATGCTTCAAGACAATTGAAGCCACATGAATCAAAGTATGCAACCCATGATCTTGAGTTGGCAGCAGTGGTATATGCACTAAAGCTCTGGAGACATTATCTTCTAGGTGCTAAGTTTATTTTGTACACAGACCATTAGGCATTGAAATATCTCTTTTCACAAAAAGATTTGAATATGAGGCAACATAGATGGGTTGAGTTTCTAGCAGCATATGATTTAGACATACTTTATACTCCAGGAAAAGCTAATAAGGTTGCAGATGCTTTGAGCAGGCAGCATGCAAAAGTAGCCATGCTAATGATAGAAGAGTTTAGAAATTTATCTCTACTTACTGATTTGGAAATTGAGGAAAACAGTGAGGTAAACATGGAGATGATTGAAGAAGGGAGTAAAGGAAAATTAAGTTTGATAACTTTGCAATCAGATTTAATTTTGAAAGTGGGAAAAATGCAAGGGGGAGATCCAGATTTATTAGAAAAGAAGACTTTAATAGAAAAAGGAGAAGAAGTAGCAAACTACCACATTGATAAGAATGGTTACTTAAGGAATAAAGGTAGAATATGTGTTCCAAAGGATATAGAATTGAAGGAAGAGATACTTAATGAATATCATAGGAGCAAATATTCTATACACCCAGGCAGCACCAAGATGTACCAAAATTTGAAGAGGGATTATTGGTGGAGAGGGATGAAAACTGATGTGGCCAAACATGTTGCAAAGCGTATGACTTGCCAACAAGTCAAAGCAGAAACCCAAAGACCCTCAGGCCTATTACAACCTCTAAGTATACCACAGTGGAAGTGGGAAGATATATCTATGGATTTCATAGATGGTCTGCCTAGGTCAAAAAGAGGAAACACAAGCATTTGGGTAGTAGTTGATAGATTGACTAAAGTGGCACACTTTATACTAGTGAAGGCAGAAAGAAATGCACCTAAACTAGCTCAAATATTCATGAGAGAAATAGTAAGATTGCATGGAATCCCTAAGACTATAGTGAGTGATAGGGACACAATCTTTACATCCAGATTTTGGAAGAGCTTTCAAGAAGCCATGGGAAGTGAGTTATGCTTGAGTACTGCATACCACCCCCAATCAGATGGTCAAACTGAAGTGATAAATAAAGTTTTGGAGGATTTGTTGAGGGCATGTGCATTGGACTTTGGAGGTAATTGGGAAGATCACCTCCATTTGGCTGAATTTACATATAACAATAGTTATCAAAGCACCATAGGTATGGCACCATTTGAAGCCTTGTATGGCAAACCATGTTTGTCACCAATATGTTGGGTTGAAGCAGGAGAAAAGGCTGTCTTAGGGCCTGAGTATGTTAAAGAGACTATAGAGAAAATTGAATTGGTGAGGAGAAGAATGGCAGCAGCTCAAGATAGGCAAAAGAAGTTTGCAGATATGAGGAGGAAGCAGGTAGAATATGAAGTTGGTGATTATGTTTTCATCAAAGTTTCACCTATGAAGAAGGTGTTGAGGTTTGGCAAGCAGGGAAAACTTACCCCAAGATATGTTGGACCTTACAAGATTTTGGAAAAAATAGGTTCATTAGCATATAAGTTGGAGCTACCTGAAGAGATGAGTGCAATGCACAATGTATTTCATGTATCACAACTTAGGAGATGGGTGCATGATAAAGAGGAAATTCTAGAGAAACCAACTCAAGTTCAAATAAATCCTGACTTGGTCTATGAGAAAGAACCAGTGGGGATTTTAGCTAAAGAGGAAAAGAAGTTGAGGAGCAAAACTTTGAAATTGGTAAAGGTTCAATGGAGCCTAGACCCTAATGATTGTACATGGGAGTTAGAGGATAATATAAAGATGGATTACCCTAAGCTTTTTGCAGTGGAAGGTAAAAATCTAAATCCCTAAAAAGTTTAATATGTATGGTTGTTTTGGCTGAATTGTTTGCTTATGCTATGTTTGATAGATTTTATAAAATCTGGAAAAGTTTAAAGTCAAAATGAGAAAAATTATGAGGACACAATTCCTAAAAAGGTGGGGTGATTGTAATGCCCCAGAAATTCATGGAATCTTATTTTAGTTGAATTTTGAAAATATCTGAATTTATTTGTATAAAAATATATGGAATTAATTGTGTGCAAGTATGTGTGCATGTGTGCACGTGCACACTGATATGGCACAAGGAAGAACTCCAGATTTCTTGAATTTAAAACAAGGATTAAAAAGCATTACAAACATGATTTTTGTGATATGGATATTTGATTTCTGGAATTATATGGATCATCCCAGAAAATAAGAAAAGTAAGTTTTATTTTAAAATCAGTAAACAGATTTTATTTAAAACCCAAAAAAAAATTTATACATATATATGTTATAAGGATTTGAAAACCTGTATACATATAGGTGCATATGTTTCTGAAATTAAAGAGGAATTAAATAAGCCTAGATAAGATATGTATACAAATATACATTTTTAAGTACTGAAAAGTATATATATATATATATAAGCAAGTGAAACTATAACATTAAAATGACATGAAATGTAATACAAGTCAATATGCTTGTGTAGGAAAAAATAGCAAAGGGGATTCTCAGGAATAATTAAAATATAAAATAGGGTAGTCACACTTTTAACATGACTAGGTGAGTGGCCATTTTCTGAAAAAGTAAAGAAAAGAAAATGCAGCCTTTAATTGGTAATATGACCGGGGGTAATTAGGGATAAAAATGAGAAAATGCAAACACACAATGCATGATGCTAGCCAGGACAGAAATGGAATTTTTTCTTGAGAAAAACCCTAGTAAAAATATATTTATAAATAAGTAGTTATGGCCAGAGAAATTGTTTTACCCGAGCTACTTATAATAGGAAAAGAAGAAAACATTTTAAAGGAAGAGAAAATACACTCAGGGATTTTCTGGATTTATAAGAAGAAATATTCAAGTGAGTAATCTCACTAAACCCATGGCATTAAGTCCTGTTATGAGGCAGCCAGACTTATGTTATTTTTCTACATGTTTTTGATTCCATTACTATGGTTTTAATGGATGCTTCAATGGATGTTTTAATGGGTGTTTCTGGATGTTTTGATTGCTTTGATGTTTGAGTGTTTTGCTCTGTTTGTTTACACCCAGAAAGGTAAAAGTATGAAATCATGAAAGTAAATAGAGAATACTTGTAACTGGTTTAGATATGGCATGGAAAACATAGAAACCAAAATGTATATGAGTTGCATTACACTTGTGTAAGTGCTGAGGCTCAAATGAAAGATTCAAGGTTGCAATGGAAATATCCAAAAGTGCTGAACCCTTGATCAAATAGAAAATCCATGAGCCAGAAATCTTGTTTAAGCTAGATCTTGAATTTAGTTCAAACATGGTTGCTTATGAAACAATAATAACCCACATGCCTAGTCTTTATTCCCAGTTGTAAATATTCTTGTATTTTCTTTAAGCCAAAATACTTGAAAATATGATTTTCCCTGGACATGAATGTTAGATTGTTCTTGAGTTATGCTTGTAAACTCTATGTAATGTTTCATGTATACTAGGATTTAGTCACCTAGCTATCTCACGATAGGATTAAACATCAACACTTAGTAAATAAACTAAGGATTGTGAGCCAAGAAGACTGCTGGAATGCTTGTCATATTTGAAGTATGCAAGTTGGCACATGGTTTGTTTAAGCCCTGAGATCTTTGTGCAATATTGTGAATTATTTTATTGCAATGTGTCCCCGTGATTCCTTTATGGCAGATGAGGCTAGGAATTAATTTGGTAAATGCAACCTTAAATTGATGAAGTAGGAACTTGAGTTATTCCTAAGATGGTTGGACTAGAGCTATGATAGTTCCTGAGTATTTCTATTTGAAATATATGTTTGCATGGTTGAATGTGTGTACATGATTAGTCTTAAATACTGATCATATATGCACAAGTATATCATACACAAGTCAGGCAAATTGTTCAAAGAAGATATGCCCACTTGTACAAAATATTTATGTCTCACTCATTTACTTAATATCATGGAGTCTTTGATATTGCTCATACCAGATCTTGTATCTGACCCTTGTTTGCTTATGGCATCTGGGGTGTCTCATCTAAAATGGGGCAGCCTCTAATGTTCTTTCAGGGAATGCTAGATCTAAATAGGAAGCTGCTATGGCTAATGAGAGTGATTATATAAGCATGCTAAATTAGAATTGAATAAGAACTTAGAATGAAATATTTGCATGTAATCTGGGGAGTTTTTATAGTTCTGTTTTGGTTGTTATGTAATGGTCTTAAAAGTTTGGATTTATTGGTTGTTCTGAATGAATCTAGTGATGTACTAAGTTTGGGATTAATCTAAAGACTTGGTTGAATTTTTGCAAGAAAATATATATTTGAGTATTGTGGTGAAAATCTGTAAATGATATATGCCTGTATTTGAGAAATGGATATGTATATGTACATATATTGTATTAGTTAATTTCAAGTTACTTAAAACCTTAAGTTTGAAGGTTAAAAATCTGAGTTTAGCTATAAAAACTTGGAATTATTCTTGTGGATATTTTTAAGTTCATATAAATTAGATATGCATAGGATTTACTGACTTGTTACAAATATTCAAAAGTATATAGTAATTAACTTTAGTCAGAACTGCTAGAATCCAAATCAAGCAGGATACTCTTGTTTAACAAAAATATATATATACTCTGAATTTAAACAAGAGAAACACGTACATCCTCATATGTATGTGTATAATACTAGGGATGCACTGATATATTTATATTGGTAATAAGTTTTGAATCCTGGTTGAATTGTTTGAAAGAAAAAAATGACTCTGATAGTTCAAAGGAAGTTTAAATCAAACTTAAAAGTGCAAATGAATGTAGGTGGACATCTAGACACATATAAATTGAATGTGCATATGCATGTACATAGAGATCAAATTTAGACGTCAGTCATAATAATTTAGACGTCTGAGATTAAACTTAGACGTCAGTCATAATAATTTAGACGTCTGAGGTTAAATGTAAACGTCTGTCACAAAAATTTAGATGTTTGAATTTAGTTCAAAATTTCTTTTTCTCTCTGTTTCAATTTTAGATCTCTGAGCCGTCTGTCATAATTAGTTAGACGTCTGGGATTAAGTTTAGACGCCTGTCATAAGAATTTAGACGTCTGAACTGCTGATTTTGCCTAATTTGCCTACTTAGAAAAGAAATAAGTGGCTATGTCAATAGCTTGTATGGCATTTTGATTTCTATTTGATTTAAATTCCCTTTGATGAAGTAAAAAAAAATCCTTATGAAATTAAGGTAGAAAGAGGAGGGTCATTTCAGATAGGAGATGTAAAACCCCATAAACATCTTCGACGCTATTACACTCATGTTATATGTGATATTGATTCGACTCACATAAGGATATTTTAGTCCCGACTCAAATGTTTTGTCTTTTCATTACGCTCGGGCCAGTCCTGAGTTTTCCAGCGTATTGAAGATCAATTATTCTGGAGGACGAAGCGGAAGATTGGTATATTATTACTAGTACTATTCCCACATTGTGTTTTGCTGCATTATCCTATTGTTCTGTTGTATATATAACTTTGATAAATGTTGTATAAATTATAATCAAATGTGTAGTATAAACAGCTTCATGGATTGTTTATTTGATTATTATATTTTGTCATTCTGCCACAAGATTATGTATTTGTTTTCTTATTTTTCTTAATTAACCACATTGATTATCTATGTTTTGGATTATTTGAGTTGGATATGTGTGGATTATTATCAATTTAAACCCTCCGAAATGTGGGTCGTCACAGTTGGTATCGGAGCTTTGGTTTAGCGATAACCTTAGCTTTGGTATGGTTGGACTCATTAGATATAGGGTAGTATACCCTAGAATGAGTTTGTTTGAGTGTATATATATGAGAGTTCGTACTTGTTAGTGTTATGAAATGTTTTATATTGTGTTTGCTTATTCGTTGAGTTGTTTATGAATTCTAGTCGGTGCGTGGGACGCCATGTTATCGACAGGGGTTTCTAAACACTAAAATGAGGCATGTCGACATAATATTGTTTTAAAATCGGGTAAATGAAATAATTTTACCTAAATTATATTATATATATATATAAAATGATAATTTTTATGAATGTTAGTTACTAGGAGATGATAATATTTTGTTATCATCGATTTTCATCGATTAACTTAATAAAGATTAAATGAATTTGAATTGGATTTTAATGGCACTAGATAAATTAGTAATGTGAATTAATTCCACTTAAGCTATAAAATGAACTAATAGAATGAATATGAAGTTGAGTTATAAAATGAAATGTAATTTGAGATGTGAGAGGAATTGAATGTGAATAAATGGGAAGTAAAATTTATGTGAGTAATTGAATTTGATTTAAATTTGATGTAAATGAATTAAATGCAAGTGCAGTGAGTTTTAATAAATTGAATGGTAAGTAATTGAATATAAAATAAGTTAATGAAATAAATTATAAGATGAAAGTTAACTTAAGAAAAGCCAAAAGAAATTGATTGTGATAAAAAGAAAAAATTATTAATATGAATTTGAGTATAAAATAAAATTTACTTAAGTAAAATGAATAATAAACTAAAGAAGTAAATCATGTTATAAAATAAAATTTACTTAAGTAAAGTTAATGAAATGAATTAATGAAATGAACTAATAAAGTGAATAAATGAATTGATATGAGATGTTAAACAAAAAGTGAAACAATTGAAATTTAACACATTGAATTGAATAAATTAAATGTAAATGAAATAGATGTAAATAAATTGGAAGTAAAACAATTAACCGTTAACAAAAAATGGATGTTAATAAGAAATGAAGTGTATAAATTAAATTTTAACATTGTAAATGTAAAGTATGATAGTTTGGATTAATTAGATGAATGTTAATAATTGTTGAATGGTTTCTTTGGTTGTAAATCATTGTTATTATTGCTTTTGATTGCATATGATTGATATGTTGTGTATTGGTGCTAATACTTATGATTTGGATTCAAAATTCATATTATATAGTCTATTAAACTCATGCATGCTTTCTATATCTTTTATATGCAACTAATATTCTAAATTGAGTTGAGATAGGTACATTCGAAGACCGTTTGGACGTATATGTGGATTTTATTTGCTTTTGCTTTTGCTTGCTTAATATGAGCGAACTCGCTCGTATTGATAATAATAAGGTCGATATCTCGGATTACATACCGCACTTTTATATTTTTCCCTATGGGATACCTCATCATTGAGATGAGATGTATATTTGGTAGATTTGTGATATATATATATATATATATTTGTATTGTAAAAATTTTACTATCAAGTCATGCAAAGGAGACGCTGCTGAAATTTTCTGTAAATTCGGGTGTTAGAAAAATTTTGAGATATTAAAATTTTATAACTTGTTTTTATATATAAGTTGTAATTTCCGTAAAACCGATATCAGGGTGGCATAGTGGAAGCGTAGTAAAGGTTTTGCAAATGAGATTTTAATTTTTATAAGTTAATTATTTTGAATAAAATATATCAAATGTTAAATTCCTTAATTAACCCCTTTTTGAGGACGAAAAGTTTTGAGTGGGGGAGACTGTAACGACCCTATTTTTAACTATTTTAAATTACTAAATTTAATATAATTATTGAATAAAAATGATTAGAACTAAAATTTAAAGATTTATTAATGTAGTTTGTAGAGTATGAACTTGAATAAAATTTTGAAATAACCAATTTCGAAAATTTAAGCAATAACAAGTGTTGAAATGAAATTCTGAGCATTGAATGTGTTTATAATTAATAACACGGATTGAATAATAAATGTTGAATTACTGTAAAATGGAAATAGTTTTTTTATTATTTGAATTTGTTTTAAAAGTAAATTTTATAAGTTAAATAACTTATACTTTAATTATAGCGATTTATTGGATAATTAAATTGTTTAAATTTAATATTGGAATTTATTTAAATACTTAAATTATGAATTTAATGTGAATGAAAATGATTTCAAAAGTAGATTAAAATTTTATTTAAACGAGAATGAAGATTGTTAAATTTTAAAATTGAATTTAAAGTGATTAAATTTATTTTTGGAAATTACTTGTTTTAATTAACGAGTAAAAATAGCCATTTTGGCCACCGTCTCGGATTTCGACGAAACAAGTTTCCTCGAATCCGTAACAGTGGATTATTATAGGATTTCAAGTTTCGTAGCAATCGGACTTATCGTTTGGCCGTGCGAGCTTGAAACGTGTAGAAATTAATTTAAGGAATTTAATTAAGGGGTTTTTAGGCTCAAGGAAAAAATTAGAGAAAAATTTAGTTTCAGGGACAAGAAGTTTATTTTTTAGGCTGAAGGACACTTTTTAGTGTAATTCACAGAATGATAGTTGTAACTATCATTTTCAGTTTACACTAAAAAGTGTCCTTCAAACTAAAAAGCAAACTTGTTGTCCCTGAGACTAAATTTTTTTGCAACTTCTTCCTTGTGCCTATTTACCTGTTTAATTAAAATAAATTGGTTTTGAAATGCTATCTTCTGAATATAATGGAACTGGCTCACAAAAATAGTTCTATTGTGTTCGGAATGAGGTTATAATATATAGAACGCCGGTGGCACATCTCATTTGGAGCTCGAGAATTTCGGACGTTATAGGTCAGATATTTTATAATTATAATATATATATTTACTCCTCCTACATTTGGTACAAGGCTGCATACATTACTGTCTCCCCCATACTTCCCCCCTCTCCCTCATTTCAAAATTGTTGCAGATCAAAAAAAAAGAAAAAAAAACAGAATGGTGTGACCGGAGCAAGCGATGGCGCGCGAGGGAGGCGGCGCGGTAGGGGGGCCGGAGCAAAGGCGCAAGGGCGATTCTCGTCGTTGGTTTTTAGGGTTTTCGAGGCTAAGATCCACGCATGTGAGATAAGGTGATGTGGCAGTGCGCGATGAGGAGCAGCGGTGGAGGGATGGGCGGCGCGGCGTCTGATCGTCGATCGTTCGTCTTAAAAAAACGAAGTAGCAGTCGCGAGCATGAGGAGGAAACGCGGGTTACTGTGCGGGCCTGGTAAAGATCGCGTTGTGGAAGATGGGTATTAGGTTTGTTAATTATTTTATTTTGTTACTTTAATGTTAATTTTATCGTTATGTTATTAATTTGTATAACTTTCTCGTACGAGGCCCGATTCGAGCGAAACGTGTTGCACTGGATTCGTATCGAAGTTGTCTACGTTATGGAGTGGAATTAGAATTTATTTGAAGCTGAAATATTTTCAGTCTCAAATAAAGGTGAGTGTTTTATAACACTCATGAAGTGCTAAAATAATTTTTATCTTAGTTAAATAGATATCATGAAGTAATTTAATTTAATTTAATTTTATTGACCGTTGTCTGGTAAATTTAACTGACATTTAAATTGATATGAATTGAAATGATAAGAATTTGAATTGACAGTTCAAATTTGAATTGGGAATTAAATTGCTAGTTAAATTCCACATTATTGACAACTGGTTAGGTGATATTTTAACAGATTTGGATGTTGTTTATGATGAATGTCTATTGTTTGATGGATTGGATGATTGGACGTTTATTTATTTATATGTATATCCTATTGTCACCCTGTAAATTATTTGATAGCATATAAAACTGAAACTTGAATTGTTTCAAATAAATAAAGAAATAGGTTGAAATGATATATACCTATGAAACTTTGATTTGGATTGAAATAATAGATTCATCCCTGAAATTAAAAACGAAATAACCGATCACTTGGCCATAGGATAAAAAATTATATACGGACAATGGATTGGTTAAATTAAATGATTTTAAAATTCTTGGATTTGAATTTATTCAAATGATTTCGTTTTATAAAAATATAAGTGAATTGAAATATGGAAATTGAATTAATTTCGAATTTGAGTTTTGAAATGTGAAATTAAAATTTGTTAAACGAAATTGTTTAAGAAGGAAATTTGAGATTTTGAAGTTATAATTGAAATGTGATTTGAATTTCAGAAATTGATTTGTTTTAAAAGATTTGAACTTTAATTCAAACTTTTAAATATTGCTAAGTAAAAATAATTTAAATGGATATTTCAAATTTGGGCTCAGAGTTGAATTATTTTGAAGATTTGAAACTTAAATTGAATATTGAATTTTAAATTTGATTTAAGTGATTTAAATCAATAAATAGAAATTGAACTTGAGATCGATACAAATAGAAATAGTTTAAAATAAGAATTGAATTGAAATTTAAACCATTGAATCGAGTCGTGGAATTGAATTTGAAATTAAAATGAACGTTTCGAAATTGAACTCAATTCGAACTGAAATTGAAATTGAGTTGATTTGAATTTAAATAGAAATTGAGTCGATTTGAATTGTTTTGAGATTGAGATGATTTTAAATTAAAGATGTGAAATTGAATCAAATTGATTGAAATTTGGACCTGAGTCAAGATTTGTTGAAATGAGAAGAAACAGATTTGAATTTGAAATTATTTTACTATAAATTATTATCCTATAACTATTTTAAAATTCATTTTTTTAAAATTTCAAGTTATTTAAATTTCAAATCATTTAATATATATGATCTATTTTAATATTTTAACTATATAAACTATTTTAACTTTTTAAAAACTATTTAAAACTATTCAACTATTTTCTAAAAATTCAAACTGTGTAAGGGTGGAATGTTTATATTTAAATCGTTGATTTAAATGCGAATTGGGTTAAAATGAGGTTATAACCTAAATTGTAATTTGAATTGAATTTTGAACTAAAAATTACATATCGAATTGAATATGACATTTTGAAGTAAATATGATATTTCAAAATAAAATGATGTTTGAAGCGAATATGATATTTTAATCTCAAGTATGAATCGTTTTCGAAATGTAAAAGAACCAACAGGTGTGTAAACAACATTTGGTTGTTAAAGAGACCGAGTCCTCTTATTGGCATACTCTCTGTCAATATTGGAACCACTTTAACAACTGTGTACGCGAAGGAAACTCTAGAACAAAGTGGTTGGGTTTGGCGTCGTTTGCTGGATTTAAAGAAAGAGAACGATGATGGATAGACCCTGACACTTGTGCCAATTTGAAATGACTAAAATAGGACGGCTTGACAGAGCCAATGAGGCTAATTACCTCTAGCGGACATTTGTTCTTCGATTTCTTTTGGATTTGGTCTGTACTATTACTTTGATGTTGGTTTCGATTGGTGCACCTTGATTTGGGATGAACTCCCTTTGACTCGATATAGGATGGATGGATGCGGTGGGCGGTGGTGGCTACGATACGTCACCACCTGCCTTGTGACCCGAACTGGTAGTATCCTACCTTGGATATTGCCTCACGTGTCTTATCATACTTTTATCCCTATACGAGACCACTAGGATTTTGGTTTAGTGTTGCCGTATCACGGCGCATCTCTATCCCCTGACGTGCTACTGGGGCGTTATATGCAAACTGTACGACAATGCTTCAAAAAGCGTTAGGGGGGATTAATGTAAAGCCTTAACGCTAAGAAAAATATTTGTTTTACTGACTAGAAATTACATATATAGCGTATTCTACTATATATAAATATTTTTACGGATCCTTAAGAGATGGATTGCAGGCACGATATACATTGGATAGGAGATGTAAAACTCCATAAACATCTTTGATGCTATTACACTCATGTTATATGTGATATTGATTGGACTCACATAAGGATATTTTAGTCCTGACTCGAGTGTTTTGTCTTTTCATAACGCTCGGGTCAAACTTGAGTTTTCCAGCATATTGAAGTTTAATTATTCTGGAGGACGAAGACGAAGATTGGTATATTATTACTAGTATTATTCCCACATTGTGTTTTGCTGCATTATCTTATTATTCTGTTGTATATATAACTCTGATAAATGTTGTATAAATTATAATCAAATGTATAGTATAAATAGCCTCATGAACTGTTTATTTGATTATTATATTTTATCATTCCGCTGTGAGACTCTGTATTTGTTTTCTTCTTTTCTTATTTTTCTTAATTAACCCCATTGATTTTCTGTGTTTTAAATTGTTTGAGTTTGACATGTGTGGATTATTGTCGATTTTAACCCTCTGAAATGTGGGTCATCACAAAATCACTTGGTTAAATGGCTGCGATGTTGACCGTGAAATCAACATGGCCTCGCCGCTAATCTCTGCTATCATTAATACTCGATGGCTGCACATGTTATTAAAAATTAATACATATAATGATTTTTACTATTTTTATTATAATTCTCTAAACTACTAAAATATTAAACATATATATACTTATAAATAAATCTTCTTCTTAATTTATTTTCCAAAATTATCTTTCCACAAAAGATTGTATTTTCACAATTAATAATATTAAGTTCCAAATCATTTACTTAATAATATTATCAAATTTCCTATTAATATTTTCTTTTAAAATACTATTTATATCGAAGATATTTACTTTTAAAATTTATCACATTTGTGTATATATATATACAAATTTTTCATGAAATATCATTTTACTTTCAAAATTTACTACATATACATGTAAACTCCAAAACATTTATCCAATTCTTAAACTAACATTCAATTTATTTAACACTTTATTTCCTACTTAAATATTATTTATAACCTATTCACAATTATTAATAATATTTAATATATTATAACTCAAAATTACTGTGTCTGGCTGTCTCGTCAAAGCGTTTAGGAATCCCTATCAACATCGTGGCGTCCTACGTATCGACTAGAATTCATAAAACACTCAACGGATAATTTAACACAAGATGTAACGACCTGAATTTTTCAACGATTTAAATAAGAATTTTAATTAAGATTTTAAAATAAAAATTATTTTTAACAATAAAATTGGACAACGAAAACTAGATAGTCGTAATGCGTCCATTGGAATGAGGCCAATGAAATTTATTTTGCGTCAAAATTTGTTCGAAACTCGGTCAGTATATTTTTCGGTAAGAATTATCAAATTTTGAAGTATAAATATTTTTACATAGAAATGATCTAAAAAATGTTTTTGATTAAAACGTCAAAGTTCTTTGCGTCCAATTCCGACCTTTGTAGCTCCTTTGTATAACTGGTGATAGATGGAATTTTATCACGAATGTTGTAACAACCCTTCATTTTGTAACTATTTTTATTGTATATTTCAATTATTTTAATTTGAATTTTTGATTTAAAAACTTTATTTCATTTTGAAATTATTTTTAAACTTGTTTTATTTCAAACATTTCATTTTAAATATAAATTTTGATTATCATATGAAATATAATTCCAAACTTGTATAAATTGAATATTTTCCTGAAAAGTGGATTTCTGGTCAAACTTTGATTTTTAAATTTTAAATTTTAAATTTAAATATTTAAATTCTTAAATTTTATCTTTTATTATGAAAATAGATTTAATAACATGAATACTGCTTTCCGTTTCATTGAAAATGGATTTAAATTGTGAAAGTTATACATTTTTCAATATTGTGTGTAAATTGATTTATATAGCAATATTGTCTATTTTAAATTATATAAATTTCATTTTTATTGTCATATTTTGTTTTAATATGTGTTAATATGTTATTTTATGTCTTTAAATATTTTTAAAGTGATAAAATAATTTTTCCAAAGATTATTTGAATTGTTTTCAATTTATTAAGCCTAGTTTCTTATATATTGTCATTTTTCTTTATTTAAATTATATAATTTAAAATTTATTTAATTATTTTTCTTATTTATTTTATTTCTGAGATTATTTATCTATATTATCAACTATTTTTATGTATGTATAAATTAAATATAAATGGTTGGAAATTTGAAAAGTTTTAAACTCTTTATCTTCCTAAGCCTCTTTACCGTCCACCTTTTCATTTCTTAACTTACATCGTTTATTTTTATTTTTTGCCGTATGTTTCTTTCTCATTTCAGCCACTTCCTCATTTTCACGTGAATCTCAAATCATTTCTCAAATCACAAAAAAAATATACGGCCATAGTAGATCAAAGGATATGTAAATCTCCTTCTCTTTTTCTTGTATTCAATGCTTTCTACCTTGATTGTTTTGCATTTGTTCTCACTTGATTTGATAGGCTGCGCCAACTCCAGCCCTTGGCCGACCTCCACCACTTCATAGCCTGATCATCAACCACCCTAGATCACCACCATGGCAGGCCGACCACCCCTAGGCAAGAGAACCACCATCAAATTACACAAAAACCATCACTACATGCAAACCTAGCCTAGATTTGCCATCACCACCTTCTACAACTTCTAGCCGCCACTTTCACCACCACCACCACCGACATGACCTCCACCCTCTGCCACATCAACCACCACCACCTGGAGCCACTGGCCGTGCCCCATAGCTTCTGGCCGAGCCTATACTTTGCCTAGAAATGATGTTATTGCCTTGTGTGTAGTAGTTATGCACCTAGACCTTCACCACCTTGTTAACCCTTGTAGGCCGACCACTATGGACCCAAACCCAGACCCAAATCCATGCCTTGGCTGTGCTATTTCAGTTCATAACTGAAGTATGTGAAGTTGAGAACAAGTGCAAAGCATTTGTCTTTGTTTTGGGCTTTGATTTCTAATGTTGTTTGGTGTTGTGTTGTTTGAAACTTATATATTGTTTTGTTTTATTATTTTGTTCAAATTTATCCAAGGAGATTCATCTTTGGCTCTCTCACTCAAATCATATTCGTGTTGTCGTGCCTTCGAAGATTCTGTGTTGTGTGTTTTGGTCGTCATCTCCAGCTTAAACAAGTGAGTAATTCTCACCAGACGATGTGTACTTATATAACTAGTAAACTGACACCATTTGAATCTGTAAAATTATATCATCCTGTTATAACTATTATATTATGATCATATAATGCTCACTCCTGTTATTACACCTATTATATCATCAGTTACTGTTATCTGTTTATCACACTACAAGTCCCTGTTAGTATAGAAATCACTATGGGTTGAAATGATACATACCCGAACGGTCTTTAGAATAGGGAAAAATCGTTATGGGCTGAAATGATAGGCCTGAACGGTTTTTATTAGTTTTATTTAACTTGGGATTGTGGGTTTGAAATGATAAAACCCGGTTTTTCTTTGTAAACTGCGGATTGAAATGATACATATCCGTATCACTTGACCTAGGCTAGAAAATTTTATACAGACCCGTGGTTTATATATTTTTCTGAAAATTTTAAAATATTTTAAAAATGTAAATATTATGATATTTTGATTTAAAATTTTATTAAAATGATTTCTATTAAATATTTGTGATTTTATACAAATTAAATAAGTGAATTAAGTAAATGGTGAAGTAGAATTTGAAATATAAGTTAATTTTGGAATTTATGATTTTGTTTATAAATGGAATTTATGTAAAGTAAGAAAATATGACAAATTTTATTTAAAAGATGAATTTAATGATTTTTATTAAGTAATAATAAAATTTTAAAAGTGTTAATGATTTTGTATAAATTAAATTATGAAATAAATAAATGTTTAAGTTGAATTTTTTTGAAATATAACTTAAATTGGGAAATTGTAAATTTTGTTAAAAGTGAGATTTTAATTAAGTAAAATAAATGGAAATAAGTTATATTTTGGAAATTTAAACTTAGTTGTTAAGTTAAGAATTTAATTAAAGAAATGAAAATTTAATTGTTATTTAATTTGATTTTTGTGTGAAAATTTGACTTTATGGAATCATAGAAATAAAGGTATTTAAATGATTGTTTTTAAATGTGAAAATATATGATTTTATAAGTTAAAATGATTTATATTAAAAGTTAATTATGTGTGAAATTGTAAATTAAAACTCTGAATTTGATTTGACAACATCTTTGAAATGTAATGTAAAGATATTACAGCATTGGAAAATGCTGTAGTTGTTTTAAATGAACCAAGTAGCAAATTTGAACTAAGGGTTATTATAGCACTTTATTAGTGCTATAGTTGTTAAATTTAACTAAAATTTTAATTGAAACTAAATTAAGATATTACAGCATTTTAATTGCCGTCTTTTGTTAATGAATTGTTTTTAAACATAACATTTCGTAGCATTTTCTAAGTGCTGCGAAAGTTGAATTTTTTTTAATAAATTCAAATGAATAAATGATCTTTGAAAAAGATTAAATTTTGGAAATTAAATATTTAATTATTAAATATAATGAATTGACTTTAAATGATTTAAATGGAATAGTTGATTTTGGAAATACAGCTATTTTGAGATATGATTAAATGGTATCTAAATTTAAATTAAATAGATGATGTTTTGAAATGATATCTTGATATTTTGAAATGAATTTGAAATGATATTAAATCTTGGAATAAATAATTGAAGTTTATATTAGTATGAAAAATATTTAGTTTACTTGTAATTTGAATATATTTAAAAGATATTGGACTTATGAAATATATGATAATAAAGCTTTGGAATTTATTTTATAATTTGAATAGTTATTTTGTTGATTAAATCTATATTTGGAATTTATAAGATTTGAAATGGTCTATGGAAATTTAATTGAAATAAATGATTGAATTGAATTGAAACTTTGGAAATTTTAATATTTGATTTGAAAGTATAATAATTACACTTTTAAATGGTTTAGATGAATTATTTTGATTGAAATATAAACTATTTAAAAGGTGACTTGAAATGATAATAAATGATTGATATCTTTGAATTTAAAAGGTATTTAAAGTTGAATATTTGGATTTGAACTCAAATGATGATTTGATAATGAAGTTTTGAAAGATATGATATTTTGATATATTAAAATGATTTGAATGAAGTTTTGAAAGGATATGATATTTTGATATATTGAAATGATTTGAAATGAAGTTTTGGAAAGATATGATATTTTAAAAATATTGAAATGGTTTGGAATTGATTTAATCTTTATTTTGATAAAGATTTGGATTTGAAATGATATTCTATTTTGAAGTATAAAATATTATTTTAAAATTACAACCACGGGTTATAATAACGATTGGTTGTTAAAGAGACCGGGATCGGATATGGACATACTCTCTGTCGATACCGAAAACCACTTTGACAACTGTGTACATGGTGGAGTTTTCAGAATGAAGTAGGATGGTGGCGACGATCCTAAGGTATATACGTGGACCCAACTCCCGTGAGTTGGCATAAGGTGGCTAAAACAGGAGCGATTGACGGACCAAGGAGGCAGCACCTCTGATCGGACACACTTCTTCGATACCATTCTATTACTTGTGATTGATTTGGTGTGCACCCTTGATTTGGGAGTGTTGTTCGAGGTGGGCGGTAGTGGCTGCTATGCATCACCACCAGTCCAGATGCGTAATTGGTATATCTACCCTGGCATTGCCTAGTTGTGCCGTGTCACCTACCATATCGAGCTTTACTATGAGTTTCTATTTGTGTCGTACCTATGGAGTATCTTCTCATAGCCTTGCGAGGTATGCAGGTAATGTGTAGACTATTGGCATATTACGTGTTAAGGTGGAAAATGTAAAGCCTTAACGCTATTTAAAAGTATGTTTATTTTATGATTAGACATTATTATAATAGCGAATATTACTACATAGTAGATAGTTTAACGGATCCTTAAAGAATGGGCGATCCCAAGCATTCTTTAAGTTACTTGTACCTTTATTACAGTTCACTTGAGTTGGTTTACATTGTATAAGTATGTATGTCCTGACTCGAGTGTTTGTATTTTATTTACGCTCGGGTCAGCCTGAGTATTCACAGATTTGGATTCCACTTTCTGGGGATTGGAATCGCTGGAGATTATCTGCTTATCTAGTTTTATCTATCTCAGTTCTGTTGTTCTATTCAGCTTGTACTTGGTTATCATATTGGGACTTCTGTTGTATTTTATTTCTTCTGTTGTATCTTATTTAACTCTGATATATTTACATAGTAGCTTCATGAACTACTATTTCTTTTACTTCCGCTGCACTTCTTACTCTGTGTCTGTGATATGTGATTATTTATTTACTGTATATTCTGAGTTTTGCCAAATTTAAATTAACAATTCGGTATTTTGAGCAATTCAAGTCCGACATGTGCGGATGCGAATGGTTGAAAATATCGGGTTGTTACAAATGTCGCAATACAGATTTTTGAACCTCATTGGATTTGTCTCGCCACGCTGATCTCCACGGTATAATTGTTTTCATATTTTAGCGTCCGTTGTAAAACGCTAAATGGACGAGATATCGGTCCGTGACTGTGCCCTGTTGGATATTTTTCCCATCAATATTTCTTTTCATTTCTTATCGCCGATTAGGTTGCGTGCGCTGCCTAAAATATTTATTGCTTCCATTAATTGCGCTATTCATCTTCTGCTATTTATGCATGCGCGCTCTTATTTTTTGCTACTCCTCATTCTTCTTTTTCTTTCCTATGAACTTCTTCTTCTTGCTTGAGAAAATATAAAAACGTATACTACACCATATTCTTTCCCTCCACGTAGACTCTCCCCCTCTTCATTTTTCTTTCTCCTCCCTGCTTCCAACCGCGCACCCAACTCCCGTCTTCCCTTTTACTTCTCCCTCTACCAACCCGCGCCTGCAACTTTCCCATCCCCTCTGTTTCGCCACCTCACTAGTACCTCCAACCGTAACCGCAAGCTACAACCAGACCCTCTACTGCGAATCCACCACCCGAACTCCCTCTTCTACCTCTTTCCTCCTTCCCTGCTCTACCTACCACGTGAAACTTCTTCTTTCTCCCTTGCTTTCAACCCGCGTACAACAGTCACTTCACCACTCAACCTCCGCCAGTCCACCATCCCCTGGCAAAACTGCACCCGCCAACCTCCTCCACCTTCACCACTTGTAGTCAAACCGCACCTCACTTTCCCTCTGCCTCCAACCGAACCCATCCTTGCTGTGTAAGTCTCTTGTTCGTGTGTTACTTATAAAAAAAGAAAGCAACGTGCTTAGTAAAAAAAGGAAGGCAAAGAGGTAGCAGCGTGTCTTGTAGGTGCATGAAAAAGAAAGCAACGTGCATGCAAAAAAAACATGGTTGTAGTGAAAATAGAGTAGAAGGCCACGTATAGGGAAAAAAAGAAAGAAGAAAATAGAAAAAAAAGAGAAAGGAAGAAAGTGAGCCATCTCATCGAGCATTGTCATCGCAGCCGCTATCTGGTGTGCGCGTGGTCGCTTGTGTCGACGTTTTCTCCAATTCAGTTTCGCGCATGAAAGGTGAATATTTATAAATTCACGACTAGAAATCGATTGCAAGTAAAACCATAAAAACGATAAATAAAATTGCTAATTGAAATTGATATTGACATTGAGGTTTGAAATTCACGACTAGATTGACATTGTGTGTGATATGGAAATTATGATGACATTGTTTGGTTTGAATTTTGATTGTAAGTGAAACCCATAGCTGTTATTATTTTGATTATCAGTATATTGATTCATGTTGTATATACCCGTCACCTTGTTATTATATGAATTGATTGGACATTGAAATTTGATCCGAGATATAGGCTAAAATGATATATACCCAAATTTAAATCACTTGGCCCAGAATAGAAATTTAATGATAAACACCGATTGGTCAAATGAAATTTATTTTTGGATATTTAATATTTAAATTTGATATAAAGGAATAATTAAGAAATTTAACTTGAAATTAATAAAAAAGAGAAAATTTTAAATTTGGAAATTTAACTTGAATTTATAAATTTGGAATTTATGCTGAAGTTAATATTTAAATTTGAAATTTATTAAGTTAAATTATATTTTAAATGAAATATCAGTTGAACAGTTCTAAACTTTGAAATTGAATTAAAGTGGTTATGTTAAATATTAATGACATTTAAACTCGTTAAGTTGATTAGTTGAAATTTAATGAAATTTGTTAATATTGTAAATGTAATTAAATTATTAAATAAATATTTAACTTAATTAAAAAGGGAATTTTAATTATTTTTATTGAATTAATATATAAAGATTAAACTGAATTGTTTTAAATTAAGGTTTAATTAAAAGTTTTAAATTAAGTATTTAAGTAAATTGCTTAATCCAGAAGTTTAGTTAAATTGAATATTTAATACTAAAACTTTTGTATTTAAGATTTAATTAACTTTGTTAATTTGAATAGTTATTCAATTTGGTTAATTATGTAAAGGTGAAATACTTGTTTAAAATTGAATCTTTAGATTTTAAATCCAAATTCATTTAATTCAAATGAGGAGATGTTATTTGGAAATAAGAGATGCTTTGATTTAATAAAATAACCAATCGGTGTGTAAAATGACGTTGGTTGTTAAAGAGACCGGGGCCTCTCATTGATGTACTCTCTGTTAATATTGGAACCACTTTAACAACTGTACACATGGAGGAGATTCGAGAATGAAGTGGTTGGTTTTGGCGTACGTCGCTGAATTTGAAGAAAGAGAACGATAATGGATAGACCTCGGCACTTGTGCCAATTTAAAATGACTAAAACAGGATGGCTTGATGGGGCCAAGCGGGCTAGCTGCCCATAGCAGACACACTTCTTCGTATTTATATACTTACTTCGGTTGTTGTTGGTGATCACCCTTCGATTATGGGAGTGCTGGACGCAGTGGGCGGTGCTGCGGCGATGCGTTACCACCAGCCCTGCGACCCAAACTGGTAGTATCCTACCTTAGGCATTGCCTCACGTGCCTAGTCATACTTTTATCCCTATGCGAGACCACTACTATTTTGGTTTAGTGTTGTCGTATCACGGCGCATCCCTATCCTCCGACGTGCTACTAGGGTGTTCTATGCAAACTGTACGATAATGCTTAAAAACGCGTTAACGTGGATTAATGTAAACCCTTAACGCTAAGAAAAATATTTACTTTACTGATAGACATTACATATATAGCATATCCTACTATACATAGATAATTTGATGGATACTTAAGAGATGGAAAATCCCATAACATCTCTTGAGTTACTTTGTACTTTTCACTTGAGTTAGACTTACTTACATGAGAATTTCTAGTCCTGACTCGAGTATATTGTTTTACTTTATGCTCGGGTCAGCCTGAGTGTTGGAGTATGTGAACAATGCTTATTTTGGGAGGCGAAGACTTAGTCGAAACTTCCACTCTATCCAGTATTAGTTACCTATTTCATTTTGGCTTGTACCAGTAGACTCTTATGTATTTCTAGTATTGTATAATTAAAGGCTAAACTCTGATGTATTTTGTTTAGTAACTTCATGAACTACAACGTATATGATTTATTTCCGCCGCGAGATTTTGTATTATTCTGTGTGTGATTCTGTGTTTGATTCTATATTAAAACCCCAAATTGATAATCTGTCAAATTTGAACGGTTTAAGTTGGACATGTGTGGTTTATTGTCAGCTTAAGTTGTTCGAAAAAGACAGGTCGTCACTGTTGGTATCAGAGCTTTGGTTTAGTTAATACCTTAGCTTGAGGGGTAAACTCATTAGGAATAGGGTTAGTAATACCCTATAATGAGTAGAATCATTCTTGAGAGAGCGTATTTTGAAAATATAAAATGTTTTAAAATCCTATCTGTTTTCAAATTTCCTATCAATTTTAATCCTCCTTCCTAGTTTGAAATTCATTTGATTAGGATTTCTTTTTTCCTTAGTGCTTTTCCCTGTTCTAAGCCCATCCTTGAATTTTCAGGATGAGCAACAGAGGGAATGCTCGAGGTCGGGGAAGAGGGAATGGCCCCATACCAGATGTTGTCGCACTGGTTGCACCAGTTCCGCCGGTTAAGTTCACTACGCTTTGCAAAGAGTACGCTCAGCTTGGTGGCACTAAATTCTCAGGATCCGAAGGTATTATTGAAGCTCAACAGTGGCTTAAGAGCTTGGAAAGAATCTTTACAGGACTTGAGATTGTTAATGCCAGAAGCGTCAGTTGGCCACTTGGCAGTTGCAAGATGCTACCCAAGATCGGTGGGAATCTGTTACCACCCACACCGAGGAAGCAAACATCACTTGGGTACGGTTCAGGGAAGTATTCATGACCTAGTGGATGCCTGAAGTTAGAAAGTCTCAATTATATCGCAACTTTATGGATCTTAAGTAGGGAAGCATGTCATTTTCGAAGTATGAAAGAAAATTTAACGAGCTATCCAAGTATGGACTAGGTCTGATTGATACTCCACTTAAGAAGAATGAGAAGTTCATAGTTGGCGCTCGTCTAGAATATTATGACCATTCGACTGCCGATGTTCATGGCACTTTCACTAATCTTATTGATATGGCCCTTAAATATGAAAACTCGAGTTCAAGAGGAGCATCGGTTGTTCACTTCTCCACTCCTTCAGCAGCTTCCAACAATTCTAAAAAGAGAAGGTCTAACTTTCAGTAGCAGAAGAGGAATTGGCAGAACATGAGTGGGATTGGATATTCTCAGAGAAATCCTATTGATATCTCTTATATCACTTGCTTCAAGTGCGATTAGAAGGGTCCCTATTCCAATAGCTGCCCAGTTCCAGTAGGAGCGTCTGTTCCACCAATTCAGATGACTAGGCGAGACCTTTGTCATATTTGCTTGCAGCCTGGCCACTTCAAGAAGGATTCTCCCACTAAGAAGAAGGGAACTCCATCAGGTATCTTCGCAGTTTCTGCGTCTACTCCTAAAGATGAAACAACCAATGCAACCCTACAAGGTACCTTCCATATCTTGCCATCTTTTTCTGTTTATGTTTTGTTTGATACTGGAGCATCCCATAGTTTTATATCTGCTGATTTATGTGACAAACTCAACCATATTTTGAAACCTGAACCTGCATCTCAACCTTTATGTGTATCAAATCCTATTGGGGGTCCTACAAATCTTGGTATGGTTTGTAAAAGGGTCGGACTCTTCAAAAAAGATAGACACCATTTTATATGGGACTTTTATGTTTTTGGTTTTATAGGATTCGATATTCTGTTAGGCATAAATTGGATGACCACATTTAATGCTCATATTGCCAGCAAATCTCGAATGGTTTCTTTAGTAGATGATGGTGGAAATCCTTTGGTAGTAGAGTGTAAAGTGCCTTTGGATTTTGCCAGAAGTTTTGTTTTCTCTCTTGACTCTTGTCCGAGTAATCTTAGTATTACTCCAGTAATCCAGCACTTTCCCGATGTTTTCGGTGAAGTGAATTCTTTGCCACCTCACTGAGAAATTGAATTTTGAATTGATCTCATTCCTGGAGCTAGGCCTGTCGTGCATGCTCCCAGAAGAATGGCACCAAGAGAGAAAGTTGAATTAAGGACCCAAATCAAAGATTTATTCTCTAAAGGTTTGATTCGTCGTAGTCATTTGGAATAGGGCGCGGCAGTGGTATTTGTTACTAAATCTGATGGTTCTCTAAGGATGTGCGTCGTTTATAGAGAGCTGAATAAGCTCACTCTCAAAAATAGATATCCAATGCCTTGTATTAACAACATGTTTGATCAGCTGCATGGAGCAAAGGTATTTTCTCAGCTTGACCTTGCCACCAGTTTTCACCAGCTCAGAATTGCCGAGGATAGCATTTCCAAAACCGCTTTCCAAACTGAAGATGGATTCTACGAATTGTTAGTTATGCCTTTTGGTTTAACTAATGCTCTATCTTACTTTGTCGATCTCATGAACAGAGTATTCCGGGAGGTTCTAAACAAATTCGTTTTAGTTTTCATTGACGATGTCTAGTCTTTTTTAAGACTAGGAGAGAGCATGACAGACACCTTAAATTTGTCTATGAAACTCTAAGAAGTCATCAATTGAAAGCTAAATTTTCTAAATGCCACTTCTAACGAGAAGAGGTCATATTTCTTAGGCACGTGGTTTCGGAAAATGGGATTTCGATTGATCCAGCTAAGATCGCCATAATCAATGATTGGGAAACTCCTAAGACTTCAACAGATGTTTGTAGCTTCCTAGGCTTAGCCAGTTATTACAGGAGATTTATCGAGAACTTCGCTCAAATTTCTTCACCACTTACAGCTTTGACTAGAAAGAATGTTAAGTTTGTTTGGAGTGAGAAGTGTAAGGAAGCATTTGTTGAACTAAAGCACAAGCTAACCTTTACCCCTATTCTCACTGTTCTGAATGGGAGTGAAGGGTTGACTGTTTATACAGATGCTTGTCATGAAGGATTGGGTGCTATTTTGATGCAGCATGGTAAAGTTATTGCTTATGCTTGTCGTCATTTGAAGACTCATGAAGATAATTATGCAGCTCGTGATCTGGAATTGCTCCCCGTTGTCTTTGCTTTGAAGTTATGGAGGCATCACCTTCTTGGAACAAAATTTGAACTCTTTACGAACCACAAATCGCTGAAGTATATCTTTACCCAGTAGGATCTGAACCATAAACAAGTTAGATGGCTCGAATTCTTAGCATCATATGACGTCGACATCAACTATACTCCCGGAAAAGCTAATGTTGTGGCTGACGCTTTGAGTAGGAGCAAAGCCATGTTATGTCAACTTGTTGCTTCTCCAGCTCTTATGGATCGTATCGCCGCTAAGCAGGATGAGGATCCAATTCTTAGGCGTATAAAGAAGAATGTTCTTGGCAGGAAGGATAATACCCAAGGCAAATGCGGTGCACAAATCGACAGAAATGAAATTCTAAGAATTAATAATAGAATTTGTGTTCCGAATGTGGATGGTTTGAGACAAGAAGTGCTTAGGGAAAATCACCAATCCAGACTCTCTGTTCACCCGGGAACCACGAAGATGTTTCAAAATATGAAGTTGTATTGGTGGAGAAGGATGAAGAGATATATTTCTATTCACATCGGTAGATGTACCACTTACCAGCAAGTCAAAGCCGATCATCAGAAGACAGTAGGATTATTGCAGCCTCTTGAGATTTCGAATTGGAAGTGGGATCAGATTTATATGGATTTTATTGATGGAATACTAAGGACCAGAAAAGGTAATGAGAGCATCTAGGTTATTGTCGATAGATTGACCAAGTTTGCTCACTTTATTCCTGTGAAGACTACTCGAACTGCCTCGAGTTTAGCTGAGCTTTATATGAAAGAGATTGTTTGCTGCCATGGTATTCCATCTACCATTGTATGTGATCGAGACCCTATCTTCACTAGCAATTTCTGGAAAGCTTTTCAGGAGACTCTTGGTACTCAACTTAATCTGAGCATAGCTTATCATCTTCAAACAAATGGTCAGACCGAAAGGATGAATCCGATTTCGGAAGATCTTCTTCGAGCCTGTGTTTTCCAATTTTGGAGGATCTTGGGAAGAGCATCTCCATCTCGTTGAATTCACCTGTAATAATAGCTATCAGGCGAATATCAGGATGGCACCATTCGAAGCTCTTTACGGACGGCTATGTAAATCTCCATCTTGTTGGGTTGAATCGGGAAATCGACTTGTCCTTGGTCCCAAAATGGTTTTGGAAGCTTCTGAGAAAGTCGAAGAAATCAAAAGGAAAATGAGAATTGCCCAGGATCGATAGAAGAAATATGCAGACAGAAGGAGAAGAAACTTGGAATTTGCAGTTGGAGACCAAGTATTTCTCAAAATTTCGCCTTTGAAGAATGTAATCTGATTTGGAAGGAAAGGGAAGCTCGCTCCTAGATTTGTTGGTCCTTTCCACATCTTAGAAAAGATTGGTACTTTGGCATATAGAGTTGACTTGCCAAAGAAACTATCGGGGGTGCATAATGTGTTTCATGTTTCATACCCCTGCAGATATGTGCACGATCCATCCGTGATTGTCCAGCCCGCTTTATTTGAAGAAATGGATATTGAGCCCAACCTTACTTTTGAGAGGAAGCTGCTTCGTATAGTAGGTAGAAGCACGAAGCAGCTAAGGAGAAAAGTAGTAAATCTTGTCAAGGTTCAGTGGAGTAGAGATGATCGAGATTGCACCTGGGAAACGGAAGAGAGTATCCGTGCTTCAAATCCTGAATTGTTAATACCGGGTATGTAGTCCATGCCTGAATCTATTTCTATCTTTCTACTTATCTTTCTGTTCTCTCATTCAGCTCTTTTCGAGGATGAAAAGTTTTGAGTAAGGGAGATTGTAATGGCCTAAATTTTTCAACGATTTAAATAAGAATTTTAATGAAAATTTTAAAATAGAATATTTATTTTTTACAATAAAATTCAACAACAAAAACTAGATAGTTGCAATGCGTCCATTGGAATGAGACTAACGAAATTTGTTTTGCATCAAAATTTGTTCAAAACTCGGTCAGTATATTTTTTGGTAAGAATTATCAAATTTTGAAGTATAATTTTTTTTACATAGAAATGATCAAAAGAAATTTTCCGATTAAAACGTCAAAGTTTATTACGTCCAATTTCGACCTTTGCAGCTCCTTTTATCAGAAATTATCATTGTCGTTCAAATTCGAAGCGGTATAACTGACGACAGATGGATTTTTGTCACGACTATCGCAACATAGATTTTTGAACATCGTTGGATTCATCTCGCCGCGCTGATCTCCACAGTATATTTATTTTTGTATTTTAGCATCCGTTGTAAACGCTAAATGGATGAGATAACGGTCCGTGACCGTGCCCTATTGGATATTTTCCCCATCACTATTTCTTTTCATTTCTTATCGCCGGTTAGGTTGCGTGCGCTGCCTAAAATTTTTATTGCTTGCATTAATTGCGCAATGTATCTTCAGCTATTTATGCACGCGCGCTCTGATTTTCTGCTCCTCCTCGTTCTTCCTTTTCTTTCCTGTGAACTTCTTCTTCTTGCGTGAGAAAATATAAAAACATATACTACGCCATATTCTTTCCCCCACGTAGACTCTCCCCCTCTTCCCTTTTCTTTTTCCTCCCTGCTTCTAACCACGCACACAACTCCCCTCTTCCCTTTTACTTCTCCCTCTACCAACCCGTGCCTGCAACTTTCCCCTCCCCTCTGGTTCACCACCTCACCAGTACCTCCAACCGCAACCGCAAGCTACAACCAGACCCTCCACCACGAACCCACCACTCAAACTCCCTCCTTTGCCTCTTTCCTCCTTCCCCGCTCTACCTACCGCGTGAAACTTCTTCTCCCTCCCTTGCTTCCAACCCGTGCGTACAACAATCACTTCATCACCCAACCTCCAGTCCACCATCCCCTATCGAAACCGCACCCGCCAACCTCCTCCAACTTTACCGCTTGTAGCCGAACCACACCTCACCTTCCCTCTGCCTCTAGCCGAACCCAGCCTTGCCGTGTAAGTCTGTTGTGCGTGTGTTACTTATAAAAAAAGGAAAGCAGCGTGCTTAGTAAAAAAAGGAAGGCAAAGAGGTAGCATCGTGTTTTGTGGGTGCATGAAAAAGAAAGCAACATGCATGCAAAAAAGCATGGTTGCAGTGAAAATAGAGTAGATGGCCATGTGTAGGAAAAAAAGTAGAAAAAAAGAGCAATAAAGGAAGCGAGCCATCTCATTGAGCATTGTCATCACAGCTGCTGTCTGGTGTGAGCATGCTCGCTCATGTCGACGTTTTCTCCAATTCAGTTTCACACACGGAAGGTGAATATTTATAAATTCACGACTAGAAATCGATTGCAAGTAAAACTATAAAAACGATAAATAAAATTGCTAATTGAAATTGATATTGACGTTGACGTTCGAAATTCACGACTAGCTTGACATTATGTGTGATATGGAAATTATGATGACATATGTTTGGTATGAATTTTCATTGCAAGTGAAACCCATAGCTGTTATTATTTTAATTATCAGTATATTGATTCATGTTGTATACACCCGTCACCTTGTTATTATATGAATTGATTGGACATTGAAATTTGATCTGGGATATCGGTTGAAATGATATATACCCAAATTTAAATCAGTTGGCCTAGGATAGAAATTTAATGATAAACACCGATTGGTCAAATGAAATTTATTTTTGGGTATTTAATATTTAAATTTGATATAAAGGAATAATTAAGAAATTTAACTTGAAATAAAAAAAGAGAAAATTTTAAATTTGGAAATTTAACTTGAATTTGTAAATTTGGAATTTATGTTGAAGTTAATATTTAAATTTGGAATCTATTAAGTTAAATTAGATTTTAAATGAAATATCAGCTGAACTGTTTTAAATTTTGAAATTGAATTAAAGTGGTTATGTTAAATATTAATGACATTTAAACTCGTTAAGTTGATTAGTTGAAATTTAATGGAATTTTTTAATATTGTATGTGTAATTAAATTATTAAATAAATATTTAATTTAATTAAAAATGGAATTTTAATTGGTTTTATTGACTTAATATATAATGATTAAACTGAATTGTTTTAAATTAAGATTTAATTAAAAGTGTAAAATTAAGTATTTAAGTAAATTTCTTAATACAGAAGTTTAATTAAATTGAATATTTAATACAAAATTTTTTATATTTAACATTTAATTAACTTTGTTAATTTGAATAGTTATTCAATTTGATTAATTATGTAAAGGTGAAATACTTGTTTAAAATTGAATCTTTAGATTTTAAATCCAAATTCATTTAAGTCAAATAAGGAGATGTTATTTGGAAATAGGAGATGCTTTGATTTAATAAAATAACCAATCGGCGTGTAAAATAATGTTGGTTGTTAAAGACACAGGGGCCTCTCATTGACATACTCTCTATCAATATTGGAACCACTTTAACAACTATATACACGGAGGAGACTCCAAAATAAAGTGGCTGGTTTTGGCGTAAGTTACTGAATTTGAAGAAATAGAATGATGATGGATAGACCCCGGCACTTGTGCCAATTTGAAATGACTAAAACAGGACGGCTTGACAGGGCCAAGCAGGCTAGCTACCCCTAGCGGACACACTTCTTCGTATTTATATACTTACTTCGGTTGTTGTTGGTGATCACCCTTCGATTATGGGAGTGTTGGATGCGGTGGGAGGTGTTGTAGCGATGCGTTACCACCAGCCCTGTGACCCAAACTGGTAGTATCCTACCTTGGGCATTGCCTCACGACCTTGTCATACTTTTATCCCTATGCGAGACCACTACGATTTTGGTTTAGTGTTGTCGTATCATGGTGTATCCCTATCCCTCGATGTGCTACTGGGGCATTATATGCAAACTGTACGACAATGCTTAAAAATGGGTTAAGGGGGATTAATGTAAAGCCTTAATGCTAAGGAAAATATTTACTTTACTGATAGACATTACAATATAGCGTATCCTACTATATATAGATAATTTGACGGATCCTTAAGAGATGGAAAATCCCATAATATCTCTTGAGTTACTTTGTACTTTTCAATTGAGTTAAACTTACTTACATGAGAACTCTAGTCCTGACTCGAGTATATTGTTTTACTTTATGCTCGGGTCAGCCTGAGTGTTGCAGTGTGTGAACTATGCTTATTTTGGGAGGCGAAGACTTAGTCGAAGACTCCACTCTATCCAGTATTAGTTACCTATTTCATTTTGGCTTGTACTGGTAGACTCTTATGTATTTCTAGTATGGTATAATTAAAGGCTGAACTCTAATGTATTTTGTTTAGTAGCTTCATGAAATACTATGTATATTATTTATTTCCACTATGAGATTCTATATTATTCTGTGTGTGATTCTGTTTGATTCTATATTAAAACTCCAAATTGGTAATCTGTAAAATTTGAACAGTTTAAGTTGGACATGTATGGTTTATTGTCAGCTTAAGTTATTCGAAAAAGACGGGTCGTAACACAAGACAAATTCCAAAATTTATAGCTCTCTACATTTTCATACAAAGGAAAAAATCTACTAATAACAATTCAAAAATGCATCAATCATCCAATCAAACATAAACAACCATCTAATTATTGTGCTTAGCGGAAACAGTCTATCTACTTCCGCTGCGCAACTCTGATTACTAATAGATCAGAATACTACTACACAACACTAACCTTTAAACCATTTTATACAAATAATTCATAAAGTAATCCAAAATTTTCACAAATACATCCCTATGAATATTCCCATAATCATTTTATATTCCTATTACTTAATTAGATAATTAATTAACTATCTACCACACAACCTAGGGGACACGACTCTAACTCATATAGGTCTTGGATCCGTGATATTATACGCTATAATGTTCTAACTCTGCTCTGATACCAAACCATAACGACCTCACTGCTATGACCATATTATTAAAGAACATTATAAATAATGTTGCCTAAAAATACTGAGAATATAGCTTGTTAAAGATAACCGACTTTGAATATATCTTTAAACTAACACCGACATGTCATACTTACGGTTTTTCTTAATCTCTAGAATAAAATTTAACATGTACAGTCTTAGTCCAAAGTAATAATCACAACGGTTTCTAAGAATCAGAACAGTATATCAAATAAACAATAGTCACAGATCACAACAGAATAATAAACATCATATACATACACAAAATTGTTCTATCAAAATATAAAACTAGACTCGCATAATATACATCTAGTACAAATCTCTAACTCAAATATAATCCCATATACATACACAAAAATCCTAAATGAGATAAACTAAAAGTCAAAAATGTTTATCTTCTTGCTAACACAGCTATCCAAAGGTCAATCTATCGTGTAACCTGAAAAGTCTCGGCCTGACCTGAATATATAAAATAAACGGGGCAGACTATCTCTAAATATCCAAAGGTCAGAATAAGATATAGCACAAGAGTATATGACATATAGATAAATATAGGTGTCATATATGTACAACAAGTCAAGGGAATAGTCCAACTCTAGTTACAATTTAAGACACAAGAATGCCAAAATCACAATACACAAAATAAATCACAGATCATCAAAATCCATCTTAAAACATGAAACATTTCAATCCTAAAATGTAGAATAAATCAAAAATTCAGAAATTACAAGAGAAAGGGTAATATCACAAAAATCCAAGAAAACCAAATCCAAAATGATCTCAATGGTCGTACTCTTACAGTAGGAAAACAAAGGTGGTATCACTCATACTGATTAGATACCAATGATCGTCCATACCGTGAAAAGAAAATCTCAAAACTCATGAAAACCAGACCGGAGAAGATATAACTCATTCCCATCACAAGGTTCATATAAAAGTCCAGGAGTATACTTCTTAAGGATCTATCAACGCCCACCCAAACACCAAAAGAGTGTAAATTTAAAGTGCTAAATACTGTCACCTTTAGTAATCATGAGAACTTAACCAAAACGTTCCATACTGCCTAGTGAAATTCAAGTATTTACTGGAAGCTAGTAAATCTCACTCATTATGGATAATACTAGAAAACCAAAACTATATTCCCTTGAGGATCTATCAGTCCCACCAGACACCAAAAGTGTTAAATACTTTCTAAAAGTAATCATAAGAATTTAACTAAGGATTCTCATACTATTCGGTGGAATTCAAGTATTTGCTAATGGGCTAGTAAGTATACCACTCAAACATTCTATTCAATGAGTTGTACCATATTCGACGAAGCATTATTTGAAAGCATTTAAACCAATTAATAACACTAAGTCGATTATTATCATTTCCCAAATTATAGAATTAAGGTTCTCAAAACATTTTATTTTTAAAATCTTCTCCAAATCCAAAAGTCACATGAAAATGCTAAAATATCATATAAATAACTAAGTGTTAATTCTAATAAAATCCAATAAGAATTTATAGTCTAAAAATGGATAATATCATTTTATTATATTAGAAATGATTTCTAAAATACTTTATATATAATCCTATTTTCAAGCTTCTTCTTTAAAATCCATAAACATGTTTATTTCTCAACTATACACGCACACACATTTATCCTTTGATAAAATAAACCATAATTCCACTTTTAATATTTAGATGATTATATATGTATATATATAATTATTCCAAATTATTATTTGAAAGTTCTATAGTTCACAAATTATATTCCAAAGTGTGTGTGTGTATAAGTAGTCATCTATTTTATAAAACCAAAAATATCTATTTTCAAACCCATATAGTTATTAAAACATTTGTTTAAAAGAGACTTAGAAGTTTACTTCCAAACCATTCCAAAATAATATTACATATATAATTACTTATAAAATCACTTATACAAAGGAAATTAGATTATTATAGAAAGTTGGTTTGATATATATATATATATATATATATATTATAATAAACCTAAGTCCATAAAAAATAAGGAATTTAGTTATTTCAAAAGTCTCACATTCATCACTAAACCATATAATTAAATTTGATCCATAGAGATATACTCTACATCATATCCAAGCACTCTATCATGAAAACAAAATCCATATATTCATAATTCAAAATCCTGAAATAGCATTGAAATCAATCATGGAATAGACCACATAAAAATGCACATAACATACAAGAAGAGAACCAAGCAAACAAATGGTCGAACGGGTGAACGGGAGGCACACGATCATCACTTAGGGCCCTGTTTAGGTGCATGACCAGTGCACCGATCCCTTAGGACCGGTCCACTAGTGGCATTTCCTGGGTGAAGCCCCAGGCAATTTCTTATGCATTCCAAGGTCTGTCGGTGGGGCTTTTCTAGTGTTGGATGCTTCTAACTCCTAGGGAATTGTTTTAGACATCGTGCAAGCCTATGATCATTCATATAATCATGATTCAAAGGATCATATGGCAAGGGTTTTCAACAAACAGTGGATAAGTTAAAAGATATGTGAATATCACTATCAAATTATAAGCAATTCAACAACAAATCATTCAAAACAAACACAACATAGTAGCAACATATAAGTTTAGAGATAGATTGTGTGAGTGGTAACTCACCATTTTCATATGATTTCACTTAGCAATTAGCTGTACTCATTGGCCTTCTAATAAATAGCGAGACATTAGAACTTAGAAAAGAGAAAGCACAAAAAAGATTCAAAACTCAAAACAAGACTAAATAGATTATACAAGATGTTAGACAAGGGTTTAATTTACATACCTTGACTTTATCTTATTATTATAGAATTTATTTGCAATTTAAAATCACCACTTTTGATTTAGCTTGTAAAGAGGAAGAAGAACCCTATTTTCCCCTTTGTTTTGATTTCCAGAATTTGAGAATGTGAACGTACTGTAAATGAAAAAAGAGAAGAAGCTTTCTTTTCTAATTAATTAATTTAGGCCTTAATGTTTAATTTGCAATCTAATAAGAATTAATGAACCATTTATTTTTAATTTCTTGCAAGTAGCTTCTCAAATAAAAAGATTAAGTAATTAAACCATAATCAAATAAACCAATTAACTTTTTAAACTATTTTAACAATGAACACATTTATATTAAGATGTCTACATATCTCAAATTCTCCTTTTGTTTAAAAATAAAAGATTCAAACTAAACAATTTTGCTTTTCTAAACTCAAAGTCCAATTATTTTTAAATAAACCCTAAAATTCTAATTTCTTTAATATTCTCTATATTTAGAATTTATTAGAATCAATTAACTCCCAATAATCTTTTTATGTGATTCTTTACACTTGAAAATAATATTATTTCCAAATTTCATAATAATTTAGAATAAATTATCCTAAAACAAATTATCTTTTATAAATGACTACAATTTCCCAACTAATGATTTAAGTTTTTGAAATTAAATTATTATTAATTTATTATATTTACTCAAAAATCAGGGTTGTTACACGTTACGCCATGGGTGCCTATTTCAACATACTGAATTGGCCCCGAAGTTTACGCATAATATAATGCGTAATCTTTGCATTTAGGTCAAAAATCTTTCCATATTCATATCAACCTGAATATCATGCTATTGGAGTTTCTCTAACTCTCTCAATCCAAACTTCACTTTGTATTCATCATACAAAGCAAACTTTTGGAGGTATGTGTCATGCCATAATTTTTACTCAGATATATTCAACCTCTAATTATATAGACAAAATAAAAAAAGGAAAATTCCAAAGTATTCATTGCACGTGAACATCAAAAGTTTCGACCCTTCAGCATAAGCTCTTAAACTCTACTCTACATTTAGCTTCCCATAAGTATTAAATATCAATGAGAACTTTGTATATTGCTTTATATAGCTCCCTTTCATATCTCATTCTGAAAGCAAAGCTTCCATACTGAAGCATAGAAAAATATCCAAAGGATAGATGCAAAGCATAACGCTAAGGCCTAAAGAATGGGCTCATAATGTAATGACAACCGAGTATCATAGGTGTTATTCATACCAAAAGCAACAACCACCAATCCGTTCTTAAACCGAAAGTATAGGCCTCAAATTGGGCCTTTAACCAAAATTAAAAGTCACAAAACTAAATTTATATCAAAGAGTAACAAAGAAATCTTACTGGACAACAATTGGCATAAGAGTTTCGTTTATTTGGCCGACTCTATTGGATATGTCCCTAATCTTACGAGGCAAGTCATTGTCTCAAGCCCTTGCCAAAGTCTTTGTTGGCTCTTCCTCTGAGGAGGAGGACTAGTCATGTATTTTCATAGTATTTAAGATATTTTAGTCTTACTCATGTTCTAACTTTTTGTACTTAAAGTTGCTGAGGCATTTAAACCTCACTCTTAGTTTATGATATATAGAATAATGGATGGTTCAGTATAAAACTAGCTTGCCTTGGAAAAAAATGTAACACCTCTAATTTTTAATAACATTATTTAGGAGATTTAATTAGATAAATAAAATATAATAATAAAAATATTAGAGTGATGTGGAGATTGAGATTTGAAAATTTATCTAGAGGCCGAGCTTAATTAAATAAATAGGCTTATCGATGGTTTTATATGTTAATTAATAATAAAACAATTAACACAAGGGCATACTAGGAATTGTCGCACCATAATTCCTTAAATACATAAAACCCATGTTCCCATTCATTCCCAAGTTCATTTTTTCAAAAACTCAAAACGTGAAACCTAAAGATCAAGCCCCCCATTACATAGGAGGAAAAGAAGAGAAATTCATCTAAAGCTAAGGGAATTAATCAAGGATCAAATCTAAAATTCCTGATCCTAATCAAGGTGAATAATAATCTAAACCATCTCTATTTTGTTTCTATGGTCATTTGATTTTCGGGTTTAAGTTTAAATCCAATATGATAATGTTAGATGATGATATGCTTGGATTTTGTGATATGTTTGATTCAAACAAGATTGGTTGATAAGTGTTTTATACGACTTAAAGGCTAAAATCATTTATTTTTTATTTCAAATGCCATGAGGAATTTATATGTTATGTAAAACATTAAATTGGAGTTGGGTTTTAATTTTTATAATTTTCCAAGCTATGGAAATTTTATTATAAATTTTTAAAGGAAAATATGAACAATTGGGTTTATAAATTGATTTCAGAAATTATATAAACAATTTGGGTCTCAAATTTAGATATGTTAGATAACATATTAAAAGTGAATTTCTGTGATTTTTGAGGATTTTTCCTAAGTGTTTTACTATGGAAATTAAATTATTTTGGAAGGAGGAATAAATTGATTTAATTGTTTTTCTTAATGAAAGGGCTTATTTGTTAAATTAATCTTTATTCAGATCAGAAATCATGCAGCAGTTTTATTTTAAGAAAGAATTTGAAAGTTCATGGCAACCAATTAAATGTTTACAAATAGGCAGGTTAGTTAAAAGCATTTACTTTAAAAGGCATTAAAACAGTCTTTACCCAGAAATTATGTTTCCCGTCTTTTACTAGTACCTTTTGACCCTGTTCTTCCGCCTCTACTAAGTCAAAACCCACTAAGTTGAAACCAATACACAAGGTATCAATATGTTGGTACGTAGTGGATTGGAAGAAAAGGCGGCAAGTATGGCGTCGAAACCATGCTCCCGAAGGGATAAAACTAGTTAGCTTTCGAAGGTCTCTGTTTTATCATCTAAAGAAAATCACTTTCCTTATTTTTAATGAATACTTTTAAAGGAGTCAAAACCAATGCTTTCGAAAGGGTCCTTAAAATAGCTTTCGAAAGAGTTGTCATGTTTTTAAATTAATGCATTCGAAAGGGGTAGTTTCAACCCAATCGAAACCCTACCGCCAACCTTATGCCTTTTGACTGGATTGAAGTCATCAACTAGATAGAAAGGTAGCTTTTGTTTTATAAATATAAGTCACTTCCTAAAGCTTTCGAAAGGGTTTAATGATTTCGAAGGCAATGGCTTCAAAAGGGGTTTCGAAGCTAACCTTCAAATGTTTCACTTAAATGATTTAAGTTTTTGAAAGGATGGTTCCGAAGCCATCAGTTTTCCCCAGACTCTTTTATATGAAGTAAAAAGGTTTCGAAAGGGGGTACTTCCGTTTATATTCTCTTTGACCCAAAAGATATTTTTAGAATAAACCAAATGGTTTTGAAAGGGATACTTTTAAATGATTTTGAAACGGGTACTTTCAATGGTTTCGAACCTATGCTTCTAAGAGTTAATAAGTAATACTTTAATACTTTCGAAAGGTATGTTTTGATGGTTCCAAAAGAGATGATTTAAAGTGTTTTGAAAGGCATAGGCTTAGTGTTTTGAAAAGAAGATTTGAATGCTTCCGAAGGAGGTTATCCAATGGTTTCAGAGATAAAAGTTATAGGTTTCGAAAGCCTTAGTTTTCAAAACAAGGAACCTAATCTCATTTTTAAAGGAAAACCATGGCATAATAAAGGAGTTTTAAAATGGCTTTTAAATATGAAGTTTTTGAAGAAGCTTTCCTCGATAAAATAATAGGTTAAAGGGATTAACCATGTTTTATATGAAAAGGATATCAAGGATATTAAACCATAGGTGTTGGTACTATTATGTTATTATGTTTGCTACTTCTAATATATATATTCATATTATAATGGACCCATAACTGTATTTTGGGGAGATAAAGAGCAGAATAACCAGTTAGGTTGACCCATTAGTGAATATAAATTGAGTTAATTCCTAAATGAGTAGAATTGCATCCAGGAGGTCAGGAAGACCAGAACATAGGATGCCTAAACACTGATTAAAGGAGTTGTCAGATAGACAGGTTCATAGTAAAACCATGAAAATTATGATTAGGAAGAGTTATTGACATGGGCCAATAGGTTTGTAATGAACCCATGAAAACTATATCCGGATTAAGTTATTTACAGAAGTCAATAGGTTCCTAGTCAACCCATGAAATATAGGATAAGAGGGTAGTTATTGGAGATACCAATAGGTTTTGGGAGAACCCATGAAAACTAGGACAAGATGGTAGTTATTGGAGATACCAATATGTTCATGGAGAACCCATGAATAAGGAAGTTATTGGCCAGGGCCAATAGGTTCTCAGTGAACCCATGAAAACTATGAAATCGGACAAGAGTCCATAAGTCTTAAAAAGGTTATTAGTAAGCCCATGATATCTAATAGATTAATAGTGACCATAGAAACTATAACTGAGACAGATAGACAAAATGAATGGGGATGGGTAATCCAAAACTGGTTTACTTGTTTGCATATCATCATAATATCTTGAATTGTTATGTTTTAAACATTATGGATGAGGAGCACAATATAGGGTTTTAATAAATTTTTGAGTAAGATACTAGTGAGGGGAAAACCCGTTCTGCTAAGCGGCATGGTCTCACTAGATATCTAAATGGGTTGAGATGGTAGGTTATTAATCATACCAGGCTTTATGTCTGACTCGAAGTTTATGTTTTCCCCTTTAACTCTCGGGTACCCAATTAACTTTGAATAGTTTGAGAGTTGAGGTTTTCAGGTATCTCTTTAGACGAATAAGCTTCCGGAGACGTGCAGGAAGCAAGCTAGCTAGTAGAAGTTCTTTTCTATTTTAATTCCATTGTGTATTGTTGTAAAGGGAAAGTTGTTTAACTTCCTAGTTATATATACTCTTATCATCCAAGGGGGCATCTTTATATATCGCTCTTGGCGTATTTTGTAATAGTTATATTTTCTCTGAACGTGGTTCTCGAATCTAGGGATTATGTAATGAATTTGAAATGTTTTGAAACGGAATGTGAAAGTCGTTTAATTATTTTAAATTTTTTTTCCATATCCACGTGTTTTTGATATATCAATGTATCTAACATTACCATATTTAGTTTTCGAGGATTAATGACTATGGATGACTGCAACATCCGTAGCCGTTAGTTTTGGGCCTCCAAGCGGCGGATGTTACAAGTTGGTATCAGAGCCTAGGATTATGAAAACTTAAAGGAAATTTATACCTAAAAGACTTTTCAAAACTTAATCCAATGAGTTAGAAAATAAGATCAGGTTTTGGGATAACGCTATAGTAACGTACTTGTATTTGATTCATGTATATACATAAGTACGTATTCCCCTCTCTCTTAGACCATTCTTCTGTATCTTACTAAGACTCGTATGTAGATTTATGAGAAAGAAGATATGGAGGTAGGAAATGGATAAGGAAATCTTGGTGGAGGAAGTACCACAATAAATGGAAATGTTCAACCTAATACCAGGAGGAACCCGGGTCAACAAGCTAATATTAACCAAAATGCAGATGCCAATGTGGGTGCTGGAAATCCACTACTGGATATGGGGATGATGTATCAGTTTTTCATCAATCTGATGCATGCAGGAGCAACTGCTGGAGTTGCTGGGAATGTTGGAGGAGCTTATCCTATGGCTCTAATTGGGAATAATTATGCTAAGGTAAGCCGAGTTTACACCAGTCTTGGTGGGAAGCCGTTTATGGGAACGAAGGATGCCATAGAAGTGGAGAATTAGCTATTGCATTGTGAGAGAATCTTCACTGATTTGGGTTTGGATGATGAGCAGAGGAGGAGGCTGGCCTCTAGGCAGTTGCAAGGGGCGGCGCTTCATTGGTGGAATAGTGTTACTACTGGAGTTCTGGAGGAAGAGTTAACTTGGGCAGAGTTTTAAAGGAGATTTGAGTAGAGGTTTTTGTCTGAAGTAGCTAAGTCAGCATTGCTGAGGAAGTTTATGGACTTGGTGCATGGAGAGATGTCACTAATTGAGTATGATACTAAGTTTGATGAGTTGTCCCGATATGGGTATGCTACAATAGACACCGTCATCAGGAAGAATGAGAAGTTTATTCGAGGATTAAGGCCCGAGATTGCTAGGGCGACGCTAACACATCTCCGTGATCCTTGTAATGTAGTTGTGGAGATGGCAATCTGATATGAGGAGATGCTTGCTAGCTGTGTGAAAGAAAAGTCGGTTGAAACCCAAGGTTCTCAGGAAAAGAAGAGAAAGTTCTTTAAGAAGAAGGGAGAGGCTGCCAAGAAGACAAAGGCTGATTTAGTTTGCTTCAAGTGTGATAAGAAAGGTTATTATGCTCATGAGTGCCGGTCAGGCAAAGGGAAGAAGGCTGCAGAAAAGAAGGGTGTGAAGTGCTTCAACTATGATCAAGATGGGCATTATTAGAATCAGTGTCTAGAACCAGTTACGACAGATAAGGGAAAAGTTTTTGCTATTGGACCATCATCTGCTAGGCCAACTGCAGCTGAAAAAGGGAAGACTGTGATGGAAGGTACGCTTTTGATTCAAAGTATACCAGTTAGGTTACTATTTTATACCGATGCATCACACTTATTTATATCTTAATATTTGGTTGAGAGATTATGCTTAGAACCTACATACCTTGTTACTTCCTTAAGGGTTGTGAATCCAATAGGAGGGTATGCAACTCTAGGGATGAGATGTGACCAGTTAGAACTTGATTTGTTAGGTCGTAAGTTTGCATGCAGTCTGTATGTTTTTGATTTTGTAGATTTTGGGATCATCTTGGGTATGGATTGGTTGGGTAAGTATGAAGCTAGATATTTTGCTAGGATAGAGAAATATCATTGAGACACCCTGATAGTCATAACAGAACCAAATTCTCAGTGGAAAATTCTGATCGGAGTAGTTGTGCTTGGTTAAGTGCTATGGAAGTAGGAGAAGAGTTGAGTCAGGTTCGAGTGGCAAGAGAATTTGCAGATGTCTTTGAGCCGGTTATAGGACTACCACTGAAACAAGCTGTTGAGTTTCAGATAGATCTTGTGCCAGGAGCTGAACCGGTAAGTAGACCACCTAGCACGATGAAACCGACTGAGATGAAGGAATTGAAGGTGCAGCTAGTGGATCAATAAGGGATAAATTTTGTTAGACCAAGTTGTTCGCCTTGGGGAGCGGCCGCAGTGTTCGTGAAGAAACCAGATGGGTAGCTAAGGATGTGCATCGACTATCGTAAGTTGAACGAGAAAACGATTAAGAATAAATATCCTTTGCCAAGAATCGACGATCTATTCGATCAGTTGTGTGGAGCCAGAGTGTATTTGTACTTGGCGATTGGTTTCCATCAGTTAAGAATGGCGGAGGACAATATTCCATTGGCAGCATTTCGAACTGGGTATGGTTTGTATGAATGGTTAATAATGCCATTCGAACTAATGAATGCACATGCTTTCTTCATGGATTTGATGAACTGAGTTTTCCAAGTAGAGTAGTGCTTGAGACGCTGAGGCAGCATCAGCTGAAAGTGAAGTTTTCCAAGTATCATTTTTGGAAGAAAGAGGTTAAGTTTCTAGGTCACGTGGTTTCAGAGAAGGGCTTGTCAGTCGATCCAGATAAGATCGAAGTTGTTAATAATTAGAAGAGACCATAGACGGTGACTGAGATAAGGAGTTTTCTTGGACTTGCTGGCTATTACTGGAGATTCATCAAGGATTTCTTGCGGATAGCAGCACCTTTGATTAAGTTAACCAGGAAAGATATGAATTTTGTCTAGTCTGACAAATGTGAGAAAGCATAACTTATAAAGCATTTGTTGACCAATGCACATGCGTTAGTAGTTCTCGACGGAACCAAGGTTGGTGGAGTATACCAATGCATGTGGGACTGGATTAGGAGCTATGTTGATGTAGATTAAAGTTATTGCCTATGCTTTACGACAGCTTAGACCACATGAAGTAAGATATCTTACTCATGATTTGGAGTGGGCTGCAGTGATCTTTGCATTGAAGATTTGGAGACATTATCTCTCAGGGGAGAGATTTGAGCTATATACATATCATAAGTCCTTAAGATACTTATTCTCTCAGAAGGAGTTACATATAAGGCAGCAGAGATGGTTGGAGTTTTTAGCAACTTATGATTTTTGTATAGAGTATACACCGGGGAAAGGTAATAAGGTAGCGGATGCTCTTAGTGGAAGACATCAGAATGTGGTGTTAGCTATGTTGGTAGAATGTAAGGATTTAGAAGCTTTGACTACTTGTAATGTGAGGTTAAGATCGACTACTAGTTCTAGTCAGAGCACCGCCATGTTGTCCTGTTTAGAAGTTCGACCAGTGTTGATCGAAAGGATTGCTTCTAAGCAGAAAGAGGGTCCATTATTAGCTGAGAAGATTAGAAGGCTTGAAGTTGGAACCGATATTGATGATCTAAAGGATTTTAGTCTTGACCAAAGGGGATGGTTGAGAAAGAAGGGACAGTTATGTGTTTCTAATGTTGAGGACTTAAAGAAAGAAGTACTTGGGGAATGTCATCGATCCAAGTTTACAATTCATCCTAGAGGGACTAGGATGTATCAAGATATGAAGAGGAGCTTCTATTAGGAAGGTATGAAGAGGGATGCTGGCTTGTGGGTTAGGCAGTGTGCAAACTGTCAACAAGTGAAGGCCGAACATCATAAGCCGAGTGGGTTGATTCAACCTTTAGAGGTTTCCAGTTTGGAAATGAGATTCGATATCCATAGATTTTATAGATGGGTTGCCAAGGTCAAATAGAGGAAATGAAAGTATATGGGTCATAGTGGACAGGTTGACCAAGAGTGCCCATTTCATTCCAGTTAAGTCAACCAGGACGGCACTTGTTTTAGCTAAGTTGTTCATGAAGAAGATAGTTAAACTACATGGAATTCCTAGTAGTATAGTCAGTGACAGAGATGCTTTATTCACTAGTGAATTCTGGAAGAGTCTACAGGATGCATTGGGCACTAAGCTCAAGATGAGTACTGCATATCACCCTCAGATGGATGGGAAAATAGAGAGATTCAATAAGGTAATCGAGGATTTATTGAGAGCTTGTGTATTGGACTTTGGTGGATCTTGGGAAGATCATCTACACTTAGTAGAGTTTTCCTATAATAATAGTTATCGGACTAGTATAGGAATGACGCCTTTTGAAGCTTTGTATGGAAGGCCATGCAAATCACCAACATGTTGGTTGGAGACTGGAGATAGATTAGTCATAGGTCAAGATCTGGTTAGAGAGGCGACAAAGAAGATTAAGTTGATCCAAGAAAGGATGAAGGAAGCTCAGTCCAGACAGAAGAGTTACGCAGATAAGAGGCATAAAGACCTAGAATTCTCAGTCGGAGATAAGGTTTTCATTAAAGTATCACCAATGAAGGGTGTGGTATGATTTGGAAAGTCAGGGAAACTGGCATCGAGATATGTTGGTCCGTTCCAAGTTATAGAGAAGATTGGAAAGCTCGCACATAGGGTAGAGTTGCCAAGCAATATGGCAGGTGTTCATAATGTGTCTCATCTTCGCAAGTATGTGCATGATCCAAAGACTAATATTCCTCCGACAGGGTTGTAAGATTTGATAGTGGAGCCTAATTTCACTTTTGTTAGACAACCAGTCTGTATTGTAGTGAGAGATGAGAAAAGGTTGAGGAACAAGATAGTCAAGTTGGTGAAAATTCAGTGGAGCAACAACGAGAAGGACTGTACTTAGAGGACAGAAGATAGGATTAGAGATACTTATCCTGGTCTATTTTGAGGGTATGTCTATATTAGTTTTATATAGATAATTGTTAGTCAGGTAGGCTAGTATGATTGTTAGGATTTTTATATTAGTATTTAGTCCTTACTGAATTTTGAGGACAAAATTCTATAAGGAAGGGAGCCTGTAACACCTCTAATATTTAATAACATTATTTAGGTGATTTAATTAGATAAATTAAATAGAATAATGTATATATTAGAGCGATGAGGAGATTGAGATATGAAAATTTATTTAGAGGCCGAGCTTAATTAAGTAAATGGGCTTATGAATGGTTTTATATGTTAAATAATAAGAAAACAATTAACACAAGGGCATACTAGGAATTACGCATCATAATTCCTTAAACACCTAAAACCCATGTTCCCTCTTTCCCAGGTTCATTATTTCAAAAATTCAAAATGTGAAACCTAAAGCTCAAGTCGGCCATTACTTAGGAGGAAAAGAAGAGAAATTCATCTAAAGCTAAGGAATCAAGCTAAGGGAATTAATCAAGGATCCAATCTCAAATTCCTTACCCTAATCAAGGTGAATAATAATCTAAACCATCTCTATTTTGTTTCTTAAGTTTGAATCCAATATGATAATGTTAGATGATGATATGCTTTGATTTTATGATATGTTTGATTCAAACAAGATTGGTTGATAGTGTTTTATATGGCTTAAAGGCTAAAATCGTTTATTTTGGATTTCCAATGCCATGAGGAATTATATGTTATGTAAAACAATAAATTGGAGTTGGCTTTTAATTTTTATAATTTTTCAAGCTATGGAAAATTTATTATAAATTTTTAAAGGAAAATATGAACAATTGGGTTTACAAATTGATCTCAGAAATTATATAAAGAGTTTGGGTCTGAAATTTAGATATGTTAGATAACATATTAAAAGTAAATTTCTATGATTTTTGGGATTTTTCTTAAGTGGTTTACTATGGAAATTAAATTATTTTGGAAGGAGGACTAAAATGATTTAATTGTTTTGCTTATGGAAGGGCTTATTTGTTAAATTAATCTTTGTTCAGATCTGAAATCATGCGGCAGTTTTATTTTAAGAGAGAATTTGAAAGTTCATGGCAACGAATTAAATGTTTACAAATAGGCAAGTTAGTTAATAAAGCATTTACTTTAAAAGGCATTAAAACAGTCTTTACCCAAAAATTATGTTTCGCCTCTTTTAGTAGTACCTTTCGAACCTGTACTTCCGCCTCTACCAAGTCGAAACCCACTAAGTCGAAACCAATATACAAGTTATCAATATATTGGTACGTAGTGGATTAGAAGAAAAGGCGGCAAGTATGGTGTCGAAATCATGCTTCCGAAGGGGACGAAACTAGTTAGCTTTCGATGGTCTCTGTTTTATCATCTAAAGAAAAGCGCTTGCCTTGTTTTTGATGAATACTTTCAAAGGAGTCAAAACCAATGCTTTTGAAAGGGTCTTTAAAATAGCTTTCGAAAGATTTGCCATGTTTTTAAATTAATGCATTCGAAATGGGTAGTTTCAACCCAATCGAAACCCCGCTGCCAACCTTATGCCTTTCAACTGGATTGAAGTAATCAACTAGATCGAAAGGTGGCTTTTGTTTTATAAATATAAGCCACTTCCTAAAGCTTTCGAAAGGGTTTAATGGTTTCGAAGGCAATGGCTTCAAAAGGGGTTTCGAAGCTAACCTTCAAATGTTTTACTTAAATGATTTAAGTTTTCAAAAGGATGGTTCCAAAGCCATCAGTTTTCCCCAATCTCTTTTATATGAAGTAAAAATGTTTCGAAAGGGATACTTTCGTTTATATTCTCTTTGATCCAAAAAATATATTTAGAATAAACCCAATGGTTTTGAAAGAAATACTTTCAAATGATTTTGAAAGGGGTACTTTTAATCGTTTCGAAGCTATGCTTATAAGAGTTAATAAGTAATACTTTAATACTTTCGAAAGGTACGTTTTGATGGTTTCAAAAGGGATGATTTAAAGTGTTTTGAAAGGCATAGGCTTAGTGTTTTAAAAAGAAGATTTGAATGCTTTCGAAGGAGGTTATACGATGGTTTCAGAGGTAAAAGTAATAGGTTTTGAAAGCCTTTGTTTTCAAAACAATGAACCCGATCTCATTTTTAAAGGAAAATCATGCATAATAAAGGAGTTTTAAAATGGCTTTTAAGTATGAAGTTTTTGAAGAAGCTTTCCTTGATAAAATAATAGGTTAAAGGGATTAACCATGTTTTATATGAAAAGGATTTCAAGGATATTAAACCACAGGTGTTGCTACTATTGTGTTATTATGTTTGCTTCTTCTAATATATATATTCACATTATAATGCACCCATAATTGTGTTTTGGGAAGATAAAGGGCAGAATAACCAATTAGGTTGACCCAATAGTGAATATAAATTGAGTTAACTCCTGAATGAGTAGAATTGCATCCAGGAGATCTGGAAGACCAGAACATAGGATGCCTAAACACTGACTAAAGAAGTTGTCAGATAGACAGGTTCATAGTAAACCAGTGAAAACTATGATTAGGAAGAGTTATTAGTAGGGGCTAATAGATTTGTAGTGAACCCATGAAAATTATATCCGGATTAATTTATTGACAGAAGTCAATAGGTTTCTAATCAACCCATGAAAACTCGGATAAAAGGGAAGTTATTGGAGATACCAATAGGTTCATGGAGAACCCATGAATAAAAAAGTTATTGGCAGAGGCCAATAGGTTCTTATCGATTCCATGAAAACTATGAAACCGGACAGGAGTCCATAAGTTTTAAACAACTTATTAGTAAGCCCATGAAAACTAATAGATTAATAGTGACCCTAGAAATTATAACTGAGACAGATAGACAAAATGAATGGGGATAGGTAATCCTAAACTGATTTACTTGTTTGCATATCATTATAATATCTTGAATTGTTATGTTTTAACCATTGTGGATGCAAGAGCATAGTATATGGTTTTTACAAAGTTTTGAGTAAGATACTAGTGAGAGGATAACCCGTTCCACTATGCGGCGTGGTCTCACTATATATCTAAATGGGTTGAGAATGTAGGTTATTATTCATACCAGGCTTTATGTCTGACTCAAAGTTTATGTTTCCCCATAAACTCTTGGGTGCCCAATTAACTTTAAGTAGTTTGAGAGTTGAGGTTTTCAGGTATCTCTTTAGACGAATAAGCTTCCGGAGACATGCAGGAGGTAAGCTAGCTAGTAGGAGTTCTTTTCTATTTTGATTTCGCTGTGTTTTGTTGTGAAGGCAAAGTTGTTTAACTGCCTAGTTATATATACTCTGATCATCCAAGGGGCATCTTCATATGTCACTCTTGCCGTTGTTGTAATAACTATATTTTCTATGAACGTGGTTCTTGAATCTGGCGATTATGTAATGAATTTGAAATATTTTGAAATGGAATGTGAAAGTTGTTTAATGATTTTAAAAAATTTCCTTATCCACGTGTTTCTGTTATATTAGTGTATCTAATATTACTGTATTTGGTCGCCAAGGATTAATAACCAAGGATGACTACAGCATCCGTAGCCGTTAGTTTTGGGCCTCCAAGTGGGGGATGTTACAAAAAAGAACCATATATATTTCTTGATACTCTATTTCGAATGTAAATGATAGAAACAACATTCGTAAATTCATAATTTTAAAGTGTTAAATGAGTGATATTGATAGTAAGAGATGAGTACACAATATTCAATCATATCAAATGTCATTACATAATATGGGTATTTAACTTCCATTTAATTTAAACTTCTAAAATTATTTATATTTATCATGTATAAATAATTATTTTAATCAAACTATATTAATTGTAATTATAATAATTATAACTTATAATCTATATTCAAATCAATTTTGGATTTTGTTATAACTTCTATAATTTTTATTTTTAATTGCAAATATTTTATAATTTTGTAGTTATCTTATTCATAATTTCTTAATTAATATATATCACCTTGATAAATATATGTGACCTTCAAAGTATGCCATTTGAATTAACCTAAGATGCAAACAATTTATGCCTCACATGTAAGGCACATAAATGAATATAGACCATCATATTAGAAAGGAAAAAGATTGTGCTGTCCAAGCTATATGCAGTATCTTAGATCAAAAGGCAAAAAATTTGGTCGATGTTCAACTATGTAATTCAATTGATAACGAAATAGTGTTCGTGCCTAAAGGTAAAACAAAAAAGAAGCGCCCAGCTTTTAGAGTTTACTTCATTTCTCAGGCCAGAGAAGGAGAAATTATGGATTGATTGCCTTTATTTTTATTCAATTCTGTATAACAACAGCAAAGAGTCACCTTTAAACGCCCTCTATTGTTACATGTCGAATCATGTAAGCGTAGCCCACTACATCAGCTAGAGAAAGTGCTAGGCGGATTAAAGAAATTTTACATTAGCAACAACATTCCTTAATTAAGTAACCATCTACCTTAGACACTTATCATAGACACCAATCAATGTGAATAATCAACAAAGTTCCCTAATTGTTTGTAAATTACTCATAATAATACATAAGTGGCCTAATCCATTTTCGGATTGGGTGAGTTATGCAGCAGGTAAAAAGGGAAAATTTCGATAAAATCCCTTATTATATTTTGCATAAGATCTTTATTTGTGCCATTATGAATAGTGTGTCATTTTAGTATGAAGTCAAAATCAATATTTTCCTTATACTTGTATGAATAATGAATCCAGTATCCATTTTATCTATTAGACACATTTAATTATAATGGGTATTTTGTTTTCAAATTCAAAATATTTTATGTTAACTAAAATAATAATTTATTTTTATACCATGAACATTGCATGTCTAATGGTTTGAGAGGGGTATACAAATTTACATATTATATTAATATCAGTAAATAATTGTGTATATTATATATATGTACATATGCACATATGTATGTATGTATGTATGTATGACCATCGAGATTTGTGGCTAATATACGCACATGCACAAGCACATTCATAACTTCAATAAAACTAAAAACATGTTTGATTAAAGTGGCTTTATTTAAATTCAAATTCAAATATAAATGTTATAGTTTAAACAATGTGTACATCTCACTTAGGCAAAGCGATCCATTATCACCTCTTTTTTTAATTTAGCTGCAGATGTTTTTGCTAGGATTATTAAACTTGCAAATTGTAATAAGATTTTAAATATTACTGGAAATGGAATTATGAGTAATGGCATTTCTATTCTCCGGTTTGCAGATGATACCATGCTATTTACATCTCACTTACCTAGACACATTATAGCACTTAAATTTAAATTATATAGTTTTGAGTTGCTCTCTGGACTAAAGAATAAGTTTGATAAGAGTTCCATGTTAGTTTTGAATGATATAGATAAGATAGAAAATCAAGCCGCTTGTACATTAAATTATAAAATTATGAAATTCCCCATAGAATATTTAGGAATTTTAATAAGACTAACTAAACTCAAACATGATGACTGGTTAATAGTAATAGATAAAATTAACAAAAGATTAACTAAATGGAATGGTAGATTTTTATCAAGGGTGGGTAGGATAATCCTTATTAACTCTGTTTTGCCAGCATTAACCATTTACTAGATGTTGTTTTATCGCTTCCAGAACATGTAATTGATAGAATAGATAAAATTAGGAGGGATTTTTTATGGAGTGGTGATAATCCCAACAATAGTTCAAAATGTTTAGTTAATTGGAAAATAGTATGTAAATCTAAAGATGATGGAGGGTTAGGTATTATAAATTTACATAATTTAAACACTTCTTCATTAGGAAAATGGATATTGAAACTTAAGATAATAATGAGAATTCAACTTGGAAAGAATTAAATCAATGGTATAATGGTACTTATGATATGCAATATATTTTTACTAATAATACAAATAATATCTCTCATTTTTTGGAAATCAATAATAAAAAATTATGATATTTATAAATTAGGAATTAATAATGTGGTACATTTGTGGAATAATACCTCTTTTTGGCATGATAGTTGGATATCGATGATTCCCCTTAAAGTAGAATTTAATGATCTTTAAGAAATTTATAATTTTAAAAATGTATTGATTTGAGAAATATATAGATCAAATTTAATTTTTCCACAGGAATTTAGTTTTAATCGTACTTTAGCTAGAAATACATTAACGAAGTTTTCCTTACTTTGTGCTAAATTAGAATTATATAACAGTGGTAATAAAAATAACATTAAAATATGGTGTGGGAATAATGATAAAATATATACAATGCACTCGTTTTATAAATTTCTTAATTTTTCGGGTAAAAAATCGAATATATTTAGATATATTTGGAAAGGTAATACTCTTCCCAAAGCTGAAGTACATATGTGGTTAGTTATACATGGAAAATTAAATATTATAGAACAATTAAAAAATAAAAATGTAGTTATTGATAATAAATGTTTTTTCTGTAATGTGGGAAAGGAAAATATTTCGCATTTATATTTTTAATGTCATATCACTAATTATATTCTTATAAATTGTCTTAATATTTTTTAATATAACTAATAATGATATTAGTTGTGAATTAATTTGGAATAAGCTTGGTTTTGTTACAATGGTTTCATAGATTAGTAATTGATACTAATTTTACTATAATACGCTAGTATTTATGGTTAAAAGGAATCGGAGGGTTTTTAATAATATTACTAAAAAAGTTATATCTCACATTAATTTAGTTAAGAAAAATGTAGTATTTAAAAATAGAAATAACAATAGGACTTTAAATACCTTTTTAATCGACATGTATGCCAATGAATCCAACGCTATATTATATTTAGGAAATTAGTTAGACTTTAAAATGCTACAATCTTGAATCTAGAATTCATCTCAAAAATTATGATATTTATTCTCAATAATAGAAAAAATAGTAATGAACCAAATTTAGCTTCCTTGGTTACTAATGATACATTTGATACTTCACTATTATTAGGATATTAGCCTTGAATTAGAATTCTCGTTAATTTGTTTATTTTTATGTAATTGGATTATTGTAATACCCTAAGATTTTGAGGAAAATTCTTTTAAATAAATGATTAAAAATTCTGGGGGAAAATCAGAATTATTATATAGGTGGGATTTTCAGTGGTGCAAGGCTGTGTGCATGTGTGCACGTGCACACTAGTTATAGCACTAAGAGAAAATCCAGAATTCCTGAATGATAAAACAAGGAAGGAAAACATTTAGATAAAATGTTTTAAATAAAGGAAATATAGGCCTAGACATGAATATTAAAATTCCTGAGGATGTGTATGTATATATATATATATATATCTATATATATGCATATGTATGACTTGTCTGAAAATTAAGGCAGAAGAGAACATTGATGAATAAGTGAAATTTTTATTTGAATAATAGGTGTAGAAATGCACATAAGTATGCACATGTTTTCTGCAAATAAAAGGTTAAAGTTAAATTAACACCCATAGTTGTATAAATGTATATATATATCCAGATGTTATTTGAGCAATAGATTAATAAAGGAATCACTAAAACAGAAAGAACCAAAGTGCAAGGAAGCAAATGTACATAGGCAGAAAATAGAAAGTCACACCATTATCATGTTTGAGGTAAATATAATAAAAATACTTAAAGTAATCACTTTCTGAAAAGAAAAGAAAATGGGCACAATTTAGCCTTGTTTTTAAAATATTGGCCGGGACATTAAGGGAGGGAATATGCAATGCCAAATGCATGATTCTGGTCTGGGCTAAAATAGGGATTTTGCATCACCCAAAACCCTAGACAGAACCCTTATTTAAACCAAGAGCCTAACCAGAAAAACTGCTCTCTCACTAATTAATTAACCTAAGGAAGAAGAGGAAGATAAGGCTAAAGATTTGAGGGGTTTTCTGGTTTAAGCTTGTGTAAGCATTTAGGTGAGTATCCTTACTCATATACATGGCATTAAGACCTGGGATTAGGCAGCCAAGCTTTTATATGCTATATTTTGCATGTTTTGATTTACAAACTATGTTGGCTACTGATGGTTTCATGAATGTTTGATGAGATATGATCTGCTATGCTGGATGTATAACTTTGTTGTTCTATTTTCATCTCTGTATATTATACCAAAACCTTAAAGAACATATAATAGAGTATTTGTAACTAGTCTGAATAATGGCTTAAGACAAAGAATGAAAAAAAAAGAAAACTATGAGCTGCATATACATTGGTATGGTGCTGAGGCTTGAAATAATTGGTTAAGGGTGCAATGGAGTCTTTCTCTATAAGTGCTGAGCCCTAAACCAAACAGAAATTTACAAGCCTAAAAACTGTGTTTAAACAAGATTAAAAATCTGGCTAAACATAGTTGCTTGCAAAATCAAAATAAACCCAATAGAGCCATGCATTTATTCTCAGTTGCAAATATTCTGGTATATGCTTGAATAGGGTGTTTATATGCTAAATAATGTGAGATGAAATGACTGGGGTGTTATACCTCTAGAAAGTAACCTTTAACTTGCTTGCAATATTATGTCTGCAAGGTAACTAGTATGCTTCATGTGTACAGGTAGTTTGTACACCTAGTTATCATTGATAGAATGAACATAAATACACTTAGTGATATAACTAAGGATTTTGTGCCAAGAAGGCTGCTGGAATGCTTGTCCTATTTGAAGTAGACAAGTTGGCACATGGCTTGTTTAAGTCCTGGGATCTTTGTGCCATGATGTTAATTAGTTCATGGCAATGTGTCCCTTTGATTCCTTATAGCAGATGAGGCCAGGAATTTACAAGAAAAAGAAAAGGCAACCTTAGTAGTTCCAGATAAAAGTTGTTTTAATGCATATGTTTGCTCTTATGTATTGTATATGATAATACCTGTCAAGTATGCAAAGTATATTTATGTTGTATCCTTAGCTTAATATCATGGATATGTTAGAAATGCTCATACCAGATCATAGATCTGACCCTTATTGCTCATGGCACATGGGGGTGTCTCATTTATAATGGGGCAGCCACTAATGCTTTTGCAGGTTGTGATGGAGCTAAGTAAGCAAGATTAAAAAGATATGGAATAGGGGATGCTAAGATAATTAGAAATAAAAGCTAGAATGTGTTAATTCATGCATGTATTCCCTGATTAATATGGCTATCTAAATGTATTAAGTAGGAAGAACTTGTAAGAGACATGTGCTATGTTGTTTCTGGTTATTTCTGATTTGGTATGTACTAAGGATATTGATGTTAAACTGATTTGAAAACCTATTTGCTAAAGTTGTTTTGATTTAGAGGAAAAACCTGGATTTTATAAGCATAATCATTTATGATGATTTCAGTTAATCCTGAGTCCTTTCAAAAAAAAATAGATATGTAGAAAATTATATTGGGAAAACCCTGAAAAAGGATTAAACTGCTATGTTTTCAATTCATGATATTGATGTATGTCCAAATGCAAGAAAATGTGTATATACTCTGAAGATATATTTTTAAAAAAAAGAATTATGGTTAGGAAGAATGATATATATCTGATCACAAGGTGTCTGATTCATACATATATATATAAACATGTTTTTGAAAAGGAGAGGTATCAATGTTTCGTGTATATTCTGGGTTGTAAAATGCAAACAAAAGAATGGCCAGAGTAACCACATGGTTAGGCCATAGGTCAGGCCAAATGTTTCACTTCAAATCAATGAAGCAAGGGAACATTTGAGCTCAGTTTTCTGGAAAATGAACAAAGACACTGACATGTACATGTATATCTATGTACATGTTGATATTGGGCAAAAATATAAATATAAATTCCTAGAACAGTTGTAGGAAAGGGTTTCAAAAATAATAAAGCAAGGAATATTGTTTTGTATGATAGATTATAAGTAAAAATTGAGTATATATTTAGGTAGGTATCAGATTTCAAACCATACAGGAGAAAATAAAAAGAAAAACAAAAATTGTGTTTGAACCGACCAGCATAGTACTCGAACTCGTGACCTTGAATGTATAAGTTAGGCGCGTTTCCATTACGCCTAGATGTTGCTTGTGTTCACTTATGATCCACTTTCTTTTAACCTGAGTTTGATACTATCCAGACTTTAAGAAAATCATCTATATTATAAGCTTGCTTTCCACTGATTATTGCTTGATCATTTCTTAATTATAATGACAGCCTAAGGTACATATTTCCAGTGGACACTATAGTCAAAATCAGGATACAATAAGTTTTCTTTTAAAAAGGGAATTTATCACATTTCTGCAAATTTAAAAAGGATTTCTACTTATTATCATGCTCTGATTCAAGTAGAATATAACATAGATATCTTCATATATGTATGTTAAAAATGATTTAGAATTAAAACAATATTTTTATATTGAGAAAGATCCTGGATATATTTTTGTTTATTAGAGAAAGAAAATGACCCTGGGAAATAGATTTGTAATGGATGATATATCTATATATCATCTTTGTAAAAAAAAATCACTAATGAAATTAGTGTGTAAATAGGAGGGTCATTTCATTTGGTATCAGAGCTATGTTTTAATTAACATAGCAAAATGTTTGTATGCTTATGTTTATACTAGGTTTGTTTGTATATTTGACTGTTTATAAGTATTCCTTGAATGAATGTATGTGTGTGCATGTGACATACACACTGATTAAATAGGAAAGATACAACCAATTTAAAATTAAAGCTAAGTGTTATAAACTAATAAGATGAAATACATATACTTTTAGAAATATGGTAGGAAGAGGGTCTCATCATCAAGGAGGATCTAGCACACCACAAATGCTTGACATGCAGGAATTTGTGAGAGTTTTGAGAGATGGAATTGGGCACAGACCTGAGAACCCACATGAGGAGCTCTCCAAGTTAGTGAAGACTTATACCAACTTGGGAGGCAAGAACTTTGAAGGAACTGAAAGTGTAATGGAGATTCAAGCATGGCTGAGGACATTAGAGAGGATCTTCACTGATATGCAACTAGATGACCAAAGGAAGAGGCAAGTGGCCTCAAGGCAATTAAAAGGTGCAGCTTTGAGTTGGTGGGAGGTGATCATAGCTGGCCGGAATGAAAATGAAATTAATTGGAATCAATTTAAGGAGATGTTAGAGGCAAGGTTTGTTCCAGCCTCAGCAAAAACCACTTTACTTGAGGAGTTCATCAAACTTAGACAGGGGACTATGAATGTCACAGAATACACCCAGAAGTTTGAGGGATTGTCAACCTATGGGGCAATGTTAGTGGCTGATGAAGCATCCAAAAATGATAGATACATCAAGGGATTGAACCCAGGGCTTAGCAGGGCTATACTGCCTTATGCTGACAGAACTTTTGATCAAGTGATAGATTTGGCTCTGAAGATTGAGCAGCATGACAAGGAAAGAGATAAGTTTAGGAGCTTCAAAAACAATAGCAACAAGAAGAACAAAGGGAAGTACCACCCTTATAATAAGAAGAAAGGAGAGGCAGATGGTAAGAAGGCAGTAGATGCAAAACCCAATGAAGCTAAAAGAAAAATAGTTTGCAACCATTGTGGGAAAGAAGGCCATATTAAGCCAAGATGCCCAGAGCTTAAAGGGGGAGCTTTCAAATTCTATCTATGTGGGAAGGAAGGGCATATGAAAAGAAATTGCCCAGAATACAAGCAACAAGGGAAAGTGGCAAACCTGGAAGGTAGGGGCAAGGCCATAATTGAGGCTAATGCTGAAAACCATGGTCAAGTGGAAGGTACACTATTTATTTGTACCATACCTTTAGCTGTAATATATGATACCGGGGCAACCCACTCACTCATTTCCCATGAAATAGTTAAAAGGTTGAAAATGAACTGCAATTTGGCTGAAATACCTCTGTTAATACAAAGCCCTTTAGGAAGTTCTAGTGTATTAGATATGATTTGTGTGGATGTGAATTTGAACATAGGGGGAAACACATTTGTTTCCAATTTATATGTTCTAAATTTCCCAAATATAGGAGTTATATTAGGGGCAAATTGGCTAAGACAATTTAAAGCCATAATTGACCTAGATGTATCCACCATTTCACTACAAAATTCTAAAGGCCAAAGGGTTACAATTCTATGTGAACCTATCAAAGAAAATAGTCTAAATCATTTAATTGAATTAGAAAATAATCCCAAGGAAATAGCTATTAATGAAATCCCCATAGTTAAAGAATACTTGGATGTATTTGGGGAAGTAAAAGGTGTCTCACACCATAGACCTGTTGAATTCCAGATTAACCTTATGCCTGGGGCTAGCCCAGTTATCAAAAAGCCTACAAGGATGGGGCCAAGTGAATTAAAGGAGCTAAAGAACCAGCTGGAAGAATTAGAAGCCAAGGGGTTTATAAGGCCAAGTAATTCATGCTGGGGTGCTCCTGTAGTATTTGTTAAAAAGCATGATGGTACTTTAAGAATGTGTATAGATTATAGAGAATTAAACAAAGTAACCATCAAAAACAAATACCCATTACCCAGGATAGATGATCTCTTTGATCAACTCAGTGGAGCTAAAGTGTTTTCTAGGCTAGACTTGGCATCTGGGTTTCATCAGATGAAGGTTGAGGAATCAAGTGTTAAATATACAGCATTCAACACAAGATATGGATTGTATGAGTTTCTGGTTATGCCATTTGGGCTAACAAATGCCCCTTCTTACTTTGTAGACCTAATGAATAGGATATTCAGAGATTACTTAGACAAGTTTGTTCTGATTTTTATAGATGATATTCTAATCTACTCTAAAACAATAGAGGAACATGAGAACCACTTACATTTGGTCTTATCTAGATTAAGAGAAAAAGATTTGAAAGCAAAGTTCTCTAAGTGTGTGTTCTGGCAAGAGGAAGTACACTTTCTTGGACATGTTGTCTCTGCTAGAGGAATTTCTGTAAACCCCAATAAGATAGTAGCAATCCAAGCATGGAAGAAGCCTAACAATGTTAGTGAAGTTAGGTCATTCATGGGGATGGCAGGATACTATAGAAGGTTTATACAAGGATTTTCTAAAATAGCAATGCCACTCACTAACCTGACTAGGAAGAACCAAAAGTTTATATGGACTGATAAGTGTGAACAAGCTTTCACCCAGATCAAGGAGGCTTTGGTAAAATCACCAGTGTTGAGAGTACCAGAAGGCAATGATGGATTAGTTGTATATACAGATGCATGTGGGTCAGGGCTAGGGGCTGTGTTGATGCAGCAAGATCAGGTCATAGCCTATGCATCTAGACAACTAAAACCCCATGAAACTAGATATGCAACTCATGATCTTGAGTTGGCAGCAGTAGTTTATGCCTTGAAGCTTTGGAGGCATTACTTATTAGGTGCAAAGTTCATTTTATACACTGATCACAAGGCCTTAAAGTATCTCTTTTCACAGAAAGATTTAAATATGAGACAACACAGATGGGTTGAATTTCTTGCTGCTTATGACTTAGATATACCTTATACACCAGGCAAGGCTAATAAAGTGGCAGATGCATTGAGTAGGCAGCATGCAAAAGTGGCCATGTTGATGATGGAGGAGTTTAGAGACTTAACCATGCTCACTGATTTGGAAATAGATGAGAGCAGTGGGATAAGTATGGAGATGATTGAGGAAGAAAGGAGTAAAGGAAGGTTAAGTTTAATTACTTTACAATCAAATTTGGCCTTGAAGGTGGCAAAGATGCAAGAAGAAGATCAAGACTTAGCAGAAAAGAGGTCTCTCCTATTAAAGAAGGAGGAAGTGAAGGATTATCACATTGATGTAAAAGGATACTTAAGGTACAAGGGTAGGATATGTGTCCCAAACATCATAGAATTGAAAGAAGAAATCCTCAATGAGTACCATAGGAGCAAATATTCCATACATCCAGGCAGCACCAAGATGTACCAAAACTTAAAAAGGGACTATTGGTGGAAGGGAATGAAGTCTAATGTAGCCAGATATGTTGCTAAGTGCATGGTTTGTCAACAAATAAAAGCTGAGACCCAAAGACCTTCAGGGTTATTGCAGCCACTTAGCATACCACAGTGGAAGTGGGAAGACATATCTATGGATTTCATAGATGGCCTTCCTAGATCCAAGAGGGGAAATACAAGTATTTGGGTGATTGTAGATAGGCTGACTAAAGTAGCCCACTTCATACCAGTAAAAGCAGACAGAAATGCACCTAGGTTAGCCCAAACTTTTATGAGAGAAGTGGTAAAATTGCATGGTGTTCCTAAAACTATAGTGAGTGATAGGGATACAATCTTCACTTCAAGATTCTGGAAGAGCTTCCAAGAAGCTATGGGGAGTGAATTGTGCCTAAGCACTGCTTATCACCCCCAATCAGATGGGCAAACAGAAGTGGTAAACAAGATTTTAGAGGATTTGCTTAGAGCATGTGTGTTAGACTTTGGAGGAAATTGGGAGGACCACCTCCATTTGGCTGAGTTCACATACAATAATAGCCACCAAAGCACAATTGGAATGGCACCCTTTGAAGCCCTATATGGAAAGCCATGTCTATCACCTATGTGTTGGGCTGAGGCAGGAGAGAAAGCTATCCTAGGGCCAGAATATGTCAAGGACATCACAGAGAAAATAGGACTGGTAAGAAAGAGGATGGCAGTAGCTCAAGATAGGCAAAAGAAGTATGCTGATGCAAAGAGGAAGTCAGTGGAGTTCAAAGTAGGTGATTATGTCTTCATTAAGGTTTCACCAATGAAGAAAGTCTTGAGATTTGGCAAGCAGGGGAAACTCAGACCCAGATATGTTGGACCATACAAGATTTTGGAAAGGATAGGCTCACTAGCCTATAAGCTGGAGCTTCCAGAGAAGATGAGTGCAATGCACAATGTGTTTCATGTGTCACAGCTAAGGAGATGGGTACATGACAAGGAGGAAATCTTAGAAAAGCCTACTGAAGTTCAGATTAATCCAGATCTAATCTATGAGAAAGAGCCAGTGGGAATTGTGGCAAGGGAAGAAAAGAAATTGAGAAACAAGACATTGAAGCTTGTAAAGATTCAATGGAGTATAGATCCTAGTGATTGTACTTGGGAGCTAGAGGATAAAATCAGGATGGATTACCCTAGGCTCTTTGCAAATTTAAAAGGTAAATTCTTAGATTACTAAGAAAGTTTGATATGTATGATAGACAGTGACTATTTGAATTGCTCATGCACATTTGAATAATTTTTCCCTAAGAAAGTAGGAGTACTCAAAGAATATGTTGCAAATTGTGAGGGCACAATTCCTAAAAGAAGGGGTGATTGTAATACCCCAAGATTTTGAGGAAAATTCTTTTAAATAAATGATTAAAAATTCTGGGGGAAAATCAGAATTATTATATAGGTGGGATTTTCAGTGGTGCAAGGCTGTGTGCATGTGTGCACGTGCACACTAGTTATAGCACTAAGAGAAAATCCAGAATTCCTGAATGATAAAACAAGGAAGGAAAACATTTAGATAAAATGTTTTAAATAAAGGAAATATAGGCCTAGACATGAATATTAAAATTCCTGAGGATGTGTATGTATATATATATATATATATATATATCTATATATATGCATATGTATGACTTGTCTGAAAATTAAGGCAGAAGAGAACATTGATGAATAAGTGAAATTTTTATTTGAATAATAGGTGTAGAAATGCACATAAGTATGCACATGTTTTCTGCAAATAAAAGGTTAAAGTTAAATTAACACCCATAGTTGTATAAATGTATATATATATATCCAGATGTTATTTGAGCAGAAGATTAATAAAGGAATCACTAAAACAGAAAGAACCAAAGTGCAAGGAAGCAAATGTACATAGGCAGAAAATAGAAAGTCACACCATTATCATGTTTGAGGTAAATATAATAAAAATACTTAAAGTAATCACTTTCTGAAAAGAAAAGAAAATGGGCACAATTTAGCCTTGTTTTTAAAATATTGGCCGGGACATTAAGGGAGGGAATATGCAATGCCAAATGCATGATTCTGGTCTGGGCTAAAATAGGGATTTTGCATCACCCAAAACCCTAGACAGAACCCTTATTTAAACCAAGAGCCTAACCAGAAAAACCGCTCTCTCACTAATTAATTAACCTAAGGAAGAAGAGGAAGATAAGGCTAAAGATTTGAGGGGTTTTCTGGTTTAAGCTTGTGTAAGCATTTAGGTGAGTATCCTCACTCATATACATGGCATTAAGACCTGGGATTAGGCAGCCAAGCTTTTATATGCTATATTTTGCATGTTTTGATTTTCAAACTATGTTGGCTACTGATGGTTTCATGAATGTTTGATGAGATATGATCTGCTATGCTGGATGTATAACTTTGTTGTTCTATTTTCATCTCTGTATATTATACCAAAACCTTAAAGAACATATAATAGAGTATTTGTAACTAGTCTGAATAATGGCTTAAGACAAAGAATGAAAAAAAAAGAAAACTATGAGCTGCATATACATTGGTATGGTGCTGAGGCTTGAAATAATTGGTTAAGGGTGCAATGGAGTCTTTCTCTATAAGTGCTGAGCCCTAAACCAAACAGAAATTTACAAGCCTAAAAACTGTGTTTAAACAAGATTAAAAATCTGGCTAAACATAGTTGCTTGCAAAATCAAAATAAACCCAATAGAGCCATGCATTTATTCTCAGTTGCAAATATTCTGGTATATGCTTGAATAGGGTGTTTATATGCTAAATAATGTGAGATGAAATGACTGGGGTGTTATACCTCTAGAAAGTAACCTTTAACTTGCTTGCAATATTATGTCTGCAAGGTAACTAGTATGCTTCATGTGTACAGGTAGTTTGTACACCTAGCTATCATTGATAGAATGAACATAAATACACTTAGTGATATAACTAAGGATTTTGTGCCAAGAAGACTGCTGGAATGCTTGTCCTATTTGAAGTAGACAAGTTGGCACATGGCTTGTTTAAGTCCTGGGATCTTTGTGCCATGATGTTAATTAGTTCATGGCAATGTGTCCCTTTGATTCCTTATAGCAGATGAGGCCAGGAATTTACAAGAAAAAGAAAAGGCAACCTTAGTAGTTCCAGATAAAAGTTGTTTTAATGCATATGTTTGCTCTTATGTATTGTATATGATAATACCTGTCAAGTATGCAAAGTATATTTATGCTGTATCCTTAGCTTAATATCATGGATATGTTAGAAATGCTCATACCAGATCATAGATCTGACCCTTATTGCTCATGGCACATGGGGGTGTCTCATTTATAATGGGGCAGCCACTAATGCTTTTGCAGGTTGTGATGGAGCTAAGTAAGCAAGATTAAAAAGATATGGAATAGGGGATGCTAAGATAATTAGAAATAAAAGCTAGAATGTGTTAATTCATGCATGTATTCCCTGATTAATATGGCTATCTAAATGTATTAAGTAGGAAGAACTTGTAAGAGACATGTGCTATGTTGTTTCTGGTTATTTCTGATTTGGTATGTACTAAGGATATTGATGTTAAACTGATTTGAAAACCTATTTGCTAAAGTTGTTTTGATTTAGAGGAAAAACCTGGATTTTATAAGCATAATCATTTATGATGATTTCAGTTAATCCTGAGTCCTTTCAAAAAAAATAGATATGTAGAAAATTATATTGGGAAAACCCTGAAAAAGGATTAAACTGCTATGTTTTCAATTCATGATATTGATGTATGTCCAAATGCAAGAAAATGTGTATATACTCTGAAGATATATTTTTTAAAAAAAAGAATTATGGTTAGGAAGAATGATATATATCTGATCACAAGGTGTCTGATTCATACAAATATATATAAACATGTTTTTGAAAAGGAGAGGTATCAATGTTTCGTGTATATTCTGGGTTGTAAAATGCAAACAAAAGAATGGCCAGAGTAACCACATGGTTAGGCCATAGGTCAGGCCAAATGTTTCACTTCAAATCAATGAAGCAAGGGAACATTTGAGCTCAGTTTTCTGGAAAATGAACAAAGACACTGACATGTACATGTATATCTGTGTACATGTTGATATTGGGCAAAAATATAAATATAAATTCCTAGAACAGTTGTAGGAAAGGGTTTCAAAAATAATAAAGCAAGGAATATTGTTTTGTATGATAGATTATAAGTAAAAATTGAGTATATATTTAGGTAGGTATCAGATTTCAAACCATACAGGAGAAAATAAAAAGAAAAACAAAAATTGTGTTTGAACCGACCAGCATAGTACTCGAACTCGTGACCTTGAATGTATAAGTTAGGCGCGTTTCCATTACGCCTAGATGTTGCTTGTGTTCACTTATGATCCACTTTCTTTTAACCTGAGTTTGATACTATCCAGACTTTAAGAAAATCATCTATATTATAAGCTTGCTTTCCACTGATTATTGCTTGATCATTTCTTAATTATAATGACAGCCTAAGGTACATATTTCCAGTGGACACTATAGTCAAAAATCAGGATACAATAAGTTTTCTTTTAAAAAGGGAATTTATCACATTTCTGCAAATTTAAAAAGGATTTCTACTTATTATCATGCTCTGATTCAAGTAGAATATAACATAGATATCTTCATATATGTATGTTAAAAATGATTTAGAATTAAAACAATATTTTTATATTGAGAAAGATCCTGGATATATTTTTGTTTATTAGAGAAAGAAAATGACCCTGGGAAATAGATTTGTAATGGATGATATATCTATATATCATCTTTGTAAAAAAAAAAATCACTAATGAAATTAGTGTGTAAATAGGAGGGTCATTTCAATTATGTTATACCCTTTATTGTTTTTTACTTAGTTTTAATCATAAAATAGCTTGTTCTATTTTTTATTTGACTAGTATATTTTTATTTTGCATATATATATATATATATGTGTGTGTGTGTGTGTGTGTGTGTATGTATGTATGTATATGTATGTATTGGTCTTACACTTTTGGTATAGTCTTTTTTGCAGCTTTAGATATGCTCGTTGGACGGGTTGGATTCAGCTGATTTTGAGGATACGATCACTCATCTTATTTAGTGGATTATAATGTTGTATTATTGTATTATGGACCTTACTCTCTAGGATTGGGGTTTCTTTTTTCTTTTGTTCATATTGTATAGGGTGGGTATTGCTACCTGTCAAGCAAGTTGACAGCTTTTTTTCTAGTGTAGAATAAATTACATGAGTGCTCTCCTCTTCTAATAAAGGGCCACTCAAAAAATGGTATAATTTAAAGATTAAGCTTCATGGAATCATTTTATTTCAATCTAGATGGTACAAATATAGATCATATTTGAATGTATCTTTCCAAATAAGTTTTACTATATTTTATCTTAATTTTAATAAGTTAATATATAATTTATTTAAAAGTTAATCTTTCCACAATAAATTTGACCATATCTTAAGTTATAAATCTTGCTTTTGTTACTAGAAACTAATCTAAGGATATTAAATTAATTAAAACAATCAAAATATTTCTAGATCAATATGAAAATGATTTCATAAATAAACTATATTATGAAATCTGAAATCATTAAGATTTAAAATATATACTATAAATTTGTAAAAAAAGTAGAATTTATTGTAATTATTTTATATCAAACAAACATATATATACATATGTTAGATAATATTTAATCTTAAATAAATATACTTATTATTAAACTATTTCAAATTCCTTTTTCACTTTTATTGAGATCAAACCATAAATAAACATATATTATAGTGAAACCATATAATGAATAATTATGTAGCAACACCTTTTAGATGAGCTTGTTGAATATAGTCACCTTGGACTAGTTTTTCTCTTTCCTAAGAACTTCTTGTCGAACTCTATGCAAGAGTTGTTATATGACACACAAAGACCTAATTCAATTTGGAGATGGTAAAAAATAATCTTAATGAAAATAAGAGATTGCGGTCATATATATATACAATTAAGTACAATAATTACTTTAGTTAGAAGTAAAGTTTTCCTTTTCCAACATACTCCTCGTATATTAGGAAAGGCGTGGCACACACAAATGTATGTACATATATGTATGTATGTAGGTATGTATGCATGCATGCATATATGTATGTATGTATGTATATGTATGGAGTACAAACTGATATAATTTATTTTGGATTTCTATATATATGCATCATAGTCTAAAATATTATTTTCCATATTAATCTCAATTAATTGGATAAACACAGATCATGCAATCAATGAAAAACCATTATTTCCATCTCTCTCTTAGCAATGTTAAAATCATTTCAAAATTGATATATCATATAATTTAGCTAACCCTAGTTAATATATTTATTAATTTATCTCCACATATTAATTTACTGCTTTCTGGCATTTGTCAATAAATAAATATATAATATTTGTTTATTTAATCGGTTAAATTCTAGGCCTAAATAATAATAAATAAATATAACCATTACATTAATTTCTCCATAGTAGTTTATAACTTTTATAAAATATTTTATTGAATTAATTTTGGACAAACACTAAGAATTACAGTTGCGAGACACTTAGGTGTGGCACTCGATCCTCAATAATATTTGAACAATTCGATGGTCGAAACTTATAGAGACTTTGCTTAAGTACCTTAGTGAAAGCTAGGTCAAATGCTTATTATTGCTTGTTTTTCTCACTTGTATAGAATGGGCTAGTCTAGGTAGCCTATCCGACCTGCATGATTACAATATACAATATCTTGACCTACATCTAGGCCCTTACTTCGACCTGCGTATTTCCAAAGGGTTGTATATTCAGCTCACCCACTTCACTTAGCCTACAACCAACCCAAGTGACTAGTTCTCCAATCAAAAGCTCCTTGCTTGACATCAACACCTGCATAATCAAAGTAAAGCTCCCAATGACTATTAGCGAATGATGGCAGCAAACGGCGACCCAACATATAGCATGCCTTCTAAAAGCTGAGTGGCCCAATCAATAGTCCACTCCCCAAAGGAGTCCCTCGCTCGTCTTCTTCGTCAACCACCCACACCTTTTGAGGTTTTTCCCATCTTGTATCAGTAGGATTCGACCATAGGCGTAGCTAACCCTACAAAAAGAAGCTTTGCCTGCACTATTCCTTTGAAAAGACTGACACAAATGGAAACGTTCATCCGATAAAAGAGTTATTGTACAGTAACCACTCCAAGTCCTTTACTTCAACCAGAACACCTCTGCACTACCACTACCTAATTCCATACTACCCATGCCTGACCAAAGCATGCTCAAAGTGTTGTTGGCCAGTTGGAAATCTTCCAAACTATATTCGTCAACTAACACCCCAACTGTCACCTATCAGGCCAACCGACATGATCAACAACCCATCATGATTTTAGTGGCTCAACTATGCAATCTTAGCCATTCAACGCATATTTTTGCAGCTATAAATAGATCAAGATAGGCATTTTCACAATAGTTAAGCAACATAAGCTCTAAGCATTGTCTTGTTCTTTTCTCTTATAATAGCAGTCATTTTGAAAGAAGCAAAGTAATAAGAAATTCTTCATAGTGGACATATATCAACGTTGATTAAATCGCTTTATACCATGTTTCTTTATCTAGTTTTGCAAATATGATCTCCTCGCTTTCCATTTTTAAGTAATATAATATCAAGTTACCTTTGCTAAAATTGACTCTTAATCATAATTCCAAGGTTGGATAAATTTTTAGTGAACATTTTGGTGCTAGAAGGAGGGATCCGCCTAAATGCTCTCATCTATCTTCATTTTCTTTCTCCAAAAATTCCTTTAACATTCACACTATGCTAAATCTTAGTGATAAAGAAGTTGACAACTCCAATGGTCACAATACCAATAAAGAACTAGGGCAAGTACGGTTCATCCCGTCCCTGGGCTGAACAACGACTTATGGCTTAGCATAATCAATGGCTTGACCAGCATAGGACGACCTGCTCATGATGTAAACTATCTCCGAGTTTGAATGGATGCTCGAACAACTTTAAACTTCAGCCTAGAAGTCCCCCTAGTGGCGACCAAACCCTTGTCTAGCCTGTTATTTCGAGCATATACAACATAATGCATGACGTTAGTGAGAGGGTCGTGTTGGAAATCCCTTGAAGGAGGTGCTCCCATCCACCATATGAATGTGCATACTACCTATGAGCAAAGAAATTTCCATGATGCCCCATAACCTAAACCGGTAATGTATCAGGAAATCCAAGTCGATTGCTGCTCCCATCAGTAGAAAGACTATCTGCATTTCATCAACTTGGGGAAGCGGACATGGCACTCGACCTATGCTTTGACCGTCTCAATAGTTGAGGGCAAGTTTAAAATTTAGAATCCAAAGAACCATCATCTCACTCTCGACCATAGTGGGAAGTGCCCTGGCCTAGGTCTCACAAAAGACGACCCTATCCACCTAGGTTGCCCTCAATCTTTAGAAGTAGGTACCCTACACTAGTTTGATGCCATCATCCCCCCTTAGCTTACCGCAATCAAAGATCCCCATCACCAGATAGAAAATGGAGGAGTCCCTCCCTAGCAAAGAGCCAGTGCCATCCATAGCATGTGGAGGTTGGTCAGATGACGAAAACAAATATCCTTTCTCTAAAGATACCTTGAGTAACTATATCCTTCGGAGGCATTATTTTCTTTTCATAGGAAAGTACGATGGAAGCATTGACCTATCTGGTCACATTACTACCTTCAACTCAGTAACTTATGCCTACCAGCTCTTCGACCATGCCAAGTGCCTACTCACCCCTCCGTCATGACAGGACCAACTTTCCATTGGTTCCATCATTGCCAAACTGAAATTATCCATTCTGGGACCCAGTTAACTTCTGACTTCAAAGCTCACTTATTTGCGTCAAAAACAAGAAGCATGATGGAGAGCGAGCTAGGCAACATAAGACAAGGCCTGATCGAGTCCAGCTGCTTGTACATCAACCTCTTTAATAAAGAATCAACCTACGTTGTCCTAAAGGAAGACAATTGTCGAAAGAATGGTGATAAGAAAGCAGTAGGAGGCATACAGAAGATGATTCGTGCTTCAAGCCCAAGTACACAAATTATGCAAATTTGAATCATGACATGGAAACAATCTATCTTACCACTCATGATCGTGTGCTGTTTCAATGGACTACTCCCTCATTATCTAGCGAGAGGGAGGAAACTAGTGGTAATGGAAAGTACAATGAATTCCATCAGTACAATGGCCACTCCATAAATGAGTGTTAGCACCTTAAGGATGAAATAGAGTGGCTAATCGGACGGCATATTGGTACAATATATGAGGCAATAGGAAGGGCGGCAAAATGAATAACCTACCCGCCTTTCCAAACCCAATGGGTAGATGAAAACAATGTGGCCACAATCAATACAAAGATACTATCAATTTGTGGTAGTATGCACGTCGCTGGAAATAGTAGGGGAGCAAAGGCACGGTACATGAGAGAGCTCAACCCCCATGATTGGATATACATACTCGACCTTCAGACCCCAAAGGCTCTTGGGTTAAAGAAGAGATTATGGACATTACTTTGACCATGAAGGGAAAGAGGGTTGTTGGTTTCCTTCATCAAGACCTCATGGTCATATTAGTCAGTATAGCTTGTACGAAGGTATACCGGGTCTTTATTGATGGAGGTAGCTCCGTCAATGTAATGTTCAAGGATGAAGCTTTCCATGTCCATCTTCACTCCTTACACACCGCCCATTTATGGGTTCAAGGGTGTTGTCATAGTAACCCTATGGACTACCTCTAACACAATAATTTTCGACCAAGAACCTATTACGGCCAAGATTCAAGTAAATTTTATTGTGGTGGACTGTCCATCCATATATATATATCTTAATAGGTAGACTAGAATTAGTGGACCCAGATGTTATTGTTTCCTATTAGTGGCTAACAATGAATTTGTCAGTCAAGGGAGAAATAGGGTATCTCCATAGCAACAAGCAACCTACTAGAGACAGCTACATTATATCATTCCTACAAGGAAAAAGGGAGTCCTCATGCTATATCAAGAGTTAGTAATGCTCAATGGTGGTATGTCCAAGAGAACACGAGAGCCACTCATTGCTCCCGTTCATGCCAGGACCACCCAAAGCATTGAAGTAAAAGCATTCCTAGGCATTCGTTGCTTAAACATCAATAATAAGGCTGTTCGGTGGGGACAAGCCATACAACATCTTTTTTCATGGAATGCTGGAAGAAGAGGCTATCTGAAGAGGATGGGCCATAAAAGACTCTCATCTACAACCGGGGAATGCCAAAAATAGCCCCTTGAGGATGGATGAGCCTATCAACGCTCTTATCCATGTCGAGGATAACATCACAAGGATGGCATGACTGCCTACACGGCGGTCTAGATTCCTCTATCTATGGTGTACCACTCCATGTGGATGCGCAAGCCGATCAGAGTTCCCTTCCATGCTAGAGCCATCGACGAACCTATGGCATGCACCTAGTGGTCTCGATTCTTTTACTTATGATGCTACCCGTACCTCTAGTGGGGTAGGGCACTGGTGCTGAGGCAACGTGGTTACCCATGCTATAACCCCAAACCTATAATTTGTAGTGCTGCTCCATGAGGATGCATGAGCAATTCAATGCTCTATTCCAAGCCAAATGCATCGATGAACTAATGGCACGACCCCCCATACCTTGGTCCCGATTCGTTCTCCCGTGATTTGCCCATCCCTCTAACGGGGTGGGGAATTAATTCTAAGGTGTTATGGTTACCTATGTTGTAACCTTAAACCTAGCATCCGTAGTGCTACTCCATTTGGATACATGAGCCACTCAACGCTTCTATTCATGCCTTAGGCATCAACAAACCAATAGCGAGACCACCCATGATGTGGTCCCGATTCATTCTCATGTGATGTTGTCCATTCCTTCAACGGGGAGGGGCACTAGTGCCAAGGTGGTGTGGTACCCACACTATAACCCTGAACTTTCCATTCATAGTGTTGGCTGACTTAAACACCCAAAGTGTCCGTATCAGGCAAAGTTAGGCCTCAAGATGTCCCATGAATACAACAAAGGTGGACCAACATAAGCACCAGGTTACCACCAAAGGCTAACCTGCCTTGAACTCACGTCTGTCATGCATGACTAAGGGAAGACTACCTTAATGAAAGATAAGTTTGTTTGGCTTTTTCTTTGTTTTCCTTATGTCTACTTGTTTGTTATGATTGTGCATAGACGACTAAGTTTGCATGTTTACTTAATAATGTCGAGGTCCACTTGAACCACCCAACAGAGAGAAAATAAAAGTCACAAAATAAGTCAACATAAAAGACAAGCACATATGTGGAATCCTAAGAGGAAAGATGAAGGCAAATACAGTAGAAAAACAAATAGGCAAATCAAAACAACAAAGAAAAGAGATAAATACATCAAAAGCGTTCATTTCATTTCAACAAGAAGTTTTAACAACATTGAGCTTTGCCTGATCAACATATAAATAAAAGGGGGAAGATATACAAGCAGAACACAAAAAGATGCTTATAACTCTGTTTCTTACAAGCCAGGAGGTGTCTAGTGATGTGGCAGTCATCATCAAGTATAATTTCTTTGTCCACCCCCAAAGCATCATCAAAGGTCGACTCACTTGGGCCTCCTATCAAAGAGGTGATCTGCTCATATGATAGAATTGCTGGGGGAGTCCTTCCTACCAGCACCATATCAGTCACCACTTCATCGTGCACTCCATCATATTGCGCCCAGAAAAGGAACTTGATTGTCAATGGCAGATGATAGTTAGCTGAAAAGATGAACTTCATCATCTTTGTCAGCCTTGTGTTCCACTAATTCCCCAAGGCCTCATTTTCCCTATTCAGCTCATCTAGGGTAACACACTACAAGTGCTGTTGTAGGGTACCCCTCATGTTGTCTGCCTCCTTGAGAGTAGCCTCCAAGTATGCTCTCAGTTAGGCATTATCTTCCTCAAGCCTCTCCACTGGCCACCTCCTCTACCTTCTCCTAGGTAATAGTTTCCCTGGCCGCCTCAGCCTCAGTCGCCCTCTTCTCCAGCTCTAGCAACTTCTCTTTTGCCTAGCAGTGGGTAGTGGCCTCATCAATGGCTTGCTTTTTATGAAGCAGCACGTCATTGTGGAAACGGAGCCATGAGATCTAGCCTGCGAACAAGAAATGGATAATAAAAAAAGGAAAGAAAATGGCTAAGTCTAGAATCTTACCACTAAAGCCTCCTAACCTCGATACCTAATACAGATTCAGTGGAATGATCAGTCCACCCACACTTTGGTTGATGGATTGAGCTAGCACCTATGAAGCCATCCCTGCCAAGATCTGAAAAATCCCTAACAAACTTGTTTCATCTAGGCTGGCCACCACCAAGGGGCCACTGGACCCGACCACCCTACACTCGTCAGTCTCAAGCAATCAACCAAAGAGATTAGCCTCTCGAGAAAAGTTGCGGCCTCCCCTTAAAGTTCTTCGACTCCACATATGTCCTCCTACTCTTGAATTTGACCAAGTCTGGCCATATTGTCACCCAGGGGAATCACCTAGCCAAGGTCGACCTAAATGTGAGGAGGAAGCACAAAATGGAGGATGATACGACCGTAAGGGGTGACCTTCCCTAAGTGAGTCTATTGAGAACTGACCGACGTCTATTGTTGGGCGCTGGTGCCTATGCGAGGTTGCAAGGTGAGGTCCTTCGCTATGGTGATAGAGTTAAGGGTATTCCATAGGGGTAAATATGTAATTTTATATATATATCTAAGTCAATAACAGTTCTTGTTCATAATAAAGGTTTTTGATTTCTATAACATACTTTGTATATCATGATATATTTAATCAAGTAATTAATTTAAGGTATATTAAATAGAAAATCCTTAATGATATATTATATGATAGTAATTACAAAGTGTTGTAATCATGAGAAATTTATCGTACTAAAATAATATATTGTTTTAAATATTCCTAGTAAAGACGCATCGAGACAAAATATGATACATCTCTTGAGACTAGAGTACATAACACTCTTAAAATGTTTGGTAGTGTATTACTCATGGCTATAGGGGCACTAAAGGGTTATGTATCATGTATTGATAGTTATTGGATGAATACAGAATGGCTCACATGACAATTTCCTGTCGGTTAATATAACTAGGGTTAAATAGAGAATCTCGAAGTGACGGTGCTACTCAGTTCGCTTGACTTAAAAGTACCATGTAAGTTCAATATGTACACTCAACTATGATTATAGTTAGTTCATGTCATGGCGATCCATCAAGCTAGTATAGTAGGGTTTGAGTTGACGAATTGAAAGTGCACAGTATTCAATAGAGGATCTGTCTCCTCGATTATAAAGGGTTAGTATTACGGTCAACTGTAATAAACTCAAAGTCTAAATCTAGCTAGAGTAGTACGGTTAACAATAATTGTTATTATTAAACAATAGATTTTATGTTGGACTAATCGTAACGACCCACTATTTTGGACCATTCAAATCGACAATAATCCACACATGTCTGACTTGAAAAATTCAAAATAACAGATTGTAATAAAATTTAGAGCAAATGCAATCAAATACACAAAATCACAGACAAAGAACATATCAGAATAACTCGCAGTGGAATATAAAAACCCATAGTAGTTCATGAAGCTACTATAACAAACTCTCAAAAACATAATACATAATATCTGTTTGAAAACATACACAATAGAAATCTCAATAAATAGAAGTTTATGAATACCAGAACTGAAATAGAACAACTGAACTGAAAGGAACAGATAACTAGACAAGCAGAATCTCCAGCGATTCCTAGCTCCAGAAAAGAAATCCAAAGCTAAGCTGTAAATACTCAGGCTGACCCGAGCGTAAAGTAAAACACAAAACACTCGAGTCAGGACAATATATACTTATATAATGTAAACTAACTCAAGTGAACTGTAGTAGAAATGCACAATAACTCAAAGGATGCTTGGGATCGCCCATCCCTTAAGGATCAGTTAAACTATAAATTAAATACATCCCGTGGTTAAAATTTCAAAATGGTATTTTATACTTCAAAATCAAATATCATTTCAAAATTCAATATCCTTCAAATATCCATTTCAAAATATCAAAATATCATATTTCAAAATAGTTTATATTTCGAAACAAATTACTTTATTTTAAATCATAAAAATGAAGTTATTATATTTAATAATTAAATTATTAAATTTCCAAAATTTTAATCTTTCAAAGTTCATTCGTTCACTTAAATTAATTAAAATAATGAAAATTCAACTTTCGCAGCATTTAAAAAATGCTACGGAAAGTCACATTTAAAACAGTTCAATTTAACAAAAGACAGCATTTAAAATGCTGTAATAGGGTTACATTAGTTTCAAATAAACTTAGTTAAATTCAACCATTATAACATTTACAAAAATGCTATAATAGCCTTTAATTAAATTTAGCCATTTTGTTCATTATTATCAACTACAGCATTTACAAATGTTGTATTATCATTTACATTAGAATTAATAGCATTTCAGAAATGCAGTTAATTAACTTCAAATATTCAGTATAATTTCACAAACAATTATATTTTTATATAAATCATTTTTAACTTAAAAAATCATATAATTTCACTTTTAAAACAATCATTCAAATACCCTTATATTCATGATTTTATAAAGTTAAACCTCCATTCAAAAATCAAAATTTAATAATAATTCACTTATTAAATTCCAATATTAAATTATAAATTCATTAAATTAAATTAACTTAACACTTAAGTTTAAATTTTCAAATATAACTTAATTCCATTTTTTATTTACTTAACTTAAAATTCACTTTTAAGCCAAATTCACAAATTTCCAATTTTAGTTATATTTCAAAATTTCAACTTAAATATTCATTCATTTCACATTTTAACTTTATTCAAAATCATTAATATAATATAAAAATCATTTAAATTCACTTTAATCCAAATTATCATGAATTTATCACATTTCACATTTAATTTAAATTCCAATTATCACCAAATTAAAATTTCCCAAAATAACTTACATTTCAAATTTTCTAATTTTACCATTAATTTATTTCACTTATAAATTTTCAGAAAATCAATAATGCTTTACAAAAATCATTTTTATTTAGTTTAAATCAAAATATCATAATATTTACATTTTTAAAATATTTTTAAAAAAATTTATAAGTCATATTTTAACAACGGGTCTGTATTTCATTTCTAGTCTAGGTAAAGTGATACGGGTAATATATCATTTCAACCTGTAATTTACAAAGAAAACCCGGGTTTGATCATTTCAAACCCGCAATCCCAAGGAAATGAAAAAATAATTGAAAATCATTCAGGCCTATCATTTCAGCCCATAATGATTTTCTCCTATTCTAAAGTCCGTTCGGGTATGTATCATTTCAACCCATAGTGATTTTAATCTAAAGGGAACTTGCAGTGTGATAAACTGATAAAAATAATAGAACAGCATAATATAACAGTAGCATATAATATAATAGGTGTTTAATCATGGGTGAACATCATAAAATCATAACATAGCAGGTGTAACATGATAATGCATTTTACAGATTCAAAAGGGGTCAATTCACTAGTTATATATGTACATATTGTCTGGTGAGAATAACTCACCTGTTAAGCTGGAGATTTGCCAACAAAGCACACAACACAAAGATTACGAAGGCACGACAACTCTAATACAATTTGAGTGTGGAGAGCAAATCCAATGATATAGATCTTGTGTTACAACCCAAACAAAAATCAAAGCAAACCATAAATTTCAATACACTAGAAATGAAATAACTTTTAAATAAAAAGAGATACGAATGCCAAATCTTTTGCCTTGCTTTCTCTATTCTTTTGTCATGGCCTAGGGATGGTTTTGGCTCTGGTTTAAACAAGTTATGCTCAGGTTTGGTCATGTGTATGCATGGCTTAGGTAGTAGAATATGAGGAGGAAGTTTATACAAAGGAATATGAAGAGTTTAAGGCAAAATAGGTGGGTTTGGTTCACAAAAATGGCTCGGCCATGGGCTTGTGTGGTCAGGTCAGAGGGGTATGGATCAGGTCAGTGGAAGGAAAGGTGTGTGGTGGTCTGGCCAGAGGTAGTGGAGACGGCCTAAGGTGGTGGTGGTGGTGGAAAATGGAGTGGTGAAGCAATAGTGGTAAACAATCGTGTTTTTATGGCTTGTTTTGCAATTTTTGTGGAGTTTTGGCATCATGGTGGCTCGGCCTTGGTCAAGACCAGAGGAGTAGCTGGTGTTGATGGCAGGGAAGAGATGTAGGAGTTTGTGGCCGTGGATGTGCAGGAGAGGCCTATCCAAAAACAAGAGAAAACAAGGCAAAAATACATGAAAAATGAGAAGAAAAGTGTATAGAAGTAGCCATTACCCATAGATTTTTCTTGAAGCCATGAATGAATGGGAAGGTAAAATGTTTTTGGGTGAATGGAGGCTGAAAACTCACGGCTACAAACCCAAAAATGCACAGCCAAGATAGTAATTGAGGAGTTATGGCAAATGAAAGGACAAAGGAGATGAAAGGACTTAAGGTAAATAAGCTTTTAAAACTCTTCATATTTCTTTTTCTTTAAATTCAAATAAAACAAAAATAAAATCAGTAAATTGACTTTAAAACCGAAACAAAGTAATATAAAATAAAAATAAATAATAATTTTAAAGAAAATGGAAAAAAGAAAACAAGAAATTGCTTAAAAATCCAAAACAGTGTCGAGAAATTACAAATAAATCACTATTGACTTTGGAAAATTATTAACTTCATTTTAAAAATATTCTAAAACAAAATTTTGAAATAAAATAATTTCTAAAGTATTTTCAAAGTGAAATAAATAATTTAATTTAGAGAAAATAGAAAAAGAACTAAAGAAAAATGTTTAAAAATTGGAAATAAGACATGAAAATTACAAATAAATATCACTAGCCTTATAAAATTTCTATTTCACTTTAAACAAATAAAAGGTCAAATAAATAAAATAAATGAGGAACAAAATAAAGTGGTAATGAGAATAAAATAAGATTTTAAGAAAAAAATAGAAAAATAAATAAAGAATTACTTTAATTAATTGAAATTGGAAATTAGAATTTTAAACAAAATACAGCTAACACTGGAAAATTCCAATTATATCTTTAAAATGTTTTAAAACCAAAATATATACATAACATGTTATTTTACCCATATAAATATAAATTAGAATACTACATGACCAAATAAAATATTATTTTTATAATTTGAAATAAAAAATTTGGTTAAATACAACAAATTACACACAAAATTGAAAAGGGCATAACTTTCACATTATAAATCAGATTTCAACGAAACAAAAGGCAGTATTCTTAAAATTTTATTTACTTTCATAATAAAAGATAAAATTAAAATTTTCAAACTTTCAAATTTCTAAATTAAAAGTCAAAGTTTGACCATATTGACCAAAATTCACTTTTCTGGAAAATATTCTTTTTAGTCATGTTTGGAATTCTAATTCACATCAAAATCAAAATTTATATTTAAAATAACAAAATTTATTCATTTTAATAAATAAAATAAAGTTTTTAAATCAGGAAATCAATTAAAATAACCAAAATATACAATTAAAATAATCACAAAATACAGGGTTGTTACACTCTCCCCCACTCGAATCTTTTCGTCCTCGAAAAGGAATGAGGTACTGAAAACACAGAAAAGATAAAATGGAATAGGATTAAGACAAGATGACAAGAAGATTAAAATTATACCTGATAACTGTTGTTATGGGTAAGTTTAATAAGGTGGAGAATAGGAATAGCTAGAAGGGAAAATAGGACGAAAGACAAGGATGAGCCATTAATTTAAAATTGTTAGTTGAAGAGGTAAACAATATTTAAAACACTTTAAAATCTTTTAGAAAGGACATAACTGATCAAAATATCCTTTATAATATTTTATCAAAATACTTTTATAACTCGATGTCTTAACAAGTTTATCCTCGTTCCTGCAGACTCTGGCAGTGCGTTGATCAGGCGCAAAGCTAGAATTCTCCAGGTACTTAGTAGACTTGTTTCAACACCCAGTGAAAATACTGGAAAATTAAAAAAAAACAGATATGGAAAGTACAATCCAAACAAAAACAAACAAAACCTTTGTCTAACCATGGTTCGCAGATACACAATGGTTACGCCTGGATCCCCCAGGAAACAATCCATATCCGTAAGCTTTCTCAGCCCTGCGAGTTACGCCATGATGACTAGTAGAATGCAGGATACACAATGGTTACGCCTGGATCCCCCAGGAAACAATCTGTACCCCTAGGCCATCTCAGCCAGGCGGTTTCGCTACTAATGCGACCTACATAGATGCAGGATACACAATGGTTACGCCTGGATCCCCCAAGAAACAATCCGTACCCCTAGGCCATCTCAGCTAGGCAGTTGCGCTATGCAGTCGCGCTCGTAAGACCATGGGTAACGCCATGGAATTCGAAGGACACTCGAGTATCATATCCGGAAAACCAAAAATCAGAGAGAATAATATCGATAGAATGAATCCAAGATGTGGCTACAAATCAGATATCAAGCAGAAGGCACTTTCCATATCTTTACTTCAAAAATATGTATCATATAATACCTTTTCAAATCACTTTCAAATATCGTACTTATATAAAATCCATTATATAGAAGATTTAATTTTCAAATCGAATACTTTCCAAAATCAATAGTATATCAAATCATACTTATATAGACTTCAATTATATAAGATTTCACTTTCAAATTGAGTACCTTTTCAAATCTATAGTTTTCGAATCAATTTCATACTCATACAAATCAATTTTATATAAGTTCGACAACTCCCAAATCAAGTGTTTAGTAACATAAGGTTCTCAAATTTCAATTTGTTTGAATATCAGTTCAATTTCAAAATCATATACAATTTCACCAAATTATTTCTTCTCAAATTAATTATCTTTAGTTTCAAAGTTTCCAAAATAATAGATTTAGAAAATAAATCCAAATTTCCAAATCAATATAATTTAAGTCAACCAATTCATTTCCAAAATCAAATGTTTTCAAAATCATCTTATACTTACGTAAGGTCTATCTTACATAAGGATCAAATTTTCAAAATAATTTCGCTGTATGAAGAGCCATATGGGATTGAATATCTTTGCTTTTATGGGTTATATATCTTTGTAATTTAAATTGGAAATTTTCTTTTAGTAAGCAAAGATATTCTAACTCGACGGCTTTCAATTTCAGCGTCAAAATATATCAAAGATATTAGAATATAAGATGTACATATGTCATCATTTCACAAAGTCACATTCGATCGCTCGCTCGATCACACAAGTTCGCTTTCGAACTAGTATTGTCCATTCACTTCCCTAATGCGGATTTCGATATGGTTTCTCGACTAGAAGCCATCAGTCTCCTTGCATAGCCATATACTATGATAGAGAATTCTAGAATCGAGCCCAAAATCCATATCAAATATTCGTCATCAAGAATCGAATGAAAAATCCTAACATGAAATGGTGTAATTCACCTCGAACTTGTGTACACAAACTTGGATCAAATTAATTATGCGAATAAAACAGCATACGTACAACTTATATATTTATTCCAACTTGTTACCTATATAGTTTCATAAAGATGTTACTAAGTTAAAACACTTAAAATTTATTCAAAATATTTTGAAGAACAATTTCTTTTCAAAACATTTCAAATCTAAATTTCATATTAGAAAAAAAATTTAAATTGCCTTATTCATTTACTTAACAAAACACTTTCAACTTATTTAAATCAGATTACTTCATACTTAAACATTCGAAACAAACTTATATACTTTATCAAAATACTTTTCAAATTTCTTAGCTTTGAAAAGTTAACCTTGATTTGGAAGTACTCGAACTTCGAACTAGTTGAAGAAATCATTTTCAAATTCAAGAGTTGGAAATTAGCAACAAATCAATAAATCAATTTTAATAGATAGGGTTATATCAAATCCAAAACTCGAGGACTGAACACCGGTTCATTTCAAATCGTTTCAAATATATTTACATATATCTTTCGAATATCAAATCATACTTCGGAATTTGAAATCAAAAATGGTTTCACAAAATCACTCGCATAGCAAAGCTATTAAAGTGGCCTCTCCCTCACTCAGAAACTCGAAAATCAATGTCGATGATGCATGCACTCATCACCGAAATTATTTTCCAACGACACAAGTGAGTTCTGCACTTCCATTTACTTTGAAAACTTCTTTGAAATTCCTTCGAAATCATTAAAACCCATTAAAATCATTGAAACATTACTTATTCGGAAAAATAATTTCAAATCATATTATTTATTATTTCAAAATCCTAAAACCAGTTCCAAAATGCCGGAGTTCAATCACTTAAATTCAGATTCAAAACCTTCAGTTATAAATCATTTTATATGAAACCATTTCTTATAAAATTTTCACAATTTCAAATCCTTTCAAAACTTCAAATTCTCATTTTTTTAAAAGGTATATAATCCTTATCAAAAACATTTCATCTTTATATAAAAATATGGTCATCCTTATCAAAATAAAAACTACGATGAATACACAATTTTCAAAAGACAATCAACCACAAACTTTCCAAGGGACGATTCAAGGATGGATTTCAAAGCAAAATAGAGATTCAAATTTAGAAGGACTCTAATCAAATAGAATTCTAATTCAAAGATAGGCTCAAACGAAGATAAGATAATTAAATTAACAAATAGAAGATGGATAAGCCTATATGAATCGCGGGCGACCTTAACCGGTCAACTGTGACTTCAGGAATGTAATCGATGCGAAAATCTAAGGCAAATCGACCTTCGATTGCCAGAGATAGAATCTAAATATAGCAGAAGACAGAAAACATCATAAACTGAGGATACAGAAATCTCCGGTGAATCAATGCCAATTATAATCATTCAAAGATTGGCGGAATCGCCACCCTATAAAGGTCATACAAAGTGGAGTGATGCAATGCTCCAAAATCAAAAGAATACAATTATGGGAGACAGGAATGGATTTCAGAACAAGTGGGAGCGTTCCAAAATTCAAAGGAATCCTATTCGATAAGAATCCAAACGAAGATTAGAGATATATAACCTATATCGATATAGAAAAATTCCCATTCAAAATTTGGAATGACTCGAATTCATAACATACGAAAACAGAAGCATAAATATCTTTAGTTGGACAACTTTAGCTAAGCAAAAGATACAACAGAGTTTACTCAAAACAACCTAACAAACTACAGATTTTGCCATACTCAAAATAGATTCCTATCAACAATGGATCTAGATCAATCAAGAGAGAAGTTCAAAATTTTAGAGGATCCTAATCAAAGAAATTACTAACAAGGTGGATACAAAAGGAATGAAGTTTAAGAAATATTTTACTTTCAAAGCAAGGAAATTTATATCAAAATAATCTTTGAAAATTCTTTAAAAATCATTTGAAAATCATTTTATACTTCGAAAATACGTTCTCTCACAAAGAAATGATTCTGAGATAGATTTCACTCATTCTAGGGTATTTCTACCCTATCTCTAATGAGTTTTTGCTCCGCAGGCTAAGGTTTGCCTAAAACCAAAGCTCTGATACCAAATGTAACGACCCACTATTTTGGACCATTCAAATCGACAATAATCCACACATGTCTGACTTGAAAAATTCAAAATAACAGATTGTAATAAAATTTGGAGCAAATGCAATCAAATACACAAAATCACAGACAAAGAACATATCAGAATAACTCGCAGCGGAATATAAAAACCATAGTAGTTCATGAAGCTACTATAACAAACTCTCAAAAACATAATACATAATATCTGTTTGAAAACATATACAATAGAAATCTCAATAAATAGAAGTTTATGAATACCAGAACTGAAATAGAACATCTGAACTGAAAGGAACAGATAACTAGACAAGCAGAATCTCCAGCGATTCCTAGCTCCAGAAAAGAAATCCAAAGCTAAGCTGTAAATACTCAGGCTGACCCGAGCGTAAAGTAAAACACAAAACACTCGAGTCAGGACAATATATACTTATATATTGTAAACCAATTCAAGTGAACTGTAGTAGAAATGCACAATAACTCAAAGGATGCTTGGGATCGCCCATCCCTTAAGGATCAGTTAAACTATAAATTAAATACATCCCGTGGTTAAAATTTCAAAATGGTATTTTATACTTCGAAATCAAATATCATTTCAAAATTCAATATCCTTCAAATATCCATTTCAAAATATCAAAATATCATATTTCAAAATAGTTTATATTTCGAAACAAATTACTTTATTTTAAATCATAAAAATGAAGTTATTATATTTAATAATTAAATTATTAAATTTCCAAAATTTTAATCTTCAAAGTTCATTCGTTCACTTAAATTAATTAAAATAGTGAAAATTCAACTTTCGCAGCATTTAAAAAATGCTACGGAAAGTCACATTTAAAACAGTTCAATTTAACAAAAGACAGCATTTAAAATGCTGTAATAGGGTTACATTAGTTTCAAATAAACTTAGTTAAATTCAACCATTATAACATTTACAAAAATGCTATAATAGCCTTTAATTAAATTTAGCCATTTTGTTCATTATTATCAACTACAGCATTTACAAATGTTGTATTATCATTTACATTAGAATTAATAGCATTTCAGAAATGCAGTTAATTAACTTCAAATATTCAGTATAATTTCACAAACAATTATATTTTTATATAAATCATTTTTAACTTAAAAAATCATATAATTTCACTTTTAAAACAATCATTCAAATACCCTTATATTCATGATTTTATAAAGTTAAACCTCCATTCAAAAATCAAAATTTAATAATAATTCACTTATTAAATTCCAATATTAAATTATAAATTCATTAAATTAAATTAACTTAACACTTAAGTTTAAATTTTCAAATATAACTTAATTCCATTTTTTATTTACTTAACTTAAAATTCACTTTTAAGCCAAATTCACAAATTTCCAATTTTAGTTATATTTCAAAATTTCAACTTAAATATTCATTCATTTCACATTTTAACTTTATTCAAAATCATTAATATAATATAAAAATCATTTAAATTCACTTTAATCCAAATTATCATGAATTTATCACATTTCACATTTAATTTAAATTCCAATTATCACCAAATTAAAATTTCCCAAAATAACTTACATTTCAAATTTTCTAATTTTACCATTAATTTATTTCACTTATAAATTTTCAGAAAATCAATAATGCTTTACAAAAATCATTTTTATTTAGTTTAAATCAAAATATCATAATATTTACATTTTTAAAATATTTTTAAAAAAATTTATAAGTCATATTTTAACTACGGGTCTGTATTTCATTTCTAGTCTAGGTAAAGTGATACGGGTAATTTATCATTTCAACCCGTAATTTACAAAGATGCCCGGGTTTGATCATTTCAAACCCACAATCCCAAGTAAATGAAAATAATTGAAAATCATTTAGGCCTATCATTTCAGCCCATAACAATTTTCTCCTATTCTAAAGTCCGTTCGGGTATGTATCATTTCAACCCATAGTGATTCTAATCTAAAGGGAACTTGCAGTGTGATAAACTGATAAAAATAATAGAACAGCATAATATAACAGTAGCATATAATATAATAGGTGTTTAATCATGGGTGAACATCATAAAATCATAACATAGCAGGTGTAACATGATAATTCATTTTACAGATTCAAAAGGGGTCAATTCACTAGTTATATATGTACATATTGTCTGGTGAGAATAACTCACCTGTTAAGCTGGAGATTTGCCAACAAAGCACACAACACAAAGATTACGAAGGCACGACAACTCTAATACAATTTGAGTGTGGAGAGCAAATCCAATGATATAGATCTTGTGTTACAACCCAAACAAAAATCAAAGCAAACCATAAATTTCAATACACTAGAAATGAAATAACTTTTAAATAAAAAGAGATACGAATGCCAAATCTTTTGCCTTGCTTTCTCTATTCTTTTGTCATGGCCTAGGGATGGTTTTGGCTCTGGTTTGAACAAGTTATGCTCAGGTTTGGTCATGTGTATGCATGGCTTAGGTAGTAGAATATGAGGAGGAAGTTTATACAAAGGAATATGAAGAGTTTAAGGCAAAATAGGTGGGTTTGGTTCACAAAAATGGCTCGGCCATGGGCTTGTGTGGTCAGGTCAGAGGGGTATGGATCAGGTCAGTGGAAGGAAAGGTGTGTGGTGGTCTGGCCAGAGGTGGTGGAGGCGGCCTAAGGTGGTGGTGGTGGTGGAAAATGGAGTGGTGAAGCAATAGTGGTGAAGCAATAGTGGCTCGGCTTTGGTCAAGACCAGAGGAGTAGCTGGTGTTGATGGCAGGGAAGAGATGTAGGAGTTTGTGGCCGTGGATGTGCAGGAGAGGCCTATCCAAAAACAAGAGAAAACAAGGCAAAAATACATGAAAAATGAGAAGAAAAGTGTATAGAAGTAGCCATTACCCATAGATTTTTCTTGAAGCCATGAATGAATGAGAAGGTAAAATGTTTTTGGGTGAATGGAGGCTGAAAACTCACGGCTACAAACCCAAAAATGCACAGCCAAGATAGTAATTGAGGAGTTATGGCAAATGAAAGGACAAAGGAGATGAAAGGACTTAAGGTAAATAAGCTTTTAAAACTCTTCATATTTCTTTTTCTTTAAATTCAAATAAAACAAAAATAAAATCAGTAAATTGACTTTAAAACCGAAACAAAGTAATATAAAATAAAAATAAATAATAATTTTAAAGAAAATGGAAAAAAGAAAACAAGAAATTGCTTAAAAATCCAAAACAGTGTCCAGAAATTACAAATAAATCACTATTGACTTTGGAAAATTATTAACTTCATTTTAAAAATATTCTAAAACAAAATTTTGAAATAAAATAATTTCTAAAGTATTTTCAAAGTGAAATAAATAATTTAATTTAGAGAAAATAGAAAAAGAACTAAAGAAAAATGTTTAAAAATTGGAAATAAGACATGAAAATTACAAATAAATATCACTAGCCTTATAAAATTTCTATTTCACTTTAAACAAATAAAAGGTCAAATAAATAAAATAAATGAGGAACAAAATAAAGTGGTAATGAGAATAAAATAATATTTTAAGAAAAAAATAGAAAAATAAATAAAGAATTACTTTAACTAATTGAAACTGGAAATTAGAATTTTAAACAAAATACAGCTAACACTGGAAAATTCCAATTATATCTTTAAAATGTTTTAAAACCAAAATATATACATAACATGTTATTTTACCCATATAAATATAAATTAGAATACTACATGACCAAATAAAATATTATTTTTATAATTTGAAATAAAAAATTTGGTTAAATACAACAAATTACACACAAAATTGAAAAGGGCATAACTTTCACATTATAAATCAGATTTCAACGAAACAAAAAGCAGTATTCTTAAAATTTTATTTACTTTCATAATAAAAGATAAAATTAAAATTTTCAAACTTTCAAATTTCTAAATTAAAAGTCAAAGTTTGACCATATTGACCAAAATTCACTTTTTTGGAAAATATTCTTTTTAGTCATGTTTGGAATTCTAATTCACATCAAAATCAAAATTTATATTTAAAATAACAAAATTTATTCATTTTAATAAATAAAATAAAGTTTTTAAATCAGGAAATCAATTAAAATAACCAAAATATACAATTAAAATAATCTCAAAATTTAGGGTTGTTACACTAATCAAGTTAAATGTGGACGATATTGAAATTTTGATCAAAACCAAAATCCATAAGTCATATAGTGATATAGTTTTGAGGAAGAGACTTGATGTAAATAACTGTTACTATCGGATACCACTTATAATAGTAAATATGCACTATACCGAAAGACGTGTAAGCGAAAATTCAATCGAAATATCACACCACTAGCTAAGGTGATGTGTGAACATTAATATTTGAATTTTTTGATATTAACCGCTAACTGAATTTACATCTTTGAGTCGCCAATCATAATGATGAATATTCTAAAAAACCACATGCTTTAGTTAATTTATAATTGTTGTAAATTAATTAATTAATATTTATGGAATATTAATTTTTAAGTTTTATTTAATTTGTTGAATGCCATTAGTATTTAATAAAGCGCATATGTAACAACCCAGTATTTTGCATCTATTGATTAGCGTAATTGAACAATTATTGATTGTTAATTTCTGTTAAATATTTGAATCAGCTGAAATTATTTTGATAGTTGATTAAGTGTATTTGAGCTTTGCAAATTTGAATCTCGACCATCCAATTTGATGCTGTATTGTTTGAAGAATAACCATTAAGTATCGTCAGACGATTATGGTTGGTAGCAAGTTGTTGTCGGAAGTTTGTGATCGAGTGAGATTCTTTTGCAAACCTAATTATTTTTAGGTGGGCTTCAAAACTTTTGGGCCATATTCCTATTACTATTTGGTCGAGATTCTATCTGGGGCAAAACACCTTTCTCCCTTTTGTTCGTTAAAAAAAAAACCCGGCCTCCCCTCATTTTAATTTCGTTCAAAAAGAAAACCTAAGCAATCGTTCGAAAAGAATTTTAATGGCGGCCGCGACATTATCGTTCGTTCCTTTTCCCCCTCCAATTCCAATCGTTCCAAGCCTTAGCAAACATTCGAAAAGGAAGAAAAAAATGGAGGCAGCTCGTCTTTTGTTCATTCCTCGGCACCGAAAATTAGGGCTTTGGTATCTCCAAGGCGATTGACTTCGACTTCGTTTTGCTCGATCGAGTGAGGAAACATGTTGCTTGCTCGTCGAATCAAAGGTGAGTGCTACCGCTCACATCTAATTCAACTGCTCAGTTTCGTGATTTGGGTTTTAAGTTGTTTTATTAGGATTTGAATCCCTTTATCTTCGTCGCATATATTGGTTGGAATGGGCAGTTTATTCTCTTGAACGCATGTTTCTATTTGATGCTTGGGTTTTGATTTCCGACTTAGTTGGCTTTTGAGAATGTTGTCTTCGAATTTGTTTATCCACCGTTCAGTACTATGCTCGGCAGTCGAATTGTCGTCGTGATTCGAACTTGACTATGATTTTTATTTTGTGAATTCATTGTTTTCTGATGACATGAATTTCTGATGCTTACTGCTTTGACATTTTGTTTACTGGTGCCTTTGTTTCCCTATTGCATTCGACTTGATAGTGTTCTTCACTGTTTGCTTTCACTTGTATAGTTACCACTGTCACTGCCCATTTATGTTGATCTCGGCTTGTACCTTAATTTGCTTAGGGCCATTAACTGTTGGTCTCGGCCTTGATTTTAAAATGTGAAACTGCTTCTGACTTTTGTAGTTTCATATTTCATGACTTTGTGCCCGCATATATATAGAGTCTTGTATCACTCGTTGTCATTGGTTCTTGCCTCTTGGACGGCCTTTTTGTTATTGCCGTTGGTCTTTGGTACAACTTGCTACTTCAGTTATTTAAATATGTGATTTCTCACCTGGCTTTGGCCTGAGTGCGTCTGCATACTGTTGCATTTGGACTCGAGTATAATGGAGTCTTGTTGTCACTTGCATTCCATTGTTCACTTTGACTTTATACCAACATGTAGCTTGCATTGTCACTTGCACTGTCTAGTGTTACAGTTGCATATATGTTGTATCCTTTCGTTGATGATACTCAAGATTTTGTAGTACTTGGCATCGTGATTATGTTGTTCCACTGTTTGTTGTCAGGTTGCACTATAAGTTGCCTTAAGTTCCTCCTGTTCATTGTATGGTTGTGCACTGGTATTTATTTGAACCTTTTCATTGTCACCATTTTTGGTTGCACTGTCACTTGAATTACATTCATTCTGGTTGTTAGTTCCTTGGTTTGCTGATTTCACTCGAGTCTGGGCATTTCTATACTCTGGTCTCCACAGTAGCATTCATGCTTTAGTTGCTGACTGCGGCATTGCTCCAATGTATTCATGCGTAGCCTTCATGTATACGCATACCTGTTTCATGTAGTATTTGGGTTTCCCTGACCCCACATGCTTGTTGGTATCGACCGATACTTTGAGGCGTGTTGTACCCTGCTGTCTCTGTGCAGCCACTGTTTCTGTTGATTGATTTGAACTTGGGCCGAGACTTGATTTTATGTCTTGACCATTTATTTGAAATGCATTGTTTGTTATCACCTGAGTTGAACCCGATTTCGAGGTTTGACCTGGTGATCATTTGTGACTTTCACTGAGCTTTTGCGTATCTCTTGCAATAGTGGCGAGGCAGTACACGCGTGCGTGTACTGCAGCCCTATCAGATTTGACAGTTTTAAATTGATGTTTCGATTTGTTGAATTGTTTCGTTGGTGAATTTCAATGTTTGGAGTTATATTCTGATTTGGATTGCTGATTTGTTGTTTAACACTATTTAGTGTTATATATGCCGTTATCCAATTCTCGTATCGAGAGTTGGATATACGAGATTTCTGTGAATGTCGTCTATTTGACTATCTGATTATTATTGCTGCTATGCACTTATAACTGAGTTTGAATTAGACTGACCCGTGTATTATTTTCTTTTGAATGTAATACTCGGGTCAGACCCGAGTTATTTCAGGTTGTAGATTTCCTTCTTTGAGTTGCTGTTCGGGATTTGAAGACTTTTCACATCTTCTGTAGTAGTCGTGTCATTGTATAGAACGATATGTATTCATATATATTAGTCCATAATGTACGTGCATATATAACTTCTAGAGTCGACAGTTGTAGTTGTATCATATGTATTGTGTCAACTATGTATTAACTGACATCAGTTATATATATATGAGACTTTTGTTTTTATCTGTGTTCCGCATTTATATTATCTGTGTTATTGTTATATCTAATGTCCTAAACTATTATGAACTATCGTAGTTTGTTTTATACTGATAATTGGATATGTCGATGGAGTAAATAAATAATAGATGAAAAATAAAAAGTATATACCACTCCTACCGAGATAACCAATATTAGTGTAAGGCCAATTACGGATGGTCGCTCCTATCCAGCCTTATTCTTTGTAATAATAGACAGTATTTCTTTTAATACTCTTTGTTATTATGAGTATAGAGGTGGGGCGTCACAGTTGGTATCAGAGCTTGGGGTTTATGGACATAATATAAAACATAACTTGGATGGAACATATGTTACAACTATTAGTCGACGTTTTATCTGTGATTTGAGTCAAAACTAAAGTTTTGAAATTTTGATGAAATTTTTAAATATCGTTATTTAAAAATAAAAGTGGAATTGTGTTTTGTTGTTTGGATGAAATTGTGTTCTGATGATTTGATTGATTTGTGTTCTATTTATCAGAGTGCGCAGCGGAAACAGTGAAACTGTCTTCGCTGAGTACAACTGATAATCTTTTTGATTTAAAAATCGAAATACGAAATTGATATGAATTTCATTTGTTGTTTACATAGCTGTAATTATTTTGTTTCTTTGAGAATTTCGAATTGAGGATTTGAAGAAATTACAGTTATGTAATTTTTGTTGAAATTTCCGCTGGCTTTCTTTTGTACTAATCATCTATTGATTAGATTTCGCTGTTTTGATTTGTCTTCATTGAAGATATATTCGAATAATTTCTTTGTTCATTTTGTAGTACGTACAAAAATTTAAATTGCACGTTATTGCAATTATTTTACGTTGAACCGATGCTTGGTTATGATACGTATTTGGTTGCCGTTATTTTTATAACGGGATTTTTACACCAGTGCTATTTTGAAGCACGGTGTTTTGTGGCATTTCTGATGAGTGAAAATTCATTGATATTACATTTTGATGTAAATTATTTTGATGAGATTTTGACGTTTTAAAAAAAAAAAATCTACTGCTTTGGCTTCAGTAACCGTCAAGTTTTAAAAGTGGATTTTCTAGCGGTTATTCCGCAATGCTGTTTTGTGACCGTTTTTACGGTATTTTGAGAAGTACAATTTCCTTATCGAAATTGTTACTGATTTGCTGCTTTAATCACGTGATTGGAAAATCGTTTTAAAATGAAAATCGTTTTATAAATTTTTAACAGTTTGCGTTTTCAAAAGAATGAGAAAGCGACTTAAACGATTCAGCAAAATCGAGGATTATGACCCCTTTCTTTTACTGTTTCGCTTAACTCCAGAATTGTCCAGTTGAGAATGTGAATTGTTATTTTTACAAAATAAATAAAATTGTTTTCAGAAATTTTAACAGTTTGCGCTTTCAAAAGAATGAGGAAGCGATTTAAACGTTTCAGCAAAATCGAGGACTATGACCCCTTTCTTTTACTGATTCGCTTAATTCCGGACTTGTCCGTTTGAGAATGTAAAGTGTATTTTTACAAAATACACAATTTTACACTTTCAAGGAAACGATGAAGATAATTAAACAATTTAGTAAAACTCGTGGTTATGGGACAGGTGCGTTTGCTATTTTGGTTAATTCCGGACTCGTTAATTGAAACATTTTGATGCTTTCGTGTGCTTTCGAGCCACCATGAGGACCTTCGGGTCATTTGTTGGGCTTTCGGGCCACTCTGCGGACCTTCGGGTCAAATACCAGTACTAGACCTTCGGGTCACTCTGCGGACCTTCGGGTCAATCTGATGGGCGCCAAAATTATGTTGAGTACTTGGTAGGCTTCGGCCACTCTGAGATGCACGTGCGGCGAATTAAAAACTCGCCATCTGATGGGATCGATCCAAGCTTTTATGTTGATTTTCTAGTCTTCTTAATTGATTTCTAGATATTTGTTGTTTCCAATTATCTGCAGGTAATTGGATATTTGTTGATATGAGTTCTGATTATCGTTTTTGATAATCAGATATTTGTTGTTTCTAATTATCGCTTGTGATAATTAGATATTTGTTGATATGAGTTCTGATTATCGTCTTTGATAATCAGATATTTGTTGTTTCTAATTATCGCTTGTGATAATTAGATATTTGTTGATATGAGTTCTGATTATCGTTTTTGATAATCAGATATTTGTTGTTTCTAATTATCGCTTGTGATAATTAGATATTTGTTGATATGAGTTCTGATTATCGTCTTTGATAATCAGATATTTGTTGTTTCTAATTATCGCTTGTGATAATTAGATATTTGTTGATATGAGTTCTGATTATCGTTTTTGATAATCGGATAATTGTTGTTTCTAATTATCGCTTGTGATAATTAGATATTTGTTGATATGAGTTCTGATTATCGTTTTTGATAATCAGATATTTGTTGTTTCTAATTATCGCTTGTGATAATTAGATATTTGTTGATATGAGTTCTGATTATCGTTTTTGATAATCGGATATTTGTTGTTTCTAATTATCGCTTGTGATAATTAGATATTTGTTGATATGAGTTCTGATTATCGTTTTTGATAATCAAATATTTGTTGCATTTAATTATCGCCTGAGATAATTAAATATTTGTTGATTTTAGATTTAATTATCGCCTGAGATAATTAAATATTTGTTGATTTTAGATTTAATTATCGCCTGAGATAATTAAATATTTGTTGATTTGAGATTTAATTATCGCTTTAGATAATTAAATATTTGTGATTTGAGATTTAATTATCGCCTGAGATAATTAAATATTTGTTGATTTTAGATTTAATTATCGCTTGAGATAATTAAATATTTGTTGATTTGAGATTTAATTATCGCTTTAGATAATTAAATATTTGTGATTTGAGATTTAATTATCGCCTGAGATAATTAAATATTTATTGATTTTAGATTTAATTATCGTCGGAGATAATTAAATATTTGCTGATTTAAGGTTTAATTATCGCTTTAGATAATTAAATATTTGTGATTTGAGATTTAATTATCGCCTAAGATAATTAAATATTTGTTGATTTTAGATTTAATTATCGCCTGAGATAATTAAATATTTGTTGATTTGAGATTTAATTATCGCTTTAGATAATTAAATATTTGTGATTTGAGATTTAATTATCGCCTGAGATAATTAAATATTTGTTGATTTTAGATTTAATTATCGCTTGAGATAATCAATTATTTGTTGAATTTAGAATTTGATTATCGCTTGAGATAATCAAATATTTATTGAATGTGGAATTTGATTATCGCTTGGGATAATCAAATATTTGTTGAATTTGAAATTTGATTATCGCTTGGGATAATCAAATATTTGTTGAATTTAAAATTTGATTATCGCTTGAGATAATCAAATATTTGTTGAATTTGAAATTTGATTATCGTTTGGGATAATCAAATATTTGTTGAATTTGAAATTTAATTATCGCTTGAAATAATCAAATATTTATTGAATTTAGAATTTGATTATCGCTTAAGATAATCAATTATTTGTTGAATGAGAAATTTGATTATCGTTTGTGATAATCGAATATTTGTTGATCTTAAATTTGATTACCGTTTGTGGTAATTAAATATTTGTTGATTTATTTTCTGACTATCGTTAGATTATTGGATGGTTGCTGATTTTATTGATGCGAGATTTTCTAGTTTTTTATTGATTCGAGATTTCGTTGATTGTATTGAATTGTTGTTTTCTATCTATCTCTGTTGATAGTCAGAGTTTGCTGATTATAAAGTTCGTGTTTTCTATTTATCTATTTGATAACTAAATGCTTGCAGTTTTGTGAATTGCGATTTGTGTTTTATAATCATCCTTGTTGATAATTGAATGTTCCTGATGATTGCATTTATTTTGTTTAGTAGTCATCTGATTATCTATTGATAATTAGATTTTGTTGAGAATTTGTAAATTTCTTTTATAAAGATAAAAGATCTCTGTGGCATTCGAATTTGCGACTTTTATTCTTCTAGCTTAAGCAGTTTATGTTAGAAGAATAATAGTGTTTATGACCTTCGTTATGGAAATTGCGGGGACGCAATTTCTATAAGGAGGGGAGTCTGTAACAACCCAGTATTTTGCATCTATTGATTAGCGTAATTGAACAATTATTGATTGTTAATTTCTGTTAAATATTTGAATCAGCTGAAATTCTTTTGATAGTTGATTAAGTGTATTTGAGCTTTGCAAATTTGAATCTCGACCATCCAATTTGATGCTGTATTGTTTGAAGAATAACCATTAAGTATCGTCAGACGATTATGGTTGGTAGCAAGTTGTTGTCGGAAGTTTGTGATCGAGTGAGATTCTTTTGCAAACCTAATTATTTTTAGGTGGGCTTCAAAACTTTTGGGCCATATTCCTATTACTATTTGGTCGAGATTCTATCTGGGGCAAAACACCTTTCTCCCTTTTGTTCGTTAAAAAAAAAACCCGGCCTCCCCTCATTTTAATTTCGTTCAAAAAGAAAACCTAAGCAATCGTTCGAAAAGAATTTTAATGGCGGCCGCGACATTATCGTTCGTTCCTTTTCCCCCTCCAATTCCAATCGTTCCAAGCCTTAGCAAACATTCGAAAAGGAAGAAAAAAATGGAGGCAGCTCGTCTTTTGTTCATTCCTCGGCACCGAAAATTAGGGCTTTGGTATCTCCAAGGCGATTGACTTCGACTTCGTTTTGCTCGATCGAGTGAGGAAACATGTTGCTTGCTCGTCGAATCAAAGGTGAGTGCTACCGCTCACATCTAATTCAACTGCTCAGTTTCGTGATTTGGGTTTTAAGTTGTTTTATTAGGATTTGAATCCCTTTATCTTCGTCCCATATATTGGTTGGAATGGGCAGTTTATTCTCTTGAACGCATGTTTCTATTTGATGCTTGGGTTTTGATTTCCGACTTAGTTGGCTTCTGAGAATGTTGTCTTCGAATTTGTTTATCCACCGTTCAGTACTATGCTCGGCAGTCGAATTGTCGTCGTGATTCGAACTTGACTATGATTTTTATTTTGTGAATTCATTGTTTTCTGATGACATGAATTTCTGATGCTTACTGCTTTGACATTTTGTTTACTGGTGCCTTTGTTTCCCTATTGCATTCGACTTGATAGTGTTCTTCACTGTTTGCTTTCACTTGTATAGTTACCACTGTCACTGCCCATTTATGTTGATCTCGGCTTGTACCTTAATTTGCTTAGGGCCATTAACTGTTGGTCTCGGCCTTGATTTTAAAATGTGAAACTGCTTCTGACTTTTGTAGTTTCATATTTCATGACTTTGTGCCCGCATATATATAGAGTCTTGTATCACTCGTTGTCATTGGTTCTTGCCTCTTGGACGGCCTTTTTTTTATTGCCGTTGGTCTTTGGTACAACTTGCTACTTCAGTTATTTAAATATGTGATTTCTCACCTGGCTTTGGCCTGAGTGCGTCTGCATACTGTTGCATTTGGACTCGAGTATAATGGAGTCTTATTGTCACTTGCATTCCATTGTTCACTTTGACTTTATACCAACCTGTAGCTTGCATTGTCACTTGCACTGTCTAGTGTTACAGTTGCATATATGTTGTATCCTTTCGTTGATGATACTCAAGATTTTGTAGTACTTGGCATCGTGATTATGTTGTTCCACTGTTTGTTGTCAGGTTGCACTATAAGTTGCCTTAAGTTCCTCCTGTTCATTGTATGGTTGTGCACTGGTATTTATTTGAACCTTTTCATTGTCACCATTTTTGGTTGCACTGTCACTTGAATTACATTCATTCTGGTTGTTAGTTCCTTGGTTTGCTGATTTCACTCGAGTCTGGGCATTTCTATACTCTGGTCTCCACAGTAGCATTCATGCTTTAGTTGCTGACTGCGGCATTGCTCCAATGTATTCATGCATAGCCTTCATGTATATGCATACCTGTTTCATGTAGTATTTGGGTTTCCCTGACCCCACATGCTTGTTGGTATCGACCGATACTTTGAGGCGTGTTGTACCTTGCTGTCTCTGTGCAGCCACTGTTTCTGTTGATTGATTTGAACTTGGGCCGAGACTTGATTTTATGTCTTGACCATTTATTTGAAATGCATTGTTTGTTATCACCTGAGTTGAACCCGATTTCGGGGTTTGACCTGGTGATCATTTGTGACTTTCACTGAGCTTTTGCGTATCTCTTGCGATAGTGGCGAGGCAGTACACGCGTGCGTGTACTGCAGCCCTATCAGATTTGACAGTTTTAAATTGATGTTTCGATTTGTTGAATTGTTTCGTTGGTGAATTTCAATGTTTGGAGTTATATTCTGATTTGGATTGCTGATTTGTTGCTTAACACTATTTAGTGTTATATATGCCGTTATCCAATTCTCGTATCGAGAGTTGGATATACGAGATTTCTGTGAATGTCGTCTATTTGACTATCTGATTATTATTGCTGCTATGCACTAATAACTGAGTTTGAATTAGACTGACCCGTGTATTATTTTCTTTTGAATGTAATACTCGGGTCAGACCCGAGTTATTTCAGGTTGTAGATTTCCTTCTTTGAGTTGCTGTTCGGGATTTGAAGACTTTTCACATCTTCTGTAGTAGTCGTGTCATTGTATAGAACGATATGTATTCATATATATTAGTCGATAATGTACGTGTATATATAACTTCTAGAGTCGACAGTTGTAGTTGTATCATATGTATTGTGTCAACTATGTATTAACTGACATCAGTTATATATATATGAGACTTTTGTTTTTATCTGTGTTCCGCATTTATATTATCTGTGTTATTGTTATATCTAATGTCCTAAGCTATTATGAACTATCGTAGTTTGTTTTATACTGATAATTGGATATGTCGATGGGAGTAAATAAATAATAGATGAAAAATAAAAAGTATATACCACTCCTACCGAGATAACCAATATTAGTGTAAGGCCAATTACGGATGGTCGCTCCTATCCAGCCTTATTCTTCGTAATAATAGACAGTATTTCTTTTAATACTCTTTGTTATTATGAGCATAGAGGTGGGGCGTCACAGCATATATAAAAGTTATATATTTACGTATTGATATACGATATCAATAAATATTTAAATTTAATTTAAATCAATTAATTACTTGGTGGGTTTGGAAATTTTAAAGACCTATCTAGGCATATATCTCGATTGACAATACATGATATGGAGGAGGATATTTGATTGAGATTTAATGGGGAATTAAAGAGGGGAGGCTTTAAGGAGGGAATTGAAAAGGTTTTTATGATTCCTTTAAACAACATTTCATTCATTCATTCTTCTGACAATTCATTTTCTCCAGCTCTCTTCTCTCTTTATAATGATCCAAAATTCCATGGCCTTCATGGACTAAAATTCTCAAAAAATTCAAATAAAATAATAAATATTCAAGGTGGTGTTTACCTCTAGATCCTTGCAAATCTAGAGGTTGATTCAATCAAATCTAGGGGTTATATTCTTCATTCATGGTGTGATTTTTGGCCTCATTATATGGTAATTTCCTAGTCTTATTTGATTATGTAATACATGATATTAATACAGTTTATATCCCCATATGCTACTTCTCTTTATATTATGTGTTAATCTTGTATGTATAGTTTAGATTCTAAATATTATACAACAAATTTATACATAGTTGGGTTGTTCAGTCTAGTTTCGTTATTGATTTGGATATTAATATTTAAAAAACCATTCAGATTTGAAATTGATTTTAATTAATTGGTATAATTTTGTAATTTATTATATACACAAACATAAGTAAGTGACATGTGTTGATTACTTGAAATCATTTTGAAAATTGAATACATGTTTTGTATGTTTGTTGGTTTTGTATGTAAATTCATCTAGTTATTGTTTACATAATTTTAAAAGTTGCTTCAATTCAAAATTCATAAGTGGACTTTTGTGCAAAATCCTAAACCTACTTTGAATCCATCACAAGTTAAAGCTAGCTTTCTATTTGCTAACTTTAAGTTTTAAAACATATAAAACTACAGATTTTATAAACTTATGTTGTTTTAAATTTAAAACATTGTTTGTAGTTATTTATACATGTATACACATATGCATGTTATATTTGTTAAAATTCTACAAAAAATACTTGTGTGGAAAAATTGTAATGACCCGTATTTTTAACCACTTTAAATTATGGAATTTGATATAATATTAAATAAAAATGGTTAAAAATAAAGGTTTAATGATTTTGAATGTAAGTTATTGGATGTGAACTTGAATAAAATTTTGAAATAAACTAATTTCGAAGACTTAAGTAATAACAAGTATTAAAAGGTAATGTTATGTATTGAATGTGTTTACAATCAATAGTTGGATTAAATAATAAATGTTAAATTCATTAGATGTAAATAAAGTAATTAATTGATAACTAAAATTTATTTAAAATCTAATATTGAAATTTGTTGAATATTGAACGATTAAATTGTTTAAATTTAATATTGGAAATTATTTGAATAATTGTATTCTGAATTTAATATGATTGAAATTGATATCGGAAGTTGATATAAATTTATTTAAACAACAATAAAGATTGTTAACATTTAAAATTGGATTTAAAAGTGAATAGTTAGAAATTGGAAATTTTATATTATATTCGAGACGTTAAAATAGCGATCCGGGACACAATCTTGGATTTTGACGAAACTAGTTCCATTGGATCCGTAATAGTGTATTATTATCGGATTTCAAATTTTGTGACGTTTGGAGTTATCATTTGGTCATACGGTATGAAAACGCGTTGAAATTAATATCGAAAATTCAATATAATAATTGGGTCCAAAAAGCTATCTTCTCCATACGATCGAATTAGGACTCGAAACATTTTCCATTGCGTTTGGAATTGGGGTATAACATTATAAACGCCTAGCGGCATGCCTCGATAGGGGTTTGAAATTTTGAGTTACTTAAATCGAGATATTTTCGAAATTTAAATAATATATATATTTATTGACTTGACCATATTCCCATCAGCTTCTTTTCTTTCAATTCCAAGCCACCCTACTACCTATTGTGCCTTTAAAAACGTGCCCCTCTTCCTTTTTAAAGCGTAGCCGAGCAAGAGCAAAGAGAATAAATCATGGCAAACTTCAAAAATAAATAACTCATAAAATACTTCATTAAAAGAAATTCGAAACCAGTCTGTAAATTCATGGTTCTCAATGAGGTTCGATCTGATATGCAAATTGTAGGGTGCTGAGATGATTTGTTAAACTCGACAGCAAGGTCAAGTGCTCCTTTTGTGCTAGGGTTATGTTTTTCTTCGATTCCAGCAGTCGATTCGCGGTTTTAAGCTCGTTTTCGATCTCGCAAGGGAAAAATGCATCTGTGGGTGAATTTTTGGCTGGTGTGATTCATGGGGGAGGAGTGCGACTTCGCACTATAGCAGCTCGAGGGATGCCGGTCGCATTTCTTATGATAGGTGCGAGTTCGAAGTCCTTGGTATAGGAAGGTGGAGACTTTGGTGAGAAGAACGATGGTGAAGACAGAATTCGATTTCATATATCGTAGCTCTGTATCACTAACCTAACGTGCACGCGAATGGGTTTATGGTTACTTCGTGTACAGGCATTTGAGGACAAAGGGGTTGCTAGGCTGGGTTCTTGCGTGTTTGGGTCGGGTTTGAGAGTTGGGTATGGGTTTTAAAAAATATATTATATTGTGTTTAATTTAATTATATTATCGACGAACTTATAAAATGTATAGCTTCTACACACGAGGTCCGTTTTGGATGAACCTTTTGCATTGCGATCATGATGACGAGAGATTTGCAATGAAACTGGTTTGGATGGATTTGGAGGCAGTGGAAATTTGGGCTAAAATCGGACGTTGTTTGGTTTTAGTTCCAAACTGGAACGTATCGGCGATAATAAAAATCAAGGTGAGTGATTTATAACGCTCACACGTACTAGAATATTTTTATGCTAGTTAAATTCAAAATTATGAAGTGATATGAATTTACTGATTGTTGTTTGATAAATTTAATTATCATTGAATTAACTGTTAAAAAATAAAATTGACAGTTAGATTTGAATTGGAATTGAATTGCCAGTAAAATACCCAATATTAATAACTATGAAATTGTTGTGAATTAGATTGTCTGTTTGTATGATTGATTGTGATGAATGCCAATTGATTAGTATTTTGATGATTGGATGTTTATTTATTTTATATATATCCTGTTATCACCCTGTAAATTATTTACAGTATATAAACTGTAAATTGAATTATTTCAAATAAACTAAGAAACAGGTTGAAATGATATATACCTATGATATCGTGATTTGGATTGAAATGATATATACCCATCCTTGAAATTAAATTGAAATAACCGATCACTTGGCCGTAGGATAGAAAATTATATACGGACAACGGATTGGTTAAGTTAAATGATTTTAAATTTTTTGATTTGAAATTATTTAAACGATTTTGATTTAAAAGAAATAAAAATCAAATTTATAGATCTCAAATTATTTTCGAACTTGAGCTTTGAATGTTGAAATTTAAATTCGATAATCGAAATTGTTTAAATAATTAAAGTTGATATTTTGAAGTTATAATCAAAATATAATTTGAATTTTTGGAAATTGATTTGTTTTAAAAGATTGAACTTTTAGCCGAACTTTGAATATTACTAAGTAAAAGTGATATAAAAATAATATTTCAAAATTGAGCTCGAAATTGAATTATATTTGAAAATTGGAATTTTAAACTGAATATTTAAATTAATTTGATTTAAGTGTTTCGAATCGATGTTTTGAAAATCGAGCTCAAAATCGATATAAATTGTAATTGAAATTGAAATTGAAATTGAAACTGAAATTGAATTAATTAGATTTGAAAGTGGAATTGAATTAATTTGAGATCGAAGTTGAAATTGATTTGAATTGAAATCGAAACTGAATCGATTGAATGGAAATTGAATTGATTTGAATTGGAAAGTTGGAATTGAATCGATTTGACTTTGAAACTATTTTCAAATGGATTATTTAAGTATAAACTGTTTTAAAATATATATTCTTTAAATATTCAAATTATTTTGATTTCCCAAATTATTTTGCTATATAAACCATTTTAATACTTAAACTATTTTATATTAAACAATTTTAACCATTTTAACCATTTTAACTATTTTTAACTATTTTAATCATTTATACTATTTTTAACTATTTAAATTATTCAAATTATTTTTCAAAAATTCAAATTGGTCAAGAGTGGAATGTTATTTTTAAATCATGGATTTAAATACGAATTGAGTTAAATGAAGTTATAACCCAAATTGAAATTCGAAACAATTTTGGAACTGAAATCAAGATATTAAGGCGAAAATGATTTTGAATTGAAATGGTATATTTTGAATAAATGTCATGGTTTTGAAATGGATTTGATTTTGAAGCAAAAATTATATTCTGATATCAAGTATGAACTGTTTTCGAAATGTGAAAAGTACCAACCGGTGTGTAAAACGACATTTGGTGGTTAAAGAGACCGGGGTCGGATATGGGCATACTCTCTGTTGATACCGGAACCACTTTAACAACCGTGTACATGGAGTGATGATCCAGAACGAAGTGGTTGGATTTGGCGACGATTGCTAGATGTGAAGAAAGAGAATCATGATGGATAGACCCCGGCACTTGTGCCAATTTGAAATGACTAAAACAGGATGGCTTGTGTGACGCCCCACCTCTATGCTCATAATAACAAAGAGTATTAAAGGAAATACTGTCTATTATTACGAAGAATAAGGCTGGATAGGAGCGACCATCCGTGATTGGCCTTACACTAATATTGGTTATCTCGATAGGAGTGGTACATACTTTTTATTTTTCTTCTATTATTTATTTACTCCCATCGACACACCCAATACTAGTATAAAACGAACTACGACGGTTCATAATAGTTTAGGACATTAGATATAACAATAACACAGATAATATAAATGCGGAACATAGATAAAAACAAAAGTCTCATATATATATATATAACTGATGTCAGTTAATACATAGTTGACACAATACATATGATACAACTACAACTGTCGACTCTAGAAGTTAGATATACAAGTACATTATCGACTAATATACATGAATACATATCGTTTTATACAATGACACGACTACTACAAAATGACATTGACAACTTCAAAAGATGTGAAAAGTCTTCATATCCTGAACAGCAACTCAAAGAAGAAAATCTACAACCTGAAATACTCGGGTCTGACCCGAGTATTACATTCAAAAGAAAATAATACACGGGTCAGTCTAATTCAAACTTAGTTATTAATGCACAGAAGCAATAATAATCAAATAGTCAAATAGACGACAGTCACAGAAATCTCGTATACCCGACTCCTCGATAAAAGAATCGGAGAACGGCAGATATAACACTATACAGTGTTAAACAACATATCAACAATCCAAATCAATTTAAACAATTGAAATGCCAACTTAAAAACAACAATGCTGATTGGCTGCAGTACACGCTAACGTGTACTGCCTCGCCAATACAGTCCACGAAATGCTCATAAGATCAATGAATCCAAAAGGCAAATGAATCTAACTCAAAGTACAACTTCAAAATATATTGAATTTGGCAACACGAAACAATTATGACAATTGAAATCATCGATTTAAAACCTCAATTCTGTTTGGCTGCAGTGCACGCACGCGTGCACTGCCTCGCCAAAATCAGATATACATCAATATAAGGAAGTGAATGCAAGGTCGACCAAACTGGACCCAAACACTCAATACAACTACGACCTTACAGGAACCATGACTAATTGGAACCACACTACAAAATGGGACTGCAACAGCCGGAATGGCGACATGTAGTATACAACTGTGAAATTGGATCATGCAAGTATCAGACTCGAGCTTAAAGGCTAAAACTACAAGTGGAAGTGAATTAAATGACACAACCCAATACCAACAACATGATCTGGACAGTGCACTAACGATAACAGAGCAAAGCCCAGTAAATAACAGAATACGCGACAGAACCAACATATCAAGCAACATGTATGCAACAGTGGAGAGGCGCATATGCAAGGGATGATACATGCACTCAAAAACACTGTAGGTTCTAAATGAATCATACATGAATAAGGCTCAGTGGCGAAGTAATAAAATCAAGTGATATTGAGCACACAAGAAACAATGCAAGTAGATCAAATAAGGTGTTCAATGAAACATAAAACTGGATATTGTAAACTCGACCAGAAGCCGTGGATACAAGTGCAGCAGTGTAAATATTCGACATGAACAGGTAAATTGAAACAGATTCGATTGCATATACAGGAATGCAACATTGAATTGCAACCCACGTGAAACACAATATCAATGAACGTAGAATGGATGCAACTGAATTCGAGTGGATGGCAACAACATGAATAACACATCTCTGAGGATGCAGCAGAAAATAATATCGCAGCCTCTAAATCAGTGCAGCAGTGTGAACATTACTATGATAAAGGCAATATCAAGCAAAGAATTTAAAGTAGCAACCTCAAATAAAAATCAAAACTGAGGCAAGTTCAAATCGAAGTGTGTACGAGTTACAGCAATATGAAGTCTGCAACTCAAGACCAGACTCGACAAGTGCAAACTACACGTGAGACAGCAAACTACATGAAGACCCGACCACATAATGTAATCAGTGTGGTGCATATGTCAATTAACAACCAAGATTCAAGTGTCACCCAAACTACATATTCAAATGGAAACAGAATGTTACTGATGTAAATTAGAACACAACAAACTGCCCAGACTGATGCAATGCCAACTGTACAACATGAACGACGATTCTTACATAAGTATAGACTCAATTGCACAAGTCGGTAAAGAATACATTGAACCCGAACATGAGCAGGAATGAAAAACAGGAAGGTACCCCGAAGTTCAACACAATCAAAGTCACGGCCAATGTCAACAGAGAATTCAAAACCATATGGACCAAGGAAGTTCCAATAAATCCAAATCACTGCCGTGAAAACCAATTAACCAGAAAGTCACGTAATCGAACCAAGTCAAAAACAACATCGAGTTAATCAAGTAAATTGACAAAGTCAGAAATCATCAAATACATCCAAACGAAGATCAAGGGCCAACGTAAAGTAATTGACAAATTCAAACAAACTCAGGCGAACAACACAAGGGGTTTCAAACCCTAATTTTACTGGGGTAGGAATTAGATGTGAGAAGAACTCACCTTAGGTTCGAAGATCCCAAAACCAGTCGCCGCTGATGCAAACACTTCGATCGAACAGGCAGCGGCGCCTTCGAATTCGTGAAGCCCTAGCTGGATTTGGGGACGAAGAAGTATAAGGCTGCCATTTCTTTTCTCGTTCGATCGCGTTTGATTTTTAGGGTTTTCGAAAGTGAAAGGGGAATCGGTTGAACAATCAAGGAAGAGGCCATCATTTTTAATTCCTTTTGATTGTTTGTTTCTAGGGTTTTCTTGTTTAGATTTCGAACGAAATAGAATAAAGGGTCCAGGGACGGGTTTTCTCGAGTGAACGAAGAAAAGGGGAAAGGTATAGATAAACGTCACGACAACAACGAGTGGGCCAAAACAATTTTTCTTTAAAGCCCGCTTCAATATTTACAAATTCAAAAGAATTTCAATCCGATTTGAAAAGAATTTCGCTTGGTTAAACGCCAAAAACAACCAGCAACCCAATTAAATCGTCACATGACGATAATAATAATACTGTGAAATCTCGGGTCGTTACAGACTACCTTCCTTATAAAAATTGCGTCCCCGCAATTTTCATAACTAAGGTCGTCGATAACAATTACTTTTCTAACATAAACTAGTTAATGCTAGAAAAATAACGGTCAAGAATTCAATTGCCAAAATAATCTTTTAATTTCATAAAAGAAATTCACAATTCCTCAACAAAGTCCAATTATCAAAAGATAATCAGAAGACAACAACCGGAATAAATAAATGCAAACATCGGCAATATTCAATTACCAACAGATAATTATAATACAGAAATCACAAAACAGCAATATCTAATTATCAATACGATAATTAGAAAACGACAAATCTAATTATCAACAAAGATAATCATGGAACACAAATCACAAATCGTAACTACAAATATCTAGTTATCGAACAATTAACTAGAAAACCCAAATTCCAAAATCAATAAACTCTAACTATTAACAGAAATAGATAGAAAGCAGCGATTCAACACAATCAGCATATTCTAGAATCTATTGGAGACTAGAAAATCTCATATCAATAAAATCTGCAAACATCCAATCATCCAAACGATACTCAGAAAACAAATCAACAAATGTCAAATTATCGAAGACGAATATCACGAAACATCAAATTCAACAAATATTCGATCATCAAAACGATAATCAACTTTCTCAAATCAACAATTATTCGATTATCAAAACGATAATCAAATTTCAAATTCAACAAATATTCGATTATCACAATCGATAATCAAATTTTAAATTCAACAAATATTTAATTTTCTAAAGCGATAATTAAATTTCAAATCAGCAAATATTTAATCATCTCAAGCGATAATTAAATCTAAAATCAACAAATATTTAATTATCTAAAGCGATAATTAAATTCGAAATCAGCAAATATTTAATTATCTAAAGCGATAATTAAATTCTAAATCAGAAAATATTCAATTATCTAAAGCGATAATTAAATCTCAAAGCAACAAATATTTAATTATCTAAAGCGATAATTAAATCTCAAATCAGCAAATAATTAATTATCAAAAGCGATAATTAAATCTCAAATCAAAAATATTTAATTATCTAAAGCGATAATTAAATCTCAAAGCAACAAATATTTAATTATCACAAGCGATAATTAAAAACAACAAATATCCGATTATCAAAAACGATAATCAGAACTCATATCAACAAATATCTAATTATCACAAGCGATAACTAGAAACAACAAATATCCGATTATCAAAAACGATAATCAGAACTCATATCAACAAATATCTAATTATCACAAGCGATAATTAGAAACAACAAATATCCGATTATCAAAAACGATAATCAGAACTCATATCAACAAATATCTAATTATCACAAGCGATAATTAGAAACAACAAATATCCGATTATCAAAAACGATAATCAGAACTCATATCAACAAATATCTAATTATCACAAGCGATAATTAGAAACAACAAATATCCGATTATCAAAAACGATAATCAGAACTCATATCAACAAATATCTAATTATCACAAGCGATAATTAGAAACAACAAATATCCGATTATCAAAAACGATAATCAGAACTCATATCAACAAATATCTAATTATCACAAGCGATAATTAGAAACAACAAATATCCGATTATCAAAAACGATAATCAGAACTCATATCAACAAATATCTAATTATCACAAGCGATAATTAGAAACAACAAATATCCGATTATCAAAAACGATAATCAGAACTCATATCAACAAATATCTAATTATCACAAGCGATAATTAGAAACAACAAATATCCGATTATCAAAAACGATAATCAGAACTCATATCAACAAATATCCAATTACCTGCAGATAATTGGAAGCAACAAATATCTAGAAATCAATTAAGAAGACTAGAAAATCAACATAAAAGCTTGGATCGATCCCATCAGATGGCGAGTTTTTAATTCGCCGCACGTGCAACAACATATGGCCGAAGCCTACCAAGTACTCAACATAATTTTGGCGCCCATCAGATTGACCCGAAGGTCCGCAGAGTGACCCGAAGGTCTAGTACTGGTATTTGACCCGAAGGTCCGCAGAGTGGCCCGAAAGCCCAACAAATGACCCGAAGGTCCTCATAGTGGCTCGAAAGCACACGAAAGCATCAAAATGTTTCAATTAACGAGTCCGGAATTAACCAAAATAGCAAACGCACATGTCCCATAACCACGAGTTTTACTAAATTGTTTAATTCTCTTCATCGTTTCCTTGAAAGTGTAGGATCATCAAAATCATCAAAACAACAGATATTCAATTAACGAGTCCGGAATTAACCGAAATAGTAAAAGTGTGGTTCCATACTCCGCACTTTTGCTAAATCGTTTAAATCTCTTCATCGTTTCCTTGAAAGTGCAAAATTGTGTATTTTGTAAAAATACACTTTACATTCTCAAACGGACAGGTCCGGAATTAAGCGAATCAGTAAAAAAAAGGGGTCATAGTCCTCGATTTTGCTGAAACGTTTAAATCGCTTCCTCATTCTTTTGAAAGCGCAAACTGTTAAAATTTCTGAAAACAATTTTATTTATTTTGTAAAAATAACAATTCACATTCTCAACTGGACAAGTCCGGAGTTAAGCGAAACAGTAAAAGAAAGGGGTCATAATCCTCGATTTTGCTGAATCGTTTAAGTCGCTTCCTCATTCTTTTGAAAACGCAAACTGTTAAAAATTTATAAAACCATTTTCATTTTAAAACAATTTTCCAATCACGTGATTAAAGCAGCAAATCAGTAACAATTTCGATAAGGAAATTGTACTTCTCAAAATACCGTAAATACGGTCACAAATTAGCATTGCGGTATACCCGCTTGAAAATCCACTTTTAAAAATTTGACTATTACTGAAGTCAAAGCGATAGTAATTTTAAAACATCAAAAATTTCATTAAAATAATTCACATCAAAATGTGACATCAGTGAATTTTCATTCATTAAAATTGTCAACAAAACACCGTGCTTCAAAAATATAGCACTGGTGTAAAAATACCGTTATAAAAATAACGGCAACAAAATACGTTTTATAACCAAGCATCGGTTCAACGTAAATAAATGCAGTAACGTGCAATTCAAATTTTTTTTTGCACGTACTACAGAAAGAACAAAGAAATCATTCAAATGTATCTTCAATGAAGATAATTCAAAACAGCAAAAATCTAATCAATAGATGATTAATACAAAAGAAAGCCAGCGGAAATTTCAACAAAAATCACATATCTGCAATTTCTTCGAATCCTTAATTCGGATTCGAAATGTTCAAAGAAACAAATAATTACAGCTATGTAAACAACCAATGAAATTTATCTCAATTTCTAAATCAAACAGATTATCAGTTGTACTCAGCGAAGACAGTTTCACTGTTTCCGCTACGCACTCTGATAAACAGTACTCAAATCAATCAAATCATCAGAACACAAATTCATTTTTATTTTTAAATAAAGATATTTAAAAATTTACATCTAAATTTCAAAACTTTAGTTTTGACTCAAATCACAATAAAACATCGACCTATAGTTGTAACATATGTTCCATCCAAGTTATGTTTTATATTATGTCCATAAACCCCAAGCTCTGATACCAACTGTGACGCCCCACCTCTATGCTCATAATAACAAAGAGTATTAAAAGAAATACTGTCTATTATTACGAAGAATAAAGCTGGATAGGAGCGACCATCCGTGATTGGCCTTACACTAATATTGGTTATCTCGATAGGAGTGGTACATACTTTTTATTTTTCTTTTATTATTTATTTACTCCCATCGACACACCCAATACTAGTATAAAACGAACTACGACAGTTCATAATAGTTTAGGACATTAGATATAACAATAACACAGATAATATAAATGCGGAACACAGATAAAAACAAAAGTCTCATATATATATATAACTGATGTCAGTTAATACATAGTTGACACAATACATATGATACAACTACAACTGTCGACTCTAGAAGTTATATATACAAGTACATTATCGACTAATATACATGAATACATATCGTTTTATACAATGACACGACTACTACAAAATGACATTGACAACTTCAGAAGATGTGAAAAGTCTTCATATCTTGAACAGCAACTCAAAGAAGAAAATCTACAACCTGAAATACTCGGGTCTGACCCGAGTATTACATTCAAAAGAAAATAATACACGGGTCAGTCTAATTCAAACTCAGTTATTAATGCACAGAAGCAATAATAATCAAATAGTCAAATAGACGACAGTCACAGAAATCTCGTATACCCGACTCCTCGATAAAAGAATCGGAGAACGGCAGATATAACACTATACAGTGTTAAACAACATATCAACAATCCAAATCAATTTAAACAATTGAAATGCCAACTTAAAAACAACAATGCTGATTGGCTGCAGTACACGCTAACGTGTACTGCCTCGCCAATACAGTCCACGAAATGCTCATAAGATCAATGAATCCAAAAAGCAAACGAATCTAACTCAAAGTACAACTTCAAAATATATTGAATTTGGCAACACGAAACAATTATGACAATTGAAATCATCGATTTAAAACCTCAATTCTGTTTGGCTGCAGTGCACGCACGCGTGCACTGCCTCGCCAAAATCAGATATACATCAATATAAGGAAGTGAATGCAAGGTCGCCCAAACTGGACCCAAACACTCAATACAACTACAACCTTACAGGAACCATGACTAATTGGAACCACACTGCAAAATAGGACTGCAACAGCCGAAATGGCGACATGTAGTATACAACTGTGAAATTGGATCATGCAAGTATCAGACTCGAGCTTAAAGGCTAAAACTACAAGTGGAAGTGAATTAAATGACACAACCCAATACCAACAACATGATCTAGACAGTGCACTAACGATAACAGAGCAAAGCCCAGTAAATAACAGAATACGCGACAGAACCAACATATCAAGCAACATGTATGCAACAGTGGAGAGGCGCATATGCAAGGGATGATACATGCACTCAAAAACACTGTAGGTTCTAAATGAATCATACATGAATAAGGCTCAGTGGCGAAGTAACAAAATCAAGTGATATTGAGCACACAAGAAACAATGCAAGTAGATCAAATAAGGTGTTCAATGAAACATAAAACTGGATATTGTAAACTCGACCAGAAGCCGTGGATACAAGTGCAGCAGTGTAAATATTCGACATGAACAGGTAAATTGAAACAGATTCGATTGCATATACAGGAATGCAACATTGAATTGCAACCCACGTGAAACACAATATCAATGAACGTAGAATGGATGCAACTGAATTCGAGTGGATGGCAACAACATGAATAACACATCTCTGAGGATGCAGCAGAAAATAATATCGCAGCCTCTAAATCAGTGCAGCAGTGTGAACATTACTATGATAAAGGCAATATCAAGCAAAGAATTTAAAGTAGCAACCTCAAATAAAAATCAAAACTGAGGCAAGTTCAAATCGAAGTGTGTACGAGTTACAGCAATATGAAGTCTGCAACTCAAGACCAGACTCGACAAGTGCAAACTACACGTGAGACAGCAAACTACATGAAGACCCGACCACATAATGTAATCAGTGTGGTGCATATGTCAATTAACAACCAAGATTCAAGTGTCACCCAAACTACATATTCAAATGGAAATAGAATGTTACTGATGTAAATTAGAACACAACAAACTGCCCAGACTGATGCAATGCCAACTGTACAACATGAACGACGATTCTTACATAAGTATAGACTCAATTGCACAAGTCGGTAAAGAATACATTGAACCCGAACATGAGCAGGAATGAAAAACAGGAAGGTACCCCGAAGTTCAACACAATCAAAGTCACGGCCAATGTCAACAGAGAATTCAAAACCATATGGACCAAGGAAGTTCGAATAAATCCAAATCACTACCGTGAAAACCAATTAACCAGAAAGTCACGTAATCGAACAAAGTCAAAAACAACATCGAGTTAATCAATAAATTAACAAAGTCAAAAATCATCAAATACATCCAAACGAAGATCAAGGGCCAACGTAAAGTAATTGACAAATTCAAACAAACTCAGGCGAACAACACAAAGGGTTTCAAACCCTAATTTTACTGGGGTAGGAATTAGATGTGAGAAGAACTCACCTTAGGTTCGAAGATCCCAAAACCAGTCGCCGCTGATGCAAACACTTCGATCGAACAGGCAGCGGCGCCTTCGAATTCGTGAAGCCCTAGCTGGATTTGGGGACGAAGAAGTATAAGGCTGCCATTTCTTTTCTCGTTCGATCGCGTTTGATTTTTAGGGTTTTCGAAAGTGAAAGGGGAATCGGTTGAACAATCAAGGAAGAGGCCATCATTTTTAATTCCTTTTGATTGTTTGTTTCTAGGGTTTTCTTGTTTAGATTTCGAACGAAAGAGAATAAAGGGTCCAGGGACGGGTTTTCTCGAGTGAACGAAGAAAAGGGGAAAGGTATAGATAAACGTCACGGCAACAACGAGTGGGCCAAAACAATTTTTCTTTAAAGCCCGCTTCAATATTTACAAATTCAAAAGAATTTCAATCCGATTTGAAAAGAATTTCGCTTGGTTAAACGCCAAAAACAACCAGCAACCCAATTAAATCGTCACATGACGATAATAATAATACTGTGAAATCTCGGGTCGTTATAGCTTGGCAGAGCCAAGTGGGCTAGCTACCCATAGCAGACATCCGTTCTTCAATTTTCTTGGACTCGGTCCATATTGTTACTCTTGTTGGTTTCGATTGGTGCACCTTCATTTTGGGATAGCCTCCCTTTGACTCGATATGGGATGGATGGACGCGGTGGGCGGTCATGGCTATGATGCGTTACCACCTGCCCTACGACCCAAACTGGTAGTATCCTGCCTTGGGCATTACCTCACGTGTCTTGTCATACTATTATCCCTATACAAGACCCATACAATTTTGGTTTAGTGTTGTCGTATCACGGTGCATCCCTATCCACCGACCGTTTAACTGGTGTTTTATATGCAAACTGTACGACAATGCTTAAAAACGCATTAAGAGGGATCAATGTAAAGCCTTAACGCTATTTTAATATTTATTTTAATGATTAAACATTAAATATATAGCATATTCTACTACATATAAATATTTTGACGGATCCTTAAGAGATGGAAAATCCCGTAACATCTCTTGAGTTATTGCATGCACGTTATACACTGGATAGGAGATGTGAAAACCCATAAACATCTCTGATGCTGTTACACTCATGTTATATGCGATATCGATTTGACTTACATAAGAATATTTTAGTCCTGACTCGAGTGTTTTGTCTTTTCATTACGCTCGGGTCAGTCCTGAGTTTTATAGCTTATTGAAGATTTATTCTGAAGGACGAAGACGAAGGTTTGGTATTACAATTACTATTATTATCCCTACATCATGTTGTCTGCTGCATTATTTATTATCTCTGATGTATATATATAACTCTGATAAATGTTGTATAGATTATAATTAAATGTATAGTATAAACAGCTTCATGAACTATTTATTTGATTATTATATTTTATCGTTCTGCTGCGAGATTCTGTGTTTATTTTCTTCTTCTTTTCTTCTTTTTCTTAATTAACACCAATGATTATTTATGTTTCAGATTGTTTAATTTGGACATGTGTGGATTATTGTCGATTTAAACCTTCCGAAATGTGAGTCGTTACATGTGGTATCAAAGCTTTGGTTTAGCAACAACCTTAGCTTTGTGGGGTTTGACTCATTAGAGATATGGTCAATAGTACCCTAGAACGAGTTTGAGTGTATTAATCATATGAGCGCATATTTGTTAGTGAATATAAAAATTGTTTTATATTGTGTTGGTTGATTTGTTGAGTGGTTTATGGATTCTGGTCAATACGAGTAAGTAACGTTATTGATAGGGATCTCTAAACACTTGAACCGAACAATTCGACATAGTATTGTTTTGAAATAGGGTAAATGAAATAATTTTACCTTGATTATATTTTATATATAAAGGAATAATTTTCAAAAATTATTATGGTATATATAGTGTATTTGGTATTTAGGAATGATAATATTGATTATTATCATTAATTGGTTGGTGTAACTTAATAAAAGATGTTGTTATAAGGTAAACAATGATAAAACATTTGTGAAATGTTTTAAGGAAGTGAAATTTTGTAAGTATAATTTATAAATGTAACTTATAGATTCAAAATGGATTTTGTAACGACCCCGAATTCTAATTTAATTTAAATTAATAATTTGTTGAATTTTTGAATTAAAATTGTGAAATAAAACGGTAGATAGATTACGAGTTTCCCCGAAATGAATTAATTTGTGTTAAATCAATTAAATTTAAATATTATATAAATATTATATATGTGTGAATATATATGTATTTGGGCATATACGAGTAAATTTGAAATTTTATATATAAGTATATATTGATTCGAATTTAAATTTCAAGTAAATGAATTTTAAAATAAATATATAGAGAAATACAATATAATTGGTATTGAAGTAAAACTATTTGATAGGTTAAGTCTTAGAATAAAAATAAATACACTTATGTTAGGAGTAGAATTAAATACTTAGGTACAAGATAAGATAAAGTAAAGCAAAAGTATGTAACCAGACAAGAGATAAGGAATACTAATATAAACAAAATAAAATAAATATAATAACTTTATATATGTGTACACTTAAACAATAGTAAGGTAAATAAATATTTCATGTAGACTATAGAGTTTAGGGGGAAAGTGAAACAAAACCAAAGTATGTATGTATGTATACAAAGTATAAGGCTGAGAAAAGAAAACAAACATATATATTAAGTATGAACACTTGAGAAAAATATAAGTATATGAAAGGCTTGCAAAGTAGAAGCCACCAGACTTTTCTCTAAGGCAATGTCTAACATCAAAAAAATAAAACAAATAGGTTATATTCATGTACAAGCTGAAATGTAAACCTGGAAGTAAACAAGAAAACGAAAACAAGACAGTGTAAATACAAACATGTTGTACAAGCCTAATTAATACAAGTACCTACAGCTGAAATGAAAGGAAAATAAAAAATACATACAAGATGTACCTGCAAAATGAAAGGATATATACTAGATATACAAAACAAAAGAAATATCTGCACCAGCCAATGAAGCTTTGCAGGCAAGAAATGAGGCAAAATAACATATAGTACTAGGCAAATAAATGCAGCCACCATAACATGGCATATCAGCCGAAACAAAGTACAAACAATATAAACCATCTCAACTTAAACAAATAAACATATCTACCCTGTGACTTCATATACATCTATCAACTTTCTCACCTCAGTCTCGATTATTCTGAGCTGTGAAAAGAAGTAAAAACTAAAGTATACCATCATCAAAAACTCAAACAAAATATAACTTAAAACAACTATTTAATTTATACAAATCAGAGATCAACAAAAGGAAAAGAAAGATTTCAACTTGCAAATGTTCAAGTCTGGTTCTTCATCAACTCTGTTCTTCCTCCCTGGAAAACAATGTGAGCAAACTCTTAAACCCATATATATACTTTGGTTTGCATGTGGTCAGTATTGGATGTTTGTTTGTGAAATGTGTTTGCATGGGTATTAGAGTTGAACCTGTTCTTCTCTGCCATTTTTCAAAGTGAGTAACTTGACCCAGTAATTTCTTTTTTTGATTAGTGAGTAAACCCATGCTTTGTTTAAATTCTTTATGTTTGAAGGCCTATATGTTTGCAGTATGCATTTGCATGTGAATGAATTAAATCCAGTGTTGATCTTCCTGAGAAATGTTGGTTTCCTGCCTCTGTTTCTCTGCCTGTAACATTTTAGTTATAGTAGTGATTCAAAACCCCTATCCTTTATCCCTTTTGAAAAGAAAATTTTGAAAATATGAGGCAACTAAAGATATGGTTTAACTCTATACTGTGTGTCAGCAATGAATTTAAAACAAGTGCATATAACTTCTTCTTCTGGAACCTGTTAAACACAGCCATCATTCAAATCAAGTGAAAATTCGAATATTTTAATTTGTTATTTTGATTTTATATCTGGAATAAACATACAAAAAGAAGGTTTTTAAAACAAGAATGAGAATTTTTAGTTGGGGATTCAAAGAGCAGTTCACAAATGAACTGAAAATGCATTTTGGTCAATTTCCGATCATCCACAAATTTTTAAATGCTAAAATTTAGTGTGAAGCTGGGTTGAACACGTTCGATCCTAGGAAAATTTTTGGAAAAAATCTCTATTGTATGAATGGGGAGAACGAATCAAGAATAGGGTTTTAAAAGCTAGTTTGCTCGTCTGTTGTAAAGATGGAACTGCGTCGTCGTCACAGGGCCAGAGGGGATCGGACCAGGGGGAAAGGGGGCGTAGGACATCAGAGCAGCTAGGGTTATGGTTGCGTGGCATCTGGAGGTTTGTGGTGGTGGCGCGGGAGTGTTTCAGGTGATGTATCGATGGGTTCATTTGGTCGAGACGACTCGATTTTGCTCTTGAGTTTAATCCAAGCTTATGGGTGTTCGAATCGATTTGGGGGATGGACGTCGTCGTGTGGGTAGTAGCAGCTTCGACCAGCGGCGGCGAAACCCGCTGTGCACGTGCACGTGCTGGATGTGTGTCAGGTTAACAAGTTGGGGGAGAAGAAGGGGAACTCGAAGCACTGCTCGGGCCAGTGAGGAGGAGACTCGAAGTCATGCTCGTGTTGTTTGGTGATGTATCGGGTAGGATTTTTAAACTTAACAAATTTTCAAAAAAAATACATTACGTGGGTAGCTCTGGGGAAAAACTCGAAGCAGGAGGCAATTTTACGCGGGGACGACTAGGGGTAGCCTCGCGTTGGCCACGAAAAACTGCATATTCCAGTTTAAAAATTTTGAAAACTTAAGTTTAAACTATTTTATAAATCATTCTTTATAAAATGAAGATAGTTTGTAAATGGAAGGTGAAGTAAATGGTAGTGAAATGATTTCTTGAAAATTTATGAAGTTCAAAGAAATCAAGGAAGATTTTAAAATATGAATTAAGATAAGAAATTATTATTAATCAATTGTTTGAAAAGGTAATTAAGTGAAAAGGGTAATTAAGGATGATTAATTTAAAATTTGGTTAATAATGAATTGTCTAACTTATTGATAATTAAGAATTGTTAATTAGATAAATTTAAGCTGATTAATTTATAATTATTAGTCAATTAAGAAAATTGATTAGGGAATCATTAATTATAAATTTAATTAATTTAATCATTAAGAATAATTAATCATTGATTTAAATAAATCAATAAAAATAGTCATATAGTTAATTCTTTTAAATCACTTTCACTTTAAATCAAAGATGATTGGCTATCATCGAATAATGTGTACTTGATTGATATTTCTGTTTGTGACTGTGATGCTATGTGATGTGAATTGCCTGATGTTATACTGTGAATTGTGATTGTTTCTGTATATATATGTGAAACCCCTTTGGCCCGTAAAACGGCACTTGAACTTCGATGCGACAGGGAGTCGGATTCCAGTTGGATATCCGAAACCCACATCGAATTGTAATAGTGAATCTTTGTGATCGATAAATTTATTTTATCTATGAATCTGTGAATGAAGATAAGCATTATGGGTTATACCGCTTATCGATATATCTGTGATGATTGATGTTGTGCACTATTGTGTGAAACCCCTAGACTACACCATACACACACAAATATGGATTTCACGTGGAAATCGGTTAAGTCACAGATGATTTAAATTTAATGTTTTTGAAATTGAAATTTTAATTTCAATTGACTTTGAAATTAGAAATTTGGGTTTAAAGTGAAAAGCTTTTGAAATGGAAATTCAAAGATAAAAGTTATTTTGAATAACTTAATCGAGTTTTGAAATTTAAATAATTTGATTTAAATTTGAATTCAAGTTTGGAATTAAATCTATGATTTGAAACTAGGGATTAAAAATGTTATAAATGTGTTTATATGAAGTTAAACCATTTTAAAAGTAAAATTTTGAGAATTTGGATTTAACCCAAGAACCTTAACTCGTATAAATGAATCAGATTTCCAAAATAAAAACTGTTTGTTTCCAAATGATAAAAGCTTTCAGATAAGAAATGAAATTCCAGTTTAATTAAAGGAATTTCAAGACTGAATTGAAAAATGGTTTTCCAAGTTATGAATGAATTCTTTTTGAAAACTATGAATTAAATCTGTTTATTTTTAACAGATTTAAAATGATGAATTGTTTAACCATTTGAAATGAAATTGTTTTGAAAGCTATAAGTTAAATCTTTGATTTAAAGATTTAACGAGTTAATCAAATTGAAATGGGAATTAATTTGGAAAATCTGTGATTAAATCTTTTATTTAAAAGATTAAAGTGTGGAAATTGTTTAAACCATTGAATGTTGTTTAAAATGAATCTTTTTGTTTAAAAGATTTAAAATGGTAATTTGTTAAACCATTTGAGAAGAAAGATTTTGGGTAATAAGTTGTGACTTAATTGAAATCCCAATATCCATATGTTTTTAAATATTGCGCTCACTATTCGGTTTAGCCGGGAAAGGACCTTGTGTCACATAACCCATTCCGAATAGTGATACGTCGTATATGGATCGCATTTGAAGACCGTTGTTGAAGACCGGATATTTTTCGAAAATGAAAGGACAACCTGTCGAATGTCTCTGCACTGAGTTGCTCCGGTATAGAGATTTATATCACTCTTTTGTGACGGGAAGTTCGGACGTGATTGAGAATTATCCGGATTTGCAAGGGCTTCGTGAGAAGTGCCTTCGGTTCTGTTCGATCCCGGAACAGACTTGTATGGATACATGTCTGACATTACACTTTGAGATATAAAGCCGATTTCTTTCAAATACATTTCTGTTGGTGGCGGAGAATTTATTCTCTTAGCTTAACACCCTTCTCTGAGACGTACGAGCTCAGAGGTTATGTAGTTGGAGGTTATCAGCGATATATTCCCAATTTGGTAATGTGGCATGCTGAGTGTTGCTGTGTGATGATCAGTGTTTGATCATTTGTGATATGATCATTTGTTTGATCTTATATCTTTGTGATCATAGGTTGATCATCTGTTGACCCAAAGCGTGGCTTTTTGAAAAAGCGTAGCTTTGTGGACGAGACTTCGTCAGGGCCTCACAACCCGGAAATGGTCGAAACAGGATCGTTGCGGCAAGGTTATGAGGGTCGCGCCCTTTAGGGTATGTCATTTCCTTCTGGAAAAGGGTGGTATCATGGTATGGAGCCCAGATACTTACTCATGTGGATACACCTTCTTTATGATGTGTGATGTTGGATACCGAGCTCGGATAAAGGTCCCAAAGGACCGGGAGGTGGCATATTCGTGAGTTACCTGTTACAGGGGTAACCCGGCCTTGTTTTGTAGAGAGCAGTTTGTCTCTCGGGACGTCCCGCCAGAGGCGTTCCCATGCGGCGGAAGGAAGTTCCTTAGCCTGACCATTTGTTGGAAATCCATTTCCCAATACGGAACTTGTACGGTTTTAGTTGTAGAACCTACCATCTAATATGGTAGCTATAGTAGGCATAGTATAATGGTACCTATGCTGGCTAAGATTAATATTATACTTTCAAATTGTTTTCCACTATGCACTAATAATAATATCCAAATGATTTTGCGTAGTAAGCATGTTTGACTATCATAAGAAGAAATCTCCTCCAATTCTGCGTTTGCATTGTGTGTGTGGCGGGAGGTAGTTTCATTTTCCAAAAGCATTGCGGATTTCAATGTTTAAAAGCCTTTTGTTGTTGTTTAAAGATAAACTGTTTTTGTTGCTCACACCAGTCCCATGACTGATCCGGAGTTTATTGTTCCTTTCCTAAACTCTGGGTGCCCACTATTTTCCACACGGGCAGTCTAGAGTTGGGTTTCTTTTCAGATATTCAGGTTTAGTAGATTATCTGGAGCTAGTTCATTCATCGGAGTTGCTTATCTTGGAGTTGTGGATTCATTCTTGTCTGAAGATCATTTGGAGTTATCATTTCTATTGATATTGTTCCACTGCTGTTGTTATCGTTTTCTTCTCCGCTGCTATTTGTTGTATCATATCTCTGATGTATATTGGTATTCATTGTATCACTCTGTTGTACCAGATATTGTATATCAATGTATTATTCTTTTCTTCCGCTGTGTTATTTACTTAATGTTGTTATAGCTCCGGCGAATCGGATTTGAACGATCGAATCTGCGGCATTCTAGTACAATGTGAAGTACGGATGTTGATTTTCGAGCGGGCAAAACCCGAGTCGTCACATGTGGTATCAGAGCTAAGGTTGTACTTTAGCTCAGGAGTATAACACGTTAAGTAGCTCATTAGAGATAGAGTGAAGTAAACTCTAGAATGAGTAATCCCTCAGATATCCGTCCGTATGCCTCAGTAAATTCTCTTGCTATCCACTGATAGTGAGTATGAGTGCAAGAAGAGGATGAGATAGGGGACAGGGAAATACGACTATAAATGGTCAATACTCTGTAACAACAAGGAAGCAATTTTTCTCTATCAATCTCTTTTGTTCAGTATCTCTTCTCAATTCTTCGATAGTTTCTGGTAGATCCAGAAAGAAGATTCGATATATTAATATGGGACGTAAACTCCGAATTGACCAAAACTGTTTGTTTGGATGAATTGTTTGAATTGGTCGCTATGGTTGATAGATATGCTTTAGTTTCTAAACTGAAATTTTTGAAATTGTATCCATATATCTGTCTATTCTTTAGGTCCGGATATGTTCTACGAATGGTTTGTTATCCTTTCGAACTAACCGATGCCACTGTATATTTCGTAGATCTGGATAACCCGAGTATCGTGTAAAAGAATTCAACAGATTCGTTCTTGTATCTGTTATTGATATTCTGATTTGGTAAGCCAAATGCAGAATTAATATTCAGTTTGATTCAATGAAATATTCTTCATCTATCTTTTTGTCTCCTTGGTAATTTCGAGGACGAAATTCTTTTAAGGGGGGAAGTTTGTAACGACCCCGAATTCTAATTTAATTTAAATTAATAATTTGTTGAATTTTTGAATTAAAATTGTGAAATAAAACGGTAGATAGATTACGAGTTTCCCCAAAATGAATTAATTTGTGTTAAATCAATTAAATTTAAATATTATATAAATATTATATATGTGTGAATATATATGTATTTGGGCATATACGAGTAAATTTGAAATTTTATATATAAGTATATATTGATTTGAATTTAAATTTCAAGTAAATGAATTTTAAAATAAATATATAGAGAAATACAATATAATTGGTATTGAAGTAAAACTATTTGATAGGTTAAGTCTTAGAATAAAAATAAATACACTTATGTTAGGAGTAGAATTAAATACTTAGGTACAAGATAAGATAAAGTAAAGCAAAAGTATGTAACCAGACAAGAGATAAGGAATACTAATATAAACAAAATAAAATAAATATAATAACTTTATATATGTGTACACTTAAACAATAGTAAGGTAAATAAATATTTCATGTAGACTATAGAGTTTAGGGGGAAAGTGAAACAAAACCAAAGTATGTATGTATGTATACAAAGTATAAGGCTGAGAAAAGAAAACAAACATATATATTAAGTATGAACACTTGAGAAAAATATAAGTATATGAAAGGCTTGCAAAGTAGAAGCCACCAGACTTTTCTCTAAGGCAATGTCTAACATCAAAAAAAATAAAACAAATAGGTTATATTCATGTACAAGCTGAAATGTAAACCTGGAAGTAAACAAGAAAACGAAAACAAGACAGTGTAAATACAAACATGTTGTACAAGCCTAATTAATACAAGTACCTACAGCTGAAATGAAAGGAAAATAAAAAATACATACAAGATGTACCTGCAAAATGAAAGGATATATACTAGATATACAAAACAAAAGAAATATCTGCACCAGCCAATGAAGCTTTGCAGGCAAGAAATGAGGCAAAATAACATATAGTACTAGGCAAATAAATGCAGCCACCATAACATGGCATATCAGCCGAAACAAAGTACAAACAATATAAACCATCTCAACTTAAACAAATAAACATATCTACCCTGTGACTTCATATACATCTATCAACTTTCTCACCTCAGTCTCGATTATTCTGAGCTGTGAAAAGAAGTAAAAACTAAAGTATACCATCATCAAAAACTCAAACAAAATATAACTTAAAACAACTATTTAATTTATACAAATCAGAGATCAACAAAAGGAAAAGAAAGATTTCAACTTGCAAATGTTCAAGTCTGGTTCTTCATCAACTCTATTCTTCTTCCCTGGAAAACAATGTGAGCAAACTCTTAAACCCATATATATACTTTGGTTTGCATGTGGTCAGTATTGGATGTTTGTTTGTGAAATGTGTTTGCATGGGTATTAGAGTTGAACCTGTTCTTCTCTGCCATTTTTCAAAGTGAGTAACTTGACCCAGTAATTTCTTTTTTTGATTAGAGAGTAAACCCATGCTTTGTTTAAATTCTTTATGTTTGAAGGCCTATATGTTTGCAGTATGCATTTGCATGTGAATGAATTAAATCCAGTGTTGATCTTCCTGAGAAATGTTGGTTTCCTGCCTCTGTTTCTCTGCCTGTAACATTTTAGTTATAGTAGTGATTCAAAACCCCTATCCTTTATCCCTTTTGAAAAGAAAAATTTGAAAATATGAGGCAACTAAAGATATGGTTTAACTCTATACTGTGTGTCAGCAATGAATTTAAAACAAGTGCATATAACTTCTTCTTCTGGAACCTGTTAAACACAGCCATCATTCAAATCAAGTGAAAATTCGAATATTTTAATTTGTTATTTTGATTTTATATCTGGAATAAACATACAAAAAGAAGGTTTTTAAAACAAGAATGAGAATTTTTAGTTGGGGATTCAAAGAGCAGTTCACAAATGAACTGAAAATGCATTTTGGTCGATTTCCGATCATCCACAAATTTTTAAATGCTAAAATTTAGTGTGAAGCTGGGTTGAACACGTTCGATCCTAGGAAAATTTTTGGAAAAAATCTCTATTGTATGAATGGGGAGAACGAATCAAGAATAGGGTTTTAAAAGCTAGTTTGCTCGTCTGTTGTAAAGATGGAACTACGTCGTCGTCACAGGGCCGGAGGGGATCGGACCAGGGGGAAAGGGGGCGTAGGACATCGGAGCAGCTAGGGTTATGGTTGCGTGGCATCTGGAGGTTTGTGTTGGTGGCGCGGGAGTGTTTCAGGTGATGTATCGATGGGTTCATTTGGTCGAGACGACTCGATTTTGCTCTTGAGTTTAATCCAAGCTTATGGGTGTTCGAATCGATTTGGGGGATGGACGTCGTCGTGTGGGTAGTAGCAGCTTCGACCAGCGGCGGCGAAACCCGCTGTGCACGTGCACGTGCTGGATGTGTGTCAGGTTAACAAGTTGGGGGAGAAGAAGGGGAACTCGAAGCACTGCTCGGGCCAGTGAGGAGGAGACTCGAAGTCATGCTCGTGTTGTTTGGTGATGTATCGGGTAGGATTTTTAAACTTAACAAATTTTCAAAAAAAATACATTACGTGGGTAGCTCTGGGGAAAAACTCGAAGCAGGAGGCAATTTTACACGGGGACGACTAGGGGTAGCCTCGCGTTGGCCACGAAAAACTGCATATTCCAGTTTAAAAATTTTGAAAACTTAAGTTTAAACTATTTTATAAATCATTCTTTATAAAATGAAGATAGTTTGTAAATGGAAGGTGAAGTAAATGGTAGTGAAATGATTTCTTGAAAATTTATGAAGTTCAAAGAAATCAAGGAAGATTTTAAAATATGAATTAAGATAAGAAATTATTATTAATCAATTGTTTGAAAAGGTAATTAAGTGAAAAGGGTAATTAAGGATGATTAATTTAAAATTTGGTTAATAATGAATTGTCTAACTTATTGATAATTAAGAATTGTTAATTAGATAAATTTAAGCTGATTAATTTATAATTATTAGTCAATTAAGAAAATTGATTAGGGAATCATTAATTATAAATTTAATTAATTTAATCATTAAGAATAATTAATCATTGATTTAAATAAATCAATAAAAATAGTCATATAGTTAATTCTTTTAAATCACTTTCACTTTAAATCAAAGATGATTGGCTATCATCGAATAATGTGTACTTGATTGATATTTCTGTTTGTGACTGTGATGCTATGTGATGTGAATTGCCTGATGTTATACTGTGAATTGTGATTGTTTCTGTATATATATGTGAAACCCCTTTGGCCCGTAAAACGGCACTTGAACTTCGATGCGACAGGGAGTCGGATTCCAGTTGGATATCCGAAACCCACATCGAATTGTAATAGTGAATCTTTGTGATCGATAAATTTATTTTATCTATGAATCTGTGAATGAAGATAAGCATTATGGGTTATACCGCTTATCGATATATCTGTGATGATTGATGTTGTGCACTATTGTGTGAAACCCCTAGACTACACCATACACACACAAATATGGATTTCACGTGGAAATCGGTTAAGTCACAGATGATTTAAATTTAATGTTTTTGAAATTGAAATTTTAATTTCAATTGACTTTGAAATTAGAAATTTGGGTTTAAAGTGAAAAGCTTTTGAAATGGAAATTCAAAGATAAAAGTTATTTTGAATAACTTAATCGAGTTTTGAAATTTAAATAATTTGATTTAAATTTGAATTCAAGTTTGGAATTAAATCTATGATTTGAAACTAGGGATTAAAAATGTTATAAATGTGTTTATATGAAGTTAAACCATTTTAAAAGTAAAATTTTGAGAATTTGGATTTAACCCAAGAACCTTAACTCGTATAAATGAATCAGATTTCCAAAATAAAAACTGTTTGTTTCCAAATGATAAAAGCTTTCAGATAAGAAATGAAATTCCAGTTTAATTAAAGGAATTTCAAGACTGAATTGAAAAATGGTTTTCCAAGTTATGAATGAATTATTTTTGAAAACTATGAATTAAATCTGTTTATTTTTAACAGATTTAAAATGATGAATTGTTTAACCATTTGAAATGAAATTGTTTTGAAAGCTATAAGTTAAATCTTTGATTTAAAGATTTAACGAGTTAATCAAATTGAAATGGGAATTAATTTGGAAAATCTGTGATTAAATCTTTTATTTAAAAGATTAAAGTGTGGAAATTGTTTAAACCATTGAATGTTGTTTAAAATGAATCTTTTTGTTTAAAAGATTTAAAATGGTAATTTGTTAAACCATTTGAGAAGAAAGATTTTGGGTAATAAGTTGTGACTTAATTGAAATCCCAATATCCATATGTTTTTAAATATTGCGCTCACTATTCGGTTTAGCCGGGAAAGGACCTTGTGTCACATAACCCATTCCGAATAGTGATACGTCGTATATGGATCGCATTTGAAGACCGGTGTTGAAGACCGGATATTTTTCGAAAATGAAAGGACAACCTGTCGAATGTCTCTGCACTGAGTTGCTCCGGTATAGAGATTTATATCACTCTTTTGTGACGGGAAGTTCGGACGTGATTGAGAATTATCCGGATTTGCAAGGGCTTCGTGAGAAGTGCCTTCGGTTCTGTTCGATCCCGGAACAGACTTGTATGGATACATGTCTGACATTACACTTTGAGATATAAAGCCGATTTCTTTCAAATACATTTCTGTTGGTGGCGGAGAATTTATCCTCTTAGCTTAACACCCTTCTCTGAGACGTACGAGCTCAGAGGTTATGTAGTTGGAGGTTATCAGCGATATATTCCCAATTTGGTAATGTGGCATGCTGAGTGTTGCTGTGTGATGATCAGTGTTTGATCATTTGTGATATGATCATTTGTTTGATCTTATATCTTTGTGATCATAGGTTGATCATCTGTTGACCCAAAGCGTGGCTTTTTGAAAAAGCGTAGCTTTGTGGACGAGACTTCGTCAGGGCCTCACAACCCGGAAATGGTCGAAACAGGATCGTTGCGGCAAGGTTATGAGGGTCGCGCCCTTTAGGGTATGTCATTTCCTTCTGGAAAAGGGTGGTATCATGGTATGGAGCCCAGATACTTACTCATGTGGATACACCTTCTTTATGATGTGTGATGTTGGATACCGAGCTCGGATAAAGGTCCCAAAGGACCGGGAGGTGGCATATTCGTGAGTTACCTGTTACAGGGGTAACCCGGCCTTGTTTTGTAGAGAGCAGTTTGTCTCTCGGGACGTCCCGCCAGAGGCGTTCCCATGCGGCGGAAGGAAGTTCCTTAGCCTGACCATTTGTTGGAAATCCATTTCCCAATACGGAACTTGTACGGTTTTAGTTGTAGAACCTACCATCTAATATGGTAGCTATAGTAGGCATAGTATAATGGTACCTATGCTGGCTAAGATTAATATTATACTTTCAAATTGTTTTCCACTATGCACTAATAATAATATCCAAATGATTTTGCGTAGTAAGCATGTTTGACTATCATAAGAAGAAATCTCCTCCAATTCTGCGTTTGCATTGTGTGTGTGGCGGGAGGTCTTATGGTAGTTTCATTTTCCAAAAGCATTCCGGATTTCAATGTTTAAAAGCCTTTTGTTGTTGTTTAAAGATAAACTGTTTTTGTTGCTCACACCAGTCCCATGACTGATCCGGAGTTTATTGTTCCTTTCCTAAACTCTGGGTGCCCACTATTTTCCACACGGGCAGTCTAGAGTTGGGTTTCTTTTCAGATATTCAGGTTTAGTAGATTATCTGGAGCTAGTTCATTCATCGGAGTTGCTTATCTTGGAGTTGTGGATTCATTCTTGTCTGAAGATCATTTGGAGTTATCATTTCTATTGATATTGTTCCACTGCTGTTGTTATCGTTTTCTTCTCCGCTGCTATTTGTTGTATCATATCTCTGATGTATATTGGTATTCATTGTATCACTCTGTTGTACCAGATATTGTATATCAATGTATTATTCTTTTCTTCCGCTGTGTTATTTACTTAATGTTGTTATAGCTCCGGCGAATCGGATTTGAACGATCGAATCTGCGGCATTCTAGTACAATGTGAAGTACGGATGTTGATTTTCGAGCGGGCAAAACCCGAGTCGTCACAGATTTAAATTGAGAAGTTTTTGAATCTAAGACCCGGGAATTTTTGAAAATGGTTTTCAAAATTTTGGAAAAATATAATGATGTTAGTTGAAAAATAATTATGAAAAATATTTTTAAAAGGGATTGTTAAAAGGAATGAATTCAGTACTACCCTCTTCCATCACTGGAAATAATTTCGGTGATGACTGCGCAGCATCATCGACATTCATTTTTGAGTCTCAAAGTGGGGAGACTTCTGAGAAGTTTTGCTTCGAAATTGTTTTGATAAACGGATTTTTGGTTTAAAATCCAAAGGTATGATTTGATATATAAGATATAAGTATACATACTTATTTCAAATGATTTGAAATGAACCGGGTATTTAAAATTTTTAAGTTCTGTTAATTTAAAATCTTCAAATTATTTGAATGAAATGAAACATTTGAATAACCAGAGCTTATAAAATAAGAGAATTAAGAAATTTAAGCTAAATGTTTTGAGAAACTTTAGAGTTGAAGTTTGCAACTCTTAAATTGAAAGTTAAGGAAATTTCAACAAGTTAAAATTGTAAACATCCTAATTAAGCAAAATGAATCAGATTAATTTGTATAATATCAAATTGCATTCTAATGACATATAATAAGACTTATCAAATGTAAAAGTCAAAAATGATGATATGGATATGTAATGGATATTATACAAGTAAGCAAAACTTAAAAGTAATCAAAATGTGTATAAATGGAAATTTATTTGTAATAATAAATGTTGTATACTTAAGCATATTAAGAAATGATTAATGACTAAATGAGATAAGTAAGTGGAACTTAAGAAAGTAGACAAATGAATTAAATAATATCTTTATAAATTGGCTATAAAATTAAATATAAATTTGCAAAGAAATTGTGAAATGGAATTTGTAACTTTTGAGATAATTATAAACTTAGAAAAATCATATAGAAGGAGTTGGACTTTTATAGGATGATTATAAACTAAAGTGATGATTAATAAAATGTTTCACAAATAAATCTATTATTAAAGGAATTATGAAAATTAATGTGAATGAAAAGAATTTGGTTTAACTAAGAATCAATTGAAATAAATATGTAAGTTGTACGTATATTGTTTTATTCGCATAACGATTTGACCTAGATTCGAGCACAAAATTTCAAGATAATTTATATCGACCCGAGTTGGGATTTTTCACTCGATTCTCGACGGCGAACCCTGGATATGGATTTTTGATTCGATTTTGGAATTCTCTATCATAGTATGTGGCTATACAAGGAGAATGACGGTTTCAAATCAAGGAGCCAAATCTAAGTCCGCACTAGAGAGTCGTGTGAACGATACTAGTTCGGAAGTGAAATTGTGTGATCGAGTGAGTGATCAAATTTGATATTGCGTATGGATGATATATGTACATCATACGAGCTTAAGTAAAGAAAATATTGGAAATTGAAAATGCAAAATATAAAATGACTTTAAATTATATGATTGGATATCATTGTTAAATAAGATGCAGGTATTTAAAATCAAGATAAATTTGGATAGCCGGACAAAAAGGTACATGTTTATTTTATCATTTGATTTGATGGATTTATGATGGAATCACTTGGCTTTTGTTTTCTTTTGTTGGTTTGGGGCCCATAGTGGCATCTTGTAGTTGTGGCAATAGAGTCGCGCAAAGGAGACGTTGCCGAAATTTTCCGTAAATCCGGGTGTTAGAAAATTTTTGAAGTTTTAAAATTTTATAACTTGTTTCTATAACTAAATTGTAATTCCACAAGCCGATCGAAGTAGCATAGTAGAAACGTAGTAATGGTTTTATAAATGAGATTTTATTGTTTTATAAGTGGATTATTTTGAATAAAATATATCAAATGTTGAATTCTTTACTTAATGTATTTTCGGGGACGAAAAGTTTTGAGTGGGAAAGATTGTAATGACCTGTATTTTTAACCACTTTAAATTATGGAATTTGATATAACTATTAAATAAAAATGGTTAAAAATAAAGGTTTAATGATTTTGAATGTAAGTTATTGGATGTGAACTTGAATAAAATTTTGAAATAAACTAATTTCGAAGACTTAAGTGATAACAACTATTAAAAGGTAATGCTATGTATTGAATGTGTTTACAATCAATAGTTGGATTAAATAATAAATGTTAAATTCATTAGATGTAAATAAAGAAATTGATTGATAACTAAAATTCATTTAAAATCTAATATTGAAATTTGTTGAATATTGAACGATTAAATTTTTTAAATTTAATATTGGAAATTATTTAAATAATTAGATTCTGAATTTAATATGATTGAAATTGATATCGGAAGTTGATATAAATTTTATTTAAATAACAATGAAGATTGTTAACATTTAAAATTGGATTTAAAAGTGACTAATTAGAAATTGGAAATTTTATATTATAATCGAGACGTTAAAATAGCGATTCGGGACACAGTCTCGGATTTCGACGAAACATGTTCCATTGGATCCATAATAGTGTATTATTATCAGATTTCAAATTTCGTGGCGTTGGGAGTTATCGTTTGGTCATACGGTATGAAAACCCGTTGAAATTAATATCGAAAATTCAATATAATAATTGGGTCCAAAAAGCTATCTTCTCCATACGATCGAATTAGGGCTCGAAACATTTTCCATTGCGTTTGGAATTGGGGTATAACATTATAAACGCCTAGCGGCATGCCTTGATAGGGGTTTGAAATTTTGAGTTACTTAAATCGAGATATTTTCGAAATTTAAATAATATATATATTTATTGACTTGACCATATTCCCATCAGCTTCTTTTCTTTCAATTCCAAGCCATCCAACTACCTACCGTGCCTTCAAAAACACACCCCTCTTCCTTTTTAAAGTGTAGCCGAGCCAAAGCAAAGAGAATAAATCATGGCAAACTTTAAAAATAAATAACTCATAAAATACTTCATTAAAAAAATTAGAAACCAGTTTGTAAATTCATGGTTCCCAATGAGGTTCGATCTGATATGCAAATTATAGGGTGCGGTGATGATTTGTTGAACTTGACAGTAAGGTCGAGAGCTCCCTTTGTGCTAGGGTTAGGTTTTTCTTCGATTCCAGTAGTCGATTTGTGGTTTTAAGCTCGTCTTCGATCTCGCGAGGGAAAATAACATCTATGGGTGAATTTTTGGTTGGTGCGATTCATGGGGGACGAGTGCGACTTCGCACTATAGCAGCACGAGGGATGACCTATCGCGTTTCTTATGATGGGTGCGAGTTCAAAGTCCTTGGTATAGGAAGGTGGAGACTTTGGTGAGAAGAACGATGGCAAAGACGGAATTCAATTTCGTATATCGTAGCTCAGTATCACTAACCTAACGTGCACGCGAATGGGTTTGTGGTTTCTTTATGTACAGGCATTTGAGGAAGAAGGGGTTGTTGGGCTGGGTTCTTGCGTGTTTGGGCCGGGTTTGAGATTTGGGTATGGGTTTTAAAAGAAATATATTATATTGTGTTTAATTTAATTATATTGTCGATGAACTTATAAAATGTATAACTTCTACACACGAGGTTCGTTTTGGACGAGACCTTTTGCGTTGCGATCTTGATGACGAGAGCTTCGTAATGAAAGTGGTTTGGACAGATTTGGAGACAGTGGAAATTTGGACTAAAATCGGACGTTGTTCGGTTTTAGTTCCAAACTGGAACGTATCGGCGATAACAAAAATCAAGGTGAGTGTTTTATAATGCCGACACATATTAGAATATTTTTATGCTAGTTAAATTCGAAATTATGAAGTGATATGAATTTACTGATAGTTGTTTGATAAATTTAATTGGCATTGAATTAACTGTTAAAAATTAAAATCGACAACTAGATTTGAAATTGGAATTGAATTGCCAGTAAAATACCCAATATTAATAACTATGAAATTGTTGTGAATTAGATAGTCTGTTTGTATGATTGATTGTGATGAATGCCAATTGATTGATATTTGGATGATTGGATGTTTATTTATTTTATATATATCTTGTTATCCCCCTATAAATTATTTACAGTATATAAACTGTAAATTGAACTATTTTGAATAAACTAAGAAACAGGTTGAAATGATATATACCTATGACATCATGATTTGGATTGAAATGATATATATCCATTCCTGATATTAAATTGAAATAACTAATCACTTGGCCATAGGATAGAAAATTATATACGGACACTGATTAGTTAAATTAAATGATTTTAAAAATTTTGATTTGAAATTATTTAAATGGTTTTGATTTAAAAGAAATAAAAAACAAATTTATAGAAATCAAATTATTTTCGAACTTGAGCTCTAAATGTTAAAATTTAAATTTGGTAATCGAAATTCTTTAAATAATCGAAGTTGATATTTTGAAGTTATAATCGAAATATAATTTGAATTTTTGGAAATCGATTTGTTTTAAAAGATTGAACTTTTAGCCGAACTTTGAATATTACTAAGTAAAAGTGATATAAAAACAATATTTCAAAATTGATCTCGGAATTGAATTATATTTGAAGATTGGAATTTTAAACTGAATATGGAAAGTTAATTTGATTTAAGTGTTTTGAATCGAGCCCAAAATCGATATAAATTGAAATTGAATTAATTTGATTTGAAAGTGGAATTGAATTAATTTGAGATCGAAGTTGAAATTGATTTGAATTGAAATCGAAATTGAATCGACTGAATGGAAATTGAATTGATTTAATTGGAAAGTTGGAATTGAATCGGTTTGACTTTGAAACTATTTTCAAATGGATTATTTTAGTATAAACTATTTTAAAATCTATATTCTTTAAATACTCAAATTATTTTGCTATATAAACCATTTTAATACTTAAACTATTTTATATTAAACTATTTTAACCATTTAAACTAGTTTAACCATTTAAACTATTTTAACCGTTTATACTATTTTTAACTAATTTAATTATTTAAACTAATTTAAACTATTCAAATTATTTTTCAAAAATTCAAACTGGTCAAGAGTGGAATGTTATTTTTAAATCATGGATTTAAATATGAATTGAGTTAAATGAAGTTATAACCCAAATTGAAATTCGAAACAATTTTGGAACTGAAATCAAGATATTAGAATTGAAATGGTGCATTTTGAGTAAATATGATGGTTTCGAAATGGATTTGATTTTGAAGCAAATATGATATTCTGATATCAAGTATGAACTATTTTCGAAATGTAAAACTACCAACCGGTATGTACAACGACATTTGGTTATTAAAGAGACCGGGGCCGGATATGGGCATACTTTCTGTCAATATCGGAACCACTTTAACAATTGTGTACGTGGAGTGATGACCTAGAACAAAGTGGTTGGATTTGGTGGCGATTGCTAGATGTGAAGAAAGAGAACGATGATGGATAGACCCCGACACTTGTGCTAATTTGAAATGACTAAAACAGGACGGCTTGACAGGGCCAAGTGGGCTAGCTACCCCTAGCGGACTTCCGTTCTTCGATTTTCTTAGACTCGGTCCATAGTATTACTCTTATTGGTTTCGATTGGTGCACCTTTATTTTGAGATAACCTCCCTTTGACCCGATATGGGATGGATGGACTCGGTGGGCGGTCATGGCTATGATGCGTTACCACTAGCCCTGCGACCCGAACTGGTAGTATCCTACCTTGGGCATTGCCTCACGTGCCTTGTCATACTTTTATCCCTATACGAGACCCATACGATTTTGGTTTAGTGTTGTCATATCACGGCACATCCCTATCCACCGACCGTTTAATTGGTGTTTTATATGCAAACTATACGATAATGCTTAAAAACGCGTTAAAGGGGATCAATGTAAAGCCTTAATGCTATTTTAATATTTATTTTAATGATTAGACATTATATATATATAGCGTATTCTACCACATATAAATATTTTGACGGATCCTTAAGAGATAGAAAATCCCGTAACATCTCTTGAGTTATTGCACGCACGTTATACACTGGATATGAGATGTGAAAACCCGTAAACATCTCTGACGCCGTTACACTCATGCTATATGCGATATCAATTTGACTTACATAAGAATATTTTAGTCCTGACTCGAGTGTTTTGTCTTTTCATTACGCTCGGGTCAGTCCTGAGTTTTTTAGCTTATTGAAGATTTATTCTGGAGGACGAAGATGAAGATTTGGTATTACTATTACTATTATTATCCCTGCATCATATTGTCTGCTGCATTATTTATTTATCTCTGATGTATTATATAGCTCTGATAAATGTTGTATAGATTATTATTAAATGTGTAGTATAAACAGCTTCATGAACTGTTTATTTGATTATTCTATTTTATCGTTCCGCTGCGAGATTCTGTGTTTATTTACTTCTTCTTTTCTTATTTTTCTTAATTAAACCCAATGATTATCTATGTTCCAGATTGTTTAAGTTGGACATGTGTGGATTATTGTCGATTTAAACCTTCCAAAATGTGGGTCGTTACAAAAATCATATATTTAATTTTAAATCTTCCTAAGTTAAAAGTAGATTTAAAATTATTAACTATAGAATTCAAAACACATAAAATAGTCTAAATTAATTTTAACATATATGCATACGTGTGTGTACACACACACACATATATACATGAATGCATGTATGTATATGTAGTTGTTATTATATATGTATATACAATGATTATTTTATACAATTAAAAAACTATGGACAACAAAGGTATATATAAAGTGACAAATGTGTGTGTTGTGGTTTAACATATGTATATGTTGCACTTGCACTATACACATATGAGTATATTTGATATGCTCATTATAATATAATTGACTGGTTAATTAAAACGAAACTCCTTTTTAAAAAATTAAATAAAACAAGATTTTATTTATAAAAATATTAGATTGGACCTAATAGACCCATTAGACTTCATAAGCTAATAGGTCTAAAATAGGAATTAAAATTGAAATCTATCTATTTCACATGCTTTCGACTGGCCCAGTTCCTTCAAAGACCTTAAAGCGAGGTTAGTTGAGGCGTTTACCTGATATATTGGATGTCCTAGGTTTGATCCCTACAACTAGCATGATAGGGAGTTCGCACATTGTGTAGCAAAGCATTGCCTCTTACCCCTACATGTCATGTGATAATTGTGCCAGTCAAAAGGCTGCATGTAAAACTCGCTTGTGTGGTGCCTACTTGGGTTACCCCAAAGGAGTTTGAGTTGGGCCTTTAATGGTATCATAGCCCAAATGATTTATACAGTCTAAATAAGCAATGTTAGGGCTAACTGATTAAAGCCAACCCATTTAATAGGGTGTTGAGAAAGGCAGTGTCTAAGGTAGGGTTTGGGTAATAAGTACTCTACCTCATCTGGCTATTGGCCCGGCTCGAAGGTTGAAGTAAGCCTAAAGGTTGTCCCCAAAATAAAAGCCTAAATTGATTTTGGGTCTTGGCTAATTTTCAAAATTTATTTGAAAATAAAAAATTATATTTCAAATTTAAAAGTTGTTTAAAATACATAAAGAGAAATTTTATAAAAGTTAATTATAATATGCATTCCAATTTTTTAAAATTATTTTAAGAAACTAAATAATTAATTTGGAATTTTGAAATTTAAAATTTGATTACTATGGTTAATTAAATTAAATTAAATAATTCATTAAAAGTTAAATGGTTGAAACATATATATTAATACGTGTTTAGCTATAATTGTTTTAGTTATTGATTTATCTTAAAATGGTTTATGCTAAATTAAATTAAAATTTAAAATCAATTAAAATATTTAATTAAATTATTTGATTAAATAAAATTAATTAAAAGATAATCAATTAAAATGTATACATATATTGATATATACATATAAACAAACTATAAATGTTATAGTTGATTAACTATCTTAAATAGTTTAAGATGAGTTAATAAAATTTTAGAAATTTATATAAAATAAAATAAATTATTTAAATATGATTTAATTAATAGACTTAAAATTAATGAAATAAGATTTAACTAATAAGATACATGTATATATTATATAGGTAAATTAAATAATAAAAGTTATAAATAAGTTAATACTTATATAACTATATATGTATAAAATTAAGTGGAACTGGAAAGAAACCCAAATGAGTCTTGAGAAATAAGAACATATGTATAATACATACACCATGATTTCAGATGTGTGTGACACTTGAATCATGAGGGTATTTCATAAAAAATATATTATTCCCTAAATTAATATCACTCATTATATGTATATTAAGGATTATGAATCCTTTAATATAAGTTGTCCTCTACCATTTATATATTAATTGATTACTTGCATACTCTTTGGTTGTTGATATTCCTTATGCTAAAGATGTTATGGTAGTACTATTAATATGTTGACTAGACGAGGTAAGATACATAAACATATTTGTTGATATTCCTTAAGGTACATGCATTATACTTAGGCTATGGTGAAATGGTGGGTATGAATGAATAATCTCTATCGTTTTTTGGATATTCCTCAAGATCAAGATGAGATTAAGATAAAGACCACGAGTTAGGAGTTGTATGTGATACAATGGAAAAAGTATTATCCATCACTTGCGAACTTATGATTTGTTGATATTCCTCTAGGACAGAATCCAAAGGAAAGCGAGTCCTAACGCATAATAGAGAAATTGAATGATTTCTATGTTTTCCTTAGGGTTTTGAGAAATATAAAAATCTAGTTGGAAGCTTATTGGAAAAATGAAACGATAACATTCAACCTTTCTAATATGCTAGGAATATTTTCTATAAAGTTAAAGTGATCCAATTAGATAAATTTGTGGAACTGTTATAGTTGATACAATGTTTTTCAGTTAAAATATACAAATAAATTTAATTAAGATTAACATAAAAATATTAAAAAAGTACCAATAAATCCTTTTGTATGTTGTCAATTCAAGAACCATGCAAGCACCTATTTATATAACTACTAAATACGTTTGTAACTTGGTCACTTGCATGTTTATTTCCCTAAGACCGTGTAAGTTATCCATAAAATGTCCGTAGAAATAAAGTATGAAAGAAGGAGTCAAGAGAACGTTTCGATAGAATAAACAGAAAACTTTCGATGAGGTCGAAGGCCATCATCAGAAGTCAACAAACAGAGAGCTTTCGAAAAGGTTGGAAGTTACTTTCGAAGACAACGGATAGCAAACACTTCACTATTTTGCGCCAAACCATTCCAAACGTCATGGTTTCGCCTTCATCATTTCTACCAGATGAGTATTCAACCAATTCAACCCTTTTGAAAGCATGTCTAGCCTTTCGAAACGGTTACGGTAAATGTTACTACAAAAATCCACCTTTCAACTGGGTCGAAAGGACCTTCAACAAAGACTAAGAAAGAGGAGTTTAGACCAAACCTTTCGGAGGAGTCGAAGGGATGCAGTCATCAAAGTTCAACAGCTTCAAAACCTTTCGAAGGGATCTAAAGGTTCCATCTCACAGTGTGACGGATCGGGATTTGCCCGCTCGAAAATCAACATCCGTACTTCACATTGTACTAGAATGCCGCAGATTCGACCGTTCAAATCCGATTCGCCGAAGCTATAACACAATTAAGTAAATAACACAGCGGAAGAAAAGAATAATACATTGATATACAACATCTGATACAACAGAGTGATACAATGATGATATAATGAATATCTATATACATCAGAGATATGATACAAGAAATAGCAGCGGAAAAGAAAAGATAACAACAACAGCGGAACAATATCAATAGAAATGATAACTCCAAAATGATCTTCAGACAAGAATGAATCCACAACTCCAAGATAAGCAACTCCGATGAATGAACTAGCTCCAGATAATCTACTAAACCTGAATATCTGAAAAGAAACCCAACTCTAGACTGCTCGTGTGGAAAATTATGAGCACCCAGAGTTTAGGAAGGGAACAATAAACTCCGGATCAGTCATGGGACTGGTGTGAGCAACAAAAACAGTTTATCTTTAAACAAATACAAAAGGTTTTAAACATTGAAATCCGCAATGCTTTTGGAAAATGAAACTACCATAAGACCTCCCGCCACACACACAATGCAAACGCAGAATTGGAGGAGATTTCTTCTTATGATAGTCAAACATGCTTACTATGCAAAATCATTGGATATTATCATTAGTGCATAGTGTAGAAAAACATTTCGAAAGTATAATATTAATCTTAGCCAACATACGACCAGTATCGTATGCCTACTATAGTTACTATGTTCAATAGCAGGTTACCGCCACATTCCATAGCAGGTTATACAACTAAAACCGTACAAGTTCCGTATTGTTTCTTTGGATTTTCCAACAAATGGTCAGGCTAAGGAACTTCCTTCCGCCGCATGGGATCGCCTCTGGCGGGACGTCCCGAGAGACAAACTGCTCTCTGCCAACAAAGCCGGGTTACCCCTGTAACAGGTAACTCACAAATATGTCATCACCCGGTCCTTTGGGACCTTTATCCGAGCGCTCGATATCCAACATCACACATCATAAAGAAAGTGTATCCACATGAGTAAGTATCTGGGCTCCATACCATGATACCACCCCTTTCCAAAAGGAAATGACATACCCTAAAGGGCGCGACCCTCATAACCTTGCCGCAACATTCCTGTTTCGACCATTTCCGGGTTGTGAGGCCCTGACGAAGTCTCGTCCACAAAGCTACGCTTTTTCAAAAAGCCACGCTTTGGGTCAACAGATGATCAACCTATGATCACAAAGATAAATGATCAAACAAATGATCATATCACAAATGATCAAACACTGATCATCACACAGCAACACTCAGCATGCCACATTACCAAATTGGGATATATCGCTGATAAATTTCAACTACATAACCTCTGAGCTCGTACGTCTCAGAGAAGGGTGTTAAGCTAAGAGAATAAATTCTCCGCCACCAACAGATATGTATTTGAAAGAAATCGGCTTTATATCTCAAAGTGTAATGTCAGACATACAATCCATACAAGTCTGTTCCGGGATCGAACAGAACCGAAGGCACTTCTCACGAAGCCCTTGCAAATCCGGATAATTTCCAATCACGTCCGGACTTCCCGTCACTAAGGGTGATAAAACCTCTATATCGGGGATCAGCCGATGCAGAGTGACTCGACGGTAATCCTTCCGTTTTCAAAAATATTCGGTCTTCAACACCGGTCATCAAATGCTATCCATATACGACGTATCACATATTCGGAATGGGTTATACGACCCAAAGGTCCTCTCCCGGCTAAACCGAATAGTGAGCGTAATATTTAAAAACATATGGATATGGGATTTCAATTAAGTCATAACTTATTACCCAAAATCTTTCTTTTCAAATGGTTTATCAAATCACCATTTTCAAATCTTTTAAACAAAAAGATTCAATCTTTACGGTTTAAACAGTTTCCACACTTTAATCTTTTAAACAAAAGATTCATTCACAGATTTTCCAAATTAATTTCCATTTCAATTTGATTTACTCGTTAAATCTTTAAATCAAGATTTAACTTACAGTTTTCAAAACAATTCCATTTCAAATGGTTTAACAAATCATTATTTTTAATCTGTTAAAAATAAACAGATTCAATTCATAGCTTTCAAAAACAATTCATTCATAACTTGGAAAACCACTTTTCAATTCAAACTTGAAATTCCTTTAATTAAATTGGAATTTCATTTTTTATCTGAAAGCTTTTATCCTTTTGAAAACAAACAGTTTCATTTCAGAAAATCTGATTCATTCATACGAGTTAAAGTCTTTGGGTTAAATCCAAATTCTCAAAATTATACTTTTAAAATGGTTTAAATTTAGATAAACACATTTATAACATTTTCAATCTCTAGTTTCAAATCATAGGATTCAACTTTAAACTTGAATTCAAATTTAAATCAAATTATTTAAATTTTCAAAACTCGATTAAGTTATTCAAAACAACTTTTATCTTTGAAATTCCATTTCAAAAGTTTTTCACTTTAAACCCAAATTTCTAATTTCAAAATCAATTGAAATTAAAATTTCAATTTCAAAAACTTCAAATTTAAATTATCTGTGACTTAACCGATTTCCACGTGAAATCCATATTTGTGTGTGTATGGTGTAGTCCAGGGGTTTCACACACAATAGTGCAACATCATCAATCATCACAGATATATCAATATCGATAAGCGGTATAATCCACAACGCTTATCTTCATTCACAGATTCATAGATAAAATAAATTTATCAGGCACAGATTCATCATTACACTTCGATATGGGTTTCGGATAACCAATTGGAATCCGACTCCCTGTCGCATCGAAATTCAAATGTCGTTTACGGGTCAAGGGTTTTCATATTCACATAGTAATATATCACAGAAATAGAAATTACAACATAAATCGGGATATATCACAAAGCATCATAAATCAGGGATATCAAATAATTCACATTCAAAAGAATCCAAACATCCGTAAGCAGGATCAATTAATTTATCTGATTAATTTAAATCAGATTAACTTCTATGAATAAATTGGCTAGTCATGGTAGATTAATAATTAATTAATTATAAAACAATTAATAAACGATTCTTCTATTAATCATTAATTTACCCTTAATAAATAATTAATCCTTAATTAATTTTTCTGAATTAATTTAAAGTGAGTAATTAATTATTTATTAATCACTTTCATTAATTAATTTACCTTCAATAAATTAATCATCCTCAAATTAATTTCCTTAATTCATTTATCACATTAACCTTAAATTAATTTATTGCTTAATCACTTGGTTAATTACTAAATCAAAACAGTACTTAAGATTTTAGAAAGCATTGTCAAGCATTTCCTCAATTAATTACAGTTGTAATAAAATCTTAACACTAAATTAAGTCGACCATACTAAAGGTGGTTTTACAGAAAAATTTGCCTAACCCATTTTTTATTTTTGTCATTTTGAAAACCAACCCGAGAATGCCTCCGGGTTTTACTCGAGTAACACTCGAGATTGCCTCCCCATTTCCCCGAAGTCTTCTTCCTTCCTCACGTTCGCATCTTCTTCTTCTTTGTTTTTTTTCTATTTCCAGTTAAATTGAATTAAGCTTAAACTTAAACCACTACTGAATTAACTCCACGAGAAACTCGAGCCAAAATCGATATTACTCGATACCATCACCGAGTCAACCTTCGTTCAGAACTTCACCTGACACAGAACGTGCACGTGCACTTGCACAGTGGCTCTGGCCACCTCCGGCCATCCACTAGCACTCCACCCCATCAGCGACCAACTCCAGATGGCACCACGACCACCAGAATCCACCGCGACAACTCGAATCGAAATCGAGTAAATTTCCAAACCTGGAAACGCGCGACCCCTCTCCCCTTCAAACCTGTCAACACCTTTCTCACGCCGCTCCGACCACCAGAGGACTTCCTTCTCCGGCCACAGCCTCGCCTACGACCAAGCCACCATCACCTAAAACCCCGTTCAACTCGATCCTCCCTAGAGACCGTACTAACCCAAACAAGTTTCACAATCAAAACTAGGTTAAAAAATTTCAAACCCAAATCCCACAACCCACACAGCTAAATTCTTTGATCCCATATTTTTCCTAGGATCTCTGATCGATCTCCTTATCACAGAAACAACCCCGACCTTCCCGAAATCATAGAACAACATATATGACCAAAAACTACAATTTTGTTCAACCCAAAACTGCCCATTCAATACTTAACTAAAAAATGTGATTTTAGTTTTAAAAATCCTATTTTTGTTTTAGAAATCTGTTTGCAAACTTGAATTGACAATTCAAGATGTTCGAAAATGTCACATATACTAACTTGGTACTGTTCTTAAGTTTTCCCAGAGCATATCAATTTTATTTATCATGTATTAAATTTTACAATCTACTTTATGCTTGCCTACACATGTCTTGTTTTTACACTTTGCTCTAACAATCAATGGTTTGAGAATTTATGATTTTTGAAGTAGCTCAGTCTCTTAAAATTTTATAAACAGAGCAGATATCCCAATAATGAAAATGGCCAGGCTTCATCTTACCAAAATTAAATGAAATGCATATATTTCATACAACAATATACCTGATATTCATCATACACTAGATTTAAAAACTTAGGTTACTTAAATTATGAAGTTACTCACAGGTAAGTATTCAGCAGATTCAAACTTTTAAGTTTTAAAACCAAAAGTTGCTCACCTTTCATTTTGATGAACAGAGCCTGCTCCAATATTTGAAACAGCCTGAGAAATTACAAGTTGAAGCTTTCTTGATCTTTAATCCTCTGTTTTGTATTGTTGTTGATGTTTAAATTGAGTTATGATGTTTGTTGCATACCCAGGTTAATGAATCGAAATGGAAAGAAGATGATGTATATATTAGAAATGAGTTACAGGGTGTGTTTATTTGCCTTAGTACTGGGTTACATTTTGTACAACATAACCAGGGATATTTCTTGCTTTGTCTACTAATCTCTGTTTGGTGGCTGATGTGAAAATATGGTGATGGCTTGCATTAATGGCCATGTACAAATGGTTATTTTATTTGATTGTATGTTTGAATGTATACTTGCATTTCGGTTGGTAGAGATGTTGCATTAATTGTTTTGTGTACTAAAATATCATGCATTATTTGTTGTGATATGCTATTGTACTTTATCATTTACTTTTATTTGTGTTCATGTTTTACTCGGTTGGGATGATGGTGCTTGGTACATAGATATGTTTATTTTTATTACTTTGCCATGTTATACATTGTTATGTTGTTATCTTGTATTATAAGCTAATGCTTATTATTATTATTATTTATTTACAATTTAAACTCAAGTCAAATCTATCTATATATTTATTATTTATCTCTAAACCATTTATTTAAGTTTTAAATTCAAATAGAAATATATATATATATATATATATACATATATATATTAAATTTGCTCGTATATACATATACTCACATATACACTATTTACAATATTTTAATCTCAAATGGTTTATACAGAATATACTTGGATATCGGGGAAACTCGCAATAAATAAATCGATTAATTTCACAATTTTTATTCAAAAATCCAATTAATTATCAATTTAAATTTATATAAAATTCGGGGTCGTTACAGACTTCCCCCCTTAAAAGAATTTCGTCCTCGAAATTGCCAAGGAGACAAAAAGATAGATGAAATAGGATTTATCAAATCAACTGAATATTTATTCTGCATTTGGCTCACCAAATCAGAATATCGATAACAGATACAAGAACGAATCTGTTTAACACTTCACAAAATACTCGGGTTATCCAGATCTACGAAGTATGGAGTGGCATCGGTCAGTTTGAAAGGATAACTAACCATTCGTAGAATATACTGGGACCCAAAGAATAGATAGATATATGGATATCATATCAGAATTTTAGTTTAAACTAAAGTATACCTATCAACCATAACAATTAAAGCAACCAATTCATCCAAACAAACAATTTTGGCTCAATTGGAGTTTATGTCCCAAATTAATATATCGAATTTATTCCTGGATCTACCGGAAACTATCGACGAATTGAGAAAAGATGACGAACAAAGAGATCGATAGAGAAAAGATTGCTTCCTTGTTGTTACAGAGTATTGACCATTTATAGTCGTATTCCCCTGTCCCCTATCTCATCCTCTTCTTTCACTCATACTTACTATCAGTGGATAGCAAGAGAATTTACTGAGGCATACGGACAGATATCTGAGAATTACTCATTCTAGAGTTTACTTCACTCTATCTCTAATGAGTTACTTAACGTGTTATACTCCTGAGCTAAAGTTCAACCTTAGCTCTGATACCACATGTGACGGATCGGGATTTGCCTGCTCGAAAATCAACATCCGTACTTCACATTGTACTAGAATGCCGTAGATTCGACCGTTCAAATCCGATTCGCCGGAGCTATAACACAATTAAGTAAATAACACAGCGAAAGAAAAGAATAATACATTGATATACAACATCTGATACAACAGAGTGATACAATGATGATACAATGAATATCTATATACATTAGAGATATGATACAAGAAATAGCAGCGGAAAAGAAAAGATAACAACAACAGCAGAACAATATCAATAGAAATGATAACTCCAAAATGATCTTCAGACAAGAATGAATCCACAACTCCAAGATAAGCAACTCCGATGAATGAACTAGCTCCAGATAATCTACTAAACCTGAATATCTGAAAAGAAACCCAACTCTAGACTGCTCGTGTGGAAAATTATGAGCACCCAGAGTTTAGGAAGGGAACAATAAACTCCGGATCAGTCATGGGACTGGTGTGAGCAACAAAAACAGTTTATCTTTAAACAAACACAAAAGGTTTTAAACATTGAAATCCGCAATGCTTTTGGAAAATGAAACTACCATAAGACCTCCCGCCACACACACAATGCAAACGCAGAATTGGAGGAGATTTCTTCTTATGATAGTCAAACATGCTTACTACGCAAAATCATTGGATATTATCATTAGTGCATAGTGTAGAAAAACATTTCGAAAGTATAATATTAATCTTAGCCAACATACGACCAGTATCGTATGCCTACTATAGCTACTATGTTCAATAGCAGGTTACCGCCACATTCCATAGCAGGTTATACAACTAAAACCGTACAAGTTCCGTATTGTTTCTTTGGATTTTCCAACAAATGGTCAGGCTAAGGAACTTCCTTCCACCGCATGGGATCGCCTCTGGCGGGACGTCCCGAGAGACAAACTGCTCTCTGCCAACAAAGCCGGGTTACCCCTGTAACAGGTAACTCACGAATATGTCATCACCCGGTCCTTTGGGACCTTTATCCGAGCGCTCGATATCCAACATCACACATCATAAAGAAAGTGTATCCACATGAGTAAGTATCTGGGCTCCATACCATGATACCACCCCTTTCCAAAAGGAAATGACATACCCTAAAGGGCGCGACCCTCATAACCTTGCCGCAACATTCCTGTTTCGACCATTTCCGGGTTGTGAGGCCCTGACGAAGTCTCGTCCACAAAGCTACGCTTTTTCAAAAAGCCACGCTTTGGGTCAACAGATGATCAACCTATGATCACAAAGATAAATGATCAAACAAATGATCATATCACAAATGATCAAACACTGATCATCACACAGCAACACTCAGCATGCCACATTACCAAATTGGGATATATCGTTGATAAATTTCAACTACATAACCTCTGAGCTCGTACGTCTCAGAGAAGGGTGTTAAGCTAAGAGAATAAATTCTCCGCCACCAACAGATATGTATTTGAAAGAAATCGGCTTTATATCTCAAAGTGTAATGTCAGACATACAATCCATACAAGTCTGTTCCGGGATCGAACAGAACCGAAGGCACTTCTCACGAAGCCCTTGCAAATCCGGATAATTTCCAATCACGTCCGGACTTCCCGTCACTAAGGGTGATAAAACCTCTATATCGGGGATCAGCCGATGCAGAGTGACTCGACGGTAATCCTTCCGTTTTCAAAAATATCCGGTCTTCAACACCGGTCATCAAATGCTATCCATATACGACGTATCACATATTCGGAATGGGTTATACGACCCAAAGGTCCTCTCCCGGCTAAACCGAATAGTGAGCGTAATATTTAAAAACATATGGATATGGGATTTCAATTAAGTCACAACTTATTACCCAAAATCTTTCTTTTCAAATGGTTTATCAAATCACCATTTTCAAATCTTTTAAACAAAAAGATTCAATCTTTACGGTTTAAACAGTTTCCACACTTTAATCTTTTAAACAAAAGATTCATTCATAGATTTTCCAAATTAAGTTCCATTTCAATTTGATTTACTTGTTAAATCTTTAAATCAAGATTTAACTTACAGTTTTCAAAACAATTCCATTTCAAATGGTTTAACAAATCATTATTTTTAATCTGTTAAAAATAAACAGATTCAATTCATAGCTTTCAAAAACAATTCATTCATAACTTGGAAAACCACTTTTCAATTCAAACTTGAAATTCCTTTAATTAAATTGGAATTTCATTTTTTATCTGAAAGCTTTTATCCTTTTGAAAACAAACAGTTTCATTTCAGAAAATCTGATTCATTCATACGAGTTAAAGTCTTTGGGTTAAATCCAAATTCTCAAAATTATACTTTTAAAATGGTTTAAATTTAGATAAACACATTTATAACATTTTCAATCTCTAGTTTCAAATCATAGGATTCAACTTTAAACTTGAATTCAAATTTAAATCAAATTATTTAAATTTTCAAAACTCGATTAAGTTATTCAAAACAACTTTTATCTTTGAAATTCCATTTCAAAAGTTTTTCACTTTAAACCCAAATTTCTAATTTCAAAATCAATTGAAATTAAAATTTCAATTTCAAAAACATCAAATTTAAATTATCTGTGACTTAACCGATTTCCACGTGAAATCCATATTTGTGTGTGTATGGTGTAGTCCAGGGGTTTCACACACAATAGTGCAACATCATCAATCATCACAAATATATCAATATCGATAAGCGGTATAATCCACAACGCTTATCTTCATTCACAGATTTATAGATAAAATAAATTTATCAGGCACAGATTCATCATTACACTTCGATATGGGTTTCGGATAACCAATTGGAATCCGACTCCCTGTCGCATCGAAATTCAAATGTCGTTTACGGGTCAAGGGTTTTCATATTCACATAGTAATATATCACAGAAATAGAAATTACAACATAAATCGGGATATATCACAAAGCATCATAAATCAGGGATATCAAATAATTCACATTCAAAAGAATCCAAACATCCGTAAGCAGGATCAATTAATTTATCTGATTAATTTAAATCAGATTAACTTCTATGAATAAATTGGCTAGTCATGGTAGATTAATAATTAATTAATTATAAAACAATTAATAAACGATTCTTCTATTAATCATTAATTTACCCTTAATAAATAATTAATCCTTAATTAATTTTTCTGAATTAATTTAAAGTGAGTAATTAATTATTTATTAATCACTTTCATTAATTAATTTACCTTCAATAAATTAATCATCCTCAAATTAATTTCCTTAATTCATTTATCACATTAACCTTAAATTAATTTATTGCTTAATCACTTGGTTAATTACTAAATCAAAACAGTACTTAAGATTTTAGAAAGCATTGTCAAGCATTTCCTCAATTAATTACAGTTGTAATAAAATCTTAACACTAAATTAAGTCGACCATACTAAAGGTGGTTTTACAGAAAAATTTGCCTAACCCATTTTTTATTTTTGTCATTTTGAAAACCAACCCGAGAATGCCTCCGGGTTTTACTCGAGTAACACTCGAGATTGCCTCCCCATTTCCCCGAAGTCTTCTTCCTTCCTCACGTTCGCATCTTCTTCTTCTTTGTTTTTTTTTTCTATTTCCAATTAAATTGAATTAAGCTTAAACTTAAACCACTACTGAATTAACTCCACGAGAAACTCGAACCAAAATCGATATTACTCAATACCATCACCGAGTCAACCTTCGTTCAGAACTTCACCTGACACAGAACGTGCACGTGCACTTGCACAGTGGCTCTGGCCACCTCCGGCCATCCACTAGCACTCCACACCATCAGCGACCAACTCCAGATGGCACCACGACCACCAGAATCCACCGCGACAACTCGAATCGAAATCGAGTAAATTTCCAAACCTGGAAACGCGCGACCCCTCTCCCCTTCAAACCTGTCAACACCTTTCTCACGCCGCTCCGACCACCAGAGGACTTCCTTCTCCGGCCACAGCCTCGCCTACGACCAAGCCACCATCACCTAAAACCCCGTTCAACTCGATCCTCCCTAGAGACCGTACTAACCCAAACAAGTTTCACAATCAAAACTAGGTTAAAAAATTTCAAACCCAAATCCCACAACCCACACAGCTAAATTCTTTGATCCCATATTTTTCCTAGGATCTCTGATCGATCGCCTTATCACAGAAACAACCCCGACCTTCCCGAAATCATAGAACAACATATATGACCAAAAACTACAATTTTGTTCAACCCAAAACTGCCCATTCAATACTTAACTAAAAAATGTGATTTTAGTTTTAAAAATCCTATTTTTGTTTTAGAAATCTGTTTGCAAACTTGAATTGACAATTCGAGATGTTCGAAAATGTCACATATACTAACTTGGTACTGTTCTTGAGTTTTCCCAGAGCATATCAATTTTATTTATCATGTATTAAATTTTACAATCTACTTTATGCTTGCCTACACATGTCTTGTTTTTACACTTTGCTCTAACAATCAATGGTTTGAGAATTTATGATTTTTGAAGTAGCTCAGTCTCTTAAAATTTTATAAACAGAGCAAATATCCCAATAAAGAAAATGGCCAGGCTTCATCTTACCAAAATTAAATGAAATGCATATATTTCATACAACAATATACCTGATATTCATCATACACTAGATTTAAAAACTTAGGTTACTTAAATTATGAAGTTACTCACAGGTAAGTATTCAGCAGATTCAAACTTTTAAGTTTTAAAACCAAAAGTTGCTCACCTTTCATTTTGATGAACAGAGCCTGCTCCAATATTTGAAACAGCCTGAGAAATTACAAGTTGAAGCTTTCTTGATCTTTAATCCTCTGTTTTGTATTGTTGTTGATGTTTAAATTGAGTTATGATGTTTGTTGCATACCCAGGTTAATGAATCGAAATGGAAAGAACATGATGTATATATTAGAAATGAGTTACAGGGTGTGTTTATTTGCCTTAGTACTGGGTTACATTTTGTACAACATAACCAGGGATATTTCTTGCTTTGTCTACTAATCTCTGTTTGGTGGCTGATGTGAAAATATGGTGATGGCTTGCATTAATGGCCATGTACAAATGGTTATTTTATTTGATTGTATGTTTGAATGTATACTTGCATTTCGGCTGGTAGAGATGTTGCATTAATTGTTTTGTGTACTAAAATATCTTGCATTATTTGTTGTGATATGCTATTGTACTTTATCATTTACTTTTATTTGTGTTCATGTTTTACTCGGCTGGGATGATGGTGCTTGGTACATAGATATGTTTATTTTTATTACTTTGCCATGTTATACATTGTTATGTTGTTATCTTGTATTATAAGCTAATGCTTATTATTATTATTATTTATTTACAATTTAAACTCAAGTTAAATCTATCTATATATTTATTATTTATCTCTAAACCATTTATTTAAGTTTTAAATTCAAATAGAAATATATATATATATTTACATATATATATTAAATTTGCTCGTATATACATATACTCACATATACACTATTTACAATATTTTAATCTCAAATGGTTTATACAGAATATACTTGGATATCGGGGAAACTCGCAATAAATAAATCGATTAATTTCACAATTTTTATTCAAAAATCCAATTAATTATCAATTTAAATTTATATAAAATTCGGGGTCGTTACACACAGTATCCAAGGAGTTCTAACCTTTCGAAGAAGGTGAAGAAGTCAAAGCAAGAATTAGCAACCCCATGGAGACCTTTTCGAAAGCATATCAAACCTTTCAAACCGGTTAAGACACATCTGGGATTCCTTTCGACAACGTTGAAAGGTTCTATGAAGAAAACAATGCTCAGTAGTCAGCAAAGAAAGAAAGACAACCTCTCGACAACATTGAAGGGAAGCACCACTCTCGACAACATTCAGGTGAAGTGCAAACCTTCTGACAAGGTCGAAGGGTTCATGACAACAATCGAAGACAAACCTTTCGTCAAGGTTGAAGGATTCACAACAATATATGAAAGGCAACCTTTCGACAAAGTCGAAAGGTTCATGAAGGCATAAGAAAGGAAAACTTTCGACAAAGTCGAAAGATTCATGAAGGCATACGAAGGGCAAACCCTTCAACAATGTCGAAAGGTTCATGAAGGCATATGAAGGGAAAACCTTTCGTCAATATCGAAAGGTTCATAATGTCATATAAAGAGCAAACCTTTCGAAAAGGTCGAAAGGTACAAACAACATATAAAGGGTAAACCTTTCGACAAGGTCGAAAGGTTCACAACAGCATGTAAAAGGGGGAACCTTCCGACCCGGTCAAGAGCATGGAGTCGAAAGGGGGGCCACCTGCATCTATAAATAAGACCCAAGGGGTCACGTTTGGGGGATCTGAATTCTCTCATTCTAATCTTGTATTTTCTTAACCAATACATTACAACCTTAATTGGGTGCTGATTTGGGGATTTAATAAAATAAATCTTTTTCTTGGATAAACAGGTTCAATCTGATAGAAAGGTTCTTCCCGACAAGGTCGACAACTCTTCTTATAGGAATAACTACTACAACCTTTTGAAGCTATTAACCCTCCGGTCTGAACCTTTCAACAAGGTTAACAATACAACTAGATCAAACATCCATTGTAACCTTCCGAAGTGATTAACTCTAAGGCTTAAACCTTTTGACAAGGTCGACGGTACTTATGTTATAAAAATACCAGAAACCCTTCGAAGCTATAATCCAGTCGGTCTAACCTTTCGACAAGGTCGAAATCTATTCTTCAAGTATAATACCTAGACTTGTAAGGCTTATCCAAAAGAGATCTTTTCCATACCTTTCAACAAGGTTGAAACTTACTCCAAACAAGAGATCAAACCTATCGACAAGGTCGAAAGCAACAACATATCTACTAAGGAATTTGATTTCTTGCTTAGATTCAAGAAAAGCAACCCCCTTAGCCATTGATAAGGATAAATCCTATCGTAGTGGTCTCAACTCATAGAATCCTAACCTAGTTGAAAGGTAAACCTTCATAAGAAACCACAAACAAGTTCAACTGAGTTGAAAGGTTATCTAATTCAAAGACCGAACCTTTCAACGATGTCGAAAGGTCCGACTCAAGAATTATTCATAAACAAAACCAAGTTTCAAGGCAATTCTTAAGGGTATCATGCTATTTGTTCTCCAAAAGAATATCCTTCTTTCTTAATATTACTTTGGAGTATTGACAATAAATCTTGTTAACAGTGTATCATCTTCTATGAGTTTCTAACTCGAAAACAATACAAGAATATGAATATTTGATCCATATTCAATCACATATAAATATAATATGGTAAACGATCGCAATTTGTAATGCACGAAAATTCTATGAAATTTGTTCACTCGAATAAGCAAGTAAACTGTAATGCAAGATCGTGTATTTAATAAAATTGATTAAAATAAAGATCTTGTTGTGTTAGATGTAGTAGTAGACCAAAAATTACAAGATGTACCTAGCAATTCGATCATTGAAATGCCAGTTCGATCAATTTACATACTGTGCAACTTTTAATACCTTTAAATGTTAAGGATGACTAGATGCACTTTTGTAAAGGGTTTTTTATGGCGTTATAGTAAGGGTTTCCTTTTTAATGGTTTGACCATTTTAGAAGGAAAGCGAATGTAGGAGACTAGATGTAGCTTAGGCATAATTGGGATAAAGAGAGTGAATAGTCACTTCTACTTCATTAAGAGACACTGAAAATGAGAATTCTACAAAATTCTAAAAGATACTTATTATAGCACGAGAAATGTGATTTCTATTCCAAATGTTATTTCATATTGAAAATTGTTTTATATGAAAATCATTTCTTTGATTTTAAGATATTTTATCTGAAATTCTCGATTGTAAACTAGTTATGTATACGGAATGAAAATCCATAATAAGTGGTCGAATGGAGCTTTATATTTCATATGTTATTATAGTAACGGCAGAAATAGTGAGAGCATACCATATAACACTTCTTAGTGGATACATCAAGTTATGAAAAGAAATTTTTTGTTTTTGTAAATATACCAAATATTATTTATGAAATAATAATTGTTTTTAGTATTAATTGAAAATACATACAGGTTTATTCTAAATATAAATATTTAAGAATGTTCATTTTAAAATAAATCTATAATAATGGTATTTATAACAAAAGTGATGCATTAGAAAATACCAAAGTATCTAAAATTTTAACAATTATTTTAGAATTATGGACTATGCCATATCTTAGAGAAATAATTCTTTGATCAAATGATTATGAATCATATAGTACTAGACAATTATTCTCAAATGATTAAGGGCGAAGCACCCATTCAGTAGGAGGGACAAAAGTTGTTGAACTCTTCAGATTGATACATACATATGTATGAAGTCTAAGTTAAATAATGTCGAAACGTATCCACTTACTTCATTAAATTCATTAATGAATTATCACAAACATAAACATTTGTATTTGATACACATGGATTATTTCAATGATAAGTTCATAGAATATAAAATGGAGCAAATAACAGGTATGCAAAAGAAAATAAAACGATTCGATTTGATCGAATAGGTGAGTGTATTGGAAAGAGTTCCAAATGTACCTTAAAATGAATAAGAAGTAACCAAACTTTGTTGGACAAAGAACAATTAATGTTGAGTGAAGTTGAGTTAATTTCTTTCGGTAAGGTCGTGTACTTAAGACTATGTACAAAAGGTTAAAACTAATTTCATTTAAGTCATATTTTACGAGAACATATAAGATAAGAGTTGACAAAAACCCCTACATACATGTTGTGTGAGTCAAGACACTGTAGGTAATACATATTTGCAAGGGATCATGTGTGGACCACCCCAAATGAGTTCAGGATCACCCAATATTGATTAATCTATTTACACAAGTATCGTAGACTTAAATACCAAATCAGTTTTATACATTTATATAGAAAATTCATAAAACATTTATGAATACCTATTCATTGCCAAGAAACACCAACTTTACGACGAAGGAATTTCTTTAAGAAATCATTGCTATTAAAATTGATTTGAATACCATCCAAAGATAAACTGATTACAAAGGATGAAATAAAATAAAGCAAGCCAAAAGGACACAACTAATTAGAATGCCTAATAAGAACTTTGCACATTATTGAGAAACTATGATTTTCTTATTGATGTCGAGAAAAGAATTTCCTCAGTTTTCAATAAGCCATTAAAAGTATTAACTCTAACAAATGGCATAATGTGCAAACCTAGAATGGATTCCAAGTACATTATCAAAATATGATTTTAATGGTTTTACCTAAAGGGATATGATCCATCTACCGCAAAAGTGTCTTTGAGAAGAAGACTAATGCAGCTGAAATATGGTAAGCTATGTTTGATAGAATGAAATTGTAAATTTCAATTGTTTAAATTAACATAACAGATTTTTCATTCACTGTACCTAAGTTAATTCGGTTTTCGCTCACAAAATTATCGCTAGATATGATTTTGAGTTTTGGTATAGGTATGTTGAACAAAATTCTAAATGATTATTTATACCATGGTGTTTGCCCTTAATGAGCAAAGTATCTCGAAGATAGTGGGAGTGATTCTAAGTTTATGGGTTATTGGATATGATCCAAAAATGGTATGAAAGTATTATTCGATATGCATCAGAGTTAAAGAACAAATATGACAGAGAAATCAAATCATTTGATTTTTATTCAAAATATAGAGGAAGCATGTTTCTGTAAGAAAAAATATTAATAGGTGCTAAAATATTTCTAAAACCATAAGTAAATAACTAAATTATGACTGCTAAAGATGTATTTGTGTTAAAATCATTTCGGTTTGGTTGTTTAATTCTCCGTATAGGATTTGAAAGACATCTTTTATAATCAGTATAAAAGGACGTTGGGAATGTCCTAAAAACAATATACCCATACCAATTCACTAAAGAACTGGCTTGATAGTTTTTGAGAAAATAGATTGAATAAGTTGGAATAAGATTCCATATTTGACCCCCAAATGTAAGTGGGAGATTGATATGCCCTTTGGGTAATTATGTAATTTGTTACATATATCAAGCTCAATAACCAATATTTTTCATAACAAAGGTGTTTGATATCTACAATCTACTTTGTTATATTGTGATATAATTAATTAAGTAATTAGTTTAAAGTATATTAAATAGAAAATCCTTAAATGATATGTTATGTGATAGTAATTACAACATCTTGTAATCACGAGAAATATATTGAACTAAAATAACATATTATTTTAAATATTCCAAGTTAAGATGTTTCAAGACATGATATCTATACATCCGATAAGACTAGAGTATAATGACATGATAAATAATATATAAATAAAATAAATTGGATTATTACCCTATCCAAAGCCTAGAAGAAACACCTTGAGATATTGAATCTGTTCACTCCTTGAATCAGTATCCAAACCTTCAGAAAGAGCTACCAAACTAAAAGAAGACCCCACTGATCTTCAAATTGTACTTAATTTTTGTATTTGGAATCTTGAAAGTGAAGAAGAGAGATGGAGTTGTGGCCATCCTTGATAGGTCTTGATTGAGAAAAATCCAAGAAGGAATAAAGTAGGGCTAGAGATGAATATATAGAAAAGTACTATGGAGCAAAAAATGGATTTGGATTCTCCGTCTTCTCTTACCATTTCATCTCAATTTCAATCAAAATACAAGCCATTTTGCACCCTCCTATAGCCAACCATAACAACCCTTATTTGGGCCTCCTTATTGCTTCAAAACTGATCAAATAAATATACATTTAAATCCAATTCAAACGCACATTGATATTGTTTATCGATATGTGTGTCTATAACTATTATATACACACTACTTAATATTGATCAACACAAATTAAATATTTTATAATTAATATTTTGTAAATGTTTATTTATTTATTTAACCTATAACAACCATAATTACTTAAATCAGGTGATAATAGGGGTATTCAACATTACGGTTGTGTGACTCTTAAGTTTAAATTCAATCAGTGATTAACATCGAACAATTCGAATATTAACATCACACGTCACTTATCAGGTGGTGTGACATTATAGCCAAATTTATCGCCTATAGGTTAGGTAAAATCCAATATTACTTTATATATGTAAAACCCCTAATTTGGCGTTAGTTACGAACGAAAAATGAATTCGAAACGAAAATAATTAAATAAGAAATAATTAATGTTTTATATTAATTACTCGGGTCCATAGGCCGACCCGTTATTAGGCACAGTCGACCCCTAGCGGTCAACCGGTGACCCAAAGGCAGTCGACCAGTAGCAACCTAGCAGCTCCAATAAACCTAGGCCACAACAACCCAAAATTAATATATTTCGATCTAACGGTTCTTCTTGATTCTAACGCCTATAATTTCAAGCCTAACCCTCCATTCTCTTCTCATATTTTTACAAAGGAAGTAGCGAAGCTCTACTATTTTTTCTTCTCTACTTTCTTTCTAAATTATAGAGATAAGATATTTGTATCTACATTCATACAAATCGGAGAAGAGTAGAAATCTAATAAAAAGGAGAAGAGAATTGTCACGACCCCGAAATTTAAATTTATTTAAATTTATAATTAAATGAATTCTTGAGTTAAATTTATGATTAAATAAATTTTAGATAAAAATTTGTAAATTTAATTGATAAATTGAGAGCGAGTTTCCCCGATATCCAAGTATATTCTGTATAAATCATTTGAGATTAAAATATTGTAAATAGTGTATATGTGAGTAAATTTGAAATAATATATATATTTGTATATATAGGTGATTTGAATCTTTGATAAATGGTTTAATAAATAATTTAAGTTAAAATAGAAGTAAATGTTTGAAATAGGATAAACCTTATAAATATTAAAGCATAAGTATAAAATAAATTATAATAACGTATTATTTTAGAATGTCATTTGAATTTCAAGTAAATGGATTTTTAAAATAAATATATATATATATAGGAAAATACAAGCAAAATATTAAGTAAATACAATCGTTAGAAATTAACAACATATTAAAAATAAATCTCATGTATATTACAAAACGATATAACAAATTATAAAAGGAGATGATAAAACAAGAAACTAGGCAGATCATATCATAGCATAAGTACGAGAACGAACAAGGTAAGAAGTACAGGAGATCGAGAAAATACATGGGCCATTTCAGGTGTTAACTTGAATATGCAAGCTGGGTTTTAAACATAAGCAAAGCAAAGGTAATAAAATGTCTTTGATATTGTACATAACAACATCATTTCAGCCGAAATCAAACTAAGCTTGTAAAAGCAAGACAAATATAAATATCATAAGGGGATAATAAAGTACAATAGCATATCAAAGCAAGTAATGCAGCCCATAACTGAAACACTTTAGCCATGCCTAGATATTGTGCAAAACAAGTAAACATATAGGAGACATGAAGCACTTGGCATTAAATGCTATATCAATATTTTAGTCAATTCGAATTCTTTACAACATCATCTCAGCCACCCTATTAAAAAGAAAAAAAAACAAGAAGATCTTGTTGTACAAAAATATATCCAGCAACCTCATTTTCTATATATCATCACCTGTCAACTTGCTTTTTCATTTTCATTCCATTTTCGTTCATCTTCCAAACTGAGCAAATACTATTTCATATTCAAACAAGCTTCATCTCAGTTTTGTTCCATTCTTAGTTATGAAAACTGAAAGTAAAATACCATTTAAAAACTGAAACAAAGATTCAACAACAATCAACAACAAACAGAGACTTAAGGCAAGAAGGAGTTGCAGAAGATTCAAACTGTTTGTAACAAGCAGGCTCTGTTTATTCTTCTTTCTTCTGGGAAACAGGTGAGCAAACTATTCTTTTATTAATATGTTGTGATGATTTATGCAGTAGTATAGTTGCAGTTGTTTTGTGAAGATAATTGCATGTGTACATAAAGATGATATGCCTGTATAGTGATTTTATTTATATGTATAAGTATGCTCTCTGTAGTTTACAGGTTTGGATCACTCAACAAATTCAAAATCTCAACACACAATCAATCTTAAGTCTTGATTTATAAATGAAAGATGTTTGAATTTGTGTAACATCATTACTAAAAATAATCACAGGGAATTAAAATCAATCTATGGATCGAAAATTTAAATTTACAGTAAAATCTTGATTTTGGTCAAGATTTAATTAATTCAGCTTTCAGATTGAAGTATATGTTTGAATCACGAATGCTAAACCATGAATTTTAGAAATCATATTACGATTTTTAGTTGAGAAATCAGTGAGTATTCTTGAATTGAATGATTTGGACGTATTAGTCGATCGGCGTCAATCAACGACAAGTTCGTCAGAGTTGTTGGACTTGAAGGTGGAAGGGAAAGCGGGGATCAATGGAAAAATACTTTCGTGATTTATCTGAGCTCGAGATGGCCAGAATCGATCAAAATAGGGTTTTACACCCTGTGTTTATCGTAGGAGTTCGACTGGGTTTCGCGGCGAATAGGGGTGATCGGAGTTGATCGCGAGTGGGGCTGGAGACGCAGGGGATCGAGGCAAAGTGATGGCGAGAACGGCGAGGTGTTTAGGGGTCTAGAACGTCGGTGGCGATCGATTTCTGGTGGCGTATGGTTTTGGCAGTCGAATGGGTTACAGGAACAATGGGTCTCAAATTTGCTCGATTTCGTGGGGATGAGCTTTCGAGTTTTCTGGGATGTCGACTTGATCATCGACGACAACGCCGACACGATGATGGTTGCGGCGCCAATCGAAGATGGCCTGAACGTATGTGCACGTACACCGGTGTCACTGCGTATCAGGGATAATTTGTTTTGGGGAAGAAAGGGGTGAGCTCGTGTTTCTGCTCGGGGAAAATAATGAAATGTTCGGGTGTGTTACTGGGGTGGTACGCGAGAGTTAATGGGTACAGGATTTTAACAATTTAAGTAAAAATAAAAGAAAAATATAAAGGAAAGGTGGTGACCTGGGAGGATGCTCGAGTAAAGTTGAGGAAAACCCGAAGTAGGGCTCGAGTGTTCTAAAGTTTAGCTCGGTTCGCCTGGGGTTGTATGTTTCCAGATTTTAGCTGAATAAATTTCTAAAATTATTCCATTTATAAATACTGATTTCTTTTAGTTAAGTTAGGTGGCCAAACTAAAGGTTTTGAAATTAAAGCTCTTTAAATAATTAAATTTTAAACTTATATTTCTGACGATTTATTTTAAATAAAAACTTAAATAAGTGATTAGGAGTAAAATCAAATGTTTTGAATTTTGAACTTAAAAAGTAAGTTAATTTATATTGTTAATAATAATCAAGTAATTAATAATTTAGGATTAAGATTAATTTATTAATAATTAAGAATAATTATGTTAAAGGATGTTTAACTGGTTAATTAACTTCCAAAGTTTAAGTTGACATATTTATTAAAGGGAAATTATTATTATTATTCGAAGTGAATTACTTAATTAAAGTAATTCAAGTAATTAAAATAGTTAAAGTAATTAATTTAGAATTCGAGTTAGTTAATCAAGTAATTTATGAATGATTAAGTAAGAAAAAAACTACTTAGTAAAAGTGAAAACTGGATAATTTAAGTTTGATAAATTAAATGTTAAGAGTTAATTAATTTTAAAGAATAATTAATTTAAGTGATTAAGAAACAACTATTAATAAACCCTGACTAGAATGGACCGACTTAAATTAATCAGATATTTAAATTGAGCTTACTTATGAATGTTTGGATTCTATTGGATGACTTGATTGTTTGATATCCCTGATATATGATGCTTTGTGATACATCCTGATTTATGTTGTGATCTGTAATTTACTTACCTGTGATATATATCTGTGATCTGTGAATAAAAGATAAGCGATATAGTTTATATCGTTTATCAACTATATTTCTGTATTTGATCTGTGATGATTCATCGTGTTGCACTATTGTGTAAAACCCCTGGACTACTCTGTACACACACAATTATGGATTTCACGTGGAAATCGGTTAAGTCACAGATAATGTAAATTTGATGTTTTTGAAATTGAAATTTTTAATTTCAATTGATTTTGAAATTGGAAATTTGGGTTTAAAAGTGAAAAGCTTTTTGAAATAGGATTTCAAAGATAAAAGTCATTTTGAATAACTTAACCGAGTTTTTGAAAATTTAAATAATTAGATTTAAATTTGAATTCAAGTTTGAAATTGAATCCTATGATTTGAAACTAGGGATTAACAATGTTATAAATGTGTTTATATAAAGTTAAACCATTTAAAAGTAAAATTTTGAGAATTTGGATTTAACCCAAAGATTTTAACTTGTATAAATGAATCAGATTTCCAAAATAGAAACTGTTGTTTTCAAATGATAAAAGCTTTCAGATAAGAAATGAAATTCCAGTTTAATTAAAGGAATTTCAAGATTGAATTGGAATTATTTTTCCAAGTTATGAATGAACTGTTTTAAAAGCTATGAATTAAATATGTTTATTCTTAACAGATTTAAAATAATGTTTGTTTAAACCATTTGAAATGGAATTGTTTTGAAAGCTATTAGTTAAATCTTTGATTTAAAGATTTAACGAATAAATTAAACTGAAATGGAAATCGATTTGGAAAATCTGTGAATGAATCTTTGTGAAATTAAGTGAACTTTGTGAATCAAATCTTTTTGTTTAAAAAGATAAAAATGGTAACTTGTTTAAACCATTTGAAGAAAGATTTTGGGTAATAAGTGACTTAATTGAAATCCCAAATGTCCATATATTTTTGAAATTAACGCTCACTATTCGGGTTAGCCGGGAAAAGACCTTTGGGTCGTATAACCCATTCCGAATAGTGATACGTCGTATATGGATCGCATTTGCTATATTACAGCATGATAGGGGGTTCTCGCTTCGCAGTTTGGTGGCGAACGGGAGACTCTTACCCCTACATGTCCCTGAGTGGGATGGGTTGGTTGTGACAGTCGAGAGGCTGGCCGTAAAAGCAACTGCGAGGTGCCAATGTAAGCCACGGTGGGGCCGGGATGGTTGCAAAGCCTACCGGTGGCCGCTGTCTGCGGATCGTTACATTTGGTATCAGAGCTAAGGTTGAACTTTAGCTCAGGAGTGTAACACATTAAGTAGCTCATTAGAGATAGAGTGAAGTAAACTCTAGAATGAGTATATCCTTAAGATATCCGTCTGAACGTCTCAGTAAATTCTCTTACTATCCACTGATAGTAGATATGAGTACAAGAAGAGGACGAGATAGGGGACAGGGAAGTACGACTATAAATGGTCAATACCCTGCGACAGTGGAAACAACTTTCTCTATCAATCTCTTTTGATTCATTTCCAAATTCTTTTGATTCCTTCGTATCAGCTACAAGAAGAAGTTTCGGTGTAATGGTAGTTCTACGAATCGTTGTAGGAAATTCTTACTTCGTATCTTCATCGGTTTCTTATCAGCTTTTCGATTTAAACCTCAATGAATATGAATTTGAAATTTGAAATTGAAAATTTTAAATAAATTGAAAATTTTGAATTGATGATATTCTGCTTTGATGAGCCGAATACAAAATGGATATATAGTTTGATCTGGAAAGATATTTCTCTATCTTTGATCTATCTTTGTTGTTTACGTGCCTGCGAATTTCGAGGACGAAATTCTTTTAAGGGGGGGAATTTGTCACGACCCCGAAATTTAAATTTATTTAAATTTATAATTAAATGAATTCTTGAGTTAAATTTATGATTAAATAAATTTTAGATAAAAATTTGTAAATTTAATTGATAAATTGAGAGCGAGTTTCCCCGATATCCAAGTATATTCTGTATAAATCATTTGAGATTAAAATATTGTAAATAGTGTATATGTGAGTAAATTTGAAATAATATATATATTTGTATATATAGGTGATTTGAATCTTTGATAAATGGTTTAATAAATAATTTAAGTTAAAATAGAAGTAAATGTTTGAAATAGGATAAACCTTATAAATATTAAAGCATAAGTATAAAATAAATTATAACAACGTATTATTTTAGAATGTCATTTGAATTTCAAGTAAATGGATTTTTAAAATAAATATATATATATATATAGGAAAATACAAGCAAAATATTAAGTAAATACAATCGTTAGAAATTAACAACATATTAAAAATAAATCTCATGTATATTACAAAACGATATAACAAATTATAAAAGGAGATGATAAAACAAGAAACTAGGCAGATCATATCATAGCATAAGTACGAGAACGAACAAGGTAAGAAGTACAGGAGATCGAGAAAATACATGGGCCATTTCAGGTGTTAACTTGAATATGCAAGCTGGGTTTTAAACATAAGCAAAGCAAAGGTAATAAAATGTCTTTGATATTGTACATAACAACATCATTTCAGCCGAAATCAAACTAAGCTTGTAAAAGCAAGACAAATATAAATATCATAAGGGGATAATAAAGTACAATAGCATATCAAAGCAAGTAATGCAGCCCATAACTGAAACACTTTAGCCATGCCTAGATATTGTGCAAAACAAGTAAACATATAGGAGACATGAAGCACTTGGCATTAAATGCTATATCAATATTTTAGTCAATTCGAATTCTTTACAACATCATCTCAGCCACCCTATTAAAAAGAAAAAAAAACAAGAAGATCTTGTTGTACAAAAATATATCCAGCAACCTCATTTTCTATATATCATCACCTGTCAACTTGCTTTTTCATTTTCATTCCATTTTCGTTCATCTTCCAAACTGAGCAAATACTATTTCATATTCAAACAAGCTTCATCTCAGTTTTGTTCCATTCTTAGTTATGAAAACTGAAAGTAAAATACCATTTAAAAACTGAAACAAAGATTCAACAACAATCAACAACAAACAGAGACTTAAGGCAAGAAGGAGTTGCAGAAGATTCAAACTGTTTGTAACAAGCAGGCTCTGTTTATTCTTCTTTCTTCTGGGAAACAGGTGAGCAAACTATTCTTTTATTAATATGTTGTGATGATTTATGCAGTAGTATAGTTGCAGTTGTTTTGTGAAGATAATTGCATGTGTACATAAAGATGATATGCCTGTATAGTGATTTTATTTATATGTATAAGTATGCTCTCTGTAGTTTACAGGTTTGGATCACTCAACAAATTCAAAATCTCAACACACAATCAATCTTAAGTCTTGATTTATAAATGAAAGATGTTTGAATTTGTGTAACATCATTACTAAAAATAATCACAGGGAATTAAAATCAATCTATGGATCGAAAATTTAAATTTACAGTAAAATCTTGATTTTGGTCAAGATTTAATTAATTCAGCTTTCAGATTGAAGTATATGTTTGAATCACGAATGCTAAACCATGAATTTTAGAAATCATATTACGATTTTTAGTTGAGAAATCAGTGAGTATTCTTGAATTGAATGATTTGGACGTATTAGTCGATCGGCGTCAATCAACGACAAGTTCGTCAGAGTTGTTGGACCTGAAGGTGGAAGGGAAAGCGGGGATCAATGGAAAAATACTTTCGTGATTTATCTGAGCTCGAGATGGCCAGAATCGATCAAAATAGGGTTTTACACCCTGTGTTTATCGTAGGAGTTCGACTGGGTTTCGCGACGAATAGGGGTGATCGGAGTTGATCGCGAGTGCGGCTGGAGACGCAGGGGATCGAGGCAAAGTGATGGCGAGAACGGCGAGGTGTTTAGGGGTCTAGAACGTCGGTGGCGATCGATTTCTGGTGGCGTATGGTTTTGGCAGTCGAATGGGTTACAGGAACAATGGGTCTCAAATTTGCTCAATTTCGTGGGGATGAGCTTTCGAGTTTTCTGGGATGTCGACTTGATCATCGACGACAACGCCGACACGATGATGGTTGCGGCGCCAATCGAAGATGGCCTGAACGTATGTGCACGTACACCGGTGTCACTACGTATCAGGGATAATTTGTTTTGGGAAAGAAAGGGGTGAGCTCGTGTTTCTGCTCGGGGAAAATAATGAAATGTTCGGGTGTGTTACTGGGGTGGTACGCGAGAGTTAATGGGTACAGGATTTTAACAATTTAAGTAAAAATAAAAGAAAAATATAAAGGAAAGGTGGTGACCTGGGAGGATGCTCGAGTAAAGTTGAGGAAAACCCGAAGTAGGGCTCGAGTGTTCTAAAGTTTAGCTCGGTTCGCCTGGGGTTGTATGTTTCCAGATTTTAGCTGAATAAATTTCTAAAATTATTCCATTTATAAATACTGATTTCTTTTAGTTAAGTTAGGTGGCCAAACTAAAGGTTTTGAAATTAAAGCTCTTTAAATAATTAAGTTTTAAACTTATATTTCTGACGATTTATTTTAAATAAAAACTTAAATAAGTGATTAGGAGTAAAATCAAATGTTTTGAATTTTGAACTTAAAAAGTAAGTTAATTTATATTGTTAATAATAATCAAGTAATTAATAATTTAGGATTAAGATTAATTTATTAATAATTAAGAATAATTATGTTAAAGGATGTTTAACTGGTTAATTAACTTCCAAAGTTTAAGTTGACATATTTATTAAAGGGAAATTATTATTATTATTCGAAGTGAATTACTTAATTAAAGTAATTCAAGTAATTAAAATAGTTAAAGTAATTAATTTAGAATTCGAGTTAGTTAATCAAGTAATTTATGAATGATTAAGTAAGAAAAATAACTACTTAGTAAAAGTGAAAACTGGATAATTTAAGTTTGATAAATCAAATGTTAAGAGTTAATTAATTTTAAAGAATAATTAATTTAAGTGATTAAGAAACAACTATTAATAAACCCTGACTAGAATGGACCGACTTAAATTAATCAGATATTTAAATTGAGCTTACTTATGAATGTTTGGATTCTATTGGATGACTTGATTGTTTGATATCCCTGATATATGATGCTTTGTGATACATCCTGATTTATGTTGTGATCTGTAATTTACTTACCTGTGATATATATCTGTGATCTGTGAATAAAAGATAAGCGATATAGTTTATATCGTTTATCAACTATATTTCTGTATTTGATCTGTGATGATTCATCGTGTTGCACTATTGTGTAAAACCCCTGGACTACTCTGTACACACACAATTATGGATTTCACGTGGAAATCGGTTAAGTCACAGATAATGTAAATTTGATGTTTTTGAAATTGAAATTTTTAATTTCAATTAATTTTGAAATTGGAAATTTGGGTTTAAAAGTGAAAAGCTTTTTGAAATAGGATTTCAAAGATAAAAGTCATTTTGAATAACTTAACCGAGTTTTTGAAAATTTAAATAATTAGATTTAAATTTGAATTCAAGTTTGAAATTGAATCCTATGATTTGAAACTAGGGATTAACAATGTTATAAATGTGTTTATATAAAGTTAAACCATTTAAAAGTAAAATTTTGAGAATTTGGATTTAACCCAAAGATTTTAACTTGTATAAATGAATCAGATTTCCAAAATAGAAACTGTTGTTTTCAAATGATAAAAGCTTTCAGATAAGAAATGAAATTCCAGTTTAATTAAAGGAATTTCAAGATTGAATTGGAATTATTTTTCCAAGTTATGAATGAACTGTTTTAAAAGCTATGAATTAAATCTGTTTATTCTTAACAGATTTAAAATAATGTTTGTTTAAACCATTTGAAATGGAATTGTTTTGAAAGCTATTAGTTAAATCTTTGATTTAAAGATTTAACGAATAAATTAAACTGAAATGGAAATCGATTTGGAAAATCTGTGAATGAATCTTTGTGAAATTAAGTGAACTTTGTGAATCAAATCTTTTTGTTTAAAAAGATAAAAATGGTAACTTGTTTAAACCATTTGAAGAAAGATTTTGGGTAATAAGTGACTTAATTGAAATCCCAAATGTCCATATATTTTTGAAATTAACGCTCACTATTCGGGTTAGCTGGGAAAAGACCTTTGGGTCGTATAACCCATTCCGAATAGTGATACGTCGTATATGGATGGCATTTGAAGACCGGTGGTGAAGACCGGATATTTTTCGAAAATGAAAGGACAACCTGTCGAATGTCTCTGCACTGAGTTGCTCCGGTATAGAGATTTATATCACTCTTTTGTGACGGGAAGTCCGGACGTGATTGGAAATTACCCGGAATTGCAAGGACTTCGTAAGAAGTGCCTTCGGTTCTGTTCGAACCCGGAACAGACTTGTATGGATACATGTCTGACATTACACTTTGAGATATAAAGCCGATTTCTTTCAAATACATATCTGTTGGTGGCGGAGAATTTATTCTCTTAGCTTAACACCCTTCTCTGAGACGTACGAGCTCAGAGGTTATGTAGTTGAAATTTATCAGCGATATATCCCAATTTGGTAATGTGACATGCTGAGTGTTGCTGTGAAATGATCAGTGTTTGATCATTTGCGATATGATCATTTATTTGATTTTATATCTTTGTGATCATAGGTTGATCATTTGTTTGACCCGAAGCATGGCTTTGTGAACAAAGCGTAGCTTTGTGGACGAGACTTCGTCGGACCTCACACCCCGGAAATGGTCAAAACAGGAAGGATGCAGCAAGGTTCTAGGGAGTAGCGCCCCTTAGTGTATGTCATTCCTTATGGATAAAGGTGGTATCATGGTATGGAGCCCAGATACTTAACCTCTGTGGTTACTGCATTATTATTATTATGTGGTTGTTGCAAATCGAGGATCCTCGGGAAGATCGGTGACGATCGGGGGATGGCATACGCGTGTCAGTAGTTACCTATTTTTGCAGAGGTAACCCGGCCTTGTGTTGGCAAAGATCCGGTTAGGTTCTCGGGTCGTCTATTCCAGGGACGTACCCATCGTGGATAGGAAGTTCCTTAGCCTGATCATTTGTTGGAAATCCAAAGAAACAATACGAACCTTGTACGGCTTTAGTTGTATTACCTGCCATGGAATGTGGCGGTAACGTGCTATTGAACATGGTAGCTATAGTAGGCATAAGTGCGGAATGCCTATGCTGGCTAAGATTTATATTCTACTTTCGAAAATGTTTTCTGCACTATGCACTAATAATAATAACCAATGATTTGCGTAGTAAGCATGTTTGACTATCATAAGAAGAAATCTCCTCCAAGTCTGCGTTTGCATTGTGTGTGTGGTGGGAGGTCTTATGGTAGTTTCATTTTCCAAAAGCATTGCGAATTGACTTTAAAATTCTTTTATTGTTCGTTTTTAAAGATAAACTGTTTTTGTTGCTCACACCAGTCCCATGACTGATCCGGAGTTTATTGTTCCTTTCCTAAACTCTGGGTGCTCATAATTTCCTACACGAGCAGTCTAGAGTTGGGTTTTTCAGATATTCAGATTAGTAGATTATCTGGAGCTAGTTCAGTCTTTGGATATGGACTGCACTCTCTTATCTTTGTGCCTCGTTATTGGGAGTTCGAGCTATTTCTGGATCGGCATTTTGAAGATAGAGATTATCCGCTGCTGATGTTATCTATCGTTTTCTTTTCCGCTGCTATTTGTTGTATCATATCTCTGATGTATATTGATATTCATTGTATCACTCTGTTGTATCAGATATTGTATATCAATGTATTATTCATTTATTCCGCTGTGTTATTTACTTAATGTTGTTATAAGCTCCGGCGACTCGGATTTGAACGGTCGAATCTACGGCATTCGAGTACGATGTAAAGTATGGATGTCGATTTTCGAGCGGGCAAAATCCGTATCGTTACAAGAATCAACTATATAAGTATTTAAGGTTATATATATATATATATATATATATTTGTATCTAGTTTCTCTCCCAATCCCAAAACTCTTTTCAGGTCTGTAATTCTAATGTATGTATATACCTTTTTATACATATCTCTTGGATTAAAAAGGATTTGGAGATGAACCAAAGGTCCTACTTTAGATCTGAAGATTTGGATCGCTTTTAAAAGGCAAGTGAGAAATTTTATAGATTGTTATAATATAAAATTACCCCGTTGGCGTTTATTTGATTTTTATGCCTAATTGGATAGTTGTATATAAGTTGCAGGTAATGAATTGAATATGATCTGAATATAATAAATATCGCCTACATATTCTTGTTTATGAATTGATTTAGCATTGTATACAATCTGATCTTAAAATCAGTCCCAAAGGTATGAATTTAGAATATTGATTTGAATGAAATTTATTCAAGATCCGAGATAGGTTATATAATAATGTTATAAATTTGGATTATTACCCTAATCTTGTTAGAATATATACTTTTCTATATTTGAAATTATTGGAATTTAGAACCATTTAATAATTGTAAATTAGTTTGATTTCTTTCCCTTTTAGAAAGATACAGCGTTTGATCTAATAAGGAATAGGTGCAAATAGGAAAAGAAAGAGATGTGTAAAGTATGAATTTATTGTAGTTTACACTATCTATTTAAGTAATAGAAAGAAATGTTTTTTCCTTGTAATTTCAAACGATGTAATCTTTTATATTTTAAAGTTAAATCTTTTGTTTTAGACTGATTTATGGAAATTATAGCGAATAATCGTTTTAGATATGATTCCAACAATTTGACATGGAAAAGTATATTCTAGTGAAGATATATAACTAGAACATAATGATAAAAGTAAATATTTGTACATAAATACTATGCTTATAATAATTAAATAAAAAGCTAATAACGACGCTTACACGTAATATTCATGTTTAGGATAATTGATTTATGAGAAAGGAATTTAAAAGGTTGTAACTCCAATAAATGGTAATAAATATGGGAGTTGCAATAATTTGATAGGGTAAATGGATTAATGGGACTAATAAAAATGGAATAGATATAAAAGGTTACTAATTTGAAATTTGTAATCATATATAAATGTCTAAGGAAATGTCCGTTAGGATTTTATGGACAAATTGACATTTTTGAGCATTAAACAAGGTTTATGAGTAAATAAATATTTAAGGTAAATCTTATTACTTTAAATAAAAAGGGAATTAGTAAGCTAAGTCCAATGTCTACATAAGATAATATAAATAAAGACTTAGGATGGTTAATTGGACTTAGTAGGTTAATGATGCGAGGTCAGTAGAGTCACTCAACGGAAGACTGCCCTTAACTTTAAGGCTACCAGTAGTCGGGTGTACTTACTACTGACGTGAGATATCAATAATCCTAGGATCCATGACGACGTGAGAGCTTGGGGTTGCTTTCTTAATGGGAAAGTATTAAATGGTCCAAATTTGAAATTAGGAGCGGTAAGGGATATCTCCATAGGGGTTTGCTTTTGGTTTGAGGTCTTAAGTGGCTGAAGGGTCTGCCTCTCTCCTGAATGGAAGTATTAAGTAACTTAGTAAGATTCTAATTAAATAAATAAGGATGTCTCTAAAAAGGGTTTACTTCAGTGTTGAGGTCTTAAGTGGCTGAAAGGTCCGCCTCCCTACCGAAAGAAGTAACCTAATGAGATGCCATATTTATAATTAAAGAGTGAGAGTGGATATCTCGGGAAGGGTTTGCTTCTGGTTTGGGGTCTTAAGTGACTGTATGGTCCTCCTCTTTCCTATAAAAGAAGTATTAAGTAGCTTAATGAGATTTCCAAGCAATGATAGCTAGATAATACCATCGAGGAGCACGCTTCTGGAAATAGGTCTTACATTGCTAAGGCCATAATAACAACAGTACCATTTAGGAGCACGCCTTGGGGAAAGGTCTTAAATGATGGGGTCTACCTTAGTTAAGGTCTTAAATGACCAGAGTCTACCTATTTGCTAATAAAAGATATTAAGTGGCTTGAGTATTATTTATTACATGGCTATGATTTTGCCGGTGATAGATGCGGTAATAGTTGAATATTAAATATTGGAAGCCTTAAATAGTGGTTAGAGGTCTTGTAGCTAGGACTCACCGACCATTAACAACAATGTTAGGAAACCACCTTGGGAATATGACTTAAATGACGGGGTCTTCTTTGATAAAGATCTTAAATGGCAGAGTCTGCCTATTTCTCTTTTTAAAAGTATTATAAAAGCCCGCTTCATATTTAGAAGTACCTAGTGGCTAATGGGTTTGGACGTATTGGGTGGGTGATATGGCTTCATTAGTATTTCGTACCTTGGGAAGGGGTAAGTATGTAATCGTGTGTGCAATGCAAGTTTAGGTTAGAATTGCTAACCTTAATGAACATAACAATTAAATGGAAACCTATCAATATAAGTTTATGTTATGATCAATTTTAATTTTCTCCAGTCACCAAAACGTTGTTCTGACCCTCTCTTCATTACAACCCATAGAATATAATCTAGAGGAACGGGTCAGTATTCTTATCCTATTATTGTTTCTACCGTGAGTTTATATTTCTATCAATCTCTGATAGTGCTCATGCTTATTTACAGGTACCAAATCCAACGATCTGTGCTTTGATGGACTTGGATTTCGATTTTTGTCGAAATTTGGGCCCTTTAAGGTGCGGGTTATTATAATATAAGCGTTACTGGTAGTGAAAATTATTTGCACTAATTCTCATCGTTAAAACTATATCATATTAGGACTTATGGAATTTGATAATGGTCAAAATTCCAATATCGTCCATATTCAATATTCTAGTCCAAACACAAAGTAGTTGGTTCAATAATAACATTATTAACCAAACTACTATAGTTAGAGATTTTGACTTTGAGTAGACTTTAATGACCTTGATACTTACCTCATATAACTGAGGAGAAGAATTCTTTATTGAACGGTTTTCACTTCCAATGCTTTCACTCGACCCAACTATAGTCATTCGATGGACATCGTGCCACGATTTGACTATAATCAAAGTAGAGTTTCCACATTGAAGATCAATAGTATTCTCAAGTCAAGAGAACTATGTAAAGTTATCACATCAATATTTTCTATTTGACCTTATTTATATTAACCAATAGAAAACTATTGAGTGAGTCATTCCATAGTTATCCAATAACCATTGGTACATAACCTATAGGTGCCCTCGGTAGTCATAAGTAATACAATGCCAAACATTTGTAGAGCATTCCATACTTTAATCTCAATGGACACGTCGATATCTAGCCTCGATGCATCTTGACAATGAATATTTAAAATGATGTGTTTATTATGTTGTGATAAAATACTCATGACTACAACAATAGTATTTACAATCATAAACACAACATTTATGGATTTCTTTAATATACTTAAATTAAATAGTTAATTAATTATAACACATTACAACAAGTATATAATAGAAAGTAAAAAACACCTTTATTTCAAACGAGATTTTATTACAAATACAATAAATTATAGAATTTCCTCAAGGGCATGCCCCTAACTCTATCAAATAGTGTACACGGTTAATGTGTACGTTTATAGGTGTTGGGATTTACACCGCAGTAGACACATTTGTCACTTTATATATGCCTCTATTGTTTATAGTTTATTTTGAAAATTATATATATAAAATAATAATTTTAAAATTTTATTTAAATGGTTTTGACCAATTCAAAATATTTTGAATCAATAACTTAAAAATCTTGTGTCAACTTAATGTTCAAAATCAGATCTAGATTTAAGAAAATATTTATTCAAATTTCAAATTAAAATTACAATATATATATATATATATCTTTAAAAAAAATTAAATTCAAAGTGTACATATGCATATATTTTGTATTTTAATTTAATGTGTATATATATAAATTAATAAACTTGTATACATGTATATAATTTGTACTTTTTTCTAGCTGAAAGGTTTTTAGAAAAAGTATACTTATATATGTATATATATGTATTTATCTATATATATATATATCTGTGTGTGTGTGTGTATATATATATGTATATATATTATGTGTAGATTTATTTTAATTTTTTTTGAATATAATATAAACATTAATGTATTTAAATGAACTTCAAATATATATATATCAATTGTTATTATAAGAAAGTAAAATAATTATAAACTCTAAAATTATATGTATTATAAAATAGTTTAAATAATTATATATATATATATCTGTGTGTGTGTATGTTTCATCTATTTTATACGTATATAATTACATGTATCATATTATAAAATCATTAAAGCTAATTAAAATTTATTTTTAAGTTTTGAAAATTAATATTTAGTTATTCATAATATGGCCGAAACTATTATATTTATTATAATGAAGTTTTCAAGTTTTTTCTTAAATAATTGAATATAAAAATTAAATTAGACAACACGAGCATGTATAAATTTGTTATAACATGTATATATAAGATCTAATCTACATAGCCAAAAGATGTATATATAAATGATAATGAAATTGAAAAGATTACCGTAAGATGTAGCCTATGATATGCGCCATGAATGAAGAATCACCCTTAGATCTGACCGAATTAGCTCTTAGAAATTGCAATAATCTAAAGCACCACCGTTGTACTTATTTTAAACGATTTTCTTTTAACGTGCTTTTGGGAATTTTTGGCTATGGGGACTTAATATTTTTAGCTAAAGGAGGCAAGTAAGTAGAGGCCAAAAAATATTAAGATGAGATGGTTTATATAGTGGTATTAAGAGAGGTAAAGGAGGAGAAAATATTTCCTTCTCTTACTCCTTCTTTTCTACCTTTTCAAAACCATTTCGTAACTCTTAAACCCCACCATCTAACCCTATATGGCCGGCCATGTTTTGGGCCTTCGATAATTCCTAAACTACTTAGCAACTAATTAATTTAAATCAAATTTAAATACTTATCAATATCATATATCGATACGTACATATATAACTTCTGTATACGCACTTTAATAAATGCTAATGACATTCAAAAAAATCAAATAAAATTTAATAATTTATATTTATAAATATTAATTAATTTAAAACAATTATAATTAATTAAATCAGGTGGTATTTAAGAGTATTCATCATTATGGTTGTGCGACTCAAATATGTAAATTCGATCAGCGATTAATATCGAACAATTCGATTCTCGTTCACACACCACCATAGCTAGTGGTGTGAAAGTTTGGCTAAATTTATTACTTACACATCTTTTTAGTAAAATCTAATTTTACAATTTTAAGAAATACCTGGCAGAAACGAACATATGCACCAATTCTCTTCGTTGAAACTTTAAGACTTATGGAATTGGTTTCGGTAAAATTCCAATGTCGCCTACATTTTTACTTGGTTAGTCCAAACCTAAAGTGCTTAGTTCAATAATAAGAATCATCATTAACCATACTGCTCTAGCTTGATAATTTGACTTTGAGTTGACTATGATACAGAGCTCATATAAGGAGACGAATTCTCAATTGAATAGTGTTCACTTTCAGTGCTTCAACTCAGACCCAACTATAACCGTTCGATGGATGATATGCCATGATTTAGCTGTAAACAAAGTAGACTGTTCACAATGAAGATTAATAGTATTCTCAAGTCGAGAGAACTACATAATATCATCACTTTGAGATTCTTTATTTGACCTTAGTTATATCAACCAACTAAAAATGCTCAAGAAAGTCATTTTATAATTATCCAATAACTATCACTACGTAGCCTCTTGGTGCCTCCCAACAGCCATGAGTAATACCATGTGCAACATTTGGAGGGTGTTAATACTCTAGTTTCAATGGTTCTATCGATATCCTATCTTGAAACTACTTGATTAGGAATATTTAAAATGATATGTTAATTTTAATGTGATAAATTTCTCATGATCACAACACATTGTAATTACTATCACATAACATATTATTTAAGGTTTTTCTATTTAATATGCTTACATTAAATAATTAATTAACACAACATATTATGTTAAGTATATAATAGAAAGAAAAACATCTGTTATTTCAAATAAGATTTTATTACAAAGTTAGTAACTTAATAAATTAGACAATTTCTCCCAGGTCGAACCCCTAACCCTATCAATCTCCAAATTGCACTTGGAGCTAATTGTGGAATCTCAATCCTATCCCTTTAATCGATTTGTTGAGAACTGACCGAGCTAGTCCCTTCATGAATGGATTAGCTATGTTGTCCTTGGTATATACTTTATCAATTCATACTGGTTCTTTTGTTGCTTCTTTGAGGGAGAAGTATTTGGTCTTCATTGTTGAATCATCTATTGTTTCTTTCTTCAAACTTTTACAGCTAATAGCCCCATCGTTCAGTGTAAAAACATAACTAGATACAGACTTACATTCATCAATATAAATCTGAAAGCTAGAATCTGTATACCCCTTCATAAGGAGGTCTTCATTCTTGTATATAAGGAATAAGTTCGTAGTATTTCTCAAATACTTAAATATACATTTTACAACAGTCTAATGTTTCTCACCATGATTAGACTGGTATTGGCTTATGCATCCTAATTCATAAGCCACATACGGTCTGGTACATAGCCAAATATATCGCTTAAACGTCTTTTTGGTAAAATCAAATTTTGCTATTTTAAGCGGTACTCGGCAGTAACGATTATTTACACCAATTCTCGTCGTTAAAACTTTAGAACTTATGGAATTTGGTTTCGGTCAAAATTCCAATTCGTCTATATTCAACTTAATTCGCCCAAACACAAAATGTTTGGTTAAATACTAACAATCATTATTAACATACTGCTATGGCCTGAGACTGATTTTGAGTTAACTATAGTTGACCAAGATACTGACCTCAAATAATCAATGAGACGAATTCTCTATCGAATAGTGTTCACTCTTAATCTTCAACTCATACCCAACTATAGTCGTTTGATGGTTGCCATGCTATGATTTTGATTTAGCTCTAATCAATGTAGAGTATCAACATTGAAGTTTAACAGTACTCTCAAATTGAGAGAACTGTGTAATATCATCACTTCGAGATTCTTTATTTGACCTTAGTTATATTAACCAGTAGAAAACGCTCGAGTGATTCATTCCATAGTTATCAATATCTATCAGTACGTAACCACTTGGTCCCTTCAAATAGCCATGAGTAATACTCTGCCTAACATTTGGAGAGTGTAATTTAGGGCTTGTAGAAAGGCACGAAGATACTTTGTATTTAAGTTTAATGTGATAAATTTTTGCATAGAATATTTAAAATAATATGTTGAGTTTAATGTGATAAATTTCTCATGATTACAACACATTGTAATTACTATTACATAATATAAAATTTAAAGATTTCATTGTTTAATATGCTTAAATTAAATAATTATTAGCACAATACAATATAACAAGTATATAATAGAAAGAAAAACACATTTTATTTCAAATAGATTTTATTACAGAGTTAATACCCTACAATAAATTACACAATTTCTCCTGGGTCATACCTCTAACTCAATCAATATCCCACTTGCACTTGGGACTAATTATGAAATCTTAATCTCATTCATTCAATTAGTTTGCTGAGAATCGACCGAGCTAGTCCATTCACGAATGGATCTGCTATGTTGTTCTTGGTATCTACTCCATTAATCATAACTTCTTTATAAGTGATGAACTCTCTAATAAGGTGTAAATTATGAAGAATGTGCCTTGACTTCTTATGATTTCTTGGTTCCTTTACGATCTACATCGCAGCATTTTTGTCACAAAACAATGTCATTGGATTCTTACTGTTTAGATCACACCTCGCTTAGCCATAATTTCTACGCCCATACCGCTTCTTTTGCTACTTCGTTGAGGGTAGTGTATTCAATCCCCATCATTAAATCAACTACTTTTTCTTGCTTCAAACTTTTCCAACTAATAGCTTCACCGTTTAATGTAAAAACATAACCAGATACAGACTTTCTATCATCGATATCATTCTAAAAGCTAGAATATGTATACTTTATCATAAGGAAGTCTTCATTCCCTTATATAAGGAATAAGTCCTTAGTAAGTCCTTAGTATTTCTCAAATACATAAGTATACATTTTACGGCAGTCCAATGCCTCTTACCATGACTAGACTGGTATTGGCTTACGCATCCTAATGCATAAGCAACATACGATCTGGTACATGCATAACATACATAATGGAACTGATTGCAGATGCATATGGTATCCCCTTCATATGCTCCTTCTCCTTATCAGTATGAGGGGTGTCTTTCTCAGAAAGAATATTTCAGATTGCATCGAAACATTTCCATGCTTGGAATTCCCCATACCGAATCTTTTCAGCATGGTATTTATGTACATGGATTAGGACAATCCTAGTAAACTCACGGATCTATCTCTATATATCCTAATACCCAGTATATAGGCTTATTCTCCCAAATACTTCATGGAGAAGATCTTAGACAACCATGCTTTCACTGGTTGCAACAATGAGATGTCATTGCCAATCAGGAGTAGGTCATCGACGTATAGGGACTATGAACACTAAAGCACTTCCTTCTTCTTTCTAATACATGCATGCTTCCTCTATATTCTGATAAAAACCAAAACATTTGATTACTTTATCAAAACACTTTTTCCAACTTCTTAAGGCTTGTTTAAGACCATAAATCGATCTTAACAATTTGCAAGCCTTGCCTTAGCTCCTATTGACCTCCAAACCCTCAAGGTGCGACATGTAAACAATTCTTCTAAACCACCATTTAGAAATGTCGTTTTCACGTCCATTTGCCATATTTTGTAGTCATAGAATGTAGTGATGACAAGCATTATTTGAATGGATTTAAGTATGGCTACGGGCAAAAACATTTTGCCATAATCAACACCTTGAATTTGATGAAAATATTTTGCTTCTAGTCTTTCCTTATAGGTCTCTACCTATCCATCTGTATTTATCTTTTTCTTAAAAAAATCCATTTGCAGCCGATGGGTTTTATCCCTTTGGGTCTGCTATCCAAAGTCCATATTTTTTATCATATATGGAATCTATATCGGATTTCATAGCTTTAATCCAAATGCAGAGTATTTACTCCACAGTGCTTGCTGGAACGAGAGAGGAGTATCGACTTCCAAGATGAGTCCTCTTCCTTTCCATCTATGAGAACACCATAGTACCTCTTTAGTGTGCGAGGTTCCCTATTAGACCTGCTAATAGGTTGCATGCTTTCATATAATGGTGAATTTGATTCACCTACTAGCTTAGCCTTTGTGCTTATTTCTTGGAACTCATCCAAGTCTACAACTTCACCATTTATTTCTTTTGATAGGAATTTCTTTTCTAAAAAGACAGCGTGTACGGAAATAATGTCTTTTTGTACCTCGGGCTTATAGACAATATATCACCTAGAATTCTTGGGATATCATATAAATTTACATAGAGCAGGTACTGCCTCAAGTTTGTTGGGGCTAACGTTCTTAACGTAGGCTGGATAACCATACACCTTCGAGTAATTGAGGTGAGGTTTCTCCCCATGCCACATCTCATATGGCATCTTAGGCATAGATTTCATAGTTTCAAAATAAACATATGCAATGTAGTTTACAATGCATATCCCCAATAGGAAAGAGATAACTCGCATTTACACATGGAACAAACCATATTTAATAGGGTTCTATTTCTTCTTTTCGAAACACCGTTGTGTTGAGAGAGTATAGAATGGAGTAACCTAAGAGATAATCTCATTAGCTTTTAAGTACTATTAGAGCTCTTATCCAACATACTCACCTCCTCGATTGGATCAAAGTATTTTAATCTTATTGTTTGTTTGATTTCAACCTCATTCTTATACTTTTAAATTTCTCACAGACATTGGATTTATTCTTCATAAGATATACATGCACTACTCTTCAGAAATCATCAGTAAAAGCTATAAAATAAGAAGAATTATCTTTGGTAACTATAGAGAATGGGCCATATGCATAAGTATGTAGGAGATCTAAGACTTCATCAACTCTATTTTTTGCTTCTATTAAAGGGGTGCATGGTTATTTTTTTTAGACATGACTCACATGTATCAAGTGACTCAGAATCAAATGATGGTAGAAAACCTTCAATTCTTAGTTTGTGCAGTCCTTTGTTATTGATATGACCTAGCCTACAATGTCATAGGTATTTATTATTTACGTCAACATTAGAAGAATTATTCACATCACAAATTCGATTAAGATTATGTACATAAATGTCATTATCCAAAACACCATTGTTCGGACGGCTAAATGTCTATTGAATTAGAAAATAGCCAAATGAATTTTGAAATAAAAATAACCGCAAGCGCACGGCGTACACCTGTAGTACGTGGCGAATACGGGTTGATCCATAGGGAATTGATGATTTTAAAAATCTATTCAATCAAATTAAACCGAAGTCGAGTGAAAGTTAAGCTAGAGAATTAGAAAATTAGCTAACTAACTAAAAGAAAAGAGATACAAATATAAGAGTTAAATGACAATTTAGGGAATAAATCCACTCTCTAGATCATGTAGTTCAACACATATGAAATTATAATCTCTTTTTTTTTGTCATTAGTGCTTTAATTGATGTGTTTATCATAAGTATGGCATATTTTTTCTATTAATTAGCCAACATAAGACATCAAACTATAACACACCCCTTAAACCACTTACTAACTTTCATGAAATTTGACAATGAAAATGAAATCTATTTTAAGTACTATGGCCTATTAACTATTGATTAGAAATATAGACCATCAAATTTTAATTTCAAATCACTTTCTTTTGCCATAATCATATTTTGATGAAGAGGCAATTAGTGTTAGTGATTGTTTAAGCATAGCCTATTTGATGTCAACAATATAGGCTATCAAATTCAAAGCAAAAACAACTAGTAAACCATTTCTATCATCATCATTAAGCACAAAAAGAGAGCATGAATTAACAAATAGTTGAAGCTACATAATTAGAGAGCTTCATTACCCCTAAATTAAAGGGGTTTAGCCTCTCATATTTGTCATTTGATTAACAAATGTAGCTTGCAACATAAAAGCAAAATGAAAGCTAAATGAAAGAAAACTATTCTAATTGCATAAAAGAAAATCTACACTACTAGCATGAAAGGAAATGAACATGTAATTAAAAGGAAACGATAATTACATTGCATAAAAAAAGGAATTACATAAGAGAAGAAATGGCTAAGTAGCCATGAAAAGAAAGAGAGCTTTGATTTAGTTTCTAAGCTAAAAACTAACTAAAAGAGACTAAGGGAGGGGGAGAGGGTTACATGAAGATAAGGGGTATTTATACAAGTGTTAAATCCTAATTCATATTTTTGGGGAGTGCCCAAAATACCCTCTTAGGAAGTGTGAAGGCCAAGTAATCATTAGCTTCAAATAATCCTCATTTAGATGTGCATGAAGCTTTTAAACTCTATTAGCATGTGCTTTAGCCTCTAATTTGTACATGAAGGTATGTGGGTAGGTGGGGTCGTCCATTATCTTCACTTTGAATTATTTCCATCTTCATTTGTTCTCTTCACTCTTGTGCATGCATATGTGATCATGAAACCACTTGTATATGAATTTAAATAACTACAAAATAATATAGAAATTTTTAATTAAATTTTAGAAAATTAATATATGCACAAAAATGACCATTTTGCCCTTGGATGAAGATGAATATGTGACGATTTGAAAATAATATGAATTTTGGTTTAAACAAGTTAAAATGCCCGATATGATCATTTATTAAATTTAAATAGATTAAATATGGTGGTAAAAATATGCATATTTACGTGCACATCAAATACCCCCACACTTATCTTTTTATTCGTCCTCGAATAAAGGAAAACTAAGATAAATCCATTTTCGTAGGAAGCACGGTTGCATTGAGCATATGCAACAAGTCGTTAAACTTCTGGGTGTCCCCAGTAGGACGAGTGTTGTCTCGTGAGGGTTTTCAGCTGATACTACCCACAAAATCCAGTGCAAAGTGAAAATATTTACACAATGCAAGATTTATTTACAAGGAGATGAATGCAAGTTTTTGAAAATATTTACAATGAAGGATTTATTTTTAAATTGACACAAATAAGTTAAATATAGGTTTTGGTTATTATCTTGAAAATTTAAGTTATTTTACTTGTCAAAATTTCCAATAAAAATCAAGTTATCAAAGCAAATAGACTATAGTTTAACTCGTTATTTCGGTTGATTACGTAGTGTAACTATGAAATGGATTCTTATCGATTATCAAAGTTCATCAAAGTGGTATTTTTCATTTCTTTTCAATAACAAGTCAAATCAAATAAGTTAAAACAGTGCTTGGATTTCAATTGCTTACTCTCTCCATTTTTTTTCTTTTGAAAATTTTGTTGATATTAGCAATATTTACATATGCCTAACTCAGATAAACCGAGGCCAAATATATTACCCATGCACTGCCTTGCGGATTGATGTGAGGGGAATACAGAGCGTGGCGAGTGAACACACAAGTGTGAACACCTATTGACTGTAGGCGTTATTAAAAAGAATTTTTATATATATACACCTAACTCAGATAAACTGAGGCCAGATATACCGATCGTGCACTGCCTTTCGGGCTTACGTGAGAAGGGTACAGAGCATGGCGAGTGAACACATGACTCTAGGTGTTTATTAAAAAATATATACAAATATACAAGAATTTTTTTTTTGTTTTTGTATTTTTTTATTTTTGAAAGAGAGAGTTTCGCAAAATTATCTTAGCACTATTTAACTTAGAAGATAAAAAAATGTTATATCCTTTACTTTAAATCAACCACTTTTTAAAACAAAGATTTTCAATTAGGATATATTTCATAATTATCACGTATGAATCTTCCTATATACTAGTTAAACCATTGTTATTTGTAATCAAACTTCATTTTTATTTTTGTTAAGATGAATAAATTTTCAAAAATTTCAATTTAATAAACCAAAACCACATATTTATCTTATAGTGTTTCTTTAAAAATAAATCAAAATGCTTAAAAAAAAATTGTTTCTTTTTGTTTTTGAGATTTTTTTTGAATTTTGGAAAGAAAAATTGAAAATAAACCATGAAAAATCGAAAATGATGATGAGTCTCCCCCCATACTTGATTTTGACTGGGTCCCCACAGTCAACCCAAGTGGAAGGAGAAAAATAAAAATAAAACATGACCATTATTTAAATGAAAATTAACGGTTATTACACAAGATCAGAAAGTATATCGTCAAAAAGTAAATGAAACGGTCTTCCAAAGACCGATTCATTTGTCTCGTCAAGTATGCGAGACACAGCTTAAGTTCGGAAAACCAAATCATAAAAGATTTCAAAATCAAATGTTGATTTGGAAAAACGAATGTCGTTTTATTAAAAATTGTACGAGTCGTTTTATTTTCAATGATTTTTGGGATTGATAGAACGATCGATTGTAGTTCAAGTTTATTTTCACCAAATTGAAATTCAAGCTGTTCATTGAAAAATTCTTTAGAATTATTGATTTCAAAATCAAAATGGTGATTTAAATCTTCCCCATCAAAATTTAACGACTCGTTTTCAAAATGTCCATAAAACTCGTGTTCGTTAAATTCAACTTCCTTTGTTGGATTATCAACAACTTTATTGCATAAATCAAGTTCAAAATTCAAAGTTGTTCTATACAAATTTTCAGAAAAAGGATGATCAAAATTTAAATCGAGTTTCTCACCCTCAAAAGAATTGAAATCCAACTCAACTACTAAATTTTCAACAACTTCATTAAGATCATCATTTTCAATTTCAAAAGTTGTTATTTGAAAATCGTCGATTTGGGTAAAAGATGGATTATTACTTGACTCGTCACACATTGAGATTTGATTTTGTTTATCACGTTGTTTCATATATGTTTCAAACAATGAATCCGTGTGATCATCGTATATTTCGTTCATTTGTTCAATAAAATCCAATTTGTAGTTATTAACTTGAGGATTTTCAATTTGAAATTGTTGAGAACAAAAATTTTCACATGCATCATAGTCGAGATTATTCCCATTGCTAAAATTATTTGAAAAGTGGATCACATTTTCGTTTTGATTTTGAAATTCATTTTGGAGTTCAAAATTGAATTAGCATGGGCTATAATCGAAATCATTTGAATTTTGATTTGAATTCAAATTTTGACTATTTTGAAAACTTCGACTCGAATCATTGCACAAATATGAATTACACAAATCATTTATCATTTGATTTTGTTGTGTAGAGATTTCAAGTAAAGATGAAATGCTCTTTTCAAGACTTGAGGGTTGGTCATCGTTTTGAAAATTTTGTGGTTCAAAATTTGAATCATTTAAGCAATAGTTGTTGTTAAAATTTTCACAACTATTGTAAAATTCACGTAAGTGGGGAAACTCGGACATTTTCAAGAATGTTTTTGTTTGTTTTTTTTGTAAAGGAAAAATATTTACAAATAAAATTTATTTTTCAAAAGGAAATTGATTTTTTTTTGTTTTTCAATTTTTTTCTTTGTTTTTGAGAGGGTTTTAAATTTTTTTGGATTTTGGTTTTTTCTAAATTTTTTTGGATTTTTTTAAAATTTAAAAGAAAAAGGATTTAAAAATTTCAAAGGAAAAGGAATATATACAATTTTTTTATTTAGTTTTGGATTTTGATTTTTTTTGTTTTTTTTAAATATGCATGAACTAATGCAACTAAATGAATGCAAGGATTAATTACAAATGATTTATCCTAAGTTAACCCAAAATTGTATAATTACACATTGTCTTAGTTCAACAAGATAGTTCTCAGCCAGGTAACGGGCAGGAGTTATCGGTGCACCACGAATCACCGTAGCAATGCAACCAAAGGTTTAAGTACCTTCAGAGAAACAACCACTATAATATTTACGAATCACCGTAATATTTATAAATGGTTATTGCTCTCCGTAGCCTAGACACCAAGAAATTAAATTGTTCAAAGAAGACAACTTGTTAATATACAATTAAAAGTTATCGATGTCTAATCGTTATTATTAATCAAAATCTAGGATGAAATGCAAAGCAGAAATTAAACGTGTATTAACAATGCAACTACGAATGGAATTTTTTTGTTTTTTATTTTTCGAATTTTTTTTAAATATATATATATGCAAATGCAAGCAATCAACAATGCAAGAAATTAAAAACAATAAATAAAAGTAAAAAGCAACAAAAGTTATTTATAAGCAAGCAGGCAATTATTATTTTTTAGCAAGCACAGCGAAGCAAGCACTTTTCCTATCTGCTTTGGCAACCTGAAAAGTAAAATCCAAAGATATATACACAGATTATATATATATCAAAGAAAAATGAAAAACTAGAACAAACTAAATGAAAATAAATTCAAAACAACCCCTTTTTTTGAAATTGTAAAATATTTTTTTTTTGCAAGCGGTGCGAAGCTAGCACTCTTTTTATTTGCTTTGACAACCTGAAAATAGAAACAAGATATATACAAAAAAAAATTAATATATCAAAGACGGATGGAACCTAAAGCAAATTAAAACAAAACAAAACCAATGTTTTTTAAGGATAAAACAGATCACAAATATTATTTCCACCAAACATAATATTCATAATATTGTTATTGCAATGAAAACTAAACTAATTATAGATAATCTCAAAACTGATATAATACCAAAAAAAAAGTCTTTTACAAAATAGCAATTATCCAAAACTAAATTAAAACCATTAGGCAAAAGTAAATGGTAGTCCTTAACTGCAATTGCATCTATAATAGATCCATCGACAACTTGAAGTCTCATTTCTCCTTTTGCCACATGTTGTTTGCTCCTAATTTCTTATGACGAATTACAGATATGAGTTTTGGATTCAGTATCTATGACCCAAGATAATTTATTGATTGCAAAACAATTTTGAATCATAAACATATGAATAGGAGTGGTAGAACAATTCCCTTTTTTCTCTTTGACAATTTTCTAGTAATCCGGACAATTTTGCTTCCATTGCCCCTTCTTATGATAGTAGTGGCATTCATCCTTGACATTATGAGCATTCTTCTTACTCTTCTTATTAAATGCTTCCTCCTCTTCGAGTCATTCGAAGATGACGCCTTTCCATTTATAGCAAGCACTGTGCCTTGATATGTGGATGAGTTCTCGGTTGATCCCAATATGTTGAGTAGCTCTACGAGGCTCACATCCAACTGGTTTACATTATAGTTTAATATGAATAGCTCAAACTATGGAGTGAGTGAGCCTAAGATCAAGTCCAATTATAGCTCAATTCTTATAGTAACATTCAATTATGAAAGTCTATTAATATAACCTTTCATCCTTAATACATATTCCTCTACGAGTGTCCTTAATTATCTTTATATTAAATAGTTTCTCGGTAATCTCATACCTTGCAAAACGAGATTATTTCCTAAATAAAGCTTTGAGGGTATCGAAGCTTTGATGGATAGTCATGCTTTTGTGTTGTCTTTGCAAATTGTTTGTCCAAAGTAGAAAACACATAAACTTAGGCAATTTTAAGATCTGCTACTGATTTGTTATAAGCAATCATTAATTCGAGATCTGCATTTTCAACTAGTTTTTATTTTGGAGGTTCGTGTATGGATGACCATAATTGTTCACAAGTTAGTAGTATTTTGATTGCTTTTAGCCAATCAGTGTAATTATGTCCAGTGAACTTGTCATTTTCTGCAAATAACTTTGGTGTGGACATTCCTGCAAATTTAATTTAAGTAAACTAGACATTCATGCATAACAAATGTTCTTATATTATTAGTAGGGTTAAACACATTTATATAATTTTACTAATAAACTTCTACTAGAATTTTATATTTCTCAAAAGCCAAAGAGAAACATGGAAGTCTTTCAAGTTCTCTAGTGAGTGTTAGGACTCCTATGCCTTGGGATTCCGACCTTGAATTTGCTCAACAAGTCATAGGCCCACGAATAATGGATAACACATTATTGGTTGTATGACATACCACTCCTAACCCATGGTCATTGTCCTAATCTCATTTGGACTTGAGGAAAGCTCAACAAATAATGAGAGATTATTCACTCGTACCTATCATTTTGCAATAGCCTAAGTATAATGCAAGTACCTTAAGGAAAGCTCAAACAATACATGCATTATCTTACTTCATCTAGTCAATATTTTAATAGTACAACACATAAATTCTCTATCTTGAGGAAAGCTCAACAACTAAAGAGTATGTAGTAATCTACTAATATATAAATGATAGAGGACAACATTTATACTAGAGATTCATAATCTTTAATATATTTATTGAAGCGATATTGATTTGAGGAATAATGTATTTCTTTTGAAATACCTTTGTGATTAAAGTGTTAGAGACATCTAAAAACATGATATACGTACTATATGTATGTTCTTATTCCTTAAACCTAATTTGGGTTTCTTATAGTTTTATTCTATTTAACTAAATCATATTTAATTTTATTTTATTTTTATGAATTAAATCATATTTAACTAGTTTAATTAATTATTTAATTAAAAATTTAATTAATTTAACTTAAATTCTAATATTCAATTTTAATTTATTCATCATTAACAATTTAAAGATGAATATAGAGTGTAACATTTAAAGTAATTATATACATATATCATTATACATGTATATTATTTATTAATTAAATTTAACTAATTTAATTAATTAAAACAATTTTTGTTCAAATAATATTTATTAATTTCAAAAGTTTTATTATTATTTAAATTAGATATTTTTAAGATAAATACACATATATCATTATATATATTTTAATTTAATTAATTAAGTTTAATTACATATTTATTTAATTAATCTAATTAATGAATATAAAATTTTAAAAATAATTTATGAATTTTCATAAATAATCTTTGAAAGTAATTTATAATATTTATAAACTTTGATTTATGTGATTTATACTAGTTTGGAAGTGAAATTTATGCGATCGAGCAAGTGATCGGATCGAATATTGCGTATGGATGGTCCATGTGCATCGTACGAACTTTAGTATGTTTGTTGGCTTATGGAGAGTTTAGGTGACGACTCTTCGATTTGTTATGAGGTATGATGAATCATCGACTAAGTAATAATCTAAGGCTGTTTAGCGTAAGGTGCGCTTAGCAGATTGTTTATCATCCTTATGCGATGAAAGGGTTTTAGAACCTGGGAAAACCGTGAGTGTTGTTTGTTAGTAATTCTGAATACTGTTAAGTATTGCTATGTGGTTGTTTCTTTTTTTTGCTTGTGTAAGAATTTTGAGGATGAAATATTTTAAGTGGGGGAGAAGGCAATGACCTAGAATTTCGGACACTTCATATTTAAATATCTGAATTATTTAAATATTTGAATCTTGGATTAAATGTTATTAAAGTAATTTAATAACCTTGTTAACCCCTTTTAAATCATAAGTAATGATGGTAATCTTGTTTTGGAATCATTTTTAAAAAATAATTGCTTTGAAGAAATATCGATAATGTGACCGAAATCATTTATAGCTTTTTACCCATCAAAAATGTTCAAACTTTTCTACATACACTTATATGCTTAAGTGAACATTAATTTGAAAGGAAAATATTTTACACTAAACTCTTAAGAAGCTTCTTAAAGTTAACTAGTTAGGTGTGAAAGGGAAGATAAGATATTTTAAAAACGAGCTTTTAAGGAAAGTCTTAAGTGTTAAGTAACAGATGTAACGATGTAAAGATAGCAAGTGAGAGAGAGACTCCTTTGTGACCTTTCATGGAAAGTAGAAGGTGGTTGTGACCTCTTGAAAAATCTGTAAATACGCTCTTAAGGGTAAGGATAATCACTTAAACAAATTAAGAAAAGGTGGAAGTGAATTGGCACTAATCCACTTTTTTCTTCACCAACTTTCTCTAATTAACTCAAATCTTCTCCAAACCCCACCAAACTTTCACCAATACGTAACAACCCGTACTTTTAGCTATTTTAAATTATTAAATTTAATATGATCATTGAATAAAAATGGTTAAAAATAAAAATTTATGTTTTATTTATGTAGTTTATTTAATACGAACTTAAAAATAAATGTTGAATTATTCAGTGGAAAATAAAATGATTGATTTTTTTTATTAAGATTCATTTGAATCCAATGTTGAAGCTCATTGTAATTGGATTTTTGGAAGGCTTTAATTAAAGAAGTGAATTTGTTTATGAATCTAAATGTAAGAGCATTGGTTGTATAAATTTTGAACAAACAATTTAATTTACAAAATGGTTTGAGATAAATTTGAATTTGGAATATTTAATTGATTTTACATATTGAAAAGTTAATTTCATAAGTTAAATAACTTGTATTTCAAATGTAATGATTTAACTGATAATTAAATTGTCAAATTTAATATTTGAATTGTTTAAATAATCGAATCTTGAATTTAATGTGAATGAAAATGATTTCAAAAGTTGATTTAAATTAGAATGAAGATAGTAAATTTTTAAATTTGAATTTAAAGTGAATAAATTTATTTTGGAAAATAGCTTATTTTAATTAACATGTAAAAATAGTATTTTTGGGCATTGTCTCAGATTTTGACGAAACCAGTTTCACTGGATCCACAATAATGAATTATTATAGAATTTCAAGTTTCGTAGCGATCGAGCTTGTCGTTTGATCGTGCGAGCTTGAAACGCGTAGAATTTATTTTCAGAATTTTAATTAAAATAATTTGATTTTGAAAAGCTATCTTCTAAATATGATGGAATTGGCTCTCGATATATATTCCATTGTGTTCGAGATAGGGGTATAACATATAGAACGCCAGGCGGCACACTTCGTTTGGAGTTCGAAATTTTCACGGATGAATAGTGTCGTGAAATTTTCTATAAAAAGGGCTCGTTTCCTTTTATTTTGCAAAACCCTAGTTATAGTATGCAGGTCGCCGTTCTTTTAATTTTGAAGGCCAAAAACTTTCGATATTTTCCTCTCGTTTTCTCCTCATCCAATCAATGAAATCTAAAGACACCAAAAGGAAAAATGGAGAGCTCGATCTCCTTTATGCAATGTACAATTGGATCAAGTCAATGTCGCTCGAAATCGCCAGAATCTTGAGTTTTAGGCGCTGTAGTTTTTAGGTTTTGTGCACGTACTTGCGCGCAGGTGGGCGCAATGGCGAGGGCACTGGTAGCTGGCGCGGCTGCGCTGGAGTGACACGGTCAAGGCGGTGGCAGGTGGATGCGAAACGCGTTCGAATGAGGTACGAAGAAATCAAAAAAAACAAAGAAGCGCATGCACGTGCATTGCCTAAGAAAGAAGATGAAGGGTGGGTTATTGATGTTTAAAATTTTATATATTAGGTTAATTATATTTTAATTAAATCATTATGTTAATTATTGAATATCGTTTTCATGCGAGGTAGGATTCGAGCAAAATAAGACGCATTGGATTTAACCAACATCATCTACGACATGGAGTTATATTGGAATTTATTTGAATATAAAACAATTTCAGTTCAAATAAAGGTGAGTGTTTTATAAACTGTTCACGAAATACTAAAATATTCTGATGTTAGTTAAATTGAAATCATGAAGTGATTTATTTTTATTGACTGTTGTTTTGTAATATAATTGGCATTTAAATTGACATATGGTTTGAATTGATAGGAATTTGTAATCGACGATTAAATTTGAAATTGAAATGGAATTGCTAGTTAAACACCCGATATTGATAACTAGTTAATCGTTGTGATTTATTGGCTGATTTGGAAGTTGATTGAGATTGGATGATATTGATTGATATATTGGACGATTGGATATTTATTTATTATATATATATATCATGTTATTACCCTGTGTGTTGCTGACAGTATATAAAACTGTTATTTTAATTTCTTCGAATAAATTAAGAAATAAGTTGAAATGATACATACATATAACACTTTGATTTGGATTGATATGATATATATCCATCCCTGAAATTAAAAATCGAAATAACCGATCACTTGGTCATAGGATAGAAAATTATATACGAACACCGAATTGGTTAAATTAAATGGTTTTAAATTCTTGAATTTGAATTTATTTAAATGATTTTGTGTTGAAGAAATAAAAATCGAATTTATAAAGATTGAATCATTTTCAAATTTGAGCTCTGAAATGTTAAAGGAGAAATTGGTTAAAAGAAATTATTTTAAAGAATTAAATTTGAGATGTGAAGTTATAATCGACATATGACTTGAATCATGGAAATTGAACTGTTTTAAAGGTTTGAACTTTTACTTGAACTTCAAATTTATATAAGTAAAAGTGATATAAATGGATATTTCAAATTTGGCCTCGGAATTGAATTATTTTAAAGACTTGAACCTTAAATTGAACATTGAAGTTTTAATTTATTTAAGTGATTTAAATCGGTAAAATTGAATTTGGACTTGAAATTTATATAAATTGAAATGGTTTAAAATAAGAATTTAATTGGAATTTAAACCATTGAATCGAATCGTTGAATCGAATTCGAAGTTAAAATGAATGTTTCAAAATTGAAGTTGATCTGAATTGAAATCGAAATTGAGTCGATTTGAGATTGAAGATGATTTGAATGGGAAGATTTGAAATTGAATCGGTTTGATTGAAATGTGGGACCGGAGTCCTGATTTATTGGAAATGGAAAGAAACAGTTTAAATTTGAAACTATTTTCACTACAAACTATTTTACTATGAACTGTATTAAAATTCATCTTTTTAAATTTTCAAATTATTTAAATTTTCAAACTATTTTTAATACACAGCCCAATTTCAATACTCAAACTATATTATATCAAACTATTTTGATACCTAAACTATTTTAACTATTCAAACTATTTTAAAAAATTCAAGCTGTTCATGTTGGGAACTGTTTATATTCAAATCGTTCATTTAAATATGAATGCGGTTAAAATGAAGTTATAACCTAAGTCGAAATTTGAAATGATTTTCAAATGAAATTGATTTCAAAGTGAATAAAATGATTTTGAAATGAAATTGATTTCGAAGTGAATAAAATGATTTTGAAATGAAATTGATTTCGAAGTGAATATGGTAATTTTGAAATGAATGATATTTTGAAGTGAATATGATACTTTGATATCAAGTATGAATTGTTTTGAAATGTAAAAGAACCAACCGGTGTGTAAAATGACGTTTGGTTGTTAAAAAGACCGGGGCTGATTACTAACATACTCTCTATCAATGTTGGAACCACTTTAAAAACTATGTACATTGAGGAGGCTCCAAAATGAAGTGGTTGGATTTGGTGTACGTTGCTGTATTTGAAGAAAGAGAACGATGATGGATAGCTCTGACACTTGTGTCAATTTGAAATGACTAAAACAGGACGGCTTGAATCAGGCCAAGTGGGCTAGCTACCCCAAGCGGACACCCGTTCTTTGATTTTTCTTGTGGGCCCGATCCATACTATTACCTTTTTTGTTGGTTTCGATTGGTGCACCTTGATTTGGGATAACCTTCATCTGACTCGATATGGGATGGGTGGACACGGTGGGTGGTCGTTGCGGCGATGCGTTACCACCAGCCCGGCGACTCGAACTGGTAGCATACTACCTTGGGCATTTCCTCACATGCCTTCTTATACTTTTATCCTTATACAAGACAACTGCGAGTTTGGCTTAGTGTTGTCGTATCACGGTGCATCCCTATCTACCGACGTTCTATTGGTTGTGTTATATGCAAACTATACGACAATGCTTAAAAATGCGTTAAGAGGGATTAATGTAAAGCCTTAACGCTAGGAAAAATATTTATATTATTGAATAGACATTACATATATATCGTATTCTACTATATATAGATATTTTGACAGATCCTTAAGAGATGGGAAATCCTGTTACATCTCTTGAGATGTTGCATGCATGTTGTACATTGGATAGGAGATGTAAAACCCCATAAACATCTCTGACGCTATTACACTCCTGTTATATGTGATATTGATTTGACTCACATGTGAATAATTTTGTTCTGACTCGAGTGTATTGTTTTACTTTATGCTCATGTCAACCCTGAGTATTTCAGTGCATTGAAGATTATTATTCTGGAGGACAAAGACGAAGCTTGGTATATTATCATTAATAGTATTATTCCACCGCATTGTTTGTTCCGCTGCATTATTCTATTGTTCTATTGTATATATAACTCTGATGGATGTTGTAAAATTTTAATCAAATTTATAGTATAAACAGCTCCATGAAATGTTCATTTGATTAATATATTTTGTCATTCCGCTGCGAGATTCTGTGTTGGTTTCTTCTTTTCTTATTTTTCTTAATAAAACCTCATTGATTATTTGTGTTTCAGATTGTTTTGAGTTGGACATGTGTGGTTTATTGTCGACTTAAACCTTCTGAAATATGGGTCGTCACACAATACCTTAGAACACCTTAGGAAGCTTAGATCTAAAATCAAAATTGGAAGAAAGTTGAAGAAATTGGGGGAGCATGGTGGGCCGTGAGCAACATGAAGGAGATGGAGCATGGTGGGCCGTGAGCAACATGAAGGAGATGGAGCATGGTGTTGTGGTTTTGGAGCAAAATCTTGGACTTTTGGAAGTTTGGTGATGATAGGAAGTGTTCTTGGCTTTGTGAGTGTTTGAGAATGTGTTTGGCTTGGATCTAAGTAAGCTATCTCACTATCTTGTTTATATATATTGTGTGTGTACGTGTATATATCTATATATTTGTGCATGTGTGCAAATATAAGTTAAATTGATGTTAACTAATTAAAGTTATAAACTTTGGACCCCTCTTGCTTTTAAAAGAAAATGATAATTTAATATTATATAACATCACTTCTATTACCCTCTTAAAGATATGGTGTGACATTGACTTGATGTTTAAATGATATTTTGGCTTCTGTGTTGAATTGAAGTATGTTTGAAGCGAGAATAGTCGCTATAAGTGCATTTCGATATCCCTTAACTTCAACTTGTATAAATGGAGAATTTATGACCATAACTTAGGAAAATCTGATTTGGTTATTCTCTACACATATTTTTTTTATATTTGTGAGTAAAGGAATGGTTTGGAAAGTTATAGAAATTGTTAACCAAAGTTGCAAAATGTTATACAAGAATAAGATTGCTATATGAGCACTTTGAAACGTCCCATTTTTGGGAATTTTTATAAATAAATTGAGAGATATTAGTTAGGGTTTCTTTCCATGGTTTTTAAGTATCCTAAGGGAAGTACTTACTATAAAAATTTTAAGTCTTAAATCATTTTTTTAAGTGTTTAAAACTTGTCGTAAAGTTCATGCTTTTCTATGTTGTTCTATAACAAAGACTTTCAGCAACATTTATATATGCTGTAGTAAGTTGCTTATGGTTTTAAGTGTTTCAAAATGATATTTAAAATTGGTATTTTCCCTAATCTTTTGAGGGATGTTTCCTAACATATTTTTCAGTATTTTAAAGCTGTTTTGAAGTTTAAATATATTTTTAATAATTATATGTAACGACCCAGGGTTTTGGTCACTTAAACTAGGCAATTTTATATAGTAATAAATGAATTTTTATGGGTAAATAAACTTGTTTTAATCAATTAATAATAATGGTAGTTTTTTTCAAAATTTGGTTACCAAATTAAATAGTTCGTAGAAAAATAGAAAATATGACTAAAGAACGTTTTTCGGAATTTGAACATTTCGACAACGGAGAGTTGTTGAAAACGTTGTTTGTCTTTCTGCACTATAAATATATACATATATATATGGGTTAATAAACTAGATAATAATATACTTAAGAATATTATCTTATAGTTAATTTTAATTTAACAAGTGATGTGGCAACACATAATAATTATATATATATAAAGAGATTGATGTGACAACACATAATAATTATATATATATAAAGAGATTGATGTGAAAACACATAATAATTATATATATATATATATATTTATAAAGAGAGTGATGTGACAACATGTAATAATTATATATAAATATATATCATAAAAGGAGTGATGTGACTAGACAAGATTATTATAAATTATTATGTATATATATATGCATTTCTCTTATTTCTTTCTTTCATTTTTCACTTCTTTTTCAAATTTTTTTCTTAAGTCTCTTCTTCCTAAAGCTTCAAAACTCTTTAATGGCTTCCTTTAACATTTTAAAATTTTAAACTTTTTAAAACTTTTTAAACTTAGCTTCAAACTCCTTCTTTTTCATTCAAGTTTCTCTATTTTTACCACAATTTCATTCGGCCATTACTTCTTACATACTCCACAAAATTAAGATTTTATTTTTTTCAAACCATGTATATTTCCAATGGCTACAACTTTGTAATTTACCACTTTTTTTTATTTCGAGCTTAGATGCTCCAAAAACTCATTTTTTCCAAGAGTGTTTTTGAACCTAAATTTTGATGTCCGAAAATATCCCTCATTGTTTTAGCCATAACTTCCTCAAAATTTAACCTTTTTGAGTAATTTTTTTTAAATGATAGAAGAAAGAATAATCTAAAACTTTCTTTTTGATCACTTTTCAAAAATTTGAGAGTAAGGGGTCCAAAAATCCATGGGAAAGTGACCTATTTTCGAGCTCAGTGTAACAACCCGGGATTTGCATTACCAATTAATAAATAAAAGTTAGGTTTTTTTATTTATTTTAATGAAGCATAAAAGGATTTGGAATAATAAAATTTATTATTTGAAAAGGCTATTTTAATTAAATGGGAAATATGGGATTTTAAAATGAGGATAAAATGTTATTTTTGGAAAGTTAAATATTTGAGGAGAGATTTTAAAATGGGTTTGGATAAGAAAAAATGAGTTTTATAAACATATATGAACACTTAGACTAATTTTTGGAAACATGTAAATAACTCTCTTCTTATTGGGTTACAAAACCTAACCCAATAACCCACCCTAAACCTCCTCTATAAATTATCTCATACTCTCAAAACCTCATTCATTCCAACCCTAATCAAATTCCTAAAACCCTAAACCTAAAAATGGCCTCCATGCTTAGGAAAGCTCCATCCTCTCTTATATTGGCTTAAGCTAGTTAAAGTAAGGGAAGGTAATGCAAAAACCCTCTTGTAATCCATTTCTAACTCTCTTTAATTTCTGGAAATCATGTTGTAACTCTTGGTTTTATGTGTTTTGGTATTTTTCTAGCTCCTTGATCATCATCTCTTAGCTTTGGTTAGTGCCATATAGGTGTTTGTTCTTTTGCTTGAGAGGAATACTAGGTAAACCCTCTCCTAATCTATGTATAAGCATCTCTTAATTTCTGAAATTATTTTGTAATCCTTTTTTTTTGTGCATTTAGATTGTGAAACTCTTTGATCTTCTTTTCATTGCTTGGAAAGAGGTAATATATGCTAGCTGAAATTATAATTAGTTTATTGTTGTTAGTAAATTAGGCATATCTCATTCATCTTAAATCGGAATTAAGATTTTCTTGAAGTTCTGGAAAGCTTATTCTGTAACCTATAACTTTTATGTTTTGTGCTTTGCCTAATTTTGAGGTTTGAATGGTCTAAATCATGCTTTTTTGTCGCTGACCTGACAACAAACTACAGGGTTGATAAAATAAAAACCTGAAATTGATTTGGCTATAAGTTACTCGTTTCTTATCCAAATCAAATAATTTTGGATGTTCTGGAAAGCTTAGATTTAGAGCTAAAACTTTCATGTTTTGAGTTTCATGAAATTTCGAAGTTAATTTGGTCAAAACTGTGCATTCTTACCACTGTCCCGAGAGCACAACGACAGTGATATAAAATTTAGATTTGAGAATTGTTTTAGTCATAGAATTTTCATATCTGGTCGAAATTTGACGATCTTAGTCATTCCGAAAAGCTTAGAAACTAAGCTACAACTTTCATTTTATTCATTTTGCCAGAATTTGAAGTTTACTATGCCAAAATTGTGGGTTTTCATCTCTGGCCAGTTAGTGCATAGCTATAGGCCTTAGTCTCTTTTCTCCCGTTGTTTTCAGCGTAGAACCCCAACTTTACGACGCCATCCTGGGCTCGTCCTTTGTCGGATTTCATCGGTTTTGGTCTCTTTAAAATGATGAGATTGAGATCTTTAACCATGCAAAGTTTGGTTTAGATCTGGGTGCATTAGATACTTCGTTTCTATTGCCGATGTAGCACCCAGAAACTGTTTTACAATAGTGATCATTTTCAGTTATCGTCGGACCAACTTTGAAACATTGTCGTTTCTTCGTTTCAAGTCGAAACCGAACGATTCTTATTGCATATCAAAGTAGGAGTACTTTACTACGCTCCTGCAAATTTTCATCAAAATCTGAGTTCATGTGACCCTTCGACCATGTCGTCGAAGTGGGACCTTTACACTGTTTTGACACGGTAAAGTTTTATGATTTTTGTCCGACTTTGAGACGACGCCGTTTCTTCGTTTCAAGTTGGAATTTCCCGATTCTTTTTGCAGTTTGGAGCAAGGATGTTGTACTATATGTCTACCAATTTTCATGCAATTCGGATTCAGTTTGCTAGTCCGAATAATTTTCCGAACTTGTGTTCGCGTCATTTTTGGACTATTTTCCAACACTTGGAATATTTTCAGTGATTTTCTGGTTTTATTGATTTCTTTGAGATTTGTCTCTAGATTTCGTACACGGGTTTTATGAATTATTTTCAAAGGATTTTTCACTCCTAAATGGCTTTAGAATTTATTACATAATATTATTTTTAATTATTAAATTAATTACTCCATAATAGGAGAGTTTTCAAAAGCCGTTTTAAAGTGATTTCAAAATCAATTATTGTAACGACCCGCCATTTTGGACCATTCGCATCCATTATAAGTGTATAGGTAGACACTCATGCCGGAGTTGAATTGCTCAAAATACCGCGTTGTTAATTTAAATTTGGCAAAACTGAACATATACAGTAAATAAATAATCACAGATCACAGACACAGAGTAATAAGTGCAGCGGAAATAAAAGAGATAGTAGTTCATGAAGCTACTATATGAATATATAAGATATCTCAGAGTTTACAACAGAAGAGTAATACAATACATCAGATACAAATCAGAATACATCACTGGAATCATCGAATGCTGAAGGCAGAATAGATGGCTGGATCTTCAAGCAAAGCTCCAACTCCAAAGGTGAGCATCGAATACTGGTACACTCAGTCTGACCCGAGCGTAAAGCAAAACACAAAACACTCGAGTCAGGATTAACATTCTTATATTAATAATTCCAACTCAAGTGAAATAGCAATTGAAATACAAGTAACTTAAAGGATGTTTGGAATAACCATCCTTTAAGGATCCGTCAAACTATCTACTAGGTAGTAATATACGCTAAGTAGATAATGTCTATCAGTAATATAAAAAGATACCAAAATAGCGTTAAGTCATGGCCCATTCCACCCTTAACACATTTTTATTCCCAAAAGCATATACAAGACCGTAGTTTCCCCAAAACCGGAAGTCACCAGAGGGCAATCCATATACTAAAGGTACAAAACAAATTCGTAGTGGTCGCGCATAAATGGAATACAAGTATGACAAGGCACATGAGGCAATACCCAAGGTAGTGATACTACCGTTCGCCTGATCCGGACTGGTGAGAACGCAACGCCGCAGCGCCCGCAACACCGTGAAACAACACTCCCAAAATCAAGGGTGCACCAATCGACAACAAGTATAAGTAGTTCGAAGAAGTGTGTCCACTTGAGGTAGCTAATCCTCCATTGGCCCGGCACAGCTCCTGTTTTAGTCATTTCCAATTTGACACAAGTGTCAAGGCTATCCATCATCGTTCTCTTTCTTCAGTCATCACGTACATCAATTCAACCACTTCGTTCTGGATCAACACTCCGCGAATGTTAGTTATTAAAGTGGTTTTCGGTATCGACAGAGAGTGTGTCCATATCCGATCCCGGTCTCTTTAATAACTTGCGTAATTATTACACCGATTGGTCGTTTATATATTTCAAAAACCAAATCAATTTCAATTTCAATTTCAATTTCAATTTGTAAATCAACATTTCATTTGTCTTTCAAAACCGATTTCCAAAATTTACGTTTCAAACTTTCAAATTACCATTTCAAAATCTTATAATTCAATTTCAAATTTTATTTAAAACAATTCAAATATTGATTCAAGTTCGTATATAAGTTACAATTCGAAATCATTTAAACAAATTTTATTTAACATTCAAATCAATTTAAACTCATTTATCGATTCCATTCAATATTCGTTAAGTAAATTTATCATTCAAAACAATTTCTATTAAATTTCCAATTCATTTAAATCCATTATTTAAATTCGACTTTATTATATCAAAACTTACAAATTGAATTAAATTAAATTCGTCAAATCAAATTCTCTAAATTTCAAGTCTTATATTAATTTCAATAAATCACATTTATTTCTTGTTAAAGAAATTCAATTTCACTTATTTACTTACTTAAATGATTTTCCAATACTTAATTAATAAAGAAAACTCAATTTCAATTATTTACGAAGTAAAATTCACTTATTCAAAAGTTTAATTTTTCTTATTAAAGAACTTCAATTCAATTTAATCATTAAATAATTCAATCTTATTTAATTATTAAATAATTCAACTTAATTATTAAATAATTTCAAAGTTAATAATTTCAAACTTACTTATAATTTCAAACTCAATTATAATTCCAAACTTAATTATAATTTCAAACTTAATTATAATTTCAACTTAATTATCAAATCATTTCAAAGTTTAATTATTTCGAACTTAATTATAATCATTTCTCAAATCAAACAGCATTCTTTCATCAATTACATTGTTAATATTTTGTTTTCAGATTATTTTATATTAACATTTTCCTTTCATTAAATTCAAATTCAAACTTCATTTCAAAACCATAGTCTTTATTCAAATCAAATCTTCATTTTATTTTTAAATCAATTTATTGACCAATCGGGTTTTATTTAATTTTCTATCCTAGGTCAAGTTCAATTTGGGTATTTATCATTTCAACCCGATTCCAATTCAATTCAAATCAAAACATAGCAAAAAGGGAACTTGCAGTGTGATAACTGGGATGGTGTCAAAGTAAATAAACAAGCAATAACAACAATCAATAACAATCCAATAATCAATTCAAAT